>CM059801.1:13317500-16080000 GCA_030435695.1 Brachymystax lenok tsinlingensis
ACAATCCCTCCATCAGTGCTCAGACTGTCCGCAATAGGCCTGAGAGAGGCTGAGGGCTTGTAGGCTTGATGTAAGGCTGGTCCTCACCAGACATCACCGGCAACAACGACGGTGGGCACAAACCCACCATCGCTGGACCAGACAGGACTGGCAAAAAGTGCTCTTCACTCACGAGTCGCGGTTTTGTCTCACCAGGTGTGATGGTCGGATTCGCGTTTATTGTCGAAGGAATGAGCGATACGTTGAGGCCTGTACTCTGGAGCAGGATCGATTTGGAAGTGGAGGGTCCATCATGGTCTGGGGCGGTGTGTCACAGCATCATCAGACTGAGCTTGTTGTCATTGCAGGCAATCTCAACGCTGTGCATTACAGGGAAGACATCCTCCTCCCTCATGTGGTACCCTTCCTGCAGGCTCATCCTGACATGACCCTCCAGCATGACAATGCCACCAGCCATACTGCTCGATCTGTGAGTGATTTCCTGCAAGACAGGAATGTCAGTGCTCTGGCATGGCCAGCGAAGAGCCCGGATCTCAATCCCATTGAGCAAGTCTGGGACCTGTTGGATCGGAGTGTGAGGGCTAGGACCATTCCCCCCAGAAATGTCTGGGAACTTGCAGGTGCCTTGGTGGAAGACTGGGGTAACATCTCACAACAAGAACTGGCAAATCTGGTGCAGTCCACGAGGAGGAGTTGAACTGCAGTACTTAATGCAGCTGGTGGCCACACCAGATACTGACTGTTGCTTTTGACCCCCCCCCCTTTGTTCAGGGACACATTATTACATTTCTGTTAGTCACGTCTGTGGAACTTTCTCAGTTGTTGAATCTTATGTTCATACAAATATTTACACATGTTAAGTTTGCTGAAAATAAATGCAGTTGACAGTGAGAGGACGTTTCTTTTTTTGCTGAGTTTACATGCATTCTTTCACACACACTGCTGCTACTCTGTTTATTATCTATGCATCGTCACTTTACCCCTAGCTACATGTACATATTACCACAATTAGCTTGACTTGTATGAGCTTGTATGTAAAAATGTTATAGTAAGGTGTCTGTTGTATTTGGTGTATGTGAATTTGTATTTAAAAAAATATTAGAGCCACCTGTCTCAATCAATGAGAAGATTTTAAATTGACAAGATGGTGGAGTACATTTTAATAACGTAAGATTTTCTAAATACAAACGCACCACATGCAACTGGACACGGCCATTTTAGAAGATACATGTTTGGTAACTCGAGAACGAAGTTAATGTTGGTCTAAAATTGTCAGTGCTACACCAAACAGTTAGTGGAATGCTCAATTACGTTCTCTTATATTGAGGCGGAGTTGAGTTTTGATAACCAGTCGTGCGATTTGATAGCGAGTCAACATCAGTCAATACTTGTAAAAATGTCATTTCTGAAAACTGTACCTACAATGTTTATAGCCGCAGGAAGTAGGGGTGCTGCAGCAACCCCTGAAAAATCGGAATAATAAAAATAGCATATCTAAACAAAAGTAATTCAGTGGGCCTTTTGTCCTGTACAACCACGGTCTTTCTGAGGAGTGCTGAAATTAATACTAAATAAAACCTATTTTATACAACCACTGCCTTTTTCCTCATTTGTGTTGCTCAACTCTGCGCGTATGTGCCAATTGATTCTCAACTTACATACTGAAGGCCGCTATGTCTACTGTTGAGTAACACAAATTATGAAAAAGTCAACGGTGATATTCGATAAATGTTATTAAAAGTATGAATTTCAGCACACCGCAGAAGGACCACGGTTGTACAGGACAAACATAGGTACAGGTAACCGTTTTCAGAATTTATATTTGTACAGGTATCGACTGAATTGAACGTTCCTCAGCTAACCATTCCAGTAACTCCCAGTAATAATGGACACCAATAATATTTTGTTCTATCGCATTTGTGTATCATTCTGTGGCGTGCGCGCGTGTGGAGTAACGTTAACTAGCGAATTATGAAAACCAGGGGGTCTATTCTAAAACATGTCAAATTCTGTTTGCTTTTAACTAGCAGGCTAATTGTAACATCTTGCAAATCTATGATCAATTTAGCAAGCTAACATAGCTATATAACTAACGTTACTAACTGTATCAAAGAGACGCTAATTACTTGGTGGTAGGCTTGGTTGTCCTAGAAAATCATTATGCTAGTTTGTGACCAACTTCATATAATGAAAATACACATCTCATCAGATAAATCTGGTGGCTGTTAGCAAAACAGTTTGTTGCTAACATTCGCCAATAATAGCCGATGGCTAGCTTGCTGCAAGCATTTCAGACCCCCGGCATATCTTTCAGATTGTGTTCAAGTAATTACATACGGACTCACACGTACAAATAATATTTAGAATCTTTACATATTACCCAGAGTATAGCAGACAAACCTGAGGCCGCCATCTTCTTCAGCCAAATCCAGAAGCACACACAGTAACATCACGATTATTTGACCGCAGTCTATGAAATAGGGGTGTGTCGGGGCTCAGGCATGTATGCAGAAATCGCTCCCACCCACTGGTTCTTTCCCTGAATTCGATTATACTACTAATTAGGGGGTTAAGTTGGGTGGTTTGGACAAGATTCGATTAAAGCCAAAAGGCATACAAAGAATGTGGCTGACAAGGTGGTCTTGCATTGGGACAATCAGGAGAGGGGCACATTACACCAACTGCACAGCTACTAAATAAGCTTGAGAATGTATAAACATACAGAACCTGACTGGTACAGCCAGAAACTCTCCCAGTTCCTCTTAGGTTTCTGCCTTCTAGGGTTTTTTTCTTGGCTACTATGCTTTTGCTATGCTTGCTCTTTTTGGTCTAGGCTGGGTAACTAACACATAGCAGTCCAAAGTGCCCACTGCCTGTAATCATGGCACACCTTGTCGTAGTTTTGCATTGTAGCCCTGGCATCAGCATTCTTCCAAACCCGAAACATCCCAAATGACATACAAAAGCATTTCTTTATTGCTCACCATAACATCTCAAAGCCACCAAGCACTATCAGTAATCATGAAGCATACAATGCTAGTCCTGACTGAGACATCAACATTAATGTGGTCAAACATTCTTCACAGATCTGTATTCTGTAGAAAGAAAGCTGCTGGTTCAGGGAAATAAGTGCAAATTGAATGACTGTACAAGGTAAGGGGAGGCGTGTTTCTTTACAGCAGGCGGACAGTCTTTCCAGTGACCGTCAGATAGTCTTCATCCGCCAGGGCTCGCAGAGCCTCTTCAAACATGTCCTTCGTTATTGCCTGAAAGTTAACAAAATTTTAAGAAAAACACATTAGGGGACAGAAACACTATTCAGAAGATGGATATGCTTACCATCCAATTAAAATGTACAGGAAAATACATATTCAAATATTGTTTTAATGTAATTGTGAGGACTGTTTTCCTTGATAGTTCTCATCAACAGGAAAAGCAGAGCTGGGAGGTACTACTTACAGCTTCAGACTGTCCTCTGAGGTCATCGAACAGCTGCTGGTACTTCATGGCAGGAGTCTTTCCCTTGGACTGGATCATTTTCTTCAAGGCCTGGGCCACTTCCTCCTTACGCTTACGGGCCGTGGCACTCATTCCTGGGTTGAGTAAAAACAAAAAGACAAGATAATACTTGCATCATATTGCACATTATCAAAGACACTAACACATAAATTCATAACATGGTTGGGTTCACACATCCAACCAATCAAAAAACATATTTGAAACTTTTAACATGGCAGAAATCTGAAAGGAATTTGAAGAGCTGTCATAGTAAGTAACATCAAATAGACTAAATCCTCCATACCGGTTGTGAGGATGGAGATGTCGACAAAGCCAGTCCTGGGGTCTGTAGCCGACTGCTTGAGGGCTTCGCGGTGCAGTCTCTTGGCCTCCTCCACGTCGATGGTCTCCACCTTGTCAGAGAAGCGCACCTTGGCATGGGCCTCAGCCAGGCGGATCAGAGACTCCAGCTGCCTGGGGTAGGCAGACACCATCCCCCGCCCGCTGCCAATCTTCCTCATGTCCACATAGGCCTGGAGGAAAGATACCCATACAATGAATCCAATTTATTTATAAAACCTTTACACTGTTGAATGCTACTGCTGGATATTTTTGTGCAATGTGTCAACCAGGACTTTGTCTGGTTTAATATAGCCTAAACTTGGAACCAGCACAGAACTTATTACATTCAGGGCCTGAAACAAACCTAGCCAGCCACTTACTTTTTTTTTTACCAGCATTTGATGCTGTCAGGCCCTGAAGTTACATCTACATCACAACGCCTTTCAATTTAGAGCATTTGTTATTAGTATATGCCAATATCGTACCTCAATGAGTGCCTGGCTGGCTTCTTCGTTCAGTCTGGGGTTGATGTAAGTGCGAGCGTATGCAATGTAGTCCTTCAGCACAGCCATGTCCAGGAACTCTTCCTCGATCTGCTCCTCGCTCTGGTAGTAGAGCGCCACCAGGTGGTGAGCCAGGCGACGGTCGTACGCCTCGTCTTGAGGATCCAGCATCAGGAAGATCAGATCAAATCTGTAGGGGGAAAAAATAGCATTCATTTTCTTTTATACATTATGTTTAATGCCTCACATACTCAAATATTTTTATTTATAGCAGGTCATATGCATGTTGTGAGTTATTTTTATTTGATCTTTTTTTGCAAACAAGGTGCATTTAGTTACAGTGGAGAAGTCATTGTTTGGGGTTCAGTGATCCTAAGGATATTATTGACAAACAATATAATTTATCAATAAGAGTGTCCAGCGCGGTTGACCTATCAGGTAATATTTACCTTGAGAGCAGTGTGTGAGGGAGCTGGATGTTCTCAATGGTCGTCTTCTTGGGGTTCCACTGAGACTCCACAGGATTGGCTGCTGCCAGGACGGAGGTGCGTGCATTGAGCTGGCAAATGATTCCGGCCTGCACAAAAATAAAAAAGAGAGCTTTGTAAGAAACTACCCTGTAGTTCAACGTTACCAACAGACTATTTACAAAACAGAAAACTAAAATATAATGCTTTTACAGTAGTGAAACTATTTAATCATTCGATGTTACCAACACCACATTTAACATTAAAATTCAAGATAGGCCTATATGTTTCTGTGAATAGTCTTGAACCTAGTGCTGAAACTTCAACATCACTAAACTTTTTTATTTAACCTTTAACTAGGAAGGTTTATCCCCTGATCTTGTTTTGTTACTTTTTTTTAACCCACCTTGGCGATGGAGAGAGTCTGCTGCTCCATGACCTCATGCAGCACAGAGCGCGTGCTGTCGCTCATCTTGTCAAACTCATCAATACAACATATCCCGTTATCACTGAGAACCAGGGCCCCCGTCTGCAGCACTAGCTGCTTGGTCTCTGGGTCCTTCATCACGTAGGCTGTGAGGCCCACGGCGCTGGAGCCCTTCCCAGACGTGTACTGACCGCGGGGCACCAGGTTGAACACGTACTGCAGCAGCTGGGACTTGGAGGTGCCGGGGTCTCCACAGAGCAGGATGTTTACCTCGGCACGGAAGTTACCGCGGCCTGTCTGGCTGAAGTCTTTACGGGTGCCCCCGAACAGCTGGAGAAGAATACCCTTGGGAAAAGAAAAGAACGTTTATAGTACTGTGCATTTTGAATGGAAGTCAAATCTAAACTCAGTCAAAAATCAAACAACTGCTGCAGCAAAATGCCCTGGGAAAAGAATGACAAACTTTATAGTAATGTTCATGGATGTTGAATGAAAGCAAAATCCACTGTAATCTGAAAGACAGCAGTTCCACATCCCTGGCAGCAGAGGACCACACGTTCATTTGATGAGAGAGATGGGACAACGGTCCCGTGGTGAGTTTCCCAAAAGCATTGTAGCACAAACATCTTAATATTTTCTATATTGCCTGCTATGGAATTATCTTTGTGCTACAACTTTGCTTTCACTGACCTTCTTGATGTCCTCGTGTTCATAGATGCTGGGGGCCAGGGCGGAGGAGAGACGATCGTATACGTCTGGTTTGGAGGCCAGCTCCTTCAGTGTCTGGACGCGCTCTTCAGTGAAAAGCTTCTGGTCTGAATCCTCATCCAGCCCGTGAAGGCGCTTCTCATCAGTCTTGCGGAAGTGGATGACATCGATGTGGGTCTTGTACACTGACTTCACGTTGCTCTGGCGAGGGTTCTCACGCATAGGAACCGCTCTGTAGATACCTGTGGGGGAGTTGAGTTGTGTCACGACAATAGGACCATTTTCTGTTTACCATCAAACGTCCCATTCCAGTGATGCACTTGCATCCCAACATCAAAAAGCTCTGTAGCAGGATAGCTAACACTGTTATCGGGAGCCTCGGAACCTGTGAGTGAGTCTCGGAACAGTGAGTGAGTGATGACAATGAAAACACACAAGACTGATGGCTATTGCTATGCAGGGATGGAACCTAAATTATTTTCCAATTGTTTAGTTCTGAACAGAACCATAATGTTTTTTGCTCCATTACACTGTTCCAACCAGCAAAATAAAGTTCTGAACCAAACACATGTAACGTTGATATTGTTAATTTCTGTTCCTTTAAAAAAAAATTTTTTAAAACACATTCAACTCTACATTAAATTACTTCAAGGATATGGGAGCTTGCTATATAGCAGGCAAGCTACAGACAAATGTAGGGTATGACATGTGAATTAAATTCTGCGGGTGAGGAGAGCACTGGGCATGAAGCGCTGGACAACTTGTTGATATGACATACATTATTTGAATTAGGCCCACATAATTATACCTACAGAGGAGTGACTTCTATGAAGGAACTTCAGAGAGTTGACTTAACATTGGACCAGAGCTAGCCCTGGATCATGACTTATTTTATTTAACCTGTTATCTTTACTGTTCCAGAACAGTAAAGATCACTTTCATTCTCGGTTCTGTTTCTTAATTTTTTTTCGGTCTTTCCCGGTTTTCAGTTCCCTAAACAGGTTCCAACTCGTTTCTAATGTTCAACAAGTATATTATTCTTATGGCTTTATCCAGCTTTATTTGTGATATTTTCCCTTGCCTTGTTGGCTTGCTAAGTCATCAATCCTCTGATGACATCTACGTTGTTGACAACCGTTAACTTGCACGAACTGCATTTGAAGTAGCACGTGATCGTATCCACTGCTAGGTACACAGAGGTTTCTGATGACGAACTGCACACTCAACTTTTCATGACGCAGCAGAGAAATGAGTCTATAGAACCATGTCTTCTTATTCAAACTCTAGTAAGGCACAGCAGCATTATGCATGACTACGGCTAATTGTTTTTCCTTACCACGTGACCAGACCAAAAAAACTAAGTCCATGGTTATAGGCTTTTAAAAAAAGGGGCAAACAGCAGTTGAAACAAACATAGTACTATTGATACAAGGACTGACCACCAACACATCACAATTATAGTTAAAATATGCTTAGGTCTATACAGTGTTGTTACAAACATGGGATACGGTAGTTGAACTAAGCGCATGAGGGACTTACAAGTTATATTCTACAAGAAATCACTGAATATAATATATTTATAAGTCCAAAAACATCAGATTGCCCATTTAACTAGAGCACACTTTTTGGAAAGCACTTTATAGCCGGTTACAGAATCCCCTTGCCGAGGGAGCTGCATCATTGTGTGCGCATTTGTTTATTTTCTTTCTGGAGCTGCCACGTCTGGCTCTCACTCATCCTCACCCTTTCTCCCCCTCGCATGAGAGATAGAACATCTCTAGCTCATGGCTTCAGCCAACTAGACAATAGCCATGTATCTCACCCCTGTGCACACTCTAGCCATGCAGTCTCTCCAAGCCCTGATTGGCTATCCAGCCTGACCCACGCTCCACAAGGGAGTAAATATGGCCCATACCCGAACGGTCTTTTCCCAGTTTCCCAGTCTGCGAGCATGGGTGGACCGGTGTACATGGGGATGCGTGAAAACATATGTTTGTATCACTATTGTTATGCCTGTTGGACACGTTTACCACATATGTGCTACAAGTAGAGATGAACTCTTCTTGACATTTATGTTGCCTATTTGTATAGCTTCACAGTGTTAATTGAATGTTATTAGGTAACGTATATTGTTAGCATGAGTGCTAGTTGTGACTCGGGTTAATACAGTTGAAGTTCACATACACTTAGGTTGGAGTCATTAACTCGTTTTTCAACCACTCCATAAATTTCTTGTTAACAAACTATAGTTTTGGCAATCGGTTAGGACATCTAATTTGTGCATGACACAAGTCATTTTTCCAACAATTGATTACAGACAGATTATTATTTCACTATGTCAGAAGTTTACATACACTAAGCTGACTGTGCTTTTAAACAGCTTGGAAAATTCCAGAAAATGATGTCATGGCTTTAGAAGCTTCTGATAGGCTAATTGACATCATTTGAGTCAATTGGAGGTGTACCTGTGGACGTATTTCCATGTATTTCCACACCATGGGACCACGCAGCCGTCATATTGCTCAGGAAGGAGACTCGTTCTGTCTCTTAGAGATGAACGTACTTTGGTGCGAAAAGTGAAAATCTATCCCAGAACAGCAGCAAAGGACCTTGTGAAGATGCTGGAGGAAACAGGTACAAAAGTATCTATATCCACAGTAAAACAAGTCCTATAATCGACATAACCTGAAAGGCCGCTCAGCAAGGATGAAGCCACTGCTCCAAAACTGCCATAAAAAAAAAGCCAGACTACGGTTTGCAACTGCACATGGGGACAAAGATACTTTTTGTACTTTTTGGAGAAATGCCCTCTGGTCTGATGAAACAAAAATAGAACGGTTTGGCCATAATGACCATCGTTATGTTTGGAGGAAAACGGGGGAGACTTGCAAGCCAAAGAACACCATCCCAACCGTGAAGCACGGGGGTGGCAGTATCATGTTGTGGGGGTACTTTGCTGCAGGATGGACTGGTGAACTTCACAAAATAGATGGCATCATGAGGATTTCAAAATGATGTGGATATATTGAAGCAACATCTCGAGAAATCAGTCAGGAAGTTAAAGCTTGGTCGCAAATGGTCTTCCAAATGGACAATGAAGTCAAGGTATTGGAGTGGCCATCACAAAGCCCTGACATCAATCCTATAGAAAATTTGGGGGCAGAACTGAAAAAGCGTGTGCGAGCAAGGAGGCCTACAAACCTGACACAGTTACACCAGCTCTGTCAGGAGGAATGGGCCAAAATTTAGCAAATTTATTGTGGGAAGCTTGTGGAAGGCTACCCAAAACGTTTGACCCAAGTTAAACAATTTAAAGGCAATGCTACCAAATACTAATTGAGTGTATGTAAACTTCTGACCTACTGGGAATGTGATGAAAGAAATAAAAGCTGAAATAAATCCTTTACTATTATTCTGACATTTCACATTCTTAAAATAAAGTGGTGATCCTAACTGACCTAAGACAGGGAATTTTTACTAGGATTACATGTCAGGAATTGTGAAAAACTGAGTTTAAATGTATTTGGCTAAGGTGTATGTAAACTTCTGACTTCAACTGTATGTAATACATGGTTATTAGAGTCCTTTGCTCCAGTTGTATTCATCATCATTCCTTCATACATAGCCTCTCTCATTCTATTGCACTCTGCACATATATATGCAGTGTATTTATATCCTGTATAGCATTTTCATTTTCTCTCTGTACCTTTACAGGACCATCCCCATGTTCATGTTCCTCAGGGTGTTTAAATAAAGTTCCTGTATTTTAACTCTTGGGCTGCTTTATTCCCCTCTAACTGGGGGCGGTGTCAGTGGGTCACAAACCAGTCAAATACGTAGAGCCGGGTTGCTCTCTTCCACATACCATATCCAACAGCAAAGCTGTACATTATCGCTTCACAGACAGTTCTTCTGCGAGGCAAACAGCTCACCAGTGATGTTGATGCGGTCTCCTGGCTGTACTTTGTCGACCAGGTCGTTGTGAGCATACACTATGGTGGTGTGAGGGGTCTGCCCAGCAGGCATGTCATCAGGAGACTCCTGCACTTTGATCTGAAAAGGGGACATGGGGGGTCAGAGTGAGAAAAACGGAGTTCTGCTTCTTCAGAGCTGTGTCTGGGAATACACTAGTATTGGATTTGTGTTCTAACCCAGGAAGACAAGCTTTAATGGACTAACGGGTATCTGAACTAAACCACTATCCAGTTTTCTGTTCAGCAGCATCCAAACAAATGGTATCTTTCATTTAAAGTAAGCACTGTCTTAAAGTATAACACCCCCCTGCATGATCTTCACCTACTTAAAAAAAAACGCTTTCACCCCATTTCTCACCATCTGTTTGTCGGAGAAGACTGAGCGGTTGTGGATGAGGGCCAGACTGTGGGTGGTGTTGCAGTTGCGGCACACAGCGGGCTCTGCGATGCGGCCGCGATCCACCTCCACGCGGGTAGAAAAGGCACAAACCTGGCACTGGAAGAAGGCCTCCTGCATCTCTGGGATCAGCTGGGAGGTCCTGATCACCATGCCGCTGATGGTGATCATTTGGTCAATGTCTGGAAGGAGAGGGACAGAGGAAGATTGTATTAAGTACTGGGCACTATAGCACCAAATATGGGTTCAAATTGTACTGGTTTCAAACATTTTAGATATAATAATAATACATTTTATTTAAGGCGCCTTTGACACTCAAGGACACCGTACAGGGAAACATAAGACATCTAAAAGCATAGAACAGCATTAAAAACAAAAAAAGAAGCAGAGCAATTGACGTCAAGTGAGATAGGCAGTTTTAAACAGGTGTGTTTTGAGTTGTGATTTGAAATGGGAAAATGAATCGATGTTTCTGATTTGGGATGGTAATGAGTTCCAGAGACGGGGAGCAGAGCGGCTGAATGCTCTGCTCCCCATAGTGGTGAGACGGGCGGGGGGGACAGACAGGTGTATGGAGGAAGATCTAAGGGAGCGGGTGGAAGTTGGACCCTGGAAGAGATCGGACAAATATGGGGGGGGAGTTTATGGATGGACTTGAATGTTAACAGAAGGGCTTTGAATTGATACGGAACTGGACCGGGAGCCAGTGAAGCTGTTGGAGAACAGGAGTGATGTGATGAATGGAGGGTTCGAGTAATGATGCGGGCAGCTGAATTCTGGACCATTTGAAGTTTATGGAGGGATTTATGAGGGAGGCCAAAAAGGAGAGAGTTGCAGTAGTCCAAACGGGAAGTGACGAGACTGTGGACAAGGACGGCGGCAGTATGGGGGGTAAGGGAGGGACGGAGTTGATTGATGTTTCGTAGACGGAAATAGGCAGACCGTGTAATGTTATTAATGTGCGATTGAAAAGATAATGTGCTGTCAAGGATGACACCCAGACTTAACCTGTGGGGAGGGTGAAACGGAGGAGTTATCAATATTAAGAGAAAAACTGTCAGTTTTGGATAAAGTAGATTTAGTGCCAATAAGGAGAACCTCAGTTTTATTACTGTTTAACTTGAGGAAGTTTTGGGAAAACCAAGTTTTGATTTCCGAGATGCAGTCAGTAAGGGAGGTGGGCGGGAGAGTGGACGAGGGTTTGGTCGAAAAGTAGAATTGGGTGTCATCAGCATAACAGTGGAATTGAATATTGAATTTGCGGAAGATATTGCCCAGGGGCAGGAGATAAATGATGAAAAGTAGGGGCCCCAGGACAGAGCCCTGGGGCACACCAGAAGTGACAGCGGAGGGACTGGATTTAAAAGATTAAATTGAATGAACTGAGTGCGGCCAGAGAGATAAGATGTGAACCAGTCTAACGGAGTGTGGCTAATGCCGATGGAAGTTAACCTGTTGAGGAGGACGGTGTGACTGATGGTATCAAAGGCTGCACTCAGATCGAGGAGGATGAGGATGGTAAAAAGTCCAGAATCAGCTGCCATAAGGAGGTCATTGGTGATTTTGATAAGGGCTGTTTCGGTGCTATGAAGTGGACGGAACCCGGACTGGAACTGTTCATACAAGTTATTGTGGGATAGATGAGAATGGAGTTGAGAGGAAACTATTTTTTCAAGAATTTTGGAAATTAATGGTAAATTGGATATAGGACGGAAGTTGTTGAAGTCGGAGTTTGGGGTAATATTGGGGTAATAGCAGCAGTTTTGAAAGATGTAGAAACAGTTCCAGTAGTGAGAGAGGAATGGATGATAGCAGAAATGAGGGGAATCAGGGAGGAAAGGCAGGCTTTAACAAGTTGTGTGGGAAAGGGGTCAAGTTGACAAGTGGAAGGCTTGGATTTCCTGATAAGTTCTGTGATTTTTGAAATAGCGGGTAGCTGGAAGGAAGAAAATGAATGTGCGGATGGGTGAAAGTCGACTGAGATGCTGAGGTGAGGGATAGATCCAAGGTGCTGGTGGATGTTTTTGATTTTTTCAGTAAAAAAATGAAATAATGGAGTTGCAGAAGGAGGTTGTATACAAGTGAGGGGGGAGAAAGTTATGGGGTTGGGTAATATTGTTAACTTCTCTGGGAGCAGTGCATGAGGTGACCGTTTTGGAGAGCCTGGCGTGCCCAAAGTAAAATGCCTCCCATTTAGGCCCAGAAAATAGGATACGCATATGAATTTTCCAAAACTGTTAACCATTTGTCTGTGAGTGAATCAGAACGCATATAACAGGCAAAACCCTGAGGAATCTCTGTCCTGGAAAAAGTGATTTTGACACATTGCTCATTAGGGAACCCCTCCCTATTGAAAATGACCATATATAGGCATATGAATGCAGTACACGTCGCTTCCTTATGATGTCAACAGCCTCGAGACGGTGTTCCCCTCCATTTTGGATGAATTTAGAGCAGAGAAAAACAGCAAACAATGAAGACCCTCTTTCTGAAAAAGTTCCGTGGCGCTGCACGAGAAGTCACGGAGTGTCTTTAGTAGCCTCGTTATTGATCAGTTTATATTCGGTTGATTTATAATAGTAAATATACGTAAAAGTGTTCCTAAGGATACATTTAAAACTATGTTTGATTGTTCTTGGACAAGTTTATAGGTATAATTTGAAACGAGTTCGCGCCAAGGCTTCATGGACTAGTGGAGGCTGTCGTTTCTGATTATAACGCTACAACCAAATGGAGGATTTATGGATAAAAGCGTTACTTTTTCTAACAAAAGAACCATTGTCTTCATTGGACACTTAGGATGACCTCAGCAGAAGTTCTTCAACAGGTAATTGATTTGTTTTCGCTGTGAAATGTGTTGTGTGTGCCATGATGGCTAATCGATACATGGCTATTGGAAAATATGTGAGGTGCTAGCCTCAAACAAATGAATGTGCTGCTTTCGCCGTAAAGCCTTTTTGAAATCTGACAACGCTGTGATATTGCCAAGAAACAGAGCTTTTGATGAGTATGGAACACTTGTATATTGGTGGATGTTTAATAATTCAACTTTCGGATTTTGAATTTGGCGCTTTACATTGTCGCTGGTAGTGTCGGGATGAGCCCGCTAGCGACCCACTGCTCCTTGACTCGTTAAGTAGGGAAAACAGTGACTTGGAGTTTCCTTTATTAGCAATGATTATACTGGAGTAATAGTGGGTTTTGGTGCTAGCAACAGAGTCCTTATAATGTAAGATGTGGTTATTGTACATTTCTTTGTGAATAGTGAGACCAGTTTTTCTATAGAGACGTTCAAGTTGCCGACCTTTGGCTTTCAAGAGACGAAGATCGGGGGTGAACCAAGGGGCGGAGACAGAAAAAGAAACAGATCGAGTTTTTAACGGGGCAAGGGAATTTAGAATATTATGGAGTCCAGTGTTGTAGTGAGAGACCAGATCATCAGGGGTAGATAGATTGTGAGTGTCAGGGAGGCAGAAGAAGTGGATACTTGAAGTGAGTGTGGCGAGATTGATATTCTTTATATTCCGAAATGAAATGAGGCGTGATATTTTAGAGATGGAAAGAGTGAGTTCCACTGTAAATGAGAGGAAAAAATGGTCAGTTATGGGGAGTTCAACAACTGTAAGGTCAGAAGGGGTGACACCAGAGCAGCAGATTAAATCCAGAGTATGTCCTTTGGAGTGTGTGGGAAAATTAATATGTTGCTGGCATCCAAAACTCTCTAAGCGGGAAGTGAAGTCTTTAGTAAGAGGCAGATTGATATTGTCCATGTGAATATTAAAATCACCCAGCAGTATTATGTTTGGTGAGAGAGAAGATAAGTGAGAAAAGCAGAGAAATCATTTAAAAATGCACTATTCGGTTTAGGGGGACGGTAGACAGTAGCAATGATGGTTTGAGTGGGCCCAGACAACTTACAGACAGCAGATTCAAACGAGCTAGAGACAGGCACGGACACCGGCGAGACTTTCCACTTCTCACGATAAATTATCGCGAGACCTCCTCCCCGGCCAGAGCCACGGGGTTGACAGATGTAAACAAACCCACTGGGAGTGGATTCATTCAGCTGAGAAAAGTCGTTGGGCTGTTGCCATGTTTCAGTTAAACAAAGAAAGTCTAGGTGACGATCAGAGATGAGGTCCTGGATGAAATGTCCCTTGTCTGTCAGTGAGCGGATGTTGAGCAGAGCGAAGTTGAGTGCGGTGTTGTCACAGCTGGTGGGTGTGCTAGCCGACAAAGCTAGGCGGGCTAACACACTGTGGTCAACAGCCCGGTTGGTGGAACGTAGAGGGCGACGAGAGCTGGACCAGATAGACTATTACCGTTGAGCTGTTATGGTGGAAATTCCGGCGCAACCCTCGGTGGATATATCTCGGACGAGGCTGGAAGGCGATGTCCGGATGAAGATGGAAAGCCTCCGGCGCAGGTCCAGGCAGATGACAGCGCAGCCGGAGCAGGTCAATGGCCGAATACTGATGCAAACCCGTCACTGGCAGGTGAACAGGCAGTAGAAAGAGCCAGGCACAGACAAACAAGAAGTATGTCCTACCAGTCCACATTGTTGATGAAGATTTAAGCAGCATCGACGGCCAGTGAGAACGCCAGATGAGGCTCAAACCAGAACAGAACAGGTGAGCTAACTGAAGACTCAGAAAAAAGGTAATGCCGGTAGATCGTAAAAGTATTCCCAATGAAGGCAATTACACTGTCCAATTAGGTCATAGAACCATAAAGTGAGTCTGTAAAGTTAAAAAAAAAAAAAGAGGTTTCCGGCAGCGAGCAGCGGCAACTAGGTGCGCCAGCGTTCACTCGACAGCGTTACCACGTGATACACATACGTCATATGCTTGACTGAGCTTGAAATCAATGTAAGCCCCACAAGTACAAATCATCTGGCACTCTAGGCCGCAAGCTCCTCCAAACACTCAATTTTGAAAGAAAATCAATGTTTAATTGAGTATAATTCACTCTTCATATGGTTTATAGTGCGTTGTTCAGGGAAGCTAGACATCCATCAGATGATATGGTCTATTACTAGGACAACAGAAAGGAAAACGCCGCACACTGCCGCTGATGGTCATTAGTAGCCTAATGACCATCAGAGCTACAAGACCATGGTGCTTACCTATGGCTATACTCAAACCCTACACCCCAACGCGAACACTCCGTTCTGCCACCGCAGGCCTCTTGGCCCTCCCACCCCTACGGGAGGGCAGCTTGTCTCTGTCCTGGCACCCCAATGGTGGAACCAGCTTCCCCCTGAAGCTAGGAAAGCAGAGTCTCTGCCGATCTTCCGAAAACATCTGAAACCCTACCTCTTTTTTTAACACTTGATCCCTTCTTCTAGCTCTGACTCTACAGACAGCTACGTTAAAGGAAAAATTTACTTTCTATGCCTGTGATATGTGGTTGTCCCACCTAGCTATCTTAAGATGAATGCACTAACTGTAAGTCAATCTGGATAAGAGTGTCTGCTCAATGACTAAAATGTAAATAGCTGGTTAATGCATGGAATGAAGTAAGTTTTCCTATTAGCCCATGTTGCACAACATTTCTATAGGCTATGCAATTGCGTGAGAAAACTGACTTGATGGCCTCTATTAAAAAGAGGGATACCATATGTGTTCTATAGGCTAGGTCTACTATATTTATTTCTTAAAATTCCTAATATTAAGCACATTGCTTCGCTTTACAACCGGAGTAGCCTACCTGGCTGGCATGAAAATGAACCGTGGTGAAAATGTCCTCCATTCGCTATTTAAATGCATAAGGATTACCTTTTTTCCCCCTGATCCTGTTCCGACAGGAAAATAGTAAAAATAAAGAAAAACCCTGGAATTAGTATGTGTCCAAACTTTTGACTGGTACTGTATATTACTTAGTATATGCATAGACAAGATTACATTGAGAATAGCCTAATGGGTGAGATTATCACCAGTTGTGAATGACGTTCAGAATTTCTTTTTACTTTTTCAAACCATAGTCACATGCATCATGCTGCCTACCTAGCCCAAAGGCCTATATGTTTTGATATGGTTTGTATCAACTAAAGTGGACACATAACTAAGCATAGCCTATAGGCCTAGGACCCCCTGGAACATGGTTGGAGAGCCCATAGCCTAAAGAGCCTAGTGAAACATGTTCTTATAAGCCCAGTCATTGGGCAATCACATGTGAAAACAGTTGACTGGACACCATTTAAAAAGGAGGTTCAAACTTCCTTGTGCTGCTTTATTTATTGCTAAATTCTTAAATTAAGCACATTAATTCACTTTACAACCGGTGTAGCCAACCTGGCATATTAAAAACGTAACCGCGGGAAGCGCTTCCGCCATTCGCTATTCGAGTGCAGGCTAAGGATGACATGTGTTTTTGTGGGCCACTCTAAATCAAATAACCCACACGTTAGTAGGCTATATGTAAAGACCAGATTAAATTCAAAAAAAGAGCCTGATGGATGAGCTATATATTCAATTGTATTCTTCCTACTATAATATATAATACCACAGGAATTATAAACTAATCTTGTCTGCTAAATGAACTAGTGTATCTAACAGCCATATGGCATAGCCAGATCAGGGCCTAAAATGACTCAGAATATGCTATTCTGTTCTTTTCTCCACATGATGTTTCTTTAGAAATGCCTAAAATAAATAATGGATTTATTGTGCTGGTGTAGGCTATATTAAATTGATTTATTAGCCAATTTTAAAGTGTATGGTTCCAGAGGTCCGCATCAGTGGCTTGTAGGCTATGCGTGGATGTCCGGAGATAAACGTTAAACGTGTTTATGTTAATGAACAGTGAATAACAGTGAGACCAGCAGTTATTAGCATGACAATTACCAGCTGACAAAACGTAATTACCGCCAGTCCTATTACCTTCAGGGTTCAGGCTCCTCATGTTCCTAGTCTTCAGGGCGTTGTAAGGCCGCACCTGGATCTGGTGCTCCAAGATGGAGTCTGGGAAACGCTCAAAGAACAGCTCATTGACAGCCATGTCAAATGTGGGGATGACTTCCTGTGAAAGACATATAGGAGAAACAACATTATGAATCACCATTCTTATTGGTATGCCCACATAATTAAACATATTGTATCTCTATGCCCATGGTAATAAATGGTAGAAAAATATTTAGCTGTCACAATTTGATTTAACGCTGTCATAAGGGAAACATTTTAAGTTATCATTCATAGCCCATTATCCCACATTAATATTAAAGAGGTCCTAAAACTCTAAATCAAATAGCTAAATGAACCTTGGTATGTCCATCTTAAAACAATTCCATGTTAGCTTGGTAGAACTCCCCCCCACTTAGACTCGAGAGGGTTCATATATGAGCCCGTCTGGTGCGTGCGTGTTTACCTGGGGGTAGGAGATGAGCTGCCTGTACAGGTCTGCGTCAAAGGACTGCACATGGCCGCAGTTGACGTTCAGCACAGGCTCACCAACCACACTGATCTAGAGGGACAACACAAATAGAAAATGATCACTGCAAAAGAATAAGTGCAATACTAGTCTCAAGAATACCTCAAGAAACCAAAGACAAGAAAACCAACAAAGGACAAGATGTAAATGGTCACTGTTTTTGGTGTCACGTGGGGGGACCCTACCTCCTCCAGCTTCTGCATGTAGAGAGGCTCGTTCAGGTCCAAACCAGCATTCTCATCCTCATTGGAAGTTGGGTCAATGAACCTCTGCAGGAATCTCTGTGGGGAAAATGAACAATAATAGCATTCAGATAAAATGATCTAACAACAGATTGAACTCAGATTTTTTCTTCTCAATTAGATTTGTATAATTTATTTTTCTACGCCAATGAAAGCACAGCCCTAAGGTTAATTCCCATACCTGGAACTTCTCTTTGCACGTTCCCACGTTGACATCAGTGCCCCAGATAACAAGCTTCTGACCCACTGCCTGCTCACTGGCTACTGCACCATCTGCACTTGGCTGGTGGAGAACAAATAGGCATTAGCCGTTAGAGATTTCCTAACAATGTAATTCTATATAGCATAATCCATTAGCAAATCTCTAATGCCATCTTCCTAAATCTAAATAGCATTAGCTGTTACAGATTTGCTAACAATATCATTCTATATCTATATAGCATTAGCAGTTATACATTTCCTGATTATCATTCTCCATATAGGAGTTTCTCTACTCACCGGCTCAGAGTGAAGGTCCACCTGGGGGGCCTTCCTGATGGAGCCCAGGTCAGGGCGCTGTCTGGCTGGGGTGCCACGCACACCACTACGAGGGGTGCCCTCCACCCTGGAGCTAGGAGTCCCGTACATCAGAGGTGAGCTCATGTCCACCTCACTGGGGAGAACTGAGGAGAAGACATTGACTTAACATTCAGAGTGACATCACAGGGTCAAAATCTCAGTTCTTTCAGGTACAGTTCCAGTTTATTTTTTGCAGTTGTGGTGAAAAAATGATCTGGGCCCGTATCCACAAAGCATCTCAGAGTAGGAGTGCCGATGTCTATTTAAATCAAATCAAACTTTGTCACATGCGTCGAATACAACAAGTGTAGACCTTACCGTGAAATGCTTACTTACAAGCCTTCAACCAACAGTGCAGTTCAAGAAGAGTCACGAAAATATTTACCTTTTAAACTAAATTTTAACAATAACAAGGCTATATACAGGGGGTACCGGTACAGAGTCAGTGCGCGGGGGTCCAGGTTAGCTGAGGTAATTGTACATATAGGTAAGGGTAAAGTGACTATGCATGTGGGTCAATGTAAATAGTCCGGTGGTCATTTGATTAATTGTTCAGCAGTCTTGGGGGTAGAAGCTGTTAAGGAAACTTTTGGTCCTAGACTTGGCGCTCCGGTACCGCTTGCTGTGCGTTAGCAGAGAAAACAGTCTGACTTGGGTGACTGGAGTCGCTGACAATTTAATGGGCCTTCCTCTGACACCCCCTATTATATAGGTCCTGGATGGTAGGAAGCTTGGCCCATGTGACGTACTGGGCCGTACGCACTACCCTCTGTAGCGCCGAGCTCCTTTCCCCATCTCCTGAGGGGGAAAAGGTTGTCGTGCCCTCTTCACAACTGTCTGGTGTATTTGGACCATGAGTTTGTTGGTGATGTGGACACCACGGAACTTGAAACTCTCGACCCGCTCCACTACAGCCCTGTCGATGTTAATGGGGGCCTGTTCGATATATTGTGCATCCCTAATAATAATCATATTCATTATTAACTAAAAGGCTAAACTGATCCTAGATCAGCAATCCTACTCTAGAGACGCTTTGTGGATACGGGCCCAGATGTCACAAAACCTGGAGAAGTGTTTGTATATCAGAAATAGCAATACAGCAGAAATATACAGTACCAGTCAAAAGTTTGAACACACCTACTTATTCAATGGTTCTTTATTTTTACTATTTTCTACATTGCAGAATAATAGTGAAAACATCAAAACTATGAAATAACATGGAATCATGTAATAAACAAAAAATTGTTGAATCAAAATATATCTTAGATTCTTCAAAGTAGCCACCCTTTGCACACTCTTGGCATTCTCTCAACCAGATTCATAAGGTAGTCATCTGGAATGCATTTCAATTAACAGGTGTGAATTCAATTAACAGGTGTGCCTTGTTAAAAGTTCCTTTGTGAACTTTCCTTCTTAATGCGTGAGCCAATCAGTTGTGTTGTGACCTGGTAGGGGTGGTATACAGGTAAAAGACAAAGAACAGCTCAAATAAGCAAAGAGAACCGACAGTCCATCATTACTTTAAGACATGAAGGTCAATCAATCCGGAAAATTTCAAGAACTTTCTAAGTTTCTTCATGTGCAGGCACAAAAAACATCAAACTGTCTCTCATGAGGACCGCCACAGGAAAGGAAGACCCAGTTACCTCTGCTGCAGAGGATAAGTTCATTAAGAGTTACCAGCCTCAGAAATTGGCAATTAACTGCACCTCAGATTGCAGCCCAAATAAATGATTCAGAGGTCAGGGAACAGACACATCTGAACATCAACTGTTCAGAGGAGACTGTGGGAATCAGGCCTTCATGGTCGAATTGCTGCAAAGAAACCACTACTAAAGGACCCCGATAAGAAGAAGAGACTTGCTTGGGCCAAGAAACAAGAGCGACGGACATTAGACCGGTAGAAATCTGTCCTTTGGTCTGATGAGTCAAAATTAAAATTTTTGGTTCCAACCGCCGTGTCTTTGTGAGATGCAGAGTAGGTGAACGGATTATCTCTGCATGTGTGCTTCCCACCGTGAAGCATGGAGGAGGTGTGATGGTGCTTTGCTAGGGACATTGTCTGTGATTTATTTAGAATTCAAGGCACACTTCAAGGCACACCACAGCATTCTGCAGCGATACGCCATCCCATCTGGTTTGCGCTTAGTGGGACTGTCATTTGTTTTTCAACAGGACAATGACCCAAAACACTCCTCCAGGCTGTGTAAGGGCTATTTGACCAAGAAGGAGAGTGATTTTGTGCTGCATCAGATGATCTGGCCTCCACAAATCACCCAAAATCAACCCAATTGAGAGGGTTTGGGATAAGTTGGACAGCAGAGTGAAGGAAAAGCACCCAACAAGTGCTCAGCATATGTGGGAACTCCTTCAAGACTGTTGGAGAAGCATTCCTCATGAAGCTGGTTGAGAGAATGCCAAGAGTGTGCAAAGCGGTCATCAAAGCAAAGGATGGCTACTTTGAAGAATCTAAAATATATTTTGATTTGTTTCACTTTTTTTGATAACTACATGATTCCATGTGTGTTATTTCATAGTGTTGATGTCTTCACTACTCTTCTACACTGTAGAAAATAGTAAAATAAAGAAAATCCCTTGGTAGGTGTCCAAACTTTTGACTGGTACTGTATATTTATGCGACTGCAAAGAATAAGACTACCTCAAACAGCATCATTTTGTGTGTCAATGCTGGAGAGGCAGTTACCTGAGCGGCGTGGGCTGGAGAACAGAGAGGTGTCATGGACTGCAGGGCTGGCAATGTCTGTGGCTGGAGACGTGGGCATGGCCGGCAGATCCCCGTTGGAGGAGTCCTGACCTCGCCGCCGCTGGGAAGGAGGGGAGACCAGGCCATCACTGCCAGCTAGAGACAGAAAAATACATAGTTGGTTAGGTCAGATTAGACTGCTTCCTTTCATGTGATGTATATGTCCTTGAGTGTTATATTCAATTAAAAACAGAATATCACTATACAAAATCAACATAATCAATCTGTAAATACAGTTGATGGGTACTCAGAACCTTTTGCTGTCAACTTACGAGTGACTGGAATGTCATCCCTGTTGCGCTTGCGTCCACCGGGAGTTGATGTTGGTGAAGACATTCTGAATGATCACAGGTCCTAGAAATGAAATATGGTTGATTATACGATCCAAAAAAAAAAGTTAAATAGCGTTAAATGTAGGCGTCTTTGACTCGTAAAATAACAATGTAACCAGTAAGTAACACATAGCGGACTTGAGCTTGAATTAGCTAATAACAAATCCAGTTGTTAGTTATGTCACTAGCTAACTAGTTAGTTGTTGGTAGTTACTTGCATTCTTTTCGACGCGTAATGAAGCAATGCATCCTAGCCAGTTAGCTAGCTGGGAAGTCAACTAAACTTCCGAAAAGAGCTTGTAAACTAAACATTAAATATTGATTGTAAATCCTTAACTAGGTACATTCTCTAATTATATATTCCTAATCATTTTTTATAAAATACTTTGATGGCTGGCATGTTCAAGACAACTGTAAAACAGTAGCTAGCTAGTGCAAGTTAACAATATAAAGAAAGCTACTGTAGCTAGCTACGTTGGTATCTTTGCATGAAAGGCACCAACTACTGCTAGCCGAGGAAACCCAGTTTGATTTTATTACAAAATCCAGTGAACACTCCCAAACACATAAATTAGGTCATCTGAATTTGCTCTAACATAAAGCATTTAAACAACGACCTAGTTAATTTAGCTTTTGATAACCTTAGAAATAGCTAGCTACAGTATCTTAAAATTACTTTTCTTACCTACTACGTACGTAGTGCTACTCCAATGATTTTGGCGCGAAATTGTGGGTGTGACGTTATAGTCCCGGGAAACTTTGCACCAATACCGAAGCTTAACTACTTGTGCGCTAACCATTAGCATTTGCACATCAAGGGGGTTCCGGTGTGTCTTACAATCAATACGGTTAACATTTTAAATGGAATACATTAATCTTATTTGTGTAAGTATTTCATTATTATTTCAGGAGTAGACCAATTATTTGCATTGTAATAATTGTGTTCATCTCACTAGCGGTTCTGCGAGGGGCCAGTGCCCCTGTGACAACAATTTTGGACCCCCTTGATGTGGAGTATGAAATAATTTTTGCATAACTCATTTTTGCTATCGTTCTTTTTTTACATCCGTTATTAGACAGTGGCAACGCGGAACACTAATTAAACCCACACATTTACTAGAGGGACATGGTATTTTGCCTGCTAATGCCTGCAATGCAGTGAAGAAAACGACATGACAACAATAACGTCTAATGTAACTGGCCCCTCTAACAGTACAACCCCCCCACTGGTTCACCTAAAGGTCTGGGTAATCACCCCATCAATCTGATTTCACCCGACATATTCCACTCAGGGGCGCTAGTGTAAACCTTTACCACAAGGTGGCGTATGTGCCATGAGAAATGTGTCAACATTTTTCGACTAACACTCGAAAAATACAGAATGCATATCCTTAGGTTTTCAGAGAATTTATGGGAATGGCATGAAACAAATTCCAACACATCAAACATGCAGCATTGCTCTTACCATAAATAATTACTCTGCATTCTTCTATATAGTAACAATGCCTTTATATCAAATTAATAACCATGATAACCTACTTTCCAGGACATTGAATTTATTTTATAGACAACGGCATATACTTGACACAAAAATCGGTGAATATAAAATATTGTTCATTATGTAACATTTCCACTGCCCACTATGTCATATGACCAGAGACGTGCACTTCACAGTTTACATCAGTGGTTCCCAACCAAGGGTACTTGGACCCCTTGGGGTACTTGAGAAGACTCATGAGACCATAGGCCTACTGGTAAAAACGACATGAAGGGGTACTTTAGGGGTACCAAAGGTTGAGAACCACTGGTTTACATGAATATGCCTGTAAAAACTCAGCATCCATATACGCAGCATGAAATTGTGCGCTTGTCAGTTAGGGAATTCAATTAATCTGCCTCGGGCGCAATGGCGTGTTTTGCCCTGAGTGAAAATTGGATTGTATTCGTTTTGGAAACGGTCTTCCTCCCGGGCGTGAGCCAGTTTCCCCATTTAAAACCCACGGCGTAGTCGCCTCAAAAGTTAAGTAATAAGCATGTGGCATAATGAGTAGGATTCTGTGTTTTCACATGCAAAAGTGATCGCTTTGATTAAAAACACTTATTTATCTGCCTTCCAAATGAAAACTAGATTGAAAATTCAAACATGTGTTTAATGGAAAAGTGTTATGTTTCTGGACAATGCACCATGCTGCATCGTTGACATGGCATAGCGGCGCAGATTACTGTTCGATTTGAGAGGGCGCTGCTACCTTATCGCTTTTGCCCGTTGACGTCACGGGTCATAGACCAGTGCCCCGCGGTTCAGCATAATCGAATCCCCCCAGTACACTCGTAGTAAAGAAAGAGGGTGGCATGTGCGCACACCCTTCTCTCCTCAAATGGGAGCTAGGGAGACCACGTGATTCAAACTTGACTACTGGCTTGTCAAAGGGGGAGGTAAACCTTTGACGTAAGCAGGGGAAAGATACAAAATACACTCCGCGAAATACAGAGGCTTCAGATAAGTTACAGATCTTAATATACCGCCACTATTTTAAAATAAACCTAAACACCACTTAAAAGTAGCAACGGTGTGGAAAGGGAAGAGGAAGCTCCAGTAATACAGAGTGAGCGTGATACATTGTATCAAGCTTGTTCCAACTACCTGGCTACTAAGTAACGAAATATTTTGACGTCCGATCCCACGAGGGCAGAAAGCAGAGTTCATGTGTGATATATACAGCCTGGATTCTCAGTGCGTGTCTCCACAATGCAACATGAGTTGGGCGATGGAGCCTACAAACTTCTACGACAATAAGCTGAGCAGCGGTCTTCAAGGGGTCTGCAAACCCGGGAGAAGTGATCATGGCACGGGCGAGGACACAACCATGGCGGAGCTGAACACAGCCCCTGCGATGTACGACGACGAGAGTGCCATCGACTTCAGCTCCTACATAGAGTCAATGACAGCAGTACCACACCTGGAACTCTGCAACGATGAACTTTTCCTTGACTTATTCAACACTGTGAAGCAAGAGAAGACAGACTTCTACATGCCAAGCTCGACTACGTCGTCCAGCAATATGCAGCAGCTGTCAAACTGTTCAACCAACGCATACGCAGTTGGAAGCCAAAAAGAGTTCGAGAGGAAGCTCAAGGGTGGATTTGACAACAAGGGGGTCTTCAGTGCACCGATCAAACAGGAATCGGACTGGAGCGACAATGACATGTCATTGTCGTTACCTTCCCAGATCAAAAACTGCGCGCAGACCTCCGTGAGCCTTCCCATGGGACAACCAACTCCACCATCAACCCCAGAGCCTCTCTCAAGCCACTCAGCCCACTCCTCTCCTCGGAAAGTCGGCAAGGAGAAAGGGAAAAAGAATATTGACAGGTACAGCCAAGAGTACCGCCAGAGACGTGAGAGGAATAACGTTGCAGTGAGGAAAAGTAGGGACAAAGCAAAGCAACGCAACGTGGAAATGCAGCAAAAAATGCTTGAACTGGGTTCAGAGAATGACAGATTACACAAAACTATCGATCAACTAACCAGTGAGCTCACTGGCCTGAGGGATTTCTTCAAGCAGCTTCCCAACCACAACGCCTCATTTTTGGGGTCCACGGGTGGGGACAGACGGTGACCAATTAATCTTACTTTCTAATTAACTGAACTTTTGAAATACATACCTCAACACAGACTTACCATCTGTAACAGATGCATTATAAACAAGCTTACATTTATGGCACTGGAAATGTACTGGAAACGTAGGCCTCCTCCCATATTGTTGCCATAATCCTTTTGGGGGAATTTTTTTTTCTATATTAAATTATTTTACTACTTCATTTAGTTGTTATACCAGATATGGTATATGTTTTATAATTCCAAACTTTGTAAGAGCAAGAGCATGTTTGAATTTTATATAGTTTATATTAAAAAAAAACGTAAAATATTTGTCTATTATGGAATCTCTAATAAAAGTGCTGAAAAGTCATACAAATCAACATTGTCTATGAGTTTGTTTGGAATTAACATATTAGTACATATGTGATTATAAAACATACTTTAAGCATGCCAAGTAATTTATGTGGATTTGCTGGTGCCAAGAATCTACCTCAGTTGGAGTTGGTCCCCCTGTCTAGAATAACATTTTCACAGCTAGTGGAAGAAAGCACAGAAAAAGGTAAACAAATACACTAACATATAATACAAGGTTTATTGACACAGTATAAGCACCATTCATCTTCAGAGATAGATTAGGAGGTAGATCTTCAAGGAAACACAAAGAAATGTGCGGCTATTTACAGCAAACAGGCATATTTTACAGTCACCATTTGGACCCACATGGCAAAGTCAGACATATGTTACTCCTCTCTGGTCCTTCAGTTCTAACCTTGGGCTGTCAGCTCCAGAGTCCTAACATATCAGTAACACACAAACAGATCTATTTTTCCACCCTAACTATTCACGCTCTGTACAGAGAGCCTGTGGGGCCCGGGCATGCTGGGCTGAGGAGGCCTCCTAGTCCTACAGATTGATTTCACGGGATCCCACTCCACACTGACAGCCTCGGAGGCAGATCTCTTCCAGGCCGATCGATAGGGCAGGCTTCCTGGTGACCACGCGGACGTAAGCGCTGAGGGGGCCCACCTCCTTCCCCAACACATTTTCCACCTCGTAACCTGGGAACTGCAGCACATGAACAATCAACCTAACCATGGATGTATAGTCATAGGCTACTCTAAGAGTAAGATTTACAGTTGAAGACAGAAGTTTACATTCACCTTAGCCAAATACATTTAAACTCAGTTTTTCACAATTCCTGACATTTAATCCTAGTAATAATTCCCTGTCTTAGGTCAGTTAGGATCACCACTTTATTTTAAGAATGTGAAAAGTCGGAAATAATAGTAGAGAGTGATTTATTTCAGCTTTTATTTCTTTCATCACGTTCCTAGTGGGTCAGAAGTTTACATACACTCAATTAGTATTTGGTAGCATTGCCTTTAAGTTGTTTAACTTGGGTCAAACGTTTTAGGCAGCCTTCCACAATAAGTTGGGTGAATTTTGGCCCATTCCTCCTGACAGAGATGGTGTAACTGAGTCAGGTTTGTAGGCCTCCTTGCTTGCACACGCTTTTTCAGTTCTGCCCACAATTTTCTATGGGATTGAGGTCAGGGCTTTGTGATGGCCACTCCAATACCTTTGTTGTCCTTAAGCCATTTTGCCACAACGTTGGAAGTATGCTTTGGGTCATTGTCCATTTGGAAGACCCATTTGCAACCAAGCTTTAACTTCCTGGCTGATGTCTTGAGATGTTGCTTCAATATATCCACATAATTTTCCATCCTTATGATGCCATCTATTTTGTGAAGTGCACCAGTCCCTCCTGCAGCAAAGCACCCCACAACATGATGCTGCCACCCCCATGCTTCACGGTTGGGATGGTGTTCTTCGGATTGCAAGCCTCCCCCTTTTTCCTCCAAACATAACGATGGTCATTATGGCCAAACAGTTATATTGTTGTTTCATCAAACCAGAGTACATTTCTCCAAAAAGTACGATCTTTGTACCCATCTGCAGTTGCAAAACCGTAGTCTGGCTTTTTTATAGCGGTTTTGGAGCAGTGGCTCCTTCCTTGCTGAGCGGCCTTTCAGGTTATGTCGATATAGGACTTGTTGTATTGTGGATATAGATACGTTTGTACCTGTTTCCTCCAGCATCTTCAAAAGGTCCTTTGCTGTTGTTCTGGGATTGATTTTCACTTTTCGCACCAAAGTATGTTCATCTCTAGGAGACAGAATGCGTCTCCTTCCTGAGCGGTATGACGGCTGTGTGGTCCCATGGTGTTTATACTTCCGTACTATTGTTTGTACAGATGAACGTGGTACCTTCAGTCGTTTGGAAATTGCTCCCAAGAATGAACCAGACTTGTGGAGGTCTACAATTTAGGTCTTAGCTGGTTTCTTTTGATTTTCCCATGAGCTCAAGCAAAGAGGCACTGAGTTTGAAGGTAGACCCTGAAATACATCCACAGGTACACCTCCAATTAACTCAAATTATGTCAATTAGCCTATCAGTAGCTTCTAAAGCCATGACATTTTCTGGAATTTTCCAAGCTGTATAAAGGCACAGCCAACTCAGTGTGTAAACTTCTGACCCACTGTAATTGAGATACAGTGAATTATAAGTGAAATAATCTGTAAACAATTGTTGGAAAAATTACTTGTGTCACACACAAAGTATATGTACTATAGTTTGTTAACAAGAAATTTGTGGAGTGGTTGAAAAACGAGTTTTATGGACTCCAACCTAAGTGTACGTAAACTTCCGACTTCAACTGTATATACAAGTTAGACATGCTCAATGAGAACAAAAGCTGGAGCTAAGTTAACCATCAAAAGTTATTGTTACTAGATTGGGGGATAACATCCAGTGCAAAAACTCAATAGAAAATATTTGTATTGAGTATGTGGTGCTGATTCACCTCAATTAACCTGGATTGTTGGTTTGCCCTGATTCTCAATAATGGATGTAAGCCAGGTTGTCAACAATATCCATTCTAGAATGCTGGATGATACAGTGCATTCACAAAGTATTCAGGCCCCTTGACTTTTTTTGTTACGTTACAGCCTTATTCTAAAATAGATTAAATAGTTTCCCCCCTCACCAATCTTCATACAATACCCCTTAACGACAAAGAAAAAAAAGTAATAAATAAAACAATTATCACATTTACATAAGTATTCAGACCTTTTACTGAGTACTTTCTTAAGGCACCTTTGGCAGAGACAACAGCCTTGAGTCTTCTTGGATATGACGCTACAAGCTTGGCACACCAGTATTTGGGGTGTTTCTCCCATTCCTCTCTGCAGATCCTCTCAAGCTCTGTCAGGTTGGAAGGGGAGCGCTGTTGCACAGCTATTTTCAGGTCTCTTCAGAGATGTTCAATCGGGTTCATGTCCGGGCTCTGGCTGGGCCATTCAAGGACATTCTGAAACTTGTCCCGAAGCCAGTCCTGTGTTTTTTTGACTACGTGCCTAGGGTCAATGTCCTGTTGGAAGGCAAACCTTCACCCCAGTCTGAGGTCCTGAGCAGGTTTTAATCAAGGATCTCTCTGTACTTTGCTCCGTTCATCTTTCCCTCAATCCTGACTAGTCTTCCAGTCCCTGCCACTGAAAAACATCCCCACAGCATGATGCTGCCACCACCATAATTCACTGTAGGGATGGTGCCAGGTTTCCTCCAGACGTGACGCTTGGCATTCAGGCCAAATAGTTCAATCTTGGTTTCATCAGACCAGAGAATCTTGTTTTGCATGGTCAGAGTCCTTTAGATGCCTTTTGGCAAACTCCAAGCAGGCTGTCATGTCGCTTTTACTGAGGAGTGGCTTCCGTCTGGCCACTCTACCATAAAGGCCTGCTTGGTGGAATGCTGCAGAGATGGTTGTCCTTCCGGAGTTCTCCACAGAGGAACTCTGGAGCTCTGTCAGAGTTCAATAATGTGAACATCAACATTATTGGTCAACTCCCTGACCAAGGCCCTTCTCCCCTGATTTATCAGTTTGGCCAGGCAGCAGGCTCTAGGAAGAGTCTTGGACTCATCAGACCAAAAGACAGATTTCCACCGGTCTAATGTCCATTGCTCGTGTTTCTTGGCCGAAGCAAGTCTCTTCTTCTTATTTGTGTCCTTAGTAGTGGTTTCTTTGCAGCAATTCGACCATGAAGGCCTGATTCACACAGTCTCCTCTGAACAGTTGATGTTGAGACGTGTCTGTTACTTGAACTCTGTGAAGCATTTATTTGGGATGAAGTCTGAGGTGCAGTTAATGAACATATCCTCTGCAGCAGAGGTAACTCTTTGTGTTCCTTTCCTGTGGCGGTCGTCATGAGAGCCAGTTTCATCATAGCTCAATGGTTTTTGCGACTGCACTTGAAGAAACAAAGTTCTTGAAATGTTCCGGATTTACTGACTTTCATGTCTTAAAGTAATGGACTGTCGTTTCTCTTTGCTTATTTGAGCTGTTCTTACAATAATATGGACTTGGTCCTTCACCAAACAGGGCTATCTTCTGTATACCAACCCTACCTTGTCACAACACAACTGATTGGCTCACGCATTAAAAAGGAAATACATTTCACAAATTAACTTTTAACCAGGCACACCTGTTAATTGAAATACATTCCAGATGACTACCTCATGAAGCTAGTTGAGAGAATGCCAAGAGTGTGCAAAGCTGTCATCAAGGCAAAGGGTGGCTATTTTGAAGAATCTCAAATATTACATATTTTGAATTGTTTAACACTTTTTTTGGTTACTACATGATTCCATATGTCTTAGTTTTGATGTCTTCACTATTATTCTACAATGTAGAAAATGTAAAAATAAAGAAAAACCCTTGAGTAGGTGTGTCCAAACATTGGACTGGTACTGTATGCAAATAAGGTATTTCTGTTTATCATTTTTAATACATTTGCAAACATTTCTAAAAACCCGTTTTCACTTTGTCATTATGGGGTATTGTGTAGATTGATGAGGATTTTTATTTATCGAATACATTTTAGAATAAGGCTGTAACGTTACAAAATGTGTAAAAAGGGAAGGGGTCTGAATACTTTCCGAATGAACTGTATATGGTGGTCAGTTTACATACAAGTCGGAAGTTTACATACACTTAGGTTGGAGTCAATAAAACTTGTTTTTCAACCACTCCACAAATTTCTCGTTAACAAACTATAGTTTTGGCAAGTCGGTTAGGACATCTACTTTGTGCACGACACAAGTAATTTTTCCAACAATTGTTTATAGACAGATTATTTCACTTGTAACTCACTGTATCTCAATTCCAGTGGGTCAGAAGTTTACATACACTAAGTTGACTGTGCCTTTAAACGACTTGGAAAATTCCAGGAAATTATGTCATGGCTTTAGAAGCTTCTGATAGGCTAATTGACATAATTTGAGTCAATTGGAGGTGTACCTGTGAATGTATTTCAGGGTCTACCTTCAAACTCAGTGCCTCTTTGCTTGACATCATGGGAAAATCAAAAGAAATCAGCCAAGACCTAAATTGTAGACCTCCACAAGTCTGGTTCATTCTTGGGAGCAATTCCAAAACGCCTAAAGGTACCACGTTCCTCTGTACAAACAATAGTACGGAAGTATAAACACCATGGGATCACGCAGCCGTCATACCGCTCAGGAAGGAGACGCATTCTGTCTCCTAGAGATGTACATACCTTGGTGCGAAAAGTGCAAATCAATCCCAGAACAACAGCAAAGGACCTTTTGAAGAAGCTGGAGGAAACAGGTACAAACGTATCTATATCCACAGTAAAACGAGGCCTATATCGACATAACCTGAAAGGCCGCTCAGCAAGGAAGAAGCCACTGCTCCAAAACCGCCATAAAAAAGCCAGACTACGCTTTGCAACTGCACATGGGGACAAAAGATTGTACTTTTTGGAGAAATGTGCTCTGGTCTGATGAAGCAAAAATAGAACTTTTTGGCCATAATGACCATCGTTATTTTTGGAGGAAAAAGGGGGAGGCTTGCAATCCGAAGAACACCATCCCAACCGTGAAGCACGGGGGTGACAGCATCATGTTGTGGGGGTGCTTTGCTGCAGGAGGGATTGTTGCACTTCACAAAATAGATGGCATCATGAGGATGGAAAATTATGTGGATATATTGAAGCAACATCTCAAGACATCAGTCAGGAAGTTAAAGCTTGGTCGCAAATGGATCTTCCAAATGGACAATGACCCCAAGCATACTTCCAAAGTTGTGGCAAAATGGCTAAGGACAACAAAGTCAAGGTATTGGAGTGGCCATCACAAAGCCCTGACCTCAATCCCACAGAACATTTGGGGGCAGAACTGAAAAAGCTTGTGAGAGCAAGGAGGCCTACAAACCTGACTCAGTTACACCAGCTCTGTCAGGAGGAATGGGCCAAAATTCACCCAACTTATTGTGGGAAGCTTGTGGAAGGCTACCCAAAACGTTTGACCCAAGTTAAACAATTTAAAGGCAATGCTACCAAATACTAATTGAGTGTATGTAAACTTCTTATCCACTGGGAATGTGATAAAAGAAATAAAAGCTGAAATAAATAATTCTCTCTAGTATTATTCTGACATTTCACATTCTTAAAATAAAGTGGTGATCCTAACTGACCTAAAACAGGGAATGTTAACTAGGATTAAATGTCAGGAATTGTGAAAAACTGAGTTTAAATGTATTTAGCTAAGATGTATGTAAACTTCCGACTTCAACTGTATATTTGGATATCAGAGCCTTATATTTAGATATATGGCTCTGACGGTGGTATGTGGTGATACCAGTGTTTGTAGATTAGAAGGCAATATAGATCCAACTCCAGCGATACTAGTATCATCTGGCTCCTCTTACAGTATTGATCTGTGTGAGTAAGACCAGCCATTGTTCTAAACAGATCTCTTAACACAGTCTAACTATGGGATATTAGATCGATGACAATGACGTCACTTTCAGCAAACATACTGACAGTCTGACACATGAGGATCAAAATGCTAATACGGTGCACTAAACTGAGAGGTAAGTACTGTCTGCATAAAAGGCAGGTACAGTGTACACATAACATGTGAGAAAGAGAGAGAGAGAGAGAGAGCTCACCTCATGGCCAGAGGCTGCACAGTTCAACACAGACATGATGGTGCTCTGCTGGAGCTAGAAAACAGTAGAGAGAATAGTCACCATACTAGCTGAATAAAATGGTCTGGACTGTCATACTAGAGTTCTTTATATTAGCGGTTTTATTAAATTATGCCATATTACATTACATTACCTTATAATAACGTAGTAAGTTATTATAAGCATTGACTTTGTCAAACCGTTTTCAACAGTTTCATGTTACCATTAATGATACAATCTAAGACTATATTTGACAGTGACACTATAAGAAAATAGAGAAGTATTGGAATATACCTCAAGTGAAAAGATTTTGAGACCACACCTTGATTAAGATTAGATTTGATCAACCTTCCCTTTATATTACTTTATGCTTATGCACTGCTATGTCACTCGTTGAAAATACAGACATTTGCCAATACACAGCCTAAACTCAAAATCTTGTCTCACCTTTACTTTCACAGTGAAGTCTTTTAGTGTAGAACAATTCATGAACACTTCAAGCTGCATGTTCATGGTTGGTTGGTCAACCAGTGAATCACAAGTAACACAAAGAAATGCTTGACTGGGGACAACAGACATAACGCAGATATTGACATCACATTTCAACCATAATACAGAAGTTCCCTTTGCAAAAAATTAAGTTATTATATTCTATTGGTAAACCAATAAGATTCAATCAGTTAATTAGGCGTATCCCCTATAGCTCATCAGCAGGTGAATTGAAGACTTACGGCTTTTGGGGTGCCATCTCCAAGCGGTCGCTCCCACACAGGCTGCAGGTTGGCCAGGAGTAGGCCGTATCTTCATCCACACCAACTATCACACCTGCCATCACCAACACAACCATCAGCACTAGCCAGAGAAACAAACCTCTATAGGGCACCATACTGACTAAACTGGCAAGGAACATGGGTGGAAACTGGAACTGAGCAGTGTAACAATTGTATCAATATTCTTGAGGCCACTGTGGTATGGATTAAAAAAGGAAAGATAAAACAAGCTCATTAAGAAAATAAGAATGACATTTTAGGGTCAAATGAAAAAAAAATCTAGTTTGCAGCCTCATATATTCTTAAGCATAAAAAAATAAATATTACCCTATTCTACAACAGTACAACTGTACCGTGCTGGCCTGGTTATGCATCTACCATAGCGTCTGGAGCCGTGCTGGAAATGACCACTTGAAAATAAACTATCTGAGACAGCAAAGCACGGGTTCAGCACAGCATTCGGGTTGGCGTGAATAGTGTGAATCAGCCATTGGCGTTTGTTGTATTATTCAGCCAGCTGATCCAACATGGAAGACGAGAGAGAGACCTGAACTAATCCAAAGGGTTCACAGTTTCACCTTTGATCTCTCCTCTGACACAGGGTGCTAACAGATGCAACTTTTCGTGACTTACTCAACTTTCCCTGCGTTGCATATAAAATAGACTGTAGAAAGACAGTGAATGCATTTTGTGCCATTATCTTAAGGGCTTAAGTTACTCTGTAGTTTGATTGGACCCCTTAATCAGATTCATATCATTATCACTGAGGTTAGGATAACAGTTTCATCTCTTAATTACAGATAGATAGTCCACAGCTAGCTACATTGGTGGGCCTTGAAAGGTTGTCACAACCAGTGGCTCAACCTCTTGAGGGAAACTGAATGAGAGCGAAAGAACACAATGCCTTCGACTAAACGCAAGAAGGCCTCTGTCTCGCACAAAGTAAAAAAATACGAACAGGCAACAGCCACAAAACACTCAAAACCATTTGTCTGTCTGTCTAATAAAACAACAATTATCCAGGCTAACCCTGAAAAATAATTGATCAAGGAGGAGAGCGTGACTTTTTAAAAACATAAAAAATATTTTTCAAACCACAAGTGTGAATGAATGCAGTGTACAGTATAAACTGACCGGAGAACGTGCAGAGGGAGTTGGGTAGTGTTTCCGGACCCAGGGGGATCCAGCGTCACAGGTTGTGGTAAGGCCGGAGGAAGGACATGGGGCTGGGCTTGAGGTAGGGGCTGAGGTAAGGGCTTTGCCTGGGACAATGACAGTGACCCTGGGCCCAGCGTGCCCTCGGTATCTGGGCAGCACACTGATACCAGAGGCCGCAGCTGCACAACTGACTGCTCCACACACAGGATCCCACCTGGAGAGAAATCATGGCATAGCGTCATAAAACAGTAGTTTAACCTGACATTGGAGGTGCTTCCATTTTCAATAGTTTTGGGGAAGCAGTAGCCATGTGACTTCAGATGTCCTACAGTATACAATACATAGTGGCTAATGAAATATGCACTATATAGTGACAGACTAGATGAATAACACCATGCCTGCGTCTCAAATGGAACCCTATTCCCTATGTAGTGCACTACATAGGGAATAGAGTGCCATTTGGGGAGCAGACCATGAAAGTGCAGTAAAACAGTACCATGCTCTCTGACTGCGTCCCTGAATGACAAGCGGCAGGCGCTGGGGGTGCTTATTGCCTTGGCGACAGAGGAAGTGAGCACACAGGAAGTGGTCACACACACAGCCAGCGTTCGTCTGCATGGTGGCCCATCGGACTGCTGCTCCTTCTGCAAACTGGGGTCAGTCACTACCAGCCAAACCTCCACTGGGCTCTGATCACTACTCTGAGACTGGAGGGGAGAGAGATGGGGGGACAGACAGATAGTGGGGGCTATCATTCATGTCAGCTAAGATGATAATAAGCAAGAGAAAAAAGGAGAGGGGATCAGTCGTTAGTGTAGGTTATTAGAGAGACAACGAGAGAGAGGCGAGAGAAAGACAACGAAAGAGAGAAAGGGCGTGAGAGACTACGAGCTTACTTGGAAAGTACAATTTTAAGTGTCTTAGTGAATAAACACCTTTCTGTCTGTATCTGTGTGTGCATCAAATAAAAAGCATGAGTCTCTGCAGGCTCAGTCTGGTTGCTCGGAATCATCCATTTGATGACTGACATGAAAAACAGAGAGTGGTATAGACAGAAAGCATTGGACTTCGCCACTTGCTTTGTTCTGGGCCTGTTATCTCCCTCCCGATGGTCAAAGTGTAAAGGTTTCACTGATCAACAGTAAAAAAAACGGCTGGTAGATAATGTAGGTTAGCATGCATTCAGATGGTGGAGGCAGTTTGCCTCGTTTTGTCAACACAGTAAGTTCAAATGATTCCCCACTGTCCACCACAGCAGGATATGATCATGTTCCTGTCAACTCTTTAACTATGTTGTGTTACATCTACACGTCTCTAATAAGATAGATATCACAGATAACAGTTTCTGAGTCACACTATACATTCTTATTGAAATCCAAGGATGCATTTGAAAGTACCTGCATTCTCTTGTAGATGACAGTGGCGACAAAGCTACAACGATGGCTGTTGAGCTCACACTGAAATAGATATGACAGGCTGTTACTACAACTCATACTTGATCGATTGCCACTGGCTAAACAAAGTCAGAGTAAAGGAAAAATGTGTAATCTGGTCTAAACTACTCAAATGTTTGGAGGAATAGTTGGGGAGGTAAAAACAGAAAGGGTTAGAATTCAGTTCTCTCTCTGTGTGTCACTAGTTACCTGCAGTATGTCTCTGAGGGTTTGTTCTGTAGGAGGAAGATACAGAGAGGATAAAGGCTGTCCCTCTACAGGCTCCACAGAGCCCTCTTGGCCTGACAACAGGTAACAGAAGCTTGGGGCTGGGGGTTTGTGTCTGCTGTCCTACATTCAAAACAAACGAAATCAAGACTATAAATCACTACGTGCAGACAGTATTCATAGCCAGTTTCTTATTCTAACATAAATTAACCATTATAACATGGATTCTCAATATCAAATGGAAATACTGTATATACATCATTCACATAATTGAGTTTCAATTGCGGAAAATTCAGGGTATGATTCACAACGGAATATTGAATAACCTACACCTTGACAGCTCTGGTTTTCTCCAAGTACTTTGAAGGGCATCACTGGCGGCCAGAGGCTGTCTATCAGGCTGAAGAGTCTGGTAGACCTGTGAGAGCAAGAGCAGAAGAAAGTGAGGGAGAGGGTTTGGAAAGGGAAAAGACAGTGAACTACAGGGTATACAGAGAGGGAGGTGCAACGATATCAGTTGGTTTCCATTTTATGGAATGACAGATCTGTTAAGACAGGGCACTTTTTAGCTTTCACAGAATCAACAGAAAGCATGCCGAGACTGGTGCGACAGACACACTCTCGCGCTCTCTCTCACACCTCTTTATCACTAGCAATCTGACTGCTGAAAAGACAAGCCTAGCCATCTCCCTGCATAGACCTGCAGCGTAGACTTTTTTCACCTAAGAGATGATTTGCACAGACTACTCACACATCCAACCCTTACACACAAACACCCATAAACAAAACACAACCCTACATAGAACTCACACTGTCGTTGTTCTTTTATATACTATTGATTCCACTACCCACTTTATATTTGTAAATACAGTGTAAATACAGCCCATTATTACTATGCATACGAATTTGTCTATTACTTCTACTACTTGTTATTTTGACTTGACTCTTTTCATCGCTATTATTGATTAATGTACTGCATTGTTGAGGGAGGTATCACATAAGCATTTCGCTGCACCTTTTATACCCGCTGTAAACTGTGTATGTGAAGAATACATTTGATTTGATTCTTACACACACCAAAACATTTAACAGAGCAAACACCCTATGTAGGGTGTCCAATCAAAAACGCATATTTTGACCGCTGAGTAAAATAATGTTAATTGTGTAGCTACTCCTCTAAGAAAATGAATGGTCCCAACCGTATGTCTCTATCATAATCCGTTCAAAAGTTATTGGAGTTACTACCCTTTAGGATGGCCAAAATTAGGGTGACTAAATCAATGGAGGCCAGAGGAAAAAAAGGGGTAATAAATATGGAAAACTGCATTGCGTCAGCTAGGCAAGATGCTGTGCGAGAATTAAGACTAACTGACAGGCTCACCGTTGAACTTGTCTTTCTTCTCAAATCCGGAGGACAAAAACAATATAGAGGTAAGATAGATTTCGATTTTGAGACATGACACTAAACATTTTCATATTTTAGTATAAGCTTTTCATGTTAATGCAACAGTTTTAAAAGATTTCACACAAAAACAAGCGTATCTCTGAAATGTCAACAGAGCACTGAGCTTACCGCAAGCTTTTTATTGTCAAAGCCTTTAACATTTCATTCAGTTCGGGGCAACAGAGCCCAGTACTTAATATCGGATGTATTATGTTACGAAATCCGACTTCTTGGATATAATGGTAATGACATGTTAGAAGAAGACCCCACTGAACGATTCAGAACATGAAGAATCATATTTGTCTTGGTAAAATGTATTTTATAACATAATGAAGTGAAATTTCATCACCAAAGCACATTTTCACCCGCTCTACGTAAATCACACACAAAAACAAGTCTGGCTTCTATTGGTTTCAATTGTTGGTTTCAATTGACAATTTTGACACCTGACGGCCTGAGTGTTGCTTTGAGGTGCCCCGTCTAGAAAATCAAACTAGGGGACCAACAGAGGAAGACCGAAAAAAGCGATGCTTCCACCCCCAACCTAAACAACTAGAAACAAAATAAATCAAACCTGTCCTTGAGTTCATGTCCACCAGTTAGTCAGTGTGTGTGTGTGTGTGTGTGTGTGTGTGTGTGTGTGTGTGTGTGTGTGTGTGTGTGTGTGTGTGTGAGAGTGAGTGAGTGAGTGAGTGAGTGAGTGAGTGAGTGAGTGAGTGAGTGAGTTAGTTGATGTCATTACTACTCCTCCTCTTTGGTGCTGTTACTCAGCCTGTCTCAGTTGGTCGTTAGGAACCGGTTCTCCAGGTCTTAATCCACAGGGTGTCTGTGTACAGAACTGGCTCTGCACCACGGGCTGGTCCAACAGGTCAGGGTGAAGAATGAGCTCACCTCACACAACACTGACTTTGTTACCGAGACCTTACTGTAGCTTTATTTTAACATTGTACAAGTGGGCTGATTTGCCTAGTGAAGAATACTGTTTAGGTACAGTAGTATGTGAGTACTGAAAAGAGGGAGTCAAGAACTCAGTGACAACACTAACATTTATCAAAAACTGATTTAACATGATTACAGTAACTTGATCTAATTGTCGATTTAATGATGATTAAAATTGAGTTTTTTAAGTGCCAACACATCAAAAACACTTGTTTAAGCTTTGATAAGGCTTATTAAAAGATCAAGCCCCAGCTACTGTATATGCAGGGCTCTACAGTGCTACCTGGAATTTTAATTTAGGAGCACCAGTCCGCCTAGAAAAATGAAGGATTCTAGCTTTAATACCTCAAATATTTTACATTATGCTCCTACATTTCTTTGTGTGCGCCTACATTTTTCAACTTAGGCGCATAAGTGTTCCTTGTAAAAAAAATAATAATAATCACAGTAGAGCCCTGATATGGCAGGAATTTTTTGTTTTGCAAAGAGTACAAGATGGCGGCTACACGCGTTTGGACCAATCCCAAATTGACACCTAAACTACGCACTTCAGGAGATCTGAGAGGATTTTACAGGTGTAAGTAATATAGTTATCGCACCACCTTGACCTTGATTTGATTTGTGGTTGGGTCTTTGTGCTTGCTCCTAAAGAGGACATATCCATCATGGCGGACTGTAGACACACACCCCCCACCACCACATTATGGGATGCTTTCTGGCACACAGAGAATATTCCTTAGAAATAAATGAAGCTGTAAACACACAAACCCCTCCTCTAAATGTCCCCACACCAGTTCTCCAAACTGTTTCTAATCTGAGCTCCTGACTGTGGAAAGTAACTCATAGGTCCAGTGCGAGCACCAATGATATATCACTTTACATGTAAACATGGGACAGTGACATGGCAGGATGATCAGCAGGTGGCCATCTTGTACTCAGGTTGGAAAGTTATGAGAGTTAGAGTGCATTCAGAAGGTATTCAGACCCCTCCACTTTTTCCACATTTTGTTTCGTTACAGCCTTATTCTAAAATGGATTACATAGTTCCCCCTCATCAATCTACACACAAAACCCCATAATGACAAAGCAAAAAAATACAAAAACTGAAATATCACATTTACATAAGTATTCAGACCTTTACTCAGTACTTTGTTGAAGCACCTTTGGCAGCAATTACAGCTTCGAGTCTTCTTGGGTATGACGCTACAAGCTTGGCACACCTGTACTCCCATTCTTCTCTGCAGATCCTCTCAAGCTCTGTCAGGTTGGATTGGGAGCATTGCTGCACAGCTTTTTTCAGGTCTCTCCAGAGATTTTCGATCGGGTTCAAGGCTAGGCTCTGGCTGGGTCGCTCAAGGACATTCAGAGACCAAAGCCACTCCTGCGTTGTCTTGGCTGTGTGCTTAAGGTCGTTGTCATGTTGGAAAGTGAACCTTCATCCCAGTCTGAGATCCTAAGCTCTCTGGATCAGGTTTTCATCAAGGATAGCTCTGTATATTGCTCCATTCATCTTTCCCTCGATCCTGACCAGTCTTCCAGTCCCGGCCGCTGAAAAACATCCCCACAGCATGATGCTGCCACCACCATGCATCACCTTAGGGATGGTGCCAGGTTTCCTCCAGACGTGACACTTGGCATTCAGGACAAAGAGTTCATTTTTGGTTTCTTCAGACCAGAGAATCGTGTTCTTAGAGTCTTTTAGGTGCCTTTTGGCAAACTCCAAGCGGGCTGTCGTGTGCCTTTTACTGAGGAGTAGCTTCCGTCTGGCCACTATACCATAAAGGCCTGATTGGTGGAGTGCTGCAGAGATGGTTGTCCTTCTGGAAGGTTCTCCCATCTCCACAGAGGAACTCTGGAGCTCTGTCAGTGACCATCTGGTTTTTGGTAACCTTCCTAACCAAGGCCCTTCTCCCCCAATTTCTCAGTTTGGCCGGGCTGACAGCTCTAGGAAGAGTCTTGGTGGTTCCAAACTTCTTCCATTTAAGAATGATGGAGGCCACTGTGTTCTTGGGGACCTTAAATGCTGCAGACATTTTTTGGTACACTTCCCCAGATCTGTGCCTCGACACAATCCTGTCTCGGAGCTCTACGAATAATTCCTTTGCCCTTAAGCTTGGTTTTTGCTTTGACATGCATTGTCAACTGTGGGACCTTATATCAGGGATGCAAACTGGTGAGGGCCCAAAAAAGGTGAAACAATGTTAAAGTAGAAATAGAATGAAACAAAATGGCATTCTATTTTTGCTCTATTCTAGTGGCCACTATAGTAGACATTGATTAAGTGCACAAGGCTACATGTGTGCAAGAATAAAGTTCACTGGGTAAAAAATTTAATAATCCCCCCCTCACCCGCACAAAAGTGTTACAGTATGTCAAGTTCAACACAACAAAAGCAATATCTCTAAAAGGCAATACGGCGAAAGCATAGCATTTGATTGTCTGAGGACAGCGCCCCGCATACTTCCCTCATTAGCATAATTTCATAACCAGCAGGTGTCACAAAACAAAAAAATAGCGATAAAATAAATTGCTTACCATTGAAAATCTTCCTCTGATGGCAATCCAAAGGGTCCCAGCTACACAATAAATGGTCCCTTTGTTCGATAAAGTCCCTTTTTATATCCCAAAAACTCAGTTTGGTTGGCGCGTTTTGTTCAGTAATCCACCTGCTCAAAAGCGTTCAACCATGCAGACAAACGAAATCCCAAAAGTACCGGTAAATTTCGTCGAAACAAGTCAAACAACGTTTCTAATCAATCCTCGGGTACCCTAATAAGGACATGAACGATAATATTTCAGATGGAAAATAACTTGCTCATTAGAAAAGGAAAATAACGAGGCACTCAATCACGCGCGCCAAACAGTACAGTCCACTTCATGGTCCACCAGGAAGAACTGCTATTACTTGTTGTTTTTTCAAAAAACAAGCCTGAAACCTTGTCTAAAGACTGTTGACATCCAGTGGCCATAGGTACTGCAATCTGGGAGCTATTCCATTCAATGTGCAATAGGGAAAGGATAACAATAGAACGGGAAAAAAACTAATTGAGCTCCCTGATGGATTTTCCTCAGGTTTTTGCCTGCCATATCAGTTCTGTTATACCCACAGACATTATTCTAACAGTTTTAGAAACTTCAATACTCCCAATTATATGCATATTCTAGCTTCTTGGCCTGAGTAACAGGCATTTTACTTTGGGCACGCCAGACTCTCTGAACACTGCCAGAGTCCAAAGAAGTGTATATTATTATCTCTCTCTCTCTCTCTCTGAGGACATGAACCCTAGGACCATGCCTCAGGACTACCTGGCCTGGTCACTCCTGGCTGTCCCCAGTCCACCTGGTCATGCTGCTGCTCCAGTTTCAACTGTTCTGCCTGCGGCTATGGAACCCTGACCTGTTCACTGGACGTGCTGCCTGGTCCCGAACCTGCTGTTTTGGACTCTCTCTCTACCGCACCTGCGGTCAAAAACTCAATGCTCGGCTATGAAAAGCCAACTGACATTTACTCCTGAGGTGCTGACCTGTTGCACCCTCTACAACCACTGATTATTATTATCTGACCCTGCTGGTCATCTATGAACGTTTGAACATCTTGGCCATGTTCTGTTATAATCTCCACCCGGCACAGCCAGAAGAGGACTGGCCACCCCCCCAGAGCCTGGTTCCTCTCTAGGTTTCTTCCGTGGTTCCGGCCTTTCTATGGAGTTTGAGGTTTTAGGCTGGGTTTCTGTATAGCACTTTGTGACAAGGGCTTTATAAATAAATTTGATAGATTTTTTATCACCACCTGGTACAGCAACTGCACAGCTCACAACCGCAGGGCTCTCCAGAGGGTGGTGCGGTCTGCACAATGCATCACCGGGGACAAACTACCTGCCTTCCAGGACACCTACAGCACCAGATGTCACAGGAAGGCCAAAAAGACCATCAAGGACAACAACCACCCAAGCCACTGCCTGTTCACCCCGCAATTACCATCCAGAAGGCGAGGTCAGTACAGGTGCATTAAAGCTGGGACCGAGAGACTGAAAAATAGCTTCTATCTCAAGGCCATCAGACTGTTAACCTCTTCCAGCTAGGGTCCCATTTTCCAAATTTTCGCCTGTCTGACGTGCCCAAAGTTAAATGCCTACCACTCATGGCCAGAAACTAGGATATTTACATATTTAGTACTATTGGATAGGAAACACTCTGAAGTTTATAAAACCATTAAGATATAGTCTGTGGCTATTCCAGAACAGATTTAGCAGGCAAAAACCAGAGAGATTTCTGTCCGGAATTTATTTTTCTGTTGCTCTCCTCTCATTTTGAAGCCCATGTAATATTTTTCTATGGGGAATAGGACCGAGGTTGCAGTACTTATGGCTTCCACTAGATGTCAACAGTCTCTGGAAAGGGTATGGAGGAAAAAGCTCTGACCAGATCCTTAGAGAGAGAGAATTACTACGGGTAGGGAAAAAGGTAAACAGGCGTGCACGTTCACGAGAACGTGAACGCGCCCAGCGACCAACTTTCTTTTCGCCTTTTAACGTTTCACTTACCGTTCTTGTAAAATATGATCGCTATTATTCATAAAAGAATACATAAGGATGCATTATTAATGATATTTGATTTGTTTGTGAAAAGATGAGAGGTATAATTTGAACGCGATCCCTTCACTGTAAAACGGGCGAGTAGACTGACAATGCTTGGTGGAGTAGCTGAACGTAACGTGCCAAAAACAACGGATATTTATGGATATAATTATTTACTTTTTCTAACAAAAGAACCATGGATTATCTTGTTTGGACACTTGGGAAGACCTCAGAAGAAGTTATTTGAAAGGTAGCGATTTATATTAGCTGTGATATGGATATTTTGAGAACCGAGCTGGATATGAATTTATGCTAATGTGGAAAATATGTGAGGTACTAGCCTCAAACAATCAAATGTAGTGCTTTCGCCGTAAAGCCTTTTTAAAATCTGACAACGCAGTGATATTGCCAAGAAGCAGAGCTTTTGATGGCTATGCAACACTATGCAACACTTGTATATCGGGTTAAATATTACAAATATGTATTACGAATATGTATTTTGAATTTGGCGCGTTATGTTTGCTCTGAAAACGATCCCGCTAAAGGGATCGGCGCGCTAAGAGGTTAAACAACCATCACTGACACAGAGAGGCTGCTGCCTACATACAGACTTGAAATCATTGCCACTTTAATAAATAGATCACTAGTCACTTTAATAATGCCCCTTTAATAATGATATCTTTCATTACTCATCCCATATGTATATACTGTATTTTATACCATCTACTGCATCTTGCCTATGCCGGTAAGTCATTGCTCCTCCATACATTTATATGTTCATATTCTTTTTCCATCCCTTCACTTGGATTTGTGTGTATTAGGTAGTTGTTGTGGAATTGTTACGATTATTAGATATTGCTGCACTGTCCGAACTAGAAGCACAAACATTTTGCTACACTCGCAATAACATCTGCTAACCATGTGTATGTGACCAATACAATTTTATTTGATGTTGAAACGTTAGCGAGCTAGCGGTCTGACTGACTTTGTTAGCCAGCTAATTTTCACATCAAACAAAATTATTGGATCAGCTAAGTTAGCTAAGGTTGCTCAACATTTCTCTGGCTAGCTAACGGAGAATTCTATCCAGCTACTGTGGCAAGATACTTAACAATGCTAACAATTCTTGTTCCACCACATTTGCTCCCTCACCTCAAACTTTCCAAATGCCAGTTTTTCGGTTACAGCTCATGAAGTACACTTCATCACCTTCTCAACTCAGTCTCCAGGCTTCTCACCTACCTCTTCTCTCTTATGTGAACGACTGGCTGAGTCCAGGCTCGAGCCTTGGATACATACAGTATTGCTCCAAACGCGCATCACTGGTTCCGCTTACAGCCATTACTGCCCCCCCGCCCCAAAAAATGACATTTACTCATCGGATCTACACAAATCACGTAGTTGACCTATTTTGGATTAAAAACTGAGAATTTCGCCAAAAGGTGTCTAGTTTGCATCCCTGCTATATAGACAGGTGTGTGCCTTTCCAAATCATGTCCAATCAATTGAATTTACCACAGGTGGACTCCAATCAATATGTAGAAACATCAAGGATGATCAATCGAAACAGGATGCACCTGAGCTCAATTTTGAGTCTCATAGCAAAGAGTCTGAATACTGACGTAAATAAGTTATTTCTGTTTACATTTCTAAAAACCTGTTTTCGCTCTGTCATTATGGGGTATTGTGTGTAGATTGATGAGGAGAAATAATAATTTAATCCATTTTAGAATAAGGCTGTAACGTAACAAAATGTGGAAAAAGTGAAGGGGCCTGAATACTTTCCGAATGCACTGTAGGTTAAATGAGGGCAGTGGAAACTGGCCATGGATTTCATATCAGGGACACATTTGATAGCTATCTAACATTCACAGTTCACACCAGTTTTTGTAGCTTTAGCCTCAGGCCTAAGCCCAGGGCTACGTTGGCCTTGTTCGGGACCTAGAATAGATAACCTCACGAATAATCATCATAATCTTAATACATATATGTATACAGGAAAATACATACCTCTGGCTAACTATAGTCTGTAGCCCTGGGTTGAAGTTCAAATGAAAGGCCTGCAATGTGTGTGACTCTCTCACCTTTCCCGAGTGACCCGCTGCACCACTTTGATGGCTCGCAGGACGCAGGTCCGTCCCTCCCACTTCCTGGTGTAGAGGTGGAGAGGGTCTTCAGATGGCAGAGGGTGGAGCTGGACCATGCTGAACATCCCATAGCCGTCCTGGACCAGCGCACACAGCCTGGAACACACAAACACAGGGAGAACGTAACACACAGCCTGGGCCGCATAGAAACAGGTAGAATTTAGTGAAACAAACTGAGGGTTGCAAGACAAGTTAGTCATTTGCCAGTCCATTGACTATTATTTCAAATCTGTATTGGTATATTAATGTGTTGGTGAGGGTGTAAGAATACAATATTAACTGAACAAACATTATGAACCAAACCCACGGGTTTGAACCAAACCCAAATCTTTGTGAATTCTATTGACATTTTAAAGGTGAGGTGTTTGAGGTTGGTTTGACAGGCTGGCTGCTGAGATTGAGAACCGTTGGCCTAGTAAACAAGATGTGCTGTTCTGTCACAGAACTCTGCTGCTCTCAGCAACCAAGGAAGAGAAGGAGATAGAAGGAGTTACTAGGAGGTAGCAAACGGAGTTACTAGGAGGTATCAGAAGGAGTTACTAGGAGGTATCAGAAGGAGTTACTAGGAGGTATCAGAAGGAGTTACTAGGAGGTATCAGAAGGAGTTACTAGGAGGTATCAGAAGGAGTTACTAGGAGGTATCAGAAGGAGTTACTAGGAGGTATCAGAAGGAGTTACTAGGAGGTATCAGAAGGAGTTCAAATCAAATTGCATTTGTCACATGCGCCGAATACAACAGGTGTAGACCTAACAGTGAAACGCTTACTTACAAGCCCTTAACCAACAACGCAGTTTTAAGAAAATACAAAAAAAAAAAAAAGAGATAAGAATAAGAAATAATTAAAGAGCAGCTGTAAATAACAATAGTGAGGCTATATACAGGGGGTACCGGAACAGAGTCAATGTGCGGGGGCACCGGTGTCGAGGTAATTGAGGTAATATGTACATGTAGGTAGAGTTATTAAAGTGACTTTACATAGATAATAAGAGAGAAGCAGCAGCGTAGAATAGGGTGGCTGTAGTGCCTTGCGGTCGGAGGCAGAGCAGTTGCCATACCAGGCAGTGACGCAACCCGCCAGGATGCTCTCGATGGTGCAGCTGTAAACCCGGTATCAGAAGGAGTTACTAAAAGGTGTCAGAAGGAGTTACTAGGACTAACAGAGGGATATCAGAAGGAGTCAGGAGTTAATATGAGGTAGCAGGAGACTTTGGCAGAAGGAGACAGCAGAAAGAGACAGGAGTTCAAATCAGCCCTTCAAGTCCAGACACAGCCCCTGTACTGTACCAGTCCTTAGAGGGTAAACAGTGCTGCTCATAACCCCCAGTAAAAAGACACCAGAGGGGGGAGTGGACTCTTAGTGCTCTATACCCTCTGTCAGGAGAGAGGGAGGAAAAACAGTGGGTGGAGTAGGAAGGAGAGGTGTGTAACGGACAAAAGTTCAAGGCTAACCATGCATTTGCATTTCCCAGACACTAGGAACGTTTTGAGAACTGTTGGTTTCCATTCCAGCCACCTGATTGGCTATATAAACTGTGTTGGTAAACATTGGTCTGTGTTAATTTCTCATCTACATCATACCACGTTGCTAGGGAGCAGTACAGCGTTTTATTAAGGTGTTGACAATTACCAATCCATATCCTACTTGCGCAGTGTTGTAAATGGCTGAGTCCAATAATCAAAGAAGAAACATTCTTCTACACTTCAAGGCAAAGTTTTAATCACTCAATAAGGCAAAGTTTTGTTATGGAACTGCATTCATGGGAGGTCCATGGGGAATGTCTGCAAAAGTCTGAATATGTGGATCATGACATATTTCATGCCAATATACAGAGAGCATACAAAACACTTAAAACACCTGGTCTTTCCATGAAAGGCTGATCATGTGAATTACGGTGAAAGCTATGATCCCTTATTCATGGCACTTGTTAAATCAACTTCAAAATCAGTGTAGATGAAGGGGAGGAGACAAGTTAAATAAGTATTTTTTAGACATGCATTGCGTGTGCTATTCAGAGGGTGAATTGGCAAGACAAAAGTGACTTTGAATGGGGTATGGCAATAGGTGCCAGGTGCACCGGTTTGTGTCAAGAACTGCAACGCTGCTGGTTTTTCACACTCAACAGTTTCCCGTGTGTATGAAGAATGGTCCACCACCCAAAGAACATCCAGCCAACTTGACAACTGTGGAAAGCATTGGAGTCAACATGAGCCAGCATCCCTGTGGAATGCTTTCGACACCTTGTATAGTCCATGCCCGACGAATAGTCCAAGCGAATCATAGGAAATTGTTCCTAAGGATTGATATACTCAGTATATCTCCATTAACATGAACAGATTTTAGGGAAAACAATTTGTCAGGTAATTTATCTAACGATGACCTAAGGGGAGAAATTGAACTTTTGCGTGGTAAATATTATCATCTGCTGTCAATCAGATCAAGCCAAAACACTGCTCTTGGGTGAAGCAATCTAAAGTTATCCTAATCGGAATACTGATCGTAACTAAACACTGTTTAAGACACGGGGCATCTATCATTCAGAAAGTATTCAGACCCATAGACTTTTTCCATATTTTGTTACATTAAAGCTTTATTCTAAAATTGATTAAGTTGTTTTTCCCCCGTCATCAATCTACACAAAATGTAAAAAATTAGCAAATAAAAAAAAAAATACAAAATTGAAATCTCTGCACAGCTTTTTTCAGATAAATCCAGAGATTTATCCAGGCTCTGGCTGGGCCACTCAAGGACATTCAGAGACACTCCTGCGTTGTCTTGGGTGTGTGCTTATGGGTCGTTGTCATGTTGGAAGGTGAACCTTCACCCCCAGTCGGAGGTCTTGAGCACTCTGGAGCAGGTTTCAATCAAGGATCTCTCTGTACTTTGCTCTGTTCATCTTTCCCTCAATCCTGACCAGTCTTCCAGTCCCTGCCGCTGAAAAACATCACCACAGCATGATGCTGCCACCACGCTTCACCGTAGGGATGGTGCCAGGTTTCCTCCAGATGAGACGCTTGGAATTCAGGCAAAATAGTTCAATCTTGGTTTAATCAGACCAGAGAATCTTGTTTCTCATGGTCCGAGAGTCCTTCAGGTGCCTTTTGGCAAACTTCAAGCAGGCCGTCATGTGCTTTTTACTGAGGAGTGGCTTCCATCTGGCCACTCTACCATAAAGGACTGATTGGTGGAGTGCTGCAGAGATGGTTGTCCTTCTAGAAGGTTCTCCCATCTCCAGAGGATCTCTGGAGCTCTGTCAGTGACCATCGGGTTCTTGGTCACCTCCCTGACCAAAGCCCTTCTCCCCCGATTGCTCAGTTTGGCAGGGCGACCAGCTCTAGGAAGAGTCTTGGTGGTTCCAAACTTCTTCCATTTAAGAATGATGGAGGCCACTGTGTTCTTGGGGACCTTCAATGCTATAGAAATGTTTAGGTAACCTTCCCAAGATTTGTGCCTCGACACAATCCTGTCTCGTAGCTCTACGGACAATTCCTTCACCTCATGGCTTGGTGTTTGCTCTGACATGCACTGTCAAATGTGGGACCTTACATAGACAGTTGTGTGCATTTCCAAATCTTGTCCAATCAATTTAATTTACCGCAGGTGGACTCCAATCAAGTTGTAGAAACATCTCAACGATGATCAATGGAAACAGGATGCACCTGAGCTCAATTTCGAATCTCATAGCAAAGGGTTTGAATACTTAGTTACCTGCTTTTTTATTTTTAATACATTTGCAAAAAAAACTAAAAACCTATTTTGGCTTTTTCAATATGGGGTATTGTGTGTAGATGGATCAAAACAAAAATAATCTCATACATTTTAGAATAAGGCTGTAAAGTAACAACATGTGGAAAAAGTCAAGGGGTCTGAATACTTTCCGAATGCACTGTAATCAGGTAATCATCCTCCATGCGTAGTTATACTGCATTCAGTTATAAGAGTGTAGGCCTATCTGTATTAAGTCTATTATGATTAATAAAAAACAACACAGGGAGAGACAGAGAAGCAGTCTAATATTAAATTGTTTACAGTGACACTAAATATAGTTTTGACGTGTAAACTTGTCTCCAGTTACAACTAGTATGTATCTCTGTGCTGCGGTCAAGACATTTGTACATTTGTTTATCTTAGAGCATATTTTCCACCAAATACACATTAATAGCTACATTCATTTGGGAGATTTATCATTTTGGGCGGAACTGAAAAATATCCTGTAGTACTCTCTTGACTAAACTTCTATTTTCCGAATGTTGAAAAACAACCACAGAGATCTAAAATCAGAGCATGCATAAAATAGTCTTAACTGGAATAGCTCATTTTGTCCAGTGTAAACAGTCCCTGTTTAAAGTCAACCGAGGCACAAAACTTAGCCTAAACAGGTTTCTCTTTTTTTGACAGCAGAGCCTGTTCAAACCTGAAAGCCTAAAGTGAAAGCTGATCGGTGAAGAGATAGAGAGAGACAGAGTTGGGAGAAAGGTGAGTCTTGTGGTATTACCATCTTGACATAACCACCCATCTAGCCAGCCCCTAAACTAAAACTATACCCCATTCAGCCTAGCCTCTCTTTTTAGCCTTTTCCAGTACCACTCAGTTTCAGTCAGGCTGATTTCAGGATTTGTTATTGTGAGCAATCACAGGAACTCTCAGCAACTCGGGGGTTCTTCCAGGAATTACGATCCATTGAGCTTGTCCAAATACACACACACACACCTTCTTAAATACACACACACACACACCACTTGGCCCCACAGTAAGTAAGAGACCCACACATTAACACAGCCGAGAGGCCTCATTGACAGGGGGCATTGAGGAGGGATTCCTTCCTCTGCACCGTCCACCAATCACGTCGCAGAGTGATAAACATGCTTGTAACAGGATCCCTGCAGCACATTGTGTTCCAAGCTCTGTGAAAATAGCCAGCCTCCTCCTCCTCCCCATGCTCTCCTCCTCCTCACTCTCTCCCTCTCCTTTCCCCCTCATCTTGTCTTCTCTTCTGCCTCTCCTCCTACCCCCCCTTCTCTACTCCCTCCCTGCAAACAGTTAATCTTCTTGTTTATTCAATTCCGAATTTACTGGAACTAAACATCATCTTCTAGCATAAATATAATCCTGGTTTCCTCTCTCCCCTGTGTATGTGAAAGGAACAGGCTATAAAATCGAACAACAAAAAGAACTAGAGAAAAGTGGCTAACCAGAATAGTGAGTCATATAAATTGGGGAGAGGGAAAAAAAGAGGTCCATAGGTCACTCATCCTACTTCCTTTGAAGACTTAATGGGGACATTGGGCCAGTGGATTATGGACTAGGCCCACATTGCACTAACCTATATTTCTTAAAACTCCGCTCCCAATCCCTCAATAATGACTGCCTAAAATGAATACTGATCTAAAATAACAGAACAAAGATTTCAAATGTTGGATTACTACACCCAAAGTACACATTACTACATTATAATTTAAATGGACTAAATGGGAAGAAAAACGTTACAATTGGGCAAATTCTTATTCCTCAACAAAGTGTGCAATACAAACACTGACTAACAGGCTCAAGCAGAGGCAGGCAGGCGTTCATTCTGAATTCCAGACCTCATGGCCACATCCAGGACACACCCCCACCTGAGCCAGCTCAATCTGGTTGTTGACTAGTGAGGCAGTCGGCTGAAGGCTGTGCACTGTGTTACAAAGTGTGCGTGCATGTGTTTCCTGTGAGAGGTGGTGTTTGCTTACCAGCTGTAGCAGCATGGCAGGAGCAGGGGTGCAGGGGGGACAGGAGCAGAGGTGTCAAATTACTACTGCCGTCAGTCAATTAGTGACAGCCTAGTCAGCTGACCGGGACTCCCCTTCTACCCTAATGTACCACTCCAGTACCCACTCTAGTACCACCCTAACATACCACTCTAGTCCCCACGTGCACCTCACTGTGATCCCCCCTCCACACCCTGCCCCAGAAACCACTGCTTTACTTTTCAGCAGCAGAACAAAAACAACAGACCGGGGGAGGGCCAGGGAAGGGAACGAAAGGTCATATACTACATGCATGCATAAGGCAGGCAGGCAAGGGTTGGGCTGAAGTGTACTTGTGTGTTCATTAACCAACACAACAAGGCCACTCGGCTCCCACCCCTCAATAAAAGTAATTTTAAAGTCACCTACAATTTGAGTGTAATAATTGTCAAGGATATCTTGGGTTCAACATCAGAGGTAATTATATGACTAATGGCTGATTAAAAGTAATAAAGCATGGTAGCAATTCAACAACATGGTTCCTAAAGAAACATAATACTTCAAATGGCAGAAGCCATGCTTGCACATACCAGCACTTTATTCCAGTCTATCCAGTGCAATGTATATATACACACCGAACAAGTTCAGTTACAGTTCACATAAGGGAATCAGTCAATTGAAATAAATTCATTAGGCCCTAATTTACAGATTTTACATGACTGGGAATACAGATATGCATTTGTTGGTCACAGACACCTTAAAAAAATGTAAGGGCGTTGATCAGAAAACCAGTCACTATCTGGTGTGACCACCATTTGCCTCATGCAGCGCAACACATCTCCTTTGACATGGAGTTGATCCGGCTGTAGATTGTGGCCTGCGGAATATTGTCCCAATCCTCTTCAACGGCTGTGCTAAGTTGCTGGATATTGGAGGGAACTAAAATACGCTGTCGTACACGTCGATCCAGAGCCTCCCAAACGTGCTCAATGGGTGACATGTCCTGTGAGTATGCAGGCCATGGAAAAACTGGGACATTTTAAGCTTCCAGAAATTGTGTACAGATTGTTGCAACACGGGGCCGTGCATTAGCATGCTGAAACATGAGGTGATGGCGGCGGATAACAGGCACGACAATGAGCCTCCAGATCTTGTCACGGTATCTCTGTGCATTCAAATTGCCATCGATAAAATGCAATTGTGTTCGTGGTCCGTATGCCTGTACATGCCATATCACAATGTTGATATCAGCAAACCGCTTGCCCACACGATGCCATACACTCGGTCTGTCATCTGCCTGATACAGTTGAAACCGTGATTCACCAGCGTGCCAGTGGCTATTGAAAGTGAGCATTTGCCCACTGAAGTTGGTTACGACGCCGAACTGCAGTCAGGTCACGACTCTGGTGAGGACGACGAGCATGCAGATTAGCTTCCCTGAGATGGTTTCGGACAATATATGCAGAAATTCTTTGGTTGTACAAACCCACAATTTCATCAGCTGTCCGGGTGGCTGGTCTCAGACAATTCCACTGGTGAATAAGCCGGATGTGGAGTTCCTGGGCTGGCGTGGTTACACGTGGTCTACGGTTGTGAGGCCGGTTGGATGTACTGCCAAATTCCCTAAAATGACGTTGAAGGCGGCTTATGGTAGCGAAATGGACATTCAATGCTCTGGCAACAGCTCTGGTGGACATTCCTGCAGTCAGCATGCCTGTTGCACACTCCCTCAAAATTTGAGACATCTGTGGCATTGTGTTGTGTGACAAAACTGCACATTATAGAGTGGCCTTATATTGTCCCCAGCACAAGGTGCAGCTGTGTAATGATGATGTTTAAATCAGCTTCTGATATGCCACACCTGTCAGTTGGATGAATTATCTTGGCAAAAGAGAAATGCTCATTAACAGGGATGTAAACAAATTTGTGCAAAATTTCTTTGGGGAGAAATGTAGCTTTTTGTCCTTATGTCAAATTTCTGGGATATTTTATTTCACGTTGTGAAACCAACACTTTACATGTTGCCTTTATATTTTTGTTCAGTATAGATGTATTTAAGTCATATATATTTGCTTTTATGATTTTCATGGTTTGTCTCTTGAAAACTGCCACATACCAATTTCCCATTGTGGGATAATAAAGTGAACTACTACTAGTACTCTCAACGACCATCCTTTCTATCGTGAGCTCCAGTCCAGCCAGGATCCATGTTCAGGCAACTGTCAAGCCTACCTAACATAAAAAACAAATAAAAAAATCGTTCCCCTCAAGCATATAGCCAATCGCTCTCTGAACAAGGTAATTCAATGGAAATTGGTTTTATGTAGTCTGCTAGTCAATCAAAGGTTATTGCTGGCCCTCCTGGAAGCTATAGGTTGGGCAGCGTTGTGCCACCCTGTGGCCAGTGGGCATTACTGGGCATCCCCTCCCTCATCTATGGCGTACTGCTGTAGCCAGGCCCCAGCAGGACCCTCCCTGGAGCTCCACAACATGCTGTCTTTTGTTCCAGAGAATTGGCCTGGTGGATCACGACAGCACAGCAAGTCTGGCTTCAATTATAAATGTTTGTTTCCTTTGTCAAGCAATGCCATATGGCTGGAGAGTAAAGAGAGAGCACTCTGTGGAGGGGGTCTGTTCAGCTAACTGTCCAGTGTTTCCAGTTTTCTATGAAATATGACTTATAATTAATAACAATATGAGTAAAATAGTTTTCCTTATAAGAAATTGTAATTAAGTACTTTAAAAAGCAGCTTATCTGTGTTGAAATGGTGTGGGCATACCAAAACAAAAGAACAGTATAACGGTCAATAAAAATATTCATGCGAATAGACAGCTGATTGGCCAGCTCACACTTCCTTGGGAGGATGACATCATCCTCTGAGGAAAGCGCAAGCATTTCTGAAATAGTCTGTTGAGGTTAGTTTCTTTTCTTCTCATATTTATGCGTTGGCTACAAAGACAAAAATAGAATGAGTCAACAACATTATTTGAGTATGAGTTAACAGAATATTACAGATTTTTACTGGACAGTTACTTTAACAATAGCTAAGAACTAAGCTAGGGCACATGTTGCCACCAAGGAGAGGCAAATGTCCATGGAGAGGCAGAGGAACTTGCTGCAGGAAAGAATCAACGATGGCATAAACATTGCATATGATCAAGAACCAAAACGACATTAGAAAGTGACATTATCACAAGGGGGAAGTATCAGCTTATATAGCCAACACACAGTTTGGGCTTCAGTAACCATAATAAAATGGCAAGCGATTCACATCTTTCTCCGAAGTTCTCTACCATTACATTTTTACATTTACATTTTGTAATTTAGCAGATGATCTTACAGTGTTTTCCATTAGCGCCGCCTGTCGGCTAATCAGTCGGTTGACAAATTTTCCATTTCATAGTAAGTAGGCTACTTTTTATTTAAAAGTTTCAATTCGCTACTTCGTCAAACCCTCTCCCACTAGCATGAACAATCTGCATTTTCTAGGGATCTACTGATAGGAGAGGCACCTGCCTGTCAGACACAAATTGCGCAATGACACGGAAACGCAGCAGAGAGGAAGGGGTGAAGCAAGAGTATTAATTCTCCCCAAAATTGGTCCAAAATAAGGCCAATGCATTTCTATTGGCTTATTTTGGACGTGAGCTTGTCGCCTTCCTTCCCGTCTTTGGGACAACGACTGCCATTGTTAGGGCGGAGACATGAGCATCTCGTCATTATATACAGATCTCTGGTTGCTGACAAATTTCTTTAGGCCTACATGGGAGGTGAGAGAGCATGATGTTCGTGAATTTGCAGGTTCCATGTAATGTAAGTGGTAACGATGCCACGACTCAAAATCCACGACTCAGCTTAATTGTTTTCACACATTCATTTATTTTATTTTGCACGTTTCACATAGCCAGCCACACAGAGTCATGACGCATATTTACTGTGCGTTGATTGACAAATTAACAGCAAGTGTTGACTATAGTTTTTTTTAACTGTCGAACTGACTAAATAAAGTTGTTTTCCTATTCCATTTGCCATTCATAAATCATGCAACATGGTTATATGGCCATGCCACGGTATTTGTATTTTTTTATTCTGGAACCCCATTAGCTGCTGCAAAGGCAGCAGCTACTCTTCATGGGGTCCAAGCACAATTACATATAATAAAACAATACATTACACCACAGTATTACACACTACTCTACCATAACATACAGTTGGGAAAAAAAGTATTTAGTCAGCCACCAATTGTGCAAGTTCTCTCACTTAAAAAGATGAGAGAGGCCTGTAATTTTCATCATAGGTACACTTCAACTATGACAGACAAAATGAGGAAAAAAAATCCAGAAAATCACATTGTAGGATTTCTTATGAATTTATTTGCAAATTATGGTGGAAAATAAGTATTTGGTCAATAACAAAAGTTTCTCAATACTTTGTTATATACCCTTTGTTGGCAATGACAGAGGTCAAACGTTTTCTGTAAGTCTTCACAAGGTTTTCACACACTGTTGCTGGTATTTTGGCCCATTCCTCCATGCAGATCTCCTCTAGAGCAGTGATGTTTTGGGGCTGTCGCTGGGCAACACGGACTTTCAACTCCCTCCAAAGATTTTCTATGGGGTTGAGATCTGGAGACTGGCTAGGCCACTCCAGGACCTTGAAATGCTTCTTACGGCCACTCTTTCGTTGCCGGGCGGTGTGTTTGGGATCATTGTCATGCTGAAAGACCCAGCCACGTTTCATCTTCAATGCCCTTGCTGATGGAAGGAGGTTTTCACTCAAAATCTCACGATACATGGCCCCATTCATTCTTTCCTTTACACGGATCAGTCGTCCTGGTCCCTTTGCAGAAAAACAGCCCCAAAGCATGATGTTTCCACCCCCATGCTTCACAGTAGGTATGGTGTTCTTTGGATGCAACTCAGCATTCTTTGTCCTCCAAACACGACGAGTTGAGTTTTTACCAAAAGTTCTATTTTGGTTTCATCTGACATTCTCCCAATCCTCATCTGGATCATCCAAATGCTCTCTAGCAAACTTTAGACTTGCCTGAACATGTACTGGCTTAAGCAGGGGGACACGTCTGGCACTGCAGGATTTGAGTCCCTGGCGGCGTAGTGTGTTACTGATGGTAGGCTTTGTTACTTTGGTCCCAGCTCTCTGCAGGTCATTCACTAGGTCCCCGTGTGGTTCTGGGATTTTTGCTCACCGTTCTTGTGATCATTTTGACCCCACGGGGTGAGATCCTGCGTGGAGCCCCAGATCAAGGAAGATTATCAGTGGTCTTGTATGTCTTCCATTTCCTAATAACTGCTCCCACAGTTGATTTCTTCAAACCAAGCTGCTTACCTATTGCAGATTCAGTCTTCCCAACCTGGTGCAGGTCTACAATTTTGTTTCTGGTGTCCTTTGACAGCTCTTTGGTCTTGGCCATAGTGGAGTTTGGAGTGTGACTGTTGTGGACAGGTGTCTTTTATACTGATAACAAGTTCAAACAGGTTCCATTAATACAGGTAATGAGTGGGGGACAGAGGAACCTCTTAAAGAAGAAGTTAAAGGTCTGTGAGAGCCAGAAATCTTGCTTGTTTGTATGTGACCAAATACTTATTTTCCACCATAATTTGCAAATAAATTCATAAAAAATCCTACAATGTGATTTTCTGGATTTTTTTTCCTAATTTTGTCTGTCATAGTTGAAGTGTACCTATGATGACAATTACAGGCCTCTCTCATCTTTTTAAGTGAGAGAACTTGCACAATTGGTGGCTGACTAAATACTTTTTTCCCCACTGTATATACAATCTAAAATCAATAATAAGGCAAAATAACAATTTTATAATGCGTGTGAGTAGTGTGTCTGTTGGCATATGTTTGCGAATGCTGTGTGTGTGGGTGTGTGTTTCTCGTCACAGTCCACACTTTTCCTTAAGGTGCAGTTTTATCAAATCAGATTTTACTGATTGACTGAGCTACATGATGTGGAACACAGTTCCATGTAGTCATGGCTCTATGTAGTACTGTGCGTTTCACGTAGTATGTTCTGGACTTGGGGACTGTTAAGAGATCTCTGGTGGCATGTCGTGTGGGGTATGTATGGGTGTCTGAGCTGTAGTTGCTTAAACAGACAGCTCGGAGATTTCAACATGTTAATACCTTTTGACCATGACAGTTTACAATCCAGGGTTACTCCAAGCAGTTTAGTCACCTCAGCTTGCTCAATTTCCACATTATTCATTACAATATTTAGTTGAGGTTTAGTAGATGATTTGTCCCAAATACAATGCTTTTAGTTTTTGAAATATTTAGGACCAGCTTATTTCTTGCTGTGTTTGCTGACATGTATTGTGTTGAGTCCTCTGCATATATAGACACACAGGCATTATTCAGTGCCAGTGGCAGGTCATTAGTAAACACTGAAAAAAGTAAGGGGCCTTAACAGCTGCCCTGGAGAATGCCTGACTCTACCTAGATTATGTTGGAGGCTTACATTAAAGAACACCGCCTGTGTCCTGTTAGACAGGTAACTCGATCCACAATATAGCAGGGGATATAAAGCCATAACACATATGTTTTCCTAACAATTCTAACAAAACAGCACCCACAATCTTCTTATTATCAATTTCTCTCAGCCAATAATCAGTCATTTGTGTAAGGTACCATACACATGTTGAATGCCCTTCCCTATAAGCGTGCTGAAAGTCTGTTGTTAATTTGTTTATTGTGAAATAGCATTGTATCCGGTCAAACACCATTTTTCCAAAAGTTTACTTAGGCTTGGTCGGAACTAGAAGCACAAGCATTTCGCTACACTCGCATTAACATCTGCTAACCATGTGTATGTGACAAATAAAATTTGATTTGAGGTTGATTGGTTGGCTGTTTGAGCCAGTAAAGGGTGCTTTGCTATTAGCGGAATGACTTTGCTTTCCTCCAGGCCTGAGGGCACACACTTTCCTGTAGGCTTAGATAAAAGAGAGGGCAAATAGGAGTGGCAATATAGTCCGCTGTCATTGTTAATAGACAACAATAATTATTTCACATCTTCCACACTCAAATCTACAGAATTCAAAATTACAATGTTTGCCTTGCATAATTTGGTCAGTTGTGTATGGATGTGTTGGTTCAGAACTTGTTGTCATGTCTACATTTGCTAATCTGCCATTAGAAAAATCATTAAAGTAGTAGGCAATATCAGTGGGCCGAGTTCACCTTTTTGCCCAAAACGTCATTTAAGGTGCGCAAATGCTTTTTACTATCATTCTTATATATATATATATATATATATAAATCATAGTACAGTTTCTTATTTTTGTTAAGTTTAGTCACAGAATTCTCAACTTACAGTACGGTAGCCAATCAGCTGTGCAACCAGATCTTTCTGCCTCATTCCTCTCAATCATCGAAATGTGCAATGAATATGGTTGATTTTTAAGGTTAGGGAAAAGTGCAATTAATAGTGGCACTTTCCATGATTTCAATATAAATGAATGTACACTGCTCAAAAAAATAAAGGGAACACTTAAACAACACAATGTAACTCCAAGTCAATCACACTTCTGTGAAATCAAACTGTCCACTTAGGAAGCAACCCTGATTGACAATAAATTTCACATGCTGTTGTGCAAATGGAATAGACAACAGGTGGAAATTATAGGCAATTAGCAAGACACCCCCAATAAAGGAGTGGTTCTGAAGGTGGTGACCACAGACCACTTCTCAGTTCCTATGCTTCCTGGCTGATGTTTTGGTCACTTTTGAATGCTGGCGGTGCTTTCACTCTAGTGGTAGCATGAGACGGAGTCTACAACCCACACAAGTGGCTCAGGTAGTGCAGCTCATCCAGGATGGCACATCAATGCGAGCTGTGGCAAGAAGGTTTGCTGTGTCTGTCAGCGTAGTGTCCAGAGCATGGAGGCGCTACCAGGAGACAGGCCAGTACATCAGGAGACGTGGAGGAGGCCGTAGGAGGGCAACAACCCAGCGGCAGGACCACTACCTCGGCCTTTGTGCAAGGAGGAGCACTGCCAGAGCCCTGCAAAATGACCTCCAGCAGGCCACAAATGTGCATGTGTCTGCTCAAACGGTCAGAAACAGACTCCATGAGGGTGGTATGAGGGCCCAACGTCCACAGGTGGGGGTTGTGCTTACAGCCCAACACCGTGCAGGACGTTTGGCATTTGCCAGAGAACACCAAGATTGGCAAATTCGCCACTGATGAAAGCAGGTTCACACTGAGCACATGTGACAGACGTGACAGAGTCTGGAGACGCCGTGGAGAACGTTCTGCTGCCTGCAACATCCTCCAGCATGACCGGTTTGGCGGTGGGTCAGTCATGGTGTGGGGTGGCATTTCTTTGGGGGCCGCACAGCCCTCCATGTGCTCGCCAGAGGTAGCCTGACTGCCATTAGGTACCGAGATGAGATCCTCAGACCCCTTGTGAGACCATATGCTGGTGCGGTTGGCCCTGGGTTCCTCCTAATGCAAGACAATGCTGGACCTCATGTGGCTGGAGTGTGTCAGCAGTTCCTGCAAGAGGAAGGCATTGATGCTAAGGACTGGCCCGCCCGTTCCCCAGACCTGAATCCAATTGAGCACATCTGGGACATCATGTCTCGCTCCATCCACCAACGCCACGTTGCACCACAGACTGTCCAGGAGTTGGCGGATGCTTTAGTCCAGGTCTGGGAGGAGATCCTTCAGGAGACCATCCGCCACCTCATCAGGAGCATGCCCAGGCGTTGTAGGGAGGTCATTCAGGCACGTGGAAGCCACACACACTACTGAGCCTCATTTTGACTTGTTTTAAGGACATTACATCAAAGTTGGATCAGGCTGTAGTGTGGTTTTCCACTTTAATTTTGAGTGTGACTCCAAATCCAGACCTCCATGGGTTGATACATTTGATTTCCATTGATAATTTTTGTGTGATTTTGTTGTCAGCACATTCAACTATGTAAAGAAAAAAGTATTTAATAAGATTATTTAATTCATTCAGATCTATGATGTGTTATTTTAGTGTTCCCTTTATTTTTTTGAGCAGTGTATTTAGGTTGTTAGTAGTTTGTCTTGCATTTTAATCATTATTTGTGTTATTGTTTTTAACCATCGAGGACCACTTTGGAAACAAGTGTTTTAATTAATACTTAAGTGATCTGTCTCTTACACAAATAATTTCAATACAATCATAACATTTTTCAATTCCTCATCAATCCACAGCGATTTAACAGTTTTTACAGTCATTTAATAATGGGTGCATGCTTATTAGTAACTGAAGTAAGCATTTGAGTAAATTCTTCAAGTGCAGCATCAGGATGTTCCTCATTACACACATCAGGCCAACAAATATTTTTCACATCTTCAACATAGGAATATTAGACTATAGCGCAGAGTAGACTATAGCGTTGTCAAAACATACAAACATTGTAACGGCAGTCAAACAAAAGTCAAATGACCAAAGTTGCTAAGCTTGCGAGATAACCTCTAACGAATGACAATGTCCTATTTGGCAAAATCGAGTTGACGATTATATAAATAGCAGATCAGCACATGAATAACGACGAGATGGAGAGAGGAAATCGTTTCAATATTAAGGTATCTTAAAACCTCTTCAGGCTAGGGGGCAGTGTTCGGAAGTACGGAGAGCCTGACATGCCCAAAGTAAACGGCCTATTACTCAGGCCCAGAAGCTAGGATATGCATATAATTGGTAGTATTGATAGAAAACACTGTAGTTTCTAAAACTGTTAAAATAATGTCTGTGTATAACAGAACTGATATGGCAGGCAAAAACCAGAGGAAAATCTTTCCGGAAAAGTTTATTTTGTTGATGTCATCGTTTTTCCATTGACTTGCTATTCACTTTAGAGGGAATTAGCTCCCAGATTGTAGTTCCTATGGCTTCCACTAGATGTCAACAGTCTTTAGACATGGTTTCAGGCTTGTTTTTTGAAAAACTAACAAGAAATAGAAGTTCTGGCAAGTGGCTGTTTGAACTGACTACTCTTTTGCGCACGTGACTGTGTGCGTGCTCTTCGTTATTTTTATTTCTATTGAACAGGCTATTGTCCGTCTGGAATATTATCGTAAATGTACATATTCGGGTACCTGAGGATTGATTAGAAATGTTTGTTGACTAATTTGATGAAGTTTATCGGTAACTTTTTTAGGTTTCCTATGTCTATATGTGGAACGAGTGGATTACTGAACAAAACGCGCCAACAAATGAGTTTTTGGGATATAAAGAGGGACTTCATCGAACAAAACGACCATTCTTTGTGTTCCTGGGACCCGTGGGATTGCAACCAGAGGAAGATCTTCAAAAGGTAAGAGATTTATTTTAATCGCTATATTTGGTTTTGTAATGCCTGTGCTGGTTTGAAATATATTAATATGCAGGAAGTATGCGGGGCGCTGTCCTAATCAAATGTTATGCTTTCGCTGTAAAGCCTACTGTAAATCGGACAACGTGGTTCGATTACCAAGATTCTAAGCTAAAAGAATGGTGTACAACACTTGTATTTTCATATATGTTTAATATTACTATTTTTGTAATTTGAATATGGCGCTCTGCATTTCACCGGATGTTGTCGTAGGTGGGACACGACTCTCATAACATTTGTTGATCACACATTCTATACCGAAGCTCTCATATGGGCAGCAATACAAGACAGCGCAGAGAAGCGTGGGACATGTTATAGCAGTATTTTGACATGTAAAGGCAAGACATGCTTTGATAATGCAACCTATGGTTTACAGAATAAAGTAAGGAATTTTCATGCAAGACAGGAGTCAGGATTTTGAGTTTGTTGGATTGGGACGATAAGAAACTAGCCTCTACATGTAGCTATTTAAGGCTACTAAGTGAGTCAATAAATATATTAATAATACACTTGACTAAGGCTACATTATTGCATGCTAAATGTTTCTGATCAGTGATAGATGATCAAACAAATAAATGAGATACCACTTCCACTTGTCCAGACAGAGAAATTATCCAAATATATAGGCAGATTCAGTGACTAAAAATCACATTGATTGATAATCAGACAAGTTACAGGCTTTTGTTTGGGAGTAGGACAGGCTACTGCGCGCGTGAAGAGCAAGAAGACTTGAATAACATGGTGCCATGTTTCATGAGCGGAAATAAAAGATCCCATACATTTTCCATATAAAAAGTAATGTATTATATCCATAAATCTCTGTTTGGTTGGCGCGTTATGAGAAAATAGAGCCTCCAATCGTCCATTGAAACGTGAAGAGACATATAAACTTGTCCAAGAACAATCAAACATAATTTTAAAATGTATCCTTAGGAACACTTTTATGTATAAATAGTATAATATTTCAACCGGAATATAAACTGGGCGATAAGAAAGGAAAAAACCAAAGAGCGCGCCAGCCATGAAAGCGCCTTTTCCGGAATGTCCACCAACGCTGTTTTAGAGAACTGCAGTATGTCCAACCGGCCTCACAACCGCAGACCACGTGTATGGCGTCGTGTGGGTGAGCAGTTTGCTGATTTCAACATTGTGACATCAGCAACGTTGACGTGATGGTGGGGTTATGGTATGGGCAAGCGTTGGGGTTATGGTATGGGCAAGCATAAGCTACTGACAACGAACACAATAGCATTTTGTCAATAGCAATTTGACAAATGCAGAGATACCTTGACGAGATCGAGGCCAATTGTCGTGCCAATCATCCACCGCCATCACCATGTTTCTGCCTGATAATGAATGGCCCCATGTCGCAAGGACATCTAAACAATTCCAGGAAGCTTAAAATGTCCCAGTTCTTCCATGGCCTGCATACTTACCAAACATGTTACCCATTGAGCATGTTTGGGATGCTCTGGATCGACATGTACGACAGCATGTTTCAGTTCCTGCCAATACCCAGCAACTTCGCACAGCCATTGAAGAGTGGGACAAAATTTCACAGGCCACAATCAACAGCCTGATCAACTCCATGCGAAGGAGATGTGTTGCGCTGCATTAGGCAAATGGTGGTCACACCAGATACTGACTGGTTTTTCTAATCCGCGCCCCTACCTTTTTCTTAAGGTATCTGTGACCAACAGATGCATATCTGTATTCCCAGTCATGTGAAATAAATAAATTAGGGCCTAATTAATTAATTATTTAAATTGACTGATTTCCTTATATGAACTGTGACTCAGTAAAATCGTTGAAATTCTTTATATTTTCAGTTCGGTAAACTTCTGCCTACAGCTTAGTATGAAACGTAGCTGTAATGCTGAGGCGGCACTGGCACGCACTACGCTCTTAAACTCGATGGTTGCTAGGCAGCGCCAGTTAACCATCCTCCTGCCAGTACTTAACTTTGCAAGGCATTTCACTTCTACCATCTCTTCACATAGCCCACCAATAAGCATGCACTGTTTTCTTAACCACAACTGGATGGATCCATAAAGAATTACTGTGGGAATAAATATCACTGAATGCTGAAAAGATTGGAATAAAGTAGGCTAATGCAATTGAAGGCATGTATCAAATTGTTGCTTACTGAAACTCCCAAAGTCATCCAATTGTTCTAATACATTTGAAGCAATAGCCTACCCACGTGTAAAAAAACAGATGATAATTTCAGCACCATTTTGATTGGGACAGTGCCATCGCGCTGCTTTGAGACAAGTGTGGGAACTCGTCTTGATAAATCAAACAATGTCAGATTTTTGTTTTCACTGAATCTCCATTTGGATATGTCCCCGACTGAAAAAAAATATTGGTCGACCAAAAGTTGTTTGTTTTTTCGACCACTCGATTGGTCAAAACATGTATTTTTTCAAATCAAATCACATTTTACTGGTCACATACACATGGTTAGCAGATAATGCTAGTGTAGCGAAATGCTTGTGCTTCTAGTTCTGACCGTGCAGTAATATCTAACAAGTAATCTAACAATTTCACAACAACTACCTTATACACACAAGTGTAAGGGAATGATTAAGAATATGTACATATAATATATGGATAAGCAATGGCCGAACGGCATAGGCAAGATGCAGAAGATGGTATAGAGTACAGTATATACATATGAGATGAGTAATGTAGAGTATGTAAACATTACATAAAGTGGCATTGCTTAAATGACTAGTATTAAAGTGGCTAGAGATTGAGTCTGTATGTTGGCAGCAGCCACTCAATGTTAATGATGACTGTTTAACTTCTTAGGGAGTGGTGGGGTGCTCCCGACACTACCAGGTGAAATGCAAGGCGCCAAATTCAAAATCCAAAAGTTGAATTATTAAACATGCATCAATATACAAGTGTTTCATAGTCATCAAAAGCTCTGCTTCTTGGCAATATCACAGCGTTGTCAGATTTCAAAAAAGGCTTTACGGCGAAAGCACCACATTTAATTGTTTGAGGGTAGCACCTAACATATTTTTCCCATTACCATGAATTCATAAGCCTTCATGGTTCACAGAACACACATTTCACAGCAAAAAACAAATCAATTATCTTTTGAAGAACTTCTGCTGAGGGCTTCCCTAGTGTCCAAAGAAGACAATCCATGGTTCTTTTGTTAGAAAAAGTAATGTATTATATCCATAAATCTCCGTTTGGTTGGCGCGTTATAATGAGAAAATAGAGCCTCCAATCGTCCATTGAAACGTGAAGAGACATATAAACTTGTCCAAGAACAATCAAACATAATTTTAAAATGTATCCTTAGGAACACTTATGTATAAATAGTATAATATTTCAACCGGAATATAAACTGGGCGATAAGGAAAAAACCAAAGAGCGCGCCAGCCGTGAAAGCGCCTTTTCCGCTATTGACATTCTGTGTGACCACTTCCTAATTCTTCTTCTTCTGCCATCTAATGCATCTAAAAAGAATCAGAACACTTTCGAGACTGTTGACATCCAGAGGAAGCGATAGGTACTGCATTCATATGCCCTTATATGGGCATTTTCATAAGGGAGGGGTTCTAAATGAGGCAATGTGTCAAAATCACTTTTTCCAGGACAGAAATTCCTCGGGTTTTCGCCTGCCAAATGTTAACACTTTTAGAAAATTCAGAGTGTTTCCTATCCAATGGTACTAAATATGTGCATATCCTATTTTCTGGGCCTGAATGGGAGGCATTTTACTTTGGGCATGCCAGGGTCTCCAAAACGGTCACCTCGTGCGCTGCTCCCAAAGAAGTTAACATTCTGATGGCTTTGAGATAGAAGCTGTTTTTCAGTCTCTCGGTCCCAGCTTTGATGCACCTGTACGGACCTCGCCTTCTGGATGATAGCGGGGTGAACAGGCAGTGGCTCGGGTGGTTGTTGTCCTTGATTATCTTTTTGGCCTTTCTGTGACATCGGCTGGTGTAGGTGTCCTAGAGGGCAGGTAGTTTGCCCCCAGGGATGCGTTGTGCAGACTGGACAGCCTTACGGTTGTGGGCAGAGCAGTTGCCGTACCAGGCGGTGACACAGCCCAACAGGATGCTCTCAATTGTGCATCTGTAAAAGTTTGTCAGGGTTTTTGGTGACAAGCCAAATTTCTTGAGCCTCCTGAGGTTGAAGAGGCGCTGTTGCGCCTTTTTCACCACGATGTCTATGTGTTTGTCCGTGATGTGTACACCAAGGAACTTAAAACTTTCCACCTTCTCCACTACTGTCCCATTGATGTGGATAGGGGGGTGCTCCCTCTGCTGTTTCCTGAAGTCCACGATCATCTCCTTTGTTTTGTTGACGTTGAGTTCAGGATATTTTCCTGACACCACACTCCAAGGGCCCTCACCTCCTCCCTGTAGGCCCTCTTGTCGTTGTTGGTAATGAAGCCTACCACTGTAGTGTCGTCTGCAAACTTGATGATTGAGTTGGAGGCGTGCATGGCCACTCAGTCATGGGTGAACAGGGAGTACAGGAGAGGGCTGAGAACGCACCCTTGTGGGGCCCCAGTGTTGAGGATCAGCGGGGTGGAGATGTTGTTTCCTACCCTCACCACCTGGGGGCAGCACTTCAGAAAGTCTAGGACCTAGTTGCACAGGGCGGGGTGGAGACCCAGGGTCTCGAGCTTAATGACGAGTTTGGAGGGTACTATGGTGTTGAATGCTGAGATGTAATCGATGAACAGCATTCTTACGTAGGTATTCCTCTTATCCAGATGGGCTAGGGCAGTGTGCAGTGTGATTGCGATTGCGTCATCTGTGGACCTATTGGGGTGGTAAGCAAATTGGAATGGATCTAGGGTGTCAGGTAGGGTGGAGGTGATATGATCCTTGACTAGTCTCTCAAAGCACTTCATGATGACGGAAGTGAGTGCTACGGGGCGATAGTCGTTTAGCTCAGTTACCTTAGCTTTCTTGGGAACAGGAACAATGGTGGCCCTCTTGAAGCATGTGGGGACAGCAGACTGGGATAGGGATTGATTGAATATGTCCGTAAACACACCAGCCAGCTGGTCTGCGCATTACTCTGAGGATTCAGCTAGGGATGCAGTCTGGGCCGGCAGCCTTGAGAGGGTTAACACGTTTAAATGTTTTACTCACATTGGCTGTGGTGAAGGAGAGACCGCAGGCCGTGTCAGTGGCACTGTATTGTCTTCAAAGCGAGCAAAGAAGTTGGCTGCGGTGAAGGAGAGACCGCAGGCCGTGTCAGTGGCACTGTATTGTCTTCAAAGCGAGCAAAGAAGTTGTTTAGTTGGTCTGGGAGCAGGACGTCGTGGGTCCGCGACGGGGCTGGTTTTCTTTTTGTAGTCCGTGATTGACTGTAGACCCTGCCACATACGTCTCGTGTCTGAGCCATTGAATTGCGACTCTACTTTGTCTCTATACTGACGCTTAGCTTGTTTGATTGCCTTGCGGAGGGAATAGCTACACTGTTTGTATTCGATCATGTTTCCGGTCGCCTTGCCATGATTAAAAGCAGTGGTTCAATCAATCCACGGTTTCTGGTTAGGGAATGTTATAATATTCACCGTGAGTACCACATCACCTGCTAATAAACTCGCTCACCGAATCAGCATATATATCAATGTTATTGTCAAATGCTATCCGGAACATATCCCAGTCCACGTGATCCAAGTATTCTTGAAGCGTGGAATCAGATTGGTCGGACCAGCGTTGAACAGACCTGAGCACAGGCTTTTCCTGTTTTAGTTTCTGTCTATAGGCTGGGAGCAACAAAATGGAGTCGTGGTCAGATTTGCCAAAAGGAGGGCGAGAGAGGGCTTTGTATGCATCACGGAAATTAGAGTAGTATTGATCCAGAGTTTTACCAGCCCGGGTCGCGCATTCGATATGCTGATAAAATTTAGGGAGCCTTGTTTTCAGATTAAAATCCCAGATACAATAAATGCAGCCTCAGGATAGGTGGTTTCCAGTTTACATAGAGTCCAATTAAGTTATTTCAGGGTCGTCAAGGTGGCTGCTTGGGGGGGGATATACACGGCTGTGTATATTATAATCAAAGAGAATTCTGAACTCTGATGACGTATCCCGAGTGAGCCATGTTTCCGTGAAACACAGAATGTTACAATCTCTGATGTCTCTCTGGAAGGCAACCCTTGCTCGAATTTCGTATACCTTGTTGTCAAGAGACTGGACATTGGCGAGTAGTATACTCGGGAGCGGTGGGAGATGTGCCCGTCTACGGAGTATGACCAGAAGACCGCTCCATCTGCCCCTTCTGCAACGCCGTTGTTTTGGGTCACCTTCTTCGATCTGATCCATTGTCCTGGGTGGTGGTCCAAACAGAGAATCCGCTTCGGGAAAGTCGTATTCCTGGTCATAATGTTGGTATGTTGACACTGTTTTTATATCCAATAGTTCCTCCCAGCTCTATGTAATAAACCCCTTAACTTTTTACACATTTTTACATTAGCCTTATTCAAAAAAAAAAAACGTATCAATCTACACACAATATCCCATAATTGCAAAGCAAAAACCGGTTTAGAAATTTTTGCTAATTCATAAAAAATAAAAAAACTTATTTACACAAGTTTTCAGACCCTTTTCTATGAGACTCAAAATTGAGCTCCGGTGCATCCTGTTTACATTGATCATCCTTGAGATGTTTCTGCAACTTGATTGGAAAGGGGGACACCTAGTCAATTGTCCAAGAGCGTACTCAACTGAAATATGTCTTCCGCATTTAACCCAACCCCTCTGAATCAGAGAGGTGCGGGGTGCTGCCTTAAATCGACATCCACGTCTTCCGCGCCCGGGGAACAGTGGATTAACTGCCTTGATCAGGGGCATAATGACAGATTTTTACATTGTCAGTTCGGGGATTCGATCCAGCATTGGATGGAGCCCACTTGTGTAAATTCAATTGATTGGACATGATTCGGAAAGGAACACACCTGTCTATATAACATCCCACAGTTGACAGTGCATGTCACAGCAAAAACCAAGCCATGAGGTCAAAGGAATTGTCCATAGAGCTCCGAGACAGGATTGTGTTGAGGCACAGATCTGGGTAAGTCTACGAAAAAAATTTCTGCAGCATTGAAGGTCCCCAAGAACACAGAGCCTCCATCATTCTTAAAATGGAAGAAGTTTGGAACCATCAAGACTCCTCTTAGGGCTGGCCGCCCGGCCAAACTGAGCAATCGGGGGAGAAGGGCCTTGGTCAGGGAGGTGACCAAGAACCTGATGGTCACTCTGACAGAGCTCCAGAGATCCTCTGTGGAGATGGGAGAACCTTCCAGAAGGAGAACCATCTCTGCAGCACTCCACCAATCAGTCCTTTATGGTAGAGTGGCCAGACGGAAGCCACTCTTCAGTAAAAGGCACAACAGCCCGCTTGGAGTTTGACAAAAGGCACCGAAAGGACTGACCATGAGAAACAAGATTTTCTGGTCTGATGAAACCATGATTGAACACTTTGGCCTGAATGCCAAGCGGCACATCTGGAGGAAACCAGGCACCGCTTTCACCTGGCCAATACCATCCTTACGGTGAAGCATGGTGTTGGCAGCATCATGCTGTTGCATGTTTTTCAGCATCAGGGACTGGGCGACTAGTCAGTACTGAGGGAAAGATGAACGGAGCAAAGTACAGAGATCCTTGATGAAAACCTGCTCCAGAGCGCTCAGGATTTCCGACTGGGGCGAAGGTTCACCTTCCAACAGGACAACAACCTTAACTTCTTAGGGAGCAGCAGCAGAGGTGACGGTTTTGGAGTCTGGCGTGCCCAAAGTAAAATGCCTGCCACTCAGGCCCAGAAAATAGGATATGCACATAATTAGTACTATTGGATAGGAACAATTGTGTCTGTGAGTATAACAGAACTGATATAGCAGGCGAAAACCCGAGGAATTTCTGTCCAGAATTTTTTGGTGTGTGACTTTTCCTCTGTTTGATAGTTTTCCTATTGAATTATATGGGATCCAGCTCCTAGACTGCAGTACCTAAGGCTTCCACTAGATGTCAACAGTCTTTATACAGTGTTTGGAGGCTTTAACACTAAGCAGAACAGATAAGAAGAGGAAATAGTGAAGGGACCACATTTGTCAACAACGTTTCACGGGCGCGAGATTGTGAGCGCGCCCCACTTTATTTTCCTTTCCTATCGTTAACGTTATCGTCCGGTTGAAATATTACAGTAAATATACATAAAAGGATACCTAAGGATACATTCAAAATGGTGTTTGATTTGTTTGGAGAAAGTTTATAGGTATAATTTGAACGCGCTCTCTTCACGGTTCAATGGGCGACTCGACAGTGGATTTTCTGATCATAACGCACCAACCAAACGGAGATTTATGGATATAATAAATGACTTTTTCTAACAAAAGAACCATTGGATGTCTTCGTTGGACACTTGGGAAGACCTCAGCAGAAGTTCTTCAAAAGGTAAGTGATTTATTTTAGCTGTTATATGGGTTTTGTGTGACCCGCGCTGGATATGAATTTATGCTAATGCATAAATATTGGAGGAGCTAACCTCAAACAATCAAAAGTTCTTTCACCGTAAAGCCTATTTGAAATCTGACAACGCTGTTATATTGCCAAGAATCAGAGCTTTTGATGACTATGCAACACTTGTATATTGATGAATGTTTAATAATTCAACTTTTGGATTTTGAATTTGGCGCCTTACATTTCACCGGGTAGTGTCGGGAGCGGCCCGCCCTAAGTAGTTAAGCACTGTGATGGACATTTTTATGTTTGTGCTTTTTTAATAACCAATTTCTGTGTTCATGCAAATGAACGCCTGGGAGAAATCCTCACTGTAGTATCTGCAATTTGGCAGTATTCCCAGACCCTTGCTTTGAGAACTCTCTCTCAATTTCGAGGTCTCAGCTTATGATAATTAGGAATAATGAATAAGCTAAATCATGCAAATATTACTTTCTGTGTCAGTATAGAAGATAATTAACGGGACTGCCCCGTTGGAGCTTCTGATCGACATGTATACCTGCTGCATTCAGCTGATTGGAACCTCTCCAGCGCTCTGATAATAAACTGAATGATTCATTTAAGACTGTCTTCGAGCGTCCCTGTGTAGAATTTCCACAACAATTTGACATCAACGAAGAGGATGATTCATTCTGCCTGCGGAGCTTTCCAGTGGGGGTCTGCAAGGAAAAGTGGTGCCGCATTTTATGAGGCGTGAGGGAAATTCCCGTCTGACCAAAAGACGACAAGACCCGCCCAGACCAGACCCTTATTGTGAGCTGCCCGGGAGGAGACACATCATCCGTGAACAATTATGGGATGGCAACTGATTTCAGTAAGTCACTTGAAATTAATAAATTAAGAGATACCCAGTCTTATAGAGAGAAGGCTATTCACTAGTCTTATGAGAAGAATAGAACGAGGGTGTAACGGTACAATGGAAAACCCCGCTGACAGCTGTCTGTAGGCATTTATTGAAGAAGTGTCTACGTGGTCTGCAGCCACTACAAATAACACAAGGTTATTTACAAGGATAGGCAGTATCAAGAGAATCGTTGTAGATTCACACACACGGGTATGTACGTACGTATATATATATATATATATATATATACACACACATATGTCTGTCACATGTGCTCGTCTGTCACATGTGCTCAGTGTGAACCTGCTTTCATCTGTGAAGAGCACAGGGCGCCAATGGCGAATTTGCCAATCTTGGTGTTCTCTGGCAAATGCCAAACGTCCTGCACGGTGTTGGGCTGTAAGCACAACCCCCACCTGTGGACGTCGGGCCCTCATACCACCCTCATGGAGTCTGTTTCTGACCGTTTGAGCAGACACATGCACATTTGTGGCCTGCTGGAGGTCATTTTGCAGGGCTCTGGCAGTGCTCCTCCTGCTCCTCCTTGCACAAAGGCGGAGGTAGCGGTCCTGCTGCTGGGTTGTTGCCCTCCTACGGCCTCCTCCACGTCTCCTGATGTACTGGCCTGTCTCCTGGTAGCGCCTCCATACTCTGGACACTACGCTGACAGACACAGCAAACCTTCTTGCCACAGCTCGCATTGATGTGCCATCCTGGATGAGCTGCACTACCTAAGCCACTTGTGTGGGTTGTAGACTCCGTCTCATGCTACCACTAGAGTGAAAGCACCGCCAGCATTCAAAAGTGACCAAAACATCAGCCAGGAAGCATAGGAACTGAGAAGTGGTCTGTGGTCACCACCTGCAGAACCACTCCTTTATTGGGGGTGTCTTGCTAATTGCCTATAATTTCCACCTGTTGTCTATTCCATTTGCACAACAGCATGTGAAATTTATTGTCAATCAGTGTTGCTTCCTAAGTGGACAGTTTGAATACACAGAAGTGTGATTGACTTGGAGTTACATTGTGTTGTTTAAGTGTTCCCTTTATTTTTTTGAGCAGTATATATATATATATATATATATATATATATATATATATATATAGTACCAGTCAAAAGTTTAGGTTTGTCCACTCATTCAATGTTACATTGTAGAATATTAGTGAAGACATCTAAACTACAAAATAACACATATGGAATAATGTAATAACCAAAATAGTAGCCACCCTTTGCCTTGATGACAGCTTTGCACACTCTTTGCATTCTCTCAACCAGCTTCATGAGGTAGTCATCTGGATAGCATTTCAATTAACAGGTGTGCCTTGTTAAAAGTTCATTTGTGGAATTTCTTTCCTTCTTAATGCATTTGAGACAATCAGTTGTGTTGTGACAAGGTAGGATAGGTATACAGAAAATAGCTAAATTTGGTAAAATACCAAGTCCACATCATGGCAAGAACAGCTCAAATAAGCAAAGAGAAATTACAGTCCATCATTACTTTAAGATATGAAGGTCAGTCAATCCGGAAATGTCAAGAACTTTGAAAGTTTCTTCAAGTGCAGTCGCAAAAACCATCAAGCACCATGATGAAACTGTCTCTCATGAGGACCGTCACAGGAAAGGAAGACAAAGAGTTACCTCTGCTGCAGAGGATAAGTTCATTAGAGTTAACTGCACCTCAGACTTCATCCAAAATAAATACTTCACAGAGTTCAAGTAACAGACACATCAACATCAACTGTTCCGAGGAGACTGCGTGAATCAGGCCTTCATGGTAGAATTGCTGCAAAGAAATCACTACTAAAGGACACCAATAAGAAGAGACTTGCTTGGGACAACTGATTGGCTCAAACGCATTAAGAAGGAAAGAAATTCCACAAATTAACTTTTAAGAATGCAGGTGACTGTCTCATGAAGCTGGTTGGCCTTTTTTTTTTAAACAAGCAAGCAAAATACCGTAAATCCTATGTGAAAGATGTAGCCTACGAAATCCATCGGTAAGAGAGCCATTAATTTGGCTCCCTAATTTACATAGGTTACTGGTAGGCCTAAGCCTTTTGGTGATTATCTGCAGATCAATTATGAAAACATTGGATGAAGAGAGCTCCCGAGTGGCGCAGCGGTCTAAGGCACTGCATCTCACTACAGACACCCTGGTTCGATTCCAGCCTGTATCACAACCGGCCGTGATTGGGAGTCCCATAGGGCAGCGCACAATTGGTCCAGCATCGTCTGGGTTTGGCTGACGTGGGCCGTCATTGTCAATAAGAATTTGTTCTTATTATGACTTTCCTTGTTAAAGATAAAATAAATACAAATAAAAAAAATCATCACTGCAGGAACAATAGGTATACAGAGAGCCTCATTCTAGTCCAAATTTTGGATATTTTGTGCCCTCACAGAATCCAGGCATAAAAATGGAACTCAAGAACATAAAATAATATATTGACCTTAGTAGGGAATCAACTATACGCATTGAAAATTAATTAAATAAGACATTAACAGAACGCATCAGTGATTTATATTTCCTGCAACTTTCTGAAAAGGCAATGAGAATGCCCGTCTGTGTGTTGTGCGCATTTACCAATTTGTGTAGCTGTTAGCAATGATGCTAATGAAAACAGTCTTCTTGTAGATGGAAAGGCTTTCCCAAAAACCTATTCAACTAAATGTTAACTACAAAGTAAACTATGCTTACCTGGCAAAATGATAATTATTTTCAATCCGGTGGGTATTTGTTTCACAAACTCTATCATTGCGTGTGCTACAGAAACAGCCTCAACAGCCTCTTGCTAGGTGTGCACTTTAATTAAAGGCCAACTACACCCAAAAATCGAAATTTCTCTGATTTCTCCCAGACCTCAAAAGTGGTTTAAGCATGTGAACTTGTGAACTTAAAACATACAATTTTGTTGTTTTTCTATAGAAGAGTGATTGGGAGAGAAAACCTGAAAAAAAACAGGGAAAACTAAACCTTACATTTATTTCTCAAGACAATGTGGGCTATTTACTAAATGTTTCTGTTTTAATAAAATACATAATTTGAAGAACAAACATTGTGGCAACTCATATCTTGCCGTAGAACAATAAACTAAACCCTAACATGGCTGATCCTCTCAAGCGTCTTTCCTGTAGTTTTTTGTCTTGACAACCTGGTGGTGGGCACACAAAAAAATGTGCCACAGACAGGGGGGGGTCACACGCTACAAGATTCTTCTCTTCTTGAGGATTCTACATACCTCGTTGTCTCGCGAAAACAATGTGATTAGATTGTTAACGTAGCTAAAACGAGCTGTGACTCAAAGCAGCCTCAAATGTTTTCAGTCAGAAATATCTAGCCAATACATTTTGAATTAAATAACATTACAGCTCTCAAGTTCACAAGCAACGAGACACTTTGGCTTTGGTTAAAGGCAAGTAGGCTACAAATGCATACTAGTAGTAGTCATCGCCCCTGCTCAAAAGTCGACACATTCTGGGTGATGAGATAACGTTGTATCACCTCACTGGCTTCTTCTCTGACGAGCTCTCATTGGCTATTGCTGATCACCGTTCTCAAAACTTGTTGCACATCTCAAACTACGGGACGTCTGGGACAACTCAAAGACAGGATCAGTAGCCCTCAGATTGTGTCTCTAACCTGCTCACATTAAACAAGAGTAGATACGACCGCACGACCCGAGTAAGGGAATTGTGTCTCGGATCTCATGAACTTGTCTGGGACACCTAAATCGGAGCCAAAATCTTGTAGTGTACGCCCGGCTTTACAGTTAGTTTATCATGTAAACACTCACAACAGGCCATCATATTCAACCTCATGGGGACTTCATGGTAGATGAAACAAGAAATCAGACAAAAGATAAGACATGTTGCTGAACTCTACCTGCTCTTGCCCTTCTGGAGAGGAGGTGGCACTCTAGGGGATCTGCCAGGAGCTCTGGACTTGAGTAAAGCCCCAGTGGAGCGCTCCCTGATGGGGGTACAGTAGACCCTCTGGACCACCACCTCTACGTCCTGCCTCACTGACCCAGCCTGGCCCAGGCCCTCGATGGCCTCCAGGAGGGAGTGACACCCTCCGCTGCTGGCTGCACCTGGGCCTCCCTGGCTGCATAAAGACTGGAGGGCAGAGATTTGGATAGAGGAAAAAACACACTTATTGGACCAGGACATCATATTGTAGCTGGAAAAACATGGGGGAATATTTGTATTACTCAATTAAGATTTGAGACACTGACAGCATAGCAGGTTAGCTCACGCTATACTTTACCCCACTGATACTGATTGTGACTGTGTAGAGTGCAGACCACCAAAATAATAGGGCTAATCGAACCTGGGTTAACATCAATAGAATAGAACTTTATTATCCATTATAGGTGGAATATCTGCCAGTAAATATAGTGAAACCCAACCCACCTGTTTGACCGTGCCATCTCCCTCTGGTGAAGTCTTGTTGATCTCAAGCTGGCCAAATGACCTGGTCAGAGAGTATGGGCAGCATCTCTCTACTGGGACCAGGGCTCTGGGGAGGGACATGCTGGTATGTTCGGTGTCAGAGTAGACCTTCTGGCTGAAGTGTGTGTTGAGAATAATGGTATTATGTTGGCCCTCAATCATGAGACTTTGCCTGTAGAGGGAAAAAAGTGTTAATTTTGAAATATAGAGTAGAAGTTGTGTTATACCAAATTTCGTTTAGTAAATTGACAGAATACTATAGATGGAATTTGACTAGGTCATCTGTCACACATGCAACATTCAGGTTAAAAGGAGTGGAAAGATTGAGTAAACTAAACGTATAGATTTAGGGGGGGGCTCTGTTCTTGCATAAGACTGCAGCGGCAGGAAGGCTGAAGAAGACGTATGATGAATGTCAAATGTAGATCAATTGATAAGCAGGCAGCCGCCTCCACCTCCATCGGTCTCCTCTCTCTCTAAACACCCAACCCCCAGGCACGTAGCAGATTCAGGTGGGTTAGCCTGCCCCCATGCTCCATGGAAAAATACAATTGAACTGATAAGTTTGGAATCGGTCGTTGTATAGAAAGCTTAATTTTTCTTTTCCACAACAGTGAATTCAGACAGGCTGTTCGGGATACTGTGAAAAGCGGCAAGCCTGACCAAACATGCTTCACAGTACGATCCAAATCCCTCAGAGAAAGTGGAGCTCTGTTTTTTGTGGTTGTTAAGTTTCTTTCTTCCTGTTATTTTGATAAACACACTCAATTCAAATTCAGAATAATAGCCTACATACATTTCCGTTGGGGCTTACAAAAACTAGTAAGGAAATGTGTGCAATGCATGTCATTTGACGATCCTTTGCATGTAAAGAGGCTGATCAATGTCTATTTTTTGTTTTCCTTTTATATCAGGAGAAACCATACTCACATTAGTTAGTAGTAGTTAGAGAAAAAAATACTTTAAAAAAAACGTTTTATCAACAGTCAAGCATTTCAGCTTGTTAAGAATATTCACTTCACGCCCATCTGAACAATAATTTACCAGACAATGTCCATCCTTTGAAAACAATCCATCTAATTTAGATAGCATTATCTCTCTAAGTGTTTATTATGTGGATGATATCAAGGTCTAACTCAATATTTATTTTCGATGTGACATAGGTAATAAGTCTCTGTGGCTTCAGCTTACATGTCCCAGCCTGCCTCGGACTGGTGATATGATGGAGGAGCCAGGGTAATAAATCACACTTCATACAATGTAGGCTACAGTTGCTTTCAATATAACAAATTTGATATTTGAGGTAATTGAGTCAACTTTAAAAACTGTTATCTAATATTCAGTAGGTGCACATTTCTGGTAGTGTCAATCATCAGGAAATTATAAATAATAGCTTGTTTTAAATGTTGTCCGGAAGTGAACAAGTGCACACACTCTAGCTCCACACGTGCAATGTTTTAGTTATCATTTAGCCTAAGATTTCTCAATGTTAATAAAGCCTCTTAATATAAATAGGGTGCTTCAGCACACTCAATTAGTGTCAGTATCAAGGTTTTGAAAAAACTGTTTTCTACATTTAATCTATCAGTGTCAAGGCTATCCTAAAGGGGAAACAGGAAGTGTGACCCTGCACAGTGCAGATGACTGTTGGGAACTAGTACATGTTCACTACGTGTCATGAGACAGGTAGTTAGGTTAAGGAGCGGCTGCTGTCGTCAGAGACCGAGTCAGTAAGGTGAATAATGTCTGCAGGTATTTCTGCTCTGCTGCTGGCTGTCTGTGCTCTCTGCCCACTCACAAGGAGTGGGAAGCGGAAGGAGGGAGGGGCCGGCCCACTCAGTAAAGGAGTATGGGGGAGGGAACCATTCACGTGTCACAAAGGAAGCTGATAGACAAAAGATCAATTTTACTAGCATCGCTAATTTTATGAATTCCTGAGTTTGTCCACTTTTGGCTGTTCTAAATGTATGAGAATGAATGGCTACGAGGTTCAGCAATAGGCAAATAAGCTAGATTAATAGTTGGTCTATATCTCATTACCAAAACATGAAATTGGGTATAAAGAGCAGATTCTGTGGGTTCTACACTGGAAAAAATATATAAAACGCAACATTCAACAATTTAAATTAGTTACAGTTCATATAAGGAAATATATTAACTGTATATAAGGTTTCACGTGACTGGGGAGGTGCGCAGCCATAGGTCCACCCACTTGGGAGCCAGGCCCAGCCAATTAGAATGAGTTTTCCCAAAAAAAGTGCTTTATTACAGACAGAAATACTACTCAGTTTCATCAGCTGTCCCAGGTGGCTGGTCTCAGACGATCCTGCAGGTGAAGAAGCCGGATGTGGAGGTCCTGGGCTTGCGTGGTTACACATGGCATGCGGTTGTGAGGTCGGTTGGAGATAGTGACAAATTCTCTACGACATTGGAGGCGGCTTATTGTATAGAAATGAACATTACATTCCTGCAATCATCATGCCAATTGCACACTCCCTCAAAACTTATTGATATGCCACACCTGCCAGGTGGATGGATTATCTTGGCAAAGGGGAAATGCTCACTAACAGGGATGTAAATACATTTGTGCCCAAAATTTGAGAGAAATAAGCTTTTTGTGCATATGGAACATTTCTGAGATCTTTCATTTCAGCTCCAAAAATATGGGACTAGCACTTTACATGTTGCGTTTATATTTTTGTTAGTATAAATGATTTTGCTTTCAATAAGTCAGTGGGAGACAACTCTTCTCCACTGCTGATGAAAAACAATACAGAGAAAACTGCTATGATATTGCTAAACCAATGATACACTACACTGTGTGTGCGCGCAGCAGAGCCGCATGTGTTTTCAATCCTGTCCTCTTGTCTTCTTCCACTCTGTTCCCAAATGCTCCAGAAAAAAAGCCCAGTGTTTTTTCCCGGGCCGGCTTGCTGGAAATGACCTAACTACTCCACTGCCAGGAAGAGGAATCCGAAGCAGCATTCCCTGGAGAAGCTTGACGTCAGAGCACAGAGTAGGCCCTTGGACTTCCGCCAGGCCAGCTCAGAGCCTGGATATTCCAGAGCTGCATGCTAGACTCCCAAACTAAACCCCCAACAGCTGGAACCAGCCTCTGCCTTGCTCCTGCTCCCAAACAACTTCACACACCCCAACTACTCTGACTGTGTATACACTACAGCATTGCATAAGTTCCCATATCGCATTATAACACATTTTGAAACAGAAAGTACAGGTAGGCCTATATTAAAAAATATAATTGAGATTTAACATTTTTGTCATTTAGCAAACGCTCTTATCCAGAGTGACTTACAATTAGTGTATTCATCTTAAAGGGATAGTTCACCCAAATTAACATTACAAAAGGACATTGGTTTCCTTACCCTGTAAGCAGTCAATATACAAGGTATGACAGCAATGCATGGTTTGGTTTAGTTTCCCTGGCACTGTTTTCACATGCAAATGTTTTAGCATTCAAGTCATGTGACTGTTATTAGCATTTTTCACACATTCAAATCATCTACAGTGCATTTAAGAAAGTATTCAGATCCCTTGACTATTTCCACATTTTGTTACATTACAGCCTTATTCTAAAATGTATTAAATTGTTTTTTTTGTCATCAATCTACACACAATACCCCATAATAACAAAGCAAAAACAGGCAGACATTTTTAAACATTAAAAATAAAACTGGGGCCTTCTGAGTGGCGCAGTGGTCTAAGGCACTGCATCGGAGTGTTAGCTGTGCCACTAGATATTCTGGTTCGAGTCCAGGCTCTGTTGCCGGGAGACCTAGGGGGCATGTGGAAACAGTGCCAGGGAAACTAAACCAAAGCATGAATTGCTGTCATACCTTGTCAATAGACCACTTACAGTGAGTACTATTACACAATAATGCAGTTATTGCGGATAGTCAGATTAATATAATCATTTGATTAAAACGTTTACATGCTTCGCAAGAAGAACGATTTCCAAAATAATCATGTTTACATGGACACATCTGAAAATCAGGCTACCTGATGGCACTCTGATAAATGCAGAAAATCTAAATAAGCGTTACACCACAGCAACCATGTTATATTTGATTCGGAGTTCGGACATATAAAGTTTGTATGTGAAAACTACTTATAAGACGCATACATTCAGTAGTTCTGAACTCTTCACTTGCGCTAAAGAGGGACGCTCGCTCGGCTGGTGCTAGCACACGCACAGATCAAATTAACCGCTGGAACGCCTTTTACTGCTCAGAATACCAAGTGTTTTAAAACGCTATATGCTTACTTTGATTTTGACCTCACGCCAATTATGGTCAGTATAATTTTGTATTTTGGGTAACTATCCCTCTAAGATAGCTAGGTGAGACAACCACATATCACAGTCGAAGTACATTCTCCCTCAAATAAATTATCAGCGAAGTCAGTGCTAGTAGGAAAAGACAAGTGCAGGCAACTTAATGACTATAGTTTTGCTGCATGAGGAAGATGTGTAGATAACATAATGACTTGGGCATTTCCTCTTTTAATATTAAAATGATTACTTGACACCATAACTTTGCATTATGAACTATTGCAAACTAATGCTCTCACCATGGTGGGTATATATGGATGAGGTCTCTAGGCGCAGGCATGAGCTGAGCAGTCGTCTCCTTATTGAACAGTACCAGGACCCGAGCCCTGTTTGTGGTGGATAGAGGGGAGGTGTGGTCTGTAGCAGAGGGATTGTGCTGTTCAGGTCTTGTCATAGTGGTGGTGGTGTTGGATGGAGGCCTGTGGTGGCCTGTAGCAGGGGGGTGGTGTTGCTCACACAGGGCCAGCTGCATGCAGCTCTCCTCCTGGACTGACAGGACCTCCAGCACCAGCACCCCAGGCTTATCGACTGGAGGAGAGACAACAACAACACAGATGGTGTGGGATGTGAGTGTCTATGTGGGTCACTCGCCTCACAGGGTTGGGGTCAATTCAGTTTTCAATTAAGGAAGTTAAATAGAAATTCACTTCCTGGATCTGAAAAAAATATTCAGAACAGTTTCACGCAGTGTCACCCATAATGTAATATCTCTTATGACAGCAATTATGTGAATTAATAAAGTAGGCTATAATATACTGTTATGAAATGCAGCAACTAGAAAGCTCCAACATTCAATGAGTTTCTTGCAAATGCTATTGGGTGAATCTTGTGTGCCTGCCGCATCCAGCAAACTGAGTGTGGCTCTAAAGAACAAAACATGCCCAACGTCCCAAACAAACCTGCCATAGACAAATAAGCAGAGTGTGACTTAGCTCAACGTAATGTGTGTGCGTAACACTGACCATCTATCACGCCGTTTGTGATGTGAATCAAGACCATATCAGTGCACTCCAATTCAATGAGGCCCTAATCTATGGACTTTACATGACAGGGCAGGGGTGCAGCCATGGGTGGGCCTTTGCACCCACAGGGGAGCCAGGTCCCAGCCAATCAGAATTCGTTTTTACCCACAAAGGGGCTTTATTACAGACAGAAATACACCCCCATACATCTCCAGCATGCCAGTGGCCATTGAAGGTGAGCATTTGCCCACTGAGGTCGGTTACAACGCCGAACTGTAGTCAGGTCAAGACCCTGGTGAAGACGCCGAGCACGCAGATGAGCTTCACTGAGATGGTTTCTAACAGTTTGTGCATAAAATCTGAGTCTAGGCAAACACCCAGTTTCAACATCTGTCCGGGTGGCTGGTCTCAGATGATCCTGCAGGTGAAGAAGCCGGATGTGGAGGTTCTGGGCTAGCGTGGTTACCCGTGGTCTGCGGTTGTGAAGCCGGTTGGACATACCGCCAAATTCTCTAAAACGAAGTTGGAGATGGCTTATAGTAGAGAAATTAACATTAAAGTATCTGGCAACAGCTCTGGAACATTCCTGCAGTCAACATGCCAAATGCATGCTCCCACAAAAACTTGACTGTGTTGTGACAAAACGGTGGCATTTTACTGTCCCCAGTTTCTTGATATGCCACACCTGTGAGATGGATGGATTATCTTGGCAAAAGGAGAAATGCTTACTAACAGGACTGTGAGAAATAAGCTTTTTGTATGTATGTATGTAACATTTCTGGGGTCTTTTATTTCAGCTCATGAAACATGACTTTACGTGTTGCGTTGATATTTGTGTTCAGTATATAACAATGATAGTGAACCCTTTACTAGTGGGCAGGTGAATACAGGAAAGACTGAATGGAGTCCTCCTTCTGACCTGCAATAAACTAATCAATCTAAAGTGGAATAGTGTGTGAAGAAATAACATCAATGACTGACGCACACACTTGTGCACAAACACACAGCTTATTCTTGTGAGGATGAACATGTTTGTTATAGCTGTTGCTGAGCGATTAGTGTTTTTTGAGATCAGTTCAGTTTCATTTCAATTATAAAAAAAATATTTAACTTTAAAAAAACATTAAACGCACTATGCATTATGTGGGTTGACTGCTGTAACAATAAAAGTCCCATGATAGTAGTGACTGCTCAAAACTTTGTTTTATTTGATGACTATTTCATTCCAAGTCATCATCTCATCTCTATAGAGCTGCTGTCTGACAAAATCACAATCTTACTAGTTCTTCAAAGTAAATAAGGCATACTTTTATGACTGCTGAATACCAACTATCAATCACTTAGATACTGTACTTCAGGTAGAGATACTGCACCTTGCGAAGCAACTGCTCTCGATCACACTTAATTGCGCATTCTTGTCTCTTATGTAGCAGGCAAAAAGAAAACAGATTGGACGAGTAGGCGCGCAATGGATTATGATCATTGTAGTCAATTAACATGTTTTCTGCTATAAACTATGTTGAATATCGGCCAGTTGGAAACTACGAGTCCCTGCTAAAATCACAGTTCGTGCTTGATCTAAAGAAACTGTGCAATGAGCACACAATATATCTATATATTTTTTTATGAATGGAATTCAAATAATTAAACTTAAGTTTTAGTTGTGAATCGCTCATCACTAATAATAGGTCAAGCTAGTTGTGTTGTAATAACTGCCGGTGTTATTGTTAACGTGCAAGTGCTCGTAAATCAACGTGAGAAAGTCAACAAAAGTGCCAACACAAGTATGCCGTATAGCACACAGAACATTGTTATGATCCAGGACTAGGGCCAAAACTCACACTAGATGTCACATGATTCTAAAAATGAGGCCAAGTTAGAGCAAACCTCTTCTCCTTAACATTCTATCTTCTACAAGTTCTTCTCGCACACTGACGAAAGACAATCAAGCCATCTAACTGACCTACTGACTGAACGGGAGTTGGAAAAGGTAGGCGCTTTTTACGTTGTTTTTTCCACAATCAACTGTCACATTAAAATAGTGGTTTAACCTAATTATCTAGGAGCCAATGACAATGAGGGTAGACTCGTGCTTTGGTAGCACCATGGAAAGAAAACCCAAGGCAGTAAGCAGAGTGCTTCCTGTCACCTACATACTGGCCCCGACCAAACAAATTCACTGCTGTCACAATTATCAACGAGCAACCAGCATTTCCTCCACACGCTCCAGTCTTCACGTGACCACAGATCTGAGCAGAAAAATCACGCCTGCCTGAGAGATTGACTTCTGTCTCACAGAGCACATCAAATCAAAGTTCATCTTCAAACATTAACGGAGAATACTTAGCGTACGTAGGAATGTGTGGTAACGGCGACTGGGAATCCTTTCATAAGCCCTTCTGTGTTTCTACATTCACAGTGCACATGGTTACCTCTGCATGTCTGTTGTTGTTTCCCAGTTTTACATGTCAAATAAAAACAAACTCTGTAGCTTAATACCTGTGCCTATAGTGTAGTGATGGGGAGAGAAATTATTTTTCACAATATATCGTATCGTCCATCGCATTACTATTTTTGCACTATCTAGTTGTATCTTTACCAAAAGTCCAGTATTTTCCTTCATAGCTTCTACTCCATGTTCTTTTTAAATACAGAGAATTTGTTTTCAGCACTTTCATTTCCATGACTGATCAAAACTAGTTCTCATGGCGATCTCTTGTCCCTCTGCAGCAGACATATGGTGAGCAATATGTTTGGAACATCAAATCGCAATAAATTCACAGTATTGAATCGCAATACATATAGGATCGTGAGAATCGCAATACATGATGTACCTGCACCAAAGTATGGTGATAATATCTATCGTATCATGAGGTCCCTAGCAATTGCCAGCCCTACTACAGTGGTGTCAAACACAAACTTGTGCGTTTGTTTGTTGTTTGCATTACCCGTGGCTGTAGAAGTAGTGTGAGAGATGGACTGGTGCCTCCAGAAGCTGATGGCTGACCTCTGTCTGCACTGGAGTCGGTTCAGTCGCTCCGCCATGCCGCCACTGTAGGAAACACACACACAACGTCAATATCCTCAAGAATACTGTATGAATAGCGCTCAATAAGCTAAGCTACTTTAAATCGATTTATAACAAGTGAATATTATTCTGTGCCGTGCATCCAACTGTGCAGTGCACCCAAGCAATAGACTGCTAAAGTCTGGCAAATGGTACCAGAGCATCGGTTCTCTGACCAACAGCCTCTGAGACAGCTTCTACCCCCAAGCCAAAAGACTGCTAAATAGTCAATCAATACCCAAACCACCTGCACTGACTATCTTCCACTGACCATATACAGTTGAAGTCAGAAGTTTATATACACCTTAGCCAAATACATTTAAACTCAGTTTTTCATAATTCCTGACATTTAATCCTAGTACAAATTCCCTGTCTTAGGTCAGCTAGGATCACCACTATTTTTCAAGGATGTGAAATGTCAGAATAATAGTAGAGAGAATTATTTATTTCAGCTTTTAGTTATTTCATCACGTTCCAAGTGGGTCAGAAGTTTACATACAGTGAGGGAAACAAATATTTGATCCCCTGCTGATTTTGTACATTTGCCCACTGACAAAGAAATTATCAGTCTATAATTTTAATGGTAGGTTTATTTGAACAGTGAGAGACAGAAGAACAAAAAAATCCAGAAAAACACATGTGAAAAATGTTATACATTTGCATTTTAATGAGGGAAATAAGTATTTGACCCCTCTGCAAAACATGACTTAGTACTTGGTGGCAAAACCCTTGTCGGCAATCAGAGGTCAGATGTTTCTTGTAGTTGGCCACCAGGGTTGCACACATCTCAGGAGGGATTTTGTCCCACTCCTCTTTGTAGATCTTCTCCAAGTCATTAAGGTTTTGAGGCTGACGTTTGGCAACTCGAACCTTCAGCTCCCTCCACAGATTTTCTATGGGATTAAGGTCTGGAGACTGGCTAGGCCACTCCAGGACCTTCATGTGCTTCTTCTTGAGCCACTCCTTTGTTTGCCTTGGCCGTGTGTTTTGGGTCATCGTCATTCTGGAATACCCATCCACGACCCATTTTCAATGCCCTGGCTGAGGGAAGGAGGTTCTCACCCAAGATTTGACGGTACATGGCCCTGTCCATCGTCCCTTTGATGCGGTGAAGTTGTCCTGTCCCCTTAGCAGAAAAACACCCCCAAAACATAATGTTTCCACCTCCATGTTTGACGGTGGGGATGGTGTTCTTGGGGTCATAGGCAGCATTCCTCCTTTTCCAAACACGGCGAGTTGAGTTGATGCCAAAGAGCTCCATTTGTCTCATCTGACCACAACACTTTCACCCAGTTGTCCTCAATCATTCAGATGTTCATTGGCCAACTTCAGACGGGCATTAATATGTGCTTTCTTGAGCAGGGGGACCTTGCGGGCACTGCAGGATTTCAGCCCTTCACGGCGTAGTGTGTTACCAATTGTTTTCTTGGTGACTATGGTCCCAGCTGCCTTGAGATCATTTACAAGATCCTCCCGTGTAGTTCTGGGCTGATTCCTCACCGTTCTCATGATCATTGCAACTCCACGAGGTGAGATCTTGCATGGAGCCCCAGGCCGAGGGAGATGGACAGTTCTTTTGTGTTTCTTCCATTTGCGAATAATCGCACCTTCTCACCAAGCTGCTTGGCGATGGTCTTGTAGCCCATTCCAGCCTTGTGTAGGTCTACAATCTTGCCCCTGACATAATTGGAGAGCTCTTTAATCTTGGCCATGGAGAGTTTGGAATCTGATTGATTACTTCTGTGGACAGGTGTCTTTTATACAGGTAACAAACTGAGATTAGGAGCACTCCCTTTAAGAGTGGGAGCCAGATTGAGAGGGGGTCAAATACTTATTTCCCCTCAATAAAATGCAAATCAATTTATAAAAAATTTCACATCTTTCATTTTTCACTACCATTAAAATTATAGACTGATCATTTCTTTGTCAGTGGGCAAACGTACAAAATCAGCAGGGGATCAAACTTTTTTCCCTCACTGTACACTCAATTAGAATTTGGTAGCATTGCCTTTAAATTGTTTAATTGGGTCAAACGTTTTAGGCAGCCTTCCACAAGCTTCCCACAATAAGTTGGGTACAATTTGGCCCATTCCTCCTGACAGAGCAGTAACTGAGTCAGGTTTGTAGGCCTCCTTGCTCGCACACGCATTTTCAGTTCTGCCCACAAATTTTCTATAGGATTGAGTTCAGGGCTTTGTGATGGCCACTCCAATACCTTGACTTTGTTGACCTTAAGCCATTTTGCCACAACTTTGGAAGTATGCTTGGGGTCATTGTCCATTTGGAAGACCCATTTGCAACCAAGCTTTAACTTCCTGACTGATGTCTTGAGATGTTGCTTCAATATCCACATAATTTTCCATCCGCATGATGCCATCTATTTTGTGAAGTGCACCAGTCCCTCCTGTAGCAAAGCACCCCTACAACATGATGCTGCCACCTCCGTGCTTCACGGTTGGGATGGTGTTCTTCGGCTTGCAAGCCTCCCCCTTTTTCCTCCAAACATAACAATGGTCATTATTGCCAAACAGTTAGATTTTTGTTTCATCAGACCAGAGGACATTTCTCCAAAAAGTACAATCTTTGTTCCCCTTCGCAGTTGCAAAGCGTAGTCTGACTTTTTTATGGCGGTTTTGGAGCAGGGGCTTCTTCCTTGCTGAGCGGCCTCTCAGGTTATGTCGATATATGACTTGTTTTACTGTGGACAGATACTTTTGAACCTGTTTCCTCCAGCATCTTCACAAGGTCCTTTGCTGTTGTTCTGGGATTGATTTGCACTTTTTGCACCAAAGTACGTTCATCTCTAGGAGACAGAACGTGTCTCCTTCCTGAGCGGTACGACGGCTGCGTAGTCCCATGGTGTTTATACTTGCGTACTATTCTTTGTACAGATGAACGTGCCCCCCCACCCCCAGGCATTTGGAAATTGCTCCCAAGGATGAACCAGACCTGTGTATCAATGTTTTTTCTGAGGTCTTGGCTGATTTTCCCATGATGTCAAGCAAAGAGGCACTGAGTTTGAAGGTAAGCCTTGAAATACATCCACAGTTACAAACTCCAATTGACTCAAATGATGTCAATTAGCCTATCAGAAGCTAAAGCCATGACATAATTTCCTGGAATTTTACAAGCTATTTAAAGGCACAGTCAACTTATTGTATGTAAACTTCTGGCCTACTGGAATTGTGATACAGTGAATTATAAGTGAAATAATCTGTCTGTAAACAATTGTTGGGAAAATTACTTTGTCATGCAAAGTCGATGTCCTAACCAACTTGCCAAAACTATAGTTTGTTAACAAAGAATGTGTGGCGTTGTTGAAAAACAAGTTTTAATGACTCCAACCTAAGTGTATGTAAACTTCCGACTTCAACTGTATATACACTTAACAAAAACATAAAAAGGCAACATGCAAAAATGTTATGGTTCATAAGGAAATCAGTCAATTGGAAAAAATGAGGCCCTATGGATTTCACATGACTGGGCAGGAGCGCAGACAATCAGAATTCCTTTTCCCCCACAAAAGGGCTTTATTACAGACAGAAACACTCAGTATCATCAACTGTCCGGGTGGCTGGTCTGAGACAGTCCTGTAGGTGAAGAAGCCAGATGTGGAAGTCCTGGGCTGGAGTGGTTACACGTGGTCTGCAGTTGAACGTACAACCAAATTCTTTAAAATGACGTTGAAACGGCTTATGGTAGTTATTAGCATTCAATTATCTGGCAACATTTCTGCAGTCAGCATGCCAATTGCACACTCCCTTGAGACATCTGTGGCATTGTGTTGTGTGACAAAACTGCACATTTTAGAGTGGCCCTTTATTGTCCCAAGCACAAGGTGCACCTGTGCAATGACTATGCTGTTTAAATCAGCTTCTTGATATGCCACACCTGGTAGTTGGATGGATTACCTTGTCAAATGAGAAATGCTCACTAAACAGGGATGTAAACAAATTTGTCCACAATGAGAGAACATGTAATTGAAATTGAGATTGAGCTCAGGTGCATCCTGTTTCCATTGATCATCCTTGAGATGTTTCTACAACTTGATTGGAGTCCACCTGTGGTAAACTCAATTGATTGGATATGATTTGGAAAGGCACACAGCTGTCTATATAAGGTCCCACAGTTGACAGTGCATGTCAGAGCAAAAACCAAGCCATGAGGTCGAAGGAATTGTTCGTAGAGCTACGAGACAAGATTGTGTCAAGGCACAAATCTGGGGAAGGTTACCTAAACATTTCTATAGCATTGAAGGTCCCCAAGAACACAGTCGCCTCCATCATTCTTAAATGGAAGAAGTTTGAAATCAACAAGATTCTTCCTAGATCTGGCCTCCCAGCCAAACTGAGCAATCGGGGGAGAAGGGCCTTGGTCAGGGAGGTGACCAATAACCGATGATCATTCTGACAGAGCTCCTCTGCAGAGATGGGAGAACCTTCCAGAAGGACAAGCGTCTCTGCAGCACTCCACCAATCAGGCCTTTATGGTAGAGTGGCCAGACAGAAGCCACTCAGTAAAAGCACATGAAACCCTGCTTGGAGTTCGCCAAAAGGAACCTAAAAGACTCTCATACCATGAAAAACAAGATTCTTTGGTCTGATGAAATCAAGATTGGCCTGAATGCCAAGAGTCACATCTGGAGGAAACCTGGCAACATCTATACAGGGAAGCATGGTGGCAGCATCAGAATGTGGGGATGTTTCTCAGCGGCAGCGACTGGGAGACTAGTCAGGATCGAGGGAAAAATAAACTGAGAAAAGTAGAGAGATGCTTGATGAAAACCTGCTCCAGAGCTAACCAGTAAGACCCCAAGGCTGTAATCGCTGCCAAATATGCTTCAACAAAGTACTGAGTAAAGGGTCTGAAAACTGTAAAACACACACAGAACAAAGATTCTCACCCAGAAAAATACTACGTGAGTGAGTCTAAAAGTATTTGGTTTTAAACATACTTATGGATCAAAAGTAGAAATCATTTCAAGTTCCTTATAATAAGTAAACCAGATGGCACAATGTGTTTTTATTTTACTTACAGAAACACTCAGACATAACTTACAAACGAAGCATTTGTGTTTAGTGAGTAAGCCAGATCAGAGGCAGTAGAGATGACCAGGGATGTTGGTAAGTGTGAGAATTTGACAATTTTCCTGTCCTGCTAAGCATTCAAAATGTAACAAGTACTTTTGGGTGTCAGGGAAAATGTATGGAGTAAAACGTGCATAATTTTCTTTAGGAATGTAGTGAAGTAAAAGTTGTCCAAAATATAAATAGTGAAGTACAGATTCACCAAAAACGTAGTACTTAGTAATACTTTGAAGTATTTTTACACCACTGTGTACAACTGAATAATTTCTGCACAAACTGTTAGAAACCGTCTCAGGGAAGCACATGCTCGTCGTCTTCACCAGGGTCTTGACCTGACTGCAGTTCGGCGTCGTAACCGACTTCAGTGGGCAAATGCTCAGAAGAAGTGAGCTATTCACAGATGAATCCCGGTTTCAACTCTACCGGGCATAAGGCAGACGTATGGGCAAGCGTTTTGCTGATGTCACCATTGTTAACAGAGTGCCCCATTGTGGCGGTGGGGTTATGGTACGGGCAGGTATAAGCTACGGACAACAAATAATTGCATTTTATCGATGGCAATTTGAATGCACAGAGATACTGTGATGAGATCCTCAGGCCCAGTGTCGAGTACTTCATCAGCCGCCATCACCTCATGTTGTGCTTGATAATGCACAGCCCCATGTCTCAAGGATCTGTACACAATTCCAGGAAGCTGAAAACGTCCCAGTTCTTCCGTGTTTGGGACGCTATGGATCAACGTGTACAACAGGGTTCCAGTTCCCGCCAATATCCAGCAACTTCGCACTGCCATTGAAGAGGAGTGGGACAACATTCCACCAGGCCACAAAGGGACAACATTCCACCAGGCCACAAAGGGACAACATTCCACAAGGCCACAATCTGTGTCGCGCTGCATGAGGCAAATGGTGGTCACACCAGATACTGACTGGTTTTCTGATTCACACCCCTACCTTTTTAAAAAAGGTATCTGTGACCATTTCTATATTCCCAGTCATATGAAATCCATAGATTAGGGCCTAATTTATTTATTTCAATTGACTGATTTCCTTATATGAACTGTAACTCAGTAAAATCTTTAAAATTGTTGCATTAATATTTTTGTTCCGTAAACAAACCACACACACGATACATTGACACTCCCACACAAAACCCACATGCACAACACACACATGCATAGACACCAGACACACAAGATAACACTCATACTTTGCTTCTGCTGCTGTTCTTTATTTTACTCTTAATAATAGAAATAATAATATATCTATCCTAACGCATAGTCACTTTACCCTGCCTTCATGTACTTATCTACCTCGTACCTCATACACATTGTTCTGGTACTGGTACTCCCTGTGTATAGCTCCACTCTTGTGCATTTTATTCTCAATGTTACTACTTTATTCTTATCTTTAAACTCTGCATTGTTGGGAAGGGCTTGTAAGAAAGCCTTTCACTGTAAAATCTACCTACACTAGTTGTACTCGGCGCATTTGACAAATACAATTCTATTTGATCAACTGTAGAAATACAAAGCAATCACAAAGCAGTAGTTTCTTATGGTACTCTGTGGAGAAAGATTATGTCTTATCCGAGGGTCTTAACTATGACAGTGACATTTGGCACCCACATGATGTCACCCAGGTGGCCCTTTGATCAGCAGCATCGCCCTGGAAACATCTACAGACTGTGTGTGTGTGTATGTGACTCGCGATGATCACGATGATTATTTCCCTCGCATTGTTTCTCATTATTCAAGATCTAACCCAGGGGTAAGCAACCATGGTCCTGGAATACAGCAGGGACCTAATGTTTTGGATTTAACCGACCTGGAAGACCAGGTGTGTTGAATTTAGGCAATCACTGAACTGATCAATGAGCTCAGTTGGTCGGGTGTGGTGCCTAGTTGGAACACAATCCTGCAGTACACTCCAGGAACAGGGTTGCCTACCCCTGATCGAACCTATTATGAGATCATAAATGCTTCTTAAAAATATTTTTGCTTTAGTAGTCGAACCTTTGAAATGTCCTTTTCCTTTTGTTGGAGTCCTCTGGGGTCTTGGAGTTCCTGTCGGTCTGTTTCTGGGGCGTCTGCAGCGCTGCCTGAGCGGACCTGACCCAGTCACTGACTGACCTTCTGCTGCCCTCCCCTTCCCCAGCCCCAGTCTGCAGAGGACACTCAGCCACAACCCCAGCCTCCAGTCTGTTCTGGCTCAGGGTGTCATGGCTCTCTTCCTCTCCATCTGACAGGTAGTCTGAGATGTCAGTGTCTGTCACCTGGGGATGATTAGTCTATTATTACGAGCTTTACACATAACATGATATCAGTGCAATATGTTAATTCCAATTTTGGCCGAAGTATTTTCCTTCATTCAAAGGAGTATGCTTTCATTTTAGATCCAACACTTGGGTGCTAATATGTGGCATACCAGCACTTGTCAAGTGTTATGTACAATATGATCAAAAACCCCTCTTAAAAACTGTCATCAATGAGGATTAAGGTACGCATGTGGAACCATTAAGATTGGGCACAAAGGAACAAGCCGTTACACTAACAATAACAGAACGCGATGTCTCATTGGGAACACACAGCACACCTGAGGATATCAGTTCCCATGTAGAAAAATCCAAAACACTCTCCACCCTGTCATGTGCAGACAAGACCAGCATACCAGCCCCCTTTCCCTGTTAGCCACCTACCCACCCCACCCCAGCCTACGCAGCAGCCGAGCAGCATGCTCTTATTTGATTCAACTTGACCCTGCTAGGCGGAGTGCCAGCAGATGTCACACTAACTAGCTGGAGAGCAGGAACACGATGTTCCTGGCCCGTGCTCAAAAATGTGTTCACTCACCCTGCCTGCACGGCACTGGATGCATTGTAAGTAAATACACAGCTCACAAAGCTCTCTCTCAGCCTATGAGGGACAGATCCTGCCTCCTAGCTGACATGTTGTTGCTGAACCAACAGTAGTAAAAGGCTAGTTTACAACCCTGATGGCACGGCGCAGATTAACCCTGTTGGCTGCTGACAGCTGAGGCAAACCTGGGTTCAAATACTATTGGAACTCATTCAAATAGTTTGAGCGATCACTTTAGCCTGCCAGTGCCTGGAATGCCAGCACAGGTGGGCCGAGTTTGTACTTTGAGACTTTTCTATTGGTTCTATTCCACTCAATCAATCACAGCTATTTGAAAAAGACTTCAAATAATATTAAACCCAGGTCTTGGCTTTGGAGGTTTAGCTTGAGCTTGGATGTGGATCTGCCTTCATCTGGGAAGGGGCTAGCTGGCTATCCTCATCTACTCTTGAATTAAACCATCAGTACGCATGCTCCTCTTCCTCACTACCAACACACAGTTCTAGATAAATAATAAAAACGAAATGAGTACTACGCTGGCAAACACACAAAGTGAGTCAGCCGAGCCATGTTTTTTGTTTCAGCTTTATACAGAACAATAAATTGGTCCTTTTGGATTGAGATCTCAAAGTCCATTTCCTGTTAGATCCAGTTTGATTTACTATTGACAGTAACCATCTCATCCTTTGCAGAGAGTGGGAAGTACTAACTCTTACCCTTCTGACCCAAACTGTAGTCAAAGGAAAGGGAAATGGATAGCCACTGATCAGAATCGGATAGGGAAACACTAGCTTTTACACTGAACATAAATATAAACGCAACATGTTAAGTTTTCTTCCCATGTTTCATGAGCTGACATAAAAGGTCCCAAAAAATATCCACATGTACAAAAAGCTCAGTTTTCTCTCAAATTTCGATCATTACACAGGTGCACCTTGTGCTGAGGACAATAAAATGCCACAATTGTCACAACACAATGCCACTGGTGTCTCAAGTTGAGGGAGTGTGCAATTGGCATGCTGACTGCAGGAATGTCCATCTGAGCTGTTACCAGAGAATTGAATGCTCATTTTTCTACCATAAGCCACCTCCAACATACACTATCGTTCAAAAGTTTGGGGTCACTTAGAAATGTCCTTGCTTTTGAAAGAAAAGCTATTTTCTTGTCCATTAAAATTACATCAAATTGATCAGAAATACAGTTGTAAATGACTATTGTAGCTGGAAACGTTGGATTTTTTGTGGAATATCTACATAGGTGTACAGAGGCCCATTTATCAGCAACCATCACTCCTGTGTTCCAATGGCATGTTGTGTTAGCTAATCCAAGTCTATAATTTTAAAAGGCTAATTGATCATTAGAAAACCCTTTTGCAATTCTGTTAGCATAACTGAAACTGTTATCCTGATTAAAGAAGCAATAAAACTGTCCATCTTTAGACTAGTTGAGTATCTGGAGCATCAGTATTTGTGTGTTTGGTTACAGGCTCAAAATGGCCAGAAACAAATAACTTGCTTCTGAAACTCTTCAGTCTATTCTTGTTCTGAGAAATGGCTATTCCATGCGAGAAATTGAAACTGAAGATCTCGTACAACAATGTGTACTACTCCCTTCACAGAACAGCGCAAACTGGCTCTAACCACAACAGAAAGAGGAGTGGGAGGCCCCGGTGCACAACTGAGCAAGAGGACAAGTACATTAGTGTCTAGTTTGAGAAACAGACGCCTCACAAGTCCTCAACTTGTTAACCCACAGTTAACCCACTCCTAGGCCGTCATTGAAAATAAGAATTTGTTTTTAACTGACTTGCTTGGTTAAATAACGGTAAAATAAAAAAATAACAATTTCCTTATATGAACTGTAACTCAGTCAAATCCTTGAAAATGTTGTGTTTATATTTTTGTTCACTGTAGTTTCTAAATGATTGCCATCGTTAAGTCTGCATCCATTCATGTCAAGAGTAGTTGTTATTCACACTAACAAATCTGTGTAAAAGCCGAGTAATAAATCATAAATGTAAAATATAAGTAACCCCAAATTAAACCCGGGCTTCAAAGAATAGAAAAAGCTACACTAAATATAGGACAAACCTGAGAATAACCTAGGCTATAACTCGATAACTCAAACCTTCAAGCAAATCTCCCATTGACATTAACACCCGATCATAAGAAAAATGTTAAACTTTTAATGTTTCACATGTTAGGTGGATTCAGCTTTGAGATAATCTCTTGATTTCTGTGGGGCCTCAGACCACAAACCTCCAGTTCAGGGAGGTTAGATAGGTAACCTTTGACTCCCAGAATGCTGAAAGCAGCTGTGAAAGTAAGGGAGAAATGGCTGTACGGTCTGTGGGGGTGATGATTATCTTACTACATGCGTGAGGCTTCCTCACGAACATAGCCTCAACTGCATTACAACTAACAGAAGTCCTTCAGAGGCACATTCTAACTTGTCAAGACAACACATACATCCACTGTGCATACAGCAAACTCTCAAGCAACAGTATTCCTTTTAACATGGTCTGTGGCAACGAAACTAGGACCTATATGTAGCTTCTCGTTGGCCATACATATTTCAGTATCTTCATTAAACACAGGCTTAAGCTCCTTAGTGACTTCAAAAAGTTCACACCCCTTGACCTATTCCAAATGTTGTCTTATAGCCTGAATTCAGAATGGATAAAAATATATATTAAATTATACATTTTAACACAGTACCCCATAATGACAAAGTGAAAACATGTTTGACATTTTTGAGAATGTATTGAAAATTAAATACATACAAATTACAGTGTCAATGCATGTTAGAATCCCATATGGCAGTGAATACAGCTGTGAGTCTTTCTGGGTAAGTCTCTAAGAGCTCTGCACACCTGGATTGCACAATATTTGCAAAAAAAATTCAAGCTCTGTTAAACTGGTAGTTAATCATTGCTAAACAACCATTTTCAAAGTCTTGCCATAGATTTTCAAGCAGATTTAAGTCAAAACTGGAAGTCTAACACTCAGGAACATTCACTGTCTTCTTGGTAAGCAACTCCAGTGTAGATTTGGTAGTGCTGAGCAATTAACCGCCATTTTGGTTAGTTTAGTGTAGAAAACGTGGTAATTAACTACAATGACCATAATCCAATGTACTCGGTCTGTGCGGAGCAGACATGGAGACTGAGAGAAGAGAGAACGTGCAATCTACAGGGATAGAAAGCAGTTGCTTTGAGAGCCTGAAAATACATTATCTAAGTGATTGATAGTTGGTATTCAGCAGTCAAAAGTTTATTTGAAGAACTTTTGATTTGGTCAGACAGCATAGGCAGCAGCTCTATAGAAATGAGATGACTTGGAATGAAACAAAAACAAATATTTAAAGTAATGTGAATAACTGGTTAATAAGTGATAAGCAGTAATGGGCAGTCACTACCATCATGTGACTTATTGTTTTACTCTGTGTTACATCATTCAACCCACATAATAAGCGGGCACGACAAAACCTATTCCCCCTCAGGAGACTGAAAAGATTTGGCATGGGTCCTCAGATCCTCAAAAGGTTCTACAGCTGCACCATCGAGAGCATCCTGACTAGTTGCGTCACTGCCTGGTATGGCAACTGCTCAGCCTCCGACCGCAAGGCACTACAGAGGGTAGTGCGAATGGCCCATCACTGGGGCCAAGCTTCCTGCCATCCAGCACCTCTATACCAGGCTGTGTCAGAGGAAGTCCCTAAAAATTGTCAGACTCCAGCCACCCAAGTCATAGAATGTTCTCTCTGCTACCACACGGCAAGCAGTTCCGGAGCGCCTAGGTCCAAGAGGCTTCTAAACAGCTTCTACCCCCAGGCCATAAGACTCCTAAACATCTAGTCAAATGGCTACCCAAACTATTTGCATATTTTTTTACTGCTGCTCTTTAATTACTTGTTACTGTTATCGCTTATTCTTATCTGTATTTTTTGAAACTGCACTGTTGGTTTGGGGCTTGCAAGTAAGCATTTCACTGTAAGGTCTACACCTGTTGCATTCGACGCATGTGACTTATGAAATTGTATTTTATTTGATCATTCATTTTATGTAAAACAAAATTATTGAAATCGAACAGACCTCAAAAAGCCCTAAATCTCTCAGCACAATTTGTTAGTGTCCTGCTGAAAGGTGAATTAATCTCCCAGCATCTAGTGGAAAGCCGACTGAATCAGGTTTTTCCCTAGGATTTTGCTTAGCTCTATTCCATTAGAATTTTTTTTATCTTGAAAAACTCCCGTCCTTCACGATTACAAGCATACCCATAACATCATGCAGCCACCACCATGCTTGAAAATATGAAGAGCGGTACTCAGTAACGTGTTGTTAGATTTGCCAAAACATATCACTTTGTATTCTGGACATATAGTTCATTTCTTTGCTATATTTTTTGCAGTTTTACTTTAGTGCCTTATTGCAAACAGAATGCATGTTTTGGAATATTTGTGTTCTGTACAGGCTTCCTTCTTTCACTCAATTAGGTTAGAATTGTGGAGTAACTACAATGTTGTTGATCCATCCTCAGTTCTCCCATCACAGCCATTAAACTCTTAACTGTTTTAAAGTCACCATTGGCCTCACAGCTCGACAGAGACCTTACAGATTATTTTGTGTGGGATACAGAGATTTTTTTTAAACCTTTATTTAACCAGGCAAGTCAATTAAGAACAAATTCTTATTTTCAATGACGGCCTAGGAACAGATTTGTTTTTTTTGCTGTATGATAAATGATGAGGTAGTCATTCAACAATTATGTCCATGCAACTTATTATGTGACTTAAGCACACTTTTACTCCTGAATTTATTTAGGCTTTCCATAACAAAGGTGTTGAATACTTATTGACTCAAGACATTTCAGCTTTTCATTTTTTATTAATTTGTAAACATTTGTGAAAACATAACTCCACTTTGACATTATGGGGTATCGCGTATAGGCCAGTGACCAAAAAAATCTCTATTGAATTCATTTAGAATTCAGGCTGTAACCCAGTAAAATGTGGAAAAAGTCAAGGGGTGTGAATACTTCCTGAAGGCACTTTAATCCTCACCTGGAGGGTTCAACACAACTCTAGTCCTCAAGAGGGTCAGAGTCTATTATTTCCATCCTTACTTTCTCAGCTTTAACCAATCAAAGACTTAATTGATCAATCAAATGTCATGGTGGGCGGGGACCAGTACAGACCACAGGTGGGCCGCTAGTTGAACAATCCCAAAGCCACATAGTAGAATATTCTACAACGTTGGAAAACATTGGAGTGAACAGAACACCACTCCTTGTACATTCTCAAGGTGCCTGGCCAACCTTTAACAAACACTGCTGAATGACTTCTGAAGACTGACATAATGCAAGCCTCCACAGAACACCACATGACATAAAGGCACCCTCTTTCCCTGTTCAGTCACTACATGTGACAGGTAGGCTAGAGACAAACATTACCGCCATAAAATATAATAGATTGACTTATGTCAAACATATTAACAATGTTAAATGTAAAATATTGAATAATGTGTCATCTAATAGGCAGTTTGTATGTCATGATGTAAATAACGTAACCTAAGTCAGGCAGCACTAAAAAATAGCCCCCTTTCCACAATTAAATATAGACATCTTTAGAGGCCAAAGGAAATCTAACTTCCAGAAAATGTAGTTTAAACATGTGTATATTACCTGAAATAGCTTTAAGTTTATTGATACATTGACATTGGTTAAGTGGCTGCTGGCCGTTTTGAAACGTGCCCCACTCTCTCCCCAAATAGACAGTGCTCCATTCGGCAACACCACTTGGGGTCAACTTGTGAACTGTAACAATTTAGAACATGACCTGAACAGCCTCAATTCGTCAGGGCATGGACTCTACAAAGTGTCGAAAGAAAGCTTTGCACAGGGATGCTCCAATGCTTCCCACAGTTCCCACATGAGTCAAGTTGGCTGGAAGTCCTTAGGGTGGTGGACCATTCTTGATACACACGGGAAACTGTGGAGCGTGAAAAACCCAGCAGCGTTGTGGTTCTTGACACGCTTAAACCGGTGCACCTGGCACATGATATCATACCCCGTTCAAAGGCACTTAAATATTCGGTCTTGTCCATTCAACCTCTGAATGGCACACATCCACAATCCATGTCTCAATTGTCTCAAGGCTTAAACATGTCATGGAAAGAGCAGGTGTTCATAATGTTATATACACTCAGTGTAGAATATGTTTTTATTTAAAGCAACTTAATAGTGCGTGCATACAATTTACGTACAGATGGGTCCCAGAAATCGAACCCACTATCCATCCTGGCATAGTAAGCGCCATTCTCTACCAACTGAGCTAGAGGAAAGTGCACTGCATTGTACTGTGTTGGTATTGGCCTTCCAGACCTATTCTGTCAGTTTGTTTTTGAATACTCTACCTAGTGGTAGAATATCTAAAAAGCTAGATCATAAAAATATAACTAACTAGACCTTGTTGATGTTCATATTAGTGCTAAAAATAGTCATGTTGCATTCAAATGTATATATGTGAAGTCATGTTTCCTTAAATGTATATTACATAGTGTTGTGTTTACATGCGTCATGACATGAGTTGAGTGGGAAGGGCATATTCCAGATTTGTATCAGGTGTAGCCTAATGGGCAAACCATGTGGCCCTGCGGACAAACTGACTGACAGGTGTTAAGGGAAACCACCATGGCGCTATTGACATGTTGCTATACACGTGCACATATTTACCATTACGCTCATACTGAGTGAAGGGAGGATAGATTAAACTGGGGGTAGACAATTGTAAACACAGCACTGTCATATAAAGGCAGAGGGAACAATGCACTATAAGGTGCATAGCACCACCTAGTGTCATTGAACATGGCTGAATCTCTTATAATGCCATAGCTGTTCATTTGCCTCTGTACATTTTTGTAGACTGTAAAGTATTGTTTATGTACAGTATTTTAGCAATTGTATATTTGTCTTAAACAATGTGAAATGTCTGAGATAATATTTATTTCAATAAAGATTATTATTGTTGTTTAATATATATGATTATACATACAGTATTTTATCTTGTTTTTTGTAGTATTGGTAAAGTTTGAGTAAAGCTCTAGTTTACTCACAGTTGTAGGTTTAGGTAATGATTCTTTCGGTTCCCGAGCGCAGGACTCTGACTCACAGTCAGAGATCTCCCCCACACTGTCCTCCTCCTTTCCCTGATCATCTTCAGCCTCATCGCTATCCGTGTCTATCGTCGGAAGCTCATCTAAAAAGAAAATGTTTTTACAAGGGTCCAGTGAAAATCTCACTTTTAAAAGTTCATATTCTGTTAACTCATACCCAAATTATGTAGTTGACCCTTTCCTATACTCGTTCGTATGTGGTCGAAGCATAAATTGGAGGGAAAAAAAATACTTAAACCCCACCTCAAAACAGGCCGCCGTTTGCAACCTTTCGGTTACTAGTCCAACGCTCTAACCACTAGGCTACCCTGCCGCCCCAACACTTGCATGAACTACAGTTTGTTAACAAGAAATTTGTGGAGTGGTTGAAAAACGAGTTAATGACTCCAACCTAAGTGTATGTAAACTTCCGACTTCAACTGTACGTACTGGGACTGCTTTCTTGTGTGGCTACAGCGCATTGAATCCATTAGGGCTAACTAAATATGGCAATATAAGTTGGTAGCTATACCCCTACAAATCGTTTTAGATTTATTTTTTGCTACTGGCAAGGAGAGATGGCCAGTCCAAAATGGGATACTGAAAGTATCTTCCAGAGACTTGCCCTACAGGCAATGGTGAATTATTATATACAATCTCGAGGACATACTTCACTTTTTGCACATACCTTCTTTCTTTGTTATTTTTTTAAAAAGCGAGGCCACATTTATGTTTAAGGTCATTCAAATCATATTGCTAATAATAAATGAAGATAATGGATTAGGTGCTATTGCTTCTACAGCTATCATATTTTTGACTGTTTAGGCACTAGACTTGCATATCGCTCATCTTTTTGTTTCCGATTTCTGAATTGGTTCATTATTTCATGTTTTACTTTATTATTATTATAATATACCAAACATTAGGAACACAATGGCAAGACTAGCTATTCTCTTGTGATATTAGAAAGGCCTTAATAGTTCTATCAAATGTTCCAGCTGTCTTGATATTCTAGCAAGAAACCATATTGACATAGCAACGCTCCAAGAAACACATCCGCTCCAAAACGACGCACATAGAACAGAGAACCATTTGTACAAACTGGTAGGCTTGGGTGGTATACCGTATACCGGGGTATTTGGAAAAAGCCATAGGATGGTTTTTCAATACTGTTTTAACTATTTATTTTAAGTTTAAGACATTTGAATATTTGTAGCTACTTTAAGTAAATACCTGCAGTCAACTTGTGTAATAAGTTGTGTAATAAGGGAGACCGGAGCCTTGTGAGTCCTTCACTGTTGTGCAGCATGCGCCAGATGATCTAATTACAGTATGAAATGCACAACTAAATGTTTGCCAACTACACTGAGCAAAAATAAACAACATGTGAAGTGTTGGTCCCATGTTTCATGAGCTGAAATAAAAAGATCCCAGAAATGTTCCATACGCACAAAAAGCTTATTTCTCTCAATGTTTTTACATCCCTGTTAGTGAGCATTTCTCCTTTGCCAAGATAATCCATCCAGCTGACAGGTGTGGCATATCAAGAAGCTGATTGAACAGCACTTTTTATTAGTTTAATTTTCAAAGCCTGTATTCACAGATGCGTCTTATTCTAAATAAATGTATAATATTCTGTTGTGTGCGCCTTATTTGCACTGTAATTTATTTGGTTAAATGTATGCCTATTTTGTTTGCTTTATTTATTTTGTCATTTTTAGCATACTCCCATGGTACACATCCCATTCGTTTACTGGCCAACAAGCTCCGGAGTAATGATCAATTAGCGGATATTACAACCATTGAATCTGAAATCAGGTGAATTACTATCAGAGCCCAATTTAAAATCAACCAAAGATTCTCCGGTTTCTATAAAGAATTATACACCTCTGATTGTAAATCCACACCAAGCCAGATTGAGTCCTTTATAAAAGATAAGAACTATTCTTCTCTCAACATGAACTCAAAAGGGCTTTGGATAGCATGAATAAAGGCAAATCACCTGTTTGGAAAGGTATTCCCCCTGAGGTCCATTTAACATTTTGATACCAATTAGGTCCACTACTACTCAAAATGACTTTTCTAAAATTCTGTCATCCCGTCTCGAAACTTACTTAACCACATTGGTATATAGACTATTGCGGGTTTGTTCAAAATCGATTATTCTCTGTCATCTATTACATAGAACAGTCATACCTTTGGTCAGTTTTGGAACATATGGGACTTAGCTCCAAATTCATTACTATGATTAAAATACTAAAAAAGGTTAATCCCTCAACCATCCCGTTCAGAATAAATAGAAGTATCAGGGAAGGTGATCCCATCTCACCTCCACTATTTCTATTGTCTAAGGTGCCCCTTGCCCGGGCAAATTACACCAATATCTTTAAATTCTACAGATCACGTCATCTCATTATACGCAGACAACATCTTATTTTATAAGATTCAGACCACTTCCCCTTTTCCACATTTTGTTACAGCCTTATGCTAAAATGGATTAAAATAAAAAAAATCCTCAATCTACACACAACACCCCATAATGAAAAAGCTGGAAATGTTGGAAAATTTATTAAAACCAAAAAACAGAAATATTTGCAAACAGTGCCCCCCACTAATATTGGCACCGTTGGTAAATATGAGCAAAACGGGCTGTGAAAAAAGATGGCTTTGCTGTTTATCCTCTTAGTCTTTCATTCAAAATTTTCACAAAAACCTAAACTTTATTTGAACTAAAATAATTGAAAGAAAAAATACATTCTCATCATAAAACTCATATTTTTCTCTAATATATTTGTGCCACAATTGTTGGCACCCCTTCAATCATTACTTTGTTACTTTGATGATCATTCTGAGATAGCTCCAGTGTCCCTCTGTGGAGATGGGAGAACTTTCCAGAAGGTAAACCATCTCTGCAGCACTCCACCAATCAGGCCTTTATGGAAGAGTGACCAGAAGGAAGCCACTCCTCAGTAAAATGCACATGGCAACCCGGTTGGAGTTTGCCAAAAGGCACATAAGGGACTCTCAGATGATGAGAAACAAGATTCTCTGGTCTGATAAAACCAAGATTGAAGTCTTCCAGAAGGACAACCATCTCTGCAGACAACTCTAGGAAGGTGGTTCCAAACTTCTTCCATTTTAAAGAATGATGGAAGCCACTGTGTTCTTCGGGACCTTCAATGCTGCAGTAATTTTTTGGTACCCTTCCCCAAATGACAATCCTGTCTAGGAGCTCTACGGACAATTCCTTCGACCCCACGGCTTGGTTTTTGCTCTGACATGCACGGTCAACTGTGGGACCTTATATAGACAGGTGTGTGCCTTTCCAAATCATGTCCAATCAATTTAATTTACCACAGGTGTACTCCAATCAAGTTGTAGAAACATCAAGGATGATCAATGGAATGGATGCACTGGAGCTCAATTTCGAGTCTCAAAGCAAAGAGTCTGAATACTTACGTAAATAAGGTATTTCATTTTTTTGCAAAAAAATCTAAAAACCTGTTTTCTCTGTCATTATGGGGTATTGTGTGTAGATTGACGAGGGGAAAATTATAATTTAAAGACATTTTAGAATAAGGCTGTAATGTAACAAAATGTGGAAAAGGGGTCTGAATACTTTCCAAATGCACTGTAGATGAAAATTATAAATCTAAAAGTAACTTCTATTGCCAATACTTAAAAATTGCCTACATAAAGTCAACAAATAAAAACATCGCATCCCACAGGTAAAAAATATCCTGATAAAAATAAATATCTTATAAATCACATTGGCAACACATGGCCTATATGCAAGGAACTTAAAACATTGTATCAACTATTAACTTGGTCCAGCCCAAAGGCTGTGCTAGCAAAATTGCAACATTGTATAAAATATTCTGGACCCTCAGTTTCATGAGCCAGTGATCTCCGGACAGACACAGTTGTAGGCTATTTGCGCAAGGGATAAGAAGTAATCAGGTAGGCCTATTTTATGACGTTTCCACCGGATCAGAGAATGACTTTTTTCCCTTTCATCCTGAGTGGTTATCGAAAGGGAGAGCGTTTGAAAGATTTTTCAAATAGGCTACGTTTGGGGAACTTGTCGTTCTCAAGGATGTAAAAACAGACTTTCACTTGCTGTTTGAGGCAAAGAAATGTTTATTTGAAAAGCTCCACAGTGATGGTGAGTTAAGACAATCAGAAATGGTATCAGATACCCAAATCAGCACATGTATAGGCCTATATTTTCATACAGGCCAGGTAGCCTAGGCCTACTTCTATGCGTAATCAGGTGTGTGTTCTTACTCAAGATTGACAGAAGCGCTCCAAACAAAAGACAATAAATAAATTGAAAACTAGTAAATGGAATGAAATAAGCCAAAACTTTTCTCAAATGTGTAGCCTAGGTTATGCACTCTGCAAACAACTTGTCCACTCGTACAAGGACAATACTGTAATATTAATCATAATATATTGAATGCATTAACAGAAATTACCATAACCTAACAAACATTGTAGATTATAAATTGTAATTAACGGTAAATATACTACTGGTGATACTGGTGTACCATCCCAATGGACTAGTCCACAAAGACATGCGTAAATCAGAAAAGGTGTCTCATGTGCCAGATTTTTTTATTATATTTTTGCTACTGCTCGGAAAAAAAAAAACATCGACCAAACAATCTACCTGTTAACTAAATGGGGTCAGCTCTAATGGAATCCCAATCTTTTCCCATTTAAAATATTTAGTAATATATATATTTCCTTCTTTAGATAAAACCATTGCCAAAATATTAACACTCTAATATATTCAATCAAACCTCAGTAGATGGAATAACATCCCAGTCCCTCTAACCAGAATAATTTCTATTGTGAAAATGTATATATTGCCTCGTTTAATTTCGTGAGCTCAATGCTTCCCATGTCTCACCCTTCCGGCTCTTGGGATAAAATCCATAGTGCGTTTTCAAAATGTATATGGAAAGGTAAGAGATATGGATGCACATTTCGGTCAATTTTGCTGCCGACTAACATAAAATACTATTTTTTATTTAACCTTAAATTAACTAGGCAAGTCAGTTAAGAAAAAAAATAAGTTTCGTTTTTGTGGCAGCCCACAGGTACAAGAAAATATGAAAACGCAAAAATATATGAATATATCTGAATGACTTTGGATGTTATACCTGTGCCCCCCCTTCTGAAAAGATTACAAACTAAATAAAAGTTGGTCTACAATTATTTTTATATTTTTGGTGCAGGTACAGCCGACTATAGTACTAGCTAACATTAACTACCCAGGAAGAAATTAAAGGAGTCACAGTACCGATATAAATCTGCAAAAATAATATTGCAATACTCTACTGAATAGATTTTTCCCCCATCCCTATATTCAATTCTTAATTACAACTTTTTTGACTGCAGCTTTTGCACTGATGAGGCATTGATGAATATTCTCTGAATGCCATTCAAAGACAAATACATACTGAAATCAAAATACCAACCACAGATTGTCATACAATGCAAGCTGAATGCAAACAGAGCACTAAACATTGCACCCTTCTCAAGTACCTGTTTCAGTGCTGAGCATGTGTAGGGCTCTGCTGTAGGACTGGATGGGGGCTCCTGGTCTCCGGGGCCCGCGGTGCACCTGAGCCACAGTGCTGCTGGGGGGAGTTGGAGGAGGCTGCTGGCCTTGGGGCTCACTGTCAGATAGCTCACTCTCACTGGAGCTCCAGGCAATGTGCACTGGGTCCTCATCACACCGCAGACCATTGCACTGCACTGGACACATGGGTGGACAAGGACAAAGACGGTCAGTCTCATGCGATACAGAGTTTTAATGGATGTTCATGGATAATAATAAAGCATTTTCAGTAATAATGGATTGTCAATGACGGATGAAGATGCATTCGTATAGTTTTGCATCAGGCACTTACAGAACCTTGCAATAGGTATTTTAAATCAGCATAGTACAACGTATTTGACAAGTTAGTTATCACAAGAGACACGGACACAAATGACAAGTAAACATCATGAAGCATTGTTGACTAGGGTTGTGCGATGTCAACCTTTGTCCTATCGTGACTAGGTACTCATAAAACATTGATATGCAATGGTATCGCGCCCTATTGGCCAACCAAATATTTGTGTTATTTTAAACTCAGTTTAACCACTGTTGGGCTATAGTGTGAAATTGGATTCTACAACTGGACGAATTATGACAAAAGATAATGTTGTTGAAACCCTAGACAGAGGCTAAGTGCAAGCAAATATTCTCTAATATTCCCTTCTGGTGAGGCAGGGAAATATTTTCTAATATTCCTTTCTGGTGGAGCTTCATCATGAAACAGGTTTGTGCGTGTCCGCCTCAGATGAGGAACGCATTGTCTTGCCGTAGTGAGTTAGGCAAGGTTATAAATCATGGGCTGGATGAAAGCTAAGTCTATGGTCTTCAGAACTGAATAATATTTGCTTTATTTGAGTAATCCGCCTCTCTTAACATTGTTTATTTAATCTCTGGACCGGTCAACTGTGATTGAGAAATGCCTATAGACTCAAACTTTCATTCTTGTTCTTTTTGAAAGTGGCAACTTTTGGACACCTTAGGCTATTACAATATTTGGGAAATAGGCTACCGTTCATTACTTTACCTTGTCTTATAGCTTTAATGATAGGTTTTGTAGGAGGATTGGCCATTTGGTTTTCAACTGGCATGGAGGGATTTTTCCACCCTGCACGGATCATTTCTTTCTTAATTAACTTAAATTTCGCATTTCGCTACACTCGCATTAACATCTGCTAACCATGTGTATGTGACAAATAAAATTTGATTTGACCACTTCAGCTACACTGATTGAAGTGACATCAATAAGGGATCATAGCCATCACCTAAATTCACCTGGTCAGTCTATGACATGGAAATGTTTTGTACACACAGTATATAGAGAGTGATGGAGTGCAGCATCAGATTACCTGGCCTCCAACATGACCCAAACTCAACACAATTAAGATGGTTTGGGATGAGTTGGAGTGAAGGAAAATCAGCCAACAAGTACTCAGCATATTTGGGAACTCCTTCAAGACTGTTGGAAAAGCATTCCTCATGAAGCTGGTTCAGAGAATGCCAAGTGTGCAAAGCTGTCATCAAGGCAGGGTGGCTACTTTAAAGAATTTCAAATATAAAACATATTTTGATTTGTTTAACACTTTTTTGGTTCTACGTGATTCCATGTGCTACTTCATAGTTTTGATGTCTTCACTTTTATTCTTCAATGTAGAAAATAGTAAAAATAAAGAAAAACCCTTGAATGAGTAGATGTGTCCAAACTTTTGAGCCTCCATTCCTCTGTGGCGTTCTGTACATATTTATTGAAATAGGCTATAGCAGATAGGGACGCCAGTCAACTTAAAATAGGCTAAACGATCACCTGTCACATCTCGATGTCGATAGACCAAGTATATAATATCGCCCAGCCGTATTGTTGACTATTCAACTATTGTTTACAATACCTTGAGCAGGTGACTGTGCCAGTCGTCGTACAGCTCGCCATTTGTTCCCAGATGAACTAAGGTTCTAAAATGAATCCACAATGATATGTTTAAAGCAATATGAGCAACTCAGAATCATGGATATTAATTGTAATGACAACATGAAGTACAGTAGTTCAGACTGCTTCTAGGTCATATAGTCTGTGTGTGTGTACATTACCCACCTTTATCACAGGAGTGCCCAAAAAGCTGTCCCCACAACTCTCCCAGGACTTGGAAGCAGAAGTGGTAGTGATTGAAGGCCCTCGTCCCACTTTTCTGACACCAACTTTGACATCAGGAAAGAACATACACTTTATGTCCTTGGAATATCTTTTGCGCTGAAAAATACATGACTTCATATGTAAAACACTGCAAAGTTTATATTTTTAATTAAACTGTCTAGTTAGCTGGCTAGTTAGCTAGATAACTCTGGTCCATGTGCAAGCGTCGGATCTACACTACCTTGATGCATCCGCATCCCAGAAAACGCGTGTTGCTTAGTTATTCTGGCGTGCTCAAAATGACTATTTCGAATTTTGGAGAAACGACAACCTGCACATACAGAGAAAATTGCTCTGCACTCGATCAACATCCACTTTGTTAAGTTACTAAAGTATAATGAAGCCAGTCACTAAACATGAATCGTGGGAAAAACTCTCGTTGAACGTTGTTGTCGCCGCGCCAGACTCAGCAGTCGCCGCGCCAGACTCAAGTTAGCTAGCTAGTTAGCTACCAAGCAGAATAGACTTAGAGAAACGTACCTTTCCTTGAAAAGGCATGTTGGCAAATGACTACATGTCGTTTTGTGTGACATAAAATGTCCAAGTATATTAAAATATTGTGAGATACAGTATTTTTAGCCAGTATATGAAATGACCACTAACGGTAGCTGACTTGTCCACAACTTTCCTTCTTGGCGCGCCACTGGCGTCGTTTGTTCGCGAGAAGTTTTCCGGAAGTGGTCAAATCTTTTATGGCTTCTGGGAAATGAAGTACTAAAGGTTTGTTTTGCACCTGTACTCCAGTATTTTGCCTTTAGCACAGTCCTTAGATTAATTCAGGAGAAGATGCTGGAAGAAATAAAAATATGAACGCAACATGTAAAGATCCCAGAAATGTTCCATACGCACAAAATCGTATTTCTCTCAAATGTTGTCCTCAGATTTGTTTGCATCCCTATTAGTGAGAAATTCTCAATTGGCAAGATAATCCATCCACCTGACAGGTGTGGTATATCAAGAAACTGATTAAACAGCACAGTCATTGCACTGTTGCAATTTGGGGACAATAATAGGCCACTCTAAAAATGTGCAGATGTCTCAGGTTTTGAGGGAGCGTGCAATTGGCATGCTGACTGAATGAATGAACGTCCACCAGAGCTGTTGCCAGAAAATTGAATGTTAATTTCTCTACCATAAATCACCTCCAACGTTGTTTTATAGAATTTGCCCGTACGACGCAGTTTCCTCTGCATTCATTTAAGTGTTGCGCTGTGCCACAGCAGAATCATTGCCGCCGCACCTTAATAAACATCCTATTTCTACCAAACATAGTTTCAATAAAGTTCTGTAAAGCACATTCGCTTTTCTTGGTAAATAGATAATCTGTCTGGGTTCAACACAGTTCTGAAAGTTATTTAGCTCTGTGAGCGGTGGCAGGCAGCCTGCTACTCAAGAAACACAGCTCGCGAGTGACCAGTGCTCGATAGACTCTCTGCACTTGAATCACTACAGAATGCTCCTGTATTGGGGGTGATAAGTGCCAGAATTAAGCCTAGGGAACCGTACCACCATGTGGCTGTCGCCTACCATTGAACATCAGTAGCTTCACAAGGCTTAATTCATGCACTTATCACCCCCCATACACCTGCAGAGAAACGGCAGGCCAGGGACCAGTGTGGTAGTGACCAGTGCGCAATACAGAAGCTCTGTGGCGTGAAATAAAATTCACTTGAATCACCTCAGAGTGCACCTGTGCGAGAAACTGCAAGAAAGGTACGTTCGCTTGTTTGTTTGACTAACGTTACCTACCCAACTAGTTAATACATAAGCTAGCTATAACCTAAAAACTCTATTAACGTCATTTAGATCTATAATATTGCTGCCACAATTGTTACGGCAATTAGCTATCCAATATCCATAAGTATGTTGATGATAGAAACATGGTTAACTAACGTTACTAGTCTAGCAAGTTAGCTAACTAGTTCATTTGGAACTGTATCAAGTGCAAGCAAGAGAGTTACATTTATCTGTCTTCGATTAGATTTCTTTCTTTCTCAGATTCGTTTTTTGAAATATTTCCAGCTACAGCAGTGAAAGAGGGAGCAGGGACAAGAGAGTCAGGTAATGTTAACTTAGCTAGCTAACGTGAAATCAGCCTGAATTAAATGAAACTTTCTTTAGTTAGCTAACTCTTTAAAAGCTTAAGCTATCGTTTTTATAACAAGTGTATGGCTTACTTTACTAGACAGAGAAGAGGCAGAATCCAGGGAGTGAGGTAGGGATGTATGAGGGACAGAATGGATCAGAGGAGAGAGCCAAGATGGGAGATGGAACGAGAAAAGGAGAGAGGAGAGTAGAGTTGGACAGAGAAGGTGAGAGCCAGGAGGGGAGAGCAGAGAGAAGGAGTAAATAAAAGGAGAGGAGCGAGTAGTAAGGCCAAGTACACACCACCGGCAACCCGGATGGGACCCGAAGTGGCTTAAAATTGACAGACTGAAGCCGTGGCTATATAATACACCACATGGTTAGTCATATTTCCTTTAATTAGGCTAAAAATGTTTCTGCATATTTAGTCTGTACTAGTCTATAGCATTATGTGTAGTGTTGTAATGCTTGCTATCTGTAATAGGTATTTCTCCAGCCACCAGTAATTCCACTAAACTACACTCTACATCCCGCCTAGGAATGTTCTGCCGCCTGTGCCGTCAACATAGGCAGACTGCTAAGAGGGCTGTGTCAAAGTGCCCTTTTATTGAAATAGGGGCCCAGATTCATCAGCTGGAATATATATTAACTGGCACCCAGGGACAGAACACCACATGGAAAGTATGAGGGCTCATGCAATGCTGGCAAAGGTAAAGATTGTTCTATTGGATCCTTCCATTTCTCAAAATGTATTCTAATGTAAAAGATGTCTCAGGTTGTGCACTAACCGTGGCTCAATAATAACGCATTATGCCTGTTGCTGTTCACAGGTTCCTCAGTCATTGTTGCATCAAGCCAACCACAGTGCTTGAGCACGAGGCTGTCATTGGGGTTTTAAATGTCTGTACCATCTAAGAAAGCGGGAGCAGGCCCATCACACAAACCTCCCAGAACTGCTGGACCTTACTGAATTGCTGGGTTGCTTGTGACTATTTCACAAAGCTCAGGGTGAATGAGTGCTCCACAATTCTGTGTTTTTGCTCATGTTTTCTTCACTTGATATTTAAATGTCACCAGACTTCTTTCACATTGATCTCATTTACTTAAAGATTGACAAGAACACAAACTACAGGTCCCACATAATAGTGGACGAAATGTTGAAGATTCTGGCTCAACTTGTGGAGGAGCCTATCCTCCATGTCATGACATACCAGATATCTGTAGCCATTGGCCTGGACGCTGATGAAACTACAGATATGGCAACTAATAAGCACCTGGATTTACATGTCAGGTATTATTTCAATAAGAGTTACAAAATAATTTTTTATTGTGATATTCTACAGTCACATGACTAATAATGTGTGTGGATTTTTGAATGTTTTCCAGATACTTGGACCAAGAGGTACAACTTTACAACCAGTTCCTGGACCTGGTGTCAGTCCCTGATGGCAAGGCAGACACCATTGTTGCTGCCATCAAGGAGGTGTGCACATGAAAAAGATACCAACAGAGAGATTATACGGCCTGGCCTGGGCACTGATGGGGCTGCAGTGATGACTGGTATGGACACAATGCAAAGTCTTAGAATTAAATTATTATCATTATTTTTTACAGTAGTTCTTGTGATACAAATAAGTTTCCTCATCTTCAAACAGGACAACATAGTGGTGTGGCAAAACAGCTAAAGGATGCCTTCCCGTGGATGGTGTCTGTGGCTTGTGCTGCCAACCGCCTTGCTCTGGCCTGTAAAGATGCATCAGCTGAGGTCTCCTCTATGGACACTTTAAAAGGAGCACCTGCAGCAGCTTCATAGTTAATTTGCCAAAAGGAGTAACAAGACAGAAGTCTTAAAAGCTGCTTCAGCGAGCCTGGGCCTTCAGTACTTAAAAGTGAAGGTGAGATTATGCATCACATTTCTTCACTTGGCTACTCTGGTTTCATTTTGTTTACCAACTGCATCTACACTCAAAATACATGTATTTTGTAGGAAATTAAGAATGTTTGCTGGCTGTCTCAGCACCTGGCTGTGGCTAATCTTCAGCAAAACCTCAGCTCAGTGTTGGCTGCATAGTCTGAGGAGGTGGAGGTGAACCGGTGCCCAACAGCTTAAGGCCTCTATGCTTTCTGTGCCACGTACAGGTAGGCCTACATGTATTATAGATTATAGTGGACTCCAAATTAAATAAATGTACTATGTTGCTATTACTGCTTTCAGTGTCTCAAAACTCTTATTTGAATGGTCCACAATGTGGCTTTTCAAACCTGTTTTGTATTGTCAATTGGTGTATCATTGTGAAGTGAATCACTTTTCTAACTCTACAGATTTGTGGCAGCACTTTACCTGCAGGTGGACGTGCTGCCTCACCTGACGTGGCTTTCAAAAGTATTCCAAAAGGAGGATGTAAACTTCCTGGCCATAAAAGAGGAGGTATATTATTATCTTCATGTTCAAACGTGTGCAAATGTCTGTTTAACAGCACTACTCAATGAAATATTTAAGAACTACTGACACTTCATTATAATAACTTCAAGCAAAAAAGCTTGAGGATCTCGTCACGGTGTCTCTGTACATTCAAATTGCCATCGATAAAATGCCGTTAAAATGTCTGTAGTTTATGCCTGCCTATACCATAAACCCACCATGGGGCACGCTGTTCACAACTTTGACATCAACAAACCTCTCCCTTCTCTTATTATTCTTTCTGTTATTGCAGATCAAAACAGACTTAAGGAACAGAGTGCAGGGAGAGCATCTAGCCGCCTGCATCTGGCTCGCCATCAACGTCCCTCCCTTCAAGGAGCTCAATTACAGGAGGGTGTTGGAAATATTTTTCCAAAAGCCCAGAATAATAAAGTGCTGTGACGAAGACTGTAAACTATGTCAGAACTAGGTTTTTGTCAGAACCTAGAAAGAGATTTCCAACGCCCTCCTTTTGGTATGAACATTAATTAGTGGGCTCTAATTTATGTTCAGTCAAATGTTCCTTTGTTCATTTTGTCAAGATAAACTTTTTTTAGTTCAGAAAGAAGGTCTCTGTTGTGTTTCATTAAATAGCTGCAGCACTCAACCTTAAATTGCATCCTGTATACTATAATAATTGTATCAATACGTTATTGAGCTCATTTCTGGGGGTGTAAATTATATTTTAGATGGTTTATTAGATTTATTTCTTTTTGCAATTTGAATGTACAGAGATACCGTGACGAGATCCTGAGGCCCATTGTCGTGCCATTCATCCGCTGCCATCACCTCATGTTTCAGCAAGATAATACACTGCCCCATATTGCAAGGATCTTTACACAATTCCTGGAAGCTAAAAATGTCCCAGTTCTTCCACGGCCTGCATACTCACCAGACATGTCACAGATTGAGCATGTTTGGGATGCTCTGGATCTACGTGTACAACAACGTGTTCCAATTCCCCGCCAATATCCAGTAACTTCGCATTACCTTTAAAAAGGCTTGGGACAACATTCCACAGGCCACAATCAACAGCCTGATCAACTCTATGCAAAGGAGATGTGTCACGCTGCATGACGCAAATGATGTTCCCCAATATATATTGACTGGTTTTCTGATCCACGCCCCTACCTTTAAGGTATGTGACCAACAGATGTATATCTGTATTCCCAGTCATGTAAATCCATAGATTAGGGCCTAATGAATTCATTTCAATTGACTGATTTCCTTATATGAACTGTAACTCTGTAAAATCTTTTAAATTGTTGCATGTTGCTCCTCTGAACCATACCCCTCCCAGTCCACCAGGTACTGGAGCCGACCCCCATGACGTTGGGAGTCCAGGAGTAATCTGACTGCATAGGCGGGGCTCCCCTCAATGTCCAAGGGAGGCGGAGGGGTGTTGTGGGGGACGGCATCAGCCAGGGGACCAGGAACCGCCGACCTGAGGAGGGAAACATGAAAAGATGGTGAGATCCGGTAGTTAGTGGGGAGTTGTAATCTAAGTTAGCTCGTTGAACCTCGGGAGGACCTTGAACGGCCCCACAAACCGGGGACTCCGCTTCTTACAGGGCAGGCGGAGCGGGAGGGAGGTTCCTGGTGGAGAGCCAGACGCGTTAGATTGAGGCAGGTACCCAGAAGTGAGGCTGACCCAGCTTCTCCATGAAAGCCTTCCATACACGTGAAGTGAATTGGGGGCCACGATCGGAGACCATATCCTCCGGAAGGCCATAGTACTGGAAGACCTGCTGAAACAATGCCTCCTTGGTAGGAAGACCAGAGAGAGGGATGAAACGGCATGATTGAGAATCTGTCCACACCCACCAAAATGGTGGTGAAACCATCAGAGGGTACATCAGTGACGAAATCAATGGGCAGATGAGACCAGGGACGCTGAGGCACGGGAAGGGGAAGGTGCCTTCCTGCTGGAGCGTGCCAGGGAGATTTAGTTTGAATAAATACTGAGCATGAGTAGACATGGTGTGCAACGTCCTGCGCCACAGTGGGCCACCAGTATTTCTCAGAAAGGGATTGAGTGGTGCGGGTGATCCCTGGGTGTCCAGTGGCGAGGGACGTGTGTGCCCAGGTCAGCAACCGATCTCTGACCCCCGTGGGGACGTAGATGTGGGTTCCCTCTCCAGAGCCTGGCAGATGTCCACATCTACGTCCCAAAACACGAGGCCAACGATACGGGAGGACCGATTGATGGGCTGGCGTACACTCACAGGTCCCTCCACTGACGTGGAACCACAGGGTGCGGGAAAGCTGGTCCCCAGGCGGTAATCCTCCTCTCTGACCAGGAGATGGTGGGATTATGGAGTTGGAGGCCAAGGATGACTTTGTGCACGGGTGCGGAAGTGATGAGGAAGGAAAGGCTTTCCTGGTGCTTGGTTCCCACGGTGAGGGTAAGTGGAGCTGTGACGTGCCTTATAGTGCTGGATCCCAATGGTCGCATATCCAACACTTGGACTGGAAACGGAGTGGAGAGCGGGTATGAGGTGAAGAGCAGGGAGGAGGCAAGGGCCTGGTCAATAAAATTCCCTGCGGCACCGGAATCCACTAGAGCTGCAGAAACAATAGATTAGTGAAATCGATACTTAAAAAAGGTGATGATGGAGAAATGTCTAACATAGGAGACGGATGATCACGGGGCCGTCCCTCTGCTCTCGAGGATTCCGGTTTGGGACATACCGGACACCGTTGAAGCTGATGCCCCTCCCGGTCGTAATAGGGACAGAACCTTAACGGTCTCTGACGGCGTCGCTCAGCCGCAGGGAGACGTGTGGCCTACCTCCATGGGTTCAGGCTCTGACAATCAAATGAACGAGGGAGAGAGGCGATGGAGGTGCCGACGCTCCCGAAGGTTACCCAGATGGATGGCCATCGCGATGAGTGTCCAAGGTTAGATTATCATCTCGGTATGTCAACTCCGTCTGGACCTCTTAGCGCAATCCTCTTCTGAATAGGGTGCAGAGCACTGGCTCATTCCATCCGCTGGATGCTGCCACTGTCCAAAAGGTGAGTGCGTACTCCGCCATGGTCTGGCCATCCTGCCGTAGTTGGAGTAGGAGCTCACCTCCCTCTCTGCCTTCCGGTGAATGGTCAAAGACCCCCCTGAACAGAGCCATGAACCCCTCATAGGAACCCAGCTCCTCCTCTCCTCTCTCCCAGACGGCCGTAGCCCACTCCAGCGCCCGTCCGGTCAGCAGGGAAATAACCGCGGCAACCTCGGACCTCTCCGTGGTGGGGGCTCCCATCTGATGATGAGTGAAATAGAGTGAGCACTGGAGTAGGAAGCCACAGAATTTGGAGGGAGACCCGTCATATTTGTCCGTGAGGGATAAACGGGCATCGCTGACCTGGGCAGACTGTTGGATGGGCTGGGGTGCTGGCTCGACTTGTGGTAGAGAAACGTCTGACAAGGAAACAACCAATGCTGCCTGGTAACTGATAACAAAAGAGTGCTATAAAGGGTAAGTAATCAGGGAGTAATGAAGTCCAGGTGTGACTGATGAGACGCAGGAGTGCGTATAGATGGGTTGCTAGGACCGGTGGTTAGTAGACTGGCGACGTTGAGCGCCGGCAGTAAAGGTTGGTTATTTGATGGATAAGACAACGTAATGAAACACTCCCTTTGACTGAAAAGGTGAAAGGTTTTATTACAGCAAATCCATCCAAATCTCAACAGTTTTAAATAGCAAGTTAAACATACAAAACACAGCTCACTTAACATAGTTGTTTTTTATTAAATATGTAAAAAGCAGGTCAAGTTATTCACAAATAAAATGCAAACATGCAACACATTTTGGGGAATGCATAATGAGTGGGACATCAGAAAAAAACATGATCTATTTATAATTATTGACAGTACATGTTTACATTCCTTTTCATTTACACAATATACGACTAGAGTATTATGGTGCACTGCCGAGTTCAATAAGAATAAATGCAACATTAAGAAAGGGTATACAATATACGTACTTGGAATATAGTATGTCAAATTACTCAGTGAACTGACTCACAACTTTCCCTAAGACCTGTGGTTCAAAAGTCATATGAAAACATCTGAAATATACCCGACTTCCATTGAATACGGTGGCTAGTTGCTCTTGAAGTTTAAAAAAAAATGTTTATTGTGATCATCCTAGTCTACCCTAAAATGTGCTCCCTTCCCTTATGATGAAACCATACTGATGAATCAACCTTGTTTCTGTCACTGTAGCACCAAATAAGGCATTTTTGAGTACGCATTGATTATCCAAATTCTTAGAATTTCTGAAGACAGTCACATACTAGTCATATTTGGTCTAACTAACTTACTACTACTTTTCATTAATGATTCTCATGGACTGAACTGCCTCCCATAGTGTAGAGGCAATATCAAGTATTCTCCTTAGTTTTATATATAATATTGTTTTTGCAATTAAATGTGTAATTGTGTGAATTGTGAGAATCTATGGACAGATTGTCCATTCCAGAGTCAAATGTCAGTGCAACATATGGAGGAAGGTTAAATATGAGCTACTACCGGCCCATCAGGGTTTTTGCTTATTGCGTTCTCATGATTAATATGGTTGATATGTACAAGTTTTAAAATAAACAATAACTTTGAAACAACGTACATAATGGATGGATCATGGGACCGACTGAGGCTGGCAACATACTTAACACTTGCTGTCAGATAAAAACACTGTCTACTCCATATTACAATTTCATTATATAGAGAATTTTGAATTACTTATTTTTTTCACCCTTTTTCAATGGCCTTGGAAACTTCTGTGATGGTCTGAGCTTTTCTGCATGTGGTGGTATGTAATAACAGCAACCAGGCCACAGCATTTCACCGACAGTCAACAAAACACACAGAATGCAGAACGGCTGACGGATATCTAAAGAAAACGAGGGTCGTGCTTCTTTTCACGAGGTTGCTTCATATGCTCAGTCTTCAAGAGAACAAAAAAGAAACAAACCATTAGGAAAAAAATGTAATAAAAATAAACAAAAAAATAAAACCTGTAACAAAGTTCTCACAAAGTAAAAGGGCATTGTGGTGGGGACACGGAGGGATGGCAGTCAGTACTCATCCTGCTGATCATCCGGAACATCCTCTTCATGGACCCCTGGGTCCACGTCCTCTCCCTCTCCTGCACCTTCCTAAGGGGACACAAGCGGTCATAGCAAAATGTTAGGGCTACAGCCGCCATAGATCTTTTCAAGTAATTAACAGCATTAGGTAACCTAAATCAATTAATCAAACAAAGGCCTGTGATTACAAAGAAAATATTTCCCTAGAAAAGAACAAGTAGCAAAACATTTACTATCCAATCCAGTACGAACATTCTAGAATCTAAAACAAATGTTGCACAACAACATCCCACACCCAATCGCCTTTGGGAAACTCATGAATAATCACTGAAGAGCCAATAACAGCCGATTGACCTGTTCGTCTGCAGAGTACAGGATCTCCATTAGCCTCTCCACGAACTGTGCGCTCTCCTGACCTTGCTCCTGTGCCAGCACTTCCACCTCCCGCAGCTTTCCAAAGTAAAAATCCCTCTCCTTCTCCACACCCTCCAGTGCAAGTTTTAATGTGTTCACCTGCACACAAAACGAGACAAATTGATATTCTTCTCATATCTTGTTATTTGACTTTAAACAACATTTGTCTGTGTGTAAACTGTTTTTGCAGTATTAATGATTTTCCTATTGTCAATCAAATCCAAATGGTCACGTGCGCCATCATAAAACTATTGCTGTTATAGACTGCTGCTCCTCTGATCCCCAACTTCTTGTTTCTCGGATCCTTTTCATGTTTAGGGTAATCTAATCCTTGTAAGATCAGGATTATGGAATTATTATTCAAGGCAGTTTGTAATTACAATAAACACCTTTCTTACAAATCTTACCAGTGAGTCCAACTTAGATATATTAAGTTGTAATGACGTTGTTGTAGTAACTTATATATATATGAAATTGTTATGATGCAGTAGTACTGGCTTTTTACCTGGTCATTGAGCAGTGTGACCTGTGCTTCCAGTTCCCGCTCTCCTTTGGCCGGAGTTGTCGTTACAACTGGGATTCTTTTGGCTGAAGATGGTCTGGAGGACGGATGGGGGCTGCAAGGGTTTTGTTTCGGCGGCGTTGCGCTCACCCTGGTGGCTCCTGAACACAAATATAGGTTAGTCAGTCAGTTTCCTAATCTACGTAAACAATGTCTGCTGTACAGAGGGGTAAACTACAATCAATGCAGAGTTCTTCCAAAATAATATAAGATGGGCGCTGCACTACCTTGTGGAATGGCTACACCACTATGTAAACTCTTTTTTACTTTATTTGTTATCATTTAAGGCTGGAGATTGCAGGAAATGGCAAATCTCTGAGTCCAAGGGGGGACAGAGCCCCCCTACAGGCATCCCCCCCACCTTACTAATCAGTACCATCTATTTCAAAACTCCTGGCCAGCTAACTTGCATAAACAACCAGAATGAACTACAAATGTTCTGGTTTATTAAGAAAGCTACACTTTGTTTTAGGTTGTCCAGTCAATTAGACCATACCCATTTCAAGTTTATCTTTCTCAAAAATAAACTGTTATTTCAGAGTATTTAGGCAAGTAAACTGGCTAACTCATTGATCCTGCTTTGTATTATACCCCTCAGGCGGCTGGTCTTCTTACCTGCAGTGGGGGAGCTGGCTGCGTGGTGTTGAGACTTCTTTGGCAGGTTGAAGATCTGCTCACCGGGGTCAGGTGGGGGGATGGCATCCTGACCCTGTCTGGCCTGAAGTGGGTCGTAATCTTTACCGTCGTAGTTGGCGTCAAAGAACCTCTTGAACCACTGGATGAAGTCAAGATTGTCCTGAAATCTAGCTTTCACCAGCTTTTCCACAGGAATAATCTTTATAGAGAAGTGGAAATAAATTATTAAGAACAAAAAAATTGGGGTACTTGTTTTATAATCTGCACTTCACGTGATATGACACATTCATTTAAAAATATTTTTTAGGAGCAAAGTGAGTGTGTGTGTGTGTGTTTGTTCAATCAAATATAGCTTGGGCTAGCCATAGTAACTAAAGAAAAGCCCTATCTAATGGTAAACTGTTATTAGTAGCTACAGTAGGTCCCGTCAGAATATTACTCACTCAGCCTCATTCTCTCACCTTGTCCACATTCATTCTCTTGAAGGAGGCCTGCAGCAGCTTGAAGTTGTGAATGTACTCATGCTCGAATTTAGCTTGGAACTTAACCTTCTTAAGACTGACGCAGCCAGGGAAGAGCAAATCCATGAACTGGCAGTAGGCTGCTCCTACAAGTGAATGAAAACAAAAAACACGTCAGAAGTGACACAGATGTGACACAAAACTACAATTTGTTTCTCTTCTGATTCAGGTTCGAAACTAATGATAATGAAACAATTATATTTTTCAGGCATACGCTTGATCGAAATGTCTCACAGCACTGCCATTAGCCAACCTGTGCACAACACTACCTACAGCAGACCAGACACAACAGGCTTGACAGCGCTGGAAGTGACAAGCAGCTTTAACCTCAAAATAGTACCATTAGCACACCTTGCTACAGGACAGTGTGTGGTTCATGAGAGATTGGATTACTTGGGGCAGCCATGACATGGTAGACACAGCAAGTGCGCAAACTAGTTGTATTAATAGCACTGTCCGTCTTCTCTGTCAGAGCAAGGATAGGTTAGGAGCAGGGTTAGGTTTACACCAGGTTTCTTTGACTATACACATTACTATACCTATTACCAGGTCATTAGCAGAAGCTTAGTGTGGAACAGAAAAGAAGCATGGACATCTCTCTCCCTTTCATCCTGCATCTCCCTTTCTATGCTAGGCCTATATCCTGAGCCCATAATGAGGTCCTTGGGTCTGGAAGGAAGAACAGTTTGCGGCAAGGTTAACAGGGTAATTATTCTTACCTGAGGAGAGCTGCTCCACTTTAGTGTAGTTCAGACCGAGAAGATCGTTAACCCAGGCAGTGATGTCATGCCTGCTCATAGTCTCCTGGGTTATTGAGGTAGAATATACGTTGACCGCCATTCCCCAACTGCAAAAGACAAAAAAGGCACTAAGCAGTCAGTTACAATTCACTTTCTCCAAAACATGGCCATCTCAAAATAAGGATTTTTTTTGTAATCTCTTTTACAGAATGGTTAGCCAACATATTCTGTACACACAATTGTTGACCAATAGATAAAAGCCACCATATCATTTTCAACTACTAACATTAAATGTAAAGTGATGCGGTAGCAAAGATGAAGCAAGGCAGATAGCAATACAAACCATCAAGGGGAAACTAGACAGCAAGCCAGTAAACCTAGGCCTATAACCAGAGCTACTAGTAATGAAATAAAGGCACACTGGTCTCAAATCCAATTATGTGAAATCAGTGTGTATGCTGATTTTCATTCCAACCAATTTACACTGTCAAATTGCTTAATAACATCTATTACAATTTATCTCCATGCATATCTCATGTTCGGTCCAGTAATGTAATAACATGTTAGTAATGCGGTTATAAGATCGGGATGCCCAATTTAGCTGAAATGTATACAGACTATAGACTCTTGTAAACACACTCATAACAGGAGTTTGAGTATGGGTGCAGCACAAAATCTATATGAGATGAGGAGGAGCAGATTTGATGAGAATAAACAAAACGATGGTAATTTCATAATGAAGAGTTGAGATGTTATCTTCAGAAACATCAACTGAGCAAAGTGACATGAAAGTGATTACTGCAAACAAATGGCATGAATAGTATGTTTGAAACTGTTGATAACCCTTCACAGTAAATTCAAAAATGGCCTTTAAGTGTAGCCTACATTATGCAAAAGGAGGGTGTAAAGTGCAGCAAAAAATAACGTCTTTCACAGTTTTGGTATTTGGAATATTTTCATTCTAATGATGGGGCAGGCTGGAGCATATAATGTCAAAATGTAAGACCTGAATTGCTGTTGCAACATTTCATATTCTCAAATGGGTATCCGAAAAAATAACGGGCCTGATGCTTCGGACATATGAGCCAAATGTCTACCACTATCTATCGCTCCACCATTCCAAATGCAAACATTCAGCTAATGAGTTTAAATCGTTTGTCACTGATACGGAAGGCTGGCTATAATGCGACGGACAATGCATTTCCATTTGATACAATTATGGTAACAGCTAACGTTAGGCTACAATTACATCAAGCGCATAGTCAACATCCGAACAGTTAAACCCTAAACATGAATGGCAAAAACTGACAAGATGTGGACTGGAGTTTCCAACTATCCTCTTTCATTGATTGCGCACTGAAACAGAAAATCGGACAGCCGTTCTCGTGTCAACAAAGCGGATGTACTGCTAGCTTTGTTAGGTCATTGGCTCTACTTGACCCAAACAAACGAGTTTATAATTTGAACAGACTGGATTTAAAACCATATCATAAAATAAACGGAATAGCTAAAACAGTAACGGTGCCCCTTGTCCCAGAACACACGATTAGGTAGCGTAGGGCCAACAAGAGTATTCTAGCAGCTATTGCAATCATTACAGTCAAGACAGTGACTATTTGACAAGGAAGCAAGCTAACTTGCTAGTTTTTTCCACAACGGTCCCATTTCCAACTGGCCAATGTGTGTTATTTTATGTTTAAATGTCACCGATTTCGCTTTGGCATTATTGTGAACTTGCAGGGGCCTCCTCAAGACAATTTACGCCATGGTCAAGAAACAGTCACCAAGAAGGAAATACATCCAATGTTTTGCACGAGCCGATTCAGTGTAACATAATTGAAAAGGAGCGAGCCGATGGCGTGGAAAAATCCAATGCTCGTGAAACAAATGTTCAGAGTTTTGCAGCAACCTTATTATTTCTCAAAGCCTTGCTATGAAGCCACGCCAAATGCGGCATTTGCACTGATTTACCTGTAGGCGCGCTCTCCTCGCACTGTATTTTTTCTGTAAGGAATGCAGTTGGATCCGTCCGTTGGGATGATGTCGTTGTTATTCTCTCCATTTGGGGACAGTGCTTGGGTGGGACCAGGCATTGGGTCTCAAAAATATTGAACAGATGATCTGTTCTCTCTCTATGAAAGGACGATGCGATATAAAGTGCCGCACCTCGGGCTCGTTCTCCTGTCTGCTTATTCTTCACAAATCTGACTCTGGTGACGTAGGTGCACCCTAACCAACCACGTGACTGGTGATGGGGGCGCACTTCTCTACCAAAAGGCCTCCTGCGGGACAGGGGCTGGGATTAAAAATAAGAATTAATTAAATAAAAATATAGGACAAAACACACAACACACAAGAGAGTCAACACTAAATAAAGAGAGGCCTAAGACGACAACATAGATAGCATGGTAGCAACACATGACAACACAGCATGGTAGTAACACAACATGACAACAACATGGCAGCAGCACAAAACATGGTACAAACATTATTGGGCACAGACAGCAGCACAAAGGGCAAGAAGGTAGAGACAACAATACACCACGGAAAGCAGCCACAACTGTCAGTAAGAGTGTCCATGAATGAGTATTTGAATGAAGAGATTGAGATAAAACTGTCCAGTTTGAGTGTTTGTTGCAGCTCGTTCCCAGTCGCTAGCTGCAGCGAACTGAAAGGAGGAGCGACCCAGGGATGTGTGTGCTTTGGGGACTTTTTAACAGAATGTGACTGGTAGAACGGGTGTTACAGTGGGGCAAAAAAGTATTTAGTCAGCCACCAATTGTGCAAGTTCTCCAACTTAAAAAGATGAGAGAGGCCTGTAATTTTCATCATAGGTACACTTCAACTATGACAGACGAAATGAGAAAAAGAAATCCAGAAAATCACGTTGTAGGATTTTTAATTTATTTATTTGCAAATTATGGTGGAAAATAAGTATTTGGTCAATAACAAAAGTTTATCTCAATACTTTGTTATATACCCTTTGTTGGCAATGACAGAGGTCAAACGTTTTCTGTAAGTCTTCACAAGGTTTTCACACACTGTTGCTGGTATTTTGGCCCATTCCTCCATGCAGATCTCCTCTAGAGCAGTGATGTTTTGGGGCTGTCGCTGGGCAACACGGACTTTCAACTCCCTCCAAAGATTTTCTATGGGGTTGAGATCTGAGACTGGTTAGGCCACTCCAGGACCTTGAAATGCTTCTACGGCCACTCCTTCGTTGCCCGGGCGGTGTGCTTGGGATCATTGTCATGCTGAAAGACCCAGCCACGTTTCATCTTCAATGCCCTTGCTGATGGAAGGAGGTTTTCACTCAAAATCTCACGATACATGGCCCCATTCATTCTTTCCTTTACACGGATCAGTCAGTCCTGGTCCCTTTGCAGAAAACAGCCCCAAAGCATGATGTTTCCACCCCATGCTTCACAGTAGGTATGGTGTTCTTTGGATGCAACTCAGCATTCTTTGTCCTCCAAACACGACGAGTTGAGTTTTTACCAAAAGGTTCTATTTTGGTTTCATCTGACCATATGACATTCTCCCAATCCTCATCTGGATCATCCAAATGCTCTCTAGCAAACTTCAGACGGGCCTGAACATGTACTGGCTTAAGCAGGGGGACACGCCTGGCACTGCAGGATTTGAGTCCCTGGCGGCGTAGTGTGTTACTGATGGTAGGCTTTGTTACTTTGGTCCCAGCTCTCTGCAGGTCATTCACTAGGTCCCCCCGTGTGGTTCTGGGATTTTTGCTCACCGTTCTTGTGATCATTTTGACCCCACGGGTGAGATCTCGTGGAGCCCCAGATCGAGGAAGATTATCAGTGGTCTTGTATGTCTTCCATTTCCTAATAATTGCTCCCACAGTTGATTTCTTCAAACCAAGCTGCTTACCTATTGCAGATTCAGTCTTCCCAACTTGGTGCAGGCTCTACAATTTTGTTCCTTTGACAGCTCTTTGGTCTTGGCCATAGTGGAGTTTGGAGTGTGACTGTTTGAGGTTGTGGACAGGTGTCTGTTATACTGATAATAAGTTCAAACAGGTGCCATTAATACAGGTAACGAGTGGAGGACAGAGGAGCCTCTTAAAGAAGATGTTACAGGTCTGTGAGAGCCAGAAATCTTGCTTGTTTGTATGTGACCAAATACTTATTTTCCACCATAATTTGCAAATAAATTCATTAAAAATCCTACAATGTGATTTTCGGGATTTTTTTTCCTCATTTTGTCTGTCATAATTGAAGTGTACCTATGATGAAAATTACAGGCCTCTCTCATCATTTTAAGTGAGAGAACTTGCACAATTGGTGGCTGACTAAATACTTTTTTGCCCCACTGTATATGTAGAGGATGAGGGCTGAAGTAGATATCTCAGATAGGGGGGAGTGAGGCCTAAATGGGTGTTATAAATAAGCATCAACCAGTGGGTCTTGCGACAGGTATACAGAGATGACCAGTTTACATAGGAGTATAGAGTGCAGTGATGTGTCCTATAAGGAGCAATGGTGGCAAATCTGATGGCTGAATGGTAAAGAACATCTAGCCGCTCGAGAGCACTCTTACCTGCCGATCTATAAATTACGTCTCCGTAATCTAGCATGGGTAGGATGGTCATCTGAATCAGAGTTAGTTTGGCAGCTGGGGTGAAAGAGGAGCGATTATGATAGAGGAAACCAAGTCTAGATTTAACTTTAGGGGTGGCAGGTAGCCTAGTGGTTAGAGTGTTGGGCCAGTAACCGAAAGGTTGCTGGATCGAATACCCGAGCTGACAAGGAAATCTGTTGTTCTGGCCCTGAACAAGGCAGTTAACCCACTGTTCCCCGGTAGGCCGTCATTGTAAACAATATTTTTTTCTTAACTGACTTGCCTAGTTAAATAAAGCTCACATTTAAAACATCTTTAAAAAATATTTTGCCTTCAGCTTTGATATGTGCTGAGAGAAGGACAGTGTACCATCTAGCCAAACACTCAAACTTTAGAGCTTGACTACCTCAAGCTCTAAACCATCAGAGGTAGTAATCACACCTGTGGGGAGAGGGGCATTCTTCTTACCAAACCACGTTGCCTTTATTTTGGAGGTGATCAGAACAAGTTTAAGGGCAGAGAAAGCTTGTTGGACACTAAGAAAGCTTTGTTGTAGAGCGTTTAACACAAAATCCAGGGAGGGGCCAGCTGAGTATAATACTGTATCATCTGCATATAAATGGATGAGAGAGCTTCCTACTGCCAGAGCTATGTTGTTGATGTAAATTGAGAGGAGCGTGGGGCATACGGCCAAACTGTATGCGTAGACGGCTTGACAGAAATAGTAGCAGCAGGTGAATGTTGAACTTTTGTTGCATACATATCCAGATGATGCTGCATACTATTTTCTGCAATGACGCTGTCAGTGTGATCGAAGCGTAATTAGGCTCCAAAATACAGGTGTTTCAGCCTAGCTCAGTGCTTTGTGTGGTAGTGGGGTGAGCCAGCGTAAAATACGGAGCGTTGCGCCTTGATTGGCTCAGTGTTCTGTCACTAATGGGGACACTGTGGGTAGAGCTCGAAAATTGCAATAGAAAAAAACGCAAAAAACGCCTGTCCTCGTTTGCAACACTCACTACAGAGTTCCAAACTGCCTCTGGAAGCAACGTCAGCACAATAAATGTTTGTCGGAAGCTTCATGAAATGGGTTTCCATGGCCGAGCAGCCGTACACAAGCCTAAGATCACCATGCGCAATGCCAAGCGTCGGCTGGAGTGGTGTAAAGCTCACCACCATTGAACTCTGGAGCAGTGGAAAAGCGTTCTTTGGAGTGATGAATCACGCTTCACCATCTGGCATTCCAACGGACTAATCGGTGTTTGGCGGATGCCAGGAGAACGCTACCTGCCTGAATGCACAGTGAAAACTGTAAAGTTTGGTGGAGGAGGAATAATGGTCTGCGGCTGTTTTTCATGGTTTGGGCTAGGCCTCTTAGTTCCAGTGAAGGGACATCTTAACGCTACAGCATACAATGACATTCTAGACGATGCTGTGCTTCCAACATTGTGGCAACAGTTTGGTAATGGCCTTTTCCTATTTCAGCATGACAATGCCCCCATGCACAAAGCGAGGTCCATACAGAATGGTTTGTCAAGATCGGTGTGGAAGAACTTGACTGGCCTGCACAGAGCACTAACCTCAACCGTATCGAACACCTTTGGGATGAATTCAAACACTGACTGCGAGCCAGGCCTAATCGCCCAACATCAGTGCCAGACCTCACTAACGCTCTTGTGGCTGAATGGAAGCAAGTCCCAGCAGCAATGTTAAACTCCATATTAATGCCCATGATTTTGGAATGAGATGTTCAATGAGCTGGTGTCCACATACTTTTGGTCATGTAGTGTACTTCCAAGTAATATACCCTCCCTTTTGCAACCCTATGCATAATTGACATACCCCAGTGTGTGAATATAGAATGGATCTTTTGATCATCTCTGAACAATGAATTGAAACGTGTTTTGTTTATATATATATACACACAATTTGAATGAAATAGAAGCCAGTCTAAATTGTAATCGTCTGACAGTGCACACTGTTTATTCTTGGTAAACTACAACACAGTGGACTATTCAGTCAGTGCACACATGATTAATAAAAAAATGTCCAAAGAGATTGCATGGAATTATTATGATTTACCACATAGGTGTTCTCCATGCAAACATAATGACTGCAGAAATCATGCCATAAATCAAAAATGCCAAGTTGAACTGAGAATTTCAGATCTCAACATGCATTTATTAGCAGCTGCTTAACGGCATCAGCTGTCTGGGCCACGTTGCTGGCTGCAACTGAATTGCAGCATTGATTAGCACTGTACCATTGTGGTGTCATGCTGTTCAATGTGTTAAACCCGAGCAACAGTGAAATTAGGATATGTCTCTGGTGGCTGAACGTCATTTTTACAAGCTTTTGCTTGGTTTTCGATATCCAAGTTTGACATTCTTGCACCTTTAGCAAGAGAGTTTTGGCTACAAATGTGCAGTCCCCTTTCCCGCGCACAGTGGTTTAAATGTGCATACGTGTCAATTGTGAAAACTACACACAGACCAAAGTGAAAGTGGAGTAGTGACCGAAACTTGCTAGCTAGTTGGCTAGCTGTCAAACCAAACAGTGTGCATGCTAACTAGTTAGCTAGCTAATCAAGGCATAACTAGTCAACATCGGCTCCGGTAGCTAGCACCAGAGACGGAAGAGTAAGCGAGACATCCCACTTCCTAATTATTTCTAGTTCATTTACTGTCAATTAACTAGCAGACCAGACCTTAGCTGCTATAATGCATTGGTGCCCCTTTAAGATGACCGGAACTGACTATTTTCTACGGTAAACGGTCAGAGTGGGACATCTTCATTTATCCACCATCTTTGCTAGTGTACTGTACGCTGGACTAGCTAACTAGGTAGCAATAATTACAAACCCACTTTGACAGAAACTGGTGGCCAATATATTTACCACATTACATCGAGTATAATTCAAAAACATAACACTGAAGTGTACGGCCCATACATGGCCTGAAACATATTCCACGCGTTTATTATTATAAATATATGTGTTTTTATCACACATTGCAACCGTAGATCTTTGACTCACCAGTGAACTCAGATCCCAGGTTACTCGGTGTTAAAGTCACCCCACCCTCTTTCCATTCAATAAAGGATTCGATTAATCTGGCCCGGGTTCTCGTGTAGGAGTGTTGTGCACCGCTGAAAGTTGATCGGAAATCGGAAAAAAGGAGGTCAAATCATGATGTCAGTGATCTTCAGGCCAGAAAGTGGGAGCTCTAGAAAAAAATATGCTAGATTTTCCGACTTTCCAAGTTAGATGACCGTTTTAAAACGATTTTTCCCAGTCAGAGTTTTTTCTCAAGTTCCCAGTTGTTTTGAACAAAAAAGGATCAAAACAAAGCGATTTAATTAAACACTGGGAGTAATGAGTACGATTCACATGCAAACGTGATTGCTTTTGATAAAAACACTTTTTCTGCCTTCCTATGGAAAACTTGTTTGAAAATTCAAACATAGCCTAGGCCTATATTTTATGGAAAAGAGATGTTGTATGTTTCTGGACAATGCACCAAGCTGCCTTGTAGACAACATGACCCAGCAGGACAGCCTCAGAGATTACTGTTCGATTTGAGAATGGTGCTCCTCCCTCACCGCTTTTGCCCGGTCACGTCATGGGCCATAGACCGGTGTCCCGCGGCTCAGCATTATCGAATCCACCGATTGTAGAATCTGATGACGCTGACAACGGACACATATTTTCTTCGACAAGCGTTGCTGAAGCTGATGGGCCTGATCTGGTGTGATTTCGACCTGTCATAACTTGATGCCTTGCTCATTGAGGACAGCTGTATGTGGGCATCGAAGTAACCTAAGCGCTAAAGTGCCTCTCACTCTCTCCTTGTTTTGTGCATGATAAATAATGCATGCGTGCAATTCTTTTATTGTTATACAATAACACAATGTTTACAGAGAATGCAATATGTAATTTAATTTCTTACTGCTGTATGTTTTATATTGTATCTTTATTTTAAATTACGCAACTATGCCTATTGCACTTAAAATAAAGGGTTTCACCTTCAAGATTCCTATTCCAAATTGGATATGATAAGTATATATAGTTTCCACATTTGCTAAATTAAACTCTAAATCCAAACACATTTCATGTGTTTGTTTAAATGTATCTTGTGAGGCTAGGAATACCATATAGATTTTTCTAATCATAAAAAAAAAGATTTCCCTTAGCATTTCTCTTAGCACACAACAATTATATAAAGTGGAACATAAAATCTCTCAGATATTTGTCATCATTTGCAAAAGTGTGTACTCTTAGTCAGGGGTGCAACTTTGGTTTTAGAAGGGAGGAACATATAACATTTTTATTTATATATTTTTTCCAGTCAGAAAAACACTCCAAACAGCCTACCCAACCTCTCAGAGGCGTCCGTACGGTCCTAAAGCACACCGTTGTCTTGTTTTGTATCACATTCCGATGATAAAACGGGGACAAAAATGCAATTTCTGAATGTGGGGGGGACATGTCCCCAGTCCCCAGTGAAAGTTGCGCCCCTGCTCTTGGTGCCTTTCCCTGACACAGACTAAACTCAATGGATAATCTCCATTAAGAATGCTTTTTAGTCCTTTTCAATTCTTAGGCTTAATCTGTGTCTAGGAAACAGGCCATTGAGGTACTCAAGTATATATCATCACAGCGTGTGTAGCACTGTCTGTGCAGGCACTCAAAAAGCAAACCATGAAAGTGAATGACAAGAGGAATAATTTGTGTTGGACCACTGCTTGTAGGAAAGAAACACAGCTAATTGTCGTGTTGCAGACATTATTTGGTTCTGGGTGCTGAGATACTTCTTAATCTGCAGGGGGCAGGCAATCAAGTCCTATGTAGAGAGGAGGAAGACAGATGATGGAGTGGCATGTCAAGCAAGAGCAGGGGAGCAGACACAGAGGACAGAGCTGGCAAATCAATGAGACTATGGTTTCTGTTTCATAAATCATGAGCAAGAAATCATGAAAAACATTAGCATTTAAGATGACCTTGGCTGAAATTATTAGTTAAAGGCCTTTTCTTTGGCCCAATGGATTATTTGACAGACTTTCAGATGTTTAGTACCAGCTGATGCTTGCATTTTTTTCTAGACTGTTTTTAATTCTTAGTCTTCAAGTTGACATAATTCCCCGTTTGAAAGGGATCTTATCTTACTGACAATAGACAAGAGATTCACCTACTGTATGTGGGCGGTTATACAAAAGTATGAGTGCAATGATCTCATCTAGCAATGGTTGTCTTCTTTTTTTGTTCTAGCTGGGATGGTATGTGATGAATTAGAGGCAGTGAGCTGGGAGCAGTGAACTAGTGTCAGATAATAAATGTGGAGCAGTTAACCAAGCCTATGGGAATTCATAGTGCTAGCCCAGAATCCAAACTGATGTGCTCCATTTCACCACTGTTTCAGTTGATTCCAGGCTATGCAGTGCCAGGTGCCTTTTATAAGTGATGGAAAAAAGAAGCAAGAAAGAGCTCAGAGACAACATTCTCATGTTGTATCAATTCTTTATTATGCATCATCACCAACATGCAAAATCACTGATATGAACTAGCTCGAAAATCATACTACATATATTTCACACATTTATGATTTAAAATTGGCTTGCACCACTTCTTTTAAAGTGACTGGGTAACATTTTAAATACACTGAGCTCAGGAATCAATAGTGTGACTGTGAGCGTCTTTGAGTGTATGTTTGAGAGAGATTTGTGTGTGACTGAGCAGAAAAACGCTAATAATTTGGTCAGAACATTTAAATGACAAAGCAACTTCAAAATCTATGGTAAGACAGTAGATATTGATTCTGAAACATGGTAAACAAGAAATGTTCTCCGTTCTTGCAAGTGTAAACCTTTGAATCTGAAGTGCTATGAACAATGTTTTCCATTCTATTCTTCTTTAAGGTATTGTACTTCCTACTCCAATTTCATGTCTGTCATCACATCTTTAAATCTCAAGCAGGTATTAATAAAATAAACTCAACTATAATTCATCAACATATAGCTATTAGTTAACAAAATCCCTCAGTAGACAATATAACTTTCCAGCATCAGATAGGTTCAGCTTGTTCTTCCTATATGGTCTCATTCTCTTAGTATCACCTACAGGCTCAATACTCCAGGTGGAATTCAATTAAATATGCAATGTGGCAAACACAAAATACAGAAGATGCTAATAACATTGTCCTTCTGCCACAAAGTTCTTACCTAATATAGCTAGTACTATTAACTACTAGGCAATATTTATGGGTGAAATAAACAATGTGATTTTGACAGTGATGAACATTTGCATTTTAACAGTGTCTGAAACAATGTTGCATTGAAGGTTTGTCTGTACCCCATCCAAAGGTGAGCTAGGCTAATCAGCTAAGGCAGTGCACACAATATGAGATATGTCAAAATAAATACATTCTCTGACAAGCCACTCTTTCAATTGGTTAAAAGCAAAGATAAAAGGTCAAACAACACATACAAAAGCCAAACAACACCAGTAGTTAAAAATCCTTGGACTGGTAGGCCAACCTGGTCATAGCGGTCAGACATACTATAGCTAACCTCTAGGTTATAGACAGTTGTGCCTCAGTTTACACATACACCAGGTTAATATTTGGATTCAAAAGCAATCTCACTGAAACACAACGGCCTGGTTTGTCCACCATACACCTACAACATATACCTGCACAATTCTTCAACAGCTCTTACCTAAACATAATATGATTAAAAATCAACAAATAATTCCCAATAAAGTTACTTGATTTTATGGCACCGGTGGTATAATAGACAGCTCTGTTGTTATATGATCTCTCCATATCGGTTCACAGTATTCACTTAAATATGCTGTTGGTTTAAAAAATAGATCTTTACATAATATAACTATGTATTCTATTGTTGGATTTAGCAGTGTTATAACTTTGATCCGTCCTTCCTGTCACTTCTTCTTCAGCTTGACTTGGAGATCATGCATGCGAGTGGACCATCATCTCCTCATAAGCTTCTCTGTGCCTTCTCTTCTCATCCATCTTCCAGTGGTTTTCTACTTTTGTTGCTTTGCATATTGTTTACCTGTTCAGAGGATAGGGAGTTAAATACTCTGCCCATCTGAGTTGGCATATAGTGTAGTGAGAAACAATATATTTCAATTTGGGAGAAGATGTAGAAGACCACAGATAAATTAATTAGGCTACTTACCACAAAACTGGTTCAACACGGTCATTGCTGCAAAGTCACCTGTATTGCACCAGGAACATAGCCAAGATGAAGAGAGAAGATTTCAAAGAATAATATAAGGTATATGTTTTGTAATGCACTACTTCCCCTCATTTTGAATATATTTAACCATAGCTCACCATGCGGGTTTTCTCTTGCTCCTGTCTGTGTTTCAGTAGTTCTTCCATCTTCAGCTCATCCTCCAGCACCTGAACCAGGTCGTTCTCATAGCACTCCTCCTCAACTCCACCAGGGTTCCTGCCACCAACACTATGGAGGTAAATCCAACATTACAATACTAAAATCTACTGAATATAACTGTGTAGCCTTTATAGATTCATAGATTCCTAAATCTGCACCAGTGCTTGACGTGGACTGAAATAGGTGCCAGTACTCATTTTGGGTGCCGGTACCATTTATATTCAGGTGCAGGAACTCCTCAATACTCACCGGAACTGAGTTCCGGTGAGCTCCTGCCCAAGTCAAGTACTGATCTGCATACTGCATCAAATCAAACTTTATTTGTCACGTGCTGAAATACAACAAGTGTAGACCTTACCGTGAAATGCTTACTTACAAGCCCATAACTCTTATTGAACTGCACTGTTGGTTAAGAAAATATTTACAGGGGGTACCAGTACCGAATCAGTGTGCAGGGGTACAGGTTAGTTGAGGTAATTTGTACATGTACAGTTGAAGTCGGAAATTTACATACACTTAGGTTGGAGTCATTAAAACTCGTTTTTCAACCACTCCACACATTTCTTGTTAACCTCTTAGCGCGCCGATCCCTTTAGCGGGATCGTTTTCAGAGCAAACATAACGCGCCAAATTCAAAATACATATTCGTAATACATATTCGTAATATTTAACTTCGATATACAAGTGTTGCATAGTGTTGCATAGCCATCAAAAGCTCTGCTTCTTGGCAATATCACTGCGTTGTCAGATTTTAAAAAGGCTTTACGGCTTAAAGCACTACATTTGATTGTTTGAGGCTAGTACCTCACATATTTTCCACATTAGCATAAATTCATATCCAGCTTCGGTTCTCAAAATATCCATATCACAGCTAATATAAATCGCTTACCTTTCAAATAACTTCTTCTGAGGTCTTCCCAAGTGTCCAAACAAGATAATCCATGGTTCTTTTGTTAGAAAAAGTAAATAATTATATCCATAAATATCCGTTGTTTTTGGCACGTTACGTTCAGCTACTCCACCAAGCATTGTCAGTCTACTCGCCCGTTTTACAGTGAAGGGATCGCGTTCAAATTATACCTCTCATCTTTTCACAAACAAATCAAATATCATTAATAATGCATCCTTATGTATTCTTTTATGAATAATAGCGATCATATTTTACAAGAACGGTAAGTGAAAGCGTTAAAGAGCGAAAAGAAAGTTGGTCGCGCGCTGGGCGCGTTCACGTTCTCGTGAGCGTGCACGTCTGTTTACCTTTTTCCCTACCCGTAGTAATTCTCTCTCTCTAAGGATCTGGTCAGAGCTTTTTCCTCCATACCCTTTCCAGAGACTGTTGACATCTAGTGGAAGCCATAAGTACTGCAACCTCGGTCCTATTCCCCATAGAAAAATATTACATGGGCTTCAAAATGAGAGGAGAGCAACAAAAAAATAAATTCCCGGACAGAAATCTCTCTGGTTTTTGCCTGCTAAATCTGTTCTGGAATAGCCACAGACTATATCTTAATGGTTTTATAAACTTCAGAGTGTTTCCTATCCAATAGTACTAAATATGTAAATATCCTAGTTTCTGGCCATGAGTGGTAGGCATTTAACTTTGGGCACGTCAGACAGGCGAAAATTTGGAAAATGGGACCCTAGCTGGAAGAGGTTAACAAACTATAGTTTTGGCAAGTCGGTTAGGACATCTACTTTGTGCATGACACAAGTAATTTTTCCAACAATTGTTCACAGACAGATTATTCCACTTCATAATTCACTATAATACAATTCCAGTGGGTCAGAAGTTTACATTCACTAAGTTGACTGTGCCTTTAAACAGCTTGGAAAATTCCAGAAAATGATGTCATGGCTTTAAAAGCTTCTGATAGGCTAATTGACATCATTTGAGTCAATTGGAGGAGTAACTGTGGATGTATTTCAAGGACCACCTTCAAACTCAGTGCCTCTTTGCTTGACATCATGGGAAAATCAAAAGAAATCATCCAAGACCTCAGAAAAAAATTGTAGACGTCCACAAGTCTGGTTCATCCTTGCAAGCAATTTCCAAACGCCTGAAGGTACCACGTTCATCTGTACAAACAATAGTACGCAAGTATAAACACCATGGGACCACGCAGCCGTCATACCGCTCAGGAAGGAGATGCTTTCTGTCTCCTAGAGATGAACGTACTTTGGTGCGAAAAGTGCAAATCAATCCCAGAACAACAGCAAAGGACCGTGTGAAGATGCTGGAGGAAACAGGTACAAAAGTATCTATATCCACAGGAAAACGAGTCCTATATCGACATAACCTGAAAGAAAGCTCAGCAAGGAAGAAGCCACTGCTCCAAAACCGCCATAAAAAATGCAGACTACGGTTTGCAACTGCACATGGGGACAAAGATCATACTTTTTGTAGAAATGTCCTCTGGTCTGATGAAACAAAAATAGAACTGTTTGGCCATAATGTCCATCGTTTTGTTTGGAGGAAAAAGGGGGAGGCTTGAAAGCCGAAGAACACCATCCCAAACGTGAAGCACGGGGGTGGCAGCATAATGTTGTGGGGGTGCTTTGCTGCAGGAGGGACTGGTGCACTTCACAAAATAGATGGCATCATGAGGGAGGAAAATGATGTGGATATATTGAAGCAACATCTCAAGACATCAGTCAGGAAGTTAAAGCTTGGTCGCAAATGGGTCTTCCAAATGGACAATGACCCCAAGCATACTTCCAAAGTTGTGGCAAACTGGTTTAAGGACAACAAAGTCAAGGTACTGGAGTGGCTATCACAAAGCCCTGAACTCAATCCTATAGAAAATGTGTGGGCAGAACTGAAAAAGCGTGTGCGAACAAGGAGGCCTGCAAACCTGACTCAGTTACACCAGCTCTGTCAGGAGGAATGGGCCAGAAATCACCCAACTTATTGTGGGAAGCTTGTGGAAGTCTACCCGAAACGTTTGACCCAAGTTAAACTATTTAAAGGCAATGCTACCAAATACTAATTGAGTGTATGTAAACTTCTGACCCACTGGGAATGTGATGAAAGAAATAAAAGCTGAAATAAATAATTCTCTCTACTATTATTCTGACATTTCACATTCTTAAAATGAAGTGGTGAACCTAACTGACCTAAGACAGGGAATTATTACTACGATTAAATGTCAGGAATCTTGAAAAACTGGGCTTAAACGTATTTGGCTAAGGTGTATGTAAACTTCCTACTTCAACTGTAGGTAGGGGTAAAGTGACTATGCATAGATAATAAACAGCAAGTAGCAGCAGTGTACAAAACAAATGGAGGGGGTCAATGTAATAGTCCGTGGCCATTTGATTAATTGTTCAGCAGTCTTATGGCTTGGGGGTAGAAGCTGTTAAGGAGCCTTTTGGTCCTAGACTTGGCACTCCGGTACCGCTTGCCGTGAGGTAGCAGAGAAAACAGTCTATGACTTGGGTGACTGGAGTCTCTAACAATTTTATGGGCTTTCCTCTGACACCGCCTATTATATAGGTCCTGGATTGCAGGAAGCTTGGCCTTTGAAGCTCCTTACGGTCAGACGCCGAGCAGTTGCTATACCAGGGGGTGATGCAACAGGTCAGGATGCTCTCGATGGTGCAGCTGTAGAATGTTTTGAGGATCTGGAGACCCATGCCAAATCTTTTCAGTCTCCTGAGGAGGAAAAGGTTTTGTTGTGCCCTCTTCACGACTGTCTTGGTGTGTTTGGACCATGAAAGTTCGTTGGTGATGTAGACACCACGGAACTTGAAACTCTCAACCCGCTCCAATACAGCCCCATCGATGTTAATGGGGGCCTGTTCGGCCTGCCTTTCCCTGTAGTCCACGATCAGCTACTTTGTCTTGCTCACATTGAGGGAGAGGTTGTTGTCCTGGCACCACACTACCAGTTCTCTGACCTCCTCCCTATAGGCTGTCTAATCATTGTCGATGTTCAGGCCTACCACTGTTGTGTCGTCAGCAAACTTAATGATGGTGTTGGAGTCGTGTTTGGCCACACAGTCGTGGGTGAACAGGGAGTACAGGAGGGGACTAAGTACACACCCCTTAGGGGCCCCCGTGTTGAGGATCAGCGTGGCAGACGTGTTGTTGCCTACCCTTACCACCTGGGGGCGGGATCCAGTTGCAGAGGGAGGTGTTTAGTCCCAGGGTCCTTAGCTTAGTGATGAGCTTCATGGTCACTATGGTGTTGAACGCTGAGCTGTAGTCAATGAACAGCATTCTCACATAGGTGTTCCTTTTGTCCAGGTGGGAAAGGGCAGTGCGGAGTGCGATTGAGATTGCGTCATCTGTGGATCTGTTGGGGCGGTATGCAGATTTGAGTGGGTCTAGGGTATCTGGGAGAAAAACTGATTTAAGCTTGCCTGCATTGAAGTCCCCGGCCACTAGGAGAGCCCCTTCTGGGTGAGCATTTTCTTGTTTGCTTATGGACTTATAGAGTTGGTTGACTGCGGTCTTAGTGCCAGCATCGGTCTGTGGTGGTAAATAGATGGCTACGAATAATATAGTTGAGAACTCTCTTGGTAGATTGTGTGGTCTACAGCTTATCATTAGGTACTCTACCTCAGGCGAGCAATACCTCAAGACTTCTTTAATATTAGACATCGCGCACCAGCTGTTATCGACAAAAAGACGCACACCCCCACCCCTCGTCTTAACAGCTGGTGCACGTAGGTTCTCTGTTCTGCCGGTGCATGGAAAATCCCGCCAGCTCTAGATTATACGTGTTGTCGTTCAGCCACAACTCTGTGAAACATAAGATATTACAGTTCTTAATGTCACGTTGGTAGGATAATCGTAACCGTAGGTCATCAATTTTAGTTTCCAATGATAGCATGTTAGCAAGTAGAATGGATGGCAGTGGGAGTTTACTCGCTCGCCTACGGATTCTCAGAAGGCAGCCCAATCTGCGTCCTCTTTTACTTTGTCTTTTCTTCACGCAAATGACCGGGATCTGGGCCTGTTCCTGGGAGAGCAGTATATCCTTCTCGTCTGACTCGTTAAAGGAAAAAGCTTCTTCCAGTTCGTGGTGAGTAATCGTTGTTCTGATGTTCAGAAGTTATTTTTGGTCATAAGAGACGGTAGCAGCAACAAAATAAGTAAAAAAAAAAAAGTTACAAACAACGCAAAAAAACAAACAAAATAGCACAATTGGTTTGGAGCATGTAAAACGTCAGCCATCCTCTTCGGTGCCATCTATACAATGGCATACTGTATTTACCGTGGTTTAGTGGTCATCTGCGCTAGAAGATCGGAAGTGGGAGAGGAGACCAGATCCATGTTGCTCTCTGTCTCACTTCCAACCTCTGAGGGAGACAACACAGTGTTAAAATGTTGCAAGAAAGAGCAAAGTATATTTTCAAAAGTCAGATAGAAACAGTGAGACAATAGAATCACCTGAATTGAGCTCTTTAACCAGTGAAGACATGGTGTTGGTGATGGAGTCAGCAGCAACAAGAAGGTCATTTCTCAAGTTTCTCCTGGGGCCTGGAGATAGAGCAGAGCCTCTGTGAAGACTGCGGCTCTCCAGAGTAGGCCAATCCACTCTCATCTGTAAAGTTGTGTGTGTGTGAATACATGCACGTGTGTATTACCCTGAGCGAAGGCCTCCTGCACGTCTCCTCCCACACCCATGAGTGAGTCCTGAGGAGTGTGAGTGGGTGTGGTGCCGGCAGACTCTGACTGGGTTGGCATGGGGATGGGCCGGCTGACTGCGTGGCTGGGGGATGAGCGGGGGGAGCCAGGCCCCTGAGTCTGAAACAGGAAGTAGGGGTTTTAGTGTGACTCTAGGTGTCCCTTCCTGTCACTGTTTCAGTAGTAGTAGTAATAGTAGTAGTAGTAATAGTAGTAGTAGTAGTAGTAGTAGTAGTACACCAGTGCAGTAACAACCAGTGATTATCTTGATCAACATTAATCTATCTAATGTTGGTGGAGCTATTTTTATACTGAATGATTCCGTTATGAATCTCTATAGGTCTGTATGGGGAAATTAAAGTGGGGATTGTAGTTTTGGTCACTGCTTAAAACTTCCAAGAACTGTATGTTATCATTCCCATATGTTAATTACAATGTTATAAGACCCAGTAATGGAGCAGAAAAATCCTCAAGTTCAGACCAGCTGAGTGCTGAAAAAGCTGTTATGCATATAAAAAAATACATCCATAATTGGTGAGCAACAAACATTGCACACATGCCATAATGAATTGTAAGTTAATTTAGCAGCACTTTTCATTAAATCAAAATGATCTAAATATTTAACATGCTGTTAGTTCAACTGACTGCTGCATTTTCATTTCCAATGAGAGCTGATCATATATTGTCAGCAAAACCACAAACACACACAATAGAATCACATTAATTTGGCCCCAAGTCTCTTCATATCTCTTTGAAAGAAGCATTAGTTATTTTTAGGTTTTACAGACAGACTTACAGCTTGCTTCCTTTCCTCCTCCTGTTAAGAAAAAATGTTATTCATTTACCGTCCCAAAAACACACAATAGCATAATCATTCAATGAAGACAATTTCTTTCACATGTAAAAACCTATTGGGATTTTCTGCCTAGGCCTAAAGCAAGTCTGATGCCAGCATGCTAATGCTAGGTAGGGCTAACTGGATTTGCATTGATCCTTTCAGTTGAGTAATTAGATTGATAGCCTTACCACTTGAGCCAGTAGAGTAAGCAGTTTATGTCAGAATTCTTAAACCCCTTTCTCTATCCATTGTTTTTGTGACTGACTCTTCCGGCTGAATATTATCCTATATACTGTTTTATTATGTGAAAGTGATGGTTGTATATTGTCAGTGGTCATAATCCTATGATCAAAACACTGTCCTTGGGTAGACAGACCAGAAGAAGGTCTGTTAAATCGTATATCTCGACATCTTAACTGGGGAACACAAAGTCATTATTGATAAAGACAGAGTTATGGGCTATGGTCAGAGGATGAGAAGGGAAGACCTGTCAAGACCAAAGCAACACGTCAGGATTTACTAACGCCAGGGAAGTTTCTTAGTGAAAGTTGAAGAAGTGCGCCCTCTAGTGGTCAAATAATGAAACGTGTGTTCCATTTTCTCCCCTTCTCCCCAGTCCCTCCAGGATTTAGCTGGAGGGATATTTGTGGAGAAAAACGCTTGATTTTGCAGCGGCAATTCTGATATTTAGTATGGAATATGCAATGATTTTGTCCAATTTGTCGCAAAAAATGCGCTGACGAGGGAACGTTTGTTTACGTTTGACTTGATTGAACCAACGTCGTTAGGGTTTGGCCGAGGTAGGCCGTCATTGTAAATAATAATTTGTTTTTAAATGACTTGCCTAGTTAAATAAAGGTTAAATATATATATTTTTTTTATGTGGTAAATGTGCGCTGATTGGTTGAAATTGCGAGCCCTCTTTTTGTACTGCGGTGCTGGGTCAGTTTTTATGCAATAATAGTGTATTGATTTGACTGTTTTATGCAGAAATAGTGCGGTGATTGGCACATTTTCAAGCCCTCGCATATAATGCTTGGAATTGTTGATTTTGCAAAAATGTTGCGATCACAGAATCGCGGATTCTGGAGGGGACTGAGTAGGCCTACATTATGTAATAGAAATTAAACGGTATGGCATGCATAGTGCGTTTCTTACGCACCTTCAGTAGCAGCATCAGCTGCTCCAGCTGTACCATGAGTTCCCTGCGACTCTCCTGCAGAGCAGACATCCTCTGCTCCAGCTCATCTTTGCGTTGCCTGGTTGAGGAAAAACAACCATAATATATATATATATATACACACACACACACACTACATGACCAAAAGTATGTGGACACCTGCTCATCGAACATCTCATTACAAAATCATGGGCATTAATATGGAGTTGGTCCCCCCTTCGCTGCTATAACAGTCTCCACTCTTCTGGGAAGGCTTTCCACTAGACGTTGGAACATTGCTGCGGGGACTTGCTTCCATTCAGCCACAAGAACATTAGTGATGTTGGGTGATTAGTCCTGGCTCGCAGTCAGCGTTTCAATTAATCCGAAAGGTGTTCGATGGGGTTGAGGTCAGGGCTCCGTCCAGGCCTGCCAAGTTCTTCCACACCGATCTCAACAAACCATTTCTGAATGGACCTCGCTTTGTGCACGGGGGCATTGTCATGCAGAAACAGGAAAGGGCCTTCCCAAAACTGTTGACACAAAGTTGGAAGCACAGAATCGTCTAGAATGTCATTGTATGCTTTAGCATTAAGATTTCCCTTCACTGGAACTAAGGGGCCTAGCCCGAACCATGAAAAACAGCCCCAGACCATTATTCCTCATCCACCAAACTTTACAGTTGGCATTATGTATTTGGGGCAGGCAGCGTTCTCCTGGCATGCGCCAAACCTAAATTTGTCTGTCTGACTGCCAAGTGTGATTCATCACTCCAGAGAACGCATTGCTCCAGAGTCCAATGGCGGTGAGCTTTACACAACTCCAGCCAATGCTTGGCATTGTGCATGGTGATCTTAGGCTTGTGTGCGGCTGCTCGGCCATGGAAACCCATTTCATTAAGCTTCCGATAAACATTTATTGTGCTGACGTTGCTTCCAGAGGCAGTTTGGAACTCGGTAGTGAGTGTTGCAACCGAGGACAGGTGATTTTTATGCGCTACGCTCTTCAGCACTTGGTAGTCCCGTTCTGTGAGCTTGTGTGGCCTACCACTTCGCGGCTGTGACGTTTTTGCTCCTAGACATTTCCACTTCACAATAACAGCACCTACAGTTGACTGGGGCAGCTCTAGCAAGGCAGAAATTTGATGAACTGATTTGTTGGTAAGGTGGCATCCTATGATGGTGCCACGTTGAAAGTCACTGAGCTCTTCAGTAAGGCCATTCTACTGTTAATGTTTGATTGCATGGCTGTGTGTTTGATTTTATACACCTGTCAGCAATGGGAGTGACTGAGCCGAATCCACTAATTTGAAGGGGTGTCCACATACTTTTGTTTATATAGTGTATATAAACTCAGCAAAAAAAGAAACATACCTTTTTCAGGACCCTGTCTTTGAGATAATTTGTAAAAATCCAAATAACTTCACAGATCTTCATTGTAAAGGGTTTAAACACTGTTTCCCATGCTTGTTCAATGAACCATAAACAATTAATGAACGTGCACCTGTGGAACGGTCGTTAAGACACTAGCAGGTTACAGACAGTAGGCATTTCAGGTCACAGTTATGAAAACTTAGGACACTAAAGAGGCCTTTCTACTGACTCTGAAAAACACAAAAAAAACAAAAAAAAAACACCTTTTCATCTGTGTGAACGTGCCTTAGCCATGCTGCAAGGAGGCAGGGAGACAGCACGGACAGCTGATCGTCCTCGCAGTGGCAGACCACGTGTAACAACACCTGCACAGGATCGATCACACCTGCGGGACAGGTACAGGATGGCAACAACAACTGCCCGAGTTACACCAGGAATGCACAATCCCTCCGTCAGTGCTCAGACTGTCCGCAATAGGCTGAGAGAGGCTGGACTGAGGGCTTGTAGGCCTGATGTAAGGCAGGTCCTCACCAGACATCACCGGCAACAACGTTGGGTACAAACCAACCTATGGGTACAAACCAACCGTCGCTGGACCAGACAGGACTGGCAAAAAGTGCTCTTCACTGAAGAGTCGCAGTTTTGTCTCACCAGGGGTGATGGTCAGATTTGCGTTTATCGTTGAAGGAATGAGCGTTACACCGAGGCCTGTACTCTGGAGCGGGATCGATTTGGAGGTGGAGGGTCCGTCATGGTCTGGGGCGGTGTGTCACGGCATCATCGGACTGAGCTTGTTGTCATTTCAGGCAATCTCAACGCTGTGCGTTACAGGGAAGACATCCTCCTCCCTCATCCTCCTCCCCCCCTTCCTGCAGGCTCATCCTGACATGACCCTCAAGCATGCAATGCCAACAGCCATACTGCTCGTTCTGTACGTGATTTCCTGCAAGACAGGAATGTCAGTGTTCTGCCATGGCCAGTGAAGAGCCCGGATCACAATCCCATTGAGCATGCCTGGGACCTGTTGTATCGGAGGGTGAGGGCTAGGGCCATTCCCCCCAGAAATGTCTGGGAACTTGCAGGTGCCTTGGTGGAAGAGTGGGGTAACATCTCACAGCAAGAACGGGCAAATCTGGTGCAGTCCATGAGGAGGAGATGCATTGCAGTACTTAATGCAGCTGGTGGCCACACCAGATACTGACTGTTACTTTTGATTTTGACCCCCTTTGTTCAGGGACACATTATTCAATTTCTATTAGTCACGTCTGTGGAACTTGTTCACTTTATGTCTCAGTTGTTGAATCTTGTTATGTTCATACAAATATGGACACGTTAAGTTTGCTGAAAATAAACGCAGTTGACAGTGAGAGGACGTTTCTTTTTTTGTTGACTTTATATGCACACACATTTAAATGTCCATTTACATGGTCAGGAATTATTTTTTTAAAGAAACTTGATATGGGTCTACCTGAGAAGCCGTAGCTCGGCCAGCAGAGTGGGGTTCTGTTGGGCGGTGCCCGTTGGCGGCTGGGAGGCCTGCTCGTGCTGCACTCGCAGGCGCTGGATCTCCTGCAAGATCTCTCTGTGATACACACACGTACACACTTGCCAGTTGAAGCTAGTATATCACATATGTAAACTTTCTGAAGTATATTGAACAAAAATCTAAATGCAACATGTAAAGTGTAGGTCCCATGTTTCATGAGCTGAAATAAAAGATCCCAAAATGTTCCATAAGCACAAAAAGCTTAATTCACTCAAATGTTGTGTTTGTTACATCCCTGTTAGAGAACAATTCTCGTTTGCCAATATAATCCATCCACCTGACAGATGTGGCATACAGTGGGGCAAAAAAGTATTTAGTCAGCCACCAATTGTGCAAGTTCTCCAACTTAAAAAGATGAGAGAGGCCTGTAATTTTCATCATAGGTACACTTCAACTATGACAGACGAAATGAGAAAAAGAAATCCAGAAAATCACATTGTAGGATTTTTAATTTATTTATTTGCAAATTATGGTGGAAAATAAGTATTTGGTCAATAACAAAAGTTGATCTCAATACTTTGTTATATACCCTTTGTTGGCAATGACAGAGGTCAAACATTTTCTGTAAGTCTTCACAAGGTTTTCACACACTGTTGCTGGTATTTTGTCCCATTCCTCCATGCAGATCTCCTCTAGAGCAGTGATGTTTTGGGGCTGTCGCTGGGCAACACGGACTTTCAACTCCCTCCAAAGATTTTCTATGGGGTTGAGATCTGGAGACTGGCTAGGCCACTCCAGGACCTTGAAATGCTTCTTACGAAGCCACTCCTTCTGCCGTTGCCAGGCGGTGTGTTTGGGATCATTGTCATGCTGAAAGACCCAGCCACGTTTCATCTTCAATGCCCTTGCTGATGGAAGGAGGTTTTCACTCAAAATCTCACGATACATGGCCCCATTCATTCTTTCCTTTACACGGATCAGTCGCCCTGGTCCCTTTGCAGAAAAAACAGCCCCAAAGCATGATGTTTCCACCCCATGCTTCACAGTAGGTATGGTGTTCTTTGGATGCAACTCAGCATTCTTTGTCCTCCAAACACGACGAGTTGAGCTTTTACCAAAAGTTCTATTTTGGTTTCATCTGACATTCTCCCCAATCCTCATCTGGATCATCCAAATGCTCTCTAGCAAACTTCAGACGGGCCTGAACATGTACTGGCTTAAGCAGGGGACACGCCTGGCACTGCAGGATTTGAGTCCCTGGCGGCGTAGTGTGTTACTGATGGTAGGCTTTGTTACTTTGGTCCCAGCTCTCTGCAGGTCATTCACTAGGTCCCCGTGTGGTTCTGGGATTTTTGCTCACCGTTCTTGTGATCATTTTGACCCCACGGGTGAGATCTTGCGTGGAGCCCCAGATCGAGGAAGATTATCAGTGGTCTTGTATGTCTTCCATTTCCTAATAATTGCTCCCACAGTTGATTTCTTCAAACCAAGCTGCTTACCTATTGCAGATTCAGTCTTCCCAACCTGGTGCAGGTCTACAATTTTGTTTCTGGTGTCCTTTGACAGCTCTTTGGTCTTGGCCATAGTGGAGTTTGGAGTGTGACTGTTTGAGGTTGTGGACAGGTGTCTTTTATACTGATAACAAGTTCAAACAGGTGCCATTAATACAGGTAACGAGTGGAGGACAGAGGAGCCTCTTAAAGAAGAAGTTACAGGTCTGTGAGAGCCAGAAATCTTGCTTGTTTGTATGTGACCAAATACTTATTTTCCACCAATAATTTGAAAATAAATTCATTAAAAATCCTACAATGTGATTTTCTGGGTTTTTTTCCCTCATTTTGTCTGTCATAGTTGAAGTGTACCTATGATGAAAATTACAGGCCTCTCTCATCTTTTTAAGTGAGAGAACTTACACAATTGGTGGCTGACTAAATACTTTTTTGCCCCACTGTATCAAGAATCTGATTAAACAGCATGATCATTACACAGGTGCACCTTGTGGTGGGGACAATAAAAGGACACTCTAAAATGTGCAGTTTTGCCACACAACACAATGCCACAGATGTCTCAGGTTTGGAGGGAGTGTGCAATTGGCATGTTGACTGCAAGAATGTCCACCAGAACTGTTGCCAGATAATTTAGTGGTCATTTCTCTACCATAAGCCGCCAAAACGGAGGAGTATTTTTGTCTGAAATAAAGCCCTTTTGTGCGCAAAAACTCATTCTGATTGTCTGCGCCTGACTCCCCAGTGGGTGGGCTTGGCTCCTAAGTGGATGGGCCTATGCCCTCCCAAGCCCACCCAAGGCTGCGCCCCTGCCCAGTCATGGGAAATCCATAGAATAGTGCCTAATTAATTTATTTCAATTGACTGATTTCCTTCAATGAACTGTAACTCAGTAAAATCATGTTAATTGTTGAATGTTGCATGTATATTTTTGTTCAGTATAGTTTTGTTTTGTGTAATTCAGATGGTGTGTTTTGGCTTACAGGTGGGGTCTAGGGACAGCAGGTAACCTAGCGGTTAGAGTGTTGGGCCGGTAACCAAAAGGTTGCTTGTTCGAATCCTCTAGCTGACAAGGTGAACAATCTGTTGATGTGCCCTTGAGCAAGGCACTTAACCCGAATTGCTCCAGGGTCGCTGTTAAAAATGTCTGACCCTGGCCGTGAACCACTCTTAGGGGGAGTTGGGATACGCAAAAGACATATTTCCAATTTACACATGCATATAATATACAAACTTGTACATGTGTGAAATAGGACATTTCCTAAGCACTCACCAAATTGTTACTATTATTATTAACAGCTAGGTTGACTACATTAAGTCTACCACAACCACATCAAGTAATTTGACTTGCTGTCAAATTTTTCTGGTACTACCATGAAAACAGGGCTACAGCCAAGGGCTGTCACTAGGGTTGGGAAGTATACCGTATATACAGTATTCCTAAGTATTTTGAAAAGCCCACGGTATGATTATCAATACCGTAGAAAAAATGTGTTGTTTGTTTTTGAATACATTTTGAAATGGGTACTTTTTAAATAAATACCTGCAGTCAACTTGTGCATTAATAGATAAAGCAAATCGCATTTTTCATTTCACCTGTTAGATAATTTTTTATCATGAAGCTTACGGGTAGTTCACCAAAACAGCTGTTGAGCCAGTCACATGTGGTTGTTAACAAAGAAGCAAAACAGAGTCATATTCCTCTGCAGCGCAAGTTCGTGACGTCAAGTTAAACCAGCTATATATCTTATCACTATTACGTTAGCAAATAACTATTTAAGATGTACCAAATAAATTCTCTCCAGCTGCGTATTTGGTTTTCTAACTTGCTAGCCAAGTGGCTAACGTTACTTTGCAAGATCAAGCTTCTTAAATCTTGGTAATAGTAGAGACAATCCCCTCCTAGCTTGACATCCCTGCCATCTCATATTTGTTTTGTGTGTGCAGCAAACTGTGAGTAAGTAGCCTTTTGAGAATCTTGAATAACTTTATGAGCTTGTTAGCATTTACCTAGCATCCACTATATACTTAGTACTTGCTAGCATCTGGTTAGCTTTTTGGTAATTTAATTCTTGGGGTCTTTTTTCCCATGCGCCCGGCCCGCCACGATGGAACAAGGACATCCCGGCCGGCCAAACCCACCCCTAACCCGGAAATAAAAATAACACCCCATGTTGCATCACCGGTAATACTGTATACCTGGGATGGCACAGGCACGGTATGAACGTATGAAAATCTGGATACCGCCCAGCACTAGTTGGCACAATTATCGTGTATAATCGACAATAACTGTGAAAAAACAACAACGTTACAATCGTAATAATACATTCAGTTTAAAAGAAGGTGAGTTCAACTTTATATTCAAGTAGATATAGTTTACCCAATAGCAGTTCATTTGTACAAGTGGGTAAAGTTTGGTGCAGTTCTGCCCATTTTATGAGCAGAACGGCACGGTCGGGAGGATAAGCTTGATTTCCAAAAGTTCCAAGAGGTCAAAACCATGTGTTGTTGCATTTATTAGTGTCGTAGCTAATTTTCAAAGATGCATTACAAGTTCAAAACACTTTTCAACAAAAATTACAATTATGATAATAACCGTGGCTATTTGCATGACAATTGACTGTCACAGCCCTACTACAGCCTATTAGAATAACTTGCGATCACAGCTTGTGTGAGAAGCACATTGAGTAGAACATTAAGTAAGCTATCACCATTCTTGTAATTTGGCACAATTGGCAGGGTTGGAAAAAAGAGGCGAACAGAGAGAGAAAAGCGAATTCAGAGGGAATCCATCCCTGACCTGTTTTTGCTCTCCAGCTCGGCAATAAGCTGCCTCTGCTGCTTGTTGGCGTCCAGAGAGAAAGAGATGTCATTGGGGACCCGCTGCTGCTGGGCTTGTTGCTGTAAAACACAGAGACACATGACATTATCATGACATTATCAAAACACACAGGGACACATGACATTATCTACCGTACTGAGGTTAATCATGCTGATGTTATTTCCTTATTCAATGCTATTCCTAAACCACTACATATGCTTAGGGGCACAAGTTTTTCCTAACTGGGTGACCTGACTCAGGGCCCACGCTCAACTTTTATCTTCAGAGACAGGCAATTGGAACAAATGTGTATTTGTGTTGTGCACATGAAGATGTCAGGTTGCTATTCATGGTATTTCCTCCTTCTATGCCCTCAGATAGCATGTCTCACCACGGCGGCAGCGTCAGAGGCCAGTCTAGCAGCGTAGCGGGCGATGAGACTGTGCTCTTCTTCCTGGTGGTTACTGCTCTCCAGCAAACTGTTTACAGGTGGAGAGAGAAGAGGAGACAGTCACACTTCCACCTACATATTTACTGCTGCCAAATATAACAAGTAGTTCTGTACTTACTTACATTACAGTATATACATTGGGAAAGAATATTCCATGGGACTTTCCTCATGGAAATGATAATTGGAACAGTGTTCCTGTATGATTGTTTAGTTAAGTATAATGCACAGTATTTACATGCAAACACTGGTAGTTTGTTTTATCTGTTAAAGCATCTGAATAACATGTCAATTGGTGATGCTATTTAGGGACAAATCATAGCCATTTTGCCAAAGCCTTAAAGCAGCTAGATACACACACACACACACACACACACACACACACACACACACACACACACACACACACACACACACACACACACACACACACACACACACACACACACACACACACACACACACACACACACACACACACACACACACACACACACACACACACTATATGCACACACACTATACGCACTAAAGAACAACATTAAGCTCATACAAATGCAAAGGAAGGCAACATGCAGTTGAAACTGTAAGTATTTTTCATCTGCAGAAAGATGATACTACTACACAGAGTCAAGAGAGGCGGAGGCAGCAGGAGAGAGGAACAGCAAGGACTAAAGCAGATGATTCCTACAATCTTAGCACCCTTACAAAATTGTCCTTTTGGATGGATACTTCAGTAAACGGTAAGTAGCTTCCACTGGATAATTTTGTTAAGGTCTGAGTTTCCTTTCAGAGAAAAGGAACAATTACAATACTGTAGAAAACATTGAGATTTATTGTGAAGCATTTATTGAAACTCATGATGATACTAAAGTCCAAGAATCGAAATCCAATCAAACCATTTAATGTAACAGTCCAAGTTGTTTTAATAGAGGACAAACATAAACACACAGATATTCTCTGAAAAGAACTGACTACTGCCACTTATCAAAGCAAAGGAAAAGCAGCTAATTCTAAGCTGTCATCACAAGCACATTAAAATGACAATTCTAGGGTAGTAAACTAGATTTTTACAATGTGAAGAGCAAAACACACGCAACTTTCTACAGCCCTGTAACAACTTCATGAGCAAGATAATGCTGATTTAGCCTTCAAAAATGATTGCTAATTAGCTGGCAAATTTGCGTTTATCGTCGAAGGAATGGCAAAAGCAGTATGGTGTATGAAAAAAGTGTTACATTTTGTAATGGCTTAGCTACATTACTGTATGTCAGCTGTTAAAAGACAAGTCAATGGTTTGTGAATAGACATTCTCCATTTATTCTGCTTGACGTGAGTAGTGTATGGAGTATTAAGGCTTGTAGCTCCAATTAATAAAGGGAGAGCCGTGCCAGGGGTGGTGTAAATACTATGTGAATACAGTGCCTTCATAAAGTATTCAAACCCCTTGACTTTTTCCACATTTTGTTGCTACAGCCTGAATTTAAAATTGATTACATTTAGATTTTGTGTCACTGGCCTACACACAATACCCCATAATGTCAAAGTAGAATTATGTTTTTATTTTTTTTACAAATTAATTAAAAATGAAAAGCTGTTTTCAGTCAATAAGTATTCAAGCCCTTTATTATGGCATGCCTGAATACGTTGTGGGATATTGTGTGTAGATGGGCGAGATAAAAAAATATTTGATCCATGTTGAATTCAGGCTATAACAAAACAAAATGTGGAATAAGTGAAGGGGTAAGAATATTCTGAAGGCACTGTAGCTAGTAGTTTCCACTGTTACTTTACAGACAGAGGAATCCAGACTAACCATGACGTGGGGTTGTGTTGTAGGAGATTCACATACAGCCCAATGAGAACATGTTCATCAGCCAGTCTATCGGCCACATCAAGACTGTAGTTTAACCTGGAACAGTGTAGGGTTTCAGAACACAAACACAAACGACACACATGATGAGAACAAGGAGAAAAGAGAACTGGACAGGAACAGGTCTGGAGAGAGACAGAATGTCTTCTCAGTCATTGAATTATCAATAGAAGAAAAAACTAAACTGTGTTATGCTATCCCTGTTGTATTCTCTTTTGATACCAATACTATGGATAGGAATGTGATACTGTACCTGTACTGTATTTTCAAATAAGTTACAGTACACAGAGAAAAAAAAACATGCATATATATCTCTAATCCTGTATCATAATCCCTTTATGGGAATTTTATCTGAATAGACAGTGTTTAGGTTTTCAACTGTGAAAGTACTATAAGTAAATTCATGTCAAAACATTGATGTCATTCATTTGACATTTTGAAAAATGTGCTAAATAACCTATAGCTCCAAGACGCAAAGTGTAGTCATGCCCTAACTGCCGCTCTGTCTGATAAAGCTAATGATTTCAATAAGAATGTCAAGACAAGAATGAGTGATTTTTGCTAAGTACTGTTTGCTTACCACTGACTCACAAGACCAAAACCCCACCTTAACCACATTGTCAACAAATGACCCCATACAACCTCTACTAACTATCACATCCACTGAAGGTACATATCTTTATAAACCTGGCTCTATGAATGGGATCAGTGTTTAAACCAATGGAGCCTTTGTCTCTTTCCTTAGACTAGCATCAAGTACAGGTGCAGCTCCTATACATAGAGATGAGGACTCACTGACGCCAGATAACTATGTATGTAACCTCTCCTGTAACTTTCCCTGGCTCGCTCAGTGTGTGTGTATCTACCGTTCACTTATATTATTCCTGAGTCCAAGGCTGACATTACGAGCCAGCGAAACAGAAAATAAAAGGACATAAAAAGTAAGTCAAAAGGAGTGTAGTTGTATGTTGATCATTGTAAAAGAAACTTGAGAGAGAGACTCCAAGCTAATATTAGTGACTTGCAGCAGTTAGTTTCACTCTCCCAGGTAATGTGGGACACGTATGAAAATGACTGTAATAGATACTCTATCCTAATAAATGGTCAATGGCCTTTACTATGCATGCACTATCTAGCATCTTTCAAATAGCCCCTTGAGTATCACTGTGTAAACCCATCTATACTGTAGGAAACCAGAAGAGTGAACGGCTCCACTGGGACAATGAGCACTACAGTGTACGCTCTATAATGACTATATCTACGTCTGAAATGGCACCATATTCCCTATAATAAAGCACCACAGGCCTGAGCATGGTCAAAAGTCATGCGCTATATAAGGAATATCGTTCCATTTCAATTAAAGCCTATATCTATCTAAATTAGTTTGTGCATGCATTTGAGGCACCAAACCATTCTCACAGGCAGTAGGCACTCTTGGGTCACTGGGTTACTTACCCCCTTCCTTTCAACAGATCTGGAGCAGCCCTAGCCAACTGTTTTCTCTGCTCAGCTTCATTATTCTTGGTATTATAAGGAAAGCTATTTACACCAGACAAAAGAGTGAGACCGCGAAAGGAGCAACACACACAAACACAACAATTGACCCAGACACACACAAACACAACACTCACACTCACACACACCTCCACCAACTCTCTACCCTCTACCAACCAGCCAGATACATCCATATATGTTTACAAAAATAAGGACTGGTTAGTAGAATTCATACGGGTATATGTGGACTTTCAGGGGACTTAAGTGGATTTATTCATCTTTAATCATGACGAATATGTACAGTCAGGTAACCTGATTCTCTTTTTGAAGATTCTGCATACGGCCTCGTTGCAGTCTTTCTGATCTCAGATGCTTACTTCTTAGTGGAGTAAGGGTTCCCTGACGTGGGCATGGAGTGGGAGAGCATGAAGTCATTGGTGCTGTTCATTGGTCTGGGAGGCCTGTGCAGGAGACAAACTTGATCATGTTCAAACAGCCAACATGACAGTAGCGGCTCCCATCATCAAATGGAAGAGAAGCCACTGTTGCATAACTGTGTGTGTGTGTGTGTGTGTCAGAGAGAGAGAGTCTGTGTGTGTGTGTGAGAGAGAGAGAGAGTCTGTGTGTGTGAGAGAGAGAGTCTGTGTGTGTGTGTGTGTGTGTGTGTGTGTGTGTGTGTGTGTGTGTGTGTGTGTGTGTGTGTGTGTGTGTGTGTGTGTGTGTGTGTGTGTGTGTGTGTGTGTGTGTGTGTGTGTGTGAGAGAGAGAGAGCGTGCGCATGTGTGTGTGTGTGTGTGTGTGTGCGCATGTGTGTGTGTGTGTGCCTGTGTCTTTCTGATCTAGGTCTCAGAAGGCTGAAGGAGCATTGAATGGGTCTGGGGAGTCAGGGCAGTTTCTGAACGTGACAATATCGTTATGTAAACAATGCGTGGGTGTGGATTCCCTCCTCACTCATCCAAAGGTCATTAACTCCTCATAATCTTATTGTTTACATGACCTAAAAAGGTATTCACATGTGGCACAAAGGAGAGTTGGGATAACTGATGCAGAAATCGGTAGTAAACTGCACACAAGTAGGTTGTGCTAAAATTGAAGTGACTTTCAGGAACTACAGGGCATAGTATACCGTATAAGGACAAAATAATATTGCACTAGCTACTAGTAATATATTACACTACCTTCTATAGTACTTGAGTTGATCTAATTAAATGTACTACATACTCTAGGCAAATATTCAAAGCAAACTTACCAAGTGTCTCTATTTTGCAGCAAGAAAAGAACAAAGACATTTGTTACGATCACCCATGCATGCACTACAAAGGCCACAGTGAGTGGTACAACTGAATTCACTTCCACATGAAAAGGGTCTAGACGACCAAATCAATATTTGTCTCACACTGTCAGCCATTAGAATAAATTGCCACTCGTTTCCCACACTACAGATTGGACTCAGCTTAGCTGTTAAGGGTTTGAATAAGAATGTATCAAAGACATACTGTAGTTCTAGAAGACCTTGTCTTCATATTGTCTTTGTTGATTTCCAGCAAAAAACTGAGCAAAGATAAAAATCTGTTTTACCAATTGTGGTTATTCCTACAGCTAACATGAATTGATCATGTGCATCCGACAACTGTCTGATTGTCATTACTTCAGTGTAAGAAGCATGTGGTGTAATGTACAGTTGAAGTTGGAAGTTTACATACACCTTAGCCAAATACATTTAGAATCAGTTTTTCCACAATTCCTGACATTTATTTAAATCCTTGTAAAATTCCCTGTCTTAAGTCAGTTAGGATCACCACTTTATTTTAAGAATGTGAAATGTCAGAACAATAGTAGAGAGAATTATTTATTTCAGCTTTTATTTCTTTCATCACATTCCCAGTGGGTCAGAAGTTTACATACACTCAATTAGTATTTGGTAGCATTGCCTTTAAATAGTTTAACTTGGGTCAAATGTTTCAGGTAGCCTTCCACAAGCTTCCCACAATAAGTTGGGTACATTTTGGCCCATTCCTCCTGACAGAGCTGGTGTAACTGAGTCAGGTTTGTAGGCCTCCTTGCTCGCACACGCTTTTTCAGTTGTGATGGCCACTCCAATACCTTGACTTTGTTGTCCTTTGTTGTCCTGCCACGACTTTGGAAGTATGCTTGGGGTCATTGTCCATTTGGAAGACCCATTTGCAACCAAGCTTTAACTTCCTGACTGATGTCTTGAGATGTTGCTTCAATATATCCACATAATTTTCCATCCTCATGATGCCATCTATTTTGTGAAGTGCACCAGTCCCTCCTGCAGCAAAGCACCCCCACAACATGATGCTGCCACCCCTGTGCTTCACGGTTGGGATGGTGTTCTTCGGCTTTCAAGCCTCCCCCTTTTTCCTCCAAACATAACAATGGTCATTATGGCCAAACAGTTCTATTGTTGTTTCATCAGACCAGAGGACATTTCTCCATGTGCAATTGCAAACTGCAGGCTTTTATATGGCCTTTTTGGAGCAGTAGCTTCTTCCTTTCTGAGCGGCCTTTCAGGTTATGTCGATATAGGACTTGTTTTACTGTGGATATACAGTGGGGCAAAAAAGTATTTAGTCAGCCACCAATTGTGCAAGTTTTCTCACTTAAAAAGATGAGAGAGGCCTGTAATTTTCACCATAGGTACACTTCAACTATGACAGACAAAATGAGGAAAAAAAATCCAGAAAATCACATTGTAGGATTTTTAATGAATTTATTTGCAAATGATGGTGGAAAATAAATATTTGGTCACATACAAACAAGCAAGATTTCTGGCTCTCACAGACTTGTAACTTCTTCTTTAAGAGGCTCCTCTGTCCCCCACTCGTTACCTGTATTAATGGCACCTGTTTGAACTTGTTATCAGTATAAAAGACACCTGTCCACAACCTCAAACAGTCACACTCCAAACTCCACTATGGCCAAGACCAAAGAGCTGTCAAAGGACACCAGAAACAAAATTGTAGACCTGCACCAGGTTGGGAAGACTGAATCTGCAATAGGTAAGCAGCTTGGTTTGAAGAAATCAACTGTGGGAGCAATTATTAGGAAATGGAAGACATACAAGACCACTGATAATCTTCCTCGATCTGGGGCTCCACGCAAGATCTCACCCGTGGGGTCAAAATGATCACAAGAACGGTGAGCAAAAATCCCAGAACCACCCAGGGGACCTAGTGAATGACCTGCAGAGAGCTGGGACCAAAGTAACAAAGCCTACCATCAGTAACACACTCGCCGCCAGGGACTCAAATCCTGCAGTGCCAGACGTGTCCCCCTGCTTAAGCCAGTACATGTTCAGGCCCGTCTGAAGTTTGTTAGAGAGCATTTGGATGATCCAGATGAGGATTGGGAGAATGTCATATGGTCAGATGAAACCAAAATAGAACCTTTTGGTAAAAACTCAACTCGTCGTGTTTGGAGGACAAAGAATGCTGAGTTGCATCCAAAGAACACCATACCTACTGTGAAGCATGGGGGTGGAAACATCATGCTTTGGGGCTGTTTTTCTGCAAAGGGACCAGGACGACTGATCCGTGTAAAGGAAAGAATGAATGGGGCCATGTATCGTGAGATTTTGAGTGAAAACCTCCTTCCATCAGCAAGGGCATTGAAGATGAAACGTGGCTGGGTCTTTCAGCATGACAATGATCCCAAAAACACCGCCCGGGCAACCAAGGAGTGGCTTCAGTAAGAAGCATTTCAAGGTCCTGGAGTGGCCTAGCCAGTCTCCAGATCTCAACCCCATAGAAAATCTTTGGAGGGAGTTGAAAGTCTGTGTTGCCCAGCGACAGCCCCAAAACATCACTGCTCTAGAGGAGATCTGCATGGAGGAATGGGCCAAAATACCAGCAACAGTGTGTGAAAACGTTTGACCTCTGTCATTGCCAACAAAGGGTATATAACAAAGTATTGAGATAAACTTTTGTTATTGACCAAATACTTATTTTCCACCATAATTTGCAAATAAATAAATTAAAAATCCTACAATGTGATTTTCTGGATTTCTTTTTCTCATTTCGTCTGTCATAGTTGAAGTGTACCTATGATGAAAATTACAGGCCTCTCTCATCTTTTTAAGTTGGAGAACTTGCACAATTGGTGGCTGACTAAATACTTTTTTGCCCCACTGTAGATACTTTTGTACCTGTTTCCTACAGCATCTTCACAAGGTCCTTTGCTGTTGTTCTGGGATTGATTTGCACTTTTCGCACCAAAGTACGTACATCTCTAGGAGACAGAACGTGTCTCCTTCCTGAGCGGTATGACGGCTGCGTGGTCCCATGGTGTTTATTCTTGCGTATTATTGTTTATACAGATGAACATGGTACCTTCAGGCATTTGGAAATTGCTCCCAAGGATGAACCAGACTTGTGGAGGTCTACAATGTTTTTTCTGAGGTCTTGGCTGATTTTTTTTTGATTCTCCCATGATGTCAAGCAAAGAGGCACTGAGTTTGAAGGTAGGCCTTGAAATACATCCGCAGGTACACCTCCAATTGACTCAAATGATGTCAATTGATGTCAATTAGCCTATCAGAAGCATTTTCTGGAATTTTCCAAGCTGTTTAAAGGCACAGTCAACTTACTAAATGTAAACTTCTGACCCACTAGAATTGTGATGCAGTGAATTATAAGTGAAATAATCTGTCTGTAAACAATTGTTTGAAAAATGACTTGTGTCATGCACAAAGTAGATGTCCTAACCGACTTGCCAAAACTATAGTTTGTTAACAAGAAATTTGTGGAGTGGTTGAAAAACGAGTTTTAATGACTCCAACCTAAGTGTATGTAAACTTCCGACTTCAACTGTATATAAGGTAATTACAAAAGATGTAGATATACAGTACATACAATTCATAATGTTTCAACATTTACTTTGTGGATAAGGGGCTAGTAAGGGATGATGGGATGGATATGAAATGTATTGAAATTGAAAAGGATGATTGTGGTATTGAATACAAGTTTTACTATGTTACTGTATGAATATAATAGAATAGAATGGCCCCATACTTACACAATGTGGGCTAGGTTCAGAGGTTTCTCTGGCATGTCAGGAAACATAGGGTGTAAAGGTTCTCTGCTGGATGCACAGCTCAGAGACTTGCTGAGAGCATTAGATAACTTCTTAGCAGGCGATTTCTGGGAGAAACCCAAAAAGATGCTATGTCTGATTTCGGATGGCAAGGAGAGGCACTTAAAACAGAGTAATGACTTTCAAAATTTGACACAGGACTAGATGTCATTGACCAAAATGTAAGAGAATCAAATCACAGTCTCATCATCATCCCCATAGCACTGCACTGGGTGAAGCAAAGCAGAAATGGCCGCTGCACTGGCTGGCTGGCCTGATGCTGTCACCCCCTCTCTCCCCACCTCAACACCCCCTTACCCATGACGTGTACTCCTTCATTTGGTGCTGGTTGCTATGGGAACCGCTGGCATGACCCCTCCAGAAGCAGTCCTGACACAGCTGGTAATTATGACATTGCTGGCAGCGGTAGCGGAAGCCCATCATACTCTCACTGTGGCAGTAGGAGCACTGGACCGGGTGGAACACTGCAGGGATGGAGGGAAAGGGTTGGGGGAGCATGGCACACACACAGACACACAAACACGTGCATGTGGATGCACGTACACACATACACACACACATGTGCACGCACACAGACACACAAACCCGTGCATGGGGATGCACGTACACACATACATATGCATATACATACCACAAACACAGACAGACACACACACACACCAAAGGTTGTTGATAGAAATACATATTTGACGCAACCAATATCTTTATAAAAAAAACAATGGCACTGGGATGTTTTGCAGGTCTATTAGACACAATTCTTTTGATTTACATCAAATAAGGGAGGGTGCTCTGTGATCATCAGTGTGTTTAAGACTTTAATTCTGTTGTCAGTTCCTTGTAATTCATGAGGGGTTGGGAGGTGGGCGATGGTGGAAGGCTGTGTGGGTATGGGCATGAGTATGTGTGTTCCTGAGCATGTACTGTATGTCTACTGTGTAGTGACTCAATGCGATGATATGAGACAAAATTACCCATCACTCCTACCCGCCGCCATCCCATGAATGTGTTAAATATGCTGTGGTGGCGGTGGTGGCTCACCATTCTCCACATTAGCCAAGCGATGCATGAGTGGTAACCACACCAGACACTGAGGAGGAGGGTCTGACATCAGCGTGTCCAGGAATGTGTTGAGGGAGACCTTTTTCTGTCAACATACAGTAGAGGACGGGGTTACACATCACATACAGGTTTGGCATATGGGGTAGTACTAGAAAGAAAATACAGTAATATGATATGATGTTTCATACACAATTACAACATCCATCCACTATACAGTATCTATACCAATAGTGTGTTGTAGACAGTGCATTCAGAAACTATTCAGACCCTTTCCCCTTTTCCACATTTTGTTACGTTACAGCCTTATTCTAAAATCTACACACAATACCCCTTAATGACAAAGTGAAAACTGTTTTTTAGAAAAAGCAGAAATACCTTATTTACATAAGTATTCAGGCCCTTTGCTATGAGACTCAAAATTGAGCTCAGGTGCATCTTGTTTCCATTGATTCTCCTTGAGATGTTTCTACAACTTGATTGTAGTCCACCTGTGGTAAATTCAATTGATTGGACATGATTTGGAAAGGCACACACCTGTCTATGTAAGGTCCCACAGTTGACATTGCATGTCAGAGCAAGAACCAAGCCATGAGGTCGAAGGAATTGTCCGTAGAGCTCCGAGACAGGATTGTGTCGAGGCACAGATCTGGAGAAGGGTCCCCAAGAACACAGTGGCCTCCATCATTCTTAAATGGACAAAGTTTGGAACCACTAAGACTCTTCCTAGAGTTCTGGGATCGGGGGGAAAAGGGCCTTTGTCAGGGGAGGTGACCAAGAACTCGATGGTCACTTTGACAGAGCTCCAGAGTTCCTCTCTGGAGATGGGAGAACCTTCCAGATGAACAACCATCTCTGCAGCACTCCACAAATCAGGCCTTTATGGTTGAGTGGCCAGACGGAAGACGCTCCTCAGTAAAAGGCACACGACAGCCCGCTTGGAGTTTGCCAAAAGGCACCTAAAGGACTCTTAGACCAAGCTTGTAGTGTCATACCCAAGAAGACCCGAGGCTGTAATCGCTTCCAAAGGGGCTTCAACAAAGTACTGAGTAAAGGGTCTGAATACTTATGTAAATGTGATATTTCTTTTTTTTTATACGTTTGCAAAAATGTCTAAAAACCAGTTTGCTTTGTCATTATGGGGTATTGTGTGTAATCTGATGAGGAAAAAAAACAAATGTAATCAATTTTAGTATAAGGCTGTAATGTAACAAAATGTGGAAAGAGTCAAAGGGTCTGAATACTTTCCAAACGCACTGTACATTCAATCAACAATTTACTTGAAAATGTATGTTCATTTTTTGTGTAGATGGGACTCTCACCTGCTGTGCAAAGCAAGTTCTTGCGGCTTGCTCAGTATAGCCAAAGGAAGGTGCCTCAAAAACAGTCATTGGTAATTTGAGAACCTCCCTCAGAAACTGGTCAAATTGGGAGTATACCATTATGCCACCAGGGTCTGATATCTGTGAAAAAATATCTGGGCAGAAAATGGGGGTTACTCCAAAATATATAATTCATTGATCAAATTAATTGTCAGCTGTCACCATTGTTAGCTAATTGCAACAATAGGCAGTGCAATCACGGAAACAAAAACTAAAACAAATGAAAGCTGGGTAGCAATCCATAGTAATTAAACATAAGCTAAAATACCCTAACCCTTCAGTTATTTTCCCCTATGAGTAGCTGTGGCTGCTTTGCTGCAATAGATTAGTGGATTATATAATAAGCCCTAACTTTTTTATTATAAATAATGACTTCTCCCAGCCATGAATAGTTATTTGGTATTTGTTTCATTATTTGTCCATTGTTGATATAGTCCAAACCTAATCCCAGTAAAGGTGACACAACTAGTTTTTGAGTGTAATTACTTTTTCACACAGGGGCATTGGGTGTTGCATAACTTTGTTAATTAAATAAATATAATAAGTATATTTTTTTTTGTTATTTGTAAACTCAGGTTCCATTTATCTAATATTAGGTTTAGGTTGAAGATCTGATAACATTCAGTATCAAAAATATGCTAAAACTTTGAAAATCAGAAAGGGGGCAAACACTTTTTCACGGGACTGTAGGCCTATGATACGTCAAAGGAACTGTAGCCTACTGTTCAGATGGGTTAAATGGAAACAGAAATGTAGATACTGACTGTAGGTCTATAACCTCTCACATAGCCTTAATATTAACTCCCTCAGAATTAAACATTTCTTGCAGAAAAAAAGATACACCAAATGTGGGCTACATTTTAACTCGGGAACAGGCGTGGAGAAATATATTTATTTTGGCATCTTGAGAGAATGCTGTAGAGGTGCTAACTTTTTCAGCATCATAAAAGCTGATAGTATTTCAACCACGTAAAATATGCATCCAAGCCAAACTGAAATCTGATCAGAAACATGTTGGGCCGTTTCCACAGCTTTCTATGTCCTTACAACCGGTCAAACTGATGTCATTTGGAAATGTTTCTAAGCAATTCTATCCTGTTTCTTTAGGGTTATTGCATTTTCTCCCTGGTCCCTAAACATCTTTGCTCTATGAAAGAAGCAGAGACGACAGAGCAAACTTTACTGATCTCAACTAGATTGAACCATTCATTCTATCGATCTATTACAGTATTCTGGTGAGCAAGGGTTTATTTCGTCTTCTAGGGCAACATACATTGAGTATACAAAACACTTAGAAATCTTTCCATGACAGACCGACCAGGGGAATCCAGGTGAAAGCTATGATCCCTTATTGATGTCACTTAATTAAATCCACTTCAATCACTGTAGACGAAGGGAAAGCGAACGGTTAAAGAAGGATTTTTAAGCCTTGAGACAATTGAGACATGGATTGTGTTTGTGTTCCATTCAGCGGGTGAATGGGCAAAACAAAAGATTTAAGTGCCTTTGAACCAGTGGAGGCTGCTGAGGGGAGAACGGCTAATAATATTGTCTGGAACATTGCAAATGGAATGGCATCAAACAATGTGTTTGATGAATTTGATACTATTCCACTGATTCCGCTCCAGCCATTATCACGAGCCCGTCCTATCCAATTAAAAAGTGCAACCAGTGCTTTGAACTGCAACACTGCTAGGTTTTTCAAGCTCAACAGTTTCCCATGTGTATCAATAATGGTCCACCACCTAAAGGACATCCAGCCAACTTGACACAACTGTAGGAAGCATTGGAGTCAACATCGGCCAGCATCCCTGTGGAACGCTTTCGACACCTTGTAGAGTTCATGTCCCAACGAATTTAGGCTGTTCTGAGGGCAAAAGGTGTGGGTGCAACTCAATAATAGGAATGTTTGTCTTAATGTTTTGTACACTCAGTGTATAATAAGAGAAGACAAGCTGCATGTATCCAATTATAAACCATTTGACAAACAAATAGCCTACCAAAATGTCTGAAATTATATGCAGAAACATATCTAAATCAGGCAAAAATATCCTGCACCCCCTGTCAAAAAATCACTCCGCTGTCTCTGACTGTAGCCTACAGGGCATTTTCTGTCTTAGCGGGTTAGGGTCGGGTGCAGGCCTCAGATTTTCACTTTATCACATATAGTCCGGCGGTTGCGGATGTGTTATTAGCAATTGCGGGTGGTACAGGTGCACAAACAGCTGACCCACGCACCACTAATGCCCACATCATTCCAACACAGAACATCTGCTTTTTAGCATACTTAATTAGCATTTCTTGGAAGGAAAACTAGTTCACAATTATTGTAATAAATTTAATAGGTCATATTTAATAGAAATCTGTAAACACTGGACAGTAATGTTGGGCAAATCATTCTCTGAAAACGATTCATTCATCTTCATCTTAATTTATAATCTTAAGAAAGTATCTTACATCTTAATTTATCCAAAATCTTCCCTCCGCAGATGGTTGCCAGGGCCATCTTCACAACAAAGACAGAGATTTTTCCGAGGCCTTCCCTAAAAGAAGAAATGTGTTTAGTATTTTTTCAGATTTGTATAATTTGTATAATTTATGTACTTGTGAAAAAGTCAAGAATATGCAGTACAAGAATAATACCTGCAATAATATTTTTTTATTTTTTTGAATTTTTGTATTATAATTTCTGAAAATGTCTATAATATATTTGGCACTAACAGCAGAATGATAGTGTTTCACAGTATGACTTACAGTCTTGTGAATGGTTGTGATACTCGCCTATTGATTTCTCCCGCCGGAGCGGCATCTGTTGTCAAATTGGGAAAGCTGTTCTGACTTTGTGGTTGTGTTATCTAGTGGAAATCGCTCTGTCATTTCCTGGTTGCTACAATTCTACACTGTTCACTCAATTTCTGTTTATGTGAGAAAATAAGGTCAGAACAGCTTTCCCGGTTTGACAGATGACACTCTGGCGGGAGAAATAAATAGATGAATATCACAGCCAATCACAACACTGGCGGGTAAGTAATCATTCCACTATTAGTGCCAAATATATTATGGACATTTTCTGAAATTACAACGCAAAAATTAAGAAAATACTCACGGGTCATAGGCAGCCAGCAGGAAGTTGAGCAGCATACTGATGGACTGTTCCACATTTATCTGGTGGGTGGTGGGCATGCGCTTGTTGAGCTGGTAGAAGATGGTGGAGAGTATTGCTTCCAGGCGAGCCACAGTGAACTCTGTGTTGAGGTCCATGGTGTTCAGGCCGTTCTCTCTGAACGCCTCAATCACATTCCAGATGTCCACCAAATGGACTGTGAAAAGATAGAATATAAATGCATGGACACTTTTCCCTTTTAGCCATGTGTTTTTAGGGACACAAGACAATCCCAATCAAACCTCATACAGAGGACATCACATCATACTCACGATTGCATTTCTTCTGAACGAATCTGAGTTTGCAAGCTGTTCTATACGTGGACAATCTTATGGAATCCAACTCTTGTGCCCCTGTAGGAAAAAATTAATTTGTGTGCAAGGCAATATGACAGACAGTAACACAGGACTGCTGGTGATGATAGACTTTGTGGAGCTTCTGGGGGAAGAGTGTTGCTTCACACACTCTCCATGCAGAGTGCATTCATGTGGTCATTAACAATAGATTCCGGTCTATTATTGCTAATGAAAATAAGCTGTGTTGGCCTATATTGGATGCTATACTGGAATCTTTCTTTGAGGCAACATGGTAAATGACTTGGTAAATGTAATTAATAACCTGGTGAATGGTATTATTATGTATGCAATAGTTATAATACTTTGAATGTGGTTCACTACTTTTCAGAGATCGCCCTGTACACTTACGCATCTCTGCGAACAGTTGTCGTCCCTCCGCCATGATGTCACCACTCCTCCCACGATCTTCAATCATTCTGATCAGGAGGAGAGGAAAACAGATGATATGGGGGAAGATTAGTGTTAGGACATAGACAAACACACTACCTAGGACACACTTCCACACTCCATCCCCCAGGTGGCAGTGTGCTGTCTAGGTGCTGAGCCAAGGCTTGATAAGCATATCAGGTACTGTCAATTAGGATTGTCAGTCAATGTCCCAGCTTGCAAGCCACAAAGCTGCTGGTTTTGCTTGGTGGCCATCAGGCTTTCCGTTTGTTTTTTAGTCTTTAGTTTGGGCATGCCTTTGGTGTTTTCCCTTTTTGTACATATTTATGTTTTGTCACCATCTGAGCAAATAATAATCTGCTTGGACTGGCCAACCAAGAGGTTAAGAGAGATTGAGCTAGCCTTGGACCAAGGTAAGGTTGCTGTCTCCCTGGGCACATGTGCATCCAACACTGTCCTCAAACACTAATTTCTCACATTCAAGCAGTCATTCATTCAGGTTACAGACCATGTAGCTAGGCCTAATACCCCTAGACATAACGAGTGCAGCAAAATCAGTAGGCTAGTTATTGGTTTCTTAACACTATTCATGAGTAATGACTTAGCATGATTACACTCACTGGGCCATGACAGTTTGAATTAAAAGAATACAATTTGTTTTATTCTTTCAGTACTTTAGTCCTAATAGTGACACTTTTGTAATGGATCAATGATTAGGTCATTATTGTGTGCAGACAATACAATATTGCTTCCCAGGCGGTCATTTTACAAAACAAATACATGAACGTAACACTACTAACTCAACAGCTTCAGTAGTTGTAGTATTACTCATAGTAGCGCTACTGTTCAACCGCAACTACTATCATGTAATGTACACTACCGTTCAAAAGTTTGTGGTCACTTAGAAATGTCCTTGTTTTTGAAAGAAAAGCACATTTTTGGTCCATTAAAATAACATCAAATTGATCAGAAATACAGTGTAGACATTGTTAATGTTGTAAATGACTATTGTAGCTGGAATATCTACATAGGCATACAGAGGCTCATTATCAGTAACCATCACTCCTGTGTTCCAATGGCACGTTGTGTTAACTAATCCAAGTCTATAATTTTAGGCTAATTGATCATTAGAAAACCCTTTTACAATTATGTTCGCACAGCTGAAAACTGCTGTGTTGATTAAAGAAGCAATACAATTGTCCTTCTTTAGACTAGTTGAGTATCTGGAGCATCAGCACTTGTGGGTTCGATTACAGGCTCAAAATGGCCAGAAACAAAGAACTTTCTTCTGAAACTCGTCAGTCTATTTTTGTTCTGAGAAATTAAGGTTATTCCATGCGAGAAATTGCCAAGAAACTGAAGAACTCGTACAATGCTGTGTACTACTCCCTTCACAGAACAGCGCAAACAGTCTCTAACCAGAATAGAAAGAGGAGTGGGAGGCCCCGGTGCACTACTGAACAAGAGGACAAGTACATTAGAATGTCTAGTTTGAGAAACAGATGCCTCACAAGTCCTCAACTGACAGCTTCATTAAATAGTACCCGCAAAACATCAGTCTCAACGTCAAACGATGAAGAGGCAACTCTGGGATGCTGGCCTTCTAGGCAGAGTTGCAAAGAAAAAGCCATACCTCAGACTGGCCAATAAAAATAAAAGATTAAGACGGGCAAAAGAACACAGACACTGGACAGAGGCAGATTTGGAAAAGTGTTATGGACAGACAAAGGTGTTCGGATCACAAAGAAGAACATTTGAAAAAATGAAAAGATGCTGGAAGGGGTGCTGGACGCCATCTGTCAAGCATGGTGGAGGCAATGTGATGGTCTGGGGGTGCTTTGGGGATGGTAAAGTGGGAAGTTTGTACAGGATAAAAGGAATCTTGAAGAAGGAAGGCTATCACACTATCATTTTGCAACGCCATGCCATACCCTGTGGCCGGCGCTTAATTGGAGCCAATTTCCTCCTACAACAGGACAATGATCCAAAGCACAGCTCCAAACTATGCAATAACTATTTAGGGAAGAAGCAGTCAGCTGGTATTCTGTCTATAATGGAGTGGCCAGCACAGTCACCGGATCTCAACCCTATTGAGCTGTTGTGGGAGCAGCTTGACCGTATGGTACGTAAGAAGTGCCCATCAAGCCAATCCAACTTGTGGGAGGTGCTTAAGGAAGCATGGGGTGAAATCTCTTCAGATTACCTCAATAAATTGACAACTAGAATGCCAAAGGTCTGCAAGGCTGTAATTGCTGCAATGGAGGATTATTTGACAAAAGCAAAGTTTGAAGGACACAACTATTATTATTAAAAATCATTATTTATAACCATGTCAATGTCTTGACTATATTTCCTATTCATTTTGCAAATCATTTCATGTTTGTTTTCAAGGAAAACAAGGACATTTCTAAGTGACCCCACATTTTTGAACGGTAGTGTAGTGTACATCCTACTGTCTCAATGCATTTAGTAAGCCTTCAGTTAAACACTACAGTACTAAGTATCTGACACCCCTTCTACAACAGCAACACTACTATCCACTTGGTTATCACCACCAGTACCCTCTACATACTGAATCACCATCCACTTGACGTCACCATCCACACTCTATTATCTCAATTCACTTCATAACCTGAATCACCACAAGATACTGTATCATTAGTACCAAGAGTCCTTCACTAAACATAATTTGTGATATGACTGATACAACTCAGGGTCATTTTTTCCATCAACGCTAATAACTTTTGACCACCTCACACTGCCCATTTTCACTTGAATAAATGGCAACATGACACATAATTTCTTACCTGGTGACCGTCAGAACATATTAAATAATGAATTAAAAAAAACTGTAGCCTGCGGACAGTCCCTACAGGGCATTGAAAAACTTGAGCGAGACAAGGACGAGCGTTTCACAATAGCAGAGTGGCAGAGCTAGCGAATGCTCACACTATGCCTCGCTGCACACTGTCCAAGGAAATCTAATACACCTAGTCATGTGGTAAGTTGCCATGGTAGCAAAGAACCCAGTCACTCCATTCCTAAAAAAACAGGGTGCAATGCTCCCCCCCCACCTCTCTCTCACTTTAAAGGGGACCAGATTTTGTGGAGCAAAATATCAATGTTTGAATCAGGATTGGAATACATTGTAATTACAAATATAATTAAATAGAACATATCCATTACACAATGACAACAAAATTATAAACGATTCGTTATACTCTTTCTACTACGACTGGCCACTTTTCACCAATGAAGTTAATTGAATAATTAAATAAACATGCAAATATTATGCAGTGGCCTCAGGTTACATGCAGCAACTTCCAAATGCTTCGTGCCAAATGCTAATTTAAGGTACTGTACACATACACAAAAATGAAAACTATTTCTGCACACAGCCCCTTCTCTGCAGAGTAATGCCCTCTATGGTAACACTGGATCAAATTGGTAGCAAGTAGCGCATTCACTCCTACACACTGTATTCACACAATAAAGATGACTGCAAACAAACATTATTTGTCTGGACTGCCCAGTCTCCAGTGGTGTAAAGTACTTAAGTAAAAATACTTTAAAGTACTACTTAAGTAGTTTGTCAGTGAATCATTCATTAATCATCCAAGCACAATCTACTTGAGTCTCATATAGTACAACAAATGCATAGCAACTAACTAACTAATAATAACATTGTAACATACTCAAACTGCCAATTCATATCACAAAGGAACAGAGCCAAGCTCTTGTGCCAAGTATTTGACCTTACGAATGCTATTCTAAATCAGTGAAATAAATAGCTAAGGTTGACACAAACTACTATTCCCCTGTTGAAGATTGAAAACAACCACAAGCAACACAAATCAGGAGATAACAAACTTGTCAATGTTGAACATACCCTTCAGAATGTACCATGGTCCTCTGTTTCCTTGTCTGTCTGTGTGCTACTCCAAAGGCTTGTCCTTCTTAATAACAACTGTACAGAGTATATTAAGCCCTCTCTACCAGGCAAACATGACAACAAAAGCAGCCAGCCCCAGTTGGAAACGGGGGTTCGCTTAGCTACAGTCAGATATCTGAAATTAGAAACTGTCAAGACACAGGTTGTGCTGCTGCCTCTATCTTTAACTTCAAATGAGCAGGCTTGACATTCTTGTACAGCTTTACTGGCTCTCCAGTTGCAGCCCCTTCCAACCTCTCACTTGGCGCCCACCCAGCGAGCATTACTCTTGCTCTGTGCTAGTGTCACATACACTCGCAGTATTAAAAATAACTGCCCTGAAATGAGCAAATCATCGTATACCATAAACATTGCAGATAACCTGTAACGCTCCACCCCTGCCAGAATCAAACCAAGGCTATAAAGTCTGTTTCTCTTAGCAATATTAAAACTATCACATTTCTTCCTACAGTGGATAGATCAACTATCTTGCCCAGTTATTAACTGAATTTCAGGCACACAGGACCCTTCCCTTATAAGTCTCTTATGTATATTATTGTTCTTTTTTACCACAGCCAAAGAAAGAAAAGCAAAGGGGTACAGTATTTCTGAGACATGAGCAGTTGTTTGAGTTATGGCCCTGTATTTCCCCATATTTCCCCACTTAGACATAAGCTATATATTGCAGCTGTTCATGTATTTACTTCCATCCACTGATTGCCCAGTGTTATTTTACACTGTAAGAATATAATTGATATCAGATTTATAACCACAGGGTAGAGCTGTGTGTAAAGTTGTCTGCTTTGTTCAGTAATGAAGTTAACTGTACAACAATTGTCAACAAAAACACCCATCACATATTGAAATTACAGGACCAGTCAAAGGTTTGGACACACCTACTCATTCAAGGGTTTTTCTTTATTTGTACTATTTTCTACATTGTAGAATAATAGTGAAGAACTCTAAACTATGAAATAACACATATGGAATCATGTAGTAACCAAAAAAGTGTTAAACAAATTCTTAAATATAGTCACCCTTTGCCTTGATGACAGCTTCACACACTCTTGGCATTCTCTCAACCAGCTTCATGAGGCAGTCACCTGGAATGTATTTCAATTAACATGTGTGCCTTGTTAAAAGTTAATTTGTGGAATTAGTTTCCTTCTTAATGCGTTTGAGACAATCAGTTGTGTTGTGACAAGGTACAGTAGGGGTGGTATATTGGTAAAAGACCAAGTCCATACTATGGCAAGAACAGCTCAAATAAGCAAAGAGAAACGACAGTCCATCATTACTTTAAGACATGAAGGTCAGTCAATCCGGAAAATGTCAAGTAAAAACTATCAAGCGCTATGATGAAACTGGCTCTCATGAGGACTGCCACAGGAAAGGAAGACACAGAGTTACCTCTGATGCAGAGGATGAGTTCATAAGCGTTACCAGCCTCAGAAATTGCATCCCAAATAAATGCTTCACAGAGTTCAAGTAACAGACACATCTCTACATCAACTGTTCAGAGGAGACTGCGTGAATCAGTATTTCATGGTTGAATTGCTGCAAAGAAACCACTACTAAAGGACACCAATAAGAAGAAGAGACTTTCATGGGCCAAGAAACACGAGCAATGGACATTAAACTGGTGGAGATCTGTCCTTTGGTCTGATGTGTTCAACCGCCGTGTTTTTGTGAGACGGGGAGTAGGTGAACGGATGATCTCTGTATGTGTAGTTCCCACCGTGAAGCATAGAGGAGAAGATGTGATGGTGTGGGGGTGCTTTGCTGGTGACACCGTCTGTGATTTATTTAGAATTCAAGGCACACTTAACCAGCATGGCAACCACAGCATTCTGCAGCGATATGCCATCCCATCTGGTTTGCGCTTAGTTGGACTATCATTTGTTTTTTTAACAGGACAATGACCCAACACACCTCCAGGCTGTGTAAGGGCTATTTGACCATGAACGAGAGTGATGGATGGAGTGATGCCCTATTTGACCTGGCCTCCACAATCACCCGACTTCAACCCAATTGAGATGGTTTGGGATGAATTGGACAGCAGAGTGAAGGAAAAGCAGCCAACAAGTGCTCAGCATATGTGGGAACTCCATCAAGAGTGTTGGAAAAGCATTCCAAGTTAAACTGGTTGAGAGAATGCCAAGAGTGTGCAAAGCTGTCATCAAGGCAAAGGGTGGCTACTTTGAAGAATCTCAAATATAAAATATATTTTGATTTGTTTAACACTTTTTTGGATACTACAGCAAACGTTGTGGCCAAAAGTTGAGAATGACACAAATATACATTTTCACAAAGTCTGCTGCCTCACTTTGTATGATGGCAATTTGCATTTACTCCAGAATGTCATGAAGAGTGATCAGATGAATTGCAATTAATTGCAAAGTCCCTCTTTGCCATGCAAATGAACTGAATCCCCAAAAAACATTTCCACTGCATTTCAGCCCTGCCACAAAAGGACCAGCTGACATGTCATGTCAGTGATTCTCTCGTTAACACAGGTGTGAGTGTTGACGAGGACAAGGCTGGAGATCACTCTGTCATGCTGATTGAGTTCGAATAACAGACTGGAAGCTTCAAAAGGAGGGTGGTGCTTGGAATCATTGTTCTTCCTCTGTCAACCGAGGTTACCTGCAAGGAAACACATGCCGTCATCATTGCTTTGCACAAAAAGGGCTTCACGGGCAAGGATATTGCTGCCAGTAAGATTGCACCTAAATCAACCATTTATCGGATCATCAAGAACTTCAAGGAGAGCGGTTCAATTGTTGTGAAGAAGGCTTCAGGGCGCCCAAGAAAGTCCAGCAAGCGCCAGGACCGTCTCCTAAAGTGGATTCAGCTGCGGGATCGGGGCACCACCAGTACAGAGCTTGCTCAGGAATGGCAGCAGGCAGGTGTGAGTGCATCTGCACGCACAGTGAGGCAAAGACTTTTGGATGGTGGCCTGGTGTCAAGAAGGGCAGCAAAGAAGCCACTTCTCTCCAGGAAAAACATCAGGGACAGAGTGATATTCTGCAAAAGGTACAGGGATTGGACTGCTGAGGACTGGGGTGAAGTCCTTTTCTCTGATGAATCTCCTTTCCGATTGTTTGGGGCATCTGGAAAAAAGCTTGTCCGGAGAAGACAAGGTGAGCGCTACCATCAGTCCTGTGTCATGCCAACAGTAAAGCATCCTGAGACCATTCATGTGTGGGGTTGCTTCTCAGCCGAGGGAGTGGGCTCACTCACAGTTTTGCCTAAGAACACAGCCATGAATAAAGACTGGTACCAACACATCCTCCGAGAGCAACTTCTCCCAACCATCCAGGAACAGTTTGGTGATGAACAATGCCTTTTCCAGCATGATGGAGCACCTTGCCATAAGGCAAAAGTGATAACTAAGTGGCTCGGGGAACAAAACATTGATATTTTGGGTCCATGGCCAGGAAACTCCCCATACCTTAATCCCATTGAGAACTTGTGGTCAATCCTCAAGAGGTGGGTTGAAAAACAAAAACCCACAAATTCTGAAACTCCAAGCATTGATTATGCAAGAATCAACTGCCATCAGTCAGTATGTGGCCCAGAAGTTAATTGACAGCATGCCAGGGCGGATTGCAGAGGTCTTGAAAAAGAAGGGTCAACACTGCAAATATTGACTCTTTGCATCAACTTCATGTAATTGTCAATAAAAGCCTTTGACACTTATGAAATGCTTGTAATTATACTTCAGTATTCCATAGCAACATCTGACAAAAATATCTAAAGACACTGAAGCAGCAAACGTTGTGGAAATTAATATTTGTGTCATTCTCAAAACTTTTGGCCACGACTGTAAATGATTCCATTTGTGTTTTTTCATAGTTTTGATGTTTTCACTATTATTGTACAATGTAGAAAATAGTAAAAATAAAGAAAAACCCTTGAATGAGTAGGTGTGCTCAAACATTTGACGGGTATTGTATTTATAGCAGCCTATACAGCCAATTAATAAGAAATCTCAACAATCTTGTGTTGTTTGTCGGGGAGTGTATTACACTGGACTGCCCTGTCTACAGTGGTGTAAAGTACTTAAGTAAAAATACTTTAAAGTACTACTTAAGTAGTTTTTTTGTGGGTTTTGGGGTAACATACTATTTATATTTTTTTTAAGTTGTACTTTTACACCACTACATTCCTAAATAAAATAATGTACTTTTTACTCCATACATTTTCCCTTACACCGAAAAGTACAACACAATTCATTTAAATGCTCAGCACAGAAAGGACAGAAAATGGTCCAATTCACACACTTATCAAGCGAACATCCCTGGTCATCCCTAATGCCTCTGATCTGGCGGACTCACTAAACACAAATGCTTTGTTTGTAAATGAGTGTTGGAGAGTGCCCTTGGCTATCCATACATTTAAAAAAACAAGAAAAATGTGCCATCTGGTTTGCTTAAGGAATTTTAAATGATTTGTACTTTTACTTTTGATACTTAAGTGTATTTTAGCAATTACATTTAATTTTGATAATTAAGTATTTTTTTTAAACCAAATACTACTTGAGTAAAAGTCAAAGTATTTTACTGGGTGACTTTTACTTGAGTCATTTTCTAATAAGGTATCTTTACTTTTACTCAAGTATGACAATTGGGTACTTTTTTCACCACTGCCTGTCTCTGAGTTGTACTAGTCAGTGCTGTCTGCCTGTGGGGCCTCTGATCACCATGGTTCTTTAATCCATAAGACAAAAACTCTGGAACCCTGGAAAGCATTCTATCCGTTTTTTAACATGTTTATGGTTGTTGTCCCAATGTGAGCTTCTTACTGGAAGAAAAAAAACTCTGATACTGGCTGCTTTACAAAGGTGATTAGTGAAACTGCTTCAGGAAATTGCTTCAACAACAGAAATACTGGATCGGTGGGAATATGCTGATATATACACAATATATACAAAAGTATGTTGACACCCCTTCAAATGAGTGGATTCGGTTATTTCAGCCACACCCATTGCTGACAGGCGTATAAAATCGAGCACACTACCATGCAATCTCCATAGACAAACACTGGCAGTAACATGGCCTTACTGAAGAGCTCAGTGACTTTCAACGTGGCACCATCATAGGATGCCACCTTTCTGCCCCGGTCAGCTGTAAGTGCTTTTACTGTGAAGTGAAAAACGTCTAGGAACAACAACGGCTCAGCCGTGGAATGGTAGGCCACACAAGCTCACAGAATGGGACTGGCGAGTGCTGAAGCGTGTAGCAAGCAAAAATCATCTGTCCTCGGTTGCAACACTCACTACCAAGTTCCAAACTGCCTCTGGAAGCAACGTTAGCACAATAACTGTTCGTCTGGAGCTTCATGAAATGGGTTTCCATGGCCGAGCAGCTGCACACAAGCCTAAGATCACCATTCGCAATGTCAAGCATTGGCAGGAGTGGTGTAAAGCTAGCCGCCATTGGACACTTGAGCAGTGGAAACGCGTTCTCTGGAGTGATGAATCACACTTTACCATCTGGCAGTCTGACGGATGAATCTGGGTTTGGCAGATGCCAGGATAACACTACCTGCCCGAATGCATAGTACCAACTATAAAGTTTGGTGGAGGAGGAATAATGGTCTGGGGCTGTTTTTCATGGTTTGGCTAGGCCCCCTTAATTACAGTGAAGGGAAACCTACAGCATACAATGACATTCTAGACAATTCTGTGCTTCCAACTTTGTGGCAACAGTTTGGGGAAGGCCCTTTCCTGTTTCAGCATGACAATGTCCCCGTACACAAAGCAAGGGCCATATAGAAATGGTTTGTCGAGATCGGTGTGGAAGAACTTGACTGTCCTGCACAGAACCCTGACCTCAACCCCATCGAACACCTTTGGGATAAATTGGAAGGCCGACTGCGAGCCAGGCCTAATCACCAAACATCAGTGCCCGACCTCACCAGTGCCTGACCAATGCTCTTGTAGAACATCTTGTGGAACATCCAATGGAATGCCTTCCCAGAAGAGTGGAGGCTGTTATAGCAGCAACTGGGGGGGACCGACTCCATATTAATGTCCATGATTTTGGAATGAAATGTTTGACGAGCAGGTGTCCACATATTTCTGGTCATGTAGTGTACCAAACTGTTGGTTGATGATGCCATAACCGTTTTACAAACGAGCCATGATAGCCATGTCAATGACTTGATTACTTTATTTACAATGGATCCTGCTCGGCTCTGGTGTATTTCAGAAAGAACCGAGAAACACTATGATTGACAGTGTAAAATGTCAAACACATGATGAGTGAAGAAAGGCAACAACAGGCTGTATATGACAGATTTATATGCACATCCATTGCGATAACCTGTATCCCGTTACGACATAGGCACTACAAATGAGGCATAATAACGGTGTCATTTTTACAACCCCCACATTTTCAATCCTTCAATTCTAACAGTTGGCATGCAATTTTCCTCGGGATTAAAACAAATCTCGATCTCACTAGTTCCTACACAGTAACTTGGATTTTACACGAGTGATAATAACGTCGTTCCAGTGCACTTGTGCTGTCTATACTTACCACGATTTCCAGGAATACAACTGCATTGTTTACATCCAGGATAGACGTGTCAGCCGTGTCCATAAATGTGATTACGATTTTTTTTAGGTCAATTGTACATTACCCCTATAACGGTCTAATCCTGTTATTACGAACGCCTTTTGCAGTGGTGATGTGATGGAAATTTTCGAGTAGCGCAACCCAGCATTTGCCTCGAGTACGTGTGGCTTCTGCCGATGACGTAATGCGGAATCTCTTCAATTGCGTCAGTGTATTCTTTACAAATCTTGAAGTTGACAAAATAAACATTCAAACACATAATGATTCCGCCATATACAGTTGAAGTCGGAAGTTTACATACACTTAGGTTGGAGTCATTAAAACTCGTTTTCAACCACTCCATACATTTCTTGTTAACAAACTATAGTTTTGGCAAGTCGGTTAGGGCACCTACTGTGTGCATGACACAAGTAATTTTCCCAACAATTGTTTACAGACATATTATTTCACTTACAATTCACTGTATTACAATTCTAGTGAGTCAGAAGTTTACATACACTAAGTTGACTGTGCCTTTAAACAGCTTGGAAAATTCCAGAAAATTATGTCATGGCTTTAGAAGCTTCTGATTGGCTAATTTACATAATTTGAGTCAATTGGGGGTATACCTGTGCATGTATGTCAAGGCCTACCATCAAACTCCGTGCCTCTTTGCTTGACATCATAGGAAAATCAAAAGAAATCAGGCAAGACGTCAGAAAAAAAATTGTAGACCTCCACAAGCCTGGTTCATCCTTGGGAGCAATTTCCAAACGCCTGAAGGTACTACGTTCATCTGTACAAACAATAGTGTGCAATTATAAACACCATGGGACCACACAGCCGTCATACCGCTCAGGAAGGAGACACGTTCTGTCTCCTAGAGATGAACATACTTTGGTGCGAAAAGTGCAAATCAATCCCAGAACAACAGCAAAGGACCTTGTGAAGATGCTGGAGGAAACAGGTACAAAAGTATCTATATCCACAGTAAAACGAGTCCTATATCGACATAACCTAAAAGGCCGCTCAGCAAGGAAGAAGCCACTGCTCCAAAACCGGCATAAAAAATCCAGACTACGGTTTGCAACTGCACATGGAGAAATGTCCTCTGGTCTGATGAAACAACAATAGAACTGTTCGGCCATAATGACCATTGTTATGTTTGGAGGAAAAAGGGGGAGGCTTGAAAGCTAAAGAACACCATCCCAACCGTGAAGCACAGGGGTGGCAGCATTATGTTGTGGGGGTGCTTTGCTGCAGGAGGGACTGGTGCACTTTGCAAAATAGATGGCATCATGAGGATGGAAAATTATGTGGAGATATTGAAGCAACATCTCAAGACATCAGTCAGGAAGTTAAAGCTTGGTCGCAAATGGGTCTTCCAAATGGACAATGACCCCAAGCATACTTCCAAAGTTGTGGCAAAATGATTTAAGGACAACAAAGTCAAGGTATTGGAGTGGCCATCACAAAGCCCTGACCTCAATCCTATAGAACATTTGGGGACAGACCTGAAAAGGTGTGTGCGAGCAAGGAGGCCTACACACCTGACTCAGTTACACCAGCTCTGTCAGGAGGAATGGGCCAAAATTCACCCAACTTATTGTGGGAAGGCTCCCCGAAACGTTTGACCCAAGTTAAACAATTTAAAGGCAATGCTACCAAATACTAATTGAGTGTATGTAAACTTCTGACCCACTGGGAATGTGATGAAAGAAATAAAAGCTGAAATAAATCATTCTCTCTACTATTATTCTGACATTTCACATTCTTCAGATAAAGTGGTGATCCTAACTGACCTAAAACAGGGAATTTGTACTAGGATTAAATGCCAGGAATTGTGAAAAACTAAGTTTAAATGTATTTGGTTACGGTGTATGTAAACTTAAGACTTCAACTGTACTTACTATATGAACCCATGAATACAATGCACAGGAAGGATAAGTGCAGTCTGCGAAATCAAACCACATCTAAAAAAAAAGAAATGGTGAGAAACTGATGAGAGAAATCTGCATTACATCAAAGTCTTTATAGTAGCCTATATGGCCTGTGAATAAGAAGTCTCAACAATTTTATGTTGTCTGTCTGGGAGAGTATTACACTGGACTGCCCTGTCTCAGAGTTGTACTAGTCGTGGGGTCTGTGGAAACAATCCCCATCTGATATATATATTTTTTAATGGTGAGAAACTGATGAGAGGAAATTTGCATCACATCTTTGTCAGATAAGCACAGTAATAGCAGTTTAGAAATGAACAAATAAGACAAAACATCCTCCTCATGCATAGCCTGGGAAGCCGTTAGTGGGAGCTATTGATCTTCACCATCATCTAGGCCAAGTGACCAGCGGATAATACTCTGGTGTCCCCCGGCGACCGGTTCATACATAAAACATCCTCCATTCACAATGCAAAGGCATCGGTTTCCTCCTTAACTAGCTTTAATTGCGTGCCGCTGTGGGAAAAAAACCGGAAAGAATGTGTGTACTGTCTTTTAAGAAAACTCAATTTTCCACCACCATGCTAGAGTGGCTAATGCTACTTCATGATCTTGGCCACCTTGTCAACTAAGGGTAAACAACAGACTGCTGCAACCTGATTGGCTGAACACGGTATGAAACATTCTGAAAAAAAATGGTGGTGGAAAATTATGTTTTATTAATAAAGTACGCACATAAAAAAATAAACAATCACGCGGCACACCATTAAAACAAGTTAAGGGGGAAACCGATGTATTTGCAGCCGGAATAGAGGATGCTTTACATACGAACCGGTCTTCCAAAATCCATCTCGCTTTATTTTCTCCCACTGCCGGCCAATGGGCTCCCTCTAACCACCATATTTGGTAAAGAGTGGAAACGCCAACCGGATGCTTCAGATTCATACATCCGGTGAAACATCTGGATTGTTCTAGGCTGAGCACATTAAACCCAGACAATAGTCGAAATCCATAGCCCCCACTAGGCTGCACAGGCTACCTCACACACATAGAGAGTATGCAGAGGACAACAAAATACAATGTTCCTTAGAGGACCTGGTTACAGTGGGCCTATGTCTATATTATGTAATTTTATTTTTACTTTATTTAATTAGGCAAGTCAGTTAAGAACAAATTCTTATATACAATTACGAACTACCGGGGAACAGTGGCTTAACTGTCTTGTTGTAATAACTAATAACATTTAATATAATCTACCAAAGGTAATGCTGGGGCCTCCTAGTGGCGCAGCGGTCTAAGGCACTGCATCTCAGTGCTAGAGTCGTCACTACAAACACCCTGGTTTGAATCCAGACTGAATCACAACTGTCCGTGATTTGGAGTCCCATAGGGTGGCGCACAATTGGCCCAGTGTTGTCTGGGTTTGGCCCGGTGTAAGCTGGCATTGTAAATAAGATATTTTTCTTAACTGACTTACCTAGTTAAATAAAGATAAAATAAAAATATGGTTTACGTTACTTTGTCACATCATCGGGCGAAAGCGGGGAGGGAGGAGCGCACTTCTCAAATCTAACGTAATCTTTGCAGCTTGGCGAAGTTGCCGACAAGGCAACATGGGGCATCATCTTTTCCAAAAAATAGATGTTTGACTTTTCAAAATAGTTTCCATTGGGAAGGCAGATAAAGCCTTTTATCAAAAGCAATCACTTTGCATGTGAAAACACAGAATCCTACTCATTACTACACGTGCTTCTGTTTTGAACCGACTTTGCAGTCAGGCAGAGTGGGGCACCTGACTCACCCCCAGGAGGCAGCCCGGGTTCCAAATCGAATGCAATCAACTTTCAGCCAGTGCAAAACACATCTACCATGGGCGCTGGGGCGAGATTAATCAAAGTCTGTTTAAGAATGTTGAAGAACGTTGTTGTAAAACGTGTCTTTCAGTAAAACCGTCATGCAACGTAGCAAGCGATTAATCGAACTGAACGCACCCCTGATTTCTTTGCCTAATTATTCGCAAAATATCTACACTGATTGGTCAAAAGACCAATTACTGAAACAAATAATTTGGCACCTGTGTAAATGCAGCCTATCAATCACATTGAATAATCATTTTCCAGCTTCTGTGTGCTTGTAAAGTAGTAATTGTAAGTATTCTCAGTACAACCTAGTTGGTGGGTGTTTGGGCTGGACTTGAAGACAGCCATCAGATGTAGTTCTTCAAATCAAATCAAATTTGATTGGACACGTACACATATTTTGCAGATGTTATCGCAGATGCAGCAGAATGCTTATGTTTCTAGCTCCAACAATACACACAAATCCCAAAATAAAGAAATTAAGAAATATCATAACGAGCAATGTTAGAGTCCGGAATATAAATATAGACAGTATGAACAGTATACGAATAGGAAAGGTGTATACAGCAGTAGTTATATAGGATGAGCCCATAGCTGTACTGAAGGTGCTGCAGCACCCCCTGAAAAATTGGAATTAAACCCCACCGGTCGACAAAAAAACGTATGTGCCACCCTCCCCCTGCACCTGTACTGTCTCTGCCTTCTAGATGATAGCGGGGTGAACAGGCCGTGGCTCAGTGGCTGAGGTCCTTGATGACCTTCTTGGCCTTCCAGTGACACTGGGTGCTGTAGATGTCCTGGAGGGCAGGCAGTATTCCCCCTGGTGATGCGTTGGGCTGACCTAACCCCCTGAAGTCCACGATCAGCCCCTTGGTTTTGATGACGTTGAGGGAGAGGTTATTTTCCTGGCACAACTCCGCCAGGGCCCTCAGCTCCTCCCTGTAGGCTGACTCGTCGTTGTTGCTAATCAGGCCTACCACTGTTGTTTGGTCAGCAAACTTGATGATTGAGTTGGAGATGGGTGACAAGTTAGTACAGGAGGGAGCTGAGGATGCATCATTGTGGGGCCCCCATGTTGAGGATTAGCATGGCAGAAGTGTTGTTGCCTACATTCATCACCCGGGGTCTGCCCGTCAGGAAGTCCAGGACCCAGTTGCACAGGGCAGGGTTCAGAACCAGGGCTCCGAGCTTAGTGATGAGCTTGGAGGGCACTATTGTGTTGAAGGCTGAGTCAATAAACAGCATTCTTACGTAGGTAATCCTCTTGTTCAGATGGGATAGGGCAGTGTGCAGTGCAATGGTGATTGTGTAATCTATGGATCTGTTGGGGTGGTATGCAAATTATGGTAACACTTTACTTGACACCCAGCATAACACGTTATGACACGATCATAACGATATCATAATATTTCATAACAGCTGACATAACCTGTCATAACATAGTCATAACTCTGTCATGCCACACATATTTAGACCTGTGGTGACACATATTGCGTTATTTTATGGCTGGTTATGAGGCCTACATAAGAGTGTTAAAACCCACAAAACCTACCGCGGTAGTTATTTTATGGCTGGTTATGACACCTACATAAGAGTGTCAAAACCTACCACACAAGGCAAAACATTCCATTACACCATAGCCTGCTTGTCAACAGTATGTTTATGTTATTTACAATTATCTGAAATCGATCATATTAAATTATCATTGTAATAGCGCACACATTGATGTCAGACTTACACCTACCCCAATGCTCTGTTGCTGATGACTGGGATGAATGCAGGAGCAGATTTCAGGACCAGGACAAGACACCTTCTTTTTGACTGTTGACTGACATAAGGGCTTGTCCGTGATAGCCCTATCTGGCTTATATGATTATGATGGTCAAAATGTTTCTTGACAGTGTCATAAAGTGTATTTGTTTTGTCCAAGTAAAGTGACACAGGATGGTCATAATGCTTCTTGACAGTGTCATAAAGGGTATTTTCTACATGTTATTTAAATTATGATGGAAAAAAAGATGACTGTAAAATGATTCCTTACAACAACAAGAAAGGACTTAAGAAACAAGCTTTCAAACAAAAGTAAACTTCTTGGCAGAAAAAAAACATTTAAATAAACTCTTATGTAGGTGTCATAACCAGCCATAAAATAGCACAATGTATATCACAACAGGTGTAAATATATGGGTTGTGACAGTGTTGACCATATAATGACAGGTTATGACAAGTTATCTCAGCTGTTATGACATATTATGTAATAGTTATGACCGTGTCATAAAGTGTTATGATGCTGGGTGTCAAGTAAAGTGTTACCCAAATTGTAGTGGGTCTAGGGTGTCAGATACTTACCTACTTTATTGTCCCCATGGGGAATTTTTTTTGCAGTGTCATGTACACATTTAAAGTGGCGCTTAAATACAAAACAAATTGACAATGCAACTTTCATAACAGTTACATACCAATAAAAAGAGACGAGCCTGCTGGCCTTACTGGGTAAATAGGAACATTAGCCCGAGCTTTTTAGGAGGGATATCACACCTGGCACAAATTATTGTCTAGTTCTGTTTTCCTGCAGAGGGGTGCCCTATACCTGCACCCAGAGGGGAGAAGTTCAAAGCCCGGGTACAGGGGGTGGCTTGGGTCTAAAATTGTTTTGTGAGCCTTGCAGAGTGCCCTGACCTTAAAGATCTCATCCAGGCCTGTCTGTTTGACTCCAAGTACCTTGCTTGCTGTGGTGATAATCCTTCTCAGCATATTTCTCTGGCTGACAGTGGCATTGCCAAACCAACAAACAATACAAAAAGTTTAAATACTCTCAATGAAAGATTTGTAAAACAGAGTCAGTATAGTAGTCAACATTAAAAGATCCCAGCTTTTTGAGAAAGCACAGTCTCTGTTGACTCTTTTCGTAGATCAGGTCTGTACATTTACTCCACTGAAACTTGTCCAAGGGGACACCCAGATATTTGTATTCCTCCACAATATCTATGTTCTGACCTCTGATAGATGTTGCAGAGGTAGGTGTTGTACGCTTTCTGAAGTCTATGCACATCTCTTTGTTCTTGTTGGTATTGAGGACCAAGTGTCATTCCTCACACCACTCTACAAAGTAATCTAGGACCGGGCCATGGTGTTCCTCATCATCATGCAACATGCTGATCAAGGCAGTGTCATCAGCAAACTTAACGAGGTGTCTGTCAGGATGGGAACAAGTTCAACTATTAGTGCACAAGATGTACAGGAGTGGGGACAAAACACATCCCTGAGGAGAGCCTGGGTTGGTGATGCGCATGTCTGCCACGTGAGCACCTACCTTGACCCGCTGTGATCGCTGGCTCAGGAAGTCCAACAACCACAAGTCCATCTAAGGAGAAGTCCTGAATGATTCTCTGTGCCAGAATGTAAGGCTGGATTGTGTTGAAGGCAGAAGGAGGTGGAGATGATATGATCCATAACTAACCTCTCAAAGCACTTCATGATGACAGAAGTGAGTCCTTGTGTTTTATACTGTTATTTTGTCTATTAAGAGATCGTGGCCAGTTTTATGATTGTAACACTTTAGTCTGTTAAGACCTTTCATATTGATTGAATATTGTGTTGTTTGCTGTGTTGCACTGAAAATCTGTTTGTTGTAATTACACTTAATATTTCCTGTGTTTGGTTTACAGGCCTTTGTAGAACTGAACAAATTCAAGTTGTAATAAAATCTATAAATGTAAAGGATTTGTTTTAAATACTTTATATTTCCAGTATAGTAAGGCTGTCTGAACAGTGGCATGATCAGCCTGAAAGCCTGAGGGAATTGAATTTGTTGGATAATATTTAATTTTGAATTGAATTATTGAAATGTAGTTACCTTGGAATTGAGAGGAATTGAATTTTCTCTGAATTTAAAGGCTGACCTGGAATTTGAATTGAATTACAAGGAATTCACAGAGGGAATTGAACTATAATTGAATTAGTGGAATTAACCCCAACCCTTGATAGGTGTTAGTATTTAATCAATTAATGATCATTAACAGATTATCTTTATTACATTAATTAATGTGTAACTGCTGCGTTAGCACAAAACGTGAAAATCAGGATGAGTCTCACTGTCATTTAATTAATATGCTATCAAAACTTGCTTCGTGACTCATATTTCTACAACAAGCATTACCCTAGTATAATCATATGTATCTGTTATCCCTTTGACTCCTACTCAACCAAACAATTTCACTGTAAAACTTCCAGCAACTTCAACTTCCACCAGGTAGCCTAAAGGTTAAGCGCGTTGGGCCAGTAACCGAAAGGTAGCTGGTGGAAACATCTGCAATTCCGCGCCTGAGTAACCCCAAACATCTGTCCCAGGACCCCGAGGACGTGGAGTGGACGTCGATAATGCGTCGAGTTTGACACCACTGCTTTAAATGTTGATAGTGTCTCAAAATAGACTCTTGTCTAACCTTGGTGTAAACCTCTGAATTAATACAATGCATCACGTCCCCGAATGTAGATGTCAGATGATGAGCTATGCATGTAACATTACCATGCAAAGGGCCTCGACAGTCGAGAACAACTACAACATTTGGCATTTTGTAAAGTGAACAAACCTCCGCTGCTACTGCTCTTGGATGCAGCCCCGCTGAGAACCTGCTTGTTGCTTAGCAACAATGTGACACGGTAGTTTACGCAGCCATTCAAGGCGGAATAGAATCTTATGGGGCATTATTGTATTTTATGTAGCTGCTAGCTAGCTAGTCAGAGAATAAACTTTGTTGAACATTTCGCAGGATATATCGTTGACGGTAAAAGTAGCTGTGGTAGCTACAGTAGCGCATGAATCAGGACGTTAAAATGTAAAACAATGAGGATATATCCATTCTAGAAACAAGTAAATGTATAGCCAACTCAACTCTCTCCAGTCCAGGCTAAATTCATCACGCTTTTACGTTCCTTCATGCCACATGACACACACCTAGCCAGCTAAGATGAGTTAGTTAGTTTACACAGTGGCAAGATGTAGTAGGTACCAAATAAGTGAGGGGAGGGGGGGGCGAGTTCACTAGGTTTTAATTATATTTCGCACGAAATACCCCTCCCCTCCCCACGCACACATACCTGAACACTTGAAAATCAGTTGAAACAGAATAGAGATAGGTGGTAGCATTTTTCTACTATGGTTATACTCTGTCATCACACGTTGACTTGCTCCCAGACAATGAGACAGGTTGGCACAACACCACTGGTGTAATGTACTGTATCAAATTACAGACCATGACAAAAGGTGAGTCACTCACCTGCTTAATAACATTTCCTACGAGCACTCCACCTGCAATTATGTTGTACATTGAAAGCACCGGCCTAGAGCGCATGTTAGACTGGGTAGGATATCTGTTTCAATATTCTGCATTTAGGCCAGGAACTATACTGCAGCCAGATGGCGCCCTTACACCACTAAGTCTATATTTCCACGAGGCTCAAATTAAGCTTCCCTGGCCTGTTTACTGATGCTTACAATACAGTGATTGGTTATGAACAGTTATGGGTGATAGCGCAAGGACATAAGCTCATTATTTTATTGTCATAATAAGTGCTTGACTTGGACTGAAATAGGTGCCTGTACTCATTTTGGATGCCGGTATTGTTCATATTTAGGTGTAGGAACACAATACTTCTGACCTAACCTTCTGATTCTACAAGCGGTAGATCATTTGATGTGTCAATACTCAGTTCCGGTGAGCTCTTGCCCAAGTCAATCACTGGTTTTCATAATACTAAGTCTCTTTCATACATAGTGGATTACATGTCCAATATACCATGTGTACCTTTGTGTCTAATTTTAAGGGATAGACATTTTATGTGCATTCCTTATGTTATACTGTCACACTGTTATTTGTATGTATAGTATTTATGGAAATCAGTTATGTGTTTTTGGCTTTTCATCATGCCAACCAAAAGTAAACATGATTTGGGGCATAACTCTTCAATTTGATTTACGGCCAGTAATTTCTGATATCTTTTAAGATCAGGCAGATCTTCAAGCAGTGCCCCAGCAGACGTTGCAGTTGTGCCCCGGTTAACACCCCCTCACTGTGTGTCAACAAAGCTGTTTGCCATATTCAGGAGCTGAAGAGGCAATTGGAGAACTGGTGTCAACAGGTAAAATGCTGATGTCATAGTGTGATCATGCAAGAGAGAGAGAACTATGGGGCAAATATCACTGATATAAAAAAATTATCCAATCTGTCTAGAAATACTGTAAGGTTGGATGCATTTCTGTAATTTGTCCTGTCCCCTCTATCAGTCAGGAAATGTTCAGCATCAGATGTCTCATGAAAAACAGCAAAATTGCAAAACTTTTAGGTAAGTAGTGTCTTGTTTATCCAATGTTAGTCTTCATTCAAAGCTTTACATTTACAGCAATTAAAGGGATAGTTCACCCATAATGGTTTCCTTACCCTGTTAGCAGTCTGTGTACAAGATATGACACCAATCCATCCTTTGGTTTAGCTTCCCTGGTAATGTTTCCAAATGCTCATATTTTAGCATTTGTGGCACAAATCCCATTCAAGTCATGGGACTGATATTAGGAAAGCTAAGACTAGAAAGAACAGCAAACTCTGGATCCCTACAAATCAGCTGGGCTAGACAATCTGGACCCTCTCTTTCTAAAATGATCAGCCCAAATTGTTGCAACCCCTATTACTAGCCTATTCAACCTCTCTTTCGTATCGTCTGAGATCCCCAAAAATTGGAAAGCTGCCGCGGTCATCCCCCTCTTCAAAGGAGGAGACACTCTAGACCCAAACTGTTATAGACCTATATCCATCCTGCCCTGCCTTTCTAAAATCTTCGAAAGCCAAGTTAATTAACAGATCACTGAACATTTCGAATCGCCCCGTACCTTCTCCACTATGCAATCTGGTTTCCAAGCTGGTCATGGGTGCACCTAAGCCACGCTCAAGGTCCAAAACGATATCATAACCGCTATCGATAAAAGACAGTACTGTGCAGCCGTCTTCATCGACCTGGCCAAGTCTTTCGACTCTGTCAATCACCGCATTCTTATCGGCAGACTCAATAGCCTTGGCTTCTCAAATGACTGCCTCGCCTGGTTCACCAACTAATTCTCAGACAGAATTCGGAGGGCCTGTTGTCCGGACCTCTGCCAGTCTCTATAGGGTTGCCACAGGGTTCAATTCTCGGGCCGACTCTTTTCTCTGTATATATCAATGATTGCTCTTGCTGCTGGTGATTCTCTGATCCACCTCTACTCAGACGACACCATTCTGTATACGTCTGGCACTTCTTTGGACACTGTGCTAACAAATCTCCAAGCGAGCTTCAACGCCATACAACACTCCTTCCGTAGCCTCCAACTGCTTTTAAATGCTAGTAAAACTAAGTGCATGCCTTCAACCGATTGCTGCCCGCACCCTCCTTCCCGACTAGCATCATTCTTCTGGACGGTTCTGACCTAGAATATGTGGACAACTACAAATACCTAGGTGTCTAGTTAGACTATAAACTCTCCTTCCAGACTCATATTAAGCATTTCCAATCCAAAATTAAATCTAGCATCGGCTTCCTATTTCGCAACAAAGCCTCCATCACTCATGCCGCCAAAACATACCCTAGTAAAACGGACTATCCTACCAATCCTTGACTTCGGCAATGTCATTTACAAAATAGCCCCCAACACTCTACTCAGAAAACTGGATGTAGTCTATCACAGTGCCAACAGTTTTATCACCAAAGCTCCATATACTACCCACTACTGCGACCTGTATGCTCTCGTTGGCTGGTCCTCACTACATATCCGTCGCCAAACCCACTGGCTCCAGGTCATCTATAAGTCTTTGCTAGGTAAAGCCCCGCCTTATCTCAGCTCACTGGTCACCATACCAACACCCACCCGTAGCACGTGCACCAGCAGGTATATTGCACTGGCCACCCCTAAAGCCAACACTTCCTTTGGCCGCCTTTCCTTCCAGTTCTCTGCTGCCAATGACTGTAACGAATTGCAAAAATTTCTGAAGCTGGAGTCTTATATCTCCCTCTCTAACTTTAAGCATCAGCTGTCAGAGCAGCTTACCGATCACTGTACCTGTACACAGCCAATCTGTAAATAGCACACCAACTACCTCATCCCAATATTATTACTTACACTCTTGCTCTTTTGCACCCCAGTATCTCTGCTTGCACATCATCATCTGCACATCTATCACTCCAGTATTAATGCTAAATTGTAATTATTTTCACCTCTAGGGCCTATTTATTGCCTACCTCCCTACTCTTCTACATTTGCAAAAACTGTACATATATTTTTCTATTTTTCTTTTGTGTTATTGACTGTACGTTTGTTTATGTGTAACTCTGTGCTGTTGTTTTTGTCTCACTGCTTTGCTTTATCTTGGCCAGGTCGCAGTTGTAAATGAGAACTTGTTCTCAACTGGCCTACCTGGTTAAATAAAGGTGAAATAAAATAAATCAAATTTGCATTTTTTGTACATCATGTTCAAATCATTCTAAAGTATCTAAAATGTATTGTGAAGCTCAACAAAGTCACTTATAGACGGGTTAGTTGTTTAGCAACAAAACCTATGTGTGCGTAACTATGCGGCAAAACAGTTGTGGTTGGTTAGATTGTTGACAACATGTAAACTATATTTAGTCTCCTACGTTTATTGAAACAAATACATTTGCACAATGATCAATTGTTGTCTCTCAAATACATTGTTACAGTTGTTGATTAGCGAGCTAGTGAATTTTAGCCATATTAGCATAGACGTGACGTCAGTCAAAACACCTCAAAACAAGACGTGGTATGAAGAACAAGAGAAAACTAGCTGAAACGAGCCACCTACGATTCCCCACATGGCAGTTTCTTGTCATTGTTGCTAGCTACCTGGCCATCCAGAATCACAACAACACACAGACTTCTGCCTCATTGAAGTGTGCGCATCGTTTTCATAACGTTGTCAGCTAACCCATTTATAGATGATTTAAACATGCTGCCAACAAATGCTAATTTCAGTCCCATCACTTGAATGGGATTTGTGACACAAATGCTAAACGTTAGCATTCGGGATCTGTGCCAGGGAAACTAAATCAAAGCATGGATAGCCCTCTTACCTTGTCCATATACTGCTTACAGGGTAAGGAAACCAATATGTAATTTTGAAATATGCATGAACTATCCCTTTAATGCGCCTATTTCTTCAGGTACGTGAAGAAATGTGTTCCATCTTTTTCAGATTTCATTCCAGTGAATCAAGTCTTCAATTGTGTCTACAGAGTTATACATTGAAGACATTGGGCTAAGTGCAAGAACCGAAAGAAGTTAATTATTTTTCTCAAATGAGAGGGATACAGTACACAGCCTCGTGTCACATGATGTCCATGAACACAATGGAATATTTCTAGTAACAAAAATGTCCAGTGTAATGGCATCTATAACGTGCACATTATTCTGAATCATCCATATACAGTACAGCCCCTATTGTTTGCAGATGCTTTCTATACAAGGAGCACTTGTAGTGTATTTTCGTTTAGCTTAGTTTAACTGATGACCAATATTTTTCAATAGATAAGGCTACTGGTATACATATACTGTACAAACATCTTTCTTCATTCATACAGAAGGTGACCTGTTGTCTCCGTTGTGTAAGGAAACTACATATGTCCTGGTAAAGTTGGTGTATCAAATTAGGCATCTAGAAGCTGATCGCCAGGATGCAGAGGAAGCTCTACAAACAGAGAAGAAGAGGAGGAGATCATTTGGGAGGTAAATGTATACTATTTCACTGTGGATGCAGCCGTCAAGAAAGGTCAGTCAGTGGCATAAATGTAGCCGGCTAAAGTAAACCTAGCGCAGGACACAAACTCATTTGGGGTTGTTTATTCTGTCGAAGCGTACATTTAAAATAAGAAAATGTAGGACGGAAATCACTGTAAGGTGGTCTCTGTAAAGTAAAGTTCAGTCTAAATCACAATCAAGTGAAGTCAATGTGTTAGTAAAGTACATAAAAACTATCTGAGTACAATAAGTACAAAGAGAAATGCATAAATGGTAATGACTCAGCTTTCTATAAAAAGTACAATAAGTACAAAGAGAAATGCATAAATGGTAATGACTCAGCTTTCTATAAAAAATACAAGAAAATACACAGACCACAGTTAGAATAGAGTTTCTAACATTTTTCAAATGTCTGGGTACAAGTGTCACAGGCTGGGCTCAAACTCAGGTCTCAGATGTGGAGAGTTGGGTGTTCTACCCCTTAGCCACAGTTGGACCCAAACGAAACACTCAAGGCAATACTCCAGGCAAAGTAGATTTAATTTAAAGAAAGGTTCTTTGCAAGTCAAAAATAATCCAACAAAAGTTCTTCTCAGAAATCGGTATACTAACGGAGATAATGTAAACAAAACAGGAGGAAAAACAAAATAACTCCACGAGGGGAGAAAAACAAAATAAAAAAATAACTTAGAAAAGCTTACTTGGGATAGCTTAGATTACTTGGAAAGACTCTGTGGGACACAGCAGGAGACACACAGCCAAGACTCAAAAACCAAGTGAGGAACAAGAGGAAAAAAACACTAATAAGGACACACGAGGAAGAGCTAAGGCAGAGGGAAACACAGGTGACCTCTAGAGGCCCGGAGACAAACAGGAGGCAGGAAGCTGACAGGACCCCCTCCTCTAGGAACGACTCCTGACGTTCCTTCCAGAACACCCTGGCCCCAGGGTGCAAAACTCTCGGATCAGACCTGGGTACAGGATGTCCTTGGCTGGAACCCAGGAGCGCTCCTCTGGCCCGTAGCCCTCCCAGTCCACCAGATACTGCAGAGAGTTCTGGACCCTCCGGGAGTCCAGTATCCGGCGCACTGTGTAGGCTGGCTGGCCGTCAATGATCCTGGAAGGTGGAGGGGGTCTGCGTGGGGGGGCAAAGGGAGAAAACAGGACAGGTTTTAGTAATGAAACATGGAAAGTGGGGTTAATTCTAAGGGAGCGAGGGAGAACCAAACGATAAGAAACAGGGTTAACTTTCCTTGCTATGCGAAAAGGGCCGATGTATTTCTGGGAAAGCTTCTTGGATTCGACCCGGAGGGGCAGGTTCTTAGTAGCCAACCAAACTCTCTGACCAGCTCGGAAACTAGGGGCCGTCCGGCGGCGGCGATTAGCCTGACTTTGGTATCTCTGGGAGGTCCGGCGAGGGTACGCCTGGCCTTCTTCCAGGTCCGCCTACAGCGTTGGACAAAGCGCTGGGCCGAGGGAACACCAACTTGCGCCTCTTCCTCTGGAAATAATGGAGGGGTGTATCCGAACTGGTATTCGAAGGGGGACAATCCGGTGGCTGAGGACTGGAGGGTGTTGTGGGCATATTCAGCCCAAATGATATAGGTGGCCCAAGATTACTGGCCGCCATACACCGCAAGGTGTTCTCCAGATCCTGATTAATCCGTTTCGTTTGGCCATTAGACTCTGGATGGAACCCAGACGATAGGCTGGCTGTGGCCCCAATAAGCCTGCAGAAGGCCCCCCAAAACCGGGACGAGAATTGGGGACCTCGGTCGGAGACAACGTCCAGGGGAATTCCAAATATCCGGAAGACATGGTTCATGAGGAGCTCAGCAGTCTCCTTGGCCGAAGGCAGCTTGGGCAGGGGAATAAACCGGGCAGCCTTAGAGAACCGGTCTACAACCACTAGGATGACTGTGTTGCCCTGGGATGGAGGAAGTCCCGTAACAAAGTCCAGAGAAAGGTGTGACCATGGCCTGCGAGGAACAGGTAAGGGATGGAGAAGTCCCTGGGGTCGCTGACGTGTCGACTTTCCCTGGTTGCACACAGGGCAGCCTCAACATAGACCTGCACGTCATTCTTGATGGACGGCCACCAAAACCGCCGCTGGAGGAATTCCAGTGTGTGAGCACTACCTGGATGGCATGTCAAGGGCGACTCATGACCCCACTGCAAGACGCGGGCCTGAACAGAGAGAGGAACGTACCACCGCCTGGATCGGGCTCATGAACAAGGGCCTCTCGTACCCCTCTTTCTAGTTCCCACTGAAGAGGTGTGACGATCCTAGACCTTGGAATAATCGATGCCAAGGGCTTCTCTTGTATTTCGGGAGAATAGGCTCGAGACAGGGCATCCGGCTTGACGTTCTTGGTGCCAGGTCTGTAAGACAGGAGAAACTGGAATCGATTAAAAAAAAGGGACCATCGTGCTTGCCGAGGGTTCATCCGCTTTGCCTGTTGGAGATATTCCAGGTTCTTGTGGTCTGTGAGAACCTGGAAAGGATGCTGAGCCCCCTCAAGCCAATGGCGCCACTCTTCCAAGGCCAGTTTTATCGCAAGCAACTCTCGATCCCCCACGTGGTAGTTGCGCTCGGCCTCGGACAGGCGGCGAGACATGAAGGCACAAGGGTGTAATCTTCCATCCTCACCCCTCTGTGACAGGATGGCTCCCACCCCACCTCTGAGGCGTCCACCTCCACCACGAAAGGTCTTTCTGGGTCAGGGATCACCAGAATCGGAGCAGAAGTGAAGCGGCGCTGAGATCCTCGAAGGCCCCTGCTGCTTCCGGACCCCAGTGAATCTTGGTCCCTCCTCCCTTGGTAAGCGTCATCAAGGGGGCTACCACAGAGCTGAAATTCTTAATGAACTTCCGATAGAAGTTAGAAAAGCCAATGAACCGTTGAACCTCCTTGACCGTGGCAGGTGTGGGCCAGTTGTGGACCGCTTTGACCTTCTTGGGATCCATCTCTAGGTGGCCGGGAGTGACAATAAACCCGAGAAACTGAGTCTGGGAAACATGAAATTCACACTTCCTAGGTTTAACGTAGAGGTGATTGTCAAGGAGCCTCTGGAGAACTCTGCTAACATGCCCCTCATGCTCCTTCAGTGACCTCGAGAAGATGAGGATATCATCCAGGTACACGAAGACGAACAGATTAAGCATATCCCGGAGAACATCATTAATAACGAGTCAAGGAGCAGTGGGTCGCTAGCGGGCTCATCCTGACACTACCAGCGACAATGTAAAGCGCCAAATTCAAAATCCGAAAGTTGAATTACTAAACATCCACCAATATACAAGTGTTCCATACTCATCAAAAGCTCTGTTTCTTGGCAATATCACAGCGTTGTCAGATTTCAAAAAGGCTTTACGGCGAAAGCAGCACATTCATTTGTTTGAGGCTAGCACCTCACATATTTTCCAATAGCCATGTATCGATTAGCCATCATGGCACACACATAACACATTTCACAGCGAAAACAAATCAATTACCTGTTGAAGAACTTCTGCTGAGGTCATCCTAAGTGTCCAACGAAGACAATCCATGGTTCTTTTGTTAGAAAAAGTAACGCTTTTTATCCATAAATCCTCCATTTGGTTCAAGCGTTATAATCAGAAACGACAGCTTCCACTACTCCATTGAAACGCTGGGCGCGAACTCGCTCAACTTATACCTATAAACTTGTCCAAAAACAATCAAACATAGTTTTAAATGTATCCTTAGGAACACTTTTACGTATATTTACTATTATAAATCAGCCGGAATATAAACTGATCAATAACGAGGCTACAAAAGACACTCCGTGACTTCTCGTGCGCGCGCCACGGAACTTTTCTCAGAAAGAGGGTCTCATTGTTTGGTGTTTTTCTCTGCTCTAAATTCATCCAAAATGGAGGGAAACACCGTCTCGAGGCTGTTGACATCATAAGGAAGCGACGTGTACTGCATTCATATGCCTATATATGGTCATTTTCAATAGGGAGGGGTTCCCAAATGAGCAATGTGTCAAAATCACTTTTTCCAGGACAGAAATTCCTCGGGGTTTTGCCTGCTATATGCGTTCTGTTTCACTCACAGACAAATGGATGACAGTTTTGGAAAATTCAGAGTGTTTCCGATCCAATGGTACTAAATATATGCATATCCTATTTTCTGGGCCTGAATGGGAGGCATTTTACTTTGGGCACGCCAGGCTCTCCAAAACAGTCACCTCTGCTGCTGCTCCTAGAGAAGTTAATCAGGGCTTGGAATACTGCGGGGGCATTGGTGAGCCCGAACGGCATCACCCGATATTCATAGTGCCCCGTGGGCGTGTTGAAGGTCAGTCTTCCATTCGCCTCCTTGCCGGATCCGCACGAGATGGTAAGCATTGCGGAGATCCAGTTTAGTAAAAATGGAAGCCCCTTGAAGCAGCTCAAAAGCAGTGGCCATGAGAGGAAGGGGGTTTCGATTCCGAACCGTGATCTTGTTGAGTCCCCGGTAATCAATACAAGGCCTAAGACCCCCGTCTTTCTTTTCAACAAAAAAGAAGCCCGCCCCAGCCGGGGAAGTAGAGGCACAGATGATGCCGGCTGCCAAGGACTCCTTAATGTAGGTGTCCATAGCTGAGTGCTCGGGAGGATAAGGAAAGATCCGACCTCTAGGAGGGCAGGAACCAGGGAGTAGATCAATGGCACAGTCATACGTGCGGTGAGGCGGTAAGGAAGTAGCCCGGGACTTGCTGAACACTGCCTTGAACCGATGGTAAACACTGGGGACTCGGAAGACGTCAACAGACTCTTGAAACTGGGTACTAGGGGCTGAGGGACTCTGAAGCATGCAGGTGAGTTGGCAAGTGGGACCCCAGCTTAGAATGGTGCCAGTAGGCCAGTCGATCTGGGGATTATGTCTGCACAGCCAAGGGTGACCCAGGATAATAGGATACTCGGGGATGTCAATGAGATAGAAGGTCTCCTCCTGCTGGTGTTGAAAGATGGTAAGTCGCAGGGACTGAGTCGCCTCTGTAACTTCTCCTGGTTCCAGAGGTCTGCCATCTAAGGCTGTAACTGCCTGGGGTTGAGGAAGTAGTTGGGTAGGGATCTTAAGTTCCTTAGCCAAGGTTAAATCCAGGAAATCACCTGCAGCGCCGGAATCGATCATAGCCTGGACCCGATGCTGGTGGCCCTCCCAGGACAGTGGCTGGAATAGCTAGGACAGCGTTAGTAGGAGGAGCTCTAATTTTCCCCATCACAGCCCTCCTGTAGCTAGGCGGGGACAGGCGTTTCCCGAAAGCTCGGGGCAAGTGGAGCGGAAGTGGCCGGCAACCCCGCAGTAGAGGCACCGACGCTCCCTCATGCGACGTTCCCTTTCGTTGGGAGAAAGCCTGGAACGGCCTAACTGCATGTCCTCCGGGGAATCCTGGAGCTGTTCAGGAGCCGGGGAAGCTCTGAATGACGGAGCCCAAATTGGAGAAACAGAGCTGCTCGGAGGAACTAGGGACTGAGACACCTGGCGGCGAGCCGTTCTCCGCTCTCTCAGACGATTGTCCAGGCGGATGGCCAATGCTATGAGGGACTCGAGATCCCCAGCTGGTTCTCGGGTGGCTAACTCATCTTGAAGGGGCTCAGAAAACCCTCCCTGAAAACAGACCCTCAGCGCTTCATCATTCCATCCGCTCCTTGCTGCTATGGTCCGAAATTCAATGGCAAAATCGGCCGTGCTTTGGGAACCCTGACGGAGAGACAGTAGGCGCTTGGAAGCTTCCCGACCACTGACAGGATGATCGAACACCCGCTTGAACTCTTCTACAAATGCCGCGTAGGAGTCACAACAGGCCTCCTGGGATTGCCACACCGCAGAGGCCCAGGAGAGCGCCTTGTCTGAAAGAAGGGTAATGATGTAAGCGATCTTGGAACGGTCTGTGGGAAAACTTGAGGGTTGGAGCTCGAAGGTGAGGAAACCCTGGCAAGAACTTGGATCTCCAGAAAAGGGCTTGGGAGGTGGTAGTCGGGGCTCCACCACTGGAGAAGGCCTGTAACCACTGGGGGGTGACCCGGAGGAAGGGGAAGGACCAGGGAGGCGTTCAAAGAGCTGGCGGATGGAACTCATCATATCGGCCAGGAGTTGAGAATGACTGGCCATCAGCTCTTCTTGTCGGCTGAGAACGGCTTCATGACGCTGGAAAGATGCCTCATGTTGAGCGATCACCACCAACAGGTCCTTGGAACTGAGTGTTTCTGAGTCCATGATTGACTTGGTTTTTCTGTCACAGGCTGGGCTCAAACTCAGGTCTCAGATGTGGAGAGTTGGGTGTTCTACCCCTTAGCCACAGAGGAGGTACAGTTGGACCCAAACAAAACACTCAAGGCAATACTCCAGGCAAAGTAGATTTAATTTAAAGAAAGGTTCTTTGCAAGTCAAAAATAATCCAACAAAAGTTCTTCTCAGAAAGAGGTATACTAACGGAGATAATGTAAATAAAACATGAGGAAAAACAAAATAACTCCACGAGGGGAGAAAAACAAAATAAAAAAATAACTTAGAAAAGCTTACTTGGGATAGCTTAGATTACTTGGAAAGACTCTGTGGGACACAGCAGGAGACACATAGCCAAGACTCAAAAACCAAGTGAGGAACAAGGAGAAAAAAACACAGCTAAAATACTCTAGGGGAAACAAGACACAGGTGACCTGGATAACGCTAATAAGGACACACCAGGAAGAGCTAAGGCAGAGGGGAACACAGGTGACCTCTAGAGGCCCGGAGACAAACAGGAGGCAGGAAGCTGACAACAAGATGTCCAGAAACAAAATGACATCTTGCATGAAAAACAAAAATACATAAAGTAATAAAACAATATGAATACTGACAAACACACTGTCCACTTGATACCCTAACCCCACAGTGAACAGTAGATCCTCATCTCACCCATACAGCACTGGGGGAAATGATATACACTATATACAGTATACAAAAGTATGTCACCATATAAATTAAAATGTTAAAATGAAACAAAATACAACACCCTCAAGCTTTACATGAAATTGAATGTCATTCTGATAATTACTCACGCTTCAAACAATGTTATCAACTCCACAAAGTTGTTCTGAGAACACTGGTATTCATTTATGCTCATTTCGAGGCAGCGCTCCTAGTGGCCTTTTTACCTCATTGCTACCAGCATGTTACATGTGCAACCAGAGGGAAAAAAACTCTAGACCACCTTTACGCCACACACAGAGACGCGTTCAAAGCTCTCCCTTGCCCTTCATTTGGCAAATCTGACCATAATTCTATCCTCCTGATTCCTGGTTCCAAGCAGCGGGACTCAAACCCGGAAGCTTATAAGAAATCCCCCTATGCCCTCTGACGAACCATCAAACAGACAAAGCGTCAATACAGGACTAAGATCGAATCGTACTATACCGGCTCCAACGCTCGTCGGATGTGGCATGGCTAGCAAGCTATTACAGAGTACAAAGGGAAGCACAGCTGCGAGCTGCCCAGTGACACGAGCCTACCAGACGAGCTAAATTACTTCTATGCTCGCTTCGAGGCAAGTAACACTGAAACATGCATGAGAGCATCAGCTGTTCCGGACGACTGCGTGATCACGCTCTCCGTAGCCGATGTGAGTAAGACCTTTTAACAGGTCAACATTCACAAGGCCGCAGGGCCAGACGGATTATCAGGATGTGTAATCCGAGCATGCGCTGACCAACTGGCAAGTGTCTTCACTGACATTTTCAACCTCTCCCTGTCTGCGTGCTCAGTCCCCTCTTGTACTCCCTGTTCACTAATGACTGCATGGCCAGGCATGACTCCATCATTAAGTTTGCCGATGACACAACAGTGGTAGGCCTGATCACCGACAACGACGAGACAGCCTATAGGGAGGAGGTCAGAGACCTGGCCGTGTTGTGCCAGGACAACAACCTCTCCCTCAACGTGATCAAGACAAAATAGATGATTGTGGGCTACAGGAAAAGGAGGATTGAGCACGCCCCCATTCTCATCGACGGGGCTGCAGTGGAGCAGGTGGAGCAGGTGGAGAGGTTCAAGTTCCTTGGTGTCCACATCACCAACAAACTAACATGGTCCAAGCACACCAAGACAGTCGTCAAGAGGGCACGACAAAACCTATTCCCACTCAGGAGACTGAAAAGATTTGGCATGGGTCCTCAGATCCTCAAAAGGTTCTACAGCTGCACCATCGAGAGCATCCTGACTGGTTGCATCACTGTCTGGTATGGCAACTGCTCGGCCTCCGACCGCAAGACACTACAAATGGTAGTTCGTACGGGCCAGTACATCACTGGGGCCAAGCTTCCTGACCATCCAGGACCTCTATACCAGGCGGTGTCAAAGGAAGGCCCTAAAACTTGTCAAAGACTCCATCCACCCAAGTCATAGACTGTTCTCTCTGCTACCGCACTGCAAGCGGTACTGGAGTGCCAAGTCTAGGTACAAGAGGCTTCTAAACAGCTTCTACCCCCAAGCCATAAGACTCCTGAACATCTAATCAAATGGCTACCCAGACTATTTGCATTGCCCCCACCCTCTTTTACGCTGCTGCTACTCTCTGTTATTATTATCTATGCAGAGTCACATTAATAACTCTACCTACGTGTACCTCAATTACCTCGACTAACCGGTTCCCCCGCACATTGACTCTGTACTGGTACCCCCTGTATATAGCCTCCCTATTGTTATTTTACTGTTGCTCCTGAATTATTTGTTACTTGTATTTTTTTTGTATTTTTCTTAAAACTGCATTGTTAGTTAAGGGCTTGTAAGTAAGCATTTCACTGTAATACCTGTTGTATTCGGCGGATGTGACAAATACAATTTTATGCCATCTAGTGGATATAAAGGAATACAGCTAAGTGCTTTTACCACCTGGCTACATTCTCCCCTGCTACAAAGTCAACGTCCTCAGTGACTTAGCACAAGTTTTTCTAACTTCTCTTACAGCTTCTCTGAAGATTACAGTACCCAGACTGGTTATAACCTGGGACAACACTTCGGGACAGAGTGAAACTGCATTATTACAAGCTGATTTAGGAGCATTATACAGGTTTGAGTGTACCCAAGCATTTTCACTGGTACTTCTGCGTGGAGCAGGAACGGGCACTTCACAGAATAATCTGCATGAACTGGCTCAGAAACATCTTGTTCCTCAGTTACATCGTCATGTTCCTCTCTACCAGAAAAATAACTGTCACTATCAGTGTTACCAATAGGTTCTGTGTTTCCCTCTCGAGTTACCTTTGGATAGGAGACACCACAAAAAAAGTATTTAACCAGGCAAGTCAGTTAAGAACAAAGTCTTATTTACAATGACAGCCTACACCGCTCATACCCGGACGACGCTGGGCCAATTATGCACCGCCCTATGGGACTCCCAATCACATCCGATTGTGATTCAAACCCAGGTGTCTGTAATGATGCCTCTAGCACTAAAATGCAGTGCCTTAGACCGCTGCGCCACTCGGGAGCCCTAGAAAAGCTTCTCGAAAGGAAAAAGCTTCTATTAAAGAAAACCCTCTGAGTTTTATTAGATAGATAGCACTGAATCCATGATTTGGCAGAGGTTGAAAAGCCATAACAGATACGTTTTCTCAACAACAGATTATGGCCAATAATATCAAAGGCTGCAGCTCAGTGCAGCTCCCACAATCTTCTTATTATCAATTTCTTTCAACCAATCATCAGTTATTTGTGTCAGTACAGGACATGTTGAGTGCTCTTCTCTATAAGCATGCTTAAAGTCTGTTGTTAATTGGTTTACAGAGAATTAGCATTGTATTTGGTCAAACACCATTTTTTCCAACAGTTTGCTAAGAACTGTCAGCAAGCTGATAGGTCTGCTGTTAGAACCAGTAAAGGCCATGGACATCAGTTCCTTACTCTTTGCGAATACAATGTATATTTCTTTTTTTGGTCACAGGTTGTAGAGTTGAAAATATGAATCGAGGTAGAAGGTAGAACATTTTCACAATTAAAGGAAGAGATTTCAGAGCTGCAGAAAGAAGTCCATGCAACTGTAAGTGATGTCATAGTTATGTTGGCATGTCATATTTTTCACAATATTTCTTTTATTGCGTACGATATCCTCCTAATGTTGTGTCTGGGCATATTCCAGAGACTTGCAGGTGAAGCGGCGGTCTCTCACTCCGAGGAGGTGTTCCGTAAAAGAAACATCAGGATACTTCATGATCTTCATGAGGAAGAGTATGAACTGAAGAGTATGAACTGGAGATTGAGGACTACAGCAAATAGATCTATGAGAGGTATATCACTTTGTTCATATCACAATATCTTATATTCACCTATGTCAGGGCGTGTGCGTACTGGAGCGAAGTCAGGTGCAGGAGAGCAGAGTGTTGTGGACAGGCACACACTTTATTTAGACCGGAGGAACTAATAGATGAACGCAGCTGCGTTAAATACCTCCATGAAAATGGTAAAAGGTGCAAACCAGTCACACAAAACACAGTGTAACAAAATAACCAACTTCGTGCAAACACACGGAAATTAAGCACACTAGTAATGGCGCGTCAAAACCAAAATGACACGTAACACAAAACAATTCCACTCAAAGACATGATGGGGAACAGAGGAATAAATACATGCAGTGTAATTGGGAAATGAAAACCAGGTGTGCAGGGAACAAGACAAAACAAATGTATCAATGAAAAATGGAGCGGCGATGGCTAGAAAGCCGGTGATGTCGACCGCCGAACGCCGCCCGAACAAGAAGAGGAGCCGACATCGGCTGAAGTCGTGACAATCTAATACTAATCACTAAGGAAAGGAATCCGTAACACCATTATACATTGCAGTATCAAGTACTTGGTCAGTGTTACTCTGATGGTGGGTCCCTCTGACGTGTGTGTGTGCGTACATACCTGTATGTATGTGTGTGTACCTACGTACGAGTGTGTGTCTCTTCCTGTTCAGAAGAACAGGAAGCACATGAAGCAGAAGATCAGTGTGAACAAGGACCAGAGAGCAGAGGCTAAGGAGGAGCTGTCCCAGATGGCTACGCTGCACGCCAATGCCAAGGTCAACTTGGAGGAGCTGGAGCAGAAGACCTTCATGGTGGAGCAGAGGATGAGGGTGTGAAAAGAACCATGCACTTAGCTAGACATCCATGCACTCTTACCTGTAGTAAATTCATCCTAGATATAGAGGTTGCATATCCTTATTGACACGTCTAATGTTTAGCCCTTTGACCATTAGATATTGTCAATCACGTAATCTGCACTAGTTGTCAGTGAAATAAGCACATACTTTTAGAGATTCATCCATGCAACTACCAAGTTGGGTTTGTGAAAGGAGCACTTGAAGAAAGACGTTCAGATATGCACTAGTAGATCTATGTACAATGATGGAATGGGCTTCTTTACAAGTGTTACTGATGCAACACATCAATATCTCCTCAGAAAGTGACTGAGAATCTGAAGAAAGACGAGCGAGATGAAAGCCCTGGCCATTCTGAAGGTAAATCTTTACTGTCTGTTTTCTTTACAGTTTTGAGTTTCACGGTTGGTTCTGTCGAGTATCTTTTTACTTTCAGGTTTTAAACTTTATTTCAGGATAAAATAACAACTATTGAGGTAGAATTACACCAGGAGCAAACCAACCCAGAAAACGCCAGATGGGAACTTCATAAGGAATTTGAGGAAGCGTCATCAGCTACAAAACAACTGGAAATTGAAACTGAAAAACTGAGAAAGACTTACAATGATAAATCTGAGGTAATCTAACATTTTATGTTCAGTTTACTGTATTTCTATTTTAGTGAGAGATGTTAAGTATTTCAAATTCAGTTGCTTATTCATTTCTCTGTTTCAGAAAATGTTAAGTTTAAGGGAACAACTCAGTGATATTCTAACAGAAGACAACAGCACTTCAGTTTGTCTGTAAAAGGAACGGAACCTAAAACTTGCCCATCAAAATACAGTCAAGGTACAATAAAGCACTTACCACTGTGTGTAATTTTCAAAATAGTGAGAAATGTAATGGATATTAGCACAACACATTCCATAACATCATGTATTTCATCTAATAGACACGCATGATTTTCAAGTTATAAGGTCATGTATTTTGAATCAGAAGGTGGGTGGGACTTGTTGAAAGTTATTGATGTTGAAATCAGGCTGCCAATGTTCATTGTGGCTCATGGTTCATTCATTTCAATCTCGTTTATCATTGATAGGAATTACACCAAGCTGTTACCAAGAGGTTTAACCATGCCTTGAGTAGGATCGCAGACCTCAGTGCTAAGTCCAAAGAGTACAGAACAGGGTCTGACATGACGGAGAAAACAGCAGCCGATATGCCAGATGTCATTGAAGAACTACAGTAAAAATCTGTCCTCTCTTCACAACCACCCTCTGTTCTGCCAATATAATATAATAGGCCTTCTACCCTATCTAGAGTATTTTGAATTTATTATCATTGTAAGCCTGTTGCACCAGAGACCCTGGAAAGCTTGAATGTATTAGTTTGATTCATGCTGTGCTCAGAGCATGAAGCGTCACTATTAACTTTGAAGTCTTGGCTTTTCCATCATTGATATCACCACAGGAATCAGCTTGGCATTATTCCAAATCAATTGATTGCCATTCACCTGTATTTCACATTTATCAGGTTTGTCTTTGATGCCGTAGAGTTCCTAAACCAAACAGCTATGTTGATCATGAACACCGTGGAACGTGATATCACCAACTGTCAACAATGGATGGAGCCAACAGTGGAAACTCATACTACTCTGTTCACAACCAGACAGCAGAACATGGAGGAAACCAAGGTAACAAAACACTGGGTCATTTGGTTGATACAAGGTGGTTTGGTTTATGTTGTACTCACTGTATTTGACTAATACAGCAAATTTAGCTGGAATTGTGGATTTTAACTCTTGAGACCATGTACAATTTAGATTCACCTGAAATGTTGACTTGCCATTTGTTTTAACGTCAGGTAGTCTGAGTGCTTGAAACAAACAATGTTCAGTTTTCAAACATGCCCATTGGCATTTGTTTTCAGAGTAGTACTGTATATTGGGAACAAACACAGGAGAATGTCTGAAAGGGTCTTCAGCTTATTGTGTAGTTATTTGTGGATTAGCGTCAGTAGAATTACTCACCACAATCCGTTGTGAGAAGACAACAACAGCATCCTAAGCAATTAAAATTACAAGCCAAGGCCAATCTTGCTTTTTTTTTTAAAGGAGTCACAAATAACTGATGAAAGGTTTTAGGTCACTCCTGTATTGGTGAATCTTTCTTGGTTATACATTTGCTGTATCCAGTTACCTGTATGTTAAAACATCATATTCATTTCAACACAAGGCTATTGTTTTCAACCTCACACCATTGACAACACAGTGATAAAACACCTTTTCATCATTCTAATATTTTTTGGTATTCACCTCAAAAAGGATATGAGTGGGGGAAAAAATAGTAGATTTTCTGTCTTGTACATTATTGGATATTTAAATGCTTTGTTTTAAAGCCTTATATATTGTAAGGATTTCATCTACAGCATGCAGGAGAGGATGATCAGCCCAGCCAGGGCCTCGTGGCTGATGGGAGTCTCACATGGCTTATCTAATGTGAAATCGCCATGTGGTATAGAGTTTCATTAAACGGTGATCAAGAATGCATTAGTTCAAAACAAGAAAAGGCAATGGAGCTTAGGCCGCCATGCATCCGCGAGCGCAGCAACTTTAAAGAAGTTGTTGGCGTGAGACAATTTAAGAATTAGGAAGTCTTCCTTATAGATACAAGTCCCATTAGCCTGATAAAAGGCAGTCATGCAAAAAGAGCTTTAGTCTTTTTCACTTGAAAAAATAAAATGGAAACAACAATAGGCCTATAGCCCCTCTCACCAAATGAAAAGATCAAGAGTTAGAGAGAGTGTTAGGTTATCAGGAAATGGGTTACTTTGATCATTAGGTTCAATATAAAGCACTCACATAATGTCCACATTAGCATAACATAATAAGCACACTAAGCATTTGGGAACCGCCGTGCGTGACTCAGAGAATGGCGCACACACTGTAGTGGCTGGACACGTTTGAGATATGAAATTACACAGGAGAAAGTTGCTGACCTCATATCATTGGAAGGCCCTGGAGGTCACTATGGATGTTGACTGTTGGGATGTTAACTGTCAGGTAGAGCCAATTAGCATGGCTATCAGCTCAGAGGAGGAGTGTGTGTGTGTGTGTGTGTGTGTGTGTGTGTGTGTGTGTGTGTGTGTGTGTGTGTGTGTGTGTGTGTGTTTTTGTTGGCATGCTCATCGGGTTTCCACAGCATCAACAAACATAATTCACCTCTGTTGCCTGTATATACTGGAGACACAGTTTAAATGAAATTAAATGAAATCAGCTTGTCTTGTTGTCCTGCAGGTAAACTGGCTGCCATCTCCAATCCCCAAACCCAAACATTTCCGAAGCGTTTCCACCATCAACATGGTGTCTTCCTTCGTTAATTTAATCAAGCGGTTAGCGGACTTTCGACGTAGTCACTGTGGATAAAGTAAACAATGCAAACAAACCGCAGACGCCATCAGTTTCTTATGGGCAATGAAGTGTAATTTGTTCAATTTACACTTCAGACAACAGCACCCATCAGATGGGCTTTGTCAGTAGTGCTGCACGCCTTGCCTGCTGTAATTAAACCTGAAATCAATAGCAGGCATTTGTCATGTTTACGGCCCGTCTCTCTCCCTCTCTTTCTGCTGGGTTAAACTCATCACTTTAGTGCGGCTGCTGTTGTGTTTTACTGCAGAGACACACTTCATTATGGTTCCTTCGTTCTGCAGGTACAGTATAGTACAGTGCAGTCGAGATAGGCACCAGGATACAGGGGCGGGGGTGAGGGAGAGAGAGAGAGAGAGAGAGAGAGAGAGAGAGAGAGAGATTGTTATTTATTTGCTTGATTCCCCCGAATAGTGTCCAGTTTAATTGTCTGTGTTTGTCCCTGTGTGCCCTAGTTTGTAAGAATCACACGTACACCAGTATACACTTACAAGCACATACAGATACAGTCGCACAGACATGTACACGTTCCACCTCCTAAACAACCTATGACAAAATATGTTATTGGAAATCAATTTTAAGCTCGTCATAATGCTGAGTATACAGTATTTCCTAAATACATAAATCTATGACTTCACTCCCAGGCCTATGGGATCATAAGAATGCGTATCTCTCCTTTCTGTAGGCCCAGCCTGGGACAGTGATCCATATCTTTGATCACTCATAAAGTATCTGACATCCAACGTGTACAGTATTAAGTACAGTATAACTGCTGCTTCAGCATGTATTGTTCTTTGGTAGAACTGTAGCAGCTCTCCTCCACTAGGGCCTGATGGAACCAACCACCATGATGGAACTCCTCAGTCATACTGTACCCACTTAGAAAACGGCAACCTGCCATGTCTCCTCAATACTCTCTGTGACCATTCTCATAAGCCCTGTCAATTGCTTGATGTGTTATCAAGATATGTAATTTAGTAATTTTTTGGGGGTAATTTTTATTAGGATCCCTATTAGCTAACACCATAACGCTAGCTAATCTTCCTGGGGTCCAACACCGATTAACAAGACACCAATTTACAAACAACCACAATCAAGACTTCACAAACATTCAAGTAGACAATACAGACAATTAGAATACCTGACAGGAAACACATTTAACATTCAGTTGATACTTTCTATTTGCTGTCCAGTCATATGGTCTATCGCAGTAGATGTTCTTTTATTTTTTTTCTTGAAGGTGGATTTACTTTTTGCCTGAGAAATATGGATTGGTATAAAGTTCCATTCAGCTATAGCTCTATATAAAACTGTAGATTTAAGGCGATTTGTCCCTGGCTTGAGTTGTTTTAGCTGCTCTGAATTCGCCTGTCTGGTTTGTTGGTTATGCGTGCTAGTATGTACTAATTGGACTGAGAAATACTGTGGTTTTTTGAAAAATATAACATTCCTAAAGAAAATCAGAAGACTAGATAGTAATTTGTTTTTAACGTGAAGCCATGAGAGATTCTGATGCATTTTAATAATATTCATACGGTTTTGAGCCATTTGGAGCTTTTTTATATCTTTCTTTGCTGCAGATGACCATATAACCAGACAGTACTCTAAGTGTGATAGGAGCAGGGATTGAATTACCTGATTCAGAGTGCTAGATGTTACATACTCTGAACATTTTCTTGTAACAGCAATTCCCTTACCCATCTTAATAACGATATTATCTGTGTGTTCTAACCATGATAAAGCTGTGTCCAACATGACGCCTAGTAGTTTCCATTTTTTCACTTGCTCTACATGCGTTATATTCATCGACAAGTTCAATTGGGGGTCATCAGCAATCATATATCTTGAACCAAATACAATAGATTTAGTTTTAGAAATGTAAAACTGGGTTTAAAAAAAGTATAACTGAACTTGTGTTTCTCTGTGTGTGTTGTAGGCTGACCTAAAGGTAGCCCTTAAGAGAAGGTTGAGTTGGCCCATGAGTACAGAGACCTTAAGAATGCCTTCATGATCGCCAAGTGGGAGGCTGTGTGTGTGTTTGACGAAAGGAACCAAGCAGAGGAATTTTTTTATGACCACTGTCACGATCTTCATTGACGGACCAAGGCGCAGCGTGCCGGGTTGAGTTGAACATAATTTATTTCGTTAACTCACTCACTCGATCAAAACAAAGCTCAAAACAAAGCTCAAAACAAAGCTCAAAACAAAGCTCAAAACAAAGCTCAAAACAAAGCTCAAAACAAAGCTCAAAACAAAGCTCAAAACAAAGCTCAAAACAAAGCTCAAAACAAAGCTCAAAACAAAGCTCAAAACAAAGCTCAAAACAAAGCTCAAAACAAAGCTCAAAACAAAGCTCAAAACAAAGCTCAAAACAAAGCTCAAAACAAAGCTCACACCAACAGCACATACACAGAGTCAACTTCCCACAAGGCTGGAGGGAAAAATGGCTGCTTAAGTGTGGTTCCCAATCAGAGACAACGATAGACAGCTGTCCCTGATTGAGAGCCACACTCAGCCAAAACAAAGAAATAAAAAAGAACATAGAATGCCCACCCCAAATCACACCCTGACCAAACCAAAATGAGACATAAAAAGGCTCCAACAGGTCAGGGCGTGACAACCACAAACAGTTAGGCTCTCTACTACATGTGTCTACTTGCTAATGTGATTAAATTATGAAGCTTTACATTTTGAATCATAATCACAATCATTGAATCATACATTTAAATCATAATATGATATTATATTAAATTACACTCACCTGACAGTTTCTTAGGTACACTCATCAACCCCCCTTTTGCCTCCAGAACAGCTTGAATTATTTGGGTCATGGATTCTACAAGTCGGAAACGCTCCACAGGGATGTTTCATCAATGCTGAGGCGATGGCATCACACAGTTACTGCAGACTGGATGGCGGTACACCACCGCCACCAGCCTGTACTGTTGACACCAAGCAGGATGGGTCCATGATGCAACAGGAACCGGGATTCGTTGTACTAGGCAATGTTTTTCCACTCCTCGATTGTCCAGTGTCTACTGGAGCCGCTTCGTCTTGTTTTTAGCTGATAGGAGGGGAACCTGGTGTGGTCATCTGCTGCAATAGCCCATCCTTGACAAGGATCGATGAGTTGTGCATTCCAAGATGCCGTATTGCACACCACAGATGTACTGCGCCTTCATTTGTCTGTTTGTTAGCTTGCACGATTCTTGCCATTCTCTTTCGACCTTTCTCATCAACGAGCTGTTTTTGCAGCCCTAGACAATGTCATATGTTAAAAGCCCAGGAGGACGGTCGTTTATGAGATACTGGATCCGGCGTGCCTGGCACTGATGATCATACCATGCTCAAAGTCGCTTAGGTCACTCGTTTTGCCCATCCTAACGTTCAATCTATCAGTAACTGAATGCCTCGATGCCTGTCTGCCTGCTTTATATAGCAAGCCAAGTGACTCACTGTCTGTAGGAGCAATACATTTTTGTGATTGGGGTGGTATACCTAATAAACTAGCCGTTGAGTGTATATTATTATCAGTTTGCCAGTTGATTGGAATGTTTCTTTGCATGGTCAGTTATTTTCGGATGGTTTTAGTTGGGCAACCAATGAGGAGGTTACTGCAGTAATCTGATCTTAATGAGATAACTTTAGTGTAGGAGGATTATGGATGTGATATAGTAGTATTTCTGCCAAGGGGGAGTTGAGAGAGGCGATGGGTGGATGGAATTCATGCAAACGCATAAAGACTAAGTTCACTATGCAGTCTTGAATGGGTCTCTGAATAAGAATTTGTCCGGAATAGCACCCTATTCCCTTTATAGTGCACTACTTTTTCACCAGGACCCATAGGGCTCTAGTCAAAAGTAGTGCACTTTAAAGGGAATAGGGTGCTATTTCAGATGCATCCTTAGTCTTTATGTGTTTGCATGAATTGTCTTTCAAGGTTTTCCAAGGTGACATGTTTCATTATGTTTATGTTACACATTAGCTTCTGTTCACTAGGTGGTCAATGGGAGAGAGAACCATAGCAAGCACAGGTAAAGAATAGAAAAGAGAATGCACTTGCAATGCTAATACTCCCAAAGGTCTTAAATGAGAAACTACAGAACAACTTATACTCCCAAAGGTATTGAATAGTTGTGAGAGACTACAGAATCGTTTTGGTCTTTATGGTCCGGGACGCAATTTAACTTTGATCTTGAGAGGAATTGCAGATGACAACCATATTCTATAGCCTAACCAGGAAATAAAACATGCACTGCCCGGCACTGCACTGGCAATAAGCAATAGACATGATTTGTTTCCCAAAATGACTAATACCTTTACTTGAGCAATTCCTCATCTGACTGCATGAATGTTATCAAGTGAGAAATGCATGCAGAAATAAAATCCTGTGGACAGGATTCTCCACGCTCATGATCAAAGCCTGATTCAGCCTCCCTCAACCATTTCTGTTTGTTTCAACTCTAGACAGGTTTAGAATAGCACCCCCGTCCCAGCAATCACATTCTCTCCCCAAATTAAGCTTGATTATATGCCTGTAATTTACTTGAATTGACTATCATTATAGAATAGATAATGTTTCTCAGTGTTATTTTTTTTAAATCTCATCTAGACCTATTAATGTTTTTACCTAGGTAACCAAAATCTCTCATTTGCTCATTACAAATACAAAACAGAGTTAAGGTAAGGTTATCTTACCTCATTTGCGCACATTGTAAATAGATTTGGTTTTTTTTCTACTGTATTATTGACTGTATGTTTGTTTACTCCAATGTGTAACTCTGTGTTGTTGTATGTGTCGAACTGCTTTGCTTTATCTTGGCCAGGTCGCAGTTGTAAATGAGAACTTGTTCTCAACTTGCCTAACTGGTTAAATAAAGGTGAAATAAAAAGTGAATATGTAGTGAATTGTTGGTTTTTGATTGATTTGCTCATTTTCATATCCCTCTGTCAATCTCATTTCTATCAGTTGCCATTCTCAATACACAATGTTACAATGTTTTTTTCATAGTAGCTAGCTGGCTAACAGAGAAGAAAGACTAGTTGCCAAGGACACAGCACACTGGTGGGATCATATCATGGCAGACATTGTTTGACAGCCCATAGCAATACTGTGTACAGGAATGACATGACTTACTCCAAACATGTTACAAGTTCTCAGTTGTTTGAAGAGCCTGTAAAATGTTAGATATTCAGGAAGCTCCTGCTAAGGCTCTCTACCGTCTATCTGACTCATCAAACAATGGTTTACAGGCTTTGGCCTGTTATAATACAAACATATGTAGCGCCATGGTAATAGGACATTGTACTCACACAGATACCTCACACGTCGTTAAGATACCTTCTGAATGTAGGCATTTGTAATTAGTTGACATAAATAGTAAGGTCATGGTAGCGTTTGGTTTATTTTTGAATCACCTGCAAAAAGCTAAATGCTTCAATGCTCCAACCAAACACTTTCCTCAAGTGTTACCTAAAAATGGTTTGTGTTATTTCTCCTCCAATAGGATCAGTTACTTTATGGTTCATGTAAGTGTCCTCTTATCACTGCATTTAAGTATTGTTTTGTTTATGTGGATGGAGCTCTCAGCACAGGTTTTTAACAGGGTACGCCATAAAGAGCATTCCTGTTATTGTCTTTCCTTCAGCAGTTGATGGCTGAGCTAATTTGCTTTAGTTTCTCTATGCACTGGGGAACACATTGCCAGGCATTGATAAGCTTTGTAGGAAGAGAAGAGAAATGGAGGGAGGAAGAAAAAGCAATGGCATCTATCAGAATTGAAAGAAACCTCTGCTTGAAACTGTGTTCAAATAATAAAGCGAGCAGCATGTCTTTCCAATAGACTAGGAATCATTTCTAGTTTCGGTGGGGGGTTCATGACTGTGTGTATGTGTAAAATATGTCTTGAGGGGATTGGTATAAAGTTAAACTGGGTGAAGTAGAAATATTTTACTCATCAGCTTTGCAGTCACAGAGTTTGCCTCGGCTAGAACAAAACTGCTGAAGCATTTAGAGAAAATTAACCCCCCATCCTGGCAGCCAGATGTGACTGGATTCTGATGACTGCACACGAGTGAGCAGAGAAACCAAGAGACTGTGAAATTCCTGTCAGGCCCGTGTACTGCAGAATGGGCTATTGACTGCGTTCTCTATTCCCCTCCATCATTCTTCTTGAACACTGCCATTAATTTCCTCTCCTGCCTTACCAATTCCTTTTTCTCTCTTTTCCTTTCCCTTCCTTCTTTCCTTCTTTCTCCCTGTCTCCCCCACCCTCCTAGCTTTCTTTGTTGCAGAAGAGGATGCACAGAGCTGTGGTGAAATACTTCAGACAACGCAGCCTCTACAGCCTGACTGAACTGGCCCACTTCCAGAACCTCTCTAACGAGAACAAACAGAAAATAAAAACCATCCAGGTATGTATGTGTTTCATAGGACTTTCCCATGTGGATTCACACCCAGACAACATTACAACCATTCAGTTTAAATGGGTTTTTCTTCAATTCTTCAATCTGGCTGCCTAGTCCTACAGTATATATAAAGGGTTGGGAAGATCCATGGGTTGAGTAGATATTTTAATTGAATGGAAGTATAATAATTTATAACAGTATAATAACTTGATATAATGCTGAGCATGTGTGGCATCCCACATTTAAAACATGGTGAGCTGAGCGTTATGCCTTCATTTGAAAGGTACTAACCAGTCCACTAACCCACAGTAAAACATTCACCAGTCACCATGGCGCTCTGTAATGTCATCACACTAGAGTTAAAGACGCCGCCGCCGTACATCCAGTCGTCCAAACGCCAGCACAGTGACGTGATTGATGATGTGTCGGCGAGAGCGCCAATGGCATGCGGTGACCCGGTGTCTGAGGCTAGCTCTGTCTCCTCTCCAGATAACTATATCTATACATTCACACCGTTAGGTCACCTATTTATTCACTACATTACATTTGGCTGTGTAGCTAGCTACCTTCTGTTTTATTGTGTATAGGCTACGTTATGAGTTTACCTCATTTCTCATTCAGGCTTTGGCTGTGTTGGGTGTTACTGCTGGATACCTATCTATGGTACAACTACAACACCTCCTGTGTTCGTTGGTTGAATTACCCCAAGCTACCTTTATCATGTTTTGCTGAAAAAGGAGTAGGCACGTATTCTAAATCTGCAGGGTTGCATGGAGAAGTGGAGATCTTCAATTACTGGATAATGGGTGGCTAATATGTGGTGGGACGTGAGAGGAGGTCAAAGCGGACAGAAGGAGAGTGATGAATCTTTATCAAATGTCCTGTAGCACCCTCACCGACCGTCATACTGTAGCAGGCAGGTGCCATTCAACCATGGAACCATTCACATTTTCTCATAGCCATTATATATTTTATACAGAGGTGTTTACAGTTAGCATTGTTTCCTTCCCCTTGCTCTCCCGGTGTGACAACCAGCCATGTCGATCGGCTGTTCCCAATCTAGCACTACTATTACCTAGGTCACTGTCCCACAGACCTAGACAATACAAGTATTGCGATTCAAATATAATTCAACTGATTTGATTCGATCAGACTTCTTCCCAGATAGAATTGATTTCATTCAACATAATTTCAGACCTTCTGTCTCTATTCTTCTCTACACAGTGAGCAATAACACGTTTAGTGATGATTTACCTCTCTATTCATTCCTTCCCCCTTTTTATTGCCAACATGCTTTTTGATGGGTCTTGTCCAGCCAGACATTACAGCCAGTCAGTCATTCAGAGAGGAAGGGTGCAGTCATGTCTCCCAGGCCTAGCCCCGAGGAGCAGAGGGGAGGCTGAGGGTAGGCCCAAGGCAGCTGAACACAGAGCAGAGGGGAGAGCAAAGCAGGGAGGAGTGGAGCATGGAGGATGAGGAAAGGGAGGAGGGGGAGGAGGGAGGAGCTATCAGGGAGCTGCAGAGTGTGAAGGACAAAAGAGCTGGTGTATTGAAGCGCAGCGCACCGTCACCCGTCACAGCCCAGCACAGGGTCCCTCAGAGCAGAGCAGAGCAGCTACTCACTTTAAACCCCCAACCCGGCTCCTCCAGACTAGAGCAGACTTTACTACGCGCTACGCACAGCTTAGACTCAGGGTCCTTACTAAGAGTAATGCACAATTTAACAGAGTCCCCTTAGAATAGTCCACACTTTAACAAAGAGACATGCTGAGTTGTGCATGAGTAGTGTACACTTAAAAATAAAGACCCTAAGCAATGCATACTTGTAACACAAAGACCCTCTGAGAAGTGTACACTTTAAAACCAAATCCCCTCAGAGAAGCACATGCTTTATACCCAAACACCCTTCCACAAGAGTTTTCAAACTTTTCTTTCCCGGGGACCCCCGCCCAGGCAAATCGATGATCCAGGGACCCAAATTGTATGTTAGCTAACAATAAATAAATAATGTCTTGTCTTATCATCAGGTGAATAATAATGGCAAGTAAATTAATAGATTTGGTAGACAGTTCCACTATTTTGACCTCCCCACAGTCAATTGGAAGAGAAGTTTAAACTAACATAGAAAGGTAAAGGTATCTTGGCGGTAGAGAAAATGTTGCTGTTCTACTAATGATTCAATTGAACTGAGAAAACATTTAGCCGTTTTGAAGCAGATTTCTACAATTCTATGCATTGTGCTATGGCTAATGCTGTGTTCCTCTGCTCAAACTTTAGAACAAAGTCAATGGGCATGTTCCCTGAATGCCATTTTTTTCTCTCAATTCTCCCTGACTGTCAAGATATTATTTGATTGTTAGTTCTCAAAGATGGTATTATTAAAACATATACAGTGCCTTCGGAAAGTATTCACACCCCTTGACTTTTCCCACATTTTGTTACGTTACAGCCGTATTCTATAATGGATAAAAAATAGACTACCAGTCAAAAGTTTGGGGTCACTTAGAAATGTCCTTGTTTTTGAAAGGAAATAAAAAAAAATGTCCATTAAAATAACATCAAATTGATCAGAAATACAGTGTAGACATTGTTAATGTTGTAAATGACTATTGTAGCTGGAAACGACTGATTTTCAATGGAATATCTACATAGGCGTACAGAGGCCCATTATCAGCAACCATCACTCCTGTGTTCCAATGGCACGTTGTGTTAGCTAATCCAAGTTTATAATTTTAAAAGGCTAATTGAAAATTAGAAAACCCTTTTGCAATTATGTTAGCACAACTAGACAATCTAATGTACTTGTCCTATGGCTATGGCTCAGTTGTGCATCGGGGCCTCCCACTCCTCTTTCTATTCTGGTTAGAGCCAGTTTGCACTGTTTTGTGAAGGGAGTAGTACACAGCCTTGTACAAGATCTTCAGTTTTCTGGCAATTTCTCGCATGGAATAGCCGTCATTTCTCAGAACAAGAATAGAATGACGAGTTTCAGAAGAAAGTTCTTTGTTTCTGGCCATTTTGAGCCTGTAATTGAACCCACAAATGCTGATGCTCCAGATACTCAACTAGTCTAAAGAAGGCCAGAACAACAGTTTTCAGCTGAAGTAACACATATGGAATCATGTAGTAACCAAAAACAAATCAAAATATATTTTATATTTTATATATTCTTCAAAGTAGCCACCTTTTGCCGTGATGACAGCTTTGCACACTCTTGGCATTCTCTCAACCAGCTATGCAGTGGTCACCTGGAATGCATTTCAATTAATAGCTGTGCCTTGTTAAAAGTGAATTTGTGGAATTTCTTTCCTTCTTAATGCGTTTGAGCCAATCAGTTGTGTTGTGACAAGGTTGGAGGGGTATACAGAAGATAGCCCTGTTTGGTAAAAGACCAAGTCCATATCATGGCAAGAACAGCTCAAATAAGTAAAGAGAAACAACAGTCCATCATTACTTCAAGACATGAAGGTCAGTCAATCTGGAAAGTTTCTTCAAGTGCAGGCGCAGAAACCATAAAGCGCTATGATGAAACTGGCTCTCATGAGGAAAGGAAAGGAAGACCCAGAGTTACCTCTGCTGCAGAGAATAAGTTCATTAGCGTTAACTGCACCTCAAATTGCAGCCCAAATAAATGCTTCACAGAGTTCAAGTAACAGACACATCTAAACATCAACTGTTCAGAGGAGACTGCGTGAATCAGGCCTTCATGGTCGAATTGCTGCAAAGAAACCACTACTAAAGGACACCAATAAGAAGAGACTTGCTTGGGCCAAGATACACAAGCAATGGACATTAAACCGTTGGAGATCTGTCCTTTGGTCTGATGAGTCCAAATTTCAGAGTTTTGGTTCCATCCGCCGTGTCTTTGTGAGACGCAGAGTAGGTGAAGGGATGATGTCCGCATGTGTGGTTCCCACCATGAAGCATGGAGGAGGAGGTGTGATGGTGTGGGGGCCCTTGGCTGGTGACACTGTCTGTGATTTATTTAGAATTCAAGGCACACTTAACCAGCATGGCTACCACAGCATTCTGCAGCGATACACCATCCCATCTGGTTTGCGCTTAGCGGGACTATCAATGACCCAAAACACACCTCCATTCTGTGTAAGGGCTATTTGACCAAGAAGGAGAGTGATGGAGTGCTGATGACCTGGCCTCCACAATCACCCGACCTCAACCCAATTGAGATGGTTTGGGACGAGTAAAGGAAAAGAAGCCAACAAGTGCTCAGCATATGTGGGAACTCCTTCAATACTGTTGGAAAAGCATTCCAGGTGAAGATGGTTGAGAGAATGCCAAGCTGTCACAAGGCAAAGGGTAAAATATAAAATATATAAAATATATTTTGATTTGTTTAACACTTTTTGGTTACTACATGATTCCGTTTGTGTAGTTTCATAGTTATGATGTCTTGTCTAAAAATAAAGAAAAACCCTTGAATGAGTAGGTAGGTGTGTCCAAACTTTTGACTTGTATTGTACATATATTGTACATATATATATATTATGTATATAAAAATATTCCGGACTCTGACATTGCTTGTTCTGATATTCCTTAATTTTTATTTAAACTTTTTGGATTATGTGATTATTGTTTAGTATTGCTACGTTTTATTACTGCACTGTTGGAGATAAAAAGCATTGCGCCTGTGATAATATCTGCAAATCGGTGTACGCAACCAATAAACTTTGATTTGATTTTGATTCTAAACTGTATTTCAATCCCAAAAATTTCCAAGAAATTTCTATACAGAAAAAAACCCTCCAATGACTGTAATTTCCTCCATAATAAAGGGATAGTTCAAGATTTTGGCAATGAAGCCATTTATCTACTTCCCAAGAGTTGAATGAACATGCGAACTGTTCCTCTACACTTCCAGTAATTGCGCTAACGCTAGTTAGCATTGGCTCATGAAACTACCTCTAACTTCCTTCATACTGGGCGCAGAGACATAATAATGGTATCCACAATGGTACTCTGTTGCAGCTAGCGATATTCCTAAACTAATAATTTTTTCACAAAAAAAAAAAGATTTATATTTTTTGTATTTCTATTTTAATCGCAGGCCGGCCTTAAGAACCATTATTGAAAACGGCATACTGCATACTGTAAATACTGATCGTGATGGCCTCACAAACATTCCCTCATGGTTCTGCACCAACAGAACCAATAATACTGAAACAAATGTACCAAAATAGACTCAGTATGGATGGAATCCTGTAGGGTACTCTACTAATCTATCATGTCCACTTAGCAGAATATCAGAGAGGTCAGGTTCACATTTCCATCACCAGGGCACACTTTCATTATGATCCCAAATGTTACTTATTTGCTTTGAAGTAGCTTCAGGAGATAGACGAGGAGGCAGTGGGCGGTGGGTTGGGGAACCCGAGGGGTGTGCGATGGTGGGCATGTGGGTGCGTCTGTGTGTGGTGGTGGGGTGGTGGAGGCGCTGTCATCCTGTAACACTGCTGCCAGAACTGGCAGTTGAATTTTTGTGTTCTGCCAGTTTTCACCAGGGATGGCATAATTGACAATGGCTAACAGCGGCAAGGCTCACAGTGCAGAGTGCTTGCTGAATGGCCAGTAATGATAGCAGCAGACGAGCACTAGCCCCGGTCTCCAGAGACAGTAATCCAAAAATCCTGTTTCTGATATAATTGTTAGTCAGAGAATGTCTGCATGGCTAGACCGGTTCAGATTCCCAAGCTGGTTGACAGTGCCAGGCAGTTTAATAGACAAACTGGATTGAGGTTTTTAAAACAGAGGCGCACTGAACCTTTACCACGGTTCAACCAGGAGCCTCTATCTCTTGTTCTCATTCTTGCTCTCTCCTTCATGACGCTGGTTGTAACCTACTCTCACTATTTCTAGACAGCCTGATGAGCGAACAGCAAGTAGTGAAACGGATAGACCGAGAACCGAAAGAGTATCAAATCAACACAAGAGTTATCTGTATGTCTGTGTCTGTCGCCAAACAACTGCTTCTCTCCTCTCTAGCCTCCTCGACTCAACGTCATCCATCGACTGTCGTCACTCTGTTTTCTTAATTAGCTGGTATTCATTGACTCTGTTTGCTCCCTCATTCAAACAGGAGGAGTTGTCAGAAGCAATCCAGCGCATCTCTGCTTTCCTGCACTCAGTGGCAGATGACTCAACTACAGTAACAGTGATCATGCTGCGACAATAGAGACAGCAGCAGAGAACAAACAAGCGGGTCCGGATGCCATTGGATTGAACAAGAAGAAGATGCCTACAGTTCAGATGACAGTGTAATTGGACATTCACCTGGTCTCAGACAACTTACTTACCCCAAAACGCTTCACTAACTCACTATCCCCCCCCTCTCTCTCTTACCAGCAGCAGATCCATAACAATGAAACAGGTGACTTTCATGCTGCTGTCAGGACTGATCTAATTTTAGCTGGGTGAACGATTGCAATTGGCTTTGCCTCATCAGATAATTAATCTATGTCACCATTAATTGGAAAAGAGAATAATTACAGGCAGTGTTGACAGAAACTCTACGCTTCTCCAGATTTCTAGATCTAATTACGACTACTAAAACCCTCCGTGACCTTAACTAACACTTAGTACATCACCTCGACCACCCTGACCAATGCCGAAGCAAAAAACCTCCTCTCAGTAGACATTAAGCCCTGTTTTTGTTGTTTCATTTTTTCTCCCTCACTCTGTGCTCTTCTAGAAAGCTGTCTCCCTCAATCACTTTTCAATGTTCAATCTTCATTTTGTGGAAGTTTAGCATTTTCAATGAGCTGGATATGAATGATTAATGAATACATTTAAATGCTTCAGTTTGTCCATGGATCATTAGTTAAGTCCTTTGTGTGAAGGACCTGAGAAAAGAGTAAAAATTATTGAGACATTAGCCTGGAGCAATCTAGGGGTAAATAGTGTGCACATTACAAAATAATGTTGTGTAGCGGGTGCAGTAACCTACTGGCTTTCTAACTGAAGAACCCCCAGGTAACGCTGCTTTCAATTTAGCACATCTCACCTGAATCACACATAGTATTTATTTGGAAGAGAAAATGTAATATTTCATCAAGCATGTTCCCATTGCTTTATAGGCCTACTAATTATGTGGCACATTAATATTTATAAAAATTATATTTTTTCTGTTTGATAAAAATGTGTGATACAAATATTGTACGACAACATTGTTTATATTAGATTATTGTGATGACACAATTTCAAACTATGGCTGAATTGAGCTATTCGGCTATGGAGATGGCCATTGGATTTATGTATGATATTTTCTCACCAAGATGTTCTTGAACTCAATTCAAGAACTAGTGACAGTGTGATTTCCCATTAGGTCACTCAGTCAGGTGATAGATACTGTTGGTCCATTCAGGTCTGCTGTCTTCTGGTTCGCTGTGTGGTTGATAGAGACGTTGTTTGTTTGTTGATGGCACAGAGGCCTCTCTCCCCTCCCTGCCTGCCAGCCAGGACAGAGGGGGGCAGTATGAAACAACAAGCTGAGAGAGGGAGGGAAACATTGACATCACCATTGATTTTAGCAAGACAAGCTCCATTTCCTCCTTAGCATGTCCACGGCCATGCTATGTCATAGAATAGCATCTTAAAGTGTGTGTTTAATTTGGTCATTTTAAATACTGGACAGATAGAGTTAAAGTTAAAGGCCCAGTGCAGTCAAAATGTGTGTTTCCTGTGTTTTATATATTACCACACTGAGATTGGAATAATACTGTGAAATTGTGAACATGATCATAATGCCCTTTTGGTGTTTGAAAAGACTGTGTTTGAAATTTCAGCCTGTTTTGGTGAGATGGAGTTTTGACCTGCCTGGTGACATCACCAGAAGGTAAATTAGTTAATAGACCAATAAGAAATTGAGTTCCAAACCTCTCTGCCAATAACAGCTAGTCTTCAGTTTCCTCTCCCCACTCAGACCACTCCCAGAAACCTCTGGCAAGATTCTTGCTTAAGAAATTGCTCTTTGCTATTTTGTTTCTTTTGACAATTTTAATTGAAAACAAGCAAAGTAATGAGAATGGAAGAGATGGCTGCAGTTTTATGGGCTCCTAACCAATTATGCTATTTTGTGTGTTTCTTCACGTTGTTTGTAACTTATTTTGTACATATAGTTTCTGCCACCGTCTCTTATGACCGAAAAGAGCTTCTGGATATCAGAACAGCGATTACTCACCTCGAACTGGACAAAGATTTTTTCTTTAACAAGTCGTACGTGAAGGATTTACTGCTGACACCGGACCAGGCCCAAATCCCCTTCATTGCATGAAGAAAAGACGCCGATACAGGGGACACAGGTCTGGGTGCCTTGTGATAATTAGTTGGCAAGTGGGTAACCAGCCTCTACCATCCGTCCTATTGGCCAATGTGCAATCATTGGAGAATAAATTGGATGAGCTCCGTTCAAGACCATCCTACCAACGAAACATTAAAAAGTGCAATATCTTATGTTTCCCCGAGTCGTGGCTGAACGACGACATGGCAAATATACAGTTGGCTGGGTTTTCCGTGCATCAGCAAGATAGAACAGCTGCCACCGGTAAAACAAGGGGTGGCGGTCTGTGTCTATTTGTCTATTTCAATAACAGCTGGTGCGCTAAAATCGAATGTTAAGGAAGCCTCAAGGGTTTGCTCGCCTGAGGTAGAATATCTCATGATAAGCTGTAGACCACACTATTTACCAAGAGAGTTTTCATCTATGTTTTTCGTAGCTGTCTATTTACCACCACAAACTCCTGCTGGCACTAAGACCGCACTCAATGAGCTGTATAAGGCCATAAGCAAACAAGAACATGCTCATTCAGAGGCTGCGCTCCTAGTGGCCGGGGACTTTAATGCAGGCAAACTTAAATCCATTTTACCTCATTGCTACCAGCATGTTACATGTGCAACCAGAGGGGAAAAAACTAGACCACCTTTACTCCACACACAGAGATGGGTACAAAGCTCTCCCTCACCCTCCATTTGGCAAATCTGACCATAATTCTATCCTCCTGATTCCTGCTTACAAACAAAAAGTAAAGCAGGAAATACCAGTGACTCGCTCAATACGGAAGTGGTCAGATGACGCAGATGCTAAGCTACAGCACTGTTTTGCTAGCACAGACTAGAATATGTTCCGGGATTCATCCGATGGCATTGAGGAGTATACCACATCAGTCACCGGCTTTATCAATAAGTGGATCGATGACGTCATCCCACAGTGACCGTACGTACATATCCCAACCAGAAGTCATGGGTTATAGGCAACATCGGCACTGAGCTAAAGGGTAGAGCTGCCACTTTCAAGGAGCAGGATTCTAACCCGGACACTTATAAGAACTTCCGTTATGGTCACCGACAAACCATAAAACAGGCAAAGTGTCAATACAGGACTAAGATTGAATCCTACTACACTGTCTCCGACGCTCATTGGACGTGGCAGGGCTTACAAATGATTACGGACTACAAAAGGAAGCCCAGCCGCGAGCTGCCCAGTGACACAAGCCTACCAGACGAGCTAAATTACTTCTATGCGTGCTTCGAGACAAGGAACACTGAAGCATGGATGAGAGCACCAGCTGTTCCGGACGACTGTGTGATCACGCTCTCCGTAGCCGATGTGAGTAAGACCTTCAAACAGGTCAACATTCACAAGGCCGCAGGGCCAGACGGATTACCAGGACGTGTACTCCAAGCATGCGCTGACCAACTGGCAAGTATCTTCACTGACATTTTCAACCTGTCCCTGACTGAGTCTGTAATACCTACATGTTTCAAGCAGACCACCATAGTCCCTGTGCCCAAGAACACCAAGGTAACCTGCCTAAATTACTACTGACCCGTAGCACTCACGTCTGTAGCCATGAAGTGCTTTGAAAGGCTGGTGATGATTCACATCAACACCATCATCCCTAAAACCCTAGACCCAATCCAATTTGCATACCGCCCAACAGATCCACAGACGATGCAATCTCTATTGCACTCCACACTAACCTTTCCCACCTGGACAAAAGGAACACCTATGTGAGAATGCTATTCATTGACTACAGCTCAGCGTTCAACACCATAGTGCCCTCAAAGTTTGTCACTAAGCTAAGGACCCTGGGACTAAACATTTCCCTCTGCAACTGGATCCTGGACTTCCTGACGGTCCACCCCCAGTTGGTAAGGGTAGGCAACAACACATCTTCCACACTGATTGTCCACAAGGGGGCCCCATGGGGGTGCGTTCTTAGTCCCATCCTGTACTCCCTGTTCACCCATGACTCCAGCACCATCATTAAGTTTGCAGACAACACAACGGTGGTAGGATGATCACCAACAACGATGAAACAGCCTATAGGGAGGAGGTCATTGACCTGGCAGTGTGGTGCCAGGACAACAACCTTTCCCTCAACGTGATCAAGAGAAAGGAGATGATTGTGAACTACAGGAAAAAGAGGGCCGAGCACTCTCATCGATGGGGCTGTAGTGGAGCAGGTTGAGAGCTTCAAGTTCCTTGGTGTCAACATCACAAACAAACTAACATGGTCCATACACACAAAGACAATCGTGAAGAGGGCACTACAACGCCTATTCCCCCTCAGGAGACTGAAAATATTTGGCACGGGTCCTCAGATCCTCAAAAGGTTATACAGCTGCACCATCGAGAGCATCCGGACTGGTTCTACTGGGGCCAAGCTTCCTGCTATCCAGGACCTCTATGCCAGGCGGTGTCAGAGGAAGGCCCTAAAAATTGCCAAAGACTCTAGCCAACCTAGTCATAGACTGTTCTCTCTGCTATCGCACGGCAAGCGGTACAGGTGCGTCAAGTCTATGTCCAAAAGGCTTCTTAACAGCTTCTTTTTACGCTACTCGTGGTTTATTATCTATGCATAGTTATTGTACCCCTACCTACATGTAAATATTACCTCGACTAACCTGTACCCCCGTACATTGACTCGGTACCGGTAGCCCCTGTATATAGCCTCGTTATTGTTATTTTATTGTTGCTCTTTAATTTATTTTACTTATCTCTTGTTTTTCTTAAAACTGCGTTGTTGGTTAAGGGCTTGTAAGCATTTTCACGGTAAGGTCTACACTTGTATTCAGCGCATGTGAAAAAAATACTATTTTATTTTGAATTGTTACCCAGAAATGATTTAATATTGAGTTAAAAACGGCTGTGTTGGACCTTTAATGATGTTCCTGTTCTGGGAATGAGGCACTCTAGGTGCAATACTACTAAGTTGTGTTATGTTCATCACATGTAAAGGGTAACAATTCAATTTACTATCGATCAGGGATCATCATTTAGATTCAGCCATGGGCCGTTTTTTCTTTCTTGAGCGGATAGTCAGGGGGCCGGAAACATAATGACAAATCATTTGTAGACTGCAAATTGACCGCAAGAAGCCCAAACAGATATAATACTGTAGATTTTTTTGCTCAAAGAAAATCACCCACGGGACAAATTCGGCACGCGGCCGACAGTTGAGGAACCTTGCTATAGATTGTTGTATTGTATGATCCGATTCCTCAACAGACATGTCTAAGACGCTCACATAGGTTAATGGTGCTAAGACCGTGTTTCAGATCAGCGTCTTACTAAGCTGGGATCCGGTTCACTCTCTAAAAGCACCTTGAGGACATGGGAGTGTTTTGAAAAATGCACTGACTGTCTGCTATCTCTTAAACATTATATGGCAATATATCAAATGAAGGCACCGCCCCAACACATTCATCTCCTCTCCTCACATCTAGTCAATCCACCAAATAAATGACACTGAACCAGCGCCGGCTGTCATCACATTTGTCTGGAGGCTAGACTCAAGGTACACGCACCTGAATGTTGCTACATTTTAGTGGGTGTACTGATGTATACTTGTGTGTGCATGTGTGTGCACTACTGTAGTGTGTGGAGATATTGACGGAAAAAATGCTTGACAACTGAGATATACAAATGTAGGCCTACTGTACAGTATTTTACATTTATTACATGTTATATACACAGGTATTATTATGTCAAGTCTATAATGAGTAAACAAAATTAAGAGCATGTCTTGCAAACATAACACAGCAGACGCACTTTACAGTACCTGTGGCATTTTTATTGTTTTAATAATTTGTGACATGTCACAATCAGTGAAGGGGCTTTCACTATTTCAAACAGACGTGTTGTAAAGATATGGTGGGAGGAACGGATTTACAGGTAGTCTGTTTGGGATCATGGAAAATGGGGGTCAGTTTGCTCCTTGTCCCATAAAGCCTTCCTCTCTAGTTGTTCATGTGAGACCAGCACTTAAAAAGAGTTGTTTCGGTGCATGCCATAAGGTTATTTACTAGGTTTTACAGGAAGAAAAAGTGGTTATATTTTTCAACAACCTGGACTTAGGGGTAGACGTAACATAGTAAATCCGGGCCACTCTAACTAGTATAATATGTTACTTTTAGTATGGTATGTATTAATTTGTTGATGTACATCATCCATTTTCATATGATATGTTACAAATTACAATTCATATGATATGTTATGAATTGCAATTCGTACAATTTTGCCTTAACTTACTGTAAGTGACCCTCTGTCTTATGTAACCATACCAAACGTAACATATCATACAAATTTGAATGTCCCGGATTTCCTTTACTATGTTATGTCTAGTCTATGAGACCAGGCTGGTTTCAAAATGGCTAGATTTGAGAGCAGTAGAGAGCTCATGGAGGCAAGGAAATAATAGAGTGGAGATGCAGCTGTGTCTAACATATCAATGAGGGAGATGCTGCCAAGTTTTAGTAGACACAACAGGAATAAGGTCTGTGCTTAACAACGAGAGGACCAATTGCTACTGTAGGTTCCTAGATTAACCTTTTAGATTGTGTAGACAGTGCAGCCAAGCAGAGTTCTCAAGCTTTTAGGAGATATACAAGCAGGGTTGCGAAGCTACCGGTAATTTACCAAAGTTACCGGAATCTTCAGTAATTTGGGTAATTAACAGAAAATCTATGGAAATCTATTGTAACTTTGTTAATTTATACTTGAATAACTGTAAAAATATATATTCTTATTGTATTCATTTAGTATATCTGTATTCATATTGTCCATGAGTTTCTAGTAGATAGAAAATAGCCTAATTCATGAAAAAAGCAGCTAATCAACAATGCCACTATTTTCAATTAACTCTGCAACTCTTCCAACTATTTACTTTTTTCACAACTTAAACCAGTTTGACTGCAAAATATCTACAAGAAATAGATATTGACGTAGTCAAATAAAATAAAAATATATAAATAAAGGATATTTCATTCTGAAACCCTCATATTAAACACCAATGGTATTTTACAGCATCTATTCTTTATTTTTAAATCATCTTGTTCAAGGCCACACAGAGGGCCAGAGACTATTACAGACACCTGTGATAATCTGAAGTACCCAAAAGGGCCACTAGATGTCTTGAGATAGATTACATAAAATCCTTGAAAGATAACAGTTTACTGGTAAACTTCTAACGTTTCCAATAATATACCTTTCCTCTGCAACCCTATGTCCAAAAGGGTGGCATGTAGACTAGTGGTTGGAGCGTAGGGCCAGGAACCGAAAGGTTGCTGGTTCAAATACCCAAGGTGAAAAATCTGTTGACGTTCCCTTGAGCAAGGCACTTAACCCTAATTTGCTCCAGGGGTGTCGTGCTACTGTGACTGACCCTTTAAAACTGCACCTAACCGGTGTATGCGACAATAACACATCTAAAGTAACTAACATGCCTCTTTTTTCTGTCTTTCCACCATGTCAGTGGAATACCATTTATAAGTTGTCATTTGTTGTTTTTTAGAGTAGACAACCAAAGTTTGGATAGTACATAACTTTCCATTCATTGATAACAATACCAATCTTGCATGCCTACCAATATATTAATGTTGTTAATTCTCAGTCAGACTTGTGAGAAAAAATGTTAAATCTGCACATAAGGTTTCTAGGCTACTTTTGCAATGTGTGACCAACAACACATAAAAAACATGCCAAACAAAATGTATCATGCAAATAATACTACATGTTCCCTGTTTCCACACTCCTTTGACGTCCAAGACATTTATCTTAACAGGATAATCATTTGTGAAAGTCTGTGACATTTGTGGCTAGCTAGCATGATAATAAATCCATGGCTCTCCATTTTTTTGTCGTTAATTAGAGTCAATCAATCCAAACTTTGCTCACTTACCGGTGTGAAACCAAAGTATAATGAGCAGAAATCAACATGGTGATTGGAAAACACAAATTACAGATGTTAAAGAAAAAGGCATCCACTCCTCTTTCTGTTGATGTCAAATCCTGCTGTGACATTATTTTAATGGATGTTAGAAGGGCGGGAAAAAGTGATCCATAATAATTTCAAAACCTTTCATATCCCATGGTAAAACTGCATGCCAATACTGTCAAATAATCAAATCAAATTATATTTGTCATATGCGCCGAATACGACAGGTGTAGACTTTACCATGAAATGCTTACTTTCGAGCCCTTTCTCGAAAATGCGGAGGCAAAAAGTAAAAACATTTGCAAATTAAAATATAAAATACTAACACAATACATAACAATAATGAGGCTATTTCCAAGGAGTACCAGTACAGAGTCAATGTGCAGGGGTACGACGTAGTTGAGGTAATATGTACATGTACAGTACCAGTCAAATGTTTTGACACACCTACTCATTCAGGGGTTTTTCTTTATTTTTACTATTTTCTACATTGTAGAATAATAGTGAAGACATCAAAACTATGAAATAACACATATGGAATCATGTAGTAAAACAAAGTGTTAAAGAAATTAAAATATATTTTATATTTGAGATTCTTCAAAGTAGCTACCTATTGCCTTGATGACAGCTTTGCACACTCTTGGCATTCTCTCAACCAGCTTCATGAGGTAGTCACCTGGAATGGATTTCAATTAACAGGTGTGCCTTGTTAAAAATGTGTTCCTTCTTATTGCGTTTGAGACAATAAGTTGAGTTGTGACAAGGTAGGGGCGGTATACAGAATATAGCGCTATTTTATGGCATATTATGGAAAGAACAGCTCAAATAAGCAAGGAGAAATGACAGTCCATCATTACTTCAAGACATGAAGGTCAGTCAATCCGGAAAATTTCAAGAACTTTGAACGTTTCTTCAAGTGCAGGCACAAAACCCATCAAGCGCTATGATGAAACTGACTATCATGGGGACCGCCACAGGAAAGGCCCAAAGTTACCTCTGATTCAGAGGATAAGTTCATTAGAGTTAACTGCACCTCAGATTGGAGCCCAAATAAATGCTTCACAGAGTTCAAGTAACAGACACATCTCAACATGTGTCAGAGGAGACTGCGTGAATCAGGCCTTCATGTTGAATTGCTGCAAAGAAACCACTACTAAAGAGACTTGCTTGGGCCAAGAAATATGAGCAATGGACATTGGATCGGTGGAAATCTGTCCTTTAGTCTTATGAGTCCAAATTTGAGATTTATGGTTACAACTGCCGTGTCTTTGTGAGACAAAGAGTAGGTGAATGGATGATCTCCGCATGTGTGGTTCCCACCGTGAAGCATGGAGGAGGAGGTTTAATATTGTGGGGGTGCTTTGCTGGTGAAACTGTCAGATTTATTTAGAATTCAAGGCACACTTAACCAGCATGGCTACCACAGCATTCTGCAGCGATACACCATCCCATCTGGTTTGCGCTTAGTGGGACTATCATTTGTTTTTCAACAGGACAATAACCCAAAACACACCTCCAGGCTGTGTAAGGACTATTTGATGAGGAAGGAGAGTGATGGAGTGCTGCATCAGGTGGCCTGGCCTTCACAATCACAATCATGTTTTTAGATGAGTTGGACCGCAGAGTGAAGGAAAAGCAGCCAACAAGTGCTCAGCACAAGTGGGAAGTCCTTCAAGACTGTTGGAAAATCATTCCTCATGAAGCTGGTTGAGAGAATGCCAAGAGTGTGCAAAGCTGTCATCAAGGCAAAGGGTGGCTACTTTGAAGAATCTAAAATATTTTGATAAAATACATTTTGATTTGTTTAACACTTTTTTTGGTTACTACATGATTCCATATGTGTTATTTCATAGTTTTGATGTCTTCACTATTACTCTACAATGTAGAAAATAGTAAAAATAAAGAAAAACCCTTTTGTACCCAAAAAGTACCCAATTGTCATATCTTCATAGAAAACGACTCAAGTAAAAGTGAAAGTCACCCAGTAAAATACTACTTGAGTAAAAGTCAAAGAGTATTTGTTTTTAAATATACTTAAGTATCAAAAGTAAATGTAATTGCTAAAATATACTTAAGTATCAAAAGTAAAAGTATAAATCATTACACATTCCTTATATTAAGAAAACCAGATGGCACGACTTTCTTGTTATTTTTATTTACGGATAGCCAGGGGCACACTCCAACAACATCATTTACAAACGAGGCATTTGTGTTTAGTGAGTACACCAGATCAAAGGCAGTAGGATGACCAGGGATGTTCTCTTGATAAGTATGTGAATTGGACTATTCTCCTGTCCTGTTAAGCATTCTCCTGTCCTGTTAAGCACTGACTCTATGCACACTCCAGTGAGTGTGCATAGAGTCAGTGTAAGAGAGTCAGTGCATTTTTTTGGTTGATCGAAGAATTCAACACATTACAAGTATTCCTTTTATGAAGGAAAAACTTGATCTGCATGAAGTGTAACGACGACTCTTACCAAAACCCCTCAAACTTTGTCTTGTGTGTTGGTATTGTGATTGTGTGCATGTACTTTGAGCCTGTGTTATGTTTATGTTATGTGTGTTCGTGTTGTGTCTGTGTGTGCTGTGCTCTTTATGTGTGATTGTGCTACCTATGCGCCTGTATGTACAGTACCATGCCTCTGTGCTGGTCAGTGGTTACCTTGCCTGAGTTGCTGGACATCAATGCATGTCCATGATGTACAGGACAGTCTGTGCTATGAAAGGGCATTGTATGTAGTGTACTGTATATTTATAGTCAGGCTGTATTCATACTGTTCTTGCCATCCACCAGAGCTACAGTGTTATCAATGTAATGGTGTGAGTAATAATCTGGTAATAACCTGATGATATTAATACGGTCTTGTAATGGGACCTAGATCCATTCTAATGTCAGAAACCAGACTGAGCATGCCTGTCCGTCCGTGCTGTGGACTGTGGTGACTATCAGCTATGATGACCTCACGGAGTGTGTGGTGACTACATCCTCAGCTAGGATGACCTCACAGACTTTGTGGTGACTACATTCTCAGGTAGGATGACCTTGCGGACTGTGTGGTGACTACATCATTAGCTATGACCTCACATTTAGCAGGAAGTAGTATTTTCCTCTCTATCAAGAGCTCTTCTAAATGGGACAGCTTATGTTTAGTTTATGTCACCAGGGTTGGTCATAGCGGCTTGCCATTGTATTCATTTTTGTTGGGGAATCCAAGGGTTGTAGATAATACAGAATGCACTGGTTGGTCCCCATTTCTTTCACTTGTCAATGGAGTGAATAATTGGGAGTGCTGACAATATTAGCCACAAAGAATATTCTAAAAGATACAACTGTGAGAGTAAAAAAATGAAAATAATAGTTTCGAATCAATATGAAATCATGTGTAAGGTCCTCGGTGCTGAGAGCATTTACTATGTTTGTTATATATTATATAATTATATATCAGTTCTGTCTTGTATGATAGCAAATGATGATATACATCCCTTTCATACTACTATGGTTTCATACTACTATGGTTACTACTATCAGTGGTGTAAAGTACTCAAGTAAAAATACTTTAAAGTACTACTTAAATAATTTTTTGGGTATCTGTACATTACTTTACTATTTCTTTTTTCCAACTTTTACTTTTACTTCAATACATTCCTAAAGAAAATAATGTACTTTTTACTCCTTACATTTTCCCTGACACCCAAAAGTGCTTGTTACATTTTGACAGGAAAATGGTCAAACTCACACACTTATCAAGAGAACATCCCTACTGCCTCCGATCTGGTTTACTCACTAAACACAAATGCTGTGTTTGTAAATAATGTCTGAGTGTGCCCCTGGCTATCCGTCAATAAAAATGTAAAAATAAAATTGTGACATCTGGTTTGCTTAATATAAGGAAATTGAAATGGTTTATACTTTTACTTTTATTTTTGATACTTAAGTAAAATCTTACCAAAAATGGAAATACAGCATTTGTTTTGCAGATACCACATTTTCTTTGCACCCCTTAAAAGAAATGACTTTCATGGCTCAACAGCATTGATACAATTTGGGGTGGGGTAGTGAGGGGTTTGCTAATACAATGGGGCTCATCTTACAATTCTCCCAAGGAATAACTATCAGTCGTGCAACAGCAGCTCCAGCGTCCCTAGGTGACCGCGCCACTGAGCCCGTGCTCGCTCCACCGCACCCCACTCCACGTCTGCTGCCACCCTGAAGGTAGATGCATCACGCGGGGGAGACTACACATTGGCACCCCCTTACTCCCCCCAGCCTCCAGCCCTCACATACCACTCTAGTCTACACCACCGTGGCTTTAGTTGGCCCCTTTTGTCCTCCACACCTTGGTGTCCTCTCCAGTCTCCACCACACCTCTTCCTGTCCCAGTAGCCTCTCCCTAGGTGAGTTTTTCCTCCCTCCGTGTCACTTCCCGGTCCCCTCCGTCTTTCCCTCCTCTATCGCTCATCCACTCTCCTTTTGTCATTTGAGAATGCCTCGCTCTCTCTCTCTCTCTCACACACACACACACACGTACGCTCCTGTGCTCACTCTGGAGGGGACACCGCCTGTTCTTCTCTCTGCTCACCTCCCGGCTGCTGGCTGACTCTGTGAGCCGTGTCTGTGTCTGTGGTGCCTACACTCCGCCATGTGTGAGGATCTGGGGGTTTCAAAAAGCAGCAGCAGGCCCTCTCCATGGTCCCAGAACTACCAACGACAGCTCTAGAATTAATACACGGTAGACTTTAGATGAGTACTAACACTAACTTTGCACTGATCACAGCTTTACTTCTCCTTACAGTGACGAATTAGCAGCTGGTGCTGTACAGACAACAGCACCTTTCACTGTGTAAATGATGGGCCGCCTTCCCCATGGTTATGGATCATTTTCAATAACGGAGCAGGCCAGTAACTTACTTTTTTATAACTGGAATAGTTTGTCTCCAGCAAATTCCACCTACTCTTTTTGTGACTAGACTGTGCAGAGTGGAGATGATTAAACTGGTAAAACTGGCGTCAGAGACAGTTAACAATGCATACGGTTCTGGAGCAGTGAATCAAATCAAATCAAATTGTATTTGTTACATGCGCCGAATACAACAGGTGTACACCTTACCGTGAAATGCTTACTTACAAGCAATTAACCAACAATGCAGTTTAAGAAATAGAGTTAAGAACATATTTACTAAATAAACTAAAAGTAAAAAATAAAAGATATAGTACAATATAGTACAATAAAATATAACACAATAAAATAACACAATAAAATAACAATAATAAGGCTACATACAGTGGGTAACCGGTACCGAGTCAATGTGCGGGGGTACAAGTTAGTCAAGGTCATTTGTACATAGGGGAAAGGGGTAAAGTGACTATGCATAGATAATAAACGGCGAGTAGCAGCAGAGTAAAAACAAAGGGAGGGGGGTTGGGGTCAATGTTAATAGTCCGGGTGGCCATTTTAATAATTGTTCAGCAGTCTTATGGCTTGGGGGTAGAAGCTGTTAAGGAGCCTTTTAGACCTAGACTTGGCTCTCCGGTACTGCTTGCCGTGCGGTAACAGAGAGAACAGTCTATGACTTGGGTGACTGGAGTCTTTGACAATTTTTTGGGCCTTCCTCTGACACCGCCTAGTATATAGATCCTGGACAGCAGGAAGCTTGGCCCCAGTGATGTACTGGGCTGTACGAACTACCCTCTGTAGCGCCTTAAGGTCGGATGCCGAGCAGTTGCCATACCAGGCGGTGATGCAACCGGTCAGGATGCTCTCGATGGTGCCGCTGTAGAACCTTTTGAGGATCTGGGGACCCATGCCAAATATTTTCAGTCTCCTGAGGGGAAAAGGCCTTGTTGTGCCCTTTTCACGACTGTCTTGGTGAGTTTGGACGATGATAGTTTGTTGGTGATGTGGACACCAAGGAACTTGAAACTCTCTATCCGCTCCACTACAGCCCTCTCGATGTGGATGTGTTTGGCCCTCACTTTATCTTTAATTTACTTTACTCACATCACTCCAACAGTGGTGAAACTCTTATCAAATACAATGAAAGCCTACAGTGATTAAATGAAGAGGAAAGTGTTTGAGTTTACAGTAGACATCAGATGCAGAGGTAATTTGAGGTTATACTTGGGAAAGACTGCAGTTGCTATTGTATTGTCAATGAAAGCTGTTAAATCAATAGTAACTGATCGTAAAACATTAATTGTACACATGTTATGTACAGCAGATATTCTGTATGGAATTACTATTTGATGTGTATAATTTGTGCACATTACAATGGATAGCGTTGGTGATCAAACACAAAAGAATGGTGTACATACATTTTGCGACATAATGAGATTTTAGAAATGTGCTTCGCATCGCAATATCTTCATATTTTATTCATTTCCAAAAGATTTTTGGAGAAAGGAATATAAAGTCTTTAACCTAGAACACTTACATCTAAAATCTCTAAATTAGAACTTTCCCTCTGATCCAAGGTTGCCATACCACCACACTTAGTTAACAAAATATTTTTACAAACAAGATGATATCACCCTCTCCATGATATTAATATGATATGTTCTGTGATCTGTAAACAGCTGGTTATCTTGCTTTCCATGATAAGAGAAAGTGCTGCGGATTTCCGGTTTGTGAACACATTTGGGCTGAATCTTTCACACGTCACAAATTGCAGATGGGAAGCAGTGATCTTGAACAGCCGATCACACTTCCGTGACCATCTGACACCTTCCATTTAGGAAAATAATACTTTCTATCTTAGCATACCCTCTGCTGCTGCTGCTGTTGCAGCAGCCAGCAAAATGAATTATGCCTGGTAGACTTTGTTATGCTATAACTTCCAGATAGATTCTCCATGTTTTGTTTCATTGGATTGATTAGATTAAATGCTCTAATCTTTTATCTGTTTATTCTGGGCTGTAATCATCTTAGCAGTTTTGTATTATTTAGGTATTTCTCTCTCTGTATTGTTGTTGATATGCCTAGCACTACAATGTTATTTCAACTATTGACATTGTAAGAGCATCGATATATTTAGTGATACCTTTCATAAAAGTAAATAGCTTCGTTCACATTTTGTAGAAATGCATGAAGCGTATCATATTCACATTTCTTAACCATTCCTACATATTTCACACTAAATATGTTTTATTTCTCTGCATATCCTCTATGTAGAAGAGCAGTGGTCACCAACCCTGGTCGTTGACAGCTACACTGTCAGCTTTTCTTTCGGCCTACCACAAACAGAATTGATTCTGCAAATCAAGGTCCAAATAATTAGTTGATTATTTCAATCAGGTGAGCTGAGCTGGAACAAAAGCCTGCATACCCTGTGGTTCTCAATTACCAGGACTGGAAACCACTACTAGGGTTAGCCCTAGCCTTAGACCTCACACTAAACTCAAAACACATTCATATATTCCATACATAAGCAGTACATCACGTCAACCCCAGTCAACAGAAGTAAGTTGATATAGTTGAATTATGTCTTGAGGAGGTTGTATAAGCATTTAGCTTTTGCTTTTGTTTGATAACAGAGTAGATATAGTGTTCAATCTTATTTTTCAATTACGTTCCATAAAATATATTGTAATTTCCTCTTCAAGGAATACATACGGTACAGTGTATGTAATGTGAATGTGACAGATAAATATGAGTTGGGTTAACTGGTATAGAGAGAGTTGTAAATCACTGTACTGTGATTCTCTGTCTCAACGGGTTTAATTAGTCCAGAAACTCTTCTCTTGTCTGATGACTGACCCCCCTCACACACACACACACTTCCCCCTCCTCATATCCTCACTGTAACAACCTACCACCATATAAATGCCCTGCAATTTGAAGACCAGTGGCCTCAGGAGACTGAGTTGCTACAAATAGCTGAAAGAGTTGGAAATTGTCATTTCATAGCACTAGAATGGCTCGCCTGAGACTTGCGTAATGCCATCCTAATTGACTGTTGTATTTTCTTTGGCAAACATTACAGTCCCAGACATACCACAAAATGGGTTATAGCTAGGTACTAGAATGTGATTATACTGTATGTTGAGTCCTTTGGAAGAATTGAAGTATAACCAAAACGATTGCGTTTTAACATGATAAAACACAAATTCATTTAACAATATCTAGTGATGGACATCACTTTGAAACATGTATAGCCAAAGCACCAGATGAGTACACAGGATGCTCAGATGGTCTGGTTGCATTTTACAAGATCAAATGGCTCTGGTAATAACATGATCTATACACCACACTGGGTTGAGAAGTGGTCCTGTCCTGTTGTCAAACATTGAACCATCAAAAGGCATCAAGAAGGATTATATTTGAACAATGTTATAACCCACTGTTTGCGTGGCCTGCTATTATCTGATGGTTGCCTGTGGTGTTACTCTATTTCATAGTACGTGAACAAGCCCATTTATCCCTATCTGTCATTTTCAAACTTGTGAGGAGGTATCTGTCAGTTCTTGTCCCAGGGGACAACTGGATGTGCAGGTTTTTGCTCCAATTGAGCTCTTCATTTAATTGACAGTTCAGTCCAACCTAATAAGTGCTTTTAACAGATTTGAAATTGATTTGCTTGAATGCTTTGTTTTCACTGTTTACTTTGTGTGAAATCATGTTTGATTGACTTGCTTTGTTACATATAGCCCCTCAATATGACAATTGCGATGAGGCATCAATTTCAATGCAGCATATCGTCAATTAGGAATGACAATTTAACTGTATGTGATAAGATATGGTACTACATAGTGGAAACACCAAAAAGTTGGACCAGACAGTTCTGGACATAAGATGTTACCTCCCAATATGCTTGTAGTGTTATAACAATACTTTCAAAACAGAATTATGTATGGCTTTTTAACATATTTACATGTAACATGCTCATAACAGTGGATATGTTCCAGAGCTCCTTTATTCAGGCCTTGAAGATGGCTGACTCATTGACCCACCTGAATATGAGTTATAAAATACCAAATATCAGACAAATATGTGGTGTGTCTTTATTAAAGTTGACAGTGCATCTGTACACCAACTATAAGGTGAAATTATTTACAAATGCTGTCAAAATAGGTTGAAGCCTATTTTGTATGGGCTCATTTGTAGTGATGTGTAGGCGGAATATATAGAAAGAGTATCTACCTACATCAAACCTATGCACACAGGATGGATCATGTGGGTCCGGTTCATATTATACTCATTCCTTTCTATTGTGTAGGCCTACAGAAGGACTATATCCATGCAGCTACAAGTATCTGATAGTTAACTTCTGCTTTTTGATAATAAAATAATAATATAATGGATGTTTTTATGCATAGCAATTTAAGTTTATACAATGTGGCTGGTTATTGGAATAATGGCCTTATGCTCCCAGAACATGATTTGTCAAACATAGAAAAATATGTTTCAAATTTAATTTTGACAACTATTATACATGTAATATGATACTCTATGTTCAAATGTGATGCATATAAAGCACTAAAGTTTGTATAGAGCATCTTTTGAAGGACTAGCAGGAGCAGAATGAGATGAGGGGTTATTTTGGTGATGGAGATTAAGGCAGCCTTTTTGTCATTTGTGCGAGACAAGCCATTCATCCATCCAGTTCACAGCCAAAAAAAGGCTGGTCCCAGAAATTAGCAGTTTCAGCTCAGCAGCAAAGTCGTCGGGCTGTGAAGGCAGAGAGAAATTGACTAATTAGCAATGCGCACTAAAACTTGACGGTTCTCTCTATAACAGCGAGGGAAAGACTCGGTTTTTCTCCCCCTTTCTCTTTTCTTTCTTCCATAGATGTTTGAAATCGCAGTCATTTACGCTCGACAGTTTTTACAATAGCCTTGAGCCATAATTTTGCGAGTCTCTTCAGCATCCATACCCCTGCATGGTCTCTCTCCACCGGCCATGCACGACCGTTTCTCTCCCCAACCGTGGATTTCCTATTACTCTCGTTACGACTCACTGAGCCCCAGGCCCAAGGATAATGATGTGTTGTTTCTTGGTAGCATAATTTGTCACACGTATATTTCTTCTTCTTCTTCTCTTGCAGAAAGCACAGCTCCCTCTCACACACTCACACACTTCTTGTTAATTCAGAAGAACAAATTATCAACGTCAACAAATAACCTGAAATAGTGACTTTATGAGTTGAAATCAATCATTCTTTTGAGGCACCGACCATAGACTTTTAAAGGAAAGGAATACATCTAAAGGAAAAGGAGAACAAAGGAAAGCCAAGTGAGAATATTGGGAACCTAAAGCTTTACTTTCTTTTTTTGTCAAGATCGTAAGTCAGGTAAGTTTGGCTTGTTCTCAAGCAAGCTGCTCACATCATTTAGTTGTGACAGGCGCTTTACAAAATGTGGCGACTATGAAGCAAGGTAGTACAGGACGCTTATATCAAGTTTACAAACATATTTCATACAGTAAATGCATGTTTAGGTTTATACAGCAACATACTCATGTGCGTGTTTCATTTATATTTGTTGGATAGCTGCATTGAATTAATATTTTCCGATACTCACGTCTGAATAGTCGTAACTCAGGTATAAGGGAAAACGCACACGCACAGTGATGATGTCGGCTGTGTGAGGGACAAACTAATTGCTTTTGTATCACTCCGTGCGTGCATTTGTGGATGTGTAAATTTCCTCATTGTGGGAGTGCAGCAAGATAAGAGGAGAACGATAAGTGTTAGCTGAATGCTGCATAGTATTGGTGCACGGCACCGTAGGGGTTGCCTTTTCCTCTTATCCAACAACTGAAGTTGCGTTATCGAAGATAATAAGGCGCTGCAGCATCTCCTATAATATTTTGTTTCGACAGTGCGTTTCAAACAGCAGCGTCCATTTAAAATGATATTGTCTTGAACGACTGACAATAGCAAGGGAATAGCACATTATTGGGACTATACGTTTTTGTTTTCTCTTCCGACCTGAGCCAAAGTTCAAATGGTACCGGACTGAACGACATTGTTTACTGTAGAATAATATCGGAGGGAGCAGCATGACGGTTTACAAGTTCAGTCGTGTGTATATCCACCATTTAACAATTATGCTCGGTATAACGTGAAGGTATTAGAGACAATTCCATCCTGCCTGTAATGATGATATCATGTTATGTTTTTCACAAATAAATGGGCTAGAGGTAGGCTAAATTGCTTGCGTGGTGTATTTCTTGCCTAGGTGGCGTTAACAATCAGGAAGTCATGTCCAGATCCGGCGATAGAACCTCCACCTTTGACCCTACACACAGTGACACCCTGCTGCACGGGCTCAACCTGCTATGGAGGAAACAGCTTTTCTGTGATGTGACTCTCACTGCCCAGGGACAGCAGTTCCACTGCCACAAAGCCGTGCTGGCATCCTGCTCACAGTATTTCAGGTCTCTCTTCTCCAGCAGTCATATGCTCAACAATGAGGGGACCAACAACAACAAAGACCAGGGGAGCAGTGGTACCCCATCTTCCTCCCCCGATGACAAGCTGATGGCCAGCCCCCGGTCCATCAACAACTTGGTCCTTCAGGGCTGCTCCTCCATCGGACTACGGCTAGTGCTGGAGTACCTGTACACTGCCAATGTCACACTATCCCTGGACACTGTGGAAGAGGTGCTCTCGGTCAGCAAGATCCTCAACGTCCCTCAGATCACCAAGCTCAGCGTGCAGTTCCTCAACGACCAGATCTCTGTGCAGAACTACAAGCAGATCTGCAAGATCGCGGCGCTGCACGGCTTGGACGAGACCAAAAAGCTGGCCAACAAATACCTGGTGGAAGATGTGCTGCTGCTGAACTTTGAGGAGATGTGCGCCATGCTGGATGCTCTGCCGCCCCCGGTGGAGTCGGAACTGGCCCTCTTCCAGATGTCGGTCCTCTGGCTGGAGCATGACCGGGAGACTCGCATGCACTACGCCCCGGACCTGATGAAGAGGCTACGCTTCGCCCTCATCCCGGCCCCGGAGCTGGTGGAGAGGGTGCAGTCGGTTGACTTCATGAGGAGTGACCCGGTGTGCCAGAAGCTGCTGATGGACGCCATGAACTACCACCTGATGCCCTTCAGACAGCACTGCAGGCAGACCACTGCCAGCAGGTGAGGACACACGCACGCACACACACACACACACACACACACAAATAAGGGTTAGAAGTGGTGTGTAAGAAGTCGTTAGCAAAGGTTAGTAAAGTCAAATCAAATCAAATTTTATTTGTCACATACACATGGTTAGCAGATGTTAATGCGAGTGTAGCGAAATGCTTGTGATTACATACTGCATACTTGCATAAGGTTAGGGTTAGTGAGGATGCTTTAGAATAGTCTACCTTATTTTGCATACCATCTCAATTCCAACGCTACACTATATAACTTAGTTAACTCTTGGTAAAATTGTTTTTTCTCCGTAAAGGTTTTAAGTGCTGAAAATATGGAGGAACATACATTTAGTCAATAGGCAGATAGTTGTACAGTACATTCAGGCATTTCTTCTGAAATAAGAAATTATTCTTATTTCCTGTATATTCCAAAAATATATAGGTCACTCATAACTTAACGGAGGCACACATGTAAAAATATGACATAAGAGCACCTGAACATTTGTATTGACATAACCTGGGTAGATATCACCTATAACTTATAACCTATTTATACACAACCAGTAGGTATATTTCTTTAGTAGCAAGGACAGGAAAACAACTCATGGGTTATAGAGTTATAGGTCTGAGGGATCCATACTGAGGGAAGTTGCTTGGTCTGCCTCGCCTACAGTACACAACCATGGGACATGCAGTACTGCATGGCCAGGTATGCTTGTCATGGTCTGTTTGTCATGATGAGCATTTTCAGAGATAATTAATGGACAGGATGTTGACAGGAAGATGATTGATTGGCAGTGCTTTATGATGCTGTTGTGTATAGAACACAATTCAGTTATTATAAGTCTCAAGCATTATGGAACAATTTTGACTTTTATATTTGTTTACCGTTATCTGCTTCATTCAGAAACAGCAGACTATATGATTGGAAAAATATTCTCACAGTATTGTAGAAAATAGAAATCAACAATTATCTTGCAGTTGTGCGGTATTACTTACTTACCAGAGTAATTTATGGCATGTGTATTTTCACTATTTCTTTCTCACAATATCTTTATGGAGTACATAAAGTGGCAATCCAATGAACAGTTTTATCATGAATTCAGATAAGAAACAGCTGTGATATTACGAAGCCGATTTTCTGTATTTAGAGGTAACAATATTATTAGGAAGTATTATCATGTAAATTCACAAGATTGTTAAGATGTTACAGCTATGATCTACAGTATACAGCCAATATGGACTTTTCTCCATGATAGGGAACATTAATTTAAATCTTCCATATAGAAAACAGTTACAGTGCATTCAGAAAGTATTCCAATAAATAAATCCAATAAAAAGTTATGTGGAATGGAGAGGGCCTGCATGTGCTGTAGCATGGAGCCATTGCCTAGTAGTCTCAGTGAGATACCCATAGATGGGTCCAGATACAGCACAGATCTAGGGTCTAGACTGCTCATATTAATATCACAATCAACGGTTTCTCTTCCCTCAATTAATTAGCCTTATCTATGTTTAGTGGCCATTTGCAGATGAGAATAACCCCCAAAACACGAGTCGGCCAGTATCCAAGTGGGTGCATGAGAGGGCGGTCATTTAGTCAATCGTAAAACGAAAACAATGCAAATGCCTGAAAATAATGGCCAATGTTGTTTAAACGACTGTTACTTTGTGGTTAGTTTTTTTAATTGCATTGCACTTAATTAGATGACTGGACTCAATGTATAGTAAAGTATGTGGCCCTGAAATTGTGTTTCACACACCAACCCCACAGCTCAAGAATATGCTGCACAATTGGCTCAGAACTATCACATGGAGAGTCTTTGCCAATGGAATAGCAACATTTTATGTAGTAGTAGATCTACTGTGTATTGCCCAGTCATAATATTATGTGCCTCACTGTATGGCACCCTGGCACCCTGTAGAAAAGTTCTGATGAGTTCACACCTAATTGAACAGATATCTTTAGGCTGTAAACTCTCTTTAGACCGAAACTGAATGAAAAACAAGCCATTGAAAGCTTTATCATAAATTCAGAGAAAAAACAGCTGTGATACTACAAAGCGGATTTTCTGTATTTAGAGGTTACAATATTATTAACATGTTGTTACCAAATACATAGGAAGTATTATCATGTACATTCACATGATTGTTAAGACGTTACACCTATGATCTACTGTATATAGCTCATATAGCGTTGGCCAATATGGATTTTCCACCATGATGGGAAACATTATTTTGTTATCTATATCTTCCATATGGAATACAGTTACAGTGCATTCGGAAAGTATTCAGACCCCTTTACTTTTTCCACATTTTGTTACTTTACAGTCTTATTTTACATTTTTATTAAATAATGTTTTCTCCTCGTCAATCTACACACAATACCCCATAATGACAAAGCAAAAACAGAATTTTTGCAAATGTATTAAAAATAAAAACATTTACATAAGTATTCAGACCCTTTACTCAGTACTTTGTTGAAGCACCTTTGGCAGCGATTACAGCCTTGAGCCTTCTTGGGTGTGACGCTAAGCTTGGCACACCTGTATTTAGGGAGTTTCTACCATTCTTCTCTGCAGATCCTCTCAAGATTTTCAGGTTGGATCTGAAGCGTTGCTGCACAGCTATTTTCAGGTCTCTCCAGAGATGTTTGATAGGGTTCAAGTTCGGGCTCTGGTTGGGCCACTCAAGGACATTCAGAGACTTGTCCCGAAGCCGCTCCTGTGTTCTGTCTTGGCTGTGTGCTTAGGGTCGTTGTCCTGTTGGAAGGTGAACCTTCGCCCCGTCTGAGGTCCTGAGCGCTCTGGAGCAGGTTTTCATCAAGGATCTCTCTGTATTTTGCTCTGTTCATCTTTCCCTCAATCCTGACTAGTCCCCTAGTCCCTGCCGCTGAAAAACATCCCCACAGCATGACGCTTGGCATTCAGACCAAACAGTTAAATCTTGGTTTCATCAGACCAGAGAATCTTGTTTGTCATGTTATGAGAGTCCTTTAGGTGCCTTTTGGCAAACTCCAAGTGGGCTGTCATGTGCCTTTTACTAAGGAGTGGCTTCCGTCTGGTCACTCTACCACGAAGGCCTGATTGGTGGAGTGCTGCAAAGATGGTTGTCCTTTTGGAAGGTTCTCCCATCTCCACTGAGGAACTGGAGCTCTATCAAAGTGACCATCGGGTTCATCGTCACCTCCCTGACCAATGCCCTTCTCCCCAATTGCTCAGTTTGGCCAGGCGGCCAGCTCTAGGAAGAGTCTTTGTGGTTCCAAACTACTTCCATTTAAGAATGATGAAGGCCACTGTGTTCTTGGGAACCTTCAATACTGCAGAAATGTTTTTGGTACCCTTCCCCACATCTGTGCCTCGACACAATCCTGTCTCTGAGCTCTACGGACAATTCCTTCGACCTCATGGCTTGGTTTTTGCTCTGACATGCACTGTCAACTGTGGGACCTTATATAGACAGCTGTGTGCCTTTCCAAATCATGTCCAATCAATTGAATTTACCACAGGTGGACTCCAAGAAAGTTGTTGAAACATCTCAAGGATGATCAATGGAAACAGGATGCACCTGAGCTCAATTTTGAGTCATAGCAAAGGGTCTGAATACTTATGTAAATAAGGTATTTCAGTTTTTCATTTGAATACATTTGCAAAAATGTCTAAAAAACGGATTTTGCTTTGTCATTATGGGGTATTGTGTGTAGATTAATGAGGAAAACATTTCATTTTATACATTTTAGAATAAGGCTGAAACGTAACAAAATGTGGAAAAGGAAAGTGGTCTGACTGCACTGTACATGGTGTCATGATTGTCCAGAGAATCCAAATAGATCAGGTTTGCAATTAATAACTTCAATCAGACCCCCTCTCACCTGCAGAGTGGGGATTGACACTCACGTCCTGTTGTAAATGAAGGGAGAAGATCGAGGCCTGCGCTCTCAAGATTCACCAAAGGAATGTGCTTTGTCTCAACAGACTTTTTCCTGCTGAAACTCTAGCACGTTCAAAAGTGAATAGTGGAACAATATTTATAGCGTAGAACGTGGGGAATGGTCAAAGGCGATCTAAAGGACACTAATGTAATTTTGTGATGTCATTAAAAATGAAGGAAATACTGTAACTTGGAAAGTATACACACTACATACAGTGGGCTCCAAAAATACTGGCACCCTTGACTAGGAATGCACAAACAATACTTAAAAAAATATAAACAATATAATTATAGAGATAAACTCAAAATACCAACATGTGAGAAATACTGTACTTTATTAATGTTTCAATGGAACCAACCAAAACCATACAATTATTTAATACAAAATAAATTTAACCAAAATCAAGGTTTCATAATTATTGGCGCTCCTCATTTAGTACTTAGTGCAACCACCTCTGGCAAGGATAACAGCATGGAGTCTTTTCCTGTAATCTTTGACAAGGTTAAGGAACACATTTGGAGGGATTTTGGACCATTCCTCTATGCAGATCCTTTCAAGATCCTTCACATTCTTGGGTTTGCGCTTATCAACTGCCCTCTTCAACTCAGCCCACAGGTTTTCGATTGGATTGAGGTCCGCGACTGAGATGGCCATGGCAGAACATTGATTTTGTTGTCACAGAACCATTTCTGTGTGGATCTTGAGGTATGTTTCGGGTCATTGTCTTGTTGGAAAGTCCACCTACGGCCAAGTCCCAGCCTTCTGGCAGAGGCAACCAGATTGTCAGCCAAAATTGCCTGATACTTGGTGGAATTCATTATGCCATCAATCTTAACCAGTGCCCCTGGACCTCTGGAATTAAAACAGCCCCAAAACATCACTGACCCCTCCATATTTCACCGTGGGTATGAGGTGCCTCTCCTTGTATGCATCTCTGTTTCGACGCCAAACATGCCGATGCTGTATCTGACCAAAACGTTCAATTTTGGTCTCATCTGACCAGAGCACCTTCTTCCAGTCATAATTTAAATGACGTTTGGCAAACTCCAAGCGCTTGCGTCTGTGTCTTGGGGTCAGAAAGGGCTTTCTTCTGGCAATCCTTCCAAAGAGCCTGTGGTTGTGGAGGTGGCGTCTGATGGTGCTTTTTGAAACCTGATGACCCCAAGACGCCACCAAGGCCTGCAATTCTTTCACAGTGATTCTTGGGGATTTTGTTGCTTCTCTCACCATCCTCCTCCCTATCCTGGGGAGCAAAATGCATTTGCGTCCTCTACCCGTGAGGTTTTCAACTGTTCCATATCTTTTGAATTTTTTTATAATTGCCCTGATAGTGCTCAGTGGTATATTCAATCGTTTGTGGATCTTCTTGTAGCCATTACCAGATTTATGAAGATCTACGACCATCTGTCTCTTTTGAACTGCCAGTTCTTTTGTTTTCTTCATGGTGTTGGATGACAAAGGGATATTGCATGCGTGTTACCTCATTTTTATACCCTAGTGAAACAGGAAGTGATGTAATGGCTCAATATAGTTCCTTAAGACTTAGATAAACTTAAATAAGTGGAATTTAATTTGTGGTTTAATTTTGGTAGATGTTATTTACAATAATCTTTAAGGGTGCCATTAATTGTGAAACCTTGATTTGGTGGACATTGATTTTTAATTAAATCAATAAATTATTTTGGTGGGTTCCATTAAAACATTAATAAAGTACAGTATTTCTCACATGTTGGTATTTTGAGTTTCTCTCTATTATTATATTGTTTATATTTGTTTAAGTATTATTTGTGCATTGCCAGTCAGGGGTGCCAGTAATTTTGGAGCCCACTGTATATGAAGTTCCATACTATGCGTTGTGCATGTAATATGAAAAATGATAAAAGTGTTTTCCATAACTTTGCACAGTGAGTAATCACCGGCCCGGAGTGAGGTCAGGGAGCGTGCCAGCCTGCCGGAACTGCCCCTTTCGAGCAAAAGGTATAAAGGATGGGTTAAGAAGTTAACACGGGACCAGAAAAGCGTGAATCTGCAGCTACATGTTTAAAATGGTTTGAACTTTGAATCTCAACACGAGGTGGAGACGATAAACTCACCTCCCGGACAATCACTGGTACGGCAGATTAGCTGTCCTAAGTAAAGAATCTTAGAAAGTGAATTTAAGTAGGACCATCCTGTTACTCTGCTCAAAATCATCGTATTCCGCTACTCTCATCACCACACTGGGAAACCATCGATACGGCTGGCTAGCCTATCTTCAAAGAAGTGCAAATAGAAGGAAAATCAACTCTGTAGTTCTATTCAGGATTACACGACAAGTCACCGGATACTGGATAACTACAAAGAAGGACAACAGTAGAAGACTTGTTGGAACCCATTTCGGACTATCAGAGCCTTACAAGCGTGCCGAGAAAATGCCCTACCCCCTTTTCATGGCTGCCCGGTTCACCGAGAGACCCCCGGCGAACCCAGGCATTTCACGTAAATACATTCATGATATTTTTCTCAAAGCGGGCGGCGGTTCGTGTGCAAAGTATATGGTTACTTTAGGTGGTAGTAGTTTCTGAATGTTGCAATGTTAAGTGTCTCTGTCTCTCTCTCTATCTCTTCTTTAACAAGCAGCCATGCTGTTGTCATTCCGCTAGGGACCTGTTTTCAGCGTGTTAAGTCTCCAGTCAATAACCGGTGCAGAGTGTGTATGTTTATCTGTATTCTCATTTAAGTAGCTAGTAAATAAATAATTCAACCAATTTGTGTAGTACTGAATCATAATTAAGGCTCAGGTTTTTGCAGATGCAAGGAGGTTACGACTGTTCAGAATGATGATATGTTACGAGGTTCTGATTAATAAGTTGACTGTTCATGGAGTTTAATTCGGGAGATGGTAACTCTTTAAAGAACCGCTCTTGTGGTGCCCCAGATCCTAATGAGTTAGTTACATGGTTAATTGAATTGGGTAACAGTTAACATAGTTAGTTAATTAGATAAATAACAGTCTTCGGATTAATGTTAAAGTCAAGTCACGACAATGGGCTACAATTCAATGACTACCATCACAATGAAGTTGTTGGGATTAGTTACAATTGGCTTTCTACTCAACAAAAACGGTTTTCTATGTTTATGTGTGCAAGTGGTTGTTTGATTTAATCTATATCTGTTATGTAATCTATGTTTCCCGGCTCTTGTCCCCCCCCAACCCAACCCATTCCATACCCTAACCCACCTCCACACCCCGAAACATTCAACGCCTTCTCACCCACTTTACTCCAGGATTCGTTCCAATAAGAGGATGCTGTTGTTGGTGGGTGGCTTGCCCCCTGGACCCGATCGACTCCCCAGTAATCTGGTCCAATACTACGATGACGAGAAGAAGACATGGAAGATCCTCACAAGTGAGTAGAAACCCCCTCTTTTACCCATATGCTCTTTCGGTTAGAAGCTTATTTAATAAAGAGGAATCAACGTACCAATGTGTCAACATACACATTTTTCAAATTCATATTCATCATCTCCAGCAACACCACAAATTCAACATATGTGAAAATGGAACGTTTCAATGTTTTGTAGTCAAAAAGATAGAGGAAGATAAGTGTTTATTAACCTTTGCCTACGTATAGTTGGTTAGAATCACATAATGCACACCAGATGAGGTCAAAAATGTTTCTAATGAAATCTTTGATCATCTGGTGTGCATATTTTTGACTACAAAACATAAAAATACACAGTTTTCACATATGTTGATGTTGTGGTGGGGCTGGATGTCACGACTTCAGCCAAAGTTGGTCCCTCTCCTTGTTCGGGCGTCTTTCGGTGGTCGACGTCACCGGTTTTCTAGCTGCCGCCGATCTACTTTTCATTTTCTATATTTTTGTCTTCATTATACACACCTGGTTTCCAATCACTTAATTATTTGTTCCTTATTTAAACCCTCTGTTTCCCTCATGGTTTTGTGCGTATTTGTTTATTGTTAGATGTCTTTCATGTTTGTGAGCATGTCATTTTTTACTACCAATTTTGGTAGTTTGTTTATGAGTAAATATTACTGTATACTCATCTCCGTTGTCCTGCGCCTGACTCTACCTACATGCTACACTGAGAATCTTGACACTGGAGATAATGAACCTTAAGTTGAACAATTGTGAAATGTCCCTTTAAATCGATTTTTGGGTTGAATTCACAAAAAGTCATCAACATAATAATTTAACTAGATTTCAACCACAAATCAATGACAGGATTTTAAGAAGTGGTTTATTTCAAGTTGAACATTCCTGAGGCTTTGTCTTGAGCACAGGTTAATTTCCAGGTAAAATGAAGGGAAGAACAAAAGGAGTTCCTTAAATCCTAGAGGTAATGATGTATCACTATCACTTTTAATGTACTTTTTTAAACTGAGCGTGGCTTTACAGTCACACCACTGTGGCATGGAGCTTTCTGCCTGGTTTCCCTTGTTTTTGCTGAAATCTCTTGGCAAAGATGCGTGGCCAGATTTATAATAACCTAATAATCTTGTGAGGTGTAGATGTAACATTATAGAATTACTTGTTACTGTCCAGCTGCTTTAAAATACAATAATATTAAGTTACAATATATTATTATGAAATATTGACTATGCCAGATAGATAGCAGAGCGAGGGAAAGCAAAAACATCCCTCCAAGCTGATAAAACAATTTGGTAATTGGACATGCATGGATGTCTTGAAAAACCTTGCTAAGCCAAAAGATAATTGTGTGGGTATTTTCTTCCCAATAATATGTTAAAATATAATTTTTGCCGCAAATGTTGAAAATGAATTGAATAATTTTAAAATTCATAATTATATAGATTTGTTGGTACAGTTGAAGTCAGAAGTTTATATACACCTTAGCCAAATGCATTTAAACTCAGTTTTTCACAATTCCTGACATTTAATCCTAGTAAAAATTACCTGTTTTAGGTCAGTTAGGATCACCACTTTATTTTAAGAATGTGAAATGTCAGAATAATAGTAGAGAGAATTATTTATTTCAGCTTTTATTTCTTTCATCACATTCCCATTGGGTCAGAAGTTTACATACACTCAATTAGTATTTGGTAGCATTGCCTTTAAATTGTTTAACTTGGGTCAAACGTTTCGGGGAGCCTTCCACAAGCTTCCCACAATAAGTTGGGTGAATTTTGGCCCATTCCTCCTGACAGAGCTGGTGTAACTGAATCAGGTTTGTAGGCCTCATAATTTTTCTTCCTCATGATGCCATCTATTTTATGAAGTGCACCAGTCCCTGCTGCAGCAAAGCACCCCCACAACATGATGCTGTTGGGATGGTTTTCTTCGGCTTGCAAGCCTCCCTCTTTTTCCTCCAAACATAACGATGGTCATTATGGCCAAAAAGTTATATTTTTGTTTCATCAGACCAGAGGATATTTCTCCAAAAAGTACAATCTTTGTCCCCATGTGCAAACCGTAGTCTGGCTTTTTTATGGTGGTTTTGGAGCAGTGGCTTCTTCCTTGCTGAACGGTCTTTCAGGTTATGTCGATATAGGACTCGTTTTATTGTGGATATAGATACTTTGTACCTGTTTCCTCCAGCATCTTCACAAGGTCCTTTGCTGTTGTTCTGGGATTGATTTGCACTTTTCGACCAAAGCACGTTCATCTCTAGGAGAAAGAACGCGTCTCCTTCCTGAGCGGTATGACGACTGCGTGGTCCCATGGTGTTTATACTTGCATACTATTGTTTGTACAGATGAACGTGCCCCCTCCCAGGCATTTGGAAATTGCTCCCAAGGATGAACCAGACTTCTGGAGGTCTATAATTTCTTTCTGAGGTCTTGGCTGATATCTTTTGATTGTCAAGCAAAGAGGCACTGAGTTTGAAGGTAGGCCTTGAAATACATCCACAGGTACACCTCCAATTGACTCAAATGATGTCAATTAGCCTATCAGAAGCTTCTAAAGCCATTACATAATTTTCTGGAATTTTCCAAGCTTTTTCAAGGCACAGTCAACTTAGTGTATGTAAACCTCTGACCCACTGAAATTGTGATACAGTGAAATAATCTGTCTGTAAACAATTGTTGGAAAAATTACTTGTGTCATGCACACAGTATATGTCCTAAACCGACTTGCAAGAAATTTGTGAAGTGTTTGAAAAATGAGTTTTAAATTACTCTAACCTAAGTGTATGTAAACTTCCGACTTTAACTGTATATAGTTGATGGTAGAACTCTACCAGAATATATAATGTGCACAGAACACAAACAAATGATCTAATGGCTTCTGCAAATATTACAGTACTTTCTATTACAGTACTTGCCTCAAGATACGGTGCATTCGGGAAGTATTCAGACCCATTGACTTTTTCCACGTTTTGTTACGTTACAGCCTTATTCTAAAATGTATTAAAATAGTTTTTTCCCTTCATCAATCCACACACAATATCCCATAATGAAAAAGCACTTTTTAGAAATGTTTGCAAAAAAATTAAAATAAACTGAAATATAACATTTACATAAGAATTCAGACCCTTTACTCAGTACTTTGTTAAAGCACCTTTGGTAGTGATTACAGCCTTGAGTCTTCTTGGGTATGACGCTACAAGCTTGGCACACCTGTATTTGGCGAGTTTCTCCCATCCTTCTCTGCAGATCCTCTCAAGCTCTGTCAGGTTGGATGTAGAGCGTCGCTGCACAGCTGTTTTCAGATCTGTTTTCAGATGTTCTATCGGGTTCAAGTCCGGGCTATGCCTGGGCCACTCAAGGACATTCAGAGACTTGTCCCGAAGCCACTCTTGCGTTGTCTTGGCCGTGTGCTTGGGGTCGTTGTCCTGTTGGAAGGCAAACCTTCACCCCAGTCTGAAGACCTAAGCACTGTGGAGCAGGTTTTCATCAAGGATCTCTCTGTACTTTGCTACGTTCAGCTTTCCTTCAATCCTGAATAGTCTCCCAGTCCCTGCCGCTGAAAAACATCCCCACAGCATGATGCTGCCACCACCATGCTTCACTGTAGTGATAGTGCCAGGTTTCCTCCAGGTGTGACGCTTGGCATTCAGTTCAAAGAGTTAAATCTTGGTTTCATCAGACCAGAGAACTTTGTTCGTCATGGTCTGTCCTTTAGGTGCCTTTTGGCAAACTCCAAGTGGGCTGTCTTGTGCCTTTAACTGAGGAGTGGCTTCTGTCTGGCCACTCTACCATAAAGGCCTGATTGGTAGAGTGCTACAAAGATGGTTGTCCTTCTGGAAGGTTCTCCCAACTCCACAGAATAACTCTGGAGCTCTGTCAGTGTAAGCATCGTGTTCTTGGTCACATCCCTGACCAAGGACCTTCTCCCCCGATTGCTCAGTTTGGGCAGGTGTCCAGCTCTGGAAGAGTCTTGGTGGTTCCAAAATTCTTCCATTTAAGAATGATGGAGGCCACTGTGTTCTTGGGGACCTTCAATGCAGACATGTTTTGGTTCCTTTCCCCAGATCTGTGCCTCGACACAACCATGTCTCAGAGCTCTACTGACAATTCCTTCGACCTCATGGCTTCTTTTTTGCTCTGACATGCACTGTCAACTGTGGGACCTTATATAGACAAGTGTGTGCCTTTCCAAATCAAGTCCAATCAATTGAATTTACCACAGGTGGACTCCAATCAAGTTGTAGAAACATCTCAAGGATGATCAATGGAAACAAGGTGCACCTGAGCTCAATTTCGAGTCTCATAGCAAAGGGTCTGAAAACTTATGTAAATAATATGTTTCTGTTTTTAGTACATTTGCAAAAATGTCTAAGAACCTGTTTTCACTTTGTAATTATGGGGTATTGTGTAGATTGCTGAGTAAACATTTTAAATTTAATCCATTTTAGAACAAGGCTGTAAGTCAAGGGGTCTGAATACTTTCCAAGTACACTGTATAGGTTTTTATTCAACTTTTATTTCAAATCAAATCAAATTTTATTTGTCACATACACATGGTTAGCAGATGTTAATGCGAGTGTAGCGAAATGCTTCTGCTTCTAGTTCCGACCATGCAGTAGTATCTAACAAGTAATCTAACAAATTCACAACAACTACTTTATACACACATGAGTAAAGGAATGAATACGAGTATGTACATATAAATATATGGATGAGCGATGGCTGACCGGCATAGGCAAGATGCAGTAGATGGTATGGAGTACAGTATATACATATGAGATGAGTAATGTAGGATATGTAAACATTATATAAAGGGCATTGTTTATAGTGGCTAGTGATACATTTATTTCATCCAATTATAATTATTAAAGTGGCTAGAGATTTGAGTCGATGGCCGAACGGCATAGACAAGATTCAGTAGATGGTTTAGAGTACAGTGTATACATTTGATATGAGTAATGTCGGATATGTAAACATTATATACAAAATTGTTTAAAGTGGCTAGTGATACATTTGTTACATCCAATTGCTATTTTTAAAGTGGCTAGAGATTTAAGTAAGTATGTTGGCAGCAGCCACTCAATGTTAGTGATGGCTGTTTAACAGTCTGATGGCCTTGAGGTAGAAGCTGTTTTTCAGTCTCTCGGTCCCAGCTTTGATGCACCTGTACTGACCTCATCTTCTGGATGATAGCGGGGTGAACAGGCAGTGGCTCGGGTGGTTGTTGTCCTTGATGATCTTTTTGGCCTTCCTGTGACATCGGGTGGTGTAGGTGTCCTGAAGGGCAGGTAGTTTACCCCCGGTGATGCGTTGTGCAGTCCTCACTACCCTCTGGAGAGCCTTACGGTTGTGGGCGGAGGAGTTGCAGTACCAGGTGGTGATAAAGCCAGACAGGATGCTCTTGATTGTGCATCTGTAGAAGTTTGTGAGTGATTTTGGTGAGAAGCCGAATTTCTTCAGCCTCCTGAGGTTGAAGAGGCGCTGTTGCGCCTTCTTCACCACGCTGTCTGTGTGGGTGGACCATTTCAGTTTGTCCGTGATGTGTACGCCGAGGAACTTTAAACTTTCCACCTTCTCCACTACAGTCCCGTCGATGTGGATAGGGGGGTGCTCCCTCTCCTGTTTCCTGAAGTCCACGATCATCTCCTTTGTTTTGTTGACATTGAGTGAGAGGTTATTTTCCTGACACCACACACCGAGGGCCCTCACCTCCTCCCTGTAGGCCGTCTCGTCGTTGTTGGTAATCAAGCCTACCACTGTAGTGTCGTCAGCAAACTTGATGATTGAGTTGGATGCGTGCTTGGCCACGCAGTCATGGGTAAACAGGGAGTACAGGAGAGGGCTGAGAACGCACCCTTGTGGGGCCCCAGTGTTGAGGATCAGCGGGCTGGAGATGTTGTTTCCTACCCTCACCACCTGGGGCCTGCCCATCAGGAAGTCCAGGACCCAGTTGCACAGGGCTGGGTCGAGACCTAGGGTCTCGAGCTTAATGACGAGTTTGGAGGGAACTATGGTGTTAAATGCTGAGCTGTAGTCGATGAACAGCATTCTTACATAGGTATTCCTCTTGTTCAGATGGGTTAGGGGAGTATGCAGTGTGATTAGTCATTTAGCTCAGTTACCTTAGCTTTCTTGGGAACAGGAACAATGGTGGCCCTCTTGAAGCATGTGGGAACAGCAGACTGGGATGGGGACTGATTGAATATGTCCGTAAACACACCAGCCAGCTGGTCTGCGCATGCTCTGAGGACATGGCCAGGGATGCCATCTGGGCCTTGCGAGGGTTAACACATTTAAATGTTTTCCTCACGTTGGCTGCGGTGAAGGAGAGCCCGCAGGTTTTGGTAGCGGGCCGTGCCGGTGGCACTGTATTGTCCTTAAAGCGAGCCAAGAAGTTGTTTAGTTTGTCTGGGAGAAGGACGTCGTGGTCCGCGACGGGGCTGGTTTTCTTTTTGTAGTCTGTAATTGACTGTAGACCCTGCCACATTCCTCTCGTGTCTGAGCCGTTGAATTGTGACTCTACTCTGTCTCTATATTGACGCTTAGCTTGTTTGATTGCCTTGCGGAGGGAATAGCTACACTGTTTCTATTCAGTCATGTTTCCGGTCGCCTTACCCTGGTTAAAAGCAGTGGTTCGCGCTTTCAGTTTTGCGCGAATGCTGCCATCAATCCACGGTTTCTGGTTGGGGAAGGTTTTAATAGTTGCTATGGGTACCACATCACCAATGCACTTGCTAATAAACTCGCTCACCGAATCAGCGTATACATCAATGTTGTTGTCAGATGCTATCCGGAACATATCCCAGTCCAAGTGCTCGAAGCAATCTTGCAGCATGGAATCAGATTGGTCTGACCAGCGTTGAACAGACCTGAGAACGGGCATTTCCTGTTTTAGTTTCTGTTTGTAGGCTGGGAGGAACAAAATGGAGTCATGGTCAGACTTGCCGAAAGGAGGGCGGAGAATAGCCTTGTATGCATCACGGAAGTTAGAATAACAATGATCCAGGATTTTTCCAGCCCGGGTGGCACATTCGATATGCTGATACATTTTCGGGAGCCTTGTTTTCAAATTAGCCTTATTAAAATCCCCAGCCACAATAAATGCAGCCTCAGGATATGTGGTTACCAATTTACATAGAGTCCAATGAATTTCTTTCAGTGCTGTCGATGTGTCAGCTTGAGGGGGGATATACAAGGCTGTGATTATAATTGAGGAGATTTCTCTTGGTAGATAATGCATTTGATTGTAAGGAATTCTATGTCAGGTGAACAAAAGGACTTGAGTTCCTGTATGTTGTTATGATCACACCACGTCTCGTTAATCATAAGACACACACCCCCGCCCTTCTTCTTACCAGATAGATGTTTGTTTCTGTCTGCGCGATGCGTGGAGAAACCAGGTGGCTGTACCGACTCTGATAACGTGTCCTGAGTGAGCCATGTTTCCGTGAAGCAAAGAACGTTGCAGTCTCGGATGTCTCTCTGGAAGGCAATCCTTGCTCTGATTTCGTCCACTTTGTTGTCCAGAGACTGGACATTGGCAAGTAAAATACTCGGGAGAGGTGCACGATGCGCCCGTCTACAAAGCTTGACCAGAAGACCGCCACATTTCCCCCTTCTCAGGCGCCGCCGTTGTTTTGAGTCGCCGGCTGGGATCCAGTCTATTGTCCTAGTTGGGGTACCAAACAGAGAATCCGCTTCGGGAAAGTCGTATTCCTGGTCGTAATGTTGGTAAGTTGACGTTGCTCTTATATCCAATAGTTCCTCCCGGTTGTATGTAATAAAACTTAATATTTCCCGGGGTAACAATGTAAGAAGTAATACATATTTTACTAGACAAGTCAGTTTAGAACAGATTTTTATTTAGAATTAATTATTTAGAAACCCTCCCCTAACCCGGACGATGCTGGACCAATTTTGCACCGCGCTATGGGACTCCCGATCGCAGCCGGTTGAGATACAGCCCGGGATCGAACTCAGGTCTGTAGTGATGCCTCTAGCACTGCGATGCAGTGCTTAAGACCGCTGCGCCTTTCGGGAGTTTAGTGTCCTGTGCTCTGTCTCACCTGACTATGTTGACCCTTTGAGACACACCACTATATTCTTGCCACATTCCAAAGAGCAAAAGCAAGTGCTAATGGGAAACCTTATCTGTCCTTTGCATCATCATCATCATCATCATCATCATCATCATCATCATCATCATCATCATCATCTTCTGTCTCTCAGTTGAGTTGTTGTCCTCTTATCTGGCGGGGAGCATCTCTCACTAATGTCTCTCCATTCATAGGTATTAACCACTGGCCTATGCTGTCAAAGACCCTGTATACTCTCTCATAATACAATAAAGCATTCTTGTCCATTTGTCATGACTGCTCTGAATCCCACCCCAGACAACACACAAACAACACTCACTTTGTGCCCATAGTTATTTCTGGTCCTGGTCTGGTGGTGCGATTATCATGTACCATGATACCATTTTAACACATACAGTATCATCTGTAGCTAGATAGAATTGTAGTAGTGTTCCCAAATATTACCCACCTGTTTACTATCTTTCAATACTCAACAAGTTAATCGTCTGCTCTATTAAGGGTTACATTAATGGTATTTTAACATTTGCCTTAGATTTTTTTCATACATGTACATGTTTTCGGAAAACAGGTATGCATACACAATGACTTACAGCCCCCATTGATATTTCACTGTTGACATTTTCTTTCATTAAAACTCATCGATATGTGGGGATTGGGGATTGCCATTATTCAAAACTAAAAGTTAACACTCCAATGGTCCGTGTCTGAGTGGAAGGACAAAACTGCAAAATCATCCCCTTAACGTAACACATCGATCGCCACCTGATGTAGCTGCTACACACTGGATGTGGAATAGAGGATTATTAACATTCAGTCATAACTTTTCATTAAGGCAAAGCCTGAGAGGGAAAACGTTTGATTAAGACATTTATCAACACAGTTTAAAGAGAATCTGATCCCTCTCGTCGCGTCAAATCACTGCAGCTCGTCTGTTTTAGAAACTAGAGGAACACTTGCTTGCCATCTAGTGTACCTATAGCACCGTGAAGAAGCAGGGAAGGGAAGTAAGACCAAGACATTGGCTCATTTAAAGTAGTGACTGTCTGTCCACAGCCTGATTCTACAGTACCTGAGTCAACATTGCATTAACACCTCATGGCTTCAAAAAGGAATCTTTATCCAAGCACAGTACTGAACAAAAGAATGCAATGCGGTGGGATGCAGCACTAATGACGTTAGATGGCAGTAGTAACGCAACGTTGGTGGATCCAGTTGCTGTTGAGTTATTCAGTCGACCCCGACCAAGCGTGTTTCAATGCGAGGTATCTAACTCCCTCTAGTGAGCCTGAGAGCTTACTGTAAAGCTAAGGCAAGGCCAATTCTAAGGGGCTGGGTTTCTGGTCTTACTGTTTAGGCTCCAGTGGTAAGTCAGGGGACAATTAATTGACAAAAATGTTGAAATCAACATCTTTAAACATCTGATCAAATTAATTAGCCAACTTGAACATGTTATAGATAGTAAAACCACTGTTTTGAGTCGTGTTATTACCTTTACCCCTTAATGGAGGCAAGGGGTCTGGTTATTTAAGTAAGTAAGGTATCTGTTTTTGATTTTTAAATTTTTAAAAACCTGTATTGTGTGTAGATTGATGAGGGGGGAAAATTATGTAATCCATTTTCGAATAAGGCTGTAACGTAACAAAATGTGGAAAAGTGACGGGGTCTGAATACTTTCCGAATGCACTGTTTTAAAAAATATATATTTTATTTCATTATATATTTTACTCCCCTAATTGGAGTAAACTAATGGGCAACCACATTTAGGCTTCTACTTCCAGCTTATACATACTATGTACATTTTACGGACATAGTATTTTTTACATTAGTTATCTTGTTGTTTTTTGTTCCACCCTTCAACTGATCCCCTCCCATCTATCTCTGAACAACATCCAGTTTTGATTTCTGTTTGCCATGTATTTTTCAACTGTGCTGAGATGTTTCACTAGTTCTGAACCTTTCTATTGTCATAGTTTTTAAAGATTGTAAATACTTTTTTGGGGGGGTTAAGAGTATTATTATATTATTGATCGATTGACTATGACTTTTTAAATCACCCATTAGTGCTATTTGAAGAGTTAGCGCCAGGTAAATGTTGCAATTCTTTAGCCATTCCTGAACCTTCGACCAAAATCAAGCCACATACTGTATGGACAGTACCAAAACAAATGATCTAATGGTTCTGTCTCTTCACAGCAAAATGTGCAGAGCTGGGATGGTTTATCCCTCACATATATAACATTCTATTGCTTGCAAGGATTTTGCATAATCATTTAAAATGGAAAAATTCTAAGTTTTGAATCAAGCGTTTTGTGTACCAGATCATAAACCATTATCCATGGAATCGGAACATCGAAAACCTATTCCCAACTATTTTGCAGTCTATATGGCACAGCTGTCAATCCTTAAATGAAACTGGTATACTTTTCTATTTATCACAATTTTCTTTAACCAATTTTGGTCTTTACTGCAGGGCCGACAGAAACGTTCCTTACTTTCTCCCCCTTCCACTTGCCTCTTCCATTTTTGCCGTAATGCTGCAATTAGTTGGTTGTAATTTTGAGTAGAGCAGACATTTTCTACCCTAACCAGAAACCGTGGATGGATGGCGGCATTCGCGCGAAACTGAAAGCGCGTTCCACCGCATTTAACCACGGAAAGAGGTCTGGGAATATGACTGAATATAAACAGTGTAGTTACTCCCTCAGGGACAAGGTGGAGTCGCAAGGTGGGTCTACAGGAAATCACGGACTACAAAAAGAAAACCAGCCACATCACGGACACCGACTTCACGCTTCCAGACAAACTAAACACCTTATTTGCCCGCTTTGAGGATAATACAGTGCTAACAAGGACTGCGCCTCCCCCCATCCTTCTCCTTGGCTGACGTGAGTAAAGCATTTAAACGTGTTAACCCTCGCAAGGCTGCTGGCCCAGACGGCATCCCTAGCCTCGTCGTCAGAGCATGCGCAGACCAGCTGGCTGGTGTGTTTATGGACATATTCAATCACTCCCTATCCCAGTCTGTTGTCCTCACATGCTTAAAGACCATTGTTTCTGTACCCAAGGAGGCAAAGATAACTGAAAGATACTGCCCCCGTAGCACTCACTTCTGTCATCATGAAGTGATTTGAGAGACTAGTCAAGGATCATATCACCTCCACCTTACTGGCCACCCTAGACCCACTTCAGTTTGCATATCACCCCAACAAGTCCACAGACGACGCAATCGCCATCACACTGCACACTGCCCTATCCCATCTGGACAAAAGGAATACCTATGTAAGAATGCTGTTCATTGAATGCTGAGCTGTAGTCAACACCATAGTACCCTCCAAGCTCATTATCAAGCTGGAGGCCCTGGGTCCCAACCCCGCCCTGTGCAATTGGGTCCTGGACTTTCTAACGGGCCACCCCCCAGGTGGTGAAGGTAGGAAACAACATCTCCACTTCGCTGACCCTCAACACTGGGGCCCCACAAGGGTGCGTGCTCAGCCCCCTCCTGCACTTCCTGTTCACCCAAGACTGCGTGGCTATGCACGCCTCCAACTCAATCATTAGGTTTGCAGACGACACAACAGTAGTGGGCTTGATTACCAGCAATGACGAGACAGCCTACAGGGAGGAGGTGAGGGAACTCAGAGTGTGGTGTCAGGAAAAATAACTTACTCAACGTCAACAAAACAAAGGTGATGATCGTGGACTTCAGGAAACAGAAGAGGGAGCACCCCCCTATCCACATCGAAGGGACAGCAGTGGAGGAGGAGGAAAGTTTTAAGTTCCTCGGCGTACACATCACAGACAAACTGATATGGTCCACCCACACAATAGCGCCTCTTCAACCTCAGGAGGCTGAAGAAATTTGTCTTGTCACGTAAAACCCTGACAAACTTTTACAAATGCACAATCGAGAGCATCTTGTTGGGCTGTATCACAGCCTGGTACGGCAACTGCACCGCTCTCAAACACAAAGGCTCTCCAGAGTTTTGCTCATTTAAAAAACAAGTCGCTAGTGTAGGCTATAAGTAAAAAGGTAAATTGGGATATGACTAAAGAGTTAATCAGGGAGATTTTTCCACAAATAGACAGTTATTTTCCTTTCCATGGTTACAAGATCTTATCTCTTTTTTGCTAACTTTCTATAAAACAAATTGTAGTGAGATAATTTCTTTCGGGATATGAATACCGAGTATGTCCACTTCACCATCAGACCATTTTATTGGTAAACTACACGGTAATGTAAAAGTTAGATTTTTTTGTGATCCAGTACGTAATATAGTAAGTACACTTATCATAATTTGGTTGTAATCCAGAGATGTTAGAAAAATTATATAGATCCTCTATGAGGCTGTGGAGGGATCCAATTTGTGGATATCAAAGAAAACATTAATCATCAGCGTACAATGACTCTTGTTTTTAAGCCCTGGATTTCCAACCCCTTGATATTATTGTTGTATCTGATTTTAATAGCTAACATTTCGATGGCCATAATGAATAGATATGCCGATAGTGGACAACCTTGTATTACTCCTCTTGACAGTTTAATACTTTCTGAGCAGGATCCATTATTTGCTATTTTACACCTAGGGTAACTATACATAACTTTAACCCATTGAATAAGAGATTCTCCAAAATTGAAATATTCCAGGCATTTATATATAAATTCCAGTCGTACTTCATCAAAAGCCTTTTCAAAGTCAGCTATGAATACCAGGCCTGGTGTCCCTGATTTTTCATAGTGTTCTATTGTTTCCAGTACTTCTCTTACGTTATCTCCAATGTATTGTCCATGTAAGAACATGTCTGATTAGGATGCATAATATCCGACAATATCTTTTTAATTCTTGTGCTATCCATTTTTCTAGAATGTCTGCATCACAACAGTGAAGTGTAAGGGGCTGTCACGATCTTGTTGAGGGACGGACCAAGACGCAGCGATGCTTCCAGTATACATATTTATTTATTCAACGTAACTGGGGAAAATAACAAATAGACGAACGAAGATCGTAACAAAGGAACATAGACATAAACTAAAGCTATGACCAAACAAACAATAACCCACAAAACCACTCTGAAAAATACAAACATATATATGGCTCCCAATTAGAGGTAACGACAAACAGCTGCCTCTAATTGGGAACCATTTCCCCAACATAGAAATACACCACTTAGAACAGAAAACCCCCTACACCAAAACCGAAACAAAAACACGCCAGCCTGTCAACTCAGGCCTGGACGTGACAGGGGCCTCCAATTATTTTAATGTACTGGATCTTTTTTTCTATCACTTGGGTCCTGTTTCAGTAATAATGAAAATCAGATCTTCTTGTTGAGAATCTGATCATCTATCATTTTTATGGTTAAAACATGCTAATAATGGTCCTCTGCTATACCTCCAAAAATCCACTTGTTCCAATAAATCCATGATATTTGTGATTTCCTTAAGTGCATGAGAGTAATAGTCTGCAGTGTGATTTCCTTTACGGTACATTGAGGTATTTAAAACCGTATTATAATCTCCCACCATAATAACAGACTCTAGTATTGCTTGTAAGCTTGATCAATTATTATATATGTTTAAAGAAGCGTTGATGGCATAATTTTCCTTCCTCAGGATGCCATCTATTTTGTGAAGTGCACCAGTCCTTCTTGCAGCAAAGAACCCCCACAACATGATGCTGCCACCCCCGTGCTTCGCGGTTGGGATGGTGTTCTTCGGCTTGCAAGCCTTCCCCTTTTTCCTCCAAACATAACGATGGTCATTATGGCCAAACAGTTCTATTTTTGTTTTATCAGACCAGAGGGCATTTCTCCAGAAAGGACAATCTTTGTCCCCATGTGCAGTTACAAACCGTAGTCTGGCTTTTTTATGGCGGTTTTGGAGCAGTGGCTTCTTCCTTGCTGAGCGAGTTTTCAGGTTATGATGATATATGACTCGTTTTACTGTGTATATAGAAACTTTTGTACCTGTTGTTTCCTCCAGCATCTTCACAAGGTCCTTTGCTGTTGTTCTGGGATTGATTTGCACTTTTTGCACCAAAGTACGTTCATCTCTAGGAGACAGAACGCGTCTCCTTCCTGAGCGGTATGACGGCTGCGTAGTCCCATGGTATTTATACTTACGTACTATTGTTTGTACAGATGAACGTGCCCCCTCCCAGGCATTTGGAAATTGCTCCCAAGGATGAACCAGACTTTTGGCTGATTTCTTTTGATTTTCCCATGATGTCAAGCAAAGAGGAACTGCGTAGGCCTTGAAATACATCCACAGGTACACCTCCAAATGACTCAAATGATGTCAATTAGCCTATCAGAAGCTCATTTTCTGGAATTTTCCAAGCTGTTTAAAGGCACAGTTAACTTAATGTATGTAAACTTCTGACCCACTGGAATTGTGATACAGTGAATTCTAAGTGAAATAATATGTCTGTAAACAATTGTTGGAAAAATTACTTGTGTCGTGCACAAAGTAGATGTCCTAACCGACTTGCCAAAACTATAGTTTGTTAACAAGAAATTTGTGAAGTGGTTGAAAAACGAGTTTTAAATGACTCCAACCTGAGTGTATGTAAACTTCCGACTTCAACTGTACGTCTAAGCCGTTGAATTGCAACTCTATACTAACGTTCCTGACCAGTCACCTTGCCATGGATAAATGTGTTGTTTCGCACTTTCAGTTTTGCGCCAATGCTGCCATCTATCCACGGTTTCTGGTTAGGCTAGGTTGTAATAGTCACAGTGGGTACAACATCTCCTATATACTTCCTGATATACACTGATTCGGTGACTGAGTTTTCGTCAATATTATTCTCGGAAGCTACCCAGAACATATCCCTAGATCAAAACAATCTTGAAGCATGGATTCCGATTGGTCAGACCAGCGTTGAATAGTCCTTAGCACGGGTACTTCCTGTTTAAGTTTCTGTCTATAGGAAGGGAGGAGCAAAATTGAGTCGTGGCCAGATTTTCTGAAAGGATGGTGGGGGAGGGCCTTGTAGGCATCCCGGAATTTGCAGTAACAGTGGTTTAGTGTTTTGGCAGCGCGAGTACTACAGTCGATATGTTGATAGAACTTCGGCAGCCTTTTTCTCAAATGTGCTTTGTTAAAATCCTCAGCTACAATACATTTTGCCTCAGGAAATGTGGATTCCAGTTTGCATAAAGTCCAGTGGAGTTCTTTGTGGGCTGTCGTGGTATCAGCTTGAGGGGGGATATACACGGCCGTGACTATAGCCGAAGAAAATTACCTTGAGAGATAATACGGTTGGCATTTGATTGTGAGGTATTCTAGATCGGGTGAACAAAAGGACTTGAGTTTCTGTATGTTATCACAATTAAGCCATGAGTCGTTAATCATGAAACATACACCCCACCCTTCTTCTTCCCGGAGTGATATATATTCCTGTCTGCGTGATGAACTGAGTATCCAACTGGCTGGACCGATTCAGACAGTATATCCCGAGAGAGCCATGTTTCCGTTGAGCAGAGTATGTTACAATCCCAGATTTTTCTCTGGAAAGAGACCCTTGCCCTGAGCTCGTCAACTTTATTATCCAGACTGAACATTAGCGTGTAATATACTCTGAAGCGGTGGGTGGTGTGCACGCCTTCTAAAATCGGACTAGAAGACCACTCCATGTACCTCTCCTCTGCCCGCATTGTTTTGGGTTGGCTTCTGGAATCAGTTTAATTACCCTGGGAGGTGCAAACAAAGGATCCACTTCGGGAAAGTCGTATTCCTGGTCGTAATGCTGGTAGCATTGTTCCATCCCCGAGCCCAACTCAAGAGAAGACTTGATGCGTGAATGCACATACAGTTGTAGCTTTTTGAGAAGGCATGCAGAATTGAGTAAGAATAGGAAGATTTGATTAACCAATGTCAAGTCCTAGCTGATGGAGCTCAGATACACCCCCCTACCCTGAAACACACATGCTGGTCCCCCTTTGTGACCATTTTCCCAAGCATCTCTATGCAGTCAGATCTTTTGATTATTTTGTGCCACCAGGACCACAATAATTTGCCCCCTCTCTGATTGTCTGAGTGTGACCCCCTACCCATAGGTTACTGCAGCTAGTGTTGCCAGCACTGCCACTACCTGGGTGGGTGCACCCCACCAAAATTCCTACCAGATAGGTACAAGGTCATCAAGGTTCTTATTAGCAGCTTTGAGAAATTCCATTTATATTATGCTCAACCATCCGGGGACTTTGGCTTTGTTCGACCAACCCTGCCAGGCAGGCTCAGACTCTTGAGTGGGCATTGTTGCTTCCCTGGTTCCTCTCCGCTCCGATATGTTTTTGCCTTGACTGCATTCGTAATATTTATTAATAAACTTCTAGATCAGTGTAGTGTGCTACTATTTAGTCCGTTTTAGAGATATTTAATATTTGCGATTTATGATGAGGCATTCTGCAACGCCATCTTTAGTCCATCTTCAGTCCGCTATCTCAGGGCAGACATTTGATGAACTGACTTGTTGGAAAGGTGGCATCCTATGACAGTGCCACGTTGGGGAGTTAGTTGGAGATGTTAATAGTGACGTTTCCGTTGATGGCTCATGAGTGGAAGAACTGTCTATGGTCCTGGCTCTGGTTGGTGACACCCAGTGCTTGCCTCTTCTTTGTCAGAGAATGGGACGTCCTACTCACGTTGGCAGCTAAAATGTCACTCCAGCGCTTTCTGTTCTCCTTGTTAGGAGCTGCCAAATAACTATTGAGTGAGCTCTCACACGATGACACATTCTGTAGTTACTACCTAAGCGGGCTGATCGTTATTTTTCTCATGTTTTGACCCAGTCGTTAATTCTAATTATTCTATTCATTTGACGTTGCTATGCTAAACAAATCATTGGCATGTAGCTAGCTAGCAGAGATTCAATGATGATGAGAGACAAGAACTTCAATAAATAATGATTGAATAAAAATACAATAGGCCTACATAGGCCGCACTGCACTGGTTAATGAATGAATGGAATTCTAATTGTTTCCATGGTGAATTATTAGTTTCAAGTTCATTATTGGGCTAGCTAGCCTACTGGCATGAGAGAAATCGCGTTTGTAAAATTATACATTGTTGCATTGTTGTACAAGCATACAGGTAGGTTTATACAACCCCCAACTTTTGCAAACCAAATAGTAGTATGGAAAAAATAATGTGTAGGCGCTTTTTTTCCAGAGGGAGATTACATTTATGAATTTCCTGCATGGGCTGTGGGACAGTGGAATTATGACATTACTCAAACCAGAAACCGTGGATAAATGGCAGCGTTCATACAAAACTGAAAGCGCGAATCACCACATTTAACCTCGCAACCGCAGGACAGAGGGTGGTGCGGGCAGCCCAATGCACCATCAGGGGCACACTGCCTGCCCTACTGGACATCTACAGCACCTGGTGTCACAGGTAACCCAAGAAGATCATCAAGAACCTCAGCCATCCGAGCCACAGCCTGTTCACCCCACTACCATGATATGAAGAAGGCAGAGACAGTACAAGTGCATCAAAGCTGGGCCGAGAGCCTGATAAACAGGTTCTATCCCCAGGCCATCAGACTGATAAACAGCTACCACTAGATGGCCTCTGCTCAATACCCTGCCCTCTGCCAAGTACCCTACTCTGCCCCTCAGTCACTGTCACTAGCCGGATAGCACTGGGCACTGTACCCTGCACCTTAGGGACTTCTGCCCTATGTACATAGTCATTGAACACTAGCCACTTTAAGAATGTTTACATACTATTTATATATCTACTGCTGTACAAAATGTTTGATTATATTAAAATGTTTGATTATTGTATGCTTGTTGACATTTACTGCATTGATTGATAGGAACATAAGCATTTCGCTGCACCCGCCAAACGGTGTATGCGATCAATAACATTTGATTTAACTAAAAGAACCACTCGTTCAAATCTTTAAACATCAACTGAATGTTAAATATGAAGGCATTTAAGGAAATCTGACACCTACACGCTCCTTCCATTGTGATGCACTGGAGTCAGGGACTATAATCCCCTTTCCTCATTCAAGATAAAGCTGTGTTAGTTCCCCTATCTGTCTGAGGCTCAATGAAAGACCTCCACATGTCTCACACACACACACACACACACACACACACACACACACACACACACACACACACACACACACACACACACACACACACACACACACACACACACACACACACACACACACACACACACACACACACACACACACACACACACTACACACAGAGAGAAGATAAAGCTGTGTTAGTCGTTAGTCAGTCCCTATCTGTCTGAGCTAGACTCCCCTCAATGAATGGAAGCCTTTCGCATGTCAGCTAGCCACAGCTATTGAGATTGCAGCTGAGGAGAGAAGAAAATAAATTATATTGAAGGCTGTCTAATTTTACAGCAACTGCGATCCATCAGACTAGCGGGGAGGTGACAGTGGAAATGACGGATGGAGACAGACAGGTGGGCTTTACCATTCCACTGATTTACGCTCAAAAGCGCGGCACGGGCCCCTAGATTTATTGAGTGAACATGATCATGTTCATTATGACTGTCACCTAAGACCATTTCTCTCCATCTCAATGGGGGTCACTTTAGCAGGGGAAGATGGAGAGGAGAACATGAGAGGGGTAGGAGGACAACCTTAACATATAGACAGTGTACAGGCAGGGAGGTTGGGGGGAGTTTTTTGCCCTGTGAGCTGCCGATTGTTGTCAAATATAAAACAACAATCAAGGAAATGTATTTTTAAAGCCCTTTTTACATCAGCAGTTGTCACAAAGCACTTTACAGATACCCAGCCTAAACCCCCAATGAACAAGCAATGCGGAGGCAAAAGCAGGAGCACAATGGCTAGGAAAAACTCCCTAGAAGTCAGGAACCTAGTAATAATAATAATACATTTTATTTGCGCCTTTCAATATATACAAGGACACTTACAGAGTAAAACATAAAATAGCAAATATAAATATGGCAATACTAAAAGCAAAGGACCTGATTCTAACCCGAGCTAAGTGCGCATCAATGGAACGTAATTAGCTTTTTATGCACTTTTCTCTCTACGCGTATTCTGACCTTGAACTTAGGGTGAAGACGCAGGATTTGACAGGGGCCAGTAGATCCATATTTGAGGAGAGCACTCTGTTGTTGTTGGAAACCAGGAGAGGTTCAGGGTAGGGGGGGTGGGGGTTGACAGGTTTGATGTTTCTGAGGGTGATGGTGCATTTGTTAAGGGTCTTGGGGAAGGGGATGGAAAGATTAAATAGGACGGCTATGTGGTCAGAAATTGTGCATTCCAGGCCATACAGATCGGCGGGAGCTATGCCAGTGGAGCACACCAGGTCGAGGGTGATGCCTTGGACTGAGTTGGAAAATTCACATGCTGTGTGAAATTGAAACAGTCCAACAGGGAGGGAAATCCGCCGCAAACTCACAAGTGCGGAGTCCACATGGATGTTTAAAGTGGAACTTACAACGTTTTAGCAACATGACACCTTATAAAAATCTGTTCATATACACCCCCAGGGAGAGTATGACACAATGTTTTACATTTTCTGACAAGCGAGCACTTAGATATGGTTTCACCTTTTCATCAATTCATAGAATGTTTGGGAATGACATATATTTAGGCATTTGTGAAAATTCTATAGCAGTACAGGGAGTCCTCAAACATTTGGGAACTTCACAGTCCTATTGATCAAACAATCAGTTAATTTTTTATTTCTTTATTTCACCTTTATTGAACCAGGTAGGCTAGTTGAGAACAAGTTCTCATTTACAACTGCCACCTGGCCAAGATAAATCAAAGCGATACAAACAACAATACAGAGTTACACATGGAATAAACAAGCGTACAGTCAATAACACAATAGAGAAAAAAAAGTAAGTCTATATACAGTGTGTGCAAATGGCGTGGGGAGGTAGGCAATAAATAGGCTAAAGTAGCGAGGTAAATTGCAATTTAGCAGATGATGATGTGCAAGTAGAGATACTGGTGTGCAAAAGAACAGAAAAGTAAATAAAAACAGTATGGGGATGAGGTAGTTAGATTGGGTGGGCTATTTACAGGTGGACTATGTACAGGTAGGCTCTCTCTCCCTCAGTTGCCTATGCACATCAACAACAACAAGATCAACAACTAATGCTAGCCAGTGCAACTGAGTTCCTAACAAGGGAACATAAGATAAACGCTCTCCAACTTTTTCAGCTAGTTGGCCGTCAAAATTACACTGATAAATGATGGTGAATAGCCTGCTCCTACTTCTGCAGCTTGCCTGCCAATGCATAATTGTCCCAACCCACGCTTTGACAACTGAATTGGAACTTGCCTCCCTGCCCGCCCATTTGATCGATGCCAAATACATTTGGTTGATAACTAAGAGATATTCTGTGGATAAAAGTCGTTCAAGTTCAGCCTAGCTAGAAAAGCAATTCACCTTTCTTTCTAGCTAACCAAAAGACACCTGCATCTCTAGCTGTAGCCAGAAGCCACCGAAAAATACAATATGAAGGGAAAAAGTCGGTCACCCACCCACTCCTCCAATGACATGACATCTTCCCAGAAGCTAGTTAGCTAGCTAATGTTAGGCTTCATGTTTTTAGCTTGCTAAATAAATAGCTAGCTACATAGATAGATGGGGTGTCAAACTCAATCAGCGCATGGGCCATATTGAAAAAAATAATGAATTTGCAGGCCAGACATACAGTAGTCGATTCTTATTTTTTTTCAACCTGCAACTGCGACACAAACTGGCCATTGTTTGAAAAAATATGGCCCTTAATAATGTCTGCTTACAGTATGTACACTTATGTATATAGCATTTTACATATTAAAACAAAAGAAGAGATAAATAATATTTGTCCAGCCTTTGCTTCTATGCTTGCAGATGTGCATAATATGATGCAACCCTAATCAAAAATAACAAAAAGCTATACTGTAGGTTGTTGTAACATTTAAACTTAAAACATGTTTTAATTATCTGGTGGACTCACTGAACACAACTCACTACTCACTATACACAAATGCTTCATTTGTAAAATATGTCTGAGTGTTGGAGTGTGTTGCTGGCTATCCGTAATTTAAATACATAACTGGAAAATTGTGCCCTTTGGTTTACTTAATAGAAGGAATTGGAAAGATTCATACTTTTACTTTTATATTAAGGCAATTCTATTTACTTTTGATACTTAAGTATATTTTAAACCAAATACTTTTCGATTTTTACTCAAGTAGTATTTTACTAGGTGACTTTTACTTGGGGCATTTTCTATTAAGGCATCTTTGCCTTTACTCAAGTATGACATTTGGATACTTTTTCCACCAATGGTAGCCAGCCTAGGCTATTTGCTCAAATGTTGCTGTAATATGCCTACATGTTTCTCCTTTGCATGGTGTTTTGTTCCAGTTTTTTTTTTTTTGGTTATTCATTGTCAAGCTTTAAAAACCAAAGCCAGACTGCAACAGTTTAGTAGCCTAGCTAGGACTGTGGCATGTGTTTGTACATTTACCCTTCGCTTCGCGCTGTTAACAGGACACACAAAACCAACGCAATTGAAGTTGAATTCACTGGTGCATCAGGCTGTAATTTCATAACGTAGATGACTCAACTGTTGACTCATTTATACTCGCTTGTGTGTCCTAGCCTATTAGCCACGTTGATCAATGCCATGTTGACCTATTAGCCACGTTTGATCAATGCCCTTGTTAGTTTGATTGTATTGACATTCCCAGCCTTAGGTACAGTCGTCCATTTTTTCACATATACAAAGTAGTTCAAATGCTGTCAGTTCCACTTTAAAGGTCCAATGCAGACGTTTTTATCTCAAAAACAAATAATTTCTGGGTAACATTTTAGTACCTTACTGTGATTGTTTTCAATTAAAATAGTCAAAAAGAAACTTCTTAGCAAAGAGCAATTTCTCAAGCAAGAAATTTGCTAGGACTCTGGGAGTGGCTTGAGTGGGGAGGGGATAACTGAAAATTAGCTGTTATTGGTAGAGAGGTTTGGAACTTTCTTTCTAATTGGTCTAATTTGCCAGGCAGGCCAAAACGACTTCCCACCAAAACAGTCTGAAAATTCAAAGCACTTACAATAAAAGAGCATCAACATTTTCACAATTTTACAGTATTATTCCAACCTCATAATGTGGATATACAGTACCAGTCAAAAGTTTGGACACACCAAAAAAAAATATTCAAAGTAGCCACCCTTTGGCTTGATGACAACTTTAAACACTCTTGGCATTCTCTCAACCAGCTTCATGAGGTAGTCCCCCTGGAATGACAGTCCATCATTACTTTGAAGACATGAAAGTCAGTCAATCCAGAAAATTTCAAGAACTTTTAAAGTGCAGTTGCAAAAACCATCAAGCACTATGATGAAACTGGCTCTCCTGAGGACCGCCACAGGAAAGGAAGACCCAAAGTTACCTCTGCTGCAGAGGATAAGTTCATTAGAGTTACCAGCCTCAGAAATTGGCAATTAACTGCACCTCAGATTGCAGCCCAACTAAATGCTTCACAGAGTTCAAGTAACAGACACATCTCAACATCAACTGTTCAGAGGAGACAGCGTCAATCAGGCATTCATGGTCAAATTGCTGGAAAGCAATCACTACTAAAGGACACAAATAAGAAAAATAGACTTACTTGGGCCAAGAAACACGAGCAATGGACATTAGACCGGTGTAAATCTGTCCTTTGGTCTGATGAGTCCAAATTTGAGATTTTTGGTTCTAACTGCCGTGTCTTTGTGAGACGCTGAGTAGGTGAACGGATGACCTCCGCATGTGTGGTTCCCACCGTGAAGCATGGAGGAGGAGGTGTGATTCTGTGGGCGTGCTTTTGCTGGTTACACTGTCAGGGATTTATTTAGAATTCAAGGCACACTTAACCAGCATGGCTACCACTGCATTCTGCAGCGATACGCCATACCATCTGGTTTGCGCTTAGTAGGATTATCATTTGTTTTTCAACATGACAATGACCCAAAACACACCTCCAGGCTGTGTAAGGGCTATTTGACCAAGAAAGAGAGTGATGGAGTGCTGCATCAGATGACCTGGCCTCCACAATCACCTGACCTCAACCCAATTGAGATGGTTTGGGATGAGTTTGTTTAACAATTTTTTGGTTACTACATGATTCCATAAGTGTTATTTCATAGTTTTGATGTTGTCTTCACTATTATTCTACAATGTAAAAAAAAAAAAAACTTTCGACTGGTACTGTATATATAAAACACCTTTAGTCCCCAAGCAGCACTGTGGCAGGGCATGTGAAGCAGGAAGATGTTAATACCTTAGATAATTCAAAGACGGGAGGATTTGGCAGGCCTGTATATCAGAATGAGGAGCAGTGGTTTTGGGCCAGACAGTTTGAGTGCTAGGCATTCAAATAAGGTCAGATTCTGTACCTGCGTAAAGACATTTGTAGGTCTAATTGGTGGAGAACAGCAAGACCCCCTGCAGGGCCTGTGGAGCGATGTTTCCCTGTGTTGACGTAGCCAGGAGAGGCAGAAATGTTGAGAGAGAAATTAATTAGGTTTAGTACAAGGTTTCATTCAGACATAAATTGCATTTTCTGTGATGACATTGATTAATAGGTTTTTGTTATTGAGGGATTATGTGTTAAATAGAGCAAACTTGCATTTGACAGAGGGGGCTGGTTGAATAGTCCGATTATGTAGCTTAAAACTCATTGCGCCAAGGTCAAACAGCAGCCTACAGTAGTAAAAATCGGTAATCCCCAAAGAAACACTTAAAGTATCTGCAGAGTTTCTATATTTCTATGACTTATGACAGGGTGGTAGGTAGCCTAGTTGTTAGAGCATTGGGCCAGTTACCGAAAAGTTGCTGGATCAAATCCCTTAACTGACAAGATAAAAATCTGTTGTTCTACCCCTGAGCAAGGCAGTTAACCCACTGTTCCCCGGGTGCTGAAGACATGGATGTCAATTAAGGCAGCTCCCTGCATCTCTTTGATTTAGAGGGGTTGAGTTAAATGCGGAACACACATTTCAGTTGTACAGCTGACTTTAGTTAATTACAATATGAGTGAAATAGTTTTCCTTCCCAAAAATTGTAATTAAGTATTTTTAAAAACAGTTGTCTGTGTTGGAAAGGTGTGGGCATTAAATATTCATGCGAATTGACCGCTGATTGGCCAGCTCATTGTCCACAGGAGGATGACGTCATCCTGTATAAGAAAATAGCAAGCATTTTTTAAACGGTCTGTTTGAGATACAAGTTTGAGGTGTGTTATTTTAAGTATTCTTTCTCAAATGTATGCTTTGGCCACAAGTACGAGTATAGGATTAGTCAACAACTTTATTTGGGTATAAGTTAAAATAATATTATCTTTTAAAAACAAGATTTTCACTGGACAGTTACTTTAATAGTCCATGCAAAAAGTGATAAAATAACATTGTAAATAACGTCTTTAAAATGAGAAACTGAGAGAAGCTAGCATGAATCTAGAAAGAAACCTACAGAGAAGAACCCTAGAGAGGAAGAAACCTAGAGAGGAACCGGGCTCTGAGGGGGTGGACAGTCCTCTTCTGGCTGTACCAGACAGAGATTTAAGAGTACATGTGGCGTTTCAAGACGTTTAGACGTTCATAGATGACCAGCAGAGACCAGCAACACTTCAACGCTTCAAGATTCTATGTCAGTTGACTTTTCATAAAGAACCCCAACACACCAATGTCTGAATAAGTTACAACAATTAATTGTTTTGAATCTTTTGGTTGATTTTGTGCTAATGTTCATCTTTTATGGATTTCTAGCATTTAAACTGCAAACTCAGTTTGCAAACATATGATTTATCAATTTATCAATTATCCCAGGTTTTCTTATTAAGTTTCTGACTTATGTCCTGCCCCATTCTGTGTCCTTTCATAACCAGTTTCTGACATCCTACACTATGTTGTGTCTTCCAGTAATGCCTTACAACAGTGCCCATCACTGTGTGGTGGAGGTGGAAAACTTCATACTACTGCTGGGTGGAGAGGACCAGTGGAACCCCAATGGTAACATCACTACTGATACTACTACTAATAGCAGTACTAATATAAAAAAATATATATAAATATTTAGTATTTACATTCATAATTCACACTTTATTTCCAATCAATGTTGTTTGATTAGATAAGTATGGCCATATTAACTGTTTATGGATCTTGATTATGACATGTATTTTGCAGGAAAGCACAGCACCAATCATGTCAGCCGCTATGATCCACGATTCAACAGTTGGATACAACTTCCTCCTATGCAGGAAAGGTAAGTTAATGTGAACAAGATTGACAAAGTAATGCAATACAATAGATGTGTGAATTATTGCACTGATTATTAACACTGAATGATTATAGTGTCTGTATGTGACCATTACACTTTTAAGGAGAAGAAATCAGAACTTTTCTGGAGTATAGAAACACATCATCCTGAGATGTTTTGAAACACATGGTGTGTTGTAACACCACTTTATTCAAGTGTTGTGCAACACCTTGCCAAGGACTGAGAGCATTACTGCGAAAGGTTGAAAACACTATTTTGGTGTTTCGAGTTCTGTTTAGTGCAGAATTATATAACTTGTTCTGGAGTATTTTCATATTTAAAATGGATTTACATGTATCGGATTATTTGTCAGTTTAAGGCATTTTGGCAGGCATTGATGAGCACAGTGCTCAATCCACCAGCAGAGGTTTTACAGCAAGCATTGCAAGATACTGTACAGTGTTTGCCTCTACCATTAGAAGTTGGATATGTGGGAATGGGTCGTCTCATCATTGACCGTTCATCATGATCCATTACACCTCATGGCAAGCTGCTTAATACTAATATAGAAGTACACTTTTATTTTTTAAAACATGCATACATTGTGTTACCCACAATCCTTTAAAAACCTAGCCACGTGGCAAGATAGGAAGTGAGATTAAACTCAGACTTCCAATTAGTTAAATCACAAGATGTTCTCAATCTTTGGTTATCCTCATAAAAGATAATTACATTTTGAGCAACATACTAATTTAGATTTATTCCACATTTTTGTGGTAAAATGAAATTAACAAATCATTGTAACGGCTTGCATACATTTTTATTAAGTATATGTATTATCATTTTTTGGTGTCAATTTCAATCCAATGAAATTGCAATGAAATTTACCGTCTTACTGTCCCAGAAGTCAGGGGTTCAACTCTCTTAAAATCACCAATATTCAGATTGAATAACTACTTTGGGTGTTTCAGAGTACTTCAATTACGTTTTAAAACACTTTCTGTGTATCATAACACTTACATTAGGTATACAGTGCATTCAGAACATATTCAGACCCCTTAACTTTTTCAAAATGTTGTTATGTTACAACCTTATTCAAAAATGTATTAAATCGTTATTTTGTTTCTCATCAAACTACAGACAATACCCCATAATGACAAAGCAAAAACAGTTTTTTTGAAAATGTATTAAAAAAATATATATCTGAAATATCACATTTACATAAGGATTCAGACCCCTTACTCAGTACTTTGTTGACACACCTTTGGTAGCGATTACAGACTCGAGTGTTCTTGGGTATGACGCTACAAGCTTGGCACACCTGTATTTGGGAAGTTTCACAATTTTTCTCTGCAGATCCTCTCAAGCTCTGTCAGGTTGGATGGGGAGCGTCGCTGCACAGCTATTTTCAGGTCTCTCCAGAGATGTTCGATCGGGTTCAAGTGTGGGCTCTGGCTGGGCCATTCAAGTACATTCAGAGACTTGTTCCAAAGCCACTCTTCGCTGTGTGCTTTGGGTCGTTGTCCTGTTGGAAGGTGAACCTTTGTCCCAGTCTGAGGTCCTAAGCTCTCTGGAGCAGGTTTCCATCAAGGATCGCTCTGTACTTTGCTCCGTTCATCTTTGCCTTGATCCTGACTAGTCACCCAGTCCCTGCAGCTGAAAAACATTACCCACAGCATGATGCTGCCACCGCCATGCTTCACCATAGGGATGGTGCCAGGTTTCCTCCAGACGTGACACTTGGCATTCAGGCCAAAGTGTTCAATCTTGGTTCATCAGACCAGAATATCATGTTACTCTTGGTCTGAGGGTCTTTAGGTGCCTTTTAGCAAACTCCAAGCAGGCTGTCATGCTGGCCACTCTACCATAAAGGCCTGATTGGTGGAATGATGCAGAGATGGTTGTCCTTCTGGAAGTTTCCCCCATCTCCACAGAGGAACTCTGGAGCTCTGTCAGAGTGACCATCGGGTTCTTGGTCACCTGCATGACCAAGGCCCTTCTCCCCTGATTGCTCAGTTTGGTTGGGCGGCCAGCCAGCTCTAGGAAGAGTCTTGGTGGTTCCAAACTTATTCCATTTAAGAATGATGGAGGCCACTGTGTTCTTGGGGACCTTCAATGCTGCAGAGATGTTTTGGTACCTTTCCCCAGATCTGTGCCTCGACACAATCCTGTTTCGGAGCTCTACGGACAATTCCTTCGACCTCATGGCTTGGTTTTTGCTCTGACATGCACTGTCAACTGTGGTACCTTTTATAGACAGGTGTGGGCCTTTCCAAATCATGTCCAATCCATTGAATTTACCACAGATGGACTCAAATCAAGTTGTAGAAACATCTCAAGGATGATCTATGGAAACTGGATGCACATTGGCTTAATTTCAAGTCTCATAGCAAAGGGTCTGAATACTTATGTAAATAAGGTATTTCTCTTTTTGGCAAATATTTCCAAACACCTGTTTTCGCTTTGTCATTATGGGATTTTTTCTATTAAATCCATTTCAGAATAAGGCTGTAACATAACAGAACGTAACAAAAGTCAAAGGGTCTGAATACTTTCCTGAAGGCACTGTACATTCAAACGCCATATCCCAGGTTAGGTGTACTACTTTCCATAGTTTCATTACACAATCATGGTGTTTTGAGTTTGTCTATTTTTAAAGTGTAAATACAGAGGTTATAACTTTGTCCACCAAGGCTTCCACCAAGGTGCACACACACGTAGGGCTTTGGCGGTCATGAAATTTTGTCAGCCGGTGAATGTCAAGCAAATAACTACCGGTCTTACGGTAATTGACCATTAATTAACATAAACACATTTAGCATCTCCTGGCTTCAACGCATAGCATACAAGCTACTGATGCAGACCTTTGGAACATCTACATTTTAAAAAGTCAAATAAATCCATGTAATATAGCCGACACCATCACAATAAATCCATTATTTATTTTAGACAGGTCTGACGAAACATGATATGAAGAAAATATAGTCTGTTTCAGAAGAACAGAATAGCATACTCAGAGTTGTCCTTATGTTAGGACCTGATCTGGCTATGCCATATGGCTGTGGGCTACATTAGTTCATTTAGCAGACAAGATTTGCTTAGAATTCAGTGGCATTATTTTATATTATTTCATAGTATGAAGAATACAATTGAATATAACTGAATAAAATAGAAAGGACTTGAGGGAGTGCGCACATGCGGCTATTCTGTGTTGAAAAATTAACAAAGAAACAATATGCTTAATTTAGAGTAATTTATGCAACTTTAGTTGTGATACAAATGTTGTGCTATATCTTTTGTTTTGTAATACATTCTAAGGCTGCATGATGCGATTCTAATGATGATTTGAAAAAAGTTGTATGAAAGGCATGAGCTCTGCTTTGTTTTTTTGCGCAGGCTGCACACACTTCATCAGTCTCTCATCCACAATTTTACAAGCACTTGATAATTGTTCGAATTTCCCGGTTGCATCCTCTTTGTGTGACCGTAAAGCCCCCTAAAAATTTTTTGTGCCTTTGGGCTGAATATAATAATTATAGTTCCCTTCTCCCGGCTGCGTGCCGAAGCACAGGCTACAAGTAAAGACAGACACATCGGGGACGCAGCTGCGTGTGTCCTTATCCTGTTCCGAGACGCATATTGATGAAATTGGAAGAAATGTCCAAATGTACTTTTTGTCAGCCAACAAGATGAGTAGGCCTATCGAACAGCAAAAGCACTAGCCTATTTCAATCTACTATCCTCCATAGTACACAAGTTGACCTATTCTATTCTGTACGAGAAATAAATATTTGAAACATAGTCTAGTACAACCACTAGCATCAAAAAACAGTTTTAAGCAATGAGCCTGACACAACAGATGAGAAAGTTTAGCTTAAAATGTTGATAAACTATTAGGCTATTTCTTCACATTATTCTTCACATGGCTGTAGCCTATAAGCGCGAATGTTCAATTAGCAGGAAAACACCATTCTCAAAAGTGACCACAAATGTGATTATGCATGTAATTTTATGGTGAATATGATCTTCCCCAAACTTGAAACTCATGTGCTGCGTATGTATGCCAGTTAGGCTTTACACCCACTGTAAAACAGATTAATGTGCTTAATTTTAAGAAGTTAATTGGCTACTTTAGGAAGTTAATTGGCTACTTTTGATACAAACCTTATCAAAACATATAGGCCTATTGGTTAGGCTACATGAGGTGTGCGACTAGGATTTGAATAAGTCGCAAAAACAACATGCGCTGTTTGCCTTAAACTGTGCATCATTCACAAGTGATAATAACTCTTGATTTAATCTTGTCTTTACATGTACTAAACAATATATGTGTGAAATTAGTTTTGATTTAGAATGGACCATTATCATGCACCTGTCTTGAAACAGGGACAGCGGAAAAAATACATGTCATCTCTGCACTTAAATAGCGAATGTAGGACGCTTTTCCCATGGTTCATTTTCATGCCAGCCAGGTAGGCTATACTCCTGTTGTAAAGAGAAGCAATGTGCTTAATATTAGGAAAGTTGATAAATAAATATAGCAGGCCTAGCCTATAGAAAGCTGATGGGATCCTCCACTTTTTAGTAGAGGCCATCCACTTTGTTTTCTTGCGCGATTGCAAAGCCTATAGAATTGTTGATCAACATAAGCTCATAGGCTCTCATGAAGTTTTTGTTTAGATTTTCGATTACATTTGCATTGATGTCAGAGTGATTAGAGGGACAATAGAGTGTGGAGTAAGCAGTTAGCAAGTTTGGTAGGCTACTAATGACCATCAGCAGCATCAGAGCTTGCAGAATCCTACAGTAATTATCAAGACTAAATAGTCACGTGGAATTTGACTGCCGTCACGACTCGTGACTGCCAATGTGGTGTTAATAAGGTCACCGTATCAGCCGTACACACACAAACACACTCACACACACACATCAGTGTTAATGTCGTCAACAATAACTATGATGAAAAATACTTTGCAACAAACTGTTTTTCCTGACGAAAACTAATGACGATAACGAGATGAGATGCCCTGAAAAAAAGATAACTATTACCAATTACTTTTCTGAGACTAATGGTCATTCCATTTGACATGAAACGCCTTTTCATCTGTTTTGTCCAATCATAAGCATGCATCTCTGTGCATAATATATAACGCAATCCTCTCATTTGCTGCTAAAGTCTTTCTGTTGCGTGGGCTGATTGCATTGATCTGGCTCCCACACACTCACAGCTCCCGGTCACTTCAATCACTCGTCTCGGTCTCTGTTTTGAACTGATGCACAGCCAGGACACTTGTAACAAACTAACCTAAATTAGAAACAATAATGTATTTGATCATCTTTGCTTTTTCACATCAGAAGCTCTGTTTTGCCGTGTGCGCTGTTATTCATCTGTGTTGGCAATAGCGAGTTTTGCTGAATATTAGGACTACAGTAATACTTCTGGCATTGTTGCAAAGCTCATATTCTCCACCTTTCAAGGACATCACTGTTATCTAACCCGTTCAACGGTTATGATGCAGAAAGAAAAAATGGAACCTAATTTGTTTAACATGTAGGATTTATATCCTATAGTCTATGGTAAATTATGGCTGGCATTGGTTACCAGTAAAGGTATACATGGCGATAGTAGGCCTATTTGGACACGGCTATCTGAGTGGGCACATGGTGCAAGTAAGAGCTAAATATTAATTGTTTAATGGAAAAAAATGCACCGACTTAAATGTGACTAAAATTACTGACTAAACCAGACTAAAATTGTCCAGCGTTTTCGGCAACTGATTATAATTAAAACGAACGAAGGATGAAAAGTCTAAAATGTGACTAAAATGTTGTTGTTACTTTTTACCACTTTTTCTCCCCAATTTCGTGATATCCAATTGGTAGTTACAGTCTTGTCCCATCGCTGCAACTCCCGTACGGATTCAGGAGAGGCGAAGGTCGAGAGCCATGCGTCCTCCGAAACCCGACTCCGCCAAGCCGCACTGCTTCTTGACACACTGCTCGCTAAACCCGGAAGCCAGCCTCACCAATGTGTCGGAGGAAACGCTGTACAGCTGGCGACCGAAGTCAGCGTACATGCGTCTGGCCCGCCACTAGGAGTCGCTAGAGAGCGATGGGACAAGGACATCCCGGCCGGCAAGACCATCCCCTAACCCGTACGACGCTGGGCCAATTGTGCGCCGCCTCATGGGTCTCCCGGTCGCGGAAGGCTGCAGATTGAACCCGGGTCTGTAGTGACCCCTCTAGCACGATGCGGTGCCTTAGACCGAATATATTTTAAGACTAAAACTCAATCTAAAATAGCTGCCAAGATTAACACTGGCACACGCACCACTGGCGTAGCACACACACCCGCAGCCCCCGGGGGGCCCAAGAGCTATATATATTTGTTTTTAAATACAGGAAATGTGCTTTAAAACTGCAAAATGTTCTCTCAGCCTCATGGCAAAATGTGTAAAATGGCATGAGATTAGCTATAAAACTGCACATTTTTCTCTCTGCCCCATGTCAACAACAAAAAAGATGTGACCCTTGCTCGAACGTTGTGGGTGGGCCCCCGCAAAACTGTGCATACCACTAACATACACACACACACACACACACACTGTCCTGCTTGTTTTAATTATGTTGTCTGGCTGACACCTCCTGCTCAGGAGAGCCAGTTTCTTCGCCTGCTGCCTGGATAAGCACCTGTATGTGATTGGCGGGAGGAACGAGTCAGGCTACCTCTCCAGCGTGGAGTCCTACAACCTAGAGACTAACGAGTGGAACTATGTGTCCTCCCTGCCCCAGCCTCTGGCCGCACATGCTGGAGCAGTGCACAATGGGAAAATATACATCTCAGGTCAGACCTCACTCATTTTATAAACCTTTATTTTACTAGGTTGTTCCATTGAGGTCAAAATAGCTATTTTTCAAGGGAGACCCACTGGTCATCTTATTAATGGAAAATTAGTTAATGTTGGAAATTAATAGCTGAAAAATTATTCACTCAGTCACAGTAAAAATGAAAGTACAAAATCTACTGATCTGTAGTATTGTGATGAGTGCAGGACTGCTAAATATCACCTATCAATGCATACACAGACTTTCCAAAAGCAGAGTGATGTGTCTATGGATCCTGATCCTGCCATTCAAAACTAATAGGTCTTTATGTGTATATCTGCCCTACCACTATAGGAGGAGTCCACAATGGAGAGTACGTATCCTGGCTGTATTGCTACGACCCCATCATGGATGTGTGGGCCAGGAAACAGGATATGAACACAAAGAGAGCTATTCATGCCCTTGCTGGGATGAACGACCGCCTCTACGCTATCGGGGGCAACCATCTGAAAGGTAAGGACGGGCATGTCTCAGCTACTGTACTGTACTGTGCAGAATAGACTGTGGAAAAATTTTACTTAGGGCTGTTGCGGTGAGTATATTACCACACCGGCAGTCATGAGTCATGACTGTATTAAAATTTTACGTGACCGTTGAGTCACGGTAATCTCCTCTTATGCACTCTGGACCTGCGTTATTAGTACCCAACTCGCTAACGATCATCAGGTCGCTGATGGCCTGGTACTCTGCACTCTATTGTCCATCTAACCCATTTGACATCAATGCAAATACAATTGAAAATTACATCAAACACTTATCAACAAAACAGTATGTGCTTTTAAATCTCATCTCAATGTGGTTGATCAATTTGAAGAAAGAAGTTTCAACAACAGGTTGAAACTGAGTGGAAAACATAGTCGTTGTGGATGTTGTTTCAAAGCCTAACACAACGAAATGGACAGCGCTTCCTAAGGTCATTATTAATTCAAAACACCTATAGACATATTATGCATACGCATAGGCCAATGAACCCAAGCCCGAAAAAAAAGATGGAATTAACATAACATGCTGTTATACATTATATAGCCTACCACATATTATGCATGCAAGAAAAACATTTAAATGTTTTATTTATTTAAGATATCTTTGGTACATAATTGGTTTAGCCTATACTCCAAAATTAAACAAATTCTAGTAATCGCATTTGAATTTGGACTTTATTATTATGCATACTGGATGGACTTGTTACCTTATGCTACTATCCAAAGGTTCTATCCATGAGTCTGGGATAGAACATATAGACCTAGGCGATGCTGTTGGTTCATTGATTGTGCAGAGCGGCTTACAGAGTTAGCCTAAAATTATAGTGAATTTCTATTTTAATAATTAATAGGCTGACACATTACCTTTAGCTGCAGAATGTCTCACCAATGTGAGTTTCCATCTCCTCCCATCTCTTCTTCATTCTTTTCTTGGGGCGGTCAAAACTATATACATTAACATTTGTTTAGTAAAAACAGTAGGGGTCCATTCCATTCCAACTTTGATGTTGAAGTATAGTATAGAGTTAGGTAACCCGTTCACAGGATTGTTTAACTTTTGAGGTTCCTAGGGTCTCCACCAAGTTAGGTATATCTGGTTTTAGTTTTAATGTGCCGTATTGCTGGAATAAATTCTAAATACATTTCATCTTCATGTTCTGGTGCCGTTCGGGCAGTTCAGTGGATTGATTGGGGACTTGTGGAGGAATGTAACTGTTTTTCTGGGTGATGTGTGATGTTTTATTTGTGCTTCCCATGACTGTGTTTTAGTATTTTGAAGGAAAATTAGTCCCAAAATGTTTTGCTTGACAGCAATCAAGTTTTCAATATATGTAACTTTCAAAAAACATGAATCATCCCTGTATGATGCATTTTACATCATATGTTACTTTGTTTTGCATCATATGTATCATTTCTGCCTCTTTGCTTGACATCATGGGAAAATCAAAAGAAATCAGCCAAGACCTCAGAAAGAAATTGTTGACATCCACAAGTCTGGTTCATCCTTGGGAGCAATTTCCAAACGCCTGAAGGTACCACGTTCATCTGTACAAACAATAGTACGCAAGTATAAACACCATGGGACCACGCAGCCGTCATACCGCTCAGGAAGGGGACGCGTTCTGTCTCCTAGAGATTAATGTACTTTGGTGCGAAAAGTGAAACTCAATCCCAGAACAACAGAAAAGGACATTGTGAAGATGCTGGAGGAAACAGGTACAAAAGTATCTATATCCACAGTAAACGAGTCCTACATCGACATAACCTGAAAGGCCGCTCAGCAAGGAGAAGCCACTGCTCCAAAACTGCCATAAAAAAAACAGACTACGGTTTGCAACTGCACATGGGGACAAAGATTGTACTTTTTGGAGAAATATCCTCAAATTTGATGAAAGAAAAATAGAGCTGTTGGGCCATAATGACCATCGTTATGTTTGGAGGAAAAAGGGGGAGGCTTGCAAGCCGAAGAACACCATCCCAACTGTGAAGCATGGGGGTGGCAGCATCATGTTGTGTGGGTGCTTTGCTGCAGGAGGGACTGGTGCACTTCACAAAATAGATGGCATCATGAGGGAGGAAAGGTTTGTGGATATATTGAAGCAACATCTCAAGACATCAGTCAGGAAGTTAAAGCTTGGTCGCAAATGGGTGTTCCAAATGTACAATGACCCCAAGCATACTTCCAAAGTTGTGGCAAAATGGCTTAAGGACAACAAAGTCAAGGTATTGGAGTGGCCATCACAAAGCCCTGACCTCAATCCCATAGAACATTTGTGGGCAGAACTGAAAAAGCGTGTGCGAGCAAAGAGGCCTACAAACCAGACTCAGTTACACCAGCTCTGTCAGAAGGAATGGGCCAAAATTCACCCAACTTATTGTGGGAAGCTTGTGGAAGGATACCCGAAATGTTTGACCCAAGTTAAACAATTTAAAGGCAATGCTACCAAATACTAATTGAGTGTATGTACATTTCTGACCCACTGGTAATGTGATGGAATAAATAAAAGCTGAAATAAATCATTCTCCCTACTATTATTCTGACATTTCACATTCTTAAAATAAAGTGGTGATCCTAACTGACCTAAGACAGGGAATTTTTACTAGGATTAAATGTCAGGATTTGTGAGAAACTGTTTAAATGTATTTGACTAAGGTGTATGTAAACTTCCGACTTCAACTGTATATATTACAGTACCAGTCAAAAGTTTGGACACACCTACTCATTCAAGGGTTTTTCTTTATTTTTACTATTTTCAACATTGTAAAATAATAGTGAAGACATCAAAACTATAAAATAACACATATGGAATCATGTAGTACGATAAAAGGGAGAAGCAAATGAAAATATATTTTATATTTGAGATTCTTCAAAGTAGCCACCCTTTGCCTTGATGACATGTGATAATGTGTCTGTGACACTGTGATTCTGTAGCAGCTGACTTCCTACAAGCGTCTCGGGCAGGTGTTCACAAAACATTAAGGGCTGTGTGATTAATATAAGTGCCTTCTCAGATAAGGCCCGTTAGACATTTCTTCTGTGCTGAGATTGCAACTTGTATTAAACCAAATAGATTTTGATTGACTTCATCTGTGAATGCTCTTCTTTTTTATTCACCTGTAAAATCCACTTTACAATCGCATGTATCATTAACTGTTATTTTGTGCTCAGGGTTCTCTCACCTGGATGTGATGCTGGTGGAGTGTTATGACCCCAAAGCGGACCAGTGGAACATCCTCCAGACGCCCATCCTGGAGGGCCGCAGTGGCCCCCGGCTGTTGCATACTGGACGACAGCATCTTCCTAGTGGGTGGATACAGCTGGAGCATGGTAAAGACGCATCTCACTATCAGCTTGATATCATTAATTCACGGCAAACCTAGGTAGGTCGTTTCACGAAAAGAGTGCCTTTTGCGTCCCTTTGATATTTTAAGTAGAAATTGTGCACCAATATTGAATTTCAAAAACCTGTTATATTAAAGGGATACATTGGAATGTTGGCAATGAGGACCTTTATCTACTTCCCTAACGTTAGCACAAGGACTGGAAGTCCATGGTTATCTGCTAGCATGCTAGTAGATAGCCATAGACTTCGAGTCATTAATTCTGCGAATGCTAGTTAGCATTGGCTCGAGAAACTACCTTTAACTTCCTTCATACAGAGACATAAAAATGGTATCCACAAATTAATCTGGCTCTGGGGAAGTATATAAAGGGCGTCATTGCCAAAATCCCAAAGTATCCCTTTAAATTAAGTTCCCTTAAATATAGACCACATGGAAAGTTCAATGAATCAGAAAAAAAAATCTTCCATCAACCCTAATTCACTTAAAGGGAAGTTTTCAACCCACTTAATCCAAACATTTCTCCAAGTTTCACAATCATTGTAAAGCCTTAGTTATTTTGTTGCTTTGACAAAGTCATTTTCTGAAGATTATTATTAATTTCATGTGATTAGTGATTCATTTACGTATGTCCCTCATTTTTGTCACGATCTCCGGAAGGGACAGACCCAACTTTATTTTGAATTCAAGGCACACTTAACTAGCATGGCTACCACAGCATTCTGCAGCAATACGCCATCCCATCTGGTTTGCGCTTAGTGGGACTATAATTTGTTTTTCAACAAGACAATTACCCAACACACCTCCAGGCTGTGTAAGGGCTATTTGACCAAGAAGGAGAGTGATGGAGTGCTGCATCAGATGACCTGGCCTCCACAATCACCTGACCTCAACCCAACTGAGATGGTTTGGGATGAGTTGGACCGCAGAGTGAAGGAAAAGCAGCCAACAAGTGCTCAGCATATGTGGGAAGTCCTTCAAGACTGTTGGAAAAGCATTCCAGTTGAAGCTTGTTGAGAGAATGCCAAGAGTGTGCAAACCTGTCATCAATGGAAAGGGTGGCTACTTTGAAGAATATAAAATATCGATTTTCAAAGTAGCCACCCCTTGGTTACTGCATGATACAATTTTTTTTTTATTTCATAGTTTTGATGTCTTCACTATTATTCTACAATGTAGAAAATAGTAAAAATAAAGAAATACCCTTGAATGAGTAGGTGTGTCCAAACTTTTGACTGGTATATATACCCACATCACCAAAAGTATGTGGACACCCCTTCAAATTAGTGGATTGGGCATTTTCAGCCACACCCATTTTTTATTTATTTAACCTTTATTTATCAAGGCAAGTCAGTTAAGAACAAATTCTTATTTACAATGACGGCCTACCCCGGCCAAACCCGGACGACGCTGGGCCAATTCTGCACAGCCCTATGGGACTCCCAATCACAGCCGAATGTGATACAGCCTGGATTGCAGTATTTTCTGACAGGTGTATAAAATTGAGCACACAGACATGCAATCTCCATAGACAAACATTGTCAGTAGAATGTCCTTGATGAAGAGCTCATTGACATTCAATGTGGATCCGTCATAGGCCACCTTTCCAACAAGTCAGGTCGTCAAATTTCTGCCCTGCTACAGCTGTCAACTGTAAGAGCTGTTATTGTGAAGTGGAAACGTCTAGGAGCAACTACAGCTCAGCTGCGAAGTGGAAGGCCACACAAGCTCACAGAAAATCAGACTGGTTGCAACTCCTCACTACTGATTTCCAAACTGCCTCTGGAAGCAACATCACCACAATAACTGTTAGTCGGGAACTTCATAAAATGGTTTTCCATAGCCGAGCAGCCGCACACAAGCCTAAGATCACCATGCACAATGCCAAGTGCCGGCTGGAGTGGTGTAAAACTCGTCGCCATTGGACTCTTGAGCAGTGGAAAAGCGTTCTCTGGAGTGATGAATCACACTTCCCCATCTGGCAATCCAACTGACGAATCTGGGTTTGGCGGATGCCAGGAGAATGCTACCTGCCCCAATGCATAGTGCCAACTGTAGTCCCAAGTTTTGTGGAGGAGGAATAATGGTCTGGGGTTGTTTTTCATGGTTCCGGCTAGGCCCCTTAGTTCCAGTGAAGGGAAATATTTTACACTACAGCATACAATTACTTTCTAGACGATTCTGTGCTTCCAATTTTGCGGTAACAGTTTGGGGAAGGCCCTTTCCTGTTTCAGCATGACAATGCCCACATGCACAAAGTGAGGTCCATACAGAAACGGTTTGTCGAGATTGGTGTGGAAGAACTTGACTGACCTGCACAGAGGCCTGACGTAAACCCCATCAAACATCTTTGGGATGAATTGGAACGCCGACTGCGAGCCAGGCCTAATCGCCCAACATCACTGCCCGACCTCACTAATGCTCTTCTGTCTGAATGGAAGCAAGTCCCTGCAGCAATGTCCAACATCTAGTGGAAAGCCTTCCAAGAAGAGTGGAGGCTGTTATAGCAGCAAAGGGGGGACCAACTCCATATTAATGTCCATGATTTTGTAATGAGATGTTCAACAAGCAGGTGTCCACATATTTTTTGTCATGTAGTATATATATATATATAATCAAGCCATGAACTTTCTCAACCTTCAGTCTCATGACCGTTGATCTAATCATAATTATGAATTATGTTGTTGTTGTTGTTGCTTAACAGAGCTTTGAGATTTCTTAATGAAATGAATATCGCTCTAAAAGTTGAATCAATTATTATTATCAATATTATTATATTGCAGGGAGCCTACAAGTCTTCCACCATATGCTACAGCCCAGAGAAGGGGACCTGGACAGAGCTAGAGGGAGAGGTGGCCGAGCCCTTAGCAGGCCCATCCTGCTCCACTGTCACACTGCCTGCCTGTCTGCCCTTCAACAAATAACACATCACTTGGTACAGAGCAGGAGGAGGAGGAAAATAGGTGAGGAAGAGGATGGGGGATGGAGTGATGGGGAAAAGGCCCATCGATAAACGAACATTTGTAAACAAATTTTGTGATGAAGTACTCCAATCAGCCGATGGGATGTGTATAAATTATTTTTTTACAGGTTTGACAAAAGAGCACTTTCGTTATTATTGCCTACTGAAGGTTTGAAAAAGTAAGTAATCATGTATTTCATGTATTTAAATCCCCATCTGTGTTGAACTTCTTCCAGACAATAGTCACATTTCATATCAGATTTTTTCTTTAATCGATAGTAAGTGTTTTTGGCTTATCTTGATATAGCACGCATAGTGTTTAACTGAATTGTTATAGCTTTAAAAAATCAATTTGTATCTTGTTATTAGTAGGAGAAATAAATCCAAAACAGAATGCAGTGTTGTTAAAAATAATTTACACTGGAAACAACCTGTCTGTCAACCAAATCACACTGAGTTCTGGTTAATATGCTTTTTTTTCTCCAACCAAAATCATGATTCTGTGTACAGTATATTGTAAACCAGAGACTAACTAACAGTTCATCTGCAGCAAATTCTTTCATTCTTTAAGCTGCAAGCGAGAACATTTTTACATTCAACATCGATTCTGACCTTTGTAAAAACAGCACTAAACACTGATATGGTTATTTAAGGATGGTACAATCAAATGATTATTATTTATTGCTAGCCATTGGTATACACGGGTAGCAATTTTAACTGAGTGATAAGGTAGGTTTTATGTTGTTTTATGTTCAATGTTACCTGTTAATGTTTAACAGAGGCTATTTGCAGAGAGCACACGATAAATTCCTCAAAAAGGGTACATCCCATTTAAGATTATGATAAAGCACACAGTGGTCCTCAATGCACTAATGGTGAACCTTAAAAACAGTTGTGTGTAAGAATGGTTCACAAAACTAAAAGTTTGTTGAATTGTTGTTACCTTTAGTATACTATGTTCAGAAACATGATGAAAAGTGAATTCAACTGTCATGTCTGCATTCTACTATTTTGTCTAAGGTCCACACTGAAGGTCCACACTGAATATTGATACCTGTTGAATTACATATAGATACGGTATTTTACTTTTTTCTTGTAAATAATAGCTTGCAGTGGAACATTTTTGTGCACTCAACCTGGGATTTATTCTCAAATCCTGTTATGTCCTTTGAATTTTAGAATATGAAAATAAAAAGGAAACTTGACAATTACAACAGTCTCTGCAGCTTGTTTCAGGTACTGCAAATATTTCCAGTCAACAGACACTCACTTTACATTGAACTTCCAGTATACAAGGACATTCACAGATCCATTCAAACAAAGCAGCCATTCAGACATTTATTGAATGTAATAACTATCAAGCAGGGTTGGGTAGGTTACTTTCTAAATGTAATCCGTTACAGTTACTAGTAACCTGTCCAAAATTGTAGTCAGTAACTTAACTTTCGGTTTACCCAAATTCAGTAATGTAATCTGATTACATTATGTTACTTTTAGATTACTTTCCCTTTAAGAGGCATTAGAGGAAGACAAAAATGTATGTTACCATTTGAACGACATCTATTGCAGGATAAATCAGTGTTAAAGCTTACATAGCTGGCATATATGGATGTTAAATTGTATCCTATGGGTTATGTAGGATTCTTCTAACCCATTGCTTTCTACTACATATAATAATACGATTAAATGATATCTTTACATTAAAAATCTAAGTCTATCAGAATTCCAGTCATTCCAATAAATGTTATACCCCTTAGGACTTGGAAATAAGTATAGATTAGCCAAATTGTTTTACCTGAGCATGACCCCAAAACGAAAGACTTATTAGCCAGCGAATGAAAAATGAATGCTGTATGCTGCATTTGCTATAAGCCTATTGTTACATTTTTTTGTTGGTGACACTGATATCTTGATAATATGCAGCTGTTTAAAGGGCAGTAAATTGCCAAGAAACTGAAGCTCTCGTACAACGCTGTGTACTACTCCCTTCACAGAACAGCGCAAACTTTCTCTAACCAGAATAGAAAGAGGAGGCCCCGGTGCACAACTGAGCAAGAGGACAAGTACGTTAGACTGTCTAGTTTGAGAAACAGACACCTCACAAGTCCTCAACTGGCAGCTACATTAAATAGTACCCGCAAAACACCAGTCTCAACGTCAACAGTGAAGAGGCCTTTTAAAATGATAAACTTGGATTAGCTAACACAACGTGCCATTAGAACACAGGAGTGATGGTTGCTGATAATGGGCTTCTGTACACATATGTAGATATTCCATTAAGAAATCTGCCGTTTCCATCTACAATAGTATTTACAACATTAACAGTCCAAAAATGGATGTAGCACTACAGATTGCCCATTTAAGTTTCTCAAAAGTGTGTAAATTTGAGCATGTCTCCATTAGGCATATGGATTATTTTTTTTTATCAGCATGAATTAGATTGAACAATAAAAGCCCCGCTTTTATTCCATAGACTGGGATATGGACTATGCAGCTGTTGCAAGAGCGCAATTTTCACTGGCTGTCCACTATTTTCAAAATCAATGAGCTTAAACTTCTTGAATTCAACCATTGTGTTCAAAAACACATTTAGATTTGTGAACAGCCATCCACAACAACCACGATCTGTAAGGCGCAAATAGCTAAATGAGAGAGCAGAGTTGTGATTCACATCAATGTGCTATGTAGATATCAATAATAAGTGAACCGTATCGCCGTAGACTACACCACTGCTGTCATCCTTACCTCCAAGCGTTTTTTCAAGTTGGATAATCTTTGGATGCTGACAGCAGTTGCACCATTGAAAGGCATAACTTGGACTGTAGCCTTCAAAAGCCTATTCTTGCTCTTTTCCCGCGATCCAATCAACACATTTGGTGTGTCATCATAGTGGTTATTGACTTGTGGTCAGACACGCTCAGGTGGAACAAACAAACTTTTTTCAATGCTGATTTGAATGTCATTGAGAAAACAGAGGAGTGTCCAAGATTGTTTTCCGCAAATATCCTTAATTTAAAAGTAATCCTTGAAGTAATCATCTAGTTTTTCAAAAGTATCTGTATCTGATTACAATATTTTAGCTGGTAACGTAACAGATAACAGTTAGCGTTTTTTTGTAATCCTATACATGTAACGGATTACATGTAATTCGTTACTCCCCAACCCTGCTATTAAGTAGTACTGCATCTTCTTGAGAGTTGATATGGATACATATGCATTACAGGGGTGAATTGAGTTTGGATGATGCAGAGTGAAAGCCTGTGGATTTAAATAACCACCATAAAAAGGTGGAAAACTGCAGAAAATAGTTATGAAAGACTACTGACAACTTTCATTTCTTCTAAACCAAGTAACAATTAGTTTTTTTGAACATCTTGTTATTTGATTTTCAACACTGCAGAACCATTTTTTTGGGGGGCGGCGGGGGGGCTTAAGTTTCCAATTTTAATTTAGAAAGTAAAAACAAGTGTCAATAACAAGATTATTGCCACCCTGGAGCAACTCTTCAATGAGATTTTTGCAACTTTGGAAATTTGTCCCAATCTTCAGCAGCAACTGCTCCTATTCTTCAACGTTTGAGGGGTGCCTTCGACATAACGCTGTTTTAAGATCTCGCCATACAGTTGGTTTTCGATGGGATTCAGATTTGGACTCATCGCTGGCAACTCCACAACTCATGAACCATTCCTGGGTCCTTTTTGATGTGTGTCTGGGGTCGTTGTGCTCCTGGAAGGCCCAAGACCTTTAACAGACCCAGTTTTTGGACATTGGGTTGGACATTGAACTCCAAAACACCTTGATAATCTGCTGATTTCATGATGCCTTGCACAAATTCAAGGCCCCCAGTATCAGAGGCTTCAAAGCAACCCCGCAGCGTTGTTGAACCTACATGTTTCATGGTCGTCAAGGGTGACAGTATGTATACTGAACAAAAATATAAATGCAAAATGTCAAGTGTTGGATCCATGTTTCATGAGCTGAAATAAAAGATCTCAGACATTTTCCATAAACACAAAAACGTATTTCTTTCAAATGTTGTGCACAAATTTGTTTACATCCCTGTTAATCAGCATTTCTCCCTTGCCAAGATAATCCATCCACCTGACAAGTGTGGCATATCAAGAAGCTGATTAAACAGCATGATCATTACACAGGTGCACCTTGTGCTGGGGACAATAAAAGGCCAATCTAAAATGTGCTGTTTTGTCACGCAACACAATGCCATAGACCAAATCAAATTTTATTAGTCACATGCGCCAAATACAACAGGTGTAGACCTTACAGTGAAAATGCTTACTTTACGAGCCCCTAACCAACAATGCAGTTTAAAAAAATACAGATAAGAATAAGAAAAAAAAGTAACAAGTAATTAAAGAGCAGCAGTAAAACAACAATAGCGAGACTATATACAGGGGCGTACTGGTACAAAGTCAATGTGCGGGGGCACCGGTTAGTTGAGATTATATGTACATGTGGGGCGCAATGCAAATAGCCGGGGAGTCAATGCAAATAGTCTGGATAGCCATTTGATTAGGTGTTCAGGAGTCTTATGGCTTGGGGGTAGAATCTATTTAGAAGCCTCTTGGACCTAGACTTAGCGCTTGCCATGCGATAGCAGAGAGAACAGTCTATGACTAGGGTGGCTGGAGTCTTTGACAATATTTAGGGCCTTCCTCTGACACCGCCTGGTATAGAGGTCCTGGATGGCAGGAAGCTTGACTCCAGTGATGTACTGGGCCATTCGCACTACCTTCTGTAGTGCCTTGCGGTCGGAGGCCGAGCAGTTGCCATACCAGGCAGTGATGCAACCAGTCAGGATCCCCTCGATGGTGCAGCTGGGCGATTGTCGTGCCATTCATCCACCGCCATTACCTCATGTTCCAGCATGATAATGCATACCCCATGTCACAAGGATCTGTACACAATTCCTGGAAGCTTAAAATGTCCCAGTTCTTCCATGGCTTGCATACTCACCAGACATGTCACCCATTGAGCATGTTTGGGATGCTCTGGACTGGCGTGTATGACAGCGTGTTCCAGTTCCCGACAATATCCAGCAACTTTGCACAGCCATTGAAGAAGAGTGGGATAACATTCCACCGGCCACAATCGACAGCTTGATCAACTCTATGCGAAAAAGATTGCGCTGCATGATGCAAATGGCGGTCACACCAGATACTAATTGGTTTTCTGATCCACGCCCCTACCTTTTTTTCGAGGTATCTGTGACCAGCAGATGCATATCTGTATTTCCAGTCATGTGAAATCCATAGATTGGGGCCTAATTCATTTATTTAAATTGACTGATTTCCTTATATGAACTATTCAGTAAAATCTTTGAAATTGTTGCATGTTGCGTTTATATTTTTGTTCAGTATATGTAAGAAGTTGTTGGGTTGTTCTGCTGGTTAACTTTGCTCTCGTTGATCTGGTTAAGTCTTATTTATTGGCAGTGTACAAGATTTTTTTTTTATGCATCACACAACAGAACACTTAAACTGGAACGACACTCAGTAAAGGTTGCACAAAAAGAAAGGTGGGCAAACCACGCCCCCAAATATTCGAATGAGCCCCTGTCTCTTCATGAAATAGCTGGCTTAGGTGTGGGATAGCACGTGCTGGGTTTGGTATGGGTTAGCCCGTGTTGGCCTGGTGTGTGCTAGCCTGTGTTGGGCTGATGTGGGATTGATGTGGGCGACCCTGTGTTGGGCTGATGTAGGCTAACCTGTGTTAGGCTGATGTGCGATTGGTGTGGTCAAGCCCTTGTTAGGCTGGTGGGGGCTAGTCCGTGCTAGCCCACACCATATGGCAGACAGAAGCAGTCTTTACACACACACAATGGTTGGGCTCAATTTGATTTGAAGGCAGTCATTTTAGGAAGGGATTTGAATTTAACATAAGAAAAGTACTTTTACAGGTCGAGAGCCATGCATCCTCTGAAACATGACCCTGCTAAGCCTCACTGCTTCCTGACACAATGCTTGCTTAACCCAGAAGCCAGCCGCACCAATGTGTCAGAGGAAACTGGCGGCGAAGTCAACTTGCAGGTGCCCGGCCCACCACAAGGAGTCACTAGAAGGAAATCCCGGCCGGCCAAACCCTCCCCTAACCCGGACTACGCTGGGCAAATTGTGCTCCGCCTCATGGGTCTCCCGGTCATGGCCGGCTGTGACACAGCCTGGGATTGAACCCGGGTCTGTAGTGACGCCTCAAGCACTTGTAATTTTCATTTTCATTTACTTCCTGAATTGACTGCCTTCATTTCTAATTAATCCCATCAATGACACATACACACACACACACAGCAAGACATATCCTGCTTATGCCTCATCTGAACCTCTGAGATTACAGGGATGAATTCTGAAAGACCACTGACAACATTCAGAGTCAGAATATACAAAAAACACAAGTAGCAGATATACATTATTAATTTGATACAGTTGAGGACACCAATAGTGTCCTCCAGCAAGTATTCAAAGAAACTGTTGACCATCCTCATTTTTATGGCCAACTCCTGATGCGTTAGGTACAGCAGTGTGTGTCAATTTTGGACAATGATAACACACTTGTAAAAAGCTTACCGGAATGTGGTCCACGCTGTCCAGCTTCCTCTGGCTTGAGGTTTGTTGCGAAGGTCTGGCCAAACTTATTGGTTAGGTCCACCTCTACCTTCTTGCAGCCATAGGCCATAAACCTCACAAGCAGTGTTAATAAACATGCATGCACGCACAGACGCACACCCACACAGAAACACACCCATACAGAAACACACCCATACAGAAACACTCCCATACAGAAACACTCCCATACAGAAACACACCCTAACACGGGAAGACTTGACTCCACAAATCCTGCTTATGTTTCACCTGAACCTCTGCCATATTATCGAAGCTGAGGGTGCACTTGTAGGTGTGGTGTCTGTCCTATGGCTTCTCCCATGGCAGCCTCTTAACTTTTCCTTCTGGGAAGATGTCCTTTAGGATCTCCCAGCTGAGGTCAAAAACAGAGACATAGGAGGGTTACTCCAAACCACACAAACAATGAGCAACCACCTGTAAAAAGAACGTGTCAGGTCAGGAGATTTCCATTCCCTAGTGTTCCATATCATGTTAGCTAATTCACACTTATTGGGTGAAATAGCTGATTGTGTGAATCGATGTGTGAATAGTGGGGATCTATGCGTTTACACCAAGGCTTACCATCCTGTAGCTATGCTTGCTGTGGGTATCCACATCACATCCCTCTGCATATATCCCCAGAGGGATGTATTTTTTGTCCTCGTCAGCCAGGATGCGTGACCTGTGCCAGCTTGCAGTGGGTCCAAATGTGCCCAGTGGCCAGATGCACCAGCCTGGTCACCTCAGGCACTGTGTGGGCCACCGCCATAGGGATCTTAACCTTCTTTGGTGTAGGCTTTGGCTTGTTTGGTTCTTTGGCAGGCTCTTTTGCCACCTGCTTCAGCCTGGAGCTGCTGGTTTCCACCTGCCTTTGCCAGTGACTGCTCATCTCGAGGTTTGGTCTTTTTCACCTCTTTGGCTCGACTGACTTCGGCGACTGTGGTGCGGCTGGCCTGTGTCTGGACAGAGTGTGGAACAGGGAATAGTTATAGTAGGAGACTGTACTGGACACTTCAAAAAGGAACTTTTTAAGACACGGACAATACGAAAGCATCAACCAATATGAAGGAATAACTCACCTGGCTTTTGCTCTTCTCATGAGGAGATGGTAAGTGCTTGCCAGTGCTGTTGGTGCTGCTGCTTTGGCCACTGCTGGAGCTGTGGCTGAACCTGGAGTTGCTCTCCTTACTCTCACTCTCCCCAGAGGACTGAAAGTCCTCCTCATAGTCAGCCTCAGCTTGGTGACAGACACATTCAGTTACCCACAGTAACAGGACATTACCTATGGCCAATAACTAGGACATGTATATTCCAAGTAAATAATAAATGTTACTCTGTTACCTCCTCCTCCTCATCCGACAACACCTTCTCCTCCTTCTTCTCTCCACCTCACTAACAGCATCTGTACTCGCCTGAGAGTGAATGTGAAACCCATGAGAGAACTTCTAAGCTAACTACAGTTTTACACAGAACAAGAGATAGCTGAGATTTGTTGGCAGTGTGGTCCAACTCAGTTTACCTGCAGCTGCTCCTCAAGGCTGACTATCATGGCCTCAGTGGTGGAGTGTGTGTCCAACTCCTTGTCGTCAGCCAAGGACACTGCAACACAGGAAGAAACAAGCAAGCAAACACTCAGAATAGCACAGAGTAGGAGTCTTGTCTGTATAAAGTGGGAAGGAACCCTACAAAGAATGGCAACCTACTAGAGCAGTGGTCCCCAAACTTTTTATTGTCCCGTACCCTTTCAAACATTTAACCTCCAGCTGCATACACCCTCTAGCACCAGGGTCAGCACACTCTCAAATGTTGTTTTTTTGCCATCATTAAGCCTGCCACACACACACACACTATACGATGCATTTAAACATAAGAATGAGTATGAGTTTTTGTCACAACCCTTCTCTTGGGAAGTGACAAAGAGCTCTTATAGGACCAGGGCACAAATAATAATATAATATAATAATAATCAATCATTTTGCTCTTTATTTAACCGTTTTACATATAAAACCTTAATTGTTAATTGAAAATGGTTGTAAAGGGCATCAGTGTCTTAACAGCACGATTTGCCAAGGCAGGATACTCTAAGCGCAACCCAATCCAGAAATCTGGCAGTGGCTTCTGATTAAATTCAATTTTCACAGAACCGCTTGTTGCAATTGCGATGAGGCTCTCTTGTTCAGATATCGGTAAGTGGACTGGAGGCAGGGCATGAAAGGGATAACGAATACAGTTGTTTGTGTCATCCGTTTCGGGAAAGTACCTGCATAATTGTGCACCCAACTCACTCAGGTGCTTCGCTATATCACATTTGACATTGTCCGTAAGCTCATTTGCACACAAAAAATCATACAATGATGTGTGTTGTCCTTAATGCAGACAGAGAAGAGCTCCAACTTCTTAATCATAGCCTCGATTTTGTCCCGCACATTGAGTATAGTTGGGAAGAGTCCCTGTAATCCTAGATTCAGATCCTTCAGGCGAGAAAAAACATCATCCATATAGGCCAGTCGTGTGAGAAACTCATCTTCATGCAAGCGGTCAGACAAGTGAAAATTATGATCAGTAAAAGAAAATGTTAAGCTTGTGTCAATACTTTGCCCCTTGATAACCAGCGCACTTCTGTATGTTGTAAAAGCGTTACATGGTCAGAAAATAGAAATACACAGGTGTTCAGGGGCCTTGCTTTAACAAAGTTTACCATTTTCACTGTAGTGTCCAAAACGTCTTTCAAGCTGTCTGGCATTCCCTTGGCAGCAAAAGCTTCTCGGTGGATGCTGCAGTGTACTCCAGTGGAGTCGGGAGCAACTGCTTGCACGCACGTTAACACTCGACTATGTCTCCCTGTCATGAGTTTTGCGCCATCAGTACAGATACCAACACATCTTGACCACCAAAGTCCATTTGATGTCACAAAGCTGTCCAGTTTATAAAAATATTATCTCCTGTTGTCCTGGTTTCCAGTGGTTTGCAGAAGAGGATGTCTTCCTCCTCCACAATAGTATGGCGCTTGCCTGTCCTAGCCACTCGGTAGCTCACCATATAAGACGCTTCTAGACCCTTCTTATTAATGGTATCTGTTGCTTTTATACATGGCTTACTACTTACTATTTTTGCAATTCGTTCCAGTCATTGGCAGCCGAGACCTAGTAGGAAAGGCAGCCAAAGGAAGTGTTGGCTTTTGGGATGACCAGTGAAATATACCTGCTGGAGCGCGTGCTACGGGTGGGTGTTGCTATGGCCAGTGAGCTGATATAAGGCGGGGCTTGACCTAACAAAGACTTATAGATTACCTGGAGCCAGTGGGTTTGGTGACGAATGTGTAGCGAGGGCCAACCAATGAGAGCATACAGGTCACAGTGGTGGGTAGTATATGGGGCTTTGGTGACAAAACGGATGGCACTGTGAAAGACTACATCCAGTTTGCTGAGTAGAGTGTTGGAGGCTATTTTGTAAATGATATCGTCAAGGATGGATAGGATAGTCAGTTTTATGAGGGTATGTTTGGCGGCAAGAGTGAAGGAGGCTTTGTTGCGAAATAGAAAACCCGATTCTAGATTTAATTTTGGATTGGAGATGCTTGATGTGAGTCTAGAAGGAGAGTTTACAGTCTAACCAGACACCTAGGTATTTGTAGTTGTCCACATATTCTAGGTCAGAGTAGTGATGCTAGTCGGGCGGGAGGGTGCGGGCAGCAATCGGTTGAAGAGCATGCACTTAGTTTTACTAGCATTTAAAAGCAGTTGGAGGCCACGGAATTAGTGTTGTATGGCATTGAAGGTCATTTAGAGGTTTGTTAGCACAGTGTCCAAAGAAGGGCCAGATGTATACAGAATAGTGTCGACTGCGTTGAGGTGGATCAGAGAATCACCAGCAGCAAGAGCGACATCATTGATATATACAGAGAAAATAGTCTGCCCGAGAATTGAACCCTGTGGCACCCCCATAGAGACTGCCAGAGGCCCGGAAAACAGGCCCTCCGATTTGACACACTGAACTCTATCTGAGAAGTAGTTGGTGAACCAGGCGAGGCAGTCATTTGAGAAGCCAAGGCTATTGAGTCTGCCGATAAGATTGCGGGAGGTGCTGAGATGTTGGCCGGGGTAGAGGTAGCCAGGTGGAAAGCATGGCCAGCCATAGAAAAATGCTTTTTGAAATGATCGATTATTGTAGATTTATCGGTGGTGACAGTGTTTCCAATCCTCAGTGCAGTGGGCAGCTGGGAGGAGGTGCTCTTATTCTCCATTGACTTTACATTGTCCCAAAACTTTTTAGAATTAGTGCTACAGGAAACAAATTTCTGTTTGAAAAAGCTAGCCTTAGATTTCCTAACTGACTGAGTATATTGATTCCTGACTTCCCTGAAAAGTTGCATATCGCGGGGGCTATTCGATGCTAATGCAGAACGCCACAGGATGTTTTGGTGCTGGTCAAGGGCAGTCAAGTCTGGGGTGAACCAAGGGCTATGTCTGTTCTTAGTTTAAAAAAATATTGAATGGGGCATGCTTATTTAATATGGTGAGGAAAGCGCTTTTGAAGAGCAGCCAGGCATCCTCTACTGACGGGATGAGGTCAATATCCTGTTTTAGGGAGCGTTTGACAGTGATGAGGGGTGATCGTTTGACCGCGGACCCATTACGCACGCAGGCAATGAGGCAGTGATTGCTGAGATCCTGGTTGAAGACAGCAGAGGTGTATTTAGAGGGCAAGTTGGTCAAGATGATATCTAAGAGGGTGCCCATGGTTACGGATTTAGGGTTGTACCTGGTAGGTTCCTTGATAATTTGTGTGAGATTGAGGGCTTCTAGCTTAGATTGTAGGATGGCCGGAGTGTTAAGCATGTCCCAGTTTAGGTCACCTAACAGTACGAACTCTGAAGATAGATGGGGGGCGATCAATTCACATATGGTGTCCAGGGATCCGCTGGGGGCTGAGGGGGGTCTATAGCAACCGGCAACAGTGAGAGACTTGTTTCTGGAAAGGTGGATTTTTAAAAGTAGAAGCTGGATTTGTTTGGGCACAGACCTGGATAGTATGACAGAACTCTGCAGGCTATCTCTGCAGTTGATTGCAACTCCGCCCCCTTTGGCAGTTCTATCCCCGCACCTCTCTGATTCATAGGGGTTGGGTTAAATGCGGAAGACACATTTCAGTTGAAGGCATTCGGTTGTACAACTGACTAATAATAGTGACTTTGACTTTTTGACTTTGACTTTGACTATCTTGTCGGAAAATGTTCTAGTTAGGGATGGAAATTTCAGGATTTTTAGTGGCTTTCCTAAGCCAGGATTCAGACAGGGTTGGCGGAGTGTGCTAAAGCAGTGAATAAAACAAACTTAGGGAGGAGGCTTCTAATGTTAACATGCATGAAACCAAGGCTTTTACGGTTACAGAAGTCAACAAATGAGAGCGCCTGGGGAATGGGAGTGATGCTGGGGGCTAACCTCTACATTACCAGAGGAACAGAGGAGGAGTAGGATAAGGGTACAGCTAAAGGCTAATAGAACTGGTTGTCTAGTGAGTTCGGAACAGAGTTAAAGGAGCAGATTTCTTTGCGCGGAAGAATAGATTCAAGGCATAATGTACAGACAAGGGTATGGTGGGATGTGAGTACAGTGGAGGTAAACCTAAGCATTGAGTGACGATGAGAGGTTTTGTCTCTAGAGGCACCATTTAAGCCAGGTGAAGTCACTGCATGATTGGGGGGTGGAACAAAAGGGACAGCTCTTGGAAGAGTCTAGGTGGTTCCAAACATCTTCCAATTAAGAAATATGGAGGCCACTGTGTTCTTGGTGACCTTCAATGCTGCAGAAATGTTTTGGTACCCTTCCCCAGAGCTCTACTGACAATTCCTACGACCCCATGGCTTGGTTTTTGCTCTGACGTGCACTTTCAACTGTGGGACTTTATATAGACAGGAGTGTGCCTTTCCAAATCATGTCCAATCAATTGAATTTACCACAGGTGGACTCCAAGTTGTAGAAACATCTCAAGGATCATCAATTGAAACAGGATGCATCTGAGCTCAATTTCGAAGTCTCATGGCAAAGGGACTGAATACTTGTGTAAATAAGGTATGTGTTTTTTATTCTTAATAAATTTGCCAACATTTCTAAAAAGCTGTTTTCACTTTGTCATTATGGGGTTTGATGTGTAGATTTATAAGGACATTTTTTATTTAATCAATTTTAGAATAAGGCTGTAATGTAACAAAATGTGGAAAAAGTCAAGGGTTCTGAATACTTTCCGAATGCACTGTACCTGCAGCTGCTCCTCTGGGCTGGTGATGATGGCCTCAGTAAGTGTGTCTCCTGCACCTTATAGTCCTCAGCTGAGGACACTGCAACACAGGAAGAAACAAAGAGAGATAACTGCTGGGCACAGGGAGCTGGCACCTGATCTCTCCTCCATCATGGTCCCAACCTCACTGCTATGAGCGAGTCATAAACACAGGGGTTACTTCTGTGGATACAAAGATGGAAGGAAAGTGTCAATCACCCACACATGTTATGACATTGGTCTTAGCTTCAGGATGGACCAATCTAAACACATCAGACTGAGTAGTACAATCTTACCCTCACAGGAGGGTCCAGAGGTGGAGATGTACAGGAGTGCCTTCAGAATATATTCATACACCTTGACTTATTCCACATTGTGTTGTGTTACTGCCTGATTTCAAAATGGATTACTTTTTAACATTTTTTTTTTTATCTACACACAATACCCCATAATGACAAAGTGAAAATATGTTTTTAGAAATACTTTTATTTATTGAAAACGGTAGTGGCGCATGGGTAAAATCAATGGGGAAGCCAAGCCAGGGAAAAAAGCCAAATTACAACCTATGTGTTGTGATATTTGCGTTGTTTGCTCTATAACCTGTTAGTTCATATGCCTCGACACCGTGATACAGTAAAGCGTTCTATAACAATCCTTAACTCGTGATGCCTTATTGTAGAAACAAGCTTTATAATGACCGCGAAAGATGTGACTCCGATGCATATGGGGATATATTGATTCCTCTCTATGACATTCTGAAGCTGAGCTGCAGCCTATAATATTCAAAGAGGTAAACAATTTTACTTTGCTATTTTGTCTCTTTATTAATTGAGATTTTCACTTTCTGAAAAGAGAAGATGTTTGTTTAAACCCAGGCAGCTTTCAGGGAAGCACTTCTGTTGTTGGGTTATGCATTGGACGAGTAGCCAGCAGTTGAAGCTTACATTTTACAGTCGGTAGAGCCTCTGTCTGGGTGGAATGCTTATATTCATAAGGATGCCTAAGATTGAATTATTTGCAAAAAAGACACTCCGGTTTGACATTGGAGAAATATGGTAAGAATGCCTATTTCTCTGTCCATTCTTCCCTGAAACTTCTATTTTCATTATCCGCCCTTTATTTAATTTTTTAAAACTCTGTTTATTCAGTTTTACACACATAAGACAACACAACAAACAATATAAATAATATACTCAACTAGAAGAAAGGGATAGGGGTGGAGAAATGAGGGATAGGGGTGGAGAAACGAGGGATAGGGGTGGAGAAATGCAACCACTCACACTCACAGACAGTCATGTCCACAGACCAAAATTAAAGTTTACAATGATTTTTCTGTAAACAATGTAAGTGTAAACAAAATTAAAAAAAAACTCACATTTTAGTCTCTGACAGGGCAAGAGGAATAAGACATCCACAAGTCACATTCAATAAAAATCAATAGGCACATCACCAACCTCAATGTCCTCCCCCCAAAAACACAAAGACATGCTCCTACTACCAGTAAAGCACAGGGGTGTCAAATACATATTCATTTTTGTTTTAATAAGAATGCCATCAGAGTACAAATAAATATAGCATATGTTTTGATTTGTTTAACATGTTTTTGGTTACTACATGATTCCATATCTGTTATTTAATAGTTTTGATGTCTTCACTATTATTCTACAATGTAGAAAATAGTAAAAATAAAGAAAAACCCTTGAATGAGTAGGTGTGTCCAAACTTTTGACTGGTGCTGTACATCTGAAATTGCACCCTTAGGAAGCTTGTTTAGCTCAAAGATGCTCTCTATAGCTGTACTCGCAGGCCTATTGGGAAATGCAGGTGTGTTAGCTCTAACAAAGTTCCTAGTCTGGAGATAGTGGAAGAAGTGGGATTGGGGGAGTTTGAACTTTTCCTGTAGCTGAGCAAAAGAGGCAAATGTATCATCAAAGAATAATTTGGCTGGTGATGAGAGGCCCAGTGAGTGCCAGATGACAAAAGCCCCATAATTGGGCCTGATAGAGAAAAGGCTTGAAGGCTAAATGCTAAATGGAAATGATTCCAAATTTTAAGAGACTGCTTTACAATTGGGTTGACACACCTTTTGCCTAGGGACATTGGGAGAGACGAGCACAGCACAGAGGAAAGTGCAGCAGGTTTACATGATTCAGACTCAAATCTGGACCCAGAGAGGTCTTGGGTGAGTAGGATCAGTCTGTAGCCAGTACAAAAGGGCTCTGACATTTGCAGCCCAATTGTATGTCTGAAAATCTGGTAGAGCTCAATGTTCTCCCAGTCCGTGGAACCGTATCCACCTTTCTTTTGAGACGTTTTCAGCGCATTTTTCAGTGCTTTTTCAACATTTTCTCTTGATTGCAAGCTGTTTTTCCCCATTCAACGCACAAAGAAATATAAAAAACGAATTTAATAGAGACATTGGTGATTTTATCAATATAATCAGATTGAAAATATTAGGCTGTTATTGACATTGAACCGATTATATAGCCTACTAACCATATGTGTTAAAAAAATGTGTTTAATCTGTAGCATATGAATTGGGCTGCTATTATGTTCTGTTCCTCCAACTTTTAGCTGAGAAGAAAATGGTCCCAAGCCCAAACCTATTGCCGACCCGTTCTGTACATTGTTTAGCGGGATAGGAGGGGGGCGGCAGTTTTTTGTCTCGCCTAGGGCAGCAGATTGTCCAGGGCCGGCCCTGCCAGTAGGTGTACCAAAACATTAAAAGGGATTTTATTTTTTAAAGTGGGGTTACAAGTTGACCAATTTTCAAAGCAGAATTACTTTCACATTGTTCCTAGTGTATGATATGGCATTTTCTAGCTCTGAGTCTTTACTTTCATCCAATGTAAAAAACACAATAAAAAATGTTGCTACATAAGAACGAATCGAGCCGGTCGGTCAGTCAGTTATAAAACGGGTTGTTTGGGTCCTGGATGAGGATTGGTTGATAGCAGGGAGTTATAGCACCAGAATTCCCATATTCCATGGGTAATGCCTGTAAACAGTTCAGAAAGATTTATCAATGCGCATCCACTGTCCCACAGCCCAGCCAGTAAATTTATAAACTTAATCTCCCCTGGAAAAAAGTGTCTAGACAATATTTCTTTACCATGTTACAATCCTTGCATTAAATGGTACAGCAGGGGTTAATACTGTTGTCACGACTTCCGCAGGAACAAGTCGGTTCCTCTCCTTGTTCGGGCGGCGTTCGGCGGTTGACGTCACCGGTCTTCTAGCCACCGCCAATCCACTTTTCATTTTCCGTTAGTTTTGTCTTCATTATACACACCTGGTTTCTATTCCCATAATTACATGTTCCTTATTTAAACCCTCTGTTTCCCCCCTGGTTTTGTGCGTGTTTGTTATTGTAAAGTTGGTCTATTTGTGAGCGTATTATTTTACTACTTGGAATTTGTAGTTGATTGAGATAAGATACATGACTACTCATCTCTGTTGTCCTGAGACTGACTCCGCTTTACCTGCTACACTGAGACCCTTGACAACTGTATAAGCCTCGCTGTCCGACATATGCAACATGTTGCAGTTTTGTTTGTCATCTCCACCGTGCCATGCATATGAACTTGATGAGACTGACAACTTCTCTGATCCAGGCAAGTTAATTTATTAAGGATACATTAATATAATGGATATGTCCCTACAGTTGAATTCGAAAGTTTACATACACCTTAGCCAAATACATTTAAACTACATTTTTCATAATTCCTGACATTTAATCTTAGTAGAAATTCCCTGTCTTAGGTCAGTTAGGATCACCACTGTATTTTAAGAATGTGAAATGTCAGAATAATAGTAGAGAGAATGATTTATTTCAGCATTTATTTATTTCATCACATTCCCAGTGGGTCAGAAGTTTACATACACTCAATTAGTATTTGGTAGCATCGCCTTTAAATTGTTTAACTTGGGTCAAGCATTTTGTGTAGCTTACCACAAGCTTCCCACAATAAGTTGGGTGAATTTTGGCCCATTCCTTCTGACAGAGCTGGTGTAACTGAGTCAGGTTTGTAGGCCTCCTTGCTCGCACATGCTTTTTCAGTTCTGCCCACAAATGTTCTATGGGATTGAGGTCAGGGCTTTGTGATGGCCACTCCAATATCTTGACTTTGTTGTCTTTAAGCCATTTTGCCAAAACTTTGGAAGTATGCTTGGGGTCATTGTACATTTGGAAGACCCATTTGTGATCAAGCTTTAACTTCCTGACTGATGTCTTGAGATGTTGCTTCAATATTTCCACATAATTTTCCTACCTCATGATGCCATCTATTTTGTGAAGTGCACCAGTCCCTCCTGCAGCAAAGCACCCCCACAACATGATGCTGCCACCCCCGTGCTTCACGGTTGGGATGGTGTTCTTCGGCTTGCAAGCCTCCCCCTTTTTCCTCCAAACATAACGATGGTCATTATGGCCTTTCAGGTTATGTCGATATAGGACTCGTTTTACTGTGGATATAGATACTTTTGTACCGGTTTCCTCCAGCATCTTCACAATGTTCTTTGCTGTTGTTCTGGGATTGATTTTCGCACCAAAGTACGTTCATTTCTAGGAGATAGAACGCATCTCCTTCCTGAGCGGTATGACAGCTGTGTGGTCCCATGGTGTTTATACTTGCGTACTATTGTTTGTACAGATGAACGTGGTACCTTCAGGCGTTTGGAAATTGCTCCCAAGGATGAACCAGACTTGTGGAGGTCTAAAAAAAATTATTCTGAGGTCTTGTCTGATTTCTTTTGATTTACCCATGATGTCATGCAAAAAGGCACTGAGTTTGAAGGTGGTCCTTGAAATACATCCACAGGTACACCTCCAATTGACTCAAATGATGTCCATTAGCCTATCAGAATCTTCTAAAGCCATGACATCATTTTATGGAATTTTCCAAGCTGTTTAAAGGCACAGTCAACTTAGTGTATGTAAACTTCTGACCCATTGGAATTGTGATACAGTGAAATAGTCTGTCTGTAAACAATTGTTGGAAAAATTACTTGTGTCATGCACAAAGTAGATGTCCTAACTGACTTGCCAAAACTATAGTTTGTTAACAAGAAATTTGCTAGCAAGCTAGATAAACAGTCACCAGCATGAATCACGTTGACAATCTACTGACAAATCCTTTTCAATCCTTGTCATATGAAGGGAAATTATAGATAAAACGTATTGGTGCTAATCGGCCATTGGACATAAACATTACATAACATGTTGGAAATCGCAAATTCAACAATGAGTGGTTTGAAAGGAATCAGTGGCTAACTGCAAGCGTTGCAAAGCAATCACTATTCTGCCTGCTATTCGTTGATAGGGTGTGTGGTCCAAGTCTTGGTTTAAGGATTTAAAACATCTGTCTGAAAAGGTCTCTTTTCCAAGTTTAAAAAGATTAACATTCACAAGCAACACCATGGGCAAGAAAAGGTTGAATACATTAGCCATGCTGTCAATCTAACATGACTTCTGCCGCGTTCAAAACAACTGGAAACTCAGAACTGGGAAATCTCAGACTTCAGCGAGTTCAAGACAACTGGGAACTCAGAAAAAAACTAGCTCCGACTGGGAAAATACGCTTTGAACGGTCATGCAACTCGGAATTACAAGTTGGGAACTCTGGCCTCTTTCTAGATCTCTGAACGAAGGATTACTGACATCATGATTCAATCTTGTTTTTTCCGGGTTCTCAGTTGTTTTGAAAGCACCATAGATCCAGAGAATGCCAGACTTTGATGACAAAATGTGTCCACAAGAAGGACCGCCGCGCTACCAGCCTGTTCACATGAGCACAGCACAACAATGGTGAGTCCAAAAATGTCTTGTATGTTGCTGCATAAATTATGTAATATGCCAGGGAGATATGTATACTGTAGCTAAGAAAGTAATACTAAGTGTATGGTGTGTAGTAAGCTGTTAGTAGCCCATGTACCTCACCTTTGGTCCCTTTCACCCTCAGAACTTAGCCTACTGTTCTGACTTGGTGGTGCACATGTAGCCTACAGCCAGTTTTAGAGAAATGTCATCATCGAATATTGTAAGGGCTTTCTTTGTCTGCTTATATGCCCCCTTTATTTATCCTACGGTTCTGACTTGGTGTACAGGGAGAATACTGTAAGAATGGCCCATGTTCTGAATTCTGTCGCTGTACATTTCATAAGTGCTGAACAAATAGTTATAATGACTACGTCCATTTTAGCCCACTCATTAATGTCTTAATCAAAATTACAGATTTTGCCTCTTATCCACTCATTGTTCCCTTATGCCATAGTTTGTACAGCTCAATTGTTATAGGCCTATTGCTTACATAGGTCTATCTCATTAGTATCTTATTCATCAGTTTAGGCAATGTTGGAATGATTTCATTGTTTTGCTTACTTTGTGTATTATAATTAACTCATATGCTTTTCATGACGAGGAGGAGATACTATATAATGTTGTTGGGTCTGTAACAATGTTTGCCAGTTACAGTCTCTTCCCATTAAAATATTTGTTTTAGGGATGCACAATATATCAGTAAGCATATCGGAATCGGCCAATATTTGCTAAAAATGCCAACATTGGCATCGGCCCAATGTCAAGTTTAACGCCGATGTGCAAAACTGATGTCAAAGCTGACGTGCATACCTATATAACGTAGGTAGATGATGTAATGACGCCACGAAAAATACAGTGCTCACACACGTGCAACACAGCATTCCTAACCTAGCCCACCATGTCTGCGGTGTGGATCTATTTCGATGTTTCAAAGGAAGATAACAAAAAGCCCAAATGCAACGTTCTCTGTCGTGAATGATGTTGGCTTTCGCCGACTGGTTGAGCACCGGTACACACTAAAAAGTAGGTGCTATTTTTCAGATGTTGCCCTACTGGAGTTACACAGTATTGTTAAGGGCGTCACTGCTATTAGCTTCACGACTGACATTTGGACCAGCGATGTGAGTCTGACAGCACAGTGGGTCGACAAGGAAAACTTGCAAAAGTACTCTACTAGTGGCTGTGAACAAGCGATTCGGTGACATTCTCTCTGAGCGTCTTTACTGTGTTGCCACCATGCTCGATGATAGGAACACGGACTGCTACTTCGATGCAGACAAGAAACAGGGTTTACGTGAAATGTTACATACACAGAAGGACAAGATGGAAACGGACACAGTGACATTGCGCACCGAGGAAGAGAGGCCACGGACAGGCAGAGCTGAAACTTTACTGCTTAACATGTATGATGAAATCCTGGTTGAGAATGAAATGACTGAACAAATGAACAATGAAACAGCACAGCAAGTAAGTGAAAGAAATAGGTTTTGATTATGTTTTAACTGGTAATGGGGACATATGTAAATGCCAACAAAATAACTTTTTGGTCAGTGTGTGTGTCTGTATGTGTTTCAACTATTTAAGTAAACTAGAAAGGCTGCAAAAATGTTAAATATCAACTATCGATATCGTTTTTTTTTGGCAAGGATGATATCGGTATCGGCCAAAAATATCGGCCAAAAATGCATCCATATGTAACAGACCCATGTAATTCCTGTTGATATTGCCAGGGTTGTTTTGTTTGCGCAATCTGTGTGTCGGTATATTTTATATAAAAGTGATTGTATTTTCCTTCCTTTTTGGACCACACAGGCCAAATAAAATACTTGGTAGGCTAACCAAGTGTCTCTCTCTTTCTCTGTCTCTCTCTTGTCACGATCTTCTAGCGGGACAGACCAAGATGCAGTGAGGTTTCCAGTGTACATACTTTCATTAACGGAACGTAACTGGCAAAACAATAAACAATACAAAGATCGTAACTCCGGCGTGGCTCAACTAAAGCACACACACAAATAAACATGAAAAATCCAATGTTAATATAAACAATGACCCACAACCCCAGTAACGAAAAGAACAAACATATATATGGTTCCCAATTAGAGGTAACGACAATCAGCTGCCTCTAATTGGGAACCATCAAACCAACCAACACAAAACCCTTCTAACCAAAACTCAAACTAAACACCAGCCTGCTAAACCAGGCCTGGACGTTACATTACCCCCCCCCCAAAAGCGCGGACTCTGACCGCGCCCAAAAAGTCCATGGGGGGGTCCTCGGGTGGGTCTTTGTGTCCATGGTGGCGGCTCCGGTGCTGGCCGTGCTGACCCGAGAAGACGCACCGGAGGCCCGGGGCTTGGAGCCGGAACAGAGGTCATCAGACTCTGGATACACCCGCTGGACCTGATGTGCTGAGCAGGAGCAGTACGTACCAGGCTGGGACGACACCCTAAATACCTGGTGCGGGGAGCCGGCACAAGCTGTGCTGGGCTCGCGATGCGCACAGGGGTTCTAGTGCGTGGAGCAGGAACAGGCCGTGCTGGGCTCGTGATGCACACAGGAGACCTGGTGCGGGGAGCAGGAACAGGCCGTGCTGGGCTCACGATGCGCACAGGGGACCTGGTGCGGGGAGCAGGAACAGGCCGTGCTGGGCTCGCGATGCGCACAGGGGTTCTAGTGCGTGGAGCAGGAACAGGCCGTGCTGGGTTCGCGATGCGCACAGGGGACCTGGTGCGGGGAGCAGGAACAGGCTGTGCTGGGCTCGCGATGCGCACAGGGGACCTGGTGCGGGAAGCAGGAACAGGCCGTGCTGGGCTCGCGATGCGCACAGGGGACCTGGTGCGGAGAGGAGTAACAGGCTGTACTGGGCTCGCGATGCGCACGGGACCTGGTGGAATGTCGCGCACCGGGCTGTGGGCGCGCACCGGAGACACCGCACGCAGAGCCGGCGCAGGATATCCTGGTCCAAGAAGGCGCACTGGAGACCAAGAGCCTCCTTCCAGGCTGTTTGCTCACCCTAGCCTGACAGACGCGGGAGCTGGAATGTCGCGCACCGGGCTGTGGGTGCGCACTGGAGACACCGTGCGCTTCACCGCATAACACGGTGCCTTACCAGTGCGACGCTCCCTCCGGTAGGCACGGGGAGTTGGCTCAGGTCTCCAACCTGGCTCACACAACCTCCCTGTGTGCCCCCCCAAAAAAAATTATTGGGGCTGCCTCTCGGTCTTCCTTGCCAGCCGTGTTCCTACGTACTTCTGCCACTCGGGTTTCCATGCTCCATATTTTTCTTCATAATATCGCCGCTCAGCCTTACATCTCTGGTGACTTAAAAAAGAGTAAAGGTTTTATCAGAATTTATCTGAACTAACATCTGAATTTGTGATGCATACAACGTATGCGTCAAACTGTATGAGTAAATGGCTTGACAGAAATGGTAGCAGAAGGTGAATGTTGAACTTATGTTGCCCACACATCTTGCGCAATGACGCTATCCACGTTATAGTGCAATTAATGTGTTGTATTGTGTAGTGGCTTTGCTGGCATGCAGCTAAACATTTTGGGGGGAGTTGACCCCACACAGATTTATATGCTAAAATCACCACTGGTATTCTGTCATTTTAGCTGCTTGATGTGATTGTGTTACGCTGTTGAATTCCCGCAATATGGATTGAATTGGCTAGCTAGCAAAGGAGAAGTAACGTTAGCTTGTGATACCCGTCTTGAACAAATATATGCACTATCAATCGAAAAAGTAGAGCCACATTTCTGCAATCGCAAAAATCTCCTCACATCAACCCTCAGCACTTTGACGCACGAGTCAGTATTGGCTGATTTATCAAGTGCACGCGCCCACAGAACAGTTTTTCGAGGTCGAGGAAGGGTGTGGAGACAGCCGCATGAGCTCTGCCATCCACTCAAAGAGACACGTGCAATTATTGAACTGGGAACATTTTCACGCTGTGTGAAATTTTACAACATGACTTCACAATCACAGCACAATCAGAATGATTGCAAACTATTTAACGCTGGGAAGATTTTTACATGACACTGTTGGTGATGTAAAGTACTTAAGTAAAAATACTTTAAGGTATTAAGTAGTTTTTTGGGGTGTCTGTACTTTACTTTACTATTTATATTTTTGACAACTTTTACGTTTACTTCACTACATTCCCAAAGAAAATAATGTCCTTTTAACTCCATACATTTTCTCTGACACCCAAAATTACTCCTTACATTTTGAATGCTTAGCCGGAAAGGGAAATGAACCAATTCACGCACTTATCAAGAGAACATCCATGGTCATTCCTAATGCCTCTGATCTGGCAGACTCACTAAATACAAAGGCTTTGTTTGTAAATTATGTTTGCATGTTGTAGTGTGCCCCTGGCTATATGTAAATCAATAAAAAAAAAAAAAATTGTTCCGTCTGGTTTGCTTAATGTAAGCAATTTGAAATGATTTATACTTTTACTCTTGATACTTAAGTATGTTTTTGCACTTACATTTATTTTTGATACTTGAGTATATTTTAAACCAAATACTTTTAGACTTTTACTCAAGTAGTAGTTTACTGGGTGACTTTCACTTTTACTTGAGTCATTTTCTATTAAGGTATTAGTTACTTTTTCCACCACTGCCCATAATGTAAACAAACCCAGGCAGACGTTATAACATGCTCTATCTGAGAGTTTTCAAGCAGTTGATCAGTCAGTATCAGACAGCTGGTGTTCTCGTTTGCTTGTAGCCTACAACGATCATGTATAAAAAGTACAATTTACAAGTGGAGAGTTAAAAAATATAGGCCGCCTACTGTGGTGCAATGGTAGAGACGTTATCTGCTAAGTTATGAGGGGGAAAAGGGACCAAATTATTAGGGTGAGGCACATTGACTATTAACAGCTTACTACACAACATACACTTAGTATTACTTTCTTGGCTACAGTATCTATATCTCCCTGGCATATTACATAATTTATGCAGCAACATACAATACATTTTTGGACTCCCCTTGTTGTACTGTGCTCACTTGAACAGGAAAGTGGTGTGGCAGTCCGTCTTGTGGGCTCTAGTCTAGAAAGAGGCCAGAGTTTCCGACTTGGAATTCCGAGTTGGATGACCTTTCAAAATTATTTTCCATATTTTCTCAGTCAGTGACCTTGAGCCTTCTTGGATGGGCACTTATAATGTAACTCTATGACAGTACTCAAGGGGTTTCATTTTTTAGCTCTACACGTAGATTTTGTAGTGATGTAGTGACCCCATGAGTGACAGAACACTGAGCCAATCACGGAGCAACTAGAGAACATTACCTACCCCTACGCTTTGTATTTTCCGCCGGCTGCCCCACCACTACAGAAAGCACTGAGCTAGGCTGAAACACCTGCATTTTGGAGCTGCCTTACTCAAGAAAGCAAAAAAGATACAATGTTTGTATGCGGCTTTATTAAACTTTTTTTTTTTTTACATTGTTAGCAAATTGATATGTGACACTTATTAATGCCAAAATAATATGCAAAACAGAAAAAAAAGGTTGGACTGACAGCCAGGAGCCAATATTATTAACCTTTACGTCATGAATTTGTCAGCTAAATTACACATTTATTATGTATCACTCAACTCTCATTTAAGAGTCGTGTTTGCATTTAAAGGGATATAGCTAGATATGTATTGTTGATGTAAGTGTTGCTGTAGATGTGGATGGATCAGAAGGACAGATGGAACGTGCGCAAGAGAAATTATCAATAGGCCTATGAATGCAACATGTCATAATTACCTGGAGAAATCTGACCTGCAATTTGTAAACAAAGCTAATGTACATATAATTCGTAAACCTTTATTTGTATCACTTTGCAGTGATCCAAATGGCAAATTAATCTTTCATCTATACATTTCGAGATACTTTTGTATATATAGTATATGTGGACACCCCTTCAAATTAGTAGATTTGTCTATTTCAGCCACACCCGTTGCTGATAGGTGTATAAAATCGAGCGCACCGTCAGTAGAATGGCCGTACAGAAGAGCTTAGTGACTTTCAATGTGGCACTGTCATAGGATGCCTCCTTTCCAACATGTCAGTTCGTCAAATTTCTGACCTGCTAGCTGCCCAAGTCAACTGTAAGTGCTGTTATTGTGAATCGAAACTGTCTAGGAGCAACTAATGCTCAACCACGAAGTGGTAGGCTACACAAGCTCCCAGAACGGGACAACCGAGTGCTGAAACGCGTAGCAGTGGAAACGTGTTCTCTGGAGTGATGAATCACGCTTCACCATCTGGCAGACCGATGGACGAATCTGGGTTTGGCGGATGCCAGGAAACCGCTACCTGCTCGAATGCATAGTGCCAACTGTAAAGTTTGGTGGAGGAGGAATAATGGTCTGGGGCTGTTTTTCATGGTTCGGGCTAGGCCCCTTAGTTCCAGTGAAGGGACATCATAACGCTACAGCATAAAATTACATTTTAGACGATTCTGTCCTTCTAACTTTGTGGCAACAGTTTGGGTATGTCCCTTTCCTGTTTCAGCATGACAATGCCCCAGTGCACAAAGCGAGGTCCATACAGAAATGGTTTGTCGAGATTGGTGTGGAATAACTTGACTGGCCTGCACAGAGCCCTGACCTCAACCCCATAGAACACCTTTGGGATGAATTGGAAAGCCGACTGCGAGCCAGGCCTAATTGCCCGACATCACTACTCGACCTCACTAATGCTCTTGTGGCTGAATAGACGCAAGTCCCTGCAGCAATGTTCCAACATCTAGTGGAAAGCCTTCCCAGAAGAGTGGAGGCTGTTATAGCAGCAAAGTGGGGACCAATTCCATATTAATGTCCATGATTTTGGAATGAGATGTTTGACGAGCAGGTGTCCACATACTTTTGGTGAAGTAGTGACATGTTATTTGGGACTTACTGAGTCTGGCTTTAATTAAACGTATTTGTCACATTTCACTTTCCATATGACTATCACTCAAAAATCTAGTATTCAGAGTTACTTTCCTTGCGACTCTTGACAATTTTATTTAAAAATAAAAGTTGACAAAGCTGAATATTAAACAAGTTGAGGAGTCTATCATTGACTGTCATTGAGTGATTGGTTCTAAGTTGCAATGGATAAGAGTGTTTGCTAAATGACTCAAATGTAAATGTAATACTTGTAAGTCTAGGCCACCATCTAGTGGAAAATGTGTGGTATACTGTAGTTTTACTTCAGCACCATAGTATCAAATAGCCTATGACCCTTTCAACAATATTTCATTGATGTGTATTGTGTAAATAATGTTCTTATTCACTTCCTTAGGCATACAGTAGTTTTGACCCTTGTTCTTTATTGATTGTTTAAGCAGAAGGATGTCCAAGCCATTGCATGATGCTACAACTGAAGAAAAAAAAGGCATTCCAAAAATGTTTTCCCAAATAAATAAAACCAGGTGTGACATTAGGTGTGACTGTTGACCTCCCTCTGTTCAAGCCACGTGATTCCCTATTGACTGTCTGCTCCATCTGTTGGAGGCTTGAAACACTCAAATCGTGGTACAGACTGACTCTTATCATATACTGTAGCTGTTTTATTTGAGTCTTGATTGTCTTTTTCTGCCTTTTTCAAGTGCCTTGAGATTATTTTTGTAATGAAAAGCGCTACAGAAGCTGAATAAATTAGGCTTTTCAAATAGGCTAGAGTAGGTTACATTGTTCACAGTAAACATTAAGATGATCAATTTTAACAGATGTTAGCAATATACTAGTGACTATGTAATATAACATGCTGTACTTGATCTAACACTGACTGACTCATATCCCTGCAGCGAGTATATGATTTGGGATTTCCATGCATAGCCCCTTTCCCTTCCTTCCACATGCAGCCTGTGTAGCCTACGTTGATCTCAGCTAGACTCCTTGGCTCCCACTCTCCTGGATTTAGCCGCACAGCACTAATCATCATCACTAAGGATTCCACACGAAATCGTTTCTAACCATAATCAACGACTACTTGAGGAATAAGAAGAAGAGAATAAGACGAATTCCGTGTCCTTTTGGTAGCAGGTGCCCTGCTGTGAGTCGCATAACATGTAGAATGGAGAAAGGGATGTCACTTCAAGGTAAATTTTGTTTTTACAGATCAGTTAATTGGTGTTTTTCCCAACCTTCTATTACTGTATTCCCTAGAGAACCATTTTAATAAGTTGTTTCTAGTCGTTTATTATGTTCTCTGATTATATTGTAATGTTCTTAATTGGTTGTTTTCGTTCATTTGAAATGTCCATAAAAACATCCTAAAATTCAAAATATACCTGTTGGTAGCCCAGTTTTTATTATCGCATTGATTCGCAGCCGACCCATGTTTGACACACCAGTTAGGCGAAAGGCGGTATAACTTGCCAACTCTTGTTTCAAACAATTCCAGTACGTGGGCGCACTAATTAAGTGTTGTGCAAGATAACAGCCAAGGAAATGTTTCCAAATTAAAAATGACAGAGAATCTCAATGGAGTGGTTAACTTTATAATGAAGATTGAAAATGCATGTGGACATCTGGTCTATTCTGTTCTATTCTATTATATTCTAGCTACCCCATGGCTTTATGTTTGTGAGGGAAGATGCTCATGGCTTGACGCGGTCTGAAGACATTTTTTTCTGTCATTGATTTATTTAGCTACTATGACATCTTTCATATGGCAGAATAAATAGTACTACTAATGATCCGCTCATATATACCTTATGCATTAACTGAAGTCCAGACTGATATGATTCACATCATGTTGATTCAGGTGTGTCTGACCTATTTCCCACAGCTTCAATGTTGCTTTAATGATAATATGAGGCCAAGGTCCAGCATACAAAGCACAATAGAATACTCTCAACCTTTCACAGTATGCTGGCTGTCACTGGCTGCCCCTCTACTGTAGCCTAGGTGAGGGCAGAGGCAGCTCTGCAGTCATGTCTCCTGTGGCTGTACAGGTCTAATGAGCCTAGTTGCTGATAAGTGACTCACTCTCCCTCCTCTCCCTGTGCCTCAGCTCTCCCACACTCCATAATGCTCCTTTCAGATCCTGCTCAATGGAAACGGCCTTGTCTCTCCTCTGTCTCAGACAGTGTCACAGCTATCTGCTGTTCTGTTCTCTTGCCAATGCCAACATACTTAAATTGAGGTGCCTGATACAGGTGTAGGATCTTAATTTGAGCCAGTTTACTACAGCAGGAAAATAATCCTGCAGTAACAGGAAATATAGTTTTTTATATGGATTATAATTCATGGACAATTGTGGTGCGGTTTATACATTTTTCATAAGGTAAAATCAAGTCTGAAATTTCAAAGTGAAAATGACAAACTTCATAAGTCTTTTTAAACCTCAAATATACTACAAGTTTTACATTTCCTGCATTGCAGGAAAGTTATACTGCAACAGGGTAATCAAATTAAGATCAGACAGGGTAATCCTGTGAGATCCATTGGAGCAAGGATGTTGATAATGGTGTGATGAACCCCTGGCATTTACATTATCATCCAATTATGTGCTCTTATTCATGTCATTTTAATATAGTGTATGATTGGGTAGATTTTGTTGATGTAATCAGATTGCAATCAGGAAAGGTGAGGTTAGAGAGGATCAGGTCATTATTTTACTCTATTGAAATGAATGTTCTCCTATTGGTGCTTTGTAATTAAGGTATTCTGTTTTCAGCATCCTCGTTTTGGAGATTGTATTGTGTTCCCTAGAAACAAAAGTCTAAAGTGAAAGCTTGGTTTTCCATCTATAATTCTCCTTACCCTACTATCCTCTCCAAGTGCTTGGTTCGTTAGTAAACATTAGTTATGTATTAGTAGTTCGCTTCACACAAACAGCCATTAACGCTGAAAGAAAATAGGACTGCATCCAGGGAGGTCACTGTACTTTTCTTTTCATCCAGCTGTGTGAAATGGCAAGATACACCCAATTACTCTTCAGTGAAATATCAATACAGACTTACGCCTCCGCAAGAATCAGACTTTTAACCCCTTTTATTTGACAACATCGTCATCATCACTAAAAGGAACGGACCAACTGTCAAATAAAGGTGACCATTGGGTGCTCCTACATCGGACAAGATGTTAAAGGTTAAAATAGGGAACCTCGAGGCAGGTGGACTCACGGTCTGGGAGATAGGAGAAAACAAATCTGTCTGGTCTGCATAAGATAAGACTGAACAGGGAATTTTTCACTTGTTATTAGCTTTTTGTTATCAGATTGAGTTTCAGAAAAAAAAAAATCTAAGACTGCACAGAAAACTATTACCAGAACATTGTTAATATTCTCTCTCTCTCTCTCTCTCTCTCTCTCTCTCTCTCTCTCTCTCTCTCTCTCTCTCTCTCTCTCTCTCTCTCTCTCTCTCTCTCTCTCTCTCTCTCTCTCTCTCTCTCTCTCTCTCTCTAGCATTATGTTGATCCCAGCAGCTCTCCTATTCAGAGATGCTCACCAGCTCAGATAAATCTCTCTCTCTGATGCCAGACCACTGTGCCCCAGTGGGTTTGGCTTCCGGTCCCAAAGTCTGCACCACCAGTAGGGGGATGCACAGCACCCGCTCCTCCCTCTCTCTCCCTGAGCCCGAGGCATGGCGTCAGACCCCGAGGCCCAGCCCAGGCACCACCCGTCAGGGGGGCCTAGCCCAGGGGTCCCGCTCCTGCTCCCTGCAGGTTCCCCGCTCCGGCCTGGAGACCCTGGCTTTACCCCCGCGGGCGGCCAGCTTCGACGTCCCTTACAGGGCGGAAAAGGCCGGGTCGGACACAGGCTCAGGGTCTGTGAGCCCCTGTAGTATGCAGAGGAGACGCGGGGGCATCGTGGATCAGAAGGATGTGATCAGAGCCCACGAGTCGCACAAGATGCAGAGCACACCACAGGCCCGCAGGAAAGAGTGGGAGTAAGTACACAAGAGAGAGGGGGAGGGGTTCTCTCTTTACATCTCTGGCATGTGTCAAGATGAAAAGAAGCACGGGGAAAAAAATTACAGAATGTATACAGGAATAAAATGTATACAATCATTTATAGGAATGCACAGTATAATCAGCCTACATTTAGGTCAGTTGCGTAGTGCAGTTTTGCAGGGCCCACGCAAGGTTCAAGCATGCCTCACCAACCACCCCTAAATATATCATTATAAATATTAATACTCTTTATTATTGTATTTCTGCCATGGGGCAGAGTGAAATTATGTTGAACTCAAGCTTCTGTATGGGTAACTTGCTTGTGGAGCATTGAGCTCTGGAGCCTGGAGCTCTGATTAACTCCTTAGCATCACTTGACTGTGGAGTGCCACTCCATCACTGTCGACCCCCCTCATTTCTCTACCCCCCTCTCTCCCCCCCACCGCCCCCAACACACGCCCTTCATCATACCGTACATACAGCACATACTGGTATATACTGGCTTCTCGTGTCACTCTCTCTTTGTCTCTATCTCTCTCATGCTTTCACTCTCTCATTCTTCCTCTCTCTCTCTATTTCTCTGTCTATTTCTCTCTGATGAATTCACACTCTCTTGCTTCACATCCCCCCACCGCCCCCTCACTCATTCATCATATACAGCCAAACATAATTGGGAGAGTTGTTTATTTTGGGTTGCAACCCAGTGTTCCAATGTGCAACATTGAATGCAACGGGTACTCTCTCAGTCTTGCACTATGGTGTCTATCAGGTTTGGGAATCACTGGGAATTCACCCTCAACAACAGTTTCAGCATGTCATTTATTCCCACGCGTTCCCCCCGAATTCCACCTCGGGTGTTTTTGTAGGCCTAATAGAATGTCCAGCAGAAAGGCCAGACATTAAGGCTTAGTGTAGTGTAGTGTGTAGTGTGCATATCTGACCATTAGAGGATGCCACAGAATAAAACAAAGCAGACTGTGGAAAATCAGATAGATATTGAAGATGACAATTGAAAGAGAACGTCTTCTTCTTCCTAGCTGTACACAAAATAGTTTGGGTATTTGCTAAACATGAGCAGTAGAGCAGTAGGTTAGCCTAAACAAGTAGTGGATGACTGGTTTCAATAAACGTTGAAGTATTTCTAAGGATCTTACAAAAGGTAACAAATAACTTTTAATGACAAGTGTGTGTCTGAAGATGGACACCTTTTTAAAGTGTCACTGGATGGGATGGACCAACCACTTTTGACTGACAGTTGTCAACTTTGAGCAATATTGTGCAGGACAGTGATTACTGTAGGAGACATAAACAACATTTTACCATTATCAAAATGCTACTTTGATTGGGGGTGTTGTGTACAGTTTGTTACGATTAATATGTCTATTTATATAAGCTTCAGTTATTGGTATGTCCAAACCAACATAACTCAGGAATATAGCTGTCTGTTGCTAGGTAACGGAGAAAAATAAAAATGATAAAGCCACTCCAGTCAGTGTTTTTGGAGAAAGTCTCTGTCGACAATTACATAAATGCTCTTTAGAGTTCTGTCGATAAGTACACCCATTAACGTTTTAACGTGGTGCATCTGGGAATATCTTAAAAAAGGGATGTGCTTATTATAATTTCCTCCTCCTGAAGAGATAAATACATTTGTTTTTCTGCAACCGGAAACGCTCTTCTCCTCTTTGTATATCCAATACAGAACTTCCTACTGAAACACATTATAACAGAACACCATTTCTGCCATGACCCCTTACTGAGGTCATCTTAGTGGAGGTGTAGTGTAGATGTGGCCTCCACCTACTACATCCGGTTACCCCCACCAGAACAGGCAGAAGGTTACTCGATTGTTCCTGATGCTGTCATAGGAACAACCATGCTAACCCTTCTGATGCTATGAATTATGAAGTGACATCTGAAGGCATGATGATGATGAGCTGACATAATGATGAATGTATGATTATAATGCATGAAGTGGATTCAATCTGGAAACAAACTCAAACGTGTTTCTCTGTGCAACTGATGATTTGATATTGGATCATGATCGGTTTTTACATCCAACATAGTAATCTGAGCGGTGTTCATACACGTTCACTTCACTTATTTTACCGGAGAGAAATATTGTTTGAAGGTGGTATTGGCCTCTCCGTTTATGTAGAGGGACTGAAACCTTGACATGATGTGCTTGAAGCGGAGTTGCCCTGGGGGAAAAACGATTTCTGTAGGAAAAGGTTGCTCTATTGAGCAACGTGGCTTTTGTTGGCAAAATGAAAAGAACAGAGCAGAAATTCAAGAGAGCTGTGTCGCTATGGAAACAACTGTTAAGATGGAGAAAAAGGAATGTAATGTTTATAGAAAATTGACAAATATTTTAGGCCTATCTCTGATGGTCTTTTTTTGTGCTTTATGTAATGGAGGTTTATGTAAAACAGATAGCTGGATTTAAATATGTTGTAGTTTTTTTTACATTTCTCTCTCTGTCTGTCTGTCTGTCTCTCTCCTTATCTGCACATACAGTATACATCACATACAGTATACCCATAGGGATTGGGGGAGGGAGTGTTGGGATGACGTGGTAGTCATTTGTAAGACCCATCTCCACATCTCCCTCGGTCCCCATTGGGAAGGGAAGGACAGTCGCAGATGGAATGAGAGAGCTTGGTTGCCAAATTAGGTGTTAAAGCCACTGCTTTCTTCTCCTCTCCCTCAAAAAGGGGGCAGCCCTTCAAGATCTATTTCATGATCTATTTTTATTTCAGACATGATATTCCGATATTAGCACAATGACCTGGATTGGTTAAATGTTTTTAATAGTAGCCTACAAGTTTGTTTTCATTAATACAAATATCTCAATGCTCTCAGTGTGTAGCCTAAAGTGAATACAGTCACCTCCAAAAGTATTGGCACCCTTGATAAAGGATTATTTCAAACAGCAAAAAAACTGTATGAAATAATACAAAAAAAGGGGGAAATTACATTGAGCTCACAAAGTATTGGGACAGTGATACATTTTTGGTTGTTTTGGCTCTGTACTCCAGCACTTTTGATTAGAAATTTTCAATGAATATGAGGTTAAAGTGCAGACTGTCAGCTTTAATATGAGGGTATTTTCATCCATAGCGGGTGAACCGTTTAGAAATTACCCCCAAGACTCTCACCATTACAATACCAGTGAAGGTTAGCATTTGGGGGGTTATGATATTTGTGCGATTGTAAGTAGTCCGGGGTGTGTGGAAGGAGTCAGGCGCAGGAGATATGTTGAATATTGAGTATTTTAATATAGTCGCCAGGGAACATACAGGCACACTAGCAGAACAATGCTCACACTATCTAAATACACCAAAATAAACACAGGTGTAAAATGCAACTACCCGGAGTACCAAAAATATAAATCAAATAACCTCACAGATCAAGACGTAGAACGGTAGCAACCTACTCTGTCAATAGACAAAACAATCACGCACAAGGGAAGACGGGAAAATGAGGAAAATATAACAGGGGCGTGATTGGGAGAAATACAAAACAGGTGTGAACAATCAAAACCAAAACCAATAGACACACAGGAAGGAATCGTGATGGTTAGAAAACCGGTGACGACGAACGCTGAACACCGCCCGAACAGGAAGAGGGACCGACTTCGGCTGAAGTCGTGACAGCGATTGTAACTTTCTCATTCATCATTATTCACGATTCATTCAGGACTATCCGTAATCATGGTAGCATCCACATTTGTGTAGAAGTGTTTAGAAACATATTATATTCTTATTTACAATAAAAGTGACTCCAAAATGACACAATACATTATTTGCAATTAATTTCTATTGGGCACAAAATAATCTGAAACACAACCAAAACAAACAAAAAAATGCCATCCAACATATTTGTAGAGTCACAAGCTTGATGTAGTCAATTCTAGGGGTATTTTAATCCATATCAGGTGAACCGTTTATAAATGACAGCACTTTTTGTACATACAGTCAATTCTGAAAGTATTCAGACCTCTTCCCCTTTTCCACATTTTGTTATCTTACAGCATTACTCTAAAATTTATTAAATATGTTTTTCCCCATATCAGTCTAGACGCACAAATAAAAGCCAAATAAAAGTCCAAGGGCCACAATTGGAGAATTACAGAATTTGGTCGCATCTTCGGGTCTCCAAATCTACAATTACACGCCACCTGCATGCCAATAGGCTATTTGGAAGGGTTGCCATAAAAAAAACTTTATTGAGAGTATGCTATGGTCAGGGTGCTATGGGTGCTATGGTCAGATGAGACGAAAATAAAGCTTCTTGGCCACGCACACCAGTGGTGGGTTTGGCCACGAAAGAAGGATGCAAATACAGAAAATAACCTCACCCCTACTGTAAATATGGTGGTGGATCTTTGATGTTATGGGGCTGTTTTGCTTCCACTGGTCCTGGGGCCCTTGTTAAGGTCTACGTCATCATGAACTCAAGTACCAGGACATTATAGCCAAAAACCTGGTTGCCTGAAACCAGACCACAAGTGGATCTTCCAGCAAGACAATGACCCCAAGCACACATACAAATTTACAAAGAAATGGTTAATTCACCACAAAATCTACATTTTTCAATGCCCATCTCAGTCTCTGGACTTAAAACCCATTGAACACCTGTGGTTTAAATTGAAGAGGACAGTTGATAAGTGCAGACCAAAGGATATCAAGGATCAGGTAAGATGCTATATGGAGGAATGGTCTAAGATCCCTCACAATGTGTTCTTCAATCTCATAAAACATTATAGAAAAAGGCTGTCCACATCACCAACAAACTATCATTGTCCAAACACACCAAGACAGAGGGCATGACAGAACCTTTTTTCCCTCAGGAGACGGAAAAGATTTGGCATGGGTCCTCAGATCCTCAAGAAGTTCTACAGCTGCACCATCGAGAGCATCCTGACCGGTTGCGTCACCGCCTGGTTTGGAACTGCTCGGCATCTGACCGTAAGGCGCTACAGAGGGTAGTGTGTACGGCCCAATACATCACTGGGGCCAAGCTTCCTGCCATCCAGGACCTACAGTAATAGGCGGTGTCAGAGGAAAGACCATAAATTTGTCAGAGACTCCAGTCACTCAAGTCATAGATTGTTTTCTCTGCTACCGCATGGCAAGCGGTACCGGAGCATCAAGTCTAGGACCAAAAGGCTCCTTAACAGCTTCTACCACCAAGCCATAAGACTGCTGAACAATGAATCAAATGGCCACCAGACTATTTACATTGACCACCCCTCCTCCATTTGTTTTGTACACTGCTGCTACTGGCTGTTTATTATCTATGCATAGTCACTTCACCCCTACCTACATGTACAAATTACCTCAACTAACCGGTACCCCCACACACTGACTCGGTATTGGTACCCCCCTATATATAGCCTCATTATTGTTATTTTATTGTGTTACTTTTTATTATTTTTTACTTTAGTTTATTTGGTAAATATTTTCTTAACTCTTCTTGAACTGCACTGTTGGTTAAGGGCTTGTAAGTAAGCATTTCACGGTAAGATCTACACTTGTATTCGGCGCATGTGACAAATAAAGTTTGATTTGATATGTTTCTTCTGCTTGGATAGCTTCATCTATGTCACTGAGTCTGGGTTTAATTCCAGTTTGTCTACAAATTAATAATTGACATGTTAGATTCACGTCTCCATTTCAACCAAAAATCTAAGTTAAAGAATAGGATCAAATCAAACTTTAAATGCACTTTAAATACAATTTGATTTGATTTAATCCTATTCCAGTGGCAATTTTAGCATGTAAATCTTGGTGGGGCATTATTTTATTTTTTTTTTTAGCAAAGCCAATACACAGCACAACACTAAACAATATATTAATTTCACTGTAATGGTGCCAAACGGTGCCCACAAACTGTTAGGGCATAGATAGGTTTCCCAACAGCAGTCCCAACACCTTACTACTTCTACCCCTGGCTATCAGCGGAGCCTTTTCTGGCAGCGAAACAGTTCATTCAGCCTAATTTACTGCCTTTTAAAAAAAATATCTGATATGGCTGACTTGCTTAAACAAATATGGTTTCTTCTAACAATTGAGGTGTACAAACTATGGCATAAGGGGACGAAGAGCGTATAAAAGGCAATCCGTAATTGAGAGTTCCTCTGTCCAGTGTCTGTTTTCTTTTGCCCATCTTAATCTTTTATTTTTAGATATGGCTTTTTCTTTGCTACTCTGCCTAGAAGGCCAGCATTCCGGAGTCGCCTCTTCCCTGTTGACATTGAGACTGGTGTTTTACGGGTACTATTTAATGAAACTGCCAGTTTAGGACTTGTGAGGTATCTGTTTCTCAAAATAGACACTCTAATGTACCTGTCCTCTTGCTCAGTTGTGCACCGGAGCCTCCCACTCCTCTTTCTATTCTGGTTAGAGCCAGTGTGCGCTGTTCTGTGATGGGAGTAGTACATAGCATTGTACCAGATCTTCAGTTTCTTGACAATTTCTCGCATTGAATAGCCTTCATTTCACAGAACAAGAATAGACTGACTAGTTTCAGAAGAAAGTCTTTGATGCTCCAGATACTCAACTAGTCTAAAGAAGGCAAGTTTTATTACTTCCCAGAACAACAGTTTTCAGCTGTGCTAACATAATTGCAAAAGGGTTTTCTAATGATCAATTAGCCTTTTAAAATGATAAACAATGTGCCATTGGAACACAGGAGTGATGGTTGCTGAAATTGGGCCTCTGCACGCGTATGTGGATATTCCATTAACATTGTCTACATTGTATTTCTGTTATTTTAATGGACAAAAAAAAGTGACCCCAAACTTTTGAACTGTAGTGTATATATATACAGTGGGGCAAAAAAGTATTTAGTCAGCCACCAATTGTGCAAGTTCTCTCACTTAAAAAGATGAGAGAGGCCTGTAATTTTCATCATGGGTACACTTCAACTATGACAGACAAAATGAGGAAAGAAAATTCAGAAAATCACATTGTAGGATTTTTAATGAATTTATTTGCAAATTATGGTGGAAAATAAGTATTTGGTCACATACAAACAAGCAAGATTTCTGGCTCTCACAGACCTGTAACTTCTTCTTTAAGAGGCTCCTCTGTCCTCCACTCGTTACCTGTATTAATGGCACCTGTTTGAACTTGTTATCAGTATAAAGACACCTGTCCACAACCTCAAACAGTCACACTCCAAACTCCACTATGGCCAAGACCAAAGAGCTGTCAAAGGACACCAGAAACAAAATTGTAGACCTGCACCAGGTTGGGAAGACTGAATCTGCAATAGGTAAGCAGCTTGGTTTGAAGAAATCAACTGTGGGAGCAATTATTAGGAAATGGAAGACATACAAGACCACTGATAATCTTCCTCGATCTGGGGCTCCACGCAAGATCTCACCCGTGGGGTCAAAATGATCACAAGAACGGTGAGCAAAAATCCCAGAACCACACGGGGACCTAGTGAATGACCTGCAGAGAGCTGGGACCAAAGTAACAAAGCCTACCATCAGTAACACACTACGCCGCCAGGGACTCAAATCCTGCAGTGCCAGACGTGTCCCCCTGCTTAAGCCAGTACATGTTCAGGCCCGTCTGAAGTTTGCTAGAGAGCATTTGGATGATCCAGATGAGGATTGGGAGAATGTCATATGGTCAGATGAAACCAAAATAGAACTTTTTGGTAAAAACTCAACTCATCGTGTTTGGAGGACAAAGAACGCTGAGTTGCATGCAAAGAACACCATACCTACTGTGAAGCATGGGGGTGGAAACATCATGCTTTGGGGCTGTTTTTCTGCAAAGGGACCAGGACGACTGATCCGTGTAAAGGAAAGAATGAATGGGGCCATGTATCGTGAGATTTTGAGTGAAAACCTCCTTCCATCAGCAAGGGCATTGAAGATGAAACGTGGCTGGGTCTTTCAGCATGACAATGATCCCAAACACACCGCCCGGGCAACGAAGGAGTGGCTTCGTAAGAAGCATTTCAAGGTCCTGGAGTGGCCTAGCCAGTCTCCAGATCTCAACCCCATAGAAAATCTTTGGAGGGAGTTGAAAGTCCGTGTTGCCCAGCGACAGCCCCAAAACATCATTGCTCTAGAGGAGATCTGCATGGAGGAATGGGCCAAAATACCAGCAACAGTGTGTGAAAACCTTGTGAAGACTTACAGAAAACGTTTGACCTCTGTCATTTGCCAACAAAGGGTATATAACAAAGTATTGAGATAAACTTTTGTTATTGACCAAATACTTATTTTCCACCATAATTTGCAAATAAATAAATTAAAAATCCTACAATGTGATTTTCTGGATTTCTTTTTCTCATTTCGTCTGTCATAGTTGAAGTGTACCTATGATGAAAATTACAGGCCTCTCTCATCTTTTTAAGTTGGAGAACTTGCACAATTGGTGGCTGACTAAATACTTTTTTGCCCCACTGTATACATTTTTTTAAGCTAAACCCTGGGGCTCAAATTGAGAATTTCAACAAGCATTTTTCTATGGCTGGCAATGCTTTCCACTTGGCTACCCCTACCCTGGTCAACAGCTCTGCACCCCCCACAGCAACTTGCCCAAACCTCCCCCATTTCTCCTTCACCCAAATCCAGTTAGCTGATGTTCTGAAAAAGCTTCAAAATCTGGACCCCTACAAATCAGCTGGGCTAGACAATCTGGACCCTTTCTTTCTAAAATGACCCGCCTCAATTGTTGCAACCCCTATAACTAGCCTGTTCAACCTCTCTTTCGTATCGTCTGAGATCCCCAAAGATTGTAAAGCTGCCGCGGTCATCTCCCTCTTCAAAGGGGGAGACACTCTAAACCCAAACTGTTACAGACCTATATCTATCCTACCTTTCTAAGGTCTTCGAAAGCCAAGTTAACAAAACAGATCACCGACCATTTCGAATCCCACCGTACCTTCTTCGCTATGAAATCTGGTTTCCGAGCTGGTCATGTGTGCACCTCAGCCACGCTCATGGTCCTAAATGATATCATAACCGCCATCGATAAAAGACAGTACTGTGCAGCCATCTTCATCGACCTGGCCAAGGCTTTTGACACTGTCAATCACCGCATTCTTATCGGCAGACTCAACAGCCTTGGTTTCTCAAATGACTGCCTCGCCTGGTTCACCAACTACTTATCAGACAAAGTTTAGTGTGTCATATCGGAGGGCCTGTTGTCCGGACCTCTGGCAGTCTATGGGGGTGCCACAGGGTTCAATTCTCGGGCCGACTCTTTTCTCTGTATACATCAATGATGTCGCTTTTGCTGCTTGTGATTCTCTGATCCACCTCAACGCAGATGACACTATTCTGTATACATCTGGCCCTTCTTTGGACACTGTGTTAACCAGTCAGGGATTGCTGGGTCGCTAGCGGGCTCGTCCCGACACTACCAGCGAAAATCTAAAGCGCCAAATTCAAAATCCCAAAATGGAATTATTAAACATCCACCAATATGCAAGTGTTCCATACTCATCAAAAGCTATGTTTCTTGGCAATATCACAGCGTTGTCAGATTTCAAAAAGGCTTTACGGCGAAAGCAGCACATTTCATTGTTTGAGGCTAGCACCTCACATACTTTTCCAATAGCCATGTATCGATTAGCCATCATGGCACACACATAACACATTTCACAGCGAAAACAAATCAATTACCTGTTGAAGAACTTCTGCTGAGGTCATCCTAAGTGTCCAACGAAGACAATCCATGGTTCTTTTGTTAGAAAAAGTAACATCTTTTATCCATAAATCCTCCATTTGGTTGTAGCGTTATAATCAGAAACGACAGCCTCCACTAGTCCATGAAACGCGGCGCGAACTCGTTCAAATTATACCTATAAACTTGTCCAAGAACAATCAAACATAGTTTTAAATGTATCCTTAGGAACACTTTTACGTATATTTACTATTATAAATCAGCCGGAATATAAACTGATCAATAACGAGGCTACAAAAGACACTCCGTGACTTCTCGTGCGCGCGCCACGGGAACTTTTCTCAGAAAGAGGGTCTCATTGTTTGGTGTTTTTCTCTGCTCTAAATTCATCCAAAATGGAGGGAAACACCGTCTCGAGGCTGTTGACATCATAAGGAAGCGACGTGTACTGCATTCATATGCCTATATATGGTCATTTTCAATAGGGAGGGGTTCCCAAATGAGCAATGTGTCAAAATCACTTTTTCCAGGACAGAGATTCCTCAGGGTTTTGCCTGCTATATGCGTTCACTCACAGACAAATGGTTAACAGTTTTGGAACATTCAGCGTGTTTCCTATCCAATGGTACTAAATATATGCATATCCTATTTTCTGGGCCTAAATGGGAGGCATTTTACTTTGGGCACGCCAGGCTCTCCAAAACGGTCACCTCATGCACTGCTCCCAGAGAAGTGAACTAACCTCCAGACGAGCTTCAATGCCATACAACTCTCCTTCCGTGGCCTACAACTGCTCTTAAAAGCAAGTAAAACTAAATGCATGCTCTTCAACCGATCGCTGCCTGCACCTGCCCGCCCGTCTAGCATCACTACTCTGGACGGTTCTAACTTAGAATATGTGGACAACTACAAATACCTAGGTGTCTGGTTAGACTCTAAACTCTCCTTCCAGACTCACATCAAACATCTCCAATCCAAAATTAAATATAGAATTGGCGTCCTATTTCGCAACAAAGCATCCTTCACTCATGCTGCCAAACATACCCTCGTAAAACTGACCATCCTACCGATCCTCGACTTCGGTGATGTCATTTACAAAATAGCCTCCAATACTCTACTCAACAAATTGGATGCAGTCTATCACAGTGCCATCCATTTTGGCACCAAAGCCCCATATACTACCCAGCACTGCGACCTGTATGCTTTCGTTGGCTGGCCCTCGCTTCATATTCGTCGCCAAACCCACTGGCTCCAGGTCATCTATAAGTCTTTGCTAGATAAAGCCCCACTATATCTCAGCTCACTGAGATGTCTGTTCTCAATTGGCCTACCTGGTTAAATAAAGGTGAGAAAAAAAATAAAAAATGACAGGTCGCCTCCTCTCCTGCCCTGAATGACTGGTCGCCACTGTCCTATTCTTTAACTTCGATTTTTGGTTGAGATGGAGAGATGAATCCAACATATTTATTATGAACTTGTAGATTCCATTTGAAATCAAACAACGTTTTCAGTTGAATCCTGGGCTGAATTTTAACAATAGCTGTTGATTACTGTCCAAATGCTATATAGGCTTAAAAAGCTTAATTGATGATATACAGTACGATTGATGGTTACATTTCATTTGCTCTGTTAAGTAGAAGTTGCTTCCCGGCCTATAGTTTTTTCTTATAGTGGATATTACTTAGAAGATATTACGTTGTTGTAAGGTTTGTCTATGTTGAAAATTGGTTACCATGATGACATATTCCTATGGAAGAAATGTTACACTCGAAACAACAGTTGATTGCTTTTTCAAATCCAATGTATTGTCCATGTAGATTCCACAAAACACATTAACAACGTTGATTTAACCAGTTGGTGCCCAGTGGGAGGCTGGTGTCATGTTAGTGGTTGTATAGAAACCCCTACAGTTCATGTTGATGGTGTGTTCACTGATGTAATGACTGTCACCTAGTGGTACCAATGACACACCTCATGTTACACAGAAAACGTTTTGAAATGCATTTCAGAGAAAGAGGCCTGTGTGTCTACCTGTATTTTACTATAACACAGTGCTCACAGAGTGGATCCCTAATGTGTTCCTTAAATTTCAAAGGCAATTTCAGCCCATCCCTTCTACCCACCCCCTTATGAATTCTGATCTTGCTATAGATTTAGAACTTACAAGGACCTGCAAATGGTCTGGATAATGGATTTATTTTTGGATAGTGACAATTTTGAGAAAATGTCAGCGTATATCATTGAACGCTGAAAGATGTATTGCCATGGAAACGGAAATATGATTTTTCTATCTCATGATAATTCTCATAGAGATGGATATTGAAAATTGCCATAATGAAAGACGTGGGAGGGGGTTGCGCAAGCGTGCGGGAGCTTGCGCTCACAGCGCTTTTAGAGGCAGGTGATCATTTTGAAAGATAAGCGTATTATCGCATCAAATGTTTCTCTCTCCAGAAACAATTACATTTCTGATTGATAAGTGGAGAAAGGAATGCAAAAAATGTGTTAGTATACCAATCGTTTCGGAAAGTTACCAATATCGAATTTGGCTGGAGGAGAGGAGATGCTTAAAGTTGTTGGAGACGAGTATTCCATCGTCTGACGAAGATCAACTGGGTTTAGGCTAAACATGCATTCTATAGTGTACGTAACTCAAGTTAATAGTTTTTAGAAAGTCGGTGGATCCAATGATTTGTTGAAACTTGCCTGGAGCGAGGCTGACAATCACTTTTCACTGGCATGGACAAATGGGATGATTGATAGGCTGTAGATTGAGATATTTTACATTCCGTGTAACCGAATCGTTATACATTGTGGAATTTGTATTAAAACGCCTCACGAATTTTACCTTTTGTAGTTTATTTCAGCATGGAATGACATTACATGTAACTTTTTGAGGGGCAATCTTGGTGCTCCAAAAGGTCGTCTCAGGCTGTCAATGGATTGAAAGTGGATCTTTTATTATTTCAATCCATTCGATTTTTCATGTTTTGATGTACAAGAAAACAACATTTAGCAAGGCTTATCATCGTTGTTTCTTCCATAGAATGGCTCGGTTTGGAGAAGAGGTTCAGATGGCGATGGATTCCCGAGACTCCGGGGACCCGGAGCGCGGGGAGGACGGCGGGGACACGGCTTCAGGTACAGGGTCAGGGTCAGGGACGCTGAAAAAAACCAAAGCAGCGAGGGCGCGCACCATGGCTCTTTACAACCCTATACCCCACCGGCAGAACTGCCTCACCGTCAACAGGTCACTCTTTATATTCGCCGAGGACAATTTCATTCGGAAAACTGCCAAGAGGGTCATAGAATGGCCATATCCTTCCTTATACTATAAAGACTCACTATAAGGCTTACCCCCTGAATATCACAGCACTTAAGAGTAGTTTTCCGTGATCTAAAAGTTAGCGCTACATTGACTTTAGTGCAGTTCAGCACCATGGAAAGCGCCATACTTATCTAGTGCGCTCTTCTACAAATTTTTCACTATTGGAACCCATAGTTTTACCTATTGTGCAATAAAATGCTGTGTGAATGTGAGATGGTTGTGCAAACTGAAGTTAACAGGCCATGCATGTGATGATCAGCTTTGCATACTGTGGGCATAGATTGTAGGCATATCTCTGCTGCCTTGGTGTATGATGGAATATAAACACGAGTAGGAGTCAGGACAAATGCATTATTCTTTTCACTTTTGTGTTTTGCGACATCAATATCGGTCCTTGTAGGTCATTGCAGATACTTTTGCTGTCTGAAACTGGCTCAAATTAAGATCCTACATCTGTACTAATACATTATTGTGCTTTACATTCTAGCCATACAGATATTGCATTGATTCCATAATGCAATACACTGCTCTTTTTGAGTATCATCATACTCATACATTGTGTCACTCCTGCTTGCTGTTATCTAACCACCATCCTAGTTGTTGTGTGGGACCTGAGTGGTCAAGGCAAGTTGAACGCAAAGGGTTGGAGGTATAAGTGCGAGACTGTGAGTGTTCAGGACCAGATAGTGTTTTATTTTCTGCACTTGATTGAGCTTTTGTGAGGCAATGGACCTAATAGAATAGTCGCCAAAGTGCACATCGTGTACACATGGCACTTCCAGGCAGGTTCAATCAAACGCTTGAAGTATTTGAAAGAAAACAATTCTTTGTGAGCCCAGGTCTGGTAGTTGGTGCTGAATATTCATTCAAGTGACTGTGTGACTAATGGGAGTCATGAATCTGCAGAGCATTATTTTGTTGAGGAGTATTATTTTGTTCTCTGGATTGGCTATTTTTAAATAGTTTGAGTCGTGCTGACATGATGTGGACACATTCACAGTAGCTCCCAGAGGCCCCCGCCACATCCCACCTCAGTGAGTTAATGACACCATTTTCACTCAAGGCTAGAAATTAATAATGATGGACAGAGTGTTCCTTGTGGCGCCTCTTACGATAGCCAAGACAAACACAGTCTCTCATACACCCACACACACACACGGGCACACACACACAACGATGCAGCAGCAAGTCTGTGGGAATCACATTTCACATACAACAGGTCCCTCAAAGAGTTGTCCTGTGGGAGAGGCTGTCAGGCCAATGTGACTTTTGAGCACACTCAGATAACTGTTACTGTAATGTTGCCATGGATACTGTATTATCTCTTACTGCTTTTTTTCTCCGATGCCATTCTCTATATCAACCATTCCAGCGTCCATCCATCGATCATCTGATAATCCATTTTCATTTTACTGGAACTACCAACATCCACAGACATAGAAGTATAACAGATTCCATTGTAATGATAAGCCCCCTCCCCCCAACACCAATATAATTAGCATTATCACTGTCATCTGTCTGTCAAATGATTGTTGTGTACTGTATATGATAGTGTAAAAAAGCACTTTCCTTAACCTTATGGCCCTTACACCGTTTGAGTGGGTGATCCTGGCGACCATCACGGCCAACTGCATCGTTCTGGCCCTGGAGCAACATCTTCCTGGGGAGGACAAGACTCCCATGGCCAAAAGACTGGTGAGACTACAGGCCTTGATTGGTTTCTATTAGACTTTTAGGCTGCATCTCAAATGGCCCCCTATTCACTATATTGTTTTAACTTACAGGAAATGGGTTACAGAGTTAAATATGACACAGTTCATTTCATTAAGAATTATCTACAGATGTTATTTACAAGAGAGTCGTTGTATTACATTGCAATTCATGTGACTGAGAACTATTGCAATTTTTATTTTGTAGGCCTATTAGTTAAATAACTGTAAGTTTACCTACCTTTCTTTTACTGTTTTGTACAGTCTAAAATGGCCAGCAACCCCCCTCACCCACAGAACAGACCCAATTAGTCAGGTCATGGACTCTACAAGGTGTCGAAAGCATTCCACAGGGATGCTGGCCCATGTTGACTCCAATCCTTTCCACAGTTGTGTCAAATTGGCTGGATGTCCTTTGGGTGGTGGACCATACTTGATACACACAGGAAACTGTTGAGCATGAAAAACCCAGCGGCGTTGCAGTTATTGACACAAACCGGTGCACCTGGCACCTACTACCATACCCTGTTCAAAGACACTTAAATATTTTGTCTTGCACATTCACCCTTTGAATGGCACACATACACAATCCATGTCTCAATTGTCTCAAGGCTTGAAAAGCCTTCTTTAATCTGTCACCTCCCCTTCATCTACACTGCTTGAAGTGGATTTAACAAGTGACATCAATAAGAGATCATAGCTTTCACCTGGTCAGTCTATGACATGGAAAGAGCAGGTGTTCATAATGTTTTATACACTCAGTGTATAATAGTGCACTACTTTTGACCAGAGTCCATATGGCACTGTATATACAGATTTTGTTGCTGAGAATTTTCCTGAAGAAATGCAAAGTGGTAGTGGGTTTTAAAAAGGCTTCTAACGTTTTTAATTTCCATTTTGAAATTTCAGACTTGATTTGCCCTAACGAAAAATGTATCAACCCCAAAAACTATTTAAATGTCCTGTTGCTGGATGATTATTTTCCTGATGGCTCAAATTAAGATCCTACACCTGTAGGGTAAATAGGGTGCCATCTTGGCTCCTGGCCCTGTGATATCCTAATGTATCCATGTTGTCTCTTCCTCTACAGGAGTGTACTGAGCCTTACTTCATCGGGATCTTCTGCTTTGAGTTTGGAATCAAGCTGGTGGCACTGGGCTTTGTGTTCCACAAAGGCTCCTACCTGAGGAATGGATGGAATATCATGGACTTCATCGTCGTGGTCAGCGGGTGAGTTACAACTAGTAAAATACGGATTGCTTTGCATATGTGTGTGAAATTTGGACTAATAGTTCAAAGAAAAGAAGCTCCTGCTCAAATATTACTTGTTTTCTTTGTGCCAATGTTTTGGGTTTAAGGCCTAAATTAGAACATTTTCTTTGAGTTCAATGGATAAGTGGCAGCATGGGCCGCTTTCCTCTCTTTTCTGTGACCTCCAAAGCTATGGCTGTGTGGGTGTCCACAGTGGTTTGTTGTTGTGGACTGTACTGCAAACAGACCCATATGGATCTAGTCTATGGCAGTGACTGTTACAGTAATGACTATACATTGTGTGCGTTGGGCTTCAGTCAGTGTTTGTACTTAGATGTACTGTATATGAGGATGGATCCATATTTCCAAACCTTGGACATATGAAAAGTAGTCTGACAAACATACTGTAAGCCGTAAATTGGTGAAGAAATCGTATTCAATTGCTTTGATACAGTGTAGCTATGGATACCTGCTAATGTCATGACTTGTGTTGGTTAGATAGCTGTTCATCATTACGAAATGAAAATGTGTAACAACTAACATGTATGTTTATGCAGAACTAGGGGAAGTGTGTGCTCCCCTTACACAGTGTGGCCAGCAGATAGGTGGGTGGATAAGTGGATTGGCTGTCGTGTAGAAAACCTATTTCGCCCCCAGGACCTGTAAATGTATTCCTGAAGAAGATTTTATGCAAGAAAAGGAGAGAGGCGGGATAGAGAGAGAGAAAGAGAGGCAGACAGAGCGAGAGAGACACAGAGACCGTTCTTTTGTTCCCCCTGGGAATGGGTTAATTTATGCTTTATGTTTACTTATTCATATTGCTTTAAGTCAATATTATTGGCATCCGTATTCGTTCAGTTCTGTTGTATGGAGGGAGAAGCAGCATACAGCATACAGTATTCAGGGAATATAGCTGTTGGCATATTGACATCAAAGCTCACCCCAACGCCCACTTCTATCTCTTTCTCTCTCCACTTTCTCTTACTGAATGTACTTACATAAAAGCCCAGCTAACAACAAACGTTCCCACAACTTAAGAGAACGTTCCCTTAAGAGTTTCATTAGGTCATTAACTAACGTTTTCATAGGAATGTTCCCGTGATTTGCAAGGAATGTTTCCAAGAGACCGTTCCCCTAATATCAAATAGAATTTATCAAGAACGTGGTTACCGTGTTCTCAGAACTTAAGATATTAATGTTCTAGAAACATTAAATGAGAGAATTGCAAGAACATTAAAAACCTCTACAGGATCGGTGGGTCCCCCCACGGGACAGTTTGGGTAACGCAGGCTAATACGATTAGCATGAGGTTGTACAGTTGAAGTCGGAAGTTTACATACACCTTAGCCAAATACATTTAAACTGAGTTTTTCACAATTCCTGACATTTAATCCTTGTAAAAATTCCGTTGTCAGGTGCCGGGTGTAGCTGGTGCAATTGAGTCAGGCGCAGGACAGCAGAGATGAGCAACACAACGTAGTTTACTCCAGGAAATCACAAAGTACCGAACAATACCATGCCCATCAAAATAGGACTGACATAACAGGAACAATAACGCACAAAAACATGGGGGAAACAGAGGGTTAAATAATGAACATGTAATTGGGATATTGAAACCAGGTGTGTAGAAACCAAAGACAAAACAAAAGAATGCGAAATGTCAGAATAATAGAAGAGAGAATGATTTATTTCAGGTTTTATTTCTTTCATCACATTCCCAGTGGGTCAGAAGTTTACAATAACTCAATTAGTATTTGGTAGCATTGCCTTTAAATTGTTTAACTTGGGTCAAATGTTTCAGGCAGCCTTCCACAAGCTTCCCACAATAAGTAGGGTGAAATTTCGCCCATTCCTCCTGACAGAGCTGGTGTAACTGAGTCAGATTTGTAGGCCTCCTTGCTCGCACACGCTTTTTCAGTTCTGCCCACAAATGTTCTATGGGATTGAGGTACGGGCTTTGCGATGGCCACTCCGATACCTTGACTTTGTTGTCCTTAAGCCATTTTGCCTCAACTTCGGAAGTGTGCTTTGGGTCATTGTCGATTTGGAAGACCATTTGCGACCAAGCTTGAACTTCCTGACTATTGTCTTGAGATGTTGCTTCAATATATCCACATAATTTTCCTGCCTCATGATGCCATCTATTTTGTGAAGTGCACCAGTCCCTGCTGCAGCAAAGCACCCCCACAACATGATGCTGCCACCCCCGTGCTTTACGGTTGGGATGGTGTTCTTTGGTTTGCAAGCCTCCCCCTTTTTCCTCCAAACATAACAATGGTCATTATGACTAAACAGTTCTATTTTTGTTTCATCAGACCAGAGGACATTTCTCCAAAATGTATGATATTTGTCCCCATGTGCAGTTGCAAACCGTAGTCTGGCTTTTTATGGCACTTTTGGAGCAGTGGCTTCTTCCTTGCTGAGCGGCCTTTCAGGTTATGTTGATATAGGAATCGTTTTACTGTCGATATAGATACTATTGACCTGTTTCCTCCAGCATCTTCACAAGGTCCTTTGCTGTTGTTCTGGGATTGATTTGCACTTTTCACACCAAAGTACGTTCATCTCTAGGATACAGAACGCGTCTCCTTCCTGAGCGGTATGACGACTGCGTGGACCCATGGTGTTTATACTTTCTTATTGTTTGTACAGATGAACGTGGTACCTTCAGGCGTTTGGAAATTTCTCCCAAAGATGAACCAGACTTGTGGAGGTCTACAATTCTTTTTCTGAGGTCTTGACTGATTTCTTTTGATTTGCCCATGATGTCAAGCAAAGAGGCACTGAGTTTGAAGGTATTGAAATACATCCACAGGTACACCTCCAATTGACTCAAATGATATAAATTAGCAGAATCTTCTAAAGCCATGACATAATTTTCTGGAATTTTCCAAGCTGTTTAAAGGCACAGTCACCTTAGTCTATGTAAACTTCTGACCCACTGGAATTGTGATACAGTGAATTATAAGTGAAATAATCTGTCTGTAAATAATTGTTGGAAAAATTACTTGTGCCATTCACAAAGTAGATGTCCTAACCGACTTGCCAAAACTATAGTTTGTTAACAAGAAATTTTTGGAGTGGTTGAAAAACAAGTTTTAATGTCTACAACCTAAATTTATGTAAACTTCCAACTTCAACTGTAAGTAACAAGAACATTTCCCAGGACATAGATGTTATGGAACAGAGACTTAAGACAAAAAGGTTCCAAAAGAGAAACAGGTTTATTGAAACAATGACAGTGAGTCCCAGTGGTAAATAATAGTAGAGAATGTCTCTGTTAGGTGACGATGGGAAATCCTGACAGGTTATAGTTTACTTGTAGATGATGAAGGAGGTAGCCGGATGATGATGACTGGAACCAGGAAGACGAAGGAGACACTGGAAGGCAGATGAATAATGCTGACGTCAAAGGTATAGGAAAGAAGAACCGAGAGTAAGTCCTTACTCAAACGAGACCAGACATAGTGACTGTGTGGAGAGTGCCTTTATGCTGACTGTGCTGATGATCAAATGACGTGCAGGTGCGGGTGATTAGAACTCAGGTGACAATGATCTCTGTGATTGAGTGGTGGTGGAGCCTGGCTGATCCCTGACAATAGACATATCTGATATTGTCAGAAAGCTTAAATTCTTGTTAATCTAACTGCACTGTCCAATTTACAGAAGTTATTACAGTGAAATAATACCATGCTATTGTTTGAGGAGAGTGCACAGTTATGAACTTCAAAAGTTATTAATTAACAAATTATGCGCATTTGGGCAGTCTTGATACAAAATGTCATCTTTTGGTCAAAATCTAAATCGCACCTGGGCTGGAATAATATATTATGGCCTTTCTCTTGCATTTCAAAAATGATGGTACAAAAAAAATACAAAAAAATGCATGTTCTGTGGGTTAGGAGAATTTTCCATCAACATCCCACCAAACATACACAGAACATGGTTGCTATGTTCTCAAAACATAAGATAATAATGTTCTATAACGTGGCAAAAAACGTTAATGTGTCCAGTTTTCTGTGAGTTAGGAGAATATTCCATCATCAAACACTGGAATGGTAGATGTGCAGTAGATGAATGTGCAATGTAGAAAAACTGGGGTGCAAAGGAACAAGATAAATAAATAAATACGGTAGGGGATGAGGTAGTTGGTTGGGCTATTTACAGATGGGCTATAATCAGGTGCAGGGGTCTGTGAACTGTTCTGACAGCTGGTGCTTAAAGCTGGTGAGGGAGATGTGTCTCCAGTTTCAGAGATTTTTGTAGTTCGTTCCAGTCATTGGCAGCAGAGAACTGGAAGGAGAGTCAGCCAAAGGAGGAATTGGCTTTGGGGGTGACCCGTGAGATATACCTGCTGGAGCGCGTGCTATGGGTTGGTGCTGCTAAGGTGGCCAGCGAGCTGAGTTAAGGCGGGACTTTACCTAGCAGGGACCTGTAGATGACCTGGAGCCAGTGGGTATGGCGACGAGTGTAAAGCGAGGGCCAGCCAACGAGAGCGTACAGGTCGCAGTGGTGGGTGGTATATGGGGCTTTGGTAACAAAACGGATGGCACTGTGATAGACTGCATCCAATTTGTTGAGTAGAGTATTGGAGGCTATTTTGTAAATGACATCACCGAAGTCGAGGATCGGTAGGATGGTCAGTTTTACAAGGGTATGTTTGGCAGCATGAGTGAAGGATGCTTTGTTGTGAAATAGGAAGCCAATTCTAGATTTAATTTTAGATTGGAGATGTTTGATGTGAGTCTGGAAGGAGAGTTTAGAGTCTAACCAGACACCTAGGTATTTGTAGTTGTCCACATAATCTAAGACAGAACCGTCCAGAGTAGTGATGCTAGACGGGCGGGCAGGTGCGGGCAGCGATCGGTTGAAGAGCATGCATTTAGTTTTACTTGCGTTTAAGAGCAGTTGTAGGCCACGGAAGGAGAGTTGTATGGCATTGAAGCTCGTCTGGAGGGTAGTTAACACAGTGTCCAAAGAGGGACCAGAAGTATACAGAATGATGTAGCTCTTGCTGCAGGTGAGTCTCTGATTCACCTCTACGCAGACGACACCATTCTGTATACTTCTGGTCCCTCTTTGGACACTGTGTTAACTACCCTCCAGACAAGTATACAGAGAAGAGTCGGCCCAAGAATTGAACCCTGTGGCACCCCCATAGAGACTGCCAGAGGCCCGGACAACATGCCCTCTGATTTGACACACTGAACTCTATCGGGAGAAGTAGTTGGTGAACCATGCGAGGCAATCATTTGAGAAACCAAGGCTGTCGAGTCTGCCGATAAGGATGTGGTGATTGACAGAGTCGAAAGCCTTGGCCAGATCAATGAAAACGGCTGCACAGTAATGTCTCTTATCGATGGCAGTTATGATGTCATTTAGGACCTTGAGCGTGGCTGAGGTGCACCCATGACCAGCCCTGAAACCAGATTGCATAGGGGAGAAGGTACGGTGGGATTCAAAATGGTTGGTAATTTGTTTGTTAACTTGGCTTTTAAAGACCTTAGAAAGGCAGGGTAGGATAGATATAGGTCTGTAGCAGTTTGTGTCAAGAGTGTCTCCCCCTTTGAAGAGGGGGATGACCGCAGCTGCTTTCCAGTCTTCGGGAATCTCAGACGTCACGAAAGAGAGGTTGAACAGGCTAGTAATAGGGGTTGCAACAATTTCGGCAGATATTCTTAAAAAGAAAGGGTCCAGATTGTCTAGCCCAGCTCTTTCAGAACATCAGCTAACTGGATTTGGGAGAAGGAGAAATGGGGGAGGCTTTGGCGAGTTACTGAGGGGGGTGCAGGGCTGTAGACCGGGGTAGTGGTAGCCAGGTGGAAAGCATGGCCAGCCGTAGAAAAATGCTTATTGAAATTCTCAATTATTATGAGTTTATCAGTGGTGACAGCGTTTCCTATCCTCAATGCAGTGGGCAGCTGGGAGGAGGTGCTCTTGTTCTCCATAGACTTTACAGTGTCCCAGAACTTTTTTGAGTTTGTGTAACAGGAGGCAAATTTCTACTTGAAAAAGATAGCCTTGGCTTTCCTAACTGCCTGTGTATATTGGTTCCTGACTAGCAGGTCTGGAACCCAGGCCATCAGCACCAATGATGAACAATGTGGTAATTGAGCAAGCTGAGGAGACTAAACTGCTTGGTAACCCTAGATTGTAAACCATCATGGTCAAAACATATTGATACAACAGTAGCTAGGACGGGGAGAAGTCTGTCCATAATAAAGTGCTGCTCTGCATTCTTAACAGCACTATCAACAAGGCACGTCCTGCAGGCCCTAGTTTTGTCGCACCTGGACTACTTTTTAGTCGTGTGGTCAGGTGCCACCAAGAGGGACTTAAGAAAATTGCAATTGGCTCAGAACAGGGCAGCATGGCTGACCCTTGGATGTACACAGAGAGCTAATGTTAATAATATGCATGTCAATCTCTCCTGGCTCAAAGTGGAGGAGAGATTGACTTCATCACTACTTGTATTTATGAGAGGTATTGACATGTTGAATGCACTAAACTACTGGCACACAGCTCAGACACCCATGCATACCCCACAAGACATGCCACCAGAGGTCTCTTCACAGTCCCCAAGTCCAGAACAGACAATGGGAGGCGCACAGTACTACATAGAGCCATGACTACATGGAACTCTATTCCACAACAAGTAACTCATGCAAGCAGTAAAATTTGATTTAAAACTACTTAGGGAGCAGTGGGGCGCTAGCTGGTGAAATGAAAGGCGTCAAATTCAAAATCCAAAAGTTTAATTATTAAACATTCATCAATATACAAGTGTTGCATAGTCATCAAAAGCTCTGATTCTTGGCAATATCACAGCGTTGTCAGATTTCAAAAAGGCTTTACGGCTAAAGCACAACATTTGATTGTTTGAGGATATCCCCCCTCTCATATTTTATACATTAGCATAAATCCATAACCAACGCGGGTCTCATAAAACGCATAAAATCGCTAATATAAAATCCCTTACCTTTCGAAGAACTTCTGCTGAGGGCTTCCCAAGTGTCCAACGAAGACATCCAATGGTTCTTTTGTTAGAAAAAGTCATTTATTATATCCATAAATCTCCGTTTGGTTGGCGCGTTATGTTCATAAAATACAGCGTCCACTCGCCCATTGAACCATGAAGAGAACGCGTTCAACCGATACCTATACACTTGTCCAATAACAATCAAACCTCATCTCATTGATAATGTATCCTTAGGAACACTTTTATGTATATTTACTATAATATTTCAACCGGATTATAAACTGGACGATAGGAAAGGAAAAAACCACAGCGCGCGCAAGCCCGTGCACGCGCCTCCTCTTCTGTTTACATCCTGTGACTAGTTCGGAAATTCTCTTCTTCTGTCTAGAGACTGTTGACATCCAGTGGAAGCAATAGGTACTGCAATCTTACTCCCAGATATGGCTGTTTTCAATAGGGAGAGGTTCAAAATGAGGCAACGTGTCAACACATTTTCCAGGACAGAAATTCCTCGGGTTTTCACCTGCTATATCAGTTCTGTTATACTCACAGACAATATTTTAACTGTTTTAGAAACTTCCGAGAGTTTCCTACCAATAGTACTAATTATGTGCATATCCTAGTTTCTGGGCCTGAGTGGCAGGCCTTTTACTTTGGGCACGCCAGACTCTCCAAAACCGACACCTCAGCTGCCACTCCCTAAAGTTAAACCAACAGATAAAAATACACCTTATGGAACAGCAGGGACTGTGAAGGAACACAAACATAGGCACAGACACATGATAACATACGCACTATACACACACGTACACTTGGATTTTGTGTTGTAGATATGTGGTAGTAGAGTAGGGGCCTGAGGGCACACACTTAATATGTTGTGAAATCTGTTGTAAATGTATTGTAATATTTTCTTAAATGAATAACTGCCTTCATTTTGCTGGACCCCAGGAAGAGTAGCTGCTGCCTTGGCATCCATAATAAATACAATACAAATGCCATAAACCAAGAGGTTGTGAGTTCAAACCCCAGGTGAAGAAATGTTGCATAATAATTACTGTATGAATGAACATGCACAATGCAATATTGCATGTAAAATATGTAAGTTAAGGATCGGACCCTTTCTTTCAACTTTCGCCTAAAATGACATACCCAAATCTAACTGCCTGTAGCTCAGCAAGCAAGGATAGGCATTTTCTTGATACCATTTGAAAGGAAACACTTTGAAGTATGTGGAAATGTGAAAGGAATGTAGGAGAATATAACACATTAGATCTGGTAAAAGATAATCATCTTTGAAATGCAAGAGAATGGACATAATGTATTATTCCAGCCCAGGTGCAATTTAGATTTTGGCCACTATATGGCAGCAGTGTATGTGCAAAGTTTTAGACTGATACAATGAACCATTGCATTTATGTTCAAAATGTTGTATCAAGACTGCCCAAATGTGCCTAATTTGATTGTTAATAACTTTTCATGTTCAAAACTGTGCACTCTCCTCAAACAAGAGCATGGTATTATTTCATTGTAATAGCTACTATAAATTGAACAGTGCAGTTGGATTAACAAGAATATAAGCTTTCTGCCAATATCAGATATGTCCTGGGAAATGTTCTTGTTACTTACAACCTCATGCTAATCGCATTAGCCTACATTAGCTTAACCATCCCGCAGTAAAAAATACTCTGGTCTTGCATATTATTTAGGGTTAGGTAAGTATTTCTGAATAATAAAAAAATGCCATAATCAATTGTTCAATCCATGAAATATTGGAAGGTGAGAAAAGTGTAGTGGTTGAACAGTAGTCCTATAAATCTACCCTAGTAATCCTCACTAATCATGGAACTGTAATGACAACAGTCCAGTCACCGTGAACCGAATGAATGTGGGTATAAGTGATGGTGGCTACCGACAGTGGCTAATATTTAACACGATGCAGATTGTAAAAATATACTGTGAATAGGGCATATAATTAAAACATTCTAGAAATCACAAATCAACTCGGTAGGTTTGGTGCTATACTGTCACTTGCTTACGGCTACAGAAGCCTATAGCTTGAGTGTCAAATTGTATCCCTGCAAGTTATAAGGCCAGCATTTCATAAACTTCACTGTGGAAAAGGTGATATGTTGATATGCTTCAGTTTTCTGCCATATGACAGGTTTCACATTTGTCTCCAGCGATCATAAGGTAAAATAGATCTAAAACAATTGTCATTTATATTTACAATCCCAATATCCAAACAGCTTACACATTTACCTAGCTTTTATCAATAGGTCTTATCAATTTGTAAATTACAGTGCATGGAGGATGGTGTTATTTCTATCGTTAAAAAGAAAGTAGAGGTCAGAGGTCAGAATACGGCATATATGTAGACACACCTCCGCCACACCTTCATGTCTATGATCTCTACCCCAAACGAATAGTGGGTGACTAGCATGCTATTCTCATGCTTAAGTTCAAGGTCATAATATGCGTAGAGAGAAAAGTGCATAAAAAGGGAATTTTACGTTCCATTTAGTCATGCTTAACTCGGGTTGAAATCCCCCCCCCCCTTTATCAGAGTCATCAGTGGGGGGGTCACAGCAGGGCAGACAGACCACTCCATGTCCGTACAGTCTCTGGATTCAAGGGTTACGAGGACAGACACAGTATGGTCACTGTCTGGCACGGTCATTGAGTACATGGAGGCGTGGCATTTACAGAGTACATCCTTTTTTTCTGAGGCGATAATGATTCGAGGACAGAACATCCATGCTGTTCTTGTTGGAAAGAAAAAGGTTGATGATCGATCTGAACCACAGAGCCGGCCCTTTATCGTACAGTAGCTCTCCTGCTGGCTGGTCAAAAAAGTGTGTGTGTACTGTGTGTAGTGTGTAGTGTGTGTGTGTGTGTGTGTGTGTGTGTGTGTGTGTGTGTGTGTGTGTGTGTGTGTGTGTGTGTGTGTGTGTGTGTGTGTGTGTGTGTGTGTGTGTGCGCGTGCATGTGTGCGTGTGCATGTGTGCGTGACAGAGAGAGTTGTAAATGCAATATGCCTGTGGAGGTGAGGTCAGGACCTGGGTGAATCAGAGCTGTTTAATTTCAATGCTTCATCCCCTGACAAGTGTCACTATTTCAAATGGAAGATGTGTCATGCCATTTCCTGCTACTCATGGTCAGTATATTTCATGCTATGCACTATATATTCTTGGGTAGTAGTAATCAACTGATTAGTCAATCAATCAAATCAATATTTGATGGAATATTTCACCAAAAAAATATGAAGTCAGGTGTGTTAGCAGTACTGAAGAATAAATCAGTTGAGAAAGTTTGACTGATCTCGTGACCCAGAAAATATTCTAAAAGGTCACTGCACCTGGGTGGTTTGAAAATCAAACTCTCCTTCTCCTATTACAATTCAATTAATTTGATCAAAATATACAAATGTATATAATGTTTTCCACATCCTTTTGTCCAGCATGGATTCACACAGACACATCTGGAACCTGTAATACTGATGACCTGCTTTCTACTGCACTTATCTGACACACTTTCTGTTGGGAAGCATCTTCCCCTCTCCCCTCCTCTCCACCCTTTACCTCCCCTCCATCAGCTAGGAAGTAAGTCAGACTTAAAAGAAACAGCACACGTGTCACGGCAGTGGCCGGCTGGGAATTGAAACAAGGCCAGTGGGCCAGTAGCTGGCAGCTTTCATTTCGTCTGAAAATAATGAAATCGCTGGAACCTAATCTAAAAGGAACTCAGAACTCAATTAAGAATTCTTAATTTTGATGGGGAGAGTGTGTAGAAAAATCCAGCACTAGTCCATCGTACCCAAAAAAACTATTTGATTTGCTGGGATTTTGAACGTAGTCAATTACAGTAGCTCCCCTGGCAACAAGTTTGGTATGTCATTTTTGATTAGCATATCCCAGGTGAATTTTACTGCATTTGTTGGTATTCCAATTATGCTTTAGTACTGTATCAAATCAAACATTATTTATAGAGCACATTTCTTACATTGGATTGCATTTCAAAGTTCTTAACAAAAGAGAATAATAAAAGGTTAGAAATATAAATAGTAAAACAATAATAAAATAACAGTGGACATGAAATACTAATGCATAAAATACATTGTTATTTTAAGTATGACTAAAAGCACCCTAAGTATGACTAAAAGCACCCTAAGTAAAAGCTTGACTAAAAAGGTGGGTCTTAATATCTTTCTTAAACATTTCTACAGTTTCTGAGGCCCTAAGGTGCTCCATCAGGCTGTTCCAGAGGCCAGAACTAGAGTGGCTTAAGGCAACCTCACCAAACGCTTTTATTCTGGCCTTTCCCAGAGGATCTGAGGGACCGACCAGGCACATATCTTAAAAGCATATCAGACATGTATTTGAGTACAAGGCCACGAAGTGCTTTAAAAAGCAATAAAGCAATTTTTCAATTAATTCTAAAACTAACAGGAAACCAATTCAGGGACTTTAAAATAGATGTTATGTGTGCTCTCCGTCTGGTCTTCGTTAGCAGACATGCTGCTGCATTCTGAATTAGTTGGACAACTGGATAGCTACAATATATGCACCTATACAGAGGTGGGGTTTCCAGCTCTGTATAGGTGGATTTGAAATTGCAACCCTCTTATCACTACTCCATTTCTCTATTCTCAAAAAAATGCTGGATTGTTTGGATGACCCAATTGCTGGGTTGCAGGCATTGGGTCACTTAGTTGGGTTGTTTTCTTTAAAAAGAGCAGGGTTGGGTTGTTGATGCAGGGCTATTGATGCTAGGTTGTTGAGATAGGACCCAGCGGGTCAATTCTGTGTTTTCCTGGGACCCAAGTTTAGGAAAATATGCAACTATACATAAATATTGGTACATTTCATTTCTCTTATGCCTAAAACAAATGCAATATGGACAAAAACAAATAACAATGAAATTAAAATTCCATATAGATATCTATAGATTTTTATTTTTCCCAATTAAAACTACTATTACATATCTGTCTAGGTTGGAACTGTTGCTGTTAAAATACAATAAATAACTTTCATTCTGAACTGGAATAAACTGATTGATCACATCACACAGATGAATAACAGAACACACACAGGCTTTTTGATTGTGCAACCCTACTGTAAGTAACAGTACAGATGAAAAATGATCAGGCCTAATGTACATCTTACTGTAGAAATTGTTGTTGAAAGAAAGTCTAGGTTGGAACTGTTGCTGTTAAAATACAATACTAATTTTTTATTTTGAACTGGAATAAACTGATTGATCAAATCACACAGATGTAGACCAGAAAACACACACACACACACACAGTCCTAATGAGAGTGTGGCTGGGTGAGGTTTTCAACAAGCATGTCTATTCTGGGCTCTGTTTTTGACAGTGCAACACTGAGGTCATGCTCAGCCTTGAAACTGTTTCTGTACTTGTTTTTTAAGTATGTCAGAGTTGAGAACCCTGGCTCGCATAGGTACGTGGTGCCAAACTGGATCAGAACATCTACTGCTTTCTCAGTCGGGCAGGAGACCGCTTCCTGCTGTAGATGAGCAACCCAGAACTGTGTGAGTGTGTTTGCCACAAAAAGCATCTTGCTTCAATCAGTTTATTCCAGTTAAGAATAACAATTATTACTTGTATTTTAACAGCAACAGTTCCAAACTAGACTACTTTTCAACAATAATTTCAACAGTAATTTCAACAGTAAGATGTACAGTAAGCCTGATAATTTTTCATCTTCATCTGTACTGTTACAGTAGCTAGCTTGCTTTGGCTAATGTTAGCTATTAGCTGTTTACAAGACCAGGGGATTGTTTGAAAGACAAACTCACATCTACAACTATGAGAGTTAGTTAGTACCTCCTTATTTGTGCTTGTCATCACCTGTTATTAAATGACAACAATGCCTTTCTAGCTGACTTACTTTTCCACTGTCGAAGCACTACTAAGCACTTCCCCGCACAAAACACATCGTTCTAAGTTTGTATGAAAGAGAAAGAAACTTATCGCTGTATATGCGTTTCATGACAATTGAGCTCAGTCAGAACTTGTGGCTAGCATGAGTCCATTTGATGACAGCGGTTAGTGATGGCGAGTGGGGATGACAAGTAAGTGGCTGACAGCGCATCATTTGCCGCTGAACGACAGCGCCGCAGCGTGGGTCGTGGAGTGATCTTCAAGAAAACTGCAGAAAAAAGATTAAATAATATTTTTTTTAAAACACCATTAATGTCACTTCCTGGCCACAGATAGCCTTCTGGCTCATCTAGGGTGTGTTGGTCAGGATGTGATCAGGGGGGTTTTGGTCTATGTTTTATTTTCTATGTTTGGGTTTTTGATGGTTCCCAATTAGAGACAGCTGTTTGTCGTTACCGCTAATTGGGGACCATATTTAAGTTAGTTCGTTTCCCCCACTTGCGGTGTGGGTCATTGGTTTTTGTGTATGTGCTACACCACGGCCGATTGTGCATTGTTTTTGGTTGTTTCATAGTTTCACAAATTAAAAGATGTGGAACTCAGTCCGCGTTGCACCTTGGTCCAGTTCTTTACACGACGATCGTGACAATTAAGTGTCGCAACCCATCCTTTAAAGTACTACTTCTCCTTAGGGATCGGTGGGGCGCTAGTGACCCACCTACGACAACATTCAGTGAAATGCAGAGCGCCAAATTCAAATTACAAAAATAGTAATATTAAACATTCATGAAAATACAAGTGTTGTACACCATTATTTAGCTTAGATTCTTGGTAATCTAACAGCGTTGTCAGATTTAAAAAAGGCTTTACAGCGAAGGCATAACATTTGATTGTCTGAGGACAGCGCCTCGCATACTTCCCCAATTAACATAATTTCATAACCAGCACAGGTGTCACAAAACTCAAAAATAGCTATAAAATAAATCACTTACCTTTGAAGATCTTGCTCTGATGGCAATCAGCTACACAATAAATGGTCCTTTTGTTCGATAAAATCCCTCTTTATATCCCAAAAACTCAGTTTTGTTGGTGCGTTTTGTTCAGTAATCCACCTGTTCAAAGGCGTTCAAACATGCAGACAAGCAAAATCCCAAAAGTACCGGTAAAGTTCGTCGAAACAAGTCAAACAACATTTCTAATCAATCCTCAGGTACCCTAATATGTAAATAAACGATCATATTTCAGACGGAAAATAGCCTGCTCAATAGAAAAGAAAAGAATTTTAAGTTTTAGAAACTTCAGAGTGTTTTCTATCCAATACTACTAATTATGTGCATATCCTAGTTTCTGGGCCTGAGTAACAGGCATTTTACTTTGGGCACGCCAGACTCTCTGAACTTCCGAACACTGCCCCCTAGCCCTAACAGGATTTATTAAGTCGTTTTTTGAGGTATCTGTACTTTACTTTACTTTACTATTTATATTTTTGACTTTAACTTTTACTTCACTACATTCCTAAAGAAAATGATGTACTTTTTACTCCATACATTTTCTCTGACACCCAAAAGTACTCGTTACATTTTGAATGCTTAGCAGGACAGGAACATTGTCTAATTCGCATACTTATCAAGAAAACATCCCTCGTCATCCCTACTGCCTCTGATCTGGCAGACTCACTGAACACATGTTTCATTTGTAAATTATGTCTGAGTGTTTGAGCGTGCCCCTGGCTATCCGTAAGTTTAAAAAACAAGAAAAGGGTGCCGTCTGGTATGCTTAATATAAGGAATGTGAAACGATTTATACTTCTACTCCTACTTTTGATACTTAAGACAACACAAGGGTTAAGGTAAAAAATTACCCGCCACTATGTTTAAAAGCAGAGAAAAACCCCTAAATTTATATTTTTTCAACTTGAAATTTGATTACTTTTCCTAGAGTGACCCCAACATGAGAAAAAGTTAAACATCGCCTTTTTTCATATTTCAATGAAAGCTGTACACCACCAGGGTACAAAGATTGTCTTAGGGTCCTTTTTTACCCTGCAGTTATAAAATAATTTACACACCACAAAAACCAGAAACACACACACACACAAGGAGAAATTGAGATTATGTGTGCTACTGATTGAACTCAGCCACCAGCTCCTGAAGAGGAAAATCACCATGGGTGGCACAGTTAGAAAGAACAAGCCTGAGCTTCCCCCTGCACTCCTCGCAAACAAGGGGGAGAGAGGCCTTCTCATCAAAGTTTGCCTTCACCCCCACCTCCACTCTAGTTTCTTACCTCCAAAGAAGAACAAGAATGTGGTCCTCCTGAGCAAACTGCACAAAACGGCTGAGATCAGTGATCGTGACAACAGGAAGCCAGCCATCATTCTGGTCTACAACCACAACAAAGGAGGCATAGACAACCTGGACAAGGTGATTGGAACTTACAGCTGCAGGAGGATGACTTCCCGCTGGCCCCTGGTCATCTTCCATAACATCATTGATGTGTCCTCATACAATGCCTTCCGTGATATGGAACAAGATCAACCCTACCTGGATACCTGATAAGCAGAACAAGAGGAGGGTGCTCCTGGATTAGCTGGGAAAGGCACTTGTAACCCCACCCATAAAGGCTCTAACCAATAGTGCAAAAAAAATGTATTAGGTGAACAATAGGTAAGTAAAGAAATAAAAACAACAGTAAAAAAAGACAGTAACGAGGCTACATACAGACACCGGTTAGTCAGGATGATTGAGGTAGTATATGTACATGTAGTTATGGTTAAAGTGACTATGCATATATGATGAACAGAGAGTAGCAGTAGCGTAAAAAAGGGGTTGACGGGTGGCGGGACACACTGCAGATAGATAGCCCGGTTAGCCAATGTGCGGAAGCACTTGTTGGTCGGCCCAATTGAGGTAGTATGTACATGAATGTATAGTTAAAGTGACTATGCATATATGATAAACAGACAGTAGCAGCAGCGTAAAAACGAGGAGTTGGGGGGGTGGCACAATGCAAAAAGTCCGGGTAGCCATTTGATTACCTGTTCAGGAGTCTTATGGCTTGGGGGTAAAAACTGTTGAGAAGCCTTTTTGTCCTAGACTTGGCACTCCGGTACCGCTTGCCATGCGGTAGTAGAGAGAACAGTCTATGACTAGGGTGGCTGGGGTCTTTGACAATTTTTAGGGCCTTCCTCTGACACCGCCTGCTGTACTGGTCCTGGATGGCAGGCAGCTTAGCCCCAGTGATGTACTGGGCCGTACGCACTACCCTATGCAGTGCCTTGCGGTCAGAGGCGGAGCAATTGCCGTACCAGGCAGTGATGCAACCAGTCAGGGTGCTCTCGATGTTGCAGCTGTAGAACCTTTTGAGGATCTCAGGACCCATGCCAAATCTTTTTAGTTTCCTGAGGTGGAATAGGCTTTGTCGTGCCCTCTTTACAACTGTGTTTGGACCCTTCTAGCTTGTTGTTGATGTGGACACTAAGGAACTTGAAGCTCTCAACCTGCTCCACTACAGCCCCGTCGATGAGAATGGGAGCGTGCTCGGTCCTCCTTTTCCTGTAGTCCACAATCATCTCCTTAGTCTTGGTTACGTTGAGGGAGAGGTTATTGTCCTGGCACCCTACGGCCAGGTCTCTGACCTCCCTATAGGCTGTCTCGTCGTTGTCGGGGATCAGGCCTACCACTGTTGTGTCGTCTGCAAACTTAATGATGGTGTTAGAGTCATGCCTGGCCATACAGTCATGGGTGAACAGGGAGTACAGGAGGGGACTGAGCACGCACCCCTAGGGAGCTCCAGTGTTGAGGATCAGCGTGGCAGATGTGTTGCTACCTACCCTCACCACCTGGGGTCGGCCCGTCAGTAAGTCCAGGATCCAGTTGCAGAGGGAGGTGTTTAGTCCCAGGATCCTTAGCTTAGTGATAAGCTTTGAGGGTAAGTAAATGTTCCTTTTGTCCAGGTGGGAAAGGGCAGTGTGGAGTGCAATAGAGATTGCATCATCTGTTGATCTGTTTGGGCGGTATGCAAATTGGAGGGGGTCTAGGGTTTCTGGGATAATGTTGTTGATGTGAGCCATTACCAACCTTTCAAAGCACTTCATGGCTACGGACGTGAGTGCTACGGGTCTGTAGTCATTTAGGCAGGTTGCCTTTGTGTTCTTGGGCACAGGGACTATGGTGGTCTGCTTGAAGCATGTTGGTATTACAGACTCAATCAGGGACATGTTGAAAATGTCAGTGAAGACACCTGCCAGTTGGTCAGCACATGCCCGGAGCACACGTCCTGGTAATCCGTCTGGCCCCGCAGCCTTGTGTATGTTGACTTGTTTAAAGGTCTTACTCACGTCGGCTACAGAGAGCGTGATCACACAGTCGTCTGGAACAGCTGATGCTCTCATGCATTCCTCAGTGTTGCTTGCCTCGAAGCGAGCATAGAAGTGATTTAGCTCATCTGGTAGGCTCGTGTCACTGGGCAGCTCTCGGCTGTGCTTCCCTTTGTAGTCTGTAATAGTTTGCAAGCCCTGCCACATAAGATGAGCGTCAGAGCCGGTGTAGTATGATTCAATCTTAGCCCTGTATTGACGCTTTGTCTGTTTGATGGTTCGTCGCAGGGCATAGCAGGATTTCTTATAAGCTTCCGGGTTAGAGTCCCGCACCTTGAAAGCGGCAGCTCTACCCTTTAGCTCAGTGCGAATGTTGCCTGTAATCCATGGCTTTTGGTTGGGGTATGTACGTACAGTCACTGTGGGACGACGTCCTCAATGCACTTATGGATAAAGCCAGTGACTGATGTGGTGTACTCCTCAATGCCATCGGAGGAATCCCGGAACATGTTCCAGTCTGTGATAGCAAAACAGTCCTGTAGCTTAGCATCTGCTTCATCTGACCACTTTTATATAGACCGAGTCACTGGTACTTCCTGATTAAATTTTAGCTTGTAAGCAGGAATCAGGAGGATAGAATTATGGTCAGATTTACCAAAAGGAGGGCGAGGGAGAGCTTTGTACGCGTCTCTGTGTGTGGAGTACAGGTGATCTAGAATTGTTTTCCTCTGGGTGAGTGGTTTCCTGTTTGCTTATTTCCTTATACAGCTGACTGAGTGCGGTCTTTACCACCGCATCTGTCTGTGGTGGTAAATAAACAGCCACGAAAAGTATAGCTGAAAACTCTCTAGGCAAGTATTGTGGCCTGCAATTTATCACAATAGACTCTACTTCAGGCGAGCAAAATCTAGAGACTTCCTTAGATTTTTGCACCAGCTGTTGTTTACAAATATGCACAGACCGCCCCCCCTCGTCTTACCGGAGTGTGCTGTTCTATCTTGCCGGTGCAGCATGTATCCCGCTAGCTGAATATCCATGTCGTCATTCAGCCACGATTCCGTGAAACATAGGATGTTGCAGTTTTTGATGTCCTTTTGGTAGGATATTTGTGATCGTACCTCGTCTGAGGCTGCAGCTGGGGAAGGCAAGAGGAGTTGCCAATTCTTCCCCAAAGAAGGACTGTAAAACAAATACTATGTGCTGCACATGTGAAAAATACATCTTCAAAGTCCTTGCACACACTTTCATACTGTCCTACATGTGCTAATTAGAGTTGATTGATTTACCTTCTTCACGTTTTTGTTTTGTATCTCTTATCTTATTCTTATGTATTGTTGTTGTTTATACACCTTGTGGGTGGGGGCAATGGTTAAAAAAATGGGAGAAGACTAGTATTTTGTAGTTGAATTCCTCATTGTACAGTATATAAGAATATATCACTATGTTGCCAAAAAAGTTCAAGACTGTTATTGTTTCCCTTCAATAAAATACATTCAAAACTACTTTCTGCACAGTTTTGCTACTTTCTTATGCTATACAAGTGCTATTTCTTGCTAAAACATGTATGTTTACACCTATGCAGTACCTTTAGTAATAATAATAATAAACCTCTACTTTAGTAAAGAAAACAATTATGACAGGTGTGTTGTAATAAAAATGAGTGGTGTCCACTGATTAAATGCAGTCTTTTTGCATTGTGAAGAGGGAAAACCCAGAAATTCACAAAGTTTGTGATGAATGACAGGTTGTTTCGTCATACAAAATATGACAATACAATACAATTAAGATGCTTTATTTTAGGAGTTTAGTGAAGGCGGGTCATTTTTTACCCTTAGGACAAGGTGAGTATACAGAATGTTAAGACTACACAAGGGTTAAGTATATTTGATCAATTACATTTACTTTTGATACTTAAGTATATTTAAAACCAAATACTTTTAGACTTTTACTCAAGTAGGATTGTACTGGGCGACTTTCACTTTTACTTGAGTCATTTTCTATTAAGGTATCTTTACTTTTACTCAAGTATGACAATTGGGTACTTTTTCCACCACTGATAAATAATAATGGTAATTTTATATGTGATTACATTTCCCAATTGAGTCTTATGTACCCTTTCCAAGATTGTACTTTTATAAAATGTACAAAAAAAGCCAGACTCAGAGCTTCATAATGGTATATCATACAACTGCAGGTGGGGGAAACATGGGAAAGTTAAGCTTATTTGAAATGTGATAAATGATTCCACCTTGTATACAAGTACCAGAAAATCCCCTTGAAAGATTTTCACACTTGCTCGAGGGCTCTTTTTGAGTATGGCCATTCAGCATCGTTCAGACCCTCTTAAGCCTTAACCCCATCCATCACCTTAAGTATTCACGTGAGGCCAAACTAAAGGCTAAACTGAGTGATTAAGGTAGTGTAGTAAACAAGTGGTGAAAGTAATAGCTAGCAAAAAGGAAAATCTCCAGGTAAAAATACTTAACCTTTTCACACGTACCAATAAACGGGCGTGGTCATTCTACAGTGGTCCCTGTAGTATACGTTCAAACCGGTGTGATTAGAGCGCTTATTTAGAACATCCAGTTTCGATTGACGCAATAGTCAGCATTTGAGCTGGCCACACTGTTTTTTTCACAGAAACATGTTGCACAAACACAGTCCTTACATAGTTATGTCCTGAATGTGACCAGGTTATTTTTGGATGCAATGTTCAGACATTCACAGAAATAGCGACAGCATAACACAATCATACAAACCGGAAAATGTAGGCTACATAGGGCCTAGCGCTAACTGTGGAAAGATTGACGTAACACAGGCAGTCATATTTAGAGAACTCTCGGCTGACAGAAACCACAATATGAATTAGCTAATAGCAATTTATATTTATAATTCATCACATCACGGGTGGCCTCGACATTGATTGAAATAACTGAGCAAAACACTTTCTAGAAATAAAAAAAGATCTGACAATGGGTAGTTTGTGCGCACCGCTATGTTTGTTTTTTCGCGTTAACCAAAGATGAGAGAAGACAAGATGTGTTTGGTCTGTTTGCAGTGTGCATGTTGAAGGGGTGTGTCATCTGCCATGTCCTCGAAGAGGAAAGTTTGTCCGGCTCAGTAAAGCCTCAAACATAAATTGTATTCTACACTGAAATGGGCTACTTTCATGTGAATTAACCTATTAGGGAGCGGCAGCAGAGGTGTCGGTTTTGGAGAGTCTGGCGTGCCCAAAGTAAAATGCCTGCCAGTCAGGCCCAGAAACTAGGATATGCACATAATTAGTACTATTGGATAGGAAACGCTCTGACGTTTCTAAAACTGTTAAAATAATGTCTGTGAGTATAACAGAACTGATATAGCAGGCAGAAATCCGAGGAATATCTGTCCGGATTCTTTTTTTGTGTGACATGCCCTCACTTTCAATGTCTGCCTATGGGACTCTCAGTGAAATAGCTCCCAGATTGCAGTACCTATGGCTTCCACTAGATGTCAACAGTCTTTAGACAAGGTTTCATGCGTTTATCATGGAAGAGAGCCGAATAGAAGAAGAATATGTAAGTGGATAGAGAAAGTGACTTCAGTTTTTGGTGCGCGAGACCGTGTGCGCGTTCCTCAGTATTTTTCTTTTATATCGTTTAGGATACTATCCGTGTGAAATATAATCGTTAATATACATAAAAGTATACCTAAGGATACATTATAAATGATGTTTGATTTGTTTGGGCAAAGTTGATAGGTATAATTTAAACGCTTTCTCTTCACTGTTCAATGGGCGAGTCGACGGGGGATTTTCTGAACATAACGCGCCAACCAAACGGAGATTTATGGATATAAACAACGACTTTTTCTAATAAAAGAAACATGGATTGTCTTGCTTGGACACTTCGGATTGCCCTTTATTTTAGCTCTTATATGTGTTTTGTGAGACCCGCGCTGGTTATGGATTTATGCTACTGCAAAAAATATGTGATGTGCTATCCTCAAACAATCAAATGTTGTGCTTTTGCCATAAAGCCTTTTTAAAATCTGACAACGTTGTGATATTGCCAAGACTCTAAGCTTTTGATGACTTTGCAACACTTGTATATTGATGAATGTTTTATAATTCAACTTTTGGATTTTGAATTTGGCGCCTTACATTTCCCTGGGTAGTGTCGGGAAAGGGGCGCTAGCGCCCCAATGATCCTTAATTAATGAGGGGGAACACACATAAATTCAACTGTTATAAAATACTTAGAAATTTACATGTTGAAACAGCCTATAGATAATTAGCAGGTAGTGCGTGTTAAAAAAGTCTGCGCTGATGTGTCTCTAAATGGATATACTGTTTATAGATCTGACAGAGGTGGGGGTGTCACCATATAGAACAACTTGAATGTTACTGTGTGTATTATCACCTCTGTCCCTAAGCAATTTGAATGTCTTGTCCTAAATGTGGGCCTTGGTAATAATGCCCAACTAACGTTAGTGGAAGTTTATTGCCCTCCCTCGACTGAGCAAAATTTAACTCAACTGATAACTAAATCAACTCACCCCAACTTAAAAACTTGTTAGGGAGTGGAAGCTGAGGGGTCGGTTTTGGAGAGTCTGGCGTGCCCAAAGTAAAATGCTTGCCACCCAGGCTCAGAAACTAGGATATGGACATAATTAGTACTATTGGTACTATTGGATAGGAAACACTCTGAGGTTTCCAAAAGTGTTATCATTTTGTCTGTGAGTGTAACAGAAGTCATTTGGCAGGCAAAAAAACAGAGATTTTTCCATCCGGAAATCTCATTCTTGTGGTTTATAGCTCACTTTGAGACAGTGCCTATAAAAAAGTATTTATACCAGGACCCTGAATGTAGTACCTATTGCTTCCACTGGATGTCAGCAGTGTATAGGCAAAGTTTAATGGAAATCGGAACTAATGCGTTCTATTGGGAGAAGTTTTAGCCGGGGAACCTCTTTTTCAGTTGCACGTTTTTGGGCACATTTTGCTGAGCGGTCCACTTTATTTGACTTATATAACGTTTAGGTGACCATCCAAGTGAAAGATTATCACTTTTATTCATAAAAGATAAGCGAAGGAAGCATTTTAATTGGTTTTTGTTTTGTTGAGGGAAAGTTTATAGGTATAGTTGAACGCGTTCTCTTCACATTGGATTTTCTGAACACAAGGTGCCAACCAAACGGAGATTTAAGGATATAATAAATTACTTTTTCTAACCAAATACCCATGGATTGTCTTCGTTGGACACTTAGGAAGCCCTCTGCAGACGTTCTACAAAAGGTAAGGCACAGGTTTTCCCTGTGAAATGCATTTTTTATCGACCGCGCTGGTATGGTGCTAGCCTCAAACAATCAAATGTAGTGTTTTCGCCGTAAAGCCTTTTTGAAATCCGACAACGCTGTGATATTGCCAAGAAGCAGAGCTTTTGATGAGTATGGAACACTTGTATATTGGTGCATTTTTAATAATTCAATTTTGGAATTTTGTCTTGCATTTCACCTGGTAGTGTCGGGAGCAGCCCGCTAGCGCCCCAGTGATCCCTGAGAAGTTTTAAAACAGCCTAAAAAATCTACTTTTTTCATTCTGACAAACGCCCCTCATAAGTTTACTGCCAATCGAATCTTTGCTAATGAGCTCAGTGACCATTGTCCCATTGCCTGCATTAGAGATTCTAAGCTACCTAAATCATGTCCACGCATTATTACAAAGATACATTTGAGAACTTTCCATGGACAACATTTCCTGTTTGACCTGGGATTGTATGATTGGGAGGGTGTGTCCTCTATCTCTGATTCGTATCAGGCCCTTAAATGTTTTACAACTCTGTTGAAGATAAACATACCCCATATAAGAGATTAAGGGTAAAGGACAGATCTAACCCATGGTTCACGCATGAATTGTCTGAAAGATTTCATGAAAGAAACTTGCATGGAGTAAGGCTAGTTTGACTGATTCTTCCCGTGACTGGCAGTCCCTCAGACGTTTGAGAAACATATGTCTTAATCTGTTGAGAAAAGCAAAGTCAGCATACTTCTTCAATTGTGTATCGGAGAGTGGTGGAAATCCAGCTTAATTCTGGAAAATGGTCAAATATTTGAGAATAAACTCCACCCCCTCATTGGCCTAGCAGGCTGTGACAGCCTCTGGTCCCATAACAGACAAAAATGAAATGTGTGGTGCTTTTACTAACCATTTTGCCTCAGCTGGCCAACTATTTGTAAAAATTGTGGACACCTGCTTGTCGAACATCTCATTCCACAATTATGGCCATTAATATGGAGTTGGTCCCTACCCTTTGCTGCTATAACAGCCTACAATATTCTAGGAAGGCTTTCCAGTTGTGAAGAGCTGTCCTCGAAGAGGAAAGTTTGTCCGGCTCAGTAAAGCCTCAAACATAAATTGTATTCTACACTGAAATGGGCTACTTTCATGTGAATTAACCTATTAGGGAGCGGCAGCAGAGGTGTCGGTTTTGGAGAGTCTGGCGTGCCCAAAGTAAAATGCCTGCCACTCAGGCCCAGAAACTAGGATATGCACATAATTAGTACTATTGTACTAATTTGTAAAAATTGTGGACACCTGCTTGTCGAACATCTCATTCCAAAATTATGGCCATTAATATGGAGTTGGTCCCTACCCTTTGCTGCTATAACAGCCTACAATATTCTAGGAAGGCTTTCCACTAGATGTTGGAACATTTCTGTGGGGAATTTCTTCCATTCAGCCACAAGAGCATTAGTGAGGTCGGACAGTGTTGTTGGGCGATTAGGCCTGGCTCGCTGTCTGCGTTTCAATTCATCCCAAAGGTGTTCGATGAGGTTGAGGTTAGGGCTCTGTGCACAGGGCATTGTCCTGCTGAAACAGTAAAGGGCCTTCCAAAAACTGTTGCCACAAAGTTGGAAGCAGAGAATAACCTAGAATGTAATTCTGTGCTGTAGCGTTAAGATTTCCCTTCACTGGAACTAAGGGGCCTAGCCCGAACTATGAAAAACATCCACAAACCATTGTTCTTCCTCCACCAAATTTTACAGATGGCACTATGCATTGGGGCAGGTAGCATTCTCTTGGCATCTGCCAAGCCCAGATTTGTCGGTCGGATTGCCAGATGGTGAAGCGTGATTTATCACTCCAGAGAAAGCGTTTCCACTGCTCCAGAGTCCAATGGCGGCGATCTTTACACCACTCCAGCCGACGCTTGGCATTGCGCATGGTGATCTTAGGCTTGTGTGCGACTGCTTGGCCATGGAAACCCATTTCATGAAGCTCCCGACGAACAGTTATTGTGCTGACATTGCTTCCAGAGGCAGTTTAGAACTCGTAGTGAGTGTTGCAACCAAGGACAGATCATTTTTACGCCCCATGTGCTTCAGCACTCTGCGGTCCTGTTCTGTGAGCTTGTGTGCCCTACCACGTCCCATTTCATAAGACTTTCAACACATGATGAAGAAAAAAAATCATAAAATACAGTGTTACAAGTACACAGCATATGAAGACGATAGGAACATTGTAATAACTCAGAAACTGTGTTCTTTTTCCACATTATGTTACGTTACAGACTTATTCTAAAATGTATTAAATATTTTTTTCTTCTCTCAACAATCTACACACAATACCCCATAATGACAAAGGGAAATCAGGTTAAAGAAAATACAAAAAAAATCTGAAATTACTTATTTACATAAGTATTCAGACCCTTTGCTATGAGACTCGCAATAGCGCTCAGGTGCATCCTGTTTCCATTGATCATCCTTGAGATGTATCTACAACTTGATTGGAGTCCACCTGTGGTAAATTCAATTAACCACTCTTCATAGAGCTGGCCACCCGGCCAAACTGAGCAATCGGGGGAGAAGAGCCTTGGTCAGGGAGGTGACCAAGAACCTGATGGTCACACTGACAGAGCTCTAGAGTTCCTCTAAGGAGATGGGATAACCTTCCAGAAGGACAACCATCTCTGCAGCACTCCACCAATCAGGCCTTTATGATAGAGTGGCCAGACGGAAGCCACTCCTCAGTAAAAGGCACATGACAGCCCTCTTGTACTTTACCAGATGGCACCTAAAGGACTCAGATCATAAGAAACAAGATTCTCTGGTCTGATTAAACCAAGATTGAACTTTGGCCTGAATGTCAAGCTTTACGTTTGGAGGAAACCTGGCACCATCCCTATGGTGAAACATGGTGGTGGCAGCATAATGCCGTGGGGATGTTTTTCAGGGGCTGGTACTAGGAGACAAGTTAGGATTGAGGGAAAGATGAACAGAGCAAAGTACAGAGAGATCCTGGATGAAAACCTGCTCCAGAGCACTCAGGACCTCAGACCGGGGCGAAGGTTCACCTTCCAACAGGACAATGACCCTAAGCACACAGCCAAGACTACGCATGAGTGGCTTTGGGACAAGTCTCTGAATGTCCTTGAGTGGCCCAGCCAGAGCCTGGACTTGAACCTAATCAAACATCTCTGAAGAGACCTGAAAATAGCTGTGTAGTGACGCTCCCCATCCAATCTGACAGAGCTTGAGAGGATCTGCAGAGAAGAATGGGGAAAACTCCCCAAATACAGGTGTGCCAAGAAGACTCGAGGCTGCAATCACTGCCAACGGTGCTTCAATAAAGTACTGTGTAAAGGGTCTGAATACTTATCTAAATGTGATTTTTCAGTTTTTTATTTTTAACCTTTTCACGTGAGTTCCAAATATCTCTAACGGTCACCCCAGCGTGAGTTGTTTTATGCAAGTGATGTCAGAATGTACTCACTGTTCCAAAATGTGATTGTTACACAACAGGACAGTTAAACAAGTCTCAGTAATTATCAAAATGTCCGAGTTAGTTTGAGAAGCCAGAATTAAAATAAGATCAATTTTCAAAATCAAACTGACATTTACATTAATCTGTCCAAGACCACATCTTTGGGATTCAGATCATATGGAGTCTCTAACACAAACATGCTATGATCAGTAGGTAACCATCTATATGAAATAGCCATGGGGTTGGCTTGAAATGGTATAGATACAAGATTGCTTAGAACTGTGCCATTTGGTCTATGTCTTGAATGAGGAAGTGGATAAATACAAGACTCAAGGTTTCGGCCAAGGACTGATATCCCATCACAATGTTCTATGAATTAAATGAAATACCATGTGTCTATATCACCTTGTAGTGGGCCTACAATACAATCCTCAACTGTGAAATGTCATTAAATCTGGAGTGAAACATTGTTACGGCTGTGGTTCCGTTAGTGAAAATAGTCAGGCGCAGGAGGTTGAAATGAGTGTAAAGGTAATTTAATGCAACCACCATACCAAATGCAAACAAACACTGGTGTAGCAAACTACCAACACGATCAAAATAATGGGCGAACAAAAACAACTCAGAACAACGAGAACAATACCAGCCCTCAGTAACACAGACGGAGAAAAAAACACATAACAAATAACAATCACGCACAAGGGGAAGAGGGGAAAGGAAGGAATATAACAGGGGCGTGATTGAGAGAAAATGAACAACAGGTGTGTACAATCAAGACAAAACCAACAGACACACGAAAAGGGGAGCGGTGATGGTTAGAAAACCGGTGACGTCGACCGCAGAACACCGCCCGAACAAGAAGAGGGACCGACTTCCGGCGGAAGTCGTGACAAACATAGGGATGTATTATAATCTGCTTTATTAAGGAACTAGAAATGTACATGCTGAGAATGTTGTGGTAATATTAGTTGAAACGTAAATATAACATTTTGTTATATGTTCTTGAAATATCGCCAAGACAATTTAAAATGCATATTGTGTCAACATCAATTGAATATGATGTTAAAGCTAAAACAAATATGCTATGAACAAATTACTTATTTGGAAATTGTGGAACATTGTGGAAAATTGTGGAACATTGCGGAAGTGTTGTGTGCTATATCTTAAGTACAGTATGTAAATGTCCCAGACAACTCACATAACTTAATTACATATTCTGGGACCTTTAAAGAACATTAGGGGAATGTCCTGTGTAACCTAACTTAAACATTTTATGAATGTCATCACAACTGAGCATATTTTGTGCTTTGGGAACCTCTTTTAATGTACCCACACAGTTCCCACAAACAAATTAAATGTTCTGGAGCTTTTAAATAACATAAAACATTTGTTCTGGGAAGGTTCTTGTAACATCAGGTGAATGTTTTTTGCACCCAAAAAAATAAACATTGTATAATCATCCGTACAACAGGTCAGTTCATATTTTGTGATGTCCTCACAATGTTTCCACCCGACTGTTCCCACAATGGGGACATCACGACTGAACGTTGTGGGGTCAGCACGACTGGACAGTTTTTGTGTCATGAGAACATTTGCCACAACTAAACTAATGTTTACAGAACCAACTCTTCCGGCGCCGACAGAGATGGCAGCCTCGCTTCACGTTCTCAGGAAACCATGCAGTATTTTGTTTTTTTTATGTATTACTTCTTACATTGTTACCCCGGAAAATATTAAGTTTTATTACATACAACCGGGAGGAACTATTGGATATAAGAGCAACGTCAACTTACCAACATTAGGACCAGGAATACGACTTTCCCAAAGAGGATTCTCGGTTTGTTAACCCAAACACAACAATAGACTGGATAGCACCCGGCGACTCAAAGCAACTGCGGCGCCGGAGAAGAGGGAAACGCGGTCTTTTGGTCAAGCTACGCCGACGGGCGCATCGTGCACCTCTCCCGAGTATTTTAATCGCCAATGTACAGTCTCTTGACAACAAAGTAGACGAAATCAGATCAAGGGTTGCCTTTCAGAGAGACATCCGAGACTGCAACGTTCTTTGCTTCACGGAAACATGGCTCACTCAGGACACGTTATCAGAGTCGATACAGCCACCTGGTTTCTCCACGCATCGCTACCGACAGAAACAAACATCTCTCTGGTAAGAAGAAGGGCGGGGTGTGTGTCTTATGATTAACGAGACGTGGTGTGATCATAACAACATACAGGAACTCAAGTCCTTTTGTTCACCTGACATAGAATTCATTACAATCAAATGCAGACCGCATTATCTACCAAGAGAATTCTCCTCGATTATAATCACAGCCGTGTACATCCCCCCTCAAGCTGATACATCAACGGCACTGAAAGAAATTCACCGGACTCTATATAAACTGGAAACCACATATCCTGAGGCTGCATTTATTGTGGCTGGGGATTTTAATAAGGCTAATTTAAGAACAAGGCTCCGAAATTTTACCAGCATATCGAATGTGCCACCCGGGCTGGTAAAATCCTGGACCACTGTTATTCCAACTTCCGTGATGCATACAAGGCTATTCTCCGCCCTCCTTTCGCAAGTCTGACCATGACTCCATTTTGTTGCTCCCAGCCTACAAACAGAAACTAAAACAGGAAACGCCCGTTCTCAGGTCTGTTCAACGCTGGTCCGACCAATCTGATTCCATGCTGCAAGATTGCTTGAGCACGTGGACTGGGATATGTTCGGATAGCATCGGACAACAACATTGATGTATACGCTGATTCGGTGAGCGAGTTTATTAGCAAGTGCATTGGTGATGTTGTACCCATAGCAAATATCAAAACCTTCCCCAACCAGAAACCGTGGATTGATGGCAGCATTCACGCAAAACTGAAAGCGAACCACTGCTTTTAACCAGGTAAGGCTACCGGAAACATGACTGAATACAAACAGTGTAGCTATTCCCTCCGCAAGGCAATCAAACAAGCTAAGCGTCAATATAGAGACAAAGTAGAGTCACAATTCAATGGCTCAGACACAAGAGGAATATGGCAGGGTCTACAGTCAATCACGGACTACAAAAAGAAAACCAGCCCCGTCGCGGACCATGACGTCCTGCTCCCAGACAAACTAAACAACTTCTTTGCTCGCTTTGAGGACAATACAGTGCCACCGACACGGCCCGCTACCAAATCCTGCGGGCTCACCTTCACCGCAGCCAATGTGAGAAAAACATTTAAATGTGTTAACCCTCGCAAGGCTGCCGGCCCAGATGGCATCCCTGGACGTGTCCTCAGAGCATGCGCAGACCAGCTGGCTGGTGTGTTTACGGACATATTCAATCAGTCCCTATCCCAGTCTTCTGTTCCCACATGCTTCAAGAGGGCCACCATTGTTCCTGTTCCCAAGAAAGCTAAGGTGACTGAGCGAAATGACTATCGCCCCGTAGCACTCACTTCCGTCATCATGAAGTGCTTTGAGAGATTAGTCAAGGATCATATCACCTCCATCCTGCCAGACACGCTTACCGTCCCAATAGGTCCACAGACAACGCAATCGCAATCACACTGCATACTGCCCTAACCCATCTGGACAAGAGGAATACTTATGTAAGAATGCTGTTCATCGACTACAGCTCAGCATTTAACACTATAGTTCCCTCCAAGCTCGTCATTAAGCTCGAGACCCTGGGTCTCGACCCAGCCCTGTGCAACTGGGTCCTGGACTTCCTGACGGGCCGGTCCCAGGTGGTGAGGGTAGGAAACAACATCTCCACCCCGCTGATCCTCAACACTGGGGCCCCACAAGGGTGCGTTCTCAGCCCTCTCCTGTACTCCCTGTTTACCCATGACTGCGTGGCCAAGCACGCATCCAACTCAATCATCAAGTTTGCTGACGACACTACAGTGGTAGGCTTGATTACCAACAACGACGAGACGGCCTACAGAGAGGAGGTGAGGGCCCTCGGAGTGTGGTGTCAGGAAAATAACCTCTCACTCAATGTCAACAAAACAAAGGAGATGATCGTGGACTTCAGGAAACAGGAGAGGGAGCACCCCTATCCACATCGAGGGACAGTAGTGGAGAAGGTGGAAAGTTTTAAGTTCCTCGGCGTACACATCACGGACAAACTGAATTGGTCCACCCACACAGACAGCGTGGTGAAGAAGGCGCAACAGCGCCTCTTCAACCTCAGGAGGCTGAAGCAATTCGGCTTGTCACCAAAATCACTCACAAACTTTTACAGATGCACAATCGAGAGCATCCTGTCGGGCTGTATCACCGCCTGGTACGGCAACTGCTCCGCCCACAACCGTAAGGCTCTCCAGAGGGTAGTGAGGACTGCACAACGCATCACCGGGGTTAAACTACCTGCCCTCCAGGACACCTACACCACCCGATGTCACAGAAAGGCCAAAAAGATCATCAAGTACAACAACCACCCGAGCCACTGCCTGTTCACCCCGCTATCATCCAGAGGCGAGGTCAGTACAGGTGCATCAAAGCTGGGACCGAGAGACTGAAAAACAGCTTCTACCTCAAGGCCATCAGACTGTTAAACAGCCATCACTAACATTGAGTGGCTGCTGCCAACATACTGACATAAATCTTTAGCCACTTTATACATAGGAATTGGATGTAACAAATGTATCACTAGCCACTTTAAACAATTTTGTATATAATGTTTACGTATCCGACATACTCATATCAAATGTATACACTGTACTCTAAACCATCTACTGTATCTTGCCTATGCCGTTCGGCCATCAACCCAAATCTCTAGCCACTTTAATAATTATAATTGGATGAAATAATGTATCACTAGCCACTTTAAACAATGCCATTTATATAATGTTTACATATCCTACATTACTCATCTCATATATATATATGTGTATATACTGTACTCCATACCATCTACTGCATCTTGCCTATGCCGGTCAGCCATCGCTCATCCATATATTTATATGTACATACTCGTATTCATTCCTTTACTCTTGTGTGTATAAGGTAGTTGTTGTGAATTTGTTAGATTACTTGTTAGATACTACTGCATGGTCGGAACTAGAAGCACAAGCATTTCGCTACACTCGCATTAACATCTGCTAACCATGTGTATGTTTACAAATAAAATTTGATTTGATTTGATTTGGGGTCAGCACGACTGGACAGTTTTTGTGTCATGAGAACATTTGCCACAACTAAACTAATGTTTACAGAACCAATTTTGGCTTTCTGCGAACATTTTAGTGAATGCTAGGTGAACATACCAAGGATATTTAATTTTACACAAAAAAAAAGTAAAGTTTTTTGAATGTTTTGGTTATGTTACCATCCTAATGTTAGATACAACCCTAACTAGAACTTAATGGGAATCTTAGCTAATGTTCTGGGAATGCTCCTGGTTTGCTGGATACCCTCTATGCCAAACTGCATTTCATTGTACTGTACTACTGACCCCTCTACAATGTATGTGTCAGCCTGAATGACACATTCAGACCACAGACCAACTCACCCTCCCCACTCCTCACCTCTCACCCCTCGCCCCCTCACCCGTCTCTCTACCGTATGTGCCAGACCAGCTCATCCTCCATACTCCCCTCACCCCCCAGCCATCACCTGCCTCTCCTCATGCTGTCCCTCTGCTGTTCCTGTTAGAGACTGTGTGTGTGACACTTAGCTCTGATTCATAATATATCTGGGAGGGTGTTCTGAATGATTTATTAGCCATCTGGCACAGAGACAGCTACTCCATGCTGTGTGTGTGTGTGTTTGTGTGTATGTGTGTGTGTGGATTACCTGTACTCGGCATCGCCTCACACCTCACACACAGCTACAGTGGACACTCCCAGCTCCTCCTCAACAGTCCACCTCTTGGTTCCCTTTCTCTCCATTTTCAGTCTGTACACAGCATTTGCAATATTATACAGCACTTATTATACAGCACTTATAATATAGGGAGGGGATAGGGTGGGGGGGTTTGGGCTCATTTCCAATCTTGCTGTGCTAATTGAACTGTATAAACAATGGTTTCTAGTCCCATGTGGGTAGTGATTGGGAAAACACAGACCCAACTATTTATTCTGTGACTAATAATGGTTTAATGCCGCATGCTTTACTAATCCCAATGGAAGCACACTAAACGTTTTTTAAAACATTATGTTTATGAAGTTAAATGGAAGATAATGCACTTAAGTCTAGTACAGTCACCTATAGGCGTGGGGTAAGTTGAGACATTTTTTACGTTCAGTAGCACTCCGTCAGGGAAAATATATCTACATATATTTCACTATGTTGTGTATCCATGGAAATAATCAGAATCATGTAAGCATTGCAGTTTTGAAAAGCTAGCTTGTTCAAAAATTGTGGTTTCTTGGCACAACTTAGCCCGGATATGGGGTAAGTTGAGCCGCGAGACACGGTAAGTTAAGCCGCCTGCACATTTCTGTACTGAATGAAATATTACCACTACCATAACTATCTTTTTTTCCCAAACACAAGACAACACAATCAAACAAACACAAACACAATCAACACAATCTTTTAATCATTTTAAGCATCTTTTAACAGAGGCTTAACATCTAAAAAACACGTTGTACTTTTTTAAACAGTTTTAACGTAGGTCAGACCCTGTTGTTACCTCATATCCAAGCGATAATGCCTTGCATTATGCCTGGGAGGAAAACATTTCAATTTGCTCTAATTGCCATCGGCTCAACCATTGGCTCAACATACCCCATGGCCATTGGCTCAATTTACCCATAGGCAAACATTTTGACAATATTAGCCCACACAGGTACAAGGATGCACTTTCATACTACAGTAGGTTTAGGACCTCATATTGAAGCTTATAAACCCCAACTAATGTATAGAATAATCGTAAAATTATCTTTGTTGGTTTAGTTACAAGCATCATGAAACCTATAACAAAATAAATTAACTGTTTTTTGGATCTAACTTGCTTACCACTTTTTCCATGTGGTTTCTTCCTTCACAGACTCCATGAAATATTTGGTGAAATTATTCATTTTGTGTATGGTTTCCTAGAAACAAGGCTGGTTCAACTCACCCCTTTGGTGTAATTTACCCCACTCTCCTCTACATACAGGACTCGTTAGCTGTAAGCAGAGTTGTCTTATAATGGCAGCAACGTGATGTTCAGATTAGAGTTATTCTCTCTCTCTTTTTCTCTATTTCTCCCTCCCAGTGTTCAGTGCTGGTTCTCTGTGTAGGTGGAGGTGTGTGGGAGAGGCCGGCAGGCCGCATTCTGTTCATGTAATGAATTCAATCACTTAAAAGTCAGTTTCAGTACAATACAGTGTTACACTATGAGGCTGACCGTGAAAGTGGAGCAACCACTCAGTGTAGCGTGAATGAACAATGACAAACAAACACTTGAACAACATAAATCAATTCCAGAAATCTGCCGATGCTACTCCTATCAATCCCTTACATTAACAACTACTGAAAATACTCCTCTCTATTAGCTAGTGTATTTCTCCAATGCAGGTAATGGTTGATTTAGACCGTGTTTATGTGACAGTTGGTTTGTGTAGCCTGAGTGCCAGTCTGTTTGTGCTGTCATATCTACTGTCTCTCATTGTCATGTTTGGCTTGACAATGACAGCAGTGGTGTTGGCAAAAGCACAAACAGATCTGGGACTAGACTATTGGTCGTGTGGTTCTGAGAGCAAACCAAACCAGTCTCTAATTTGTGGTCAAAACAAAACTCGGACAAACAGGTTTTCCCTTGCATTGATTCTATTATTCTTGTGGTTCCCCCCACCAGATCAGCCTTGAAAAAGCAGCAATGCTTCAGCTTTTGTTCAATGTGTTTGCTGGCTGTAGACTCCTACACCTCTCCACCACAGGAGGTTGGTGGCACCTTAATTGGGGAGGACGGGCTCGTGGTAATGGCTGAAGCGGAATAGGTGGACTGGTTTCTCTCTCTCTCTCTCTCGCTCTCTCCCCAGTCTCAGGACAACGCCCCTCTCTCTCATTCTGTCCACGCTCTCTCTTACCCTCTTTCTCTCCTTCAATCTCTCGCTCTTTCTCTTCATCAATCTCTCTACCTCTTTCTCTCTCTCTCTCTCTCTGTCCCTCTCTCTCTGCTTTCAGTGAATATTGCGTGGGCCCACAATTGAGTTTCTGCCATGTGCTTTCTGCACCCCTCCACACACACACACACACACACACACACACACACACACACACACACACACACACACACACACACACACACACACACACACACACACACACACACACACACACACACACACACACACACACACACCCTCGCCCACAATCCACAGCACTGACGTGTGTGAGTGAGTGAATCTATTAATCTACAGTGCCTTCACAAAGTTTTCCCACCCCTTGACGTTTTTCACATTTTGTTGTGTTACAAAGTGGGATTAAAAGGAATTGAATAGTCATTTTTTGTCAATGATTTACACAAAATACTCTGCACTATAAAAGTGGGAAATTAATTTTTTTTTAAGTATGTACAACAAAACACTAATATACACTGAGTATACAAAACACGCGCTCTTTCCATGACATAGAAAGAGCGGGTGAAAGCTATGATCCCTTATTGATGTCACTTGTTATATCCATTTCAATCAGTGTAGATAAATTGGAGGAGCCAGGTTAAAGAAGGATTTTTAAGCCTTGAGACAATTGAGGCATGGATTGTGTATGTGTGCCATTCAGAGGGTGAATGGGCAAGACCACTTTTTTTAAGGGATATGGTAGTAGGTGCCAGGCGCACCGGTTTGTGTCAAGAACTGCAATGCTGCAAGGTTTTTCATGCTTTCAGTGTGTATCAAGAATGGTCCACCACCCAAAGGAAATCCAGTCAACTTGACCCAACTGTGGGAAGCATTGGAGTAAACATGGACCATCATCCCAGTGGAATGCTTTCAACACCTTGTAGAGTCCATGCCCTGATGAATTGAGGCTGTTCTGAGGGCAAAAGGGGGTGCAACTCAATATTAGGAAGGTGTTCCTAATGTTTGGTATACTCAGTGTATAAATCATTGACTACACCACTGATTATAATCTATTATCATCTGACCACATCACATCCAGAGAGACATTATCCGTAGGTAAGACCACAGACATCATTCAGTATGGCTCTCTAGTTTAGTGGAGTGAGAGAGTACAAACCAAATCTCACATCCCTCAACAACTGACGCACGTATTGACAGCCCTCCACCCACACACACAAACATTGAAACACCATTTACAGCAACCAACAGGAGGCAAAGAAAGGCAAATTCACAGTCTCTATGTACTGTATACACTGTATATCTTGTACTGTACGCTGCATTCCTGAGCAGTAGCTTGTGCGTGGATAACATCACTGGGGAAGTGTTAAGAGAATTTTGTACTCAATGTTCATAAACTGAACTTCAATTAAACAACTCCGTCTGTAACCCAGAATTTGTAAGATACTGGTTGAAATGAGACATACAGAGGCCCAGTCTACAATAGTCAAATGTCAAAAGTTTATTCAGGAGAGCTCTAGATGATACAATGCACATTTGTTTATATAATCACACAGAGCGTCATAAGTGTCCACACACATAGCGTCACATATGTCCCTCCTCGTCTACTCCAAAACATACATTTCTTATCTTGTCCTGCAACATGTTTCACAATCTTATTGCAAGCCCAACGGTTTTCCCCCTCCCTGGGTGGAGAGACCTTCTTCCCGTTATCAGTTTCACAGTGGTCACAAGTTGTCTGTCACTAGTTCCTACTTTCCTATGCACACACATTCAAGCCATTTATAAAAATACTGTTAGTTATTGTTCCTACCATTATCTTAAACTTATACATAATTTTGTCATCATTAAACATTTAATCATATGAATTCATTTATAACAATCCACCCTTTGACTAAATATTATACATATCACACATTTATTTCGATTAGAATTATCAATTACACACAAAATCAATCACACAAAAACAATATATGCATTTACATCTCATCCACATCAATTACTGTTCTAGGCCTATATCCAATCATAACTCTTATAGTTAGGATTTTTGTTATGATCTTCATGAAAAGAAACAGCATAAACATTTCAGAATGGTCTAATTTAAAAATTAAACATGGGCTCCTCATGAGTAAAGGTTCCGGAGCCATCTACTAGGTCAAGAGGCATGTATTCATTATTCTATTGTTCAGAGCTCGGAATCGGTCCGTATCTCACCATCTGTTGTGTCAATGATTTCTCCAGAGTCCTGGAAATGAGGCCTCTCACACATGGAATCAAGCAACACCCACACAACACCAACACAGTCATACAGGTGAAAGTTGCCCACAACACAGTGATCATGACATTTTCCCATTGTCCAAACATATTGTCAAACCAACTCGTCAAAGTATCTACCCCAGAGTTCTCCGCTAATTCGTGAGCTAATGTGGTTAAACCAGCCAGGGCCTTGGTCACTGATCCGTCTGGAGCTGTGTTATTTGGGATGAAGGTACAGCACATTATTCCCCCACCATTCTGCAGACTCCACCCTTTCAGCCAATAACATATCTAGAGCCAACCTATTTTGCCAGGTCATGAGGGAGGTGGCGGATAATTGTTCAGAGATTCCCATCACTGCATCTCTAGTGTTATTCACAAATCCTTGTTGATTATAATACATATAATTGATCCAATCAACATTTTTATTTATCGTTACCCACCAGGAGAACGTACTGATAAAACCCTCCCCAGTCTGATTCATAGCTTTGTATTAGTCTGGAACTTCTCTGGCGATGCCTATGGCATCCATCCAAATAGAACTGCCTTCATTAGAACCTAGATTTCTCCTTTTTCTAGTTATCCCGTCCAGAACTGGCCTCTGATGTCTAATCCTAACTGGTTGGACCAATAATACCGGAACACAAGTGCCCCTCCACCCTTTAGGTAATGCATCTATTGAGATCCACTACAAGACCTGGGTCTTTCGTGAAGTTGGTCTCTACCAACTGGATTAGTGAACAGGAAAAATCGTGTCCATAATCATCAGCGTAAGCCCAATACTTTCATTCCGTGTCTATTTCTGTGACTCTTTGGAGGGTTACTACTACATCCACTCTACAGTCATTAATATCCAAACTTTGTTTAAAACCGCATCGGGATCACTTTCCGTTCACATACCCCGGTCCCCAAGTATGTTTAATTACCTAGGCCAGGAACAAGATGAAGTGGGTCCCAAACAGAAATATAAAGTTATCTCAAAGTCCTGAATAATCTTATATAATTTATTATGCACCCATATTCCTGCTCTATTAGGGAAATGTTTAATATTTACCTTAAATCTCACATCATCACCTATTTGGACTCCTTTTTTATATCCTCCTTAGAATTTTTCCCACATGGCAGTCAAACACCTAAGCTAACGTGGCTAACTCATTTAGCTAACGTTATTTCCAGATACAAGAAAATACATCTTCAATCTACTCACCTCGCAAAGCTAGTTAGGCTCTTTACTTGTTATTTAAACACGCTGGTGACTAACTGTGCTGCTTGCAATAATTCAAATTATGTTATTTCCCTTAAATTTACTTACACCAACAATATTCAAACCAAAGAGCATTCGTGAACTCTATAATTATTCTGCACTCTGGTATATCCAATCTAGTGCTTACGAACTCCAACCAAAATAACCTTAACGACATTACTAAGCATCCCGTTTTACACTTCCATTCTCAAAATAGTCCTATGAGCGTAATAACGCTAAAAGAACGTTAAATTCAATACACTTACTGAGCTTCTTATTCTGGTTCTATGTTTTTGTTCCAATTCATAATTACCTCCCTGAATTCTTTATTTAATTTGAAATCTCCTGTTTATTGGGTAACTTTGCCTTACCATATCTAGTTTACTCTTTCATATTCGAGACGAAATGGTAGAATTTACGTGCACTTCTTTTAGCAACTCCATGGTTTTACAATAACTATTTCCAAACTTCTACCTATTTTCCTGTGATATTCATAATCATTCCTTGCTTCTTAGTTTGAGCTATATTATTTCCTATTTTTTCCTTTGTAGTTATATCTGTATTAAACTCAATTCTAGCTTTTCTACATCTAAACATCCATCAAATTCATACCTTTTTTTCTCCATTTTGGACCAAAATAAATATTTATTTTATCTTTTAACTCCATATAGCGATCTTTGTGTGTGGTTCCTAATGTTATCCTATTACTATAGTTATGTCCTAAGTGTATGTGTTCTACCATGTGTGTTTCTCCTTTCTGGAAACTGTATCTATAGAGGTGACTTTCAATCGGACATTAGATCTCACCCGTATACAACTATAAGCTATTTTCCAGGGTTTGTAAAGCCCTAGTTAACCACCTATTTTTCTGTTGTTACTTGGGACTCAGTTGACGTTAATATCTTCTATCTCCCACCCAATTATTAGGCTTCCCTCTCCTCCTTTTTTGGACTTTAACTACCCGTGTGGCCACCAAGGCCGATCTATTAAGCATACTGTGTTAATAACCCATGTGGACACCAAGTCCGGATCTATTAAGCTAGTTTTATTTATGGCGCCTTACCTCAGGTCATTTCGGACCTGATAACGTTGGATCGATTGTTTAAAGTTAACTTACTGGTGAATCTGATTAGAATGACCAAGCTCCTGTTATTGCTCAATTCTAAGCATTTTAGAACATCAATTCAAAGATATCTTAAATCATTCCCCCCAAATCGTGAATAAATATTTACTGACCTTTCTTGTAGACTGGGAAAAGCAATGTCGGTTGTGTAACGCCCAGGCCCGAGATGACAGGCTGGAGCGTTTTGGCTTCGTTTTGGTGTAGGGGTTTCTTGTGTTCTATGGTGTCTATTTCTATGTTGGGATAATGGTTCCCAATTAGAGGCAGCTGAGTCTCGTTACCTCTAATTGGGAACCATATATATGTTTGGGGGTTGCACTTTAGTTTCGTGGGTTATTGTTTATGTTATGGTTATCGTGTTCAGTCAGGTTCTTGTCATTCGTGTATAGTTAGGTTCTGCCAGTCGTGTTTAGTTAGGTTCTGCCATTCATGTTTAGTTAGGTTTCGCCAGTCGTGTTTAGGTTTAGATCTTTGTGTTCAGTTTAGGATTTAGCGTTAGGGTTCACGTCTTGTTCATCGTTTATTGTTTTGTTCCGTCTCGTCCCGTCTTTCAATAAATATGTATTCTGGTTACGTCGCTGCGCTTTGGTCTGTCCCGAGAGGAGATAATCATGACAGAATAACCCACCAAAAGAAGACCAAGCAGCGAGAGACCCGGGAGTTGAGGCCTTGGGAGGAGGAGCTGTTCAATGGGTGAGATTGGGACCAGCCCGGAGAGTATTGCCCTCCAAGAGAGGAACTGGAAGCAGCGGCGGCTGAGCGGCGCAGGTGTGAGGACCTGAATGGAGCATGGGATCCCGTACGAGGCAAGTTCGTCAGACCTCGCCGGGCACGGAGGCCCGAAAGACAGCCCCAAAAAACTTTTTGGGGGGGGGCACACGAGGAGGTTGGCCGGTTCAGGAGGGACTCCTGAGCCAACTCCTCGTGCTTTGTGGAGAGAGCGTTGGGGAGAGCGTCGCACGGAAAGGACACCGTGTTATGCAGTTTTTGCGCCGGTTTCTCCTGTGCGCATTCACAGCCCGGTGCGGAGATTCCAGCGCCACTCGTCTGTCAGGCTACGATGAGTGTGCAGCCTGGTAGAGTGGTGCCGGCTCAGCGCTCCTGGTCTCGGTTACGCCTCCTTGGACCAGGATATCCTGCACCGGTTCTGCGTGCAGTGTCTCCGATGCGTGTCCACAGCCCAGTGCGAGAGATCCCAGCGCCACTCGTCTGTCAGGCCAAGGTCAGTGTGCAGCCTGGTAGAGTGGTGCCAGCTCTGCGCGCCAGGTCTCCAGTGCGCCTTTTGGGACCTAGATATCCTGCGGTCCTACGGGCAGAATCTCCGGTGCGAATCCACAGCCCAGTCCCTGTTCCACGCTCCAAGATCCCAGTTCGTGTTGTGGAGTCAACACGTCCAGTCCCTGTCCCGAGTTCCAAGATCCCAGTTCGTGTTGTGGAGTCAACACGTCCAGTCCCTGTTCCGAGTTCCAAGATCCCAGTCCGTGTTGTGGAGTCAACACGTCCAGTCCCTGTTCCGAGTTCCAAGATCCCAGTTCGTGTTGTGGAGTCAACACGTCCAGTCCCTGTTCCGAGTTCCAAGATCCCAGTTCGTGTGGTGGAGTCAACATGTCCAGTCCCTGTTCCGAGTTCCAAGATCCCAGTACGTGTTGTGGAGTCAACACGCCCTGTACCTGTTCCATGTTCCACGATCCATGTCCATGTTGTGGATTCAACATGTCCTGTCCCTGCTCCACGCATCAGGCCCCCAGTGCGCCTTCAGAGCTCGGCATGTCCTGTCCCTGCTCCACGCATCAGGCCCCCTGTGCGCCTTCAGAGCCCGGCATGTCCTGTCCCTGCTCCACGCATCAGGCCCCAGTGCGCCTTCAGAGCCCGCCACGTCCCGTTCCGGCTCCGCGCACCAGGCCCCCCGGGCGCTTAGAGAGTCCAGCACGTCCTGTCGGCTCCGGCGCGCAGGCTCCCGTGCGCTTAGAGAGTCCAGCACGTCCTGTTCCGGCTCCGCGCACCAGGCTCTCCGTGCACTTAGAGAGTCCAGTACGTCCTGTTCCTGCTCCCCGCACCAGAGTGCGCGTCACGAGCCCAGCACGGCCGGTTCCCGCTCCCCGCACCAGAGTGCGCGTCACGAGCCCAGTTCGGCCTGTTCCCGCTCCCCGCACCAGAGTGCGCGTCACGAGCCCAGTTCGGCCGGTTCCCGCTCCCCGCACCAGAGTGCGCGTCATGAGCCCAGTTCGGCCTGTTCCCGCTCCCCGCACCAGAGTGCGCGTCACGAGCCCAGTACTGCCAGTTCCTGCTCCGCGCACCAGAGTTCCAGTGAGCATCACGAGTCCAGTACGACCAGTTCCTGCTCCACGCACCAGAGTTCCAGTGAGCATCACGAGTCCAGTACGACCAGTTCCTGCTCCACGCACCAGAGTTCCAGTGAGCATCACGAGTCCGGTACTGCCAGTTCCTGCTCCACGCACCAGAGTTCCAGTGAGCATCACGAGTCCAGTACTGCCAGTTCCTGCTCCACGCACCAGAGTTCCAGTGAGCATCACGAGTCCAGTACGACCGGTTCCTGCTCCACGCACCAGAGTTCCCGTGAGCATCATGAGTCCAGTACTGCCAGTTCCTGCTCCACGCACCAGAGTTCCAGTGAGCATCACGAGTCCAGTACGACCAGTTCCTGCTCCACGCACCAGAGTTCCAGTGAGCATCACGAGTCCAGTACGACCAGTTCCAGCTCCACGCACCAGAATTCCCGTGAGCATCGTGGGTCCGGTACGGCCAGGTCCTGCTCCCCGCACCAGAGCGCCAGTGAGGGTCCCCAGTCCGGGTCCGCCAGTGAGGGTCCCCAGCCCGGGCCCGCCAGAGAGGGTCCTCAGTCCAGCAAATGGTCCAGGGCCTCCGGTGCTTGACTTCAGACCAGCACGGCCAGCACCGGAGCCCCCACCTGGGACAAAGGGACCCACCCGAAGACCCCCCCACAGACTTTTGGGCGCGTCCAGAGTCCGTGCCTTTGGGGTACTGTAACGCCCAGGCCGAGATGACAGGCTGGAGCGTTTTGGCTTCGTTTTGGTGTAGGGGTTTCTTGTGTTCTATGGTGTCTATTTCTATGTTGGGATAATGGTTCCCAATTAGAGGCAGCTGAGTCTCGTTACCTCTAATTGGGAACCATATATATGTTTGGGGGTTGCACTTTAGTTTCGTGGGTTATTGTTTATGTTATGGTTATCGTGTTCAGTCAGGTTCTTGTCATTCGTGTATAGTTAGGTTCTGCCAGTCGTGTTTAGTTAGGTTCTGCCATTCATGTTTAGTTAGGTTTCGCCAGTCGTGTTTAGGTTTAGATCTCTGTGTTCAGTTTAGGATTTAGCGTTAGGGTTCACGTCTTGTTCATCGTTTATTGTTTTGTTCCGTCTCGTCCCGTCTTTCAATAAATATGTATTCTGGTTACGTCGCTGCGCTTTGGTCTGTCCCGAGAGGAGATAATCATGACAGGTTGGATCTCGTCACCGTCTCTGTCGTTCTTAGATATACACCGGCCTGCAATAGTTCCCCAATGTCAGGGGGCAGGTCTTTGATCTTACGGATGCGATCTTACGGATGCGATCATACAATAGTCAAATGTCAAAAGTTTATTCAGGAGAGCTCTAGATGATACAATGCACATTCGTTTATATAATCACACATAGCGTCATAAGTGTCCACACACATAGCGTCACGTATGTCCCTCCTCGTCTACTCCAAAACATACATTTCTTATCTTGTCCTGCAACATGTTTCACAATCTTATTGCAAGCCCAATGGTTTTCCCCATCCCTGGGTGGAGAGACCTTCTTCCCGTTATCAGTTTCACAGTGGTCACAAGTTGTCTGTCACTAGTTCCTACTTTCCTATGCACACACATTCAAGCCATTTATAAAAATACTGTTAGTTATTGTTCCTACCGTTATCTTAAACTTATACATCATTTATTCATCATTAAACATTTAAATAATATGAATTCGTTTATAACAGGAAGCCAAGCCAAATCAGTAAAAAAGCCAAATTACAACCTATGTTGTGATAATTGCATTGTTTGCTCTATAACCCATTAGTTCATACACCACCATGATATACATTAAGGACATGACAACAAAAAGACAACAGTCACACAGTGTCAGAATAAATTCAACTACACATACTATCAGGGATCAAGGTAAGACCCAGATGCAGACTGTCGAAGTAACACTGTTTATTGTAGCAAACTTGGCCAGACAAAGACAGGTCAAGGCAGGCAGGGGTCGAAAATCCAGGGTAAGGCAGAGGTACCGGACGGCAGGCGGACTCAGGGTCAGGGACAGGCAGGGTTCAGTAATCCAGAGGTGGAGAAAAGGTACAGGATGGCAGGCAGGCTCAGGGTCAGCCGGAGAGGTCAGGTGGCGGGTACAGGGTCAGGACAGGCAAAGGTCAAAACCGGGAGGACTAGCAAAGAGAGGCTGGGAAACGAAAGGAGCTGACAGGACAAATGCTGGTAAGCTTGAACGAACAAGACGAACTGGCAACAAACAGACAGAAAACACAGGTATAAATACACAGGGGATAATAGGGAAGATGGGCGACACCTGGAGGGCGGTGGAGACAATCACAAGGACAGGGGAAACAGATCAGGGCGTGACACATACATTTGTTTCATCACAAAACCGGAATACAACAGTTGTCCAGTGTAGTCCACAAAGCAAATTTTGCATACAAACAGTTATATCACCTGCAGCATGGTCAAGCAAGTTAATATTTACAGTTTACTAAACAACTACTGATTTAGAACCACAGAGTTACCGCAAGTCAGCACTAAGACAACAGGAGCACTGCCTCCGCTATTCCAGCACCATTTCAACTTAAACGTTTAAACATCATCAGATCAACAAGGTTATATATGCTTAGTTTAATACACTGAAAACAAACTTAAAGATACCAAAAACGATTTAGTCCAATAATCAATGTTGCTAAATATCATGTGGCAGTCCATGGTGCTGATTCGTCTGTGTGTGTGTGTGTGTTTGTTTGTTTGTTGTGTGTGTGCGTGCGTAAGTAAGTAAAACAGAAACTGTTGACTGACCCTACTTGTAGACTAGTTGAACACCAATGCCATTCTCCTGTCTTTCATGTTGGCAAAACGGTCTATGGCTCTGTCATACACACTTTTAGTTTTTGTTGTGATAGGCTACCTAGCTAAAATGTTTGCTAGCCTGAATTCCTCACATGGGCAACAATGAACCATCTAAGTTAACTAGCTAGTTAATGTGAGCCTTCTAGGCTACATCTAGGCTACATATTCAAATTTAATCGTCTCATGCCAGTGACATAACATATTCATTTATGGTTAGATCAGAATCGCCATTTTAATCATTGGCCTGTACAGAGAATTAAATCAAAACCAGAAGTTCCAATCCCCATCTCCGTCCATGGCTTAGGAAGGGACGATTTAGCAAGCTAGCTACTGCAGGACATCAACACAAGCAGACCAGAAACAGACACGTTTTTCGGACAATTACGTTTTGCAAAGGAAGTGATTTGATTGGTCTGAAGCCTAATCCAAACTGGCAGTTAAACTCAGCTCAATGCTGATTGGCTAATTATTTTATATATTTTTTTTATCAAAGGTGGCCAAATGCTTGCTGGCATCAATCAATCAAATGCTACGGCGGCAACATGTTATACTCTTTTGGTGAAGACAGCATTAAATACATGGACTGCACATACCATGGGCTGCACATACTGGATGATTTCTCCGGTGAGATTCAGCCACTTGCGAATTGAGTGAAAAAAAGGAAGCTTGTACAGAATAACATTTTTCCAAAACATGCATCCTGGCACTAAAGGAAAACTGCAAAAAATGTGCGTCCTGAATAGAAAGCATTATGCTTGGGGCAAATCCAACACATCACTGAGTACCACTCTTCATATTTTTAAGCATGGTGGTGGCTGCATCATGTTATAGGTATGCTTGTCAGCCAAATATACACTGGAGTTGCTTACCAAGACGACATTGAATGTTCCTGAGTAGCCTAGTTACAGTTTTGACATAAATCAGCTTGAAAACCGATGTCAAGACTCGAAAATGCCTGTCTAGCAACTTGACAGAGTTTGAAGTATTTTTAAAAGAATAATGTGCAAATATTGTACAATCCAGGTGACCTTGTAGAGTCCATTGACCAACGAATTGAGTCTGTTCTGAGGGCAAAAGGGGGTGCAACTCAATATTAGAATGGTGTTGCTAATGTTTGGTATACTCAGTGTAAATTATAATTCAATGTACACCACTTCCGCCCCAAAACCCCTTATCCATAAGCCACACTGCTTATTAACTAATTAAGGAGCAGTGGGGCGCTAGCCGGTGAAATGTAAGGCGCCAAATTCAAAATCCAAAAGTTGAATTATTAAACATTCATCAATATACAAGGGTTGCATAGTCATCAAATGCTCTGCTTCTTGGCAATATCACAGCGTTGTCAGATTTAAAAAAGGCTTTACGGCGAAAGCACATTACTTGATTGTTTGAGGATAGCACCTACAATATTTAGCCATTAGCATAAATTCATAAACCAGCGCGGTTCACACCAAACCCATTTCACAGCAAAAACAAATCCCTTACCTTTTGAAGAACTTCTGCTGAGGGCTTCCCAAGTGTCCAACGAAGACATCCAATGGTTCTTTTGTTAGAAAAAGTCATTTATTATATCCATAAATCTCCATTTGGTTGGCGCGTTATGTTCAGAAAATACAACGTCGAATCGCCCATTGAAACGTGAAGAGAACGCGTTCAAATATACCTATAAACCTTTCCTAAACAAATCAAATACCAGTTATAATGCATCCTTAGCTATCCTTTTATAAATATTTGCGATAATATTTCACTCAGATGGTCAACTAAACGTTGTATAAGTAAAATAAAGTTGGGCGCGCACCCAGACTCGCGCCCGAGAAAACTTGTTGACATTTCAGGTCCCCTTACCATTTCCTGTTCCTATCCGTTCCTCTTACTCCAATCACTCTCAGTCTTTGTATATAGACTGTTGACATCTAGTGGAAGCCATAGGTACTGCAATCCAGGAGCTGGATTGCCTTGAAGTCAATGGGGAGAGTGTCAAACAGAGCAAAGGTCACAAAAACTGCATTTCCGGATGGATTTTCCTCTGGTTTTCGCCTGCTACAGTGGGGAAAAAAAGTATTTAGTCAGCCACCAATTGTGCAAGTTCTCTAACTTAAAAAGATGAGAGAGGCCTGTAATTTTCATCATAGGTACACTTCAACTATGACAGACAAAATGAGGAAAAAAAATCCATAAAATCACATTGTAGGATTTCTTATGAATTTATTTGCAAATGATGGTGGAAAATAAGTATTTGGTCAATAACAAAAGGTTATCTCAATACTTTGTTATATACCCTTTGTTGGCAATGACATAGGTCAAATGTTTTCTGTAAGTCTTCACAAGGTTTTCACACACTGTTGCTGGTATTTTGGCCCATTCCTCCATGCAGATCTCCTCTAGAGCAGTGATGTTTTGGGGCTGTCGCTGAGCAACACGGACTTTCAACTCCCTCCAAAGATTTTCTATGGGGTTGAGATCTGGAGACTGGCTAGGCCACTCCAGGACCTTGAAATGCTTCTTACGGCCACTCTTTCGTTGCCCGGCGGTGTGTTTGGGATCATTGTCATGCTGAAAGACCCAGCCACGTTTCATCTTCAATGCCCTTGCTGATGGAAGGAGGTTTTCACTCAAAATCTCACGATACATGGCCCCATTCATTCTTTCCTTTACACAGATCAGTCGTCCTGGTCCCTTTGCAGAAAAACAGCCCCAAAGCATGATGTTTCCACCCCATGCTTCACAGTAGGTATGGTGTTCTTTGGATGCAACTCAGCATTCTTTGTCCTCCAAACACGAAGTTGAGTTTTTACCAAAAAGTTATATTTTGGTTTCATCTGACATTCTCCCAATCCTCATCTGGATCATCCAAATGCTCTCTAGAAAACTTTAGACGGGCCTGAACATGTACTGGCTTAAGCAGGGGGACACGTCTGGCACTGCAGGATTTGAGTCCCTGGCAGCGTAGTGTGTTACTGATGGTAGGCTTTGTTACTTTGGTCCCAGCTCTCTGCAGGTCATTCACTAGGTCCCCCCGTGTGGTTCTGGGATTTTTGCTCACCGTTCTTGTGATCATTTTGACCCCACGGGGTGAGATCTTCCCAGATCGAGGAAGATTATCAGTGGTCTTTGAGAAGTTACAGGTCTGTGAGAGCCAGAAATCTTGCTTGTTTGTATGTGACCAAATACTTATTTTCCACCATAATTTGCAAATAAATTCATAAAAAATCCTACAATGTTATTTTCTGGATTTTTTTTCCTCATTTCGTCTGTCATAGTTGAAGTGTACCTATGATGAAAATTACAGGCCTCTCTCATCTTTTTAAGTGAGAGAACTTGCACAGTTGGTGGCTGACTAAATACTTTTTTTCCCCACTGTATATCAGTTCTGTTATACTCACAGACATTATGTTAACACTTTTAGAATCTTCAGAGTGTTTCCTATCCAATAGTACTAATTATGTGCATATCCTTTTTCTGAGCCTGAGTGGCAGGCATTTTACTTTGGGCACGCCAGACTCTCCAAAACCGTCACCTCTGCTGCCGCTCCCTAAGAAGTTAACAGTTGGTCCCACTGGAAAACATTTTATTCTGAATCTGATCATGTGTTTCTATCTGCAGAATACTGGCAACAGCAGGGGCCCACATGAATATACCAGTAGATCTGCGGACCCTGAGGGCAGTGAGAGTCCTGAGGCCCCTTAAATTGGTCTCTGGGATCCCCAGTGAGTACAGTCAATATCTACCAGCATATCAAAATAATTTACAGTGTCATAATACCTAAGTATGTACCTTACTATAATGTCTAATTCTCAGAGGCAATTAGATATTAACTCTTCACACGTGTTTGTGTGTGTGTTTTTTATTTTATCATCAGGCTTGCAGATCGTGCTGAAGTCCATCATGAAGGCCATGGTGCCCCTGCTCCAGATCGGTCTGCTCTTGTTTTTCGCCATTCTTATGTTCGCCATCATCGGCCTGGAGTTCTACAGCGGAAAGCTCCACCACACCTGTCTACCTACTGCTGACATCCTGGGTAGGAACATACTCCAGTCACCCTCACACTCTCTGTATTTCATACACTACACCACACTCCCTCATACTCTCTCTCTTGCCCACTTCTACTGTACCTCTATCCATTAAAGAGGTTCCCTTCCCCTCTGTGTTGCATTTTCACAGGGTCCTCATCTCTATTATCCTGTATTTGACAATCTCTCTCTCTTTCTCTCTCTCGAGCTCTCCCCCCTGCATAGTTTTTGATAACGCCTTTATACTGCTACTCTTTTACCTGACAGCTTCATGAGGTCCGGACTGTCCAATCTAACCAGTGGTGGAAAAAATACCCAATTGTCATAGTTGAGTAAAAATTAAATATCCCTTATTAGAAAAGGACTCAAGTAAAAGTGAGTCACCCAGTAAAATACTACTTGAGGAAAAGTGTAAAATTATTTGGTTTTAAACATACTTAAGTATCAAAAGTAATGGTTTAAATCATTTCACAATTCTTACATTAAGCAAACCAGACTGCACAATAAAAAACATATATACTGTATATATATATTTAGGGATAGCCAGGGGCACACTCCAACACTTCGACAATCATTTTCAAACAAAGTGTTTAGTGAGCCTGCCAGATCAGAGGAAGTACATCAAATCAAAAGTGTAGACTTTACTGTGAAATGCTTACTTACAAGCCCTTAACCAACAGTGCAGTTCAAGAATAACAAAATATTTACCAAGTAGGCTAAAATATAAAGTAATAATAAAAAGTAACACAATAAGAATAACAATAACGAGGCTATATACAGGGGGCACCAGTACCAAATCAGTGTGCAGTGGTACAGGCTGGTTGAGGTAATCTGTACATGTAGGTGGGGGCAAAGTGACTATGCATAGGTAACAAACAAACAGCGAGTAGCAGCAGTGTACAGGGGGGGTGTCAATGTAAATTGTCCGGTGGCGATTTTGTTCAGCAGTCTAATGGCTTGGGGGTAGAAGCTGTTGAGGAGCCTTTTGGTCCTAGAAGTGACGCTCCGGTACCGCTTGCCGTGCGGTAGCAGAGAAAACAGTCTATAACTTGGGTGACTGGAGTCTCTGACACTTTTATGGGCTTTCCTCTGACACTGCCTACTATATAGGTCCTGATGGCAGGAAGCTTGGCCCCAGTGACGTACTGGGCCATTCGCACTACCCTCTGTAGCGCCTTACGGCCAGATACCAAGCAGTGTACCAGGCGGTGGTACAACCGGTCAGGATGCTCTCAAAGGTGCAGCTGTAGAATCTTTTGAGGATCTTGGGGCCCATGCCAAATCTTTTCAATCTTCTGAGGGGGAAAAGGTTTTGTCGTGCCCTCTTCACGACAGTCTTGGTATGTTTGGACCATGATAGTTCGTTGGTGATGTGGACACCAAGGAACTTGAAACTCTCGACCCGCTCCACTACAACCCCGTCGATGTTAATGGGGGCCTGTTCGGCCCGCCTTTTCCTGTAGTCCATGATCAGCGTCTTGCTTACATTCAGGGAAAGGTTGCTGTCCTGGCACCACACTGCCAGTTCTCTGACCTCCTCCCTATAGGCCGTCTCATCATTGTTGGTGATCAGGCCTACCACTGTTGTGTCGTCAGCAAACTTAATGATGGTGTTGGAGTTGTGTTTGGCCACGCAGTCGTGGGTGAACAGGGAATACAAGAGGGGACTAAGTACACATCCCTTTGGGACCCCAGTGTTAAGGATCAGCATGACAGACGTGTTGTTGCCTACTCTTACCACCTGGGGGCGGCCCGTCAAGAAGTCCAGGATCCAGTTGCAGAGGGATGTGTTTAGTCCCGGAGTCCTTAGCTTAGGGATGAGCTTTCTGGGCACTATGGTGTTGAACGCTGAGCTGTAGTTGATGAACAGTGACACATGTGTTGCACATGTGACATGCTGGTAAAAATTTGGTGAAACTGATTTAAGTTTGCCTGCATTAAAGTCCCCGGCCACTAGGAGCGGCAACTCTTCTTTGCTTATGGCCTTACAGAGTTGGTTGGGAGCGGTCTTAGTGCCAGCTTCGCTTTGTGGTGGTAAATAGACAGCTATGAATAATATAGATGAGAACTCTCTTGGTAGATAGTGTGGTCGACAGCTTATCATAAGGTACTCTACCTCAGGCGAGCAATACCTCGAGACTTCTTTAATATTAGACATCCCGCACCAGCTGTCATTGACAAAAAGACACACACCCCCACCCCTCGTCTTACCAGACGTAGCGTCTCTGTTCTGCCGGTGCATGGAATATCCCGCCAGCTCTATATTGTCCGTTTCTTTGTTCAGTCACGTCTCGGTGAAACATAAGATGTTACAGTTTTTAATGTCCCGTTGGTAAGATAATCTTAATAGTAGGTCATCAATTTTTATTTTTTTAATTTTTGCTATTGCACGTTAGCAAGGAGAATGGAAGGCATTGGGAGTTTACTTGCTTGCCCCCGGCTTCTCAGAAGGATCCCCGATCTGCGTCTTTTCTTCACACAAAAGGCGTGAATCTGGGCCTGTTCCAGTGAAAGCAGGATATCTTTCTCGTTGGACTCGTCAAAGGAAAAAGTTATTTTCGGTCATAATAGACGGTAGCAGCAACATTATGTACACAATAAGTTAAAAAATAAGTTACACAAAACGCAAAACAAATACGGAAATTGCACAATTGGTTGGGAGAATGTAAAACGTCAGCCATTTTTTCAAAAAGGATGACCAGGGAGGTTCTCTTGATAAGTGCATGAATTAGATTATTTTCCTGTCCTGTTAAGCATTCAAGATGGAACAAGTACTTTTGGGTGTCAGAGAAAATGTATGGAGTAAAAAGTACATTATTTTCTTTAGGAATGTAGTGGAGTAAAAGTAAAGTTGTCAAAACTATAAATAGTAAAGTAAAGTACAGTGTGCACAAATCTGTAAGGTGATGGCATGGGGCAACATATTATTCATGTTTGGGAGTGAACGTTATTTATAGTAAGGGTTACATGGACAAAATCTGGACAAATGGACAAAATCTGACCTCTGAAATGAAAATGGATGGCCCTCCCTTCAGCAAAATATATTTCACATAAACCCTCCCTGAACACTTAAAAAGAAAACAGGTGACCCTCCCCTATACCGCAAATAATAATTAAAAAGTGGATAGCAGAAAACATGCCTACCGTTTACCCTGACTTCTTAGACAGACCAGAGCCTTAGAAATGCACTTTTAGAATGCACTTTTAGAAACTGTTCTTCGTCCTGTAAGCATTGCATGGCAAAGCAGGAATTTTGATAGTTCACAGGGCTGCGGGCCAGAAAGTTGTGGGTTCGCAGACCACCATGGACAAGAGTAGGGGTGGAAAGATCTCCTTTAGAGTAAAAGCATTACATGAATCTATCGTTGCATTTGCAGGTCAGAGAAAAAAATGACTTTTATAAAAAATGTCATGCAATTGTACTTAATTTTACATATTAGTGGAATCGTTTTTTAATACCACACAAGTAACTGAAATGACAGGCTAAGAATGGACAGAGAGATAGACCTTTGTGTTCATCTTATAATATTTCTCCAATGCCAAATCAGTGTGTCTTGTTTGCAACCAAACTGTCCTTGTTTTCATATAATTAAATCGGAGACATCATTAGGAATTTTCAGTTTTGACTCGTCTGAAGTGTGTACGGTCGATGTGCCAACTTCTGTTTGGTAGCGTCCGAACTGTTTGGGCTACAAACTAACGGGAACATGATGGTGTTCTCCGTTTTCATCTACAACCCCCAAAAGTGTCACAGGACTCGTCTGAAGGTAACCGGTACCGGTTTTATAAAACTAATGGAATTATGAAGGTAGTTAAATATGTGTAAAAAATATATGTATATATCCTGAGTTTTTTTTATATCTCCTAGAGTTAGGACAGACACTTCAAAACCTTGTTTCTTATTATTTCTTTTTTGATTGTCCTTTTTGGCATTGAATGTGTTATTCACTGCGTTTCTATGGGCTTTAGTAGTAAAGTATGTTTTTTCTTTTTATAACTTAAGGGGTCCAACAATTCAAAATCAAACAGCTAAATGATCCATAGTATAACCATCTTAAAACAATTCCTTATGTCAGCTTAGCCCCCCTCCATCCTCCTCCAACATCTTAGACATACATAATTAAAGAGTGCATGGTGGGTGGAAGAATAACCAACAAATCTATGGATATAGCAGCCTGTAGCCTAATTTTGTCGGTCAAACAGGTAGGCCTACCTCTTTTTTCTTAAATAGGAAGAAATAGGCTCCAACATAAAACCCTCTTGTTGTTATTAAAGTCGACAGTTGAAATGAATTATGCCTACTAGAATTTGACTACTTTCAGTACCATGAGCTGTCCATTTTCAATTGATTGTGTCGTCAGCACCACAATGTACGTTAAGTTACTCGAATCTGGCTTATTGTGAGGTCAATAAGTTTAATAAAAACATCAGGGGCAAGAAACATATTGTTTTTAATCAAATATATTATAGTAGTAGCGAGCTATCAAAGTTGACCTCCGGTCCTCCTTCTCATTTTCGCTCTTTCCTTCTCAAAATGAACAGAACATAGGTTATAGGCTAGTTCGCGCGCAAGAAAATGCATTTTTTGGAGTATGCCTAATCAAAACCTATTTTTGGTAGAAACCTTTGACTCTCCTCCTGAACTACCCGTAGGCCTACACAGCACAGCCATTGGTTAGGCAGCACACAAAAAAAGAGCAGAGCAGGCTGGGGCTCAGGGTTGGAATATCCATTTCCGTGTGTAATAAAGTCTAGTTTTATTTACACCATCCCATCAGCTATCTTAGAAATATAACTTTGCTCTGTGCTTCTCCGAGCATGCACTTCGTAGCCTATAGGCTATGGGTCACTTGATTGAGACCACACTAAATAGCATATAGGCGCACTTGATATTGCACGCCAAGAGAATCAGAGATGAGGGACGGCATCGGGCACACATCGATATATAGCCTAATAAGCAACTAATTCTAAAACACAGAGAAATATTACAATTTCATCAATTACAAATTGCATGACCCCAAACCCTCCCCTTGACTGAAATTGAACATGACACTCCCCCGTTTTCCTCCAGGTAACCATTCTGTAAATTGGAATCCGTCCCCTAATAAGCCCAACTGGGCTGCCTAGCTACCTTTTTAATTAGCCAACAATGATTACTCTGTAATCACACAAGCCAAATATAGTATTTTATTAAATATGGTTTGACACAGTCAAATATGATCTCTCCAGAATGTGTATTTCTCAACCCTCAATTTACAAAGCAGCACTGACCCCTGGGATGTTCAGATTCAGTCAGTTTTCAAGTGCCAGTTTTGAATCTAAGCGGTCCTTGAAGGAGGAAGGATCACAGCTCTCCTTTTGTAATTAAGGTTGACGCTCAAGACATCTGCTACTCCTAAACCTTATTGCCCTCTTAAAGAGCAATCTGCATTTCAAACAAAAACAAAGTGTTTACCCTACCAGCTGAGGGATGGGGCTGGAGAAATGTAACCACTCTCAAATTCATAGACAGAGCTATGGATGCCAGGACTGACCATCCATGATATCAAAATGTTAGTTTTAACAATGTTTTGAGGCTATACAGTGTTTGTTCTAAATAACTTTGTTTACAAACAATGGAGTATAATTGTTTACATTTAGCAGACACTCTTACAGTAGTGAGTGCATACATTTTCAAACTTTTTTGTACTGGTCCGCGTGGAAATCGAACCCACTCCCTGGCGTTGCAAGCGGCATGCTCTACCAACTGAGCCACACGGGACCTATAAAACAAGCTTATATTTTGGGTTCAGATGGGAAATGTATAAGTTATATTCTTTATAAGTTATATTCTTCAAAAATCAGTGGGTAAATATCATTCATTTAAAAGGTCAAAATTGGATGTACCAACAATGAAAAAGCTGCGACACTGTTAGTTTTGTGTAGAAAGTAACAAGCTACCTACACGTTAACCACCAAAACCCCTGCCTTGTCCTGTGTTAGAAAATGAGACGATGGATACGACCGAGGTGGAGTTTGCGTGTGGAGTGAGGAAGTGTCCGGAGAAGTATGACTGCATCGGGTCATGGATTGGCCCCAACAACGGCATCACCCAGTTTGACAACATCCTCTTCGCTGTGCTCACTGTCTTCCAGTGCATCACCATGGAGGGATGGACTGCTGTACTCTACAATGTGAGAACAGATCACATTTTTTAGGAACTATTTTTAAGGTAGAGACATTGAAGTAAGGGATAATCAACGAGGGACTATGAAGTCCGGTGGAAATAACCCACAGTGTGCGTGTGTGATGCGTCCCTGGCGCACAGCATTGTGGCACAGCTTCCGCGTTGTGCTTGATTTCCAGAGAATGCCCCTTGTTCGTACTTAGTAACTCTTCAGCAGTGAAGCGTTAAGTCTGTGTCTGTATTTATGTGCCCTATACATGTCTATTGTACCTCCTTTAGACCAACGATGCCTTGGGCTCCATGTGGAATTGGATGTACTTTATTCCTCTCATCATCATTGGCTCATTCTTCGTACTCAACCTGGTGTTGGGAGTCCTCTCTGGGTGAGTAAATAAAAGCTGTGTGTGTGTGTGTGCGTGCACATGTGGAAGTTTGTGTGTGATTTTATGAGGGTTTTGGAAGAGGAAACAATGTATTGCCTCATGTCCTGCGTGTGTAGGGAGTTTGCCAAAGAGAGGGAGCGGGTGGAGAACAGGAGAGCCTTCATGAAGCTGAGACGTCAACAGCAGGTGGAGAGAGAACTCAACGGATACAGAGCCTGGATAGACCGAGCAGGTACTGTACTGTTACCTTACAACCGCTACCAACCGAGAGAGAACTACGTAAGATGTCAAAAATAAATATATTATGAGATCCAAGTGGATCTGCCGTGATGGAGCTACCTGGTGAATATGTTGATGGAGGGTGACTTTGTGAAGCTGCAGTGCTATAATGGCAATCTACAGTATCTTTCTCCCACGCAAGTAGAGATTGAGAGGAAGGTGATGCGGACTTCTTGACTCAAGTGTAAATGTGTGAGTGCGAGTCTGTGCATATCTGTGTGTGTGAGCGTGTGCGCAACCATGTGGGTGTGTGTTCACTCATCCGTGTGTGTATGCTCCTCTGTGTGTGTGTGTGCGTGTGAATGTCTGTGTGTGTGTACGTCCGTGTGTGTGTGCACATTCACGCGTCCATCCGTGTGGGTGTGTGTTCACTCATCCGTATGTATGTACGCTCATCTGTATGTGTGTGTGTGCGTGTGAATGTCCGTGTGTGTGTGCACATCCACGCGTCCGTCCGTGTGTGTTTGAATGTATGCATTAGTCATAGAAATCAATAAGTCTTCCCTCTCTGCAGGGCGTCATCAGGGCCCTGAAAGTGAAAAAGCGAGCTGATGATGAGTTCTTCCCTCTCTCAGAGCATCAACACTATGCAACACTATGCATTCAGACCAAATACTCACCTTTGTAATGCTAATAAAATCATTTCAATATTACATTTAAACAGGTTAGCCCCATGATTTGCTCACGATCTTCTGAGAGTGCTAAGGGAAAGAGAGAGAGAAAGCCCAGTTTATGTTTCAGGAGCACTTTATGATTGACCTGGAATTCACTTTGTGTGGATGACAATGACATGTTCATCCCAATGTTTCAGAGGAGGTGATGCTGGCTGAGGAGAACAAGAATTCAGGGAGATCTGCTTTAGATGGTAAGAACCAGAAAACACAGTTCATTGAGAGGAGTCACCACCACAATGGTGAATTCAATTGTGCTGAAGTCCTTTCCTCCCACGTTCACATCAGTAAATCCTTATGTAACAGGGGTCAGTGTGCTGCTAAGAGCTTTGCTTCCTCTACTGTCCAAATGCCCCTTACTGGGCTTGAACCAGTGATTCTCTGCTTTGCAAAACACGTGACTGCCCTCTTTGACAACATTTCAATGGTTTTGGCTGCCGGGAAAATATCTAATTTGAAAGCTCAGTCCGCGACATTTCAAGCTTGCTGTGGAATGAGTTTACGGTGCCTTCTTAAGTCCGTTACACTTACAACAGTACAGTACAGTGCAACCTGCCTCTCTCCATCCACTACAGACATTTTGTTCCTCTTTGACCTCCATTAGCTTAGAGCTGCTGCAGACAATTGAAAATTGCAGTGAAAAGGCTAAAACTCTTTCAGAGGAAAATGTACCATAAAACCCTCAAGAAGTTAGTTTGCTTTGATTACTGTGTGAACATCGCGGGTGTCTTGGTAACAGCAAGGCGAAAAAAGCTTGGCGCACACCTGTAGTGATATTTTGTCTGTCGACAGTCTTGTTTTTATCATGTTTTTGTGAGTCTCACTCCTTTTTGGAAAACGAGAATGGTTCATTTGACACTTTCATTTACACCATACCTTATCAACCTATCAAAAAGTTGCCATCTATAAAGCCACATTTAATTGGCTCTTCCTCCTTCCGCTCATGTTCAGAGTATTTCAGTCAGTTTGCCCTGAAAGTTAGTATGTCAACATTACCGTTTCCATCCATTAATACATCATTATCTCTATAACTAGTTTGTCGTTCCTTATGGACGAAATGGCTGGCAAGTGAAATATGTTTTGCCATTATACTTATAAGCATCTGTTGTTCTATCTATGCTATTAGAGATATTCTCTGCTTGTCTTAATTTTCTGATTTGTGTATATTCAGTCCTGAAGCGGGCCACCAGTAAAAATGCTAAGCATAGAGGAGGTCCTGGGGATGCAGAGATCTCCACTATAGGTGAGAGAGGAACACACAGCCCAGATCCTCATATTTCGGTGTCTTGCTGTCTTTCCCTCTACTTTCATTTCTGGTCTCTTTCCCCTATATCTACTGTATTTGACCTCTATTTGACATATTTATTTCTCTCTCCTCTCCAACCCTGACCTTTTTCTTTCTCCATATCCTTTCTCTCGCTCTCTTTCTTTCTATTTACTCATCCTCTCTTCCTTTCTTCTCATTCTTCCTGCCCCAGGAGCACCTCGTATGCGGATCCGTACAGTGCGGCGTGGCCCGGTAGCGTATATACGTCGTAAGGAGCGTATGCTACGTATCTCCCTGCGGCGCATGGTGAAGACCGACACCTTCTACTGGACCGTCCTCAGCCTGGTGGCTCTCAACACCATCTGTGTGGCCATCGTACATCACAACCAGCCCGAATGGCTCTCCACCTTCTTGTGTACGTCTGGGCTAGACTATCAATCAACCAATCAATGAATGAAAATGTGTCTTTATAGCCCTTTTTACAACAACGATTGCACATTCAGAAGAAACTCTAGGTCCTAAGTATAGGATATGTAGTGTATTTACAGTCACAGTAGCAAACAATCAATGCAATCTGGCCGGCTTTCAAATATACTTCTAGACTATGGAGATATGGTTCTTCTGTTGTACAGAGTTTATAACAATAGCTTGGTTTGAACAGAGAAAAAACTGTGAACATTTGCCCAGTCTTTGATTCATAATGATTGATTCTTTCTTCAGACTATGCGGAGTTTGTTTTCCTGGGGCTCTTTTTGGCAGAGATGTTCTTAAAGATGTACGGCCTGGGTTTCCGCCTCTATTTCCACTCCTCCTTCAACTGCTTTGACTGCGGAGTGAGTTCGTTCATTTTACTCCATGTTAGCTTATGGTGAACCAAGACTTAGAAGTGTGGCAACATACGATTTTCTTATGGTTGTATAGGTGAATCGAGGCGTGTTATATTAGGGAGTTAGGAAAAACAACAAGACATTTCATTTCTAACAATATGGACAGTTAAGTGCTATTGTTATGTGATATTGTCCTATATTGCTGTCTAATGTGTGTTCTTAATGATTTTGGGGTTTGTCTAAACTTCTCTTATGGTGTTTGAATTTTGCGCGGTGTCTCTCCCATGCAGGTGATAGTTGGCAGCATCTTTGAGGTGGTGTGGGGCTTTTTCCGGCCTGGCATGTCCTTTGGCATCAGCGTCCTGAGGGCACTGAGACTCCTGAGGATCTTTAAGATCACCAAGTGAGTGGGACATCAACCAGAATGAGGGTTAGGGTCAACATTAGTGTTGCTGCTGTAAGTATAATGTATTACCATTCTAGGGTTAGGGTTAGGGTAGGGTCAGCAATATTTTTACTGCTGTAAGTACAATGTATTACCATTTTAGGGTTAGGGTAGGGTCAGCAATATTTTTACTGCTGTAAGTACAATGTATTACCATTTTAGGGTTAGGGTAGGGTCAGCAATATTTGTACTGCTGTAAGTACAATGTATTACCATTCTAGGGTTAGGGTAGGGTCAGCAATATTTTTACTGCTGTAAGTACAATGTATTACCATTCTAGGGTTAGGGTAGGGTCAGCAATATTTCTACTGCTGTAAGTACAATGTATTACCATTCTAGGTTAAAGGTTAGGGTAGGGGCAGCATCAGTGTTACTGCTGTCTTTTCCTACTAGCACTGACCTGTCTGATTACTACTTTGTTGAGGGAAAATGTACTTGCTACGACTGTGATGTGTGGTTGTCTCACCCAGCTATCTTATTAAGATGAATGCACTTTTGTAAGTCACTCTGGATAAGAGCTTCTGCTAAATTGCTCAAATTTAAATGTAAATGTAGGGTCAGCATTGGTTATACTGCTGTAAGTACAATGTATTACTCTCCAAAATACATTAAAATGGCAAACGGAAGAGGTTGAGGTCTGTCTATCTTGTGCGTGAACCTTTTTTCCTTTTTCTTGACCAGGTACTGGGCATCTCTTAGGAACCTGGTTGTGTCTCTTATGAGTTCCATGAAGTCCATCATCAGTCTGCTCTTCCTCATCTTCCTCTTCATCGTTGTCTTCGCCCTGCTGGGCATGCAGCTCTTTGGGGGCAGGTGAGCACAACCAGAGGGGTGGGTTCACTTATTAGATACGGGATAGTGATAGGATAGGATAGTGGATAGTGATTCAGTGCATCACCAATATTAGGATATCAATATGTTTTGGTATGCCCAAGTCCCAGGTCCCATGAATGTATTTTCAGTTGATCTGTTCATTGACTAATAATGTGTATTGGCCATCATCATATCTCCGTATATATTTACAAATATAAATTCAGAAGCAGCTTGAAGCTTGCCATGTTTTGTTTTGCTGCATCGGAAGTGGAATGATAGACCTGAAATTACACGTCTGGTTGAAAATAACAATTTCCACCTCCTCCTCTCCCACTTCTTCCTCCTCTTCTTCCCTGGTCATATCTGCCCATCCATTCTTTCTCTCCCTTTAGGTTCATCTTTGAAGATTACACTCCTACCAACTTTGACACTTTTCCAGCTGCCATCATGACAGTGTTCCAGGTTTGGCTCTTACACCTCAGACCGTCCCTCTCACTGGCTTCTCCATGGTGACACACATAACCTAACCGGGAATATCTCCCACAACCACCCAGGGCCAAAATGTAAAAACTCTGCTCACTGCTCACCTCCCCCTCCATCTACTAGCATCCCATACATACACATATGCACATACATGCCAGAGCAGTGAAATATGGAAGAATGTTTGATCATAACCATAAATTGGGTTTCTGAGACAAATCAAATAATACTAGTTCTGACATGTTTAACTCTGCAGGGAGAAAGAACCCTGTAACGATGTGATTCAATGATGTCCCATAATGGCCCATAATGTATTTGTGTGTTAGCATCTTATAAGATACAGTGCATTTGGAAAGTATTCAGACTACTTCCCTTTCTACAACTTGATTGGAGTCCACCTGTGGTAAATTCAATGAATTGGACATGATTTGGAAAGGCACACACCTGTCTATATAAGGTCCCACAGTTGACAGTGCATCTCAGAGCAAAAACCAAGCCATGAGGTCGAAGATTTTGTCCGTAGAGCTTCAAGACCGGATTGTGTCGAGGCACAGATCTGGGGACGGGCACCAAAACATTTCTGCAGCATTGAAGGTCCCCAAGAACACAATGGCCTCCATCATTCTTAAATGAAAGAGGTCTTAACCACCAAGACTCTTCCTAGAGCTGGTCTCCCGGCCAAACTGAGCAATCGGGGGAGAAGGGCCTTGGTCAGGGAGGTGGCCAAGAACCCGATGGCCACTCTGACAGAGCTCCAGAGTTCCTCTGTGGAGATGGGAGAACCTTCCAGAAGGACAACCATCTCTGCAGCACTCCACCAATCAGGCCTTTATGGTAGAGTGGCCAGACGGAAGCCACTTCTCAGTAAAAAGGCACATGACAGCCCGCTTAGAGTTTGTCAGATAATTTTTTGTTTTATTTAAGGCGCCTTTCTTGACACTCAAGGACACCGTACAGGGAAACATAAGACATTTAAAAGCATAGAACAGCAGTAAAAACAACAAAAGAAGCAGATGGCACCTAAAGGACTCCCAGACCATGAGAAACAAGATTCTCTGGTCTGATGAAACCAAGATTGAACTATTTGGCCTGAATGCCAAGCGTCACGTCCGGAGGAACGTGAGCAGCATCATGCTGTGGGGATATTTTTCATCGGCTGGGACTGGGAGACTAGTCAGGATCTAAGGAATGATGAACAAAGCAAAGTACAGAGAGATTGTTGATGAAAACCTGCTCCAAAGCGCTCAGGACCTCAGACCGGGGCAAAGGTTCACCTTTCAACAGGACACTGACCCAAAGCACACAGCCAAGACAACACAAGAGTGGCTTCCGGGACAAGTCTCTGAATGTCCTTGAGTGGCCCAGCCATAGCCCGGACCTGAACCCGATCGAACATCTCTGGAGAGGCCTGAAAATATGCTGTGCAGCAACGCTCCCCATCCAACCTGACAGAGCTTGAGAGGATCTGCTGAGAAGAATGAACAGGTGTGCCAAGCTTGTAGTGTCATACCCAAGAAGACACGAGGCTGTAATCACTGCCAAAGGTGTGTTACGAACCCCCGGTCGTGATTCTTCTTCCTTGCTGTTCTGAGATCGCTGGGGGGGGCGTGGTCTCCAGTGCTCCGGTCTACTCACCTGTGGGCCATCACGTCTATCAAGCACACCTGGTCCACATCATGCAATCTACTCACCTATAAAAGCCAGACCAACCTTCCAGTCCCCGCCGGATCGTTGTACCACTAAGTACGAGTACATGCCAGCCGATCTATGTCCTGTATCCTCTGTATTTTTGCCAGCTTTTGGGGAATTGAGAGCTAACCAGTTTTTCCCTGTCTTGACTGCAGAATTCCAGCCTGAACCTCGGACTCAGATTACTCCCCATAACCTCGAAACACAGGGTGTGGGATCCCGGACCAGATACCCTCTGTTCTACCAGAACAATACCGCTCAGTTCACTTCTCTGTTGGTTCTGGTTGTTAATAAATTCACCTTGAATCGAACTGTACTCTGGTCTGCGTTTGAGTTCCAGCCCCTGGCCCTGACAAGGTGCTTCAACAAAGTACTGAGTAAAGGGTCTGAATATTTATGTAAATGTGATATTTCAGGTTTTTGCTTTGTCATTATAGGGTATTGTGTGTAGATTGATGAGAAAGAAAAACAATTTAATTCATTTTAGAATAAGTCTATAACGTAACAAAATGTGGAAAAAGTCAAGGGGCCTGAATACTTTCCTAATGCACTGTATGCTTTGCGTTTGTGTATTACTTTCATTCAGATGTCAAGATGCTGATCATTATAGATCTTGTACTTTTCAATCTAGATTTTGACTGGTGAGGACTGGAATGAGGTGATGTACAATGGCATCCGCTCCCAAGGAGGAGTACAGTACGGCATGTGGTCCTCCATATACTTCATAGTGCTCACCCTGTTTGGGAACTGTATCCTTGCTCATCATCCTGCTAACCACAATCGACAGATTCTGCTCACATTGTAGATAGGTTTACATGTATCTTTATTTTTCTTTGAAAGTTGTAGCATGGACCTAAAGTAGTTGTAGAGTCATGGGTTGATTTATTGGGGGAAAAGATGCACTGAGTTCAACAAAGGGGATAACCCTTTAAAGCTATTCCACTTGTTTTAAACGTAGTTCAGATGTTTCGTGGAACTGTCCGACGGTAACCTAATTAATGTATTGCAGTTTCATCCACCCCTGTTAGGACTCTTGACCATACTGTGAACAGATACACTACTTAATGTCTTCTTGGCCATCGCTGTGGATAACCTTGCCAACGCGCAGGAACTCACCAAGGTGTGTAGTACTGTTTTAAGAGTTTTTATGGAATGGGGTATCTTTAAATTAAAATAAGTAAGGGTCATGACCTAAGGTCATATCTGCCCTATATCATAAACTAATTGTGGGATGTAAATTACTTTGTGTTTTTATTTTACCTTTGTTAGGACGAAGAGGAGGAAGAGGAGTTTTTCAATGCAAGATACGCCAGAGGCAGAGATGGTCCGATGTCTGAGTAAGTGTTCTGTTTATACTTTTATCACAATGGCAGTTGGTCAGTCACCTACTTTGGCCTAGTCTTGATGATGATTAGGAGGAGATTGAATCTGAAGGGTGATCATGATGCTTTCTCTATATCTATCGATTACACAGCCGTAACACCCACAGAAAAATAAGGATACACTATTCTCTTTGAGAATCTGATGTAGGCGTTACCATGAAGAATGTTTATTTTCCTTGCGTACAGCTGCATGATGAGTCTTCAGGGTTAGAGAGGCATGTTCTGAGTGTGGAAAATGTATGTGTACCTGCCTGTTACATAGCATGTGTAATGGAAATTGCATTTGTGAAATTAGGGATGAGGCGCACATCTTAGTGATGACAAACATCTTCACTCATGAATCTGATGTTGTTCTGGGGACTTGCTAAAGGATAATGCCTGATTTAAATGATTATTTTGGGGGATTATTTGAGCATGTCATTCATCAGGTAAATTAAGAAAGATTACAGGCCAGTCATACACGCATGTTTTTATTTATTTAGAATTTGTTTATTTGTGCATGTCAGTCAACAGGCAAATTAAACCAAATGAAAGGGCAATTATGGAGTATAAGCATAGTATGTGCTTAGTGTATAAGCACCACCAACTATTCTGCTCCCTCTGTAACAGGTACAGGTAGGGGGGAAAAGGATGCATGGATTGTACTGTCCTCTGATCTTCTCCAGGCACGTTACACTGACTCTGTCATTTGTCTGTTACTACATATTTGAGTGTCAGTCCTATGTGTTTCAGAGCTATCAAGATGGTGCTGCTTTTGGTGTAATGTTATGTAATGCTGCTTCCATCATGTTGTCTTGTTACTCTATGCCTGTTATGTGGAACTGGCCAAAATAGATATGACAAAATATAGAAGTCTAAATTCTACCACTGCCCCTGTACGGTCAAGGTGAAACAATTTGTAACTTGGATAACCACTGTTATCTGATAAGATTTATAAACGTCCTCTGTCACTACTTAGAAAATAATGATTGTTCTAAGTGAACAGGTTTTGGATCCATTTATCAAGCCGTCAAAGCCAAATCCCCATGCCAAATATAAAAATATAATTATAAGAAAAATAAAATAAGATATAACCAAATATACTAGACTGGCATTAAGGTGACGTCTGTTGACCATTGGCCTTGACCCTTGACCTGGTTTTGGACTGTGTCACAAGGTTCTGTTCTGTCTTTGTTCCAAAAACACTAATGTCTTGTTTTCAACCAATCACTCATTGATTACATGGACTACAAAAGAGTTTGAATACCCGTAAGTAAAGTTGTTTGTCTGTACCCCGTCACACCTAATTTCATTTCCTTTATCTTAGAAGAAGTTAATTGCTAGGTATAACAGTATTTCCCTATTTTAATCCAGCACTATTCCTTTTTGTTTTTGTGGCTTTTTGAGTTTATGTGCTTTCTTCCCAGGTACTTTCATCATTTGAATTTCAATTGAATTTATGGATGTTTGTTTTATTTAAATGATAATTCAATATGTGAATTCAATTAATCTTTAGCCATACAATATGCAATATATCTGAGTCAAAATGTTAATATATCTGTCATGCAATTTTCGTACTTCATTATTGACTTACATACATACGTACATACATGCATACATTCAATGTTATATAATATGTAATATGTTTGTACTGTATTTAGTGTTGAGATGTATCCTTTCATTGATATGTAAGTTTACATATGACATAGGCGTGATGCTGCCCTCTAGTGACAGGCTTTGCGTTGTGCTCTGTAGGAGGAGGAGGAGGCCCTATCTCCGCAGGAAGAAGGCCATTCACAGGGGCCGTATGACCGTCCCCGAAGAGGAGGAGGAGAGCGGCACCGCGGGTGGAGCTGACCAGCCCCCCAACGGGGCCAACGCCTTCTCCAACCGCCGTGACAGACGGAGGAGGGGGGGAGGAGGAGGAGGAAGAGGCGGAAGAGGCGGAAGATCCGTGTGGGAGCAGAGGGCCAACCAGTTACGCAAGCGGCGCCAGATGGAGAGCCAGGAGGTGCTGTTCGGAGGCAGCCCCACCGAGGACACCACTGACAACCCTACCACTGCCTACCGCGCACCCACCCGTTCCCCAGACGCCAGCCCCGGTCACCTGCCTGAGTCGCCCATGTCTGGGATCATGCCCATGCCTGAACCCCCGATGTCCATTGCCACCCGGCTGCCGGAACCTCCAGAATCGGAGCCTAGGCCTCTGTTTACATTGGTTGAGGAGAGAGCAGTGCACCATCGACCCGCCGGTGGGGACAGGAGGCACAGGGTGGCCCGGAAGTTCAGGCCTGGCCTTGGGGGGGCGGAGGAGGGAGGGCTGGCTCGGCATAGGAGGCACCGTCATCGTGAGGCCCGGGCTGAGGCCAAGAGCAGAGAGTCCCCACATGAGGAGGTCAGAGAAACAGGCAGCCGAGAGAGGAAGATAGTAGAAGAGAGGGAGGAGAAGGAAGAAAAAGAGGAGAAGACGGACAAAGGAGAAGTCGCTGAGGTGGAGGGAGGAGTGTCGGGCCAGGAAGAAGGAGCCAGCATTGTCAACTTTGAGAGTGAAGAAGAGCATCTGAGGTAAGACAGTGGTGCTAGGTTCCATTCTTTTACGCTAAGGGTTAAGGCATTGTGATTCGTGAGATAAAACTTCAGGCCCAAGTTAGGACTGGCTAAGTGTCTAAACACATCCACACATTCTCTTCCATACACCTCCTCTTCAGAGTGTGTATTGCAGACATCCCTGAGCCTCCCCTATGTGATGACTTCCCTGAGTCCCTACCCCCACCCCTGTTGGACCCTCCACTCCAGATGGAGGAGGGCGAGGTGGGGGAAACTGGGCAGTGTGAGCCCCTGTCTCAGGACCCTCCTTTGGAGCCAGCCCCAGAACATTTCACAGACCCCCCACAGCTCCAGACAGCATCCGGGGTCAATGATTCAGAGAACAACCCAGCCTCCCTGAACCGTGAGGAGGGTGAGGAGCCAGGCCAAGTCCTAGACAGCCAGACTAGTGTGATCATAGAGATGTCTGGGGAACAGCCACTGCTGGAGATCATTCCTATGACAGGTATGCTTCCATATAGTCGCTCTTGACCGACATTCGTAGCTTGAAACATTCTAGTTCATTGAAAGCAATGTAATTGCCATTGACTGTACCGTTTCTTGCTGGAACAAGGATGGTAACGATAACGATGGACTTGTTTTGCCATGCCCGGCAGGAGCCAGGTCAAATAACAGGTTTTATCTTCAATTTACTTTTAGCTTTACACAGCAGCAAAGAGATGGAGGTGTACCAGCCTGAGAGGAAGGAGAAGGAGAAGGAAAATGAGGAGAAAGAGGCGCAGGAGGAGGCCAGCCCGCCCAAACCTGTACCTCCTGACAGCATGTTCCTCTTCAAGGCCTCCAATCCGTAAGACTCTCCTTCCTGCCCATGTCTTGGCATGCATTCTAGTGTGGTACTAATCAATTCAGTTCAGTTTTATAGAAGGACTCATGTTTCTTTGATCCCTTTTAGTATACATAGGCTATTGTGTTTCTCTCTCTCCGCACACACTCTCGCATGCACTGTAGCTGTACAGCACTCTCACTCTCAGAGAAAAAGGTATGGTTAGGGTATCGTATTGTTCCCTGCGGTACAAAAATATCAAAATGCAGAGGTACACTACTGGTCAAAAGTTTTAGAACACCTACTCGTTCAAGGGTTTTTCTGTATTTTTACTATTTTCTACATTGTAGAATAATAGTGAAGACATCAACACTATGAAGTAACACACATGGAATCATGTAGGAACCAAAAAAGTGTTAACTTCTTAGGGAGCGGCAGCAGAGGTGACAGTTTTGGAGAGTCTGGCGTGCCCAAAGTAATATGCCTGCCACTCAGGCCCAGAAAATAGGATATGCACATAATTAGTACTATTGGATAGGAAACACTCTGAAGTTTCTAAAAGTGTTAAAATAATGTATGTGAGTATAACAGAACTGATATAGCAGGCGAAAACCCACAGTTTTGTTTGTACATGACCTTCTTCTCCAGGCTGCCTATTCGTTTTTATTTGAACTAGGACTGAGACTGCAGTACCTATGGCTTCCACTAGATGTCAACAGTCTTTATACGGAGTCTGGAAGGTCTAGCACTAAGCAGAACGGATAGGAAGAGGAAGTAGTGAAGGGACCACTTTTGTCAACAACGTTTGACGGGTGCGAGATTGTGAGCACGCCCCACTTTATTTTCCTTTCCTATTGTTCACGTTATCGTCCGGTTGAAATATTACAGTAAATATACATAAAAGGATACCTAAGGATACATAAAGAATGATGTTTGATTTGTTTGTAGAAAGTTTATAGGTATAATTTGAACGTGTTCTCTTCACGGTTCAATGGGTGACTCAACGGTGGATTTTCTGATCATAACGCGCGCCAACCAAACGGAGATTTATGGATATAATAAATTACTTTTTCTAACAAAAGAACCATTGGATGTCTTTGTTGGACACTTGGGAAGCCCTCAGCAGAAGTTCTTCGAAAGGTAAGTGATATTTTTCAGCTCTTATATGGGTTTTGTGTGAACCGCGCTGGATATGAATTTATGTAATTTGGAAAATATATGAGGTGCTTTTTTTTTTAAATCTGACAATGCTGTGATATGATATGTGATTTGATGACTATGCAACACTTGTATATTGATGAATGTTTATTAATTCAAATTTTGGATTTTGAATTTGGCGCCTTACATTTCACCGGGTAGTGTCGGGAGTGGCCCGCTAGCGCGCCGCTACTCCCTAAGTAGTTAAACAAATCAAATAGCCACCCTTTGCCTTGATGACAGCTTTGCACACTCTTGGCATTCTCTCAACTAGCTTCATGAGGTAGACACCTGGAATGCATTTAAATTTACAGGTGTGCCTTCTTAAAAGTTAATTTGTGAAATGTCTTTCCTTCTTAATGCATTTGAGCCAATCAGTTGTGTTGTGACAAGGTAGGGGGGGGGTATACAGAAGATATTTGGTAAAAGACCAAGTCCATATTATGGCAAGAACAGCTGAAATAAGCAAAGAGAAACGACAGTCCATCATGACTTTAAGTCATGAAGGTCAGTCAATATGGAACATTTCAAGAACTTTGAAAGTTTCTTCAAGTGCAGTCGCAAAAACTATCAAGCGCTATGATGAAACTAGCTCTCATGAGGACCACCTGGCACAGTGGCTTGCGAAATGATTCACCCCCCTTGGCATTTTTCCTATTTTGTTGCCTTACAACCTGGAATTAAAATATATTTTTTGGGGGGGTTGTATCATTTGATTTACACAACATGCCTACCACTTCGAAGATGCTAAATATTTGTAATTGTAAAACATACAAGAAATAAAACAAAAAAACTGAAAACTTGAACGTGCATAATTGTTCACCCCACCAAAGTCAATACTTTGTAGAGCCTTTTGCAGGAATTACAGCTGCAAGTCTCTTGGGGTATGTCTCTATAAGCTTGGCAGATCTAGCCACTGGGATTTTTGTCCATTCTTCAAGGCAAAACTGTTCCAACTCCTTCAAGTTGGATGGGTTCCACTGGTGTACACCAATCTTTAAGTCATACCACAGATTGGAACGAGGTCTGGGCTTTGAAAAGGCCATTCCAAGACATTTAAATGTTTCCCTTTAAACCACTTGAGTGTTGCTTTTGCAGTATGCTTAGGGTCATTGTCCTGCTGGAAGGTGAACCTCCGTCCCAGTCTCAAATCTCTGGAAGACTGAAACAGGTTTCCCTCAAGAATTTCCCTATATTTAGCACCATCCATCATTCCTTCAATTCTGACCTGTTGATGGAAAACATCCCCACAGCATGATGCTGCCACCACCATGCTTCACTGTAGGGATGATGTTCTCTGGGTGATGAGAGGTGTTGGGTTTGACCCAGACATAGCATTTTCCTTGATGGCCAAAAAGCTCAATTTGAGTCTCATCTGACCAGAGTAGCTTCTTCCATATATTTGGGGAGTATCCCACATGCCTTTTTTCTGGGCACTCTCTATGGACATATACTCTAATCTCCGCTGTGGAGCTTTGCTGCTCCTTCAGGGTTATCTTTGGTCTCTTTGTTGCCTCTCTAATTAATGCCCTCCTTGCCTGGTCCATCAGTTTTGGTGGGCGACCCTCTCTTGGCAGGTATGTTGTGGTGCCATATTCTTAAAAAACATTATAATGGATTTAATGGTGCTCCGTGGGATGTTAAAAGTTTCAGATATATTTTTATAACCCAATCCTGATCTGTAGTTCTCTAACTTTGTCCCTGACCTGTTTGGAGAGTTCCTTGGTCATCATGGTGCCACTTGCTTGGTGGTGCCCCTCATTTAGTGGTGTTGCAGACTCTAGGGCCTTTCAGAACAGGTGTATATATACTGAGATCATGTGACAGATCATGTGACACTTAGATTGCACACAGGTGGACTTTATTTAATTAATTATGTGACTACTGAAGGTAATTGGTTGCACCAAATCTTATTTAGGGACTTCATAGCAAAGCGGGTGAATACTTAAATATGCACGCACAACTTTTCTTTTTTTTTTTTCTCATTTCACTTCACCAATTTGGACTATGTATGTGTATGTCCATTATGTGAAATCCAAATAAAAATCCATTTAAATTACAGGTTGTAATGCAAAAAAAAATTGAAAACGCCAAGGGGGATGAATGCTTTTGCAAGGCACTGTATACTCCCTCTCCGGCCCTTTAGATCATCAGGCTGTTGATTATCCCGCACACCTGTCACCATTGTCTTGCGCACCTGCACCTCATGACACTCGCCTGGACTCCATCACCTCCTTGATTATCTTCCTTATATCTGTTGCTCCCCTTGGTTCTTTCCTCAGGTGTTATTGACTCTTTTTTCATGTCGGTGTGTTGTTTGTGTTTCGTATTCATTGTTTAATTTACTTATTAAAACAATCACTCCCTGAACTTGCTTCCTGACTCTCAGCGCACTCGTTACAGAATATCACTTCACCTAAGGGAAGCATCAGGGAGTGTTTTTTTTATTTAACTTTTTGTGTCAGAGTAATGACGTTGGGTCCGGGAACTGCTACAGGCTCTCATGCCTAAACCAGATCGCCAGGCTTCCCTGCCTCAGCCGGATCGCCAGGCTCCCCTGCTTCCACCACCGGCTCGTCAGGTTCTCATGCCTCAGCCGGATCGCCAGGCTCCCCTGCCTCAACTTAACTGTCAGGTTCCCGCGCCCCAGCTGACTCGATAGGTTCCCGTGCCTCAGTTGGCGTGACAGGTTCTCGCGCATCAGCAGGGGTGAGCGGTACGCTCCTGATCCGAGGTTCGTCCGGCTGGAGCCGGTACTGTCACGTTTACTCCCTCTCCGGCCTCTAGGTCAACAGGCTGCTGATTGTCCCGCACACTTATCACAATCGTCTTGCGCATCTGCGGCTCATGACCTGGACTCAGATGACCTGGACTCCATCACCACCTTGATTATCTTCCCTATATCTGTCACTCCCCTCGATTATTTCCTCAGGTGTTATTGACTCTGTTTTCATGTCTGTGCGTTGTTTGTGTTTCATGTTCATTGTTTCTTTTATTTATTAAAAAACACTCCCTGAACTTGCTTCCTGACTCTCAGTGCACTCGTTACACCGCCACAGGAATGAAGGACCCAGAGTTACCTCTGTTGCAGAGGACAAGTGCAATAGAGTTACCAGCCTCAGAAATTGTAGCCCAAATAAATACTTCACAGAGTTCAAGTAACAGACACATCTCAACATCAACTGTTCAGAGGAGACTGTGTGAATCAGGCCTTCATGGTCGAATTACTACAAGGAATCCACTACTGAAGGACACCAATAAGAAGAAAAGACAACACGAGCAATGGACATTAGACCGGTGGAAGTTTGTCCATTGGTCTGGAGTCCAAAATTGAGATTTTTGGTTCTTTGGTTTTGGTGTCTTTGAGAGACGCGGTGTGGGTGAATGGATGATCTCCGCATGTGTATTTCCCACCGTAAAGCATGGAGGAGGAGGTGTTATGGTGTGGGGGTGCTTTGCTGGTTGCACTGTCTGGGATTTATTTAGAATTCAAGGCACACTTAACCAGCATGGCTACCACAGCATTCTGCAGCGATACGCCATCCCATCTGGTTTGGGCTTAGTGGGACTATCATTTGTTTTTCAACAGGACAATGACCCAGCACACCTCCAGGCTGTGTAATGGCTATTTTACCAAGAAGTTGAGTGATGGAGTGCAGCATCAAATGACCTTGCCTCCACAATCCCCCGACGTCAACCAAATTGAGATGGTTTGGGATGAGTCGGACCACAGAGTGAAGGAAAAGCAGCCACCAAGTACTCAGCATATATGGGAACTCATTCAAGACTATTGGAAAAGCATTCCAGGTGAAGCTGGTTAAGAGAATGACAAAGACAAAGTCACCATTATTAGTCAGTTGTACAACCAAATGCCTTCAACCAAAATGTGTCTTCCGCATTTAACCCAACCCCTCTGAATCAGAGAGGTGCGGGGGGCTGCCTTAATCGACATCCACGTCTTGCGCCGGGGAACAGTGGGTTAACTGCCTTGTTCAGGGGCAGAACGACAGATTTTCACCTTGTCAGCTCGGGGATTTGAACTTGCAACCCTCCGGTTACAAGTCCAACGCTCTAACCACCAGGCCATCAAATCAAATCGAAGTTTATTTGTCACGTGCGCCGAATACAACAGGTGTAGACCTTACAATGAAATGCTTACTTACAGGCTCTAACCAACAGTGCAAAAAAGGTATTAGGTGAACAACAGGTAAGTAAAGAAATAAAAACACCAGTAAAAAGACAGTGAAAAATAACAGTAGCGAGGCTATATACAGTAGTGAGGATAATAAAGTAGTGAGGCTACATGCAGACACCGGTTAGTCAGGCTGATTGAGGTAGTATGTACATGTAGATATGGTTAAAGTGACTATGCATATATGATGAACAGAGAGTGGCAGTAGCGTAAAAAGGGGGTAGCCATTTGATTACCTGTTCAGGTAGTCTTATGGCTTGGGGTAAAACTATTGAGAAGCTTTTTTGTCCTAGACTTGACACTCTGGTACCGCTTGCCATGCGGTAGTAGAGAGAACAGTCTATGACTGGGGTAGCTGGGGTCTTTGACAATTTTTAGGGCCTTCCTCTGACACCGCCTGGTGTAGTCCTGGATGGAAGGTATCTTAGCCCCAGTGATGTACTGGGCCGTACACACTACCTCCTGTAGTGCCTTGCGGTCGGAGGCCGAGCAATTGCCGTACCAGGCAGTGATGCAACCAGTCAGGATGCTCTCGATGTTGCAGCTGTATAACCTTTTGAGGATCTCAGGACCCATGCCAAATCTTTTTAGTTTCCTGAGGGGGAATAGGCTTTGTCGTGCCCTCTTCACGACTGTCTTGGTGTTTTTGGACCATTCTAGTTTGTTGATGATGTGGACACCAAGGAACTTGAAGCTCTCAACCTGCTCCACTACAGCCCCGTCGATAAGAATGGGGGTGTGCTCGGTCCTCCTTTTCCTATAGTTCACAATCATCTCCTTAGTCTTGGTTACTTTGAGGGATAGGTTGTTATTCTGGCACAACCCGGCCAGGTCTCTAACCTCCTCCCTATAGGCTGTCAAGGCAAAGGGTGATTACTTTGAGGAATCCAAAATATATTTTGATTTTTTTAACACTTTTTTGGTTATGTGTTATTTCATAGTTGTGATGACTTCACAATTATTCTACAATGTTAGAATATTTGAAAAATAAAGAAAACCCCTTGAATGAGTACGTGTTCTAAAACTTTTGACCGGTAGTGTACATGGGGGTACATGTGTGTATAATCTAGTATGGTACATTTTTGTACCCAATATTTTGAATATGAAGGTACAATCTTCACACATATGTTGGGGGCGTGGCCTTCAGTTAGTTTTTTTGGCCACCCGTGAGTGGAAGTGTTTTACAAATTGGAGTGGTCTATGGTTATGTAAAGAAGAAATTTAGCATGTCCGGTACCAGTCCTGAAGTCTTTATAAAGGCTTAGATAAGAGCAACTGGACAATAAAAGGCTATAATTAAAATTGAAGTGATCTTAAGGCCAGGCACCACAGGTTTAAATTACATTTTTGATTCTTCTTATCAATTTTAAGACTTTTTGTTTTTAGTCATTTATTTGTAATTTTCAAAAATATATATTTTTTAAAAGTTGATGAATGAATATTTGCACTAGTTTACCATACTAACATCAAAATGTTATGAATTGTAAACACTTTTAAATGGACATAAATCCATCATATCAAAGCTTACAATGTTGAATCACAATGTAAAAGCCCATTTCATACAGAATGTTACAAACTAGACTAAATGTAGTAACTTACTTTGAAAATATGGTGATTGGGTCTAAATTGGAGTTTGGAGTTTATTAGTCTAAATTCAGTGTACTTGTCTGTAACTGCCATTACTCGAAAGTCAGAGTCTTCCCATACGCCAACAGATTTTTCTCAGCCTCAGAAGCATCTGCATTCAACACATCTTTACACATATTCTCCAGATTTATACATTGTGAATGGTTGATATGTTGTCAAATGTTTATTTTAGATTACATTTTCTTCCCCAAAATTTGACACATTCATTATACAGTTGAAGTCAGAAGTTTACATACACCTTAGCCAAATACATTTGAACTCTGTTTTTCACAATTCTTGACAATAAATCCTAGTAAAAATTCCCTGTCTTAGGTCACTTTATTTTAAGAATGTGAAATGTAATAGTAGAGAGAATTATTTATTTCAGCTTGTATTTCTTTCATCACATTCCCAGTGGGTCAGAAGTTTACATACACTCAATTAGTATGTGGTAGCATTGCCTTTCAATTGTTTAACTTGGGTCAAACGTTTTGGGTAGCCTTCCACAAGCTTCCCACAATAAGTTGGGTGAATTTTGTCCCATTCCTCCTGACAGAGCTGATTCGTAGGCGTCCTTGCTCGCACACGCTTTTTCAGTTCTGCTCACAAATGTTCTATGGGATTGAGGTCAGGGCTTTGTGATGGCCAGTCCAATACCTTGACTTTGTTGTCCTTAAGCCATTTTGCCACAACTTGGAAGTATGCTTGGGGTCATTGTCCATTTGGAAGACCCATTTGCGAACAAGCTTTAACTTCATGACTGATGTCTTGAGATGTTGCTTCAATATATCCACATCATTTTCATGCTTCATGATGCCATCTATTTTGTGAAGTGCACCAGTCCCTCCTGCAGCAAAGCACCCCCACAACGTGATGCTGCCACCCCCATGCTTCACAGTTGGTATGGTGTTCTTCGGTTTGCAAGCCTCCCCCTTTTTCCTCCAAACATAATGATGGTCATTATGACTAAACAGTTCTATTTTTGTTTCATCAGTCCAGAGGACATTTCTCCCAAAATTATGATCTTTGTCCCCATGTGCAGTTGCAAATCGTAGTCTGGCTTTTTTTATGGCGGTTTTGGAGCAGTGGCTTCTTCCTTGCTGAGCGGCCTTTCAGGTTTTGACGATATAGGACTCGTTTTACTGTGGTTATAGATAATTTTGTACCTGTTTCCTCCAGCATCTTCACAAGGTCCTTTGCTGTTGTTCTGGGATTGATTTGCACTTTTCGCAGCAAAGTACATTAATCTCTAGGAGACAGAACGTGTCTCCTTCCTGAGCGGTATGACGGCTGCGTGGTCCCATGGTGTTTATACTTGCGTACAATTGTTTGTACAGATGAACGTGGTACCTTCAGGCGTTTGCAAATTGCTCCCAAGAATGAACCAGACTTGTGGAGGTCTACAATTTTTGTCTGATTTCTTTTGCTTTCCCATGATGTCAAGCAAAGAGGCACTGAGTTTGAAGGTAGGCCTTGAAATATATCCAAAGGTACACCTCCAATTGACTCAAATTATGTCAATTAGCCTATCAGAAGCTTCTAAAGCCATGACAAAAGTTTCTGGAATTTTCCAAGCTGTTTAAAGGCACAGTCAACTTAGTGTATGTAAACTTCTGACCCACTGGAATTGTGATACAGTGAATTATAAGTGAAATAATCTGTCTGTAAACAATTTTTGGAAGAATTACTTGTGTCATGCACAAAGTAGATGTCCTATAGTTTGTTAACAATAAATTTGTGGAGTGGTTGAAAAACGAGTTTTAATGACTCCAACATAAGTGTATGTAAACTTCCGACTTCAACTGTACGTACCTTTCTTTAGAATGTAAAAACTATTAATCCACAATATCAAATCAAATGTATTTGTCACATGCACCGAATACAACAGGTGTAGATCTTACAGTGAAATGCTTACTTACAAGCCCTTAACCAATCTGCCTAAATATATATACATATTTTGACTGACTTCATCCAGTGGCCAGAAAACTTTTTTAGAATACATGCGCATACTTAATTAGATGTAACCTAATTTGCATACCATAGTTCAGAAAATGTGTAATGCAAAAAAGTATTATATTTGTGTCCACATTCAACTGGTAAAAGTTGATTGTGATATGATTCATGGAATAAAAATACCCTATTTGGGTGTGGTGCCTGGCCTTGACCCAACACTGAGAGACAATGTCAAGAGGTATGGATCTCTTGGTATAGTGGTTAAGGTGTTGGCTTGACAGTTGTTGGACTCTGGTTCAAGTCCTGGTCATGGCTGAATTAGCTACATCGGTGTCATAAGTAGGATTACAGAGAGGTGTGTGCATGTGAGGGTCTTGGTATAGAGAAGGAACAAACAGCTTTGTCACTGTGGTGGTACTCTAAAAAAGGCACATTTGTACCTTTTTCTATCTTGTCCCCTAAGGTACACAATTGCCTCTTTTAAGGTACAAACTACAAGGGTACAATTACCTTAGAGGGTACCACTACAGTGGAAAGTGTTTGTACCCCCCTTTACGTACAATTCTGTACCTTTTTTGTATGACCCTGTATGATCGACCATAAGTGCATGTGATACTGTCAACTCCGCTCCTCTTTATTGATCTGTAGGATCAGGAGGATCTGTCACTATGTGGTGACCATGCGCTACTTTGAGATGACCATCTTGCTGGTCATCGTGGCTAGCAGCATCGCTCTGGCTGCTGAAGACCCTGTGTGCACCAACTCTGACAGAAACAGGGTAAGTTCAATTTGAATCTGGAATGTTTGTGTCAGTGACGTGAAGATGTGTATTTCCTCTCACGTAATTGTTGGATGTGTTTATTTGCTTTTCTAGGTTCTCCGTTACTTTGATTACGTCTTTACTGGAGTCTTTACTTTTGAAATGATCATAAAGGTGAGATACTCAAAGAGAAATGATCAATTATGAACCTCCTAAAACTATGCACAGAAATACAACATTGTAACATTGTTTTCAGTGTAGTAACGTATGTTGTCTTATGTGTGTGTGTGCCTTTGTGTGTATCTATGTTGTTGTATGTGTGGGCACGTTCGTGTGTGTGGTTGTGTATCTATGTTGTCCTGTGTATGTGGGTGTGTGCGTGTGTCCTCCAGATGATTGACCTGGGCCTGCTTCTGCACGACGGCTCCTACTTCCGTGACCTGTGGAACATACTGGACTTCATCGTGGTGGTGGGAGCTCTGTTCGCCTTCGCTCTGACGTGAGTCACAATACTTCTGGTGCTGGATTAGTAATCACACTGACTCACTGACTCACATATATTATACACTGCACTGTAGCATATCTCCAAATATATAAAACTAAGTGTCTGACATGCATCTTCTGGTTGATGCCTCATGCGGTGATATAAATATTACATTTCTTATGTCTTTGTTTAACTCTATCCCCTCTGACAGGTGAACATGTTAAATAACTTTGTCTCTTGTTGGCTAACAGACTAGTAACGTAATCAAGTAGCTAGCTAGTGCACAAAAGATTCCGTTCTGGGTTGCGAGATTAATGAACTAATGAACTTCTCCCCTGCCTTATATATAGATATGGCTGTGTGTTGATTTCTCTGTTGTGGATGTAGCTGTAACTGTGATCCTCATTGTGTATCTCTATTTATGCTTCTATTTCTCTGTTGTTCCTGGGGAATTTATCACTGTTGGGGCTTCCAGGAATGTGATTGGGTAAAGCAAACACTTCTCACTCTCATACTTGTCATGTACAATTTGTCATACACTTCTCATAGAATTCTCATGCGTTTCCCATACTTCTTGTACACGATTCACCATGTCTTTTGTCTGATACTTCTCACTCAGCTACAAAACTTTAAAGTACTGAATACAAGTGAATTCATATTACTCTTTTAATCGTCTTTATAGTATTGTTTGTCATCAAAAGATAGATTGAGATCTTTTTTGTTAATGTGTGTGTGTGTTTATGTGCGCGTGTGTACTTGCACTCGCTTGTACATGTTTGCGTGTGTGTCTTCCCTGCCCCCACAGTACACTAAAACACATGTCTACATCAACAGGAACAACAAAGGCAGAGACATCAAGACCATCAAGTCCCTCAGGGTCCTGAGAGTCCTACGACCTCTGAAGACCATCAAGAGACTCCCCAAACTCAAGGTAATGTACTGTGTATATGTTCATATATGTTCATCTACCAACATGTCAATGTTTAGTTGACCTTGGCTTCTACATTAAAATGAATGAAACCCTTCAAGGAATTTCCAGTGAATGTGGGTTTTTACCTTCGATTTGTGCTACCATGTCATTATGTTATCATGTCTCCTTCTCCTACACAGGCAGTGTTTGACTGTGTGGTGACGTCCCTGAAGAACGTCTTCAACATCCTCATTGTCTACAAGCTCTTCATGTTCATCTTTGCTGTCATCGCCGTGCAGCTCTTCAAGGGAAAGTTCTTCTATTGCACAGACAGCTCCATGGACACAGAGAAGGAGTGCCAGTGAGTCAAACACACAGATATACACACTGCCTGCTGCCCCCTCTTACAGTACACACACTGGAACAAACAAAGATATACACATCGATCTTACTAATTTATCTCTTCATAACCGAATGAATAAATAAATACCATTAAGCTGTGATTTTGTGAGTGATCAGAGGAATCCCAACCTCCTCTGGCTCTGTCCCCTAACCACCATTCTGTTTCCTACAGAGGTTACTACATAGACTACGCTCGAGACAAGAAGGAAGTGAAGAAGAGGGAGTGGAAGAGACATGAGTTCCACTATGACAATGTCTGCTGGGCTCTGCTCACCCTCTTCACTGTTTCCACTGGAGAGGGCTGGCCGCAGTGAGTTCCTGATGTTCCCAGCCCTACACTCTTAAAAAAAGGGTTCCAAAAGTGCTCTTCGGCTGTCCCCATAGGAGAACCCTTTTTGGTTCCAGGTAGAACCCTTTTTGGTTCCAGGTAGAACGCTTTTTGTTTCCATGTAAAACCCTCTGTGGAAAGAGTTCTTCATGGAACCCAAAAGGGATCTACCTGAAACCAAAAAGGGCTCTTCAAACGGTTCTCTTATGGGGACAGCCGAAGAACCCTTTTAGGTTCTAGATAGCACCTTTTTATCTAAGAGTGTATGCTCTAACACCAAATGAATGCCATTTGATATAGGATTCAGAGAGACTGTTTAGACATTAGTGTTACTATTCTTTCTCTTTCTCTCTTTCTCTCTCCTTCCCTCCAGGGTCCTGCAACATTCTGTGGATGTGACAGAGGAGGACAGGGGTCCAAGTCGGGGCAACAGGATGGAGATGTCCATCTTCTACGTCGTCTACTTCGTGGTCTTCCCTTTCTTCTTTGTCAACATTTTCGTTGCTCTCATCATCATCACCTTCCAGGAACAGGGGGATAAGATGATGGAGGAGTGCAGCTTGGAGAAGAATGAGGTAGAGGACAGAAAAGCGCCAAACAAAGGCACTCCCAGTCTACTGTAGCTTAAACATACTTCACTCATACACATATTCTTACAACACAAATACATTGCATTCGGGAAAGTATTCAGACACCTTGACTTTTCCAACATTTTGTTATGTTAGTCATTCTAAAATTGATTAAATAAAGCAAAATACTCATCAGTCTACACACAATACCCCATAATGTGAAAACATAATGTGAAAACAGTTTATCATTTTTGATAAAATAAATAAAATAAATAAAATAAAAAAACACATACCTTATTTACATAAGTTTTCAGACTCTTTGCTATGAGCCTCGAAATTGAGCAATTTGAGCATCCTGTTTCCATTGATCATCCTTAAGATGTTTCTACAACTTGATTGGTCAACCTGTGGTAAATTCAATTGTTTGGACATGATTTGGAAAGGCACACACCTGTCTATATAAGGTCCCACAGTTGACAGTGCATGTCGAGCAAAAACCAAGGAATTGTCCATTGTCCAGCTACGAGACAGGATTTTGTCGAGGCACAGATCTGGGGACGGGCACCAAAACATTTCTGCAGCATTGAAGGTCCCCAAGAACACAATGGCCTCCATCATTCTTAAACAACTCTTCCTAGGGCTGGCCGCCCGGCCAAACTGAACAATCGGGGAGAAAGGCCTTAGTCAGGGAGGTGGCCATAACTCAACACACAGCCATTAATGTCTAAACCGCTGGCAACAAAAGTGAGTACACCCCTAAGTGAAAATGTCCAAATTGGGCCCAAAGTGTCAATATTTTGTGTGGCCACCATCATTTTCCAGGACTGCCTTAACCCTCTTGGGCATGGAGTTCACCAGAGCTTCATAGGTTGCCACTGGAGTCCTCTTCCACTCCTCCATGACAACATCACGGAGCTGGTGGATGTTAGAGACCTTTCACTCCTCTAGCTTACGTTTGAGGATGCCCCACAGATGCTCAATAGGGTTTAGGCCTGGAGACATGCTTGGCCAGTCCATCACCTTTACCCTCAGCTTCTTTAGCAAGGCAGTGGTCGTCTTGGAGGTGTGTTTGGGGTCGTTATCATGTTGGAATACTGCCCTGCGGCCCAGTCTCCGAAGGGAGGGGATCATGCTCTGCTTCAGTATGTCACAGTACATGTTGGCATTCATGGTTCCCTCAATGAACTGTAGCTCCCCAGTGCCGGCAGCACTCATGCAGCCCCAGACCATGACACTCCCACCACCATGCTTGACTGTAGGCAAGACACACTTGTCTTTGTACTCCTCACCTGGTTGCCGCCACACACGCTTGACACCATCTGAACCAAATAAGTTGATCTTGGTCTCATCAGACCACAGGACATGGTTCCAGTAATCCATGTCCTTAGTCTGCTTGTCTTCAGCAAACTGTTTGCATCTTTAGAAGAGGCTTCCTTCTGGGACGACAGCCATGCAGACCAATTTGATGCAGTGTACGGCGTATGGTCTGAGCACTGACAGGCTGACCCCCCACCCCTTCAACCTCTGCAGCAATGCGGGCAGCACTCATACGTCTATTTCCCAAAGACAACCTCTGGATATGACGCTGAGCACGTGCACTCAACTTCTTTGGTCGACCATGGCGAGGCCTGTTCTGAGTGGAACCTGTCCAGTTAAACCGCTGTATGGTCTTGGCCACCGTGCTGCAGCTCAGTTTCAGGGTCTTGGCAATCTTCTTATAGCCCAGGCCATCTTTATGTAGATCAACAATTCTTTTTTTCAGATCCTCAGAGAGTTCTTTGCCATGAGGTGCCATGTTGAACTTCCAGTGACCAGTCAGTATGAGGAAGTGTGAGAGCGATGACACCAAATTTAACACACCTGCTCCACATTCACACCTGAGACCTTGTAACACTAATGAGTCACATGACACCGGGAAGGGAAAATGGCTAATTGGGCCCAATTTGGACATTTTCACTTAAGGGTGTATTCACTTTTGTTGCCAGCGGTTTAGACATTAATGGCTGTGTGTTGAGTTATTTTGAGGGGACAGCAAATTTACACTGTTATACAAGCTGTACACTCACTACTTTACATTGTAGCAAAGTGTCATGTCTTCAGTGTTGTCACATGAAAAGATATACTCAAATATTTACAAAAATGTGAGGGGTGTACTCACTTTTGTGATATACTGTATGTAAATGTGATATTTCAGTTTTTTTCTTTTTGTATATTTGCAAACATTTCTAAAAAACAGCTTTTTCTTTGTCATTATGGGGTAATGTGTGTAGATTGATGAGGGGGGAAAAAAACAATGTAAAACATTTTAGAATAAGGCTGTAATGTAACCAAATGTGGAATAAGTCAAGGGGTCTGAATACTTTCCGAATGCACTGTATATAAAACAAACACAGCAGTTCATGAAATTGATACACCTACAATAACCATCTTGGTATCTTGATCAGATATACACTTTTTATTGATCACAATACTCGTAACAGTTTAATTCCTGATTTTTCCCTCTTCTTTTTGTTATCTGTCCATCAGAGGGCATGCATTGACTTTACCATCAGTGCCAAGCCCCTGACCTGCTACATGCCTCAGAACAGACAGACCTTCCAGTACCGGCTGTGGCACTTCGTGGTGTCACCGTCGTTTGAGTACACAGTGCTGGTCATGATTGCCCTCAACACTGTGGTGCTCATGATGAAGGTATGGAACCTATATATTTTTATTTCACCTTTATTTAACCAGGTAGGCAAGTTGAGAACAAGTTTTAATTTACAACTGCGACCTGGCCAAGATAAAGCAAAGCAGTTCGACACATACAACAGCACAGCGTTACACATGGAGTAAACAAAACATACAGTCAATAATACAGTAGAAAAACAAATCTATATACAATGTGTGCAAATAAGGTAAGATAAGGAAGGTAAGGCAATAAATAGGCCATGGTGGCGAGGTAATTACAATATAGCAATTAAACACTGGAATGGTAGATGTGCAGTAGATGAATGTGCAAAGTAGAAATACTGGGGTGCAAAGGAGCAAGATAAATAAATAAATACAGTAGGGGATGAGGTAGTTGGTTTGGCTATTTGCAGATGGGCTACATACAGGTGCAGAGATCTGTGAGCTGCTCTGACAGCTGGTGGTTAAAGCTAGTGAGGGAGATAAGCGTCTCCAGTTTCAGTGATATTTGTAGTTCGTTCCAGTCATTGGCAGCTTAGAACTGGAAGCAAAGGCGGCCAAAGTAGGAATTGGCTTTGGGGGTGACCAGTGAGATATACCTGCTGGAACGCATACTACGGGTGTTTTCTGCTATGGTGACCAGCGAGCTGAGATAAGGCAGGGCTTTACCTAGCAGGGACTTGTAGATGACCTGGAGCCAGTGGGTTTGGCGACGAGTATGAAGTGAGGGCCAGCCAACGAGAGCGTACAGGTCGCAGTGGTGGGTAGTATATGGGGCTTTGGTGACAAAACGGATGGCACTGTGATAGACTGCATCCAATTTGTTGAGTAGAGTATTGGAGGCTATTTTGTAAATGACATCGCCGAAGTCGAGGATCGGTAGGATGGTCAGTTTTACGAGGGTATATTTGGCAGCATGAGGGAAGGATGTTTTGTTGCGAAATAGGACGCCAATTCTATATTTAATTTTGGATTGGAGATGTTTGATGTGAGTCTGGAAGGAAGGTTTAGAGTCTAACCAGACACCTAGGTATTTGTAGTTGTCCACGTAATCTAAGTCAGAACCGTCCAGAGTAGTGATGCTGTACGAGCGGGCAGGTGCGGGCAGCGATCGGTTGAAGAGCATGCATTTAGTTTTACTTGCATTTAAGAGCAGTTGGAGGCCACGGAAGGAGAGTTGTATGGCATTGAAGCTCGACTGGAGGGTAGTTAACACAGTGTCCAAAGAAGGGCCAGAAGTATACAGAATGGTGTCGTCTGCATAAAGGTGGATCAGAGACTCACCAGCAGCAAGAGCAACATCATTGATGTATACAGAGAAGAGAGTCGGCCCAATAATTGAACCCTGTGGCACCTCCATAGAGACTGCCAGAGGCCCGGACAACAGGCCCTCTGATTTGACACACTGAACTCTACCGGAGAAGTAGTTGGTGAACCAGGCGAGGCAATCATTTGAGAAACCAAGGCTGTTGAGTCTGCCGCTAAGGATGTGGTGATTAACAGAGTCGAAAGCCTTTGCCAGGTCAATGAATACGGCTGCACAGTAATGTCTCTTATCGATGGCGGTTATGATATCGTTTAGGACCTTGAGCGTGGCTGAGGTGCACCCATGACCAGCTCTGAAACCAGATTGCATAGCGAAGAAGGTACGGTGGGATTCGAAATGGTCGGTAATCTGTTTGTTAACTTGGCTTTCGAAAACCTTAGCAAGGCAGGGTAGGATAGATATAGGTCTTTAGCAGTTTAGGTCAAGAGTGTCTCCCCCTTTGAAGAGGATACGAAAGAGAGGTTGAACAGGCTAGTAGTAGGGGTTGCTACAATTTCAGCAGATCATTTTTGAAAGAAAGGGTCCAGATTGTCTAGCCCGGGTGATTTGTAGGGGTCCAGAGTTTGCAGCTCTTTCAGAACATCAGCTAACTGGATTTGGGAGAAGGAGAAATGGGGGAGGCTTGGGCGAGTTGCTATGGGGGGTTCTGGGCTGTTGACCAGGGTAGGGTTAGCCAGGTGGAAAGCATGGCCAGCCGTAGAAAAATGCTTAGTGAAATTCTCAATTATAATGGATTTATCGGTGGTGACAGAGTTTCCTATCCTCAGTGCAGTGGGCAGCTGGGAGGAGGTGCTCTTATTCTCCATGGACTTTACAGTGTCCCAGAACTTTTTTGAGTTTGTGTAACAGGAAGCAAATTTATGCTTGAAATAGCTAGCCTTAGCTTTCCTAACTGCCTGTGTATATTGGTTCCTAACTTCCCTGAAAAGTTGCATATCACGGGGGACTGTTTGATGCTAATGCAGAACGCCACAGGATGTTTTTGTGCTGGTCAAGGGCAGTCAGGTCTGGAGAGAACCAAGGGCTATATCTGTTCCTGGTTCTAATTAACAGAATTTTAACACAGTTTATAAACATGACATATGTGCAGGCCTTTGTTAGAATGTAGTGTCACTCTCAAAGTCTCAAATCCATAGGAGAAAGCCCAGTGTGCCCCTGTTTGTCTGATAACAGTTTAATATATCTCAGACTCTTTGTATTAAATATGTTACCCTCTTCTTTGCCATCGCTCTGCAGAGGTTGACATCTATTGTCATGAGTTGTACCCTGGAGGCAGAACTGAGAGGTTTCCACAAGATGGGCCAGCTGCAAAGTCAAAATTGGCTATATCGTAAAGATAGGTTAAAACAAAAATGTGCTTTTGGGTCTTAATTTAAGGTTAGAGTTAGGTATTAGGGTTAGCAGTGTGGTTAAAGTTAGGGTTATGTTTAAAATCAGATTTTATGACTTGGCTAGTAACCACTCTGCAGAGCTGCCTCCAGTACATGAGACATCTCAATAAATGCCAACCTGCTCACTGTTTGATACATCCCGGTATTACCCTAACTGTGTCCTGTTTATCTGCAGTACAACTCCGCTCCAGCAGCGTATGATACAGTATTGAAGCACCTGAACACAGCCTTCACTGTTCTCTTCTCCCTGGAGTGTATCCTCAAGATTATGGCCTTTGGTTTTGTGGTGAGCAAGACAGTAGGACATTAGTGAACTGTTGGCAAAATGTAATTAACTGATCCAATGACATGGTAGCATGTTCAGATATAATACTTTCCATTCAAGAAAGAAGCCTTGCCATTTTACAGTGGTGTTCATTTGTCCCCTGACAGAACTATTTCCGAGACACTTGGAACATTTTTGATTTCATCACCGTGCTCGGCAGCATCACTGAGATCATTGTGGATTTACAGGTAATATTTCACTCTAGCTCTTTCACCTTTACTTTATAACAATTCTTATTCACAAGGTGGTAGTGCTGTAAAGATTTTTCTCTCAGTAAAAACTAGGCTATGAAAGTTGTAAACTCACATGTTCACTTGAGTGCCTTTCAATCAAATCTCTATATGTCCCTATCTGCCTATGTCTTTGCCTTTCTCTAACACCTTCTCTCTCCCCGGACCCTTCTCCTTTCTGTTTATTCCTTGCCGTCTCCACCTCTCTATATTTCCTATGGTCTGTCTATCTCAGTCAATAAACACGTTCAACATGAGTTTCCTGAAGCTGTTTCGGGCTGCCAGGCTGATCAAGCTGTTGAGGCAGGGCTACACCATACGAATCCTGCTCTGGACCTTCGTACAATCCTTTAAGGTCAGCCATGTTCTCCCCTACTTTTACCATCCCTCATGTCCACTTAATAAATATCCAACTTTGTTAATTTAAATGGTTTTCAGTCTTTATTTTGTATGTCCCTGGTCCCAGTACACTTCGATGGACCTACAGCAGTGGTCACCAACCTTTGAGTTAAGATCACTTTCGCAGTAAAAAACGCAAGCCAAGATCTACCGCTCACATTTATTTTTTTACTTGACTTAATAAATGTAACATTAAACTAATAAAAACAGTTCCGTATGAATGAGGTTTGTACAGTAGGTCTAATACATCATCACAGCATATTGGAGATATGCCTGGCCTGCCAATATTGTTCTTCTCAGACCATATTATATTTGAAAACTCAAGCTAGGATAACAAAATAGATCATTTGGTGTAGCACTTGCGAGGCACAGCTGAGCATATATTGTAATAATTTGCTAATAATTAAAACATTTATTTTACTGGACTGATGGTACCTGCACCTGCGTCATGGTGCTTTCAAGACAATTGGGAACTCAGAAAAAAGGTCAAATCATGACGTCAGTGATGAAATAGGCGCTCTAAAAAGATGCCAGAGTTTCAGTTGGATGACCGTTCAAAACGATTTTCCCCAGTCTTTTTCACATAGTTTACAGTTGTCTTGAAGTTCTGAATTTGGAAGTCGGAGACTTCCAAGTTCCCAGTTTATTTTACATGGCATTAGTCTCAGTGAAGGGAGGGAGAGAGCAGCAGAGGGTCCGCCTCTCACCGTCTCTGCTCTCTTCTTCCTGTCCTCTGGTGAGACTGACCAGAGAGAGGGCCAGTCTTCCACCTGATGGTGAAAAAAGAGTTCAAATCAAATCACATTTTATTGGTCACATACACGTGTTTAGCAGATGTTATTGTGGGTGAAGCGAAATGCTTGTATTTCTAGCTCCGACAGTTCAGCAATATCTAACAATTTCACAACATATACAGTTGAAGTCGGAAGTTTACATACACCTTAGCCAAATACATTTAAACTCAGTTTTTCACAATTCCTGACATTTAATCCTAGTAAACATTGCCTGTCTTAGGTCAGTTAGGATCACCACTTTATTTTAAGAATGTGAAATGTCAGAATAATAGTAGAGAGAATGATTTATTTCAGCTTTTATTTCTTTCCTCACATTCCCAGTGAGTCAGAAGTTTACATACACTCAATTAGTATTTGGTAGCATTGCCTTTAAATTGTTTAACTTGGGTCAAACATTTCAGGTAGCCTTCCACAAGCTTCCCACAATAAATTGGGTGAATTTTGGCCCATTCCTCCTGACAGAGCTGATGTAACTGAATCAGGTTTGTAGGCATCCTTGCTCGCACATGCTTTTTCAGTTCTGCCCACAAATGTTCTATATGATTAAGGTCAGGGCTTTGGGATGGCCACTCCAATACCTTGACTTTGTTGTCCTTAAGCCATTTTGCCACAACTTTGGAAGTATGCTTGGGGTCATTGTCCATTTGGAAGACCCATTTGAGACCAAGCTTTAACTTCCTGACTTATGTCTTGAGATGTTGCTTCAATATATCCACATCATTTTAAAGGCACAGTCAACTTAGTGTATGTAAACTTCTGACCCACTGGAATTGTGATACAGTGAATTATAAGTGAAATAATCTGGCTGTAAACAATTGTTGGAAAAATTACTTGTGTCATGCACAAAGTAGATGTCCTATCTGACTTGCCAAAACTATAGTTTGTTAACAAGAAATGTGTGGAGTGGTTGAAAACAAGTTTTAATGACTCCAACCTAAGTGTATGTTAACTTCAGTCTTCAACTGTACCTAATACACACAAATATAAGTAAAGGAATGGAATTAAGAATATATAAATATATGGACGCGCAATGTCAGAGCGGCGTAGACTAAGATACAGTAGAATAGTATATAATATAGTATATACATATGAGATGAGTAATGTAAGATATGTAAACATTATTAAAGTGACTAGTGAAAGATTATTGGAATCTGTGTGGGAAGCTGGACAGGTAGGATGACTGACAGTGAAGGTGAACAGGTGGTCACTGAATGGATGAGACTGAGGCAGGCATTCCTTTAACCATAAAGTGGTATATTTACTGGGTAGTCTGTCTGTGCTGCATAACAAAGGAAACAGAATAACATGTATCCAATCAAATTCATAATCACAAAGGTCAAATCATAAAAATCATTCTCATTATTAGCATAATTAGGTAATTCAGCAATTCAGTTCAATAAGAAGTCAATAGGAATAATCATTGAGTCATTTAGGCTCATAACTATTCATCATAATCAGGAGAATAATAATACAAACAATTAAATCAGTGATTGGTTATTCAGTCTATAATCTCCATCAGTTTTATATCAGAATTGATCAGTTCAGCAAACAATAATGACGTTTCATATTTCACCCTTTTAGGCTTGTCTTCATATGTACATGTAATTTCATTACATATTAACCAGATATCAATGGCATAATTGGCCTGTGATGATTGTCCATTTACATTACGCGATAGGTTTGAAGCGTGCGCTCCAAGCCGCGTTCCACGGTAATAACTATAAACAATAACTGACAGCCCGCTATCCCGATCGCAACAGATAGTTCAGATGAAAGGTAACAGATTCGGTGAATTTGCGTGGATTCATGGACGCACAGAATGTCTGGATTAGACGGAGTTGAAAGCAGCGAGGTCGGGCGATAGCGATTTCCTCCTTTTAATGAGTTGAGATCTGTCGGACATTCCACCTGACCTAATTAAAGCGCCCCTGGCCCAGCTGAGCAAGTGGCCATGAATTAGAGGATTATTCCACCAACTCCATGGGCCTTTTCTACAACTAGTGTTCCATGTATTAAAGTGGCCAGTGATTTCAAGTCTATGTATATAGGCAGCAGCCTCTAATGTGATAGTGATGGCTATTCATCAGTTTGATGGCCTTGAGATAGAAGCTGTTTTTCAGTCTCTTGGTCCCAGCTTTGATGCACCTGTACTGACCTCGCCTTCTGGATGATAACGGGGAGAACAGGCAGTGGCTCGGGTGGTTGTTGTCCTTGATGATCTTTTTGGCCTTCCTGTGGCATCGGGTGCTGTAGGTGTTCTGGAGGGAAGGTAGTTTGCTGTGGCCAGGGTCGTGGAAGCTGTAGGTAAAACAGTGAATTGAGCTATCCGATTGGCCAGCACAGTAGGCGCACTCGATTTAGCTACAGATCTCCCGCAGTTTGTATTTTCAGACAAATGGAATGGTTCAAAAGGGAACACTTTGCCTACCCAGTGCACAGGGCTTCTGAATCAAGTGCATCTAGTGCACAACACAAAAAAAAGGAGCGTTAGCCTTAATCGTTGGCTTTTCTACAGAAGTGTTTGGTGATCGACTAGGAATGCCTTGAAGACCACTGACCTACAGTATGCTGCTAGAGTGTATGCTATTGGGAAAACCAAACAGTTATTTATCTCTTTGTATCTCTTCTTCTCTCCAGGCCCTTCCTTATGTGTGTCTGCTCATCGCCATGCTGTTCTTCATCTATGCCATCATTGGGATGCAGGTAAAGCATCCAAACGCTTAAATGCTTTACAATGGTAACTTCAGCCTCAAAGGCATGGATCATCAACTAGATTCAGCAGCGGATGATCAGGGCGCCGGAACATACAGTAATTACCAATAGTTACCAAGAAGCCCAAACAGATATAACATTTGACTTAAACATAATTGTTTCCAGAGGCGCAGCTTTCACTGGGGACATATCCCCCACACATTCTGAAATTGCATTTTTGTCCCCCCCCAGTTTTATCATTGGAATGTGATACAAAACGAGGCAATTGTGTGCTTTAGGACCGTACAGACACCTCCGAGCGGTCGGGTAGGCTGTTTGGAGTGTTTCTCCGACTGTATAAAAATACAGAAAAAATTATGTATCCCCCACTTCTAAAACCAAAGTTGCGCCCCCGATTTAATTTCAAACAATGTTTACATTTGTATATCATACCTTGTATCTCTCTATTATACGTGGGAATACTTTGGAACAGATTTCCAAAATTAAAATCACTTGGAGCTGATTTGTTAGTGTTTTAACAGTATTTTATGTCCCCCCAAAAATAATACATGTATTTATTTTTTGCTCCGAAAATATGGGGGGGCCGCTTGTTGGGGAACCCTGCTCAAAGGGATGTTGTATCGTGTTTTTTTCTCACCTGATCCACACAAGGTGTTTGGAAACATCAAACTGAACGACGAAAACCACATAAACCAGCACAACAACTTCAAGACCTTCTCCGGTGCACTGATGCTTCTCTTCAGGTGGGCGCATTGAGAAGGACTCGGAAGCCGAACTGAGATATTCAAAACTATAAGTAGATGATTATGCTGACTGATGATGAATTAATGTATTGGTTAATGTTTAATTGACTAATTGGTTGATCAAATAATTGCTTGCTTGCTTGATTAATTAATTGACTCATTGATTAACTCATTGATTGACAGGAGTGCGACCGGGGAGTCATGGCAGGAGATCATGCTATCGTGTCTGGGGGGGCAGGAGTGTGAACCAGACTCGTCAATGGCACCCATGACCATGTCCCCTGACCACGAGGGAGGCTGTGGGACTGACTTCGCCTACTGCTACTTTGTCTCCTTCATCTTTTTCAGCTCCTTCCTGGTGAGGACACTCCAGAAATACCCTTCTTCTCCTTACCTCCACTATTTGTTAGTGCTCTTCTCTCTCTCTCTCTCTCTCTCTCTCTCTCTCTCTCTCTCTCTCTCTCTCTCTCTCTCTCTCTCTCTCTCTCTCTCTCTCTCTCTCTCTCTCTCTCTCTTTCTCTGTCACTCACACTCTCTCTTTCTGTCCATCCTACTGATACACAAAGTACTGTACATTTTGATTGTGCTACACAAATACACTTTCTCTCCCCTCTGTCAGCACTCTCTGTCCATCTTTTTTTTTCTCATACTTAAAAGCAGTTATTTTTATTTTTTTAGTATAGCACATACTGTATATTTCTACATACACATATGCTGTCCTTCACACGTCCTCTACTCTTGTGTGACTCTGTAGATGTTGAATCTGTTTGTGGCTGTGATCATGGATAACTTTGAGTACCTGACCAGAGACTCTTCCATCCTGGGACCTCATCACCTGGATGAGTTTGTCCGTGTCTGGGGAGAGTACGATCGCGCAGCATGGTGAGAGATAAGAACCCCACCATGTCTCAACTTTGCCCAGCAGAGGGCAGTGTATTGATTCACTAAAGACAAAATAGGCCTAAACTGCCTTAATTCCTGTACAAGATTTGCCAACCTGTTCTGTTTCAAACTTACACAAACTCGTAATGAATGCCTCTACCTTTTCCTTTTTTCCTCAACTCTCTCTCTCTCCTTCCTCATTTTCTCTGTTTCCTCCGTAGTGGGCGTATACACTACACTGCCATGTATGAGATGTTGACCCATATGTCTCCACCCCTTGGTCTGGGGAAGAAATGCCCCAGAGGTATGGCCTACAAGGTATGGGAGAAACAATTATTTTCTTCTTTTTAAATTAGGATAGAGAAATATTTAAGTTGTTTTGCTGTAAAGCAAGTTGGACGCTCTCTCTCTCTCTGTCCTTCCTTCCTTCCTTCATTCCTTCCTTCTTCCCTCTCTCTCCCCCCTCTCCCCCTCTCTCCACAGAGGCTGGTGTTGATGAACATGCCAGTGGATGAGGACATGACAGTCCACTTCACCTCCACCTTGATGTCTCTCATCCGCACCGCTCTAGAGATCAAGATCGCACGAGGTCAGGGAATGAGTTGAGTTTGAAACCACCATGCATCACTGCATCTGCATGTGTTTATCCAGTTTAGACTTGGTCTTCCATCTTAAGCCTGGAGATCCACACATCCTAGGGAGGCAGGCTTTTGGTCCAGCCCATTACTGGTAACACACCTGATTCAACTTATAAATGGCTTGATGATTGGTTGAGTAGTTGAATCAGGAAATTCAGCAAAATCAACCATTTCCACTGCCTGTGTATAATGGATAAATAAATATCTATTTTATTGTGCTCCAGGTGGGGAGGACCGAGTAGCTCTGGACACTGAGCTACAGAAGGAGATCAGTTTGATATGGCCGTACCTCCCCCAGAAGACCCTGGATGTACTGGTGCCCATCAACAAAGGTCAGACCCACGTTAGAGAGATTTGGAGAGGTAGAGCTGGGAGGCAGTCAGTCACTCAATGACTAGCAATCTAACTGTGTTTGTGTCTTACAGATTCCGACATGACAGTAGGTAAGATATATGCCTCCATGATGATCATGGACTACTTCAAACAGAACAAAGCCAAGAAGCTGAGAGCACAGCTTGAAGCACAGGTCAGATATACACACTATATAAACATCATATATACTGTATAAACCTCACTTCTCTTTTGTATAAGATTATCATGGCATCTGATATGTTTACACAACCCAGTGCCTGTAGTGATACATTGCTTGGTGTGGTCTCCTCTACAGAAGGCCAGCCTGATGCCGTTCAAGAGACTGGATGCCTCGACACTCTCTGAAGACATTCTGCACAACGCCCATCCCCTGCCCTGCATGTCCCTCAGTGCCGGCTCCGCCCTGTGAGTCAATCCACGCTCAGTGTGTGTGTGTGTGTGGATGTGTTTAACTATACTTGTGGGGACCTTGTGGGGACCACAAAACACTTCTTACGCAAAACTTAAGCTTCTTAAGAAAAAAAAAAGTTCATAAATGCAATTCCTCAACAATATCTTAAGATTTAATGATTTTCTTACAAACTTCTCAAATATCTTTTTTACATATCTTCTTAAAATGTTTCTTGCTAGGCAACTGTTTTAGGTAGCTATCTAGCTAGCAATGGCAATCATGTTAGCCTATTTCTCACTGAGATTACTGTTCTAAAACATGTTCTTGGGTTCAAAATAATCAATACTGAAACTTTCAGATGAAGTTTGTGTGAATTAAACATGTTCAATTGCTTTCCTGAGCTTTTTCTCTCACTGCCCTGAGTTTAAGACAAGGGTTTAGCTATCTTGGAATTAAGAACATTTTCAATAACTTCCTTTTCAAGAATCAAATTTCTTCTTAACTTTTTGCTTAACGAGAAACATTAGACATAGCGCAATACATTTTCCAATAGCCATTATGACGAATAGCAACTTTGCTTAACTTTCTTCTCAAGTCTATAGTAAAGGGAAAAATGGCAGTTAAGAAGAAATTTATTTTTGTGAATCTGGGCACAGAAGTCCCCACAAGAATAGTAAACAAACAAAAATTTGACCAACTGGGGACATTTTGTTAGTCCCCACAAGGTCAAATGCTATTTCTAGGGGGTTTAGGGTTAAGGTTAGAATTAGGGTCAGGGTTAGGAGCTAGGGTTAGTTTTAGGGTTAGGTTTACAGTTAAGGTTAGGTTTTCAGGTTAAGGTTAGAGAAAATAGGATTTGGAATGGGACTGAATTGTGTGTCCCTGCAAGGTTAGTTGTTCAAGACTGTGTGTGTGTGTGTGTGTGCATGTGCGTGTGTGTGTGTGTTGTGCCTTTAGTAAGTATTTGACAGTATTTCCTGTGGGGCTTGACTCCATCTGTAGGACCAGAGGAGGCCTGGTGGCGTTGAGTCCTCTCTCCCAGGACCTGTTCACCATGCAGCCCATGACTTCTGATCAGGACACCAGCAGTCAACACTCCAGGGTAAGGAGAAGTACCAAGGACTACGTACTGCACTGTAGAAACGTATCACAGGAGTACTGTACATTACACTAAACTAGCACAGCCACCAACACATAGTACACCAACAAAGGAGCCTTTATATAATTTAGTAAGCGTACAATGATAGCTCTATAAGGCCCTTTGCTGGGAGCCGAAAGGAAAAAGAAAAATCGCAATGATATAGTAGCTATGGAAAAAATATGAAATACTGCACAATGGAAACCAAACCTCCTGCGGTAAAGCTCAATATCAACCCACACATAGACAATAATGAATCAATGACACATCTTGTAGTAATGGTTAGGGCCAGTTGTTTTAGTTGGTTTTGTGTTTTGTTTTCCTATTATTTTGCAGGGAATGCTATTTGTAGATCAGTGATTCTACACCTCACTTTGTTCAAGCCGATTCTCTCCAATGGACTTGGCAGTTGTAGCAAAAAGTTGGTCAATTAGGCTACGTTTATACAGGCAGCACAATTCTGATATTTTTTACCAACAACATCAGATCTTTTTGCTGATCTGATTGGTCAAAAGACCAATTAGTGAAAAAAAGATCAGATTTGAGCTGCCTGTGTAAACGCAGCCTAATTCAGCCATCTTTAGCTACAACTTCCGAGTCCGTTGGAGAGGATCGACTTGAGTGAGGTGTAGAATCACTGCTCTACAAATAGTGGGCTGCCTGTTTAAACGCAGCCCTAGAGGCAGTTTAAGGGGAGAGTCAATGACCACATTTACATGCACACCAATACCCCATTATTATTCGGAATACTCAAGTATTCTGTTTTTGGAGAAAACGCAATAACTCAAACAGTGGAAAGATTGGTCCTGTGCAAAATGTCCAAATGTCATCAGTTTAACCGGTTTTAAGGAAATAAAAAAGCTGAGAAAACGACGAAACACCTTTCTGATAAGACTTCAGTTTGTCTCAAGTGCATTTTTTACGTGGTTAAAATACTGTCTGCTTGCATAAGTGTCAAAGATGAAAGATGACACATTCTCAAGAGATGCTGAAAGAAAGAAATATTTCTCCTCTCGTGTTCCTGAGACAAAATTAACATTTGTTGTATCATTTCACTGCAAGAAATTCAGAATTCTGGTTAAGGTGTTTGCTTGACAGTTGCTAGACCTGGGTTTGAGTCCTGGTCGGGGCTACCCCACGAATTTGCTACAACACACTTCCATGGTTGGTTTAGTTGACTCGCCCCTTAAACAGCACCTAATTTACCCATTTTTAGCTACACTTCTGACTCTGTTGGAGAGGATCAGCTTGAGCAAAGTGAAGTGTAGAATATCTGATCTACAAATAGTATTCCCTGCCAAGTAATAGGCTTTTAATTAAGATTCGAAGAGCTACGCCTCCCCTGGCTTAGGCGATTCCCCCACCAAACACTCACGCACAACCAGACATTGATTGATTGATTGGTTGGAGACAACTTGTGTCAATTAAAGAAGATTATCTAGGATATTTTACCTGCAGCAAACCTAGTGGATAATGCTGGAAATACCAGTCAAAGAAAAACATTTAGAAAAAAACTACTGGCCCTAGTAATGGTTGAATGAAGATACTAGTAGTACATTGCAAAGCATGGCATTGATGTTTCTAGGTGTTTCTGTCCTTGCCAAGTTGTAGTCCGGTTAGTGGAGGTTTGAAAGGAGATGTTGTCATTCTCACTGCTCATTGTACTGTTTCTATGCTATTTGGTTGAACTGGTCTGCAGTGTACTTTTGCCCTATAGGAATGTCACGACTTTGACTCTTGATATCTGTTAGTGTTTGCCTTCTTCTATGTATATTTTCACTGGGGAGTAACATGACTGGCTTTAAAGCAGGTGAACTTGTCTGGCTCAGTATGTTTGGTGCATCCAGATCTGAACTTGCATGAGTGAATGTGTAACAGCCTGATAGTTGTTCTGTCCTCTCTCTTCTCGTTTATTGTTGTAGCAATGTGCTTATGTCGCCGTCTCCTTACGCCCTCTGACTCTTTCTCCTACTCTTGTTTTGCCCAATCCTTCTGGGGTCAGTCTCCTTGTTTTCATTGGTTGTTAATCTGTGGCTCTTTGGCTGGAATGGCTTCTGATTGGTTGGTGATGATGGAATGGCTTAAGTTATCTCCCAATTGCAGAAAGGCACTCGCATATTATTACGATGTAACATTGGCTGAAACCCTCCTTGGCTGGAACCCCGAAAGGCAGTTAGTCCCGGTATTAAACTGACCAGCCTGATCTGTACTGTACTCTATCTCTCCCCTCGCCCCTCTCTCTGTCTCTGGTCTCATATAGGTGAGTGCAGGGGAGTTCAGTGGGTTGATTCCTGACCCACTGGAGCTCCCGTTTGGCAAGGGGCTGTGTGTACGGGCCTCCTCCATGCCCCGTCTGGCTGTAGAGCCACAGGTACTGCCCTCTGACCACACTGACTCCTCCAGGGGCCAGAAGGGCCCTGGGCAGCAAGGTGGCCCCAGAGTGTGACATGCATGTCGGTTTGACAGAGGACGACGACCAGGCTACACTGGTTGTGCCGTTTGGAGAGAAAAAGGGGTTTATGTGTCTTCTGTTTGCTGCTGGGTTTCTGGAGAGGGATAATGAACATGGATGTTTCAAAGGAATGCTAGAGTTTCAGAATGGGGTTTGATTGATTCTGGGTTAGATTGATTCTGGGTTACTGGTATGTTTTGTCTCTGTCTTGCGCTAAACAGTGAGTTGAAGAGTAATAAGTTGAAGCATCCTAGTTGATCAGTTAATTTCCTGGAATAGTGAGCATGGATATGGATTAAAAACAGTGAATGATGCATGGATCGACAGATGGATGGATTTCTTCGAAAATAACAAAACCTATTTTATGGTATATGTGGGTATTTAGTTGTGTCTCCCTCTGTGTGCGTGTGTGTGTGTGTGCGTGCACGTGTGTGCGTGTGCAGACGGAGATGGCCAGTGGCTCCATGAAGCGGTCCTCGTCCACTGTGGCTGACCAGAGGGTTAATGGCCTGTGGCAGGAGGAGAAGAAGAGTCCTGATAGACTGTACAGACCACGCCACAAGAGCTACAAGGCTGCCGGTCAGTTTCCACTCTCCAATTCCCACTCATGTGACCTCTCCTCTTATCTCTCCCACTGGCATGATGAGGGATGTTACTGTGTGGTTATTGTTTGCATGTGTTAATATGTCAAGTTCTCCTCCCTGCATTTTCCCTTTCCTTTCTAATCTTTATCCTACATAAAAGTTCTGCTTTTTATTTTATTTTATCCTAAGTGCATCAATGATCTACCTGTCAACATACTTTTTAATGATCTACAGTGTTTAAAAAAAATCTATATATTTTTATCTTGCTTTCCCTCTCTGTGCTCCTTTCCATGGTCTTCCTCGTCCTCCACCAGTCTCCCGGTCAGAAAGAAAGAGGCAGTTGGACACGGAGAAGGAGCGCGGGAGGTCCAAAGAGCGCCGCCACCTCCTCTCCCCAGACACATCCCGCTGTAACTCTGAGGAGAGGAGTCTGCAGCCCTCATGCTCCCCTAGCCGAGAGCGCACACACCCCCTGGACAAGCAGGTAGGCCACGGACACACACACACACATACACACACACACTGGATGCCTTACCAAGGGCAAACATTAAAGGGCCATACACCACTGGTGTAAACTCTGGTTTAGACAAAGTAGACCACAAACACATACCCACATTGGATACACAATAGACACTTTAAAAAAAAGGCAATCAGATGTCTGTATTAAATGTGTTTCGACTCCTGTGTCCAGGGCAACAGCTCCGACAGCCCCATCCCCACCTCTGAATCTAGTACCCCTAGTCGCCGCCCCCTGTCCCAGACCCCAACTCGCTCCCATCCCCACATCTCCTACTCCCCTCTGGTGTGTCGCACACACCCTCCCTCCGGGGACGATGATGACGACAGAGGCAGCCCAAAGACCCAGAGGCGGGGGGAGGCCTCCAGAGAGGCAGGGGGAGAGGGACAGACCGGGCCAAGGGGTCGTCGCCACCACCACCAGCAGGGCTCCCCTCTGCGTCGCTACCCGTCGGAGCCCTATCTCTCCCTGCAAGAGGACGAGCACAGTCCGGACCCCTCCGGGTTCATGGAGACACTGACCTTCGAGGCGGCGGTGGCCACTAGCCTGGGACGCGCTAACACGGTCAGCTCCACCTCCAGCTCTAGCTTCAGTTCGGCCCGACGGGGCTCCAGGAGCGGCTGGCAGATCCCCAATGGACACTTCCGGAAACGCCTGGCTCAGACCGTCTCTGTTGCGGGCTGTGAGACACTCAGCGACACAGAGGAGGACGACCACTGCTAGGAGGAGGAGGAAGTAGTGGTCGATGAGAGGTGAGGAAGGTGCTAGTGTAAAAGATGTACTACAATATAAAAGACAAAGGGACATTTGTTGCTCTATTGCATTACTATTGCATACCTGTGTGATTGCAGTATGTTTGATAAAATGTGAGGGGAGAACAAAAATAAGAACTTACATTTTTCACTTCCTGCAAGTGGGATCCCTTTTAAAGTCACACAGAAAATGTACAATAAATATCTACCCACAAATATTTGACCGTGGTTTATTTATATTCTGACTATCAAAAGAAAGACAGTAATAATAAACCTCAAATAGCCTTGGATGTACAGAAAAGAGATTAAATAAATTGAAAGGATAGAATTACGTTGTGTCAATAGGTATTGTCATTTCTGAAGGTGTTTCTCTGACATTGATTTTGTGTTTCTCTTAACAGTGTATGTGGGATGTGTGAATATGTGGAAAAATAAGGAGAAACAATATCTTTGAAAACCATGGTTTTTGTAAATACATGTGATTTTTGTCATAAAATTGTAATGCCACCAATACCACTTGATTGTCTGAGTAGGATACATGGCCATAGAGAAGGCTAACTGTTGATGGATTGAGTTAATAAAATGTAATCATGTCTGTAAAAAAATACACCCAAACAATAATTTATCAAAGCAATATGTTTTGAAATATAGTAGAGATTACTTTGTTTTTTACCTTTAGTAACCTCCACCGTTAGATTTCCTATCCATTTACTGTCTACAAAGGGAACACACTTCTTTAGTAATAATCTATTAATACGTAAACTATGTAATTCCTGTTGTAAAATGTCAAAGGAATGAAACAATGATCAATAGGACAGTTATCCACTTTGTACAAACAGAAAAGTGAATATGCACACTCTTCTGTTGGGAATCTGTATGATTTATTTACATGTTTTACCGACTTGCAGGACAATGGAAAACAACCAATAATGTTATGAAATGTGATACACTAATTTTCAGAAAGTAATGCCTAAATATCCAGTGTGGTTTGAAAGACAGTGCTTTGCTATGAACTGGACTCAAGAGAATCAAATTACTAGAACTATACCCAGAACATGGCTTCAATCAATCAACAAACCTTTATTAAGTCACTAGGAAAACCAGCAGACCATTTGCCTGTCTTGGACCAACTTTCATCTTGTCAATGTACTGTACCTGTTTTTCTTCAGTTGTTATAATATTTTACCATTTGACTGATTCATTCCTTGTCATCTTCCAGAATCAATAACTGGCACAGAAGCAATCATGAACTGTTTTGTTGTTCATCAATGTAGCCGTCCACATTCTCCTCTTCTACATTAGCTAACAACATCATCAGTATGTGTCAAAGAACTCACTGCAACTGTATACCTTCTTCCTTTATTCTTTATGTCAATACTGTATGAACCATTACAGACGACACATGTAGAAAGATGTTTTCCACACCTGATTTCACCCGTTATTTAGAATGGTTTAATAATAATGTACAGTACATTTATATCATTCTTTCTGTAGGATTGTAAGAGGACATGTCCCTTTCTGCTCACAACACACTTGGAGGATGGAATAGGATATCTCTGGAATGTTAATTTAAGGTATTTGTATTTGTTTTATTTGCCTAAAAAAGGGTAATGATTCTGTGAAACTCAGTTAACCAAAAAACATGGAGAATTGTCCTGGAATGCAAAATATTTGTTTGGTTTATATGTGTATAATAGCTGTATATATTAATAAAGGTGTCCTCAATTTCAATAAAAGTGTCCTCAATTGCACATACAGTATGTGGCTGCTTGTCTCCATATCTGAGGTAGACTAGACCAATGGTCAGAGGCTTTACATCTGCTATATTGTGGATTCAGAGATACCGATCTAACATAACACATAAGGTTTTTCTTTAATGTAAGCCTCTCTAACGTAAACCAGTGTGGTATACATCAAGGCAGCTGTCTTAGTCCTTTATTGTTTTCTATTTTTACTAATGACCTACCACTAGCCTTGAGTAAAGCCTGTGTGTCTATGTACGCTGATGACTCAACATTATACATGTCAGCTACCAAAGCAAGTGATATCACTGCAACCCTTAAAAAAGAGGCCAGCATCCCGGAGTCCCCTCTTCACTGTTGACATTGAGACTGGTGCTTTGCGGGTACTATTTAATGAAGCTGCCAGTTGAGGACTTGTGAGGCGTCTGTTTCTCAAACTAGATGTACTTGTCCTCTTGCTCAGTTGTGCACCAGGGCCTCCCACTCCTCTTTCTATTCTGGTTAGAGCAGGTTTGCGCTGTTCTGTGAAGGGAGTTGTACACAGCGTTGTACGAGATCTTCAGTTTCTTGGCAATTTCTCGCATGGAGTAGCCTTCATTTCTCAGAACAAGAATAGACTGATGAGTTTCAGATGAAAGTTATTTGTTTCTGGCCATTTTGAGCCTGTAATCGAAGCCACAAACGCTCCAGATACTCAACTAGTCTAAAGAAGGCCAGTTTTATTGCTTCTTTAACTACTTACGGAGTGGTGGGCGCTAGCGACACTACCCGGTGAAGTGGGGTAGCGACACTACTCGGGAGTGGGGTAGCGACACTACTCGGGAGTGGGGTAGCGACACTACCCCACTCCCGACACTACCCGGTGAAATGTGAGGCGCCAAATTCAAAATCAAAAAGTTTAATTATTAAACATTCATCAATATACAAGTGTTGCATAGTCATCAAAAGCTCTGATTCTTGGCAATATCACAGCGTTGTCAGATTTCAAAAAGGCTTTACGGCGAAAGCACAACATTTGATTGTTTGAGGGTAGCACCTCTAATATTTATGCATTAGCATAAATACATAACCCAACACGGGTCTCAAAAAATTCATAAAATCGCTAATATAAAATCCCTTACCTTTCGAAGAACTTCTGCTGTCCAACGAAGACAATCCATTCTTCTTTGGTTAGAAAAAGTCATTTATTATATCCATAAATCTCCGTTTGGTTGGCGCGTTATGATCATAAAATCCACCGTTGAGTCGCCCATTGAACCGTGAAGAGAACTTGTCCAATAACAATCAAACATCATTGATAATGTATCCTTAGGAACACTTTTATGTATATTTACTATAATATTTCAACCGGATTATAAACTGGACGATAGGAAAGGAAAAAACCACAGCGCGCGCGAGCCCGTGAACGCGCTTCCTCTTCTGTTTACATCCTGTGACTAGTTCAAAATTCTTCTTCTATTACCATCCAGAGCAACCTAACATCACCAAACACTGTCTAGAGACTGTTGACATCCAGTGGAAGCAAAAGGTACTGCAATCTTACTCCCATATATAGCTGTTTTCAATAGGGAGGGGTTCAAAATGAGGCAATGTGTCAAAAACACTTTTTCCAGGACAGAAATTCATCGGGTTTTCGCCTGCTATATCAGTTATGTTATACTCACAGACAATATTTTAACACTCGTAGAAACTTCAGAGTGTTTCCTATCCAATAGTACTAATTATGTGCATATCCTAGTTTCTGGGCCTGAGTGGCAGGCCTTTTATTTGGGCACACCAGACTCTCCAAAAGCGACACCTCAGCTGACGCTCCCTAAGAAGTTAATCAGAACAACAGTTTTCAGCTGTGCTAACATAATTGAAAAAGGTTTTTCTAATGATCAATTAGCCTTTTAAAATTATAAACTTGGATTAGCTAACACAACGTGCCATTGGAACACAGAAGTGATGGTTGCTGATAATGAGCCTCTGTACGCCTATGCAGATATTCCATTAGAAATCAGTCGTTTCCAGCTACAATAGTCATTTAAAACATTAACCTCTTGGGGATAATTAAGGAGCGTTGGGGTGCTGTTCCTTTTGTTAGAAAAAGTCCTTGTTTATATCCATAAATCTCCATTTGGTTGGCGCATTATGTTCAGACAATCCACCGTCCACTCGCCCATTGTACAGGGAAGAGAAAGCGTTCAAAATATACCTATCAACTTTGTCCAAACAAATCAAACATTGTTTATAATGTATCCTTAGGTACACTTTTATGTATATTAACTATAATATTTCACACGGATAATATACTGAGCGATAGAAAAGTAAAATCCAGAGGCGCGCACTCACGGTCTCGCACGCAAAACACAAAAGACACTTCCTCCCTCCACTTACATAATCTTCTTCTCTTCGGTTGTTTTTCAAGGAAAACTCATCAAACCTTGTCTACAGACTGTTGACATCTAGTGGAAGCCATAGGTACTGCAACCTGGGTCCTGGATTAAAGCAGATCCCATAGACAACCATTGGAAAAGAAGGCATGTCACAAAAAAACATTTTTCCGGACAGAAATTCCTCAGGTTTTTGCCTGCCATATCAGTTCTGTTATACTCACAGACATTATTTTAACAGTTTTAGAAACTTCAAAGTGTTTTCTATCCAAAAGTACGAATTATTTGTTTCTGGGCCTGAGTGGCAGGCATTTTACTTTTGGCATGCCAGACTCTCCAAAACTCCCACCACTGCTGCCGCTCCCTAAATTAACAATGTCTACACTGTATTTCTGATCAATTTGATGTTATTTTAATGGACAAAAAATGTGCTTTCCTTTCAAAAACAAGGACATTTCTAAGTGACCCCAAACTTTTGAACGGTAGTGCATAGGCCCTGTGTCTTAGCAGAGGCTGCTGTTCTATCCTGCCGATAGAGTGTATAACACGCCAGCTGTATGTTCTTAATGTCGTTGTTCTGCCACGACTCAGTGAAACATAAGATATTACAGTTTTCAATGTCCCGTTAGTAGGATATATGTGCTTTCAGTTCGTCCCACTTATTTTACAGCGATTGAACGTTAGCTAGCAGGACGGAAAGCAAAGGCAGATTAACCACTCGTCGCCTGATCCTCACAGGGCACCCTGATCTTTTTCTACGAAATCTCAGTTTCCTTCTCCAGCGAATGCCGGGGATCTGGGCTTGGTCGGGTGTCTGTAGTATCTCCCTCCTGCTCTGACTCATTGAAGAAAAACTCTTTGTCTAATCTGAGGTGAATAATCGCAGTTCTGATGTCCAGAAGCTCTTTTCGGTCATAAGAGACGGTAGCAGCAACATTATGTAAAAACATTTTTTTTAAATAGCATGGTTAGTTAAGAGCCGATAAGACGGCAGCCATCCCATCAATAGTTCTTCCTGGCTGTATGTAATAACACTTAAGATTTTCTGGGCTAGCAATGTAAGAAATAATACATAAAAAAACAAAATACTGCAAAGTTTCCTATTGACTAGAAGCGAGGCAGCCCTCTCTGTCAGCGCCATCAGCACTTGATTCTCTACCCTATACTCTACACTACACTATACTTAATTGTTTTGTTACATAAACTGAAATTAGGTGAACTATTAGAATTTTTGCAACCAAGAAATGGTGGAGAGATTTCTGCATAGTGCATCTTTAATTATTAAGCAAGTGGGGAGTTTTTTAGAGTGTGGAATTTAGTCAAGAAACAAATTAATTGTTATTTTGATACCTGAGGCTTATTTGATCTAATATAAGTTTAGTAATGCTTAGGTTGTTATGAGCATACTGATAATAAGTGTGATGCACGTGACATCCTGGTAACTGAGAAAAAACACTTTTCATTGAATTGTCTTTGTTGAAATTCAAGATATCTATGCATATTCATGAAGCTAGAATAGCATCTCACTCTCCATTGAATACAGGCGGTTGACGTCAACACCTTTATCGAATATTGAAAATATATTCAAATAACGAGATGTATCCACCAATCCAGAGAGGAATAGGCGGGAGCTTGACATCACACTGTTCCGCTCTATGGCCAGCGAATCCCATTGTTAGGGCGGAGTCACAAGCATCTTGTCATTATGTCTAGGATCTCTGATAATATTGCTAGCCAGTTAATTGTAAAAACTTTCGCGAAGTCAGTAGTCGATATTTGTGCAAAATATTCATTTTCTATCGCTTGATGTTGTTATGGTAATTGCTTTTTAAGCGAACGTTTTACATTTCAAATCATAGGCCGAGGAATGAGTGATATTAATTTAGGATTAACATGTCGCTAACGTTAGCTAGCTAGCCGAGGTAGCTAATGTTACTATCTAGCTCTTTGTTTTGACTGTGACGGTCTGATGATGTTGTATAGTTTGGACAGCTGCTGGGGCTCGGTGTAGTATTCGTATGAACATACATATTATATTTTAATGGGTTGTTAAACAGTAGTTAATGTGTAATACCGTTACTTCTGTAACGAGTGGAGGATACATGTGGTTGTAAACTAACAATAATAAGTTTACAAGCTAGCTACTATAGCTAGCTAAACAGCGAGGGGCTGAGAAGAGGACATGGGCAATTGTCTCAAATCGCCGACGTCGGACGATATATCTTTGCTTCACGAGTCTGACAGAGGAAGTTATGGGGATGCAGACGCGGATTTGGAGCCACCTCCGCCTTACCGGGTCAGACTTGATATTAATTTAGCTAGATAGTTTTGTTCGTTAATTTAGCTAGCAAACGTTAGTGGTGTGAAGTAGGGCTATGATAATTGACAGAATCATGCAAAACCCTGGGTAGGGGTCAAATGCATTGAACATCTTTAGGGAATCTGGTCAATTTTTTTTTCGGATTATTTAGCAAGCTAGCTGATGTATTTTCTTTTGTACTCTTCCAGACCATTAATGACTCATTCATCTAGCTAAGTAACGTCATAGTTTAAAGTTGCTGTCATATGTATAGTTTCAATTTGACTTCAAATTAGCCCGAATGAAAGATTTAAAGACCAGGGGAAATTAATAGGGTTTGAATTTTTTTATATATATATTTTTTTACATTCATTTAACTAGGCAAGTCAGTTAAGAGCAAATTCTTATTTACAACGGGGGCCCACCTCGGCCAAACCTGGACAAGGGCAAATTGTGCGCAGCTCTATGAGACTCCCAGTCACGGCCAGATGTGATACAGCCCGGATTCGAACCAGGGACTGTAGTGCATTAAAATGATTATTTTCATAGCTAGGTATTGCAACTGATTATGGGTCTGAGTTTTCATATTACAATAGTTTAACAAACCCAGTCACACAAAGGAAAAACCACACAAGCAGCACTTTTGTTGCCCAAATGCTTTTCAATCTCACAAAAGTTTTTCTAACAGGCTTGCCAAGAATGTCCAGAATGGGCAGTTTTTGTCAACGGTTTTATCCACGGCAGGGTGGATAACAGTACAACAGTATCTATGGGCTTAAAAGCCTAAATAAAAAAACTTTAGCTGACATGACATTTCTGACAAGTTAGAAATAGCTCTCTAAGGTATGCAATGACTAACATGACAAGAGGAACTGATGATGCACTACCCAATTGAAAAATTGCACCCTGTGCATTCTACTATTACAACTAGGTGTCCTCTGGCATCAACTTTATCAATTGAAACCAATATAAGCCAAGCCACTCTTATAGGCAGGGTGAAACCGAGCTAGGAGGGGGGCCCATCCCACCTCACCCATACAGTGATTGATAAAACACTGGGTCATGCGATCAGTCCAGTTGAGTTGGCATGTGTATTGACTCTCCTCTGTATGTGTGTCTTTTCTCCAGGAGCAGGCTCACCTGCCGGTGTACCACCCCACCCCCAGTCAGGCCCGCCTGGCCACCCAGCTGACTGAGGAGGAGCAGGTCCGTATCGCCCAGCGTATCGGCCTCATCCAGCATCTTCCCCGGGGCGTCTATGACGGAGGACGGGACGGCTCCGAGAAAAAAATCAGAGAGTGAGCATCTGCATACCACTGTTTTTATTATTTTATATTATATATTGATATAATTAGCTTACCACTGTTTTTATTCTTTGATGTTATTGATAAATATCACTGATCATGTGACCTGACCAGGTAAAACTCTGGCCCTAGCTGTAACATGTAACTGTGTGTTTAACATAACTAGTGCCCATAGTTTTTCCTGGTTAGGTAATGTGCTCAGGAAAAATATACGACAGACTCTAATCAAAACCACTATTCATAATTGTATAAAACCCATTTTCTAGGTGTGTGATATGTATGATGGACTTTGTGTACGGGGACCCCATCCGGTTCCTGCCCTGTATGCACATTTACCACATGGACTGTATAGATGACTGGCTGATGAGGTCCTTCACCTGCCCCTCCTGCATGGAGCCAGTGGATGCTGCCCTGCTTTCCACCTACGAGACCAACTGACCCCTAAGACAACCCTACCCCATTATGATGAGCTCCGCCTTGCCGCACCGCTACAAACACACACACACTCTACAACCATCACACACTTCTTACTGCGCCACCTCCACCAGCCCCAACAAATTCACACACACATGCTGCCCTCCTCCCCGCCGTTTTTAACTTTGGGATAAAAAGCAGCATGGTGTCTTGATCGGTGATGAGAGAGAGTCTATGTGAACACTAGTGATTAACAATGAAAAGACTTTGACCCATCCACTCATCACCTGGAACTGGCTCTGAACTGAACAGGCTGAGTCATGGTCTGACTGGAGGAAGACAAACATTAGACAACTCTACATAGGAGGACAAGCATGCAAAATATGTTTGTGTGTCTGTGGTGGACTGGGTTCCTGAGCCAGCTGTTGATTACAGTAGGCCTGGGTTGGTGATGTTATGGTGGGAAGGAGGGGGAAGGGGCTGTTACCGTAGTGATGGCTCACTGCATTTCCACTTGAGCAGGTCTCAGTGGTATCCCATCCCAGCCAATTGTTCACCATGAATAGTAGCTGGGAATGGGATTGGATGATTCTCTATAGTCTAAATTTGGCCACCAGGAGGTATCCTATCAGATTCCTTTAAAAGCCACAGCTGGCAACACGATAACATGACTCATCTGTCTTCTAAAGTCTCCAAATCCTGCACTCTGAATAGAGCTTAGTAAGGGTTAAAAAAGCACCAGGAACGGCGGCATGGTGGCATAATAATAGGTATCTCTCTATGGACTGAAGCTTACCCTGTTTTAGTGTTACAGTTGCAAAGTAAAATAAGTTACAGAGCATAGTATTCTTTAGGATTACAACAAAGTAACTATAGTATGCACATACACAGTGCAGAAATCACCCAAAGTCCATCCTTAATTAGACTATGTACTGGATGCATTAGCTTTTGTTTTGTCATTCAGATTTACCATTCTAAATAGCTCCACTGCCATTCCGAATGGCCTAAAGAAGTGAATGAGCTGTATGTCAGTCACCCTGTGTGAGGTTAATATGTTTTACTTTTAGAGGATTAACATAGCTGTCAGCCAATGTAAAGGGCTCATTTGTGCATGTGCTGGAGGATCAGTCTAAAAGTTAGGAATGCTTGCACACACATTAAATCTGATCCCGAGATTTGCACTTTACTTATAGGACAATAACGGAAGCATTATATTAATATATCTATAACCTTGCACTTTTCAATATTATTTATTATTTTTGCAGCACAGAAGTTATGATTGATATTGATAATGGTATCAATGCTACCATTGGTCACTTATCGCATTAAAGAAAAGCTCAATAGCTGAATATATATATTCATGAATTGTGTGATTCAGTAGAGTGAGTCTCTGCTTTGTTTTGCTTGTCTTGATCCTGGTGTGTGTTTTTGTGTGAAAGTGACTGGGTGAAGGGGAGACATTAAGAATAGTGGAATTTCTTCCCTTAAGTACTTAACTTATCTGTATTTTCAGTCTTTTCCCACAGTCAATACATCATTGCGCAAAAATACGTTCTGGCTGTTTTTACAAACATGATTTCTTTTTTTGTTTGTCGCTTTTATATATATATATATATATATATATATATATACAGTTGAAGTTGGAAGTTTACATACACTTAGGTTGGAGTCATTAAAACTCGTTTTTCAACCCCTCCACACATTTCTTGTTAACAAACTGTAGTTCATGCAAGTGCATGACACAAGTAATTTTTCCAACAATTGTTTACAGACACATTATTTCACTTATAATTCAATGTATCACAATTCCAGTGGATCAGAAGTTTACATACACTAAGTTGACTGTGCCTTTAAACACCTTGGGAAATTCCAGAAAAAGATGTCATGGCTTTAGAAGCTTCTGATAGGCTAATTGACATCATTTGAGTCAATTGGAGGTGTACCTGTGGATATACTGTATTTCAAGGCCTACCTTCAAACTCAGTGCCTCTTTGCTTGACATCATGGGAAAATCTAAAGAAATCAGCGAAGGCCTCAGAAAAAAAAGAAATTGACCTCCACAAGTCTGGTTCATCCTTGGGAGCAATTTCCAAACGCCTGAAGGTACCATGTTCATCTGTATAAACAATAGTACGCAAGTATAAACACCATGGGACCATGCAGTCGTCATACCGCTCAGGAAGGAGACGCGTTCTGTCTCCTAGAGATGAACTACTTTGGTGCGAAAAGTGCAAATCAATCCCAGAACAACAGCAAAGGACCTTGTGAAGATGCTGGAGGAAGCCTGTACAAAGGTATCTATATCCACAGTAAAACGAGTCCTATATCGACAAAACCTGAAAGGCCGCTCAACAAGGAAGAAGCCACTGCTCCAAAACCACCATAAAAAAACGGACTATGGTTTGCAACTGCACATGGGGACAAAGATCGTACTGTTTGGAGAAATGTCCTCTGGTCTGATGAAACAAAAATGGCCATAAAGACCATTGTTATGTTTGGAGGGAAAAGGGGGAGGCTTGCAAGCCGAAGAACACCATCCAAACCGTGAAGCATGGGGGTGGCAGCATCATGTTGTGGGGGTGCTTTGCTGCAGGAGGGATGGTGCACTTCACAAAATAGATGGCATCATGAGGAAGGAAAATTATGTGGCTATATTGAAGCAACATCTCAAGACATCAGCCCACAAGTTGTTTTTTTTTACCTTTATTTTACTAGGCAAGTCAGTTAAGAACAAATTCTTATTTTCAATGACGGCCTAGGAACAGTGGGTGAACTGCCTGTTCATGGGCAGAACGACAGATTTGTACCTTGTCAGCTCAGGGATTTGAACTTGCAACCTTTTGGTTACTAGTCCAACACTCTAACCACTAGGCTACCCTATTAAAGCTTTGTTGCAAATGGATCTTCCAAATGGACAATGACCCCAAGCACACTTCCAAAGTTGTGGCAAAATGGCTTAAGGACAACAAAGTCAAGGTATTGGAGTGGCCATCACAAAGCCCTGACCTCAGTTCCATAGAACATTTGTGGGCAGAACTGAAAAAGCGTGTGCGAGCAAGGAGGCCTACAAACCTGACTCAGTTACACCAGCTCTGTCAGGAGGAATGGGACAAAATTCACCCAACTTATTGTGGTAAGCTTGTGGAAGGCTACCCAAAATGTTTGACCCAAGTTAAACAATTTAAAGGCAATGCTACCAAATACTAATTGAGTGTATGTAAACTTCTGACCCACTGGGAATGTGATGAAAGAAATACAAGCTGAAATAAATAATTCCCTCTACCCTTATTCTGACATTTCACATTCTTAAAATAAAGTGGTGATCCTAACTGACCTAAGACAGGCAATTTTTACTAGGATTAAATGTCAGGAATTGTGAAAAATTGAGTTTAAATGAATTTGGCTAAGGTGTATGTAAACTTCCGACTTCAACTATATATATGTTTGTAGCTGCTGCTGCGGTGAATTATTTCCGTTAAATGTTTTGTTTTTATTATTATACCCTTTTCTGTATTTATGTTTGCAGTGGTGGAAAAAGTACCCAAATTCATACCCGAATAAAAGTAAAGATACCTTAATAGAAAATGACTCAAGTAAAAGTCACCCAGTAAAATACTACTTGAGTAAAAGTTAGAGTATTTGGTTTTAAATATACAGTGAGGGAAATAAGTATTTGATCCCCTGCTTATTTTGTACGTTTGCCCACTGACAAAGAAATGATCAGTCTATAATTTTAATGGTAGGTTTATTTGAACAGTGAGAGACAGAATAGCAACAAAAAAAAACAGAACAATGCATGTGAAAAATTTTATAAATTGATTTGCATTTTAATGAGGGAAATAAGTATTTGACCCCTCTCAATCAGAAGGATTTCTGGCTCCCAGGTGTCTTTTATACAGGTAACGAGCTGAGATTAGGAGCACACTCTTAAAGGGAGTGCTCCTAATCTCAGTTTGTTACCTGTATAAAAGACACCTGTCCACAGAAGCAATCAATCAATCAGATTCCAAACTCTCCAACATGGCCAAGATCAAAGAGCTCTCCATGGATGTCAGGGACAAGATTGTAGACCTACAGAAAGCTGGAATGGGCTACAAGACCATTGCCAAGCAGCTTGGTGAGAAGGTTACAACAGTAGGTGCGATTATTCATAAAAATGGAAGAAACACAAAAGAACTGTCAATCGGCCTGGGGCTCCATGCAAGATCTCACCTCGTGGAGTTGCAATGATCATGAGAACGGTGAGGAATCAGCCCAGAACTACACTGGAGGATCTTGTCAATGATCTCAAGGCAGCTGGGACCATAGTCACCAAGAAAACAATTGGTAACACTACGCCGTGAAGGACTGAAATCCTGCAGCGCCCACAAGGTCCCCCTGCTCAAGAAAGCACATATACATGCCCGTCTGAAGTTTACCAATGAACATCTGAATGATTCAGAGGACAACTGGGTGAAAGTGTTGTGGTCAGATGAGACCAAAATGGAGCTCTTTGGCATCAACTCGACTCGCTGTGTTTGGAGGAGGAGGAATGCTGCCTATGACCCCGAGAACACCATCCCCACCGTCAAACATGGAGGTGGAAACATTATGCTTTGGGGGTGTTTGTCTGCTAAGGGGACAGGACAACTTCACCGCATCAAAGGGACGATGGACAGGGCCATGTACCGTCAAATCTTGGGGGAGAACCTCCTTCCCTCAGTCAGGGCATTGAAAATGAGTCGTGGATGTGTATTCCAGCATGACAATGATCCAAAACACACAGCCAAGGCAACAAAGGAGTGGCTCAAGAAGAAGCACATTAAGGTCCTGGAGTGGCCTAGCCAGTCTCCAGACCTTAATCCCATAGAAAATCTGTGGAGGGAGCTGAATGTTCGAGTTGCCAAACGTCAGCCTCGAAACCTAATGACTTGGAGAAGATCTGCAAAGAGGAGTGGGACAAAATCCCTCCTGAGATGTGTGCAAATCTGGTAGCCAACTACAAGAAACGTCTGACCTCTGTGATTGCCAACAAGAGTTTTGCCACCAAGTACTAAGTAATGTTTTGCAAAGGGGTCAAATACTTATTTCCCTCATTAAAATGCAAATCAGTTTATAACATTTTTCACATGCGTTTTTTGTTGTTATTCTGTCTCTCACTGTTCAAATAAACCTACCATTAAAGTTATAGACTGATCATTTCTTTGTCAGTGGGCAAATGTACAAAATCAGCAGGGGATCGAATACTTTTTTTCCCTCACTGTACTTAAGTACCAAAAGTAAATGTAATTGCTAAAATATACTTAAGTTTCAAAAGTAAAGTATAAATAATTTCAAATCCCTTATATTAAGCAAACCATTTTATTTACCGATAGCCAAGGGCACACTCAGACATCATTTACAAACAAAGCATTTGTGCTTATTGAGTCTGCCAGATCAGAGGCAGCAGGGATGACCAGGGATGTTCTCTTGATAAGTGCATGCATTGGACCATTTTCCAGTCCTGCTAAGCATTCAAAATGTAACAAGTACTTTTGGGTGTCATGGAAAATGTAATGGAGTAAAAAGTACATTATTTTCTTTAGGAATGTAGTGAAGTAAAAGTTGTCAAAAATATAAATAGTAAAATACAGATACCCCAAAAAACAATTTAAGTAGTACTTTAATGTATTTTTACTTAAGCACTTTACACCACTGGATGTTTGTATATCTCCTACCTTTAGATGTATTGGTTGTCATTGTGTTTGTAGGAGATAAAAGTTTTGGCCATTAGAGTTTACACTGGTTTGTCTATGGGACAGAGTTTTGCACATGCAAAGAAATAGAGTGCAAGAAGGAGAAGATGTACCGTGCATTCGGAAAGTATTCAGACCACTTGACTTTTTCCACATTATTCTAAAATTTATTTAAACATTTTTAAAAAATCCCTCATCAATCTACACACAATACCCTATAATGACAAAGTAAAAACAGGTTTAGACATTTTTGCAAATGTATAAAAAAACAAATACCTTATTTAAATACGTATTCAGATCCTTTGCTATGAGACTCAAAATGGTGCTCAGGTGCATCCTGTTTCCATTGATCATCCTTGAGATGTTTCTACAACTTGATTGGAGTCCACCTGTCGTAAATTCAATTGATTGGACATGATTTGGAAATGCACACAGCTGTCTATATAAGGTCCCACAGTTGACAATGCATGTCAGAGCAAAAACCAAGCCATGAGGTCAAAGGAATTGTCTGTAGAGCGCCGAGACAGGATTGTGTCAAGGCACAGATGTGGGGAAGGGTACCAAGAACACAGTGGCGTCCATCAGTCTTAAATAGAAGAAGTTTGGAACCACCAAGACTCTTCCTAGAGCTGGCCGCCTGGCCAAACTGATCAATCTGCGGAGAAGGGCCTTGTTCAGGGAGGTGACCAAGAAGCCGATGGTCACTCTGACAAAGCTCCAGTTCCTCTCTGGAGATGGGAGAACCTTCCAGAAGGACAACCATCTCTGCAGCACTCCTCCAATCAGTTCTTTAGGTTAGAGTGGCCAGATGGAAGCTACCCCTCAGTAAAAGGCACATGACAGCCCGCTTGGAGTTTGCCAAAAAGCACCTAAATGACTCTAAGACCATGAGAAACAATATTCTCTGGTCTGATGAAACCAAGATTGAACTATTTGGACTGAATGCCAAGCATCACAGCTGCAGGAAACTTGGCACCATACCTACGGTGAAGCATGGTGGTGGCTGTCGATATGTTTTTCAGCTGCAGGGACTGGGAGACTAGTCAGGATCGAGGAAAAGATGAACTGAGCAAAGTGCAGAGAGATCCTTGATGAAAACCTGCTCCAGAGCGCTCAGGACCTCAGACTGGGGCGAAGGTTCACCTTACAACAGGAGAGCAACCATAAGGACACAGCCAAGACAACGCAGGAGTGGCTTCGGGACAAGTCTCTCAATGTCATTGAGTGGCCCAGCCAGAGCCCAGACTTGAACCTGATCAACCATCTCTGGAGAGGCCTTGAAAATGGCAGTGTAGCGACGCTCCCCATCCAACCTGACAGAGCTTGAGAGGATCTGCAGAGAAGAATTGGATGAACTCCCCGAATACAGGCGTTCCAAGCTTGTAGCATCATAACCAATAAGACTGGAGCCTGTAATCGCTGCCAAAGGTGCTTCAACAAAGTACTGTGTAAAGTGTCTGAATACTTATGTAAATGTGATACGTTTTTTTTTTTTTATACATTTGCCAAAATGTAAGGAACAGTTTTTGCTTTTGTTATTATGGGGTATTGTGTGTAGATTGATGAGGGGTGAAAAACTATTTAATCCATTTTAGAATAAGGCTGTAATGTAACAATGTGGAAAAAGTAAATGTTTTTTTAATTTTTATTCAGGAATCTGAAAATGTAATCTTGGTTTTTGGAAGGCCAAACAGCCCCCATTTTAAATCTGTAAAAAAACATGAAAGCACACTTGGGTAGTCTCTGAATTATTAGTGTTCTGAGACTGTAGTATCTTTTTGTTACACCAGGGGGTAGTACAATGTTACATTTCCCCATTTAAGCTAGATCTATCAACACAGTACATACAGTATATCTTGCTCATTTGTTTTTGTTTTGTTGCTATTATCATGGTCTTGGTGTTTGAAAGTCTTTTGCTACAGGCTGCATTTAGACAGGCAGCCCAACTCAGATTTTTTTTACGCTAATTGGTCTTTTGACCAATCACATAAGATGTTTTTCAGAGCTGATCTGATTGGTATGAAGACCAATTAGTGAAAATAATATCAGAACTAGGCTGCCTGTCGAGATTTTTACAAAAGGGATTAGCAACATGCTTGTTTGTTTGACCCAATTAATCGGTGTGATCAGCTTAGTTTAGCAATGTTGCAATGCAATTGCCTGAAAAGGCAATTAGCGGGGCTAATGTCATGATACGGAGGCAAGATTACATTAGGCAACGTTAAACAAAACATGGGCTCTGTCAGAAGAATTACTCTAGTTGCAACATGCTAACATGTTTGTACTTTTCCTTAACTTAATACAATCATAATATGCCATTAAGCAGACACTTTTATCCAAAAGGACTTACAGTTGTGCATACATACAATACACCCTAATCAGATTTTATATGGCAACAGCTAGTCTTGGTTGCCCTTTCACTATGAATGTTATGATATGTTACGTTTTGAAATTGAAATGATTCAGGGCAGCGACCGTCAAAATATACACACTGGTTGATAAGAAGGATCAGATATAGGCTAGCAAATAATAATTTGCCAGAAATGTTACTCATCTAATATAATGGCAAACATGAGAAGTGATGATAGACACGTTGCATTCGGAAAGTTTTTTAAAATATATATTAAACCTGGAAAAATCTGAGGGGGGCCAGTGCTCCTGTGCCCTTTATGGGCATGACACCTCTGAGTGTGTAGGTATATTCTTTCTGATGGGAGAAGTTCTGGGAATAAAACCCAAAATTATCCTTTATTATTTTTAACCAAAAATTAAACAGTTTAAAAAGAAGAACAGTTTAAAAATAACTATTTTGTATGATTAACATTTTACTAAGACTACCACATTCTTTTCTTATAGTACACTGCTGCTATCAACTAGAATGACATAGGATGAACAGAAATTGAATTAGCGTGCTAGCCCATGCCATAGACTTCCACTCATTGCGCTAACGATAGTTAGCATTGGCTCCCGGAACTTCCTCTAACTTCCTTCATACTGGACGCAGATACAAAAAAATGGTATCAACAAATTCATCTGACTCTGGGGAAAAAGATAAAGGGACTCATTGCCAAATCCAGAACTATCCCTTCAATGACTGATCTAAGCCGTCCTGATTTGCATATTCCCAGTATTCTTCACTCTAGTTTGTATGATTTTGTTGTAGAAACCGAAACAACCACAGAAAACTGAACCTAGGTGGGCTTTTGACCAAAAAAATATACATATGTAAAATATGTATTCCACCCATAATTATTTTCAAAAGAACTTTTAAACGTATTGTAAAACCGTGATAGAGGAGGTTGAGGCTGCTGTGACACTATATAATAACACCTACCCTATTGCTGTTCTTGTGGGTGGAAGCTCATTGTAGAGGTCACATGCAGAGTGCTGGTCACTCAACCAATCACCTTGGGGAAGGTCTGAGACAGGAGCCAATCACTGCCCTAGCAGGACATCACCCTCTCTGGGTGAGTGAGTGCACAGAGAATATGGGCCATTGTGAGCTGTCTTCACAGAAGAAACCAGCCAGTGCAGTTCTCCAGCACTGCTGGTGGATGTGACCTCACTGGCTTGGAAACACTCATGGCTGGCATATGAGTGCAATGTGTGAGTTGGAGTACACCTCCAGAACCCAATTCAGACTACTCTCTGCCCATACTTTTATTCTCAAACTACTGGCCCCCTCTCTTTCAACTAAATAAACAAACAATGTATTTATTAAACTGTCTGTTACTATTAGACTACTCTACCCAAAGATAAAGGGACTCATTGCCAAATCCAGAACTATCCCTTCAATGACTGATCTAAGCCGTCCTGATTTGTATATTCCCAGTATTCTTCACTCTAGTTTGTATGATTTTGTTGTAGAAACCGAAACAACCACAGAAAACTGAACCTAGGTGGGCTTTTTGACAAAAACAATATACATATGTAAAATATGTGTTCCACCCATGATTATTTTTAAAAGTACTTTTAAACGTATTGTAAAACCGTGATAGAGGAGGTTGAGGCTGCTGTGACACTATATAACAACACCTACCCTATTGCTGTTCTTGTGGGTGGAAGCTCATTGTAGAGGTCACATGCAGAGTGCTGGTCACTCAACCAATCACCTTGGGGAAGGTCTGAGACAGGAGCCAATCACTCCCCTAGCAGGGCGTCACCCTCTCTGGGGGAGTGAGTGCATAGAGAATATGGGCCATTGTGAGCTGTCTTCACAGAAGAAACCAGCCAGTGCATTTCTCCAGCACTGCTGGTGGATGTGACCTCACTGGCTTGGAAACACTCATGGCTGGCATATGAGTGTGAGTTGGAGTACACCTCCAGAACCCAATTCAGACTACTCTTTGCCCATACTTTTATTCTCAAACTACTGGCCCCCTCTCTTTCAACTAAATAAACAAACAATGTATTTATTAAACTGTCTGTTACTATTAGACTACTCTACCCAAAGATAAAGGGACTCATTGCCAAATCCAGAACTATCCCTTCAATGACTGATCTAAGCCGTCTGATTTGCATATGCCCAGTATTCTTCACTCTAGTTTGTATGATTTTGTTGTAGAAACCGAAACAACCACAGAAAACTGAACCTAGGTGGGCTTTTGACCAAAAAAATATACATATGTAAAATATGTATTCCACCCATAATTATTTTTAAAAGAACTTTTAAACGTATTGTAAAACCGTGATAGAGGAGGTTGAGGCTGCTGTGACACTATATAACAACACCTACCCTATTGCTGTTCTTGTGGGTGGAAGCTCATTGTAGAGGTCACATGCAGAGTGCTGGTCACTCAACCAATCACCTTGGGGAAGGTCTGAGACAGGAGCCAATCACTGCCCTAGCAGGACATCACCCTCTCTGGGGGAGTGAGTGCATAGAGAATATGGGCCATTGTGAGCTGTCTTCACAGAAGAAACCAGCCAGTGCATTTCTCCAGCACTGCTGGTGGATGTGACCTCACTGGCTTGGAAACACTCATGGCTGGCATATGAGTGTGAGTTGGAGTACACCTCCAGAACCCAATTCAGACTACTCTCTGCCCATACTTTTATTCTCAAACTACTGGCCCCCTCTCTTTCAACTAAATAAACAAACAATGTATTTATTAAACTGTCTGTTACTATTAGACTACTCTACCCAAAGATAAAGGGACTCATTGCCAAATCCAGAACTATCCCTTCAATGACTGATCTAAGCCGTCCTGATTTGCATATTCCCAGTATTCTTCACTCTAGTTTGTATGATTTTGTTGTAGAAACCGAAACAACCACAGAAAACTGAACCTAGGTGGGCTTTTTGACAAAAACAATATACATATGTAAAATATGTGTTCCACCCATGATTATTTTTAAAAGTACTTTGAAACGTATTGTAAAACCGTGATAGAGGAGGTTGAGGCTGCTGTCAAACTATATAACAACACCTACTCTATTGCTGCTCTTGTGGGTGGATGCTCATTGTAGAGGTCACATGCAGAGTGTTGGTCACTCAACTAATCACCTTGGGGAAGGTCTGAGACAGGAGCCAATCATTGCCCTAGCAGGGCATCACACTCTCTGGGGGAGTGAGTGCACAGAGAATATGGGCCATTGTGAGCTGTCTTCACAGAAGAAACCAGCCAGTGCATTTCTCCAGCACTGCTGGTGGATGTGACCTCACTGGCTTGGAAACACTCATGGCTGGCAAATGAGTGTGAGTTTGAGTACACCTCCAGAACCCAATTCAGACTACTCTTTGCCCATACTTTTATTCTCAAACTACTGGCCCCCTCTCTTTCAACTAAATAAACAAACAATGTATTTATTAAACTGTCTGTTACTATTAGACTACTCTACCCAAAGATAAAGGGACTCATTGCCAAATCCAGAACTATCCCTTCAATGACTGATCTAAGCCGTCCTGATTTGCATATTCCCAGTATTCTTCACTCTAGTTTGTATGATTTTGTTGTAGAAACCGAAACAACCACAGAAAACTGAACCTAGGTGGGCTTTTGACCAAAAAATATACATATGTAAAATATGTATTCCACCCATAATTATTTTCAAAAGAACTTTTAAACGTATTGTAAAACCGTGATAGAGGAGGTTGAGGCTGCTGTGACACTATATAATAACACCTACCCTATTGCTGTTCTTGTGGGTGGAAGCTCATTGTAGAGGTCACATGCAGAGTGTTGGTCACTCAACCAATCACCTTGGGGAAGGTCTGAGACAGGAGCCAATCACTGCCCTAGCAGGACATCACCCTCTCTGGGTGAGTGAGTGCACAGAGAATATGGGCCATTGTGAGCTGTCTTCACAGAAGAAACCAGCCAGTGCAGTTCTCCAGCACTGCTGGTGGATGTGACCTCACTGGCTTGGAAACACTCATGGCTGGCATATGAGTGCAATGTGTGAGTTGGAGTACACCTCCAGAACCCAATTCAGACTACTCTCTGCCCATACTTTTATTCTCAAACTACTGGCCCCCTCTCTTTCAACTAAATAAACAAACAATGTATTTATTAAACTGTCTGTTACTATTAGACTACTCTACCCAAAGATAAAGGGACTCATTGCCAAATCCAGAACTATCCCTTCAATGACTGATCTAAGCCGTCCTGATTTGTATATTCCCAGTATTCTTCACTCTAGTTTGTATGATTTTGTTGTAGAAACCGAAACAACCACAGAAAACTGAACCTAGGTGGGCTTTTTGACAAAAACAATATACATATGTAAAATATGTGTTCCACCCATGATTATTTTTAAAAGTACTTTTAAACGTATTGTAAAACCGTGATAGAGGAGGTTGAGGCTGCTGTGACACTATATAACAACACCTACCCTATTGCTGTTCTTGTGGGTGGAAGCTCATTGTAGAGGTCACATGCAGAGTGCTGGTCACTCAACCAATCACCTTGGGGAAGGTCTGAGACAGGAGCCAATCACTCCCTAGCAGGGCGTCACCCTCTCTGGGGGAGTGAGTGCATAGAGAATATGGGCCATTGTGAGCTGTCTTCACAGAAGAAACCAGCCAGTGCATTTCTCCAGCACTGCTGGTGGATGTGACCTCACTGGCTTGGAAACACTCATGGCTGGCATATGAGTGTGAGTTGGAGTACACCTCCAGAACCCAATTCAGACTACTCTTTGCCCATACTTTTATTCTCAAACTACTGGCCCCCTCTCTTTCAACTAAATAAACAAACAATGTATTTATTAAACTGTCTGTTACTATTAGACTACTCTACCCAAAGATAAAGGGACTCATTGCCAAATCCAGAACTATCCCTTCAATGACTGATCTAAGCCGTCCTGATTTGCATATGCCCAGTATTCTTCACTCTAGTTTGTATGATTTTGTTGTAGAAACCGAAACAACCACAGAAAACTGAACCTAGGTGGGCTTTTGACCAAAAAAATATACATATGTAAAATATGTATTCCACCCATAATTATTTTTAAAAGAACTTTTAAACGTATTGTAAAACCGTGATAGAGGAGGTTGAGGCTGCTGTGACACTATATAACAACACCTACCCTATTGCTGTTCTTGTGGGTGGAAGCTCATTGTAGAGGTCACATGCAGAGTGCTGGTCACTCAACCAATCACCTTGGGGAAGGTCTGAGACAGGAGCCAATCACTGCCCTAGCAGGACATCACCCTCTCTGGGGGAGTGAGTGCATAGAGAATATGGGCCATTGTGAGCTGTCTTCACAGAAGAAACCAGCCAGTGCATTTCTCCAGCACTGCTGGTGGATGTGACCTCACTGGCTTGGAAACACTCATGGCTGGCATATGAGTGTGAGTTGGAGTACACCTCCAGAACCCAATTCAGACTACTCTCTGCCCATACTTTTATTCTCAAACTACTGGCCCTCTCTTTCCAACTAAATAAACAAACAATGTATTTATTAAACTGTCTGTTACTATTAGACTACTCTACCCAAAGATAAAGGGACTCATTGCCAAATCCAGAACTATCCCTTCAATGACTGATCTAAGCCGTCCTGATTTGCATATTCCCAGTATTCTTCACTCTAGTTTGTATGATTTTGTTGTAGAAACCGAAACAACCACAGAAAACTGAACCTAGGTGGGCTTTTTGACAAAAACAATATACATATGTAAAATATGTGTTCCACCCATGATTATTTTTAAAAGTACTTTGAAACGTATTGTAAAACCGTGATAGAGGAGGTTGAGGCTGCTGTCAAACTATATAACAACACCTACTCTATTGCTGCTCTTGTGGGTGGATGCTCATTGTAGAGGTCACATGCAGAGTGTTGGTCACTCAACTAATCACCTTGGGGAAGGTCTGAGACAGGAGCCAATCATTGCCCTAGCAGGGCATCACACTCTCTGGGGGAGTGAGTGCACAGAGAATATGGGCCATTGTGAGCTGTCTTCACAGAAGAAACCAGCCGGTGCATTTCTCCAGCACTGCTGGTGGATGTGACCTCACTGGCTTGGAAACACTCATGGCTGGCATATGAGTGTGAGTTTGAGTACACCTCCAGAACCCAATTCAGACTACTCTTTGCCCATACTTTTATTCTCAAACTACTGGCCCCCTCTCTTTCAACTAAATAAACAAACAATGTATTTATTAAACTGTCTGTTACTATTAGACTACTCTACCCAAAGATAAAGGGACTCATTGCCAAATCCAGAACTATCCCTTCAATGACTGATCTAAGCCGTCCTGATTTGCATATTCCCAGTATTCTTCACTCTAGTTTGTATGATTTTGTTGTAGAAACCGAAACAACCACAGAAAACTGAACCTAGGTGGGCTTTTTGACAAAAACAATATACATATGTAAAATATGTGTTCCACCCATGATTATTTTTAAAAGTACTTTGAAACGTATTGTAAAACCGTGATAGAGGAGGTTGAGGCTGTTGTGAAACTATATAACAACACCTACTCTATTGCTGCTCTTGTGGGTGGAAGCTCATTGTAGAGGTCACATGCAGAGTGTTGGTCACTCAACTAATCACCTTGGGGAAGGTCTGAGACAGGAGCCAATCATTGCCCTAGCAGGGCATCACCCTCTCTGGGGGAGTGAGTGCACAGAGAATATGGGCCATTGTGAGCTGTCTTCACAGAAGAAACCAGCCAGTGCAGTTCTCCAGCACTGCTGGTGGATGTGACCTCACTGGCTTGGAAACACTCATGGCTGGCATATGAGTGTGAGTTGGAGTACACCTCCAGAACCCAATTCAGACTACTCTTTGCCCATACTTTTATTCTCAAACTACTGGCCCCCTCTCTTTCAACTAAATAAACAAACAATGTATTTATTAAACTGTCTGTTACTATTAGACTACTCTACCCAAAGATAAAGGGACTCATTGCCAAATCCAGAACTATCCCTTCAATGACTGATCTAAGCCGTCCTGATTTGCATATTCCCAGTATTCTTCACTCTAGTTTGTATGATTTTGTTGTAGAAACCAACAACCACAGAAAACTGAACCTAGGTGGGCTTTTTGACAAAAACAATATACATATGTAAAATATGTGTTCCACCCATGATTATTTTTAAAAGTACTTTGAAACGTATTGTAAAACCGTGATAGAGGAGGTTGAGGCTGTTGTGAAACTATATAACAACACCTACTCTATTGCTGCTCTTGTGGGTGGAAGCTCATTGTAGAGGTCACATGCAGAGTGTTGGTCACTCAACTAATCACCTTGGGGAAGGTCTGAGACAGGAGCCAATCATTGCCCTAGCAGGGCATCACCCTCTCTGGGGGAGTGAGTGCACAGAGAATATGGGCCATTGTGAGCTGTCTTCACAGAAGAAACCAGCCAGTGCAGTTCTCCAGCACTGCTGGTGGATGTGACCTCACTGGCTTGGAAACACTCATGGCTGGCATATGAGTGCAATGTGTGAGTTGGAGTACACCTCCAGAACCCAATTCAGACTACTCTCTGCCCATACTTTTATTCTCAAACTACTGGCCCCCTCTCTTTCAACTAAATAAACAAACAATGTATTTATTAAACTGTCTGTTACTATTAGACTACTCTACCCAAAGATAAAGGGACTCATTGCCAAATCCAGAACTATCCCTTCAATGACTGATCTAAGCCGTCCTGATTTGCATATTCCCAGTATTCTTCACTCTAGTTTGTATGATTTTGTTGTAGAAACCGAAACAACCACAGAAAACTGAACCTAGGTGGGCTTTTTGACAAAAACAATATACATATGTAAAATATGTGTTCCACCCATGATTATCTTTAAAAGTACTTTTAAACGTATTGTAAAACCGTGATAGAGGAGGTTGAGGCTGCTGTGACACTATATAACAACACCTACCCTATTGCTGTTCTTGTGGGTGGAAGCTCATTGTAGAGGTCACATGCAGAGTGCTGGTCACTCAACCAATCACCTTGGGGAAGGTCTGAGACAGGAGCCAATCACTGCCCTAGCAGGGCATCACCCTCTCTGGGTGAGTGAGTGCACAGAGAATATGGGCCATTGTGAGCTGTCTTCACAGAAGAAACCAGCCAGTGCAGTTCTCCAGCACTGCTGGTGGATGTGACCTCACTGGCTTGGAAACACTCATGGTTAGGCATATGAGTGCAATGTGTGAGTTGGAGTACACCTCCAGAACCCAATTCAGACTACTCTCTGCCCATACTTTTATTCTCAAACTACTGGCCCCCTCTCTTTCAACTAAATAAACAAACAATGTATTTATTAAACTGTCTGTTACTATTAGACTACTCTACCCAAAGATAAAGGGACTCATTGCCAAATCCAGAACTATCCCTTCAATGACTTATCTAAGCCGTCCTGATTTGCATATGCCCAGTATTCTTCACTCTAGTTTGTATGATTTTGTTGTAGAAACCGAAACAACCACAGAAAACTGAACCTAGGTGGGCTTTTTGACAATAAAATATACATATGTAAAATATGTATTCCACCCATAATTATTTTTAAAAGTACTTTTAAACGTATTGTAAAACCGTGATAGAGGAGGTTGAGGCTGCTGTGACACTATATAACAACACCTACCCTATTGCTGTTCTTGTGGGTGGTAGCTCATTGTAGAGGTCACATGCAGAGTGCTGGTCACTCAACCAATCACCTTGGGGAAGGTCTGAGACAGGAGCCAATCAATGCCCTAGCAGGGCATCACCCTCTCTGGGTGAGTGAGTGCACAGAGAATATGGGCCATTGTGAGCTGTCTTCACAGAAGAAACCAGCCAGTGCAGTTCTCCAGCACTGCTGGTGGATGTGACCTCACTGGCTTGGAAGCACTCATGGCTGGCATATGAGTGCAATGTGTGAGTTGGAGTACACCTCCAGAACCCAATTCAGACTACTCTCTGCCCATACTTTTATTCTCAAACTACTGGCCCCCTCTCTTTCAACTAAATAAACAAACAATTTATTTATTAAACTGTCTGTTACTATTAGACTACTCTACCCAAAGATAAAGGGACTCATTGCCAAATCCAGAACTATCCCTTCAATGACTGATCTAAGCCATCCTGATTTGCATATTCCCAGTATTCTTCACTCTAGTTTGTATGATTTTGTTGTAGAAACCAAACAACCACAGAAAACTGAACGTAGGTGGGCTTTTTGACAATAAAATATACATATGTAAAATATGTATTCCACCCATAATTATTTTTAAAAGTACTTTTAAACGTATTGTAAAACCGTGATAGAGGAGGTTGAGGCTGCTGTGACACTATATAACAACACCTACCCTATTGCTGTTCTTGTGGGTGGTAGCTCATTGTAGAGGTCACATGCAGAGTGCTGGTCACTCAACCAATCACCTTGGGGAAGGTCTGAGACAGGAGCCAATCAATGCCCTAGCAGGGCATCACCCTCTCTGGGTGAGTGAGTGCACAGAGAATATGGGCCATTGTGAGCTGTCTTCACAGAAGAAACCAGCCAGTGCAGTTCTCCAGCACTGCTGGTGGATGTGACCTCACTGGCTTGGAAGCACTCATGGCTGGCATATGAGTGCAATGTGTGAGTTGGAGTACACCTCCAGAACCCAATTCAGACTACTCTCTGCCCATACTTTTATTCTCAAACTACTGGCCCTCTCTTTCAACTAAATAAACAAACAATTTATTTATTAAACTGTCTGTTACTATTAGACTACTCTACCCAAAGATAAAGGGACTCATTGCCAAATCCAGAACTATCCCTTCAATGACTGATCTAAGCCATCCTGATTTGCATATTCCCAGTATTCTTCACTCTAGTTTGTATGATTTTGTTGTAGAAACCGAAACAACCACAGAAAACTGAACGTAGGTGGGCTTTTTGACAATAAAATATACATATGTAAAATATGTATTCCACCCATAATTATTTTTAAAAGTACTTTTAAACGTGTTGTAAAACCGTGATAGAGGAGGTTGAGGCTGCTGTGACACTATATAACAACACCTACCCTATTGCTGTTCTTGTGGGTGGAAGCTCATTGTAGAGGTCACATGCAGAGTGCTGGTCACTCAACCAATCACCTTGGGGAAGGTCTGAGACAGGAGCCAATCAATGCCCTAGCAGGGCATCACTCTCTCTGGGGGAGTGAGTGCACAGAGAACATGGGCCATTGTGAGCTGTCTTCACAGAAGAAACCAGCCAGTGCAGTTCTCCAGCACTGCTGGTGGATGTGACCTCACTGGCTTGGAAACACTCATGGCTGGCATATGAGTGCAATGTGTGAGTTGGAGTACACCTCCAGAACCCAATTCAGACTACTCTCTGCCCATACTTTTATTCTCAAACTACTGGCCCCCTCTCTTTCAACTAAATAAACAAACAATTTATTTATTAAACTGTCTGTTACTATTAGACTACTCTACCCAAAGATAAAGGGACTCATTGCCAAATCCAGAACTATCCCTTCAATGACTGATCTAAGCCGTCCTGATTTGCATATGCCCAGTATTCTTCACTCTAGTTTGTATGATTTTGTTGTAGAAACCGAAACAACCACAGAAAACTGAACCTAGGTGGGCTTTTTGACAATAAAATATACATATGTAAAATATGTATTCCACCCATAATTATTTTTAAAAGTACTTTTAAACGTATTGTAAAACCGTGATAGAGGAGGTTGAGGCTGCTGTGACACTATATAACAACACCTACCCTATTGCTGTTCTTGTGGGTGGTAGCTCATTGTAGAGGTCATATGCAGAGTGCTGGTCACTCAACCAATCACCTTGGGGAAGGTCTGAGACAGGAGCCAATCAATGCCCTAGCAGGGCATCACCCTCTCTGGGTGAGTGAGTGCACAGAGAATATGGGCCATTGTGAGCTGTCTTCACAGAAGAAACCAGCCAGTGCAGTTCTCCAGCACTGCTGGTGGATGTGACCTCACTGGCTTGAAAACACTCATGGCTGGCATATGAGTGCAATGTGTGAGTTGGAGTACACCTCCAGAACCCAATTCAGACTACTCTCTGCCCATACTTTTATTCTCAAACTACTGGCCCCCTCTCTTTCAACTAAATAAACAAACAATTTATTTATTAAACTGTCTGTTACTATTAGACTACTCTACCCAAAGATAAAGGGACTCATTGCCAAATCCAGAACTATCCCTTCAATGACTGATCTAAGCCATCCTGATTTGCATATTCCCAGTATTCTTCACTCTAGTTTGTATGATTTTGTTGTAGAAACCGAAACAACCACAGAAAACTGAACGTAGGTGGGCTTTTTGACAATAAAATATACATATGTAAAATATGTATTCCACCCATAATTATTTTTAAAAGTACTTTTAAACGTATTGTAAAACCGTGATAGAGGAGGTTGAGGCTGCTGTGACACTATATAACAACACCTACCCTATTGCTGTTCTTGTGGGTGGAAGCTCATTGTAGAGGTCACATGCAGAGTGCTGGTCACTCAACCAATCACCTTGGGGAAGGTCTGAGACAGGAGCCAATCAATGCCCTAGCAGGGCATCACCCTCTCTGGGGGAGTGAGTGCACAGAGAACATGGGCCATTGTGAGCTGTCTTCACAGAAGAAACCAGCCAGTGCAGTTCTCCAGCACTGCTTGTGGATGTGACCTCACTGGCTTGGAAACACTCATGGCTGGCATATGAGTGCAATGTGTGAGTTGGAGTACACCTCCAGAACCCAATTCAGACTACTCTCTGCCCATACTTTTATTCTCAAACTACTGGCCCCTCTCTTTCCAACTAAATAAACAAACAATTTATTTATTAAACTGTCTGTTACTATTAGACTACTCTACCCAAAGATAAAGGGACTCATTGCCAAATCCAGAACTATCCCTTCAATGACTGATCTAAGCCGTCTGATTTGCATATACCCAGTATTCTTCACTCTAGTTTGTATGATTTTGTTGTAGAAACCAGAAACAACCACAGAAAACTGAACCTAGGTGGGCTTTTTGACAATAAAATATACATATGTAAAATATGTATTCCACCCATAATTATTTTTAAAAGTACTTTTAAACGTATTGTAAAACCGTGATAGAGGAGGTTGAGGCTGCTGTGACACTATATAACAACACCTACCCTATTGCTGTTCTTGTGGGTGGTAGCTCATTGTAGAGGTCACATGCAGAGTGCTGGTCACTCAACCAATCACCTTGGGGAAGGTCTGAGACAGGAGCCAATCAATGCCCTAGCAGGGCATCACCCTCTCTGGGGAGTGAGTGCACAGAGAATATGGGCCATTGTGAGCTGTCTTCACAGAAGAAACCAGCCAGTGCAGTTCTCCAGCACTGCTGGTGGATGTGACCTCACTGGCTTGAAAACACTCATGGCTGGCATATGAGTGCAATGTGTGAGTTGGAGTACACCTCCAGAACCCAATTCAGACTACTCTCTGCCCATACTTTTATTCTCAAACTACTGGCCCCCTCTCTTTCAACTAAATAAACAAACAATTTATTTATTAAACTGTCTGTTACTATTAGACTACTCTACCCAAAGATAAAGGGACTCATTGCCAAATCCAGAACTATCCCTTCAATGACTGATCTAAGCCATCCTGATTTGCATATTCCCAGTATTCTTCACTCTAGTTTGTATGATTTTGTTGTAGAAACCAGAAACAACCACAGAAAACTGAACCTAGGTGGGCTTTTTGACAATAAAATATACATATGTAAAATATGTATTCCACCCATAATTATTTTTAAAAGTACTTTTAAACGTATTGTAAAACCGTGATAGAGGAGGTTGAGGCTGCTGTGACACTATATAACAACACCTACCCTATTGCTGTTCTTGTGGGTGGAAGCTCATTGTAGAGGTCACATGCAGAGTGCTGGTCACTCAACCAATCACCTTGGGGAAGGTCTGAGACAGGAGCCAATCACTGCCCTAGCAGGGCATCACCCTCTCTGGGGAGTGAGTGCACAGAGAATATGGGCCATTGTGAGCTGTCTTCACAGAAGAAACCAGCCAGTGCAGTTCTCCAGCACTGCTGGTGGATGTGACCTCACTGGCTTGGAAACACTCATGGCTGGCATATGAGTGCAATGTGTGAGTTGGAGTACACCTCCAGAACCCAATTCAGACTACTCTCTGCCCATACTTTTATTCTCAAACTACTGGCCCCCTCTCTTTCAACTAAATAAACAAACAATGTATTTATTAAACTGTCTGTTACTATTAGACTACTCTACCCAAAGATAAAGGGACTCATTGCCAAATCCAGAACTATCCCTTCAATGACTTATCTAAGCCGTCCTGATTTGCATATGCCCAGTATTCTTCACTCTAGTTTGTATGATTTTGTTGTAGAAACCGAAACAACCACAGAAAACTGAACCTAGGTGGGCTTTTTGACAATAAAATATACATATGTAAAACATGTATTCCACCCATAATTATTTTTAAAAGTACTTTTAAACGTATTGTAAAACCGTGATAGAGGAGGTTGAGGCTGCTGTGACACTATATAACAACACCTACCCTATTGCTGTTCTTGTGGGTGGAAGCTCATTGTAGAGGTCACATGCAGAGTGCTGGTCACTCAACCAATCACCTTGGGAAGGTCTGAGACAGGAGCCAATCACTGCCCTAGCAGGGCATCACCCTCTCTGGGGAGTGAGTGCACAGAGAATATGGGCCATTGTGAGCTGTCTTCACAGAAGAAACCAGCCAGTGCAGTTCTCCAGCACTGCTGGTGGATGTGACCTCACTGGCTTGGAAACACTCATGGCTGGCATATGAGTGCAATGTGTGAGTTGGAGTACACCTCCAGAACCCAATTCAGTCTACTCTCTGCCCATACTTTTATTCTCAAACTACTGGCCCTCCTTTCAACTAAATAAACAAACAATTTATTTATTAAACTGTCTGTTACTATTAGACTACTCTACCCAAAGATAAAGGGACTCATTGCCAAATCCAGAACTATCCCTTCAATGACTGATCTAAGCCGTCCTGATTTGCATATGCCCAGTATTCTTCACTCTAGTTTGTATGATTTTGTTGTAGAAACCGAAACAACCACAGAAAACTGAACCTAGGTGGGCTTTTTGACAAAAAAATATACATATGTAAAATATGTATTCCACCCATAATTATTTTTAAAAGTACTTTTAAACGTATTGTAAAACCGTGATAGAGGAGGTTGAGGCTGCTGTGACACTATATAACAACACCTACCCTATTGCTGTTCTTGTGGGTGGAAGCTCATTGTAGAGGTCACATGCAGAGTGCTGGTCACTCAACCAATCACCTTGGGGAAGGTCTGAGACAGGAGCCAATCAATGCCCTAGCAGGGCATCACCCTCTCTGGGGGAGTGAGTGCACAGAGAATATGGGCCATTGTGAGCTGTCTTCACAGAAGAAACCAGCCAGTGCAGTTCTCCAGCACTGCTGGTGGATGTGACCTCACTGGCTTGGAAACACTCAAGGCTGGCATATGAGTGCAATGTGTGAGTTGGAGTACACCTCCAGAACCCAATTCAGACTACTCTCTGCCCATACTTTTATTCTCAAACTACTGGCCCCCTCTCTTTCAACTAAATAAACAAACAATTTATTTATTAAACTGTCTGTTACTATTAGACTACTCTACCCAAAGATAAAGGGACTCATTGCCAAATCCAGAACTATCCCTTCAATGACTGATCTAAGCCGTCCTGATTTGCATATGCCCAGTATTCTTCACTCTAGTTTGTATGATTTTGTTGTAGAAACCGAAACAACCACAGAAAACTGAACGTAGGTGGGCTTTTTGACAATAAAATATACATATGTAAAATATGTATTCCACCCATAATTATTTTTCAAAGTACTTTTAAACGTATTGTAAAACCGTGATAGAGGAGGTTGAGGCTGCTGTGACACTATATAACAACACCTACCCTATTGCTGTTCTTGTGGGTGGAAGCTCATTGTAGAGGTCACATGCAGAGTGCTGGTCACTCAACCAATCACCTTGGGGAAGGTCTGAGACAGGAGCCAATCAATGCCCTAGCAGGGCATCACCCTCTCTGGGGGAGTGAGTGCACAGAGAATATGGGCCATTGTGAGCTGTCTTCACAGAAGAAACCAGCCAGTGCAGTTCTCCAGCACTGCTGGTGGATGTGACCTCACTGGCTTGGAAACACTCATGGCTGGCATATGAGTGCAATGTGTGAGTTGGAGTACACCTCCAGAACCCAATTCAGACTACTCTCTGCCCATACTTTTATTCTCAAACTACTGGCCCCTCTCTTTCAACTAAATAAACAAACAATTTATTTATTAAACTGTCTGTTACTATTAGACTACTCTACCCAAAGATAAAGGGACTCATTGCCAAATCCAGAACTATCCCTTCAATGACTGATCTAAGCCGTCCTGATTTGCATATGCCCAGTATTCTTCACTCTAGTTTGTATGATTTTGTTGTAGAAACCGAAACAACCACAGAAAACTGAACCTAGGTGGGCTTTTTGACAATAAAATATACATATGTAAAATATGTATTCCACCCATAATTATTTTTAAAAGTACTTTTAAACGTATTGTAAAACCGTGATAGAGGAGGTTGAGGCTGCTGTGACACTATATAACAACACCTACCCTATTGCTGTTCTTGTGGGTGGAAGCTCATTGTAGAGGTCACATGCAGAGTGCTGGTCACTCAACCAATCACCTTGGGGAAGGTCTGAGACAGGAGCCAATCAATGCCCTAGCAGGGCATCACCCTCTCTGGGTGAGTGAGTGCACAGAGAATATGGGCCATTGTGAGCTGTCTTCACAGAAGAAACCAGCCAGTGCAGTTCTCCAGCACTGCTGGTGGATGTGACCTCACTGGCTTGGAAACACTCATGGCTGGCATATGAGTGCAATGTGTGAGTTGGAGTACACCTCCAGAACCCAATTCAGACTACTCTCTGCCCATACTTTTATTCTCAAACTACTGGCCCCCTCTCTTTCAACTAAATAAACAAACAATTTATTTATTAAACTGTCTGTTACTATTAGACTACTCTACCCAAAGATAAAGGGACTCATTGCCAAATCCAGAACTATCCCTTCAATGACTGATCTAAGCCATCCTGATTTGCATATTCCCAGTATTCTTCACTCTAGTTTGTATGATTTTGTTGTAGAAACCGAAACAACCACAGAAAACTGAACGTAGGTGGGCTTTTTGACAATAAAATATACATATGTAAAATATGTATTCCACCCATAATTATTTTTAAAAGTACTTTTAAACGTATTGTAAAACCGTGATAGAGGAGGTTGAGGCTGCTGTGACACTATATAACAACACCTACCCTATTGCTGTTCTTGTGGGTGGAAGCTCATTGTAGAGGTCACATGCAGAGTGCTGGTCACTCAACCAATCACCTTGTGGAAGGTCTGAGACAGGAGCCAATCACTGCCCTAGCAGGGCATCACTCTCTCTGGGTGAGTGAGTTCACAGAGAATATGGGCCATTGTGAGCTGTCTTCACAGAAGAAACCAGCCAGTGCAGTTCTCCAGCACTGCTGGTGGATGTGACCTCACTGGCTTGGAAACACTCATGGCTGGCATATGAGTGCAATGTGTGAGTTGGAGTACACCTCCAGAACCCAATTCAGACTACTCTCTGCCCATACTTTTATTCTCAAACTACTGGCCCCCTCTCTTTCAACTAAATAAACAAACAATTTATTTATTAAACTGTCTGTTACTATTAGACTACTCTACCCAAAGATAAAGGGACTCATTGCCAAATCCAGAACTATCCCTTCAATGACTGATCTAAGTCGTCCTGATTTGCATATGCCCAGTATTCTTCACTCTAGTTTGTATGATTTTGTTGTAGAAACCGAAACAACCACATAAAACTGAACCTAGGTGGGCTTTTTGACAAAAAATATACATATGTAAAATATGTATTCCACCCATAATTATTTTTAAAAGTACTTTTAAACGTATTGTAAAACCGTGATAGAGGAGGTTGAGGCTGCTGTGACACTATATAACAACACCTACCCTATTGCTGTTCTTGTCGGTGGAAGCTCATTGTAGAGGTCACATGCAGAGTGCTGGTCACTCAACCAATCACCTTGGGGAAGGTCTGAGACAGGAGCCAATCACTGCCCTAGCAGGGCATCACCCTCTCTGGGTGAGTGAGTGCACAGAGAACATGGGCCATTGTGAGCTGTCTTCACAGAAGAAACCAGCCAGTGCAGTTCTCCAGCACTGCTGGTGGATGTGACCTCACTGGCTTGCAAACACTCATGGCTGGCATATGAGTGCAATGTGTGAGTTGGAGTACACCTCCAGAACCCAATTCAGACTACTCTCTGCCCATACTTTTATTCTCAAACTACTGGCCCCCTCTCTTTCAACTAAATAAACAAACAATTTATTTATTAAACTGTCTGTTACTATTAGACTACTCTACCCAAAGATAAAGGGACTCATTGCCAAATCCAGAACTATCCCTTCAATGACTGATCTAAGCCGTCCTGATTTGCATATGCCCAGTATTCTTCACTCTAGTTTGTATGATTTTGTTGTAGAAACCGAAACAACCACATACAACTGAACCTAGGTGGGCTTTTTGACAAAAAAATATACATATGTAAAATATGTATTCCACCCATAATTATTTTTAAAAGTACTTTTAAACGTATTGTAAAACCGTGATAGAGGAGGTTGAGGCTGCTGTGACACTATATAACAACACCTACCCTATTGCTGTTCTTGTGGGTGGAAGCTCATTGTAGAGGTCACATGCAGAGTGCTGGTCACTCAACCAATCACCTTGTGGAAGGTCTGAGACAGGAGCCAATCACTGCCCTAGCAGGGCATCACCCTCTCTGGGGGAGTGAGTTCACAGAGAATATGGGCCATTGTTAGCTGTCTTCACAGAAGAAACCAGCCAGTGCAGTTCTCCAGCACTGCTTGTGGATGTGACCTCACTGGCTTGGAAACACTCATGGCTGGCATATGAGTGCAATGTGTGAGTTGGAGTACACCTCCAGAACCCAATTCAGACTACTCTCTGCCCATACTTTTATTCTCAAACTACTGGCCCCCTCTCTTTCAACTAAATAAACAAACAATTTATTTATTAAACTGTCTGTTACTATTAGACTACTCTACCCAAAGATAAAGGGACTCATTGCCAAATCCAGAACTATCCCTTCAATGACTGATCTAAGCCATCCTGATTTGCATATTCCCAGTATTCTTCACTCTAGTTTGTATGATTTTGTTGTAGAAACCAGAAACAACCACAGAAAACTGAACCTAGGTGGGCTTTTGACAATAAAATATACATATGTAAAATATGTATTCCACCCATAATTATTTTTAAAAGTACTTTTAAACGTATTGTAAAACCGTGATAGAGGAGGTTGAGGCTGCTGTGACACTATATAACAACACCTACCCTATTGCTGTTCTTGTGGGTGGAAGCTCATTGTAGAGGTCACATGCAGAGTGCTGGTCACTCAACCAATCACCTTGTGGAAGGTCTGAGACAGGAGCCAATCACTGCCCTAGCAGGGCATCACTCTCTCTGGGTGAGTGAGTTCACAGAGAATATGGGCCATTGTGAGCTGTCTTCACAGAAGAAACCAGCCAGTGCAGTTCTCCAGCGCTGGTGGATGTGACCTCACTGGCTTGGAAACACTCATGGCTGGCATATGAGTGCAATGTGTGAGTTGGAGTACACCTCCAGAACCCAATTCAGACTACTCTCTGCCCATACTTTTATTCTCAAACTACTGGCCCCCTCTCTTTCAACTAAATAAACAAACAATTTATTTATTAAACTGTCTGTTACTATTAGACTACTCTACCCAAAGATAAAGGGACTCATTGCCAAATCCAGAACTATCCCTTCAATGACTGATCTAAGCCGTCCTGATTTGCATATGCCCAGTATTCTTCACTCTAGTTTGTATGATTTTGTTGTAGAAACCGAAACAACCACATAAAACTGAACCTAGGTGGGCTTTTTGACAAAAAAATATACATATGTAAAATATGTATTCCACCCATAATTATTTTTAAAAGTACTTTTAAACGTATTGTAAAACCGTGATAGAGGAGGTTGAGGCTGCTGTGACACTATATAACAACACCTACCCTATTGCTGTTCTTGTGGGTGGAAGCTCATTGTAGAGGTCACATGCAGAGTGCTGGTCACTCAACCAATCACCTTGGGGAAGGTCTGAGACAGGAGCCAATCACTGCCCTAGCAGGGCATCACCCTCTCTGGGTGAGTGAGTGCACAGAGAACATGGGCCATTGTGAGCTGTCTTCACAGAAGAAACCAGCCAGTGCAGTTCTCCAGCACTGCTGGTGGATGTGACCTCACTGGCTTGGAAACACTCATGGCTGGCATATGAGTGCAATGTGTGAGTTGGAGTACACCTCCAGAACCCAATTCAGACTACTCTCTGCCCATACTTTTATTCTCAAACTACTGGCCACCTCTCTTTCAACTAAATAAACAAACAATTTATTTATTAAACTGTCTGTTACTATTAGACTACTCTACCCAAAGATAAAGGGACTCATTGCCAAATCCAGAACTATCCCTTCAATGACTGATCTAAGCCGTCCTGATTTGCATATGCCCAGTATTCTTCACTCTAGTTTGTATGATTTTGTTGTAGAAACCGAAACAACCACAGAAAACTGAACGTAGGTGGGCTTTTTGACAATAAAATATACATATGTAAAATATGTATTCCACCCATAATTATTTTTAAAAGTACTTTTAAACGTATTGTAAAACCGTGATAGAGGAGGTTGAGGCTGCTGTGACACTATATAACAACACCTACCCTATTGCTGTTCTTGTGGGTGGAAGCTCATTGTAGAGGTCACATGCAGAGTGCTGGTCACTCAACCAATCACCTTGGGGAAGGTCTGAGACAGGAGCCAATCACTGCCCTAGCAGGGCATCACCCTCTCTGGGTGAGTGAGTGCACAGCGAACATGGGCCATTGTGAGCTGTCTTCACAGAAGAAACCAGCCAGTGCAGTTCTCCAGCACTGCTGGTGGATGTGACCTCACTGGCTTGGAAACACTCATGGCTGGCATATGAGTGCAATGTGTGAGTTGGAGTACACCTCCAGAACCCAATTCAGACTACTCTCTGCCCATACTTTTATTCTCAAACTACTGGCCCCCTCTCTTTCAACTAAATAAACAAACAATTTATTTATTAAACTGTCTGTTACTATTAGACTACTCTACCCAAAGATAAAGGGACTCATTGCCAAATCCAGAACTATCCCTTCAATGACTGATCTAAGCCGTCCTGATTTGCATATGCCCAGTATTCTTCACTCTAGTTTGTATGATTTTGTTGTAGAAACCGAAACAACCACATACAACTGAACCTAGGTGGGCTTTTTGACAAAAAAAATATACATATGTAAAATATGTATTCCACCCATAATTATTTTTAAAAGTACTTTTAAACGTATTGTAAAACCGTGATAGAGGAGGTTGAGGCTGCTGTGACACTATATAACAACACCTACCCTATTGCTGTTCTTGTGGGTGGAAGCTCATTGTAGAGGTCACATGCAGAGTGCTGGTCACTCAACCAATCACCTTGTGGAAGGTCTGAGACAGGAGCCAATCACTGCCCTAGCAGGGCATCACCCTCTCTGGGGGAGTGAGTTCACAGAGAATATGGGCCATTGTGAGCTGTCTTCACAGAAGAAACCAGCCAGTGCAGTTCTCCAGCACTGCTTGTGGATGTGACCTCACTGGCTTGGAAACACTCATGGCTGGCATATGAGTGCAATGTGTGAGTTGGAGTACACCTCCAGAACCCAATTCAGACTACTCTCTGCCCATACTTTTATTCTCAAACTACTGGCCCCCTCTCTTTCAACTAAATAAACAAACAATTTATTTATTAAACTGTCTGTTACTATTAGACTACTCTACCCAAAGATAAAGGGACTCATTGCCAAATCCAGAACTATCCCTTCAATGACTGATCTAAGCCATCCTGATTTGCATATTCCCAGTATTCTTCACTCTAGTTTGTATGATTTTGTTGTAGAAACCGAAACAACCACAGAAAACTGAACCTAGGTGGGCTTTTTGACAATAAAATATACATATGTAAAATATGTATTCCACCCATAATTATTTTTAAAAGTACTTTTAAACGTATTGTAAAACCGTGATAGAGGAGGTTGAGGCTGCTGTGACACTATATAACAACACCTACCCTATTGCTGTTCTTGTGGGTGGAAGCTCATTGTAGAGGTCACATGCAGAGTGCTGGTCACTCAACCAATCACCTTGTGGAAGGTCTGAGACAGGAGCCAATCACTGCCCTAGCAGGGCATCACTCTCTCTGGGTGAGTGAGTTCACAGAGAATATGGGCCATTGTGAGCTGTCTTCACAGAAGAAACCAGCCAGTGCAGTTCTCCAGCACTGCTGGTGGATGTGACCTCACTGGCTTGGAAACACTCATGGCTGGCATATGAGTGCAATGTGTGAGTTGGAGTACACCTCCAGAACCCAATTCAGACTACTCTCTGCCCATACTTTTATTCTCAAACTACTGGCCCCTCTCTTTCAACTAAATAAACAAACAATTTATTTATTAAACTGTCTGTTACTATTAGACTACTCTACCCAAAGATAAAGGGACTCATTGCCAAATCCAGAACTATCCCTTCAATGACTGATCTAAGCCGCCCTGATTTGCATATGCCCAGTATTCTTCACTCTAGTTTGTATGATTTTGTTGTAGAAACCGAAACAACCACATAAAACTGAACCTAGGTGGGCTTTTTGACAAAAAAATATACATATGTAAAATATGTATTCCACCCATAATTATTTTTAAAAGTACTTTTAAACGTATTGTAAAACCGTGATAGAGGAGGTTGAGGCTGCTGTGACACTATATAACAACACCTACCCTATTGCTGTTCTTGTGGGTGGAAGCTCATTGTAGAGGTCACATGCAGAGTGCTGGTCACTCAACCAATCACCTTGGGGAAGGTCTGAGACAGGAGCCAATCACTGCCCTAGCAGGGCATCACCCTCTCTGGGTGAGTGAGTGCACAGAGAACATGGGCCATTGTGAGCTGTCTTCACAGAAGAAACCAGCCAGTGCAGTTCTCCAGCACTGCTGGTGGATGTGACCTCACTGGCTTGGAAACACTCATGGCTGGCATATGAGTGCAATGTGTGAGTTGGAGTACACCTCCAGAACCCAATTCAGACTACTCTCTGCCCATACTTTTATTCTCAAACTACTGGCCACCTCTCTTTCAACTAAATAAACAAACAATTTATTTATTAAACTGTCTGTTACTATTAGACTACTCTACCCAAAGATAAAGGGACTCATTGCCAAATCCAGAACTATCCCTTCAATGACTGATCTAAGCCGTCCTGATTTGCATATGCCCAGTATTCTTCACTCTAGTTTGTATGATTTTGTTGTAGAAACCGAAACAACCACAGAAAACTGAACGTAGGTGGGCTTTTTGACAATAAAATATACATATGTAAAATATGTATTCCACCCATAATTATTTTTAAAAGTACTTTTAAACGTATTGTAAACCGTGATAGAGGAGGTTGAGGCTGCTGTGACACTATATAACAACACCTACCCTATTGCTGTTCTTGTGGGTGGAAGCTCATTGTAGAGGTCACATGCAGAGTGCTGGTCACTCAACCAATCACCTTGGGGAAGGTCTGAGACAGGAGCCAATCACTGCCCTAGCAGGGCATCACCCTCTCTGGGTGAGTGAGTGCACAGCGAACATGGGCCATTGTGAGCTGTCTTCACAGAAGAAACCAGCCAGTGCAGTTCTCCAGCACTGCTGGTGGATGTGACCTCACTGGCTTGGAAACACTCTTGGCTGGCATATGAGTGCAATGTGTGAGTTGGAGTACACCTCCAGAACCCAATTCAGACTACTCTCTGCCCATACTTTTATTCTCAAACTACTGGCCCCTCTCTTTCAACTAAATAAACAAACAATTTATTTATTAAACTGTCTGTTACTATTAGACTACTCTACCCAAAGATAAAGGGACTCATTGCCAAATCCAGAACTATCCCTTCAATGACTGATCTAAGCCGTCCTGATTTGCATATGCCCAGTATTCTTCACTCTAGTTTGTATGATTTTGTTGTAGAAACCGAAACAACCACATACAACTGAACCTAGGTGGGCTTTTGACAAAAAATATACATATGTAAAATATGTATTCCACCCATAATTATTTTTAAAAGTACTTTTAAACGTGTTGTAAAACCGTGATAGAGGAGGTTGAGGCTGCTGTGACACTATATAACAACACCTACCCTATTGCTGTTCTTGTGGGTGGAAGCTCATTGTAGAGGTCACATGCAGAGTGCTGGTCACTCAACCAATCACCTTGTGGAAGGTCTGAGACAGGAGCCAATCACTGCCCTAGCAGGGCATCACTCTCTCTGGGTGAGTGAGTTCACAGAGAATATGGGCCATTGTGAGCTGTCTTCACAGAAGAAACCAGCCAGTGCAGTTCTCCAGCACTGCTTGTGGATGTGACCTCACTGGCTTGGAAACACTCATGGCTGTCATATGAGTGCAATGTGTGAGTTGGAGTACACCTCCAGAACCCAATTCAGACTACTCTCTGCCCATACTTTTATTCTCAAACTACTGGCCCCTCTCTTTCAACTAAATAAACAAACAATTTATTTATTAAATTGTCTGTTACTATTAGACTACTCTACCCAAAGATAAAGGGACTCATTGCCAAATCCAGAACTATCCCTTCAATGACTGATCTAAGCCGTCCTGATTTGCATATGCCCAGTATTCTTCACTCTAGTTTGTATGATTTTGTTGTAGAAACCGAAACAACCACAGAAAACTGAACGTAGGTGGGCTTTTTGACAATAAAATATACATATGTAAAATATGTATTCCACCCATAATTATTTTTAAAAGTACTTTTAAACGTATTGTAAAACCGTGATAGAGGAGGTTGAGGCTGCTGTGACACTATATAACAACACCTACCCTATTGCTGTTCTTGTGGGTGGAAGCTCATTGTAGAGGTCACATGCAGAGTGCTGGTCACTCAACCAATCACCTTGGGGAAGGTCTGAGACAGGAGCCAATCACTGCCCTAGCAGGGCATCACCCTCTCTGGGTGAGTGAGTGCACAGCGAACATGGGCCATTGTGAGCTGTCTTCACAGAAGAAACCAGCCAGTGCAGTTCTCCAGCACTGCTGGTGGATGTGACCTCACTGGCTTGGAAACACTCTTGGCTGGCATATGAGTGCAATGTGTGAGTTGGAGTACACCTCCAGAACCCAATTCAGACTACTCTCTGCCCATACTTTTATTCTCAAACTACTGGCCCCCTCTCTTTCAACTAAATAAACAAACAATTTATTTATTAAACTGTCTGTTACTATTAGACTACTCTACCCAAAGATAAAGGGACTCATTGCCAAATCCAGAACTATCCCTTCAATGACTGATCTAAGCATTCTGATTTGCATATGCCCAGTATTCTTCACTCTAGTTTGTATGATTTTGTTGTAGAAACCGAAACAACCACATACAACTGAACCTAGGTGGGCTTTTTGACAAAAAAATATACATATGTAAAATATGTATTCCACCCATAATTATTTTTAAAAGTACTTTTAAACGTATTGTAAAACCGTGATAGAGGAGGTTGAGGCTGCTGTGACACTATATAACAACACCTACCCTATTGCTGTTCTTGTGGGTGGAAGCTCATTGTAGAGGTCACATGCAGAGTGCTGGTCACTCAACCAATCACCTTGTGGAAGGTCTGAGACAGGAGCCAATCACTGCCCTAGCAGGGCATCACTCTCTCTGGGTGAGTGAGTTCACAGAGAATATGGGCCATTGTGAGCTGTCTTCACAGAAGAAACCAGCCAGTGCAGTTCTCCAGCACTGCTTGTGGATGTGACCTCACTGGCTTGGAAACACTCATGGCTGTCATATGAGTGCAATGTGTGAGTTGGAGTACACCTCCAGAACCCAATTCAGACTACTCTCTGCCCATACTTTTATTCTCAAACTACTGGCCCCCTCTCTTTCAACTAAATAAACAAACAATTTATTTATTAAATTGTCTGTTACTATTAGACTACTCTACCCAAAGATAAAGGGACTCATTGCCAAATCCAGAACTATCCCTTCAATGACTGATCTAAGCCGTCCTGATTTGCATATGCCCAGTATTCTTCACTCTAGTTTGTATGATTTTGTTGTAGAAACCGAAACAACCACAGAAAACTGAACGTAGGTGGGCTTTTTGACAATAAAATATACATATGTAAAATATGTATTCCACCCATAATTATTTTTAAAAGTACTTTTAAACGTATTGTAAAACCGTGATAGAGGAGGTTGAGGCTGCTGTGACACTATATAACAACACCTACCCTATAGCTGTTCTTGTGGGTGGAAGCTCATTGTAGAGGTCACATGCAGAGTGCTGGTCACTCAACCAATCACCTTGGGGAAGGTCTGAGACAGGAGCCAATCACTGCCCTAGCAGGGCATCACCCTCTCTGGGTGAGTGAGTGCACAGCGAACATGGGCCATTGTGAGCTGTCTTCACAGAAGAAACCAGCCAGTGCAGTTCTCCAGCACTGCTGGTGGATGTGACCTCACTGGCTTGGAAACACTCATGGCTGGCATATGAGTGCAATGTGTGAGTTGGAGTACACCTCCAGAACCCAATTCAGACTACTCTCTGCCCATACTTTTATTCTCAAACTACTGGCCCCCTCTCTTTCAACTAAATAAACAAACAATGTATTTATTAAACTGTCTGTTACTATTAGACTACTCTACCCAAAGATAAAGGGACTCATTGCCAAATCCAGAACTATCCCTTCAATGACTGATCTAAGCCGTCCTGATTTGCATATTCCCAGTATTCTTCACTCTAGTTTGTATGATTTTGTTGTAGAAACCGAAACAACCACAGAAAACTGAACGTAGGTGGGCTTTTTGACAATAAAATATACATATGTAAAATATGTATTCCACCCATAATTATTTTTAAAAGTACTTTTAAACGTATTGTAAAACCGTGATAGAGGAGGTTGAGGCTGCTGTGACACTATATAACAACACCTACCCTATTGCTGTTCTTGTGGGTGGAAGCTCATTGTAGAGGTCACATGCAGAGTGCTGGTCACTCAACCAATCACCTTGGGAAGGTCTGAGACAGGAGCCAATCACTGCCCTAGCAGGGCATCACCCTCTCTGGGTGAGTGAGTTCACAGAGAATATGGGCCATTGTGAGCTGTCTTCACAGAAGAAACCAGCCAGTGCAGTTCTCCAGCACTGCTGGTGGATGTGACCTCACTGGCTTGGAAACACTCATGGCTGGCATATATGTGCAATGTGTGAGTTGGAGTACACCTCCAGAACCCAATTCAGACTACTCTCTGCCCATACTTTTATTCTCAAACTACTGGCCCCTCTCTTTCAACTAAATAAACAAACAATTTATTTATTCAACTGTCTGTTACTATTAGACTACTCTACCCAAAGATAAAGGGACTCATTGCCAAATCCAGAACTATCCCTTCAATGACTGATCTAAGCCGTCCTGATTTGCATATGCCCAGTATTCTTCACTCTAGTTTGTATGATTTTGTTGTAGAAACCAAACAACCACATAAAACTGAACCTAGGTGGGCTTTTGACAAAAAAATATACATATGTAAAATATGTATTCCACCCATAATTATTTTTAAAAGTACTTTTAAACGTATTGTAAAACCGTGATAGAGGAGGTTGAGGCTGCTGTGACACTATATAACAACACCTACCCTATTGCTGTTCTTGTGGGTGGAAGCTCATTGTAGAGGTCACATGCAGAGTGCTGGTCACTCAACCAATCACCTTGGGGAAGGTCTGAGACAGGAGCCAATCACTGCCCTAGCAGGGCATCACCCTCTCTGGGTGAGTGAGTTCACAGAGAATATGGGCCATTGTGAGCTGTCTTCACAGAAGAAACCAGCCAGTGCAGTTCTCCAGCACTGCTGGTGGATGTGACCTCACTGGCTTGGAAACACTCATGGCTGGCATATGAGTGCAATGTGTGAGTTGGAGTACACCTCCAGAACCCAATTCAGACTACTCTCTGCCCATACTTTTATTCTCAAACTACTGGCCCCCTCTCTTTCAACTAAATAAACAAACAATTTATTTATTAAACTGTCTGTTACTATTAGACTACTCTACCCAAAGATAAAGGGACTCATTGCCAAATCCAGAACTATCCCTTCAATGACTGATCTAAGCCATCCTGATTTGCATATTCCCAGTATTCTTCACTCTAGTTTGTATGATTTTGTTGTAGAAACCGAAACAACCACAGAAAACTGAACGTAGGTGGGCTTTTTGACAATAAAATATACATATGTAAAATATGTATTCCACCCATAATTATTTTTAAAAGTACTTTTAAACGTATTGTAAAACCGTGATAGAGGAGGTTGAGGCTGCTGTGACACTATATAACAACACCTACCCTATTGCTGTTCTTGTGGGTGAAATCTCATTGTAGAGGTCACATGCAGAGTGCTGGTCACTCAACCAATCACCTTGGGGAAGGTCTGAGACAGGAGCCAATCACTGCCCTAGCAGGGCATCACCCTCTCTGGGTGAGTGAGTCCACAAAGAACATGGGCCATTGTGAGCTGTCTTCACAGAAGAAACCAGCCAGTGCAGTTCTCCAGCACTGCTGGTGGATGTGACCTCACTGGCTTGGAAACACTCATGGCTGGCATATATGTGCAATGTGTGAGTTGGAGTACACCTCCAGAACCCAATTCAGACTACTCTCTGCCCATACTATTATTCTCAAACTACTGGCCCCCTCTCTTTCAACTAAATAAACAAACAATTTATTTATTAAACTGTCTGTTACTATTAGACTACTCTACCCAAAGATAAAGGGACTCATTGCCAAATCCAGAACTATCCCTTCAATGACTGATCTAAGCCATCCTGATTTGCATATGCCCAGTATTCTTCACTCTAGTTTGTATGATTTTGTTGTAGAAACCAAACAACCACAGAAAACTGAACGTAGGTGGGCTTTTTGACAATAAAATATACATATGTAAAATATGTATTCCACCCATAATTATTTTTAAAAGTACTTTTAAACGTATTGTAAAACCGTGATAGAGGAGGTTGAGGCTGCTGTGACACTATATAACAACACCTACCCTATTGCTGTTCTTGTGGGTGGAAGCTCATTGTAGAGGTCACATGCAGAGTGCTGGTCACTCAACCAATCACCTTGGGGAAGGTCTGAGACAGGAGCCAATCACTGCCCTAGCAGGGCATCACCCTCTCTGGGTGAGTGAGTGCACAGAGAACATGGGCCATTGTGAGCTGTCTTCATAGAAGAAACCAGCCAGTGCAGTTCTCCAGCACTGCTGGTGGATGTGACCTCACTGGCTTGGAAACACTCATGGCTGGCATATGAGTGCAATGTGTGAGTTGGAGTACACCTCCAGAACCCAATTCAGACTACTCTCTGCCCATACTTTTATTCTCAAACTACTGGCCCCCTCTCTTTCAACTAAATAAACAAACAATTTATTTATTAAACTGTCTGTTACTATTAGACTACTCTACCCAAAGATAAAGGGACTCATTGCCAAATCCAGAACTATCCCTTCAATGACTGATCTAAGCCGTCTGATTTGCATATGCCCAGTATTCTTCACTCTAGTTTGTATGATTTTGTTGTAGAAACCCAAACAACCACAGAAAACTGAACGTAGGTGGGCTTTTTGACAATAAAATATACATATGTAAAATATGTATTCCACCCATAATTATTTTTAAAAGTACTTTTAAACATATTGTAAAACCGTGATAGAGGAGGTTGAGGCTGCTGTGACACTATATAACAACACCTACCCTATTGCTGTTCTTGTGGGTGGAAGCTCATTGTAGAGGTCACATGCAGAGTGCTGGTCACTCAACCAATCACCTTGTGGAAGGTCTGAGACAGGAGCCAATCACTGCCCTAGCAGGGCATCACTCTCTCTGGGTGAGTGAGTTCACAGAGAATATGGGCCATTGTGAGCTGTCTTCACAGAAGAAACCAGCCAGTGCAGTTCTCCAGCACTGCTGGTGGATGTGACCTCACTGGCTTGGAAACACTCATGGCTGGCATATATGTGCAATGTGTGAGTTGGAGTACACCTCCAGAACCCAATTCAGACTACTCTCTGCCCATACTTTTATTCTCAAACTACTGGCCCCCTCTCTTTCAACTAAATAAACAAATAATTTATTTATTAAACTGTCTGTTACTATTAGACTACTCTACCCAAAGATAAAGGGACTCATTGCCAAATCCAGAACTATCCCTTCAATGACTGATCTAAGCCATCCTGATTTGCATATTCCCAGTATTCTTCACTCTAGTTTGTATGATTTTGTTGTAGAAACCGAAACAACCACAGAAAACTGAACGTAGGTGGGCTTTTTGACAATAAAATATACATATGTAAAATATGTATTCCACCCATAATTATTTTTAAAAGTACTTTTAAACGTATTGTAAAACCGTGATAGAGGAGGTTGAGGCTGCTGTGACACTATATAACAACACCTACCCTATTGCTGTTCTTGTGGGTGGAAGCTCATTGTAGAGGTCACATGCAGAGTGCTGGTCACTCAACCAATCACCTTGGGGAAGGTCTGAGACAGGAGCCAATCACTGCCCTAGCAGGGCATCACCCTCTCTGGGTGAGTGAGTGCACAGAGAATATGGGCCATTGTGAGCTGTCTTCACAGAAGAAACCAGCCAGTGCAGTTCTCCAGCACTGCTGGTGGATGTGACCTCACTGGCTTGGAAACACTCATGGCTGGCATATATGTGCAATGTGTGAGTTGGAGTACACCTCCAGAACCCAATTCAGACTACTCTCTGCCCATACTTTTATTCTCAAACTACTGGCCCCCTCTCTTTCAACTAAATAAACAAACAATTTATTTATTAAACTGTCTGTTACTATTAGACTACTCTACCCAAAGATAAAGGGACTCATTGCCAAATCCAGAACTATCCCTTCAATGACTGATCTAAGCCGTCCTGATTTGCATATGCCCAGTATTCTTCACTCTAGTTTGTATGATTTTGTTGTTGAAACCGAAACAACCACAGAAAACTGAACGTAGGTGGGCTTTTTGACAATAAAATATACATATGTAAAATATGTATTCCACCCATAATTATTTTTAAAAGTACTTTTAAACGTATTGTAAAACCGTGATAGAGGAGGTTGAGGCTGCTGTGACACTATATAACAACACCTACCCTATTGCTGTTCTTGTGGGTGGAAGCTCATTGTAGAGGTCACATGCAGAGTGCTGGTCACTCAACCATTCACCTTGGGGAAGGTCTGAGACAGGAGCCAATCACTGCCCTAGCAGGGCATCACCCTCTCTGTGTGAGTGAGTGCACAGAGAATATGGGCCATTGTGAGCTGTCTTCACAGAAGAAACCAGCCAGTGCAGTTCTCCAGCACTGCTGGTGGATGTGACCTCACTGGCTTGGAAACACTCATGGCTGGCATATATGTGCAATGTGTGAGTTGGAGTACACCTCCAGAACCCAATTCAGACTACTCTCTGCCCATACTTTTATTCTCAAACTACTGGCCCCCTCTCTTTCAACTAAATAAACAAACAATTTATTTATTAAACTGTCTGTTACTATTAGACTACTCTACCCAAAGATAAAGGGACTCATTGCCAAATCCAGAACTATCCCTTCAATGACTGATCTAAGCCGTCCTGATTTGCATATGCCCAGTATTCTTCACTCTAGTTTGTATGATTTTGTTGTAGAAACCGAAACAACCACATAAAACTGAACCTAGGTGGGCTTTTTGACAAAAAAATATACATATGTAAAATATGTATTCCACCCATAATTATTTTTAAAAGTACTTTTAAACGTATTGTAAAACCGTGATAGAGGAGGTTGAGGCTGCTGTGACACTATATAACAACACCTACCCTATTGCTGTTCTTGTGGGTGGAAGCTCATTGTAGAGGTCACATGCAGAGTGCTGGTCACTCAACCAATCACCTTGTGGAAGGTCTGAGACAGGAGCCAATCACTGCCCTAGCAGGGCATCACCCTCTCTGGGGGAGTGAGTTCACAGAGAATATGGGCCATTGTGAGCTGTCTTCACAGAAGAAACCAGCCAGTGCAGTTCTCCAGCACTGCTTGTGGATGTGACCTCACTGGCTTGGAAACACTCATGGCTGGCATATATGTGCAATGTGTGAGTTGGAGTACACCTCCAGAACCCAATTCAGACTACTCTCTGCCCATACTTTTATTCTCAAACTACTGGCCCCCTCTCTTTCAACTAAATAAACAAACAATTTATTTATTAAACTGTCTGTTACTATTAGACTACTCTACCCAAAGATAAAGGGACTCATTGCCAAATCCAGAACTATCCCTTCAATGACTGATCTAAGCCATCCTGATTTGCATATGCCCAGTATTCTTCACTCTAGTTTGTATGATTTTGTTGTAGAAACCGAAACAACCACAGAAAACTGAACGTAGGTGGGCTTTTTGACAATAAAATATACATATGTAAAATATGTATTCCACCCATAATTATTTTTAAAAGTACTTTTAAACGTATTGTAAAACCGTGATAGAGGAGGTTGAGGCTGCTGTGACACTATATAACAACACCTACCCTATTGCTGTTCTTGTGGGTGGAAGCTCATTGTAGAGGTCACATGCAGAGTGCTGGTCACTCAACCAATCACCTTGGGGAAGGTCTGAGACAGGAGCCAATCACTGCCCTAGCAGGGCATCACCCTCTCTGGGTGAGTGAGTCCACAAAGAACATGGGCCATTGTGAGCTATCTTCACAGAAGAAACCAGCCAGTGCAGTTCTCCAGCACTGCTGGTGGATGTGACCTCACTGGCTTGGAAACACTCATGGCTGGCATATATGTGCAATGTGTGAGTTGGAGTACACCTCCAGAACCCAATTCAGACTACTCTCTGCCCATACTATTATTCTCAAACTACTGGCCCCTCTCTTTCAACTAAATAAACAAACAATTTATTTATTAAACTGTCTGTTACTATTAGACTACTCTACCCAAAGATAAAGGGACTCATTGCCAAATCCAGAACTATCCCTTCAATGACTGATCTAAGCCATCCTGATTTGCATATTCCCAGTATTCTTCACTCTAGTTTGTATGATTTTGTTGTAGAAACCGAAACAACCACAGAAAACTGAACGTAGGTGGGCTTTTTGACAATAAAATATACATATGTAAAATATGTATTCCACCCATAATTATTTTTAAAAGTACTTTTAAACGTATTGTAAAACCGTGATAGAGGAGGTTGAGGCTGCTGTGACACTATATAACAACACCTACCCTATTGCTGTTCTTATGGGTGGAAGCTCATTGTAGAGGTCAAATGCAGAGTGCTGGTCACTCAACCATTCACCTTGGGGAAGGTCTGAGACAGGAGTCAATCACTGCCCTAGCAGGGCATCACCATCTCTGGGTGAGTGAGTGCACAGAGAATATGGGCCATTGTGAGCTGTCTTCACAGAAGAAACCAGCCAGTGCAGTTCTCCAGCACTGCTGGTGGATGTGACCTCACTGGCTTGGAAACACTCATGGCTGGCATATGAGTGCAATGTGTGAGTTGGAGTACACCTCCAGAACCCAATTCAGACTACTCTCTGCCCATACTTTTATTCTCAAACTACTGGCCCCCTCTCTTTCAACTAAATAAACAAACAATTTATTTATTAAACTGTCTGTTACTATTAGACTACTCTACCCAAAGATAAAGGGACTCATTGCCAAATCCAGAACTATCCCTTCAATGACTGATCTAAGCCATCCTGATTTGCATATGCCCAGTATTCTTCACTCTAGTTTGTATGATTTTGTTGTAGAAACCGAAACAACCACAGAAAACTGAACGTAGGTGGGCTTTTTGACAATAAAATATACATATGTAAAATATGTATTCCACCCATAATTATTTTTAAAAGTACTTTTAAACGTATTGTTAAACCGTGATAGAGGAGGTTGAGGCTGCTGTGACACTATATAACAACACCTACCCTATTGCTGTTCTTGTGGGTGGAAGCTCATTGTAGAGGTCACATGCAGAGTGCTGGTCACTCAACCATTCACCTTGGGGAAGGTCTGAGACAGGAGCCAATCACTGCCCTAGCAGGGCATCACCCTCTCTGGGTGAGTGAGTGCACAGAGAATATGGGCCATTGTGAGCTGTCTTCACAGAAGAAACCAGCCAGTGCAGTTCTCCAGCACTGCTGGTGGATGTGACCTCACTGGCTTGGAAACACTCATGGCTGGCATATGAGTGCAATGTGTGAGTTGGAGTACACCTCCAGAACCCAATTCAGACTACTCTCTGCCCATACTTTTATTCTCAAACTACTGGCCCTCTCTTTCAACTAAATAAACAAACAATTTATTTATTAAACTGTCTGTTACTATTAGACTACTCTACCCAAAGATAAAGGGACTCATTGCCAAATCCAGAACTATCCCTTCAATGACTGATCTAAGCCGTCCTGATTTGCATATGCCCAGTATTCTTCACTCTAGTTTGTATGATTTTGTTGTTGAAACCGAAACAACCACAGAAAACTGAACGTAGGTGGGCTTTTTGACAATAAAATATACATATGTAAAATATGTATTCCACCCATAATTATTTTTAAAAGTACTTTTAAACGTATTGTAAAACCGTGATAGAGGAGGTTGAGGCTGCTGTGACACTATATAACAACACCTACCCTATTGCTGTTCTTGTGGGTGGAAGCTCATTGTAGAGGTCACATGCAGAGTGCTGGTCACTCAACCATTCACCTTGGGGAAGTTCTGAGACAAGAGCCAATCACTGCCCTAGCAGGGCATCACCCTCTCTGTGTGAGTGAGTGCACAGAGAATATGGGCCATTGTGAGCTGTCTTCACAGAAGAAACCAGCCAGTGCAGTTCTCCAGCACTGCTGGTGGATGTGACCTCACTGGCTTGGAAACACTCATGGCTGGCATATGAGTGCAATGTGTGAGTTGGAGTACACCTCCAGAACCCAATTCAGACTACTCTCTGCCCATACTTTTATTCTCAAACTACTGGCCCCCTCTCTTTCAACTAAATAAACAAACAATTTATTTATTAAACTGTCTGTTACTATTAGACTACTCTACCCAAAGATAAAGGGACTCATTGCCAAATCCAGAACTATCCCTTCAATGACTGATCTAAGCCGTCCTGATTTGCATATGCCCAGTATTCTTCACTCTAGTTTGTATGATTTTGTTGTAGAAACCGAAACAACCACAGAAAACTGAACGTAGGTGGGCTTTTTGACAATAAAATATACATATGTAAAATATGTATTCCACCCATAATTATTTTTAAAAGTACTTTTAAACGTATTGTTAAACCGTGATAGAGGAGGTTGAGGCTGCTGTGACACTATATAACAACACCTACCCTATTGCTGTTCTTGTGGGTGGAAGCTCATTGTAGAGGTCACATGCAGAGTGCTGGTCACTCAACCATTCACCTTGGGGAAGGTCTGAGACAGGAGCCAATCACTGCCCTAGCAGGGCATCACCCTCTCTGGGTGAGTGAGTGCACAGAGAATATGGGCCATTGTGAGCTGTCTTCACAGAAGAAACCAGCCAGTGCAGTTCTCCAGCACTGCTGGTGGATGTGACCTCACTGGCTTGGAAACACTCATGGCTGGCATATGAGTGCAATGTGTGAGTTGGAGTACACCTCCAGAACCCAATTCAGACTACTCTCTGCCCATACTTTTATTCTCAAACTACTGGCCCCCTCTCTTTCAACTAAATAAACAAACAATTTATTTATTAAACTGTCTGTTACTATTAGACTACTCTACCCAAAGATAAAGGGACTCATTGACAAATCCAGAACTATCCCTTCAATGACTGATCTAAGCCGTCCTGATTTGCATATGCCCAGTATTCTTCACTCTAGTTTGTATGATTTTGTTGTTGAAACCGAAACAACCACAGAAAACTGAACGTAGGTGGGCTTTTTGACAATAAAATATACATATGTAAAATATGTATTCCACCCATAATTATTTTTAAAAGTACTTTTAAACGTATTGTAAAACCGTGATAGAGGAGGTTGAGGCTGCTGTGACACTATATAACAACACCTACGCTATTGCTGTTCTTGTGGGTGGAAGCTCATTGTAGAGGTCACATGCAGAGTGCTGGTCACTCAACCATTCACCTTGGGGAAGGTCTGAGACAGGAGCCAATCACTGCCCTAGCAGGGCATCACCCTCTCTGGGTGAGTGAGTGCACAGAGAATATGGGCCATTGTGAGCTGTCTTCACAGAAGAAACCAGCCAGTGCAGTTCTCCAGCACTGCTGGTGGATGTGACCTCACTGGCTTGGAAACACTCATGGCTGGCATATGAGTGCAATGTGTGAGTTGGAGTACACCTCCAGAACCCAATTCAGACTACTCTCTGCCCATACTTTTATTCTCAAACTACTGGCCCCCTCTCTTTCAACTAAATAAACAAACAATTTATTTATTAAACTGTCTGTTACTATTAGACTACTCTACCCAAAGATAAAGGGACTCATTGACAAATCCAGAACTATCCCTTCAATGACTGATCTAAGCCGTCCTGATTTGCATATGCCCAGTATTCTTCACTCTAGTTTGTATGATTTTGTTGTTGAAACCGAAACAACCACAGAAAACTGAACGTAGGTGGGCTTTTGACAATAAAATATACATATGTAAAATATGTATTCCACCCATAATTATTTTTAAAAGTACTTTTAAACGTATTGTAAAACCGTGATAGAGGAGGTTGAGGCTGCTGTGACACTATATAACAACACCTACCCTATTGCTGTTCTTGTGGGTGGAAGCTCATTGTAGAGGTCACATGCAGAGTGCTGGTCACTCAACCAATCACCTTGGGGAAGGTCTGAGACAGGAGCCAATCACTGCCCTAGCAGGGCATCACCCTCTCTGGGTGAGTGAGTGAGTACACAGAGAATATGGGCCATTGTGAGCTGTCTTCACAGAAGAAACCAGCCAGTGCAGTTCTCCAGCACTGCTGGTGGATGTGACCTCACTGGCTTGGAAACACTCATGGCTGGCATATGAGTGCAATGTGTGAGTTGGAGTACACCTCCAGAACCTAATTCAGACTACTCTCTGCTCATACTTTTATTCTCAAACTACTGGCCCCTCTCTTTCAACTAAATAAACAAACAATTTATTTATTAAACTGTCTGTTACTATTAGACTACTCTACCCAAAGATAAAGGGACTCATTGCCAAATCCAGAACTATCCCTTCAATGACTGATCTAAGCCATCCTGATTTGCAAATGCCCAGTATTCTTCACTCTAGTTTGTATGATTTTGTTGTAGAAACCGAAACAACCACAGAAAACTGAACGTAGGTGGGCTTTTTGACAATAAAATATACATATGTAAAATATGTATTCCACCCATAATTATTTTTAAAAGTACTTTTAAACGTATTGTAAAACCGTGATAGAGGAGGTTGAGGCTGCTGTGACACTATATAACAACACCTACCCTATTGCTGTTCTTGTGGGTGGAAGCTCATTGTAGAGGTCACATGCAGAGTGCTGGTCACTCAACCATTCACCTTGGGGAAGGTCTGAGACAAGAGCCAATCACTGCCCTAGCAGGGCATCACCCTCTCTGTGTGAGTGAGTGCACAGAGAATATGGGCCATTGTGAGCTGTCTTCACAGAAGAAACCAGCCAGTGCAGTTCTCCAGCACTGCTGGTGGATGTGACCTCACTGGCTTGGAAACACTCATGGCTGGCATATGAGTGCAATGTGTGAGTTGGAGTACACCTCCAGAACCCAATTCAGACTACTCTCTGCCCATACTTTTATTCTCAAACTACTGGCCCCCTCTCTTTCAACTAAATAAACAAACAATTTATTTATTAAACTGTCTGTTACTATTAGACTACTCTACCCAAAGATAAAGGGACTCATTGCCAAATCCAGAACTATCCCTTCAATGACTGATCTAAGCCGTCCTGATTTGCATATGCCCAGTATTCTTCACTCTAGTTTGTATGATTTTGTTGTTGAAACCGAAACAACCACAGAAAACTGAACGTAGGTGGGCTTTTTGACAATAAAATATACATATGTAAAATATGTATTCCACCCATAATTATTTTTAAAAGTACTTTTAAACGTATTGTAAAACCGTGATAGAGGAGGTTGAGGCTGCTGTGACACTATATAACAACACCTACCCTATTGCTGTTCTTGTGGGTGGAAGCTCATTGTAGAGGTCACATGCAGAGTGCTGGTCACTCAACCAATCACCTTGGGGAAGGTCTGAGACAGGAGCCAATCACTGCCCTAGCAGGGCATCACCCTCTCTGGGTGAGTGAGTGCACAGAGAATATGGGCCATTGTGAGCTGTCTTCACAGAAGAAACCAGCCAGTGCAGTTCTCCAGCACTGCTGGTGGATGTGACCTCACTGGCTTGGAAACACTCATGGCTGGCATATGAGTGCAATGTGTGAGTTGGAGTACACCTCCAGAACCTAATTCAGACTACTCTCTGCCCATACTTTTATTCTCAAACTACTGGCCCTCTCTTTCAACTAAATAAACAAACAATTTATTTATTAAACTGTCTGTTACTATTAGACTACTCTACCCAAAGATAAAGGGACTCATTGCCAAATCCAGAACTATCCCTTCAATGACTGATCTAAGCCATCCTGATTTGCAAATGCCCAGTATTCTTCACTCTAGTTTGTATGATTTTGTTGTAGAAACCGAAATAACCACAGAAAACTGAACGTAGGTGGGCTTTTTGACAATAAAATATACATATGTAAAATATGTATTCCACCCATAATTATTTTTAAAAGTACTTTTAAACGTATTGTAAAACCGTGATAGAGGAGGTTGAGGCTGCTGTGACACTATATAACAACACCTACCCTATTGCTGTTCTTGTGGGTGGAAGCTCATTGTAGAGGTCACATGCAGAGTGCTGGTCACTCAACCATTCACCTTGGGGAAGGTCTGAGACAAGAGCCAATCACTGCCCTAGCAGGGCATCACCCTCTCTGGGTGAGTGAGTGCACAGAGAATATGGGCCATTGTGAGCTGTCTTCACAGAAGAAACCAGCCAGTGCAGTTCTCCAGCACTGCTGGTGGATGTGACCTCACTGGCTTGGAAACACTCATGGCTGGCATATGAGTGCAATGTGTGAGTTGGAGTACACCTCCAGAACCCAATTCAGACTACTCTCTGCCCATACTTTTATTCTCAAACTACTGGCCCCCTCTCTTTCAACTAAATAAACAAACAATTTATTTATTAAACTGTCTGTTACTATTAGACTACTCTACCCAAAGATAAAGGGACTCATTGACAAATCCAGAACTATCCCTTCAATGACTGATCTAAGCCGTCCTGATTTGCATATGCCCAGTATTCTTCACTCTAGTTTGTATGATTTTGTTGTTGAAACCTAAACAACCACAGAAAACTGAACGTAGGTGGGCTTTTTGACAATAAAATATACATATGTAAAATATGTATTCCACCCATAATTATTTTTAAAAGTACTTTTAAACGTGTTGTAAAACCGTGATAGAGGAGGTTGAGGCTGCTGTGACACTATATAACAACACCTACCCTATTGCTGTTCTTGTGGGTGGAAGCTCATTGTAGAGGTCACATGCAGAGTGCTGGTCACTCAACCAATCACCTTGGGGAAGGTCTGAGACAGGAGCCAATCACTGCCCTAGCAGGGCATCACCCTCTCTGGGTGAGTGAGTGAGTACACAGAGAATATGGGCCATTGTGAGCTGTCTTCACAGAAGAAACCAGCCAGTGCAGTTCTCCAGCACTGCTGGTGGATGTGACCTCACTGGCTTGGAAACACTCATGGCTGGCATATGAGTGCAATGTGTGAGTTGGAGTACACCTCCAGAACCTAATTCAGACTACTCTCTGCTCATACTTTTATTCTCAAACTACTGGCCCCCTCTCTTTCAACTAAATAAACAAACAATTTATTTATTAAACTGTCTGTTACTATTAGACTACTCTACCCAAAGATAAAGGGACTCATTGCCAAATCCAGAACTATCCCTTCAATGACTGATCTAAGCCATCCTGATTTGCAAATGCCCAGTATTCTTCACTCTAGTTTGTATGATTTTGTTGTAGAAACCGAAACAACCACAGAAAACTGAACGTAGGTGGGCTTTTTGACAATAAAATATACATATGTAAAATATGTATTCCACCCATAATTATTTTTAAAAGTACTTTTAAACGTATTGTAAAACCGTGATAGAGGAGGTTGAGGCTGCTGTGACACTATATAACAACACCTACCCTATTGCTGTTCTTGTGGGTGGAAGCTCATTGTAGAGGTCACATGCAGAGTGCTGGTCACTCAACCATTCACCTTGGGGAAGGTCTGAGACAAGAGCCAATCACTGCCCTAGCAGGGCATCACCCTCTCTGTGAGTGAGTGCACAGAGAATATGGGCCATTGTGAGCTGTCTTCACAGAAGAAACCAGCCAGTGCAGTTCTCCAGCACTGCTGGTGGATGTGACCTCACTGGCTTGGAAACACTCATGGCTGGCATATGAGTGCAATGTGTGAGTTGGAGTACACCTCCAGAACCCAATTCAGACTACTCTCTGCCCATACTTTTATTCTCAAACTACTGGCCCCCTCTCTTTCAACTAAATAAACAAACAATTTATTTATTAAACTGTCTGTTACTATTAGACTACTCTACCCAAAGATAAAGGGACTCATTGCCAAATCCAGAACTATCCCTTCAATGACTGATCTAAGCCGTCCTGATTTGCATATGCCCAGTATTCTTCACTCTAGTTTGTATGATTTTGTTGTTGAAACCGAAACAACCACAGAAAACTGAACGTAGGTGGGCTTTTTGACAATAAAATATACATATGTAAAATATGTATTCCACCCATAATTATTTTTAAAAGTACTTTTAAACGTATTGTAAAACCGTGATAGAGGAGGTTGAGGCTGCTGTGACACTATATAACAACACCTACCCTATTGCTGTTCTTGTGGGTGGAAGCTCATTGTAGAGGTCACATGCAGAGTGCTGGTCACTCAACCAATCACCTTGGGGAAGGTCTGAGACAGGAGCCAATCACTGCCCTAGCAGGGCATCACCCTCTCTGGGTGAGTGAGTGCACAGAGAATATGGGCCATTGTGAGCTGTCTTCACAGAAGAAACCAGCCAGTGCAGTTCTCCAGCACTGCTGGTGGATGTGACCTCACTGGCTTGGAAACACTCATGGCTGGCATATGAGTGCAATGTGTGAGTTGGAGTACACCTCCAGAACCTAATTCAGACTACTCTCTGCCCATACTTTTATTCTCAAACTACTGGCCCCCTCTCTTTCAACTAAATAAACAAACAATTTATTTATTAAACTGTCTGTTACTATTAGACTACTCTACCCAAAGATAAAGGGACTCATTGCCAAATCCAGAACTATCCCTTCAATGACTGATCTAAGCCATCCTGATTTGCAAATGCCCAGTATTCTTCACTCTAGTTTGTATGATTTTGTTGTAGAAACCGAAATAACCACAGAAAACTGAACGTAGGTGGGCTTTTTGACAATAAAATATACATATGTAAAATATGTATTCCACCCATAATTATTTTTAAAAGTACTTTTAAACGTATTGTAAAACCGTGATAGAGGAGGTTGAGGCTGCTGTGACACTATATAACAACACCTACCCTATTGCTGTTCTTGTGGGTGGAAGCTCATTGTAGAGGTCACATGCAGAGTGCTGGTCACTCAACCATTCACCTTGGGGAAGGTCTGAGACAAGAGCCAATCACTGCCCTAGCAGGGCATCACCCTCTCTGGGTGAGTGAGTGCACAGAGAATATGGGCCATTGTGAGCTGTCTTCACAGAAGAAACCAGCCAGTGCAGTTCTCCAGCACTGCTGGTGGATGTGACCTCACTGGCTTGGAAACACTCATGGCTGGCATATGAGTGCAATGTGTGAGTTGGAGTACACCTCCAGAACCCAATTCAGACTACTCTCTGCCCATACTTTTATTCTCAAACTACTGGCCCCTCTCTTTCAACTAAATAAACAAACAATTTATTTATTAAACTGTCTGTTACTATTAGACTACTCTACCCAAAGATAAAGGGACTCATTGCCAAATCCAGAACTATCCCTTCAATGACTTATCTAAGCCGTCCTGATTTGCATATGCCCAGTATTCTTCACTCTAGTTTGTATGATTTTGTTGTTGAAACCGAAACAACCACAGAAAACTGAACGTAGGTGGGCTTTTTGACAATAAAATATACATATGTAAAATATGTATTCCACCCATAATTATTTTTAAAAGTACTTTTAAACGTATTGTAAAACCGTGATAGAGGAGGTTGAGGCTGCTGTGACACTATATAACAACACCTACCCTATTGCTGTTCTTGTGGGTGGAAGCTCATTGTAGAGGTCACATGCAGAGTGCTGGTCACTCAACCAATCACCTTGGGGAAGGTCTGAGACAGGAGCCAATCACTGCCCTAGCAGGGCATCACCCTCTCTGGGTGAGTGAGTGAGTACACAGAGAATATGGGCCATTGTGAGCTGTCTTCACAGAAGAAACCAGCCAGTGCAGTTCTCCAGCACTGCTGGTGGATGTGACCTCACTGGCTTGGAAACACTCATGGCTGGCATATGAGTGCAATGTGTGAGTTGGAGTACACCTCCAGAACCTAATTCAGACTACTCTCTGCTCATACTTTTATTCTCAAACTACTGGCCCCCTCTCTTTCAACTAAATAAACAAACAATTTATTTATTAAACTGTCTGTTACTATTAGACTACTCTACCCAAAGATAAAGGGACTCATTGCCAAATCCAGAACTATCCCTTCAATGACTGATCTAAGCCATCCTGATTTGCAAATGCCCAGTATTCTTCACTCTAGTTTGTATGATTTTGTTGTAGAAACCGAAACAACCACAGAAAACTGAACGTAGGTGGGCTTTTTGACAATAAAATATACATATGTAAAATATGTATTCCACCCATAATTATTTTTAAAAGTACTTTTAAACGTATTGTAAAACCGTGATAGAGGAGGTTGAGGCTGCTGTGACACTATATAACAACACCTACCCTATTGCTGTTCTTGTGGGTGGAAGCTCATTGTAGAGGTCACATGCAGAGTGCTGGTCACTCAACCATTCACCTTGGGGAAGGTCTGAGACAAGAGCCAATCACTGCCCTAGCAGGGCATCACCCTCTCTGTGTGAGTGAGTGCACAGAGAATATGGGCCATTGTGAGCTGTCTTCACAGAAGAAACCAGCCAGTGCAGTTCTCCAGCACTGCTGGTGGATGTGACCTCACTGGCTTGGAAACACTCATGGCTGGCATATGAGTGCAATGTGTGAGTTGGAGTACACCTCCAGAACCCAATTCAGACTACTCTCTGCCCATACTTTTATTCTCAAACTACTGGCCCCTCTCTTTCAACTAAATAAACAAACAATTTATTTATTAAACTGTCTGTTACTATTAGACTACTCTACCCAAAGATAAAGGGACTCATTGCCAAATCCAGAACTATCCCTTCAATGACTGATCTAAGCCGTCCTGATTTGCATATGCCCAGTATTCTTCACTCTAGTTTGTATGATTTTGTTGTTGAAACCGAAACAACCACAGAAAACTGAACGTAGGTGGGCTTTTTGACAATAAAATATACATATGTAAAATATGTATTCCACTCCATAATTATTTTTAAAAGTACTTTTAAACGTATTGTAAAACCGTGATAGAGGAGGTTGAGGCTGCTGTGACACTATATAACAACACCTACCCTATTGCTGTTCTTGTGGGTGGAAGCTCATTGTAGAGGTCACATGCAGAGTGCTGGTCACTCAACCAATCACCTTGGGGAAGGTCTGAGACAGGAGCCAATCACTGCCCTAGCAGGGCATCACCCTCTCTGGGTGAGTGAGTGCACAGAGAATATGGGCCATTGTGAGCTGTCTTCACAGAAGAAACCAGCCAGTGCAGTTCTCCAGCACTGCTGGTGGATGTGACCTCACTGGCTTGGAAACACTCATGGCTGGCATATGAGTGCAATGTGTGAGTTGGAGTACACCTCCAGAACCTAATTCAGACTACTCTCTGCCCATACTTTTATTCTCAAACTACTGGCCCCCTCTCTTTCAACTAAATAAACAAACAATTTATTTATTAAACTGTCTGTTACTATTAGACTACTCTACCCAAAGATAAAGGGACTCATTGCCAAATCCAGAACTATCCCTTCAATGACTGATCTAAGCCATCCTGATTTGCAAATGCCCAGTATTCTTCACTCTAGTTTGTATGATTTTGTTGTAGAAACCGAAATAACCACAGAAAACTGAACGTAGGTGGGCTTTTTGACAATAAAATATACATATGTAAAATATGTATTCCACCCATAATTATTTTTAAAAGTACTTTTAAACGTATTGTAAAACCGTGATAGAGGAGGTTGAGGCTGCTGTGACACTATATAACAACACCTACCCTATTGCTGTTCTTGTGGGTGGAAGCTCATTGTAGAGGTCACATGCAGAGTGCTGGTCACTCAACCATTCACCTTGGGGAAGGTCTGAGACAAGAGCCAATCACTGCCCTAGCAGGGCATCACCCTCTCTGGGTGAGTGAGTGCACAGAGAATATGGGCCATTGTGAGCTGTCTTCACAGAAGAAACCAGCCAGTGCAGTTCTCCAGCACTGCTGGTGGATGTGACCTCACTGGCTTGGAAACACTCATGGCTGGCATATGAGTGCAATGTGTGAGTTGGAGTACACCTCCAGAACCCAATTCAGACTACTCTCTGCCCATACTTTTATTCTCAAACTACTGGCCCCTCTCTTTCAACTAAATAAACAAACAATTTATTTATTAAACTGTCTGTTACTATTAGACTACTCTACCCAAAGATAAAGGGACTCATTGCCAAATCCAGAACTATCCCTTCAATGACTTATCTAAGCCGTCCTGATTTGCATATGCCCAGTATTCTTCACTCTAGTTTGTATGATTTTGTTGTAGAAACCGAAACAACCACATAAAACTGAACCTAGGTGGGCTTTTTGACAAAAAAATATACATATGTAAAATATGTATTCCACCCATAATTATTTTTAAAAGTACTTTTAAACGTATTGTAAAACAGTGATAGAGGAGGTTGAGGCTGCTGTGACACTATATAACAACACCTACCCTATTGCTGTTCTTGTGGGTGGAAGCTCATTGTAGAGGTCACATGCAGAGTGCTGGTCACTCAACCAATCACCTTGGGGAAGGTCTGAGACAGGAGCCAATCACTGCCCTAGCAGGGCATCACCCTCTCTGGGTGAGTGAGTGCACAGAGAATATGGGCCATTGTGAGCTGTCTTCACAGAAGAAACCAGCCAGTGCAGTTCTCCAGCACTGCTGGTGGATGTGACCTCACTGGCTTGGAAACACTCATGGCTGGCATATGAGTGCAATGTGTGAGTTGGAGTACACCTCCAGAACCCAATTCAGACTACTCTCTGCCCGTACTTTTATTCTCAAACTACTGGCCCCCTCTCTTTCAACTAAATAAACAAACAATTTATTTATTAAACTGTCTGTTACTATTAGACTACTCTACCCAAAGATAAAGGGACTCATTGCCAAATCCAGAACTATCCCTTCAATGACTGATCCAAGCCATCCTGATTTGCATATACACAGTATTCTTCACTCTGGTTTGTATGATTTTGTTGTAGAAACCGAAACAACCACAGAAAACTGAACGTAGGTGGGCTTTTTGACAATAAAATATACATATGTAAAATATGTATTCCACCCATAATTATTTTTAAAAGTACTTTTAAACGTATTGTAAAACCGTGATAGAGGAGGTTGAGGCTGCTGTGACACTATATAACAACACCTACGCTATTGCTGTTCTTGTGGGTGGAAGCTCATTGTAGAGGTCACATGCAGAGTGCTGGTCACTCAACCATTCACCTTGGGGAAGGTCTGAGACAGGAGCCAATCACTGCCCTAGCAGGGCATCACCCTCTCTGGGTGAGTGAGTGCACAGAGAATATGGGCCATTGTGAGCTGTCTTCACAGAAGAAACCAGCCAGTGCAGTTCTCCAGCACTGCTGGTGGATGTGACCTCACTGGCTTGGAAACACTCATGGCTGGCATATGAGTGCAATGTGTGAGTTGGAGTACACCTCCAGAACCCAATTCAGACTACTCTCTGCCCATACTTTTATTCTCAAACTACTGGCCCCTCTCTTTCAACTAAATAAACAAACAATTTATTTATTAAACTGTGTGTTACTATTAGACTACTCTACCCAAAGATAAAGGGACTCATTGACAAATCCAGAACTATCCCTTCAATGACTGATCTAAGCCGTCCTGATTTGCATATGCCCAGTATTCTTCACTCTAGTTTGTATGATTTTGTTGTTGAAACCGAAACAACCACAGAAAACTGAACTTAGGTGGGCTTTTTGACAATAAAATATACATATGTAAAATATGTATTCCACCCATAATTATTTTTAAAAGTACTTTTAAACGTATTGTAAAACCGTGATAGAGGAGGTTGAGGCTGCTGTGACACTATATAACAACACCTACCCTATTGCTGTTCTTGTGGGTGGAAGCTCATTGTAGAGGTCACATGCAGAGTGCTGGTCACTCAACCAATCACCTTGGGGAAGGTCTGAGACAGGAGCCAATCACTGCCCTAGCAGGGCATCACCCTCTCTGGGGAGTGAGTGCACAGAGAATATGGGCCATTGTGAGCTGTCTTCACAGAAGAAACCAGCCAGTGCAGTTCTCCAGCACTGCTGGTGGATGTGACCTCACTGGCTTGGAAACACTCATGGCTGGCATATGAGTGCAATGTGTGAGTTGGAGTACACCTCCAGAACCTAATTCAGACTACACTCTGCTCATACTTTTATTCTCAAACTACTGGCCCTCTCTTTCAACTAAATAAACAAACAATTTATTTATTAAACTGTCTGTTACTATTAGACTACTCTACCCAAAGATAAAGGGACTCATTGCCAAATCCAGAACTATCCCTTCAATGACTGATCTAAGCCGTCCTGATTTGCAAATGCCCAGTATTCTTCACTCTAGTTTGTATGATTTTGTTGTAGAAACCGAAACAACCACAGAAAACTGAACGTAGGTGGGCTTTTTGACAATAAAATATACATATGTAAAATATGTATTCCACCCATAATTATTTTTAAAAGTACTTTTAAACGTGTTGTAAAACCGTGATAGAGGAGGTTGAGGCTGCTGTGACACTATATAACAACACCTACGCTATTGCTGTTCTTGTGGGTGGAAGCTCATTGTAGAGGTCACATGCAGAGTGCTGGTCACTCAACCATTCACCTTGGGGAAGGTCTGAGACAGGAGCCAATCACTTCCCTAGCAGGGCATCACCCTCTCTGGGTGAGTGAGTGCACAGAGAATATGGGCCATTGTGAGCTGTCTTCACAGAAGAAACCAGCCAGTGCAGTTCTCCAGCACTGCTGGTGGATGTGCCCTCACTGGCTTGGAAACACTCATGGCTGGCATATGAGTGCAATGTGTGAGTTGGAGTACACCTCCAGAACCCAATTCAGACTACTCTCTGCCCATACTTTTATTCTCAAACTACTGGCCCCTCTCTTTCAACTAAATAAACAAACAATTTATTTATTAAACTGTCTGTTACTATTAGACTACTCTACCCAAAGATAAAGGGACTCATTGACAAATCCAGAACTATCCCTTCAATGACTGATCTAAGCCGTCCTGATTTGCATATGCCCAGTATTCTTCACTCTAGTTTGTATGATTTTGTTGTTGAAACCGAAACAACCACAGAAAACTGAACTTAGGTGGGCTTTTTGACAATAAAATATACATATGTAAAATATGTATTCCACCCATAATTATTTTTAAAAGTACTTTTAAACGTATTGTAAAACCGTGATAGAGGAGGTTGAGGCTGCTGTGACACTATATAACAACACCTACCCTATTGCTGTTCTTGTGGGTGGAAGCTCATTGTAGAGGTCACATGCAGAGTGCTGGTCACTCAACCAATCACCTTGGGGAAGGTCTGAGACAGGAGCCAATCACTGCCCTAGCAGGGCATCACCCTCTCTGGGGGAGTGAGTGCACAGAGAATATGGGCCATTGTGAGCTGTCTTCACAGAAGAAACCAGCCAGTGCAGTTCTCCAGCACTGCTGGTGGATGTGACCTCACTGGCTTGGAAACACTCATGGCTGGCATATGAGTGCAATGTGTGAGTTGGAGTACACCTCCAGAACCTAATTCAGACTACACTCTGCTCATACTTTTATTCTCAAACTACTGGCCCTCTCTTTCAACTAAATAAACAAACAATTTATTTATTAAACTGTCTGTTACTATTAGACTACTCTACCCAAAGATAAAGGGACTCATTGCCAAATCCAGAACTATCCCTTCAATGACTGATCTAAGCCATCCTGATTTGCAAATGCCCAGTATTCTTCACTCTAGTTTGTATGATTTTGTTGTAGAAACCAAACAACCACAGAAAACTGAACGTAGGTGGGCTTTTTGACAATAAAATATACATATGTAAAATATGTATTCCACCCATAATTATTTTTAAAAGTACTTTTAAACGTATTGTAAAACCGTGATAGAGGAGGTTGAGGCTGCTGTGACACTATATAACAACACCTACCCTATTGCTGTTCTTGTGGGTGGAAGCTCATTGTAGAGGTCACATGCAGAGTGCTGGTCACTCAACCATTCACCTTGGGGAAGGTCTGAGACAAGAGCCAATCACTGCCCTAGCAGGGCATCACCTCTCTGTGTGAGTGAGTGCACAGAGAATATGGGCCATTGTGAGCTGTCTTCACAGAAGAAACCAGCCAGTGCAGTTCTCCAGCACTGCTGGTGGATGTGACCTCACTGGCTTGGAAACACTCATGGCTGGCATATGAGTGCAATGTGTGAGTTGGAGTACACCTCCAGAACCCAATTCAGACTACTCTCTGCCCATACTTTTATTCTCAAACTACTGGCCCCCTCTCTTTCAACTAAATAAACAAACAATTTATTTATTAAACTGTCTGTTACTATTAGACTACTCTACCCAAAGATAAAGGGACTCATTGCCAAATCCAGAACTATCCCTTCAATGACTGATCTAAGCCATCCTGATTTGCAAATGCCCAGTATTCTTCACTCTAGTTTGTATGATTTTGTTGTAGAAACCGAAACAACCACAGAAAACTGAACGTAGGTGGGCTTTTTGACAATAAAATATACATATGTAAAATATGTATTCCACCCATAATTATTTTTAAAAGTACTTTTAAACGTATTGTAAAACCGTGATAGAGGAGGTTGAGGCTGCTGTGACACTATATAACAACACCTACGCTATTGCTGTTCTTGTGGGTGGAAGCTCATTGTAGAGGTCACATGCAGAGTGCTGGTCACTCAACCATTCACCTTGGGGAAGGTCTGAGACAGGAGCCAATCACTGCCCTAGCAGGGCATCACCCTCTCTGGGTGAGTGAGTGCACAGAGAATATGGGCCATTGTGAGCTGTCTTCACAGAAGAAACCAGCCAGTGCAGTTCTCCAGCACTGCTGGTGGATGTGACCTCACTGGCTTGGAAACACTCATGGCTGGCATATGAGTGCAATGTGTGAGTTGGAGTACACCTCCAGAACCCAATTCAGACTACTCTCTGCCCATACTTTTATTCTCAAACTACTGGCCCCCTCTCTTTCAACTAAATAAACAAACAATTTATTTATTAAACTGTCTGTTACTATTAGACTACTCTACCCAAAGATAAAGGGACTCATTGCCAAATCCAGAACTATCCCTTCAATGACTGATCTAAGCCATCCTGATTTGCAAATGCCCAGTATTCTTCACTCTAGTTTGTATGATTTTGTTGTAGAAACCGAAACAACCACAGAAAACTGAACGTAGGTGGGCTTTTTGACAATAAAATATACATATGTAAAATATGTATTCCACCCATAATTATTTTTAAAAGTACTTTTAAACGTATTGTAAAACCGTGATAGAGGAGGTTGAGGCTGCTGTGACACTATATAACAACACCTACGCTATTGCTGTTCTTGTGGGTGGAAGCTCATTGTAGAGGTCACATGCAGAGTGCTGGTCACTCAACCATTCACCTTGGGGAAGGTCTGAGACAGGAGCCAATCACTGCCCTAGCAGGGCATCACCCTCTCTGGGTGAGTGAGTGCACAGAGAATATGGGCCATTGTGAGCTGTCTTCACAGAAGAAACCAGCCAGTGCAGTTCTCCAGCACTGCTGGTGGATGTGACCTCACTGGCTTGGAAACACTCATGGCTGGCATATGAGTGCAATGTGTGAGTTGGAGTACACCTCCAGAACCTAATTCAGACTACACTCTGCTCATACTTTTATTCTCAAACTACTGGCCCCCTCTCTTTCAACTAAATAAACAAACAATTTATTTATTAAACTGTCTGTTACTATTAGACTACTCTACCCAAAGATAAAGGGACTCATTGCCAAATCCAGAACTATCCCTTCAATGACTTATCTAAGCCGTCCTGATTTGCATATGCCCAGTATTCTTCACTCTAGTTTGTATGATTTTGTTGTAGAAACCAGAAACAACCACATAAAACTGAACCTAGGTGGGCTTTTTGACAAAAAATATACATATGTAAAATATGTATTCCACCCATAATTATTTTTAAAAGTACTTTTAAACGTATTGTAAAACAGTGATAGAGGAGGTTGAGGCTGCTGTGACACTATATAACAACACCTACCCTATTGCTGTTCTTGTGGGTGGAAGCTCATTGTAGAGGTCACATGCAGAGTGCTGGTCACTCAACCAATCACCTTGGGGAAGGTCTGAGACAGGAGCCAATCACTGCCCTAGCAGGGCATCACCCTCTCTGGGTGAGTGAGTGCACAGAGAATATGGGCCATTGTGAGCTGTCTTCACAGAAGAAACCAGCCAGTGCAGTTCTCCAGCACTGCTGGTGGATGTGACCTCACTGGCTTGGAAACACTCATGGCTGGCATATGAGTGCAATGTGTGAGTTGGAGTACACCTCCAGAACCCAATTCAGACTACTCTCTGCCCGTACTTTTATTCTCAAACTACTGGCCCTCTCTTTCAACTAAATAAACAAACAATTTATTTATTAAACTGTCTGTTACTATTAGACTACTCTACCCAAAGATAAAGGGACTCATTGCCAAATCCAGAACTATCCCTTCAATGACTGATCCAAGCCATCCTGATTTGCATATACACAGTATTCTTCACTCTGGTTTGTATGATTTTGTTGTAGAAACCGAAACAACCACAGAAAACTGAACGTAGGTGGGCTTTTTGACAATAAAATATACATATGTAAAATATGTATTCCACCCATAATTATTTTTAAAAGTACTTTTAAACGTATTGTAAAACCGTGATAGAGGAGGTTGAGGCTGCTGTGACACTATATAACAACACCTACGCTATTGCTGTTCTTGTGGGTGGAAGCTCATTGTAGAGGTCACATGCAGAGTGCTGGTCACTCAACCATTCACCTTGGGGAAGGTCTGAGACAGGAGCCAATCACTGCCCTAGCAGGGCATCACCCTCTCTGGGTGAGTGAGTGCACAGAGAATATGGGCCATTGTGAGCTGTCTTCACAGAAGAAACCAGCCAGTGCAGTTCTCCAGCACTGCTGGTGGATGTGACCTCACTGGCTTGGAAACACTCATGGCTGGCATATGAGTGCAATGTGTGAGTTGGAGTACACCTCCAGAACCCAATTCAGACTACTCTCTGCCCATACTTTTATTCTCAAACTACTGGCCCCCTCTCTTTCAACTAAATAAACAAACAATTTATTTATTAAACTGTGTGTTACTATTAGACTACTCTACCCAAAGATAAAGGGACTCATTGACAAATCCAGAACTATCCCTTCAATGACTGATCTAAGCCGTCCTGATTTGCATATGCCCAGTATTCTTCACTCTAGTTTGTATGATTTTGTTGTTGAAACCGAAACAACCACAGAAAACTGAACTTAGGTGGGCTTTTTGACAATAAAATATACATATGTAAAATATGTATTCCACCCATAATTATTTTTAAAAGTACTTTTAAACGTATTGTAAAACCGTGATAGAGGAGGTTGAGGCTGCTGTGACACTATATAACAACACCTACCCTATTGCTGTTCTTGTGGGTGGAAGCTCATTGTAGAGGTCACATGCAGAGTGCTGGTCACTCAACCAATCACCTTGGGAAGGTCTGAGACAGGAGCCAATCACTGCCCTAGCAGGGCATCACCCTCTCTGGGGAGTGAGTGCACAGAGAATATGGGCCATTGTGAGCTGTCTTCACAGAAGAAACCAGCCAGTGCAGTTCTCCAGCACTGCTGGTGGATGTGACCTCACTGGCTTGGAAACACTCATGGCTGGCATATGAGTGCAATGTGTGAGTTGGAGTACACCTCCAGAACCTAATTCAGACTACACTCTGCTCATACTTTTATTCTCAAACTACTGGCCCCCTCTCTTTCAACTAAATAAACAAACAATTTATTTATTAAACTGTCTGTTACTATTAGACTACTCTACCCAAAGATAAAGGGACTCATTGCCAAATCCAGAACTATCCCTTCAATGACTGATCTAAGCCGTCCTGATTTGCAAATGCCCAGTATTCTTCACTCTAGTTTGTATGATTTTGTTGTAGAAACCGAAACAACCACAGAAAACTGAACGTAGGTGGGCTTTTTGACAATAAAATATACATATGTAAAATATGTATTCCACCCATAATTATTTTTAAAAGTACTTTTAAACGTATTGTAAAACCGTGATAGAGGAGGTTGAGGCTGCTGTGACACTATATAACAACACCTACGCTATTGCTGTTCTTGTGGGTGGAAGCTCATTGTAGAGGTCACATGCAGAGTGCTGGTCACTCAACCATTCACCTTGGGGAAGGTCTGAGACAGGAGCCAATCACTTCCCTAGCAGGGCATCACCCTCTCTGGGTGAGTGAGTGCACAGAGAATATGGGCCATTGTGAGCTGTCTTCACAGAAGAAACCAGCCAGTGCAGTTCTCCAGCACTGCTGGTGGATGTGCCCTCACTGGCTTGGAAACACTCATGGCTGGCATATGAGTGCAATGTGTGAGTTGGAGTACACCTCCAGAACCCAATTCAGACTACTCTCTGCCCATACTTTTATTCTCAAACTACTGGCCCCTCTCTTTCAACTAAATAAACAAACAATTTATTTATTAAACTGTCTGTTACTATTAGACTACTCTACCCAAAGATAAAGGGACTCATTGACAAATCCAGAACTATCCCTTCAATGACTGATCTAAGCCGTCCTGATTTGCATATGCCCAGTATTCTTCACTCTAGTTTGTATGATTTTGTTGTTGAAACCGAAACAACCACAGAAAACTGAACTTAGGTGGGCTTTTTGACAATAAAATATACATATGTAAAATATGTATTCCACCCATAATTATTTTTAAAAGTACTTTTAAACGTATTGTAAAACCGTGATAGAGGAGGTTGAGGCTGCTGTGACACTATATAACAACACCTACCCTATTGCTGTTCTTGTGGGTGGAAGCTCATTGTAGAGGTCACATGCAGAGTGCTGGTCACTCAACCAATCACCTTGGGGAAGGTCTGAGACAGGAGCCAATCACTGCCCTAGCAGGGCATCACCCTCTCTGGGGGAGTGAGTGCACAGAGAATATGGGCCATTGTGAGCTGTCTTCACAGAAGAAACCAGCCAGTGCAGTTCTCCAGCACTGCTGGTGGATGTGACCTCACTGGCTTGGAAACACTCATGGCTGGCATATGAGTGCAATGTGTGAGTTGGAGTACACCTCCAGAACCTAATTCAGACTACACTCTGCTCATACTTTTATTCTCAAACTACTGGCCCCTCTCTTTCAACTAAATAAACAAACAATTTATTTATTAAACTGTCTGTTACTATTAGACTACTCTACCCAAAGATAAAGGGACTCATTGCCAAATCCAGAACTATCCCTTCAATGACTGATCTAAGCCATCCTGATTTGCAAATGCCCAGTATTCTTCACTCTAGTTTGTATGATTTTGTTGTAGAAACCGAAACAACCACAGAAAACTGAACGTAGGTGGGCTTTTTGACAATAAAATATACATATGTAAAATATGTATTCCACTCCATAATTATTTTTAAAAGTACTTTTAAACGTATTGTAAAACCGTGATAGAGGAGGTTGAGGCTGCTGTGACACTATATAACAACACCTACCCTATTGCTGTTCTTGTGGGTGGAAGCTCATTGTAGAGGTCACATGCAGAGTGCTGGTCACTCAACCATTCACCTTGGGGAAGGTCTGAGACAAGAGCCAATCACTGCCCTAGCAGGGCATCACCCTCTCTGTGTGAGTGAGTGCACAGAGAATATGGGCCATTGTGAGCTGTCTTCACAGAAGAAACCAGCCAGTGCAGTTCTCCAGCACTGCTGGTGGATGTGACCTCACTGGCTTGGAAACACTCATGGCTGGCATATGAGTGCAATGTGTGAGTTGGAGTACACCTCCAGAACCCAATTCAGACTACTCTCTGCCCATACTTTTATTCTCAAACTACTGGCCCCCTCTCTTTCAACTAAATAAACAAACAATTTATTTATTAAACTGTCTGTTACTATTAGACTACTCTACCCAAAGATAAAGGGACTCATTGCCAAATCCAGAACTATCCCTTCAATGACTGATCTAAGCCATCCTGATTTGCAAATGCCCAGTATTCTTCACTCTAGTTTGTATGATTTTGTTGTAGAAACCGAAACAACCACAGAAAACTGAACGTAGGTGGGCTTTTTGACAATAAAATATACATATGTAAAATATGTATTCCACCCATAATTATTTTTAAAAGTACTTTTAAACGTATTGTAAAACCGTGATAGAGGAGGTTGAGGCTGCTGTGACACTATATAACAACACCTACGCTATTGCTGTTCTTGTGGGTGGAAGCTCATTGTAGAGGTCACATGCAGAGTGCTGGTCACTCAACCATTCACCTTGGGAAGGTCTGAGACAGGAGCCAATCACTGCCCTAGCAGGGCATCACCCTCTCTGGGTGAGTGAGTGCACAGAGAATATGGGCCATTGTGAGCTGTCTTCACAGAAGAAACCAGCCAGTGCAGTTCTCCAGCACTGCTGGTGGATGTGACCTCACTGGCTTGGAAACACTCATGGCTGGCATATGAGTGCAATGTGTGAGTTGGAGTACACCTCCAGAACCCAATTCAGACTACTCTCTGCCCATACTTTTATTCTCAAACTACTGGCCCCCTCTCTTTCAACTAAATAAACAAACAATTTATTTATTAAACTGTCTGTTACTATTAGACTACTCTACCCAAAGATAAAGGGACTCATTGCCAAATCCAGAACTATCCCTTCAATGACTGATCTAAGCCATCCTGATTTGCAAATGCCCAGTATTCTTCACTCTAGTTTGTATGATTTTGTTGTAGAAACCGAGAACAACCACAGAAAACTGAACGTAGGTGGGCTTTTTGACAATAAAATATACATATGTAAAATATGTATTCCACCCATAATTATTTTTAAAAGTACTTTTAAACGTATTGTAAAACCGTGATAGAGGAGGTTGAGGCTGCTGTGACACTATATAACAACACCTACGCTATTGCTGTTCTTGTGGGTGGAAGCTCATTGTAGAGGTCACATGCAGAGTGCTGGTCACTCAACCATTCACCTTGGGGAAGGTCTGAGACAGGAGCCAATCACTGCCCTAGCAGGGCATCACCCTCTCTGGGTGAGTGAGTGCACAGAGAATATGGGCCATTGTGAGCTGTCTTCACAGAAGAAACCAGCCAGTGCAGTTCTCCAGCACTGCTGGTGGATGTGACCTCACTGGCTTGGAAACACTCATGGCTGGCATATGAGTGCAATGTGTGAGTTGGAGTACACCTCCAGAACCTAATTCAGACTACACTCTGCTCATACTTTTATTCTCAAACTACTGGCCCCTCTCTTTCAACTAAATAAACAAACAATTTATTTATTAAACTGTCTGTTACTATTAGACTACTCTACCCAAAGATAAAGGGACTCATTGCCAAATCCAGAACTATCCCTTCAATGACTGATCTAAGCCGTCCTGATTTGCAAATGCCCAGTATTCTTCACTCTAGTTTGTATGATTTTGTTGTAGAAACCGAAACAACCACAGAAAACTGAACGTAGGTGGGCTTTTTGACAATAAAATATACATATGTAAAATATGTATTCCACCCATAATTATTTTTAAAAGTACTTTTAAACGTATTGTAAAACCGTGATAGAGGAGGTTGAGGCTGCTGTGACACTATATAACAACACCTACGCTATTGCTGTTCTTGTGGGTGGAAGCTCATTGTAGAGGTCACATGCAGAGTGCTGGTCACTCAACCATTCACCTTGGGGAAGGTCTGAGACAGGAGCCAATCACTTCCCTAGCAGGGCATCACCCTCTCTGGGTGAGTGAGTGCACAGAGAATATGGGCCATTGTGAGCTGTCTTCACAGAAGAAACCAGCCAGTGCAGTTCTCCAGCACTGCTGGTGGATGTGCCCTCACTGGCTTGGAAACACTCATGGCTGGCATATGAGTGCAATGTGTGAGTTGGAGTACACCTCCAGAACCCAATTCAGACTACTCTCTGCCCATACTTTTATTCTCAAACTACTGGCCCCTCTCTTTCAACTAAATAAACAAACAATTTATTTATTAAACTGTCTGTTACTATTAGACTACTCTACCCAAAGATAAAGGGACTCATTGACAAATCCAGAACTATCCCTTCAATGACTGATCTAAGCCGTCCTGATTTGCATATGCCCAGTATTCTTCACTCTAGTTTGTATGATTTTGTTGTTGAAACCGAAACAACCACAGAAAACTGAACTTAGGTGGGCTTTTTGACAATAAAATATACATATGTAAAATATGTATTCCACCCATAATTATTTTTAAAAGTACTTTTAAACGTATTGTAAAACCGTGATAGAGGAGGTTGAGGCTGCTGTGACACTATATAACAACACCTACCCTATTGCTGTTCTTGTGGGTGGAAGCTCATTGTAGAGGTCACATGCAGAGTGCTGGTCACTCAACCAATCACCTTGGGGAAGGTCTGAGACAGGAGCCAATCACTGCCCTAGCAGGGCATCACCCTCTCTGGGGGAGTGAGTGCACAGAGAATATGGGCCATTGTGAGCTGTCTTCACAGAAGAAACCAGCCAGTGCAGTTCTCCAGCACTGCTGGTGGATGTGACCTCACTGGCTTGGAAACACTCATGGCTGGCATATGAGTGCAATGTGTGAGTTGGAGTACACCTCCAGAACCTAATTCAGACTACACTCTGCTCATACTTTTATTCTCAAACTACTGGCCCCCTCTCTTTCAACTAAATAAACAAACAATTTATTTATTAAACTGTCTGTTACTATTAGACTACTCTACCCAAAGATAAAGGGACTCATTGCCAAATCCAGAACTATCCCTTCAATGACTGATCTAAGCCATCCTGATTTGCAAATGCCCAGTATTCTTCACTCTAGTTTGTATGATTTTGTTGTAGAAACCGAAACAACCACAGAAAACTGAACGTAGGTGGGCTTTTTGACAATAAAATATACATATGTAAAATATGTATTCCACCCATAATTATTTTTAAAAGTACTTTTAAACGTATTGTAAAACCGTGATAGAGGAGGTTGAGGCTGCTGTGACACTATATAACAACACCTACCCTATTGCTGTTCTTGTGGGTGGAAGCTCATTGTAGAGGTCACATGCAGAGTGCTGGTCACTCAACCATTCACCTTGGGGAAGGTCTGAGACAAGAGCCAATCACTGCCCTAGCAGGGCATCACCCTCTCTGTGTGAGTGAGTGCACAGAGAATATGGGCCATTGTGAGCTGTCTTCACAGAAGAAACCAGCCAGTGCAGTTCTCCAGCACTGCTGGTGGATGTGACCTCACTGGCTTGGAAACACTCATGGCTGGCATATGAGTGCAATGTGTGAGTTGGAGTACACCTCCAGAACCCAATTCAGACTACTCTCTGCCCATACTTTTATTCTCAAACTACTGGCCCCTCTCTTTCAACTAAATAAACAAACAATTTATTTATTAAACTGTCTGTTACTATTAGACTACTCTACCCAAAGATAAAGGGACTCATTGCCAAATCCAGAACTATCCCTTCAATGACTGATCTAAGCCATCCTGATTTGCAAATGCCCAGTATTCTTCACTCTAGTTTGTATGATTTTGTTGTAGAAACCGAAACAACCACAGAAAACTGAACGTAGGTGGGCTTTTTGACAATAAAATATACATATGTAAAATATGTATTCCACCCATAATTATTTTTAAAAGTACTTTTAAACGTATTGTAAAACCGTGATAGAGGAGGTTGAGGCTGCTGTGACACTATATAACAACACCTACGCTATTGCTGTTCTTGTGGGTGGAAGCTCATTGTAGAGGTCACATGCAGAGTGCTGGTCACTCAACCATTCACCTTGGGGAAGGTCTGAGACAGGAGCCAATCACTGCCCTAGCAGGGCATCACCCTCTCTGGGTGAGTGAGTGCACAGAGAATATGGGCCATTGTGAGCTGTCTTCACAGAAGAAACCAGCCAGTGCAGTTCTCCAGCACTGCTGGTGGATGTGACCTCACTGGCTTGGAAACACTCATGGCTGGCATATGAGTGCAATGTGTGAGTTGGAGTACACCTCCAGAACCCAATTCAGACTACTCTCTGCCCATACTTTTATTCTCAAACTACTGGCCCCCTCTCTTTCAACTAAATAAACAAACAATTTATTTATTAAACTGTCTGTTACTATTAGACTACTCTACCCAAAGATAAAGGGACTCATTGCCAAATCCAGAACTATCCCTTCAATGACTGATCTAAGCCATCCTGATTTGCAAATGCCCAGTATTCTTCACTCTAGTTTGTATGATTTTGTTGTAGAAACCGAAACAACCACAGAAAACTGAACGTAGGTGGGCTTTTTGACAATAAAATATACATATGTAAAATATGTATTCCACCCATAATTATTTTTAAAAGTACTTTTAAACGTATTGTAAAACCGTGATAGAGGAGGTTGAGGCTGCTGTGACACTATATAACAACACCTACGCTATTGCTGTTCTTGTGGGTGGAAGCTCATTGTAGAGGTCACATGCAGAGTGCTGGTCACTCAACCATTCACCTTGGGGAAGGTCTGAGACAGGAGCCAATCACTGCCCTAGCAGGGCATCACCCTCTCTGGGTGAGTGAGTGCACAGAGAATATGGGCCATTGTGAGCTGTCTTCACAGAAGAAACCAGCCAGTGCAGTTCTCCAGCACTGCTGGTGGATGTGACCTCACTGGCTTGGAAACACTCATGGCTGGCATATGAGTGCAATGTGTGAGTTGGAGTACACCTCCAGAACCCAATTCAGACTACTCTCTGCCCATACTTTTATTCTCAAACTACTGGCCCCCTCTCTTTCAACTAAATAAACAAACAATTTATTTATTAAACTGTCTGTTACTATTAGACTACTCTACCCAAAGATAAAGGGACTCATTGACAAATCCAGAACTATCCCTTCAATGACTGATCTAAGCCGTCCTGATTTGCATATGCCCAGTATTCTTCACTCTAGTTTGTATGATTTTGTTGTTGAAACCAAACAACCACAGAAAACTGAACGTAGGTGGGCTTTTTGACAATAAAATATACATATGTAAAATATGTATTCCACCCATAATTATTTTTAAAAGTACTTTTAAACGTATTGTAAAACCGTGATAGAGGAGGTTGAGGCTGCTGTGACACTATATAACAACACCTACCCTATTGCTGTTCTTGTGGGTGGAAGCTCATTGTAGAGGTCACATGCAGAGTGCTGGTCACTCAACCAATCACCTTGGGGAAGGTCTGAGACAGGAGCCAATCACTGCCCTAGCAGGGCATCACCCTCTCTGGGTGAGTGAGTGCACAGAGAATATGGGCCATTGTGAGCTGTCTTCACAGAAGAAACCAGCCAGTGCAGTTCTCCAGCACTGCTGGTGGATGTGACCTCACTGGCTTGGAAACACTCATGGCTGGCATATGAGTGCAATGTGTGAGTTGGAGTACACCTCCAGAACCTAATTCAGACTACTCTCTGCTCATACTTTTATTCTCAAACTACTGGCCCCCTCTCTTTCAACTAAATAAACAAACAATTTATTTATTAAACTGTCTGTTACTATTAGACTACTCTACCCAAAGATAAAGGGACTCATTGCCAAATCCAGAACTATCCCTTCAATGACTGATCTAAGCCATCCTGATTTGCAAATGCCCAGTATTCTTCACTCTAGTTTGTATGATTTTGTTGTAGAAACCAAACAACCACAGAAAACTGAACGTAGGTGGGCTTTTTGACAATAAAATATACATATGTAAAATATGTATTCCACCCATAATTATTTTTAAAAGTACTTTTAAACGTATTGTAAAACCGTGATAGAGGAGGTTGAGGCTGCTGTGACACTATATAACAACACCTACCCTATTGCTGTTCTTGTGGGTGGAAGCTCATTGTAGAGGTCACATGCAGAGTGCTGGTCACTCAACCATTCACCTTGGGGAAGGTCTGAGACAAGAGCCAATCACTGCCCTAGCAGGGCATCACCCTCTCTGTGTGAGTGAGTGCACAGAGAATATGGGCGATTGTGAGCTGTCTTCACAGAAGAAACCAGCCAGTGCAGTTCTCCAGCACTGCTGGTGGATGTGACCTCACTGGCTTGGAAACACTCATGGCTGGCATATGAGTGCAATGTGTGAGTTGGAGTACACCTCCAGAACCTAATTCAGACTACTCTCTGCTCATACTTTTATTCTCAAACTACTGGCCCCCTCTCTTTCAACTAAATAAACAAACAATTTATTTATTAAACTGTCTGTTACTATTAGACTACTCTACCCAAAGATAAAGGGACTCATTGCCAAATCCAGAACTATCCCTTCAATGACTGATCTAAGCCATCCTGATTTGCAAATGCCCAGTATTCTTCACTCTAGTTTGTATGATTTTGTTGTAGAAACCAGAAACAACCACAGAAAACTGAACGTAGGTGGGCTTTTTGACAATAAAATATACATATGTAAAATATGTATTCCACCCATAATTATTTTTAAAAGTACTTTTAAACGTATTGTAAAACCGTGATAGAGGAGGTTGAGGCTGCTGTGACACTATATAACAACACCTACCCTATTGCTGTTCTTGTGGGTGGAAGCTCATTGTAGAGGTCACATGCAGAGTGCTGGTCACTCAACCATTCACCTTGGGGAAGGTCTGAGACAAGAGCCAATCACTGCCCTAGCAGGGCATCACCCTCTCTGTGTGAGTGAGTGCACAGAGAATATGGGCGATTGTGAGCTGTCTTCACAGAAGAAACCAGCCAGTGCAGTTCTCCAGCACTGCTGGTGGATGTGACCTCACTGGCTTGGAAACACTCATGGCTGGCATATGAGTGCAATGTGTGAGTTGGAGTACACCTCCAGAACCCAATTCAGACTACTCTCTGCCCATACTTTTATTCTCAAACTACTGGCCCCCTCTCTTTCAACTAAATAAACAAACAATTTATTTATTAAACTGTCTGTTACTATTAGACTACTCTACCCAAAGATAAAGGGACTCATTGCCAAATCCAGAACTATCCCTTCAATGACTGATCTAAGCCGTCCTGATTTGCATATGCCCAGTATTCTTCACTCTAGTTTGTATGATTTTGTTGTTGAAACCGAAACAACCACAGAAAACTGAACGTAGGTGGGCTTTTTGACAATAAAATATACATATGTAAAATATGTATTCCACCCATAATTATTTTTAAAAGTACTTTTAAACGTATTGTAAAACCGTGATAGAGGAGGTTGAGGCTGCTGTGACACTATATAACAACACCTACCCTATTGCTGTTCTTGTGGGTGGAAGCTCATTGTAGAGGTCACATGCAGAGTGCTGGTCACTCAACCAATCACCTTGGGGAAGGTCTGAGACAGGAGCCAATCACTGCCCTAGCAGGGCATCACCCTCTCTGGGTGAGTGAGTGCACAGAGAATATGGGCCATTGTGAGCTGTCTTCACAGAAGAAACCAGCCAGTGCAGTTCTCCAGCACTGCTGGTGGATGTGACCTCACTGGCTTGGAAACACTCATGGCTGGCATATGAGTGCAATGTGTGAGTTGGAGTACACCTCCAGAACCTAATTCAGACTACTCTCTGCCCATACTTTTATTCTCAAACTACTGGCCCCTCTCTTTCAACTAAATAAACAAACAATTTATTTATTAAACTGTCTGTTACTATTAGACTACTCTACCCAAAGATAAAGGGACTCATTGCCAAATCCAGAACTATCCCTTCAATGACTGATCTAAGCCATCCTGATTTGCAAATGCCCAGTATTCTTCACTCTAGTTTGTATGATTTTGTTGTAGAAACCGAAACAACCACAGAAAACTGAACGTAGGTGGGCTTTTTGACAATAAAATATACATATGTAAAATATGTATTCCACCCATAATTATTTTTAAAAGTACTTTTAAACGTATTGTAAAACCGTGATAGAGGAGGTTGAGGCTGCTGTGACACTATATAACAACACCTACCCTATTGCTGTTCTTGTGGGTGGAAGCTCATTGTAGAGGTCACATGCAGAGTGCTGGTCACTCAACCATTCACCTTGGGAAGGTCTGAGACAAGAGCCAATCACTGCCCTAGCAGGGCATCACCCTCTCTGGGTGAGTGAGTGCACAGAGAATATGGGCCATTGTGAGCTGTCTTCACAGAAGAAACCAGCCAGTGCAGTTCTCCAGCACTGCTGGTGGATGTGACCTCACTGGCTTGGAAACACTCATGGCTGGCATATGAGTGCAATGTGTGAGTTGGAGTGCACCTCCAGAACCCAATTCAGACTACTCTCTGCCCATACTTTTATTCTCAAACTACTGGCCCCCTCTCTTTCAACTAAATAAACAAACAATTTATTTATTAAACTGTCTGTTACTATTAGACTACTCTACCCAAAGATAAAGGGACTCATTGCCAAATCCAGAACTATCCCTTCAATGACTGATCTAAGCCATCCTGATTTGCATATTCCCAGTATTCTTCACTCTAGTTTGTATGATTTTGTTGTTGAAACCGAAACAACCACAGAAAACTGAACGTAGGTGGGCTTTTTGACAATAAAATATACATATGTAAAATATGTATTCCACCCATAATTATTTTTAAAAGTACTTTTAAACGTATTGTAAAACCGTGATAGAGGAGGTTGAGGCTGCTGTGACACTATATAACAACACCTACCCTATTGCTGTTCTTGTGGGTGGAAGCTCATTGTAGAGGTCACATGCAGAGTGCTGGTCACTCAACCAATCACCTTGGGGAAGGTCTGAGACAGGAGCCAATCACTGCCCTAGCAGGGCATCACCCTCTCTGGGTGAGTGAGTGCACAGAGAATATGGGCCATTGTGAGCTGTCTTCACAGAAGAAACCAGCCAGTGCAGTTCTCCAGCACTGCTGGTGGATGTGACCTCACTGGCTTGGAAACACTCATGGCTGGCATATGAGTGCAATGTGTGAGTTGGAGTACACCTCCAGAACCTAATTCAGACTACTCTCTGCCCATACTTTTATTCTCAAACTACTGGCCCCCTCTCTTTCAACTAAATAAACAAACAATTTATTTATTAAACTGTCTGTTACTATTAGACTACTCTACCCAAAGATAAAGGGACTCATTGCCAAATCCAGAACTATCCCTTCAATGACTGATCTAAGCCATCCTGATTTGCAAATGCCCAGTATTCTTCACTCTAGTTTGTATGATTTTGTTGTAGAAACCGGAACAACCACAGAAAACTGAACGTAGGTGGGCTTTTTGACAATAAAATATACATATGTAAAATATGTATTCCACCCATAATTATTTTTAAAAGTACTTTTAAACGTATTGTAAAACCGTGATAGAGGAGGTTGAGGCTGCTGTGACACTATATAACAACACCTACGCTATTGCTGTTCTTGTGGGTGGAAGCTCATTGTAGAGGTCACATGCAGAGTGCTGGTCACTCAACCATTCACCTTGGGGAAGGTCTGAGACAGGAGCCAATCACTGCCCTAGCAGGGCATCACCCTCTCTGGGTGAGTGAGTGCACAGAGAATATGGGCCATTGTGAGCTGTCTTCACAGAAGAAACCAGCCAGTGCAGTTCTCCAGCACTGCTGGTGGATGTGACCTCACTGGCTTGGAAACACTCATGGCTGGCATATGAGTGCAATGTGTGAGTTGGAGTACACCTCCAGAACCCAATTCAGACTACTCTCTGCCCATACTTTTATTCTCAAACTACTGGCCCCCTCTCTTTCAACTAAATAAACAAACAATTTATTTATTAAACTGTCTGTTACTATTAGACTACTCTACCCAAAGATAAAGGGACTCATTGCCAAATCCAGAACTATCCCTTCAATGACTGATCTAAGCCGTCCTGATTTGCATATGCCCAGTATTCTTCACTCTAGTTTGTATGATTTTGTTGTAGAAACCGAAACAACCACATAAAACTGAACCTAGGTGGGCTTTTTGACAAAAAAATATACATATGTAAAATATGTATTCCACCCATAATTATTTTTAAAAGTACTTTTAAACGTATTGTAAAACCGTGATAGAGGAGGTTGAGGCTGCTGTGACACTATATAACAACACCTACCCTATTGCTGTTCTTGTGGGTAGAAGCTCATTGTAGAGGTCACATGCAGAGTGCTGGTCACTCAACCAATCACCTTGGGGAAGGTCTGAGACAGGAGCCAATCACTGCCCTAGCAGGGCATCACCCTCTCTGGGTGAGTGAGTGCACAGAGAATATGGGCCATTGTGAGCTGTCTTCACGGAAGAAACCAGCCAGTGCAGTTCTCCAGCACTGCTGGTGGATGTGACCTCACTGGCTTGGAAACACTCATGGCTGGCATGTGAGTGCAATGTGTGAGTTGGAGTGCACCTCCAGAACCCAATTCAGACTACTCTCTGCCCATACTTTTATTCTCAAACTACTGGCCCCCTCTCTTTCAACTAAATAAACAAACAATTTATTTATTAAACTGTCTGTTACTATTAGACTACTCTACCCAAAGATAAAGGGACTCATTGCCAAATCCAGAACTATCCCTTCAATGACTGATCTAAGCCATCCTGATTTGCATATTCCCAGTATTCTTCACTCTAGTTTGTATGATTTTGTTGTTGAAACCGAAACAACCACAGAAAACTGAACGTAGGTGGGCTTTTTGACAATAAAATATACATATGTAAAATATGTATTCCACCCATAATTATTTTTAAAAGTACTTTTAAACGTATTGTAAAACCGTGATAGAGGAGGTTGAGGCTGCTGTGACACTATATAACAACACCTACCCTATTGCTGTTCTTGTGGGTGGAAGCTCATTGTAGAGGTCACATGCAGAGTGCTGGTCACTCAACCAATCACCTTGGGGAAGGTCTGAGACAGGAGCCAATCACTGCCCTAGCAGGGCATCACCCTCTCTGGGTGAGTGAGTGCACAGAGAATATGGGCCATTGTGAGCTGTCTTCACAGAAGATACCAGCCAGTGCAGTTCTCCAGCACTGCTGGTGGATGTGACCTCACTGGCTTGGAAACACTCATGGCTGGCATATGAGTGCAATGTGTGAGTTGGAGTACACCTCCAGAACCCAATTCAGACTACTCTCTGCCCATACTTTTATTCTCAAACTACTGGCCCCCTCTCTTTCAACTAAATAAACAAACAATTTATTTATTAAACTGTCTGTTACTATTAGACTACTCTACCCAAAGATAAAGGGACTCATTGCCAAATCCAGAACTATCCCTTCAATGACTGATCTAAGCCATCCTGATTTGCATATGCCCAGTATTCTTCACTCTAGTTTGTATGATTTTGTTGTAGAAACCGAAACAACCACAGAAAACTGAACGTAGGTGGGCTTTTTGACAATAAAATATACATATGTAAAATATGTATTCCACCCATAATTATTTTTAAAAGTACTTTTAAACGTATTGTAAAACCGTGATAGAGGAGGTTGAGGCTGCTGTGACACTATATAACAACACCTACCCTATTGCTGTTCTTGTGGGTGGAAGCTCATTGTAGAGGTCACATGCAGAGTGCTGGTCACTCAACCAATCACCTTGGGGAAGGTCTGAGACAGGAGCCAATCACTGCCCTAGCAGGGCATCACCCTCTCTGGGGGAGTGAGTGCACAGAGAATATGGGCCATTGTGAGCTGTCTTCACAGAAGAAACCAGCCAGTGCAGTTCTCCAGCACTGCTGGTGGATGTGACCTCACTGGCTTGGAAACATTCATGGCTGGCATATGAGTGCAATGTGTGAGTTGGAGTACACCTCCAGAACCCAATTCAGACTACTCTCTGCCCATACTTTTATTCTCAAACTACTGGCCCCCTCTCTTTCAACTAAATAAACAAACAATTTATTTATTAAACTGTCTGTTACTATTAGACTACTCTACCCAAAGATAAAGGGACTCATTGCCAAATCCAGAACTATCCCTTCAATGACTGATCTAAGCCATCCTGATTTGCATATGCCCAGTATTCTTCACTCTAGTTTGTATGATTTTGTTGTAGAAACCGAAACAACCACAGAAAACTGAACGTAGGTGGGCTTTTTGACAATAAAATATACATATGTAAAATATGTATTCCACCCATAATTATTTTTAAAAGTACTTTTAAACGTATTGTAAAACCGTGATAGAGGAGGTTGAGGCTGCTGTGACACTATATAACAACACCTACCCTATTGCTGTTCTTGTGGGTGGAAGCTCATTGTAGAGGTCACATGCAGAGTGCTGGTCACTCAACCAATCACCTTGGGGAAGGTCTGAGACAGGAGCCTAGCAGGGCATCACCCTCTCTGGGGGAGTGAGTGCACAGAGAATATGGGCCATTGTGAGCTGTCTTCACAGAAGAAACCAGCCAGTGCAGTTCTCCAGCACTGCTGGTGGATGTGACCTCACTGGCTTGGAAACACTCATGGCTGGCATATGAATGCAATGTGTGAGTTGGAGTACACCTCCAGAACCCAATTCAGACTACTCTCTGCCCATACTTTTATTCTCAAACTACTGGCCCCCTCTCTTTCAACTAAATAAACAAACAATTTATTTATTAAACTGTCTGTTACTATTAGACTACTCTACCCAAAGATAAAGGGACTCATTGCCAAATCCAGAACTATCCCTTCAATGACTGATCTAAGCCATCCTGATTTGCATATACACAGTATTCTTCACTCTGGTTTGTATGATTTTGTTGTAGAAACCGAAACAACCACAGAAAACTGAACGTAGGTGGGCTTTTTGACAATAAAATATACATATGTAAAATATGTATTCCACCCATAATTATTTTTAAAAGTACTTTTAAACGTATTGTAAAACCGTGATAGAGGAGGTTGAGGCTGCTGTGACACTATATAACAACACCTACCCTATTGCTGTTCTTGTGGGTGGAAGCTCATTGTAGAGGTCACATGCAGAGTGCTGGTCACTCAACCAATCACCTTGGGGAAGGTCTGAGACAGGAGCCAATCACTGCCCTAGCAGGGCATCACCCTCTCTGGGTGAGTGAGTGCACAGAGAATATGGGCCTTTGTGAGCTGTCTTCACAGAAGAAACCAGCCAGTGCAGTTCTCCAGCACTGCTGGTGGATGTGACCTCACTGGCTTGGAAACACTCATGGCTGGCATATGAGTGCAATGTGTGAGTTGGAGTACACCTCCAGAACCCAATTCAGACTACTCTCTGCCCATACTTTTATTCTCAAACTACTGGCCCCCTCTCTTTCAACTAAATAAACAAACAATTTATTTATTAAACTGTCTGTTACTATTAGACTACTCTACCCAAAGATAAAGGGACTCATTGCCAAATCCAGAACTATCCCTTCAATGACTGATCTAAGCCGTCCTGATTTGCATATTCCCAGTATTCTTCACTCTAGTTTGTTTGATTTTGTTGTAGAAACCGAAACAACCACAGAAAACTGAAACTAGGTGGGCTTTTTGACAATAAAATATACATATGTAAAATATGTATTCCACCCATAATTATTTTTAAAAGTACTTTTAAACGTATTGTAAAACCGTGATAGAGGAGGTTGAGGCTGCTGTGACACTATATAACAACACCTACCCTATTGCTGTTCTTGTGGGTGGAAGCTCATTGTAGAGGTCACATGCAGAGTGCTGGTCACTCAACCAATCACCTTGGGGAAGGTCTGAGACAGGAGCCTAGCAGGGCATCACCCTCTCTGGGGGAGTGAGTGCACAGAGAATATGGGCCATTGTGAGCTGTCTTCACAGAAGAAACCAGCCAGTGCAGTTCTCCAGCACTGCTGGTGGATGTGACCTCACTGGCTTGGAAACACTCATGGCTGGCATATGAATGCAATGTGTGAGTTGGAGTACACCTCCAGAACCCAATTCAGACTACTCTCTGCCCATACTTTTATTCTCAAACTACTGGCCCCCTCTCTTTCAACTAAATAAACAAACAATTTATTTATTAAACTGTCTGTTACTATTAGACTACTCTACCCAAAGATAAAGGGACTCATTGCCAAATCCAGAACTATCCCTTCAATGACTGATCTAAGCCATCCTGATTTGCATATACACAGTATTCTTCACTCTGGTTTGTATGATTTTGTTGTAGAAACCGAAACAACCACAGAAAACTGAACGTAGGTGGGCTTTTTGACAATAAAATATACATATGTAAAATATGTATTCCACCCATAATTATTTTTAAAAGTACTTTTAAACGTATTGTAAAACCGTGATAGAGGAGGTTGAGGCTGCTGTGACACTATATAACAACACCTACCCTATTGCTGTTCTTGTGGGTGGAAGCTCATTGTAGAGGTCACATGCAGAGTGCTGGTCACTCAACCAATCACCTTGGGGAAGGTCTGAGACAGGAGCCAATCACTGCCCTAGCAGGGCATCACCCTCTCTGGGTGAGTGAGTGCACAGAGAATATGGGCCTTTGTGAGCTGTCTTCACAGAAGAAACCAGCCAGTGCAGTTCTCCAGCACTGCTGGTGGATGTGACCTCACTGGCTTGGAAACACTCATGGCTGGCATATGAGTGCAATGTGTGAGTTGGAGTACACCTCCAGAACCCAATTCAGACTACTCTCTGCCCATACTTTTATTCTCAAACTACTGGCCCCCTCTCTTTCAACTAAATAAACAAACAATTTATTTATTAAACTGTCTGTTACTATTAGACTACTCTACCCAAAGATAAAGGGACTCATTGCCAAATCCAGAACTATCCCTTCAATGACTGATCTAAGCCGTCCTGATTTGCATATTCCCAGTATTCTTCACTCTAGTTTGTTTGATTTTGTTGTAGAAACCGAAACAACCACAGAAAACTGAAACTAGGTGGGCTTTTTGACAATAAAATATACATATGTAAAATATGTATTCCACCCATAATTATTTTTAAAAGTACTTTTAAACGTATTGTAAAACCGTGATAGAGGAGGTTGAGGCTGCTGTGACACTATATAACAACACCTACCTTATTGCTGTTCTTGTGGGTGGAAGCTCATTGTAGAGGTCACATGCAGAGTGCTAGTCACTCAACCAATCACCTTGGGGAAGGTCTGAGACAGGAGCCAATCACTGCCCTAGCAGGGCATCACCCTCTCTGGGGGAGTGAGTGCACAGAGAATATGGGCCATTGTGAGCTGTCTTCACAGAAGAAACCAGCCAGTGCAGTTCTCCAGCACTGCTGGTGGATGTGACCTCACTGGCTTGGAAACACTCATGGCTGGCATATGAGTGCAATGTGTGAGTTGGAGTACACCTCCAGAACCCAATTCAGACTACTCTCTGCGCATACTTTTATTCTCAAACTACTGGCCCCCTCTCTTTCAACTAAATAAACAAACAATTTATTTATTAAACTGTCTGTTACTATTAGACTTCTCTACCCAAAGATAAAGGGACTCATTGCCAAATCCAGAACTATCCCTTCAATGACTGATCTAAGCCATCCTGATTTGCATATGCCCAGTATTCTTCACTCTAGTTTGTATGATTTTGTTGTAGAAACCGAAACAACCACAGAAAACTGAACGTAGGTGGGCTTTTTGACAATAAAATATACATATGTAAAATATGTATTCCACCCATAATTATTTTTAAAAGTACTTTTAAACGTATTGTAAAACCGTGATAGAGGAGGTTGAGGCTGCTGTGACACTATATAACAACACCTACCCTATTGCTGTTCTTGTGGGTGGAAGCTCATTGTAGAGGTCACATGCAGAGTGCTGGTCACTCAACCAATCACCTTGGGGAAGGTCTGAGACAGGATCCTAGCAGGGCATCACCCTCTCCGGGGGAGTGAGTGCACAGAGAATATGGGCCATTGTGAGCTGTCTTCACAGAAGAAACCAGCCAGTGCAGTTCTCCAGCACTGCTGGTGGATGTGACCTCACTGGCTTGGAAACACTCATGGCTGGCATATGAGTGCAATGTGTGAGTTGGAGTACACCTCCAGAACCCAATTCAGACTACTCTCTGCCCATACTTTTATTCTCAAACTACTGGCCCCCTCTCTTTCAACTAAATAAACAAACAATTTATTTATTAAACTGTCTGTTACTATTAGACTACTCTACCCAAAGATAAAGGGACTCATTGCCAAATCCAGAACTATCCCTTCAATGACTGATCTAAGCCGTCCTGATTTGCATATGCCCAGTATTCTTCACTCTAGTTTGTATGATTTTGTTGTAGAAACCGAAACAACCACAGAAAACTGAAACTAGGTGGGCTTTTTGACAAAATAAATATACATATGTAAAATATGTATTCCACCCATAATTATTTTTAAAAGTACTTTTAAACGTATTGTAAAACCGTGATAGAGGAGGTTGAGGCTGCTGTGACACTATATAACAACACCTACCCTATTGCTGTTCTTGTGGGTGGAAGCTCATTGTAGAGGTCACATGCAGAGTGCTGGTCACTCAACCAATCACCTTGGGGAAGGTCTGAGACAGGAGCCAATCATTGCCCTAACAGGGCATCACCCTCTCTGGGGCAGTGAGTGCACAGAGAATATGGGCCATTGTGAGCTGTCTTCACAGAAAAAACCAGCCAGTGCAGTTCTCCAGCACTGCTGGTGGATGTGACCTCACTGGCTTGGAAACACTCATGGCTGGCATATGAGTGCAATGTGTGAGTTGGAGTACACCTCCAGAACCCAATTCAGACTACTCTCTGCCCATACTTTTATTCTCAAACTACTGGCCCCCTCTCTTTCAACTAAATAAACAAACAATTTATTTATTAAACTGTCTGTTACTATTAGACTACTCTACCCAAAGATAAAGGGACTCATTGACAAATCCAGAACTATCCCTTCAATGACTGATCTAAGCCGTCCTGATTTGCATATGCCCAGTATTCTTCACTCTAGTTTGTATGATTTTGTTGTTGAAACCGAAACAACCACAGAAAACTGAACGTAGGTGGGCTTTTTGACAATAAAATATACATATGTAAAATATGTATTCCACCCATAATTATTTTTAAAAGTACTTTTAAACGTATTGTAAAACCGTGATAGAGGAGGTTGAGGCTGCTGTGACACTATATAACAACACCTACCCTATTGCTGTTCTTGTGGGTGGAAGCTCATTGTAGAGGTCACATGCAGAGTGCTGGTCACTCAACCAATCACCTTGGGGAAGGTCTGAGACAGGAGCCAATCACTGCCCTAGCAGGGCATCACCCTCTCTGGGGGAGTGAGTGCACAGAGAATATGGGCCATTGTGAGCTGTCTTCACAGAAGAAACCAGCCAGTGCAGTTCTCCAGCACTGCTGGTGGATGTGACCTCACTGGCTTGGAAACACTCATGGCTGGCATATGAGTGCAATGTGTGAGTTGAGTACACCTCCAGAACCTAATTCAGACTACACTCTGCTCATACTTTTATTCTCAAACTACTGGCCCCCTCTCTTTCAACTAAATAAACAAACAATTTATTTATTAAACTGTCTGTTACTATTAGACTACTCTACCCAAAGATAAAGGGACTCATTGACAAATCCAGAACTATCCCTTCAATGACTGATCTAAGCCGTCCTGATTTGCATATGCCCAGTATTCTTCACTCTAGTTTGTATGATTTTGTTGTAGAAACCGAAACAACCACAGAAAACTGAACGTAGGTGGGCTTTTTGACAATAAAATATACATATGTAAAATATGTATTCCACCCATAATTATTTTTAAAAGTACTTTTAAACGTATTGTAAAACCGTGATAGAGGAGGTTGAGGCTGCTGTGACACTATATAACAACACCTACCCTATTGCTGTTCTTGTGGGTGGAAGCTCATTGTAGAGGTCACATGCAGAGTGCTGGTCACTCAACCAATCACCTTGGGGAAGGTCTGAGACAGGAGCCAATCATTTCCCTAGCAGGGCATCACCCTCTCTGGGGGAGTGAGTGCACAGAGAATATGGGCCATTGTGAGCTGTCTTCACAGAAGAAACCAGCCAGTGCAGTTCTCCAGCACTGCTGGTGGATGTGACCTCACTGGCTTGGAAACACTCATGGCTGGCATATGAGTGCAATGTGTGAGTTGGAGTACACCTCCAGAACCCAATTCAGACTACTCTCTGCCCATACTTTTATTCTCAAACTACTGGCCCCTTCTCTTTCAACTAAATAAACAAACAATTTATTTATTAAACTGTCTGTTACTATTAGACTACTCTACCCAAAGATAAAGGGACTCATTGCCAAATCCAGAACTATCCCTTCAATGACTGATCTAAGCCGTCCTGATTTGCATATGCCCAGTATTCTTCACTCTAGTTTGTATGATTTTGTTGTAGAAACCGAAACAACCACAGAAAACTGAACGTAGGTGGGCTTTTTGACAATAAAATATACATATGTAAAATATGTATTCCACCCATAATTATTTTTAAAAGTACTTTTAAACGTATTGTAAAACCGTGATAGAGGAGGTTGAGGCTGCTGTGACACTATATAACAACACCTACCCTATTGCTGTTCTTGTGGGTGGAAGCTCATTGTAGAGGTCACATGCAGAGTGCTGGTCACTCAACCAATCACCTTGGGGAAGGTCTGAGACAGGAGCCAATCATTGCCCTAACAGGGCATCACCCTCTCTGGGGCAGTGAGTGCACAGAGAATATGGGCCATTGTGAGCTGTCTTCACAGAAAAAACCAGCCAGTGCAGTTCTCCAGCACTGCTGGTGGATGTGACCTCACTGGCTTGGAAACACTCATGGCTGGCATATGAGTGCAATGTGTGAGTTGGAGTACACCTCCAGAACCCAATTCAGACTACTCTCTGCCCATACTTTTATTCTCAAACTACTGGCCCCCTCTCTTTCAACTAAATAAACAAACAATTTATTAAACTGTCTGTTACTATTAGACTACTAAAAAAAATATACATATGTAAAATATCAAATCAAATCAAATTTTATTTGTCACATACACATGGTTAGCAGATGTTAATGCGAGTGTAGCGAAATGCTTGTGCTTCTAGTTCCGACCATGCAGTAGTATCTTACAAGTAATCTAACAATTTCACAACAACTACCTTATACACACAAGAGTAAAGGAAATAATACGAGTATGTACATATAAATATATGGATGAGCGATGGCTGACCAGCATAGGCAAGATGCAGTAGATGGTATGGAGTACAGTATATACACATATATATATGAGATGAGTAATGTAGGATATGTAAACATTATATAAATGGCATTGTTTAAAGTGGCTAGTAATACATTATTTCATCCAATTATAATTATTAAAGTGGCTAGAGATTTGGGTTGATGGCCGAACGGCATAGGCAAGATTAAGTAGATGGTTTAGAGTATAGTGTATACATTTGATATGAGTATGTCGGATATCTAAACATTATATACAAAATTGTTTAAAGTGGCTAGTGATACATTGTTACATCCAATTCCTATGTTTAAAGTGGCTAGAGATTTAAGTCAGTATGTTGGCAGCAGCCACTCAATGTTAGTGATTGCTGTTTAACAGTCTGATGGCCTTGAGGTAGAAGCTGTTTTTCAGTCTCTCGGTCCCAGCTTTGATAGACCTGTACTGACCTCGCCTTCTGGATGATAGCGGGGTGAACAGGCAGTGGCTCGGGTGGTTGTTGTCCTTGATGATCTTTTTGGCCTTCCTGTGACATCGGGTGGTATAGGTGTCCTGAAGGGCAGGTAGTTTACCCCCGGTGATGCGTTGTGCAGTCCTCACTACCCTCTGGAGAGCCTTACGGTTGTGGGCGGAGCAGTTGCCGTACCAGGCGGTGATACAGCCCGACAGGATGCTCTCGATTGTGCATCTGTAGAACTTTGTGAGTGATTTTGGTGACAAGCCGAATTGCTTCAGCCTCCTGAGGTTGAAGAGGCGCTGTTGCGCCTTCTTCACCACGCTGTCTGTGTGGGTGGACCAATTCAGTTTGTCCGTGATGTGTACGCCGAGGAACTTAAAACTTTCCACCTTCTCCACTACTGTCCCCTCGATGTGGATAGGGGGCTGCTCCCTCTCCTGTTTCCTGAAGTCCACGATCATCTCCTTTGTTTTGTTGACATTGAGTGAGAGGTTATTTTCCTGACACCACACTCCGAGGGCCCTCACCTCCTCCCTGTAGGCCGTCTCATCGTTGTTGGTAGACAAGCCTACCACTGTAGTGTCGTCAGCAAACTTGATGATTGAGTTGGATGCGTGCTTGGCCACGCAGTCATGGGTAAACAGGGAGTACAGGAGAGGGCTGAGAACGCACCCTTGTGGGGCCCCAGTGTTGAGGATCAGCGGGGTGGAGATGTTGTTTCCTACCCTCACCACCTGGGGCCGGCCCGTCGGGAAGTCCAGGACCCAGTTGCACAGGGCTGGGTCGAGACCCAGGATCTCGAGCTTAATGACGAGCTTGGAGGGAACTATGGTGTTAAATGCTGAGCTGTAGTCGATGAACAGCATTCTTACATAAGTATTCCTCTTGTCCAGATGGGTTAGGGCAGTATGCAGTGTGATTGCGATTGCGTCGTCTGTGGACCTATTGGGACGGTAAGAAAATTGGAGTGGGTCCAGGGTGTCTGGCAGGATGGAGGTGATATGATCCTTGACTAATCTCTCAAAGCACTTCATGATGACGGAAGTGAGTGCTACGGGGCGATAGTCATTTAGCTCAGTTACCTTAGCTTTCTTGGGAACAGGAACAATGGTTGCCCTCTTGAAGCATGTGGGAACAGCAGACTGGGATAGGGACTGATTGAATATGTCCGTAAACACACCAGCCAGCTTGTCTGCGCATGCTCTGAGGACACGGCCAGGGATGCCATCTGGGCTGGCAGCCTTGCGAGGGTTAACACATTTAAATGTTTTTCTCACATTGGCTGCGGTGAAGGAGAGCCCGCAGGTTTTGGTAGCAGGCCGTGTCGGTGGCACTGTATTGTCCTCAAAGCGAGCAAAGAAGTTGTTTAGTTTGTCTGGGAGCAGGATGTCATGGTCCGCAACGGGGCTGGTTTTCTTTTTGTAGTCCGTGATTGACTGTAGACCCTGCCACATTCCTGTTGTGTCTGAGCCGCTGAATTGTGACTCTACTTTGTCTCTATATTGACGCTTAGCTTGTTTGATTGCCCTGCGGAGGGAATAGCTACACTGTTTGTATTCAGTCATGTTTCCGGTAGCCTTACCCTGGTTAAAAGCAGTGGTTCGCGCTTTCAGTTTTGCGCGAATGCTGCCATCAATATACGGTTTCTGGTTGGGGAAGGTTTTAATATTTGCTATTTGCTATTTGCTATGGCTATGGGTACAACATCACCCATATTTATTTTAAAAAGTACTTTTAAACGTATTGTAAAACCATGATAGAGGAGGTTGAGGCTGCTGTGACACTATATAACAACACCTACCCAATTGCTGCTCTTGTGGGTGGAAGCTCATTGTAGAGGTCACATGCAGAGTACTGGTCACTCAACCAATCACCTTGGGGAAGGTCTGAGACAGGAGCCAGTCACTTCCCTAGCAGGGCATCACCCTCTCTGGGTGAATGAGTGCACAGAGAATATTGGCCATTATGAGCTGTCTTCACAGAAGAAACCAGCCAGTGCAGTTCTCCAGCACTGCTGGTGGATGTGACCTCACTGGCTTGGAAACATTCATGGCTGGCATATGAGTGCATTGTGTGAGTTGGAGTACACCTCCAGAACCCAATTCAGACTACTCTCTGCCCACACTTTTATTCTCAAACTACTGTCCACCTTTCTCTCACTTTTACTCTTTCAACTAAACAAACACTTTAATTATTGAACTTTCAGTTACTATTAGACTACTCTACACACACACTTACTATTAGGCATCGTTTAGTTCTAACTGTTCTGTCAGAGTTCGACTCAGGCTCTCTCTCAAATGTTATGTTTTTGCCGCATTTATTTCCCACCAATGATCTCTCTTGCACGACAATGAATGACATTTTCCATGCTTTTAGAGCTGCAGCCACCAGTTTCTCCCATGTCACTTTGTCCGCAGAGGTCAGATCCTCTGTGAACCTACATTTTTGCTTGATGAGGAACTCACAGTTCTTTCCTTGCCTCCAGAGAAGTTTCCGTGTTGATCTGTTGGTGAACCGGATGATCCTAGAGTCTTCCCAAACGATGAACGATGTCCACATTTTCCTGAAGTTTTGCTTTTGATTCGGGAATGACAGCTCCACAGATGTCAACTACTCTGCGTTTGATGTCCTCACCCGCCTGCTCTGGAATTCCATGGAGCCTCAGGTTCCACCTGCACTGGTATCTCTCCGCCTCATTCACCTTCAGCTCAAGTTCAGACACCTTTTCATTTTCCTTGCAGATAACTTCCACCTTCTTCATGTCACTTTTGAGGGTTTTCACTTCTCCAGAGATGAAGTCAACAGATTTTTTTGGGCCCCAATTTTCATCGTATTGATTGTTTGCTTGCCGAGGATAATAGGCATGAGGTGGCTTCCTTGATCATGCAGGCAGCCAGCCTAGTTAGAAACCTGGGAAAACGCAGAGTGGAATGTTTACCTTTTCTACGCCGGTGGCTGGACGGCATTTGGTATTTGGATGCATTTGGTTGTTTGTCGTTATCCGACTGGCCGGTGCTGCCCGGGGTTTGTTCGCCAGGGGAGCCATCTCCTGCCTCTCCTCCCACATCTGATAGGGTAGTCAAAGGAGCACAGCAAGAGGAGCATGGCAATCAACGCTGGTCGCCTGTCACGAGCCGTGGATGCCGAAGACAGCGGCCTGCCACAAACAACGAATAGTTTCGCTGCCCTGGGGCCTGATCTTCTTATTTTTCTTACTATTATTATTCTGTGGGTTTTATGGCGGACTACACTCAAAAAGGTGTATTGCCGCCACCAGCTGGATGGTTTGAATTATATATATTTTTAAATAAATAAATCCATACGTAACAGTGGGACTAACTTAATCCACCCTAATAAAAATAGTACATTGCCAAAACAAACACAACTCCCACTTCTTCCTTCTTTTAGTGTTTCATATCTCCCTTCACAGGCTCTAGGACCTGAGAGGGTCGTATGGCTTGTGCCAATATTCCATGTAACTCCTTCGCTGAGAAATCTTTCAGCCCCAGGAACCGCTCCGCCGCAATCACTATGATTTCTTTCTTCCTGGACCTTCTATCCGCCTTGGCAGTGTCATTAATTACCATAGTTATAAATGCCACAAAGTCCACCTTCTTAATCTTTAAAATGCCAGGATACTGCTGGTGAAAGGCAACCCCATCATCCTGCAGTGTAGACCTATCCACTACCATGGACTCTTCTGGTGCACTATTCAAACCCTCAACCCTTTTCACAGCTGCTGCATATTAAATGCCCTGTACAACCCTGACTTTGGCCACCTCATTCTCTTTAACCCTTGTGGGGCATTCGGAAGACATGGCTTCACACAACATGTCACATATTCATCACTTTTATAACACATAATATGATACTTTCTACAACTTGGACATCTCGGCTTCTCCCTTCTGCAAACACTTGCTATATGACCAAAAGCTTTACAATGATCACACTGCATTGGTCTTGGGATAAATGCTCTGACTATGTAGTTAATATACCCTAACTGCACTTGAGTAGGGAGAGACTCCATATCAAAAACAAAATAACAGATACACTCCACTTTTTCACCCTTCACCACACGATTCATCCGACATGCTTCAATCATTCCAGGGATATTTTTCATCTCTTAAAAATTAACTTCCCATGAGATGCCATATATAACCCCCTTGAGGTGTATGGAACGCTGTTTTTCGTCTTTACGTGTCAAAAAAGACGGGTTAACCTTGGGGTCATGATAGGGGCTGTAGGGGCTGTACCAAATGTTTGATGTATTATAATAATTGATTATGCTTATGTTGTATTAATAGAAGGGGAAGGGTTATAAGACCCCTCCCCCCTTACATTTATAGGGTCCTAAACTACAGATTAACAATATATATACATTATGAGGTTTAATGTTGTTCCACAGTATTTTATAGTGTCTGCCTCTTATAAAGAAAGTTCAGAGTGTCGGTGAGAAGAGCCTAAAATATAAAAGAGATGCAGAGACACAGAACAACCCAGGGAGTGTAAGAGATATGAGACTAGTCAGAAATTCCACTATAAATCAACTTGGGGAGTGGAAATTTACTGCTGAGCTTTTAGATAACACTAAAACTCTTGTATGTATAGCTGTGTAGGCATTGGTTTAGTCTCATGAGTAGAAGGTAATGACGTAGGCAGTGACATCACTAAGATACTTGGACCCTTTTCTATTGTGCAGAACTTACTCGGAAACATGCGTGCTATGTTCCTGTTGTCAACTTCTGTCTGCAATTGCATTAATAAAGGTTTTTGATTGATTTCTTTAAAGATATTGTCTGAATGCTAATTTCACCAATGAGCCAATGATTGACAAGGAACAAGGAACGAACCCCAACAGTGTCAAATAACACTATTTGACGTGTCAAATAAGCTTGTTGACCAATCAGGATCTGAATATGACTGCACGTCACATAATTGCCACATTTCACAGCCCGGTGCGCGACATGCCAGCTTCCCGCATCTGTCGAGCTAAGGGGAGTGTGCAGCCTGGAAGGAGGGTGTCGGCTCTGAGCTCCTGGCCTCTGGTGCGCCTCCTTGGACCAGGGTATCCTGCGCCGGCTCTGCGCACTGTGTCTCCAGTGCGCGCCCACAGCCCGGTGCGCGACATTCCAGCTCCCCGCATCTGTCAGGCTAGGGTGAGCGACCAGCCTGGAAGGAGGGTGTTGGCTCAGCGCTCCTGGTCTCCGGTGCGCCTCCTTGGACCAAGATATCCTGCGCCGGCTCTGCGCACTGTGTCTCCATTTCGCGCGCCCACAGCCCGGTGCGTGACATTCCAGCTCCTCTCATCTGTAAGGCTAGGGTGAGTGAACAGCCTGGTAGAAGGGTGCCGGCTCCCCCGCACCAGAATCCCAGTGTGCATCGTGAGCCCAGCACAGCCTGTTCCTGCTCCACGCACCAGAACCCCTGTGCGCATCGCGAGCCCAGCACAGCCTGTTCCTGCTTCCCGCACCAGGTCCCCTGTGCGCATCGAGAGCCTGGCACGTCCTGTCTCTGCTCCATGTATCAGGTCCCCTGAGCGCATCGAGAGCCTGGCACGTCCTGTCCCTGCTCCACGCATCAGGTCCCCTGAGCGCATTGAGAGCCCGGCACGTCCTGTCCCTGCTCCACGCATCAGGTCCCCTGTGCGCCTTCAGAGCCCGGCACGTTCTGTCCCTGCTCCACGCATCAGGTCCCCTGTGCGCATCGAGAGCCCGGCACGTCCTGTCCCTGCTCCACTGTTCTTGCTCCACGTACTGGGCCTCCAGTGTGTCTTCTCGGGCCGGTACGGCCCGCACTGGAGCCGCCGCCAAAGGCGAGGACCCACCCGAGAGACCCCTCCCAGTGACTTTTGGTCGCGGTCGGAGTCCGCGCCTTTGGGGGGGGGGTACTGTCACGTCCTGGCCATAGATAGGCCTTTTGGCTGCTCTATGGTGGTTTTGGTCAGGATGTGAGCAGGGGTGTGTGTTTGTTCTATGTTCTATTTTCTATGTTGGTTTTCTATGTTGGTTGGTTTGGGTTCCCAATTAGAGGCAGCTGTTAGTCGTTGTCTCTAATTGGGAATCCTATTTAGGTTGTTTAGTCCCCCACCTGTGTGTGGGATATTGTTTATGTTCAGTGTGTTAGTTTCTGTTGTGCGCTACACGTTGAGTCACGATCGTTGTGTTCTTCCTTTTGTTTTGGTGAGTTTAACTGAATAAATATGTTTTACTCAACCCGGCACGCTGCGCCTTGGTCCGTCTCTGAAGATCGTGACAGTTGGGGAAAATATATTGGGTATTGAGTAGACTGATACCCCATTTCATTGATCCCCAATTCTTAGGTAAAGCTGTGCAGTGCAATATGAATGTCAATACACACAATAGGCTGACTGGGGAGGTGATTTCACACAGTCGCGGGCCTGCGATAAGAGCTACAACGCAAAAATTTGTGTAAACTCTTCACAGTTGTGTTCTGTGGGTGTCACCGAGTAGACTGATACCCCCATTTTATTGCTTCACATTCCAACCTTGTTTAACATTTAACATAACATATCTAGTCTAAATATGGCATATTCCACCAATTGTAACCTTCTGCATCACGTTCAAAGAGGTACTTTTATTTTGAAGGCAAACCGCAAATTCCACTATTGTGCCAAATCCGTATTGTGGCTAGTTTCACAACACATAACCCGGTCAGGTCGAGCCTCACTAGCCAGAAGATCCTAGCTGGCTGCTTATAACGTTAGCTTTGGGCAACAGGATTAAGTAGCTGGCTAGCTATTTATTTAGTTAAATTTCAATAGGCGAACAACAAGTGGCTACCTAGCTAATACTTACAAGGATTCCTAAATCATTGTTAAGAATAAAGAAAATGACTGCAGTTTCTACTGGTCATTGTTTTCAGGCTGGTTGTATTGTTGCTAGATAGGTACCCCAGAAGTTGCGGTCGAACAATGCCTTATTACCAACACGGTATTGTAAACACATTGTTCGTGGCCAGTGTGTGCTTGTTTGCAGACTTTTTGTCCAGCTTTGACAGTGCTACTGATAGTAGTGGTGGCGCTTGGCTTGCACGTGCAAATTCATCACACACAACATTCTATAATAGAATTGTGTTATTTGACGTGTCAAATTAAAAGCTTATTTAACGCGCCAAATAGTGTTATTTGAAGCGTTAGATAGTGTTATACGACGTGTATCTTTTTTGACACGTAATGACCCAAACAACGTTCCATAGAGGGGTGCCCTGTTCGGAAGAGACACACACAACACTTCAAACTTATCAAATCAGTTAAGACAAAACGCACGTTCCTTCTGATCCACAGAAGCACAAACAAATCTTCTGATCCTCACAGCCTTCACTTTACCCAGCACTCTCTCCACCAGTTTGGATAACCCAAATGGTTTATTTAATCAAATCAAATATAATTTTATTTGTCACATACACATGGTTAGTAGATGTTAATGTGAGTGTAGCGAAATGGTTGTGCTTCTAGTTCCGACCATGCTATAGTATCTAACAAGTAATCTAACAATTTCACAACAACTACCTTATACACACAAGTGTAAAGGAATGAATAAGAGTATGTACGTATAAATATATGGATGAGAGATGGCCGAACGGCATAGGCAAGATGCAGTAGATGGTATAGAGTACAGTATATACATATGAGATGAGTAATGTAGGATATGTAAACATTATATAAATGGCATCATTTAAAGTGGCTAGTGATACATTTATTACATCCAATTATTTATTATTAAAGTGGCTAGAGATTTGTGTCGATGGCCGAACGGCATAGGCAAGATGCAGTAGATGGTATAGAGTACAGTACATACAGTGGGGCAAAAAAGTATTTAGTCAGCCACCAATTGTGCAAGTTCTTCAACTTAAAAAGATGAGAGAGGCCTGTAATTTTCATCATAGGTACACTTCAACTATGACAGACGAAATGAGAAAAAGAAATCCAGAAAATCACATTGTAGGATTTTTTATTTATTTATTTGCAAATTATGGTGGAAAATAAGTATTTGGTCAATAACAAAAGTTTATCTCAATACTTTGTTATATACCCTTTGTTGGCAATGACAGAGGTCAAACGTTTTCTGTAAGTCTTCACAAGGTTTTCACACACTGTTGCTGGTATTTTGGCCCATTCCTCCATGCAGATCTCCTCTAGAGCAGTGATGTTTTGGGGCTGTCGCTGGGCAACACGGACTTTCAACTCCCTCCAAAGATTTTCTATGGGGTTGAGATCTGGAGACTGGCTAGGCCACTCCAGGACCTTGAAATGCTTCTACGAAGCCACTCCTTCGTTGTTCGGGCGGGTGTTTGGGATCATTGTCATGCTGAAAGACCCAGCCACGTTTCATCTTCAATGCCCTTGCTGATGGTAGGCTTTGTTACTTTGGTCCCAGCTCTCTGCAGGTCATTCACTAGGTCCCCCCGTGTGGTTCTGGGATTTTTGCTCACCGTTCTTGTGATCATCTCACGGGGTGAGATCTTGCGTGGAGCTCCAGATCGAGGAAGATTATCAGTGGTCTTGTATGTCTTCCATTTCCTAATAATTGCTCCCACAGTTGATTTCTTCAAACCAAGCTGCTTACCTATTGCAGATTCAGTCTTCCCAACCTGGTGCAGGTCTACAATTTTGTTTCTGGTGTCCTTTGACAGCTCTTTGGTCTTGGCCATAGTGGAGTTTGGAGTGTGACTGTTTGAGGTTGTGGACAGGTGTCTTTTATACTGATAACAAGTTCAAACAGGTGCCATTAATACAGGTAACAAGTGGAGGACAGAGGAGCCTCTTAAAGAAGAAGTTACAGGTCTGTGAGAGCCAGAAATCTTGCTTGTTTGTATGTGACCAAATACTTATTTTCCACCATAATTTGCAAATAAATTCATAAAAAATCCTACAATGGTGACCCTCTTGAAGCATGTGGGAACAGCAAACTGGGATAAGGATTGATTGAATATGTCCGTAAACACACCAGCCAGGTGGTCTGCGCATGCTCTGAGGACGCGGCCAGGGATGCCATCTGGGCCAGCAGTCTTGCGAGGGTTAACACGTTTAAATGTGCGGTGAAGGAGAGCTGTTTTGGTAGCGGGCCGTGTCGGTCCTCAAAGCGAGCAAAGAAGTTGTTTAGTCTGTCTGGGAGTAAGACATTGTGGTCCGCGGCGGGGCTGGTTTTCTTTTTGTAGTCCGTGATTGACTGTAGACCCTGAAACAGTAAGATTAGTACTCTGCTCAGCTGCTTGGAGCCTGATCTTCCTGCACTGCAGGTACTTCAACTGAATAACAAGAAAAAGAAACTACACTATGAAACAAAGACAGGCCTCTCTCATCTTTTTAAGTGAGAGAACTTGCACAATTGGTGGCTGACTAAATACTTTTTTGCCCCACTGTATATACATATTAAACATATAATCTCAGTAATATTACTATCCACCTAACAATTTTATGAAATTGGCTTGAGACCAGGTTGTCCCCTATTGGCATGACACATCTGGGTGTGTATACATTCTGTCTGATGGGAGCAGTTCTGGGGTTAAAGCCCCAAATTATCCCTTTTTTTATACTTAACTAACAAATAAACAGTTTAAAAGCACTCTTTTGTATGATTTTCATTTTACTAAGACTACCACATTATTTTGTTAAAGTACACTGCTGCTGGCTACTGGATTGAAATGGGATGAACATAAATTACATCCACGAGTGGTATCCACGAGCTCATTGCCAAGATCTCGAACTATCCCTTTACTTGACAATCATATCTGTCCTGATTTGCATATTCCCAGAATGCTTCACTCTAGGTTGTCTGATAGTAGAAACAGAAACAAACGCAGACGACTGTACCTATGTGGAAATTTTCATAGAAATAATACACATGAAAAATGTATGCAATAATCATGGTTCATTTTAAACGTTAATTTTAAATGTAGTTGAAAAACCGTAATAGAGATTGTCTGGGCTGCTGTGACACTATATAAAAACGTTCACTATTCCTATGATCCTGTGGGAGGAAGCTCATTGTAGAGGTCACGTGCAGAGTGCTAGTCACTCAACCAATCACCTTGGGGAAGGTCTGAGACAAGAGCCAGTCACTGCCCTAGCAGGGTATCACCTGATCTGGGTGAGTGAGTGCACAGAGAATATTGTGGCCGTTGTGAGCTGTCTTTGCAGGAGAAACCAGCCAGTGCAGTTCTCCAGCACTGCTGGTGGATGTGACCTCACTGGCTTGGAAACACTCATGGCTGGCAAATGAGTGCGATGTGTGAGTTGGAGTACACCTCCAGAACCCAATTCAGACTACTCTCCCCCCACGCTTTTTTTACACTTTTAAATCATAAACAACCACTTTTTTTTATTTCTTCCCACATCATTTCATTACTATACTTTTAATATTACATTTCAATTTAAGGGGCTTTATCGGCATGGGAAACACATGTTTACATTGCCAATGCAAGTGAAATAGAATAAAGACGAGTGAAATAAAAAATATTAAAAATAAAAAATATTATACTTAGAAAAGTTCCAAAAGAATAAAGATATTTCAAATGTCATATTATGTCTATATACAGTGTTGTAATGATGTGCAAATAGTTAAAGTACAAATGGGAATATAAATAAACATAAATATAGGTTATATTTACAATGGTGTTTGATCAAATCAAAGTTTATTTGTCACGTGCGCCAAATACAACAGGTGTAGACCTTACAGTGAAATGCTTACTTACAGGCTTTAACCAATAGTGCAAAAAAGGTATTAGGTGAACAATAGGTAAAAACAACAGTATATACAGTAGCGAGGCTGTAAAAGTAGCGAGGCTATAAAAGTAGCGAGGCTACATACAGACACCGGTTAGTCAGGCTGATTGAGGTATTATATGTACATGTAGTTATGGTTAAAGTGACTATGCATATATGATTGACAGAGAGTAGCAGTAGCGTAAAAAAGGGGTTGGCGGGTGGTGGGACACAATGCAGATAAATAGCCCAGGTAGCCAATGTGTGGGAGAACTGGTTGGTCGGTCCAATTGAGGTAGTATGTACATGAGTGTAGTTAAAGTGACTATGCATACATGATAAACAGAAAGTAGCAGCAGCGGGGGGCACAATGCAAAAAGTCTGGATAGCCATTTGATTACCTGTTCAGGAGTCTTATGGCTTGGGGGTAAAAACTGTTGAGAAGCCTTTTTGTCCTAGACTTGGCACTCCGGTACCGCTTGCCATGCTGTAGTTCTTCACTGGTTGCCCTTTTCTTGTGGCAACAGGTCACCAATCTTGCTGCTGTGGTTGCACACTGTGGTATTTCACCCAATATACATAGGAGTTTATCAAAATTGGATTTGTTTTGGAATTCTTTGTGAGTCTGTGTAATCTGAGGGAAATATGTGTCTCTAATAAGGTCATACAATTGGCAGGAGGATAGGAAGTGCATCTCAGTTTTCCCCTCATGACTATCAAACTACTATCTCCCGGTCATAGTGTTTTACAGGCATCTTGTAGTTAAATAGTGTCATTTGGAATGAGCTCAATAACTATCTTTAGTTGAACTAGTATTTTAGTGGCATTCTCCACTTCTCCACCTGTAGACTACCAGTGCCCAGGACTGGATCAGACCAGACTGGACTACAGCTAATGTCTCTGTCTGCACAGGAATGTGGGAGACTGAATCAGATATGAATGTAACAGAGTGTATTCACAAACAACACACAGTACAGACTGAAAACACACTAAAAGCACATATACGTCTTATAAGAGCACTTGGTTGAGGTCAAGTGACATAACCAAAAACATTTACACACTTTATGGAGATAAAGAGGGACCTTCAACCGAATAACAGGTTGTGTACTCCCACAGCCTTTTTACAGCATCAGATACAAATTACCTCCAAAAATGAATCACAAACAGACGCCAGCATACCACCACCCCTGAGATTTGAGCTGAAAGACATTGTGCACAACAGTGAGGACCAGACAGAGGAGTAACAATGGCTCTTGCTTGTTTGGTTCACTTTTGTGAAAGCTTTCATTATGATTACCATCTGAACATAAAATATCTCTTGGCCTGAGTTGCACCATCTATTTCAACTATCCTATAAATCAAATTCACTGTTTATTACATGCCACAGAAACGTGAGAAATTTCATATTTGATTCTTGGGAGAGAGTGACCTCTACTGGCACGCATCACCACTAGCTACATCGCTGCAGGACTTTCACAGTGCGCATGCGCTGTTTTGTGTATTCAGCGTAAACAACATGGCGGCGAACCGATTCGAGATGTATATTTGAGTTTATAAAACGCCTTCGACGAGGATAGCAACTAATTGTCTATATTTATAGAAACACTTCTGAAATAGAGAGGATAATTGTTTAGATATATATTTGTTTGGACTATTTTGTGAAAAAATGAATTGTACCACGAACGTAGTGCAGGTGACGAACGTGTCGCCAAGCACAACATCCGAGCAGATGCGAATGCTGTTCGGGTTTCTTGGAACCATTGAAGAACTAAAATTGTTTCCACCAGAGTAAGTTGCTTTGTTGAACGGTTGTCGCTAATCAGTTAATCACTTTGTGATTTGATTGATTTCAATGTAGTATTATTATTAACGATGCTAACATTAGCATCAGGAGGCCCCATCTCTGGCCGTCCCCAAAACCTAAGAAGGCGAATCATTAACTACTACAGTTGGGTAACAATAGGTTGCTTAACTACTTCGGGGGTGTTTTGCTAGATACAATCCACTATGATGTCGCTAGCGAACTAACTAGTTAACTATAAAAACGTTTTTTTATTGCAGTGAATCGCCTCTGCCAGTGACGTCGCGTGTGTGTTTTGTGAAGTTCCAAGAGTCCGAGTCCGTGGGGGTTTCTCAACATCTGACCAACACAGTCTTCGTGGACAGGGCGCTGATCGTCGTCCCTTTTGCCGAAGGTTGGTGCTTTGTTCTTCCCCTTCTGTATGAATGATCCATGATTGTATGATGTAGTGATGGGAGAGTGACGCCTGACGCCCCCATTGATTTCAGGATGGAGTTCTATGAGCCTGTGGTTTGAGCCACTATTAAGCATGTATCCTAACTATTTCAGATTATATCTGTTTCACTTGCTTTGGCAATGTAAACATATGTTTCCCATGCCAATAAACCCCATTGAATTGAATAGTATACATTTTTGATCTGACAAGCCTATCTGATTATGTGATCAATGATGCCATGCCACTCTCCTTGTCCTATCTTGTACGATCCGATCCCTCTGTTAATTGCAATGAGAGACGTGTCTATACCAGCTCTCTCAACCCAGACCCTTGGTATACTGCGGAACTAAAGATCAAACCTATAACCATACACACATTGTCTTATATAAAGCTTCTGCTACACTCTAAGGTCATAATGCCATCCATGATGCGTTGGACTTGGTTGACACTAAACAACACAGATGACCTTGAGTAGTCTGTAGTAGTCTCCAGAGCCAATTCTTTGTCCCCCTCCACCAGTAAGCACAGTATACCAAGGTCTGCATTAGGGACTGGGACTTGCTCCGACTGAGAGGGCTGAACAAGCCCAGACCCATGGGCAGACAGACACACCTCCTCAAAAGAAAGCAGAGATGAACTTACATGTGTATAAAAACATAACCATGCTTTTTATTTTCTCCCCCATATTGGACTATCCTCTATTAAACTTCTCTCTGTTATTTGTGTGTGTGATTTGTTGTAGTGGAGAAGGCAAAAGCAGAGCCCCCTCCTTGATGGCTGACAGTGGTCCTCTGCCTGCCAACAGGGGATTGTAGACATTTACAAAAGGCCAGCAAGCGTTCAAGCAGTCCCCCCAGACCCTTCTCTTTCTCTTTTTTTCCTGTGTCCTTTCTTCTCTCTTTCTCTCTCATTTTCTCTTCTTTAGGGTGTTTTAGTTTAAATTGAATGCAGTAACATAGATATTACTGTTAATACTATAATGCATATCACATGTATTACACAAATATTACTTGACTGCTCACAAGTACATATTTATCAAAACAGGTGTGTTAATAATCTGACCTGTATAATGTCCAATCTGGTTTTCTCATTGGATCCAAGTGGTAAGAAGAAACCCATAGCAGAGTAACAGAACAGTAAACTATACACTTCTCAATAACACAGCTATTGGTATACCTGCATTTCATACTTTTTTCACCTTTAGCGTTAAGGCACTTCCTGGTTTTGGGAATTGGGTGACCAATAGTATCCAATTTAAATTTAGCAAGAAATGACATGCGCTCACTCACGGCTCTGTCCTTGAAATTGGCAGATTAAAATAGCTAGTCTGTGTTTTCTATGTTGACCAGTGATGCCGTACTTTAAGGTTCCTGACTGTATCTAGTTGTTCGTTGTCTTAGATATTCACCCCACATGGCAATGGCAACTGGCTCAGTGCTCTCTCTTTAACAGTGGTCTTTCTTTTTTGTTGTTGTGTTTTACAGTTCTTTTTCCTGGCTCAGCCAGTCCTGTATACCAGGCCCCGCTGAAAATACCACCCAACCGTTTTGTCTCCTGCAGCTAAATTCTCTCCCCCATGTGCCCTTTTTAAATGTTGTTTGTGAGTGTGTGTGTGTTTGTATGTCTTCTGTAAAAAATGTTATTTTTGCCATTGTATCTTGATTAAGATATTGTATGTTTTCTTTTTTTAGGTAGCAATGGCAACATTGAGATCTGAAACCATAGTTTTTTTTATTTTTCTGATCACTATGTTAGGCAAACAAGCTAATCTAATGTTGCCAAGTTGATTTTACACTTAAACAAAAAGCCTTGGTTCATTTGTTGCATATTTGATGCAGTGACAGGTAAGGTTCTTGGGAGCGTAGATATCACCTACCAAAAATATGAATGCTAGCTGGTTTTTTTTCTACTTATTACTGTATTGCTGGTAAGTAGTAGAAAATGTCAGACTGTGCAGTAATCACTGTTGACCTCCAACTCTCTGAAATTCTTTTTGTTTTGTGTATCTCGATTTTTCTCTGTGTGCTCCTTAGTAGTGAAGCCGCCAACGTGAGTCGCTTGTTCAATCTAAATGAAAATTGAGAGCACACCCCACTGGAGAAGCCGCTGTGCTAGCTAACGTTTGGTTCATGACTTAAAAAACACGTTCAGGTGATACAATCTTGGCAGTGTTCACTGGAGTAGTGTGTATTGTGATATACTATTTTCCCAATCTTAGTTATTTTTCAATCTACAATGATTAAAATAATAAAGGGAACAAACCTTCTCAAATCTAGCAGGTATCAAAGGTAACAGTATTGAAACCTTTACAAATGTTTTTGAAGAATACTTGAGCAAGTCATCTTTGTTTTTTTGTTTTTCAAAATGTCTCTCCTTTTTAGTGGAGTCTAGACGTAGATGTTCTCTTCTTCCCCTAATGCCTGTTTGGTTTTTCTGTAGGCGTTATCCCGGAGGAGGCTAAAGCCTTGTCACTGCTGGCGCCAGCAAATGCTGTTGCAGGGATTCTGCCCGGAGGAGGTCTCCTTCCAACACCAAACCCCATGTCTAATCCACAGGTAGGACTTCTTCCAACACCAAACCCCATGTCCTATCCACAGGTGGGTCCTCAGCACAGAGATACAATGTTTAATTGTTCTATTTAATTCTGTGGTCCTTAAGTTATTCAAATTAAACATCTGTCTTAATGACTAGATTATAGTCCGCTCGTGTATATATAGACAATGTAAGGGTTAATGATGTGCTGTTGTTTTTTAGATGGGTGGCAATCCTTTCGGCGGTCCCTCCATGGAAGCGATGGCAGCGTTCGGGTTCCCAAACCCAAATATGAATATGAACCCCCAGGTGAGTGTTGGCTTGAAATCTGGTGATATTTTTGTGTGCGCACACAACTGCTGGTATTGAAGGGAAATGTTTAAAGGATATCAGACTTGTATATTATATATTTCACACTTTTCTTCACTCTTCTTCCCCACAGTCATTTCCCACCGACCAGCTTCTGAAGTTTATGTCGCAGGTGGATCCAAAGTAAGTCATCATGCCTCTAGAAAATGTCCATTACAAGACATCAAACACCTATGAGCTGTTCATTTGTTGGATGGCCCTCCAGTGTATTTTAAGTAAGCAATAAGGCCTGAGGAGGTATGTTATATAGCCAATATACCACGCCTAAGGGCTGTCCTTATGCACGGAGGGCCTAGATGCAGCGCTTAGCAGATGTATATTGGCTATATACCACACCTCCTCATACCACAAACCCGAGGTGCCTTATTGCTTTGTAAACCGGTTGCCAACATAAGTATGACAGTAAACAAGTAGTTTTGTGTCATACCCTTAGTATATGGTCTGATATACACACGGCTGGAATGCTGTTTCAGCCTATCGGCATCTAGGACCCAAACTACCCGGTTTATAATCACCACTAAATAATGTCCTCTTCTTCAGAATGAACCACATGGGTGTAGGGATGAACATGAACATCAACATGAATCCGGGCCTGAAGGCAGACTCCTCCAACAAAGAGATAGAAGAGGCCATGAAGAGGGTCAGAGAGGCCCAGTCACTAATCTCTGCTGCCATCGAGCCTGGGAGTGAGTAGCCCAAGCATTGCATCTCCAAAGGATTTATTATATCTGATAAATTCCTGGTAGCCCTAGCTATAAGCTATTATTTGCTCTACCAAAGTAATTGAATGTTTTGTTTATGCAGACAAGGAGAGCAAGAGGAAGCACTCACGTTCCAGGTCCAGGTCCAGACGCAGAAGGTCCCGTTCTCGCTCCAGACACAGGTGAACACAAGCTCTATTCCCCTAACAAATCATTTGGATTGTGTTAAAAAATTAAGGTAGTACGTCTTTGTTGTTTTCATATTGAGGGTAGAGATTAATGTTGTGTTTGTGTGATCTGCAGGCGTTCAAAGAGCAGGTCAAGGCGACGCTCGCACTCCAGGAACAGGAGACGCTCCAAGAGCCCCCGAAGGAGGAGTGGGAGGTCCCACTCCAAAGACAGGAGCAGACCATCACCAAGCAAATCCAGGTGAGCCACAGAGCACAGACTTGACCCATTCTTAATCCTCAAGCTGCACAATTAGAATTTCTGAGACAGCCCTGCAATTACTGTCTACCTCCTTATCACAACTCTAATCCCAATATACACAATAACAACTGTCTACCTGCTTATCACAACTCTTATCCCAATATATACATAATAACAACTGTCTACCTCCTTATTACAACTCCCAATATATATATATATATATATATATATATATATATATATATATATATATATATAATAACAACTGTCTACCTGCTTATCACAACTCTAATCCCAATATATACAATAACAACTGTCTACCTCCTTATCACAACTCTAATCCCAATATATATATATATATATATATATATATATATATATAATAACAACTGTCTACCTCCTTATCACAACTCTAATCCCAATATATATAATAACAACTGTCTACCTCCTTATCACAACTCTAATCCCAATATGTATATATAATAACAACTGTCTACCTCCTTATCACAACTCTAATCCCAATATATATATAATAACAACTGTCTACCTCCTTATCACAACTCTAATCCCAATATATATATATATATAATAACAACTGTCTACCTCCTTATCACAACTCTAATTCCAATATATATAATAAGAAATGTTTATCAGATGTAACTAACTTGTCTCTGATCCACAGGGATAGGAAGAAAGAGGAGCGGGATAAAAAGCGCTCCAAAACACCTCCGAAAAGCTACAGTACTGCCAGGAGGTCTCGCAGTATCGATCGGTTAGTGCAGCTTTCATTGTTCAGAGCCCCATGTCTGACTTGTGGCTCTGTTTCACCATGCTGTCCCAACATGTTGTTGATTGGTCAGATATTTACTCCATTTTTTTTCATGCTGTTGAGTATAGAAGGCGGAGAAGGAGTCGCAGTGCCAGCCGATCTCCTAAGAAATCCCCCAAGAGGAAAGTCTCCAGGACTCCCTCTCCTAGAAGGTTGGGGTTTTGGGGATCTCAATTCTCATGATTCTCATAGAACAAGAGAATTTCCTTAGTGAACACATTTTCAATATGATGCCAGTGGTATTTTATTGCTATTTTGAGACTGAAAATGATGAGACATTTTGTTTACAAAGTGTAACTGTAAATACCCTCACAACACTCACTCAAATAATTTATTTAGATTCAAATTTCAAGGTTTTCTTTAAACTAACCTGGAAATAAGCCATGTTAGACAGTCAACTACTACACTTATCTTTGGATTTGAATACTTTGTTTCATAAGCTTTTAACTCCTCTCCCTACAGACATAAGAAGGAGAAGAAGAGGGACAAGGAAAGAGAGAAGGACCGTGAGCGCAGGAGCGATAAAGACCGCAGTCGGGATGAACGGAAGGAAAAGAAAGAAAGGAGTAAAGACAAAGAAAAGGAAAGGGAGAAAACTGATGGAGAGAAAGGAGATGTAAAGGTCAGCACCGATGACTGAATGATTTGTCTTATGTTATACACGTTATGTAAGATGTTTATTAGGATGTCCATGTTTCATTCTCTTTCTTCCTTCTGTATTTTGACCTCTGTTAGAGATCTAGCGTTTACTCGCTGTATTTGTTAGAATAACAAGTAATATGAAATGAGTGTCCGAAATATTAAACTTAGTCATTTAAAATGTCCTTAGGCGTCTTTGCAGGTTACCAGAGACTATGATGAGGAAGAGCAGGGCTACGACAGTGAGAAGGAGAGGGAGAGGCTGGACAAGAAAGATTCCGACCAGGACTCCGGAGCCCAGTCTCCTCACTCGGTGGAAGGCAATGGCACTGGGCTTTCCAAAGTCAATGGAGACGACCACCGTGAGGAGGACGACATGGATGTCAGTGATTGAGTCATCCAACAATGGAGATGGATGTATAGATCTCCATGTACCCAACCCTCCATGCCCCACCGAGCTTACTGTATTCAGGCTTCATTCAACTCAACTCGATCCTTCTTTATCTCAGTTGAATTGTTAGTTTTCCTTTTGGATTGGCTAGACAAAATAGATCCAAGTAGAAGATGAACTGAAAGATTAACCTTAAGATTTTTGTTTTGTCATTTTCTGTATGTATTATAATTATTTGGTCCTATTTTGATGGTAAAAGTGTGGTTGGTTGAAAGATTTATTGCTGTAATTTGAAAGTGGAAACTATTTGGCAGTGTGCAACTTGATTTTCTGTTTTCAAGCATAGGGCGTACATGATGATGATGATAATGGCATTTGTGTATTTTTTTGTTGTTGTTTAAATCTAGTTTCTACACATTACTAGGAGCAGAATCAGCCAGTTACACTGCTTGACAAGTTCACTGTATGTCCCATTTTCATCAGACAACATGGTTGCTACATAGAACAGTGCTGTGGACTTAGCTTTTTTGTTATTGAGCTTCTGTACTGAAGTCACCTCAATAAATTCACCATCTACTATTTTCTGTCACTCCTATACGTGGTATATTGTGTTTATATCCCATCCGTTATTATACGGAAGATGTATACTTATACTGAGTCTTGTGGCGCTGTAATAGCCTGTCCTTATATCTCTCACCTATTCACAATACCCAGTTGATCTGATGCTCGTTGCAATTCTTAGAAGTTTGTATTGTTTTATCAGTGACTTTTTTTTATATTCAATAAAAACCTGGGGAAAGATTTGATTTATTTTGTTTTAAACTTCAGGTGCTCTTGTCCATTTTAGGTTAAGGGCTAAGTTTTAACATGTGCCCTTGTATGACCCAGTATCAAATGCTGAGCTATCTGAGGCCTGAATAGAATGGTTGATCAATAGAGAATTAGGCCAGGGCCTCTATTCAATCCGTATCGTGGAAGTTCAGTGTGATTTAAAGGCAGTGTTGTTGCGTTAGTGGAGACTGCATTCACGGTATTTACATTTTTATCTCGCTTCAGTGATTGAATCCTGGGGCTCAGATCAGCCGTAACCCGCGGTAACCAATACACGCATAGCGTATCATTGCATTTTGTTTAGGCCGTGTCAGAGGTGCAACTGTATCGGTGCTGTCAAATCCTCACGCATCTCACTGCGCTTGACATTGCACACTGGAATGTGTGTAATCTGCACCTCGATAAGGCTGATATAATTCATTATTTTAAATGATTTTCAATTTGAGAGTCATTTCTATATAGCCTAAACTTTCTCATTAACTTGTAACACGTGTGGGGTATAAGGATGGGTGTGGTTTCGTGACAATGACCACAAGAGCAGCCGTTCACCAATTTGACAGCTCCAACGTAGTTACACCGCCGACAAAAGCATTAAGGTATACATATGTCTGCTACCGTGGGTTAACGCTGATCTGATCGAATCCAAATTACACTCCATTGGATTATGGCCAATGTCTTGGAGGTTTGACTCCATGGATTCAGAGACACCTAGCTACAGTCTGCTGGAGACTACAATTAAAATACCACTGAATAAAACACAAAGCAACAAGACAGTGCTGAGACATGGTGCTGGTGCTTTATTTAAAGGGATGGGAAGTTGGAAAGCTGCAATACATTTAGAAATACCAGTAGGCCCAAGCCGGTTACACATCTGATTTCAAAAACCATATGGATCTTACGTTTCAATGAGCTTATAACAGTCCAACTGTATGCTCATTGAAATTTAATGAAATTGTACAGAAAAGTCTGTAGTGTAATACGGACAGGTATACACTCAATGAAAGTTGCAGTTCATGCTTAAAACCACTTAAGTACATTTGACCAAAGGGTTTTAGTGTGATTACAATATTTATGCGTTAGAAGTTAGTCTTCCTGAATAATCAGAAAGGATAGGGAGATGGTAGCAGGTATAACAAGTGTAGGAAATATACGCTCAAGAGTATACAAGTAATCCAATTGGGTCAACGTAGCATGCGATTAAATATACTTAATGTCAGTGCAGTATCAAACTGAAACAGCTTTCCTGATACCCCATCTGGGTTCGCGCACGCACACACACACACACACACAACCCTTTAAAGTCCTCTCTCGCACACAAAACAGATTCAATTCCCAGTCACTTGAAACACAGTGATAGCCAGGGGGTAAGAGATGAGCTAACCTGCACTAGAGAGAAAAGGCTTGGGCGTTGATAGCTTTGTAAGAATGCAGTTTTACACCATACTTTCTCCCAGCTGGTTTAAAAAAAAATTCTTATGTACTGGAAATGTATTGCTACACAGTGTTGCTCCTTTGACATACATTTGGTACATCATTTTCTCAGTTCAGTTATGACATCTTTATATTTCTAACACTTCATTTATACCAGTCATTTACAGGCAATGAATGTCCAAGGGTACTTAAACATGTTGAGAAAGGGGCAGTCCCCAAAGGGCAGACGCTAGATACAGTGGGTGCAGTGAGTGCTAAACCTGGAGAAGTGCACGCTTAAGATGTCACAGATGACGCCAACTCCATAACGTTTCACAGGAGCTGATTTGCAGTACAAAGCAGTGATCACGTAGTCGGTGAACAATAAGCTGTTACGGGGATGACATATTTTTCCAAACTCATCTCATCCCCTCAATTCTTATCTTCTGGAGTTTGACCTTGTGCTGTTGTTGCTACACATCTGAAAATTGTTGATTCTTGTTTGCTATAAGGAAATATCTACAAAATGAAAAGAACTCCGGGCCAAGAGATAATTCCCCTTTTTCATCAGAACACACAGACAGATATCAAATAATACGTTGGCATCCTCTTATTTAATCTCAACTGTCTTTGTTGGTTCTTTTCCTTTTAATAGTGTAGGTAGGTAGAGTTCGTTTCTCTGTCAGAATGGCCGGGCCGGGGGAACCTCTGGTTGCTACGACAACCAGGTCAGAGGTCAGGGAAGCGACTGGGATCCTCCTTGTAGTCCGCTGGGATGGAGAAGATGGACTCCTCAAAGGCATCGTAACGGAACTCCTGGAAGGTGACCGTAGCTGTGATAGTGGGGAACACAGGAATGTCTGGAACACAGAAATAGGAGGGGTTATTTAGAGCATTTAACATTTGTCAGTTTCTTCATTATTTCACTTTATTTTTTAACTTAATAAAAAAACTAAAAACTAAATCGGCCATGTGGCCACACAATGTACAGTAGATGCATACCAAGCTTGACTGGGAACCCAGGGGGGAAGCTTCAATTGAACAAATTCTCTGAGTTTGTTGAAGTGCTTAAATGGGGCTATGACCTCCAACACGTTCAATAACCTGGAAGAAGACCGAAAAAAAAGGGTAAATGCTAAATCCTTAGGGTCAGGGTTAAATCAAAAATGTTTTTACAGTACATTATTTGATGAGGTCCAATTTAAACAAGAAAACCAATAAGTAATAAAAAAAAGAGGCCTTTGAAAAGCATTATCTAGACATGAATCTGGAACAGCCTAATATACATTGAATTAGAACCTGTGTGCACAACCATGATCAATACATGGACGTTTCCAATAGCACTGCAGTCAGTGATGAGACTGACGAGAAACTATTAGCCAATAAGAGGAGGGATTCTACTCACGACTCAATGCCCAAAGGGAAGTCCTGGCTCATGGCTACGTTCGCTTTGAAGTTCTTCTTGCTCTCTTTACACACAAGCTCTCTCCCAAGATGAGGTGCCCTAGGGATGAACACACAGGCTAAGTCAGCATCATTGGCGTATACATTTGGAGGTTTAACAGTAAGCCACTGCTAGTAAGGATCTTCAATGCACTGACTTGTCAAATAACTCAATAATAAGCACAGCGGCTTGAAATTCCTCCGGACAGTAGTGTCATCTGTGACCTTTCTTAAAGGGAATAAAGCAGGGCTTACTTTCCGTGCTCTGCAGAGATGTACTCCTCCCAGGAGATAGTGTTAGGACCTGGAGCCATGAGGGACAGCCTTCTCTGAGGCTGAGGGAAAGACCGAGAGGGAGATGATCACATGTAGGCTTACTTTTATATACATCTAATGTGCACCACACCACAACCACCACTGAAGAAGAGACTAAAGACCCAAAGCCTCCCTCCATCCCAGTCCCTCCCTTCCATCCCTCGTCCTCCCTCACCTCATAGTTCTGCTCCACCAGGTTCCCTCCTTTGCTCAGGCTCTCCACGATGGCCTTGTTCCTCAGGATGTCCTCCTCACTCAGGTGCTCCCGGCGCTTCCTGGACTCCAGCACCAGGCCGTTCACAGAGTAAAAGTCTGCCAGGAAGTTACCAACCCTCTCCTTCAGGGACAGACACAAGCCATATGTATAATACACACTGGTGGCTGAGTTATGGCACTCTATTCCCCATACAGTACACAGATTACGATTGCATTATTTGCTTTATATATCCAGTGACTGGCCTGGTTTGACAACAGGGTCGTATTCAGTAGGACACACCGTGTGAAAATGTTTTGCAACCGGTCAAACAAATCTGTGTTCTTATTGGAGAACTCCAGGTAGATCCACATTTCAAAACATTTTGTCCCTTCGGAACAGGACGGTGAGGGGTGCTTACTGTCTTGTCCTCTCTGAAGAGCCAGCCGATCTGACTGCGGGAGAAGGTGATGGACTTGGTGGACAGGGTGGCAGAATAGACGTCACTGCTCATCAGGATGTCCACCTCCTCCTCAGTCTCCATCTCAGACTCCTGCAGGGACAACAGCAGTCAGCCAGATAGTATCATGCTGGATGGTGACACGACTTCTGCACAATATAGAATCCATGCAAATGTTCACTTTGCCGTGACAATGGCAGAGCTTTCAGTCAATACAAGCATTTGCAATCAAGCATTTCTGTAAGATCGGTTGGCTTGGAGGATGGTGATGTTAAATGTAGACCAGATAGCTCACCTCGTGGTGTATACGCTGGTACACCTTCTGCTCATTGTCCAGAACATAGAAGGACTTGGCGGGCAAAGCGTCTCCATTGAAGATGAAGCTGAGGTCTCCTCTCTGACACTTCATATCTGTGAAGTCTACCAGAGTGGTGTCCAGTCTGTCAGCGGAGAGAGAGGAGAGAAAGAGTGTACAGGGTTAACTCTGGAAGGTGAGTGGCTGCAGACGCCAGCTATACTCCTCACAACTTGTGAGAAGTATTGCTGGTGTCTGTGTCAGACGTGTATTTGATGCCTTACCTGATGTTGATCCCCTGCTTGTAGATCTTGCAGTTATCAGATGGCAGAATCCGGGAGAGCAAGGGCACTATGAGACAGGAGAAAGATAAAGTAATGATCGACAGTATTTGATTCTAAGATTAACTAAGAAACTGCAGAGATAATACGTGGTATCATTATGTGGTATATAAATGAACACGGCCGTGGCTAGGCCCTGAATCCCTGAGCCAAGAGACAGAGAGCCCCAAACCCACTGAGCAATTAACACATCACACTAACAGCCAGGATAGAATGGGAACAGAACACTAATTAGATTGGAGAATGAAACTACTTGGCTACGGTGTCCTCCACTAAGAATAACAATGAATGGAGACAGAGCGTGTAAAAGGAGATGTTGGCTCATCGTTGTAGCTTATTTTAATGTATTGCATATCATGTAGAGTCGACTCACCCCAACTTTGAAAGTCCCAGTGAAGCTCCAAGTAGAAATCCCCAAGCTATGAAAAAAAGTGGTACATTATTATAATCTTGTCATGCAAGCCACATAACACCAAACAAAATCCATCAATACTTTTTCTTTAAAGTTGGAGGCATAACTTGTTAGACCCTTTTAATAAGGGAAAGAGTGTGTTTGGTGAGCGGTAGGGGCTGTTACATTGGACAGATGCTGATGTTGGTGAGCGGTAGGGGCTGTTACATTGGACAGATGCTGATGTTGGTGAGCGGTAGGGGCTGTTACATTGGACAGATGCTGATGTTGGTGAGCGGTAGGGGCTGTTACATTGGACAGATGCTGATGTTGGTGAGCGGTAGGGGCTGTTACATTGGACAGATGCTGATGTTGGTGAGCGGTAGGGGCTGTTACATTGGACAGATGCTGATGTTGGTGAGCGGTAGGGGCTGTTACATTGGACAGATGCTGATGTTGGTGAGCGGTAGGGGCTGTTACATTGGACAGATGCTGATGTTGGTGAGCGGTAGGGGCTGTTACATTGGACAGATGCTGATGTTGGTGAGCGGTAGGGGCTGTTACATTGGACAGATGCTGATGTTGGTGAGCGGTAGGGGCTGTTACATTGGACAGATGCTGATGTTGGTGAGCGGTAGGGGCTGTTACATTGGACAGATGCTGATGTTGGAGAAAAGGGGTAAAGGTATAGCAAGATAGTGGTTGTAAACTGAAACTCGGTATGGAGTGGACCAGACCTGCCTCAAATGCATATCAAATCCGTCCAAATACTTTTGGGACAAGCGCAGCTCAAGTATTTGACATATGTATATAGAGTGCAAAGATCCTATTTCTAACCAGACACTGTAGTAGTCCCTAGTCTAGTCGGCTGTCAGAACCTCACCTCTTTCAGTGCTCTTAGCAGCTTGGGCCTCTTGTCCTCCACACTCTCTCTGGACTGCTGCTTCAGCTTCCGCAGTAGAGCCGTAACTGAGGAGGGAGATAAACAAAGCCTTAACACGGCACAACACCACACAAAAGAGCCAATATAGTCCATAGCCCTAGACATTTTATATGTGTATGTTTCTACACACACACAGCAGAAGGGATTACAAGGGCACATGATCTTTCAAAAAGCAACTTTCACTAAAGTGAAAAGTGAACTTAGCAAACCCACACTTCAATGACAGTGAAAGTCATGAGCCAGAGAAGAAAAGGGAGAGGAGAGATACCCAGCCTGTCAATGAGCGATAAATCATTCAACCAAGTGATATACTGTAACAGTAATCCGATAGGGTTTAGGATGATACTACTGACACCGACAGTGTAAGTGAGATGTAAGGGGACCTCAGGTCTTCTCTCCAAAGCTTGTCACGTCGCTGCATGTCATCATGAAACATTCATGTGTGACTGTTACATGACATGAATGCTCAACACTGATGCAGCCAGCAATCTGGACCGTGGATTGTTGGTGCAGTATTCAGGGGAGGCTGCGCATGACATGAGTCACCTTACACACTGCTCGTTCTAATATGCAATTTAATACAGGCTGAACCTCAGTTATATAACCCCACTTAGGCCTTATGAGTTTTTGGACGGATTGCTAAGTGTGTGCTATCTTGCAATGAATTATAATCTTCTATCCAGTAATCTTGACCAGTGAGAAACATTAGAATGGGGATTTTGAGTGTGAGGAAGTGCTGACAAAGCAAGCACTCGCTGCAGGGGCAGAGCAGTGTTGCATGGTGGATATGGACACCTAGAGTGAGCTGCTGTCGCAGTGCGTGTGTGTGAGAGATGAAAGCCTAGTTACTAAGACATTATTTGATCTTATGCAATAAAATAAAATAAAAAAATCAAGGCTCCATCTATACGAGATTACTTTCTTTTTCTTCTCGCCATAGTCCTCCCTCTCTGTACCTCTCTCTCTCTCTCTCAATAATAAGCCCTAGTACAGTGGTTCCCAACTCCAGTCCTCCAACATAACACATTTTTGTTGTACCTCCGGACAAAAAACACCAGATTCAACTCGTGGAAGGCCTGGTGATTAGTTGACAAGTAGAATCAGGTGTGCTTGTCCGGGGCTACAACAAATTGTGTACTGTTGGGGGCACTCGAGGACTGGAGTTGGGAAGCACTGCATTATTTTCATTTCACCACTACGAGTACTGCCCCAGTCACTGGACAGAGTTTGGCTGCCTTTGCGTGTCCTTGTTGTACTGTGTGGCTAGAGCCATGCTGTCCTTTCCTCTGATCCCTGCCCCCACACCCCTCACTGAGATCTGACCTTCCCATGCCTGACCTCTGTGTCCCCAGTCTGCCAAATCATTTCTACTGCAGGACTGGAGCTGCATACTAATTCATGCTGGGGTGACAGGGTCATAGCTCTAACCCGCTCAACATATAACAGGGAATTTAATAGGAGGGAAATAAAGATTTGTATACTGAACAAAAATATAAAACAACATGTAAAGTGTTGGTCCCATGTTTCATGAGCTGAAATACAAGATCCCAGAAATGGTCCATACGCAAAGAAACATATATCTCTCAAATTGTGTGCACAAATTAGTTAATGAGCATTTCTCCATTGCCACCACATCCAGCTTCTTCACCTGCGGGATCGTCTGAGTGGGTTGGCCTATGCCCTCCCATGGCTGCACCCCTGCCCAGTCATGTGAAATCCATAAATTAGGGCCTCATTTATTTATTTATTTCAATTGACTGATTTCCTTATATGAACTGTAACGCTGTAAAATAATTTTAATTGTTGCATATTGCATTTATTTTTTTGTTCAGTATACATTATCAGTATCTTTTGGTATTATTTGAGTAAAGTTATTTGCCTAACCTTAACAATTACTCACATGGAATTTGATGAACTAGCCTATTTATAATATTATATTATGCAGGTTATGATTTTTTGCTAACAAGGCATTAAACAGAAAAAAACAGTAAGCTAGTAAAGCCCATGGGGAAAACATGGCATTTGATTCAATCCTCTCTACACTACTCCCACCATTTCAAAAAGGACCCTCCACTTAACTGGCATTCCTTACAAACATTCAAATAATCAATACACATAAAACATATATTGGAGGTCTTTAGTTTACAGTGCTGTGTTAAAAGCATTAGGATGTGGCATTAAACGTGAACAGACAGAGAGGAAGCCAGCCAGCTGTAAAGCTGCTCAGCACCCTCGCAGTCACACTAAGCCCTTGGCCAGGCTGGGTTCCAGGCTGTATGGATGTGGATAGAGCACTCAGAGCAAATCCCCTGCATGGCTTTGGCTGGCTAGGGCAACCTACAACCCAACCTCTCATCAGCATCAGAGAGCAATCAAATCAAATCAAATTTATTTATAAAGCCCTTCTTACATCAGCTGATGTCACAGAGTGCTGTACAGAAACCCAGCCTAAAACCCCAAACAGCAAGCAATGCAGGTGTAAAAGCAATCAGAGTTAGTCTACAGCCGGACAGCCCAGGAAGGATCCAATTAGGACAGAGTTAAACAAACAGAGGGAGGACCATGAACTGAGAGAACCTGAGTGTAAATTTGTAGACTTAAATACAGGATGAACTAAAATATATGTTAAGAAAACTCAGGGATGGAACACCACTGTTCAATGACACAGTATCTATAATATAAAATAGCTTTCCGGTCCCGGGTACAAAAAGGATATAAAATAGCCCATATCCTTACTCATCTGTCGGTCTCCATAGCTGATGGCCTCTGCCAAGGGGCTCCAGCCCTGTGCATTCTTCACCTTCACAGGGGCATTATGGGCCAGGAGCAGGAGGGCACACTCTGTAGCACAAAAAATATTAATTTAACAAACATCAAACTACTTTTAGATGAATTGTTTTTGTCTAAGCTTCTACCCGTCTCCATGGTCTTTGTACTTGGACAGTGGATTCTCATTACCATAGTTAATTATGTTACCGGTATATTACAATTTGACAGTTCATTTACTGTGTCTATGACCTTCACATAAGAGATGCTGCTTTGCATTTGAGTCAGACTAATCAATTGGATTAGGGGATCCTGTGGACCTGTCCCACCCATGGGACCAGCCGCTGCCATGCTGCTATGAGACTACTAGACTATGTAACACACAGCAGTCTGCAGAGGTCAGCCAGGATAAGCTCAGTGCAGCAGGACAGAAAGGAAATGTATCCCCTAAAAAAAAAAGCCATATGGAGGATTTACTAAAGGAGAGCTGGAAAACATGGTGATTATGTTATGCGAACGGCAAAACCCCGGGCTGGATTTAAGTTTAGGCCAGAGATGAGAATATGAGGCAAAACATCCTGTCAAACTCGTGATATGTGATGTTTAGAGAAAAGTTGTACAGATGTACTAGTCAGTCTGCTCTCAATTGGAAACAAGGCTGCTTGCATGTTTCTGTCCTTCCTATGTATCTGTTATTCTCCAAATCAGATATTCTTGATTACAAAAGTCAAAGCCCTTACCTTTGTGGCCCATCATCACAGCTAAGTGAAGAGGTGTGTTTCCTGGAAAGATAGACAGATAACTTATGAGATAATTTGTCACAGCTGGTGCACAAGGACAATGTTTGTTTAATTCAATGTACTTGTTGTGAGCAAGCACTGACTGTTGGTCACATGATTGTCAGGTAATATTTAATGGATCCAGAAGTAGAAGTGATAGCCTAGCTATGTGATCTAGCTATGTGATTTCCTAGCTCAATTACATGTACTAAGTTTGGGTTACCTAGCTTTTGAAAACCCTGCTTTTCAGCAGTTATCATCTCCCACGGTTGGCTGCATGTTAACTCCAATTCTGACTGTGTTTTAATGTTTAGAAACGTCAATAATCACTGTTTGAAAAACAGTTTAAAACATATGAAAGAGAAAGGGCATATCAGCATATCAGCTAATATACATATTGTAGCAGTGTTGCACAGATCCATATGCTGTGTGCATCCAGTTGACAAACTACACTTCCTCCCCAGTTATGCACACACAGGTGTTCAGAGGATGCTAGACAGCTGAAGCCCAAGTGGCTGCCAATGTCTTCCATAAACATTCGCTGTAACATGGATATATGGCTGTTTGGGGACACTACCCTTGTAAAAAATGTGTGCAGTAATTTAACCTTTTGTTTTCTGACAATTATTTCCCGCTGATATGAAAGTTAAGTTACTTTGGTTTCTAACCCCGTTTTAACGAGCGTTCGGGGCTTATCAAAACACCCCCCGACAGAAGATACTTGCTATCATCAATAGGCGCTAAAGGTAGTTTGCGTCTATAAATGGTAAGGGTTACCATGCACTCACCATGTACATCTTTCTGGGAGATGTTCTGGGTCCGAATGAGTGAGGACAAGCGACGCACATCTCCTTTGAACACACATTCGTGAACAGGGAATTCCAAATTGAAGCCCTCATTGCCATTGGTCAGAAGGATTGGGTTCTTGTTATTGTCATCGATGATGCTGACAACTGATTGATTGCCATTGATATTGTTTGCATTGATATTCGACAGCTGCTGCAGTGCCAAAGGTTTCACCGTCTTGTTGTGGTTGGATTTGTACGTGATGATGGTACCGTGGGGGGTTGGAGATGATATTGTCCCATTTGTAGATTCATCATAGGTTTCCATTATATCCCCATCCTTACTAGGCTTGTTGTTATGGTCTTTCCGCAACGTGCGAATCTTTTCCCCGGTCATGATTTAACGTAACTAACCAGCACGCAGACTACCTCAAATAAATGTTGTATTAATGATGTTGACTAATTGTCAACGACACCTGCAATTGCTACCTTAACAGTTAGTATTTAGCTAACCTAGTTAGCAGTTTTGCTAGCATAGAATGGATGTGGGTAGAGGTGCAGTGTTGACAACAGCAGAAACAACACACGTAAAAACAATGCAGATAAAAATATACTCTCACTATTGTAACAATCGATTAAGAATGGAAATACCACATTTTTCGGCTACATCCTTGATAACACTTGTGCCCGTTGCAGCTTGCAGTGCGGTTGTTTGCTTGCCCTGGTTAACTAACTAGCTAGAAAACAAGATTACCGAGTGAAAAGACCATCTGCCATTTTCCGCTTAGTATCTCGCGAGAATGACACACCAGACCACATTCCCTTAGATATCGCGATAATGTGCATCTATTTAGAAACGCGAAATACATTTTTACGGCACACAAAATATTGTTGTAAACTCGTGATGATACATGCAATGTAAAAGTTCCAGCGTTGGGTATAGTTTACAGTATTTGTTCTCAAACTTAAATCTGGCAATATGTTTGACGCCTACTAGGGGTCTTGAATTAAGACACACCGTGTATTTCCTCTTTCCCAAGTTCTGAAATTTGGTTTGAAACTCGATGAAAGAATGCCTCCAAAAAACAAGCAGAAGAAAGTGATACATCAAGATGAACTGCGACGGTTAATGAGAGAGAAACAAAGGCAAACAATAGATAAGAAGCGTGTCGAATCCCCATACGCCAAGTACAACAGTCTCGATCACCTTAGCTGCGTACTCTGCAACGAGCGAGTAAAGAATGAACTATTGTGGCAGACTCACATTCTTGGAAAACAGCACAAGGAGAAAGTTTCCGAGCTCAAGGGGTCTAAACAAAGTTCTACAAGTCAAGGACCCCAGCCTCCGCTTAAAAGGAAAGCATTGGATTCTGAAGACACGAATGGGAAGAGGTTTAAACCAGTGGCAGGTACAGAGCAGTCATCTACGTCAGGGCTACCTGATGATTTCTTTGCTAAACCTGCCCCGCCGGGGCCGAAGAAACTACCTGGAATATTGAAACAAACGACATCTGCTGGGCTGAGTCTTCTGTCCGGGAGTCTACGATGAAGAGGAGGCTAGTGACCAGGGTGCAGATTCTAGCTTGGATGTGCAGAAGGGGGGCACCTGCCCCAGGACTCCCATCTGATTTCTTCGACAACAGCACCATTCCAGCTGTCCCAGCTGCTTCTCATTCAGGGTCTATCCTCAAACCAGATGAAACTGAGAAGAGTGTGGAGAAGAAGGGAAATACACCTGAAGCGCTACCAGAAGGCTTCTTTGATGACCCAGTGAGAGATGCCAAAGTCCGTAATGTCGATGCTCCCAAAGATCAAATGGATAAGGAGTGGGAAGAGTTCCAAAAGGAAATACGGCAGGTGAACACCAAATCAGAGGCCATTGTAGCAGAGGATGACGAGGAGGGTCGTCTTGAGCGTCAGATTGATGAAATCGATGAACAAATTGAATGTTACCGGAGGGTTGAGATATTGAGAGATAAGCAAGATATGGTGAAGAAGGTTGTGAAGGAGAAAACGGAAGACCAGGAAGACTCCAGCAGAAGCGATGAGGATGAAGAAGAGCTGCTCCACTTGTTGTCAAGGGACTGGAGGGCCAAAGGGGCCCTTGCTTAAAATCTCCGGGGCCTTTTGACCCTAACTTGGTCAAAAGGTTTCTCCAGATTAGAAATAAAAGAGCGAAGTTGCATAGGAAGCCACTTCTTACCTCCCTCCATGAGTGACACATTTGTTGAGGATATTGAATGTCTGAAAGTGTTGTCTCTACAGTTATGTCTATAAAACATGCTTTTGTGGTAAATGCTGTTTTTCTACTCTGACTGTCGCACACTTGCAGAAATACTGTACTATCAGCACTCATACAAAAAATTAATGGGAACCAAATTCTCATTCCTGGAGCCCTTACACACAGCTCAAACCCATAATAAAATGCACACTAATTTAGTTTCCTCTGGTTGCACAATGAATATACAATCATAGCGAATACAAACAAAAAACTTATTCGATTAAGCATATGTGGTGCATACTGGTACATGATACACTGCATTCCAAAACAAAAACTAGAGTCCTCCTTTATGAGAACCATGACTTGAATACAGTCAAAAAGTATGGAAACTACAGATTGGAAACTCCTGTTAATCCACATTTTCATTTATTCATTAGTGCTCGCACAAAACATTCATAAAATTCCCAAAGCACACATCTTTGTAGGGACAGTATTTCTGTCAGACATCTAAATGACAATTCAAAATCTGTTTGACCTAATTGAGTTACAGAATTCTACACCATTACCCTGCAAAACAAAATTACTTTCAAACAGTCCTTTATGTTAAATTGATCAATTACACATTTATTCATGTTACATTGAGAAACATGCAAAGCACAACTTCATAAAACCATTTCCGTTACAATGCTGAGGATTATCTACAGTCCTCTAGCTATATAAAGAAGCACAAGTCCCCCCCAAACAAGTCAATCTTACAAGATGCCATATAAAACAATTCTACCATATTTACATCATAAGACAGTGTTGAGTGATTTGACATGTCCTGATCTGTACATTTGCATTTCATCATGTAAAGGCCCACACAAAATGACAGAATCAAGTAAAGAGGGATCAGTGCTTCTCTCACTACCAGTTACATTATCACAGCCAGGTGTGCCTTTTGTCTTTCTTTCTTCTGTACTACACACAACACTTACAGGGCCAGTCAAAAGTTTGGACACACCTACTCATTCCAGGATTTTTTTTTTTTTTTTTTACTATTTTCTACATTGTAGAATAATAGTGAAGACATCAAAACTATGAAATAGCAAATGGAATCATGTAACTAAAAAGTGTTAAACAAATCAAAATATATTTTATATTTGAGGTTCTTCAAAGTCACCACCCTTTTCCTTGATGACAGCTTTTCACTCTTGGTATTCTCTCAACCAGCTTAATGAGGTAAATTACTGGAATGCATTTCAATTAACAGGTGTGCCTTCTTAAAAGTTAATTTGTGGAATTTCTTTCCTTCTTAATGCATTTGAGCCAATAAGTTGTTGTGACAAGGTAGGGGTGGTATACAGAAGATAGCCCTATTTGATAAAAAAACCAAGTCCATATTATGGAAAGAACAGCTCAAATAAGCAAAGCGAAATGACAGTCCATTATTTTAAGACATGAAGGTCAGTCAATACAGAACATTTCAAGTGCAGGCGCACAAACCATCAAGCGCTATAATGAAACTGGCTCTTATGAGGACCGCCACAGGAAAGGAAGACCCCGAGTTACCTCTGCTGCAGAGGATAAGTTCATTAGTTACCAGCCTCAGAAATTGCAGCCCAAATAAATGCTTCAGAGTAGAAGTAACAGACACATTTCAACATCAACTGTTCAGAGGAGACTGCGTCAATCAGGCCTTCATGGTCAAATTGCTGCAAAGAAACCGCTACTAAAGGACACCAATAAGAAGAGACTTGCTTGGGCCAAGAAACATGAGCAATGGACATTAGACTGGTGGAAATCTGTCCTTTTTGTCTTTTGCAATTTCGGATTCAAAACGCTGTCTTTGTGAAACGCAGAGTAGATAAACGGATGATCTCCGCATGTGTAGTTCCCACCGTTAAGCATGAAGGAGGTGGTGTGGTGGTGCTTTGCTGGTGACACTGTCAGTGATTTATTATTTAGAATTCAAGGCACACTTAACCAGCATGACTACCACAGCATTCTGCAGCGATACGCCATCCCATCTGGGTTGCGCTTAGTGGGACTATCATTTGTTTTTCAAACCAGACAATGACCCAAAACACCTCCAGGCTGTGTAAGGGCTATTTGACCAAGAAGGAGAGTGATTGAGTGCTGCATCAGATGACCTGGCCTCCACAATCACCTGACCTCAACCCAACTGAGATGGTTGGGATGAGTTGGGCCGCAGAGTGAAGGAAAATCAGCCAACAAGTGCTCAGCATACGTGAGAACTCCTTCAAGACTGTTGGAAAAGCATTCCAGGTTAAGTTGGTTGGAGAGAAGGCAAAGCTGTCATCAAGGCAAAGGGTTGCTACTTTGAAGAATCTAAAATATATTTGTATTTTAACACTTTTTTTGGTTACTACATGATTCCATATATGTTATTTCATAGTTTGTGTCTATGACTCTACAATGTAGAAAATAGTAAAAATAAAGAAAAACCCTTGAATGAGTAGGTGTCCAAACTTTTGACTGGTACTGTGTATACTACAAATTGAAGTGATCACTAGTCCGTTAGTATAAGCTCATTTACATTGTATTATTGCTACATATGCTTCAGGAGTTAATATTTCAACATGATTCATTCCAAACTAGTTAAAAGTGTGTGTTTATAGCCCTTCAAATATTGCAGACTTAAAAACAACTTAAAAATAAAAAAACTATGGTTGGGTTAAGGATGTCTACAGTCTCCGTTACATTCAAATCCAAATAAGAATGCAGAAAATAACTCAAGACTTACAACAAAACATGTATAAAGATGGCAGGAAAAAAAGCAAAGACAATCTGAACTTATCTAAAATGGGAGTTTGTGTGTTGTAGGATCTACATTATAATAAGTGATATTTTGACCCTTTTCAACGATTCATTTGACATCAACTGGTCATAAATAAATCAAACAATTATTTCTGAAAAGTACAATTTTGTAAACTGTTCAGTAAAATACAAAGAAATATCAAAGCTTGGATCTGTGTTGCTTACTCTAGCTTAGGCGTGTTGCTTACTCTAGCTTAGGCGTGTAGGACCAGTAAGGTGTGTAAGGGGGGGGGGCATGCCAGTGCTACTGTTCCACATTCAGTTTGTTATTAAATACTCAGTTCAATAGAAGTGCAACCATCTTTACTGTGAGGCACTCCACACACAAACACACACACACACACACACACACACACACACACACACCAGAGACCTCCTCTACTTCCACTGCTGCCTCTGCCACTCCTTCTCACAGACCTGCAGCAGCTTTCATTTCAGCCAGTGAGAACCTCTGGTCCCTGTTTTTGTCGTAGCGTTCCAGGCTATGGGGGTCTGGCGTTGCTGTGTCAAAGAATTTCCTCAGGACTTGGTAAGACATTCCCTGAGAGGCGGGGTCGGTACCCGAGCGCTCAAAGAGCTCTTTGAGATCTATTGGAAGTAGAAGAGAGGTTTCAGGTAATTGTTAATTGGCCACAAAATAAAATGCAATATGACTTTTACAGCTGCATTTCTCCTTGTGTATGCAGGATACTCTGTAAACAAGCACGTTTCCATCCACAGTTTTTATGTGAGTTAAGTCATGCAGTATAAAATAAAACGACAGGTGTGATGGAAACAGGAAGTGTCGGTACAATGTCAAATTTCGAGAGACAATTTGCTCGTTCGACATGGTGGGATCTTTGTGTCGGTAAAATCATTACGCATAAATGGTCTTGGAAACTCCTTTATGTGCAAATATTGATATAATAAACCATGTTGAAGTAAACTTGTAGTCACAGGATGAAATACTACGTTGTACTACCACTACGACGTGAAATGCATTGAGTTTATTGACAGATTAAATAAAATAATGAATTTCATGGTGGTTAAGTGATGGATGGTGATGAGCTTAATAAATATTTCAAAAAAATATAAAAGTAATTTTTTTAATGCTGGTGACATGATGATCGATGTTTGCCTGCCAATTATAAAATAAAAATTATATTGCTCTTATCCATAACTCATAACCTATCCTGTCCACTTTATCTGCGAACTACCCTCAAACAATCAAATGAAGTGCTTTCACCGTAAATCCTTTTTGAAATCTGACAACGCTGTGATATTGCCAAGAAGCAGATGACTATGCAACACTTGTACATTGATGAATGTTTAATAATTCAACTTTTGGATTTTGAATTTGGCGCCTTGCATTTCACGGGTAGTGTCGGGAGTGGGGTGCTAGCGCACCACCGCTCCTTAAGAAGTTAAATGTAGATGTTTTTTTGCATTGGATAAATGTACCATATTATTTGGAGACAGAAACATAAACCTTTTACCTTATTATAATTAGACATAATTGCAAATGATTAAATCCTTCCAATAGAAATAAAAATAATTTAGTTACAAATTTAACTTTAATAAAATCAGTTGACTCTTCACATGGGAGGATTTCACTGAACAACAAAAAAAAGGGAATATTGAATGATCCATCGCATCTCCTGTCTTCTCCCTGGACCTCCTCAATGTCCACCTCTTGAACATCAGACTCTGAGGCCTCATCTTCACTGTGACTTTCCAACCCTGTTGAGGATAGCACGTTGTCAGGCTCAAAAAATCTCAAATTTGCCCGGTTGGCCACCAATTTTTCAACCCTTGTATTGGTCAGCCTGTTGCATGCTTTGGTGTGCGTGTTCCCAAACAAGGACCAGTTGCGCTCTGAGGCGGCTGATGTTGGTGGGATTTGGAGGATGATGAGGGAACAGGGAAAAGAGCCTCAGATCCACAAAGTCCCTTCCACCGGGTGGCTGATGAGATATGTTGGCACAACTTCCATATTGCATCTCCATCCCAAAGCCCTTGCTTGGAAGTGTACTTCACCAGACTGCCAAGAACGTGGCGAGACACGGTAGTGATGATACCATAGGGCTTGCTGATCTCTGCACCAGACAGGATGCTCTTGCCAGCATACTTGGGATCCAACATGTACGCTGTGGCGTGTATGGGCTTTCAGGCAGAAGTCTTCATGCTTTTTAATGCATTTCAGAACTGCAGTTTCCTCTGCTTGGAGCAACAGTGAAGTGGGCAGGGCTGTACGGATTTCTTCTCTTACATCTGCAAGCAGAGTCTGAACATCAGACAGGATGGCATTGTCTCCCTCAATCCATGCAATGGCTACTGCTATAGGTTTCAGGAGTTTCAGGCTGCTTACCACTCAAATAAATTGTCCGTAGAGCTCCGAGACAGGATTGTGTCGAGTCACAGATCTGGGGAAGGGTACCAAAAAATGTCTGCAGCATTGAAGGTCCCCAAGAACACAGTGGTCTCCATCACTCTTAAATGGAAGAAGTTTGGATCACCAAGAATCTTCCTAGAGCTGGCCGCCCGGTCAAACTGAGCAATCGGAGAAAAGGTCCTTGGTCAGGGAGGTGACCAAGAACCTGATGGTCACTGACAGAGCTCCAGAGTTCCTCTGTGGAGATGGGAGAACCTTCTAGGACAAACATCTCTGCAGCACTCCACCAATCAGGCCTTTATGGTAGAGTGACCAGATGGAAGCCACACCTCAGTAAAAGGCACATGACAGCCCGCTTAGAGTTTACCAAAAGGCACCTAAAGACTCTCAGACAAATGAGAAACAACATTCTCTGGTCTGATGAAACCAAGATTGAACTCTTTGGCCTGAATGACAAGAGTCACGTCAGGAGGAAACCTGAAACCATCCCTACGGTGAAGCATGGTGGTGGCAGCATCATGCTGTGGGGATGTTTTTCAATGGCAAGGACTGGGAGACTAGTAAGGATCAAGGGAAAGATGAACAGAGCATAGTACAGAGAGATCCTTGATGAAAACCTGCTCCAGAGTGCTCAGGACCTCAGACGATCCACAGCTTTTTTGTTGTTGTTGTTGTTAGAAGCTAATGATCCTCTATGATCAAATCCTGCTTTTTCTGGTGTAGTAGCCTATTTTGAATGATTTTATTTATTTCTGTATAGACAGGAGTAAGCTAATTTTGGCAATTTAATTATATTTACTTAGCCTTATGGACACCCGGCCTATGCCTTTTAATGTGGCGTTAACACTAACACAGTCATGATGTTTTCATCTGATTGTCAAACAATCACTTAAAGGTACTCCTGTAGGCTACATTCTGCGATTGTCATTAGGCCTACACTTGTAACATGATTTGATGCATCCACTGTTCATGCACGCCTCAGTCTTGGCCACTCATCTCAGACTTGACAAAATGTAAGTGTTCTCCTCGAACCACAACTCAATTTACAGGGTATACCACACGGTTTCCAGTTAATTTGCAAATTTTTCCATGCGGCTGACATGCAGTAATGTTAAATAAGGGTGTAATAGCCTATAGTTTTTTTGGCCATGCTGTGTTAATTGTGATAGGCTCATGTTTTACCGGTATGGAGTAGGCCCACCATTTATTTTGCCGGGACGCCATACCGGACCGACTTACTTTCACCCCTGCTCAACTATGACAATTGGGTACTTTTTCCACCACTGCGTATGACTAAGATTGTGATGTATGATCACAGATATTAAACTTCATAACTAAAAATGTATCCAATACCGTTCAGAGAGCTGACTCCAGGGAATGACACAGTCTTTGGGTTTTCTGTTCCAGACTCTCTTTTGGTGCGGTTTGGAGTCAAAAACCGTGGACGTCTCGTTGGCTTTGAACCTGTGGATTTTTCTGGAGAAAGAACAGGACAAAGTCATCCAAAGGTAACATTGTACATCACTGTACTTATTTTTTTTATGAAAATGTAATTGACAATTAAGCTTTCTTGTCTTATTTATACCATGTGTAGCTTCTGAAGTTGCTGCTTTAAGTCCATCTGCATTGGTGTCCCTCTCTGTGACCGGGTCCTTTACTGGTTCTGTTGCATCTCCACTGACAGTCAATGGTTCAACTACCTCCACAAGGTCCTTAAAAGGAGGTTGAAATGTAAATGTAGTTTTATATACAGTACATTCGGAAAGTATTCAGACCCTTTACCTTTTTCCACATTTTGTTATGTTACAGCCGTATTCTAAAATGTATTAAACACATTTTTTCCCCCTTAATAAATCTACACACAATACCTCATAATGACAAAGCGAAAACATGTAATTAGAAATGTTTGCAAATGTATTAAAATAAAAAAACTGAAATACCTTATTTACATAAGCATTCAGACCCTTCCCTATGAGACTCGAAATTGAGCTCAGGTGCATCCTATTTTTGCTTTGTCATAATGGAGAATTGTGTGTAGATTGATTAGGGGAAAAAACTATTGAATCCATTTTAGAATAAGGCTGTAACGTAACAAAATGTGGGAAAAAGTCAAGGGGTCTGAATACTTTCTGAATGCACAGTATATATATTTTTTTACATTTAAGTGATCGTAGCATAATTTATGGTATTGTGATACATGCAAGCACAAGTATAAATAATGAACCCCCCAATTTCAAATGCATCTCAACTCCAGTGCAGTAAGAACAGTACTTCTAATCTGGGCAAAAAGCCACTGAGTGGCAAGCAGCTCTTTCTACAGCTCATTCTGAAACTGTATCGTATCGGTCTGTGTGCCACAACAGGACTATAAAATCTGAACCAACAGGAAGAGAGCAATCATTGATAAACTCAATCAAAAATAAAATCAGGTTTATTACATACTGCAAAAGAGAGACACCTCCAGAACAGAACCAAACAAAATGTCTAACGGGCCTCTTGGAGACGGGTCCTTTATATTCTAATCAGAAAGTGACAAATGTCCTCTAAACCTCAGCCTGAGAAGTTTGAACCATGTACAAAGTCAAAACAAAAGACAATGACTTTGCCAGCTGCTACAAACGATATGGGGCGATTCCACGGCAGGAAGGCCCAAAAATAGGCTGTTTGATATGCTTTTTACAGTTGTATCACAAAGCATTTGAGAAAATCATGATGAAAGTGGCCACTTTAGGCCCCTTTTAGACCTATACATGCCTTCTGTAAGACCCTATGATCCGTGAACCATACATGATACAGACATTGTAGTGTCATTATACTCCTTATAGGTGTGCTCTAAAATATGGAGCATGTCTAGATTCTGAAATACAATTTTTCACATAAATGTATTTTACATTAGTAAAAACGTGCATGAATATCTCAAAAATACCCTTTATGATTTTCTAATTTTTTTTAAAACATTTATTTTAAACAATACTCTACAAGTACATCAAATTACCAGAGTGGGTACTCTGTTACAGTACTTCTGAAGTTATGATACATTTTATGAGCACCACCACAGTAAATGGGAAAATGGATTCAAAGAGAACTCCTATTGGTGATTTGTTGATGACCTATAAATATCAATTTCTATGTGTAGTTTCTGTCCAAAACGCTACATATCCATGTTCAGAAAGGTTTATTGTTTAAAGAAATGAAAGAGATCGGTGCGTTTTTTTTCAATATCTAATTATGGCATGGGGTTGTGTATTTGTTTGAAATCTATCACTTTGATGGTTTCATTTCAGAGACAAATAAAACATTTTTGCAAAACGCTATATATAGCAACCTCACTTTCAGAGAAATAAGTAGTACTGCTAGGTTTTACACAGTCAAATGTAACACATAACTACATTTTTAATAAAGAACTGTACAAATGATACATTTGACATCAATATTATCAATGTTTCATTATTATTATCAATTACAGTAGTAGGAGGACATTTTACTCATTTAACAGATTCTCTTATCCAGAGGGACTTAGTTTGTGAATTAATCTTAAAATAGCTAGCTGTGACAACCAAATATCACAGTCAAATATACAAATATTCCATTCAGCTAAACAGCATTTTGCAAAATAACATTGAAATACACACAAAATCTATGAATTAAATATCTGAAAACAGTAATATTTTACACATAAATGAAGGTACCCATAAGCAATCATTTCTGGTAAAAAAAACAAGAAGCAAAATTGGTGGATATAGTGTTTTAGAAATAAATTTGTCATGTATAAAATGGACCACATCATCAAAAGTAGCAGAGCACCCACTCTGGAAATGTGATGTGATGTTGAGAGAGTATAGTGTTCCAAATGACACATCTAAAAAAACAAGGGTACTTTTAAGATATTAATATAAATATTTTTAATGTTGAATAGATTTTGAAGTCTTAATAAATTACTGAATATGAACTTCATTAATCGTAAATATTCCCATTACACCATCCATGTCATTACTCACACTTTGTGGTGTTGTCTGGGGAGAGCCCTGCTCTATGGAAGACACCCTCTGAGTGAGGTTGGACACAGCGGTTTGGAGGCTCTGGATCTGGTCACCAGTCCAGGAGTGGTACAGCTCTTGGGTCTTGTTAACCTCGCTCACAACCTCTCTCAGGTGAGTTACATCCTGTAAGAATACAACACAAATAAACAAATATATATTAATTCTTAATCTGATTGATGGACATATGTGTTAAAAAATATGTGTTAAAAAAGCACTACCACCAGTCCATTTTCATTAGATAAATATGTAAGAAACTGACTTTATGAAATCCTTATTTATCGAAAAAATTAAATCATATGAAACGAACCACGCTCTATTTTAACCAAACAAAGTACTTTTGTGTAAGAAAATAAATCCAAGAGAAGAATATTCAGTATTCCACCCTCCATAAATGGAATGCTTTGAAAGGATATGAGAATGGAATTGATCAACAGTAAGAGTAGTGTACCAGTACCTGGTTTTGAGCTAATGTTGATGAGCGGTTGCTTGTTTCTTTTTTCAACTGACGCTGTCAATTTCACATTTGATTCATAAGCCTCAGCATCCAATTTTGCCCACAGAGAATAAAATAGCAAGTCTTTAGTTGATCTGACTGAAACTGACCCAGATTCACTTTGCAGGCTGGCCTGTTTTATATGCCAAAAAAAGGGATCAGCACTTGTGCGGATACTGTTAGATTGTTTCATGTAATGTGGATGACGCACGCACACACAGATAATCCCATCCATGTTACACATTGAACATAGGGCCCCATGTTTATTTCACCTATAATCTGCTACAACATTCAAAAGGTGCACAACAAATCAGTGGGCAGAGTTGCTAGTTCTGGCAGCTATAACAAAAACAACTAAAAACTGTAGCTAGTTCAATGATAGATTAGTGTACTGACCTCAGCTACTTCTTTCTACTGGTCTAGATGTTGTATAATCTGTCATCTAGTTCATTCTGCAGCTCATGCATTTGGACACTGGTACCACTAACTGGCTCAGACAAACTAAAGGCAGGCTAAGGTTCAATCTGAAAAGAGTAGAGTGTAAAGGAAGCTAGTATTTTTATGTTCTTTACCATGGTCTTCTTTAGGTCGTCTGTTTCTTTCTTCTGGTCCTCAAGGGCCGTCTGCAATGTCTTGACATCATGCTGCACACTGGTTAAAGTGCTGCCGATTGTAGCCACACTCTGCAAATGAAAACATTAAGCCTTACTTTCCAGATGCATAATTTTTTTTTAATGGCAATATGGACAACCCAATAGACTGTGGGTGAATACTGGACAATATTGATGACAATAATTGCAAACAAACATGGCAAATACTTCTGAATATACAGTTGAAGTCGGAAGTTTACATACACCTTAGCCAAATACATTTAAACTCAGTTTTTCACAATTCCTGACATTTAATCCTAGTAAAATGTTTCTGTCTTAGGTCAGTAAGGATCACCACTTTATTTTAAGAATGTGAAATTTCAGAATAATAGTAGAGAAAATTATTTATTTCAGCTTTTATTTCTTTCATCACATTCCTAGTGGGTCATACGTTTACATACACTCAATTAGTATTTGGTAGCATTGCTTTTAAATTGTTTACCTTTCAGGTAGCCTTCCACAAGCTTCCCACAATAAGTTGGTGTAACTGAGTCAGGTTTGTAGGCCTCAATCAAAGAGGCACAGTTTGAAGGTAGGCCTTGAAATACATCCACAGGTACACCTCCAATTGACTCAAAAGATGTCAAGGAGCCTATCAGAAGCTTCTAAAGCCATGACATCATTTTCTGGAATTTTCCAAGCTGTTTAAAGGCACAGTCATTTAGTGTATGTAAACTTCTGACCCACTGGAATTGTGATACAGTGAATAATAACTGAAATAATCTGTGTGTAAACAATTGTTGGAAAAATGACTTGTGTCACGCACAAAGTAGATGTCCTAATCGACTTGCCAAAACTATAGTTTGTTAACAAGAAATTTGTGGAGCGGTTGAAAAACTAGTTTTAATGACTCCAACCTAAGTGTATGTAAACTTCCGATTTCAACTGTACATATGAGAAACCTTACTTGTCTCTCTTTTGCATCTCAATTATGCTTAAGATGCTTGCATTCTGTATATCTCACAGAAGTGATCAAGTTTAGATCTACCTTTTGGAGCTCTTCAACTGTAGTTGGAAGGTTGATTAAGTCTGAGGCTGATTTGATGTTGGCCTTTAGATGGTTTACCGCAGTGTCCAGAAAACTGATCTAATGAGAGAGAGAAGCATTCCAGAACACAGAGCATTCAATTACACATGGCAAACAGACTTCCCTTTCACTCTACAATCCAAACCTTAACCTGCCATGGTGAGAGGTTTCACAACAATAGGGGTGACAGATGACAAAACAAGATAGTTCTACAGATAACATCACTTTCCCTTTAACACTTTACCTTTCTGTTAATCTCTGTGAGGTTGGACCACAGTTTGTTCAGACCCTTGTCTCCACTTTCAATATCCTCCAGCTTTCTCTGCTTCGTCTTCAGATCTTCACTTAGTTTTGGTATTTCATGTGATGACACCTTCTGGCCGGATTCCACTGTAGAAAAAAGATACATAAAAAAGATACAATGTACTAAAACTGTAGTCACTGATTGTAAAACTCAGCCATAAGCAATGGATGTGCAAAGGTTACTATTTATTGCGAAGCGGAATAGTGTGTACTATTGTGGCTGAATTCATGCTTGAACCTGAAGTCCTTTTCTAAAGATTGACAGGGGACAAATTACAGGTTGCAGTGTTTGTCTGATGGCTTACTTGTATGCAGCTTTTCTTTGAGGGAGTCTAGATCTTCTTTCAGGGCAATCTGCATCCATATCAGTCCGGCACAAGCCGTAACACAGGCAGCCAGTATGATGAACAAGAACAAGGGATAGCAGACATTGCAGCACTGCACGTAACTTCTTCTATGATGAATGAGAACATTTTTATTAATATTTTACATTCACAAGCTTTATGCATCATAGCCAAATAATGGACTAAAGGAGCCTAACGTTACTCCTTATAGTCCAAGGACCGTACATGTTCTGTTCAGAGGTGATTTGGCTCCGTCAGCCAAAACAGCCAAAACACTCCATCTAAACGTAAATGGATTCTCAATTCCGATACGGTTCTAGAAACATAAATCACTGTTTTAACACAGTGACAACATGCTTGTGGCGTTCGTCTTTCATTCGGAGACACATATAGCTAATTAGTATAGTATATGCCTCAAGTCCACCAGGTTAATCAAACTCTTTGCATTCTGGCGGAAGTCATTCATTGTCAATGGAGCAGTCTGTCAACGCTATGTTGGGGGTGCCGCACTATGCCATGTCTACCAGATGCGCATGCGTTTTGCCCTGTTGTTTTTGCCGGATGTCTAGCCCGCATTTTCCTGTACTTAATGGACATGTGCTTTGCAGAGTTGGAGAACGGTTTGCAGCATGGAGTATATCATTTTCGCCCTGTTCGACCAAAGCTAATAATTAGAACAGATTAAAGTTATTCTCCCGTCGAGCTACTGGTTTCATGTACTGCAGGGCTACCAACAGACTGGTGTGTACAAGGGCGCATTACAACAATTCATCTAGTTTGTTTCTATTCTTCAATCACCCATCTCTAGCAACATCAATAAATTGAACTGGTTGTTCCCATATAGATGACTGATTTCAAATCACTAGCTTGCTAAATTACGTATTCATTTTGCACGCCATTCTGTTGGCTGGTTTCGTGAAAACTAGCCAACAGGGCTCACTAACCAAGTGTAGTAATGATGAATTGTCCTTAACTGAGACAAACTTCCAGTCGTTCAGCCTGTATTTTCTGATCTCTACCTACACAATAGTCATCATTTAGCCTCTGTATAGTGCCACTGTATTGGAGTTTTTACAAACTTCCATTTGTACCACTGCATGGTAATGCAACGCACAAGTTGAAATTATTGAACGCTTGCAGTACACTGAACCCACCCCAGCCTAGTGCGGCCTCCCTAACTTTGCGGACTGCTCTATTGACAACTAATGACTTCTGCTGGAACGCAAGGAGTTTGACGCATCTGGTGGACATGAAGCTCTAGGCTTTGGTGTGTTCTGTGTACCGCATGTGTTCAATATTTTCAACTCATGCGTTGCTTTACCGTGTGGTGATACTATCGGAAGTACACAGACAGACTCCAACTACAGTAGCTAGCATCCATTACGATACTTGTTTTGTCTGACTACTCGGCACACCCCTAGTGTCTGAGTAAGCATCATCTAATAATGATAAAAATATTCTATCTGGACAATTTCTATTTTTGATAATTGCTACTATGCAAATGACCATTTCACTGTACTGTTTACACCTCTGTATCCTATGCATGTGACAAATAAACTTGTGAAGAACAACATGACCTGCTCCAAAGTCAGATTAGGATATAGGACTAGATAAAGTGTATTTTTACCTGGAGTTTTTCCTTATTGTAGGCTACTACTTTCACCACTTTTAGTCTTGAAATCTTTGGTTGTTTATTACACTACCTTAATCACTCTATTTAGCACATGGCCTCACATGTGAATCCTTAAAGAGATGGGTGTGGCTAAGGCTTTAGAGGGTGTGAACTAGAGGTTGACCGATTATGATTTTTCAACACCGATACCGATTATTAGAGGACCAAAAAAAGCAGATACCGATTAATTGGCCGATTTATATACATTTGTAATAAATGACAATTACAACAATACTGAATGAACACTTTTATTTTAACTTAATATAATACATAAATAAAATCTATTTAGAATCAAATAAATAATGAAACATGTTCAATTTGGTTTAAATAATGCAAAAACACAGTTTTGGAGAAGAAAGTAAAAGTGCAATATGTGCCATGTAAAAAAGCTAACGTTTAAGTTCCTTGCTCAGAACATATGAAAGCTGGTGGTTCCTTTTAACATGAGTCTTCAATATTCCCAGTTAAGAAGTTTTAGGTTGTAGTTATTATAGGACTATTTCTCTCTATACCATTTATATTTCAATATACCTTTGACTATTGGATGTTCTTATAGGCACTTTAGTATTGCCAGCCTAATCTCAGGAGTTGATAGGCTTGAAGTCATAAACAGCGCTGTGCATCCCAGCATTGCTAAGAGCTGCTGTTTGAATGAATGCTTACGAGCCTGCTGCTGCCTGGGTCAGTCAGGCTGCTATATCAAATCATATACTTAATTATAATATAATAAACACACAGAAATACGAGCCTTTGGTCATTAATATGGTCAAATCCGGGAAACTATCAATTCCGAAAACAAAACGTTTATTATTTCAGTGAAATACGGAACTGTTCCGTATTTTATTGAACGGGTGGCAACCCTAAGTCAAAATATTACTTTTACATTGCACAACCTTCAATGTTATGTCATAATTATGTAAAATTCTGGCAAATTAATTACGGTCTTTGTTAGGAATAAATGGTCTTCACACAGTTCGCAACGAGCCAGGCGGCCCAAACTGCTGCATATACCCTGACTCTGCTTGCACTGAACGCAAGAGAAGTGACACAATTTCCCTAGTTAATATTGCCTGCTAACATTAATTTATTTTAACTACATGTGCAGGTTTAAAAATATATACTTGTGTATTGATTTTAAGAAAGGCATAGATGTTCATGGTTAGGTACATTATTGCAACGATTGTGCTTTTTTCGTGAATGCGCTTTTGTTAAATCATCAAGTTGAAGTAGGCTGTGATTCAATGATAAATTAACAGGCACCGCATTGATTATATGCAACGCAGAACAAGCTAGTTAACCTAGTAATATCATCAACCATGTGTAGTTAACCAAGTGATTGTTTTTTTTATATGATAAGTTTAATGCTAGCTAGCAACTTACCATGGCTCCTTGCAGCCACAAGGTCCTTTTTGCTGCACTCGCGTAACAGGTGGTCAGCCTGCCACGCAGTCTCCTTGTGGATTGCAATGTAATCGGCATCCAAAAAGGCCGATTACTGATTGTTATGAAAACTTGAAAATCGGCCCTAATTAATCGGCCATGCCGATTAATCGTTCGACCTCTAGTGTGAACGATGCTGAGTAGGTGTAGACAAAGAAGAGCTCTCTTTCATTTTTATTTAACCTTCATTTAACTAGGAAAATCAGTTAAGAACAAATTCTAAATTTACAATGACAACCTACCTTGGCCAAACCCTAACCCGGACGACGCTGGGCCGATTTTGTGCCGCCCTAAGGGACTCCAAATCACGGCCGGTTGTTATACAGTCTGGAATCAAACCAGGGTCTAGTGACGCCTCTAGCACCGAGATGCAGTGCCTTAGACCGCTGCGCCACTAGCAGGTGTACCAAAACATTCAAGGGCCATTTTCAAAAGTGGGGTTAGACGTTTATCAACTTTCAAAGCAGAATTACTTTCCCATTGTCCTGCAGTGTATTATTATTATATACCATGTTGTAGTCTCTACTTTTATCCTATGTAAAAAAAATAATAATAATCAAATGTTGCTACATAAGACCGAATTGAGACACGTCAGTCACATATTTGGAATGGACGTTGTGTCAGCAGGTAATACACAGGGGCTAAGTAGCTAGATCGATCACTTACTTTCCAAAAGCAGCGACAGTACCAAGGTTGCTGAATTCATCATCATCTGAGCTTGATTCGGATTCTGAGTCTAGTGGAGGCTCGGTTCTGAGGAGCCTGTGGCCGGACCCCTTTTTGGTTTTCTTCCTTTTACTGTCCCCAAGTCCGATCAATGCATTGAGTTCCTTCCTCTTCTTCATCTTTTTCTGTGGGGTCAGCGAACCCGCTGAGCCCGACTTAAAACCGACCAAATCCAACGTTTTGTCCAGTTTGGTTGTTGTATAGTCCTCTAGGTAGCTAGCCAGTACTACTAGCTAAAGTTGATTATCTGATAAGGCTTGTTGTTAGCCAACTAGCTAGTAGCTTGGCTAACCAGCTACCTGGCTAACGTTAGCTAGCTAACGTCGTATTTTGAAACAGGCTAGCTACCATAAACTACCAAGCATGTAGCTAAGCTTGTTAGACAGCTAGTATGATGTTTTGAAAGCTCATTGTACTGGGTCAACGTCTAAAATAGTGAGCAACCCAGCTATAATAGCTAGCAGCTATTTTGACACTGTCCGCGCAACCCACCGCCCAAGGCACAACCAGAAGTTAAAATGGCGATTTAAGATATCTACTGAGCGAAAGACGGTGTACAGTGTAAGCTATACATCAGGTTACTTTTAGTAGCACTTCCAAGACCGTATACATCTAACCAAAATGGTTTAAATGTCTGTGCAGTCGTAAATGTATCTGACGCGCTAATAATCTTGTTTTGATGTTGAACATCTGACAGAGCAGCCCACACTGGCAGCTTCCTTGAGGTTCTTCTTCTTTGGTATCATTGCGCTCGCACATTTGTTTGTGCATGCCGCCAGCTACCGTGCCGGAGTGTGTGGTCGATCACGTTGCATTTTGTGATAACAAAAATTTTAAATAAGGGGGAAAGGAATAAATGGCACCACCAATTTACCCTACACCTATACACCATTCAACCCTTGTGTGGTATTCATGTTTTTATTATTCACCCAATTTTCGCGGGTCTGATGGACTTGGGTTTTAAAACAATACAGCCATGACAATTTACGTAAAAATACTTAATACTTAGATGTTGACTTATATCAATTATAAGCAATATAGACAGCATACATGGTTAATATTTGCCATTTACCTCTGCTAGATCACATTTATCAATAAAAGCGCTATTCATTTGTTTTGATAAAATGTAATTTTTGTAAACAAAAATCTATTATAATCAAGACATGGGTGGAATAAATCTTGAGCAAATATAAATGAAACAAGGTTTTCATCACTATGGATGTGTATTGCTTTGAACTGAAGAAATTATAAGGCCAAATTTTACATACAGTATTTTATGAAAATGATAAATGAGCCCATTGAACACAAATTAAGGCCGGTCTACCCACCACATGAGGGACAGTTTTTTGTGTGTGTGTTGCAAATTTATTTCTTGCATTTGATGCATGTGTACTGTGTTTTCCTGTCCTTCTTGGGGCAACACACATCGCAGCGCATATTCTTGTTGCTACTGGGTGCAATCTAGAATGATAAAACTAGGGACGCACGATATATTGGTGAACTTATCGGAATCGGCCGATATTAGCTATAAATACCAACATCGGCATCGGCCCGATGTCTAGTTTAACGCCGATGTGCAAAACCAATGTCTAAGCTGGCGTGCATACCTACAGTGGGGCAAAAAAGTATTTAGTCAGCCACCAATTGTGCAAGTTCTCTCGCTTAACAAGATGAGAGAGGCCTGTAATTTTCATCATAGGTACACTTCAACTATGACAGACAAAATGAGGAAAAGAAATCCAGAAAATCACATTGTAGGATTTTTAATGAATTTATTTGCAAATTATGGTGGAAAATAAGTATTTGGTCACATACAAACAAGCAAGATTTCTGGCTCTCACAGACCTGTAACTTCTTCTTTAAGAGGCTCCTCTGTCCTCCACTCGTTACCTGTATTAATGGCACCTGTTTGAACTTGTTATCAGTATAAAAGACACCTGTCCACAACCTCAAACAGTCACACTCCAAACTCCACTATGGCCAAGACCAAAGAGCTGTCAAAGGACACCAGAAACAAAATTGTAGACCTGCACCAGGTTGGGAAGACTGAATCTGCAATAGGTAAGCAGCTTGGTTTGAAGAAATCAACTGTGGGAGCAATTATTAGGAAATGGAAGACATACAAGACCACTGATAATCTTCCTCGATCTGGGGCTCCACGCAAGATCTCACCCCGTGGGGTCAAAATGATCACAAGAACGGTGAGCAAAAATCCCAGAACCACACGGGGACCTAGTGAATGACCTGCAGAGAGCTGGGACCAAAGTAACAAAGCCTACCATCAGTAACACACTACGCCGCCAGGGACTCAAATCCTGCAGTGCCAGACGTGTCCCCCTGCTTAAGCCAGTACATGTTCAGGCCCGTCTGAAGTTTGCTAGAGAGCATTTGGATGATCCAGATGAGGATTGGGAGAATGTCATATGGTCAGATGAAACCAAAATATAACTTTTTGGTAAAAACTCAACTCGTCGTGTTTGGAGGACAAAGAATGCTGAGTTGCATCCAAAGAACACCATACCTACTGTGAAGCATGGGGTTGGAAACATCATGCTTTGGGGCTGTTTTTCTGCAAAGGGACCAGGACGACTGATCCGTGTAAAGGAAAGAATGAATGGGGCCATGTATCGTGAGATTTTGAGTGAAAACCTCCTTCCATCAGCAAGGGCATTGAAGATGAAACGTGGCTGGGTCTTTCAGCATGACAATGATCCCAAACACATCGCCCAGGCAACGAAGGAGTGGCTTCGTAAGAAGCATTTCAAGGTCCTGGAGTGGCCTAGCCAGTCTCCAGATCTCAACCCCATAGAAAATCTTTGGAGGGAGTTGAAAGTCCGTGTTGCCCAGCGACAGCCCCAAAACATCACTGCTCTAGAGGAGATCTGCATTGAGGAATGGGCCAAAATACCAGCAACAGTGTGTGAAAACCTTGTGAAGACTTACAGAAAACGTTTGACCTCTGTCATTGCCAACAAAGGGTATATAACAAAGTATTGAGATAAACTTTTGTTATTGACCAAATACTTATTTTCCACCATAATTTGCAAATAAATAAATTAAAAATCCTACAATGTGATTTTCTGGATTTCTTTTTTCTCATTTCGTCTGTCATAGTTGAAGTGTACCTATGATGAAAATTACAGGCCTCTCTCATCTTTTTAAGTTGGAGAACTTGCACAATTGGTGGCTGACTAAATACTTTTTTTGCCCCACTGTATATAACGTAGGTACATGACGTAATGACGACACATAAAATGTAGCTCTACACGTGCAACACAGCCTTCCTAACCTAGCCCACAATATCCGCTGTGTGGATCGAGCAGTCAACAAGTCGAGCAGTCATTTGAAAGAGTAAGAACATTTCAGCAAGACAACTCAAAGGCGAAATGGAATTCATTGCCCTTGACAATCAACCGTTCTCTGTCGTGGATGATGTTGGCTTTCGCCGACTGGTCGAGCACCGCTACACACTACCAAGTGCGCTATTTTTCAGATGTTGCCCTACAGGAGTCACACAGTAATAGTGTCACTATTAAATACAAAATTGCGTCACTGCTATGACTGACATTTGGACCAGCGATATCAGCCCCATGAGCATGCTGAGTCTGACAGCACAGTGGGTCGTACTGAGGAAAGTTGTATTGCATGCTCATGAATGTGCTGGTTGTCATACCGCTGCTGCCATTTCAATGGTATTTGAGAACATGTTTGATACTTGGAAACATGAAGACACTAGCTAGCTCCATTTGAACAACTGACTCGAGAAATAAGCTCATCAACTGCGCCTGCAGCAGACGTGATACCCTCTGTCATGGCATTGAAACGCCTGCTCAACAAAACTGCCAACACAGCCTGTGAACAAGCAATTCGGTGGTATTCTCTCTTTACTGTGTTGCCACGATGCTCGATGCTATGTACAAGGACCGCTACTTCGATGCAGACAAGAAACAGGGTTTATGTGAAATGTTACACACACAGCTGGACAAGATGGAAACGGACACAGTGACAGTGCGCACCGAGGAAGAGAGGCCACGGACAGACAGAGCTGAAACTTCACTGCTTGACATGTATGATGAAATCCTGCTTGAGAATGAAAAGACTGAACAACGAAACAGCACAGCAAGTAAGTGAAAGAAATTGGTTTTGATTATGTTTTACTGGTAATGGGAACATACGTAAATGCCAACAAAATAACTTTTTGGTCAGTGTGGTGTGTGTGTGTGTAACCTTTATTTAACTAGGCAAGTCAGTTGAGAACAAATTCTTATTTACAATAACGGCCTACCCTGGCCAAACACAGACGACACTGGGCCAATTGTGCGCCACCCTATGGGACTCCCAATCACGACCGGATGTGATACAGCCTGGATTCGAACCAGGGACTGTAGTGACGCCTCTTGCACTGAGATGCAGTGCCTTTTAGACCGCTGTTTCCATGTGTGTGTGTTAACTATTTAACTGTACTAGAATTCTTAAAAGGCTGCTAAAATGTTAAATATCGGTTATTGGTATCAGGTTTTTTTGGCAAGGAAAATATTGGATATTAGTATCGGCCAAAAATGTCATATCAGTGCATCACTAGTAAAAGGAATTTTACATCTCACTCACTCACTCATATATATAGTTACAGCAGGCCAAGGTAGGCGAGTCAGACACACACGGAACAACATCACTCACACTTCCAGTATTAGAGTTGGTTCTGTGGGTCTTGCAGATGGGGCACCAGCATCCTCCTCTTGAATCCTCCCCACGATGGCTGCAGAAGCTGGGGTTGCCTCCTCTGGGGTTGTTGCCTCCTCTGGATTTGAGGTCTTACCAATGACTTGCCCAGCTCCTCGAGAAAGAGCTGTCTCATCTGGAGCGTCCCTCTGTTCCAATCTGGGTTCAACGCCATCCAGATAACAAACACGTTGTACTCCGAGATGTCCAAGATGTTGAAGAATATCACAAGTGGCCAGCGTAGGGTTGTTCTTTTGCAGCTGTAGCCAGTCACCAGCTTGTCTAAATTGTCCATCCCTCCTTTTGTGGCATTGTAATCCTTTATGATTTCTGTTTTTTTATGTTCCTGGCCACAGATTATCCCATCCCTGTGCAGCGTACTCATGAGTACCACATTTTTGCCTTTCTTTGGCACGTAGGACACTAGGGACGTGTCGGCTGTGAACACAAACACAAGCGAATTTAAAGGCCTGTTCCGTGTATTCAATATCTGAGATGGGAGCTCTGGCTTGTTTTTCGAACTATTCCGACCATCGTCAGCTTCCTCTTGAGGAGCTCCTGTTTCCCAGCTTGTGCGAAGTAAAAAAGCTATCGCATGTGATGTTGTGGCCACGGAGTCCCTGTGTCACATCCATGACAACCCGCATCCCTTGGTTCTTCTCAGGGGCTCCTCCATCTGGCTTCCCCGTATACACTTGCAAGTTCCACGCATATGATGAAGCAGCATCACAGGCAGCCCAGATCTTGATTCCATATTTTGCGGGTTTAGACGGTATGTACTGCCTGAAGGTGCAGCTCATCAACTGTTATGTTGGGCCCAGGGTTGTAAAACAGGGGGAAGGTGGTCCACCCACTTGTCCCACACTGACCTAATTGAACAAGCATTTCGCTACACCCGCAATAACATCTGCTAATCACGTGTATGTGACCAATAAAATTGGATTGATTTGATTTGAGCTAGCTTGTCTCTCTGCCACCGAGCTGGTCTGGTGTCTCGGTTATCGAAGCGGATAATCCTGGAAATAATATGGAAGTTTTCCAGAGACATTGTTGCACGGAACCCCAAAGTATGCATGTAAATTAGTTTGGTCCATCTCCTTCCAACTCTCTCCAAAAACATGCCTTCCCTCCAAATTAGTGCAGTCCAGAATGATTTTCTAGATGGTGTCTGGGATGAACAGTTCAAATGAAGACTTTATGTCCTGCACATGAGTAACCTCCATCCACGTCGGCCCTGGTTGCATCCTTATCATATTGGCAGCCATGTGGGGTGGCTCATTACTTGGGCAAGAAGACCATTCAATTTCACAATTTTTTGACATCCATATTTCTCCTCTTACAGGCTGTTGATGAGCTGGTTGCTGATGGGTTGGTCCTGGGACTGGCTGCTGACGGGCTGGTCCTCGGGCTGGCTGAGGGTCAATCTCATCCTCTTCTTCCAACTCACTGTCAGACTCCAAATTGCCAGAGACAGAGACAAAATTCTTCATCTTCCAAAGTGGAAGACCCTCCTTCCATATTAGCTTCACTCTTTTGCAAAAAAAAAGCAAAAGACAGGCAGGGAGACAGACAGGTTCTTGGTGCTATGTTGAAACAGCAGGCCCAGGGATGAGGAAGACGGAGTGAAGGTACACAGAAAACATTTTTGTTTCATTTTGACTTGTTTTCACTTACACACACACACTTTTCAACACTTTTATTACCCTCGGGTACAGTGGACCAGAACACCACATCCCCCTACACACTTATATCACATACAGTGAGGGAAAAAAGTATTTGATCCCCTGCTGATTTTGTACGTTTGCCCACTGACAAAGAAATGATCAGTCTATAATTTTAATGGTAGGTTTATTTGAACAGTGAGAGACAGAATAACAACAAAAAAATCCAGAAAGACGCATTGTCAAAAATGTTATAAATTGATTTGCATTTTAATGAGGGAAATAAGTATTTGACCCCTCTGCAAAACATGACTTAGTACTTGGTGGCTAAACCCTTGTTGGCAATCACAGAGGTCAGACGTTTCTTGTAGTTGGCCACCAGCTTTGCACACATCTCAGGAGGGATTTTGTCCCACTCCTCTTTGCAGATCTTCTCCAAGTCATTAAGGTTTCGAGGCTGACGTTTGGCAACTCAAACCTTCAGCTCCCTCCACAGATTTTCTATGGGATTAAGGTCTGGAGACTGGCTAGGCCACTCCAGGACCTCAATGTGCTTCTTCTTGACCTACTCCTTTGTTGCCTTGGCCATGTGTTTTGGGTCATTGTCATGCTGGAATACCCATCCACGACCCATTTTCAATGCCCTGGCTGAGGGAAGGAGGTTCTCACCCAAGATTTTACGGTACATAGCCCCGTCCATCGTCCCTTTGATGCGGTGAAGTTGTCCTGTCCCCTTAGCAGAAAAACACCCCCAAAGCATAATGTTTCCACCTCCATGTTTGACGGTGGAGATGGTGTTCTTGGGGTCATAGACAGCATTCCTCCTCCTCCAAACACGCGAGTTGAGTTGATGCCAAAGAGCTCCATTTTGGTCTCATCTGACCACAACACTTTCACCCAGTTGTCCTCTGAATCATTCAGATGTTCATTGACAAACTTCAGACGGGCATGTATATGTGCTTTCTTGAGCAGGGGGACCTTGCGGGCACTGTAGGATTTCAGTCCTTCACGGTGTAGTGTGTTACCAATTGTTTTCTTGGTGACTATGGTCCCAGCTGCCTTGAGATCATTGACAAGATCCTCCCGTGTAGTTCTGGGCTGATTCCTCACCGTTCTCATGATCATTGCAACTCCACGAGGTGAGATCTTGCATGGAGCCCCAGGCCGAGGGAGATTGACAGTTCTTTTGTGTTTCTTCCATTTGCGAATAATCGCACCAACTGTTGTCACCTTCTCACCAAGCTGCTTGGCGAGGGTCTTGTAGCCCATTCCAGCCTTGTGTAGGTCTACAATCTTGTCCCTGACATCCCTGGAGAGCTCTTTGGTCTTGGCCATGGTGGAGAGTTTGGAATCTGATTGATTGATTGCTTCTGTGGACAGATGTCTTTTATACAGGTAAGAAGCTGAGATTAGGAGCACTCCCTCAGCTCGTTACCTGTATAAAAGACACCTGGGAGCCAGAACTCTTTCTGATTGAGAGGGGGTCAAATACTTATTTCTCTCATTAAAATGCAAATCGATTTATAACATTTTTCACATGCGTTTTTTCTGGATTTTTTTGTTGTTATTCTGTCTCTCACTGTTCAAATAAACCTACCATTAAGATTATAGACTGATCATTTCCTTGTCAGTGGGCAAACATACAAAATCAGCAGGGGATCAAATACCTTTTTCCCTCACTGTATGTGATATAAGTGTGTAGGGGGGGATGCACAGTGTGCACTCAATGAAAATGTGTTCTTTTACAAGTTCGTCACAGAAAATGAGCCAAGACCAATGAGTCTCAGGTTGAAAAAAGTATGAATTGTATAATTTTTCTTTTAGTAAATGTTGAAAATGGGCCCCACAGACCTGAACAACACACAAGGGTTGAGAAAAAAAGCAAACACCCCCCAATAACACTACTTTGAGCCTAACTGATTGCCATGGTTATCAATTGTACAGCAGATATGGAAGGTAAATCACGAATCATGAACGAAAGAGTTCAACGTACCTTGTAACTCTTCTGCGGTAAAACCTTGTACACCCAAGTACTTCTCTGCAGCTGCCACCACAACATCTATTTCTGTGATTTACCTTCCTTAACTGCGATACAGTTGATAACCATGGCAATGAATGCTAACATTACTGAAGCACAAATTCGTATCACTCTGTATTGGCCCGAGGCCCACTACTCATCCTTGACACATCATCCACTACTCTTCACTGCCTCAGTATAGACACCTTCTGTTGTACTCTGACCATGGCAACCTCAACCTGTCTCTCTCGCACCGGGCACTTCTGAACCCCAGCAACATAAGCACCCCCACAACTGACACACACAGTTTTTTCCACCGATACTACACATTCCTTTGTCCCATGCCCTCCTGCACACTTCTCACATCTCGGACACAGGGAATCTTCAATTTCAGTTGCTCCTCCTCATCACTTAACGCCACCCCAGTAACCTCCTTTCAAAGGCTCCCTGCTCCAGAGAGCAAAGCAAATTACAGGTCTTGTCCCCAGGCGCGTGACGCAAAGTGCCTGCTCCCTCTGGGTGGAAGAAACACAGAAAATCCTCACAAGTCCACATCGAGCTACCTTCACCAAGTTAACAGTACCCAATAATTTGTTTTACTCTGCCTGAGACTACATATGGGTCAGCCAAAAGGCAGGGATCCACTTTTTCCAAAAATGTCACTCCCACTGGGCCAGAATCCTTCTTTGCATGACCATCGGGGCGAGGCTCGAACTCAGAGGTCTTCACAACACCTGCCACCACAGGTCATTCATCCTCGCTCTTGTCAGCTTCAATTTCTGAGCCATCAGAGACAGCAGAGTACGGTAGTACTTGGCACCATTCTTCCTCAAGACACATCTTCCCTCTGTACTCTGCTTTTCTTGCTTTCCATAACCGCTTTCATAACCACTTCTATCTGTTCACCACGCTCATGCCACACCTTCATCTGCTATATTGTTTGCAGAACATGCACCAATAGCCTTTCTCCAATACCCAGCTTCTGTTCCTTAGCCCAATTTACTAGTCTGGCTATCTCTGGCCCCTTCATGCTCGCAAACCGCCGGTAGTCACTTGGCTGGCACCTTGTTCTTCTCTGGTATAATGGCATTTGCAATGCTACTCGTTCACGCTGCTCGTTCCGTGGGTAAGCAAATGCTCCTACCACTGTCTCTCCCAAGCGTCTTCGTCCAATCATTTGGCTTACTGCCCCGTATACTGTTTGTATCCACAGCACTAACTTGCGGGTTGATCTTCTTCTCGCTTAGTAAAGTGCAGCCAGGATCCATACAGTGAGTAAGTACTCTGCCTTCTCTCTGTTTATCGTACTGGTGCATGTGTGATCAAGTTTGTTGCTTGTGTTTGCCATTTCACTGGCAAGGCTTTTTTTTCGGGAGGCAGGGTGTAGGTTTGTTTGCGAACTCATTTTAGCTCACAATAATCTTGTAGCGTGGCTAATACTAGATAGAAAAACACCGCAAAGGTCAATGCGGAAGAGGAATAAGGATCGAGCTCTACACACCATGAACTATTCGATAAACAAAAATAGTTCTATAAAGATTGAATAGATCTGCAGGAAAATAACTTTAAGTCCTTCCTGCAACTCTTTATGCATTCTACCAACAAAAGGGTTGATGGTCTGTTTAAGGATGTAATGGAATTTAAACACAGCTTGGAATTTACGCAGTCAGAGGTGGGGGAGCTAAAGGGTGCAAATATCACCAGCCAGACCGCATTCAAAACCATGTCTGATGATTTCGATATTTTCCAAACATCACTTGACAAGCACTCTTTCAAAGGAGACTACCTTGAAAATCATTCGAGGCACAATAACATTTTAATCGATGGAATTGATCGCGTAAAGACTGAAACTTGGCATGACACAGAAGTCAAGGCCAAGAAACTCCTGGCAGATCAACTCAAACTGGACCCTAAATTCATTGAGATGGAGAGGGCACATAGGAATGGCACTTTCTTTCCTGATGGACGGCCCAGATCTATAGTGGTGAAACTGCCTCGATGGATGGCCCAGATTTATAGAGGTGAAACTACCCTGAAGGACGGCCCAGATCTATAGCGGTGAAACTGCCCTGAAGGACGGTCCAGATCTATAGCGGTGAAACTGCCCTGATGGACGGCCCAGATCCCTAGCGGTGAAACTGCCCTGATGGACGGCCCAGATCCATAGCGGTGAAACTGCCCTGAAGGACGGCCCAGATCCATAGCGGTGAAACTGCCCTGAAGGACGGCCCAGATCCATAGCGGTGAAACTGCCCTGATGGACGGCCCAGATCTATAGCGGTGAAACTGCCCTGATGGACGGCCCAGATCCATAGCGGTGAAACTGCCCTGATGGACGGCCCAGATCTATAGCTGTGAAACTGCCCTGATGGACGACCCAGATCTATAGCGGTGAAACTGCCCTGATGGACGGCCCAGATCTATAGCTGTGAAACTGCCCTGATGGACGGCCCAGATCTATAGTGGTGAAACTGCCCTGATGGACGGCCCAGATCTATAGCTGTGAAACTGCCCTGATGGACGGCCCAGATCTATAGCGGTGAAACTGCCCTGATGGACGGCCCAGATCTATAGCGGTGAAACTGCCCTGATGGACGGCCCAGATCTATAGCGGTGAAACTGCCCTGATGGACGGCCCAGATCTATAGCTGTGAAACTGCCCTGATGGACGGCCCAGATCTATAGCGGTGAAACTGCTCTGATGGACGGCCCAGATCTATAGCGGTGAAACTGCTCAGGTTCAAAGTCAAGGAGGAGATTCTCAGGAGAGCCAGGTGCCTGAAGGGAACCAAAATCTTCATCAATGAAGGCTTCTCCGAAAAGGTTTGCCTCAAAAGAAAGGAATTGTTGCCATGACTAATTGAAGAACGAAAGAAAGAAAACATCGCATTGAAGTATGATCAGCTGGTCGTTTAGCCCTGGTCTCGTAGGCCTATGGCAAGTGACTCAGCTATAGTCCACTGATTTGACACATGCATACACACCGCCACATACACAAATACACACACATATTTACTCTACTTTGTTCATGTGTTTCACCTAACCTTATAACCAAAAACACACATTGCTCAACATTTTATAACCCTCTGAAGTCTTCAGTGGTGTTATGTAGACTGTGTCACTGTGTATTCCATAGGAAGTGCACCCCTATTGATAAAACTAGCACAAATGTATGGTTCTATTGGACATGTGAGGCATGCACTTCCGTTCCACACTTTGGATAATTCTGACTGTGTATCTCTCTTTTTTGGGCAGGATATCAACCCTGATAACATGATATTTAACCCATTTAGATATTAATGAAGCAAAAGATTGTGTTGATCCAGATTCAAATTTCATGAAATGTACCAGAAATAAGTCTACAATGTTAAGCAATTTAACAACCTGTATAGCAGTTTATCTAATTCCAAGACAAGATTATTTTCTCCCTTTTAATTTGAACATTCGCAGTCTTTTTAAGAATCATGACCACCTTGTTCATTATCTGTCTTCTCTGTCATGAATTTTCTTTTATTGGCTGCACCTATCGGCCACCCGATTCCGACATTGGTAGTTTCATTGATATCCTTGCATCAACCTTGGATTTGATGAAGATACAATTTGCTTTCTATTAGGTGATTACAAGATACATTTATATAAAAGTAAGAACCACTCACTGACATATGACCTTTTGTGTACTATATACTTCAGCTTTCTGTATCCCCTCATCTATAAGCCCATAAGAGTGACCAGTTCGTCTGCCACCCTTATTGATAATATTTGTACAAATTCTTTGAATAATGTGGCTATAACAGGTAAACTTTATACTGACATTTCTGACACTTTCCAATTTTCCACTTCTCTTTGGCAGCTGGAAATGAACAGATGGGAATGATTAGCAGCATTAAATGTAGAATATTTAACTAAAGTAATTGTGAGCGCTTTAAGATGTTGATTGATGATATTTCATGGGAAACTGTTTACAATCAGGCCAATGTGGAGTTAGTAAAAAATATATTTTACTAACAAATTCCAAGAATCCTTAAATAATATAAAGTCAACTTGGAAAATCATCAATCATCTGTTGAATGAGAAAAAGGCACTATCCCATATCAATGTATTGTTGGAAATAAGAACTACAGTGATCCTAATGTTATTTAATGTGAATGTAATAACTTTTTTGTGAGTGTGGGTTCCTCTTTGTCAAAGAAAATTGAGAAAACTGATAGAAATCCCCTGGATTACATTAATTGACATTTCCCTTCTCTGCTTCAGTTTGAACCACTGAATGTAATGGAGGTGATGGAGGTAATTGGTAACTTAAAGATATCAGCAGCAGGTCATGATGAGATTGGTGCCTCTTTGGTGAAATCAGTGTCTTCCTCAATCACTGAGCCTCCAACGTATATCTTCACCAAATCAATGCAAACTGGTATTGTGCCAAAAGATTTGAAAATGGCTAAAGTTATCCCCCTCTATATATCTGGGGATCCAATATCTTTAACAAATTATCACCAAATATCTGTACTACCATGTTTTTCAAAAATCCCTAGAAAAATTGGTGTAAAAGAGAATGTTGAATTTTTTTTTATCAACACCGTGTTCTATACGAGCACCAATATGGTTTTCGTAAAAACTATTCCACAGTTTTTGCAACTTAATAAAATATTTACAGCCCTTAACAACAATGAATACACTCTTGGCATCCTTTTAGATTTATCCAAAGTGTTTGACACAGTTGATCATGAAATATTACTTTATAAACTGCATTATTACAGTTTTCATGATTATACATTTAATTGGTTATATAGTTATGTTTATTATAGAGATTTTTTTTTTTATGCAAACGGCTGTGCATCTACCAGGTCAAGATATCTTGTGGCATCCCACAGGGTTTGATAATTGGACCTTTGTTATTCCTAATCTATATCCATGACCTTGCTGCTGTGTCTTTTACCGTACTTCCCCTTCTCTTTGCTGATGATACCAATTTGATTTTATCACATAAGAATTTTGATTCACTAATTATTGAAGCCAACTCAGGCATGCCAAATTTTCAGTAATCTCCTCCATATAGCCCATCTCTCACACACTCACATGCACACATGCACACACACATTTAAACAAAACATATACTGTTTATTATTTTGGTTTGATTGCTGATCAGTTCGTTTGTACATTTATGATTAGTGGGTTTTGTTATCTGTTTTAACAAACCTTTTTAACTTTTGAACTTATGTTTTGTATATAGTTTTTGTGGTGTGATTTTCATTTAAGCCCTTGGGCTTCCAACCAAATCAAATCAAATGTATTTATAAAGCCCCCCTTACATCAGCTGATGTCACAGTGTGCTGTACTGAAACCCAGCCTAAAACCCCAAACAGCAAGCAATGCAGGTGTAAAAGCACGGTGGCTAGAAAAAAACTCCCTAGAAAGGCCAAAACCTAGGAAGAAACCTAGAGAGGAACCAGGCTGTGAGGGGTGGCCAGTCCTCTTCTGGCTGTGCCGGGTGCAAATTATAACAGAACATGGACAAGATTTTAAAATGTTCATAAAACAGGCAGAACAGTTGAAACTGGAGAAGCAGCACGGCCAGGTGGACTCGGGACATCAAGGAGTCATCAGGCCAGGTAGGCCTTGAGGAATGGTCCTAATGCTCAGGTCCTCCTCCGAGAGAGAGAAGAAGAAAAAAAAGAAAGAGAGAGATAATTAGAGAGAGCATACTTAAATTCACACAGGACACCAGATAAGAGAAGAAATACTCCAGATATAACAGACGGACCCTAGCCCCCTGACACATAAACTACTGCAGCATAAATACTGGGGGCTGAGACAGGAGGGGTCGGGAGACACTGTGGCCCCGTCCGACGATACCCCCGGACAGGGCCAAACAGGCAGGATATAACCCCACCCACTCTTCCGAAGCACAGCCCCCACACCACTAGAGGGATATCTTCAACCACCAACTTACCATCCTGAGACAAGGCCGAGTATAGCCCACAAGATCTCCGCCACGGCACCAGTAAGCCAGTGACTCAGCCCCTGTAATAGGGTTAGAGGCAGATAATCCCAGTGGAGGGGAACCGGCCAGGCAAAGACAGCAAGGGTGGTTCGTTGCTCCAGTGCCTTTCCGTTCACCTTCACACTCCTGGGCCAAACTACACTCAATCATAGGACCTACTGAAGAGATGAGTCTTCAATAAAGACTTAAAGGTTGAGACCGAGTCTGTGTCTCTCACATGGATAGGCAGACTATTCCATAAAAATGGAGCTCTATAGGAAAAAGCCCTGCCTCCAGCTGTTTGCTTAGAAATTCTAGGGACAGTAAGGAGGCCTGTGTCTTGTGACCGTAGCGTACGTGTAGGTATGCACGGCAAGACCAAATCGGAAAGATAGGTAGGAGCAAGCCCATGTAATGCTTTGTAGGTTAGCAGTAAAACCTTGAAATCAGCTCTTGCCTTAACAGGAAGCCAGTGTAGAGAGGCTAGTACTGGAGTAATATGATCAAATTTTGGGGTTCTAGTCAAGATTCTAGCAGCCGTGTTTAGCACTAACTGAAGTTTATTTAGTGCTTTATCCGGGTAGCCGGAAAGTAAAGCATTGCAGTAGTCTAACCTAGAAGTTACAAACGCATGGATTAACTTTTCTGCATCATTTTTGGACAGAAAGTTTCTGATTTTTACAATGTTATGTAGATGGAAAAAAGCTGTCCTTGAAACAGTCTTGATATGTTTGTCTAAAGAGAGATCAGGGTCCAGAGTAACGCCGAGGTCCTTCACAGTTTTATTTGAGACGAATGTACAACCATCAAGATTAATTGTCAGAGCTACTTGATCTTCATGGTGCCGCTTGTGTCACGTCCTGGCAATAGAGAGCCCTCGGGGTTCTCTATGGTGTTTTAGGTCAGGATGTGACTAAGGGGGGTTTTCTAGTTGTTTTGTTTCTATGTTGGTTTTGTGTATGGTTCCCAATTAGAGGCAGCTGTTTTTCGTTACCTCTAATTGGGGATCATACTTAGTGTGTTCTGTTCCCACCTGCATTTGTGGGATATTGTTTTTGTTAGTGCTGTTGAGCGCGACGTATTGTACAATCAGTTGTTTTCCTTGTTGGTTTTTTGTATGTTCCACCTTTCTTAAATATGTCGCACGCTGCGCCTTGGTCCATTTATTTAAACGACGATCGTGATAGCTTGCTTGGTGGTGCCCCTTGCTTAGTGGTGTTGTAGACTCTGGGGCCTTTCAGAACAGGTTTATATATACTGAGATAATGTGACAGATCATGTGACACTTAAATTGCACACAGGTGGACTTTACTTAAATAATTATGTGTCTTCCGATGGTAACTGGTTGCACCAGATCTTATTTAGGGACTTCATAGCAAAGGGGGGGTGAATCCATATGCACGCACCATATTTCCATTTATTATTTTGTAGAATGTTTTGAAACAAGTTATTTTTTTCATTTCACTTCACCAATTTGGACTATTTTGTGTATGTCCATTACATGAAATCCAAATAAAAGTCCATTTAAATTACAGGTTGTAATGCAACAAAATAGAAAAAAGGCCAAGGGGGTGAATACTTTTGCAAGGCACTGTAGCTGTTGTTTGAACATCGACTTTGGCAGAAAAATGGGAATCATTTGGAATAAGTACAAAAACCTAGGTAGTACAGTCATCTTAACAGAATTAATGCAACCTGTTAATGAAATGGGAAGAGATGACCACCTTATGAAATTCTGCTTAGCGCGCGCTCCAGGAGTGTTTTGAAGTTATGTTTAAACAGAGCCTTAAATGAGCATGTGACCTTTATCCCCAAATAAGTAAAGACCTGATGCTCCACCTAAAATGGGAAATTGGCATACCCAGTACCTTCTGCTAACTGATTAATGGGGAGGAGCACGCTTTTTGTTAGGTTTAACTTATAACCAGAGAAGGTCCCAAAACCTTGTGCCATGTCCAAGAGATAGGGTATAGACTCCACAGGGTTAGAGATGTATAAAAGAAAAATGTCTGTATGTAAGGACACCTTCTGAGTTATGTCACCCCTTAATATTCCCTTAATCCTCTCCTCAATAGCCATATCAGATAGGAAAGGGGATAAACAGCAACCCTACCTGGCCCCCCTGTGGAGAGAAAAGTAGCCAGAGGTAACGTTGTTGGTGCAAACAAAAGCCACTGAGTACAAAATCTTAATCCAGGAAAGGAATGACAGTCCAAACTCAAGTCTCTCTAGTACTGTAAATAGATATTCCCACTCAACCCGGTCAAAGCCTTTTCAGCATCAAGAGAGATGACAACCTCTGGCTGTAGAGTTGAGTGGGCAGAATAAAGAACATAAAATTCCCGGCGCATATTACAGAAAGATTTCCTACCTGAGATAAATCCGGTTTGGTCAGAGTTAATTATATTAGCCATCACTGTCTCTAAACGGCGCAAGAGGACCTTGGTGAGAATTTTATAATAGCAGCACAAAAGGCTTATAGGGCGGTATGAGCCACAGTCTAGGGGATTCTTGTCTTGCAAAACCGAAATAGTCGCCTGGGTAAGTGTCTGTGGCAGTTTCTGACTAGAAAGGATTTCATTGTACATTGAGCTGAGGATAGGGGACAATTTAGAGGACAATGCTTTATAAAATTCAGTAGGGAAGCCACCAGGCCCAGGGGCTTTACCGCTCTGCATGGACTGGATTGCCAGAGTAGCTTCATCGTCACTTATTGATGCATCCATGTTGGTTTGTTCATCTGAATTGAGACAGGGGATGTCCAGATTGTCTAGAAATGCATGCATATGAGATGTGTCAGGAAGAGCCTCTAATGAGTAAAGGGCAGATTAGAATAGCTTAAATTGATTGTTGATTTCTTTGGGATTGGTAGAAGTTAAATCAGCTGCAACACAGATTTCAGGTATGGTGCGGATTGTCGAAGCTGGTGAGGTGACAACTTGCCAGCTTTTTCTCTGTGTTCATATTTCCCCCCCCCAAATTAAACAGAAGCAGCTCCGTTTCTTTGGTGGAAAGATTGTCAAATTCCGATTGGTGTAGCAGTCTCTCTTTGTAGAGTTCAGGAGTCAGAGAAGAGGTATATCTGTTGTCCACATCTAGAATGAGTTGAGATAGATCCGATAAGCATTTGGTGCGCTGCTTGTTGTCATACGCTGTGTATGAAATAATTTGGCCCCTTAGATATGTTTTTAACTACTCCTACACAGTAGAATGAGACATGTCAGGGGTGCAGTTGTTCTTTGTAAAAAAGACATCAATGTGAGCTGATATGTATTTTTTAAAGGCACTACAGGAAAGTAGTAGTGGGTTAAGTCGCCACGAGCGTTGTGACACAGTACTGTCCGGAAAGCGGATATCTAGCTGGACAGGGCTATGGTCTGAGATGACGATGCTGTGATATTGGCTATTAGTTACAAAAGGAAGAATTCTATTGTCCAGCAGGAGAAAGTTAAATCTTAGAGTACGAGTGGTGTACTGGAGAAAAATAGGAGTACTGTTAAGCAGTGGGATTGCTCCTCCTCCACGGATCAGCCAAATTATAGGATTCTAGAAATGAGTTGATTACTGCACCTTATTTTGAAATTACATTGTTTGAAATCTCCACCCAATATCAAATTATGAGAGTTAAGGTCGGGAAGTGTTACGATGAGGTCAGAGAAAAATTAGGACCATAGAGGTTAGCCAGAATAACCTGTGTGCTAAACAATTTCCCCATCACTATAATATATCTGCCATTAGTATCTGAAATTAGTTTGGAGGAGACTAACAGGGTGCCTTTTCTGATAAGGATGACTTCCGCTTTGGCCTTAGCACCAAAGTTGGAGTGAAATATTTGGTCTATCCATCCTCTCTTTAGTTTATCATGGTCACTGGACCGGAGATGGGTCTCTTGGAGAAAAACAATATCCGGACTTAAGGACTTAAGATGAGAATACACTCGGCCACGCTTGACCACCTGGTTAATTCCTTTCACGTTCCAGCTGATAAAGCATGTGGAGCCTAGAGTATGTGAATTAGGCATAGTCATAGTAATCAGAAATGAATGTTAGTACGATCACATGGCCAGTGTGCTGAAAGGTCAGAGTAATAAAATATATTAAAAAAGAAGAAACAGCTAAAAACAACAAAATACCCAGAAGAAAACCTTGGACCCCTATGCTGGCTTTCCACCTGTTGGCTGCATCTACCTCTCCTAGACTAGAGCAAAATGCTACCATGTTAAACTGAACCTCAGTAGAGCTCTATCCAGGGCGAACATAATCAAGTTTACACTTAGGGAAGGGGATTCTGGAGGGAACCACCTCAGCCATCCAAGGAATCTTATGCAATATGCATATTTGAAGGATAGTCAAACAACATATATAAAATGAGGAATACACTGGGGAAAAAAGTATTTAGTCAGCCACCAATTGTGCAAGTTCTCTCACTTAAAAAGATGAGAGAGTCCTGTAATTTTCATCATAGGTACACTTCAACGATGACAGACAAAATGAGGGAAAAAAATCCAGAAAATCACATTGTAGAATTTTTAATGAATTTATTTGCAAATTATGGTGGAAAATAAGTATTTGGTCAATAACAAAAGTTTATCTCAATACTTTGTTATATACGCTTTGTTGGCAATGACAGAGGTGAAATGTTTTCTGTAAGTCTTCACAAGGTTTTCACACACTGTTGCTGGTATTTTGGCCCATTCCTCCATGCAGATCTCCTCTAGAGCAGTGATGTTTTGGGGCTGTCGCTGGGCAACACAGACTTTCAACTCCCTCCAAAGATTTTCTATGGGGTTGAGATCTGGAGACTGGCTAGGCCACTCCAGGACCTTGAAATGCTTCTTACGGCCACTCCTTCGTTGCCCGGGCGGTGTGTTTGGGATCATTGTCATGCTGAAAGACCCAGCCACGTTTCATCTTCAATGCCCTTGCTGATGGAAGGAGGTTTTCACTCAAAATCTCACGATACATGGCCCCATTCATTCTTTCCTTTACACGGATCAGTCGTCCTGGTCCCTTTGCAGAAAAAACAGCCCCAAAGCATGATGTTTCCAACCCCATGCTTCACAGTAGGTATGGTGTTCTTTGGATGCAACTCAGCATTCTTTGTCCTCCAAACACGACGAGTTGAGTTTTTACCAAAAAGTTATATTTTGGTTTCATCTGACATTCTCCCAATCCTCATCTGGATCATCCAAATGCTCTCTAGCAAACTTTAGACGGGCCTGAACATGTACTGGCTTAAGCAGGGGGACACGTCTGGCACTGCAGGATTTGAGTCCCTGGCGGCGTAGTGTGTTACTGATGGTAGGCTTTGTTACTTTGGTCCCAGCTCTCTGCAAGTCATTCACTAGGTCCCCCCGTGTGGTTCTGGGTATTTTGCTCACCGTTCTTGTGATCATTTTGACCCCACGGGTGAGATCTTGCGTGGAGCCCCAGATCGAGGAAGATTATCAGTGGTCTTGTATGTCTTCCATTTCCTAATAATTGCTCCCACAGTTGATTTCTTCAAACCAAGCTGCTTACCTATTGCAGATTCAGTCTTCCCAACCTGGTGCAGGTCTACAATTTTGTTTCTGGTGTCCTTTGACAGCTCTTTGGTCTTGGCCATAGTGTAGTTTGGAGTGTGACTGTTTGAGGTTGTGGACAGGTGTCTTTTATACTGATAACAAGTTCAAACAGGTGCCATTAATACAGGTAATGAGTGGAGGACAGAAGAGCCTCTTAAAGAAGAAGTTACAGGTCTGTGAGAGCCAGAAATCTTGCTTGTTTGTATGTGACCAAATACTTATTTTCCACCAAAATTTGCAAATAAATTGATAAAAAATCCTACAATGTGATTTTCTGGATTTTTTTTCCCTCATTTTGTCTGTCATAGTTGAAGTGTACCTATGATGAAAATTACAGGCCTCTCTCATCTTTTTAAGTGAGAGAACTTGCACAATTGGTGGCTGACTAAATACTTTTTTTCCCCACTGTAGGTATATGTTCCCCCCCTCACCCCGACCAACCCCATCCACTTGGGATAACTTCAACAAAAATATATATACACGACCGTTCAAAAGTTTGGGGTTACTTAGAAATGTCCTTGTTTTTGAAGGAAAAGCATTTTTTGTCCATTAAAATAACATAAAATTGATCAGAAATACAGTGTAGACATTGTAAATGTTGTAAATAACTATTGTAACTGGAAACTGTAGATTTTTTAATGGAATATCTACATAGGCGTACAGAGGCCCATTATCAGCAACCATCACTCCTGTGTTCCAATGGCACGCTGTGTTAGCTAATCCAAGTTTATCATTTAAAAAGGCTAATTGATCATTAGAAAACCCTTTTGCAATTATGTTAGCTCAGCTGAAAACTGTTGTTTTGATTAAAGAAGCAATAAAACTGGCCTTCTTTAGACTAGTTGAGTATCTGGAGCATCAGCATTTGTGGGTTCGATTACAGCCTCAAAATGGCCAGAAACAAAGACTTTCTTCTGAAACTTGTCAGTCTATTCTTATTCTGAGAAATGAAGGCTATTCCATGCGAGAAATTGCAAAGAAACCGAAGATCTCGTACAGCACTGTGTACTACACCCTTCACAGAACAGAGCAAACTGTCTCTAACCAGAATAGAAAGAGGAGTGGGAGGCCCCGGTGCACAACTGAGCAAGAGGACAAGTACATTAGAGTGTCTAGTTTGAGAAATAGACTACTCACAAGTCCTGAACTGGCAGTTTCATTAAATAGTACCCGCAAAACACCAGTAAAAAATCTTCCGTTTCCAGCTACAATAGTCATTTACAACATTAACCATGTCTACACTGTATTTCGGATCAATTTGATGTGCTTTTCTTTAAAAAACAAATGTTTGAACGTTAGTGTATATACACATACAGACATATAAACATATACATGCACATATATACACACATATACAGTTGAAGTTGGAAGTTTACGTACACCTTAGCCAAATACATTTAAACTCAGTTTTTCACAATTCCTGACATTTAATCCTAGTAAAAATTCCCTGTCTTAGGTCAGTTAGGATCACAACTTTATTTTAAGAATGTGAAATGTCAGAATAATAGTAGAGAGAATGATTTATTTCAGCTTTTATTTATTTCATCACATTCCCAGTGGGTCAGAAGTTTACACACTCACTTAGTATTTGGTAGCATTGCCTTTAAAATGTTTAACTTGGGTCAAATGTTTCAGGTAGCCTTCCACAAGGTTCCCACAATAAATTGGGTGAATTTTGTCCCGTTCCTTCTGACAGAGCTGGTGTAACTGGGTCAGGTTTGTAGGCCTCCTTGCTCGCACACGCTTTTTCAGTTCTGCCTACAAATCTTCTATAGGATTGAGGTCAGGGCTTTGTGATGGCCACTCCAATACCTTCCCTTTGTTGTCCATTTTGCCACAACTTTGGAAATATGCTTGGTGTCATTGTCCATTTGGAAGACCCGTTTGCGACCAAGCTTTAACTTCCTGACTGATGTCTTGAGATGTTGCTTCAACATATCCACATAATTTTCCATCCTCATGATGCCATCTATTTGTGAAGTGCACCAGTTTGTCCTGCAGCAAAGCAGCCCCACAACATGATGCTGCCACCCCCGTGCTTCACGGTTGGGATGGTGTTCTTCGGCTTGCAAGCCTCCCACTTTTTCCTCCAAACATAATGATGGTCATTATGGCCAAACAGCGCTATAGGCTACAGTGCACAGAGAACATTTCTCCAAAAAGTATGATCTTTGTCCCCATGTGGAGTTGCAAACCGTAGTCTGGCTTTTTTTATGGTGGTTTTGGAGCAGTGGCTTCTTTCTTGCTGAGCGGCCTTTCAGGTTATGTCGATATAGGACTTGTTTTACTGTGGATATAGATACTTTTGTGCTTGTTTCTTCCAGCATCTTCACAAGGTCCTTTGCTGTTGTTCTGGGATTGATTTGCACCTTTCCCACCAAAGTAAGTTAATCTCTAGGAGAAGGAACGAAAGCTGTTTAAAGGCACAGTCAGCTTAGTGTATGTAAACTTCTGACCCACTGGAATTGTGATACAGTGAATAAAAACTGAAATAATCTGTCTGTAAACAATTGTTGGAAAAATTAAGTCCTAACCGACTTGCCAAAACTATAGTTTGTTAACAAGACATATGTAGAGTGGTTGAAAAACGAGTTTTAATGACTCCAACCTAAGTGTATGTAAACTTCCGACTTCAACTGTACATACAGACATACATACACATACACATAGATACATACATACAGTGGCTTGCAAAAGTATTAATCTCCCTTGGCATTTTTCCTATTTTGTTGCATTACAACCTGTAATTTAAATAGATTTTTATTTTTATTTTTATCAGTACAGCTGGGTAAAGTCTGCCGAACTTGGTGTCTAGAGCAGTGTAGATTTTTATTTGGATTTCATGTAGTGGACTTACACAAAATAGTCCAAATTGGTGAACTAAAATGAAAAAAAAACCTTGTTTAAAAAATGTCTCATGCATATGTATTTGCTATGAAGCCCCTTAATAGGATCTGGTGTAACCAAAAAATGGAAAGAATATGGCACCACAACAAACCTGCTAAGAGAGGGCCACCCACCAAAACTCATGGACCAGGCAAGGAGGGCATTAATCAGAGGCAACAAAGAGACCAAAGATAACCCTGAAGGAGCTCCACAGCGGAGATTGGAGTATCTGTCCATAGGACCACCTTAAGTCATACACTCCACAGAGCTGGGCTTTACGGAAGAGTGGCCAGAAAAAAAGCCATTGCTTGAAGAAAACCACGCTTGGTGTTCGCCAAAAGGCATGTGGAAGACTCCCCAAACATATGGAAGAAGATACTCTGATCAGATGAGACTAAAATTGAGCTTTTTGGCCATCAAGGAAAACACTATGTCTGGCGCTAAACCCAACACCTCTCATCACCCCCGAGAACACCATCACCACAGTGAAGCATGGTGGTGGCAGCATCATGCTGTGGGGATGTTTTTCATCGTCAGGGACTGGGAAACTGGCCAGAATTGAAGGAATGATGGATGGTGCTAAATACAGGAACATTTTTGAGGGAAACCTGTTTCAGTCTTCCAGAGATTTGAGACTGGGACGGAGGTTCACCTTCCAGCAGGACAATGACCCTAAGCTTACTGCTAAAGCAACACTCGAGTGGTTTAAGGGGAAACATTTAAATGTCTTGGAATGGTCTAGTCAAAGCCCTGACCTCAATCCAATTGAGAATCTGTGGTATGACAAAGTCTTTTTGTATTTTTTCTTGTTTGTTTCACAAGAAAAAATATTTTGCATCTTCAAAGTGGTAGGTGTGTTGTGTAAATCAAATGAAACAAACCTACAAAAAATCCATTTTAATTCCAGGTTGTAAGGCAACAAAATAAAAAAAATGCCAAGGTGGGTGAATACTTTCACAAACCACTGTATACACATTTTTTTATTTTTATTAAATAAGTAAATAGGAAAACAAACCCAGTAAAATTCAACATTTGTATAAATGTAACCCTCTGTTGAACATCCTAACAAGCCAGAACACAGAAAATTGACTGGTAAACGCTCGGTAATTAATACCCGTCCTGCATAGCTGCAGTGTTCGCTCGGCTATACAACCTGCAAACCCGTGCCATCCGCCACCAAGCACCAGGGCAGACCAACCAGTCAAATAGTAAAGAATAATACACATGGTCCTTTGGGAGTATAAACTTGTATGTATTAAACATGCTCAGATTATGTTAGTAGGGTATCCAATTAAGGCATGGAAAGAGAGCTCAGTGGCTAGCCTTAGGTAGCGACTAGGCTAATTACCGCGCCATCTAAATACTGCGCCATCCAGCACCGTGACAGTACAGCCACAGCTAGTTGGTAAAAGGTAATTGTGCCATGTACTGTAAATAAAATACTATTCAAACTATATTGTCCTTGTGAGAACATGTCACCCTATACATACCATCATTGTTCATAACATTAAGTTACTGGATGAATAATTGTAATTTCTTTTGGCAGCAGGGTGGAGGCACATTTCTAATCAAGATATGACTTCACTAGTTGGTCCTTGGTCGCGTTACCACGGCTAGTGCAGGGTCACAGTGTGAGCCCACAATGGTTAGTTAGTATTATGTCGCTTGTCCTCCTGTGGATGTGGGTGTGCGACAATGTATTCTTTGGCCTTGGTTGGGTATAAGAATGTCTTCTGCTCGCCGAAGGGAGTAGGGTTCTTCAGTACAGCTGGGTAAAGTCTGCCGAACTTGGTGTCTAGAGCAGTGTAGGAGCCCCCTCACCTCGTTGAAGGCTGATCTCTTCTTCATGACTGCTGCGGTGTAGTCCGGGTAAATGTGAATATTCCGGCAGCCGTGGGTGATGGGAGACGCTGGAGCTGCCTTATGGAAGACATCCTCCTTCTCCTGAAGGTAATGGAATTTAACTACTATGGGTCTGGGCGGCTCCCCATTCTTTGATTCTGACTGTATGCTTCTGTGCACACGGTCATGGGTGGTGGCGTAAACGAGGCCTAGAATTTCCTGTAGCTGTTTAGCTATGGACAGGGTAGGCCGCATTCCGCCTACGGTCTCAAGTCCCTCTCTCACGCAGAAAATGCAACAGTTCCCCCGGCGCTGTCTGTTCTCTAGGTCCTCAACCTTGGAAGTGAGTTTGACGACATCTGATGATAGCCGGGTGACTTGCTCTTCCAGTGTCACCACTTTGTCGGAGTAAATATTTGCGCCATCTTCCAGGCTATACAGACGGGTGTCATGTCTCGCCAAGTCTTCGTTAACGGAGTCAATCTTTATGTTGACCTCGGTGGTGAGAATAGCTATTTGTGCGGATAGGTCAGTGGATAATGACTCCACCTTAGCCAGCACAGTCTGTTCAGATTTAATGATTTAATGATAAATTGGGTTCGATTCCAAATTAAATGTTACAAAATGAACATGGCGGGGGAGTTGCTGGTCAAGTATTAATAGTAAATTGTTCGCCCTGGATAGGAGCACCGAGAAAACGTGTCTTCACATGTTGCTGCTCACCACCTCCCCCCCAAACTGAGAAACTTTAACGCAAGGGGGAAAACATACTCATAATATTCCCCCAAAAACTGAAATCAAAGCTCCAACAAAAACCTCAGTCTTATTCATGTCTACTCTACTTTGTAGATCCCTACAAAGGCTCTGGGGCCTGAGAGGAGGGGGGAACTTCTTCTGAGAGGATTCCCTACAATGTTTTTTCGGCTGTGAAGTCCTTGAGATCCAAAAACCTTTTAGCTGCATTCACAATGATATCCAGTTTCTTAGAGTTCTTGTTAGCTTGGCCAGTATAATTTATCATCTGCGCAATAAATGCAAAAAGTCCTGCTGTAACTGCTGAACAACATTCTCAGCATGCTGCAGGGACATCCACTGCCATGTCTTAATTATCTCCATTCGGTCCTTCAACTTTTTCCACGGCTTACTTCTTACACTTGCAACATTGTAGTGGGTTTAGCACATACACTTTCAAACCGTATCTCACATACCCCATCATTACGTGTTGGGAGAACGTCATGAAACAGCACTAAAACCAATAGGCTTTCATCCCTTTTTCCATCCACAATACGAGCCAAATTACGCTTCCCTGTGTTAGTACTAGGGACACTATGTCACTTCTTAAAGTATCCCTGTTGATACTGCCCCCAAAAGGTCTGTTAAGTCAGTGCACAGAATTATGTCTCAGAGCCATCTGTACATTGTTCATATTTTATCTGTGTGAGGAAATATCACTCATCTCAATGAATACCAAAGATTGTACCTTTACTGTTATCTATATGAATACTTTCACTGACATGAACAATTCCTTAAATTGAACAATTTCTTGAATTTGAAATCATATGGTTTTGGGCACACGTTTAGCAATTACACTGGAACTTCCATGGTTGAAGTATTCTTCACTTTTCTTCTGGTACTTAAATGGTTTAACACTTTTGCTGTTTAATGCTACTGTCTCTGATGTACCCGTAATTGCATTTTGTGCAGGCTATGCATTTTCTCTTCTCCGTTTATCTTCCCTGACATAGCATCAGTGGGGAGCCATCAGTTCCTGACAGAGCTGAGCTGAAGCTGCCAAGGCCCTGTTGAGTGAACTTTGACCTTGGCCAGACCTATCTCCTCTAGAGTGGAACCCCACTGTGAACCTCCTGGCTGGAATTGCCCTGACCTTTTTGCAATTGACCCTTCGGCCTGTATGGACTACTGCGCTATAGGCTACAGTGCACGTGCTTATTAGATCATAAATAAAGGTGAAAAAAATACCCAATATTCTATCAACTCACAAATTTCACTCACATTCCTGCTTAAGTGATTGATACTGCTACCACACGGTTCTCTCTGTACACCAAACCTGCAAAGGTCTGGGGTAAGAGGACACTAAGTTCCAGGGAAGGGAAATCTTAACGGTACAGCATACAATGACATTCTAGACGATTCTATGCTTCCAACTTTGTGGCAACAGTTTGGGGTAGGCCTTTTCCTGTTTTAGCATGACAATGCCCTCGTGCACAAAGCGAAGTCCATACAGAAATAGTTTGTCAAGACCGGTGTGGAAGAACTTGACTGGCCTGCACAGATCCCTGACCTGAACCCCATCAAACACCTTTGAGATGAATTGGAACGCCGACTGCTAGCCATGCCTAATTGCTCCACATCAGTGCCCAACCTCACTAATGCTCTTGTGGCTGAATGGAAACAAGTCCCTGCAGCAACATTTAGAAGAAAGCTTTCCCAGAAGAGTGGAGGCTGTTATAGCAGCAAAGGGGGAACTAACTCCATATCAATGCCCATTATTTTAGAATGAGATGTTCGACGAGCAGGTGTCCACATACTTTTGATCATGCAGTCTACTATGATACTCTGCCTTTGTGCTGCAATGGGAATGAGCAGGATAGAAACTATGTGTGCAAGCAAATACATCCAGAATAGCAGTAGAGGAATGTAGGTGGTACAGTAAAAATTTAATCAGAGGCTCACCTCTACTTAGAACACCTGGTGAGGGGACATGCGTCACGCTGTGGGTCTTTGCTAAACCCTCAGCATGATGCTCCAATTCAAAGCATCGGGGGATGTTTCATCTCTTCGCCGGATTTTTCACTTTTTCTTCTCGGGGTTAAGACTGAAAAGGATGGCATTTTAACATGCCGTCTAGTCACAGCCATGAAGCAGGGATTGGGTGGTATTACGTCTACCGCACTCTTGATTACAATAAAACACTTGTTTGCACACTTTGTTCACAGTAGGGGTCCCCCTATTCTCATCAGGACTGATCCCCACCAACGCAACTGTCTGTCAGGCAGCGATCTCTCTCGTGCGTTGAGTGAGAATGTAAATTGTTGGCATGATGGGAGATACTGCATAGAATTTACTACTAATTGGATGCTTTCATCTGACATGACAGACTGTTCGAATACAGATTAACAGCGTCAGTTCGTGGAAGGGCCGTTCCTGGAATACTGATTCTGCTCACTCGGGGCTATGTTACCCATTTATTGTGGTCCACAGACCTTTATGTTTAATAGCTGTATTCATACATCTCCATCAGGAATTATATTCCAGACGGTCTTATTGTCTGTGGTGCAAGGCCTAAGGCTAAAACAGTATGTGGTACTCAGTTGAAGAAGAGCTACGCTGAACAAAAATATAAAATGCAACACGCAACAATTTCAAAGATTTTACTGAGTTTCAGTTCATATAAGGAAATCATTAAATGGAAATAAAGGCCCTAATCTATTGATTTCACATGACTTGGGAATACAGATATGCATATGTTGGTCACAGATACCTTAAAAAGCAGTAGGGGCGTGGATCAGAAAACCAGTCAATATCTGGTGTGAACACCATTTGCCTCATGCAGCGCAATACTTCTCCTTCACATAGAGTTGATCAGGCTGTTGGTTGTGGCCTGTGGAATATTGATCAGGCTGTTTGAAGTTGCTGGATATTGGCAGAAGCTGGAACACGCTGTTGTACACGTCTATCCAGAGCATCCCAAACATGCTCAATCTGTGACATGTCTGGTGAGTATGCAGGCCATTGAAGAACTGGGAAATGTTCAGCTTCCAGGAATTGTGTACAGATCCTTGCGACATGGGGCCGTGCATTATCATGAATGGCATGACAACGGGCCTTAGGATCTCGTCATGGTATCTTTGTCCATTCAAATTGCCATTGATAAAATGCAAATTGTGTTCATTGTCTGTAGCTTATGCCTGCCCATACCATAACCCCACCGCTACCATGGGGCACTCTGTTCACAACATTGACATCAGCAAACCGCTCGCACACACGACACCATACACGCTGTCTGCCACCTGCCCGGTAAAGTTGAAACTGGGATTCATCCGTGAAGAGTACACTTCTCCAGCCTGCCAATGGCCATCGAAGGTGAGCATTTGCCCACTGAAGTCGGTTACGACGCCGAACTGCAGTCGGGTCAAGACCCTGGTGAGGACGACGAGCACGAGATGAGCTTCCCTGAGATTGTTTCTGACAGTTTGTGCAGAAATTATTTGGTTGTCTAAACCCACAGTTTCATCAGCTGTCCGGGTGGCTCGTCTCAAACCATCCCGCAGATGAAGAAGCCAGATGTGTAGGTCCTGGGCTGGCATGGTTACACATGGTCTGCGGTTGTGAGGTCAAATTCTCTAAAAAGACAGTGGCTTATGGTAGAGAAATTAACAATAAATTATCTGGCAACAGCTCTGGTGGACATTCCTGCAGTCAGCATGCCAATTACAGACTCCTCAAAACGTGAGACATCTGTAGCATTGTGTTGTGTGACAAAACTGCACATTTTAGAGTGGCGTTTTATTGTCCCGAGCACAAGCTGCACCTATCTAATGATCATGCTGTTTAATCCTCAAGAGTCTAGTGACACACCCGTGTGTCAATTTAAGTAACATAATAACAAAATCCCTATCAAAATCCGTCAGTTTAAGATAGAGATATCCCCTCCACCCCTACTATCCCCTCCACCCCTACTAACCTCTCCACCCCTGATAGCGGTGGAAGGAAATAACGCTGTGTCTCAATCAGCAGCATCCGCCTATGGCGACCTTCCGCATCTGCGGTGGAAGGTAGCCGAGCTACAGCGGTGTTTGTCAGACCATGAGACATTCCCGAAAATCGGTCTTCTCACAAAAATGTCTGTAGCGTCCCAACAGTATGGCCTACTGACTAATATGACCCCATGAACACGATGGTGGCACAGGACTCATCTGAAGGTAACCCATACAAATGAATGGAAGTATGGAGTTAGTTTTGTGCCAACAAAAGTAAGGGGTTAAATATGTATGAAAAAAATAAATAACACATTTCCTGAGCTTTCTTATATCTCCTAGATATAGCACACACTTCAAAATCTTATTCCTTATGATTTATTTTCTGACTGTCTTTTTTGCCATTTATGAATGCGCTATTCAATGCATTTCAATTATTTTTGTATACCTTAAGGGGTCCTAAAATTCAAAATCAAATAGCTAAATGATTCATGGTATTACCATCTTAAAACAATTCCATATGTTTGCTTAGTACCCCCCCCCCCATGCCCCCATGCCCCAACGGCTTAGACTTTCATTATAATCAGCTTCTTGACATGTGTCGCCTGTCAGGTGGATGGATTATCATAGCCTACTCATTACTCGTTTTATATTGTAATTACTTCGCCACCATGGCCTATTTATTGCCTTACCTTCCTTATCCTACCTCATTTGCACTCTTTGTATATAGATTAGTTTTTTTCTACTGTATTTTTGACTGTATGTTTGTTTTACTCCATGTGTAACACTGTGTTGTTGTATGTGTCGAACTGCTTTGCTTTATCTTGGCCAGGTCGCAGTTGTAAATGAGAACTTGTTCTCAACTTGCCTACCTGGTTAAATAAAGGTGAAATAAAAACAATTAACAGGGATGTAAACACATTTCTGCACAAAATTTGAGAGAAATAAGCTTTTTGTGCATATCAAATCAAATCAAATGTATTTATAAAGCCCCCCTTACATCAGCTGATGTCACAGAGTGCTGAACAGAAACCCAGCCTAAAACCCCAAACAGCAAGCAATGCAGGTGTAAAAGCACAGTGGCTAGGAAACTCCCTAGAAAGGCCAAAACCTAGGAAGAAACCTAGAGAGGAACCAGGCTGTGAGGGGTGGCCAGTCCTCTTCTGGCTGTGCCGGGTGCAGATTATAACAGAACATGGACAAGATTTTAAAATGTTCATAAAACAGGCAGAACAGTTGAAACTGGAGAAGCAGCACGGCCAGGTGGACTCGGGACATCAAGGAGTCATCAGGCCAGGTAGGCCTTGAGGAATGGTTCTAATGCTCAGGTCCTCCTCCGAGAGAGAGAGAGAGAGAGAGAGAGAGAGAAGAAGAAAAAAGAAAGAAAGAGAGAGATAATTAGAGAGAGCATACTTAAATTCACACAGGACACCAGATAAGAGAAGAAATACTCCAGATATAACAGACGGACCCATTTCTGTGATATTTTATTTCAGCTCATGAAACGTGAGACCAACGCTTTACATGTTGCTTTGATATTTTTGTTCAGTATATGTTGGGTCTATAGCAAATACCAACACACCTATTAAGATCATTGGTCTCTACACAGTATGCTTCAAGCACATTTTTTTCTCTCAGAACGAGCTGGTGTATATGCTATTGATCATTCATTGACATTCATCTTGTACTGCACACTGTTGGTTCAACAAAGATTTAGCCTCATGAGACATTTGAGACATCCAATTGGAGTTTACTAAATGGAATACTAGAAGCCAGTACATGGGCGTTTCGTCCTTTAACAGAGCTATTCAATCACAACATTGAAGGACCACATCACTGCTGGTTTTTATTCTTTCCTTAAGGTTCCACAGTGTGAAATAATGCTGTGTTGATAACCCATCCACTTAACCCGGAAGCCAGCCACACCAATGTGTCAGAGGAAACACAGTTCAACTGACGACCGAAGTCAGCCTGCAGGCGCCCAGCCCGCCAAAAGGAGTCGCTAAAGCGCGATGAGCCCCCCCCCTCCCCGCCAAACCCTACCCTAAAAATGCCGGGCCAATTGTGCACTGCCCTATGTGACTACCGGTCACGACACAGCCTGGAATCAAACCCAAGTCTGTAGTTATGCCTCAAGCACTGCAATGTGATGCAGTGCCTTAGACCTCTGCTCCATTCGGGAGGTAGGTACTCTTCTGTTTTTTATAGTATTTGCTTGTGTACATCAGCAGGGGGCAATGTTCTCATATAATACAACTGAATCCTGCCATGCCTGTCAGATAGAGCATGGCAGAGAGTTAGCGTGCAGTGCAGAGTTAACTACCCAGCAAAAAAAGATCAAGCTTGCTATTCATTTCATTCATTCATTTTATTTCAATCATGTGATCATCAAAAATGAATTTGCATATTTGTTGATGATCAATGGCATATTGATCATTAAATGTTTACATATCTGTCAGTGCGTCTGTAGTTTGAACATACAGTACCTGTCAAAAGTTTGGACACACCTTCTCATTCAAGTGTTTTTCTTTATTTGTACTATTTTCTACATTGTAGAATAATAGTGAAGACATCAAAACTATGAAATAACACATGGAATCATGTAGTAACCAAAAAAGTGTTAAACAAATCCAAAAATATTTTGTATTTTAGATTCTTCAAAGTAGCGACCCTTTGCCTTGATGACAACTTTGCACACTCTTGGCATTCTCTCAACCAGCTTCACCTGGAATGCTTTTCCAACACATATGCTGCGCACTTGTTGGCTGCTTTTCCTTCACTAAGTGGTTGAGTTCAGGTGATTATGGAGGCCAGGTCATCTGATGCAGCACTCCATCAATCTCCTTCTTGGTCAAATAGCCCTTACACAGCCTGGAGGTGTGTTGGGTCATTGTCCTGTTGACAAATAAATTATAGTCCCACTAAGGGCAAACCAGATTGGATGCCGTATCGCTGCAGAATGCTGTGGTTGCCATGCTGGTTAAGTGAGCCTTGAATTCTAAATAAGTTACCGACAGTGTAACCAGCACAGCACCCCCACACCATAACACCTCCTCTTCCATGCTTCACGGTGGGAACCACACATGCGGAGATCATCTGTTCACCTACTTGGCGTCTCACAAAGACACGGCAGTTGGAACCAAAAATTATAAATTTGGACTCATCAGACCAAAGGACAGATTTCTACTGGTTTAATGTACATTGCTTGTGTTTCTTGGCTCAAGCAATTCTCTTCTTATTATTGGTGTCCTTTAGTAGTCGTTTCTTTGCAGCAATTCGACCATGAAGGCCTGATTCACGCAGTCTCCTCTGAACATTTGATGTTGAGATGTATCTATTACGTGAATGTGGAAACAAGACAATAGTTTTCTATACTGGTTAGTTCGAAGTTGTCCAATGGGATTAAAACATGGCGGTCCTCATGAGAGCCAGTTTTATCATAGCGCTTGATGGTTTTTGCGACTGCACTTGAAGAAACTTTAAAAGTTCTTGAAATTTTCCGGAGTGACTGACCTTCATGTCTTAAAGTAATGATGGACTGTTGTTTCTCTTTGCTTATTTGAGCTGTTCTTCTCCACCGCCTTTTCAGTACCACCACTGCTAGAAAAAATATACTGTAGGGGCAACACTGAGTTACCATTTATAACTAGGCTTTTTAAAGGCACATTTCACTTAAAAATCTAAAGTTTGTCTTATTTTCAGAACTCAAAAGTGGTCTTCTGTCAACAAATGTTTCCACCCTAGACCATCTGTTTTGTAGATCCAGCTGTTTGCAAACAATCCAAAATGAATTGAAAAAATTACCACCAAATACCACCAAAAAATGCTTATCTAAAGACTAAAGTTCTTGGTGTTAAAATAGATTGTAAACTGTCATGTTCAAAGCATATTGATTCTATTGTTGTAACGATGGGGAGAGGTTTGTCTGTGATACAGAAATGCTCTTTTTAACATCACATGCAACCTAACAAGTCCTGCATGCTCAGGTTTTGTCGCATCTTGACTTTTTTCCAGTTGTATGGCCAGGTGTGGCAAAAAAGGACTTAGAAAAGCTTTAGCTGGCCCCGAACAGAGCAGCACATCTGGCCCTCAAATGTACACAGAGGGCCAATGTCAATAACATGCAGGTTAGTCTTTCCTGGTTTAAGTTGGAGGAGAGATTGACTGCATCACTGCTGGTCTTTGTTATAAGTATTGACATGGTGAAAGTACCAAATTGTCTCTTCAGCCAGTTAACACACAGCACAAAAAAGTATACATACCCAACAAGACATGCAGTCAGGGGTCTCTTCACAGTCCTGTCCCCAAGTCCAGAACAGAGGCTGGGAGACGCACAGTACTATAGAGAGCAATGACTACATGGAATTCTCTTCCACCTCAGGCAAGCAATAAAATCTGTTTAAAAAAAACATAAAATAACGCCTCAAGGAACAATGCGGACTGTGGGTATACACACACTTCTTAGTATTATTCATTTTTTTATTTTTATTTGATCTTTCTTATTATTATACATTTTTTAAATAGTCGTATTGTTCGTAGTATAAATTTGTGTTGCTGTTCCTGTCCATTAGTGTTCTGTATTTGATCTGTTATATGTTTTGTGTGGACCCCAAGAAGAATAGGTACTGCTTCTTCAACAGCTAATGGGGATCCAAATAAAAAAAAATACAATTACTAATTTGTAGTTGAGGCATATAGCATGATGTTCTAACTGTTTGCATGCGAAGAGGACTCTTGACATTGTACTACTGTTGAGATCTGAAAAAACCTGACAAACTTTGATACAAATTGTTAAAGGGGCGTTACACTCAAAAATTAAAAGATCAATTGTCAGGTTGAATACAAGAAGATGCCGAAACGTTGGTGGTTTACCCATAGACATTACTGGGAGCTTATACATTGTGTGTGACTATCGTTATGCTATAGCCTACAGCTTACTCATCGTTAATCAACACCTCTACAAACTTTTTTGGGGTGTGCACCAGCTCATGCTTTTTACAAGATAAATGCACACCCTATGCAATTGATTGCGTAGAGCCAGCTGTATGCCTCAACACCAACAGGAAAAGAGGAACGCCATATGATTTCCAGATCTTATTTGGTGCTTATCTTTTCTTATTCATTTGGGGTTTTTGCATATAGGTGTATCTACACAATTAATGCCCTGGGATGTGGACTTAAAGGGATAGTTCATACAAATTACAAAATTACATATCGGTTTCCCTACGCTGTAAGCAGTCTATGAACAACATAAGACAGCAATCCATGCTTGGGTTTTGTTTATCTGGTCACTGTCTCCTTTTTAGCTTTCATAGCACAAAACCAATGTAAGTGAATATCCCTGATATTAAAATGTTTCGCTTTTCATTTCCAAATCATCTTCAAGTAGCTTTATTGAGCTATACAATCAATTGTTGACACCTTTGGGATGATTTGGACATGGAATGCGAAAATGCTTATATCCAGGATACCCCCTTGCATTGGTTTTGTGCTATAAAAGGCTAAACAAAACCAAAGCATAGAATGCGGTCTTACCTTGTCCAATGACTGATGCAATTTGGGTGAACTATCCCCATAAGACTACTTTTGAGGTATCAAAACATCCGACAGACTTAAAATGTTTTGAGTGTAATGCCCATTTAGGGGTTGTGTAGTAATGTAGTAGTCTAATAAACAGAACAATTGTATTAATCTAAACGTCGTGTTATTAAGATTGGCAGATAAGGAAAGAGGGCTGCATCAGAAGCCAGGGTGGAAAAGCATAGAGAGTAACTGTACAGAAATCCAGAGCTCTTTGAGGAGTACAGAAGAAAGGAAAAAGAGGTATATAGAGAAAAGTTGCAGACAAGAGTGTTATTGCTGACTCCCTTGTCCTTACAAAAGTGTTTGGTAACAATGCACAACATTGCTTTTATACCTGTGTTGTAACCAGTGCTCTTTTAATAATGTTCATTGGTAGCACTGTTTTTCATTGGTAGAAAAGTTAAGAGCACCACATACAATTTAGAAGCACCAGAAAAAAATATTTTTAAATTGATTGAGATATAGGCTACATTGCGGCTATGTGAATCCTACTTACTTTTGAAGCTCATCTCCTGAAGAAGATAGCCATTTTACTTTCTTTCTGTGCCACCAAATGTTTGCATATACTGTTACCAAGTTGTTAGTAGGGCTGCACGATATGGGCAAAAAAATCATATTGTGATTTTTTAACCAAAGATTGCGATTTGACTTGCGTTATAGATCAGAACACTTGGGTGAACTGTTGTAATCATAGAAATATATTGATTATTCTAATTCTTTGGTTAGTGTTGTTTGGCATGACAACAAATGAAAAAGCCAGGTAGGAGTTATGATAGGGCAGGAACCAAAGTGTTGATTGATGTTTCCCAGGGGACCCATATCACGTTTGAATAGCATTTAAATAAAGATTTTAGAATAGGCTATCTGATTCAGAACATGCCATTGCACAAACAACATGCTGATCTACACCACCACTTGTAGCAACCTGTATTAGAGCTAATGTTTGCTTTGCCCTAGCTAGTGCATTTAGCTAAATGGCATTTAGCTAGCCAGCTAGCTAGTTAGCAATTAGCATTATTTTAGACATCGGTTGTAACACTGTACGCCTGCACTAGTAAAACTGTAATCATGTTATTGCATTGTAATCGCATGCTAATGGAGTTTAGATGTGTATGTAATTACACAAGAAGAATAGGGAAGAGCTGGACAGTGGTCGGGAGTTAATGATACATTTGTTGTGATGATTAAATCATTGCTTAATGCTTCAGATTGTTCATATGTTAAATTTTTTAACCATTTTTTGCTCTTGATGAAGCACTGTTTTCTCATTTGCTCATTACCATAATTGCAGTCTCTCATCTACTATAACATGGATCTCATTACCAAAATCAATGATAAAATATTCCTAGAATAATATTACAGAATTCAAACTATTTGAGCTGTGCATAAAATGTGTAATTTGCTCTTTATATTTGTGTACTTTATAAATAATAATAATAATAAGAGTTTAAAACATAAATAATAAACAGTCCAGGTTATGAACATGCCACACATTACAGTAATGAGAAATGATTAAAATGGAAATATATTTAAAATCAAAATGTCCTTTTTTTTAATAAAATATATATTTTTGTAACTCTTCAGTATCTTAGGCAATAATTTAAAAAAAGTACATTTTCACCTTCCTTTGTTTGTTTTTTAACTTTACAAGTGTTACGGTAATGAGATTGGAAAATGTGTAAAAAATCTATAAATCTGAACAGTTAAGATGATTCATTTAACATGGACAATAATTAGTGATGGTATTTAATCCATTACAAAATATGCTGTTTTCAAAATGTACCAAGAGTAATACCAAGTAAAGTAAAAGACCATCGATGGAGTTTTAGGAGTAGATGACCACAGTACGGTGACACTTTCTGTAGACTGCAATTACACTGATACAGCAAAGGATGGATAACATCTCAGATGGATGAAAGAGAATAGATTAATACATTTAGTAAATGAAAGAGGGCAGGGAGATCGAGCGAGAGGCATTTGATTCATGGCAAATAAATTAATTTAATAAGCCTATCAGCCCCCTGATGTATTGCATTTAAACTTTTATTTGGTGAATAATTTCATAAATTATGCTCTTAGTTCATCACTCAGTTAGACATTTAAATATACAAGACATTTAATACACATAGCGAAGAGCCTGCTGAGAAACAACACCACAGTCATTTTGTATGGTGCTAATTCAAAGGTATGCTTGAGCATCCACAGGTAAAACACACAGAGAGAGTCAAAGGCTGAGCATGTGTAATCAATATAGGGATAAATAGTTAATAGAAACACAGATGTTATAAGTGAGACATCTTCTACCAATTAATATTTACTTAATCATTTGGACAATAAAACATTAATATGAAAATGAATGAATTCTTATGCAATGGGAGAAGAAAAAAAACTGGACATTAATTCTGACATGTTCGACGCAAGGAAAAATAGGCATTAATACTTGCTATTATGTGCAAGGTTTATTTTTTGCTTATAGGTCACGCCTTGTTGAATGTGATTTGTAATTCTATTGTTGTGGTAGAGAAAGAGGCATCCCTGTTTGGGTCTTCCTGTGTTTGACTGTATTCATGTACTGAAGTTGATCAGGGATTCTCTTTGTATAGGCTTCTCTCCCTGCACAACTTAACAGGCCAGACACAAAGAGAGAGAAAGAAAGAAAGAAAGAAAGAAAGAAAGAAAGAAAGAAAGAAAGAAAGAAAGAAAGAAAGAAAGAAAGAAAGAAAGAGAGAGAGAGAAAGAGAGAGAACCCTTGATGAGGTGCAGAAGAGGGAAACCAGCACATTCATTCGGTTATAACCAACCTTTTTCAAAGCATTCTCAGCGAACTGGATCATCAATGCTCCAGCTAGAGGCACAGAAAACAGCCACACTGCACATTGGGAAAGTGAAATGCCATATGTTGTCATCATATTTTGTGTGTTAGGACTCTAAGGTCTAGTGTTACTCTCAACAATATGAGTGTGAATCCGTGGCAGAGAGCCAATCTAAATAAAATAATATATCTGCTGCTAATGAGAGCAAGAGCAAAAGAGAAAGGCATATTTACAGACGAAAAGGAGGAATAGAGAGGATTAGGAGTGGATATATATGTAGCCTCCCACTAAGACAAGCATGTCCTGCTGTGGAGTGCCCTGTAGATGGCAGGGCAGGGGGTGGAGAGGACTGGGGAGTTCCCTGTGGGTGGCAGGGCAGGGGACAAGGGATTAGTCTAACATGGGGCTGTTTAGAATGGAAGTGACTGACAGGCAAAGACAAAAAGTTGTTGGGAGAACACATGCAAAATGTCAACTATTGTTGTGATGGCGACAGTGATGTTGATGGATAGGGGTGATGGTGATGATAGTAGTGAGGGTGAGGGGGATGATGATGATAGTCTTGGTGGCTGGCTTTATGCTGCTGTAGGCTACTGAAAGTGTGTTCTATTTAACCTGTGTTTGTGTGTCACAGGAAAACATTTATTATGAGAAGCTCCATTCCATATTCTGAAAACAATTGGCTTTGATGTTCAACAGAATAACACTCAAGGCAGTTCAGATGGTTATTTTAACTCACTAATAAGAGATGATGAAGTTAAGACTTTGCCCTTCTGGGAAATTGCCGCAATGAAACCTAGCGGCAGCCTCATGCATATTCATGAGATGTTGATGGTTATCAAGTCATCACAATCAAAACAAACATCCAGGGCCATCGTTATTGGTTTCTAAATTACACGGCACCAGGAAATAGGACCAAAACAGCTTGGCACCAGATGGAATACTCAAAGCACTGTGAAATTTGACAAGGAAAACCATGTGTTTTTATTAGGGAGACTTCTATTGGTCTGTGTTGATCAGAAAAATATATATTACTGATGAAAACATACAGAACCTTTGGAGAATGTGTTGTTTAGGGGTCCAAATGTGTTGTTTAGAGATGATAGCAAGTATTTTTTCTCAGCATGTCAATTTAATTGAATCGAGTTATTGGGATAACAAATAGAAAAACAACAACTCAAATATCAAGGTTTTGACATGCATCAACATTGGTCTGAATTTGACCAATTGGACTACAAAAGTATGATTTGAAAGGTCATTGTTATTATAATGGTTACAGATAATGCCACACATAAACCAGAAACAAGCATATGTGGTTAAACTTCAGTGTACCCCAACATTCTTCCTACTGAACTAGTAGGTGTTTAGATCTAAAGTCCAACTTTCCTAATTGGAGCAATTACTATGCTGAAGGGAACACATTTTGGCTGGCTTTGAAACAGGTCCAGAGATGTAAAACCATATCCTTATTATCAAATCAAGGTAATAATAGGCTTGATTTAGATTGGCAATGCGAATATTAACAATTTTACGGAAAGTAATGATAGTATACGATACACGATTTGCCTATTTTCCCACATGGAATATAGGCAATTGAAAATACTGTTACTTATTGAAAGTACACTTACTGATTTTGGCCAAGGCCAGTACTGCTGTCCGGAAATAGTACAGTAGATAAATAAATAAATAAAATGACTGAAAATCCATTATTTCTGTGTGTGGAGGTTTTACAGCGGAATAGCGGTGACATCATTGTTCCAACATGTTGTAAAATCTCCCTCACTATGCCTCTAACAGCTCCTTTAATCGTATCAATCAGACCATTTAGGTTTTTCCTGCAGTCTTCAAAGCTTGTCGGGATGACCACCCTACCAATTACTGCTCAGCCATGCCGCAGGGCTTCATACACCAACACCACACAGAACACATCGTAGAGTCAGAAGTACATTCAGAAATACACTCTCCACTCAAAACATACAGTGACAGGTTTTTTACTAACACAGGTCTTAAATGACAGTTCCATTTGGATAACACAAAATTATCATACATGGACTTCACTGTATGTAATATAATAACGTCACATTGGTAGTTTTTAGTGAAGGGAAGTGGCTCATCCAGGTTAGAGGTATGCTACAGTAAATGTATTCAACTCATACATTGTCTGCTTATAAAGTCAGAGCTATTTAATGTGAAACGGAATGATTCTGCACAGTGTATATAGTGAGTATGAAGGTACTTCTCATGATAAAATACGCCATTTTCAATTAACCAAAACCACCTGTGAAACAGTCTGTTTGGCTGGATAATGAAACAAATCGTCATGGTGACACAGAGGCAATGAGGATGAAGTAGGAGGATGTGCCCTGTTTCCCTCACTGTCTACCAGTGTGTGTATGTTTCAGTGTGTGGGTTTCAGTGTGTGTACAGTCTCCTCAGTTACCCAGAGGGATTACCAAGGGAGAGGATTCCTGAGATTCCTGTTTCATAAATTACTGCTTCTTGGGTCATTTCCAGGAGGAAAAATAGGCCTGTGTCGTGTTTAATTCTCCTATAGTACCTTCAGAAATAGAGAATCTCTTCCCAAGCAGGATCCCAGCTCACCTTTGTTTGACATTCTGTAAGAATAATTACTAGAAAACTTAACAACTTCCACTCTGGGCCATTTTCAATCAAACTCGCACTGCAGAAAAATCGTATGATTTCTATTTACATAGAAATGTGTTTGGTTTTATTTTAAATTGCCTGAAACCCAACCTGTTAGCAGCTCAATTAATTAAATCCAACTGGTATTGCAATTTTGACACAGTAGCTCAACCTTCATCACAGAGAGGTTTTGGATAATATAAAACTCTAATGTGTATATTTCAAATTATGAAGACTGTTTTTTGCTCATTAAGATGAGTTTTGAAATTAAATTCAAATAAAAGAAGTGTCATGAATATTGGCTTAAAGGGACATTTCAGAAATGTCCTACTTAATATTCATCAACTCAAGCACCAACCCAACAACAACAAATGGCATGTTTCTACAGTACCAGTCAAAAGTTTAGACACACCTACTCATTCAAAGGTTTTTCTTTATTTTAATATTTTCTACATTGTAGAATAATAGTGAAGACATCAAAATATGAAATAACACATATGGAATCATGTAGTAACCAAAAAAGTGTTAAACAAATCAAAATATATATTAGATTATTCAAAGTAGCCATCCTTTCTTTGCCTTGATGACAGCTTTGCACACTCTTGGCATTCTATCAACCAGCTTCACCTGGAAAGCTTTTCTCTTTGCTTATTTGAGCTGTTCTTGTCATAATATGGACTTGTTTTTTTACCAAATAGGGCTATCTTCTGTATACCACCCCTACCTTGTCACAACACAACCGATTGCCTCAAACGCATTAAGAAAGAAAGAAATTCCCCAAATAAATGTTTAACAAGGAACACCTGTTAATTGAAATGCATTCCAGGGGACTAACTCTTGAAGCTGGTTGATAGAATGCCAAGATTGTGCAAAGCTGTCATCAAGGCAAAGGGTGGCTACTTTGAAGAATACAAATATAAATTATATTCTGATTTACTTAACACTTTTTTGGTTACTACATGATTCCATATGTGTTATTTCATAATTTTGATGTCATTGAGCTGTTCTCAGAGTCATGGGATGATAATTCTCTTTAGCTCCATGCTCGTAGAATTGAGAGCCCAACCTTCTCACATAACATGGTTTATGTAAGTGATGTGAGATCACTTTTCCATCCTTGAATGAGACAGTGACTATACCCAAAGGGAATGTTTTAACTCTGTAGGAAGGCTGCATGGAAAGACAGTCTCTCAGGTGCCATGTCAATCATAGCAGGAATCATGGTCTGACATCCATTTGACATGTGTTTGCATTTTCTCAATTTCCCTCCATTTTGGAGAGCAGATCTACTCTATGATAATGTCCTGGAGTCAAACTCTAATACCCTTGGTGCCCATAGATTCATCCTGTGATTCCTCCTTTGAACTACAATTTATGACAGGAAAGTCCTCATTTATTTTTGTCCAATAGCTATGCACATTTGAAGCACACAATAATAATAGTATTAATAAATAACTAACTGAATTTAAATTATTTCAGTAATTATAACACCAACACTAAGAGTCCAGATTATTTTGTGCAAAACATGTAATTATAGAGGCATTATTTCAGGGTAACTACAGGGAAAGGATTTATGTCATTACAACGTACCAGGCATCTTATAATAGTCTGTAGCCTAATACCTGGCTAATTTCTAACTAAACATATGAGATCAAAAGTGGTAAGTACATCCACAACTGTAACTTATTACTAGCTTGTTACAGTAATTACAAAGGTTATTCATCTGCAGTTACTCAGCTATAAGTCAACTTAGTTGAACTCCGCCTCATTTTTGCTAAATATGTAGATCAACAACAAATATTTTATTTTATCCGTTGGTCAGAGGAGCCATGTGAAAACTTGGATGTTTCATATTGATATTTCATATGAAATTCTTATTCATAACGAGAGGTTTAAGGTCTGAACCGTGCTTCAGCATACACTCAGTAGATACATGTGTATCCTTCACACGGGAGAAGCTCTCAGTGGTAGGAGTCAAGGTTCATTACTTTTCCATTCCCATACAGTTGTCTCCTCTACAGAGGCCAACATATGATATATACCGCACTCTGCTTTGATTCCCTGTAAGCATAGAAGGTGGTAATAATCTATTGCACATTTTAACTCTTAAAAGGCAGAAAAGAAGAAGACACACCTGTGGTAAGCCAGCCAAAGGAAGGAACACACTATCTGTCTGAAAGTGACACACTAGAGACAATTGAAAACAATTATTTTTGGACAGAACACCAATGGGAATGTCAGGTAATATCAAGACCTTTATTTTTGAGACCATATGGTTTTGATATATCATCATGGCTGCAAAATCTTTTTTAAAGGACGTCATGTATAACATTTATATAAAGCAATTATGTTATAATGTACTGTATAAGGAAAAACATGCCATGGATTCAAATTCTTGCTCTCTCTGACAATTTCCCTCTAGCAAGCACTTGCCACGAAACAAAAGACAGTATTTCAGTCCCCAATAAGTGCTTCTCTGCATTTACAGTGAGGTCTGAAATTATTGACACCCTTGATAATTATGAGAAAAATACAGCCGCACACAAGCCTAAGATCACCAAGCATCGGCTGGAGTGGTGTGAAAACTCGCCGCCATTGGACTCTGGGGCAGTAGAAACGCGTTCTCTGGAGTGATGAATCACGCTTCACCATCTGGCAGTCCGACGGACTAATTTGGGTTTGGTGGATACCAGGAGAACGCTACCTGCCCCAATGCATAGTGCCAACTGTAAAGTTTGGTGGAGAAGGAATAATGGTCTGGGGCAGTTTTTCATGGTTTGGGCTAGGCCCCTTAGTTCCAGTGAAGGGAAATCTTAACACTACATACTTTTGGTAATGTAGTGTATATTGTATGCACAACAAAAATAATAGGGGAATTTTATTATTTTATAATAATTCAAGTATAATTTTTGTTTTTAAAGGTAGTGGTCAAAATTATTGACACCCCTGTTTTCAATATCTCACTTTGTGAAGATAACGGCACTGAGCCTTTTTCTAAAATGTTTTATGAGTTGGAGAACACATTTGGAGGGATCTTAGACCATTCCTCCACATAGAATCCTTCCAGATTATTTGATATCCTTCGTCTGCGCTTGTGGACTGCCCTCTTCAATTCATAACCCATGTTTTCAATGGGTTTCAAGTCCGGAGACTGAGATGGCCAGTGCAAAATGTTGATTTTGTTGCCAATTAACATTGTCTTAGTGGATTTTGATGTGTGCTTGGGGTTATTGTCTTGCTGGAAGATTCACTTTTTCTAAAACACCCTGAGGGGCTAATCAGGATGGCCTACTTTTCCTGTCTTCCTTTTTAAGCCCTCGTGATGGATTTTTGTATTTTATTCTAATCCTCTGAATTTTCATGAGGAGTGAGGAGACCGAGACAGGTCTTTAAATTAAGGTGTATTTTGGAAACAATGTGCATATTTTAAAGAACACACACTGAGATTTACGTATACAACCAGTAAGAAGTTGGATGATCTCATGAACAAGCTGGGAAATGTAGATACATTTGTTTTTCAGGGGCAAGTCAAGGACATATTTTGTCATGCTTTTAAATGATTTGGTCTGTGTGGGTGGCGAACCAAACCTATATTATCTATAATCTGGGGGGCACTGATGTCTGTCTTATAAATCTTGTTCATCTCAATTCTGGAATTCTGTGGAATCCCAATTTTTATGCCATTGTGTCAATAATTTGCTTAACATACAGTAGTAAGGTAATAAGATCCCTGGGAGCTATTGCAACAGTGACCAAACCACAGTAATTGTGACTCAAATCCTTTTTGACACTCATCTTGTGTTTAAGGCCAGTCCCAGAAAGCATATTCCTTGGGTGTATAATTCCCCCTACACTCTGCCAGCACAATGTTCTGTGTCATGCTCATCACGACACAACGCATTTGTCAGACACTCTCCACCGCGTTTCCTCCATCAATCAGCCTGTGTTTGTGTAAACATTCAGAGTGGCCAGGCACATGGAAATACAGCTGTCAATGGACTACAATTACAGTTACAGCGTACACAACAGCAGTTTACACAATGACAACACCACTCAAAACAGAACAAGTTTGCTAAGCCAAGAGAGATAAACTGTTGCCACTGGGAAGTTGGATAGTAAAACGAAAGGAGGATGCCATAACAAGATATCCAATTGACTGACATTAGTGTCAGGTCGTATGTGAAGGCTGTTGGGCACACAGTTACAGAAATGTCACGTAGTGCACAATACTTTACATGGTTACATGGTGCCAGAACATGTCCAGTACCCAAGAGCAGAATTTGCATAATAGTTGCTAGCTCTGGGTGACTGGTGCCCTCACTATAATCATTGCTAAATGGCTTCAAATAAAATCAAATTGTATGTCACATGCACCGAATACAACTAGTGTAGACTTCACCGTTAAATGCTTGCTTAGTGTGAAAAGCTGTCATCAAGGCAAAGGGTGGCTATTTGAAGAAATTAAAATATAAAATATATTTTGATTTGTTAAACACCTTTTTGGTTACTACATCATTCCATATATGTTATTACATCGTTTTGATGTCTTCACTATTATTTTACAATGTAGAAGAAAATAGGAAAATTAAGAAAAACCCTTGAATGACTAGGTGTTCTAAAGCTTTTGACCAGTAGTGTAAGTTAAATGCATTGGATACAAAACACACACTGGTATATTATAAAGGAGAACATATCCAATTTAATTATATTGATTAATATCAAACAAGAATATACAGCGCATTCGGAAAGTATTCAAACCCCTTACTCACAACCTTATTCTGAAATGGTTTAAATTGTTTTCCCACTCCTCAACCTACATACAATATCCCATAATGACAAAGCAAAAACAGGTTTCTAGACATTTTTGTAAATTTATTAAAAATAAAAACAGAAATACCGATTTTACATAAGTATTTAGACCCTTTGCTTTGAGACTCAAAATTGTGTCACGATCGTCGACAGAATTGGACCAAGGCGCAGCGTGCATGGTTGAGTGAAACATATTTATTTGTTGAACTCACCAAAACAAAAGAAAGAACACAATGACCGTAACACAGGTATGGCACACACAGGTACAACTACAAACCTAAATATCCCACAACACAGGTGGGGGACTAAACAACCTAAATAGGATTCACAATTAGAGACAACGACTAACAGCTGCCTCTAATTGGGAACCCAAACCAACCAACATAGAAACACAAAACATAGACCAAAACACCCCTGATCACATCCTGACCAAAACACAAATGAGCAGCCAAAAGGGCTACCTATGGCCAGGTCGTGACAGTACCCCCCTCCAAAGGCGCGGACTCCGACCATGACCAAAAGTCACTGGGGGGGTATCTCGGGTGGGTCCTCGCCTTTGGCGGCGTCTCGGTCTTGGGGCGTGCCCGCCCGAGAAGGCGCACTGGAGGCCCGGCACGTGGAGCAAGAACAGTACGTACCAGGCTGGGACGACATCTTAGAGGCCTGGTGCGTGGAACAGGAACAGTCCGTGCCAGGCTGGGACGACACCCTAGAGGCCTGGTGCCTGAAGCAGGAACAGTCCGTGCCGGTCTCTCGATGCGCACGGGGGGCCTGGTGCGCAGAGCAGGGACAGGACGTGCCCGGCTCTCGATGCGCACAGGGGACCTGATGCGTGGAGCAGGGACAGGACGTGCCGGACTCTCGATGCGCACAGGGGACCTGATGCGTGGAGCAGGGACAGGACGTGCCGGGCTCTTGATGTGCACAGGGGACCTGATACGTGGAGCAGGGACAGGACGTGCCGGGGTCTCGATGCGCACAGGGGACCTGATGCATGGAGCAGGGACTGGACGTGCCGGGCTCTGAAGGCGCACAGGGGACCTGGTGCGTGGAGCAGGGACAGGACTTGCCGAGCTCTGAAGGCGCACAGGGGACCTGATGCGTGGAGCAGGGACAGGCCATGCCGGGCTCTGAAGGCACACAGGGGACCTGATGCGTGGAGCGGGAACAGGCCGTGCCGGGCTCTCGATGTGCACAGGGGACCTGATGCGTGGAGCAGAGACAGGCCTTGCCGGGCTCTGAAGACGCACAGGGAGCCTGGTACGTGGAGCAGGAGCAGGTCGTGCCGGGCTCTGAAGACGCACAGGGAGCCTGGTGCGTGGAGCAGGGACAGGCCGTGCCGGGCTCTCGATGTGCACAGGGGACCTGATGCGTGGAGCAGGGACAGGCCTTGCCGGGCTCTGAAGGCGCACAGGGGACCAGATGCGTGGAGCAGGGACAGGACGTGCCGGACTCTGAAGGCGCACAGGGGACCTGATGCGTGGAGCGGGAACAGGCCGTGCCGGGCTCTGAAGACGCACAGGGAGCCTAGTGCGGGAAGCAGGAACCGGCTGTGCTGGGCTCGCGATGCGCACAGGGGACCTGGTGCGGGGAGCAGGAACAGGCTGTGCTGGGCTCGCGATGCGCACTGGGATTCTAGTGAGTGGAGCAAGAACAGGCCGTGCTGGGCTCGCGATGCGCACTGGGAACCTGGTGCGGGGTGCAGGAACAGGCCGTGCTGGGCTCGCGATGCGCACAGGGGATCTGATGCGTGGAGCAGGGACAGTCCGTACCGGTCTCTGAACGAGCACTGGAGACACCGTGCGCTTCACTACATGACCCGGTGCCTGACCAGTGGCACGCTCCCTCCGGTAAGCACGGGGAGTTGGCTCAGGTCTCCAACCTAAACCAGCCAACCTCCCCGTGTGCCCCCAAATTTTTTTATTTGGGGGCTGTCTCTCGGGCTTCCTCGCCAACCGTGTTCCCACATACTTCTCCTCATAGAAGCACCGCTCTGCCGTCGCTGCTTCCATCTCCTCCCTGGGACGGCGATACTCCCCAGCCTTCCTCCAGGGTCCTTCTCCAGCCAGGATTTCCTCCCATGTCCAGCACTCCCGGTTATCTCGCTGCTTGGTCCTTGTTTGGTGGGATATTCTGTCACGATCGTCGACAGAATTGGACCAAGGCGCAGCGTGCAGGGTTGAGTGAAACATATTTATTTGTTGAACTCACCAAAACAAAAGAAAGAACATAACGACCGTAACGCAGGTATGGCACACACAGGTACACACACAACTACAAACCTAAATATCCCACAACACAGGTGGGGAACTAAACAACCTAAATAGGATTCACAATTAGAGACAACGACTAACAACTGCCTCTAATTGGGAACCCAAACCAACCAACATAGAAATACAAAACATAGACCAAAACACCCCTGATCACATCCTGACCAAAACACAAATGAGCAGCCAAAAGTGCTACCTATGGCCAGAAGGTGACAATTGGAGTCATCCTGTGGTCAATTCAATTGATTGTACATGATTTGGAAAGGCACACCTGTCTATTAAGGTCCCACAGTTGACAGTGCATGCCAGAGCAAAAACCAAGCCATGAGGTTGAAGGAATTGTCCGTAGAGCTCCAAGACAGGATTATTGTGAGACACAGATTTGAGGAAGGGTACCAAGACTCTTCCTAGAGCTGGCCGCCCAGCCAAACTGAGCAATCGGGGGAAAAGGACCTTGGTTAGGGAGGTGACCAAGAACCCAATGGTCACTCTGACAGAGCTCCAGAGATCCTCCCTGGAGATGGGAGAACCTTCCAGAAGAACAACCATCGCTGCAGCACTGCACCAATTAGGCCTTTATCGTAGAGTGGCCAGACGGAAGCTACACCTCAATAAAAGGCATATGACAGACCGCTTGGAGTTTGCCAAAAGGCACCTAAATGACTCTCAGACCATGAGAAACAAGATTCTCTGGTCTGATGAAACCAAGATTGAACTCCTTGCCCTGAATGCAAAGCATCAGGTCTGGAGGAAACCTGGCACCAGCCCTACGGTGAAGCATGGTGGTGGCAGCATCATGCTGTTGTGATGTATTTCAGCGGCAGGGACTGGCAGACTAGTCAGGACCGAGGGAAAGATGAACGCAGTAAAGTACAGAAAGATTGTTGATGAAAACCTTCTCCAGAGCACTCAGAACCTCAGACTGGGGCAAAAGTTCACCTTCACAGCATAACAACCCTGAGCACACAGCTAAGACAACGTAGGAGTGGGTTCGGGACAAGTCTCTCAATGTCCTTGAGTGGCCCAGCCAGAGCTAGGACTTGAACCCCATCAAACATCTCTGGAGAGACCTGGAAATAGCTGTGCAGCGACTCTCCAAATCCAGCATGATAGAGCTTGAGAGGATCTGCAGAGAAGAATGGGAGAAACTCCCCAAGAAGACTCAATGCTTTAATCGCTGACAAATGTAACAAAATGTGGAAAAAGTCAAGGGGTCTGAATATTTTCCCGAATGCACTGTATATTCAATTAAATCAATACACCATTGTAACATTATGAATGCCTTTCTCTCTCCTTGCAGGGGATAAGACAGATGAACTGCAGCCCCCAGATGCCCAAGCCTCAAAACCAGAACCCTCGGGAGACATGAACACTTCTCATGTTTAATAAATATGAACCTTTTTATTGTTTTTCCTGTATCTGTGCATTAATCCTTAGAACACAGTCCATGTACAAAATAAGTCAAGTTTCAAGTTTTATTAGTGGTATGTACAGGATACACATAGTCCAACGAAATGCTTACTTGCAGGTTCCTTCTCAACAATGCAACAACATTAAGAAATAATAAAAGATAAGAATATGAACATAAAGTACATGGCTCAGTAAAATAATCCGTTTAGCATCCCCAAGTGAGGGACATCAAGGAGGTTAACATTCGAAAGCTTGTTCCGTACATGAGGGCAAACCAGAGTTTTTTTATACATTGGACAGGAGCTCACATGGATTTTGTTCCAGCCAATTACTAACACCTCATTCAACTAATTGTGGTCTAAATTGTAGACAATGAAAAGTTTATCATGGTGTTTGCTGGGCAGGAATAAAAACTTGCACAGAGCAGTACCGTGGGGCAGAAATCACCCATGTCTATTTTATAATGAGCTACAATAAGATAACAATTCTGCATGCTAGAGAATAATGTGTGAATCGACTTCTAACATAGTGATGCTGCACACTGCTGAATAAACTCCTGACTTATCTCCTGGGATAGGGTGATTTTCCTGGTGGATGGGAGGTTCCCAAGTTCTTTACATCTGTCTGGGTGATGGGGTGGGATGTGCTTCAACCTGAGGAGAACAGAGCAGAAACATAAGGCCAAGGGAGGAGAAATGAATCTCACTGCTCAAAAATGAACCTTTGTTAACGTGCAATGGTTTTGTAAACAGTTTTGCATATTCATAGGCTTGATCAAGTCGTCACTGATTAACTTTGAATTGATTATTCAAAACATTTCTTCATATGCATTGGTGAAACATGAAGTGAGAGGAAAGTAACAAGAAGAAAGTTAACTAATGTTAGGTAAACAGACACTGCATGCATGTATTGACTGATCATGTAAGAATCCACAAATAACTTGGCTGGCTAGCAAGCCCAGTTTGAACAGAACACAGCTAGCTGAATTTCCTACGTTTTTAATCAGATTTTGTTAAAATGTCTTATCTCAAAACCAGTCGAGAATGACTACTCTGTCCTGCCATCCAATGCCATGGAGTGAAATGAACGCATCAGTTGGATATCAAGTTCACCAATTCAGAACTAAACAACTGTCCGGGTCTTCACAATTGACACTGCTGATTTTACAATTAGTTTGTTTAGTTGTTCATCCCTAAACAGCTGATAAACAGCAGGATGAGATCGCCTGCTAGGTAGCCATGGGCTACATATAGTAAGACAGAGGGGCGCTGTTTCGTGCACTTGGATGCTTTCTTCATTGAGAGAGTTTTATGGAGCAAGATACCTGCCAAAAAGGTTAAACGTACGTATCGTTAGGATCGTAAGAAAATCCATACATAAATTGTTAGGATAGTAAGAAAAGCCATGTGTGAAACATGTGAACATACAAACACCATGTTACGATTAAGGACTCAGGAGGCATGCACACCATCCACCACTTCCAAGTATATTACTGGACAATAAAGTAGACGAGCTCAGGGCGAGGATATCCTTCCAGAGAGACATCAAGGACTGTAACATACTCTGTTTCACAAAATCATGGTTCTCTCCGGATATACTGTCCCCGTCCATTCAGACAGCTGGGTTCTCAGTACATTGCGCAGACATGAGTAAGTAACTTTCCGTGAAGAAGAAATGCAGTGGTGTGTGTTTCATGATTAACTACTCATGGTGTGATTGTGATAACGTACTGGAAATCAAGTACTTTTGTTCACCCGACCTAGAATACAGTGGTTCTTCCTTTAAAAGTTTAGAGCTTATGCCGTGACCGTTAGTGGTAGATGGTGGCATTCTGTCATTGCACCACACTATCACAAGGGGGGAGTTAGAACGCTGATCTATCGGTAGTCTAAACTGTGGTACAAATTGACTACCTGTTTGGAAAATTGACAGCAGTGCCATATAGATTGCAAAATAGTTGGGAAGAGATTTTCGATGTACCGATTCCATGGCATATGGTTTATGAATTGACACGCAATTTTCCGTTCCTCCTGAAAGCCCTCATTTTAAAAACAGTCAAATGCATTCTCTCCATCGCCCCACACGCACTTTAAACATTTGGATAATAAAGCATTTAAAGCATATTGAAGACAGAAGCTGCCTCAATGAGTTCTGAGAGCCGATCTGTTATCCAACAATTATTATTATTATTTTTAAACCTGCATTATAATTATATAAAAGCCCCTTGGATGTTCTCACAGACCAGAAATAAATCCTATTCATAATGAATAATCAGATGTGTTGCAAGCTAGATTTTTACTTACTACTATTTGGTATTGTGTCACAAAAAAATATAACTTTTACATTACCATGTAGTTTACCGATAAAATGGACTGACGGGGATGTGGACATACTCGGTATACATATCCCAAAAGAAAGAAATTATCTCACTCCAATAAATGTTAATAGAAAGTTAGCAAAAATAGATAAGATCTTGCAACAATGGAAAGGAAAATACCTGTCTATTTGTGGAAAAATCACAGTGATTAACTCTTCAGTCATATCACAGTTGACCTATTTGCTTATGGTTTTGCCTACACCTAGCGACCTGTTTACATTATTTGAGCAAAAAATATTTTATTTTATTTGGAATGGCAAGCCAGACAAAAGTAAAAGGGCCTATTTATAGAATGAATATGAATTCGGAGTGCAGAAATTATAAATGAGAAATGACTTGGAACATGGAACTTATGGAACCTTTATCAAGTGGAATGGGTAAAAGTAAGGAACTTCTCTGTCGGCCCCGCATTAAAGACCAAAATTGGTTAAAGAAAATTGTGATAAATAAAAAATATATACCAGTTTCATTTAAGGGCCAGAAAATTGACAGCTGTGCCATATAGATTGCAAAATAGTTGGGAAGAGATTTTCGATGTACCGATTCCATGGCATGCAATTTTCAGTTTATTATAACCTACTACATGCCTAAAACCTATGGGTTTAACCTTATGAATTAATGATTATATTGAAGATAATGAGTTCCGAGAGTCGATCTGTTATCCAACGATTTTATTATTATTGTTATTATTATTACTACTGAATGACAGAGCATGGGGACTGGGCTTGGAAATGTTAGGATTATAATTGTAAAATTAATCAAATAAAATCTAATTTTATTGGTCACAAACACATGGTTAGCAGATGTTAATGCGAGTGTAGCGAAATGCTTGAGCTTCTAGTTCCGACAATGCAGTACCATCTAACAAGTAATCTAACAAATTCACAACAACTACCTTATACACACAAATGTAAAGGAATTAATAAGAATATGTACATATAAATATATGGATGAGCAATGGCTGTGCGGCATAGGCAAGATGCGGTAGATGGTATAGAATACAGTAAATACATATGAGTGCTCCCTCTGCTGTTTCCTGAAGTCCACGATCATCTCCTTTGTTTTGTTGACGTTGAGTGAGAGGTTGTTTTCCTGACACCACACTCCGAGGGCCCTCACCTCCTCCCTGTAGGCTGTCTCGTCATTGTTGGTAATCAGGCCTACCACTGTAGTGTCGTCTGCCAACTTGATGATTGAATTGGAAGCGTGCATGGTCACGCAGTCATGGGTGAACAGGGAGTACAGGAGAAGGCTGAGAACGCACCCTTGCAGGTGATGTTGTTTCCTACCTTTACCACCTGGGGCGGCCCGTCAGAAAGTCCAGGACCCAGTTACACATGGCGGGGTCGAGACCCAGTGGGTCTAGGGTATCAGGTAGGGTGGAGTGATATGATCCTTGACTAGTCTCTCAAAGCACTTCATGATGACAGAAGTGAGTGCTACGGGGCGATAGTCATTTAGTTCAGTTACCTTAGCTTTCTTGGGAACAGGAACAATGGTGGCCATCTTGAAGCATGCGGGGACAGCAGACTGTGATAGGGATTGATTGAATATGTCCGTAAACACACCAGCCAGCTGGTCTGCGCATGCTCTGAGGACACGGCTAGGGATGCCGTCTGGGCCGGCAGCCTTGCGAGGGTTAACACGTTTAAATGTTTTACTCACGTTGGCCACGGAGAAGGAGAGCCCACAGGCTTTGTTAGCGGGCTATGTCAGTGGCACCGTATTGTCCTCTTAGCAAGCAAAGAAGTTGTTTAATTTGTCTGGGAGCAGGAAGTCGATGTCTGCGACAGGGCTGGTTTTCTTTTTGTAATCCATGATTGACTGTAGACCCTGCCACATACGTCTCATGTTTGAGCCAATGAATTACGACTCTACTTTGTTTCTATACTGACACTTTGTTTGCTTGTGTCACGTCCAGGCCTGAGTTGACAGGCTGGCGTGTTTAGTTTCGGTGTAGGGTTTTTGTCTGTTCTAGGGTGTTTATTTCTATGTTGAGTAAATGGTTCCCAATTAGAGGCAGCTGAGTGTCGTTACCTCCAATTGGGAACTGTATATATCTTTGTAGTTTTCACTAGGGTTTTGTGGGTTATTGTTTGGTGCATAGCTTTAGTGGTCAGTCTTTGTTATGTGCCGTAGTTTCGATCTTCGTTCGTTTGTTTATTATTTTCCCAGTTACGTGTATTAATAAAATATGTATACTGGAAGCATCGCTGCGTCTTGGTCCGTTCCTCAACAAGATCGTGACAGCTTGATTGCCTTGCGGAGACAATAGCTGCACTGTTTGTATTCGGTCATGATAATGCGGTCGGCATTTGATTGTAAGGAATTCTAGGTCAGTTGAACAAAATGACTTTAGTTCCTGTATGTTTTTGTGATTACACCATGAGTCGTTAATCATAAGGCATACACCCCCGCCCTTCATCTTGCCAGAGAGATGTTTGTTTCAGTCTGCGCGATGCATGAAGAAACCAGGTGGCTGTACCGACTGACAACATATGAACCATGTTTCCGTGAAACAGAGAATGTTACAATCTCTGATGTCTCTCTGGAAGGCAACTCGTGCCCTAATTTCGTCCACCTTGTTATCTAGAGATTGGACATTGGCGAGTAATATGCTCGGAAGCGGTGGATGGTGTGCTCGCCTTCTGAGTCTTACCAGTAGGGTGCTCCGTCTGCCTCTCCTGTGACGACCGTGTTGTTTTGGGTCGGCCTCTGGGATAAGATCCCATGTCCAGTATGGAGGTCCGAACAAAGGATCCGCTTCGGGAAAGACGTATTCCTGGTCGTAATGTTGGTTGACATTGCTTTATATCCAATAGTTCTTCCCGGCTATATGTAATAACACTTGAGAATTTCTGGGCTAACAATGTAAAAAATAATACATCAAAAAACAAATAACTGCATAGTTTCAAAAGGACCTGAAGCGAGGAGACCATCTCTGTCGGCACCATGCTACACAAATCAGATTGTGATTGTAAAATTAATCAGCTGATGCATTGGTCCAGAGCCAGGTGTCATTGGCAGAGAGTCAGGCAGAGAATGACGCGTTGAAGAGGGGAAGGAACGAGATGGAGTCACAATCCATGCCAGACTCTCCTGTGAGCTCTGGAACTCCAACTCCTGTTTGTGGACTCTGCAAACAACGTGACCTTGATGAAAATACCTGTCCATTTGTGGAAAAATCACCCTGATTAACTCTTTAGTCATATCACAGTTTACCTACAGTATTTGCTTATAGTTTTGCCTACACCTAGCGACCTGTTTAAATTATATGAGCAAAAAACATAATTTATTTGGAATGGCAAGCCAGACAAAATTAAAAGGGCCTATTGTCTCACCCCATGTTCAAGAATGGCCTTTTCCCCTTTATTCAGATTACAACCGCTCACTTTTGGTTATTTGAAATCAAAATAATCTCCAAAATATCGCTCATCTATGAGTAGTCTAAGCTGTGGCACAAATTTACTATCTGTTTGTAAATTAATGGAGCTGTTTTCATATTGAATAATCAGATGCGTGTTTCACTTTATACATTTGGATAATAAAGCATTTAAAGACTGACATTGGTTGATTTTAATACTTCTGACAGCCAAAGTTCTATGGCTTGGTTTTTGCTCTGACATGCGCTGTCATCCGTGGGATCTTATATAGACAGGTGTGGGTTTTTCCAAATCCTGTTTAATCATTTGAATTTACCACAGGTGGACTCCAATAAAGTCGTAGAAACAGCTCAAGGATGATCAAATCAAATGTTATTTGTCACATACACATGGTTAGCAGATGTTAATGTGAGTGTAGTAAAATGCTTTTGCTTCTAGTTCCGACCATGCAGTAGTATCTAACAAGTAATCTAACAATTTCACAACAACTACCTTATACACACAAGTGTAAAGGAATGAATACGAGTATGTACATATAAATATATGGATGAGCGATGGCTGACCGGCATAGGCAAGATGCAGTAGATGGTATAGAGTACAGTATATACATATGAGATGAGTAATGTAGGATATGTAAACATTATATAAGTGGCATCGTTTAAAGTGGCTAGTCATACATTTATTACATCCACTTTTTAATTATTAAAGTGGCTAAAGATTTGAGTTGATGGCCGAATGGCATAGGCAAGATTCAGTAGATGGTATAGAGTACAGTGTATACATATGAGATGAGTAATGTCTGATATGTAAACATTATATACATTCTTTTTAAAGTGGCTTGTGATACATTTGTTACATCCAATTTTCAATTATTTAAAGTGGCTAGAGATTTAAGTTAGTATGTTCCATGGATGATCAATGGAAACAGATGTACCTGAGCTCAATTTCAAGTCTCATAGCAAATGGTCTGAATACTTATGTAAATGAGGTATTTTTGTTTTTTATTTTTATGAAATGTAAAAAAAAGTCTACAAATCTGTCTTCACTTTGTCATTATATGGTATTGTGTCCATTTTAGAACAAGGCTGTAACAACATGTGGAAAACGTCAAAAGGTCTGAATACTTTCCGAAGGCACTTACAGCCTTGAGTCTTCTTGGGTATGACACCACAAGCTTGGCACAGCTGTATTTGGGGAATTTCTTACATTCTTCTCGGTAGATCCTCTCAAGCTCTGTCAGGTTGGATGGGGAATGTCGCTGTACAGCTATTTTCAGGTCTCTCCAAAGACCAGGTTCAAATCTCTGGCTGGGCCACTCAAGGACATTCAGAGACTTGTCCCGAAGCCACGCCTGCGCTGAATTTGCAGTGTGCTTATGGTCGTTGTCCTGTTGGAATGTGAACCTCCCCAGTCTGAGGTCCTGAGCGCTCTGGAGCAGTTTTTCATCAAGGATCTCTCTGTTCTTTGCTCCTTTCACTTTTCCCTTGATCCTGACTTGTCTCGCAGTCCCTGCCGCTGAAAAACATCCCCACAGCATGATGCTGCCACCACCATGCTCACCGTAGGGATGATGCCAGGTTTCCTCCAGAAGTGACGCTTGGTATTCAGGCCAAAGAGTTCAATCTTGGTTTCATCAGATCAGAGAATCTTGTTTCTCATTGTCCGAGTCATTTAGGTGCCTTTTGGGTTGTCATGTGAATTTTACTGAGGAGTGGCTTCCGTCTGGCCATTCTACCTTAAAGGCCTGATTGGTGGAGTGCTGCAGAGATGGTTGTCCTTCTGGAAGGTTCTCCCATCTACACAGAGGATCTCTGGAGCTCTGTCAGAGTGACCATTAGTTTCTTGGTCACCTCCCTGACCAAGGCCCTTCTCCCCCAATTGCTGAGTTTGGCTGGGTGGCCAGCTCTAGTTAGAGTCTTGGTGGTTCCAAACTTTTCCATTAAAGATTGATAAAGGCCACTGTGTTCTTGCACCTTCAATGCTGCAAAGCATGTTGTGGTACCCTTCCCCAGATCTGCGCCTCGACACAATCCTGTCTTGTAGCTCTACGAACAATTCCTTCGACCTCATGGCTTGATTTTTGCTTTGACATGCACTGTCAACTGTGGGACCTTATATAGACAGGTGTGTGCCTTTCCAAATCATGTCCAATCAATTGAATTTACCACAGGTGGACTCCAATCAAGTTGTAGAAACATCTCAAGGATGATCAATGGAAGCAGATGCACCTGAGCTCAATTTTGAGTTTCATAGCAAAGGGTCTTAATACTTATGTAAATAAGGAAATTCAGTATTTATTTGTCATAAATTTGCAAACATTTCTAAAAGTAATTTAGTCAATTTTAGAATTAGGCTGTAACCTAACAAAATGTGGAAAAAGGGAAAGGATCTGAAAACTTTCAGAATGCACTGTAGATACTACTGTACTGATGGAGCTAGGAACACAAGCATTTCGCTACACCCGCAATAACATCTGCTAAATATGTGTACGTGACCAATAAATGCCCATTTGACAATGTCTGATTTCTGATTGTCTTAACTCACCACATCCACCAAGTCTAACTTCTCAGTAATTGCTTCTTCACCTCATTGTAAAACATTGTAAAATAAGTCTGTTTTTTTACATCCACTACAAATGATAGTTCTTCTGTATTTGAATTCCTTTTCCAACACTCCCTGCCTCGATAATAACCAAGCCTCGGTGTAAATGAGCAATATTTCCAGTGGAGCTCACTGGCACGCAACTCTGTGGGCCCCGAATATTCTAGTTGATGCAAGTTCGCTAGCAACAGCTTCAGGCTGGATCCAGTTGATAATTTAACACAAATGTTGCACTTCACTAGCAGTAGCTCAAGTCAAGACAGATAGAAAGGGAGGCTGACAGGCAGATAGAGAGATAAAGGTGATTGTAAATAACCAGAATTTTCATCAAGATATTGTCTACTGTTTTTATTTGTCAGCTTTAGGCCTATGTATTTTACTTAGTAAGTTGACGATGTAGACCTACTGCTATCTCTATGTCCCATGCGCTCAGTTCTTTAGCTGCTAATGGATCACGGTGTGTCAATGTATCCATATGGCAGAGGATGGTGCTCTCTCCTTAGATTCATTTTAACTTTTAGATTTGTATCATTTTACTTCAGATGTTTATGATTAACCACGTGACAATGATTTTGAGAAACTAAAAAGTTATTATTGAAATGAAACTGTTCCATGAAAATGCGCATATAAAAATAACTTTCACGCAGATCGGTAGAAATGGTAGGATAAATTGTAAGCAACACCAAACTTGAAACTCACAAGCGGTCTTTACTATAACGCAAGCGCGTGCACACATAGGAGGTCCCGTGAAAGAAAAGTGCCATCCTATGGATATCAAAGGCCCGTCCAACTGATTCATTTTGGCGCCGGCACATTAAATCCAAAGTAATACGAAAATAAAAAGTCAGTGGGGAGTCAAGTGGTAAGAGAAAACAAAGTAATAATAAATGGTGGCGGGCCTGTACTGGACTGTCAAGAAAACACAACACCTAATCAGATACATGTAATTGACAATTGAGTCCTGAAATAGAGTTAACAAATTCCCTGCTTGTTTATATTACAGAAAAATTATAACAGTGTAATTTGGATTTAAAGACACAATACAATTCTAGGAAAGTCTGGTCCAGGCTTAACTTTCAATCAGATATGGGGAATATATATATCCTAAGTAAATGTTATGCAGTGCAGTCCAGATTGAACAGCATATTACCAACTATAAGAGATAACCAAGGCAACATATTTTGTAGAGTGGTCACTCTTAGATAGCGTCTAGTAATAGATATATTTAATGATTTAAAACGTTGTTGGACAATATTAGACATGTTTCCATTCCCAGCAGCATTCCCAAAAAATTTATGAATCTACCAGGGTTCTCAATGTCAGGAGTAAAGTTTATTCTCCTAGAGCACTTCCATTCTGTAAAACAGGTTTAACCTATACAATAATACAAATATTCCTTTATTCCTAGCCTAAATAAACTCAGCAAAAAAGAAGCACCTCCCACTGAAGAGTTGATCTATCTACAGCTATCCCTTCAGTCTCCCATCCAGGATTTTAACCAAACCCTTCACTGCTTAGCTTTGGTATTTGTCATTGACTATAACCAACATGCTACTGTGAGAATGACTGCTGAAGACCTCCATTTAATAGATTAAATGTTGCTATCGAAGTCATTCCAAATGAAATATAACCATGCTTTTTCAATTACATATCATCAATGATGCTATTTAGGCCTTGGTTAATTTCAAATGGAATAAAAGTTAATATTACATGTGTTGAATTCACCTCTCCATCTCAACCAAAAATCTAAGTTAAAGAATAGGATTAAATCAAATCAGACTTTATTTGAAGTGCATTTAAAGTTTGATTTGATTTAGTCCTATTCTTTAACTGATATTCAACCTTAAATTAATAACATCCATGGCCACATTTAGAGGTTACTTTAACAAATGTATTCTTATGTAATCACAGAAAGAATCTATGTTCAGGGTCGCAGTTCTGTGGAAATCTTCACAATTGCTATGATAATCTGCACAGAATCTCAAAAGTACAACAACTTTGATGTAACCTCAACTGCAATCGAGATTTTTATTGGAATTTGGTTGTGCTTTTAGATGGTTGAAGGCATACTTATAACACATTGTCTTTTTGAGTGGCTGAAAATAGGTTGGAATATCATTGATCAATGTATCTACCAAATATTACCCAATTCTTCACATTGAAATGACGTGGTGTGCCCACTGGGCAGTGTTTGGCAATCAAGATTGGTTTGCTCATGAACTAAGGCACGTGCACAAGACAGAAGTACATGCACACAGTACATGCATGCAGGTGTTAGCCTTACAAAGCTCGCAGTCACATATACACAGTTATAACAGTAAGTACAGTTATTTTAGCAGTAACGTTCCATCTTCAGCCATTGCTGAGATTAGTACTTGGCCAATGACTGTACCTGTTTTAGCAGCACGTGTCTCGCGTTGGACGGTAACCGTAATTGGTTGACTGTTCTGATTGAAACATTGTCGTTTGCATCATCTAGCAGTACCCAAGTAAGTATTACAGTACATCCTATTCTTTCATTCTACCTCCACGGCTCACCCACTCCAATCTAATTCAAATATGGATTACCCCGGCTGTGCACCCGCATGGGACGCTCTCACATCTAGATAGGTAAACACAGACTGTCTGCAATCGTAACACTTCCTGGGAGAATCTAAATTGCATACTCCTCACGTCTTTCCTCCTTGCCGCCTCCTCGAAACCCATTGGAGGTCAGAGGGGAGTGTAGTCAAGGGAAAGATTGTGTTCACAGTAACTTTGCTCATCTTGACTTCAAAATCATCTGGGCATATTGGGGAGAGTGGATCGTGCCATTCCTATTCTGCTGTTTGGAGAGTGGATTGTGCCACTGCTCCAAACCTCTGTGACATGGTGAGGTTGGACCCAGGTGCAGAGAAGAGACCAGATGAGGAATCAGTGGTTAAGGGTAAACATAATACTTTACTAAGAACAGTAACTGCAGGATCACAGTACACTTGAGGAAAACCAACAAACTCTACATCTCGAACACTCACTCAGTAACCACACAGTAAACAATTCAAGCTTCTGCAAAGCATAACAGAAAACACACCTCTTTTAATGTAATAGAACACACCTGAGTGTCATAATTGTCTCTAGGATGGTCTCTACTGCCCTCTGGTGACAGGTGGAACCATGACAATCTCACACTTCAGGAAGACATCAGCTCATGACCTTAGGACTATACGGTTCTATCTCCGCAAAGCATAGTTCTGAGATATTGAGCATCAAGGTTTTCACATCCCAGATCTCAGAATTTTTTTGTAGTAAATTCTTCTTTCATAACTTCTTTCATAAGGTCATCACTTTAAAGGTGCCTAAAGTACAGAGTATCAAAATCCTGAGACATTTGTAAATACTTTTTTTATGGCTCTGAAATGTCAATTTGGGTTAGCCACACTTCAAATGTATATATTCTTTTTGGAGCGGGGGGCAGTTACAGGTACATTATCCATTTGGAATTATAAGTTTATAAAACATGTACCCGTAGGCTGCCACTCAAAAAAAGAAATACGTTGTTTAGGTGATGATAAATGTAGTATAATCATGAAAAGAAAAAAGTAGGCCACACCCAACAACCAATTCAGGATGGGATGAAATTCTAGTGCCTGGAAATACAATTTAAAGTTTGGTACGGATAGTCCTCCTAAGTCTTTCCCACTTTGCAAGTTTGTTAATTTTATCCGGGCTTGCTTACCTTGCCATATACATTTCTTATCCGCACTATGGATTTTATCCCAATAGCCTGAAGGGGGAGACATGGGAAGCATTGAACTGCAGAAATTCAGCCGTGGCAATATATTCATTTTGACAGTAGATATTCTGCTTCTTAAAGCAACTGGGATATTAGTCCATCTACTGAGGACGGATTTAATATATTTGAGTGTTCTGTTAAAGTTTCCGGCAATGGCTTTATCTATTCCCAGATATTTAAAATGGAAAACGATCGGGATTCCATGAGTATAGATTGAGACCTCCCATCGGGGTCTTGAGAGGCAGTAGGGCAGATTTGGTTAGATGTCTTTTATAACTTGAGATGAAGCTGGATTTGTCTGATCTTCAAAGCTTTTGGGAGGGATTGAGATACATTGTCTAAATAAAGTAAGATATTGTCGGTGTATAATGAGATGACATGATATGTAGAATTGAGAGATATTGGTGTAATTTCTTTCGATTGTCGAATTGCCAGGGCCAGGGGCTCCAGTGACAAAAAGAGGTGAGATGGGATCACCTTGCCTGCTACTTTTAGTTATTCTGAAAACAGAGCAGGTATTACCTATTATTACTATGGCTGAGGATTTGGAGTATATCATTTTAATCATATTAATGAAATTGGAATCCCATACGTTCCAAAACCGGCCAAAGATATGAGCATTCTAGTCTATCAAAAGCTTGTTCTGTGTTCAGAGACTGAAAAGAGCTTTGGTTTCTGATGAAGCATGTTAGATACGTAATAGACAGAGCTTATCTGAGGGGAATCGTTCTTTTAACAAACCCGCTTTGGTCCAGATGTACCAATTTGGGTGAGTTTCGAGACGGGACAACTAAATTTTAGAAAATAGTTTAATATCTGTGTTTATCAAAGATAGAGGGTGATAGTGAAAGCACTGACTGGTGTCCTTACCTTTAAAAAAAGAAATAAAAGCTAAATTAGTGCTGTATGTTAAATCCCTTCCAAATTAACATTTTTGAACGGCTCATTTCAACTGACAGGGGACATAGTTGGTTCCAAAATGTTAAGTATACCTCAGATGGAATACCATCACAACCAGGTGATTTGCCTTTATTCATGTTATCCAATGCCCTTTTGAGTTCATGGAGAGTTTCCGGAGTTGAAAGAAGAGGAGTTCATATTATTTTTAAAGGAGTCAATCTGGCTTGGTGTGGATTTACAATCAGAGCTGCACAATTCTATAGAGAAACAGGATAATCTTTGATTCATTTGGGTTCTGATTGTAATTCATCCGATTTAGATTTAATAGTTGAAATATCATTACTGCGAGGCTTGTTAGCCAGTAGACGACTGGGTCGATTACCATGGAAGTAATGGTCTAACTCGATGGATGGCAAATTATGCTTTGCCTTATCAATATATTTGGTTCTGTCTTGACTTTGAAGAGAGTAGTCGCTACCTGGTAGTAGGGTAGTCGCTCTAACGTCGTTAACAACTTTCCCAATTTCTGACATCTTCTTTAATTGGGATTTATTCAGCCCAGATGCAAATGCAGTTGCATTGTTTTTAATAAAACCTTTAATGGTGTCCCATAAAATCAGAAGATCATCGATTGAATTCATTCAATTCAGTTTCAAATTGTTCACAGAGAGTAGGATTTTGTATTAAAGGAACATTAAAGCACCATCTTGTGACTCTTTTAGGAGATTCTGACATTTGTATCTGGCAATATGTAGAATTTCTATTTTCTTGATTAAAAGAAAATAGAGTAGATAATAGCACAAAATCGATTCTGGTGAATGTTTTGTGCCTGTTTGAATAGATGGTGTACTCTTTTACTTTAGGGTTATGAGCTCACTAGGCATCAATTAGGTTGTCATCAGAGAATATATGTTGAAGAGCCTCGGCTGCCTGTGGATTGTAGTTGATCTTATTAGATTTGTCCCACATGTCCAGAATGGCATTCATGTCTGTCCCAATAACCAGTTGGAATCTGTTCATTCTAACAATATGCTGTTCAGAGAATCAAAACAATGTAGGAGCATTTGAATTTGGAGCATACACATTAATACAACCAATTTTCTTTCCATAATGGATACATTTAAGGAAAGGGATTCTACCTTCTTGGTTTTTGCTTTTACCAAAGATGGTGTAAGTTTCTTATTTATCATTGTTCCGTTTAAGAAAAATTGAATAACACTATTGTCACGACTTCTGCCGAAGTCGGTCCCTCTCCTTGTTCGGGCAGCGTTCGGAGGTCAACGACACCGGTCTTCTAGCCATCGCCGATCCACTTTTCATTTTTCCATTTGTTTTGTCTTTGTTTTCTACACACCTGCTTTCAATTCCCCAATTACATGTTAATTATTTAACCCTCTGTTTCCCCCATGTTTGTGTGCGTGTTTATTATGTCGATTGTTCCTTCTCGGTATAGTTCTGGCTGGTAATTTCACCCATGTGTTTTGGGCACGTTGTATATTGTTTACCTTGTGCCATATTGAGTAAATACGTTGTTCACTCATCTCTGCTCTCCTGCGCCTGACTTTGTGCACCAGCTACACACCAGATCTTGACAACTAATTTACCAAGATGGAGTCAGAACACATCATCAGTTACATTAAGAAATGTATTATGATCATCAGATGAATTACTGTCATCACTGAATAACAATCTTACTAAGATTTCTGACAGTGTTGTTTTTTTGCCTACATGCCATTATTACTGACTAGACTAGCCTAGACCATACTTAGATGGCAAAGACGTGTTCTGATCAGTCGGTCTGTATTTGTTCAGGATTGTGATTGTATTGCAGATAGATTCTTATAGCGCTAAATTCAAATGGGTTTATGCAGATAGAACTTTCTATTTTTTTCCCACTTAAAGTATATTTTTAAAATGTTTTGATTGAACTTCAGACATATGTAGAACCATCTAACTGTCAATAATGTGACCAACTAATTTTTGACAAAAATGTCAGATAGAACCTTATAGTCCCAAAGTCTTTAGCTGTCAGACATGGTCTGCAGGGCTGACCTTGGTGTTAACATGTCTCCACTGCGTGACATCTGACGCTTCTCTGATGGTGCTTACCCGGTTTGCCACAAACGTCTGACATCTTTTGGTCTCATTCTTGATGTACTTCAAGACAGATTCACCGTCTGTCCAAATTGTAGATTTCTCCAGTGGAAGCTGTAGCTCTGTAGCCGGCATCCTTTCAACACACCGCCCGAACAAGAAGAGGGACCGACTTCGGTGGAAGTCATGACACTTCAGTTATATCCTTTGCGTTCCCTTCTTGCGCCACCCCAGGGATAACCCCCTTCATAGGTGCCCTGCTTCGAAGATCCACACACGTTACAATCCAATAACTTTTTGAGGCGCAAAGCATGCTCCTTCTGCTCTATGGACACAAGTAAATACAAAATAAGTCCACTTGTTATTCCCACTGATGCCACCTCATCCAATGCATATATGATTTTCACAGAGACGTCAAAAACAGAACTATGCTAGGATTTACTAGATTTCACCACCACCTTACTTCTCCGGAGCTGGGCACCCCGACACGGACGGCTCTAAGTGGAGGTAATTAGAGGAAAGTGCCAATCAGCCGTGGAGGCTAAATAAAAGGAGCACAATGGCACACCGAGGGAGAAAAAAGGGGGAGAGACCGACACCAATCACCAGTAGAGAAGAAGGACCGAGCTAAACCTAAGTGATTTTCTTTGTTATGTTTATTTTCTGTCTTAGTAAAAGTTGTTTTTTGGACTAAAGCCTCCCTGTCTGTGTGTCAATCTCTGCACGCTCAACCCAACACCCCATGGTTTACGACAGTACATATAAATATATGAATGAGCGATGGCCGAGCGGCATAGGCAAGGTGCAATAGGTGGTATAAGGTACAGTATATACATTTGAGATGAGTAATGTAAGATCTGTTAACATTATTAAAGTGGCATTGTTTAAAGTGACTAGTGATCCATTTATTAAAGTGACCAGTGATTTGAGTCTCTATGTAGGCAGCAGCCTCTCTGAGTTAGTGAATGCTGTTTATCAGTCTGATGGTCTTGAGATAGAAGCTGTTTTTCAGTCTCCAGCTTTGATGCACCTGTACTGACCTCGCCTTCCGGATGGTAGCGGGGTGAACAGGCAGTGGCTCGGGTGGTTGTTGTCCTTGATGATCTTTTTGGCCTTCCTGTGACATCGGGTGCTGTAGGTGTCTTGGAGGGCAGGTAGTTTGCCCCCTGTGATGCGTTGTAGAGACCGCACCACCCTCTGGAGAGCCTTGAGGTTGAGGTTGCCATACCAGGCAGTGATACAGCCCGACAGAATGCTCTCGATTGTGCATCTGTAAAAGTTTGTCAGGGTTTTAGGTGACAAGCCACATTTATTCAGCCTCCTGAGGTTGAAGAGGCGCTGTTGCACCTTCTTCACCACACTGTCTGTGTGGGTGGACCATTAAAGTTTGTCTGTGAAGTGTACGGCGAGGAACTTAACTTTCCACCTTCTCCACTACTGTCCCTTTGATGTGGATGGGGGGTGCTCCCTCTGCTGTTTCCTGAAGTCCACGATCATCTCCTTTGTTTTGTTTGACGTTGAGTGAGAGGTTGTTTTCCTGACACCACACTCCGAGTGCCCTCACCTCCTCCCTGTAGGCTGTCTCGTCGTTATTGGTAGTCAAGCCCACTACTGTTGTGTCGTCTGCATGACGACACTTGATGATTGAGTTGGAGGCGTGCATGGCCACGCAGTCATGGGTGAACTGGGAGTACAGGAGGGGGTTGAGCACACACCCTTGTGGGGCCCCAGTGTTGAGGGTCAGCGAAGGGGAGGTGTTGTTTCCTACCTTCACCACTTGGGGGCAGCGCCGTCATAAAGTCCAGCACCCAATTGCACAGGGCGGGGTTGAGACCCAGGAGGTGATATGATCCTTGAATAGTCTCTCAAAGCACTTCATGATGACAGAAGTGAGTGCTAAGGGGTGGTAGTCATTTAGTTCAGTTATCTTTGCCTTCTTGGGTACAGGAACAATGGTGGCCATCTTGAAGCATGTGGGGACAGCAGACTGGGATATGGATCTATTGAATATGTCCGCAAACACACCAGCCAGCTGGTCTGCGCATGCTCTGAGGACGTGGCTAGGGATGTCGTCTGGGTCAGCAGCCTTGCGAGAGTTAACACGTTTAAATGTTTTACTCACGTTGGCCACGGAGAAGGAGAGGGGGGGTGCTGGAGTCCTTGTTAGCGGGCCGCAACGGTGGCACCGTATTATCCTCAAAGCGGGCAAAGAAGGTGTTTAGTTTGTCTGTAAGCGAGATGTCCGTGACGTGGTTGATTTTCTTTTTGAAGTCCGTGATTGCCTGTAGAACCTGCTATATACGTTTTGTGTCTGAGCCGTTGAATTGCGACTCCACTTTGTCCCTATACCGACATTTTGCTTGTTTAATTGCCTTGCAGAGGGAATAACTACACTCTTTATATTCAGCCATATTCCCAGTCCTCTTTCCATGGTTGAATGCAGTGGGAGATAGCCCCCCTTGGTATTTTTCCAATTTCTTTGCCTTACAACATGGAATTAAAATGTATTTTTGGGGGGTTTGTATCATTTGATTTACACAACATGCCTACCACTTTGAAGATGCTAAATATTTTTTATTGTGAAACATACAAGAAATAAGACAAAAAAAGAACTTGAGAGTGCATAACTATTCACCACCCACAAAGTCAATTCTTTGTAGAGCCACCTTTTGCAGCAATTACAGCTGCAAGTATCTTGTGGTATGTCTCTATAAGCTTAGCACATCTAGCCACTGGGATTTTTGCCCATTCTTCAAGGCGAAACTGCTCCAGCTTGTTCAAGTTGGATGGGTTCTGCTGGTGTACAGAAATCTTTAAGTCATACTACAGATTCTCAATTGGATTGAGGTCTGGGCTTTGACTGAGCCATTCCAAGACATTTAAATGTTTCCCCTTAAACCACTCAAGTGATTCTTTAGCAGTATGCTTAGGGTCATTGTCCTGCTGGAAAGTGAACCTCCGTCCTAGTCTCAAATCTCTGGAAGAATGAAACAGGTTTCCCTCAAGAATTTCCCTGTATTTATCCCCATCCATCATTCCTTCAATTCTGACAAGTTTCCCAGTCCCTGCCGATGAAAAACATCACCACAGCATGATGCTGCCACCACCATGCTTCACTGTGGGGATGGTGTTCTCGGGGTGATGAGAGGTGTTGGGTTCGCGCCAGACATTGCATTTTCCTTGATGGTCAAAAAGCAAGATTTTTGTCTCATCTGACCAGAGTACCTTCTTCCATATGTTTGGGGAGTCTCCCACATTCCTTTTGGCAATCACAAAATGTGTTTGTTTATTTTTTTCTTTAAGCAATGGCTTTTTTTGGGCCCTCTTCCGTAAAGCCCAGCTCTGTGTATGGCTTAAAGTGGTCCTATGGACAGATGCTCCAATCTCAGCTGTGGAGCTTTTCAGCTCCTTCAGGTTTATCTTTGGTCTCTTTGATGCCTTTCTGATTAATGCCCTCCTTGCCTGGTCCATGAGTTTTGTTGGGCGGCCCTCTCTTGGCAGGTTTGTTGTGGTGCCATATTCTTTCCATGTTTTAATAATGGATATAATGGTGCTCCGTGGGATGTTAAAAGTTTCTGATATTTTTTTATAACCAAACCCTGATCTGTACTTCTCCACAACTTTATCCCTGACCTGTTTGGAGATCTCCTTGGTCTTCATGGTGCCGCTTGCTTGGTGGTGCCCCTTGCTTAGTGGTGTTGCGGACTCTGGGGCCTTTCAGAACAGGTGTATATCATGTGACAGATCATGTGACACTTAGATTGCACACAGGTGGACTTTATTGTACTAATTATGTGACTTTTGAAGGTAATTGGTTGCACCAGATCTTATTTAGGGGCTTCATAGCAAAGAGGGTGAATACATACAGTGGGGAAAAAAAGTATTTAGTCAGCCACCAATTGTGCAAGTTCTCTCACTTAAAAAGATGAGAGAGGCCTGTAATTTTCATCATAGGTACACTTCAACTATGACAGACAAAATGAGGAAAAGAAAATCCAGAAGATCACATTGTAGGATTTTTAATGAATTTATTTGCAAATTATGGTGGAAAATAAGTATTTGGTCAATAACAAAAGTTTATCTCAATACTTTGTTATATACCCTTTGTTGGCAATGACAGAGGTCAAACGTTTTCTGTAAGTCTTCACAAGGTTTTCACACACTGTTGCTGGTATTTTGACCCATTCCTCCATGCAGATCTCCTCTAGAGCAGTGATGTTTTGGGGCTGTCGCTGGGCAACACGGACTTTCAACTCCCTCCAAAGATTTTCTATGGGGTTGAGATCTGGAGACTGGCTAGGCCACTCCAGGACCTTGAAATGCTTCTACGGCCACTCCTTCGTTGCCCGGGCGGGGTGTTTGGGATCATTGTCATGCTGAAAGACCCAGCCACGTTTCATCTTCAATGCCCTTGCTGATGGAAGGAGGTTTTCACTCAAAATCTCACGATACATGGCCCCATTCATTCTTTCCTTTACACAGATCAGTCGTCCTGGTCCCTTTGCAGAAAAACATCCCCAAAGCATGATGTTTCCACCCCCATGCTTCACAGTAGGTATGGTGTTCTTTGGATGCAACTCAGCATTCTTTGTCCTCCAAACACGACGAGTTGAGTTTTTACCAAAAAGTTATATTTTGGTTTCATCTGACATTCTCCCAATCCTCATCTGGATCATCCAAATGCTCTCTAGCAAACTTTAGACTTGCCTGAACATGTACTGGCTTAAGCAGGGGGACACGTCTGGCACTGCAGGATTTGAGTCCCTGGCGGCGTAGTGTGTTACTGATGGTAGGCTTTGTTACTTTGGTCCCAGCTCTCTGCAGGTCATTCACTAGGTCCCCGTGTGGTTCTGGGATTTTTGCTCACCGTTCTTGTGATCATTTTGACCCCACGGGTGAGATCTTGCGTGGAGCCCCAGATCAAGGAAGATTATCAGTGGTCTTGTATGTCTTCCATTTCCTAATAATTGCTCCCACAGTTGATTTCTTCAAACCAAGCTGCTTACCTATTGCAGATTCAGTCTTCCCAACCTGGTGCAGGCTCTACAATTTTGTTTCTGGTGTCCTTTGACAGCTCTTTGGTCTTGGCCATAGTGGAGTTTGGAGTGTGACTGTTTGAGGTTGTGGACAGGTGTCTTTTATACTGATAACAAGTTCAAACAGCTGCCATTAATACAGGTAATGAGTGGAGGACAGAGGAGCCTCTTAAAGAAGAAGTTACAGGTCTGTGAGAGCCAGAAATCTTGCTTGTTTGTATGTGACCAAATACTTATTTTCCACCATAATTTGCAAATAAATGGATTAAAAATCCTACAATGTGATTTTCTGGATTTTTTTCCTAATTTTGTCTGTCATAGTTGAAGTGTACCTATGATGAAAATTACAGGCCTCTCTCATCTTTTTAAGTGAGAGAACTTGCACAATTGGTGGCTGACTAAAGACTTTTTTTCCCCACTGTATGCACGCACCACTTTTCCATTTCATTTCTTTGGGAAATGTTTTGAAACAAGTAATTTGTTTAATTTCACTTCACAAATTTTGACTATTTTTTTTTGTATGTCCATTACTTGAAATCCAAATAAAAATCAATTTAAATTACAGGTTGTAATGCAACAAAATAGGAAAAACGCCAAGGGGGATGAATACTTTTGCAAGGCACCGTACCACCATAATACCACAGGAAGAAATTAACAAATGCAGGCTTATGCTCTTTGATGTTCAGGGGCAAGGTGCACTGTACACACGTGCGCACACAAATCCCTAGTCTATATACTAACGTATGCGGTCTACCTATGTGAGGCATGCTCTAGTCTAGGGGTCCAGAGCCTGCTGGTTTTCGGTTTTACCTGATACTTAATTGTACCCACCAGGTGAAAAAAAGCAGTGAAACTGGCTTTGAGGTCCTGAGTTGACTTTGAGGGCTCTAGTATATTGCAAGTTCTCTTCATAACATTTTCCAGACAAGAATGATATCACTTATTGCCTTGCAGAAGAGTAATTTGTATCTTGTTTTGCCTGAAGGGCCCCTTAGGTGGGACCAGGCTTTTATTCTCTCTTCCAGCTGACTAACACCACTTCGTCTTCTATGTAGAAATAACAAACATACTTAATCATTTAATATCAGTCATTAAAACCAGTGCGCACCGGGAGGCTTTCTAAGTCTGTGTTCAAAGTGCAGACGTCATGTGATATTGAAAGGGACAAACTTCTACATGCAGAAGTTAAACTTTGTAGGCCTAGATAGGAGAGAAGCTTACACACGTACACCTTTCAAACCAATATGTTTTGCCGCCAACTTTTTGCAGACTTCTTAATCTGAAAGGTATTGCCGACAACAAAGCCCCTAGGGGACAGTGGAGTAAATTGAGCATTTCTTTTTACATTCAGCATCACTCCATCAAGGGAAATAGTATTTTTCTAACAAAGATATCTACAGTACGAATCAAAAGTTTGGACTCACCAACTCATTCAAGGGTTTTTCTTTATTTTTACTATTTTCTACATTGTAGCATAATAATGAACACATCAAAACTATGAAATAACACATGTAGTAACCAAAAAAGTGTTAAACAAATCAAAATATATTTATATTTGAGATTCTTCAAAGTATCCACCCTTTGCCTTGATGACAGCTTTGCACACTTTTGGCATTCTCTCAACAAGCTTCACCTGGAATGCTTTTCCAACAGTCTTGATGGAGTTCCCACATATACTGACCACTTGTTGGCTGCTTTTCCTTCACTCTGCGGTCCAACTCATCCCAAACCATCTCAATTGGGTTGAGGTCGGGTGATTGTCGAGGCCAGGTCATCTGATGCAGCACTCCATTATTCTCCTTCTTTGTCAAATAGCCCTTAAACAGCCTGGAGGTGTGTTGGGTCGTTGTCCTGTTGAAAAACAAATTATAGTCCCACTAGGCGCAAACCAGATGGGATGGCGTATCGCTGTAGAATGCTGTGGTAGCCATGCTGGTTAAGTGTGCCTTGAATTCTAAATTAATCACTGACAGTTTAACACTTTTTTGATTATTACATCATTCCATATGTGTTATTTAATAGTTTTGATGTAGTCACTATTATTCTACAATGTAGAAAATAGTAAAAATAAAGAAAAACCCTGGAATGAGTAGGTGTCCAAGCTTTTGACTGGTACTGTACATATTTCAGGAGGTTGTGTATCCTTGGAAATAATCAGAATTCATGTAAACAGTTTAGAAGACATAGCTTGCTATACAAAAAATATTACCCCCAGGCATTGGGTAAGTTTTTCTCCCCAATTTCGTGATATCCAATTGGTAGTTATAGTCTTTTCCCATCGCTGCAACTTCCTACGGACTCAGGAGAGGCGAAGGTCGAGAGCTGACCAGGGACAGGGTAATTCCTGCCGCCTACAAATTTCTGTACTGAAATAAATATTACCCCTACCTTAAAAAATGTTTGCTTTATTTCCCAAACAATTCAGCACTTTTTTGTATTTTAATAATTTTAAGCATCTTTTAAACAAGCTTAACACCTAGTACTTTTTTAAAACACTTTTAACATAGACCGGGCCTTGTTACCGCATATTCCAGCAATAATGCCTTGCATTAGCTCAACTTACCCAAGGCAAACACTGACTACATTAGCCCACAGCTACAAGGATGCATTTCAATGCTATGTTTAGGACCTATTGAAGCGGATAGAGACCCCAAATGATGTATAGAACAATCTTGAAATGGTCAGCTTTGGTTTCGAGACAAGAATCATGAAGCCTCTAACAAATTCATTTGACTTGGTGAAAATCTTTCCACTTATCATGTGGTTTCTTCCTTCAGACTCCATTAAATGACATTTCCTAAATATAGGTCAAATTATACATTTTGTGTGTGTTTCCTAGAAACAAGGGTGTCTCAACTTACCCCACTCTCCCATACTTTTATTTCTGCCAACTGACCTAGTCATGATTGCGGCATCTTTAAAAGTCCTGCCAACCTTACAGTATAAATGTCCCCTTTCATCTTACAGGCCGTGGCACTCATTATGAACATTCTATTGTTGGCCTTGTCATTATGAAAAAGCATAAACAAGTCTATTCTGCATGCAGAATTCTGGTCCAAATAGCAACATTGCTTGCTATTTTTTGCATACAAAAAAAAATAACTTTCTAGATAATGTTTGTATTTTTCCTTTATTTCACTAGCCAAGTCAGTTAACAACAAATTATTATTTATAATGATGGCCTACCCCGGCCAAACCCTCACTAACACGGACGATGCTGGGCCAATTGTGCGCCTCTCTATGGGACTTCCGATCACGGCCGGTTGTGATACAGCCCAGGATCAAACTGTAGTGACTGCGATGCAGTGTCTTAGACTGTTGCGCCACTCTGCTTTAGTTTGTTGCTAGCTTGGTGGCTGACTAAAAGCCAATAAAGACCTAAACTGTGTACTGGATCAGGGAAGACACTCTAATGTACTTGTCCTCTTGCTCAGTTGTGCACCGGGGCCTCCCACTCCTCTTTCTATTCTGGTTAGAGCCAGTTTGCTCTGTTCTGTGAACTGAGTAGTACACAGCGTTGTACGAGATCTTCCGTTTCTTGGAATAGCCTTCATTTCTCAGAACAAGAATAGACTGACGAGTTTCAGAAGAAAGGACTTTGTTTCTGGCCATTTTGAAAACCTATCCTAACCTAAAAACAGGACAGGTCAAAGTAAAATGGACAATTACTGTAGGCTACCCACAACTGGGGTCCAGGAGTTTTATACCTTGGGCTAAATTGTCATGATCAGTGGTTTCAAGTTTCAATCCTTACATTTTTAACGAGCTGATCATAGCAAAAAATAAAATACTTCTGCATTTCCCGCTGTGTAAACACATTGCAAATAGTCTAATTATAACTCCTCCTGATAAAGTTGGGTAGCTGATATTCAGAGCTTAAATAACCAAATTGATTAGTCACAAGAATCAGGACTAATAAAGCCAATACAAAAGGTATGTTTTACAAACGATGGTCCTACCACATAGACGGGCATTCCTAAAATTCAATTTCAGGCTACACTGTAGGTTATAACTCAGTAAGCATGGGCCGATGCCTTTCGGACTGTGGCAATTCTTTTGGTCTCGCCTAGGGAGGCAGAGACCCAACAAACCATCAATACAGGACTAAGATCGAATCACTCTGACGCTCGTCGGATGTGGCATGGCTTGCAAACCATTACAAACTACAAAGGGAAGGACAGCCGAGAGCTGCCTAGTGACACGAGCCTACCAGACGAGCTAAACTACTTCTATGCTCGCTTCGAGGGAAATAACACTGAAACGTGCATGAGAGCACCAGCTGTTCCGGAAGACTGTGTGATCACGCTATCTGCAGCCAATGTGAGTAAGACCTTTAAACAGGCCAACATTCACAAGGTCGCAGGGCCACACGGATTACCAGGACGTGTACTGCGAGCATGCGCTGACCAACTGACAAATGTCTTCACTGACATTTTCAACCTCTCCCTGTCCGAGTCTGTAATACCAACATGTTTTAAGCAGTCCACCATAGTGCCTGTGCCCAAGAACACTAATGTAACCTAACAAAATGACTAGCGACCTGTAGCACTCACGAATGTAGCCATGAAAAGCTTTGAAAGGCTGGTCATAGCTCACATCAACACCATTATCCCAGAAACGCTAGCCCCACTCCCATTTGCATACCGCCCCAACAGTTACACAGATGATGCAATCTCAATTGCACTCCACACTGCCCTTTCCCACCTGGACAAAAGGAACACCTAGGTGAGAATGCTATTCATTGACTACAGATCAGCATTCAACACCATAGTTCCCTCATAGCTCATCAATAAGCTAAGGACCCTGGGACAAAACACCTCCCTCTGCAACTGGATCCTGGACTTCCTGACGGGCCGCCCCCAGGTGGTAAGGGTAAGTAACAACACATCCAACAAGCTGATCCTCAACACAGGGGCCCCTCAGGGCTGCGTGCTCAGTTCCCTCCTGTACTCCCTGTTCACTCATGACTGCACGGCCAGGCATGACTCCAACACCATCATTACATTTACCGATAACACAACAGTGGTAGGCCTGATCCCCGACAACGATGAGACAGCCTATAGGGAGGAGGTCAGAGACCTGGCCGTGTGGTGCCAGAACAACAACCTCTCCCTCAACGTTATCAAGAAAAAGGAGATGATCGTGGACTACAGGAAAAAAGAGGACTGAGCACGCCCCCATTCTCATCGATGGGGCTGCAGTGGAGCAGGTTAGAGAGCTTCAAGTTCCTCAGTGTCCACATCACCAACAAACTAACATGGTCCAAGCCTACCAAGACAGTTGTGAAGAGGACACGACAAACTCTTTTCCCCCTCAGGAGACTGAAAAGATTTGGCATGGGTCCTCAGATCCTCAAAAGGTTCTACAGCTGCACCATCGAGAGCATCCTGACTGGTTGCATCACATCACTGGGGCCAAGCTTTCGTCCGTCCAGGAACTCTATACCAGGTGGTGTCAGAGGAAGGCCCTAAAATTGTCAAAGACTCCAGCCACCCAGGTCATAGACTGTTCTCTCTGCTACCGCACGGCAAGCGGTACTGGAGAGCCAAGTCTAGATCCAAGAGGCTTCTGAACAGCTTATAACCCCAAGCCATAAGACCCCCCCTCTTTACACCACTGCTTGTCATCTATGCATAGTCACTTTAATAACTCTACCTACATGTACATACTATCTCAACTAACCGGTGTCCCCGCACATTGACTCTGTATCGATACCCCCCTGTATATTGTCTCGCTATTGTTATTTTACTGCTGCTCTTTAATTACTTATTACTTTTATCTCTTGTTCTTATCCATATTTTTTTTTTAACTGCATTGTCGGTTATGGACTCGTATTCAGCGCATGTGACTAATACAATTTGATTTGATTTGAGTGTACTGCAGTTGAGCTGCAGTTATACTGCACTCTAACTGCAGTAACAGTGCAAAATTACTGCAGTAAAAAAAACTATATTATTTTGGATGCAGTATTTGCAGCATACTGCTGTTATAATGCACTCTGACTGCAATCTTTTTTAGCAAGGGCAGGTAGATGCACACCTGAAAACAATCAAAGCAACAGACAATTAGCAACAACAATCACAGTTCAAACTATCCAATGGAAACATCACAAATCACTTGACTCAAGTTAACCCCTTGTCTCCCAGTCCACCCTATTATAGCTATCTAGTTGGCTAGCCAGCTCATGTAATTGCCAGAACATATCTGACAATGTTTTGAGTTTAACTGTAGACAATGTTTGTTCACCATAAGAGGAAAATTAACACATTACAAGGTAATTATTTACAAATATGGTGAGCTGCTAACTTACTGTTGTGAATGTGAAGAAATTAAAGCAGTGCATTGCATTCTGTCCTATCAAGGAATTCAGAACTTGATTAGTGTTGCTTGCTGTGTCGGGTTACCATGACAACGGTGGCAACAACAGGGTCAAAGTTGAATCTCTTGCTCAGTTGCTCAGTTGCCGTCAAAAAAAGGGATAATATAAACATTGTCCAATTGTTTTTACAGGCTATATACTGTGAATCCTAAGAAATAGACAGACAGACACACACACACACACACACACACACACACACACACACACACACACACACACACACACACACACACACAGGCATCCCATTTCCTCCTCTCCTGCTGCTCTGTCCTTAAACCCCTTCACCCTCCATGCAGGGAGTAGACACAACACTCTTTTACTCTTTGTCATGGTAATAACACTAAGCCTAACTGTACCCATTTTGCCTGTCAACTTACATTTATTTTGCATTTCTTTTTTCTGTATGTACTGTCAGATTGTAGGGGTATGTATAAGTACTCCTATCCTCCTCCCCCTGCTCTCACACTCCTGGAACCAATTATATTATCCCACCAACTCTTTCAAATTCTGACAAAAAGGACAAAAAAAAATATTTCTCTACCCCAGCAAATTTCACAACTTTACTAACCTTCTCTCAAGAGGCGCTAAAAATCTGTTGAGAATGTTCACTTTTTTTAATCGCTCCCCCTCACTCTCTCCCGGCTGTCTTTCATTCTTCTATGTGAAGGCCTTCTTGACAGTGTGCAGAACAGACTTATTGTTTGTGACACCTACATATTGCAGTGTGACACATGGTGTACTAAACCACTGCAGCGTGATGCAGCCTAGAGAGTCCAGTTGGATAGTATTAGTCCCAGCCTCTCCCCAGGCCATCCTTTGCTTCCCACTGCAACATTGCTACAGGCTAATCCCAGGGCTTCTCTCCTGGGCTGGGAGACAGCCTAGCATCAGCAACTCTTATTTCAGCCATTTATTTCACATTCAATAACATGTTATACCACTGCATCTATTATAACTACCACTACTACTTCTGCTACCTTTAGTACAACTACCACCACTTACCGAATGATGATTCCAACCACACGTGTTACTTATGTGCAAGTGATTTTTGTATACCAAACTGTATTATAGGTGTTAGGATTTGTGTGTGGGAGTCTCACTACAGCAGGTGTGAGTAGGCTAGCAATCTTTCCTTCTCTGCTCCCATACCATTTCAAATTGCACAGTGAACAAATGATCATTACATACATGTATGAAACTGTTCTTTCATCTCCTTCCAGCCAGATGCCTTTTTCAGCGAGGCAAGATTTTTAATATTCCAAGTCAACATGTACTGTACAACTCATTTGCTTTGATACAGATTCAATTTCATAGAGATGAATGTATATTTAATTATTTATATTTTGCTTTCTGTCCACTTAGGGACATCAGTCTTATTCAATTCCATTCATGTCATAGAAAAAGGGATTATAGCACCATGGATGATTGTAGCCGATCTACGCCACCTGGTTTAAAGAGGTGAGGTCCTCTGCTAAACAACTAAATACATCTAAACAATACCAAGGTAAAACATGTTATTGTACATCAAGGGTGGAGCCTGAGAATAAAATACAAAGAAAGTGTAATAATTAATTTTCTGCTTCTCGTAGTTCACAAATGCACAATAATCAGATAATCAATAAGAGCTCCATGCTGTACTAATCAAATCAAATCAAATTTTATTTGTCACATACACATGTTTAGCAGATGTTAATGCGAGTGTAGCGAAATGCTTGTGCTTCTAGTTCCGACCATGCAGTAGTATCTAACAAGTAATCTAACAATCACAACAACTACCTTATACACACAGTGTAAAGGAATGAATACGAGTATGTACATATAAATATATGGATGAGCGATGGCTGACTGGCATAGGCAAGATGCAGTAGATGGTATATGGTAGAGTATATACAGTGAGGGAAAAAAGTATTTGATCCCCTGCTGATTTTGTACGTTTGCCCACTGACAAAGAAATGATCAGTCTATAATTTTAATGGTAGGTTTATTTGAACAGTGAGAGACAGAATAACAACAAATAAATCCAGAAAAACTCATGTGAAAAATGTTATAAATCGATTTGCATTTTATTGAGGGAAATAAGTATTTGAACCCCTCTCAATCAGAAAGATTTCTGGCTCCCAGGTGTCTTTTATACAGGTAACGAGCTGAGATTAGGAGCACACTCTTAAAGGGAGTGCTCCTAATCTCAGTTTGTTACCTGTATAAAAGACACCTGTCCACAGAAGCAATCAATCAATCAGATTCCAAACTCTCCACCATGGCCAAGACCAAAGAGCTCTCCAGGGATGTCAGGGACAAGATTGTAGACCTACACAAGGCTGGAATGGGCATCGCCAAGCAGCTTGGTGAGAAGGTGACAACAGTTGGTGCGATTATTCGCAAATGGAAGAAACACAAAAGAACTGTCAATCTCCCTCGGCCTGGGGCTCCATGCAAGATCTCACCTCGTGGAGTTGCAATGATCATGAGAACGTTGAGGAATCAGCCCAGAACTACACGGGAGGATCTTGTCAATGATCTCAAGGCAGCTGGGACCATAGTCACCAAGAAAACAATTGGTAACACACTACGCCGTGAAGGACTGAAATCCTGCAGCGCCCGCAAGGTCCCCCAGCTCAAGAAAGCACATATGCATGCCCGTCTGAAGTTTGCCAATGAACATCTGAATGATTCAGAGGACAACTGGGTGAAAGTGCTGCGGTCAGATGAGACCAAAATGGAGCTCTTTGGCATCAACTCAACTCGCCGTGTTTGGAGGAGGAGGATTGCTGCCTATGACCCCAAGAACACCATCCCCACCGTCAAAAAGGAGGTGGAAACATTATGCTTTGGGGGTGTTTTTCTGCTAAGGGGACAGGACAACTTCACCTCATCAAAGGGACGATGGACGGGGCCATGTACCGTCAAATCTTGGGTGAGAACCTCCTTCCCTCAGCCAGGGCATTGAAAATGGGTCGTGGATGGGTATTCCAGCATGACAATGACCAAAAACACACAGCCAAGGCAACAAAGGAGTGGCTTAAGAAGAAGCACATTAAGGTCCTGGAGTGGCCTAGCCAGTCTCCAGACCTTAATCCCATAGAAAATCTGTGGAGGGAGCTGAAGGTTCGAGTTGCCAAACGTCAGCCTCGAAACCTTAATGACTTGGAGAAGATCTGCAAAGAGGAGTGGGACAAAATCCCTCCTGAGATGTGTGCAAACCTGTTGTCCTTGATGATCTTTTTGGCCTTCCTGTGACATCGGGTGGTGTAGGTGTCCTGGAGGGTAGGTAGTTTACCCCCGGTGATGCGTTGTGCAGTCCTCACTACCCTCTGGAGAGCCTTACGGTTGTGGGCGGAGCAGTTGCCGTACCAGGCGGTGATACAGCCCGACAGGATGCTCTCGATTGTGCATCTGTAGAAGTTTGTGAGTGTTTTTGGTGACAAGCCGAATTTTTTCAGCCTCCTGAGGTTGAAGAGGGGCTGTTGCACCTTCTTCACCACGCTGTCTGTGTGGGTGGACCATTTCAGTTTGTCCGTGATGTGTACACTAAGGAACTTAAAACTTTCCACCTTCTCCACTACTGTCCCATCGATGTGGATAGGAGGGTGCTCCCTCTCCTGTTTCCTGAAGTCCACGATCATCTCCTTTGTTTTGTTGACGTTGAGTGTGAGGTTATTTTCCTGACACCACACTCCGAGGGCCCTCACCTCCTCCCTGTAGGCCGTCTTGTCGTTGTTGGTAATCAAGCCTACCACTGTAGTGTCGTCAGCAAACTTGATGATTGAGTTGGATATATCCTAACATGACTTTGTCGGGTAAAGACTGACTCAAAACTCAAAAGAACTGACAGTGACTATGTTAGCATCCCAACGTAACCCCATCTCAAAATCATCCTGCTCACTTTGGAAACGTGTCCTCCAGGCGCCAACATTTTGAGAGCATGAGCAGTGGCCACACACAGAAAAACAAACCCCAAACTCAACTGTGTTCTACACCCGTCGTGGTGGAAAACTTTCAGAGCTCTTTTGGTACGCAGCTCAACCACAGCTCAACCGAATCCCCTGACTGAACTGACAGCTAACCATTTATACTAGAGGCCACGCCCTTAATTAAGAATAAGGAATACCTGTGCTAACAGTCCATGAGGCTGCATTCAAGAGCTCATGCCTTTTACATGATGTATCCACTGAATTGTTAGATTCTGAGAAAGGATGGTCCATTGAAGTGGTAGATCCTGAGAAAAGATGGCCAGAGAAAGAGTTTAGGGGGAGAAATGATAGATAAATATCCTTGGTGGGTTTGAGTCTGATTTAAATTCCAGCGGTTCATTCAAAGCTGGCCTCAGTTTCTCCTGAAAAGCAGCTCTATGTAATTACTGTAAACACAGTTTAAAAAGCAATATGGCTGTCAAATATTCCCCGGGAACATATACAATATTGGTGAAAAAAAGCAACTTTGTCTGATGCCCTGAAGTGAACATCTTGACAGGCACGTCCCCCCTCCTGAGCAAGGTGCCCTCTGAGAGTGCATGTGACAATACTTATGAAATCACCTTTTTAATACAAGTTGTAATTAAGAGCTCAAAAGAATGATACAGTGCAACCGCGGCACCCATACTCATTTCGGTGTCATCTGAATCGGCCCTGGTGGGCAAGCATCAGCAATACCCACCAGGGCTATTCATATTCAGTTGATGGGTTTCTAAGGCACACAAAAACAAGGATAGACAAGTACTGTGTGGCTAGCCTTGACATGAAAAGAGCATCATTGCTCAGGGACGTCATTGTCGGCTTTCATACACTTTCAACTTTCATGTCAGTCATTTTTATTTGTCAGTTGACTTGTGTTTGCGTCAATGTACTTTATTCTTAGGTGTGTGCAAAGAAGTCCTCAAGTGCATAAAAGTTTAATTGCACATGTTAAGTGAATGTAAAAGTTGGCCAGATATAGAGAAATATACCTACTGTGTTGTATGCTAACCGAGTGCCTAGCTAGCCAACTGGCTAGATGAGATATGAAATTAGCCATCTGTAACATAGAATACGGAAATGTGACTGTGTCCATATTACCAGTATTTCGCTATATTTGTTCATGTTAGAGAAGTGTTTTGTATAAGTTTATATCCTTTAAGAGAATGAAAATGTACATATTTGTGATAGAGATTATTGACCATCAGTGAAAGAGACCTAGTGGTGATACAGGCAGAATGTCTGATGTGCATGTAATGTCTTGTGATTTCAGAAAAGAAAAGTAAACGTTCTAATCTTCTACATGCTTGAAAGTCCTCATTATTACATTGTGCAATAAAATTGGCAAGCTAGTTAAGAAAAACATTGTGCCACGGCGTGGATGACGCGGCTAAAAATAGAACCGGACCTCAATTGACAGCGGCCGAGCGAGCTCCGCGGGAAGAGTGGCAGCACACACAGGGGTCCTGTCTACACTTGACACTAACATGCAACTTCTGCAATCAGAATTGAAGATCACGTTGAAAAGACGAGTGTTCAGATCTGGCTGACCACTTCAGGATGTGGTTAGGGATGCATTGTGTGTGGATTTCTCCTAAGTATGGAAACAATCAGGCTACCGAAAGCCATTCAGTGGGCGACGTCATCAGCACTCCTCCCACAAGTCTCCAGAAAAATTGTGTTTTGGGACAGAGAGGCACCTTTTCATTATAATGTTGGAGGAAATACGTTCCTAGCGTGTAAAGAATGTGTTTGCTGGCCTCATAAATGCTAGCCAGCTAAAAACAATTATTTTGATTGGCTAAAGTTATGCTAACCCGTTTGCAAACGATCTAGTATTGCTTACTAACTTGCTGGCTAGCCACAGAGGTTAGCTGGCTAGTTGGCTACAGTAGTTAGCTACTGCCATCAGATGTTGTATTATTATCATATATTGCCTATTTCACCATTTGTAGAATGCATTCTGGCATTTTAATATAGTGCGGGAAAGGGAATCTGGACACTGTGGACGTGGTAGACACATTTAAATGTAGGCGTAGATGCATGGCGCGTTCGGAATTCCATGATCAGAACTCTAAAGCTGCAATATAATCAGAATACTAAAGCTGCATGAACAGTCAAGTCTAGACATGGCCAGAGAGTATGGAGCTGGAACAGTGCCAATATAGGGTGAGTGAGAAACTACTGCGCCTGAGTCTGGAGCAGCTGAAAGAAGTGTGTGTTTATGTTAAAGTCCCAGAGACAGAGGCAAACGTTAATACACCTAATTATTTTATTAATGGATTAAGTTATTTGTAAAAGAAGATTGGGATGTAGCCAAGCAGTATCTGAATGACCTGCTAAAGTTAACAGACCAGCTAAAGCAAAGTGATAGAAAAAAAGTGATAGAATCAGAGAGTTCGAGGCTAGTGAGGCAGCAAAGCGGAGTCAATGGGGGTCAGGGAGTAAGTTGGAGGGGTCAACCTATGTAAACCACCTCTCCGTACTGCGTCACTCAAAGCTACTGAACCTGATTGGGAAAAAGTGTATGGTGAACTGTTTCTACAACGGAGTTGCAACTGAAGCATTGTGGGATACAGGATCGCAGGTCAGTCTCCTCAACGAGGAATGGAGAAGAGACCACCTCCCACGCACAACGGTGTGCAGCACAGAAGAGATCCTGGGATCTGTGACAGTTAAAAAGGTTAATCAAACCTTCACAAGATGGCTGGAGGTAAATGGAGCAACAACCACATCAAAGACTGTGAGCAAAGCTTTCTCCTTTGACTGTAAGAAGACAGAAGTATAGCTCATTCAAAGCAGTGATATGGACGCAAAAGAAGGAGCAGTGAGAGTTAGATGACTATATGCAGTGATTCCAGCCGGCCAGAGGGAAGAGGTGAGGTGCCAATCCAGAGATTTTTTATTGAGGAAGCAGCAAACCATCACTGTGGGGATGACGTCAGTGATGCATTTCCTGATGAAGCCGGTGACAGGTGGTTAGCTCATCGACGCTATCGGCAAAGTCCCAGAACATATTCCAGTACCCATGATGGGATCTGTAGAAAATGCAGCAGCACTGCATTGCTAGTGCTGTCTGGAATATGTTCCGAGACCGATAGCGTCGACAAGCTAACCACCTCTGTCACTGGCTTCATCAGGAAATGCATTGCTGATGTTGTCCCCACAGTGAAGGTTTGCTGCTTCCCCAATGAAATACCTTGGGGACAGATCTACCACTCACAGGGCTATCACAGCTAACGGCTGAGCACACTAATGTGTACAAGAAGTGCTGCTACGACTTCCCCAAAGCCATCAAACAGGCAAAAAGGACAATATCGGAACAAGGCGGAATATACCGGCTCCGATGCTCGACACATGGCAGGGGCTACAGTAAATTACAGACTACAAAGGAAGCCCTTGACGTGATGTTGCCTCTCTACCAGACTAATTCAATGATTTTAACCTCTAAAAAAGTCCCCATATTTGGGGACCCTATTAGATTTTTTATTCAATTCAGTCTGGTATGAGAACGGTAGCCCCTATCCGTCTGCGGAAAGCTGAGTATCTTGGCTATTGATCTGTGCCGTAAAATCTTTGGTGTGACTTACTACCATATATGGGCATACAAATGTATACGCGCAGACCGAGCTGATGACCTCAGGGCATGTGCTGATCAACTGGCAGGCGTCTTCAGACATTTTCAACCTCTCCTTGTCCAAGTCTGTGATCCCCACATGTTTCAAGCTGACTACCATCCTTCCTGTTCCCAAAAACTCTAAGGCTTCCTGCCACAATGTCTACCGCCCTCTAGCACACATCTGTAATAATGAAGTGCTTTGAAAGGCTGATCATGGCACACATCAACTCCATCATACCAGACACTCTGGACCCACTCCAAGTTTCATACTGTAACAACAGATCCGCAGAAGACGCAATCTCAATTGACGCAATCTCAATTGCACTCCACACTGCCCACCTAGAAAAGAGGAATACCTATGTGAGGATGCTGTTCACCTACTACAGCTCAGTGTTCAACATCATAGTGCCATTCAAACTTCACCAAGCTCGGGACCCTGGGACTGAAGACCTCCCTCTACAACTGGATCCTGGACTTCCTGCACACCCCCATCCACATCGACAGGCTGCAGTGGAGAGGGTCACAAGCTTCAAGTTCCTCGGTGTCCACATCAGTGAGGAATTCACATGGTCTTCTCACCCCCGACAGAGTCGTGAAGAAGGCACAGCAGTGCCTCTTCTCGCTCAAAAGGCTGAAAAGAGAGTTACCTTAGGAACTTTTACAGCTACACCATCGAGAGCATCCTGACTGGTTGCATCACCGTCTGGTATGGCAACTGCACTGCCTGAAAAATAGCCAAATTCTTCAGCTACCCAAGTCATGGAGTGTTCTCCATGCTCCCATCTGGCAGACGATACCGGTGCATCAAGGCTCAGACCTACAGACTCCTAAACGGCTTCTATCCCCTGGCCATAAGACTGTTAAACGGCTAACAACTGCTCCCCTCACACCAACGCTGCTGCTAAAATTATGATTGATTAGAACCACTAAGCTGCTGTTCATTGATTAAGATATTAATATAACTTTATTGGTCAATTGCGCATAAGGTCCAACCGAAATTGTACTTCTGCTTTTAACCCAACCCCTCCATAAAGAGGCAGTTTAAAAAAAATGCATAGGTGCAGGGGGATTCAACACTAGGAATCTGCTGTTGTGGGGGGGTTAAGTGCCTTGCTCAAGGGCACACAATGGCATTGAGGATTTGATACCAGCAACCCTCTGGTTGCCAGCTCAGTTCCTGACAGATTTTTCCAGTCGGACCCGGGATTCTAACAGGCAACCCTCCAGTTATTGGCTCATCTCTCTTACCGCTAGGCTACCTGACGCCCTCAACTACTGCTCACATTTATTGATTGCCATTACCGTTAGTATCTACATATCTATTTATCATTCTACCGGTCACTATTATTCCTGTTAACATGTATATATTACCATTGGTATATTACCATAAGTATTAATATATTCCTGCTACCAGTCACTTTTCAGCCCTGTTTACATATATTTTCGCCTATCACGTCTACACTGACACTCTTGCACACTCACACACTTACACTTACATACGCACAATAACCACCACGCACACACTCACCCACCACTTATGCTGCTCCAATACTGTTTACTATTATTATTATTATTTATCCTGTTACCGGTCACTTTCTCCTAATCTCTGCCTACAATGAATGAATGAATTACATTTTATTTGCGTGTCAAATCACAGGTTGGCAACCCATCTTTTATGGGATTAATAGACACATAAACAACATTACAATAATTCCCAATGATTATTGTTCTGGTGTTCTCTGCAGTACGCAACGCATTAAGAGTAAAAAATAAATCAATACATAATGGTAAGTAATGCATAAGGATATCCAAACAATAATTATATCCCTAGAGCAGTACAAATATATATACACACATACATACACTAAATGTGCAAAAGTATGTGGACACCCCTTCAAATTAGTGGATTTAGCTATTTCAGCCACACTCATTGCTGACAGGTGTATAAAGCATTGACAGTAGAATGAAACTGAAAAGCTCAGTGACTTTCAACGTGGCACCGTCATAGGATGCCACCTTTCCAACAAGTCAGTTCGACAAATTTCTGCCCAGCAAGAGCTGCCCCGGGCAACTGTAACTGCTGTTATTGTGAAGTGGAATTGTTTAAAAGCGGCTCAGCCACGAAGTGGTAGGCAACACAAGCTCACAGACCGCCGAGTGCCGAAGCGCGCAGCCTGTAAAAATCCAAAACAAAACAGCTGATAAAACAAAACAAATATGTAGCTAAATACAGTGCATTCAGAAAGTATTCAGACCACTTCCGTTTTATCACATTTTGTTGCGTTACATTCATATTCTAAAATGTATTACATAAATAAAAATCCTCATCAATCTACACACAATAAACCATGATGACAAAGCGAAAACAGGTTTTTAGATTTTTGTGCAAATGTATTAAAAATCTAAAAATGAAGAAAAAAAATGAAACCTTAAGTATTCAGACTCTTTGCTGTGAGACTAGAAATTGAGCACAGGTGCATCCTGTTTCCATTGATTCTCCTTGATTGGAGTCCACCTGGGTCTCAACCTGATCTGTTTCACCTGTCTTTGTGCTTGTCTCCACCCCCTCTCCAGGTGTCACCCATCTTCCCCTTTATAACCAGTGTATTTATACCTGTGTTCTTTGTCTGTCTGTTGCCAGTTCCTTTTGTCCGCCAAGCCTTCCACCGGTTTTCCCCTTGCGCCTGTCTTTTCTAGTTCCTGTTTTCCAGTTTTTTTACAATTTCTGCCTGCCCTGACCCTGAGCCTGCCTGCCTGCCGTTCTGTACCTTGTCACACCACACTGGATTACTGACCTCTGCCTGCCCTGACACCGAGACTGCTTGCTGTTCTATACCTTATGGACTCTGATCTGGATTACTGACTCTGCCTGCCCTTGACCTGTCGTTTTGCCTGCCCCCTGTTCTAGTAATGCACTTTTGTTACTTCGACACTGTCTGCATTGAGATCATCTGGGTCTTCTCCTGAAACGTGATAACCTGTGGTAAATTCAATTGATTGGACATGATTTGGAAAGGCACACACCTGTCTATATAAGGTCTCACAGTTGACAGTGCATGTCAGAGCAAAAACGAAGCCATGAGGGTGAAGGAATTGTCCGTAGAGCTCCGAGCCTGGATTGTGTCAAGGCATAGATCTAGGGAAGGTTTACCAAAACATTTCTGCAGCATGGAAGGTCCCCAAGAACACAGTGGCATCCATCATTCCTAAATGGAAGAAGTATGTAGCCACCAAGACTCTTCCTAGAGCTGGCCTCCCGGCCAAACCGAGCAATCGGGGGAGAAGGGCCTTGGTCAGGCAGGTGACCAAGAACCCGATGGTCACTATGACATTTTAGAATAAGGCTGTAAAGTAACAACATTTTGAAAAACTTAAGGTGTCTGAATACTTTCCGAATGCACTGTATCTACAGGAGCTCTCTGCATAGGCTGCTACTTAGGGCACCATGGCAACTATTTGCATTGAGGTACTCCACATCACTCATGTTTTTAGTGTATAGATTCCATTAATAAAAATTATTTTCACGCAACAAAAAATATAACTGCAAGATATTTATGTGATGCTTGGATTTATACGTCTGTCTTCAATAATAACTATGTTGAGCTATAATGCAATAAGATGGATAGATTCCTCAGAGAAAGCTCAGGAAAATTGAGATAACGCTGTTGAGCTTGGTGATCCTGTCGTGTAGCGGGAGCTATAGGCAAGATTAAACACAGCCCCCATGCCATACATTAGAGGATGTCTCTTCATATCAAAATACCAACGGCGACCCTGACAAACATAGCCTGCCACAAGCCATAGAGCATTCACAGCTGTGTGCCTTTAAGGGGCTATTAATCCCAAGCTATGGCTGCTGAAAGATGAAACGGCTGGCCATAAACCATTATGACAAACTTGTGCAACGTGAAATGAAAAGGAGCCTGTCGACCTTCGTTAGTCCCGTCTTTTGTTTGAGAGATTTAATTTCCTCTATCATCTAGCTGTATTACATCCCTTCACCACCACCACTGCTCCTCCTACACCACAATTTATGGCAAAGTGTATGAGGACATTTTATGTTCTCAATGATGATTCACTTGACTGTTCATTGAGATCTCTAAAGGACATTACGGGTTGGTCTGTACGCCAGAGGAGAGGAGACTGCAAAACAAGCCAAAATGTTGGGTGCACTTACTGCTGGTGTTGTCAAAAACCAAACTATCGGGCATGGTTGTAACTAAAAATTGAACACTAAATGCAATATCTGTATCTATACAGTGCACCTGTGTAGTAACACTGGAATAACTATAGTAATAACATTGTATTATGATGTTGTTACATTGTACTTGAGTCATTTGTATTTGAGAATTAGGCATACTATTTTGTTTAAACAAGTGGAATATGGAACAGTCCCTTTTAAATTAATGTATTTAATGTTTTATCTAAAGGAACTCTGTAAATGTATTTCACTAGAATTGTATGTAGATGATCACTCAAAAACATAAATACTTGAAGTAAACAGAAGAAGAGTGGCCTTGAAGATGTTTTCCCCCACCAGTCTGTGAACCATCCTCTAGGTGGCAGTAGAGGCATCACCACCCCCTTTCATCTCCTCTCCTGGCTGCTCCAAGGGAAGGGAAGGAGAGGAAGGGGGCAAGGTCAGAGGGGATTTAAGCTTGGCTTACCACCACATGTTTCTCTGCTAGCCCAGTCTTGCTTTAAGGCACAGATTATTCCCACACACTGGCTACTGTTACAACAAACCTTTCTGTCTGTGTGGCACAACAGCTCCTTGCTAACACACCGAGATCCGATTGGCCGCCTCGCCTATACTATTTCTTTCCTACCTAGACTTTTGTGTTTATGTAACCGCTGCCTTTATTCCTGATCATCAAACAACATCAACAAGGAGAGGATTAAAAAAGAGCAACTTACTCAAAGCTGGATTTAGCGACAAGACATCGGGCTGGCAGGCAAATGGCCAGTCACCTCTTCAAAGGGCCTGGAGTGAGAAAATATTAAGAATATATGTTTTTATTTTTTACATTCATATTCTTTGAGTGCCTAGCCGGTTGCCTATATATATAGCCCATACTGTTTAAATTGAACAATTATATCATAAACATAGCACTGGTCTGGTCTTGTCTCCAAGTGGCTGGGCCAATGAGGTAGGAGGGTAAGAGCGTGTAGCCTAATTCTGTTAATGATTTGGCTCTGTGGAAACCCAGGCAGGCAGATATACAGTGCATTCGGAAAGTATTCAGACCCCTTTACTTTTTCCACATTTTGCTAAATTACAGCCTTATTCTAAAATGGATTAAATTGTTTTTTTTCCCTCAGTCTACACACAATACCCCGTAATGACAGAACTTAAACAGGTTTTTAGACATTTTTGCAAATGTGTATATATCAAAAATATAATAAAATATCACATTTACATAAGTATTCAGACCCTTCACTCAGTACTTTGTTGAAGCACCTTTGGCAGCAAATACAGCCTAGATTCTTCTTGGGGATGACCCTACAAGCTTGGCACATCAGTATTTGCGGAGTTTCTCCCATTCTTCTCTGCAGATCCTCTCAAGCTGTGTCAGGTTGGATGGGGAGCGTCACTGCACAACTATTTTCAGGTCTCTCCAGAGATGTTCGATTGAGTTCAATTCCGGGCTCTGGCTGGGCCCCTCAAGGACATTCAGAGACTTGTCCCGAAGCCACTCCTTCATTGTCTTGGCTGTGTGCTTAGGGTCGTTGTCCTGTTGAAAGGTGAACCTCCGCCCCAGTCTTAGGTCCTGAGCGCTCTGGAGCAGGTTTTTATCAAGTGTAACTGTACTTTGCTCCATTCATCTTTCCCTCGATCCTGACTAGTCTCCCAGTCTCTGCCGCTGAAAAACATCCCCACAGCATGATGCTGACACCACCATGCTTCACTGTAGGGATGGTGCCAGGTTCCCTCCAGACGTGACGCGTGGCATTCAGGCCAAAGAGTTCAATCTTGGTTACATCAGACCAGAGAATCTTGTTTCTCATGGTCTGAGTCCTTTAGGTGCCTTTTGGCAAACTCCAAGCAGGCTGTCGTGTGCCTTTTACCGAGGAGTAGCTTTCATCTGGCCACTCTACCATAAAAGCCTGATTGAGTGCTGCAGAGGTGGTCCTTCTGGAAGGTTCTCCCATCCCCACAGAGGAACTGTGCTCTGTCAGAGTGACAATCGGGTTCTTGGTATTTGTATTTGTATTTATTATGGCAGAAGCTACTCTTCCTGGGGTCCAGCAAAATTAAGGCAGTTTATACCATTTAAAAACATTACAATACAGTCACAGATTTCACAACACACTGTGTGCCCTCAGGCCCATACTCCACCACTCCACATATCTACAGTACAAAATCCATGCGTACATGTGTGTGTATAGTGTGTATGTTATCGTGTGTGTGTATGCATGTGTCTCTGCTTATGTTTGTGTTGCTTCACAGTCCCCGCTGTTCCATAAGGTGCATTTTTATCTGTTTTTTAAATACATTTTTATTGCTTGCATCAGTTACTTGATGTGGAATAGAGTTCCATGTAGTCATGGCTCTATGTAGTACTGTGCGCCTCCCACAGTCTGTTCTGGACTTGCAGACTGTGAAGAGACCTCTTGGTCACCTCCCTGACCAAGGCCCTTCCTCCACGATTGCTCAGTTTGGCCAGGCAGCCAGCTTTAGGAAGAGTCTTGGTGGTTACAAACTTCTTCAATTTAGGAATAATGGAGGCCACTATGTTCTTGGGGACCTTCAACCTTCAATTTGTCTTTATGAGGTATTGTGTGTAGATTGATGAGGAAAATGTTTAGTTTAATCTGTTTTTGAATAAGGCTGTAATGTAACAAAATGTGGTAAAAGGGGCGGGGTCTGAACACTTTCCAAATGCAGTATACATAGGCTCAGGCTGAGAGAAAAAGGTTCTATTGCTTGAAAAATCAAGTCCACTTATGTTTCCAGTAGAAGCAGGGGAAGAGAAGGAAGAAAATAAATGACCATGCCTGGCCTGGCTTTTTTTTACTAATTACACTTGACTCGTCTCAGTGTGAGTACTACACCACTTATGAATTCATTACTTCTGTTCTTCCTTTGAAAAGCACCATGGCAGTAAGGAACACTTGAGCAAAGAGTACAAACAAACCGATTTATGAAGGAGTCGGTGTAAATCTTTGTATTACTAGACAACACTTCAGGCAGTTACATTAACTTTGTTGTTTTAAAATAATACTCATCAGTGTTGTCTCTGGAACATGTTCAGGTCAGGCACTGATGTTTTTGCCTTCGATTTCCATTTTCCAATTTCCACTGATACTTTCGGAGCGGACAGACATAATAAGGAAGCTCCAACACAATTGCATATCAACAACTGACAAACATTATCCACATGTCAACCTAGTGGTTAGAGCATTGGGCCAGAAACCGAATGGTTGCTAGATCAAATCCCTGAGCTGACAAGGTAAAAATCTGTCATTCTGCCCCTGAATAAGGCAGTTAACCAACTGTTCCTAAGCTGTCATTGTAAATAAGAGTTTGTTCATAACTGACTTGCTTAGTTAAATAAAAAATATTTTGGTTGAGTAGACAGAAAAAACACCCCTTGGCCTTGCAACAACTCTGCTATTGTTCTACGTTGGGTTGATGGAGATAGACAGGGAGAGAAGTCTCAGGAGGGCCCCAAGAGCCCTGGACTGTTAGTCCCATGCAGCAGTTGAACTGGCTTGGGTGGAAGTCATACAGCAGTGGCCTCCATCTGGCATGTTACCCAGAGCACATCCTGTGGGAGCTTTGGAGCGGGCTGCGCGGCCACATCAAACAATGGCTTCTTGTTGTAAACAAAGCCAGGGCAGCTTGCCTGGGGCTCTCGCTTTCTCCCTCTCTAACGGCCCGGATCCAGTCTGCCCACTATAATTCTGGAGTCCACATTTACGGAAATGTTATTCAAATTTTCCACACCTGACTGGGCATACTGGACATTGGGTAAAGTCTCAGCGGTGTTGGAGAGAAGTGAACTACATGTAGTTCAACTAGTAATGTAATTACATTTTGCAGTAGCTTGGTTGTAGTTGAACAAAATTGTAATCTTGGTAGTGTTTCCAGTAGTTAACTTTTTTGCCATGTAGCGGTGTAGCTAACTACTGGAATTACACACTTCTTTTTTTTCAAAAAGAAAGAAAATATGGATGAAGTAGGCAATAATTTCCTTTATTTTTCAGCATCAGACCTGCCTAATTCTCACTTGAAACAAAGTTATTGTGTTTAATAGGCTAAATTACCCATTCTATTAACATCTGACTCCAGAGTGATCTGAGTGGGCAATTCCACGATAACAAACTGACTTTTAAAGTATGCCAAACAAAAACCATTGATTGTAAAGTTAAACAATTTGGTAACAGAATGACACATTTTAATCACTTAAAAAACTAATTGTTATCAGTAAAAACACCAACTAATTGGTAGGTCTATCTTTACTTGTTACTTCTGCGAACTTTGATTATCGTCCCTCCTCATGAGCGAAAGACATTTTAAAATATCTAAAAGATATGTTGGATTTTGGATAACAGATTGACACTACGCAATATTTCAAATACAGTTTAAGTTGATATTAGTTGGCAGGGGTCTTTAGTTCAACATTATTGTGTTTTGATGAATTTCTTTAAGACTTTTTCTGCTAGATGTTTTCTAAGACCCCCTTTCAATCGATTTGACCAGGAATCAAAGCCTTTGCTTATTCCAAAAATGTACATATGCCTTAATTAAAAAAAAAATAGACTTAGCTGTCAATTGACATTACATTTCTATTAACTTCACATGTAAGTAGAGCTTTTTACCTGGAAATTCCCTCTTGCAATTTGTAGACTATTGTAATGGGTCTCGGTGATGCAGGTACAGCGGAGTCAGGCGCAGGACAACACAGATGAGTATTCAGAAACTTTACTCAAATAAGATAACAATATACGTCGTGATAAACAATCACACGAAACAACGGACCAAGATTACAACGAATAATCATGCACAAAACCATTGGGGAAACAGAGGGTCAAATAAGGAACATGTAATTATGGGAATAGAAACCAGGTGTGTAAAAAATGAAGACAAAACCAATGGAAAATGAAAGATGGATCGGTGGCGGCTAGAAGACCGGTGACGTCGACCGCCGAACGCCGCCCGAACAATGAGAGGGACCAACTTCGGCGGAAGTCGTGACAACTATGACATTTCAGATTTAGACATGATAATTTATCACTAAATAGTTGGGATGTAGTGAACTACTTTTTCAAACTAACTTTAGCTAAGTAAACTATATTTTTCTTAAGGTTGGCTTTAGTGTAGCTTAACTTCTTCCATGGTGAAGTAATTGATAGCTTGGTAAACTATATTTTCAGTGTAGCTTCCCCAACACTGAGTCTGTGCCAACAGGCACACTGTGTCCTTGAGTTATTTCTGTGGTATTATTACACTCAGTGGCGACGCGTCATTCAGGACAGGTGGGGCCGAACCAATCCTGTTTTGAGCCGCACCTGTTTAGCTTAAAAAATATATCTATACAGTACCAGTCAAAAGTTTGGACACACCTACTCATTCAAGGGGTTTTCTTTATTTTTTACTATTTTCTACATTGTAGAATAATAGCGAAGACATCAAAACTATGAAATAACACATATGGAATCATGTAGTAACCAAAAAACTGTTAAACAAATCAACATATATTTTATATTTGAGATTCTTCAAAGTAGGCACCCTTTGCCTTGATGACAGCTTTGCACACTCTTGGCATTCTCTCAACAAGCTTCATGAGGTAGTCACCAGGAATGCATTTCAAATAACAGGTGTGCCTTGTTAAAAGTGAATTTGTGGAATTTCTTTCCTTCTTAATGCATTTGAGCCAATCAGTTGTGTTGTGACAAGGTAGGGGTGAAATACATAAAATGGGCCTATTTGGTAAAAGACCACGTCCATATTATGGCAAGAACGGCACAAATAAGCAAAGAGAAATTACAGTTCATCATTACTTTAAGACATGAAGGTCCATCAATCTGGAAAATTTCTAGAATTGTTTAAGTTTATTCAACTGCAGTCGCAAAACCCATCAACCGCTATGACGAAACTGCCTCTCACAAGGACCACCACAGGAAGGAAAGACCCAGAGTTACCTCTGCTGCAGAGGATAAGTTCATTAGAGTTACCAGCCTCAGAAATTTCTGCCAAAATAAATGCTTCACAGAGTTCAAGTAAAAGACACATCTCAACATCAGTTGTTCAGAGGAGACTGTGTGAATCAGGCCTTCATGGTTGAATTGCTGCAAAGAAACCACTACTAAAGGACACCAATAATAAGAAGAGACTTGCTTGGGCCAAGTAACAGGAGAAATGGACATTAGACCGGTGGAAATTTGTCCTTTGGTCTCATGAGTCCAAATTTGAGATTTTTGTTTCCAACCGCCGTGTCTTTCTGAGACGCAGAGTAGGTGAACAGATGATCTCCGCATGTGTGGTTTCTACCGTGAAGCATGGAGGAAGAGGTGTGATGGTGTGAGGGTACTTTGCTGGTGACACTGTCTGTAATTTATTTAGAATTAAAGGCTCACTTAACCAGCATGGCTACCACAGCATTCTGCAGCGATACGCCATCCCACCTGGTTTGCGCCTAGTGGGACTATAATTTGTTTTTCAACAGGACAATGGACCCAACACACCTCCATCCTGTGTAAGGGCTATTTGACCAAGAAGGAGAGGGATGGAGTGCTGCATCAGATAACCTGGCTTCCACAATCACCCAACCTCAACCCATTTGAGATAGTTTGGGATGAGTTGGACCGCAGAGTGAAGGAAAAGCAGCCAACAAGTGCTCAGCATATGTGGGAACTCCTTCAAGACTGTTGGAAAATCATTCCAGGTAAGGCTGGTTGAAAGAATGCCAAGAGTGTGCAAAGTTGTCATCAAGGCAAAGGGTGGCTGCTATGAAGAATCTCAAATATAAATTATGTGTTGATTTTTTTAACACCTTTTTGGTTACTACATGTTTCCATATGTGTTATTTCATAGTTTTTATGTATTCACTATTATTCTACAATGTAAAATAAAGAAAAACACTTGAATGAGTAGGTGTGTCCAAGCTTTTGACTGGTACTGTATGTTTACCACTTTTTTTTCTCCCCAATTTTGTCATATCCAATTGGTAAAGTTTGAATACATTGGCCATGCTGTCAATCCAGCATGACTTCGGCCGCATTCAAAACAACTGGAAACTCGGACCTGGGAAGTCTCAGACTTCAGTGAGTTCAAGAAAACTGGGAACTGAAAACAAACTAGCTCCGACTGTGAAAAAACGGAAAATAATTTTGAAAGGTCATCCAACTCTGAATTCCAAGTCGGGAACTCGGGCCTCTTTCTAGTGCCCACAAGAAGGACCACCGTGCCACCTTCCTGTTCAAGTGAGCACAGCACAATAAGGTGAGTGCAAAAATGTCTTGTATGCTGCTGCATAAATTATGTAATATGCCAGGGAGATATGTACAGTGAGGGAAAAAAGTATTTGATCCCTTGCTGATTTTGTACGTTTGCCCACTGACAAAGAAATGATCAGTCTATAATTTTAATGGTATGTTTATTTGAACAGTGAGAGACAGAATAACAACAAAAAAAATCCAGAAAACCGCATGTGAAAAAAGTTGTACATTGATTTGCATTTTAATGAGGGAAATAAGTATTTGACCGCTCTGCAAAACATGACTTAGTACTTGGTGGCAAAACCCTTGTTGGCAATCACAGAGGTCAGACGTTTCTTGTAGTTGGTCACCAGCTTTGCACACATCTCAGGAGGGATTTTGTCCCACTCCTCTTTGCAGATCTTCTGCAAGTCATTAAGGTTTCAAGGTTGACGTTTGGAAACTCGAACCTTCAGCTCCCTCCACAGATTTTCTATGGGATTAAGGTCTGGAGACTGGCTAGGCCACTCCAGGACCTTAATGTGCTTCTTCTTGAGCCACTCCTTTGTTGCCTTGGCCATGTGTTTTGGGTCATTGTCATGCTGGAATACCCATCCACGACCCATTTTCAATGCCCTGGCTGAGGGAAGGAGGTTCTCACCCAAGATTTGACGGTACATGGCCCCGTCCATCGTCCCTTTGATGCGGTGAAGTTGTCCTGTCCCCTTAGCAGAAAAACACCCCCAAAGCATAATGTTTCCACCTCCTTTTTGACGGTGGGGATGGTGTTCTTGGGGTCATAGGCAGCAATCCTCCTCCTCCAAACACGGCGAGTTGAGTTGATGCCAAAGAGCTCCATTTTGGTCTCATCTGACCGCAGCACTTTCACCCAGTTGTCCTCTGAATCATTCAGATGTTCATTGGCAAACTTCAGACGGGCATGCATATGTGCTTTCTTGAGCTGGGGGACCTTGCGGGCGCTGCAGGATTTCAGTCCTTCACGGCGTAGTGTGTTACCAATTGTTTTCTTGGTGACTATGGTCCCAGCTGCCTTGAGATCATTGACAAGATCCTCCCGTGTAGTTCTGGGCTGATTCCTCAACGTTCTCATGATCATTGCAACTCCACGAGGTGAGATCTTGCATGGAGCCCCAGGCCGAGGAGATTGACAGTTCTTTGTGTTTCTTCCATTTGCGAATAATCGCACCAACTGTTGTCACCTTCTCACCAAGCTGCTTGGCGATGGTCTTGTAGCCCATTCCAGCCTTGTGTAGGTCTACAATCTTGTCCCTGACATCCTTGGAGAGCTCTTTGGTCTTGGCCATGGTGGAGAGTTTGGAATCTGATTGATTGATTGCTTCTGTGGACAGGTGTCTTTTATATCGGTAACAAACTGAGATTAGGAGCACTCCCTTTAAGATTGTGCTCCTAATCTCAGCTCGTTACCTGTATAAAAGACACCTGGGAGCCAGAAATCTTTCTGATTGAGAGGGGTTCAAATACTTATTTCCCTCATTAAAATGCAAATCAATTTATAACATTTTTGACCTGTTTTTCTGGATTTTTTTTGTTATTCTGTCTCTCACTGTTCAAATACACCTACCATTAAAATTATAGACTGATCATTTCTTTGTCAGTGGGCAAACGTAGAAAATCAGCAGGGGATCAAATACTTTTTTCCCTCACTGTATACTGCAGCCAAGAAAGTAATACTAAGTGTATGTTGTGTAGTAAACTGTTAGTAGCCCATGTGCCTCACCCTAATAATTTGGTCCCTTTCCCCCCTCATCACTTAGCCTACTGTTCTGACTTGGTGGTGCACATGTATCTTATAGCCTGTTTTAGAGAAATGTTATAATTGAATATTGTAAGCGCTTTCATTGTCTGCTTGTATGCCCCCTTTATTTAGCCTACGTTTCTGACTTGGTGTACCGGGAGAATACTGTAAGAACAGCCCATGTTCTGAATTCTGTCATTGTACATTTCAAAGTGCTGAACAAATAGTTATATTGACTACATCCGTCTTAGCTCGGATTGGCTCTTATCCACACGTCATTCCCTTATGCCATAAATTGTACATCTCAATTGTCAGTAGTATTGACATTTGTTTAAGGAAGTCAGCCATATCAGTTATGTTTAAAAGAAAAAGGCAGTAAATGAGGCTGAATGAACTGTTTCGCTGCCAGACAAGGCTCCACTGATAGCCAGGTGTAGCGGTGGTAAGGATTCACTGCATGGTGCTGAAAAGAAAGCTCTGCTGTTGGGACAGCTTTATCTAGGCTCTGAGTGTTGGAGTGTGCCCTTGGCTATCCGTAATAAAAAAAAATAAGAAAATTGTGCCGTCTGGTTTTTTTAATATAAGGATTTGAAATTATTCATACTTTTGCTTTTGATACTTCAGTATATTTTAGCAATTACATTTGCTTTTGGTACTTAAGTATATTTAAAACCAAATACTTTTTCACTTTTACTTGAGTCATTTTATATTAAGGTATCTTTACTTTTACTCAAGTATGACTATTGGGTACTTCTTCCACCACTGATTTTAAGTGCCAGTGGAAACAGAGCTTGAGAGCAGTTACATCAACTGTTTTGCAATAAAGGCTGTCTACTCTGAAATGACAGTCAAGAATTTAGACTTCCACTATGGTGGCTTAGAATGCTCAGTGTCCACTATGACTAGTATGCTGCACTCCACTAGCCATAAAACTAGACTTAATAGCTACCCCAAGGTGTTGCAACAACATTGTCAGTTCATATTGAAAGTCCCTCTAGGGATCAGAACAGGCTTTTGAAACAAACGCTAAACGCTGCAACAAACTGCATCCCACTGTTTCAGCTCAGTGCCACCAGCATTTCCTGCCTCTCATGTGGCTGGGTGGTAGGGACTCAAAGGTGACAATGTGATATGTTTTCACAGTATGGCCCTCCAGCTTATCCCATGATTAGCGCCACATTGCCGCTAGGAGTGCTGCATGAAGCTCAGCTGGTATACAGTAGGATGGAGATCAACACTTTAGGAATGATAACGAGAGACTTAAACTCCCAGCTCGTTGGGATGTTGTTTCAAGGCAGCAGCTGGTAGGCCTATGTATGCTTAGCCATTATCACCCCTAATGGTTTTGATGGGAAGGGGAAACAGGAGGGCCCATCGCTGTCTACTTGGGGGCCCCGGAATCACACAGAGTTTATTAAGACTCAGTGTTGTTCCATTATGGTACCAATGTATATTTCACTCCTACTTATTCTGTAATTCTGTGGCGCAACAGCAGACTGCATAATGATTTGGGAAGTTAGTTAATGTTTAGGCATTACTGATAATTGTTTAATTATGGCAAGCTGGATTCTATTGTTCTGTCCAGGACCTGTGAGTCCTAATGTGCAGAGATTCTTGGAGTGGTTTTATAGGAGAGGGAAATGGAAAGGTCTGGTTCGCTGCCCCACCAATCCCAGGGGCTTCCGCTCGTTTTTCTTTCCATCATAACCAGTGTATCAGGGGCATTCCCCTTTCCAGGTACTCTATCCGAAAAACTAAAAGAGGTCATACTGCCAGAAACTCTGGAGAAGGCAATGAAGTAGTGGATCCGGTGTGGAGTCCCAATTTTATGCTGCTGCTGCTCTCTGTTTGTTGTCTATGCATAGTCACTTTACTTCTACCAACATGTACATACCTCAACTACCTCGACTAACCTGTGCCCCCGCACATTGACTCTGCACTGGTACCCCCTGTATATAGCCTCGCTAATGTTATTTTAGTTTTCTATTTTCTTCTTTTACATTTTAAATGTAATTTTTTTTAACTTCATTTTATTTTAGTAAATATTTTCTTTACACTTTTTTTTCTTATAGTTGCATTGTTGGTTAGGGGCTTGTAAGCATTGCCACCAAGTCTACACCTGTTGTATTCAGCGCATGTGACAAATACAATTTGATTTGATTTGATTTAGTCATACTCTTCTCTCTCTAGAATATGGCATGCTAGAATACGGGATTCAGTGTTCCAAAATCTGCTGTCAGTTGATTGGTTTTTGTATTCCTTCCAGGGAAAGGGGATTAACCAAGATGTCATTTATATTCAGATATATTTTTGCATGAATGAGCTGTAAATGATAATTGACTGAATCATGGCCAAGTATTTTAATATTAACAATTGCAAGATACACACTGCATCAGCTATTTGAGAAGCCACATGCTGTTCTTCTCTCTGTCAGGGGAAGAGGCTATCGTTGACTGGATTTGAATCCATTTGTGAGCACATGTTAAAAGCTTTACATAGGAAACGGGGGGCTGTGGAGTGTGGAGATTGGGAGCCAGGCTCGAGAGCAGAGGCTAGGAGCTCTGTGGCTATGTGGGGCACTGCTGTGTGTCTTTGAGTAAGAGTCTAAATCTGATTTGCCTCAGTACACCTCCAGCTGGGGACTTTGTTAAATCAATGAGCCACCTTTATATGCGCAAGCTGAAGTTAGTGCCTCTGCTACTACTGGTTCTGCTACTGGTAGTGTGCTACTTCTTCTTCCACTTATACCCAGGGCAATCATTATGAGTGATCGTGGGTTTTGATTGGAAAGTCCCCATGTGTTCATATAGGTAAGCCCATGTCGAGTAAATGATGTGGTGTATTGGGGTTGTGCCGCAGAGCATCATGGCGGTTCTATGTGTTGAGACGAGCACGTTCCAGATAAATAGTTGAATTAATTCCTGTCTCCCGTCTCATCATATATTGAATTGTTATAAAGACGTGGCTATGAAACCCACGAGACATAACAAAAGATTGTCGATGAGTAAGTCTGAACCTACGGGAACTATTCTGTCCGGAGGAAGTCGTTTTTTACAATTTTGAAACAAGGTATTGCCAGCAGAGGCAAGTGCATAGTAGAGTTAGCTAAGAAAGAGAGTTACCATCATCATGGACGGCACAAAAGGATTCAAGAAGGACGTTGGAGCAGAAAAACAACGTGATTAAAAAGGGAGGAAAATACAATGAGTAAAGGAAACGACATTTATTCAACTGTGAAGACAAACTATGGAAATTAAAAACTGCTAAATGAGTGAATTTAAGGATGAAATGTCAGTGAGTGAAGTGAATGAAGATCACGTGACGGAGGAAAATATTGCAGTTGTTGAGGAAAATATTGAAGTGAGTGACAATCAGGAGCCTATTGAGAAATGAAAAATGGCTTGGAATTGTTGGAAACATTGGACAGTTTGATGAAAGTGTTGAACAGTGGAGCTCATATACAGACCGGTTTGAATATTTTATTCTCGCAAATTACATTCATGAGGACAAAGTTGTGCCTACATGTGTGACTGGGCCAAATACATTTTATTTACAACGCAGCCTACTACAGCCAGACAGGCCAGGTAATAAGATGGGGATATTGTGGAAGTACTGAAAGGACACTTTTCACCAAAACCACTAGCTATTGCTGAAAGGTTTAGGTTCCACGGAAGAAATCAGGAAGAGAAAGAATCAGTGACAATGTTTGCTGCTGGATTAAATAAACTATCAGAGCACTGTGAGTTTAATGATGTTCTGAATGACACTATTGGAGACAGACTAGTATGTGGGCTACAGAGTGAAGCTACACAAAAGAGACTATTGACAAAGTAATCTGACCTGGGCAAAGGCTATTGAAGTCAGTGTGTCCAAGGTTAAACAGGCAAAGTGCACCGAGTTGCAACTGAAAATCAGAGACAGGGATATCAAGGCACATGCTTCCTCTGTAGCAAAGTGGGATATCAGGCATCCACGTGCTGGAGTAAGAACATGTACTTGTCGGAAAAAAAGGGCCACTTCGAGCCTGCAGAAACAAAAAGAGCTCAGAGAAATCGTTGAAGACCAAAAGCAAGAAAGACATTCCAACGAAAGAAAACGTGACATTCACACTGTTGAGCAAGAGAACACAGAGGTAAGTGACTCATCAGACGAGGAATTCACACTGAATATAATGACTGTGGCTGGGGGGTAGGGACCCACGGCTTCTATGTCTCTCCCTTACTAGAGGGGCAGCCGGTGCATATGGAGATTGACACAGGGGCAGCTGTAACTCTTGTGTCAGACACAGTCTACAAAAAGAAATACAAACGCCTATCACTTCAGCCAGCGCACATCATGTTCAAGACTTACACATGTGAATCTGTCGCCGTGAGACATCTCTGAGGTCACAGTTCAGTTAGCTAAAGAGTGGCAGCTAAAACGCTGCCACTCTAAGTTGTGAAAGAAGACTATCCATCACTACTGGGACGTTCGTGGCTAGAGAAAATCCCACTGGAATGGTCATCAGTGAGTACAATGACACATGGAGACACAGGCCTACCTGCCATCTAAAATAAACATGGATACGTTTTTAAAGGAGAGCTGGGTAGCATGAAATACACTACAGTAAAGCTTAGCATTAAGCCAGATTGCAAACCAAAGTTTATGAAAGCACAATCCGAAACGTATGCTATCAGACGAAAGTCAAGGCTGACGTTTTAGTCAAGAACAGTACTGGAGTTGATAAGCATAAATGGGCAAAACCCCAGTCCTTTAGAAGTATGGTGGAATCAGGATGCCTGTATGTTGAGACTTTAAAAAGTCACAGTTAACCCTGTGTTATCCACTGAGCAGTATCCCCTACCACACATCAACAACATTTTCACGGATTTATCTGGGGGTCAAAAGTTCAGCAAAATCAACCTCTGCCGGCAGTAAGTCAAGGGGTATGAATACCTTCTGAAGGCACTGTAGCATTGTACTCCTGGCAATCCACTCAAGATCTGGTCCATTGCCCTCTGGAACAGCACTGGCGCAGCTCCTTGGACTTTTCATTTACGTGCATCTTCAAGTTTTAGGTTATTGTCCTGCTGAAAGGTGAATTTGTCTCGCAGTGAATGTAGGAAAGCAGACTGAACCAGGATTTTTCCTTTACTTAGTTCTAAAATCCCTAGTCCTTGCCGATGACAAGGATACCCATAACAAGATGCAGCCACCAGAATCAGCGACCACCATGAAGACCACACTTTGTATACAGTGCAAAAAGTAAATTTATTTTCCAAATGTTTGCAGTTCTACTTTAGTGTCTTATTGCAAACACAATCCATGTTTTGGACAATTTTTATTCTGTACAGAGTTCCTTCTTTTCACTCTTTTCACTAGGTTAGTATTTTGGAGAAACTATATTGTAGGTGATCCATCCTCAGTTTTCTTCTATCACGTCCTTTAAACTCTGTAACTGTTTTAATCACCTTAGGCATTATGGTGAAATCCCTGAGCGGTTTCCTTCCTTTCCGGCAACTGAGTTAGGAAGGATGCCTGTATCTTTGTAGTGACTGGGTGTATTTATACACCATCCAAAGTGTGATTAATAACTTCACCATGCTCCAAAGAATATTCAATATCAGCTTTTTTTTTTTTACCCATCTACCAATAGGTGCCCTTCTTTGCGAGTCATTGGAAAACCTCCCTGGTCTTTGTGGTTGAATCTGTGTTTGAAATTCATTGCTCAACTGAGTGACCTTACAGATAATTGTATGTGGCGTACAGAGATGAGGTAGTCATTCAAAAATCATGTTAAACACTACTAAGGAGTCCATGCAACTTATTATGTGACATTTTTACTCCTGCACCTATTTAGGCTTGCCATAACAAAGAAGTTTAATACTTATTGAAGGGGTTTAATACTTATTGAAGGGGTTTAATACTTATTGACTATTAATACTTATTGAATTTTGCATTAATTTGTAAACATTTTGAAAAGCTATTGTGTGTAGGCCAGGTTGTAACACAGCAAAATGTGGAAAAAGTCAAAGGGTGTGAATACTTTCTTAAGGCACTGTACTTGGATGACATCCTGTCACGACTTCCGCCGAAGTCGGTGCCTCTCCTTGTTCGGGTGGTGTTCGGCGGTCGACGTCACCGGTCTTCTAGCCATCACCGATCCACTTTTCATTTTCCATTTGTTTTGTCTTGTTCCCCCACACACATGGTTGTCATTCCCTCATTACTTGTCATGTATTTAACCCTCTGGTTTCCCCCATGTCTGTGTGTGTGATTGTTTATTGTCAGTGGCACGTTCCGGCTGGTTTGCGCTGGATTTGTTTTGTTCATTGTGTTTTGTGCTGCCACACTTAATTTCTATAGGCATTTTGTTGTTGTGACGCTATTGGCGTTCAGTGGCTTTTTTCCTGTGCCACAGTAAAGTGCTTTCGCTCACTCATTTCTGCTCTCCTGCGCCTGACTCTCAAGCACCAGCTACACACACGCTTTTGACATCCTCGTTACTGGAAAGGACGAAGAGGACCATCTCCAGAACTTGGAAGTAGCCTTTCAGAGGTTGAAGGACTACAAACTGAGAGTTCATAAGGAAAACTGTGTGTTCCTCCAATCTTTGGTTGAATAGTGTCCGTCCAAAGTCAAGGCTATTTTGGATGCCCAAGCTCCTCAGAATGGAGCTATCTATGTTCTTTCTTGGAGTTATTGAATTACTGCAGATGTTTTATACCGAGTTTAGCAACTAAACTGAAGCAACTGCATCAGTTGCTTTGTCAGGACAAAAAATGGAAATGGACAGAACAATGCGATGAAGCATTTGTGAAAACCAAGATAACACTCCTGAAATCTGAGGCATTGAATTACTTCGATTCACCATCCAAGTAGCTTGTGATGCTAGTCTCTATGGTGTGGGAGCAGTTGTGTCCCATATCATGACTTCTTGTGAAGAGAAGCCGATCTCTTTCGTATCGAGGACATTGAACAAAGTAGAAAGTAACAACGCACAGAAATAGCAAAAATTGTTATTAGAGTTTGTAAGTTTCACCAGTGTTTATAATGAGGAAGTTCACCCTTCTTACAGATCATCGCCCGCTGACGAGAATCGTTGGTCCGTATACCGGAATTCCGTCACTTGCGGCAAGCAGAATACAAAGGTGGGCTTTTGTCAGCACACACCTATGACATCAAGTACCGCAAGTCAGAACTGCACTGCAGTACAGATGGACTTTACAGGTTGCCAATACCTGTGGTCAAGCCAGGGTCACACAAAGTGGAGATATTCTACTTCAGACAAGTGTAAAACACACCAATCACTTCAACAAGTGTGGAGAAACACCAGTAATGACCCGATGTTATCTGTAGTGATGGACATTATTAACAAAGGTAAAGCCGCAGGAAATTCTCTGGAACCTTACCTTTCCAGAACTGAACTGTCAGTACAGTCCAGTTGTCTGCTGTGGGGGAGGAAAGTTATCATCCCAACTTCACTGAGAAAACCAGTGTTTCAACAGCTACACTCAGGTCATTATGGCCTGGATAGGATGGAAGCATTGAGGAGAAAGTGAAAACATGTTCCTCGTCACTTCCTTTTCATGCATGGGATTGGCCGGAGGAGGCGTGGCAATGCATACATGTCGACTTCGCAGGTTCATTCGAAGACAGAATGTTTCTCAAGGTCGTGGATGCTCAAACCAAGTGGCCAGAGGTTGCCATCATAGGGTGTACTACTTCAGAGAAGACCATCGAGAAGCTTGGGAAAGTGTTTATTTAGTCGGTTCAGATTGCTTCTCCAACTCATTAGTGACAGTGAACAGCAGCTCCCAAGAAATGGCAATATTGCTACATGTAAATGGTGTACAACACATCAGGTGTGCACCGTACCATCCATCTACCAACAGGCTGGCGGAGAGGTTCATACAGACCATGAAACATGCCTTAAAGGCTTCTTAGAGTCAAGGGACACTGCACCAACGCTTGAACAACGTCCTGCTATCCCACAGGAACACACCTCATGCAACCACAAGGCTTTGCCTACATCGCCACTCATGAAGAGAGAGCTAAGCACAAGCTTCCACCTACTCAAACCTCAGAATGCAAAGGACGTGCAACGTCAACAGGAGATTTATGTAAAACGTTGTGAACTAAGAGCAGACAACAGAGCTTTCAATCATGCCATAAGACTGCTAAAAAGTTAGTCCTGGTACCTATGTGGTTATTTAACTATCAGCGTTGATCCTTTTTGCACGAGCTTTTTTTGACTCATCACATACGCTGTTGCTACTGTTTATTATCTGTCACTTTATTCCTAGTTATATGTACATATCTACCTCAATTACCTCGTACCCCTGCACATCAACTCGGTACTGGTACCCTGTTTATATAGCAAGTTATCATCACTCATTGTGTATTTATTATTACTTTTATTATTATGTGTTTTACTTTTCTATTATTTCTCTGTTTTTTTTCTCTCTGCATTGACAGGAAGGGTCCGTAAGCATTTCACTGTTAGTCTACACCTGTTGATTATGAAGCATGTGACAAATAAAATTGTATTAGCTAGGAACTACCTCAAAGGACCAAAGTGGGTTCTTGCTACAGTCATTGCTCAGACTGATCCTGTTTCCTACACTGTCCAGACTGCAGAGGATGTCATCTGGAAAAGACAAACAGATCAGCTACTGTTGAGTAAAGAAACACAGACAGAAACACCAGTCCAGAACTGTTACACCCTAACCCAGTAGTCTTCACCTAAGGGCTCACAGTCACCTTCTCAGGATTGTTGTTCATAATGGAGACAATTTATGCAGAAGAGGAGGAGATGTGGTGTATTGGGGTTGTGCTAGAGCATCATGGGGGTTCTATGTGTTAAGAGGAGCACGTTCCAGATACATAGTTGAACTAATTCCTGTCTCCCATCTCATCATTATTGAATTGTTATAAAGACATGGTTATTAAACCCATGAGACATAAAATGACACATTCTATTTCTGGTTCTTACTTTTGGTATTGTCTTGAACAGTGTTTTCTTGCTGAATGAATTAACTCCAAATGAAATATTTTCCCAGGTTTCTGTTCCTAAAACAAACAGCATGCTTATTCTTTTTTCAATTAATCTGCAGTTACTCCAAATAAAGAACAACCCTATCCCTTCACAGCAAGGCTCAGAACACATTCAGCTTTGAATCCCACTTTAGAATGCTGCCGGTTCAAGGAATCCTACATGCTATGCTGCAGCCTTAGACCATTGGTAGGGTAGGGAGTCTCTAAGAGAGAAGAAACAACAATCCTAACTCATTGCTGGTGGCTGTTGCCTTGAACTGCAAAAACATGTTAGTGAACCGAAGCAAGCGCCTCTGAAAAAAAATAATTATTCAAATGAAATGAGGTCCGGCAGATGGTGTGACAGGGGCCATGGGCTTGCGGCAGAAAGCTCCTGCTCTCTACCTCTGTGACACCGCCTACAAGGAAATACAAAAGTTCAAAGGGAATCAACGATCGTGACGGATCTCATTATCATATTCCAAATGAGGGACTTTTAGAGGCAGAGAGGGGGAAAGAAATATTCCACACAGGAACAAATCAATGTAGGCCTATGCTGTGTACACACAATGCAGCTGGCTGTTTCACCAACACGATGCTTCATTTCCACTACATGGGAAGTAAAGGAAGAAAGCTCAGGAAAATGCTAGTGTCTCATGAATAAATTTGTAATTCAAAATATACAGCCATACAGAGAGCTATTCCTTCCAGTAAATTTTTCATTTGGTCTCCAATAAAGTTGAGTTGCAGAGTATAGCATTGACTTTGAATTAAAGGCCCAGAGAACAAAAATACATGTCATATTACACAACATACATGGAATGGGTTTCATGTGACAAATTAACTCCATTCATCCATTGTATGAACACAAGTGCATAATGAAGTTGAGAGTTTGAGACACATCTCACATACCACGTGCCAGAGCACTGTAAAATAGAGACATGTGCGGGGTGAATCCAGCATAAAATCCAGGCTTGCCTTGTAAAAGTGCTGAGAGCTCTAAAGCTTCCCTCCAGACGCATAAGACCTCTGCACCTGTCCAGGGGTCATTCATGTGTTTGGCTGTAGCCATTGGCACCCAGAAACATGTGCTGTATTCAACTGATCTGATACTGTCTGTCTCTCTAACTCTGTTTGGTTTCCCCTTACCTCTCTAATGTTTTTAAAATTCTTCCTACAAGGAGATCTCTTCATAATCCTCCTGGTCTTCTCCAATGGAGCCTAGCTACAGCACCACCCCTTCTCTGATTTGAAATATTGTACTGAGAAATGGTCTGTTCCCCCAGGCAGGGACTGTATTTCAGAAAATGAAATCTGAGTGAATTTTTCTGAAGTTCCCTGTGGTGCTGTTCTTTTGGACCACAACAGGCCACAAATCTGGCAATGGTTGCTGCCTCTCTGAGTACAACTATAGAGGAACATTCTACCCATTAAAATACAAGAGCAATCTGGTTAGGGATGGAATGCAATAAAGTATAAAAAAGCCAAATTTGACTTTACACAAATGACCTCAAAACATCTAAGAACCTAAAAAGAGATATATGGGAACAACTGGATCAGAGGATGCATTTATTTATGGAATATGACAGAATAATGCCTGCCATATCCTGTTGGAAGGTTTTACACATAATCATAGAAAACGTTTCTTTATAATGGAGAAAAAACACATAATTGAACAGAACAGAACAAACTTCCTCGCCAACCATTGGATTATTCCAGAAAAATAGAAGAGATTTGGGAAATAACATATCATTCTAGTTCATTAGTTAATTGTGCATTGAGTACCAACTCACTTAATTAAATTAATTGCCATTTATTTACAAATAATTACTAATTATTAATCTGCTTATTACTAACTAACAGAATGGAATGGAATGTTTCCCTTCTACCCTCTCCATATTCACGTGTCCCATTAACAGAAAGTCAAGACTTGAATAGACAATCATGTATTTAAGTCTGTTAAACAGGAACACTTGAATCTGACTTGGCAACAGATTATATCTTTGTTCTACGTAGGATGAAAAATAGCCCTCTGTACATTGAAGAGAAGACCACTATAGAAGAAAAATACCATGGCTGCGAAAAATAGCAACTCCTCCTTTTTCCTATTATTCACGTTTTTTCAGGATTAATGACAATTGTGTTCTAAAAGAACGAGAGAGAAGGAAAGAGAAAGAAAGAGAGAGACACTATTAGTTTTCCGTTGATCAGAAAAGGGGAATGAGGGAGGGGTTATGGACCTGCAGACCAGTTTGAAAACCAGGATGTAACAAGTCCAGAAAATGATAATACCGGAAGTATTCACTGTTTTAGTATTTTATCCACTATATTTGCTGGAGAGCAGATAAGCTGCTTAAGAAGTCAAAACTGGTCCTAGTTTGAGTTTTATCCAATTGCATCATGATCATGATCCAGGGGGAATCACTGTGATACAGTGCCATCGACCGACCAAGCTAGCACAGACCTAGACAACAGTTTAATTTTCCTGTCAGTTTGTGACTCGTATAGTAATTCTCAACAGAAGTTTTAAGAAGTAAATTTAAGAGGTGCTTTCCTGGCTTGCCTTTTAAATTGTTCCTTCCCACTATACATAGGGTACTCCACAGTGTTCTAGTGGTGTAAAAGGGGAAAGGAAGCTGGGACCACTAATATGTGAGAACAATATTAATTGTGAACAAATGTTTCATTTTGTCGTTATAATAAGGTTGGTAGCAGGAGGACGTGAAAATCGTTGTGGAACCACAATGCAATGTTCTCTCGATGCGCTGGCTCGCTAGCTAGCTACACAACATGGCCAAAAGTAAAGTGCTCGTCAAACACCCCCTCTCCCGGGAAGGCTTTCCACTAGATGTTGGAACATTGCTGCAAGAGCATTAGTGAGGTCAGGCACTAATGCTGGCCGATTAGGCCTGGCTCATAGTCGGTGTTCCAATTCATCCCAAAGGTGTTCGATGGGGTTGAGGTCAGGGGCCTAGCCCCAGACCATTATTCCTCCTACACCAAACTTTACAGTTGGCACTATGCATTGGGGCAGGTAGCGTTCTCCTGGTATCTGCCAAACCCAGATTCGTCTGTCGGACTACCAGATAGTGAAGCGTGATTCATCACTCCAGAGAACACGTTTCCACTGCTCCAGAGTCCAATGGCGGCTTTACAGCACTCCACCCGATGCTTGGCATTGTGCATGGTGATCTTAGGCTTGTGTGCGGCTGCTCGACCATTGAAACCCATTTCATGAATCTCCCGACGAAAATGTATGGTGCTGACATTGCTTCCAGAGGCAGTTTGAAACTCGGTAGTGTGTATTGCAACTGAGGACAGACGATTTTTATGTGCTACGCACTTCAGCACTCGGCGGTCCCATTCTGTGAGCTTGTGTGGCCTACCACTTTGCGGCTGAGCCATTGTTGCTCCTAGACGTTTTAACTTCACATTAACAGCACTTACAGTTGACCGAGGCAGCTCTAGCAGGGCAGATATTTGACGAACTGACTTGTTAGATAGGTGGCATCCTATGACGGTGCCACGTTGAAAGCCACTGAGCTCTTCAGTAAGGCCATTCTACTGCCAATGTTTGTCTATGGCTGTGTGCTCAATTTTATACACCTGTCAGCAAGGGTGTGGCTGAAATAGCAGAATCCACAAATTTGAATGTGTGTCCACATACCAAGTCGTGTAGGTAGCTAGCAAACGTAGCTACACACAATAATACCAAAGGAAATATCAGCATGTCAAGTAAATAGTTAGCTGTAAAATCGCATAAACAAACTGCACTAGCAATTTAGGAGTCTACAATCTCACCATGTTCAGCCTGCAGATCGATGTGCCTCTCAGAGTGGAGTCTGACATTCGCAACTGACATACAACGGCACTACCTCAGATACACATGAAAACATGAAATGACCCTGGGAATCGATAGAAGAGCGTTCAGAGATGCACAAAAACAATATAACATAATTACAGCAGGTTCTCCCCCCCACCCACTTGCCAAATCCCTTCTTCATTTTGACTTGTGGACTAGAATAGAATAAAAGTGTCAAAGTGACATTGACAAGGCCACTGGGCCTGCTATGGGTAGGTAGAGAGAGAGGGTCCCAGGCCCAGTCAGGCCCACCCTAGCTGGAATGGGTGAGGAGGATGACCACCCTGGGTGACTGGCCCAGTTTACAGTTACAGCAGCAGCCTCACCCCCACCAGCTGATTGCAGGGCAGCAGGAGGTGGCGGCGAGTGAGGGTGTCAGACACAGGGAGGGTATGATCCAATGTCACACTGCTCACCTGCTCTCTGCAGGTTTCTGGCAATACAATGTACAAAGCTAGGTGCTGTATGGCAGGGGCATGTTCAACAATACCTCCCCCCTGCTGTTATCAAGGGGATCACAGCGTGAGGGCAAATGATACAATATTAAAAACAACAACAGCACAAACAACAACGACAACCTTGACAATACTGATAATTAGGGCTGGTCGATTTTGACCTGACAGGAAAAACTCAGGACGCAAGATAAATGATAATAATAATAATAATAATAATAATAGTAATAATAGTAATAATAGTAATAATAATTAATAATAACATTCTCTGAATTATATTGCACTTTGTTGGGCCTTCAAACATGGGAGACTAACAAGAAGCACCAATCGAGTCTGAATAAAAGCAAAGAAAATGAGAACGAATGAAGCCAAAGATGTGGCATAATCCACAGCAGATTCTCCATAAGGCATTGTGGAGCGTCTCTCCAGTCTCTCTCCAGTTCCTCTGCCTGTACTGTTAACAAGCTTCTTCTGTGACCGGGGGAGAAATCTGCTGTGGATTAAGCTCAAACAAGGTGGGGGTAACCTCCCTCCCTCCCTTGTTCCCTCCCGTATTCCCTTCCTCCCTCCCACTTCGGGGGAGGCACTGGCATGCTGATCTTCACTAGAGGGCCAGGGTAAAAAAAAACACTGGGGAGCAAATGGGCCCCCCACCCTTGGCTCACTTTTTAACCAGTCAGGCCTCTGCAGCACAACCCAGTGTGCACGCAAGGCAAGCCAAAATAGATAATGAGGAATGTTAGCCTAGAAAATGAAAATCACCACTACCAGGACCAAGCTGTTCCGGGGGCACTGGTCCAGCATTTACATTCCACAGCAACCTGGAGTGATTTATTGCAACAAAAAAGACAAGTCTTCCAGAAAAGACATTTAGCAACCACAGCTGGTTAACGCCAACTGGTTGTGACTGCTGATGAGTAATGACATCTCTTTGAATTAGAGACTTTGTTCTAGCGTGTCTAAATGATGGATCACTCCTTTGAATTATTTTTCAAGATGTGCTAGATAATCCATTTCATAATTTCTTCCTGCAAGATAAAAATAAATAAAACAATGTGATGTATTTCCTTTCTCCAGTGGGGTCGGTCGGGTGGTGTTATCACATTTCCTGGGCGGTCGGCAGAATTGGAGCAAGTCTCAGTCCACTCCTCCTCAGCGCAGCACAGTGAGCTGCTCCCCAACAGTAGACCCAGGGTCCATACAAACCCAATTAAGAATCAATTTCAGCCAGTGTCAGACAGTCTGGCGCCCAGAGAGGGGTAAATGCTTTTGATATGAACATTTTATCATTGTCTCACAGTCTTCCATTGTCTGAAAGTCTGGCATGTGTAAAGTATCTGTCATGAGGTCTAACGCCTGAGCACTACCGCACTACCACCAAGTCAAACAGCTCAGCCTGCTTCCCTGTTTCCAGTCCACACATGGTATGCATACGAAAGGGAACACTGAAATCCAACAGTAGAGAAATATTAATATGCTAAGCGATATATCCGATTGAAAGGCATAAAAGTCACACAATAGTCAAGCACAATAAGGTTTTGACAGAATGTTTATTGGTTAATAGCGACCATATTGTTTTAGGTACTAGTCTGGAAAAAAGTTGCGTTGAGAGACCTTTTTCCATAGATGCCACATATCAAGTTTTATGCAGATCGGTCATTCCGTGCCAGCAGAGTAGCGTTTAAAAAAAAATCCACAAAATTCAAAATGCCGGAAAATACATAATGGCAGACCTAATGGGTACCAGAAGTACATTTACATAGGAGAGGGACCTATGTACGAAATTTTATGACTTTAGGGCAAATGACGTGAGGGGCGGGACCTTTCAAAGTTTTCATTTTTTGTAAATGCCGGCACTCTCCGGCAAGACACATCATTCACCCAAGTTTCGTCAAAATCAGGCCAGTGCTGTCTGAGATATTGCGTGTGACGAACGTACAAATATATATTAACGGACGAAGACAGATCCACAGCCCCTCCCCGATTTCATTGAGTGGGACAATGAAGAAAACAGCCAGCACTGAACACATGGGGAAATAACTGGGCTGACCAATAACACCCCACGGACACCTTGGTAAATACTATTGCAGCTTTCATAAATGACAATAAAAATGCACGCAAGTATATTTGAAGCTTTCACATTTTCCATCTGGGCATTTTTGAAGGCCATATGTGATTAGAATAATAACAGATTGGATTTATACAGGCTTTTCCAAGGAGCTAAAAGTGCCTCATATTGTCAAGGGAGAATCACCTCATCCGCTACCAGTATACAATATGCAATCACATACATGAAATACATGCCTACAGTGGAGTGTTTATATCAACTCATGTTATTCATTTGTCTGTCACTATGAGCCTCCACGCACAGGAAAAGAAAGGAAATGATAATAACATTAGGCCTACACCCAATCACAGTTCTGCGGGTTCCAACAAAAACAACTACAAATAATTACTAAATAACCGTGTAGTAACATGTTAATACAATATTGCAACTATAGTAATAACTGTGTTATTACGCAGGTAGGCTATAAGGGCAACTTCACATAAAGGGTTACCTAAACATAGGCCTTTGCTTAAAGAATAGAGCATTATATAACTGACTTTTTACACATATTTCCAATATGTATCAATGTAGCACTTCTTAAGATAAATTCAAAGACAGACTCTATAGCACATATACCTTGAACTGTATATATAAAAAAGAAGAACTTAGATATGGGTCTCTGCACACTTCTGACAGGTAGGGGGGAAATGACATATTGATTCCTAGCAGTTGAGATGAGAGCCTGCACTTACAGTACATGACTCCCTACAGAGTTTTGTCATCTGCACTCCTTTGACATCCTCCAATGTACAGTTCTATTTGTGTTTCTATACCGTAGAGGTTGAGAAATATAGCGCCTGTCCTTTACAGAAAAAGAGCTCCCGCACAAAAGGAAACATTTACTCAGCCTTCCATAGGAGCTGTAACAGACAGGGCTCAAGGCTGCGCTCACAGGAGAATGAGCGGGAGATGAGAGCCATAATCATATAAAACAGAAAAGGTGCTAAAGTCAGTGGAGGGCATTGAAGTTGTTGGCGTTGTTATTGATGAAACTATCACTTTTCAAAGGCTTAGACATAGAGTAAGTCAAGTAAAAAGACATAGCAACAAGGACGGAAAGAAAATCGAATGCCCATAAATTCTCAAGTAATTGTGGTAGGAACATAACTGAATTATATTTGGGGATGTGTAAAAAGTCTCTGCAGAATGATTGAACCAATATTTTCTTAAGAATACAATTATGTATTCATTCCCTCGTAAACATTTGCACATGAGGGGTCTCATTTATGGGCTATTTAAGTTATTTCAGTTCGTATTAAATGTTTTAGGTTTCATTACATTCTATAAGGAAAGTATAAAATGACAGAGATACATACATCTATGTTTTACAAGCCTTGCATACTTCAGTTAAAAAAGAAATCTGAATTTCTTTCTGAGTCAATTCTCTCACTCTATTTTCATTAAAGGCGCTTATTACCATTACCAAGTCATGAGAACATAGTGTGTGCCTCTATGTTTGGTGTTTGGTTTTAGGATTTATTGTTTCTGTGTGTCATGGCTAAAATATATGGTATGCTTCTGAACTCCAGGTGCTAAAATTAGAGACAGTCTCTGAGCCTAGAGCTCCGCCTTGAGTAACAACAGATTCCTTTTTCAGTGGCACGAGTGAAACGTTAATCATGCTACAACATTCTGATGGCTGGTAACAATGCTCTGAGAATTAGCTATGAAAAGTAAGACAAAGGAAAGGGTGCCTTCTTTGACTGTGTGTGTGTGTGCGTGTGAGATAATTACAATTTATCCATATATTTTATGGAAGCCCATAGCAGCACAGGCTAATGCACTGTTGAATGGAATTGTTAGACACTGTAAATCTATTTTTTCTTTTTTTCTTCCTTTCTTTCTCTTTCTTTCACTGGCGCAAGGGGCATCTGTTTCCATTTAGCTGCATATGCTTGGGGAGAAAAAATTAAAAAAGAGATCAGACTCACAACAACCGAACCTTGACACCATCGCACTCCCCTGAACCAAGTCACATAGCAAAACCTCACACAAATAAAAATAAAACCTAGCAAGGAAAGTAACATTGCAATGTCTGCAAGTCAATAGTTTATACAGAAAAAAAAGGTAAACTATTTTAAACTTTTTAAAATGTGGTCTTAAGTGATGTTTTGTTGTTGTTGATACACATGGCATAGATTATTATATCAACAAAGATCAGGAACATATTCAATGATCAGAATGTTTGAAGTACAGCCCAAATGTTTGATAGATATCAAATGTTTTTCCAGTTCATTTGCATGCTCTATAACATTTCACTTACGTCCGAAACATTTTTGGATGACAAAGGGAAGGAAAAGTTCTGTGAGCCAAGGAAGATCTTGAGAGTGGACAAATCTGGGTCCATGTTGCTTGTCAGATGTAATCCAATGTGGAGGCCTGGATTCTTTTTCTATGCTTGATCTAACTTGTGTCATCTGGGCTGCCTGGCTGGCTTCAGTCAGAGGACGTCCTATGAGAATAGAGAAGGAGGAAGTCTAGACATGGGTTTCAGAAAAGGAGAGTTAGCAGTATAACTGCGCACTTTTGAAATACAAAGAAATTGAGTGTTGTAGATTCGCTTCCTTGCAAGTTCCACAATTCACTTGATGATTTTAATTCAGCCAGATCTAAGATTGAACGTTTGATTTTGAATGTGGAACTTGTTGCCCTGTACTGTGAATTAGAATGAATTTATCATGAACAAGAACATGAACATAATCACCACACAATTTACTGATACAATAACATTTTCCCTAACATTGCCAATCTTGAAAAACTGACAGGCGGTTTCTCTTCTTGTGGCCAAAATGTGCTTGCCTTTCAGGTGGTTTTATCCTTGAGATTTATGGGAACATGTTAGGTACCACGTGACAACAATGAGACTAAAAGAGATGCACACAAATATGTTGTGAAATGGAACTGGCGTCGTCTGAACACAGACTGAGAACAGCAGTGAGTGTTTATTGTCTGAATGGAACAAGCATTTATCAAATGCCAGAGCAAATCCCTCAAACCTTCTTTAAGAATATTTGTATTCTTTCAATGCATGTCCTTTTCCCTCTCTCACTTCAGATTGCCTTTGAATGTTGGGGCTTTTGATCATAATGAGTAAAACCACTGAATAATGACTCAAGACATATATACCACAACACTCTCTTGTACTCTCTTATTAACGGCGTTAAGGTTTGTTGAAACGGTCCACAATCCTGCATGAGGTTTTGCCAATAATCTGAACAACACATTTGGGGGGAAAACACATCCATGGGAAGCAAAATCAAATAAAATATGTAGGGGTTGAGGAATGGGAGTCATCACATGGGACTTTTGGGGGGTCTTTTTCCGACAGCCCCCCAAAAAGGCAACATAAAAGGTCGTTCTCAAAGACTTAAGCATAGTATCTGAAGACAACCAGTACTGGTGGAGAGGCAGCAAAGATTTAACAAATCATGAGATTATTTTTCTAAAATATGAAAAACTGTGTAGTATATTTACTTTTTATAGGCTACAAGAGTGTTAAAAGGTTATCTCAATGTGCTTAGAAGAAAATGTGTACTCTGAAATTGTGAAATGTGTAGTGCAGATGTTTCACTGAAACGCAGTCAAATCATAAATAACCTTGCCTGATACAACTCAAAATCAAATCAAATTCAATGTTATTTGTCACATGCTTCATAAACAACAGGTGTAGACTAAAAGCGAAATGCTTATTTCCGGGCTCTTCCCAACAATGCAGAGAGAAAGAAAATAGTAAAAAAATAGAAAAGTAAAAACACGTAATAATACAAGTAGTAATAAATACACAATGAGTGGCTATATACACTGGGTATGGTACCAGTACTTGGTACCAGTACCAAGTCGATGTGCAGGGGTACGAGGTCATTGAGGTAGATATGTACATATAACTAGGAATAAAGTGACAACAAGATAGATAATAAACAGTAGCAACAGTATACTGTATGTGATGAGTCAAAAAGGTTTGTGCAAAAAGGGTCAATGCAGATAGGTAAATAGTAAACCAAATAGCTACATGGACTAACTATTTAGCAGTCTCGTGGCTGTCGTGGAAATTCTAACCAGAAAGGAGAGAGACTGTCGATTATTCAAACAACCTTTTTTTAATTAAGATTTGCAAAAATGAGACCGGTCAAACATCACCTCAATGGTGTATGGTTGAGAGCCCAACAAAGAGGAGTTGTGTCCCAGTTTATAAACACTGCCGGTCAAAAGTTCCAGGGATTTTCTTTATTTTTACTATTGTAGAATAATAATGAAGATGTCAAAACTATCAGATAACACATACTACATGGAATCATGTAGAAACAAAAAAGTGTGAAACAAATTTTTCAAATAGCCACCCTTTGCCATGATGACAGCTTTGCACACTCTTGGCATTCTCTCAACCAGCTTCATGAGGTAGCCACCTGGAATGCATTTCAATTAACAGGTGTGCCTTCTTAAAAGTTAATTTGTGGAATTTCTTTCCTTCTTAATGCGTTTGAGCCAATAAGTTGTGTTGTGACAAGTTAGGGGTGGTATACAGAAGATAGCACTGTTTGGTAAAACACCAAGTCCATATTATGGCAAGAACATCTCAAATAAGCAAATAGAAATGACAGTCCATCATTACTTTAAGACATGAAGCTCAGTCAATATGGAACATTTCAACAACTTTCAACGTTTCTTCAACTGCAGTCGCAAAAACCATCAAGCGCTATGATGAAACTGGCTCTCATGAGGACCGCCACAGGAATGAAAGACCCAGAGATACCTCTGCTGCAGAGGATAAGTTCATTAGAGGTACCAGCCTCAGAAATTGCAGACCAAATAAATGCTTCACAGAGTTCAAGTAACAGACACATCTCAACATCAACTGTTCAGAGGAGACTGTGTGAATCAGGTCTTCAAGGTCGAATTGCTGCAAAGAAACCACTACTAAAGGACATCAATAAGAAGAAGAGACTTGCTTGGGCCAAGAAACATGAGCAATGGACATTAGACCGGTGGAAATTTGTCCTTTGGTCTGGAGTCCAAATTGAAGATTTCTGTTTGTCTTTGTGAGACGCGGTGTGGGTGAACGGATGATCATGCATGTGTATTTCCCATCGTAAAGCATGGAGGAGGAGGTGTTATGGTGTGAGGGTGCTTTGCTGGTGACAGTGTCTGTGAATTATTTAGAATTCACGGCACACTTAACCAGCATGGCTACCACAACATTCTGTAGCGATATGCCATCCCTTCTGGTTTGCGCTTAGTGGGACTATCATTTGTTTTTCAACAGGACAATGACCCAACACACCTCCAAGCTGTGTAAGGGCTATTTGATGAAGAAGGAGAGTGATGGAGTGCTGCATTAGATGACCTGGCCTCCACAATCACCCGACCTCAACCCAATTGAGATGGTTTGGGATGAGTTGGACCGCAGAGTATAGGAAAAGCGGCCAACAAGTGCTCAGCATATGTGGGAACTTCTTCAAGACTGTTGGAAAAGCATTCCAGGTGAAGCTGGTTGAGAGAATGCCAAGAGTAGGCAAAGCTGTCATCAAGACAAAGGGTGGCTACTTTGAATAATCTAAAATCTAAAATATATTTGGATTTATTTAACACTTTTTTGGTTACTATATGATTCCATATGTGTTATTTCATAGTTTTGATGTCTTCACTATTATTCTACAATGTAGAAAATAGTAAAAATAAAGAAAAACCCTTGATTGAGTATGGGTGTCCAAACTTTTGACTTTTTGGGGTGGAATTTTCCTTTAAAAATGGTGTTGGAGTTGTGCACGGCCATGCAGTTGTGGGTGAACAGGTAGTACAGGAGGGGACTAAGCACACACCCCTGAGGGGCCCCCGTGTTGAGGGTCATTGTGGAGGATGTGTTGTTGCCTACCCTCACCACCTGGAGGGTGGCCCGTCAGGAAGTCCAGGATCCAGTTGCAGAGGGAGGTGTTCAGACCCAGAATCCTTAGCTTAGTGATGAGCTTGGAGGGCACTATGGTGTTTAACGCTTAGCTGTAATCAATTAACAGCATTCTCACATAGGTGTTACTCTTGTCCAGGTGGTAGAGGGCTGTGTGGAGTGCAATAGAGATTGCGTAATCTTTGGAACTGTTGGGGTGGTATGCTAATTGGAGTGGGCCTAGGGTGTCTGGGATGACGGTGTTGATGTGAGCCATGGCCAGCCTTTCAAAGCATTTCATGTGGGTGCCATGGGGCGATAGTCATTTAGAGAGGTTACCTTGGCATTCTTTGGCACAGGGACTATGGTGGTCTGCTTGAAACATGTACAGTGCCTTCAGAAAGTATTCACACCTCTTTACTTTTTCCACATTTTGTTGTGTTACAGCCTGAATGTAAAACCGATTAAAATTAGATTTTGTGTCACTTATCTACACACAATACCTCCTAAACGTCATGTCTTGAGCCAATAAGTATTCAACTCCTTTGTTATGGAACGCCTAAATAAGTTCAGGAGTCAAAATGTGCTTAACAAATCGTATAATAAGTTGCATGGACTCATTCTGTGTTCAGTAACAGTGGTTAACATGATTTTTGAATGACTTCCCCAACTCTGTACCCCACACATACAATTCATTGTAAGGTCCCTCAATTGAGTAGTGACTTTCAAGCACAGATTCAACCTCAAAAGACCAGGGAGATTTTTCAATGTCTTGCAAAGGGCACCGATTAGTAGATATGTAGAAAAAGCAGACACTGAATATCCCTATGAGCATGGTGAAATTTTTATTTGGCTTTGGATGGTGTATCAATAAACCCAGTCACTACAAAGATACAGGCGTCCTTCCTAACTCACTTGCTGGAAAGGAAGGAAACTGTTCATGGATTTCACCATGAGGCCAATGGTGATTTTAAAACAGTTCCAGAGTTTAATGGTTGTGATATGAGAAAACTGAGGATGGATCAACAACATTGTAGTTACTCCACACTACTAACCTAAATGACAGAGTGAAAAGAAAGAAGCCTGTACCGAATACAAATATTCCAAAACATGCATCCTGTTTGCAACAAAGCACTACACTTCATATTCATCATCTCCAGCAATACCCCATCATTAACATATGTGAAAATGGAGTGTTTCTATGTTTTGTAGTCAAAAAAAGAGGAAGATAAGTGTTTCCAATTACATCATCAACCAATTAGTAGACAATTAATAACTGGTTAAAAATCACATGATGCACACCGATGATGTCTTTGGAAATAAATCTTCCTCTATATTTGTTAATACAAAACATAGAGACGTGCCATTTTCACATATGTTGATGTTGGGGTGGTGCTGGAGATGAACACTAAGTATACTTTTTTTTTACATTTCCCTTTAAGTAATACTGCAAAAAATGTGGGAAATAAACAAAGTTTTTTGTCCTGAATATAAAATATTTTTGTTTGGGGGAAAATCGAACACATCACTAAGTACCACTCTTCATATTTTCAAGCATAGTGGTGGCTGCATCATGTTATGGATATGCTTGCTATCAGCAAGGACAAGGGAGTTCTTTGAGGGGATAATAAGAAACGAAATACAGCTATAAGCACAGGCTAAATCCAATAGGAAAACCTGGTTCAGTCTGCTTTCCAACAAACACTGGGTGACGAATTCACCTTTCAGCAGCATAATAACCTAAAACACAAGGCCAAATATACACTGGAGTTGCTTACCAAGACAACATTGAATGTTCCTGAGTGGCCTAGTTACAGTTTTGACTTAAATCGTCTTAAAAATCTATGGCTCTCTAGCAATGATCAACAATCAACTTCACAGAGCTTGAATAATATTTTAAAGAATAATGGCAACGATTGTACAATCCAGGTGTGCAAAGCTCATAGAGACTCACCCAAGAAGACTCCCAGCTGTAATCACCACCAAAGGTTCTTCTACAAAGTATTCACTCAGGGGTGTGAATACTTGTGTAAATTAGACATTTTCAATACATTTGCCAAAATGTCTAAAAACATGTTTTCACTTTGTCACTATGGGCTTTTGTGTGTAGATGGGTATTTTTTTTAATCCATTTTGAATTCAGGCTGTGACACAACAAAATGTGGAATAAGTCAAGAGGTATGAATAATTTCTGAAGGCACTATTACAGAGGGAGAAGTTGAAAATGTCAGTGAAGACACTTGCCAGCTGGTCAGCACATGCTCTGAGTGCACGTCATGGTAATCCGTTTGTTAACCTGTTTAAAGGTCTTACTCACATCGGCTTCTGATCACACAGTTGTCCGGAACAATCAGTGCTCTCATGCATGGTTCAGTGTTGCTTGCCTCGAAGCGAGCATAGAAGGCATTTACCTCATCTGGCAGGCCTTTTTCACTGTTAAACTCGTAACCTGGTTTCGCTTTGTAATCGATGATAGTTTGCGAGCCCTGCCACATCCGATGAGCATCAGAGCCACGTAGTAGGATTCGATCTTAGTCCTGTATTGACGCTTTGCCTGTTTAGTGGCTCATTGGAGGTCGAAACAGGATTTCGTATAAGCGTCCGCAATAGTTTCCCACTCCTTGAAAGCGGCAGTTCTAGCCTTTAGCTCAGTGCGGATATTGCCTGCCACGTCACTGTGGGGATGACGTCGATGCACTTATTAATGAAGCCGGTGACTGATGTGGTCAACTTCTCAATGCCATTGGATGAATCGCAGAACATATTCCAGTCTGTGCTACCGAAGTGCCAGCATCGGTTTGTCGTAGGAAAGGAAGGACTGTCTTAGTACTTCAATATGAGATCCTGTTATTGTTGGTTTCTTTCTTTCTCCCATTCTAAGGCTTCATTACTCAGAAAAACAGGGAAACCTGACAATCTTGAAAAATAATCTAGGGTGAGGTGATGCTTATGTATGGGTGGCAGCTTTTCTTTACAGGCTCGCACCAATTTTCTTTTTAAACAAAATGGACTGAAACACCAGCCCCACATTGAGTGAGGGCAACAATGCGAGGCTACAGTGAAATGGCAAGAATTGGCATTTTCTGAGAGCACCATAAGTGTTCTGAAAACACAGGGAAGGGGCTACTTGTGTGTCTTTTGGACATATATGGGATTGACCACAAGCCCCTAAAGAGTAAAACACACAAATATTTCAGGAACTTTGCAGTTCAGTTCAAATAAATAAGAGTGTTTATACTTTCAGTAGTACTCTATACATAAACATTATTTCTCTAAATAGGAATATGTGCCAGCGGATTACCATCATTACATCTGTTTTCTCTTACTGCACTATTCTTTATTTTGTAAAATTATGCCTCGAAAAACATGAGCTCCTCACTAATCCTCTCACTTTCCACCTGGTGAATTTGACCCAAATTCACATTTCCCCTGTGCGGCCAGGAGACTGGCTTTTTATTGAAGCCATGTGTAACAGATCCCACTGACCTAGCAATGTACTTTGACTTGGGAGAGAAAAAGAGGGTAAATTCATCTTCATTCATTACAATAACTTTTCTTCAAACTTTGCTGTTGTGTTTTCTGTCTTTTCTTTTTTCATTGTTTCGGGTAATAATGCATTTTTTTCTGTAACTAGGCAAGTCAGTTAAGAACAAATTCTTATTTACAATGACGGCCTACACCGGCCGAACCCAGATGACTCTGGGCCAATTGTGCGCCGCCCTATGGGACTCCCAATCACAGCCGGTTGTGACACAGCCTGGATTCAAACCAAGGTGTCTGTAGTGATGCCTCCAGATGCAGTACCTTAGACCGCTGCGCCAGAGTGGTGTATGCTGTGTCAAAATGCACTCGTAAAGGAGTCTGTAGATTTGTTGTTTCACTTCAAGTTTTAACAAACATTATTTCTATAAATAGTGGAAAGTAATGGTCCATAAACTGTACAGTATATAATAAATAAGCAGTGTGATGCTATGGTCAAAGGGAAATACCTGGGAATTGTGGGAAACTGAAGAAAATTACTATAAACCTGCTGAGCTCAATCCAGCTGACGGATATAATTTCCCCTCCAGTGCATCCATTGTTGTCCATAATGACAACAAGACATATACAGTTCACATTTGATGTTCCCACATAACAAGGTCATAAAACAACAGGGAATTACAATTTCTTGCCTGTAATCCAAAACGACATGTTGTCATCAGAGCACTTGCTCTGGGGATTATGCACTGCAGTGACTCTGTGGTCATGTTGATAGTGTATACATACACAGCTGGTAAATCTATATAAACAGGTAGACAAACAGTTCCTATTGGCCTGTGGATTACTAGAGGGATGCTTTGTGGATTGTGTTTAAGTTGGATGTGTTTAGATGTGATGGCTTCTTGTGCTTGACTGGCTTGCTTATGTAACGGAGTTAAGAAGATAGAGCCATCCAATCGGTACCTTTTGTATAGCTCATTTGGTTTGCACGTTGTCAAACAGGGCGGTCACGTGTGTTGCAAGGCAGAGGATCATTGGTTCGAGCTCTGTATGGAGACTGGGACAGTGGAGGAAGTTAAACTGTTAGCAGCATACTGATGTCGTTTACACTTACATTTTTCCATGAGCAGTGGCCCCATACAATCTTATTAAAGGTAGACTCTGCGATATGACGTACATGCAAATCAAATCAAATGTATTTGTCACATACACATGGTTAGCAGATGTTAATGCGAGTGTAGCGAAATGCTTGTGCTTCTAGTTCCGACCATGCAGTGGTATCTAACAAGTAATCTAACAATTTCACAACAACTACCTTATACACACAAGTGTAAAGGGATGAATACAAGTATGTACATATAAATATATGGATGAGTGATGGCTGACCGGCATAGGCAAGATGCAGTAGATGGTATAGAGTACAGTGTATACATTTGATATGAGTAATGTCGGATATGTAAACATTATATACAAAATTGTTTAAAGTGGCTTGTGATACATTTGTTACATCCAATTTTCTATTATTTAAAGTGGCTAGAGAAAGCAGAAAGTAAACAGCATAGTGGGTCCATTTCTGCAACAACTAAGAGTGAGAGGCTCAACATTGCTGTTTTGGTCCCCTGGTTCCACACTGAACCAGTGTGAAGCAAACCCATACAAAACGCATAGATACTGTGTGTGACTGTGTGAGAACGAAGTTTTGCAACTCGCTCATCTCAATATCTGTGATGCTGCTCGTAATGTCATTTCACTGAGTCTATCTATAACTTCCTGGTGTGGCTTTATCGCCTTTATCCAGATTATTCATCAGGTCCAGCTGAAATGATCATATAATAACAGAGCTGCATTTTCCCTTGTCCTGTTTTTCTTTAGTAGTGACAACTCCTGTTGTGAGAATGAGTATGAACCTACTGTGTGCCATAATAATAGCCCACCTTGAAATGAATGACATATTTCACAGACCCATATATAATTCTTATTTTACCTTTATTTAACTAAGCAAGTCAGTTAAAAACAAATACTTATTTTCAATGACAGCCTAGGAACAGTGGGTTAACTGTCTTGTTCAGGGGCAGAACAACAGATTTTTACCTTGTCAGCTCAGGGATTAGATCTTTTGGTAACTATTAGAATGCTCTAGCCACTAGGCTCTACCTGCCACCCCTGTTGTTCTCTCGGTTTATAATACACTGTGTTTAGATGAATCTTGAAATCTGTAGGCTATTTGACAGTCCCGGTTATCACTATCAATATCCAGCTACCAGCACCTGCCTATAGGAGCCCAATTCTTCTTTAAAAAATCCTATAGAAAACGGCTGAAAGCATCAGACACCAGTCCCTCCCTGTCTTTTGCATGATCCGCGCCAGGTTTTAGGGTGGCCCATTGAAAGCCAGCTGTTGCAGAGCGGGGAGCCGGCCCAACGTTTCTCCTCGTATTTTTTTGGTTTAGGAGTCGAACTGGCGCTGGCAGAGCGGTGTGTGATTGGAGTAGCGCAGAGATTGCCTGGAGCACGAGCCCGACGCTCAGACACAGGCCCCCGAACTATAGTCGCATTGTAGACTGTTTCAGCATTGCATTGGCGACTTTCCGAAAGGCTTGACATCGTCGTGGAATACGACTGCATGTTTTATTTTTAGGATATGTGCTGATATGCTTCTCAGTCGCCTCTTTTAGGCTACAACAACATTAAAGCGGTGCAGTTTTTGAATTCATTGCGTCCAATCGAAGGGAAAATGTGGATGCGTGCGAGGGGGATATGGGAAAAAACTATTGATTAATAGTTCCGAACAGCATCTCGCTAAGGAACAGTTTGTCCGGTCCTTGGGGACGCATGGACTTGGAGAGAGAGATACCTGCCACAAGAAACAACACGATCTGTCCCTCGTAATTGGAGCATGCATCGGAACCACGGACGTCTTTGTGTTGCCCGCTGCGTATTCCGAGCTTGAGGGGGGGCTCTAGCCTGCTGAAGGGGTGATGCCAAACTGAAAATATTCGTTAAACACCATTTAGGACTGTTCACCCTCAAATGTAAGTATTCAAACATTGACCTAGCATTCCATCATCGCGTTTGTACGCTTGTGAGGCTACTTGTGAGAAAGGTGTGAGTTTTTAGAGGCTGAGTTGTGAAAATAGACACTTCATTCCTTACGATATCGGTGTGGTACAAGTCGCTAACTGACGTTTTACAGAATTTCACTCCATTTTAAAAACACTTATTGCTTGGCATTGACATCGCTTGAAAAGAAACCAGTCTCTGTGAAAACAAGGGCTGTCTGCTACTGCATCTATAACATACCAGCCTAAAGATTGTACATACTGAAAAAAAATAATAATTGCATTTTACCAGACATCAGTGGTTCTCAGATTAAGCGACTATGGGCCATGGGAGATATATATATATATATATATATATATATATATATATAAAGTTGCATGAGGCTTATCCAGATGTGGTTTCTTCAATGGCCATCGTTGCTCTGAATTGGGTTCAATTCAAACTATTGTGATGAGAAAAAATAATCTAGGCTAGTTATACAATGACATGCAATTAATTAATTAATGGCTACTAACTGAAATATAGTATTATGTGTTTTATTATGTCTGTCTCGAAATCAGGCGTTCTTGTTCTCTCGGTTTTGATAATTAGAATAGATGTCATCTGCGATGCTGAGGTGTTGGGTGAGTCACTATAAAAAGAGACAGTAGCATAGTCAACTTGGATTTGAAAGAAAATGACAATTTATGTGCATTAGGGTGGCTTGGCTATAATTCTTTTTTTAGGTAACACTCTTTCAATTATAGAAGTGCAGTGATACTGTCAAATAAATGTAACATCGCCCATTACATGTAATCCTGTGGACACAACGACTTAAGTCAGGTGCTGTCTTCATCGACCTCTCCACTCCACGGCTGTAACATGAGATCATTTCACGGAACATGTATAATTCACAGATATCTAAGCCAACCATGTGTGATGACACGCACACACACGCCAGTTCCTTGTCTTATTGCCCCTGTGAGCTCAGCATCCAGGGCTTGTAAGTAAGCATTTCACTGTAAGGTCTACACCCGTTGTATTCGGCTCATGTGACAAAAAAACATTATTTTGATGTGCTGCCGTGAATAGAGAGAGGCCTAGGTTACTGAAGGCATCAAATACTGCATCCGTTTAAGGGACAGATCGAAATTTAGTTGGGGGCTGGTCCAACTCAAGGTGTCATAAAAAATTCACCCCCAAACATTACAAATATTTTCACATGACCCTCCCTACTGTAAAATAAATTACACACCCTCCCCTCCTCATAGAATTAACTTAAAATAATGTTTACTACCACAAATAACAATAACTGTTTATAAACTTGAATATTGACTTTGCCACATCAGCAAAGTCAATATTCAGATTGTCAGGTTTCCCCGGTTTTCTGAGTAATGAAGCCTTAGAATGGGAGAAAGAAAGAAACCAACAATAACAGGATCTCATATTGAAGTACTAAGACAGTCCTTCCTTTCCTACGACAAACCAATATTCAGCAAAGTCTATATTCATTTCATCACACTACGATCAGAGCCGGCTGCAGACAATTATCAGCTTGGGGGAAATCAGATTTTCAACATTTTGATGCCATATTTATTTTTATTTTATTTCACCTTTATTTAACCAGGTATGCTAGTTGAGAACAAGTTCTCATTTACAACTGCATCCTGGCCAAGAGAAAGCAAATTAATGAATGGAATGGAATGAACAAACATACAGTCAATAGCACAATAGAAAAAGTCTATATACAGTGTGTGCAAATGAAGTCAGATAAGGGAGTTAAAGGCAATAAATAGTCCATAGTGGCGAAATAATTACAATTTAGCAATTGAACACTGGAGTGATAGATGTGCAGAAGATGAATGTGCAAGTAGAGATACTGGGGTGCAAAGGAGCGAAGAATAAAATAACAGTATGGGGATGAGGTAGTTGGATGGGATATTTACAGATGGGCTATGTACAGGTGCAGTGATCTGTGAGCTGCTCTGACAGCTGGTGCTTAAAGTTAGTCGTATATAATTGTATAGAATATATGCAACACATTTTCCACCAACAGGTTTCTGTGCCAATGCACAACCAATGTACAAAGCATACTGACTTTGGGCACTTCAATATAATGTTTTACTTGTTCAACACCACAATAAGCATACTATTCCTATCACGACAAAAAGAAAATACATCTCCCTACCTTGTAGGCTTACCCAGTATCGAAGGCTTGGTTTGACAATCTCAGAATGTCATTAAACTTTTTGGTGTTCTGTAACAGATGTCTCTTTCCATTCACCAAATGGCCACTGCACAGTTTGGATTTTTTATTTCATTATTTAACCAGGCAAGTCACTTAAGAACAAATTCTTATTTACAATGACAGCCTACCCCGGCCAAACCCTAATGACGCTGGGCCAATTGTGCGCCCAATCACAGCTGGTTGAGGTACAGCCTGGAATCGATCCAGGGTCGGTAGTGACGCCTCTAGCACTGAGATGCAGTGCCTTAGACCGCTGCGCCACTCGGGTTGATTTTATTTCTCAGTAAAAAAAAAAAAAAAATTATGCACAGTACAAAGATTTTTTACAAGTCGTCTGGATTGAACAATAAAGTCGAGGACTTATTTCCATTGTGGTGTATTTTTTTATATAAATACATATACAATTACAGAGATGCAGACCAAAAAATGCTCAACCTCCAGATGAGTATGAGGGGGGATTTTAGGTATGATTCTTACAAGCTTGTTTTGGCTGGTCTGTAGCTTATTCTTTAGATGTTTGGGGCTGCTGGTGAACCATGATGTGCAGGCATAATCAAAGTGACATTGGACTAGCACACTTGCCAGAGTCTTTAGGGTGTCTATAGCTGGGTTTCCATCCAATTTTGACAGATTTTAATGTGAATATTCGAAAATCTGCATAGAAACAATATATATGCTTAAGAAAATAGCCACTTGGTGGGATAATTGTATTGTCCCTAAACAAGATCAATAGCGGAGCTTTATAAGCTGCACGTCTTCACTGTTCTTTCATGCGCAATGATGCACCTGCCCTCTCTGCTGCCCATCAACTATTTCTATTTGTTCTTGTGGATTCATATTGAAAATTGATGTGGCTTTTATGTGTGGTATGATTGCTAGTTAGCAATCTGGACAAATGATCCACCGACCACTATTGTCACTATGAATGATGGATAGACAGGTAGACTATACTGACCTGTGGTATAGTAAAGGTTAGCGCGTGGAAAAGCGTAGTTTATAAGTGATTATAAACTATATATAACAGAGTTGATGCAGTAGCTTACCTGTAGACACAACACTCACCTCACTACAGGGAGTACATTTTGTTTGTGGTTGCCCATTCCATTTTCTACACTGGTGATGTGGCCTATTTACTTAGTCAAATCAGAATTGGGAATGCACTTGAAAATGTAAGCATTTTTAACAAGGATTATTTGATAAAAAACTGGAATGGCCTATAAGTGATGGTAAAATCGAAATCCTGTCTAATTTGTTTTCAATACCGGTCTAGAAACCACAGGAGCATCATTTACTCATGTCAGAGTTGGGATGGGGAATTCACTAAGACAAATGTCCCGTTGCCCCCCTTCTCCATACTCCTCCTCTCCCCCACCCCAGACGCTATCTCTGTAGGTTGGTCCATTTGTCCAGGCCCAAGGTCTACAGGGGAAGTGCCATCTCATCTCACATCAGCTCGGGTGCAAATGGCTTCAATGTATGCTAGTGTGAATACTAGTGTTTTTTCGAAACCACCAATTTACATATCAAAGTGGCTGAATTTCAATGGCAAGAACTTGAGCTACCAGCCCCCTTCCCCCGACCAGTTTTGTCCGGAGAGGGGATGGGTGGTGGTGTGCAATAGAATGAGAATGGTGTTGTTCATTGCAGACTGTACAACATCAATATTCTGTGTGTGTGTGTGTTCTTGTGTTGGATTGCAAATGCATATTTAGTTAGGATTGACAGAGTTGGTAGGCCGACATAATTCAATCCAAAATCCCCAAAGTAAGTAGCAAAAATAGACAACTACTTGTTGCCGTGTTCACTTGGGGATTTTGGTAGGAGCTTATTTAAATATGTTGACTTGTGATTAATTTTTACAAAAAATTTAAAACTAGAGCATGATTTAAATTTAATTAATTTAAACCTTTACAGCTCACCTTTAGTTTGCTATTGCTTCACATAATACAAGTATGAAGTAGGGCTATACTTGGGATAACCACCAGCACCTCTCTCCCCAGCTCTTTTATAAAGATAACTCAAGGTGAAACTACACAATAGGCCTACATGCTTTAAGTGGCATGTTGTGTAATTCTTTTTGTAAAAAAAACAATATAATAATAATAATAATTCAAGCTAAAAGGTCAAGAGATTTATATTTCAGGGCTGCTGTATAACGAAACACAGTTTTTGTTAATTACACGTTTTACTGTAAATCAATACAGATTTCTGGAGGCCTCTTCGAGAGCTTTGTGTAAAGCACTGTTTTGAGCAACCAATGGCCTCTAATGTTTCTCTGTTAAAGAGATAATGTTTATTTTCAATGCAATGCAGCTGTTTCTCTCCCGTGAAAGAATGCCTTGCTGAGTGTAGTCTTGCTGTGTTTATTATTTTTAACATTTTTCTTTAATATCTTATCAAACATTACCTAATAGGGATGTCACACACACACACACACACACACACACACACACACACACACACACACACACACACACACACACACACACACACACACACACACACACACACACACACACACACACACACACACACACACACACACACACACACCTCCTCACAAATGGATAACAATATATGACAATCTAGAAAGAGGAAAATCCTCTTCCCCTCCCTCATTCTTTCCATTTTCTTTCTATTTCTTCTGGAATTGACATAGCTCAAACCCATTATTTGAAGCTCATTTTGCTATAAAGCAGGGTGGCCTATAGAGGAAGAAAAAACTCGTGTATCAAATCAAATACTCGTGTATCAAATCAAATATACTGTTCTCTCTGCTACCGCACGTCAAGCGGTGCCGATGCACCAGGTCTGGAACCAACAGGACCCTGAACAGCTTCTACCTCCAAGCCACAAGACTGCTAAATATATAGTTAGTCTGGGTAGCTATCTTGTTAACTATTTAACTATCTGCATTGACCATTTTCTTGCACTAACTTTTTAGTCTTGTCAAATACGCTGCCGCTACTTTCTGTCACTTTATTCGTAGTTATACTGAACAAAAAACATAAACACTACATGCAACAATTTCAAAGATGGGTGGGCCAATGCCTGCCCTTTCCTCACAATAGGGCTTTATTACAGACAGAAATACTCCCCCCGACACACACACACACACCCAACCCTCAGACAAACGTGCAGGTGAAGTAGCCGGATGTGGAGGTCCTGGGCTGGCGTGGTTACACGTGGTCTGTGGTTGTGAGGCCGATTGGACGTACTGCCAAATTCTCTGAAACCAAGTTGGAGGCAGCTTGTCATAGAGAAATTAACATTCAATTCTCTGGCAACAGCTCTGGTGGACATTCCTGCAGTCAGCATGCCAATTTCATGCTCCCTCAAAACTTGAGACATCTGTGGCATTGTGTTGTGTGGCAAAACTGCACATTTTCAAGTGGCCTTTCATTGTCCCCAGCACAAGTTGCACCTGTTTAATGATCATGCTGTTTAATCAGCTTCTTGATATGCCACACCTGTCAGGTGGATGGGTTCTCTTCGCAAAGGAGAAATGCTCAATAACAGGGATGTAAACAAATTTGTGCACAGCATTTGAGAGTAATCCGATTTTTGTGTGTATGGAAAAATATTTAGATTTTTTATTTCAGCTCATGAAACATGGTACCAACAGTTTACATGTTGCGTTTATATTTTTGTTCACTGTATATGTACATACCTACCTCAATTACCTCGTACCCCTGCACATCGACTCGGTACTGGTAACCCGTGTATATAGCCAAGTTGCTCATTGTGTGTTTATTACTTTTATTATTACATGTTTTACTTTTTCTATTATTTCTCTATTTTCTTTCTCTCTGCACTGTTGGGAAGTAAGCATTTCACTGTTAGTCTACACCTGTTGTTTACGAAGCATGTGACAAATACAGTTTGATTTGATTTACAGGACCTCATGTTATAGGGGCAATCTGCAGTTGCTACAACCATTTTTTGCACTTATAAATTAATGATATGTACCCATTTATTCATGAAGAATATAATGTATAAATGCCTCTTTTAGCTTAGCTCAACTGTCGTACCCCATCAGTACCCAAAATATAAGCTTGTTTTACTCCAATCTTTGTAAACCAAGGTAAATGTAAAGAAACACTATATACAGTGCCTTCGGAAAGTACTTTTTTACACATTTTGTTGTGTTAGACTGAATTTAAAATGGATTAAATTGGGACTTTGTGTTACTAGCCTACACACAACACCCCATATTGTCAAAGTGTAATCATGTTTTTTTTATTTTTTTTTTGTACAAATTAATTCAAATGAAAAGCTGAAATGTCTTGAGTCAAAAAGTATTCAACCTGTTTGTTATGGCAATCCTAAATCAGTTCAGGAGTAAACATGTGCTTATCAGGTCACATAATAAGTTGCATGGACTCACTTTGTGTGTAATAATAGTGTTAATAGTGTTCAACATGATTTTTGAATGACTACTTCATCTCTGTACCCCACACATACAATTATCTGTAAGGTCCCCCAGTCGAGCAGTGAATTTCAAACACAGATTCAACCACAAACACCAGGGAGGTTTTCCAATGACTCGCAAAGAAAGGGCGCCTATTGGTAGATGGGTTAAAAAATAAAATGCAGACTTTAAATATCCCTTTGAGCATGGTGAACTTATTCATTACACTTTGGATGGTGTATCAATACACCCAGTCACTACAAACATGCAGGCGTCCTTCCTAACTCGTTTTCCGGTGTTGAAAGAAACAGCTCAGGGATTTCACGAGGCCAATGGTGAGTTTTTAAAACAGTTAGAGTTTAATGGCTGTGATTGAAGAAAACTGAGAATGGATCAACAACATTGTAGTTAATTCACAATACTCAACTAAATGACAGACGGAAAAGATGGAAGCCTGTCAGAATCAAAATATGCATCCTTTTTCCGTTAAGGCACTAAAGTAAAAATGCAAAAAATGTGGCTAAGAAAATACTTTGTCCTGAATACAAAGTGTTATGTTTGGGGCAAATCCAACCCATCACTGAGTACCACTCTTCAAGCATGAAGGTGGCTGCATCATGTTATGGGTGTGCACAGGCAAAATCCTAGTGGAAAAACAGGTTCGGTCTGCTTTCCAACAGACACTGGGAGACAAATTCACCTTTCAGCAGGACAATAACCTAAAACATATGGCCAAATATACACTGGAATTGCTTACCAAGATTACATTAAATTTATGGCTGTCTAGCAATGATCAACTACCAACTTGACAGAGCTTGAAGAATTTAAAAAGTATCTTAGAGACTTATAGAGGGATTCACAACTGTAATTGCTGCCAAAGGTGATTTCCAACGGGTATGAATACATTCTGAAGGCACTGTAGGATCAACATGGTTAAAACTATACTTTTGATATCATGTATGGGGATTATACCTTATTGTTTCAACTGCTGATTGCCAGTTTAATAGTGAAGCAGCCTTGCTGTCTGTTGCTCTGAGTGCCTGTTGATGTGGCTGGTCACAGAGACTCTGGTTAAGTCCCAAATGGCACCTAATTCTCTAAATAGTGTACTACTTTTGACCAGGGCCTATAGAGCTCTGGTAAAAAGTGAACTAAAGTCAGCAAAAAAAGAAATGTCCCTTTTTCCGGACCCTGTCTTTCAAAGATAATTTGTAAAAATCAAAATAACTTCACAGATCTTCATTGTTAAGTGTTTAAACACTGTTTCCCATGCTTGTTCAATGAACCATAAACAATTAATGAACATGCACCTGTGGAACGGTCGTTAAGACACTAACAGCTTACAGAAGGTAGGCAATTAATGTCACAGTTATGCAAACTTAGGACACTAAAGAGGCCTTTCTACTGACTCCAAAAACACCAAATGAAAGATGCCCAGGGTCCTTGCTCATCTGCGTGAACGTGCCTTAGGCATTCTGCAAGGAGGCATCAGGACTGCAGATGTGGCCAGGGCAATAAATTGCAATATCAGTACTGTGAGACGCCTAAGACAGCGCTACAGGGAGACAGGGCGTACAGCTGATCGTCCTTGCAGTGGTAGACCATGTGTAACAACACCTGCACAGGATCGGTACATGCGAACATCACACCTGCGGGACAGGTACAGGATGGAAACAACAACTGCCCGAGTTACACCAAGAACGCACAATCCCTCCATCAGTGCTCAGACTGTCCGCATTAGGCTGAGAGAGGCTGGACTGAGGGCTTGTAGGCCTCACCAGACATCACTGGCAAAAACGTTGCCTATGGGCACAAACCCACCATCGCTGGACCAGACAGGACTGGCAAAAAGTGCTCTTCACTGACGATTCCCAGTTTTGTCTCACCAGGGGTGATGGTAGGATTCGCGTTTATCGTCGAAAGAATGAACGTTACACTGAGGCCTGTACTCCGGAGCGGGATCGATTTGGAGGTGGAGGGTCCGTCGTGGTCTGGGGCGATGTGTCACAGCATCATCGGACTGAGCTTGTTGTCATTGCAGGCAATCTCAACGCTGTGCGTTACAGGGAAGACATCCTCCTCCCTCATGTGGTACCCTTCCTGCAGGCTCATCCTGACATGACCCTCCAGCATGACAATGCCACCAGCCATACTGCTCGTTCCTTGCGTGATTTCCTGCAAGACAGGAATGTCAGTGTTCTGCCATGGCCAGCGAAGAGCCCAGATCTCAATCCCATTGAGCATGTCTGGGGCCTGTTGGATCGGAGGGCTAAGGCCATTCCCCCCAGGATGTTGGGAACTTGCAGGTGCCTTGGTGGAAGAGTGGGGTAACATCTCACAGCAATAACTGGCAAATCTGGTGCAGTCCATGAGGAGGAGATGCATTGCAGTACTTAATGCAGCTGGTGGCCACACCAGATACTGACTGTTGCTCTTGAACCCCCTTTGTTCAGGGACACATTATTCATTTTCTGTTAGTCACATGTCTGTGGAACTTGTTCAGTTTATGTCTCAGTTGTTGAATCTTGTTATGTTCATACAAATATTTACACATGTTAAGTTTGCTGAAAATAAACGCAGTTGACAGTGAGAGGACATTTCTTTTTTTGATGAGTTTATATTAGAGGTCGACCGGCGTGGCCGATTAATTAGGGCCGATTTAAAGTTTTCATATCAATCGGTAATCGGCTTTTTTGGACGCCGATTATGGCCAATTACATTGCAAACCATGAGGAAACTGCGTGGCAGGCTGACCACCTGTTACGCGAGTGCAGCGTCAATAGGACCTTGTGGCTGCAATAAGCCAAGGTAAATTGCTAGATAGCATTAAACTTATCTTATAAAAAAACTATCAATCTTCACATAATCACTTGCTTAACTACACATGGTTGATGATATTACTAGGTTAACTAGCTTGTTCTGCGTTGCATATAATCAATGTGGTGCCTGTTAATTTATCATCGAATCACAGCCTACTTCAACTTCGCCAAACGGGTGATGATATAACAAAAGCACATTTGCAAAAAAAACAAATGGTCCTAACCATAAACATCAATGCCTTTCTTAAAATCAATACACAGAAGTATATATTTGTTAAACCTCCATATTTAGTTAAAATAAATGCATGTTAGCAGGCAATATTAACTAGGGAAATTGTGTCATTTCTCTTGTGTTCAGTGCAAGCAGAGTCAGGGTATTTGCAACAGTTTGGGCCGCCTGGCTCGTTGCGAACTATGTTTCTTCCTAACAAAGACCGTAATTAATTTGCTAGAATTGTACATAATTATGACATAACATTGAAGGTTGTGCAATATAACAGCAATATTTAGACTTAGGGTTGCCACCCGTTCGACAAAATACGGAATGGTTCCGTATTTCACTGAAAGAATAAACATTTTGTTTTCAAAATGATAGTTTCTGGATTTGACCATATTAATGACCAAAGGCTCGTATTTCTGTGTGTTTATTATAATTAAGTCTATGATTTGATATTTGATAGAACAGTCTGACTGAGCGGTGGTAGGCAGCAGCAGGCTCGTAAGCATTCATTCAAACAGCACTTTACTGCATTTGCGAGCAGCTTTTATCAATGCTTGAAGCACAGCGCTGTTAATGACTTAAAGCCTATCAACTCCCGAGATTAGGCTGGCAATACTATAGTGCCTATAAGAACATCCAATAGTCAAAGGTATATGAAACACAAATGATATAGAGAGAAATAGTCGACACATCATAATTCCTATAATAACTACCTAAAGCTTCTTAACTGGGAATATTGAAGAACTGGGAATATAAACCACCAGCTTTCATATGTTCTCATGTTCTGAGCAAGGAACTTAAACGTTAGCTATTTTATATGGCACATATTGCACTTTTACTTTATTATCCAACACTGTGTTTTTGCATTATTTAATCCAAATTGAACATGTTTCATTATTTATTTGAGACTAAATAGATGTTATTTATGTATTATGTTAAGTTAAAATAAAAGGGTTCATTGTTCATTCAGTATTGTTGTAATTGTCATTATTACAAATATATATAAAAATCGTCCGATTAATCGCTATCAGCTTTTTTGGTCCTCCAATAATCGGTAAAGAGAGAGAGAGGCACTCACCTGCCATCTTCAATCACAAGGGGCCGGTTTGACAGCTGTCTTGTTATGTTTCTCTGACACACTCACTGTCATAAGCTAGGAACAAACAGATGGAGACTGAGCAAACGGGAGGAAATGAAGGAGAGAGGGGTGTGAGGAAGAGGAGGAAGACGGGTTTGTTTGATCAGTATTTAGTCTGAATCGCGAATGCCCATCATAGCTTTTTCATCATCCGTCTTCCTCCTTTTTATATCCACTTAGATAAATGGACTGAGACTGGAACAAATTGCATTGTGTTAGGTTAGCTGACCAATTCGATTTAATGTATTCCTTTGGTATTTCTATTGAGAACAGGGCATCGGAAAGGGTCAAAATCTCCCTCACCACCCTCTGTGCTTTAAATGACAGTTAACTTTCCCCCACTGCTTCTTAAATGGATGTTTAATGGTATGTTGAGGCCCTGGAGCTGAGCTATAGAGCAAATCAGCCCTGGATATGTTCACACCAAATGGCTCCCTCCTTACTTACCCTCCCTAGTCCTTTCAATATGGAACGCTTTTCCCACTGTTAAGAAAGCAATCCCCCTTGGTGTTGTTGAAGTCCACATCTTCCAGAGGGGAGCAGACGGGCTGGTAGTTTTTTGAGTGATTGATGATTTTTGCGTCTGTGTTTAACCCTTTGGAGTGTGTAAAGCTGGCCCAGTGGGATACGTGTCGCTGGGGTGTGATGGATGGCCAGGTGTCCTAAGGCTCCACCTATCAAGAGATTAGCAATGACCTGTGAGTTGCCTGGACCGCCTTCAGAGATGCTCTGTGATGCTCTACCACCACTGGACTGGAGGGCATTAGAATAAGAAGACACTGTTCTGAGACTTGTCTCAGGGGAATGGACACATGATGTGCTTTATTTGGTGGTCTGACATACCTTCAGGTCACAGGAAGTGTGGCGCTTATAGAGGTCAGGTGGTATGCTTTTGTCTTGGTAGGGTGGATTAGGCTGAGGCAGATCTGAAGCCTGCTACGAATTATGGTTTTTGTTTTCAATGATTTCTAGAAATGGCAAGTTTAGAATATACAGGTCCCACACAATTAGAGTCATGTTTCCCTTTCCTTTTTGAAGGATTGTTCATTTGATTGAACAGACAGACGTACATAAAACTGGACTTAAAGTGTCTTCTCCCAGGACTCTATGATTATCTTTGTTCATTTTGTTCATCGCCGTCGTTCTTTGCCATCACCATCCACACAGGTTTTAACATGCATCATAACTGGAAATTAGTCTAAACATAAATCAAAAATGTTTTGATATGAACATGTATGCGTAAAACATTAGCATAACTTTTCTCATCACATTAAGGTTTGTTATTTTAATATTTACGCACAAGTAAGACAAATCTGAGAGCCATTCACACTCCATCAAGCCAATGTTATTCCTTTGAATTCATCTCTGGGGCCTGTTCTCATGATAGACACGTTGAATTTCTCTGTAAAATTGTTTCAGAGGATTTGAGCAAATAGCTGTCGGACTATAATTTTTTAACAGACGCTATGGGCTTTCTGGTCACTGATGACAGACCACCATAATCCAAATTCAGCTATAATAATTTTTGGGGTCTGTTTGAGAATTCAAATTTTATTTTATTTCAATTGTTGTGCTTCATACACACCTTGCATAAAAACATCCTCTTGCTGTCAACTGTGTCTATTTTCAGCAAACTTAACATGTGTAAATATTTGTATGAACATAACAAGATTCAACAACTGAGACATAAACTGAACAAGTTCCACAGACATGTGACTAACAGAAATGGAATAATGTGGGGGGAGGGTCAAAATCCAAAGTAACAGTCAGTATCTGGTGTGGCCACCAGCTGCATTAAGTACTGCAGTGCATCTCCTCCTCATGGACTGCACCAGATTTGCCAGTTCTTGCTGTGAGATGTTACCCCACTCTTCCACCAAGGCACCTGCAAGTTCCCGGACATTTCGGGGGGAATGGCCCTAGCCCTCACCCTCCGATCCAACAGGTCCCAGACGTGCTCAATGGGATTGAGATCCGGGCTCTTCGCTGGCCATGGCAGAACACTGACATTCCTGTCTTGCAGGAAATCACCCACAGAACGAGCAGTATGGCTGCATGGTCGGAACTAGAAGCACAAGCATTTCGCTACACTCGCATTAACATCTGCTAACCATGTGTATGTGACAAATAAAATTTGATTTGATTTGGCTGGTGGCATTGTCATGCTGGAGGGTCATGTCAGGATGAGCCTGCAGGAAGGGTACCACAATGCAATGACAACAAGCTCAGTCCGATGATGCTGTGGCACATTGCCCCAGACCATGACGGACCCTCCACCTCCAAATCGATCCCGCTCCAGAGTACAGGCCTCGATGTAACATTCATTCCTTCGACGATAAACGTGAATCCGACCATCACCCCTGGTGAGACAAAACCGCGACTCGTCAGTGAAGAGCACTTTTTTGCCAGTCCTGTCTGGTCCAGCGACGGTGGGTTTGTGCCCATAGCCCAACGTTGTTGCCAGTGATGTCTGGTGAGGACCTGCCTTACAACAGGTCTTCAAGCCCTCAGTCCAGCCTCTCTCAGCCTATTGCGGACAGCCTGAGCACTGATGGACGTCCCTGTTGTTGGGCAGTTGTTGTTGCCATCCTGTACCTGTCCCGCAGGGGTGATATTTGGAGGTACCGATCCTGTGCAGGTGTTGTTACACGTGGTCTGCAACTGCGAGGACGATAAGCTGTCCGTCTTGTCTCCCTGTAGCACTGTCTTAGGCGGCTCACAGCATAGACATTGCAATTTATTGCCCTGGCCACATCTGCAGTCCTCATGCCTCCTTGCAGCATGCCATGTTCATGCAGATGAGCAGGGACCCTGGGTATCTTTCTTTTGGTGATTTTCGGAGTCCGTAGAAAGGCCTCTTTAGTGTCCTAAGTTTTTATAACTGTGACCTAAATTGCCTACCGTCTGTAAGCTGTTAGTGTCTTAACGAACGTTCCACAGGTGCATGTTCATTAGTTGTTTATGGTTTATTGAACAAGCATGGGAAACAGTGTTTAAACCCTTTACAATGAATATCTGTGAAGTTATTTGGATTTTTACGAATTATCTTTGAAAGACAGGGTCCTGAAAAAGGGACGTTTATTTTTTTGCTGAGTTTATAAGCAGAGAGAACAATTTTTTTTATTCCTTGTAGGTTGAGCGGAGGCTTATTTACTTTGATATTGCTGGAATTTGACGTGAGGAGTTTTTTCCATCAGAACACTGTTATTGCCAATTTCAAATATATTTTTGGGGGGTGGAAAACAATGCTTCCATAGACACAGCATCACTATCACCTGTGGTCTTCAGAAACCCCCCTTTCCTCTCCCCACCATGTCTAATGTCCATTTTGCTGTCTGTTTGTGCCACACATGGGGCTCGAGATGGAACCATTATGTTTCCAATGTGAGGAAGCCATTGTCAAAGACCTTGAACGTTTGATTGGCAGCCCCCTGTCTGTCACCCAATCTGAGATACTATGAGAACCAGGAAATGATGGGAAGGCAACAAATGGAACCGATTATCCAGCTGGCGAGTTCACACTTTCTGTATTTCATACGGCTCTGTCCATTTTTCTGTCTTTCACACGGCTCTGTCTATCTTGGTCCATGATAGTGGTTGTTAGCCTGCACTGCACTGAACTAGAATGGCCTGATAGACAGCTCTCTCACTGGATATTTATTGGTTGAATGTTGTTCACTGCCCAGGTTTCCTGTGTTTGTGTTAATCCAAGGACACTGTTTTTCAGAGAGATTTTTGCAACCATTACCGCCAACAATCAGATGATATCATCTATCTTATTTTTCACTGATTATTTCCTGTGGGTTGTTGTGGCCTGACTGGTCTCATAACAAATAATTCACTCTTAATTATATGTACTTGTCTCTGCGTCTGCATCTGCATGATGTTTGGAAAGAATAACATCCCAACCCAAATGGCATACTGAACAAACCGAACAAACCAAAGCAATTCTCCCATTCAGAGTCAGAGCCAGACTCTTTCATTCCCCCCTTTTCCCTTCCTTGAGTTGTGATGATTTGTTCCATTTCAAAAGCGTCCTGAAGACCGAGAGGCTGCAGGCAGAGAGAGATGAGAGAGAAAATGAAAGAGAGAGGTGGTAGAGAGAGAAAGAAAGAAAGAAAGAAAGAAAGAAAGAAAGGGAGGGAGAGAAATAAAGAAAGAAAGAGCTAGAGAGAGCAGGGCTCTGTTGTTGATCAGCCAAGCAAATCAGATCTTGATGATATTTGGAGAGCAGAGTTGTGATTGCTGATTGCTCTGGCAGTTTTAATTAGAGAGTCATAAGCAGCCTGTCTTCTCTCTGCTGAACACAGTTAACTATCAAACATACTTAAATGGAACAAATAATTACTTTGTTGATGGTTAGAGTAACAGAAAAAAGTGAAAATGGCTATAGGCCTAATTAAATATTTAATTTTATGTGATTGCAAACAGGATTTTGTAAAAGGTTTTGAGTAGATTATGTACTTGATGTACAGTATATGCTATTTACCTCATGGGCAAGCCGCATATGATGTGCTGTATCTAACCCTACCATCTTAATGAGGTAAATAATGTCATATCATGAAGAAAAAAACTATGTGAAGAAACATGAAAAGATTTCTTTGAAGTTTAGCATACAATACACCATGCCTATAGGAAACCTGAGCTGAATCTTAAACCCAAACCCTTTCCAAACCAATCCTTGCTTGCTATAGATTGAACAAGGCTTATTTTCAGTGTGCAGGTTTGTGTCATGCGCTCCTGGACCTTTTGTTTGGACATTTTAATTACAGCCGAGCCTGGGTGTAATTGATCTGGGCTTAAAGGGATTTCTCTTTTCACTGAGAAAGGCCTAGTTGTTAATACAGGCCAGTGAATGCTTCCACCTCCACTTACAGCCTATACTTCAACTGTTATGGTGCAAACAAAGAGACGCACCGCAATAGGCTCATCATTCATTCACTTCCAGTGCCGTTATTTAGTTTAAATTAGTTACGCCTCCAATGGGTAGCTAGCTTAGCAGTTAAACCAGACTGAGAGCTGCGCAGCATATAGCTGGCTAGCACATCAGAGTACATTCATTGTACGTTTGTTTAGCAAGGCAGATTCTGTACTTGTTTTGTAATGAGTAAATTGCCCTCAGAGGAGTAGGTAACCCATCAGAGTACCGTTGGAAGTGAGACTTCTTCGTCTTCTCCCAGTTCATCTTTAACAGCGGCAGTGTCACATCTGTTAATAATGAACTTCCTCCTCCTTTGCCACCTGCAGTGTCCTCCTCTTACGTGCTTCTCTTACGGCGTACTTCTTCATGGTCTCCGTGTTGTCACCCACCATTTTAAATGTTTTATCAGGCTGTTAGATAATGCTTCCCGATGACGGTGAATTATTGATGGCCTTGTTCCTATGAGTGAGACAGGGCAGGCTTTTAACTCTCTGAGCTGCCTGCCTGCCGCTGCCGACCTGCTGGGTGTCTTCAGAGGTAACTAAGGGACACTATACAAACACCCAAAGGAATGATGTAGGCCTAATGGATGAGGAGGAGAAAAAAGAAAAATCTGAAGAGGGGGGCTGAAAATAAAATAAAAAGAGGGCAGGGCGTATTCTGTTCCAGACCCAGTCTTCTGTTCCAGACCCAGTCTTCTGTTCCAGACCCAGTCTTCTGTTCCAGACCAAATCAGGAAATGTGTCACCTATGCCTCTACTGCCATTCATTCCAATTAGACTAGTTTAGAATTTCTCCCTGGCCAAGATGGCTGCCATTTTCGCCCCATTATTGAGGGTTAATGACATAAGCCCCTCTAGTAATTTAATAGAATCTCTATGAATGAAACTGACATTTAAAGGCTTTTTCCCCTTCTGATTCTTCTTTTTCTTCTTGAAATTCACAGATTACATTGGGCTCATTAAGCCCATGCAACCTTTTATAAATGGGTCTGGATGAGAAGCTAAAGGCTAAAGATGAGGAGGAATATTTTTAAATGTAACATAAGTTGATGTAATGTCAAGACAGGTTCAGAACTTAGTAATTAGGCAATTCTGATGGGTAAATATTGTAGTAGTGATGGTGGAAATGATGATGATGAGGATAGTGTTGACTGACTTTTTACCGTTCCCACACTTGTTTCTGCTCACTCAGTACAATACCATTCATACTCTTCTCTGCCTTTCGTACATCAATTCCCACTCCTATTTCTGCCAATTAATTTTAATTTGTCCGTTTTCTGCTAACCACAATATATGACTTCGCTTTTTTCTCTCTTCTAGTCGTTTTTCTAAAGGCTACCTCTCACCTCCCTCTCAATTTCGCCATCCTTCTCACCATCCTTCTCACCAATCTTTCTCTCTCACTGTCTCTTTCTCTCTCTGTGCCCGTTGGCACTCTTTATCTATCATTTCAATCTGTTGGCAGAGAGCCTTGAAATGCACCAACCAACTGTCGTCGACCCTATGAATACCATGCAGCTACCTGTTCATGTTTTTCCCCCGCTCCCTCCTTCCTGCCCCTGCCCCTGTCCCAAAAATATCTTATCAGCTCCACAGTGCTGAACCCTCCTCCCACCTGACTGTCATGCCTGACGAGCGCCTATCTCCATCACTGGCAGCCATGACAAGTGCTCTGTCTGCACCACTGACAGAGCTAAGGAAGTGACATAATTTCCCTTAGGAGAGGGGAGGGGTGGGGGTAGCGGGGGGAGGGAGGAGCGCAGCCCTAACCCAGACAGACAGGGATTGTTATGACAAAGTGTTCCTGGGTAGCATTGTGGTGATGGGGTGCATAGAGGACAAATAATTATCTGGGGGTCTTTATTTTATCAGTCTGTTCCTGTAGATCCCAACTAGAACACACCCTAACCTAGTGTTGTCACAATACCAGAATTTTGACTTCTATACCGTTACCAGGGTTAGTATCATGATACTCAAAACCAAAATGATACCGCGGCATAAAAGAAGGCGTATTAGCCAAAGTCACAGAATGGCAGTTGATCCAGATTGATGTTTTGAGTTCAATATTATTACATTTGAAATGTTTGATTTTTGAATGTGCACATTAATTAAGCAATTATAAAATCATACAATCACTTTGACTTGTCTAGCAATCTAACTACATAACATAATGGTAATAATTTATTTGAATGGTAAATCTCTTGATAAATTGGGTAAATCAAGATGTAGCCTATAGGCCTATTCACAATACAGGTGAATGCATATTCAATAGGCGTGTAGGTGTGTGTGTGCATGTGTTGAGTTATTGATATTGTTTTGGCTGATTCCATGGGGCTACAGATAAAAAACAATCTGTTTTCCTTCCATTTGGGACCGATTCTGCGTTTGGTTAATGATGTTTGTCCCCCATGAGACACTGTTTCACTTCCTCAAAATCCCCCCAAATGAATCTAAGATAACTCAAGAAATCTGTAGTTCATTTTGGTCGTTTTGGCTGAGGATGTTTTAGTTGCACAATTTTATATCTAACTAAGGTTTTTGGTGCAGTATTTCTTAAGTATAAAAATGTGCCACATGTTTTCTTATGTAAACAGTCAGAGCTGCAGGGCAGGTCTGTCTCACTGTCAATGCTATTGGATAGAGAGCAATCACCATAGCTCTTCACCCCATAGTGGACAAACGGACATCGTCTAATCAAAACCTAACACTAATTTTCCATGATGTGACGCACGGGTGTTCCAAACTCCACTTTAGACAAAACTGACTTTATGACCCAAATTATCCTATTTAAACTTTGTATTGTAACATTTTGACACTAGAATAACTGTTTCTGACTCATACCGATGCCCCATAGGCCGTTTTCAAGGGGATTTGTTGCTTTTTGAAGTCAGTCACTCTTTAAGACTCAGCAGCATACCACCCTGCATCCCACTGCTGGCTTGCCTCTGAAGCTAAGCAAGGTTCGTCCTAATCGGTCCCTGGATGAGACTAGATGCTGCTGGAAGTAGTGTTGGAGGGCCAGTAGGAGGCACTCTTTCCTCTGGTCTAAAAACAAAAATATCCCAATGCCCTATGGCAGCGATTGGGGACATTGCCCTGTATAGGGTGCCGTCTTTCGGATGGACTGTTAAACGTGTGTCCTGACTCTGGTCACGAAAGATCCCATGGCACTAGGGCCTCCAGAGTGGCACAGCGGTCTAGGGCACTGCATCACAGTGCTAGAGGCGTCACTACAGTACCGGGGTTCGATCCCGGGCTCTATCACAACTGGCCGTGATCGGGAGGCCCATAGGGCGGAGCACAATTGGCCCGGCATCGTCTGGGTTAGGGGAGGGTTTGGCCAAGGGGGGGTTACTTGGCTCATCACGCTCTAGCGACTCCTTGTGGCGGGCTGGGCGCCTGCAGGCTGACCTCGGTTGTCAGGTGAACAGTGTTTCCTCCGACACATTGGTGCGGCTAGCTTCCGGGTTAAGCAGCGCGGTTTGGTGGGTCATGTTTCAGTGGACCCATGACTCAACCTTTGCCTCCCGTTGGCGGAGTTACAGCGACCAGACAAGATTGAAATTGTGGAGAAAAAGGGGGTAGGGGTGTTAACCCTGGTGTCCTGGCTATATTCCCAATCTGGCCCTCATACCATCATCCCCAGCTTCCAATTGGCTCATTCATCCCCCCTCTGCTCACCTATAACTATTCCCTAGGTTGTTGCTGTAAATGAGAATGTGTTCTTAGCCAACTTACTTGGTAAAATAAGTGTAAACATTTAAAAAAAAAGAAGACCCATTACTTTACTCACAGTCAGTTCGAGGTTCGACCAAATATGATCTTGACTGGGAGATGTGAGGCGGGGGAGACTAAGTGAATCAATTACGTTTTTGGTGACAATCAGCTTTGAAATCAGCAATATTTTGCATTATGGTTTGAATATTATCACACAAAAAAGTACTGGGTAGTGAATTGTTAACTTCATCTGTAAGCTAGCAAGCAAAGTTAGTCTACAAAGCTGGAATATACCGGTATCTTCTTGCAATGTAAAGTGTTGTAGCCTATAGTGGACATTATTTTGCGAACAGTAATTAACAGTTTCAACATTTCTACATGCCGTGTTGCGTTAGTCAAGTATGTTAACTTCTGTGCAGTATAAGTGGGGATGTAGCCCAGACTTGATCCACTCTCAATCAATAGACGAGGTGAGACACATTTGAAGTACCGAAAGTAACAACAATTCTATTTCCACACCATTTGTCATGTTCTTGTTTAGAAAAAGTACCGAAGTTTCAGTATACCTGCAACACTACCCAACCCAAAGCACCCCCTCTCCCACCATCTTCACATGTTGGTATTTTGTTCTTGAATGTAGGCTGTTGTTGTGGGGTGGGGTGGACAGTTCCCAAAATTAGTTAGTCAGAGAGGGCTAAAGGACTGAAGCATTGTGCCTGTGAGGTCCAGACTGGAACACAGACAGAACACACATGCCCACATCTTTATTTCAACTTAAAGCTTCAAGCTTACAACAGTCCAGGACTACTTACTTGCTCTAGTTGTGTCCCAGTCTCACTTGATATGTATATATGCACTCTTTATTTCTCTCCCCTTCCCTGGCACTAACAATTGAAAATAAATTAACATTCCTGCGGCTTTATTTTGTCCTTCTCTAAGCCTGTTGAGAATACTGGGGGGCGAACCCAGCAGGTCAAGCCATACTCACAAGCTGTCAATCATTCACAGTGACCCTCCCGCCCTTTTTTTTCCTCCTCCCTTCCCATTCTTCTCTCCCTCTCCTCTCTCTCTCCCATCTATTCAGTTACTACCTTCTTAGAAAACCCTGGACCCCCACTCTCGCTCTCTCCCTCTCTCTGGTCTACTCTTTCGCCGGTCGCCTCCAGCTTGAGGCAGCCACAAGCTTTGTCAAAGAAGCTTCACATTCATTCAGCCGGCTGCTGCCCCAAACAGCCTCGTATTTCATGCTAGGACATGTGGCCTGTCGCTTTCCATCCATTTATTCTAATTACATTTTAATTGCTTGCCTTCCCCTTTGAAATGCTTGCTTGTTTTTTTCTATCATTCCTCTGATAACATGAAAAATGTGTTTGCACTGTGGTGTTTTTTCTCCATCCTCCAGACTGATGATACATTTGTCTCCTCGCTTTTCTCGCTGTCTATGGGTGGGGAGAGAAAGAAAAACAGATGTTCTAGATGTTTGCATATCATTTTTCATCCTTTGCGATGGATTCTGGGTGTCTGCGATGATATACTGTTAATAGAAAGAGCAAATACAGGAAGAGATTCATTCCTATAGTTCCTTTATGGGGGGAACATTGAGCAAAAAGTACAGATGATGAGTTAATAACTTCTAATGATTCTATAAGATTTCAGGATTAAACTGTCAAGCCATAAGTCGGTTAAGGTTAATGTAGCTGGTGACAGTAAGTCATAACTGGCTTCGGGAATACAATTATTACTATAGCTGCTGCCACAGCGACGATGGTATTAGAACGAGATGTGATTATTCCTTCCTGGTCGAGTAACAAGTAACCTCAATAATTCCCTTGCTGCTTGGAGAAGCTGTGCTGTAGATCATTTGTCCACATAAACACACTATCTCCCAGGGGTTAACTACGCCTCACTTACCTCTTTAAGTCATTTTCTGCTTGAGGAAGCCACCCACCACCTACCACAATCTTCCCTTCCTTCCCCGACGTAAAACGATGATACGTCTGTCAGCACTCGCGAAAAGCGTCTTCATGTTAATCGGCTAATCCTTTTATCTCAAGTCTGACCAAATCCAGTCCAGAATCACCGCCAAACAAAACGTCTGGTTGGGGAGGGGGGATGAGCTCCTCCGCTAGCTTAAGGGAGAAAGGGAACATGTTACTCAGCGGGGCGACGGTGCGGGTGGGTCTGAGTAGTACTGAGCACTGAGCGGGAGGAGAAAAGGGCCCCGGGGCAGGCTGTGCGGGAGGCAGGGAGGGAACCCCAGGCCCTGCAGGCCCCTCGCCCCCTGGTGTCTAGTTGGGATCAGCGGTTGAGCCAGCCCAGCAGGGCAGAGGGGTTAGTGGGTAGGGGGCATTGGGGAGGGGTGTACCCTCTACCCCATAAACCCCCTGTCTCTACAGTCTCCACCGGTCAACCACCATGCGTCCTCTACTCCATAAAGCCCCCCTTCCTTAAACCCCCTGCCCGCATTTGCGGATGATAAATGTGTAAAGCGCTAGGAGGGCGGCACAGTCTCCGAGGGTGTTTGAATGGAAACCATTTTTCTGGTCTTCTGCCTAAAATGCATCTGCAGGGTGACAGGACAGCCCTCACACGTCACTCAGACACCAGAGTACCAGCGATTATTAGCAAGGCTCATGTTGTTTTGGGCCACTCTGAGATGGAGTAGCGTTTTCACTGCCGCTCCACTGTGTTATCTGATCTGGTGGCCTACTGCGGCTAGATAAGTAATTTCCGGACAAATAATCACATCTCACTCTCTCTATCTCTGTCTCTGTGTCTGAAAGCACCACCTATCTTCTAACTGATATATCATCATAGCCTCATGTGTGTTAGCTTGGCGCCGCACAGTACAACAGTTTGTGCAAATTTGACCTCAAAGCAAGATAAATTACCCTTGGGTCTGTAGGCCATGTGCACTCTGTTTAGTTAGCCTGTTCAAAACAGGACTCTCCAGCCACCCATAGAGCCATTTTAAAGAATGAATCCATAATGGAGATTTAAATGATGACTCTGTATGCTAATGCATATAGAAGTTCCCAGCACAATGTTTTCTGTGTGTGTGCTGCCATAAATATATCTTAGCAGTGCATTAGTGGAGCCCAGAGAGTGATCAGAAACGAGTGCTGCGCTGCTCAAATTTAGGTTCATTATAAAATAATCAGGGTAGTTGATGAGTGTCTCTGGAGAGGAGAACACAGAAACGCAAATGATCCTCTTGTGGTGTCCTCCACACTTCAAAGTGTAAAATGCTGCGTACTGTGTTCACGATGACATGTCTATATGGACAAGGTCACATTCTGGAAGTTAAATATAGATAGTACATCATGAACTAGGTTAAGTCATGTGTACTGGATAGTAGTCTTCTTGGTGTGTTTGTTTTGTTTTTGTGCAGGTCAAGGTGTGTTTATGTGTATTTGCTTGCATGCATGCGTGTGTATGTGTGTGTGTGTTCTTGTTTACTAACATGTACACTACCAGTCAAAAGTTTGGGGTCACTTAGAAATCTCCTTGTTTTTGAAAGAAAAGCATTTAAATAACATCAACTTGATCAGAAATACAGTGTAGACATTGTTAATGTTGTAAATGACTATTGTAGCTGGAAACGGCAGATTCTTTTATGGAATATCTACATAGGCGTACAGAGGCCCATTATCAGCAACCATCACTCCTGTGTTCCAATGGCACGTTGTGTTAGCTAATCCAAGTTCATCATTTTAAAAGGCTAATTCTATTACAGGCTCAAATTGGCAAAAAACAAAGAACTTTCTTCTGAAACTATTCAGTCTATTCTTGTTCTGAGAAATGAAGGCTATTCCATGTGAAAAATTGCCAAGACACTGAAGATCTCGTACAACGCTGTGTACTACTCCCTTCACAGAACACACACACACTGGCTCTAACCAGAATAGAAAGAGGAGTGGGAGGCCCCAGTGCACAACTGATAAAGAGGACAAGTACATTAGTGTCTAGTTTGAGAAACAGACGCCTCACAAGTCCTCAACTGGCATCTGCAAATAGCACCTGCAAAACACCAGTCTCAACGTCAACAGGAAACTCCGGGATGCTGGCATTCTAGGCAGAGTTGCAAAGAAAAAGCCATATCTCAGACTGGCCAATAAAAAGAAAAGATTAGGATGGGCAAAAGAACGCAGGTCGCCTCTGGTGTTTTGGGTACTATTTAATGAAGCTGCCAGTTGAGGACTTGTGAGGCGTCCGTTTCTCAAACTAGACACTCTAATGTACTTGTCCTCTTGCTCAGTTGTGCACCGGGGCCTCCCACTCCTCTTTCTACTCTGGTTAAAGCCAGTTTGCTCTGTTCTGTGAAGGGAGTAGTACACACATTGTACGAGATCTTCAGTGTCTTGGCAATTTCTCGCATGGAATAGCCTTCATTTATCAGAACAAGAATAGACTGACAAGTTTCAAAATAAAGTTATTTGTTTCTGGCCATTTTGAGCCTGTAATCGAACCCACAAATGTTGATGCTCCAGATACTCAACTAGTCTAAAGAAGGCCAGTTTCATTGCTTCTTTAATCAGCACAAGAATTTTCAGCTGTGCTAACATAATTGCAAAATGTTTTTCTAATGATCAATTAGCCTTTTACAATGATAAACTTGGATTAGCTAACACAACATGCCATTGGAACACAGGAGTGATGGTTGCTGGTAATGGGCCTCTGTACGCTTATGTATATATTCCATAAGAAATCTTCCATTTCCAGCTACAATAGTCATTTACAACATTAACAATGTCTACACTGTATTTCTGATCAATTTGATGTTATTTTAATGGACAAAAAATGTGCTTTTCCTTCAAAAACAAGAACATTTCTAAGTGACCCCAAATTTTTCAACGGTAGTGTATATGTGACATGGCCTCCATCCGGCGTATTTGACTTGTATTCTAACAAGTCTCTCTGGTGTGTGGAGGGCGTCTTCTGGGAGTTGAGCCTAACCTTAGCCGAGGCAGACAAAGCTGGATGGGCTGTTTGTGGTTTCCTTCAAGATAAGGAAGAAGCAGACAAAAGTACCTCACAAAGAAGCTGTGTCTCTAATGGTGTCCTGTCTGAGTCTGTGTGAGCGCGTTGCCTGAGCAACAGGGTCCTCTCTTGTGGGAATAAGGCAGTAGAGCTCTGGGGAGGAGATCGAGGGAGGCAGGGAGTGGAGGGATAAACGAGGTGAAGGTAGTCAGTGTAAACACTAATTCGTTACATGGAAAAGATGAGCCTATAGCCCAGGGATGAGTGCTCTGCAATCCTCTCTTCTACCCAAGAGTATTTCCTGTCAGAAGCGAATAATAAACACTAACGGTAGTCTTGATAGACTGAATAGCTTGCTTCAGTATTTTGTCAAACCTCTCCATTTGCCTGTCTGCATGGGACTGAATATCTCACTATCTGATTAGTTTGACTGATGAATGTTTGTGGTCATTTTGGCAGATGCATATATCTGAAGTGACTTACTGTTATCACACATTTTCAGTATACATTTGTCTCGCCATGAATATCCACTGTGTGTTGAATATTTATGGTAATGCATCTCTCAAACCCATCTTGAAAGATGGCAGCAGGGATGACATAGGCTTTGGTGATGATGATGTTGTCTCGATTTGCAGCAGTACCCCTTTTTTTCCCTCCTTTTCACCCCGATCTTCCTCTCCTGTATTTTCAGATGAGAAGATGACTGGTGAGGCTTCTCCTAAAACCACAGATCGCTGACTACTCCAAGACTCCTCTGCATTTTTCGATTCTATATCCTACAACCACAGTTGTTAACTAGAGGGCATCTGGAGACCTCTGCACACCCAGCAACAATGGCTCCTGCAGCGTGGAGGTGTTTAGTTCTCCATTGTCTACTGCTCACCCTAATTCATTTCCATTGTTCAGAAGGTAAGACCTTACATGTCTGGATTTGAGTCAGATACATGATGTGAGTGTGTGTGTTGGTGTCTTTGTGTGTGTGTGTATGTATTCACTGAATGTGATTGTGTTCCATGAAAGTATGTTTGCAGTCTTCTAATGGGAGTGAAGAGTTGTGTTATATAGTGAATTCACTTCCAAGATATGTTATCATTGAAGGTTCACAATAGCACAGGGACTGAGTTGTAGATCTGAGTGCAGTGCACCGAGGCTTTTGTAATTCAGAAAACTCCATGCGTTTTTATATGCAACTTGATAGGATGATTATGTTCAGTCCTTGCACCTGGAGGCTTCAATCAAAGGAGATGGCATTTTGCCGAACAGAAGAGTTTTTGGAAAGAACTACTTGGGTTTTTTGGTGTGTGTTTTTTATGCTACCCAAAGGCATCTCGTGAATATTTCTTTTTCATTTCCATGCCTTACTTTAGATTAGTACGTTTGGCTGTTATTGCAAGTTTGTCAAACTATTCTCTCTGATATGTACCCATCAGAGGCATTGATGTCGGTTGGTTGGTATTTCTGCTTAATGACAATCATTACATGTCTGTTCGGTTTTACTCTCATTGTACTCAAATCACATGCTAGCGTGCCAAACATTGATTACGGCCAAACGTCAAAGCATATCAACTCCTGAGATTTCTTTTGAATTAAAAATCTCTTTGTCATGTTTTTATTTCACACTTTCATAGATTTCAATAGTTTTTTGGTTTTATATTTAAATCTGACTGTGAAATGTGGATTTGTTAACTTAAAAGAGATGGGAATGGAACAATCGAAGCAGGCACAAACATTCAGAAAGATATAGACTCACCTTTGTAGATTTATAGCGTTTGCAGACGATATTAAATAACTCAATATTTTTCCCAAGAAAAAAAACGACCTCCCGAAAAGTTTGAAGAATGGGGCTCTGATTTGAGCTTTGAGATGGTCTGGGCTGAATGGTCCGGTGATTTTTTTTTAAGGGAGTTCCTGCTTTGGTATGCAGAAAGTCAAGGGTTTGGGTTTCACTTGACGAAGGCGAGGGCTCTCAGGCCTATGAATGCATATTTGCCCATTTTTATCAAAGAAGGAATGTGTGTGGGTTTTCACATTGAAAACTATGTCGGATCCATCCATACGCCACTCACCTTCACCCTGTGTGTGTGTGTATGTGTGTGTGACATCTTTTGAAGCATTAACCACATTTCCATGGACGTCTGACCTACAAAAGGCCCCCCCTCTTAAAAATGACTTCCTCTCTTCAGTGAGGAGGAGATAGTATTATGACGTGACCATGTACACCCAAAACAAAAACATTCCTTGTGCTTTGAAAAGCTTTAATGACAGAAATAATATATTCTAGTTTTTTGGGTTATTGAATGCTTATTCTAGGTTTTTGTAACTAGAAGAATGCAGTCAGCACAAATACTTGTGACTGTCCCCTCATTCCATCGAGTTAATTAACGTTTATGAAAAATGCCATTTGGTGGGTTTTCTTATTAGCGTAATAGGGACATCATTGGATGGACTTAATTGGAAACCATGGTTCAATGCATGTGATTTTTATATTCAATATATCTCTCTGTTTCTCTCTCTATTTATGCACAATACTTTTTTTTAAAGTTCTAGTAATGACTTCCGTTCTATATTTGCCCTCTTTTTTTTCTGCTGCTTTTTCAAATCGTTACCTAACTTGTATGGCTATATATTGACTAAGTATATCATTCCTAGAGCAGCAAACTGGGTCAGGAATGGTATCATGTTACTCAAGGGTGGTTTTAGACCGCCCAGCCTGTAGATACGAAGATAGAAGTTGACAACCAGATTCAGAGCCAGCCAAGCAGCCAACCCTACAAAGGTAGGGCCAAGTTCCTCTCACAATGGCAGTTATTATGAACTTCAAAGAAAAGAAGCCAAGATTTGGGGGGGGATTATGTTCTGCGGTTTATTTTGTGTAGATATTGTGTAGACGTTGTTCTGTTGTTAAGACCAGGAGTGGAATAGGCCCCTCAACCGAAACATCCAAACATGTATGAAACAGGAAGAAGAAGATGAAGTCATTTCTCTTCTTTGTTTGTGTCATCTCTTTGTGTAGATGGGGATTAAGTATCATTTAGGAAACGCTGTTTGTTTTGTTCCGAACAAGTGTTTGGATTGCAGGCTATATACAGTTTCTACCAGGTTCTGTGTATTTGACAAGCATATTAAACTGAGGTGTCAATGTTTTGTCTATTCAAATACCAGCCTTTGTGAAAAGTGCCTAAGGGCTAAAGCAGACAGTTGTGTAATTATGTTTGACCTAGTTTATTCACATATTCACATGACCCTGCATAATGATAATTAGAGACTAACTTTTTCAGTCAGTGAAAATTGCCAAAATGTAGGCACTCTTATTCACTCTTAGTTGACATGGAGGGCTTCCATTTTTGCTTAAACTATTTGCACATCATTTGAAATTTCACATGCGTTAGACTGCATTGCTTTCAATAGCAGATCTTGCCTAAAGGTTATTATATTATTCTATCAACTCCCATACTTGAGTGATTTTATTCTATCAAGATGGTTATAAGGGTCAACTATAGGTTCCAACTCATCAAAATGATTGGACTCAAGCCATAATTAAGCCATGGCTGTGTTACGATGGAATGGTCTCCCATGTGCCACACTGGTATTTCCAGTTGTCAGAGTGGAATGAATGGAAAGAAAGCATTGAGCCTCGATTCTCCACACTGGCCTCCAGCCATAAACGTCCAGTCTGTCTCTGACTGATATGCTTGGTTTGGTGTTTTTATAATTCATATCTGAACGGTACGGGTCTATGGCAGGGCTATCATGAATTATCAGTCGAGCCCTGGGAGATTCACAGATGACTGGCGAGACTGCGTGCTGTGAACATGCACACAGAACGCCCTCTGATTTATCCCTTTCCCATGGCACGTTCTGGCCCAAATGGAAGTCTTCCGTGAAACAAGACGGGTTTTATGGTTTGGACTTTCATCTAGCCGTGACCGCATGGGGGGTGTCGCTGAGCGATGGATCTTAACCATCACATTCACATTCTCAAAATGTTTATTATACTGCAGTCATTATTATAATTCAGTCAATATTGGCTACAGCATATATAGCAATTATTTCCCACACAATCCTTTCCCTCACAATGCTTTCTCACCATGTCCATCTTTTTGAACGTAACCTTGCAGAATGTCCCTTGAATAGGAGAAACTGGTAAACCTAGATATGATTTGTCCCAAAAAAATGTATTAAAATGAGAAAAAGCTATATTGAACAGCACAGGATTCAGCATTTCATTCTGTGAAAACAAAACACAATATCACCCTTTATGTGGTAATTTAGATTAGCAGTGATTTCCTGAGTGGGTCTTTGTAAACCAAAAGCAGCAACAAGAATGTTCCCGCCTGTCCGTACGTGCAACTAGGAGTTAAGAGTGCAGGCCTTTGGGAGAGGAGAGGCCTAGCTTTCTTTTATTGTGTATTTAGATGTGATTGTAAAACTCCCTGTTATATGGCCCTATGATGAACAGACACTCAATCTATTAGGTTGGGAGCTAAGCCTCCTGACAGGTTGATTTCATTTGCTTAGCATGCCCCTAAATCTTGTTTGCTGGCAGCGACACAACCCAGCTCAATTCACACCCTCAATGTCTCAAGTGGATATAAACACACTGGACCAGATCCCTGCCTCACTTTTTCCACTCAAATGTGAGATCTACAGTTAAAGTAAATGGAAGTTCCTCAGACTCAAACAACCCAACTCAAATAATGGTGGTGGCAAACTAATATTGTTCCCTGTGGTGTATACAGTAGAGAGGAGTTTCGGGTTTAATTGAACACCCCTGCTTGAATGTAAATTCTTGGAGTCGGTTTTCACAAGTCACTTCTTCCCAGGGCTTACAAATGTCATGACAAAGTAATGCATTTAATCAAGCGTTCATGTCTGCAAAAACACGTAGGCTGTCTTTTTTTATATTCAGCATTAATCATGTATGAGACTTTAGAATAAGGAAGATGATTGAAGGTAATAGAAATATGTCCGATTTTATTACAGTATAATTTCCAGTTCATATGGTAATATTTACATAGAGATTAATTGAAGCCAAGAGTATGTCACATTGAATCAACAATATACACAAAATATAGCAAATACTAGACAACAAATAAGAACAAAGAAGTATTAGAATAGCGACGATCAGTGTAAACAATGCAATCTGTCCTATTGCGGCATGACTATTTCTACCTGTGTTATTGAATATTTTAACTTGGCATTGTCAGCCATTTTCTCCTTCATCATGACATAGATTTTAATGTGTCCGGGAGAGTTTAGTTTAGAAAACATCCTGTTTCTAAAAGACAATTCTCTTAAGGCGCTTGTTGGATGCTTGTTGGATGGGGATGGCGCCCTATTTTGTTAGTTTTTTTGCGTTGTTCGTAACTTGTTTTGTACATGATATTGCTGCTACCGTCTCTTATGACCAAAAAGAGCTTCTGGACATCAAAACTGCGATTGCTCACCTCAAACTGGACGAAGAGTTCTTCTTCAATGAGTCGGACGGGAGGGATATAATACAGACACCCGACCAGGCCCAGATCCCCGTTATTCGCAGGGGAAGAAAACTGAGATTTCGCGGAAAGAGATCCGGGTGCCTTGTGAGGATCAGGCGACGAGTGGCTAATCTGCCCTTGCCTTCCGTCCTGCTAGCTAACGTTCAATCGCTGGAAAATAAAAGGGACGAACTGAAGCACGTTTATCCCACTAACGGGACATTAAAAACTGTAATATCTTATGTTTCACAGAGTCATGGCTGAACGACGACATTAAGAACATACAGCTGGCAGGTTATACACTCTATCTGCAAGACATAACAAACAACAGCCTCTGGTAGGACACGGGGCCGGGGACTATGCATTTATGTAAACAACAGCTGGTGCACGATATCTAAGGAAGTCTCAAGATTTTGCTCACCTGAGTTAGAAGTATCTCATAAGCTGTAGACCACACTATCTACCAAGAGAGTTTTCATCTGTATTGTTCGTAGCTGTCAACATACCACCACAGACTGATGCTGGCACTAAAACCGCACTTAATGAGTTGTATACCGCCATAAGCAAACAGGAAAGCGCTCATCCAGAGGTGGCGCTCCTAATGGCCCAGGGACTTTAATGCAGGAAATTTAAATCAGATCTACCTCATTTCTATCTGCATGTTAACTTCTTAGGGAGCGGCTCCCGAGGTGACGGTTTTGGAGAGTCTGGCGTGCCCAAAGTAAAATGCCTCCCACTCAGGCCCAGAAAATAGGATATGCACATAATTAGTACTATTGGATAGGAAACACTCAGAAGTTTCTAAGAGTGTTAAAATATTGTCTGTGAGTATAACAGAACGGATATAGCAGGCAAAAACCTGAGGAATTTCTGTCCTGGAAAAAGTGATTTTGACACATTGCCTCATTTTGAACCCCTCCCTATTGAAAATGACCATATATGGGAGTAAGATTTCAGTACCTATTGCTTCCACTGGATGTCAACAGTCTCTAGACAGTGTTTGATGATGTTTAGTTGCTCTGGATGGTAATAGAAGAAGACTTTCGAAGTGGTCACCAGATGTAAACAGAAGAGGATGCGCGCCAACCAAATCATAACGTGCCAACCAAACTGAGATTTATGGATATAATAAATTACTTTTTCTAACAAAAGAACCATTGGATGTCTTCGTTGGACACTTAGGAAGCCCTCAGCAGAAGTTCTTCAAAAGGTAAGGGATTTGTTTTTGCTGTGAAATGTGTTTTGTGTGAACCGCGATGGTTTATGAATTTATGCTAATGGAAAAATATTGGAGGGGCTACCCTCAAACAATCAAATGTAGTGCTTTCGCCATAAAGCCTTTTTGAAATCTGACAATGCTGTGATATTGCCAAGAAGCAGAGCTTTTGATGACTATGCAACACTTGTATATTGATGAATGTTTAATAATTCAACTTTTGGATTTTGATTTTGGCGCCCCACCACTCCCTAAGTATTTAAATGTGCAACCAGAGGGGGAAAAAATTCTAGACCACCTTTACTTCACACACAGAGACACGTACAAAGCTCCCCCTCGCACTCCATTTGGCAAATCGGACCATAATTCTATCCTCCTGATTCCTGCTTACAAGCAAAAACTAAAGCAGGAAGCACCACTGACTCGGTCTATAAAAAAGTGGTCAGATGAAGCAGATCTTAAACTACAGGACTGTTTTGCTAGCACAGACTGGAAAATGTTCCGGGATTCTTCTTATGACATTGGAGGAGTACACCACATCAGTCACTGGCTTTATCAATAAGTGCATCAAGGACGTCGTCCCCTCAGTGACTGTACGTACATACCCCAACCAGAAGCCATGGATTACAGGCAGCATTCACACTGAGCTAAAGGGAAGAGCTACCACTTTCAAGGAGTGGGACTCTAACCCAGAAGCTTATAAGAAATCTCGCTATGCCCTCCGACGAACCTCAGACGAACCAACGCGTCAATACAGGACTAAGGTCGAAACATACTACACCGGTCTCCGATTCTCGTTGGATGTGGCAGGGCCTGCAAACTATTACAGACACAATCCTACCAGACGAGCTAAATAACTTCTATGCTCGCTTCAAGGCAAGTAACACTGAAACATGCATGAGAGCATCAGCTGTTCTGGACGACTGTGTGATAAAGCTCTCCGCACCCAATGTAAGACCTTTAAACAGGTCAACATTCACAAGGCCGCAGGGCCAGACGGATTTCCAGGACGTGTACTCCGAGCATGCGCTGACCAACTGGCAAGTGTCTTCACTGACATTTTCAACCTCTCCCTGTCTGATTCTGTAATACCAACACGTTTCAAGCAGACCACCATAGTCCATGTGCCCAAGAACACTAAGGTAACCTGCCTAAATGACTACTGACCCATAGCACTCACGTCTGTAGCCATGAAATGCTTTAAAAGACTTGGCTCACATCATGGGCGGCAGGTAGCCTAGTGGTTAGAGCGTTGATTAGATCGAATCCCCGAGCTGACAAGGTAAAAATCTGTCGCTCTGCCCCTGAACAAGGCAGTTAACCCACTGTTCCTAGGCCGTCATTGAAAATAAGAATTTGTTCTTAATTGACTTGCCTAGTTAAATAAAGGTAAAATAAACATCAACACCATCATCCCGGAAACCCTTGACTCACTCCAATTTGCATACCGCACCAACAGATCCTAAGTTGATGCAGTCTCTATTGCACTCCACACTGCCCTTTCACACCTGGACAAAAGGAACACCTATTTGAGAATGCTATTCATTGACTACAGCTCAGCGTTCAACACCATAGTGCCCTCATAGCTCCACCATAGTGCCCTCATATCACTAAGGTAAGGATCCTTGGACTAAGACCTCCCTCTACAACTGGATCCTGGACTTCCTGACAGGCCGCCCCCAGGTGGTAAGGGTAGGTAACAACACATCCGCCACACTGATCCTCAACACAGGGGCCCCAACACTCGTGCGTGCTCTGTCCCCTCCTGTACTCCATGTTCACTCATGACTGCACAGCCAGGCACGACTCCAACACCATCATTAAGTTTGCTGATGACACAACAGTGGTAGGCCTGATCACCGACAACGATGAGACCGCCTATAGGGAGGAGGTCAGAGACCTGACCGTGTGGTGCAAGGACAACAACCTCTCCATCAACGTGATCAAGACAAAAGAGATGATTGTGGACTACAGGAAAAGGAGGACAGTGCATGCCCCCATTCTCATCGACGGGGCTGTAGTGGAGCAGGTTGAGAGCTTCAAGTTGCTGGTCTATGCATAGTCACTTTAATAACTCTACCTACATGTACATATTACCTCGATTACCTCGACACTGGTGCCCCCGCACATTGACTCTGTACCGGTACCCCCTGTATATAGCCCCGCTATAGTTATTTACTGCTGCTCTTTAATCATTTGTTATTTTTATCTCTTACTTTTTTAAAGGTATTTTCTTTACATCTGCATTGTTGGTTAAGGTCTTGTAAGAAAGCATTTCACTGTAAGGTTGTATTCAGCGCATGTGACAAATCAAATTTGATTTTATTTTATTGGAAGAAAGGGGATCTTGCCTCTATCAAAGGGAAAGTAGGCTATCATTATATTGCATCCGTAGTGTCTGTGAAGAACATTGTTAGAAGAATTTGTCGCTGACGCTCACTTTACACTGCAGTCGATTTTGTAGGAGTTTATCATTTTTTGGCAGCGTTGAATTTGATATGCACCCCAGATGTTAATTATTATTTTTTAAATTAAATAGGCGAAGGAAAAATAAAAAGGAGTGATGTAATTCAAATGAATTATGATAGGGTGAGTGTGTGTGAGTGCTTGCGTGCGTGTTTGCTTGCATATTTCTGTCAGTGGTGTATTTGTGTGATAACCTGTGCAGAATAGGTTAGTCTACATACTGATTACTATTCTGTGTGTGTGTGTGTATTTGTGTCTCATTGGACTTGGTTTATTTCCATTATGTTTTATTAGCAGCAGCACTCTTGTTTGTGTACCTCTGTCTGTCTGCTAGGTCTGTATACTCTAGATGGTGAACGAACACCACTCTGTAGCATGTAATAGTAAATCCCCCAAGGCTAGGGAGGCTGTGCCATGGAGCATGACCACATTTTCTGTCCAGGAATTAAATGTCACCTCGGGGTGGGTCACCTGCAAACAAAAGGGCTTCTGGGCGATTTGCAGGTATAAACAGCCCAAGATAAGGAACCCTTCTACTGCTGTGCAGGAAATTGAATAAGTGTGGTTAGAGATGGAATAAAGTCCCCCGAAACAGGGGACTGAGAAACAGAGAGACTGAGAGAGAGGCACAAAGAGCGTTTTTGTTTGCCTGGTACGTTATCAGCATATTCCCTCGTTGAGTGCGCAGGGCTGCTAGCCCGCAATGGCTCCTCATCGAAGTGAAGGAGGGGGGCAGGGAACCAGGAAGCTGTCTGTCATCAAGGTCTCCCCATCTGGCCAATCTCTTATCAGTGGCCAGGCTGCTTGTTGCTCGTATTGACCGGTGGAGGAGTGAAGGGGGCAAGGTCATCACAGTCATCACACTCTAGTCAATCAGTGGTCAGTCAGACAGTGTTCCAGAGATAGCCAGCCTGTTGGGTTGGGCTACTGCATTGGAATGTGTCTGGATTCTGTTTGTTTCTCACTTCCTTGACCAAGCTCTAAAAGGGTCACCTACAACGACCGTATATGGGATGTTGGAATGTGATTTCTATAAAATGATTATACAACGGGTGGGTCTAATCCTGAATTCTGATTGGTTAAAAGTGCATTCCAGCCGGTGTCTATTGCACAAGTTACCACCGGCTAAATCTATGACGTTAAAATGCCTATTTACTCTGTTCCATCTGACTGCGCATCTCATCAGCCCAGGCAGGGAAGTTATCCTCTAAAGGTTTGGTGGGTCCCCCTCAGGACGCTTGAGCTAACGTAGGATAATGCGATTAGCATGAGGTTGTAAGTAGCAAGAACATTTCCCAGGACATAGACATATCTGATATTGGCAGAAGCTTAAATTCTTGTTCATCTATCTGCACTGTCCAATTTACAGTAGCTATTACAGTGAAATAATACCATGCTATTGTTTGAGGAGAGTGCATAGTTATGAACTTGAAAAGTTATTAATAAACCAGTTAGGCACATTTGGGCAGTCTTGAACAGAAATGCAATGGTTCATTGGATCAGTCTAAAATCAGTCTAAAACACATACACTGCTAAATTGCACATGGGCTGGAATAGTACATTAGGGCCTTTCTCTTCCATTTCAAAGATGTTATCTTTTACCAGATCTAATGTGTTATATTATCCTACTTTATTTCACATTTCCACAAACGTCAAAGTGTTTCCTTTCAAATGATATCGATAATATGCATATCCTTGCTTCATGTCCTGAGCTACAGGCAGTTCGATTTGGGTATGTCATTTTAGGCGAAAATTGAAAAAAGTGGGAGGATCCTTAACTTCTTAGGGAGTGGCTGCATAGGTGACGGTTTTGGAGAGTCTGGCATGCCCAAAGTAAAATGCCTGCCACTCAGGCCCAGAAAATAGGATATGCACATAATTAGTACTATTGGGTAGGAAACACTCTGAAGTTTCTAAGAGTGTTAAAATCATGTATGTGAGTATAACAGAACGGATATAGCAGGCGAAAACCCGAGGAAAATCCATCCGGAATTGCAGTTTTTTGTGACCTTTGCTCTGTTTGAGACTCTCTCCATTGACTTCAAGGCAATCAAGCTCCGAGATTGCAGTACCTATGGCTTCCACTAGATGTCAGCAGTCTATATACAAAGACTGAGAGTGATTGGAGTAAGCAAAACGGATAGAAACAGGAAATGGTCAGGGGAGCTCAAATGTCAACAAGATTTCTCGGGCGCGAGACTGGATGCGCGCCCCACTTTTTTTTACTTATATAACGTTTAGGTGACCATCCGAGTAAAATATTATCGCTAATATTCATAAAAGGATAGCTAAGGATGCATTATAACTGGTCTTTGATTTGTTTAGTAAATGTTTATAGGTATATTTGAACGCGTTCTCTTCACGTTTCAATGGGCGATTCGACGTTGGATTTTCTGAACATAACGCGCCAATCAAACAGAGATTTATGGATATAATAAATGACTTTTTCTAACAAAAGAAGCATTGGATGTCTTCGTTGGACACTTGGGAAGCCCTCAGCAGAAGTTCTTCGAAAGGTAAGGGATTTGTTTTCGCTGTGAAATGTGTTTTGTGTGAACCGTGCTGGTTTATGAATTTATGCTAATGCAGAAATATTAGAGGTGCTATCCTCAAACAATCAAATGTTGTGCTTTCGCCGTAAAGCCTTTTTGAAATCTGACAACGCTGTGATATTGCCAAGAAGCAGAGCTTTTGATGACTATGCAACACTTGTATATTGATAAATGTTTAATAATTTGGCGCCTTACATTTCACCGGGTAGTGTCGCTTACGCCCCACTGCTCCCTAAGTAGTTTTAAGAGGTTAAAAACTTGATCTCCACTATAAAAAGCATCTAGACATTTGTTTTAGACTAACATTTAGTTTTAAACAGCTGAGAATTTTATAAACCTTGCTGTCTGTCTCTCCGACATTTGCAACAATGTTTCAATATTCAAATTCGATCTCCAACTATTCCATAGTAATGAACGTGTGGGGGTCGGGAGACGAGAGAGGCAGGCAGCGTTTCTCAGCCAGTCGAAATCATGAATCAGCTGACATCATTTTTATGGGTATATACAAAGAAATGTAAATTGACAAAAAGGTAAAATGAAGCGAAGTGCAGCTAGTTTGTAATCTTTCCAGCTTCAATTTGAAGCTATTGTGTTAGCTGTGTTGTTGCCTAGCTCCTCTGAACAACAGTGTACTAACGAGAGAACCCATTTTCTATGCCAGGCGAAATCACGCCTCATTAGCTCATTGTTATGGATGTATCCAAATAAATATCATTGGAAAACAGCATAAACAAATGCAGCTACTGTTGTTATTCTGGCTGCACTGTTTGACGTGACTGTAAGTTAGCCGTAGTTGGCTTGTTAGCATGCAAGGGATAAGAACATTTCCAGCCAGCATGGCAACGGAACATTTAGAACTAATGACTGGGTCGCGTCCATAGAGACAGAACGCAAAGACTAAACGACTGGGTCTTGACTCTGGCAACCAAACCAATAGAACGAACGACAAGCCGGTTTGGGTAGCAACCCTAGATTTATTTCGGGACTATATCTTGTGGAATGATGAAATGGTATGAATAAATTAATACAAATTATGTTTTTAATGAAAATATGTAAATCATTATTTGAATATGTTTGTAACCCGTTGTATAGAAGTGATAATGCCCTCGAAGCCGGTGTTTGGAGGATATGCCTAACAACACCCGTGCCAATATATCCTCCAAACACCGGCTTCGATGGCATTATCACTTAATTGTACTTAATTGTACTGTCAGTAGTTGAATGTAACATGATTGTACTGTATTTCAGGAGTCAATTCGAACCTTCACTGAAATGATATGGTAACACATTAGTATTTGTTATCATTAATATATAGTGTACGGCTTTCACGGCTGTGTTTTTGCATGTATGTGCATGTGGCATATTTGTGTGAGTGTGTGAGTGTGTGCTTGCGGCGTGCATGTGAGTGTTCCCCTATCATCTGTGTCTTTTCCTTATCCAGCGAGCGACGCACAGAAGTGGGTTAAGTGCCTTGCTCAAGGGCACAACGGCAGATGTTTCACCTATTTGGCTCTGGGATTCGTACCAGCAACCTTTCGGTTACTGGCCCAACACTCTTAACCGCTTGGCTACTTGTAGTCCCCCGGTTCTAGTTAGTCCCCAGTTAGCCCTACTGTTTCAGCCTCATTATTAAGAACCAATTTAATCCCTGTTCCAGTCACAGTTCCTCCTGACATACTCTGTCAATGTGCCTTACTGAGGGAGCCTCCTGGGCCGGGCTCAGAACACACAAACACACACACACGCACGCACACACGCATGCAGGGCCATGTGATGAGGAGGGGACCCCCCTTAGGGAAGCACCTGACTGGTTCCGGGACTTGAAGCAGAAAGCCCAGCTGGGGTTTAAATGTGAGGGGTTAGGAACGGGGCTTTGGCTTTGAGGACGTTTAAAGATGCAGCACAATCATTCAGGGGAGATAAAGAAACTACTCCCTTGCTACACACAGGGGAGATTTTCCTTCTATATTCTCCTCTTTCTGTGTGTTTCATCAACTCTGTGGAAAAAAACATGCAATAATATGCTAGGCCAGCTTGCAGCAGTGAACTAATTATTGATTCTCTCCCTTGTGTATACTGAATAGGTTTTTCATAAACTTTCAACCAAAGCCTTTTGTGATTTTAATGTTTAACGCCTGTGACACATATATGTGTCTTTGGACGCTGAGACTCTTTGGACGCTGAGACTTCACTTTAAAATGTATACCAAACAAAAACCATTGATTTCAAAGTTTGACAAACCATAACTCTATGCACAAGGATTACTTTTAACAATTTCCACTGAACATTTTACAAAAACACGTTTACAGGTAGAACTGTGCAGAAAGTTTGGTAACAGAATAAAACGGAGGGAGATTTTATCGTAATTATGCTACTAAAATGTGCGTCTTTGCATCTAAATGTTTTATTTATTTACTGTGTACATTTTTCAAATTTGTCATTGTGCATAGAGTTGTATGGTTTGTTAAACTTTGAAATCAATGTTTTTTGTTTGGCACACAATTTTAAAATGAAAAATGGGAGTCTCAGCGTAATTCTGTTACTGTGGAATTGCCCATTTCAATTTCCTTTACAAAACAAAATGTTTGATTTGCCAAGCTCTAATAATCCAACAGGCATTTGGTTTGGATAAAGATCAACAAATGGTGACATTTTTCTAAGACATGTTTTTAACGTGGTGTCATCCCTGTCATGAAGAGCTAAATTAATGGGTGACCCTGCGTTGGCCTCAGAGGATTAAATGCGTTAGCTATGTAATGATGTTGCTCCCCGTTCTTAAATGGCTTCCTTTTGATGTGTCTTAAATGTCAGAGGTCAGGGCAGTCCCATTGACAGAGAAGATGGCCTCAGTTTCAACAGGGCATGTTAGATAGTTAGTTATAAACATAGAAATAGAATTTCACCCATCACAGACCCATTGGCTTGATTGGGAATTCCCATTCTTGTAATTCTAGTTCTACGATTATACTCTTTCGCTTTCCCTCAGAGCTTGGAAAATCAGATGTCACCGAGGGATGTCTTTAGCTTGAGTTGAGCCTGCTTCTGTCTTTGAAGAACCAAAACAGTCTTTCGCCTAGACACTACATTGAATTTATAAACTGTCTGGAACTGCCATGTTTTGCCATTGCTGACTTTGAAGACAACAACAAAATTAGGTTAAGCACTAACCGCTTGGTGTAAAAATAAGTACAATAGGAACATCACTCACTTGTGCGTCACTTTTGAAGTGGATTTGAGGTTTAGGTTGGGATTTAAAGGAGGCTTGCAAGTTAGCATGCCTGGAGCACCTGGGCTTGTGAGCAGGAGAGAGAAAATAGGGATGAGGGGAAATGGGGATGAGAAATGCCACCTGAGCATCTGCCGTGACAGGGTCTATCTCAGTCACACACATGTACACACGCCCACACAATATCTACAATATCTACAATTTTTCCAAGCGCTTAAGAGATGCCACCGGGGTGGCTGACTCTTATCATGCTTTAGTCCCAGTGATATGACAAATCCTTCCCCTTTAGTTCTCCAGAATGAGACACGCATCAACATGCCGTGCATGTAATGCTCTCCTGCTCTCCTGCAATGCCCACCCACTGTTTTCAGAGGGAAGAAATACAGAAAACACAGTCTAGGAGATGAATGGCCATGGTCATGAATACCAAGAGTGATTTTTGGAACCTGAAGCACCACCATTGTATTTCAGCCATATTAAAGAGAGAAAGAAATGTATTCCTGAGAGCATGGCTTTCACCACAAATGGACTAAGTGACTTATCCGGTTCTATTTTAGAATGCTTACGGTATATCGGAACCTGGAGGTGTTTGATAGCAGTTATTTCTCTGGGAAAGTAGCGTTTAGCCTTTGGGGTCGGCTTTGCGGTCTTGTCTGACACAGTCTTTAGAAACGATTCCCAGCAAGCTAGAACAGAGTCGTAAAGAGAGAGAGGGGGTGAGTGTCATGGGAGATGGTGCCATATGTCCTTGTCGATTGTATTATTGCAGTTTTGGTGGTTGTAATGAAATATGGGCCTGTTGTAGCGTGGTCAAGCCTGTACAGAGTATCTCCTGTGCAGATGTTATTTTGCAACTCCCCAAATCTCCTTCCTCATCTCTCAACTCACTCCCATGTGTTTTAATGTGTGTATTCCTTTTGGATAGCAGTTGTGAGAGTGTATCACAGATAGCAAATGGCAGACACCAGCAGCTATGCTATTTATTGTATGCTACCAGACACCAGCAGCTATGCTATTTATTGTATGCTACCAGACACTAGCAGCTATGTAATTTATTGTATGCTACTGAGGGATATGAAAAGAGACTTGTATGAAATATTTATACAAAATATAATACTTTTCTGGCAGCTTAAGAATGTTGTGTTTACAATTTGAGACTAGTATTATTTAATAAAGAAGGGGTTAATTGCAAGTGCCCTTTAGAAGCCGCCATGGTTTTCTTCATAAAAGTACTTTATTTCGAAATGAATCCAGCCTATTGTTTTTTAATTCCTTCCTTGGCCTGCAATCAACAACTTCCATTGAACAGATTAGAAATACTGCAGAGAAGTAGAAAGAGAGCAGAATTTGTTTAAAAAAAAAAACATGTTGCCGCTTTGTTCTCACTTGTTAAGTATTCAAATATGCTTTTTGATTTTTTTTCCCCGTTTTCTTAATTCCCTTTGGAAAATCTTGACTTCATCTTTGGAAAACATACTGTATGCTCGCTTGCCCTATACTCTCGCTCCGGATATTAGATTATGGAGGCATCCAGCGCAGTTGGGAGGAATGCTTGACTTTGGAAGATTCCCTCTTTCTTCCCGAGACGTAGGCTACCAGTAATATTGAAGAATAAAACGACCAAAAAAGACAAACAATTTTGAAGGACTCACGCTGTGTCAGCGGTGGGGCCACTTTTATTCTTCTAAAGGGTTACACCCTGCTTTATCCTGTGGAGAAAGCGTCCCTGTCAAGCCTAGGCCCAGAACAATGGGGGCCAGCCTGGGGGAACAGGTCCATTTGCATGCAGCTGTTTGACGTTTCCACGACCACAAAGACCAATCAAAGAGGCCTTAATGGAGGATGACAAGCGTCAACCAACGCCTAGCTGTGCTCTGTCTGTCTGTGAAGGCTCTTGCGGCCCTCGCCACTCTGTCTGTATCCCCCCCAACCCTCCAAAACTGGCCCACTTTTTTGCCAGACTGATCAAACATTCCGGTACTCTTGCGGCTCCTCAGTCTGAGTCTGAAGTCCTCGTGGAGAGCAGAGGAGGGGAGTTTTGGGGGTTAAAGGTTGTATAGGATAGGCCTCTTAAAGGACAAAACAATCCTGGGAAAATGAGGGGTTAGGATGAGGGGCTAAACATAACTGTGACTGTGTGTCATGGTCTGGTGCTCTGGCCAAAGCCAATAGCTTTATATCAAACCTCAATTGTCTTTTTATTTTTTTCTCTATTTTTTCTCAGGGGTTTAAAAGCATCAGACGATGGCAGCGCGCCACTGGCTGGGCCTGTATTTTTCAGATGCACCCATCTGCGCTGTGGTGCCACTTTCAATTTCAAGGGTGTTGATAGAAAACAAAATATGTATTATGGAAAGGATTGTTGCCAGTGAATTATAGGCTGCGTACCGAAAAGAGAAGAAGAGACTCCACACTTCCATAATACAACACATTGCGAGTCCGTATTGGCCCCCCGTCTGCCTACTCTGTGCTCACTTGAGCTCAAATAGCAGGCTTACCGTTGGCTGGTCAGGGGGAGGAATCTAAAAAAGTATATTTTCTTTCCCCCAGTCAGTCAGTCACTGACTAGAATGCCTGATAAGGCGTCGCCGTGTCAACAGGGCCAGAAATAGGGGATCACAGCCAATTATGGTACAGAGAAAATGTGTGCAGCGGTTTCCATGGCAATTCAATTGAGCATTCTATTTAGTATATTATTTACTAGCCTGCTGGATGCAGCCGTAGGATTAAGACTGTGGCGTTTATGGAATTTTGTGTAACGATTAAGTGTCATGCAAATGACCAGTTATAGTCAGAATTGTATTTTTGTTTGTTTTGAGCTTGTAATGTATCATAATGCATCTTTGAAAAATAGCTACGACCTACCTAATTAATACAACACAGCATTGGTGACACCCCCATCTAAAAAATGTATGGGTTTGGCTGCTTGGAACTTTTGGAAATGAAGCTTCTTCCGACCATGCTCGTAAAATTATTGTAAAAATGAATAATTGCTTTTGGGTAAACTATCTACTTGAATATAAAGTTGAATCCCTCGACCCTCTTAAAATAAATGTATTGTGATTATGATGCTACAGACCGTGACCTTGTGTCATTAACATAGTTGCTCTTTAGGTGGTCCTTTACATGTGAGATATGTCAGATAAAAATAAATAATACAGTTAATTCACAAAAAAATTATATAATAATCTGAACGTTCTATCTGCACAAACACCTTTTAACCTGCTACTATACGGTTCTATCTGCAGTCCAATCACACAAATCATGGATTGTCATTTAAAAATAGTTGGATGGAAGGTGATATACATATTGAGTCATGAAAGAGGAAGACATCACAAAAACAGTTCGGAGATCTGGGACTTCTTAAAAAATGTATATATATTATCTCAAAACTATACATTTTGCTGATAGAACCTTGGGACTCCCAAGTCCTTGATTATTCATATCATAGGTTCTGGTCCTCTTTTTCAAAAAAATTCTGAAGAAATGGCCATAATGTAAGCTCATTATGGTCAAAATAAATAAATACAAGTGCCTTAGAGCATGTTTAAGGTCCTTAGAGAGGCATTGCTGTTTTTGACTAGTTCTATAGCAATATGAAAACCTCCATGGAAGGGTTATTTTACTAAAATTACAAACGTTTTATTGATGACTAGCAAGTAGTTTACATACTTTGGGTGTCAGACACCAGAAAAAGATATCAGTTTACTAATCCAGAGCTAAGCTTTAGCAATGCTGCTAGTTATCCATAGGATATAGTTTATTTGTCATTTTCGCTTTAACAAATGTGTGATGGACATGAATTCATATATTTGACGATGTGACTAGAAAGAAGGGTATTCTCTTGATTTAATCATTACATTTTTGTACTTTTCTATTGAAATAATTGTAACATTCTGTGCCAGATAGAATCTTATGGATGAACCCAGAGTGACATTTCAGAGCCACAAGGTTCTAGCTGCGATTGCACCCCCCTTAAAAACAGATTTTTAAAAGTCTTAGGATTTCGATACTCTACACTTCAGGTAAATTTAGGGTGAGGACCTGAATGGGTTATCAAAAGAAGAATTCACTACAAAACAGTTCTGAGATCTTGAATGTGAAAGCTTTTTAATGCTCAATATCTCATAACTGTGCTTTGGGCAATTCATTATAGGTTATGCGATTATACGGTTATTGTGCCAGCCTTATGTAGGATGATTTAATGTTAGTCTGAAGGAGCGATAAAGAGAGAGGTAGCCTTGCTCCATTCTTTTCTTTTTTTACACACACACACGCACACAATGTGCTATAGATTTTCCCTCCTGTTTTCTGAACTGTTCTGAACTGCAGCTGGCTGCCCGACATGCTTGTGTCCTGTGGCAGTTATTTTCCTACCACTGAAAAGTTGGAACAGAGAAGTCAAACAAAGTTACACGGAGCCATGAGATGAAAAGCTTTTAACACTTCCTCAAGACATTGACACTCATGCACACACAAAAAAAATTCTCCCCCCCGCGTAAACCTCTCTGCCCCATTTAACTTTTAATAAAAGTCTCCAACATTCACAGTGATGTTCCCAAAAAATCTAAGTGGATATATTGTAAATGTATCATGCCCGAGTGGCGCAGTGGTCTAAGGCACTGCATCTCAGTGCTAAAGGTGTCACTAAAGACACCCTGGTTCGATTCCAGGCTATATTACAATCGGCTGTGATTGGGAGTCCCATAGGGCGGCGCACAATTGGCCCAGCGTTGTCCGGGTTTGGTCGGTGTAGGCCGTCATTGTAAATAAACATTTGGTCTTAACTGACTTGCCTAGTTTAATAAAAATGATAAATAAAGTACCTGTGTTTTCCATTCTGTTCACCTCTGTTCACTTCATTTGCACAGGCAGCCCAATTATGGTCATTCTTTTCACTAATTGGTCTTTTGACAAATCAGATCAGCTCTGAAAAATATCTGAAGTGAAAAGAATTAAGCTACCTGTGTAAACGCAGCCAAAGAGTTAAGAATGCTTTGAACTAATGGTTATTGAAAGAACATGATGTGCAGTCTTCAAACAGAAAGAAATTACTTTTTACTTCATTCTATTATTTTTCACCAAAGGAAACAAAGCAATATTTTCTCAAAACATTACAACGTTTTAAAAAGGTTTTTTCATGATACGTGTCCAATTACCGAGAGGTAAGTGAGTCATTAATGAGATCCATGCTATCTGAAGGGAGTGGAGAGACCAGGCAATTTGTCCATGTGTGCGCCCAGAACAGTCAAGATACTCCTTCTTAATTGATATACTGTTGCTCTATGGCCAGATGGATCTATACTGTACTGGGGAAGAGGAGGCAGGCGAGCCCCAGGCTTAATCAATTGCTAGGCCTCAGTTGACAGCAGCTGTGTGTGATCAGACCATACAGTAAACTGTAGTTCCCTGATAGATGGCCCATATCTAACTGTTGGACAGAAAGGGAAGGAGGGAGGGAGGGGAAGCTACAGTGAGCTCTCTATAGGATAGTTTTTCCATTGAGAAACTTTAAAACCCCATGAAATGTGGCAGTCTTTCTGTCTGCATTCTGTAGCCTCTGCCTGTATGATAAAGCTGTCACTCCCTCCGTGAGGAAGGGCCATGAAACCCGTTCATTAGTTTTTGTGGTTGAAGCCACACTGTGTAGATACAGTAGTTATAGCAGTTAGTTGGACTACGGCACATACATCTCAACTAAGCAGAATCCACCGACCAATTAGCATACACGTTTATCATTTGTACATTTATGAATGCACATATATTGTAATCTGAAGTGGTCTGATAGCATTCTGTTGTAAAATGGTTCATGCATAAAAAAGCATTTCTTATTGAGAGCTTGTTTGGTGCCTCATGCTTCTAGTCGAGTCTCAGAAATTCTAATCTCTCGGCTTACAGGTGCTTCTTATCCACGTTTGTATGCAAACCTTTCTCGACACTCGTCAGTGTTTGTCTGCGACATTTGTGGAACCTACACAGAATACCATTATAATAGAGCAGGGCACCACTACAGGCTAGAATGACAAGCAAATAGACAGACGTGTGAGCCAAGGTCACGGTCTCAGGGTAGTAGGACTTTCAAGCCGAAATCACTTCAACTTTGAGCCATTTGTTCAAACAATTGCTAATTGCGTCATACCCCGGCTGTCAAATTGTGTATGGGTGCAATTAGCAGGCGGGTGCAAAGCAAACCTGGGGTGGTTAGTGTTATTACTTGACAATGCAGAGGAGCCAATGGGAGCGCTGAGAAGGTAACAGGCTGAAAGAGAGACTAATTAGCAGAGTAGTGCAGTGGCAGAAAACACAAATGGCAGCTGAGCTGGCCCCTCAGAGAGGCAGACTGTTGCCGCGGACGACAGTGATTATTGACAGCTCATGCAGTGCTACTGCCTTGCACTTAGTCCTTTAACGGAACCCCATTTGCATTGCTGGAACTTGAGGTGTTTTCTTAGGGATTGGTCTCGAAATAAACTGCATACCTGTTAGTTCGTTTTTTTCTTTTCTTCCTATTTTCTTTAATAATCTCTTTCTTTTAATATCTCTTTATATGCATTTCCATGGTATTTATGGCTTGACATTGTATTGCTTTTAGGGAAAAAAGAGAGTAAAAAAACTACCTTTTCAATGTACTTTGTTGATGGGAGGAACTAAAACTGATCAAAATAGTTAATTTTCCCCAAAGCACAGATATTTGGCTGGTGTTCACATCTGCTGAGCTCCGCATATAGATTTTTCCTCTTCTGTGGATTTTTCCTATTCAGTGTCTTCTATCATCGACACTGTAAAATGGATTAAATTACATTCCATGCTGCTGCTGGGAGATTCAGGCTCTTTTCTGCCTCTTGCTCTACTGATAGAAACGCTAAACAAGTGAAACAAAACACAAATGAAGGAGCTTGTACCCCATTGTCGAAACAAACCATTCAAACTTAATCGAACCATGGTCCGGAAGGAGGAATTGAGAGAGAGATTTTGGGTTCTATAGTATTGTGTTTAGGTGTATTTGAATTTGTTTCTTGGGTTGTTACATGGACTTTTATACAATGACTATACAACTTCGATGTCTTTGCCAGAAACAAAGAGACCTTAGAGAAATTGGTAATTCAATTTAACTGTCTTTTTCCTCGTCCTTGTTGTATTGTATGTTATGATCATTCTGTTTTAAACCGTTGTAAACATTGGATGAGTGGTCTGCTGTTACTAATTAAATGGATTGTCTTTTGATGCTCTGCAGTCTGTACTACCTCCTAAGATATCAGATGACTCCATGTTATTGGGTACTTTTGGCTCCTTTTGGCTCCCATTCCTATGAATGCAGTATATTATAGCAGTTTTGTACAGCACTTTACCTAATATCTCTTTTACGTTCTCCCCCCCCCCCACTTTCGCCCAGGGTTCGGTCGTGCGGCCCTGCCATTTGGCCTGGTCAGAAGAGAGCTCTCCTGCGAAGGATATGCCATTGATCTCCGCTGCCCCGGTGCTGATGTCATCATGATCGAGACAGCGAACTACGGCCGCACCGACGACAAGATCTGCGACGCAGACCCGTTCCAGATGGAGAACGTCAACTGTTACCTCCCCGACGCCTACAAGATCATATCACAAAGGTAAGAGTCAACTGTTACCTCCCCGATGCCTACAAGATCATATCACAAAGGTATGAGTCAACTGCTACCTCACCCAAGGCCTACAAGATTGTATCTCAAAGGTAATAGAGCAGAAAGGTCTCGTTACACAAATATAACCTGGAGTTAGTTAGGGATGTGTGGTATGTGGTTCTAGAGTCCAGTCTAGTGATTCTGGATCCACAATTTTTTTATCAAAACAAGTGGTTTGGTTTAGGTGGTAACACTAGTATTACTAGACTAGTATTTGTGTTACCTTTTCAACTGACCAAAAACAGACAATTTACCCACACTTCCTTGACTTTTTAATAATCAGATGTTTTTGTGGGTATTGTTGTGGAACTCTAGACCGTAAAAACTGGACAGGGTCATTAGTAGCAACCCTAGACCATATGGTCTATGCATCCCTGCACCAGTACCACTGCAGCTGCTCAATCAGCCAGCCAGCCTGTCCGTCTCAAAAGAGTCACATGAACCTCCTTCTTAATCCCTCTGTTTCCAACATTAGTTTTTTGTTCCAACACTCGTACTGCGTTGACACAGCCCAGCACCCAGCCCTGTGCGATGCCTCTACCCCCCCCTATAATACCATTTATATTAGTAACACTCTCCCAGGACATTTAGCTACAATACTGCCACTAGGCTGCACGCACCACTTTAAATTGACTGCTATGCCGGCCCCAACCCGGAAGTGTGTATTTAAAGGACCCCAGATTAACGTTTCAGAAGTCAGCAAGAACCCCAGCTCACCTACCAAAACACACCCCTGCCCTGACCTGTGTGCTACTGAGTGCATGTAGTCATCCACCTTAGGAAATAGGTCCTGCGTGCTGCCTTATCCATCCGCATCCACAAAAATTCCCATGAGCCCTTGAATAGATAATAAAGACGTCCCATATTTAGCTTGTCACGCTACATTTACTGCAGTGTTTGTCTCAGCAGTTGCATACAGACCAGACAGAGACAAAGACAGAGAATGCTCACCGTGTCTCTTGATTTGTCGGTTAGTGCTCACGTGCTGGTTTAGCCGACCTGGGTTCAAATACTATGTGATATCTTTCAAATACTTTGAGCATTTTCTCTGGCCTGCTTTGAGTTCCAGATGGGGGGTTTTGCAACAATTCTATTGGTTCTATTGCATCAGACAAGTTCCATTGAGCCCAGATAAAGTGTTTGGGATTATATCAAATAGTATTTTATCCCATGTCTGCATTGTTGCCTAGGCTAGAACCCACTGAACTCCACTTCAAACTAATCTGTTAACAAAGACTTTAGGAGAGTCAGTGGAGGTGGTAAAGAGCCCAGAGCCCGATCATGCTCTACACCTCTAAACCTACTGTAGCTTGTGTGCGTTATTCTAATGTAGTAGATCAGAGGAAATGAGACATGACAATAATGAGTATTGATACAATAACCTGGGGTGGTTCAGGCAGCAGCAGGCAGCAGCAGGCCTAAGCCACAGAACAGCCAGCCTAATGATGCGCTAGTCTGAAGCCTGGTTATAATGGATGCTGGTTTAAACAATGGAGATAAAGACACGGCATAAAATGAGATATATGCTGGTGGTGGATTTGTCTGTTACCATGGATGTCACAATGGGTTTACATGTTAAATATTTGTTTGTCGTTTAGCAGACAATCTTATCCAGAGCGATTTAACAGTAGTGACTGCATACATTTTTGTACTGGTCCCCCGTGAGAATCGAACCCACAACCCTGGCGTTGCAAGCGCCATGCTCAACTGAGCAAAATGGGATAACTGAGACACACGGGATTACTAAGTATTTAAATAATTTAAAAGACGCAATCAACAATTGGCCATAAGCAGGAAAACATACAAATATGATTAACACAAAATGATGATAAGTGAAATTATCACTGTTTCAGTGGACAGAAATCAGTGTTAACACATTATGGAGGTAATGAGTCATTTCTTCTTTGGTTTCATAATTTCTGGTGTCATTGTAGTAAAAATCACAAGACTGTAGCTAGCTAACAGATTAATTGGAGGGATTTGGAACGAAGGGGAAGTTCTGGAGAGTTTTTCACACCCTTTCCCATGCAGCGCTAATCTCTTCCCTCAGAGTAGGACAGGGTAATAACCCTGGGCAGGGAATAAAGACATTTTTCTTCATTATTATTTTCTGACGAAGGGAAGTGGATGAGTGTAGCTCACATAACAGACATCAGTGTCTGTCTGCCTCCCAGACAACCTCCTGTAAAGTTATTGTAATAGTGGTGATGATGATGACGATGATCTGCCGGCTGCAATTGTACATTTGTTGATGGGTACAAACAATGGGACAAACAATGGGAAGAAAGAATTTGATTAGCCTACCAACCGTACATTAGTTGGAAGTAATTGTCCAATATCTCAATGCAAATCACATACTTATAACCAGCAAGTGGCTGGTTAATGAACACTGCGTTTTACGCATGTGTGTCTTATCTGTACGTAATTGTATTACACATGGATTTCCTACAAGGTCACTGGGTCACGGCAAAGTTTTGTAGCAGGTCTGATAACAACCTAATTTGTTCTTGGCTGTCACACTAAAAGCTGTCCTTTTCGGCTTTTGAGGGACAGCTAGGCTCTTTGCTTTGGCGGTGATTCTGTGAGAGATCTGTCCAACTTGCACGACTTTGCATTTGACCTTCTCAAATATTTATCACTAAACCGGCCTGCAAATTGTTAAGTCGCTATTTTTTTGGGGCTTTTTTTTTTTACTTGTCACGGATAACTGTTTGCTTCTGCTGATGCTGCTGCCTTCTCAATCCTTCAGTCTCAAGAGAGCTTGATTGAAGTGGGGACAATTTCATCCTATATTTATACAAAATCAGTTATTCTATTTCCCTCTCTTTCCACCTCCATCTCTCTCTCACTCTGTTGCTCTCACAAAACACAAACACACACAATTTAAACCGTTTTAATTTAAGGGTAGCACATTCAACTTCATAGCCAAGGTCAACTCAAGTTATGAAGCAAATAACTAACTCCCATAGCAAAGGCTTGGGAGCCTCCCATAGCAAATAATGGTGAGGATTCTGTGTTTCGGTTGACCCACTTGAAACAGCCAATTACCCTGCCTGTTGTGTACAATTTAAATTGTTCTCTGTGTGGGTGAGTGGTCTCAGTGGATACATGGCTCTGATAAGGTGACATTCTCATCAACATCACATAATATACTCCCGACTGGTCTTCAGCTCTTCTCACAATTCTTCCTCCCTCAACTTGTTAAGTTGGCGTCTACAGTACAGCATATTGAATCAAGGCCCTACTCTGATGAATAGGATTTTCATATCCTTCACCACAGCAATGCTGAAAACTTGATTTGAATAAGTGTGTGGAGGGAAAAGGGAAGTGGCTATGTATTATTCATGTGTTTCTCTCACCCTAATACCACTCCTGGGATGTTATAGTAGTTTGTGTCATTGCTGAATTGTTTGTGATCCATCTTTTCCCAGGTGCAATAACCGTACCCAGTGTGTGGTTGTGACTGGCTCTGATGTCTTCCCTGACCCCTGCCCTGGTACCTACAAGTATCTAGAGGTTCAGTATGAGTGTGTCCCATACAGTAAGTATTCGCCCTTTAATTATGCAGTGCTACTATGTGATGTTTCTTCAACGTATTGTTAGGTTTATTACAACCATTACTTATTTAGTGGGATCCTGTTGGGGGGATATGTGTTATCTTGTGTGTAATGTTTGTTTGTAGTCTATTATTAAACAATATACAGTTGATACCAAAAAATATATAATATTTACTTATTTTTCTTAAAAATCTGACTCTTGTAACATGCAACCTTTTTTCTGTTATGTAATTCAGTGGAGATTTATTTTCTGAAATAATATTTTTGCTTTACCTCTTCATTTCTCATCAAATGTTCCTTCCTCTCTTGTATCTTTTCCAAATTAACCTCTATGCTTTCTCTCCTTCTAAGTTTCAGTCCTTCTTGTTCCTCAGTTGTCTCACTAGGATCTTTCCCTCTTCAGTGTGTTGCTTCACTGCTTTAATGAAGGAACTCGATATTGTTCACTTGCAATTGTATTTTTTGGCTCATTAGGAAAATTTGGCCTGTAACATTAGCAACAAGTTATGTTCTGTGGTCGGCCAAAGCAGACTTTGGAATTTAGTTTAGATTTGTGTCTATAAAGTTTTTTGTGTAAATACTGCTCCATTCAGTACTGCCAAAAATAACTATTTTGCTGTTTCTCTAAGAATTTTATCTGATTTTAAACTGAATAGCGATTTCAGAAACGCTACAATGTTTCTTTATGTCAAACAATTCATTTGAAAGTACTGTGGCCTGATTATTACCGATGCGGTCAGTGACCGGGCTAAAACACATTATTTTGATGGCAAGAAAAGCATGGAATCGTGATCGGTTAGACAGTGTTTGACTCCAGCCCTAACGTGCGCACTTTCATATTATAGGGCCTGATAATGTCCAATTTTCCCCAGTATTTTTCTTGTTCCCCCAAAACAGGCATCTCTTGGTCCTCTATCGATCATATCCTCTAACCTTCTCTACTCGTGTACCTGGTAGTTGACTCACGATAACCTTTCTCTCCCTCTTGCACTCTTTCTTTTTTGCTTTCTTTCTTTTCCAATGCCTAAAATAGAAGTGGAACAAAAAGGTAAATGAGTGGTCCAGTCTTACCCCCTCCCCTGTTATGTGGTGTTCAATACAACCCTCCCTCTTGTCTCCTCTCTCCTGATTGCCTCTCTAGTCAAAACACCCGCCCCAAACCCCGATAGGGGGTTGATTGCGACTCTGGGAGACAATTAGAATTTCAAAGGCAGTTTTTTTAAAGCAGTCTAGAGGATTGAAAGATATTTCGGGTCCAGACATGAATACATAACATCTTATCAGAACGATCATCACTGACTCATGAAGTGGATTACATTAGGAATGATACCCCCGCTTACCTACTTAGTATGAGAGTAATTATTCGCTTAAAAACAAATAAAGTTTAGTATTTTCTTCTGGCTTAGTCTTGTTCTGCTTGGCTATACCCTTTGATCACACCCATAGCACGTGATGGTCACCTGCCTTTCTCATCTAAAACCAATCCATAGGATTCCAATGGGACACTTGCCATGGCCTCCCTCACCCATCAAAGGTTTCTTTGTCTGTTATGACGTAGAGTTCCAGCCTCTACTGTTGATGTCCTGTCTTCTCCCAAAGCTCCACCCTCATCATTTTATCCCAGCTTTGCTGCCACCTCCATCCAGAATATGTTGTTTGGTCTCTCCACAAGATGTGAAGTCTTATCCCTTATCATTTTGTCTTCTGTGTGCTTTTTCAGTAAGCATGTGCAGTTCGACCATTTACACAGTCCGTGTCACAAGTTGGAATTAAAACAAGTTCCAGTATACACTTCAGCCCTAGCTACCTCTCCCATCCCTTACATGTCTTGCATTTACAGGGTTTCTTTCCTCTTTTTGTTTAACTTTTTTTTGTCCCACACAGTTAACGTGTATGGCAGACAGACTATAAAGAAGCAAGTCCTTTATTCACTTCTGCACTTCGCCTTTTATTTTCCCCTCTATTCACAAACAATGGCACTCAGCGCTAGTTCAATGACACTGCCACACGTCTTTGTCCCACACTCTACTCAGGCAGCAGCGAAAACTATACACACTACATACCTTGAAGACATATTTGTGTTGATACTCTGCTTATTTTCTTTACTTAAACCCATCTTTCTGTCTCCCTCTCCCTCACTAGTTTTCATTTGTCCCGGGACCCTGATGGAGGTGGGGGAGCCCACGTTTGTGTTTGAGGCAGAGCAACAGGCGGGGTCGTGGTGTAAAGACCCCCTGCAGGCCAGAGACAAGGTGTTCTTCATGCCCTGGACGCCGTACCGCACCGACACTCTGATTGAGTACAACTCCCTGGAGGACTTAAAAAATGGCCGGCAGACTACCACCTATAAACTCCCACATCGAGTCGATGGCACCGGCTTCGTGGCCTACGACGGAGCCATCTTCTTCAACAAGGAGCGCACGCGCAACATCGTTAAATTTGATCTCCGCACACGCATCAAGAGCGGTGAAGCCATCGTGGCCAACGCCAACTATCACGACACTTCGCCGTACCGCTGGGGCGGCAAGACGGACATAGACCTCGCTGTCGATGAGCGGGGATTGTGGGTAATCTACGCCACGGAGCAGAACAACGGGCGCATCGTGGTCTCACAGCTCAACCCATACACGCTCCGCTTCGAGGCCACTTGGGAGACGGCGTACGACAAGAGATCCGCCTCCAACGCCTTCATGGTGTGCGGCGTGCTGCACGTGGTGCGGTCCACCTACGAGGAGAACGAGAGCGAGGCACCCAAGAGCCACATAGACTACATCTACAACACCAAGCTGAGCCAGGGAGAGTACACAGACATCCTGTTCCCCAACCAGTACCAGTACATCGCTGCTGTGGATTACAACCCCAGAGATAACCAGCTGTACGTGTGGAATAACTTTTACATCCTGCGCTACGACCTGGAGTTTGACGCGGAGAAAGACCCTGCTGAAGGTATGCCTCAGTTACAGTATGGTCTGTATCAGATGAATCCTGACTTGAGATCTGTATGTGTACATTGAATTTCACACAAACCTAATTTCAATAGATGATTTCTGTAAAGTTACAGACACATATTTCAGTTTAGTATACAGCCCTTTGTGTTGTGTTTGTGTCAGGTGCTGAACATATTCCTGTGTGTGGGGGGGTGTGTAGTTTATATAAGTCTCATGATGACAGATTTGTTTATTTTGAACACAATACTGGTGTAATTCAGAGTATAGTGGGTTTGGTTAGTCCTGGGGAAAGGCCTCATTAGTAAACAGAAAATTACAGTCTCACCTTGGAACGAGGTATAACTCCCTTAGGGGCCTTCGCAGTCTGGCACAAGGCATCAGCTGGAAAGCCTTGCTTCCTTTATTACCATAAGGCAAGCTCAAGCACTCCCTCTCCACTTGGACCCTATCACATTCTCTAATCTCAGGTCTTATCCCAATCCATTATGAGCAGTGGCCTTGTGAACTTCCCTTTAATGCCCCGGAATGGGATTCTGAAATATTGCACACGGTATGACAGAAGGTTATCCTATCCCCACTTTCCTTTCCTTGCCTTTGGATCCGATTCGGACATCTGTTGCTATGGCTACCCTATCAACCGTTTTGTTGACAGACCCTCATTTACCCGAGATTGAGACAATGTCCATAATTTTGTGGGTGTTGCTGTTAAAACCTAGAGTTAAGGTACCATGTGGCTAGGTGGCGGTAATGCCGGTGAATCATGGCCCAGTTGACAAGGTTAGAATAATGACTTGAGCGCTGTTGAAGAGGAAAAAAATGGAAAGGACCATCCACCGTAATTGATATCTATCAGACGGTGTAGGGTTTTAAATTAATCTGTGAAATGTCTGACGAGAGACAGACGTGCGTGTCATCAGACAGGGCTCTTACATCACGCTGTATGATAATGGGCGTAATTACCTGCCTGTAGCCTCCTTATCCCTAAAAACTAGGCTAAGTCCCCACTAACACACTGCACTCGACAAGGAACTATCAACTCTATACCATGCTGCCGTGACGTTGGGATGCAGCTTCCTCCTTATCACTGAGAGCTCGGCTAAGTCCCCGCTAACGCACAGTGTAAGTCACTGTGGGGAAACATGCTACCACGCTGACATTGGGGGGTTCAAGTTGGAGTAAAACGATATTGAAAACGAAGTGATATTCGGTTAGTGAGGGTCCCAGGCTAGATTAACGTTAAGGTTGCGAAATTTGATCCCCAACCTTTTGTGTCCAAGGGCAACGTATCCATGGACACACTGACCACCTGTCAACACGTCTGTTTGTTTTCCCTTGCTCCCTCTACATGTATATCTACCCAGCAGACAGACAGACAGACAGACGGAGGCCGTGAGCTCTTGACATGGAAGGTCAGAGGTTGAGTCTCTCTGTGTGCCCAACCTAACCAAAGCACTCAATTAAGTAGACCATGTAGAATAGAACAGATACTGGAATTCTAATGAGCTAGTTCTCCATGGCCAAACTGGCATGTATGTACATGCAAACGGCCCGTTTTGGATGCTCAGGGTAAGATGAATGGAAATGTAATTAAGAACTGAATTATCATAACTACCCTCAATGTCTTAGAACAGCCACACGGAAAAAGAGAAGAGGAGTCCGCATGGCAGTGCATTTCCAATCAAGGGGCTTCACAGTGTTCTGTTATCACAGCTAATGCTACAGCAAACGCAAAGACCAGAGAGCCAGACACACAAACAAACTCACTGGCTCAGCTGCATGCGATAGACGTAATGATGAGAACAACCACACAGTACCTACACAAGTGTTGAATTTTTGACCCTTTTTAGTTTAAGAACCCTTGTCCGAGCTACAGTTCTGCTACTGGAATTGAAACATATATATTTGCATTCATAACTGGCCTCTGCATATCATTAAGTGGGGCCGCAGGTAACCTAACGGTTAGAGTGTTGGACTAGTAACCAAAAGGTTGCAAGATCAAGTCCCCGAACTGCCAAGGTAAAAATATGTTGTTCTGCCCCTGAACAAGGCAGTTAACCCACTGTTCCTAGGCTGTCATTGAAAATAAGGATTTGTTCTTAACTGACTTGCCTAGTTAAAGAAAGGTAATTAAAATAAAGTGTCATTTTATGAAATCATTGAAGTGCTCATAGGGGGAGGCAGATATAGAAGCTTGGCTGTGCCAGCTGCAAGATTCCACTAGGCTTTTGTGAATGGCACAGGTAGGCACATGAAAGTATATGGTTCATGTTTAGTACACAGAGGAATTAAACAACCTGTTCTGCAGGGTGATCGTGTGGTGCTAAAAGAACGACTCTCTCACTGATACCAAAAAGCACTTGAGGTGCAGAGAGAGAACTAATTGTGTCCATTAAAGGAAAAATCCACAAATTACTCTAATTTACTGTGTTAAATAACACTGTGAACAAGTGTTTCATTTTGTCGTTATAATAGGGTTGGTATCCACATGTGATTGTTGTGGAAATCAGTTGCAGCTCAAGTCGACTACAAAACCCACAATGCAATGCTCTTTCTATGGGCTGGCCGGCTAGCTAGGGGATACTTGGCACAACTGAATGCATGGAACCAAAATGTGTCTTCTGATTTTAACCCAACCCCTCTGAATCAGAGAGGTGGGGGAGGCATCCCTTAATCGATGTCATTGGCGCCCGGGGAGCAGTTGTTGGGGGTTAACTGCCTTGCTTGAGGGCAGAACGTTCCATCTTGCCGTTCCATCTCCATCTTGGGTATTCAAACCAGCGACCTTTCAGTTACTGGCCTATTGCTGTTAACCACTAGGCTACCTGCCCCCCTAGAAAACATAGCTTCACACAATAATACGAAAGTCAATATCAGCATGTGAAGTAGCTAGTTAGCTGTAAAATCGCCTAAACAAACTGCGCTATCAATTTAGTAGTCTACAATCTCACCATGTTCAACCTGCAGATCGATGTGCCTTGCAGAGAGAAGTCTGACATTCGCAATGGCAATGCAATGCACCCTGGACTGAAGAGGCAGACTAATAGGAGAAATGTGGTGGACCCTCTGTTAAATTACACATTTATCGAGGTAGGAATATCGCAAAAATATGATCAACGGCTCATTTAAGAGAAGACAACATCCCACGTAATGACATCGGCCAGTATTGAAATCGGACATGTATGATAGACGTGATAGGTGATTTAAAAGTCGTATTCCTATTAACTTCTAGTGTAGTGAGAGAAGGTTTATTGTAATGCTACGTCATACCAGCTGAATTTCTCCCTGCTTAAACGGCAATAGCTCAGATGCACATGAAAACATTAAATTAACCTGGGAATTGATATAACCCAGAGATGCAAAAAAAAACTATATAACATTCAAAATTGATGTATTTTTCCATATATACAGTTGAAGTCTGAAGTTTACATACACCTCAGCCAAATACATTTAAACTCAGTTTTTCACAATTCCTGACATTTAATCCTAGTAAAAATTCCCTGTCTTAGGTCAGTTAGGATCACCACTTTATTTTAAGAATGTGAAATGTCAGAACAATAGTAGACAGAATGATTTATTTCAGCTTTTATTTCTTTCATTACATTCTCAGTGGGTCAGAAGTTTACATACACTCAATTAGTATTTGGTAGCATTGCCTTTAAATTGTTTAACTTGGGTCAAACGTTTCCGGGTAGCCTTTCACGAGCTTCCCACAATGAGTTGGGTGAATTTGGCCCATTCCTCCTGACAGAGCTGGTGTAACTGAGTCAGGTTTGTAGGCCTCCTTGCTTGCACACGCTTTTTCAGTTCTGCCCACAAATTCTCTATAGGATTGCGTTCAGGGCTTTGCGATGACCACTCCAATACCTTGACTTTGTTGTCCTTAAGCCATTTTGACACAACTTTGGAAGTATGTTTGGGGTCATTGTCCATTTGGAAGACCCATTTGTGACCAAGCTTTAACTTCCTGACTGATGTCTTGAGATGTTGCTTCAATATATTCACATAATTGTCCTTCCTCATGATGCCATCTATTTTGTGAAGTGCACCAGTCCCTCTTGCAGAAAATCACCCCCACAACATGATGTCCTAACCGACTTGCCAAAACTATAGTTTGTTAAACTTCCGACACACCCTATGTGTTTTAATAAAATCAACTATATGCATTGACCTTGTCTGATGCTTTAAGCGCTCTATTTGATGAAATAAGACACAAAAGTAACTTATATTGGCATTTCCAACTATGTAAAAAATTGCCTACATCAAACCAACAAATAAAAACATTGCAGCCTGCAAGTAGAAAATAAATATCCTATGAATCACATTGGCTACGCATGGCCTGTCTGCAACGAACTTAAAACATTGTATCAACTGTTAACTTGGGCTTGGCCTGAAGCTTGCTCTAGCAAACTTGCAACATTGTATAAAATCTCAATACGGAACTGGTCAGATGACGCGGATGCTACACTACAGGACTGTTTTGCTAGCACAGACTGGAATATGTTCCGGGATTCATCCAATGGCATTGAGGAATACACCACCTCAGTCATTGGCTTCATCAATAAGTGCATCGATGACATCGTCCCCACAGTGACTGTACGTACATATCCCAACCAGAAGCCATGGATTACAGGCAACATCCGCATCAAGCTAAAAGCTAGAGCTGCCGCTTTCAAGGAGCGGGAGACTAATCCGGACGCTTATAAGAAATCCCGCTATGCCCTCAGACGAACCATCAAACAAGCAAAGCGTCAATACAGGATTAAGATTGAATCCTACTACACCGGCTCTGACGCTCGTCGGATGTGGCAGGGCTTAACCTGTTACGGATCCAATCCCGTGAACGGGATCGATTTTGACAACATCCCGTGAAATGCAGAGCGCCAAATTCAAATTACAAAAATACTAATTTCAAACATTCATGAAAATACAAATGCTGCACACCCTTCAAAAGCTTAGACTCTTGTTAATCTAACAGCATTGTCAGATTTCAAAAAGGCTTTACGGTGAAAGCAGAACATTTGATTTTCTGAGGACAGCACCCCCACTCAAAAACTCAATTAGCATAATAACATAACCAGCAGAGGTGTCACAAAACTCAAAAATAGCATAAAATAAATCGCTTACCTTTGATGATCTTCCACTGATGGCATATCAAAGCGTCCAGGTTACACAATAAAAGGTCCTTTTATTCGATAAAGTTCCTCTTTATATCCATATAGCTCCGTTTGGTTGGCACGTTTTGTTCAGTAATCCACCTGCCCAAAGGCTTTCATCCATGCAGACAAACGATATCCCAAAAGTACCCGTAAAGTTTGTCGAAAAAGTATACACTATAATATTTCAGACGGAATATAACCTGCTGAATAGAAGAGAAAAAGAACTGAGCGCGCATTCCCTGTTACGCGCATTCCCTGTTATGCGCAAAATCCAAAACACTACCGTTGACGTGAACTCAGGAACAAGTGGTCTTACTCCCTTGATTTTTATGATTGAACGTTCCAACCTTTTTCTAAAGACTGTTGACATCTAGTGGAAGCCATAGGAACTGCAATCTGGGAGCTAAAATACCCTGCATTGAATAGCATGCCAATTGAAAACAGTGTGACATGACTGATTCAGACATCCCGGATGGATTTTGGTCGGGTTTTTGCCTGCCATATCAGTTCTATTATACTCACAGACATTATTTTAACAGTTTCAGGAAATTCAGAGTGTTTTCTATCCAAAGCTAAACAATTATAGGAATTAACGGTAAATGCACTACTGGTGATATACACCGTATATACAAAAGTATGTGGAAACCCCTTCAAATGAGTGGATTTGGCTTTTTCAGCCACATCGTTGCTGACATGTTTATCAAACATTGGCAGTAGAATGTCCTTACTGAAGAGCTCAGTGACTTTCAACGTGGCACTATCATAGGATGCCACCTTTCCAACAAGTCAGTTCGACAAATTCCTGCCCTGCTAGACCTTCCCCGGTCAACTGTAAGTGCTCTTATTGTGAAGTGGAAACGTCTAAGAGCAACAACGGCTCAGCCGCAAAGTGGTAGGCCACGCAAGTTCACAGAACGGGACCGCGTAGCGCGTAAAAATAATCTGTTCTCAGTTGCAACACTCACTACCAAGTTCCAAACTGCCTCTGGAAGCAACGTCAGCACAATAACTGTTAGTCGGGAGCTTCATGAAATGGTTTTCCGTGGCCGAGTAGCCGCACACAAGCCTAAGATCACCATGCACAATGCCAAGCGTCGGCTGGAGTGGTGTAAATCTTGCCACCATTGGACTCTGGAGCAGTGGAAACGCGTTCTCTGGAGTGATGAATCACGCTTCACCATCAGGCAGTCCCACGGACAAATCTGGATTTGGCGGATGCCAGGAGAGTGGAGGCTGTTATAGCAGCAAAGGGGGGACCAACTCTATATTAATGCCCATTGTTTTGGAATGAGATGTTCGACGAGCAGGTGTCCACATTCTTTTGGTCATGTAGTGTATGTATTGGGGAACTAACAATGAAAGGCAAACAATTCACACAATGAAGTTATGACACAATGAATGTGCACAAATTGGCGGGAGAGAGCGCATTCTGGAGTGAGATATGCATTGTGCATCTTAGCCACACTCCCCTTCTTCTTGGACTGTGCCATCCCCACGGCCTCCGCAATGGATTAGTCTCAGCCTCCGCAATGGATTAGTTCACTGAGATGGGCGCGAATAAGACAGGTGTCTTTTGCCATAAAAAATATAGATATTTGCTACTGCTCGACTAAAAACAATCTTGGTCGACAGCCTATCGACCAAACAGTTGACCAGTCGACTAATTGGTGTCAGCCCTATTTAAGATTCAAGTTGTCAGTTGAACCGAATCACTACGATTCTCTGCTTTTGACATCTGTAGTCAGTACAATACCATTACTGTGTCTTCACCTGCTATGCCAACAACCTTTACATCCACCCTTTTTGAAAAGCTCATCCTACGGGAGCCAGGTAAAGCTGATTTATATGTCTATATTAGGTGTTTTAGGGGATAAGACAGAAACCAAAACAAATGGACCTGAATGTTTCCAAATGTATATTTTGCGTGCATATATAACTGTATTTGATACCTGCATAATTCCTCAGATTTACTACAGGGGTATGAGTTTCAAAACACATGTGTTGGAGAGTGAAACTTCTCTAAGGCTTTCTGAACACACAGACACCAGTGATCAAGACGTTGATAGTCCACCTCCTAAGAAGGCTCACTATTTAAGAGATCGTACTGCTCCGACGTGACAATAAAATGTCACCCGTTACAAAATTTGTAGGAACACACTTGCAAGGGTATTGTCTGAGATTCCTCAAAGACATCGACTCGGGTCTTGGCCTAATTAATTCAAAAGACTAATCAGGGTAGCCAATAATTGCCAGGAGCATTTCCAAGTAACGAGGGGAGAAGGGAGAAAACGTAGTTGCCTTCAAGGTAGCATTGATCTGAGGAGTAAAAAAGAGGAGTGTTAAATTAATGCCTTCACAGAGAGGAACAGGGCCAATGGAGAACTGTGGGGTTTAGCCACATGGAGAGATCCAACAGCCCAAGGAGAAGAAAGGCACAGCTGAGTCGCCGACTGTGCCACTACATACATGGAAAAGGCTAGTTAGTGAGATTCTAATCGACTAGATCGTCTTCTGCCTCACAAAACTTGCTAATGTCATAAAGTGCCTTGTCTTGCCTTGTCCTATCGATACTCTGCTCATTCAGTTTGGTTGCTTATAAAACTCAGTTCTGCATATTTATTTGAATGCTTTTTAAACTTTGCATCGGCGTGTGGCACGATGAAGAAGCACTTGCTGGGCTCATTAATAAATTGTATCGTGACTGACACACAGTGAGGCTTTTGGGATTGGGCTTTAGACTCTTTGAAGCAGAGAAACAAAGGGAATATTTACCAGATCATGTGGGTTGGTCCTTGCCGCTTAGTGGATCAGAAGGAATTAACACATCAGCAAGGAGAGTCATGCAGACCGGAGTCAAGGAAGGGTGTGTGTGTGTGTGTGTGTGTGTGTGTGTGTGTGTGTGTGTGTGTGTCAGAGGTCAAGGTGCCAGGCGGATAGTTGGAACGGCTCCATTTGTTCCTCTTGTTGCCATGGCACAAGTCTTCATGAGTCTGACTTCATGATTGGTGGATTGGAATACGTGACTTCAAGTGGACATTTTAAAGAACTGGAAGAGAGGTTGTTCATAGCTGTACAGTATATTTTGTGCTAGCTACCTTTCTCTCTCAAAGTGGCTCCATGGTCTGGTGTCCCTACCAAAGGTATGAGGTGGCCCCAGTCTTCAGTTTCAGCTCTCGTGAATCAGATCACATAGATCCAAATCCTGTCTGGCTGGCAGTGGCAGGGCTTTTTCTGTCTCTTGATCTTTAAGAACAACTGTCAATAACGCCCACAGCGATGCCTCAGCAATTCCACAGCGATGCTTGATGTGGTTAATCACTCTAGTCCAGTAAATACAGGTAATAAGCACACATTAGGAAGAAAACAACCTACGCCTTTTCAGTTATTTACTTCATCCACTGTGTGATGGCAGTGGTTTCTGCCTTTTTCTGCCAGAAAGACCCATGAGTTATTCCAAATTGTACTAAAGGCAAAGCCAGGAGAAACCTGTCTTCCCAGGGCAGAAACGGCTATGTGACCTGAGGGTTCACTTAGACCCATTACGGGAGCTACAAGCTACACAGAACTGATGTTCACATCAGCGCGTCACATAGGCTCAAGCAGAGCAGGATGAGACTGCATAAAAACAAGCTAATGTAATATTCATGTCTTCTGGGTTTTGTTGTTTCTCTCTATCATTAGCTACTGGTCTGGCGTAGGGATCTTCAAAAAAGCAACACCACAATTGTGGCTCACAAGTATTGCTGTTTACTCTCTTTTTAAGTTTTAGATATTCAGAGAGAGAGGGAGACTGTCTGGCTGACTGGAAATGGCTCGGCTTAAAACGCACGGATGGATGCACACACACGTGTTTACACTCACACACTCGCAGGCACACATACATTCACACACACACACACACACACACGCCCACACACTCACTCACCCTCACACCATTCGTTATTCATGGCGTTGCAGTGTAGGCTGGTGGTGCGTTGGTGTGTCGTGTCCAACAGTTTGGTACAGGCTGTTTTGGCCTCTTATTGCAGTCCTCATAGAAGGCCAGATTCACACTTTGAAAAACACTGTGTGAATTAAGAGAATGTAATACCGCCACAAAGTTTGGAGGATTCTGACATTTGGAAGTTCATTGAGACTTTGCTTAATTATTGAATCTATTGTTACGCTGATGTAGTGGCACTCAGTATTTGACATTTTCATTCAGTTGATCGACTATTTAATCAACCCTTTCATTTCAACAATCATTGATTTCAAAACAAACCTTGAATTGTCGTAAAGACTGAAATAGCTTCTTTCTGCAGAGGGAAGAGTCACAGGACGGCTGCTTCTTCCATGCCACAGACACACTGATGGCCCATTATTATGTTGTTTCCCTGTCAAACTTTCCTAAATAACCTTTTCATGTTGTTTTCTCAATTCTTCAGAGATAATGGCAAACGTGTCTTTTCCAGAGCCATGAGAAATGGGTCTTTTCGGAGTTGGGCCTTCAACAGATAGGGCTAGCTTAGACAAACAGCATACAGTAGCTATGCTTCTGATCATCTTATTAGTATTTCATTTTTGGAAAGTAAGAAAAGTGCCCTGCAGTGATGTTAAAATATGGAACTCTAACTTCATCTTTATTTATCATTAGTGGAGAGTATTGCTTAACCCTTTCCTCACTCCCTTGAAGTGCCCCATTACTTGCTGGCGATTGTGTATAGTTCATTCTTTTTCGTTTTTACAAGTTCCGACATAATTTTATTTTGTGCAAAGTGTTGCCTAACCCTTTATTTGGTTTCTCAATGGCCCCCATTCCCCTGCTGTCGATTCCATTATATCTAGTTCATTCTATTCAGTTTTCAAAAGTTCCTGAAATTCCAGACACCGTGCATTTTTCCGAGTGCTACTCAACCTCTGAGCACCTCATGTTATTTATAACAGACATCACTCAACATATGCCACCCAGAGTGTCCTAGCCGTCTGCCTCCCCACCCAGAGGGACTTTAACTGGCTCTTGAGTGAAATGACAGCTAATTGAGGTGGCCCCTCTCTGGCCTGAGTGCTAGCAGAGGACACACAGCTTTCAACCACCATCTGTGAAATGACTCATCATAATCAAAAGAAAATGATAGAGTGCGGGAGGGCGGTGGATGGAGACATCAAGAGAAATGTAACGGGAAGATGGTCCTCTTTGACAAGTGGTTTAGATTTGGTACATTTATCTTATTTGTTTATTTATTTATCTGTCGCTGTAGAGAGGAAGCGGTCGAGAGGTCAAGTTCAGGCACTAGTAAACTACAACTAGACCAGAATTCCAGTGCTCATCAATAGCTATGATAGTCTCCTTAGAATAGTGACTCTGGTGTGAGTGTTTTTCTCTCAGTATGGTGTTTTGTAGATTCCCTTTAAGTCTTTATTCTCTCACAGCCCCTTGCCTGTCCACAGGGAGAGAGAACACCACCACACAACCTGCTGCAGCATGAATGTCAAATATTCATAAGAGACCTCCTCTCAACATCTGTTCACACAACAATAAACTGGACATATGTCAGACGCTCATTTGCATCCACGCTCGGTGCTCAGAAACGTGAGTGAGTGAGTAGCTGACCGACAGATGGACGCACAATGAAGGAATGAGTACGGCCCAATTAAACACTTCTCCTGCCATGGGAGAAAAGATCATTGAATGAAATGTCATAACACAACAACATTGCAACAAGGCTGGTTGATCCTGGCTGCCATTTTTTTAAATCCGAAATTTGTCGCTGTCTTGGCCACTTTTTTCCCCTCCCCATTTTCCTGAGAACCGCGGCGTCCGGCTAGATTTAATGCATTGTTGTTTATGCACTCTGAGGTATTTTTTGAAAAGCCTGTCATAAACACAGACAGGCACAAACAGGGCTTTGTAATGAACTTCCAGATTTCACTGAAATGGAAACACAAAACAAAGACGACCAGTCTCCTGATGGTCAGATTAGCTCCAGAGCTCAGACTCTAAATGTGGGCATTCTCACCATTCAGGTCGGGAGGAAATGGAGATGTGTGTTTGATGATGGGGTGTCAGATAGCATGATATTGCCTTTTCCCTGAAGCACCATGGGCCTCTGAAGACGGCACTGCGGGACTTTCACAGTAGCAGACCTCATTCTGGGAAGCCGCCTCTTATCAGCGCCAGCGATCGTGTGGCCGTGGATATAATATAAGATCAGTAAGGCAAGAGGCAACCAGTGTAGTCATGCACACAGCCACTGTCTCACATACGCGGGCTGCAAGCACACCCAAGCATGCACGATAAACTGTTTTCTCTGTACTCTTTTATATATCTGTTTTCCTATTTGCCTCTTTCATTCAAATTTACATCTACTGTACATTCACAGTTCCGTGATCACACAAATGGGTAGAGACTGTAAAAAAGGCTACAGACTACACCTTCTTGGTTACTACACACACCTACACAGATGTTCTTTATAGCTGTGCATTGAATACAGCAGCAGAGCATTATTGCTGAGGTATGGTTTTTGCCCAGAGCATTGCAGTTTAGTTTCCTCACGCCGGCTTTATCAAAGAGAGAGATGAAACAGGCAAGAAAAAAGTCAAATGCAGGCAGGCTTTGTCTTCCCTGTTGACATTTAATCAGCCACTCCCAGGAGAGCCAGGCGGATGCTGCTACACTACGTGACCTCTCGTTATTCTGGGGATTGGGTAAAGGTAAAAATAGCTGAGATAGTGTAGTGCAGTCCCAAACTCAGTGCTGGGGTTGCCCCGGGGTGCACGTTTTGGTTTTTGACCCAGCACTACACTACTGATTCAAATAACCAAAGCTTGATGAGTTTGTTATTTGAATCAGTTGTGTAGTTCAGGTGGGGCCCCAGGACCGATTTTTGTGAAACCCTGGTGTAGTGTTTGCAGGTTTCCTCCTCCTAACTTCGTGCTTTCTGGGCTGGAGCAGAAACAGAACAGAGAGAGGTGGAGTAATACCTGAGTGCTGCAGTAGACTCTTTGTCTCCAGGAATTTATGGGCGTCTCCAGTTGATGTGTAGAGAAGAGCAGCCGTCCCTTCTAGTGGTGTGGAACTAAAACAGTGAAACTACCTTGAACTTTCCCTGCTGACGGATGTATCTGATGTATGTCTGAAATGTATGAAGGGAGTTCAAGGTAAGGCTGGGTTTTATGAAAGCTATAACCACCACTCTTCTCTCTCATCCTCTCCTAGTGCCAACTACAAAAGATGTCTCCCTCTCATCAGCCCTGCCTGAGACCACCACTCTCACCACCACCACCACGTCCACAGTCAAAGGCCCAGTTAACACCACGATTCCAGCTGACCCCAGAGATGGGAGAGAGAGAGAGGCGGGTAACCCAGCGGAGGACCCCCATGGGACGGCTGACCCCACCGTCCCAGAGATCCCCCCCAACCCCAGGCGCTTCTGTGAGGGAACAATGAAGAGAGGCATCTCCTGGCCCCAGACACACACTGGAGTCACTGTGGAGAGACCCTGCCCCAAAGGAACCAGAGGTACTATCAGGAACCAGGAGGGTGGGGGGTGGGGGGAGGGAAGGAAGGCGTGTGTGAGGTATGTGTGTGTGTGTAGTCCTCTGTGTATGAATGTGTTAGTGCTTATTAGTGTGTTTAGACATTGTCTTTCACATAGCGTACCTTACATTGGACAAGGTGCCAAGATGTGATATCCATTACCTACAATATGCTAATAGGTCCAAACAGACAATATAGGAAGATAAAATAAACAGTAAGAGAATGTACAATGTGGTGGCGTAAGGGGATGTATATTATCATTGTTATTTCAATAATATGGAATGCCGACATGCAGGACATCAAGGTTTACAAAGAATTCAGTAATATATACGGTACAGAGTGGCAGTCAATGCAGTTTAGGATGAGGGAGGATGATTTTTTTTTTTCATGAGCATGGCTTTATTTCTATTACAGCATATTGGATGACTGTCATTCATATTCCATTCACCCAGTTCAATGTAACAGCGATAGGTTTAGGCTACTACATGATACTGAATGTTCCCTATAACCATCACACTCTTGCATACATCTAGCTGATATAGGGTGTAATCATTAGCCCAATTAGTGTTTCTATTGGACAAATTCAGGTATGTTTGTTCCATTTGCTTCCGTTTTGAATTGGCCAAATGAATACATCCCTGATCACGCGTAAACACAGTTCACTTTCATAGCAGGCACTTTTTATTCCCTCTCGCATCTATGCGCTCTCCTCCTCTAACCTTTTCCCTTCGCTTGTGGACTTCAATGCACAACACATGACCAGCGTATGTGACTAGGCAAAAAAATCTTTACAAGCCAAACCATATCAAATCCGCTACACACAGCCTTCATCGTTGTCACCATATTAGCTTAAGTAACGTCATAGTCAACATAGCTAATATATCTAACGCGTTTGTAAACTACAATCGTGCAGTAAACGTTAGTGTACAGTCAGTAAGCAGTTTAGCACTTACACCGGCGGTCCCTGGTGGTAATAAATTAGTAATACCAAAAGCTTACCTTAACTTGTAAGAGTACCATTGTTGTGTTGGATAGTCATAGCCAGCTAACTAACATAGCATCCCTCTGTTTGAGCAGGGTGTTTGAGTAGGCTAAACTAGCCAGCTGCATTTGCTAGCTAAGTGAAACTGAAAAATAATGACTATCTCTCTTGCTTCTCCTTCATTTTGGAATAAATTAATTTGTTCAAAACTGTTAAAGTTTTGTCTTTCTCTCTCAACTACTCACCACATGTTATGCACTGCAATGCTAGCTAGCTGTAGGCTATGCTTTCAGTACTATATTAATTCTCTGATCCTTTGATTGGGTGGACAACATGTCAGTTCATGCTGCAAGAGCTCAGATAGGTTGGAGGACGTCTTCCAGAAGTCATAATTGCTGTGTAAGTCTATGGAAGGGGGTGAGAACCATGAGCCTCCTAGGTTTTGTATTGAAGTCGATGTATCCAGAGGAGGACGGAAGCTAGCGGTCCTCTGGCTACACCGTGGTGCTACCCTACAGAGTGCTGTTGAAGCTACTGTAGGCCTTCATTGCAAAATAGTGTGTTTTTATAAATAACTTGGTGAAGTGATTATATTTAGAATCGTTTTATCTAAAAAGGATAACTTTGTAAATGTTTTAATTTGTATTTATTTTATAAAATGTAATGAGGAGGATGGTCCTCCCCTTCCTCCTCTGAGGAGGCTCCACTGATACAGAGCATCTAATGGCAACTTTATTCATTGACAACCAGCAATTAGACCAGTGGTACAGTTGAAGTCGGAAGTTTAGATACACCTTATCCAAATACATTTAAACTCAGTTTTTCACAATTCCTGACATTTAATCCTAGTTAAAATTCCTTGTCTTAGGTCCATTAGGATCACCACTTTATTTTAAGAATGTGAAATGTCAGAATAATAGTAGAGAGAAGGATTTATTTCAGCTTTTATTTCTTTCATCACATTCCCAGTGAGTCAGAAGTTTACATACACTCAATTAGTATTTGGTAGCATTGCCTTTAAATTGTTTAACTTGGGTCAAACGTTTCAGGTAGCCTTCCACAAGCTTCCCACAATGAGTTGGGTGAATTTTGGCCCATTCCTCCTGACAGAGCTGGTGTAACTGAGTCAGGTTTGTAGGCCTCCTTGCTCGCACACGCTTTTTCAGTTCTTCCCACAAATGTTCTATGGGATTGAGGTCAGGGCTTTGTGATGGCCACTCCAATACCTTGACTTTGTTGTCCTTAAGCCGTTTTGCCACAACTTTGGAAGTATGCTTGGGGCCCTTTTGCGACCAAGCTTTAACTTCCTGACTGATGTCTTGAGATGTTGCTTAAATATATCCACATAATTTTCCTCCCTCATGATCTATTTTGTGAAGTGCACCAGTCCCTCCTGCAGTAAAGCACCCCCACAACATGATGCTGCCACCCCAGAGATTAACGGTTGGGATGGTGTTCTTCGGCTTGCAAGCCTCCCCCTTTTTCCTCCAAACATAAGAATGGTCATTATGGCCAAACAGTTCTATTTTTGTTTCACCAGACCAGAGGACAATTCTCCAAATAGTACAATCTTTGTCCCCATGTGCAGTTGCAAATTGTAGTCTGGCTTTTTATGGTGGTTTTGGAGCTGTGGCTTCTTCCTTGCTGAGCGGCTTTTCAGGTTATATCGATATAGGACTTGTTTTACTGTGGATATAGATACTTTTGTACCTGTTTTCTCCAGCATCTTCACAAGGTCCTTTGCTGTTGTTCTGGGATTGATTTGCACTTTTCGCACCAAAGTACGTTCATCTCTAGGAGACAGAACGCGTCTCCTTCCTGAGCGGTATGACGGCTGTGTGGTCCCACGGCGTTTATACTTGCGTACTATTGTTTGTACAGATGAACGTGGTACCTTCAGGCATTTGGCAATTGCTCCCAAGGATGAACCAGACTTGTGGAAGACTAGACATTTTTTTTCTGAGGTCTTGGCTGATTTCTTTTGATTTTCCCATGATGTCAAGCAAAGAGGCACTGAGTTTGAAGGTAGGCCTTGAAATACATCTACAGGTACACCTCCAATTGACTCAAATTATGTCAATTAGCCTATCAGAAGCTTCTAAAGCCAAGACATAATTCTCTGGAATTTTCCAAGCTGTTAAAAGGCACAGTCAACTTAGTGTATGTAAACTTCTGGCCCACTGGAATTGTGATACAGTGAATTATAAGTGAAATAATCTGTCTGTAAACAATTGTTGGAAAAATTACTTGTGTCATGCACAAAGTAGATGTCCTAACCGACTTGCCAAAACTATAGTTTGTTAACAAGAAATTTGTGGAGTGGTTGAAAAACGAGTTTTAATGACTCCAACCTAAGTGTATGTAAACTTCCAACTTCAACTGTATATTCAAACCTTGTCAACGGAGAACACATTTTTTACTGATAGAATTTCTGGGGACCCCATTTTTTCCCCCAAGAATTTCTCGCAACCACACCCTACCCAAATTATAATTACACAACCTTTAAAATTTGTAAAATGTATGTAGATTTTTACATCAACAAATAACATTACATTTATTTAATTTTCATCGCTTATCAAAATGAAAAGAAAGCAATAAATCAATGTACCTAATACATTTTATTTGTGTTTTCTGGGGGGTGACCTCACTGCAGTTCCCCTGTCATAACCCCAACTTTGAATACCACTGAATTAGACTATAAGAAGACAGACAATGATTTCTACAGTATAATGATGAACTGTATGAGAATATCTCACTGTTCAGTGTCCACTGTTAGACAGTACAAAGCTGGCAACCTTCCTGGTTCCTACTGGTCAGCCACTTTTTGCATCATTGCGTTTTTGACCACGGCTGACCTCAGTCGTTTGTTTTTCCTGAGAAACTTGTTGATAGGAGGACAGGAGTGGTAGGAGGGTGAAGAGTTGGCCTAACCTCTGTCAAATACATTTTTATTGAACCTTTATTTAAACAGGCTATACTCATTGTGATGCAATCTCTTTTGCAAGAGAGACCTGTTCAAGATGGCAGTGGTCAGCAACGTTACAAAAATGTACACAAATAAATGCACACATACAATACGTACAATTAAAAACAGACAATAGGGTTGTGTAATGGTTGTCTTTGTTGTGCGTTTCTCCAGGCATTGCCTCCTACCTCTGCACGGTGGCAGGGGGGATCTGGATCCCAAAGGGACCCGACCTCAGCAACTGTACCTCCCACTGGGTCACTCAAGTGGCACAAAAGGTTGGTCAACAATGTCCCCCCCATGGCTCTGGTGACAGGAAGGGAAGGAACAAAACACATCAACTTTCCTCTTCTACTTTATCTAAAGGGCACGGTGTATCTGTCATTTTATGGCATCTTGTTGGTTTCAACACTAAATAAGGGGTTTGCCCATACATGTACTGTGTTCCACTGAATGCCTTATAGATGTAAACAAAAGACACATTCAATGCACATTTGTTAATATTTTTCTTGCACACTGTGGATTGCTTTCTGTGGGCTATAGCTAGCAGCATTAATATTGATTTGAGTTTAAATCAGTATGTGATTCATTACCTGTACATTACCTGACTCTGTCATGCCTATCATCCAATGACCATGAGCCTTTTCCTGCTGTGCTGTTTTCTTCCTTTATCCACATTAAATCACTATTATAAACTGGGTGGTTCGAGCTCTGAATGCTGATTGGCTGACAGCCGTGGTATATCAAACCGTAAACCACGGGTATGACAAAACATTTATTTTTACTGCTCTAATTACATTGGTAACCAGTTTATAATAGCAATAAGGCACAAGGGCTTGTGGTATATGGCCAATATACCACGGCTAAGGACAGTGTCCAGGCACTCCGCGTTGCGTCGTGCGTAAGAACAGCCCTTAGCCGTGGTATATTGGCCATATACTACACCCCCTCTTGCCTTATTGCTTAAGTATCCATTGTTAGCACATAGTTAACATACCAAATACCAGGTACAGTATTTAGTAGGAAACAAGTAATTAAAAGCTTAATATTGCAGTTTTTCTTCCAACTCCAGATCCGTAGTGGGGAGAATGCGGCTAACCTAGCCAATGAGCTGGCCCACCACACGCAGGGTCCAGTGTTCGCCGGTGACATCAGCTCATCAGTGCGTCTCATGGAGCAGCTGGTGGACATCCTGGACGCTCAGCTCCAGGAGCTATGCGAAAAGGACTCGGCTGGGCGTAGCTTCAACAAGGTAATATACAATAATTTATGTCATTTATCAGATGATTTGAGTGCATAAATCTGAGTATATGTGACCCCAGGTAGGCTAGTTAGTACGAGAGCCGTACACTGTATAAACATACGTATATCTCTGGGTGGGTAGTATTTCCTCCTCTCCTGCCCTCCCTGCCCCTCCTGTTGCCTCCCTCAGGGTACTCTAGCCCTCCCTCTGCTCCACCTTTGACTCTACATAGGTTAAGCCACTCATTAGCCCTCCCCACACTTCTCCTTCCAGGTGAGGTTAGGGGGAGGAGAGGCCGGCCCAGCCCATAGTGTGAGAGCTGTGGCTGCGGAGAGGGAGGAAGCTCATTCTTCCTGCCCCACCTTTTCTTAGTAATTACTGGGTTCTGAAACACAGCCTTCTCACCTGGCAGCTCTGACTTAGAGCTGATGGATAGCAGCCCCCCGCTAGCTAACACAAAGAATAACTCCATGTCCCCCCAGTTTTATAATTGTAATGTGATACAAAACAAGGCAACAGTGTGCTTTAGGATACCATGCGGACACCTCCGAGCACTTGGGTTGGCTGTTTGGAGTGTTTATCCAACAATTAAAAAAAACGAATAATATTATGTCTACTTCTAAAAACAAAGTTGCGCCCCTGGCGACTGTCATATAGAGAAAATAATTACAGTTTTACAGTGCTATTCAGAACCTAAAAGTGAAAGGATTTGGACCAAAAGGCACCAGGGTAGTGTTGTCTTTGTTACTTTTGGGTTAGCTAGTCCTAGACTGAATCTTTCGGTCAATGTTCTGGCTGTACTCTTTTAAAACTACACAGTACTATACTCCTGCAGCCACGATTTAGCTAGCTGTGGGAATAATGAAGCAGTTTCCTTTGACTGAAACGGAGATCAACCAACAAAAGGCTCGACAATAAAGCCCAAAGCCGACATACTGTTATAACCTCAGTGCCATGGAATCCAAATGACCATCTCCTGCTTTGTTTATTTTCTCAGTGCTTTATAAAGCATCGTTAATGCAAAGCGTAGGAATTTTATCTCAGCAATTCCCCATCTACAACGCTATGCTGTACAGCTCTGTCTTGGCCGGCCAAGCCCTTGTAGTTATGTAAGCGAGATACAGCTTCCGAAACACATTTTAGAATGTGCTGCATAATATACAGTGAGCTTCTTATTTCATCTACCTAACATAAGGTTTATATATTATAATTTCCATCCTAAATTCAAGTTGGGTAAGTGGTGTATTTTAGGATATCTGTGTTTTCTAAAGACATAGACTAACCTCCTTTTCCCTCCAAGCTCTTTGCTTCCTAATAGTATGCCTCTTGTTCTTAATCCTCACTTTGTGTTAAAAAGCTTCAAAAGAGAGAGAGGACTTGCAGGGCATATATGAAGGTACTGTATATCTGCTGGTTCCACATAGACACCTTTGCCTCTTAAAGTATCCACAATATGCTCAGTAGCATGAAACATTGGTGTCTGTCTGTGATTATCTGCTGGCTTGTCTGTATGCACAACGCATCTGCTTCTCCACCTGTCTCTCTGCTTGTGCATCTGCCAGCCTGTCTATCTGCCTGTGTGTCTGCTAGCCTGACAGTATGTCCATCTATCTCTCTACCTCTCAACTCACCTGTCCGTCTTGTCTGTCGATCTGCCTGCCTGTCTGTCTGTCAATATCTCTGCCTGTCTGTGTGTTAGTCAATATCTCTCCTATCTCTTATCTCTCTCTATTCCCCTCCCTCTTTGTGCGTTGTATGAGTAATTGCCTTCCCACGGCCGTAATTGTAGCTCCCTGTCAGCCAGAAGTTTGATCAAAGTGGCAGTGTACTCAGTTTTTCCCTTGCTTACGCTTTACCATTTCCAGCCTCTCCTTGTTCCTCTTCTCGCTGACAAAAGTGCCAATTTTTGTGTTTGTTTGATGGATTCATTTTCAGTCCCATTAATGTGTTTGTGTTCATATAGGATTTGTTGGGTCTTTTCATTCCTTTCTCTCTTCATGCCATTTTTCTTTCCTCAGAGTTTATAATCTGAGAGCAGGTCCTGTTGAAAGAAGCGGTTCTGGCGTAAACACACAGTGGGCCTGCCTTGCACGAAACAAACCAGCCTTTTCAGACCTCTGTCTCTCTCTTCAGTCTCTTTGTTTGACTGGTGGGAGCATTCTTCACCATGAGTTAGGGCTGTTTTTACTGAGGTCTCTTTTACTGTGAGAAATTGGGATACACTGCATGTCTCCGTCAACTTGATTTAAGGCTGTCTTCTTTATTCATCAATAGGCAATGTAAGTGAAGTCAGCACCACCACCACCCAAGCATTTCCTGCTCACTGTAGGGCATCTTGGGTAACACCCTTGTGATTGGTGTGTGGTGGGACCTCCACCCAGGCGAGAATTATATTAATTAAAGAGGACTCAATCAGAACAGAGGTTTTTTTCTTTCTTCTAAAGCTGCCACAAATTAAAGACATAGATTATTTGTATTTATTTTTTGTTCCTCATTTTCCATGCCTACAAGGAAGGGGGTACTCACCAGGAGGGTGGACCATTGAGTGTTGATTTGTTTGTCTGGGGTGTAATGGCCCAGCCCTGAAATCAGTATTGCTACTCTGACTCTTCCGCTTTCTTTCAATCCTATCCGACTCTGACTGGGCTGTACTCTGACTGGGCTGTACGCATATCATAGCTCCAGGTAATAATGGTAGCCAGACGTGTGGTTGGTTTACTTGTTCTGGTGGTTGGTTAATCATCAGTCTGGTTTGATAGCGAGGGACTACAGTGTTTATTCGCCCCACTGGTTAATCCAGACAAAAGGGTAATTGTGCCTATGGTCAATTAGTGTGTGTGGATGATAATCACAGCTTTGTACTAATTGGTACATTGAGTGACTGTTGTTATTGGCTAATTACCACTATAGTGTAGCCTGGGCCTCTGCTGTGGTTAATGTCACCTGTGGTTAAATTGTCACTGGTTTATCGGGTCATGGGTTGATATGGATTTGTGGGGAAATTATGCTGATGGATATGTTTATCTGTGGGTGTAGCGCTGCTGTGTGGGTATGGATATCAGCTACATGGGAGTCATCATTGGGCTAGCGTTAGTGCTGCTGTGTGGGTATGGATATCAGCTACATGGGAGTCATCAATGGGCTAGCGTTAGCGCTGCTGTGTGGGAATGGATATACAGTGCATTCGCAAAGTATTCAGACCCCTTTTTCCACATTTTGTTAAGTTACAGCCTTGTTCTAAAATCGCAACAACAACAAAAAAAACGTATCAATCTAACCACAATACCCCATAATGACAAAGCAAAAACAGTTTTTTATCAATTTTAGCAAAAAAAAAAAACTGATCACTTTTACAGAATTATTCAGCCCCTTTACTCAGTACTTTGTTGAAGCACCTTGAGTATTCTTGTGTATGACGCTACAAGCTTGGCACACCTGTATTTGGGGAGTTTCTACCATTCTTCTCTGCAGATCCTCTCAAACTCTGTCAGGTTGGATGGCGAGCATTGTTGCACAGCTATTTTCAGGTCTCTCCAGAGATGTTCGATCGGGTTCAAGTCGGGGCTCTGGCTGGGCCACTCAAGGACATTTAGAGACTTGTCCTGAAGCCACTCCTGCGTTGTTTTGGCTGTGTGCTTAGGGTTGTTGTCCTGTTGGAAGGTGTACCTTTACCCCAGTCTGAGGTCCTGAGTGCTCTGGAGCAGGTTTTTATTAAGGATCTCTTTGTACTGTGCTCTGTTCATCTTTCCCTTGATCCCGACTAGTCTCCCAGTCCCTGCCGCAGAAAAACATCCCCACAGCATGATGCTGCCACCACCATGCTTCACCATAGGGATGGTGCCAGGTTTCCTCCAGATGTCACACTTGACATTCAGGCAAAATAGTTCAATCTTGGTTTCATCAGACCAGAGAATCTTGTTTCTCATGGTCTAAGAGTCCTTTGATGTATTTTGGCAAACTCCAAGCGGGCTGTCATGTGCCTTTTACTGAGGAGTGGCTTCCGTCTGGACACTCTACCATAAAGGCCTGATTGGTGGAGTGCTGCAGAGATGGTTGTCCTTCTGGAAGGTTCTCCTGTCTCCACTGAGAAAGTCTAGAACTCTGTCAGAGTGACCATCGGGTTATTGTTCACCTCCGTGACCAAGGCCCTTCTCCCCCGATTGCGCAGGTTGACCTTGGCGGCCAGCTCTAGGAAGAGTTTTAGTGGTTGCAAACTTCTTCAATTTAAGAATGATGGAGGCCTCTGTGTTCTTGGGGACATTCAATGCTGCAGAAATGTGTTGGTACCCTTCCCCAGATCTGTGCCTCGACATAATCCTGTCTTAGAGCTCTACAGACAATTCCTTCGACCTCATTGCTTGGTTTTTGCTCTGACTTGCACTGTCAACTGTGGGACCTTGTATAGACAGGTGTGCACCTTTCCAAATGATGTCCAATTAATTGAATTTACCTCAGGTGGACTCCAATCAAGTTGTAGAAATATCTCAAGAATGATCAATCAAAACAGGATGCACCTGAGCTAAATTTCGATTGTAAATACAGTACCAGTCAAAAGATTAGAAACACCTATTCATTCAACAAAATGTGGAAAAAGGGAAGGGGTCTGTATACTTTCCATGGGAGTCATCAATGGGGATGGGGATGGGGATAGCGTTAGCGCTGCTGTGTGGATATGGATATAGATAGATATGCTAAGGTACATGGAAGTTGTGAACTCTCCTGCACAGGGTCACAGTGACCTCCATTTTGATCAACATTTGATACTTTTTCTCGTGAGGGTTTGGAATGTTTTCCTTACTTACTGCTTATCAGCCAAGCAGGAAATGAAAGGATTGCCATTGAAAACAAGCAGAATTATGCCCTTCTTTACTTTGACTGCTACCCATGAAACAAATGGATTAATTTTCTTGATAACATTTTCCCCTCTAGGAAGGAAAAGCTGCACATTTCAAGGCCATAATGACCAGATCCTGTTATGGAATATATTTATTGTTAGCAAAGAGGAAGATAATTGCTCTTTGGGAAAAATAAGATGTTAAAGAGCAGGAACTGAGAGAGTAGTATTGTGGAATAACTGCTCCATTCATTTGAAAAACATTTGGTTTGTGTTTGAACTTCCCCTCTGGCACAGTTTTGTTATTCAAAAGAAAATAAATGGGTCTAAACCAGGGAAGTGGGGAGACAACATCCTGTAGTTTTTATTCTGTGACCACCATGCCATCTTTAAGTGATGTTTTAATTTGAATGAATCTTCATATCATGTTTTAATTCCAGTGACCTTCTTTGTTGAATTCTTTGGTTGTTGCTTGTCCTTACTTGCCGTCAGCATCATATGCTTTTCTTGCCCCTTTCTGTCTGTATGCTGCAGGCATTAGTAGAAGTTATTAGGTCTAAAAAAAAAGCGACAAAGGTCTGACATTTGACTTGTTTCCACGGATACAGGCCATTGTGGATACGGTTGACAATCTCCTGAGGCCGGAAGCCCTGAAGTCCTGGGAAGACATGAATTCCACGGAGCAAACGCACGCCGCCACCATGTTACTGGATACCCTGGAGGAAGGAGCCTTCATCCTTGCCGACAACCTGATTGAACCCGCTGTAGTCAAAGTGCCTGCAGACAACATAAGTATGTATTTTTTTTTTTCTACCCCCCCTGCCCATCACTCATAAAAAGGAAAAACTAAACAGACACGTCTGCCAGTTACAATCCACAGTTTTAATGATTATTTTCCTTTGTATTATCTCCCCCTGTCTTGGAAGAAAATTACTTTGACCTCAGTACTCAAATTGCCTTTTTTTCTACAGTTTGTTATGTTCAAGGAAGTGGAAGTTAACATTCACAACCATTCTGTAGAAACATACTTCTGCTAGGCCCCAGGGCTTCTTTTCCATGGGCTTATTCATTCTAGACAAGAACCTGGACAGCTATTCCTCCAGGAGAGAGGCAAAGTGGTTTTTAGAAAGACCAAATTTAGTTGAAGTCACAGTAGGAGGTTTGATGTCTCGCTCAGCGCCAGGCAAGCTAATATGTTCTCACAGGCAGTTTATTAGCAATGTGATCTCATTCATTTAAGTCAGCTTTGTGCAGTGAACTGTCATTTTCCCTACACAAGCCTCTTTGTTGCCATGGTTATGAGTTTCCCGCTGCCTTTTTCTTGCATAGTTAAGTAGGGGCATTGACTTTGTTCTGCAAGATGAACTGTCTGGTCTTCTCATGGAAAATCAATTGAATCATTTGATACACTTTATGACCAAAAGTATGTGGACACCTGCACGCCGAACATCTCATTCCAAAATCATGAGCAGTCGGCGTTCCAATTCATCGCAAAGGTGTTCGATGGGGTTGAGATCAGGGCTCTGTGCATGTCAGTCACGTTTTTCCACACTGATCTCGACAAACCATTTCTGTTTGGACCTTGCTTTGTGCACGGGGGCATTGTTATGCTGAAACAGGAAAGGGCCTTCCCCAAACTGTTGCCACAAAGTTTAAAGCACAGAATCGTCTAGAATGTCATTGTATGCTGTAGCGTTAAGATTTCCCTTAGCCTAGTCCGAACCATGAACAACAGCCCCAGACCATTATTCCTCATCCACTAAACTTTACAGTTGGTACAATGCATTGGGGCAAGTAGTGTTCTCCTGGCATCCGCCAAACCAACATTTGTCCGTCGTACTGCCAGATGGTGAAGCGTGATTAATCACTCCAGAGAACGCATTTCCACTGCTTCAGAGTCCAAAGGCGGTGAGCTTTACACCACTCCGATGCTTGGCATTGCGCTTGGTGATGTTAGGCTTGTGTGCGGCTGCTCGGCCACGGAAAGCCATTTTATGAAGCTCCCGACGAACAGTTATTGTGCTGACGTTGCTTCCAGAGGCCGTTTGGAACTTGGTAGTGAGTGTTGCATCCAAGGACAGACGATTTTTACGTGCTACACGCTTCAGCACTCGGCGGTCCCGCTCTGTGAGCTTGTGTGGCCTACCATTTCGCGGCTGAGCCGTTGTTGCGCCTAGATGTTTGCACTTCACAATAACAGCACTTACAGTAGACCAGGGAAGCTCTAGCAGGGCAGAAATTTGACAAACTGACTTGGCATCCTATGACGGTGCCACGTTGCAAGTCACTGAGCTCTTCAGTAAGGCCATTCTACTGCCAATGTTTGTCTATGGAGATAGCTTGGCTGTGTGCTCGATTTTATAAACCTGTCAGCAACGGGTGTGGCTGAAATAGCCGACTCCACTAATTTGAAGGGGTGTCCACATACTTTTGTATATATACTGTATTCCATACAGTAGCTATGTCCTCTAACCCTGCCTTAACCCTTTGTCAGTAAATAGTAATTACAAGCGGATAAGAAAAAACAGATGTACTGCAGCCTGCTAATGCAAAATGTAAAACGCCATGTATAGGTAATCGTTGCAAACAGGCTCTGATTATGTGCTTTTAGAACACAGGGCCTCAACAACAGATTTCTACAAAACAAAAATATTTCTACTAGTAGTAATATAACTAGTAAAACTATCCCAATCTCCTCTGACAATGCTATGTGAGGACTGAGGCCCCAGGACAGTCTTCTCTGCAGCTCGCCTGATGAGCAGCAGGAGAGAAGCCCAAAAGGATCCTTACTCCTAATTAACATTGTTTCCTGATTCAGGCTGAAACACAAATGGCACCTTGAGGCGAACGTCAAGGGCAGGAGGAGAGAAAAGGGAGGGGTAAGGGGGTGGGGGGCGTTTAGGATAGAGGGAAAGAGAGAAAGAAGGAAGGAAGTGAAGGAAAGCAGAAAAAATGTCAGAGGGAGAACAATTCCTCATCTCTGTGTGTCAAAAGCGATCCGTGGTGAGGAAGTTGAGGCTGGTTCTGACAGGAGGGAGTGTGCTGATACGTGCGTCCTCCTGACCCCTCCGTAATTCCACACATCAAAGAGAGAGAGAGAGTCATCCGGCAGCTGGCACAGCACAGAGGAGAGGAGAGAGAGAGAGGGAGGAATAGAGAGAGCGAGAGAGAGGGCAGGGGGTTTGCTGCAGGAATCTAGCAGGCTTTTCAGAGATTTGCTCGCTGGCGAGGCCAGAGTTATCTGAACCCACAGGGGGACGAAAAAGCCCAATGATATTTTTTATCTTATGAATATTTGACATTCATGCTTCAGCAGGTTGGGTGGTGCTGTGCTCTCTCTCTCTCTCTCTCTCTCTCTCTCTCTCTCTCTCTCTCTCTCTCTCTCTCTCTCTCTCTCTCCGTAAGGAGCTCTGTAGGCCAGGGTTACAGGGAGCAGCTCAGATCTTATCTTTTTTTATAGTAAATAGTGCTGGATGGGATATTGACAATGAGATTGGATTCTCTAGCTGGAACACTTGATCTGGTTCCTCCCTTCTTTCATCCTTCCCAACCTTTATATCGGAGCTCTATTAAACACTGCGTGTTGCTATTGAAACGTGACCTATCAGTTATGTATACCACTACTATTCCCTTCTTCCCCTCTCCTCCTCCTCCCTCTCTCCGTCTCCTCCTGCGCCTCTCCCTCTACCCCTTCTCCTTATCCTCTTTTAGTGCTGGATGTGTATGTGCTCAGTACTGAAGGCCAGATGCAGGACTTCAGGTTCCCCCAGACCAGCAAGGGTGGAGCCTCCATTCAGCTATCTGCAAACACAGTCAAAGTCAACAGTAAAAACGGTAACAAAGGGAGAAAAAAATTATGAATAAAATGAATGAATGTGATCATACTGAAGTAGCATTGCCCTGCACTGTGACAGTGGCTGAAGTATAGAAATTAGTAGCAATTTTATACATTCACAATGCCACCATGAATCTTATTCGAATGTATTTTTTCCCAGGTGTGGCCAAGCTGGTGTTTGTCCTCTATAAGCACCTGGGCCGGTTCCTCAGTACAGAGAACGCCACGCTCCGAGGAGGAGGAGGAGGACGTAACCTTTCAGACCTGACCGTCAACTCACACATCCTGGCCGCCTCCATCACCAAGGAGTCCAGCCGGGTGTTTGTGTCCGACCCCGTCATCTTCACCCTGGAGCACCTCGACGTGAGTCCCCCTTCCCCTGGGAAAAGCCTGGAGCTCTAGAGTCAGGCCATGGTGTGGTTCAGTGCAGGGGGAAATAGTGGGAAAGAGAAATGGCAGTGTGGTCTAGTAGTTGGAGGATAAATGCCTATTTCATAGGATACAGCTAGCACGGGTGTACAATATAAGCACGTGTCAGATCTGGAACTCCCACGGTATATATACGCTTCTGTTAGTTTACATAGAAAAGCTATCATGTTTGTCATGTTATGATATGTCAATATACTGTAATTGTTTATAATTGCACTTGACACGACAGACAAGGTGGATCCATCCATAGGCCGAAGCAGGCTAACTTGAGTGCTATCTTGTGTATTCCAGTACTTAGCTATTATACCGTAGTTATTTGCCATGGCAGGCTCGTCTGCCTGCTGTAATTGACCCTTGATGAAAAATGACATATGCATTCTGTATATGTATGAGGGAAGCATATGTACTCTGAAGTAATCTGTTAATTGTTTTAAACAATGCTTATAATGTTGTTTGTGGTATTTAAGAGGTTTTCTTTTTTGCTTATTGAGGACCACTACAACCCTAACTTTTAGCTAGTTGTTTTAAACAATGTTCAAGTTTTTGTTATTTTGTTACTTTTCTTTCTGTAGAAGGAGCACTACTACAACCCCAACTGCTCATTCTGGAACTACTCTGAGAGGAGTATGATGGGCTACTGGTCCACTCAGGGCTGTAAGCTCCTGGACACCAACAAGAGCCACACCACCTGTTCCTGTAGTCACCTGACCAACTTCGCCATCCTCATGGCCCATCGAGGAAATGAGGTGAGTGGCCTTCTGTGGGGTTTTCTCATGTTGTGTGGTTGGACTCTACTGGATGTATGTAATATGTATGTACAGTGGGGAAATTTAGTCAGCCACCAATTGTGCAAGTTCTCTCACTTAAAAAGATGAGAGAGGCCTGTAATTTTCATCATAGGTACACTTCAACTATGACAGACAAAATGAGGGGAAAAAATCACATTGTAGGATTTTTTATGAATTTATTTGCAAATTATGGTGGAAAATAAGTATTTGGTCACATACAAACAAGCAAGATTTCTGGCTCTCACAGACCTGTAACTTCTTCTTTAAGAGGCTCCTCTGTCCTCCACTCGTTACCTGTATTAATGGAACCTGTTTGAACTTGTTATCAGTATAAAAGACACCTGTCCACAACCTCAAACAGTCACACTCCAAACTCCACTATGGCCAAGACCAAAGAGCTGTCAAAGGACACCAGAAACAAAATTGTAGACCTGCACCAGGTTGGGAAGACTGAATCTGCAATAGGTAAGCAGCTTGGTTTGAAGAAATCAACTGTGGGAGCAATTATTAGGAAATGGAAGACATACAAGACCACTGATAATCTTCCTCGATCTGGGGCTCCATGCAAGATCTCACCCCGTGGGGTCAAAATGATCACAAGAACGGTGAGCAAAAATCCCAGAACCACACGGGGACCTAGTGAATGACCTGCAGAGAGCTGGGACCAAAGTAACAAAGCCTACCATCAGTAACACACTACGCCGCCAGGGACTCAAATCCTGCAGTGCCAGACGTGTCCCCCTGCTTAAGCCAGTACATGTTCAGGCCCGTCTGAAGTTTGCTAGAGAGCATTTGGATGATCCAGATGAGGATTGGGAGAATGTCATATGGTCAGATGAAACCAAAATATAACTTTTTGGTAAAAACTCAACTCGTCGTGTTTGGAGGACAAAGAATGCTGAGTTACATCCAAAGAACACCATACCTACTGTGAAGCATGGGGGTGGAAACATCATGCTTTGGGGCTGTTTTTCTGCAAAGGGACCAGGACGACTGATCCGTGTAAAGGAAAGAATGAATGGGGCCATGTATCGTGAGATTTTGAGTGAAAACCTCCTTCCATCAGCAAGGGCATTGAAGATGAAACGTGGCTGGGTCTTTCAGCATGACAATGATCCCAAACACACCGCCGGGCAATGAAGGAGTGGCTTCAGAAGAAGCATTTCAAGGTCCTGGAGTGGCCTAGCCAGTCTCCAGATCTCAACCCCATAGAAAATCTTTGGAGGGAGTTGAAAGTCAGTGTTGCCCAGCAACAGCCCCAAAACATCACTGCTCTAGAGGAGATCTGCATGGAGGAATGGGCCAAAATACCAGCAACAGTGTGTGAAAACCTTGTGAAGACTTACAGAAAACGTTTGACCTCTGTCATTGCCAACAAAGGGTATATAACAAGGTATTGAGATAAACTTTTGTTATTGACCAAATACTTATTTTCCACCATAATTTGCAAATAAATAAATTAAAAATCCTACCATGTGGTTTTCTGGATTTCTTTTTCTCATTTCATCTGTCATAGTTGAAGTGTACCTATGATGAAAATTACAGGCCTCTCTCATCTTTTTAAGTTGGAGAACTTGCACAATTGGTGGCTGACTAAATACTTTTTTGCCCCACTGTATGTATGTTCCCATTTAGGGCACATGGAGAGTGGGTGGTTCTCATTTAAACTCTGAATCCCAAATCAACCCCTAGCTAGCCCCTAACCCCCAAGACACTTGTGTAGATTGTAGATGTGTAAGAAATATGGTGGAATTTCCCCAATACTCTGTAGAATTGTACCCATATTGCGGACACCTATCCGATCCTCTCAGATCTCCGTAAGGAGCTAGGGGTTGATTTGGGATTCAAGGACACTCGTAGTGGCTCTGCCCCAATCCTCCCTCATTGTATGTATTTTATGTACGTAAATATGGCTAGAGTAAGATAGTCAACTCAGAGGCTGATTAGATTTGAGGTTGGGGGTTGAGGGGATGGGGGTTGAGGAGAGGAATGCTGTTAATGAATGTGGAGAGAAACGGAAGGAGGCTGTCACTTACTTTGCCGGGAGTAAAAAGCAAGAGATCGCAGGCATAAGATAGTGAAAGTTAGCTCTGCCATTATTGGAAATAAATTACATTTTACCTATGTTCCGTGACTAATAGCATTCACGCACACGCATATCCTACACGGGGGAAACGTACACGGCAGCCTGGTGTCGTGCTTCTTTATTTTCCATTTCCACTCGATGACGTGAAGTGGGTGAGATCCATTCGCAAGCAAAATGCAATTACAATCCAATTACATGATAAATATCATGTGCTGTGAGCATCTACTCAGTAATAAACGTGGAACATAAGTTTGGGGTGTGTATAATAACATGTCCCGACTCATGAACTCTTCCCACGTCTTCCCCTCGCAAACCCCCGAACCTTAAAACCCTTCACCACAAGGAAAAACCAGAGCCTGTGGTTTAAGCCATCCCTCAGTCACACCAACCCAACTACTCACCTCAACTACAACTCCTCCTGGCCTGCCCTTAATAAAATTTGTCATGTCACGGAACGGATTACCTCATGTTCAGACCACCATCCCTGAGTGATATTCTGTATGGTGAAGGCTTCTGTTTTTGCATATGGTCTTACAGCCTACATGTCCATATTGTAATGTGTTCATTTTCCTGCGTTGTGACACGCACTGTAATCAGCCCTTCGCCCAGCGACGATACAGAGCTTTGTGACAGCTTACTAATGACTTTACATTGACCCAGCACATGTACAAGGATCTGAAGACATGTCATCTGTTTCCTACGGTAGATGTTGAGTGAAATACCTCAGTGAGTCAGGACACCATGTTATGTCAAGGTTCATTGATGGGGACATGAACTCTGTCATGTTTTAGGTTTTCCGGCAGGTTGTTAAGTGTAAACCCTCCCTGTTGTGTTGCTGTGTTTCTCATTGGTTAACTAGATGTTGAGTTAAATCTCTGTATAAATCTCTGCTTATGTCATATTAGCTCCAAGTTATTTGGTTTACTTAAGATTATTTAACGCATACTGATACATGTTGGGAATGGCATTTGTACAAAGTGGCCTGAGCCAGGAAGTTGGCGGCTGTATTGTACTAGATACTGTTGTCTCTGTCTTCCTACTCATTGTATTCCCTGACCATCTGAATAAAATAAAAAGGTGGTCACAGCAAAAAAGCTTTTTGGGTCTAACCCCCCCCCTGTGTTTATGTCATGTTAGGTCCTAGATATCGTCAGGTTCTTTGTTCTAACCCGTCTGTGTCTCTCTGTCCTGTCCACCAGGTGGAGGGGGAGTGTCCATGAGCTGCTGCTGACGGTGATAACGCGGATGGGCATTGCTGTGTCTCTGGTGTGTCTGGCCATCAGCCTGTTCACCTTCTGCTTCTTCAGGGGCCTTCAGAGCGACCGCAACACCATCCACAAGAACCTCTGCCTCAACCTCTTTATCGCCGAGCTCGTCTTCCTCGTGGGCATCAACATGACTGAACCCAAAGTAAGGAGTATGGGCCCCCCTCGAGTATCAGAGTGGGCTTAGATGCAAAATTATTTTGTTCCCAGGGGAATATGCTCCAGTTATCTATTCCTACTCTTCCATTGACTCAATGCAGTTTCAATGCCACTGTCCTTTTAGCTCTGTGTGTGTAACCTCTAAATGTGTCCCTCTCCCAGCTGGTGTGCTCCATCATCGCGGGCGTTCTTCATTTCTTCTTTCTGGCTGCGTTTGCCTGGATGTGCCTGGAGGGTGTGCAGCTCTACCTCATGCTGGTTGAGGTGTTTGAAAGCGAGTTCTCCCGCAGGAAGTACTATTACGTCTCCGGATACCTCTTTCCCGCCGTGGTGGTGGGAATCTCGGCCGCCATCGACTACCGCAGCTACGGGACACAGAAGGCGTAAGTAACACTAGATGTCATCTTTAAGCAGGGTCTTTGTGAACTTGCTTGACTCAGAATTCAGCCGTTTATAATATGTTTAGGCTAGGGCTGTCAAACGCTAAAAACATTTTATTGAGTTAATCGCAGGATTTGCTGTGATTAATCGTAAATTCAGAATTTGCTCAAATTGAGCTCTAATTTAAAAACATTTTATACAAATGCATTACAAGATATTGACATCTTGATATAAAAAAAAAAGATTTTTTTTTTTACAAATAGTTAGCTTGAGTAAACTGATTTACTCTGACAGCCCTATTTTACGCACATCCAGTAACCTTCATGTGCAGGGTACGAAAAGTTGAGTCAGAAGAAGACCTTGGGGTGGAAACGGTACACAATAAAACTGTGGGAGCATTCAACAGTATCTATCTTCCTTTCTTTGTGCAGAGAGCATCAGGTCTCCCAGGCCAGCCAGCTCCATATCAAGACTCCTTTTCTTCCCCACAGTGCTAATGAGAGCTACATCACAGGCCCTAGTCTCCCTCTCCCTCTGCCTCCTGGCAAATTTATACCCTGTCAGAGAGGAAAGAGAAAAGCTGTGAGCAAAACCACTACATTAATGAATTCTCTGGCTGGTTGGTTGTGCTGGTCTGGTATTTTCTCTGAGCTTTTTTTCTCTCTTGCCTTTGCGTCTTCAAACTTTTATTCTTCAGTGGCCTTTATCCAAGAAACAAGCCTTGTGATTTGTCGTAAGCCTTCCTTAAATTGGCTGTTTTTTAAATTTTGTGGCTGTAGTGCAACAGTCCCTGAATTTTAATTAACATATTCTCTGATAATACTTACAGTAGCTTCAGCACAACAAATCTTGTTGGAACTATTTCTGACCACGTTTTGACTGTTCAGAGTCTAATGTATAGCCAGACTGCTCTCTCAAGTGTAGACATTGGTAGCCTCTGAAGTCGTGAATGCAATACCAGTGCTGTTGTATGGCTCGCAGCCAGAATGTGTTCAAGGTCAGGTTCTCTCTCTTCTTTGGTCAAGAAGGTAAATAAATCACTATTCTATTGCTGTAGAAGCTATATAATCATGCCATCTATCTAGTCAAGAAACCAGGCTGGTTAGTGATCAGTAGGATACAACGTAACAACTGCTGCTGTGTTCTTAGAATGTAATTGCAGAGATGTTACAGTCACAGGGGGAGAGCCAGAATAGCTCATTTGCTCTTGAGGGATGGCTATCACCTGATCACATGACCATGTTCCATTGCAGCTGCTGGCTGAGGGTGGATAACCACTTCATTTGGAGCTTCATAGGACCTGTCACCTTCATTATCATGGTAAGTCACGCTATACTGTGCGCGTGTGTCGGAATGTAAATCCGGTTTGTGTGTATATTCCATACAGTATGCCTGCATCTCTGTCTTAATATGTCTGTCTATCCAAAAATAAATGTTTTCCCCAAAGAAATGTGAAGTGGGACAAAATACATGGAAATCGTACTTTTTTTTTCTTTCTCTCGTCTGGTCACTTAGCTCTTGCTTTCGCTGATCAATTTGCATGAAAGGAAAGTGGTCCATTATATCTGACATGAGGACATCAGCCGTCATTCAGCTGTGAAATCCTATGAAATCAGTCTAGTCAAGTGAGCAGCGGTCAACAGCTTAGCAGTTTTTTTGGTGGAAAGAGTTGCGCATTGTGGCAGAATTCCTCCCTTTCACACACTCAGTCGAGGACGAGGAGGAGGATAAGAGACAATCTCAGGCATGAAGGTCATTTGCTCAGTTAGACAAAGAGGGGGGTTGAGGGAGATGGGGAGAGACGGATGAACATGGAAGTAATGAGTGGGTGGGCCAGACAGCCATTACCCACAACCCCCTGGCCCTGCCGAGGATCATGACGCATCTGCAGCCAATCCCGTTCCACGGACATCTCCGTCTTCACCTCTTAATATTTCATGCAGGCTGCATGGAGTTCACACACACACACACACACACACACACACACACACACACACACACACACATTTGTATTATTCACACAGAAGACACATGTTTAAATGTGTACATACTGTGTTTATACAGCACATATCGTGCATAGATACCCAAGAAAAAGTGCGTTCTGGTTTCGGTGGTGTGTTTTGAGGAGGTGAGAGGGTCTGTAAATAGTGGGATGCTGGGGGGAATTAAGGACATGTACAGTTCGGTGCCTCCCTGCCTGCCTCTATGCCTGCCTACCTACCTGCCTGCCTGTCTCATCAGATCTGTGTCGACACTGGTGGCTGTGTTAAATGCATCTCCAACCACTGGACTCATGCAGACCTAAATCGGCCCTAGTGGCTAGGAGACAAAACTCCACATCACTCTAATCTCTGATCTAAAACCCCTTATTTGTATTTTCTCCTCTCCCTCTATCACTCTCTCTGTCTCTGCCCTCTTTCTGTCTTTCTTCCCACGTTATTGGTTTATTTATTTCCCTTTATTTATTTTAAAGGGAAGTACATAGCTACGGCTCTACTGGTCTGGTGTATTCATGTTTTAGAGTGAACAGCTTTCATAAAATTCAGCCCACAAATATATAGTATTTAATTAACTTGGGACCGTATCTCTGCTAGAACAGTATTGCCTTGTGTTCTTGCAAACCCAAGAAGTTTTGGTCATTTATTTTCTTTCATAAAGATCAGGTTTCCGAATAAATAGGCTGGGGGGGCAGATTATGGTGAAGATTTTAATAACTTAAAATGCAAGTATAAAAATAATATATAATATTTAGTGAATATTTACTGAAAAGTAGTTTTTGGTGAGGTTTTAATGTGGTAGTGACTGAGCCAAATTGAAGCATCCCCCCTTCCCCGTGCTTACAGAAAAAACATCCTGAAGTCATGGAAACCTTTCTTAATGTATAGCTTAGAATATGGAGATGTTTTTCCTGGCTCTACACGTTTGTTTAAAAAATATGGCGCTCTGGTCTGTCTTTTCCACTCTCTCTCTGTTCTGTTCAGGCCGTATTGGATTTACATTCTCGCTCTCTCTCTCGATGAGGTATAACACTGCGTTTGGCACCAGCCTGCTTGGCTAAGTAAGGCCTGAGGTTGTGCGTTGCATCAGCCATAGGAGTGGGAAGGGGCTTCCAAGGCACTTAATCGTAGCCAGTGTTAGTGGAGTTGGAGGCCAAAGCTAAGCTACAACCTCACTATTCTCACTTTTGGCAAGCAGTCTGTTTTACCATTTGCACTGAATCTTGAAAGTTTCATATCCCTCTTGGTAAGACATACTAATGTTGATGCTTGCGATTGTGCCAAAATCACTACAGGTTAAGCATAATTACCATGTATGATCTCAGAAAGGTCACTAAAACATGCAGGTGACATGCTGCTGGTTACATTTAGCAGAGGTTGTCCTGTTTCTGTGTGCAAATCACCCTTTTTGTGGTTTAAGTTGCCACGAAATGTAGGCGACATGCATTGCTGCTCATACCATGAAATGAATGCCATGCTCCAGTGTGATGTGTTATGCTTGCTGTGCCTTTGTTTTGACAGCTCAATCTCATCATCCTGATGGTGACCATGTACAAGATGGTGAAGCACTCCACTTCCATGAAACCCGACTCGACCCGGCTGGGCGGTATCAGGTGAGAGGGGGGTCTCTGGAGGTGATGTGAAAGCTGGTATTACTGGTTTTGTCAGCTCAGTTTTAAGTGAGAAAACAAAGCGTTGTGTGCTGTCCTATTCCCAGCCATGACCTTGCTTGTGCAATATTAAAGGGTGAATTTGGTGTATTTGACCTTAGAATTACATCTCAATAACCCATAACTGGAGTGGACAAATATATTTATTTCAGATTCTATCCTCATGTGTTGCCTTTTTAGTTGGTGTTTATGAGGGCAGTGTTTGCGCTATGCAGGGTTTATATTGCCTCTTTTATTTATTCATAACTGCATCCCTGACCTCTTGTATTAGTTGCTCCTGTGTTGGCATCATTTTCAGGTTCCTCTGGAACCCTAGCTCAAATATATATGATTTAAGGACTGGAGATGTGCCCACATCTTTATTCAACCATCCAGTCAATCCAGCAGATTGGATAAAAGAAAAGTCCCTAGCCAGTTTCTGTCCTAACATACTTGTCAAACAATAACTCTGAGACAGAATGACATGTGCCGTTCCTGTGTTGTAATTGGACTTTTTGTAATAAAATATTTTTTTATTTATTTCGTTTTCCGGCTTTTAGTACCATCAAAATTGTTTAATTGACCTCTGAACCATGCTATCCTGGTTAAGAATGTAATTTAAAGAGAGCCTGCTTCCAAAGATAGTGGCTAATTCAAACAAATAATTTATTCAATGGACCCAAAACTCATTAACTGTCATTAATTGGAGTACACCTCTAATCGACCACTTATTTACTCCTGCAAAGTTGGATTTGATAACTTTCCACGAGACTTTGAAATGATCAGTTAGTTTACTTTTAACAAGCATAAGGAGCCAGCGTACCCACGCACAAAATACCATCAAATAATAAAAAAACGTACACAATGAGACAAAAGCACAACTACTCTGTAGCATCTCTCTCTTTAGGTTTGTATTCTCTTCTATCCTTGGATTTTCTCTGAAACTCAAAGACGTGGCACAATGGTCTCCTCTTTTCTCTTTCTTGTCCAGGGTTGCTCACTCTTTTTCTCCTGTGCATAAATGGCTCCCCTTTGCCAGCCGTCACCAGAGGGAACTTACCATTGGTGATCTGATTTCCTCTAGGCTTTCCTGGATCTCCTGTGAGAAACCTGCTGTGTTTGCCATTTCTGTTTATCCAGCCAACCCTGAGGAAGGCCAAGGAAACATAGTTAGTTAGACTCTGTCAGAGACTCTGTGGAAGTTCTCATTCCAAATCTATGTATCAGCTTTTATGAGTTGTACTGTACTGTATATACTGTATAACATGTCCATATGGAGAAATAGAGAGGGATAATAACACAGCCTCCTTCTTTCCCCACAGAACAAATCCGTAGGAACCAACTAGAGAGAAACTTCAAATCAATGAAAGATGAAATCAGGGCAGTTACCCAGTTTATTATTAATGATTGTGAACAATGTTGGGTGTGTGTGTGTGTGTTTCAGATCCTGGGTGCTTGGAGCGTTTGCCCTGCTCTTTCTTCTGGGTCTGACCTGGTCGTTTGGCCTGTTCTTCCTCAATGAATCCTCCGTGGTCATGGCGTACCTCTTCACCATCTTCAACACTCTGCAAGGGATGTTCATCTTTATCTTCCACTGCCTCCTCCAGAAAAAGGTAAGGATTTAATTCATATGACATATATGAAGATAATGCTACAAAATTTTGTACATCAATGTTTGAATAAGTTTTCCTCACCAGAGGTGGGAAATAACCTTTTTTTATGTCTAGTTTCCCAAAGAAATAAGATAACAGAAGGTGTGTACTTAAGTTCAATGCAAAATATATACTTTTCAGTCCACTGTCTGCTGTCACTTGACATTTAAGACCATCTCTGATAGAAGTAACACGTCTGTGTCATATTTGTCCCCGTGCAAAATCCCCCTCCTTATGGTATTTGAATGTGTCATCGTGGTAGATGTGATAGGGCTATCTCCAAAGACACCATTTGAACTGCTGCTGTCGGCTAGGTGGCATTTGATAAATATATTTATTTTGTGGCTTTTTGTTACAGTATAGAGGCAGCTTCCTCTCTTTTTCTCTCTGGAGGACCCTGCACTGTTGCGGTGTCTCTGAGTTCACTGTGTCTCTGTTGCTCTGCCCTGATCTTGTGCCCGCTGCAGGTCCGTAAAGAGTACAGCAAATGCTTCCGTCAGTCCCAGTGCTGCGGAGGTCTGCCTTCTGAAGGGTCCCACAGCTCGGCCAAGACAACCACGTCCCGATCCACCGCACGCTACTCCTCCGCCACACAGGTACAGTACATACTAGGTACAGTACAGCAGCGGGAAGTTGGATTATATATATACCTTTTTTTCTGTCCTTTCTTTCTTTTGAGAGGGAAAGGAAAGTTCTTTTCCTACCTTCTCCTGTTGCATGCTAGCACGTCGAGGAGCAGCATGAACACTGGAATAAACTTTCTCTCAACCCTTTCTTTCTATTGAGAGCAGTACTGTAGTATACTTCAGTATAGCTTTATAGTCCCAGGGGGAAATTGGTTTGCGGCATAGAAGGGAAAGGCTTTTTTCTCTTCTGTTGCATGCTAACATAGAGGGGAGAGTGTTAGTGTTGAGTTAAAGGTGGACATTCCAATACCCTTGTGTGAAATAGCCTTCCTTTCTTTCCCCTGAGAGTGTAAGGGAGCGCCTTACGCCTTGTTGTCCTGTTGCATGCTAGCATGTAGAGGTAACACAGAAGGACATCAGTGTTGAAGGTCATTCCAATACACTGTGGCTGCGTCTGAAATGGCACTCTATTCCCTTTTCCTTTTTTTTAAGTGAATAGTGTGTCATTTCGGATGCATCCATTTTGTTTCCTGCGTCAGTCTTGGAAGTGGTTCTTGTAATCCATTGTGTTTGCCTGCTGCCTCCACAGAGTTATGCTCTTTTTCTTGTGCTCTTTTTCTGTTGCATGTAAAGGGAACTGACATCGGCGTTAAAAGTTATTCTAATACAATGTGTGTGTTGCTTACCTCCTCCACAGAGTCGTATCAGGAGGATGTGGAACGACACGGTGAGGAAGCAGTCCGAATCCTCCTTCATCTCCGGAGACATCAACAGCACCTCCACCCTGAACCAAGGTAAGACACCGTCCCCTCGGTCCACACTGTCTCTATTTACACATGCTGTATTCTCTCTGTTATGTGGCCTTGAATAGACAACAAGTGCCTGAATAAATCTGGCAGATGCAGATTTAATTTGTATGTATTTAACTTTTATTTAACCAATCAATGATGGATGATGCTCTACATTCAAAGAGGCAGCTTTTTGATAAACTGATAAATGTTTACTCAATATGGTCTAGTGCTTGTGTCAGTCCTGATTCAAATAAACCATGAATAACAAATTAAATAAATTATTTTGAGCAACGAGTAAATAAATACACGCTAGAAATGTTTTTAAATGAGTCAAAGTTCACTTCAACATGTCTTTTGATGGTCGACCTGCACAACTGCTACTTGTTGGATGGGAGAAGTGTTATGTAGCTATTTAGTCTGGCTTCAAGTGTTAGTGATGAGAAGCTGGTGTCTCTGCTTGTGTGTTCAACTCTGGGAGACCCTGGCTGGCTACAGGAACTGGCTGGTTACACTGACTCATCCTCACCCTGACCTGATCCTGCTGATTTTCAGCCATGAGAGGGGGGGAGACGGGATAAGGAGAAATACAGAGAAAAAGCTTGGGAGAGACGGGGGAGGGAGAGAGAGAGACAGGGGGGAGAGGTCACAGTAGGGTTTAACACTACACAGCTCCGTTTTTATCAGTGTCTGCCATCAGCATTAAGATAACTCCTAATCGCTCCTGATAAGAGAGGAGATATAAGAGATTTGTTTTCAGTGACTGGACATTGCTATTAAATATTATACTTTTATACAACGCATGGGTCTAATCCTGAATGCTGATTGGTTAAAACTGCATTCCAGCCAGTGTCTATACTTATGTGTTATGTATACTATATACATTTTGGAGCACAGTGATGTCAATAGATACCGATGTGTAGTCAGTCCCCACATCATCAGTGTGATTGTATTGACTATATTATGTCTGCTGACTGCAGAGTGGATACTTACAATTACTTGTTTTATATGGCTACTGTAATCATACTGAATATTTTGACCATGAATGGCTAATCATACTGAATAATTTGACTCACACTTTATAACCTACTGTTGTGTTTATTTATTAATCAAATATTTGTTTAACAGAGAAAGTATTTGGCAATGTTGTAAGTATTGTACTGGAGTTTTTGGCCGTATCTGGTGGTAAAGCAAGTGGCTTTGTTTACAACAGACGACCGACGCACTTGTTGCGGATGATATTTATTGCTTGCTGTTCTGTGAAATTAAGTCTGGAGAATGCAGTGTGTAGACATTATTTAAACATCAACTACTCAACTAACCAGCACGTTGTATTTACTGAAGAAACACACTGCTGAAACAGTATACACACGTCCCTCTTTCCTCTGGTCTCTTTTGCTATCTTCTCTTTTTTCTCTTCTTTACTCTCCTGCCTCATCTTTCTATAATAATATTATGATAATATATAAAATATAATAGCCTTCCTCCTCCCTTGCTCACTCACATCTTCTCTCTCTCTCTCTCTCTCTCTCTCTCTCTCTCTCTCTCTCTCTCTCTCTCTCTCTCTCTCTGTGTTTCTTGCAGGATTGACTGACAACTGCCTCCTAAGTAACCCTCTCTTTTTCTCCTCTCTTCCTCACTCTCCTGCCTCGTCTTTCTTTCCTCCCTCACTCGTTCCTTTCCCTCACAGGGATGACTGGCAACTACCTCCTAACTAACCCTCTGCTCCGAGCCCACGACCCTAACAACCCCTATAACAACCTGCTGGCTGAGACGGTGGTGTGCAACACCCCCTTCCCTCCAGCCTTTCACTCACCAGGTGCATGGTGACCTCTAACCTTTCTATGTAGATCTGTGTTTGTGTCTGAAATGGCACCATGTTCCCTATGTAGTGCATTACCTTAACAAATTTGACTCGATTAGTGCACTATATAGGGAATAGGGTGCCAAAACATTTGTTTTGTTTTCGTGTGTGTTTGAAACTAACTGAAACAGCGGTACTTTGTGGGGTTGTGGGCCCCTACACAGCATGAATTGTTGAGAAGCCTTAGTCTATGTTTTAGAGTTGTCCTTTCTTCTCTCTCGCTCTCTCTCTCTCTCTCGCTCTCTCTCTCTCTCTCATTACCACTTATCTTTATTTAATCTTTATTTAGCTAGTATGCAAGCTGTGCCTTATAACACAGCATGAGATATGGTTGAGAATGGTCAATGCTATCTTATCTAGACTACTCCAACATTAATTTATAGGATATCGAGATGAGTTTATTCAGAGTTATATTATATCCTATTATTTACCATTCTCCTCCTTCGCCCTTCGATGATAGCTTTTGGAGCAGGTTCAATAGCATTCTTTATTTATTTCTTGACTACAAACCCGAATCCCCATTTTTTTGAATGCTGTCATTGTCTCTGTAGCGTGACCCAGATACCCTCTCTGTCAGACTAAAGGAGGAAGCCAAGGCAAAGGAACAAAAAAACACGGGAGCACATGACGCAATGCAGGCAGAATTATACCCCTCAGATATGCAGAGGCATTTGATGATGAAAGAGGAGCGGATGGAAGGAAAGGAGGCAGCACCAGGATGAATGTGTGGAGGGAGGGAAGGGGGGAAGAAGGATACAGGAGAATATACAGAAACTGCAGTCGCTCTCTCTGATTTGGCAGGTCGCCAAGTTCGCTCGCTTCACAATGAGAACACTGAGAACACTTTTAAGTCACATTTTCTGCCTTTTTTCCCCTGGATGAGGTTGGAAAGAGTTTGGAACCTAACAAACCGATTGTCACAAAAATCACACATTTCATGATATCATTATGATTTAATTACAATCATGATACCAATGAAATAGGGTAATTACAGTATAAGCTAACTTATTCTAGTTGAGCGGTGGTGGTGAATGAAGTGACGGTCTAATTAACAGTTTATTGTATGCGTCAGTGTCATCATCCCTTAACCTGCCGAGACACATCATCAGTCAGTCAGTCCTCCCTACAGGCAGATTAGTCATGTGGAAATACATGTGAGACACACAGCCATGAGGCAGATACCCCACATACTTGCATCCTCAAACATTACAGGAACTATCGTTGGCGACTCACAGTTGAAGAACATGAAAGCACTCAAACATTATTAATAACTAATTGAAGAACATGAAAAGTTGAAGAATTTACCTAATAGATGTTGACTGGTTTGGGTGTAACTCCCTAACAGACAGATGTCAAGTAGTGTTATGTGATGATGAATCACCCAAGTGTAAAGTATTGAAGAGGCTCAAGTTGAAAGATGAGATCGTTATAGATGAGCCTCCCCATCCTGAAGGTAATACAGTGCAGATGTTAATTTGATGCAGTAACGGTAAAGAGAACATCTTGGGCAAATCTCAGCTGGAATCTTTCCCAGAATGCAGCTGTCAGGCTCCGGCTGTGTCCAGTTAAATTTTGTTCACATCACTTACCCCCCTTGCTGTAGACAATACACAGCAAATTGGCCAGTGTTGATTGTTCTGTGTACCATGTCTAGTGTTGATTCAGGAGTTAAAGAGCAACTGCCCCTAAAAACCGACTTCTCATTCAGAAAACAGGCTGTGTCATCAATAGTCAGAAACATTTATTATATTGTCAAAATTGACTACAAAGTTCCAATAGGATACATTTTGGTCATAAAGTTAATCTAGTCCAAAACAGAGTTTTGTGAGACTTGTAATCGGGACTTTAGCACAATGTAAATGAAGGTTGGGTTTGTTTCAATCTTGCCCACAGCTGACAGGACAAGTAATCATCAGTTCGTAGTGAAGCAGCACACGACCCTATTTAACTGCCTGTGGTAAATTTGGGTTGACTTTGGATATTCCTATGGGGCTAGTTAGGGACCGTCAGTAAATTACACAATGTACATGGGACAATATGTTAAAATTCCAATAGCTCCAAAGTTCAATGACTTAAACCCCTCAAACCAACTATAAATTGTAGAAATAGGCTATCCAAAGTGAAACCATTGATTGATTCATCTTGTGCTACACAAAGATAAATTATATTTTCTTAACTAATCCAATCAGTTGGTAAGATTTAATGCACCATTTACTGAAATGGCTGTTCCAGTTTAAATGGTAGTATTTTCTGTCAAGTTTCCTAACCCTGACAGTCATTCTGAATGCAAGTTGAGGTGAATAAAAATTCTAACTGTTGTGTATCCTAACTGGATTCCAATAAGAATTACACATCACAGCATAATGTGACTTGCAGTCCTGATGTTGCCTGTAAACCAGTAGTTTCCTAACACCACAGTGTTAGGGTAAAACTAGGCCATACAGAATGTAAAGAATTGTCATAAAGTTGAATTGTAAAAACATTCACCTAGGTGAAAGCCACATTCCTTTAAAAGGAAAGTATTCAACAACCATGTCACTAACAAATACAGTCATGGGGGATAACTCTACAATTCACTCAAAAAGGCACCATGGGAAATATGCAAATTAGGCTTTACACAAGGGCTCATCAACTGAATTCACCCAGGGGCCAATTTTTTCTTGAGCGTATGGTCAGGGTACCAAAACATAATTACAGATCATTTGTAGAATGCAAATTGACCGTAAGAAGCTCAAACATATATCATATTTGACTAAAACATAGTAATTTCAAACCTTGCTTACATTTGTATATGATCACATATATCTCTCTATAATGCCAGGGAATACTTTGGAACAGATGTCCAAAATTTGCTTTACAGTCTTTTATGTCCAACAATAAACATTTAAATGTGGGGGGCCAAATAAGGCCGCCAGTTGGGGAACCCTGATTTATACCATATTCACCCAAAATGACTTACTGTAACAGTGTTTTTGTTTAACACTAATGGGAGTTAATTCTATTCACTGTGTTAATTCTCGTTTACATTTTAATAACACTGGCAAGTGTGTTGCATTAACACTCAAAATGTAACACTCTAATCAAAGTACCTTTTACACTCTGTAGAGTGGGACCATATATACTCTAAGATAGTGCTAAAATTAACTCCTTTAAGTGTTGATTTAAAACTGCCAAATTTACTGTGTACCTGTCTGCATTACAATGACTGCCCATACATAAACAAATGCAAAACCTGCAATGGGGCTTTTCACGCTATTTACACATTTTTCCATGTTCTCCCTTTCTTTGCCCTCACACTTCTCGCCCATCCCTTCCTCTGTGTTCCCTCCTTTCACTCTTTTTCAAAATTCTTTGATGTCTGTTTTCACACTCTTTTCTCTCTACCAAAGAGAGAAAGAGATGCTCCTCATCTCCACGGCAGTGTGTGTCACAGCCCAGCTCCAATTGTATTCCTCCATCTCCCAGTCAGGTCTATTCAGACTCATTTAACTGAAATCTAAAACTTCAATCTCCCCCTTTTTGCGGGGCTTGAATCAAAGCAGTAACTAATCGGCAAAATACATCTTTGCCTTTTTTTCATCCTCTTCCTTCGCTCATTTAGGCTCATCCTCCTATTCCCCCTCTTCTTCATCTTCTGCCGACTTTCTTCTAGCCAGTCTTTGGTCTTCACAAGAGGTTATCAATGTGATCTATTGTGTACAAAGTATTTCTTTCCCATCTGGGAGAAGTAGATAGATAGAAACCTGTTAAATCAAATCATCCCTCAATCACATTCTAAGCAGAGAGAGAAAGTAATGATATGATAGTGTACCTGCCATTTTAGACTTTAAAAGGCTGTGATTGCTTGCTGCTGAAACCCCTCCACCTGCCAAGTCCTGGATTCAGTTGTTCACAGGATTTGTTCTCTATAGCTTTCTCAAACGTTTTCAAATTATTTCAAATTAATCTGTAAATGAGAGTTGTACTTAAATAAATCAGTCACTTTTTGACGCGACCCAAATCTGAGACAGACCGACTGAATCCAGGCCTGATTTTTGAAGCCTCCTCCTCGTTTCTCTTTTGGGTTATTTCAAGTAATTTTCATTTTTTATAAGCCGCAATAAAAAAAGCATATGTTTTACTTTTTTTTGCATATCAGCAGTTCTTAGGCAAGATAGCCTGAGCAGACACACTTGATGTGAGTGGTGGTAAAGTGAGTCTTTGCACCGTGCCTGTGTGTCGTGGTGGTGTGGGGGGGCTGTGCTTGTGTGGCTCCAGTGGTGAACGAGATGGCCGTATGTCTTTGTTCAGCATTACTCCTTCTTTATTTCTTTTTTTAAGGGTGGAATGAATGTTTATTCATTGTCACTTTTTTACCTCCACCTCCCCCACAGCTTTTTTTCCTCTCATAACTTCTGTGTTATGTTGATCTTGCTATGTCGTTGTTACCTGGCTAGCTACATTATCTGTGTTTTGTTGCTGGATGTGTAATGTTCCTTTTTTGGTTTTTCCTTTCTCATTTGTGAAATATTGTTCAGGATATCTTCTGTATTGTTTATGATGTTCAGACATGATTATGCTAAATGGAGACACATGATAGAAAACTACAATTAAAGAGATTCAAATTTGAAGTGCAGTAAGCGTCAAAGTATTGGGTAAGTGACAATAATGCATGGTAAATAATGTGTTGTGTCATTTTGAAGTCACTTTTATTGTAAATAAGAATAGAATGTTTTTCTCAAGTTGTCTATATTAATGTGGATGCTACCATGATTACGGATAGTCCTGAATGAATTGTGAATAATGGTGAGAAGGTTAGACGCACAAATATCATACCCCCAAGAAATGCAAACCTCTCACCATTACATTAACAGGGGAGGTTAGCATTTTGGGGGGGGGGGTTAAGATATTTATGCCTCTGTAACTTTCTCACTCATCATCATTATTCATGATTCATTCAGGATTATCTGTAATCATGGTAGCATCCACATTAATGTAGAAGTGTTTAGAAACATTTTATATTCTTATTTACAATAAAAGTGACTCCAAAATGACACAATACATTATTTACCATCAATTTCTATTTGGCACAAAATAATCTGACACAACCAAAACAAACAGGAAATGCATCCAACAAGTTTGTAGAGTCACAAGCTTGATGTAGTCATAGAGTGCTAGGAATATGGAACCAAATACTAAACTTTTGACCACTTTTATACACATAAGTGAATTTGTCCCAATACTTTTGGTCCCCTAAAATGGGGGGACTATGTACAACAAGTGCTGTAATTTCTAAACGGTTCGCCTGATATGAATGAAAATACCCTTAAATTAAAGCTGTCAGTCTGCACTTTAACAACATAGTCATTGTATCATTTTAAATTCAAACGTTCTGGAGTACAGTAAATTATGTCACTGTCCCAATACTTTTGGAACTCACTGTACTTGAACCTCTTTAATTGTACATTTTATGAATATATAAATATTATACAAATCAATGTAAAATATCCAGATAGCAAAGGTTGCAAACACTTAACAGTGAGGTGTCCTGAGCAGTATCAAACTGTATTGTCTTGAGTTGTGATTTGATATTGATTCTTAACTTTAAAACAGTGATATCTAATCCAGGTATTGTGCTTCTCGTTGCAGGGCAGCATTCTCTGACCCACAGCAGGGACATCAGTGCCATGGACACCCTACCCCCTCAACGGAAACTTTAACAACAGCTACTCCCTGCGGGACCAGGAAGACGACCAGGAAGACGACTATGAGGACATTGTGGGCGTGGTTGGGGGCGTGGTCCACGGCCCGGGGGACCTGGGGGGCCTCAGCCTGGATGACGCCGCCTTCGAGAAGATGATCATCTCTGAGCTGGTGCACAACAACCTGAGGCCCCGCGGGGCCCCCAAGGGCCACAACCCCCATAGGGATAGCAGAGACAGGGACCAGGCCCCTCTCCAGACCAGGGTGACTGTGGACAGGGATAGGGGTTGTGGGGGTGGAAGCGGCAGCGAAGATGATGCCATAGTGGTGGACCACGCTGAGGCTTCGTCCCCCCCAGAGAGGTAGTATAGTTGGGGTAGTAGGTGGAGGTCACCCCACCCTAGAGTTGCTGCTGCATCCCCACCATAAGGAGGCGTTAGAGGCCCCACTCCTGCCCCAGAGGACTCACTCCCTGCTCTACAGTGCCCACAAGGCCCCCAGGAGGGCTGTGGAGGGCCCTGGGTGCCACGGCTCAGAGACAGTGGGGGCAACAGGGGACAGGGATTCACAGTCACCCAACAACAACAGGGACTCCCCTATACACCAGCATGCCCAACTTGAGAGACTCTCCCTCAGCCTCCCCCTCAGCCTCAGCCTCACCCTACCCCCCCGATGAAGATGATGACCTGTCACCTTCCCCCAGGAGCGAGGAGGAGGACCTGTACCATAAAAGTATGCCTGAGCTGGGCGACGGGCCCCAGCCCCTTTCCTACTACCACATAAACCGGGGCACCAGCAATGGGTGCATCGTACCCCCCAGCGCTGAGGACTGTGTACCCGAGGGAGAGGGCCCCCCGGGACGGACAGATGCAGCTCATTACCAGCCTCTGAGCAGATGGATGGAGGAAGGAGAGGAAGCACTTCTCTGGTGTTTTTGCACAGGATTGAACATATGTATGTGTGTGGGCTTTGGTTGATGTCAAGACTATTGCCAGCCCTCATCGGTGCTCCCATTCCTCCATCTCTGCACTCATAATGACCCAGCAGAGCAGGAAGTGAAATGTTTGTGGGTGGTAGGGAGGAAGGAGATGGATTACTTTTTCACACATAAACTCGGTCACACACACAAATATCCTCTGAAACCGTCTGTCTGTCTGTGGACTTGAACTGCTCTGCTGTGGGACTACAGAGAGGTAAATGCACAGACCACTACAAGTGTCAGAGAGAAGTCTGTCTGGCGCCATTCCTGTCCAGCCTGCATTTGTATTATATTGAAGAAGAAAAAAAAACATGGTTTAGAACTCCAGGTTCAGAACTTTTGGAACACTGGTGAAGTGTTCCTGGAGGGGATTCCAGAATGAATGAGGATGAGTATCTGTTGGGTCCTGGACTCTAGAACGTTCTAGAGTCATTCCACTAAATAGTGAGGACTGTCAAACAAAGAACCACTAATTCAGACTCAGGCCTTATATTTTCTCTATTGCACATTTAACTGTTGTCAGAGTAATAGCTAAAGAAAATATATTTTGCTGTACCACAAGTGTAAAAAAATAAATATGAAAAAATGTTATGGCAACCAATTATACAACATTTCAATGTTGAGAAGATTATTCTCAAAGCAGGTTGCTCAAATGTGTTTTTTCCTCTCACTTGACTCATTGTGGTATGTTTGAACATAAAAAATCAAATAAAAAAAATCATTTTTTAAAAATCCCATAAGAAACCATACTCACATCTTCACTTGTGAAGTGCTTTTTGCTTTCATGAATTAAGAGTTTTGCCAGTAATATTTTGTGTTAACACCATGCCAAGCACAGATTTGGCGTGAATTTGGTCGTTGTGTAATTTATTTTACTTGAAAGAAATTGTCAGGTTTCAAAAATATGTGTCAACGCGATATTTCAAGTTTTACAAGCATATTTCAGCCTTTGACACTAATTAATTTATTAACAGTTATTGAAAATTTGAAGAAGTAAAATGGTTGGGAAGTGTGACTTGTTTCAGCACTGTTTAGGTTCATATCATTTATTTTGTAAGATCCCAATTGTCAGCTTATATAAAAATTCAACTCTTGTTTGATATCAAATAAATGTGAGACTTTTTCTTGTTTGCAAATGTCTGACTATTCTTTCTTTCAAGTCCAGACATGGCTCATGATGATGATAATTGTAAGCTTCTGTTTAGACCTGTAGCCACGGAGAGAAATGGCAAAGGGAGAGTTATCAGATTTATCCTGCTCAATAACTTTCATTGAAATATTATTGCCTAGTAAGGTCTTGCAGCAAGTAGGTAAGTCCTGGTTCAAACTGGCCACCCAGTTGTTGTTAGTAGACGACGTACGTCTGCTCAGTTCAGCATGTAACTGTGACACACTTCATTAGACCATGTGAGATGCCAATTCTCTGTCAGACTTTGGAGGGAGGGAGGGAGGGGGAGGGAGGGAGAGAGAGGGAGGGAGAGAGAGGGAGAGAGAGAGAGAGCAAAGCGGGGCCCGAGGCCAAGGCAGAGCAGAGTTGAGCTGCTAAGTCCACCATGGCTCCCTGCCGCGGTGTTTGAATGTCAGCCTCTGCGTTTACATAGAGCCATCCAGATCCAACAGGCCCGGGGCCGGGAGACATTGAACAGGTCTGTTATATTATATGGAAACTTGGCTTCATGTTCAATTATAAATCAGATGAAATGCAAAGCTGATGACCAGGACCCATGCATACAGTAGTACAGTCAGGCTCTCTCGGACACGCAGTTCATTTGGACCATGTCTTGTCTGTAGAGGCAGCTTTATCGTAAACCGTTAAATCCGAGTGGCACACAATCAAATCCCCCTTTCTGACACCAACAACAACACAACAGGGTACAAGACGTGACGGTGTCATTTTTGTGTCTGAATCCCCCATCTATCTGTGTGTTCCTAGCTCTGGCAAAATAATGATGAATGAAAAATCTGTGCCTCCCTTCTCTCGCAAGGCTTTAGGGGTGTTTTTTTTGCATATATATTGGTTCATTATCTCTAAGTAATCTGTCTGATAAATTAGCTTTCTCACCTTATCACCTTCAAGGCAAGTGCTTTGTAATATCAACCAATATACTGGTGATCATGTTCTTTTCCCATGTTGAGTGGGAGGAAGGCTTTTGAGGGGAGCATGGGTAATGCAGTAATATACACTTATGCACGAGGGGGAGGGGTAGGGAGCAGCTCCATTTTCTATTGGGACACAGTCACATGCCATTGACGAAAGAACAAGGACCCTCAATGATGTCACAGTTCACACTCATAGCCATCAATCTTTCCAGCTTTCCAACCGGGTATTACCTTGGATCAGTGATGACACACTATTCGTGATGCAAATGAGAAGTTGTCGAAGTTTGGTAGAGATGAAAGAACTTGACTAATCAACCCATCTTTAATCTATAATCAGACAATCCTGGAGCTTAGTTTCCACAGGGCCGGTCGCAAATAAAAGCGTAATAAGCCAGAGTCCGAACAGACATGGTGTTTTCATTTGGGTCCGTTTGATGTTGCTCCCGCTGGTGATTTGGACATTATTTCATGTCCATCTTCAAAAGACATCAAACAAGATGCTTCATTCAAACTCAGATCACAGACCCTTTATGGTGTGTGTGTGCATCCTAAACGTGATATAAATGAAATGAACATTCTGTCTATGCCAACATTTTTAAAAATGATTTTACCATTTCACTACGGTCTTGCTGGGAGAAAAACACAAAGAAACGGTCATATTAGAATGAAAGAGGTGTTCTTGCGGACAAACGTTTGTTAGTGAGAGATATCAAACTTTAGCCAAAGCGGGAACTATGCATAATTACATTAGTACAGACACAAGCAGAAGGAGTATTATATTACCTCAGGGCCCCTGTAAATGCACAGCTTACATTCCTCTACATTTCACTCTGCAGCAAAAAGATAAAGAACATCTGAATGTGGCTCTCTGCGTCATTCCATCCCTGCCATCACACTCCTGCTACACCACTGCATTCTGCATGTGATGTATGCTACATTTATACAACCAAAAATGTATAATTGATACTAATTGATACTTAACACAAACAGTAAAACACATGGATATTTCATTTGGTCACATTTCTGTTGTGGTGATGACTTCTAGGTATATGTATTGTGGGTATTGCATTGTATTCGTAAGCCTTATTTTTATCTGATTGAACAAAAGAAAAATGCATGGTCTGGACAAAATCTGCAGCTCCCACGCTCAGTCTCAATGATTAAGGTAAACGGTATTAAGTAACAATAACCTTATTGAATCATACCCAGCCTGTTTCTCTGCCTGGTGCCTAAGAATAATGTTGAGTTATGTGAAGTTAATGTTGTGTCTTTGTGTTATTTAATGTTTCGCTAATGCATAGCTTTTATCTTTCATTCATTTAAATTGTATTTTGCTGCTTCAAGGATATTGTGACCAAAGCTTGACCCTCTAAAATAGAGACAGACAGATTTGTGTGTACCCAGCAAACCAAAATTAGTTCTGTGAAAGTTCCCAGAACATTCATTAGGTCACGGTCCATGTTTTCATAACACAAAAACTGTCCAGCTGTGATGATGAGTATAGAATGTTTGTATTAAGCATTTGCCTAATGTTGCAAGAAAGTTCCTAGAACACACTAATAGAAACATTGTAGAATCATCCGCAAAAAAACTACATTTTTGTGTTTTGGGAACATGTCTTTTGTGTTGATTGTACAATGTTTCTTTTAGGGTGCAAAAAACAACAGTAAAAAGACAGGCTATATACAGTAGCGAGGCTATAAAAGTAGCGAGGTAATATGTACATGTAGCTATGGTTAAAGTGACTATGCATATATGATGAACAGAGAGTAGCAGTAGCATAAAAAAGGGGTTGGCGGGTGGTGGGTAGCGGGACACAATGCAGATAGATAGCCCGGTTAGCCAATGTGCGGGAGCACTGGTTGGTCAGCCCAATTGAGGTAGTATGTACATGAATGTATAATTAAAGTGACTGTGCATATATGATAAACAGAGAGTAGCAGCAGCGTAAAAAGAGGGGTTGGGGGGGACACAATGCAAAAAGTACGGGTAGCCATTTGATTACCTGTTCAGGAGTCTTATGGCTTGGGGGTAAAAACTGTTGAGAAGCATTTTTGTCCTAGACTTGGCACTCCGGTACCGTTTGCCATGCGGTAGTAGAGAGAACAGTCTATGACTGGGGTGGCTGGGGACTTTGACAATTTTTAGGGCCTTCCTCTGACACCGCCTGGTGTAGAGGTGTAGAGGTCCACCGCCTGGTGTAGAGGTGTATGGCGGCAGGTAGCCTAGTGGTTAGAGCGTTGGACTTGTAACCGGAGGGTTGCAAGTTCGAATCCCCGAGCTGACAAGGAAAAATCTGTCGTTCTGCCCCTGAACAAGGCAGTTAACCCACTGTTCCCCGGGCGCCGAAGACGTGGATGTTGATTAAGGCAGCCCCCCGCACCTCTCTGGGTTGGGTTAAATGCGGAAGACACATTTCGGTTGAAGGCATTTGGTTGTACAACTGACTAATAATGGTGACTTTGACTTTGACTTTGACTTTGGATGGCAGGCAGCTTAGCCCCAGTGATGTACTGGGCCGTTCGCACTACCCTCTGTAGTGCCTTGCGGCCAGAGGCCGAGCAATTGCCATACCAGGCAGTGATGCAACCAGTCAGGATGCTCTCGATGTTGCAGCTGTAAAACCTTTTGAGGATCTCAGGACCCATGCCAAATCGTTTTTGTTTCCTGAGGGGGACTAGGCTTTGTCGTGCCCTCTTCACAACTGTCTTGGTGTGTTTGGACCATTCTAGCTTGTTGTTGATGTGGACACCAAGGAACTTGAAGCTCTCAACCTGCTCCACTACAGCCCCGTCGATGAGAATGGGGGTGTGCTCGGTCCTCCTTTTCCTGTAGTCCACAATCATCTCCTTAGTCTTGGTTACGTTGAGGGAGAGGTTGTTATTCTGGCACCACCCGGCCAGGTCTCTGACCTCCTCCCTATAGGCTGTCTCGTCGTTGTTGGTGATCAGGACTACCACTGTTGTGTCGTCTGCAAACTTAATGATGGTGTTGGAGTTGTGCCTGGCCGTGCAGTCGTGGGTGAACAGGGAGTACAAGAGGGGACTGAGCACGCACCCCTGGGGAGATCCTGTGTTGAGGATCAGCATGGCAGATGTGTTGCTATCTTCCCTCACCACCTGGGGGCGGCCCGTCAGGAAGTCCAGTTGCAGAGGGAGGTGTTTAGTCCCAGGATCCTTAGCTTAGTGATGAGCTTTGAGGGTACTATGGTGTTGAACACTCAGCTGTAATCAATGAATAGCATTCTCACATAAGTGTTCCTTTTGTCCAGGTGGGAAAGGGCAGTGTGGAGTGCAATAGAGATTGCATCATATGTAGATCTGTTTGGGCGGTATACAAATTGGAGTGGGTCTAGGGTTTCTGGGATAATGGTGTTGATGTGAGCCATTACCAACCTTTCAAAGCACTTCATGGCTACGGACGTGAGTGCTACGGGTCTGTAGTAATTTAGGCAGGTTGCCTTTGTGTTCTTGGGCACAGGGACTATGGTGGTCTGCTTGAAGCATGTTGGTATTACAGGCTCAATCAGGGACATGTTGAAAATGTCAGTGAAGACACCTGCCAGTTGGTCAGCACATCTTGGTAATCCGTCTGGCCCCGCAGCCTTGTGAATATTGACCTGTTTAAAGGTCTTACTCACGTCGGGCTACGGAGAGTGTGATCACACAGTCGTCTGGAACAGCTGATGCCCTCATGCATGCCTCAGTGTTGCTTGCCTCGAAGCGAGCATAGAAGTGATTTAGCTCGTCTGGTAGGCTCATGTCACTTGGCTGCTCGCAGCTGTGCTTCCCTTTATAGTCTGTAATAGTTTGCAAGCCCTGCCACATAAGACGAGCGTCGGAGCCGGTGTAGTATGATTCAATCTTAGCCCTGTATTGACGCTTTGCCTGTTTGATGGTTCGTCGCAGGGCATAGCAAGATTTCTTGTAAGCTTCCGGGGTTTCTGCCCCACACAAAAGGGTTTCTGCCCCACACAAAAGATAGAATTTGTAGATAATTGGCCCTCTTTCTGGGACTCACCCACAAACAGGACCAAGCCTGGCCTGTTGAGGAGTGACGGACTCCATCCTAGCTGGAGGGGTGCTCTCATCTTATCTACGAACATAGACAGGGCTCTAACTCCTCTAGCTTCACAATGAGATAGGGTGCAGGCCAGGCAGCAGGCTGTTAGCCAGCCTGCCAGCTTAGTGGAGTCTGCCACTAGCACAGTCAGTGTAGTCAGCTCAGCTATCTCTATTGAGACTGTGTCTGTGCCTCGACCTAGGTTGGGCAAAACTAAACATGGCGGTGTTCGCCTTAGCAATCTCACTAGAATAAAGACCTCCTCCATTGCTGCCATTATTGAAAGAGATTGTGATACCTCACATCTCAAAATGGGGCTACTTAATGTTAGATCCCTCACTTCCAAGGCAGTTCTAGTCAATGAACTAATCACTGATCATAATCTTGATGTGATTGGCCTGACTGAAACATGGCTTAAGCCTGATGAATTTATTGTGTTAAATGAGGCCTCACCTCTTGGTTACACTAGTGACCATATCCCCCGCGCATCCCGCAAAGGCGGAGGTGTTGCTAACATTTACAATAGGAAATGTATATTGACAAAAAACCAAAAAACGACGTTTTCGTCTTTTGAGCTTCTAGTCATGAAATCTATGCAGCCTACTCAATCACTTTTTATAGCTACTGTTTACAGGCCTCCTGGGCCATATACAACGTTCCTCACTGAGTTCCCTGAATTCCTATCAGACCTTGTAGTCATGGCAGACAATATTCTAATTTTTGGTGACTTTAATATTCACATGGAAAAGTCCACAGACCCACTCCAAAAGGCTTTTGGAGCCATCATCGACTCTGTCGGTTTTGTCCAACATGTCTCTGGACCTACTCACTGCCACAGTCATACTCTGGACCTAGTTTTGTCCCGTGGAATAAATGTTGTGGATCTTAATGTTTTTCCTCATAATCCTGGACTATCGGACCACCATTTTATTACGTTTGAAATCGCAACAGATAATCTGCTCAGACCCCAACCAAGGATCATCAAAAGTCGTGCTATAAATTCTCAGACATCCCAAAGATTCCTAGATGCCCTTCCAGAATCCTTCCACCTACCCAAGGACGTCAGAGTACAAAAATCAGTTAACCACCTAACTGAGGAACTCAATGTAACCTTGCGCAATACCCTAGATGCAGTTGCACCCCTAAAAACAAAAAACGTTTGCCATAAAAAACTAGATCCCTGGTATACAGAAAATACCCGAGCTCTGAAGCAAGCTTCCAGAAAATTGGAACGGAAATGGCGCCACACCAAACTGGAAGTCTTCCGACTAGCTTGGAAAGACAGTACTGTGCAGTATCGAAGAGCCCTCACTGCTGCTCGATCAGCCTATTTTTCCAAGTTAATTGAGGAAAATAAGAATAATCCAAAATGTATTTTTGATACTGTCGCAAAGCTAACTAAAAAGCAGCATTCCCCAAGAGAGGATGGCTTTCACTTTAGCAGTGATTCATTCATGAACTTCTTTGAGGAAAAGATCATGATCATTAGAAAGCAAATTATGGACTCCTCTTTAAATCTGCGTATTCCTCCAAAGCTCAGTTGTCCTGAGTCCACACAACTTTGCCAGGACATAAAATCAAGAGAGACACTCAAGTTTTTTAGTACCATATCTCTTGACACATTGATGAAAATAATCATGGCCTCTAAACCTTCAAGCTGCATACTGGACCCTATTCCAACTAAACTGCTGAAAGAGCTGCTTCCTGTGCTTGGCCCTCCTATGTTGAACATAATAAACAGCTCTCTATCTACCGGATGTGTACCAAACTCACTAAAAGTGGCAGTAATAAAGCCTCTCTTAAAAAAGCCAAACCTTGACCCAGAAAATATAAAAAACTATCGGCCTATATCGATCCTTCCATTCCTCTCAAATTTTTTTGAAAAAGCTGTTGCGCAGCAACTCACTGCCTTCCTGAAGACAAACAATGTATACGAAACGCTTCAGTCTGGTTTTAGACCCCACCATAGCACTGAGACTGCACTTGTGAAGGTGGTAAATGACCTTTTAATGGCGTCAGACCGAGGCTCTGCAACTGTACTCGTGCTCCTAGACCTTAGTGCTGCTTTTGATACCATCGATCACCACATTCTTTTGGAAAGATTGGAAACCCAAATTGGTCTACATGGACAAGTTCTGGCCTGGTTTAGATCTTATCTGTCGGAAAGATATCAGTTTGTCTCTGTGGATGGTTTGTCCTCTGACAAATCAACTGTAAATGTCGGTGTTCCTCAAGGCTCTGTTTTGGGACCACTATTGTTTTCACTATATATTTTACCACTTGGTGATGTCATTCGGAAACATAATGTTAACTTTCACTGCTATGCGGATGACACACAGCTGTACATTTCGATGAAACATGGCGAAGCCCCAAAATTGCCCTCCCTGGAAGCCTGTGTTTCAGACATAAGGAAGATTTTCTACTTTTAAACTCTGACAAAACAGAGATGATAGTTCTAGGTCCCAAGAAACAAAGAGATCTTCTGTTGAATCTGACAATTAATCTTGATGTTTGTACAGTCGTCTCAAATAAAACTGTGAAGGACCTCGGCGTTCAGAAACATTCTGTCCAAAAATGATGCAGAAAAGTTAATCCATGCGTTTGTAACTTCTAGGTTAGACTACTGTAATGCTTTACTTTCCGGCTACCCGGATAAAGCACTAAATAAACTTCAGTTAGTGCTAAACACGGCTGCTAGAATCTTGACTAAAACCCCAAAATTTGATCATATTACTCCAGTACTAGCCTCTCTACACTGGCTTCCTGTTAAGGCAAGGGCTGATTTCAAGGTTTTACTGCTAACCTACAAAGCATTACATGGGCTTGCTCCTACCTATCTTTCCGATTTGGTCCTGCCGTACATACCTACACGTACGCTACGGTCACAAGACGCAGGCCTCCTTACTGTCCCTAGAATTTCTAAGCAAACAGCTGGAGGTAGGGCTTTTTCCTATAGAGCTCCATTTTTATGTGAGAGATGCAGACTCTGTCTCAACCTTTAAGTCTTTATTGAAGACTCATCTCTTCAGTAGGTCCTATGACTGAGTGTAGTCTGGCCCAGGAGTGTGAAGGTGAACGGAAAGGCACTGGAGCAACGAACCACCCTTGCTGTCTTTGCCTGGCCGGTTCCCCTCCACTGGGATTCTCTGCCTCTAACCCTATTACAGGGGCTGAGTCACTGGCTTACTGGTGCCGTGGCGGAGATCTTGTGGGCTATACTCGGCCTTGTCTCAGGATGGTAAGTTGGTGGTTGAAGATATCCCTCTAGTGGTGTGGGGGCTGTGCTTGGCAGAGTGGGTGGGGTTATATCCTGCCTGTTTGGCCCTGTCCGGGTATCGTCGGACGGGCCACAGTGTCTCCCGACCCTCCTGTCTCAGCCCCCAGTATTTATGCTGCAGTAGTTTATGTGTCGGGGGGCTAGGGTCCGTCTGTTACATCTGGAGTATTTCTTCTCTTATCTGGTGTCCTGTGCGAATTTAAGTATGCTCTCTCTAATTATCTCTCTCTTTCTTTCTTTTTTCTTCTTCTCTCTCTCTCTCTCGGAGGACCTGAGCATTAGGACCATTCCTCAAGGCCTACCTGGCCTGATGACTCCTTGATGTCCCGAGTCCACCTGGCCGTGCTGCTTCTCCAGTTTCAACTGTTCTGCCTGTTTTATGAACATTTTAAAATCTTGTCCATGTTCTGTTATAATCTGCACCCGGCACAGCCAGAAGAGGACTGGCCACCCCTCACAGCCTGGTTCCTTTCTAGGTTTCTTCCTAGGTTTTGGCCTTTCTAGGAAGTTTTTCCTAGCCACCGTGCTTTTACACCTGCATTGCTTGCTGTTTGGGGTTTTAGGCTGGGTTTCTGTACAGCACTCTGTGACATCAGCTGATGTAAGGGGGGCTTTATAAATAAATTTGATTTGATTTGATTTTAGAGTCCCGCACCTTGAAAGCGGCAGCTCAACCCTTTAGCTCAGTGCGAATGTTGCCTGTAATCCATGGCTTCTGGTTGGGGTATGTACATACAGACACTGTGGGGACAACGTCTTCAATGCACTTGTTGATAAAGCCAGAGACTGATGTGGTGTACTCCTCAATGCCATCGGAGGAATCCCGGAACATGTTCCAGTCTGTGATAGCAAAACAGTCCTGTAGTTTAGCATCTGCTTCATCTGACCACTTTTTTATAGACCGAATCACTGGTGCTTCCTGCTTTAATTTTTGCTTGTAAGCAGGAATCAGGAGGACAGAGTTGTGATCGGATTTACCAAATGGAGGGCGAGGGAGAGGTTTGTACGCGTCTCTGTGTGTGGAGTACAGGTGATCTAGAATTTTTTTCCCTCTGGTTGCACATTTAACATGTTGATGGAAATTTGGTCGAACTGATTTAAGTTTCCCTGCATTAAAGTCTCCGGCCACTAGAATCGCCGCCTCTGGGTGAGTGGTTTCCTGTTTGCTTATTTCCTTATACAGCTGGCTGAGTGTGGTCTTAGTGCCAGCCTCTGTCTGGGGTGGCAAATAAACAGCCACGAAAAGTATAGCTGAAAACTCTCTAGGCAAGTAGTGTGGCCTGCAATTTATCACAATATACTCTACTTCAGGCAAGCAAAATCTAGAGATTTCGTACACCAGCTGTTGTTTACAAATATGCACAGACCACCCCCCCTTGTCTTACCAGAGTGTGCTGTTCTATCTTGCCGTTGCAGCGTGTATCCCGTTAGCTGAATATCCATGTCGTCATTCAGCCACGATTCCGTGAAACACAGTTTTTGATGTCCCGTTGGTAGGATATTCATGATCGTACCTCGTCTAAATTTTGTCCAATGATTGCACGTTGGCGAGTAGTATTGACGGTAGCGGCAGCTTTCCCAATCGCCTTCTCCGGGTCCTGACCAGGCATCCGGCTCTTTGTCCTCTGTACCTGCTTCCTCTTGTAAATAGCGTGGATGTCGGCCCTGTGGGGTGTTTGGAGAATGTCTTGTGCGTCCTCCTTGTTGAAGAAAAAAACATTGTCTAATCCGAGGTGAGTGATCGCTGTCCTGATATCCAGAAGCTCTTTTTTGCCATAAGATACGGTTGCAGAAACATTATGTACAAAATAAGTTACAAATAATGCGATAAAAACACATAGCACAATTGGTTGGGCGCCTGTAAAACTGTTGCCATTTCGTCCGGCGCTGAATTCAGTTAGTCTGAATTCTTTATTTCAGACTGGATTTATAAATCTGGACAAAATAAAGACATCCTCTCTTTTAGTAGATTTGATCTGAGCCTCAATTTCACCTTTTTTTCCTCTCTAAAGAAACATAAATCCTATGTGCCACTGTGAAAGGAGGCCTTCACTGGGTGCCTGCCACTTCTGTCTAGATGGGAGGGCTAAGGATGCGAAAATGAAACTATGGATGTGTTTGTGTTAATCCTTTGATATACTGGCCAGTGTTATAATCCATATTTCATCAATTTACAATTATATGCATACTGTCATAATTGCACCCTGGTCCGTTATTCTTAAGTAGTTGTGTGAATGAAAGTGTGTGATGTTATTTTGTACTATCATTTTGTTCTCTCTCTATCTCTGATCACAGGTGATAAGCTGCACCTGTGACAGAGCGGAAGTGTATTTATTTTGGTGCTATGGGGTGGGACTTCAAGTCTCCTGGGTTCTGGGCCTGTGAGAACATGTGAGAGGGTGTCTCTGTGAGGAGCCCTTCTGTACTGCCACCTGAACCATGATTTGTTTGTTATTTTCAGCCTGAGGGCCATGTAAGAACCTATATTAAATCTCCCTTTACTTTTCTCATGACACAATGTGGTCCTGAGTTTCATTCAATATGGTCCAGCCAACTGCCACCAGGGGATATCTGTGGTATTGCAGGGGATTTTCAGTCTAATTATGGTCATTCAGGACACACCATTTCTGAGTTATTAAAGGCCCAGTGCAGTCAAAAACATAATTTCCTGTGTCTTATATACACTCAGTTTATTAGGTACACCCATATAGTACCTAGTCGGACCCCCTTTGTCTCCAGAACAGCCTAAATTATTCGGGGCATTCTGCAAGTGGTTGGAAATATTCCACAGGGATGTTGGTCTATGCTGACGGTACATTCATGCTGCTAGCAGCCTGTTCCATCTCATGCCAAAGATGCTCTATTAGTTTGAGGTCTGGGGACTTCGTAGGCCACTCAAGTAAACTGAACTCTTTGTCATGTTCTAGGAAATGTTTTTCCAACCCTCAATTGCGTGCCCACTGGAACCGCTCTTTTTGTCTGATAGGAGTTGAACCCGATGTGGTTGTCTGCTTCAATAGGCCATCTGTGACAAGAATTGTCGAGTTTTGTTGCTTGCTGAGTTTTGCTTGCTGAGCGTTGGGATTGCTTTTTACAAACGGTCCATTTTTTACAAAATGCCCCAAGCCTGGATCGGGATTCCGTCATGACACAGATGAGGTACTTCCCTTCCAAACTCTACCATTTTCAGTCTGCCCGGTTTAAAGCCCCGTTTTCCCTACGGGCACACCGAGACCTGGGGATTGGGCATCAGGGTGCCTACTGCTACAGGTGCTCACAAACAAAATACAGCAAACTGTACTGCAACATTCACTGGTTCTGGGACAGTGCTTGCCTCTGACAACAAATACAGAAATGAACACTCTGGTGTAAATCTAAGATGCCTTAAAGCTTTCGGTAAAGTGGCTAGCTCTTTGCACCATACCTCCTCCTCTACTACCCAGAACAACCCCACCTCATTTCGTCTCAGAGCTCTCAGAGGTCCTGGACTGTTTCAACATCACATACCATGTGCAGTGTCCCACACACGACAAAGGCCATGTTCTGGACCTCTTGTGCTCGACAGGCTTTGCCCCCAACAAACTGCGTAGCCTGGATCTTTCCATCTCCGACCATCTTGCCATCCCGTGTATTGTGGCCGTTCTATTTAGTCTGTCAGCACATCAGTCCTAGAAAAAACAAGCTTCAAATACACAACCCTGATCCTCTTCTTTCCTTAGCCGAGGAGCTGGTGTCTCACTATGACACACTCTTCTCCTCCAGCCTAGACTCTGTTACCCCTCTGAAAACTCAGACTGCCTCCTTCTCCTTATCTGCTCCCTGGTTTACCCCTAAGCTGCGTTCTTTGAAGTCCACTGGTCGACAACAATTAGAGCCGACAAAGGCTCTAATTCAAATCTGGTCTCACAGTCCACTCAGAGGCCTACAAGGAGCATGTCAAGGACTACAAGGATGCTCTCTCCCAGGCCAAATTAGTCTACTAAGGCAATCCCAGTACACATTTCTTGACCTCAACAGACTATTCAGGCCCCTGGATTCCTACCTCCTCACTGGCTCTTTAGAGCTTTGCAATAAGATTCAGGGGTTTTTCAGCTAAAAATCAAATCCATCTACCAGCAGCTTCAGTTATTCCCACCTTGCCCCATCCCAGGTTGTGGCTAACACTACCCCTGGTCAAAGTCATCAATGACCTCTTCAATGCCGCTGACTCCTGGCATTTCAATATCCTCATTCTGCTTGACCTCTCTGCTGCCTTTGACACTGTCTGCGACACCATCCTCCTCAACCACATGGAAACGGTTCTGGGCCTCACTGGAACGCCACTCAACTGGTTCCGATCCTACCTGGCTGACCGGAAGCAGTACGTGTTCTTTGGAGACTCTAAATCCCTCCCAGCCCCTGTCAACAAAGGCATACCTCAAGGTTCCATGCTTGGACCCCTGCTGTTCATCATCATACATGCCTCCCCTGGGCCAGATCATCCGCCGCCATGGTCTCAACTTCCCCCGCTATGCGGATGATGCCCAGGTTTACATGCAGACCAAACCCCTCTCACCTCCCTAGTCCGTCTCTGATCTGCAGGACATAAAAAACTGGATGACATCCAATCTACTGAAACTCAACAGCAATAAAACTGCTGGTGATTCCCAAGGCTCTCCTCAAGAAAGTGAGTGACTTTGTGATGTCCATCAACAGCTGCACCATCTGGCCATCATCCAAGGTCAGAAACCTGGGTGTCATCCTGGACCACACTCTTACCTTCAAGTCCCACATCAAGTCTGTCACCAAATCCGCCTTCTTTCCGTAACATCTCCCAACTCCGACCATCCCTCACGGACCAGGTAGCGGAGATCCTCATACATGCTTTTGTAACATCATGTAAGGACTACGTGACCGTTGAGTCACGGTAATCCCCACTTATGCACTCTGGACCTGCGTTAGTAGTACCCAACTCACTAACGACCATCAGGTCGCTGATGGCCTGGTACTCAGCACTCTATTGTCCCTCTAACCACTCTGACATGAATGCAAATACAATTGAAAATTGCATCAAACACTTATCATCAAAACTGTATGTGCTTTTATATCTCATCTCAATGTGGTTGATCAATTTGAAGAAAGAAGTTAGCTACTTACGGAGTGGTGGGGCGCACTCCCGACACTTCCCGGTGAAATGCAACGTGCCAAATTCAAAATCCAAAAGTTGAATTATTAAATATTCATCAATATACAAGTGTTGCATAGTCATCAAAAGCTCTGCTTCTTGGCAATATCACAGCGTTGTCAGATTTCAAAAAGGCTTTACGGCAAAAGCACAACATTTGATTGTTTGAGGGTAGCACCTCCAATATTTCTGCATTAGCATAAATTCATAAACCATCGCGGTTCACACAAAACACATTTCACAGCGAAAACAAATCCCTTACCTTTTGATGAAATCTGCTGAGGGCTTCCCAAGTGTCCAACGAAGACATCCAATGCTTCTTTTGTTAGAAAAAGTAATTTATTATATCCATAAATATCTGTTTGGTTGGCGCGTTATGTTCAGAAAATCCAACGTCGAATTGCCCATTGAAATGTGAAGAGAACGCGTTCAAATATACCTATAAACTTTTCCTAAACAAATCAAATACCAGTTAACTTCTTAGGGGAGCGGTGGGGTCCCACTCCCGACACTAGCAGGTGAAATGCAAGGCGCCAAATTCAAAATCCAAAAGTTGAATTATTAAACATGCACCAATATACAAGTGTTTCATAGTCATCAAAAGCTCTGCTTCTTGGCAATGTCACAGCGTTGTCAGATTTCCATTACCATGAATTCATAAACTATCACGGTTCACACATTCCACAGCGAAAACAAATCAATTACCTTTTGAAGAACTTCTGCTGAGGGCTTCCCAAGTGTCCAACGAAGACAATCCATGGTTCTTTTGTTAGAAAAAGTAATGTATTATATCCTTAATCTCCGTTTGGTTGGCACGTTATAATCAGAAAAAACAGCGTTCGACTCCTCCATTGAAACTTGTCCAAGAACAATCAAACATAATTGTAAATGTATCCTTAGGAACACTTTTATGTATAAATAGTATAATATTTCAACCGGAATATAAACTGGGCGATAAGAAAGGAAAAAAACAAAGAACGTGCCTGCCGGGAGCTCGCATTTTCTTGTAAAGACATCTGTGGGGACACCTACTTATTCCTCTTCTTCTCTGCTCTAAAAGCATCTAAAAAGAATCAGAACACTTTCTCGAGACTGTTGACATCCAGAAGAAGCGATAGGTACTGCATTCATATGCCCTTATAAGGGCATTTTCATAAGGGAGGGGCTCTAAATGAGGCAATGTGTCAAAACCACTTTTTCCAGGACAGAAATTCCTCGGGGTTTCGCCTGCCATATCCGTTCTGTTTTACTCACAGACAAAATGTTAACACTTTTAGAAAATTCAGAGTGTTTCCTATCCAATGGTACTAAATATGTGCATATCTTATTTTCTGGGCCTGAATGGGAGGCATTTTACTTTGGGCATGCCAGGGTCTCCAAAACGGTCACCTCGTGCGCTGCTCCCAAAGAAGTTAAAATGCATCCTTAGCTATCCTTTTATGAATATTAGCAATAATATTTCACTTGGATGGTCACCTATACCTTATATAAGTAAAATAAAGTGGGGCGCTCCAGCCAGACTCGCGCGCCCAAGAAAACTTGTTGACATTTTAGGTCCCCATGCCATTTCCTGTACCTATTCGTTCTGCTTACTCCAATCTCCCTGAGTCTTTGTATATAGACTGCTGACATCTAGTGGAAGCCATAGGTACTGCAGTCTCAGTCCTGGTAACAAATGGATTCAATAGGGAGTGTGTCAGAGCCAAAGGTCACCAGAAACTGATTTCCGGGTGGTTTTTTTCTCAGGTTTTTGCCTGCTAAATGAGTTCTGTTATACTCACAGACATTATGTTAACACTTTTAGAAACTTCAGAGTGTTTCCTATCCAATAGTCCTAATTATGTGCATATCCTATTTTCTGAGCCTGAGTGGCAGACATTTTGCTTTGGGCATGCCAGACTCTCCAAAACCGTCACCTCACCTGCCGCTCCCTAAGAAGTTAAACAAATCAAAATATATTTTATATTTGAGATTCTTCAAATAACCACCCTTTGCCTTGGTGACAGCTTTGCACACTCTTGGGATTCTCTCAACCAGGAAGTGCATAGGAGATGTTGTACCCACTGTGACTATTAAAAACTATCCTAACCAGAAACCATGGATAGATGGCGGCAAACTGAAAGCGCGAACAATCGGGAGCGCCCCACTGCTCCCTAAGTAGTTAACCGAGGAAATATGGTTGAATACAAACAGTGTAGTTATTCCATCTGCAAGGCAATCAAACAAGTGAAATGTCAGTATAGAGACAAAGTGAGTCGCAATTCAACAGCTCAGACACGAGACGCATGTGGCAGGGTCTACAGATAATCACAGACTACAAAAAGAAAACCAGCCACGTCACCGACATCTTGCTTCCAGACAAACTAAACACCTTTCTTGCCCGCTTTGAGGATAATACAGTCGTGGCCAAAATATTTGAGAATGTCACAAATATACATTTTCACAAAGTCCGCTGTCTCAGTTTGTATGATGGCAATTTGCATATACTCCAGAATGTCATGAAGAGTGATCAGATGAATTGCAATTAATTGCAAAGTTTCTCTTTGCCATGCAAATTAACTGAATCCCCCCCCAAAAAATTCACTGCATTTCAGCCCTGCCACAAAAAGACCAGCTGACGTGATGTCAGTGATTCTCTCGTTAACACAGGTGTGAGTGCTGACGAGGACAAGGCTGGAGATCACTCTGTCATGTTGATTGAGTTCGAATAATAGACTGGAAGCTTCAAAATGAGGGTGGTGTCATTGTTCTTCCTCTGTCAACTATGGTTACCTGCAAGGAAACACATGCCATCATCATTGCTTTGCACAAAAAGGGCTTCACAGGCAAGGATATTGCTGCCAGTAAGATTGTACCTAAATCAACCATTTATCGGATCATCAAGAACTTCAAGGAGAGCAGTTGAATTGTTGTGAAGAAGGCTTCAGGGTGCCCAAGAAAGTCCAGCAAGCGCCAGGACCATCTCCTAAAGTTTATTCAGCTGCGGGATTGGGGCACCATCAGTACACAGCTTGCTCAGGAATGGCAGCAGGCAGGTGTGAGTGCATCTGCACGCACAGTGAGGTGAAGAATTTTGGAGGATGGCCTGGTTTCAAGAAGGGCAGCAAAGAAGCCACTTCTCTCCAGGAAAAACATCAGGGACAGACTGATATTCTGCAAAAGGTAGAGGGATTGGACTGCTGAGGACTGGGGTATCAGTCATTTTCTTTGATGAATCTCCTTTCCGATTGTTTGGGGCATCCGGATAAAAGCTTGTCCGGAGAAGACAAGGTGAGCGCTACCATCAGTCCTGTGTCATGCCAACAGTAAAGCATCCTGAGACCATTCATGTGTGGGGTTGCTTCTCAGCCAAGGGAGTGGGCTCACTCACAATTTTGCATAAGAACACAGCCATGAATAAAGAATGGTACCAACACATCCTCCGAGAGCAACTTCACCCAACCATCCAGGAACAGTTTGGTGAAGTACAATGCCTTTTCCAACATGATGTAGCACCTTGCCATAAGGCAAAAGTGATAACTAAGTGGCTCGGGGAACAAAACATTGATATTTTGGGTCCATGGCCAGGAAACTCCCCAGACCTTAATCCCATTGAGAACTTGTGGTCAATCCTCAAGACAAACAAAACCCCACAAATTCTGACAAACTCCAAGCATTGATTATGCAAGAATGGGCTGCCATCAGTCAGGATGTGGACCAGAAGTTAACTACTTAGGGAGTGGTGGGGCGCTATCCCGACACTACCCGGTGAAATGCAAGGCGCCAAATTCAAAATCCAAAAGTTGAATTATTAAACATTCATCAATATACAAGTGTTGCATAGTCATCAAAAGCCAAGTGTCCAACGAAGACAATCCATGGTTCTTTTGTTAGAAAAAGTAATGTATTATATCCATAAATCTCAGTTTGGTTGGTGCGTTATGATGAGAAAATACAGCGTCCACTCGCCCATTGAACCATGAAGAGAACTCGTTCAAACTATACCTATAAACTTGTCCAAGAACAATCAAACATCATTGATAATGTATGCTTAGGAACACTTTTATGTATATTTAGTATAATATTTCAACCGGAATATAAACTGGGCGATAGGAAAGGAAAAAACCACAGCGCGCGCAAGCCGGTGAACGCGCATTCACTTCTGTTTACTTCTCTGTGACCACTTCCTAATTCTTCTTCTATTACCATCTAGAGCAACTAAACAGAATCAAAACACTGTCTAGAGACTGTTGACATCCAGTGGAAGCAATAGGTACTGAAATCTTTCTCCCTTATATGGGCATTTTCATAAGGGATGGCTTCAAAATGAGGCAATGTGTCAAAATCACTTTTTCCAGGACAGAAATTCCTCGGGTTTTCACCTGCCATATCCGTTCTGTTATACTCACAGACAGAATCTTAACACTCTTGGAAACTTCAGAGTGTTTCCTATCCAATGGTAATTATGTGCATATCCTATTTTTCTGGGCCTGAGTGGGAGGCATTTTACTTTGGGCACACCAGGCTCTCCAAAACCGTCAACTCGGGAGCTGCTCCCTAAGAAGTTAAGTTTTGTTTTGTCCTCTAAATTGGCCATCCCATTCAAAAGTACAATGAATGCCAATGTTTGTATCGCTGTCTTTTTTTATAATTTTTTTATTGGAAAATAATAAACATATTATAAAAAAATTAATAATGCCACTTGAATAATGTTTACATATCTTGCATTACTCATCTCATATGTATATACTGTATTTTATACCATCTATTGCATCTTGCCTATGCCGCTCGGTCATTGCTCATCCATATATTTATATGTATATATTCTTAGTCCGTTCCTTTACTTAGATTTGTGTTTAGGTGGTTTTTCTGGAATTGTGTGATTACTATTTAGATATTGCTGCACTGTCGGAACTAGAAGCACAAGCATTTTGCTACACTCGCAAAAACATCTGCTAGCCATGTGTATGTGACCAATAAAATTTTATTTGATTTGTTGAGGTAGTCACCTGAAACGCATTTCAATTAACAGGTGTGCCTTCTTAAAAATTAATTTATGGAATTTCTTTCCTTCTTTATTTGTTTGAGCCAATCGTGTTGTGATCAGGTAGGGGGGCGGTATACAGAAGATAGCCCTATTTGGTAAAAGACCAAGTCCATATTATGGCAAAAACAGCTCAAATAAGCAAAGAGAAATGACAGTCCATCATTACTTTAAGACATGAAGGTCAGTCAATACGCAACATTTCAAGAACTTTGAAAGTTTCCTCAAGTGCAGTCACAAAAACCATCAAGCCTATGATAAAACTGGCTCTCATGAGGACCACCACAGCAATGGATGACCTAGAGTTACCGCTGCTGCAGAAGACAAGTTCATTAGAGTTACCAGCCTCAGAAATTGCAGACCAAATAAATGTTTCACAGAGTTCAAGTAACAGACACAGCTCAACATCAACTGTTCAAAGAAGATTGTGTGAATCAAGCCTTCATGGTCGAATTGCTGCAAAGAAACCACTACTAAAGGACACCAATAAGAAGAAAAGACTTGCTTGGGCCAAGAAACATGAGCAATGGACATTAGACCAGTTGAAATTTGCCCTTTGGTCTGGAGTCCAAATTGGAGATTTTGGGTTACAACCGCCGTGTCTTTGTGAGACGCGTGTGGGTGAACGGATGATCTCTGCATGTTTATTTCCCACCGTGAAGCATGGAGGAGGAGGTGTTCTGATGTGGGGGTACTTTGTTGGTGACACTGTCAGTGTGTTAACCAGCATGGCTACAGCATTCTGCAGCGATACGCCATCCCATCTGAGAGTGATGGAGTGCTGCATCAGATGACCAGCCCTCCACAATCCACCGACCTCAACCAATTGAGAAATGTGTTTCAGCGGTTGGAGAATGCTTCTTTAACCCTCAATTTGGCCAAGTGTGAGTTTGGGAAGGCAACTGTGACTTACTTAGGGAAGCAAGTGGGACGAGGTCAAGTGCGCCCAGTAACTGGCAAAGTGGAAGCAATTGTTGCTTTTCCTGCTCCCACTACTCGCCGCCAGTTGCGCAGATTCCTGGGGATGGTAGGGTACTATCGCACGCTCTGTAAGAATTTTTCGACGGTAGTAGCTCCCCTTACATCTCTGCTCAGTCCCAAAGTACCATTTAAGTGGTCCCAAGAATGTAACTATGCTTTTGAGTCCGCCAAAGCGCTACTTTGTAGTGCCCCAGTGCTTGCTGCCCCTAACTTTGATAAACCTTTTAAGTTGGAGGTAGACGCTAGTATAGTGGGGGTGGGTGCGGTTCTCTTACAGGAAGATGAAGAGGGAATGGATCGGCCCGTCAGTTTCTTCTCCTGTAAGTTCAACTCGTGTTAGTCAAGGTACTCCACCATTGAACAAGAGACGCTGGCTTTATTGCTAGCATTACAGTTTTTTGAAGTATATGTGGGCTCCAGTGCCTTGCCTGTGCTGGTCTTCACGGACCATAATCCTTTAGTGTTTTTGAAGCAAATGTACAATCAGAACCGCCGCCTTATGCGGTGGGCTCTGATTGTACAAGGATACAATGTACAAATTAAGTATGTGAAGGGTTCAGCGAATGTGGTTGCCGATGCGCTATCAAAGGTTTAGTAACTGGGGATGCGTGTTACATTTTTTGTTATTGCAAACTGTATGTTTGCATGTTTTGTGGTGGGCGTGTTACGTTCCCCAGTTTCTGTGTTGTGCTTTTGCTTGTATGTGTGTGTGTGTTTCAGGATGGCTTCCTGAAATTCTCCCCATTACTAATTGGAGCTGACCCCGCCCCCTCGTCAGGATACAGCTGTATCCCATTAGACACCTTCTCCAGCTATATAAGCCAGTGTTCTGTTGCTCAGAGGGAGAAGGCTGAGAGAGGAGGTGGATAGATGAGGCTGATGACTGAGGGTGATGACTGAGGGTGATGACTGAGGGTGATGACTGAGGGTGATGACTGAGGGTGATGACTGAGGGTGATGACTGAGGGTGAAGTGCATCCTGAATTTAAAGTTGTTAAGAGATTGTGGTATGTTAGCTGTTACTGATTGTTATGTTCTGTGTTAGTGATTTTTGCTAAAAGAGAGAGATCTATCAAAAGGTCCGTATTGATTATTTGAAATTGTTTGTATTTTCCTGTGTTTGTTCCCAGGGGGGAAGGGGAAGGCACCTAGGGAGTGCTTAGGCAAGAGGCCTGCGGGCATACATAACCCGTAGTATTTTACTGTCTATGCACACTAGGTAAGACCTGGACGGACCACCCCCTGTATTTTGGTTAGTGCACCAGGTGGTGCTAAGTTAGGTAAGTTGTGGGTAGGCAGGTAAAATAGGAGAGGGGGCTTTGACTTTTACTTTCTTTGCTTTGGTTCCGTTCAGCCCCTTTTCCCCAAAATTACCGTGTGACGGAATAAATTCCTTGTTAACGGTACCGCTTACTGCTTTTGTCATCCTTACTCGCACCTACAGTCCCATACCTCTTTCACTCCGCGGGGAATTTAGAGCAGCAGGGAGTTGCGTTCCCCCCTCCAAGAGGCGTGCGTAACATTTGGGATGAGTCAGACTGCAGAGTGAAGGAAAAGCAGCCAACAAGTGCTCAGCTTATGTGGGAACTCCTTCAAAACTGTTGTAAAAGCATTCCAAGTGAAGCTGGTTGAGAGAATGCCAAGAATGTGCAAAGCTGTTATCAAGGCAAAGGCTGGCTACTTTGAAGAATCTCAAATCTAAATCCAAAATATATTTTGATTTGTTTAACACTTTTTGGGTTACTACATGATTCCATATGTGTTATTTAATAGTTTTGATGTCTTCACTATTTTTATACACTGTAGAAAATAGTAAAAATAAAGAAAAACCCTGGAATGAGTAGGTGTGTCCAAACTTTTGACTGGTACTGTAAATCGGCAAGACTTGAAAATGGCTGTCTAGCAATGATCAACAACCAACTTGACAGAGCTTGAAGATTTTTTTAAATGAATAATCCAGGTGTGCAAAGCTCTTAGAGAGCTACCCAGAAAGCCTTACTTTCAAACCCTTTGACTTATTCAAATTTTTGCAGATTTATAGAAAATTAAATACAGAAATATCTTGATTGTACAATATTTGCACATTCACATTTTTTTGTTATTCTAAAAAAATTCTAAAACATGTTTTCACTTCATCAGTGTTGGGTATTGTGTATAGATATATTTAATCCATTTTGAATTCAGGTTGTAACACATCAAAATGTGGAATAAGTCAAGGGATATGAATACTTTCTGAAGGCACTATATGTGTGAGCCTGCCTGTGCATTGTGTCATCTGTCATAAACCATCCCAGTTCGAGCACAATACAATTGTAAAACTGTCAGCCCTCATATGAAACACCTCCACTGACTTAGAAACAGGTCTACAGTTACCTGTCAAGCTGATTACTCTGTAAACACTGCACATGGGTGAGTGTTTTTGTTAGGCTCTACGTTTGTGTGCGAGCGCGCGCGTGTGTGTGTCCATGTGTCTGTGTTTTTGTTGGGCTTTACCCCTGCTGTGTGATGGAGGAAATGCATTCCCCTGAGCCAAGGACGTGACAGCACATTACACCTCTTATACCAAAGCTAATACAGCCACACCAGCAGGCATCATACAGGCAAGGCCAAATGTGGGGTATTTATTTTTTTAAACGTGATAACCTTTGCCTCCAAAATACAGGTATTTGATGCAACTGTGAAAATGGAGAAGAAAATATTGACTCTATTGATGTTTGAAACGGAGAAGAAAATGTTAAATAAATTGTTGTATTACTAATAAAAGTTTAAATAGTGTGTGGTAAAAAAAAAGTGAAGCACAACATGATAAACACACTGGCAAAAACCTCCAGCTTCTGCTTTAATATGTGGAATATTGTAAGGAAAAAAAATGTATTTGATAAGAAGAGCTTGGACGATATGGAATGACTTCAAACTTAAATGAAAAACACATTTGAAGTTTAAATATGACTAGTTTCATTCTCACTTCACAGCACTTTAAAAAATGACATCTCGAGGGATATGTGGTTGTCAAACGTATCACTGAGGATTAAAAGGTTCTTTGACATATGAAGGATGCATTTTTACATTTTACCTGAGTTGTCCACGAAGTTGTCATATGGTTATATATTTGAGTCAATTAATTGGTTAGTTCCTATTTATGATGCAGTTCTTTGTAATGGTTATTTATGCTAACCCTAACACTAACCAGTGATTCTGATGTACAGTAGTCCACAGTGAATTTGGAATCTATTCAGACCCCTTGACTTTTTCCACATTTTGTTACGTTACAGCGTTTTTTTTATCACCCTTATCAATCTACACACAATACCCCATAATGACAAAGCAAAAACAGGTTTTTAAACACCACCAAACATCCCTTTTTCAGAACACATCCAAATAATTTCACAGATCTTCATTGTAAAGGGTTTAAACACTGTTTCCCATGCTTGTTCAATGAACCATAAAGAATTAATGAACATGCACCTGTGGAACGGTCGTTAAGACACTAGCAGCTTACAGACGGTAGGCAATTAATGTCACAGTTATGCAAACTTAGGATAACATAGCAATTTTGTTGCTAGATTTAGCAACTTTTCAGAGTACCCTGGCAACTTTTTTTAAACAGCACCTAGCAACAAATTTAGCTACTTTTAAAAATGTATTTGGAACTTTTATCAACTTTTGAAAAGTGACTCAAACGCTAAAATGCATTTTCCCTCTAAATGACACAAAACCGATTTTCTCTGTCACACACTCAGTCACAACACACGTGCCTGGCTGCAAAAGTGCATTGTCAGTGACGTCAGCAGCAGGCGTTCAGCTCGTGCACAGGAAGCAGCACTCCAGCAGAAATTTCAACAAATTGCAAATCATTGTTGGCTGACTGCAGTAGCAGTAGTATGTGTTCGACGAGACAAACCCAATGAATATAGTTGGTCACAGTTGTTTGATCTTGAACAGAACTTACAACATCAATCAACATGTCTCAATCAAAATTGTACAGCCAGAAGTATAGAAAAGAGTGGGAGTCTGTACCTGAATTTAAAGGGTGGCTGAAGCCAGTAATTGGGGATGATTGTTGGGCATACTGTGCGAACTGCAAATCAGATATGCTTGCAAAAATGTATGACATCAAAAAACATTGTGCTACAGCGAAGCATATAAATAAATCAAAACCGTACAACCCCACAACGCAGTCTACATTACCACAGTTGGTTAAGAAAGTGGATAACTGCAAAAGCGCAGAAGCTACTATGGCAATGGCCATTGCGGAGCATTGTTCGCTGCTAGCATGCGACCATTTAGGTATGGCTTGCAAAGCTGCCTTTTCAGATTCTGTGGCAGCAACAAATTTCCAAATGCACCGCATCAAGTGCACAGAAAGGATTAGGGGACTACTGGCTACTTATTTTCTCAAAAGGGTAACATCAGATGTGGGGGATGAGAAGTTCAGTCTGATGAGTCCACTGATGTCAGTGTCTCGAAATACCTGGGTGTTGTGATTCGGTATTTCAGTGCTAAAAAAATAACCGTTGTGTCCACGTTTCTTGGGCTGGTTGAATTCGAGGGGGGCGATGCCAGATCAATAGCAAAGGCAGTAGTTGAGTTTCTTGAGAAGTATAACCTTAAAAAAGAGAATCTTCAGGGTATTGGCACTGATAATGCGTTCGTGATGACTGGGGTTCACAAGATTTTAAAGGAAGATTGTGCATTGCCCAATTTGGTACTCATCCGCTGTGTGTGCCATCCGCTGTGTGTTCTTTACAATTGGCTGTCAGTGAGGCATCCAAAACTGCATGAGGCGTACAAATCAGTGTATGCCACCATTAATTGTGGCCAGAAACCCCTGCAGATCACAAAAGTGTGTACCACACGTTGGCTATCGATTGAGCCTGCGGTAACTCGTATATTGAGCCAGTGGGAAGAACTGAAACTCCACTTTGAGGTGGCCAAGGCCAGTGAGCATTTCTACATGGCGGATGTGTTCCACGCCATGTACATGGACAAGACCAACTATGTCTACCTGACATTCTTGAAATCAATCCTGTCCGACGTACAAGTTGCAGTGAAGTCATTTGAGGGAGAGCAAACAGATCCTATCAAGCATTTGGACAATCTGGTACACCTCTTAACATCAATTTGCAGCAGAGTAGTCAACCCTATGGCAAAAATTGATGTCCTGAAGGATGCCATTGATGGACATCTCAATCCATCACCATACCTTGGGTACCTTTTTGAGAGCACGGTGTACCAACTCAGTCTTGCGCCAGAGGACAAAAAGGTAATTCGGAGACAGTGCATCAACTACATTGTTGCTTTAAGCAAGGAGCTGCAAGCAAGGCTCCCAGACAACCTTGAAGCCTTGCGAATCATGGCCTTGTTCAGTGTTAAGGAAACGCTAAAGCACAATAAATGCACCACTGAAATTATTAAAGTAGCTGAGCTACTGAAAATACAGTCAAGTTTTGGAGTGAAGTCAAAAACTATACAGACTCTTCCGGGTCAAATCCATTTGAAGAACTGTGCAAAGCTGCAATCGCTGCCCTCTCCTTGTGTATTCTACGTAATGACGCAGTTTTTACATTATTACGTAATGACGTCATCACGCAATGACATCACAACGTCATTTAGCAACTTTTAGCAACAAATCAAACTGCCTCTAGCAACTTCCCCTGAAAATTTGTTGGCAACACTGGGTAAAGGATGGCAACAACAACTGTCCGAGTTACACCAGAAATGCACAATCCCTACATTAGTGCTCAGACTGTCCGCAATAGGCTGAGAGAGGCTGGACTGAGAGCTTGTAGGCCTGTTGTAAGGCAGGTCCTCACCAGACATCACTGGCAACAACATTGCCTATGGGCATCGTCGCTGGACCCAGACAGGACTGGCAAATAGTGCTCTTCACTGACGAGTCGCGGTTTTGTCTCACCAGGGGTGATGGTCTGATTTGCGTTTATAGTCGAAGGAATGGGCGTTACACTGGAGCGGGATCGATTTGGAGGTGGAGGGTCCGTCATAGCCTGGGGTGGTGTGTCACAGCATCATTGGACTGAGCTTGTTGTCATTGCAGACAATCTCAATGCTGTGTGGTACCCTTCCTGCAGGCTAATCCTGACATGACCCTCCAGCATGATAATGCCACCAGCCATACTGCTCATTCTGTGCGTGATTTCCTGCAAGACAGGAATGTCAGTGTTCTGCCATGGCCAGCGAAGAGCTCAGATCTCAATCCCATTGAGCATGTCTGGGACCTGTTGGATCGGAGGGTGAGGGCTAAGGCCACTCCCCCCAGAAATGTCTGGGAACTTGCAGGTGCCTTGGTGGAAGAGCGGGGTAACATCTCACAGCAAGAATTGGCAAATCTGGTGCAGTCCATGAGAAGGAGATTAATGCAGCTGGTGGCCACACCAGATACTGACTGTTACTTTTGACCCCCTCCCCTTTATTCAGGGACACATTATTACATTTCTGTTAGTCACACATCTGTGGAACTTGTTCAGTTTATGTCTCAGTTGTTGAAATTGAATATTTACACATGTTAAGTTTGCTGAAAATAAATGCAGTTGACAGTGAGAGTATGTTTTTTTTGCTGAGTTTAAAAATATCACATTTACTTAAGTATTCAGTACATTGTTTAAGCACCTTTGGCAGCTTTTACAGCCTCAAGTCTTCTTTGGAATGACGCTACAAGCATGGCACACCTGTATTTGGGGATCTTCTGCCATTCTTCTCTGCAGATCCTCTCAAGCTGTCAGGTTGGATGCACAACTATTTTCAGGTCTCTCCAGAGATTTTCGATTGGGTTCAAGTCCGGGCTCTGGCTGGGCCACTCAAGGACATTCAGAGACTTGTCCCAAAGCCACTCCTGCTTTGTCTTGGCTGTGTTGTCTTGGCTATGTGCTTAGGGTCGTTGTCCTGTTGGAAGGTGAACCTTTGTTCCATTCTGAGGTCCTGAGTGCTCTAGAGCAGGTTTTTTATGAATAATCTCTCTGTACTTTGCTCCATTCATCTTTCCTTCGATCCTGACTAGTCTCACAGTCCTTGCCGCTGAAAAACATCCCCACAGCATGATGTTGCCACCATCATGCTTCATCGTAGGAATGGTGCCAGGTTGCTTGGCATTCAGGCCAAAGAGTTAAATCTTGTTCATCAGACCAAAGTATATTGTCTTTAGGTGCCTATTGGCAAACTCCAAGCGGCAGGCCACTCTACCGTCTGGCCACTCTACCAAAAAGGCCTAATTGGTGGAGTGCTGCAGAGATGGTTGTCCTTCTGGAAGGTCCTCCCATCTCCAGAGAGGAACTCTGGAGCTCTGTCAGGGTGACCATTGGATTCCTGGTCACCTCCCTGACCAAGGCCCTTCTCCCCCGAATGCTCAGTTTGGCCGGGCGGCCAGCTCTAGGAAGAGTATTGGTGGTTCCAAATTTAAGAATGAGGGAGGCCACTGTGTTCTTGGGGACCTTCAATGCTTCAGACATTTTTTGTTCCCAGATCTGTGCCTCGACACAATCCTGTCTCGGAGCTCTACGGACAATTCCTCCGGCCTCATGGCTTGGTTTTTGCTCTGACATGCACTGTCTACTGTGGGACCTTATATAGACAGCTGTGTGCCTTTCCAAATCATGTCCAATCAATTGAATTTACCACAGGTGGACTCCAATAAAGCTGTAGAAACATCTTAAGGATGTGGAAATTGTGGAAAAGGTGAAGGGGTCTGAATACTTTTCCGAATGCACTGTATAGTCTTTTTTTGTATCAAATAGTCTTAGATTTTCTAGATTGTATAGCTCCATATCTGAATATAAGCACAGACCCAGCATTACTGACATGAATTTGACCAACCTTACTAAATTTTTCAGGGCTTGCATTCTTAGGGAAATGAATGGATCAGAGGAGGAATCTCACAATAACTTCTGGCTTTGTAGCTGTAAAAGTTTATCAAAACAAACATATTCCCTCATGTTATGGATCTAAAAAAAAAGTGACCTGTGTGTGTGTGTGTGTGTGCGCGTGTGTGCAGGGGCGTCACCCATTATTTTAGAAGGGGCATAAAGATGGAGGCGGGGTATTCCAAAGTGGGGCGCAATCTAGAGTCATAATCATGATGCCTAATTCTATTTAAAAATATTTGAAATTCTGCAAAGGTTATCTAGCATACCTCTTTACCTGTTAAATTGTCATTTGAATGAGGGTGTTATTCTGACTGTTGTAAATCACACATCTCAATATACTGCACTAACATGCCTAGGATATTACATGCAAATTGAACACAGTGAGATCACATGGGATCATAACACACATCATCAATGCAGGCACATATCATATGGCATCATAATTAATACACAAATATCATGATATTATCATAAGGTGCCAGATTACATTTAAACATAATTTATTTTTCCTTCATATCTAAGCATACATCTTGAGCTGTCTGTATGCTCCTTACTGACAGTTCTTTTTTTAAATAAACTAAATATGCTTCTCTGCATCTCAGATAAAATCGGGGTAAAAGACTGAAAGGAATGTGAGTTTTATTCAGTACATTTAGTAACTGCTTGATTTTCCAACAGGCATGCCAACTAAGATAGTTAAGACAAGCTACTCTAACTTGATTGATAGCCTGAAATGGCTAGGTGGCTAGTTATGAGGTTAGAAGATTGGGAACCTATCTAGCTGGCTCGCTAAAGCGAACTTCATAAAATGGCTAGGTGGCTAGTATAACAGAGAAACAAAACATTTTTGTTTTATTTATTAATCAAGAAGGAATCAATAGGATACATATCTTGATCAAATTCATTTACAAAGATACCTCCTGCCGAGTGTGGGGGACTCTTTGCCTGGTCCAATCAGTGTGCCCCCTCCACAAAATACAGCGGACATATTTTTTATAAATAATAATAATGACAGTGCTGTCTTGCATCTTTTTTCCTCTTTTCTTAGACTCTACTGTTTGATCAATGAAAAGAGTTCACAGCCCCTTAGCAGCGGGATACCTTTGAGTCATTCTCCACTTTTTACAGGGACTTATTCACAGCTAATTTACTTACAATAGTTTCAACCACTTCTGAGACTGTGCTCCAAAAAATACAGTACAGTACAGTCAAAACCACGTGGAGATAATCGCCAAGCTTGGGAAATCAATGTTCTGGTGATGAACTATTGCTTCCCAAGCATAGGCCGACTCCAAACAATGTTCCCTTATTGAATCAGGGTTTCAAGATCATGGTGGCAGGCTATAAAGGCAGTCACAGGATATGCCACAGGATATGCCACTGTAATTTGACCCTGGACTGTATAGCCAACATCAAATGTATTTTATTATACTATACCGTAGCAGGACAAGAAACCTTCATGATATGATATTGGCTTTTGTATGGTACATTATGCTCTACATGCTTCTATATCTGTTCTATACACTAACAGATACAGTAAAACAACATACATGTGTATACAAACATACATATAGACATTAAACGTGTGTATGTCAGCCTACACAATCCACTTTGTGTTGAATATGGCTGCTGGATAGCTAAAGGGTAGGGTTTACTCACCAATGTTACAACACAGTGTGGTCAAATACTTAATAATTTAGATAAGTCACAATCTGGTTACCTGTAAGTACAAACATAGTTATGTTTTGGGGTTATTACATATTTATTAACTTATTTCGGGATAAACTACCCACAATACACTATTTCTCGTATGCTAGCTCGGTATCAATCTCAAGCTGGCTAACATTATTCACTAGCCATGCTAGCATTTAATTACATTCCAGACCAAGTGTTGGCGGTGGTGAGCTACAATCCACCAATCACTGGAAGTGTGATGTAAACAAGAAGGAGATGGGGGAACATGTGGCCATGCAGCATGCTTTTCACAGAATTTGTGGCTGTGTTATCCAGTGTGAAACTATTAGCACGGCAGGCTCTGGTGCCTTTCCGCGGGCTCAAAGCGAAAGAGAAAATCATACCTGCTTGCTCTAATTTTGCAGTAACCAGTAGCGGTACGTGGGTAAAAACACTGGGGAAGCCAAGCCAGAAAAAAAGCCATATTACAACCTATGTGTTTTGTTAATTGTGTTGTTTGCTCTATTAGCTGTTAGTTCATATGTCTTTCCACTGTGATACACAGGCCTAACGCTGAGACAATAAGACACAGGGGCAGAATAAGTTCAACCACACTTTGTTTCATCACAAAACCAGAGAGCAACCCCTGTCCGGTGAAGTTCACAAAGCATATTGCATGTAACAAACAGTTACATGACCTAAAGCATGGTCAAGCAAGTTAATTAATGTTTCCAACATTTTTGGACTCCTAAATAACTATTGATTTAGAACGACGGAGAGTTACCACAAGTCGCAAAGAAAACAGGAGCTGCCTCCACTATTCCAGCACCATTTCAAATTGAACATTTTAACATAATCAAATTACCTATAATTAGTGTAATACAGCGACAATTAAAAGATACCAAAAACTATTTAGTACAATCAGCGTAAGCTAAATATCATGTGAACGTCTATGGTTCTGATTTGTGTGTGTGTGCTACTGACTCACCCTACTTGTAGAGAAACGCTGATGCCGTCGTCCTCTCTTTCATGTTGACGAAACAGTCTATGACTCTGTCATACAGTACACGCTTTTAGTTTTGAGTGGCCTAGGCTACCTGGCTAAAATGCTTGCTAACTAGCCTAACTTCTTTTCATGGGCAACATTAGCCTTCTGCATCTATCTACATGCTGAACATCCATCCTCTCAGGCTAGGGGCAAAATGTGTGAATTTATGGTTGGATCAGAATCGCCATTATAATCATCGGCCAGTACGGAGAATTAACCCTTTCCTGCAGTGGGCTAAATCAGGTTAACACAGAGTGTTTCTTGGTAGTCTTAAATAAATCTACTTTGAAACCAAAGTATACATCTCGAACACTGGCTTAATTTTTTTTTTACATTTAAGTTGGCATCCCAATATTACACTTTGTATACATCACAGAAGACTGAAATATAACAAAACTGTTTGACATAGAAACACCAGACTTTAGGCTAGTTAAAAAAAATATGATATGTTTTAATTGTTCAATTATGAAACAAACTAATAACATCCCACCCATGAGGCCACTAGTCATTTGACTGCAGGAAAGGGCTACGTAAAACCACAAGTCCATCCATGGCTAATTTAGGAAAGGGACAATTTTAGCTAGCTTGCTAGCCACCAGAGGACAACGACATGAGTTGCAGCAATCATTTTTTTCTGTAAATTCCATTTAGCTTTTGATGTGATGTGATTGGTGTGAAGCCAAAACCAAACTGGCTTCCCTTTACATTTTTGGTGCGCCAGGACCATTCACAGTTGAGCTCACTCAGTTTGGCTCAACACTTACTGGCTATTATTTTATCCTTTTTTAAACAAGGGAGGCTAAATGCTCGCTGGCTTCCCTTGCATTCAATGCTGTGGGCGGCAACAATGCCACACTCTTTTTGACCAAACAGCATCAGATAGATGGGCTACACATACAGAGACAGAGGGGCGCTGTTTCGCTTGCTGGTATCCTTTCTCAGGTGAGATACATTCAGTCTCTTGCAAATTTTAGGACGATTATAAAATGCAGAGACACGAAAGATTAATTATTGTTATTTTTTTTAAAATCTTTTTTTCTTAAAATTCTTTGGGGGGAAGCCTATGCTTCCCTTGGTATTCATGAATACACGCCACTGGTAGTACCTCATCTGTTCTCCTTTTTGTTTTGTCAATTTTTCGGTATATTCTCTGTGAAGTAGGCTTCGGAAGTTTTGTAATTTTTTCCACCTTGACGGACATCTGGAATCTATCTATTTGGGATTTTCCTGACTCTCCATCAGCGAGGGAAGCGCCCGCCTCCCCCTGGCATGGGTACTGACTCAGCCTGCACGCTTTTAAAAGTTTTAACATCGGCTGCACCCAAGCCATTAATCTGTAATTCTCTGCTATCTCTTTGCTTTGATCTGGGATTATGTTTTAGTTATGTTGTGTTAGTTGTGCTGATCTCAAGTAGTTGGACTCTAGCTTGCCGACCGTAACCGTGGTGGTTGGATAGGGTGTCCAGGCTAATAGCTAGTTGGCTAAATAGCTAACGTTAGCTGGCTGACTAGCTTGTTGCCTAAGATAACTGCATATAGCTACAATTCTTTGATAACTGGTTAGATGTCATAATGTATTTCCCAAACGTTGGTTTACTTTAATTTAGCTGTATCTAGGTGTTGATCGTAACTGGCTGACTCATGTGCTGCTAACTTAATGTTAGCAGGGTGGTAGGGTTAGCGTTAGCAGCCTAGTAGGGCTAACGTTAGCAGGCTAGTTGGCTATCAACCTTGCAAGTTGATTTGTAACAATAAATTCATAGTGTATTTGCTTGTACATTGGCTGAATATTAAATTGAAACCAGTTATCATGAGTACAAACTATTTGGTTTAATTTGAAATTATCCATTTGAAGGTATTTTTGTTGGAGTTTACATTATAGGGAAAAGGCTGGCTTGCCGGGTCCTCCATGTTACATCACCCACCCCAGAAAAACATTTTCCGACTTCAGTTTTATGTAATAACTTGAACAATAGGAAAGTGAGGTGTAACTTTGCATTAGGACTTTTGCTGTGTATACTAATGCAAATCCATATGCTACATGTGGTTACATTTATGCTACCCTTTAAGAGGTTCAGCTTGTCTATGACCTTGAGTGGAGCCTCTCCCATGAACCAGAGGGCGAGGGAGGGAGGAGGAAGAAAATATGTTGATTGAACTGCATTAGTTTGTTTCTTGTTACGTTACCTGGCAACAGGTGATTGCAGACAAACAGTCATGGCAGAGTCAGTCAGTGTCATCAAGGCCAATAGACAATAGTATTTGTCAAACTGCGACCATGTTGTTGATTCTAGTTTTATTTACCTGACTGTTAGAAATAAATGGTTCTTCTTTTTCCTGGCCTTTAGGGGGTTATTGGTGAAATTATAATCTGTAAGAAGATTGCGGTCGCCCTGTTAACAGTCACAGTTTAGAAGTCTAGATTCTACAGCAGCCAGAGATGTAGTGTTTTCAAACAGTGTTACAGTGGCAGAAATGTAAGCATATTTGAGATTATTTCAACTGTGAAATTTAGAATAGCACTGTTGAGAGCTTTATTGAAAGAATTAACACATCAATGACAGTGTTTTGGCATTTCAAAACATTATGAATGAATGAAATGAATGAACTAATACATTTTTCGTGTCAAATTGCCAGTTAGCAACCCCATCCCTTACAGGGACTAATTGAAACATATTACAATGATTCACAGTGATAATTCAGTGATAATTCTTCCAGTGTTCTACGCAGTGCGCATCGCATAAAGAATGAAAATAAATACATACATAATAGTAGATAAGGTTATCCAAGCAATAATAATAAACCTAGAGCAATAAGAATAATCAAAATAAATAGAGAAAAATAAAACGGAAGGCATTTGTATTTATTATGGATCCCCATTAGCTGCTGCCAAGGAACCACTACCACATATCTACAGTACAAAATCCATGTGTACTGTACATGTGTATAGTGCGTATGTTATCGTGTGTGTGTATGCATGTGTCTGTGCCTGTATTTGTGTTGCTTCACAGTCCCGCTGTTCCATAAGGTGTATTTTTATCTGTTTTTTAAATCTAATTTTACTGTTTGCATCAGTTACTTGATATGGAAAAGAGTTCCATGTAGTCATGGCTCTATGTAGTACTGTGCGCCTCCCATAGTCTGTTCTGGACTTGGGGACTGTGAAGAGACCTCTTGTGGCATGTGCTGTGGGGTATGAATGGGTGTGTGCCAGTAGTTCAAATAGACAGCTCTGTGCATTCAATACCTCTCATAAATACAAATAGTGATGAAGTCAATCTCTCCTCCACTTTGAGCCAGCAGAGTTTGGCATGCATATTATTAATATTAGCTCTCTGTGTACATTCAAGGGCCAGCCGTGCTGCCCTGTTCTGAGCCAATTGCAATTTTCCTAAGTCCCTTTTTGTGGCACCTGACCACACGACTGAACAGTAGTCTAGGTGCGACAAAACGAGTGCCTGTAGGACCTGCCTTGTTGATAGTGCTGTTAAGAATTATGGACATACTTCTCCCCATCTTAGCTACTGTTGAATCAATATCTTTTGACCATAACAATCCAGGGTTACTCCAAGCAGTTTGGTCACCTCAACTTGCTCAAATTCCACGTTATTTAGTTGAGGTTTAGGGTTCAGTGAATGATTTGTCCCAAATACACTGCTTTTAGTTTTTGAAATATTTATGACTAACTTATTCCTTGCCATCCACTCTGAAACTAACTGCAACTCTTTGTTAAGTGTTGCAGTCATTTCAGTCGCTGTAGTAGCTGACTTGTATAGTGTTGAGTCATCCGCATACATAGAGACACTGTCTCTACTCAAAGCCAATGGCAAGTCATTTGTTAGGATTTAAAAAAGTAGCAGGCTGTCACGACTTCCGCTGAAGTCGGTCCCTCTCCTTGTTTGGGCGGCGTTCAGCGGACGATGTCACCGGTTTTCTAGCCATCGTCGATCCACTTTTCATTTTTCATTGTTTTTGTCCATGTTTTACACACCTGGTTTCAATCCCACAATTACTTGTTTGTTTGTGAGTGATTGTTTATTGTATTGCAGTCCGTTATTGTGGGCTTGGCATTATTTTGACATGTTTTGTGAATTATTGAGTAAAATTGCTATTATTACTCATATCTGCTGTCCTGCGCCTGACTCCTCTACACCAGCTACACACAGACGCATTACAAAATCACTCACCAAGACGAATGGAGTCAGCAGGAGCAGACACCCTCCCTGTGGCGGTAGAGGAGCGCGTCCAGCAGCACGCGACCATGTTGCAACGTCTGGGCACCGCCATGGATCGCGTGCTGCAGACGATGGATCGATGGGAGAGAGAAGGAGGCCCCACTATCCACCCCTCCTTCACCTGGTCCCAGCGGGATTCGGCTCGCGCTCCCGAGGGAGTATGATGGGACGGCTGCCAGATGCCAGGGGTTCCTACTCCAGGCGACCGTCCACCCGGCTGAGCCCCCTGTTGCTCACATGTATGTGTTTATTAAATTTCCTGAGTATTCCCCGCATTCCCAGCATAAGGCGCTCGTAGATTCAGGCGGAACTGCGAATTTTATTGATCGTTCATTTGCCCATAGTTTATGGATCCCCATTGTTCCTGTGGATATGCCCTTCCCTGTGCACGCCCTAGATACTCGACCATTAGGGTCAGGGCTGATTAGGGAGGCCAACGCTCCACTAGGCATGGTTACGCAGGAGGGTCACAGGGAGAGAATCAGTCTCTTCCTTATTGATCCCCTCAGAATATGCCGATTTGGCTCTCGCCTTCTGTAAGAAGAGGGCAACTAAATGACCACCCCATCGACGGGGGGATTGTGCGATAAATCTCCTCGTAGATACAGCACTTCCCAGGACTCACGTGTATCCTCTGTCCCAGGAGGAGACGGCGGGTATGGAAAAATATATGTCTCCGAATCCCTGGGGCAGGGATACATTTGGCCCTCCACTTCACCTGCCTCCTCAAGTTTATTTTTTGTGAAGAAGAAGGATGGAGGTCTGCGCCCGTGTATTGACGATCGGGGTATCAATCAGATCACTGTGAGGCACAGCTACCCGCTGCCTCTCATAGCCAGTGCGATCGAGTCAATGCACGGGGCGCACATCTTCACAAAATTGGATCTCAGGAGCGCTTACAACCTGGTGCGGATCCGGGAGGGGGACAAGTGGAAGATGGCATTTAGTACCACCTCAGGGCACTATGAGTACCTCGTCATGCCGTACGGGTTGATGAATGCTCCATCAGTCTTCCAGGCCTTTGTTGACGAGATTTTCCGGGACCTGCACAGGCAGGGTGTAGTGGTGTATATCAACGACATTCTGATATACTCCACTACACGCGCCGAGCATGTGTCCCTGGTGCGCAGAGTGCTTGGTCGACTGTTGGAGCATGACCTGTACATCAAGGCTGAGAAATGTCTGTTCTTCCAACAGTCCGTCTCCTTCCTAGGGTACCGTATTTCCAGGTCAGGGGTGGAGATGGAGAGTGACCGCATTTCAGCCGTGCGTAGTTGGCCGACTGCCACCACGGTAAAGGAAGTGCAGCGGTTCCTAGGGTTTGCCAACTACTACTGGAGGTTTATCCGGGGCTTTGGTCAGGTAGCAGCTCCTATTACCTCACTGCTGAAGGGGGGACCGGTGCGACTGCAGTGGTAGGCTGAAGCGGACAGGGCTTTTGGTCACCTGAAGGCTCTGTTTACCTCGGCTCCTGTGCTGGCTCATCCGGATCCCTCTTTGGCGTTCATAGTGGAGGTGGACGTGTCCAAGGCTGGGATAGGAGCCGTGCTCTCTCAGCGCTCGGGTACGCCACCAAAGCTCCTCTTCTTCTCTTCGAAGAAGAAGCTCAGCCCGAGCGAAACTATGATGTGGGGGACCGGGAACTGTTGGCTGTCGTCAAGGCTCTGAAGATGTGGAGACATTGGCTTGAGGGGCGAAACACCCTTTTCTCATCTGGACTGACCACCGCAATCTGGAGTACATCCGGGCAGCGAGGAGACTGAACTCTCGCCAGGTAAGGTGGGCCATATTCTTTACCCATTTTGTTTTCACCCTGTCCTACCGACCAGGTTCCCAGAACGCTAAGGCAGACACACTGTCCCGGATGTCTGACACAGAGGAGCGGTCCATGGATCACACTCCCATACTCCCGGCCTCTTGCCTGGTGACACCGGTAGTGTGGGAGCTAGACGCGGACATCGAGCGGGCGTTACGTACAGAGCCCACTCCCTCTCAGTGTCCAGCTGGGCGTCTGTACGTTCCGTCTGCTGTCCTCGACCAGTTGATCTATTGGGCCCACATGTCATCCTCCTCTGGTCATCCTGGCATCGGTCGGACAGTGCGCTGTCTTAGTGGGAAGTACTGGTGGTCCACCTTGGCCAAGGACGTGAGGGTTTATGTTTCCTCCTGCTCGGTGTGCGCCCAGTGCATGGCTCCTAGGCACCTGCCCAGAGGGAAGTTACAACCCCTACCCGTTCAACAACGGCCGTGGTCGCATCTGTCGGTGGACTTCCTGACTGATCTTCCTCCCTCACAGGGCAACACCACGATCCTGGTCGTTGTGGATTGGTTTTCTAAGTCCTGCCGTCTCCTCCCTTTGCGGCCCTACAGACTGCGGAGGCCCTATTCACACACGTCTTCCGGCACTACGGGGTGCCTGAGGACATAGTCTCTGATCGGGGTCCCCAGTTCACGTCCAGGGTCTGGAGGGCGTTTCTGGAACGTCTGGGTCAGCCTCACCTCAGGTTTTCACCCCAAGAGTAACTTTCAGTGGCAACTACCTGCCATGAAAAAAGAATAAGAGAAGAAAACATGGAGGCAGGGAACAGCAGGAGAGGTGTAGATACGTGCTATTTTCTTTAAGAGGAGAGTCAGTGTGAACTCCAGTAATCTTTTTCTTGTGTAAGAAAAGAAGGAAGAAAAACACTCAGCAAAACCGTTAGCACTTGCTCTATTATACCCACTGCACACTCTACAAACACTCCTCAACTTTCCTCAACTCATATCTCCTCATAACCAAGCAAACTACTAGACTATGTGTTGATAAAACTGTTGACAGCCCCTCACTTTGTGTATATAAATGTGAAGTGCATTTGAGTGAACCTTTTCCATAATAGTCACCTTCATTTTACAGAATAAGACGTTGTCTCTTAATGTTACATTATTATAACCACAATGCTTTTTTGCAAGTGTTCTTTTTGTTAGTCAGTGTCTCCTACAGGGCAGAAATGTATTGATTCAAGGCTGTGCATGGTATTAACATTGCAATATGTATTGAAAAACAGGCTTGAATAGCCCTTCATGATGTTCATTCTCATCTTAAAATGAAAAGTTGTTCTTTGAGTGCATCATTCCAAGCTGTAGCCTACATTCAATAGGTAGTCAGGGTTCTTCATCCATATAAGAGGGAGCTGTGTTATTGTGGCCGTGATAGTGTAAAGGTAGACTAGCCGTGTTTCAGTGCTCTCAGAGCAATACGCTTTATCGTTCCAGTATCTGTCATAGGCTACCAAACACAATATGACCAGATGTAACATCTAGCACTAAAACCACGGCTGCTTGATCATCCTTATCTGTCTAGTACACAGTGGTCCTGTAGCAGATAATCTGTCTGGGGCAGGGGAAATTACAGCACATATGTTTAGTATAATACTGTACACTCATTATATAATACAATATCGCATAGAATTACAATGACTCATCTTCATGATGACTCACATCAACTAATAGCAGAAAACAAACATGTTTGAAACGTTGAATTTTTCATTCTGCAGTATGCTATTATGGATATACATGGAAAAGTTTAGTGGCTTCCTATTTATTTAATTAAAGTATCCAATATTTCTAGGATGTAACTATTTTGCATAAGTGAATAAAAAAACACTATTTGTATTTTTATGTGATTATATGACTATTTGTGATCTATTAGTGTCGATCTATGTACCCCTTAAAAATTACACATACGAAAAAGAGAATAGAGAAACAGGATTGTCCTTGACCCCACTTGATGCTCAAAGAGCATTTCATGTTTTCCCGGGTGACTTTTAGGGTTTACCGGAGTTTAATGTGCCATTTAAGAATGACAGCTGGAAAAGTGAACAGGAACATGTTTAACAACCTCACAAAATCCCGTAATTCCCGTAAAGCTGGGGCCGTCTCTGAGTCTGACCACCTCATGGAAACACATAAACACACACACACACACACACACACACACACACTTCTTCTTAACACCCTGAAGATTCCCAGTGCTTGCTGTAGACTAGTCGTTTATTGTTCATTTGTCATACATTGTGTCTCATTAATTATTGATCGAGGCAACGTTTAAAAAACGTAAATTAGATCATAATAGAAGGGCTTGAGTCAGGGGATTACTCTGTGAAAAGTTGCGCTCCAGCAACATAGTGTCCAGTAGTTGAGGACAGCAATGGGTAAGATGTGGCCCCTTTCTACAGTATTGTAGCATCAATGATGACAAATAGTGCAGCATTTAAAAAAAATACATCAATTGTCCTACATGTTTTGGGTATAGGACTATATATTTTCCACAGGAAGAACAAATCTTAAAGGAGTAGTCATAAGTATTCCGAGAAGATTCATTTTGTCAGAAAGAGGACATACAGCTCTCCCATCTGCGAGTCTGCTCTCCGCAGATGTGTGCACGTCTGTAAAATTTGTCTGTTGAGGAGGTTGTCCTAGTTGTCCTTGAGATACACCAGAAATATTCACATGCACACACACACATAGGCTTCTGCACACTCACATACTGTACATACTATACACTATAGATCCTCTCGCCCAGACACACTCAGTAAACAACATTCAGAGACACACACAGACACATGCACGGACGCACACACACAAACAAACAGACAAACACACACACACAAACACTTTTGGGACTGTGTGTGTGTGTGTGTGTGTGTGTGTGTGTGTGTGTGTGTGTGTGTGTGTGTGTGTGTGTGTGTGTGTGTGTTTTTGCGTGCGTGTGTCTGTGTTATTGTGTCTGTGTTCATGTGTGTGTGAGTCATCAACGCTGACAGCTGGGTAAGTGACACAACCTGAGGCCCTACCATCCAGATTAGACAGCGGCCCCAGGGGCATCATATTGTCTAATAAGTTTAGCATTAATTGCTTCCCTTGGGGACGTTTAATCTTGAATTAATGAGTTAGCAGGGAACCTGAACACTGGATTAGCTGGGAGGAGCAGAGGAACATTTTCTGTGACACATAACTCCTGCTCATAGCATGATAGGACTTGTTTCTGACTTTGTCAGCACTGCAGATGCAAACTTAACATGTCAAAGTGTTAAACTTGTCATGAATGTGACAGTAATTTACAGGCAGCAAATTAGCAAGTTACTGTATTTCATATTTCAGTACACCTATTGTAATCTTAATACAGAATCAAAGAAAGTACTGTGTAATGACACACAGTACAATACTGTAGAATTGGCTGTAGTGTACTGTAAAAAAAAAGTGAATGTTACCATAATCGTAATTAATTAATTAATGGGGGCATTTAACATTATTGTACTGTAATTACATGGGATTGGTGCAAGCAGGTTGGCTTCTAGGTAATGTGTTTACACATTACAGCATATTAATGAATATGTGGTGTTTAAGATCACTTGCACTTCTAGAGGCCTTAACAAAGGATTCCCAACTGGCAGCAACTACAGGGCAAAACAGACCAAATGGACATGGCAAAACACTCAACCATTAAAGGTCTAAGACTTGCTGCCATTCCAGTCTGCACCTATACATTTTAAATTAATGGGGCATTATAACCACATATGAGTTAAATTTCTACAACACTCACACTAACTGGTGCAACAAATATAGCCTCTCTTAGAAGGAACATCAAAATATGTTAATGAGTCTGAAAAAACAATACCATGCACCGACTAGTGGCCAAGAGAATTTTGAAGAGTTCCAGAAATACAGTACGGTACTGTATTCTGAGGTGTGGATTTACAGTACTATTTAAAATACAACAATTCTTTCCCCGCCCACAACATTTTCCCACAATACACCATCATTTACAGTATGCTGCACACTGTAAAAAAAGATTTGTTGTTTCAACGTGTTATTTCCAGAAATAACGTTGCATGGAATTTGTTAAGCTCTATCAACTTTAAATTTCAAGCTATTGTAATTTACACCAAATTTACTTTGACTAATAAAATAAAGTTAAGTCAACTTTACAGTTTGTCAGTAAAACCTACTATTTATAGTTGAATCAATTTAGGTTTTAGTAGAGATAACTAGCCTCCATTTACTCCTTATTTTTAATTAATCTAATTTACTATCACGTTAAGTAGACTATATACACAACAAGTGTACAAAACATTAGGAACACCTGCTCTTTCCATGACTGACCAGGTGAATCCAGGTGAAAGCTATGATCCCTTATTGATGTCACTTGTTAAATCCACTTAATCAATGTAGGATTTGGGGAGGAGACAAGTTAAGGAAGGATTTTTAAGCCTTGAGACAATTGAGAAATGGATTGTGTATGTGTACCATTCAGAGGGTGAATAGGCAAGACAAAAGATTTTAGTGCCTTTGAACAGGGTATGTTCGCAGGTGCCAGGCGCATCGGCTTGAGTGTGTCAAGAACTGCAACGCTGATGGGTTTTTCACGTTCAACAGTTTCCTGTGTGTATCAAGAATGTTCCACCACCCAGTTGACACAAATGTGGAAGGCATTGAAGTCAACATGGGCCAGCATCCCTGTGGAACGCTTTTGACACCTTGTAGAGTCCATGCCCCGACTAATTGAGGCTGTTCTGAGGGCAAAGAGGAGTGCAACTCAATATTAGGAAGGTGTTCCTAATGTTTTGTACACTAAACAAACCTCAATTGTAAAATAAATAATGCTTTTTTTACAGTAACTTACTGGCAGCTAGTTACCTGTAAGTTACTGCAATATTTTTTTTTTACAATGTAACAATGATATAATGAATATTTCAGTAGTGACCTTTATGCTCCCATCTGTCTCTTGCTCGTGTGAGCTTTTTCACCAGTTTCAAAACTGGCAGTGCACCCAGTGATGTCGAACAACCAACATAACATTTAACTATAATGACATTCTCAGTACTGCTACAGAAACTTTTTACTTGTAACTTTTTTTTTTACTTGTAACTGACTAATTGAAGTCGCTCTGGATAAAAGCGTCAGCTAAGTTACCAACATGTAAATGTAACAATTAACGATTGCAAAGCATTCTGGGTATTATTCAATTAAGCTCTGCCCCCCCAAAATAAGTTGAAGTCATCTGAACTTGACATTTTTAGTCAATACAGCTGTTATGTTGTTTCAGTTGATTTGACTTTTTGGTTGTGAATTTCTAAATTGAGTAAACACATTGATCTTTGTTGATTCAACTTAATTATACAAATAGACAATTAGACGAGTTGAAGTCATCTGAACTTGACATTTTTAGTCAATACAGCTGTTATGTTGTTTCAGTTGATTTGATTTTTGGTTGTGAATTTCTTAATTGAGTAAACACATTGATCTTTGTTGATTCAACTTAATTATACAAATAGACAATTAGACAAGTTGAAGTCATCTTAACTTGACATGTTTAGTCAACACAGCTGTTATGTTGCTTCAGTAGATTTGACTTCATGGTTGTGAATGTATAGGTTTAGTAAACATGTAGTTCTTAGGTGATTCAACCAGATTTCATAAGTTATAAGTTCTAGTTATATAAACTTGATGTTTTTTGTCAACACAACTGCTTCAGTTGTTTTGACTTCATGGTTGTGAATTTCTAATATGATAAACACATTGTTTTTTGGTAACTTGACTTGATTTAATACATTTTTACATTTTGAGTGAGTTGAGTTGACAGTTCTTTTTAAGTTGAGTTGACTTCAACAAATTTAGCATAAAATACAAATTAGTCATTTTGACTGAATCTCAATTAAAAAAATGTACAGTGCAGTATGATGCTTTCACAGTATGTTACTGTTGATAATACCACAAATTACCATATACATTTGTTTTCCGTTGCAGTGTAGTACTCATCCATCATGTTAACAATGTTTTGTCACTAAATCATCAGAGTTACATAGGCTAATGGAATCTTGTATGTCTTGTATAGACATTTGTAAGGGGTAAAAATCCAACAGAATCAAAAACTCAAGTGTTCCTCCTCTTTAACGTTTATTGTTCTGCTTGACCGTTTGCCATTGCACACACTCACGCACACACATGCACACACGCAAGCAAGGACACACACACAAACACACACACACATATACACACACACACACTAGACAAAACGTCCTGCTGACTTTGAAGCCCTCGACCGTCTTGTCCATCCTTTCAAAGAACTGTCCAGAGCGGCGAAAAAGCCCGGCCATCAGCTCTCCTCTCAGAACCTGTCCATCACTGTCAATGTGGATCAGTGGTGCAGAACTCTGCCTGTCTCTCCTACAGTGCTAGTCCCTGCCTGCCCGACTGGACTTGTGCAGTCCAGCCCTCATATCGCTGTCAGGAGGCAACGCCTGACACCCTGCTGCTGCAGCTGATTCCAGTTTGTACCCATGGATCGATGCCAATGATCTGCCGTTGTCTGTAGTAGTGTGCTGGGAGTGCAGTACTAGGAAGAAAAAGTTGAAGAAAGTGGAGAATGGAGTGGTGCAGCACTCAAGGTATGTGTCATAATGCGTGTATGATGGCAAGCTATCATAATCGTGATATCATATGCAAGCTATCATGGCTTTTCATTACAGACAATGACAGATGACGTGAGTCACACACACAATAAGCAGTGAGGCTCTTGACTTGGCCCAGTTGAATGAGCAGGACAGAGAACCATACATGATTCTATTCTATGATTCCGCCTGTACTGACTGAGCATAGAGGGGCCCACTGCTGTTGCACCACATGTGCGAATTCCATCGTTATAGCAGGGGTTTCCAGAGAACTCTTCCAGAGAGCTTTCAAACAAACCACAACAGGCGGCAATCCCAACTTCTCAACCTCCCACTGAGAGAGCCGGGGACGGCCAGTGGAGAACTGAGAGCTGGGATTGGAATTTAATTATAGCCTGAAAGCCCTCTCTCTCCTTCGCTCTGAGTCCAATATGGGAGAGAAGGATGAGGGATAGACTAGACCTGGGGGCTGCCTCTGTTTGTGTGACGGATACGAAGGCCGGGACAAACCACTCAAAACAGACCACTGAGACGCTCAGCCTGCTAAATGGTGTTTGAAAACCTTGACAGACTGACAACCTGCTTGACAGGCAGACAGACTGACTCATTCAATTCAGTCCAGATTTATTTCATTAACTCGTTCAATCATATTCCAAATGAGTGCAATTTTTTTTTTCGATTTCTTAGTTATAACAGTCTGTTCAGTAGCTTGAGTAGTAACATGAGTTTGATTCTGGAATATGTTTGGCACTATAGAAATAGCCTGCCTACATGATACGGCATTATTCTATCATTATGTTCGATTAATTGCTTTGTAACTGATAAGAAAATGCACATGGACTCTCTTGATTTCCTAGAACTGTATGGGAAGTAGCGTGAGTAGTAGCATGAGTTTGATGGTGCATTCTGGAAGATGTATAGTACACTTGGCTGTATTGTACAGCCATAGATACTCAATCACCATGTTTGATTTAGTGCATTTTAACTGATAAGAAAAGGCACTAAATGGACCCTCTTCTTTCCTATGAGTTTTTACCGTGAGTTTGAGTGTTTGACTGAAAGATATATACTTGGCAGGAATTGTGTGGGAATAGATGATGATGGCGTTATTCCATCACCATATTAGATTCAGTGCTTTTTAACTGATAAGAAAAATTCACAAAGATCGTGATAAACGACTGTCAGCCATAGTGTGCGAGCAGAAGGAGTAAATTGTTATCTCCTCAGATTAACTACGGTATAGATTTACTGGACTATTTATCAGGTTTTCTCTGCTGAAATACATCACTAAGGGACCTGAGATTTGTGGTGAAAAATCTGTCTTTTTCCACATTGCTGAACATAAACGCAATTCCCCGGTGTCCCCTTTCCAGGAACAGGGATGGACTATTACAGGGGAACCTATGGCCTTATGATTGGATTCAAAGCTGCTCTGGCTGACACATCAAGGAAGGTTCTGCGCAGCATATTGGGCCAGACTGGCGGCAGAGCATGGAATCTGCAAAGTGAGTTAAAAGTCAAAGTCATGGGCCTGCTCCCAATCCATTGTGTACAGAGCTAGGGCAGGGCAGCTGACTGACTTGACTGAGGATGAAAACCAGACTGGGCTCTCTGTGGTCCCATATGGCTGCTGAAGAGAGAACCCAATCTGTTGGACTGCTGGCTCTTCACCGTTGCATCACTCTTCTCATGGGGAATACAGGAAGCGTCTGCACGTCTATCTTTCCCCCTCCAAAGATAGACGTGATAGAAACATCGAAGGGCATACATTTAGAATGTTGAGAGTTGGGGGGTGTTGGTGTTACAGACAGAGGAAGAGAGCTGCTTTAGGCTTTGGTTCTGTATGGGGCTCCTTTCAAGGAGGGTGGGAGGGTGGGGCACCCGCTAGCACACAAATCTAGATGGAGTTCACTGCCAAAAAATTCCAAAATCCCGATCTGCTGGCCGACAGGAAGGCTGCAAAACTTTCCCCATGTAAATAATGTCAGCAAATCACCCCCCCTGTACAACCCTTTTATAAAAATCTGGATGTGTTTAGACCAAGACAGCCATGAGAATATGAACTGCATGTCTTTTTCTGTTAGGGTTCCTTAAATCACCTCAGCACCATTAAAACAAAATACCAGAGGCTGTTCTGTCAGGTACAAGGCAAACAATGGGCATGGAGGACGACGTCCACTGGAGGGTGGGGACTAAACTGTCAAGCCTTGATTGGATTGGCATCGAGCGTCATGCTAATATAACTTTCCAAAACGTTTTCCTAACAAATTGTTAACATAATTTGAAAATTCTCAGACCTCCATCTATGGATTTGGACAGTGCTGTGGTGTTGAACTTTCCACCTTGATTCTTCACTGTCAAACATACTGGAGCCTAGCCAGTAGACTTGATGAATAGGTTTTAATGCTTTACAGCATGGGTTCTATGGTCGGACTTGCATGGGCCAGTGGCCCAGTGCCACGGACCATAACTAGCTGGGAACCCAGTATAGAAGGCTGTTGGCTGAGAAAGTCAATGTAAATTCCAACTAAGGTGGATTCTCTTCTTCGCCAATCCCAAAATGAAACTTTCTTCACAGTACTGAAAGATGGCTGCGAAAATACCTGTAAAGGATTAATGTTGCTGACATGTATAGTCTCCCAGTGTTAAAGACAACTTCACCTGTTTTCTATTCATTTGTTAAATCACACTCTTCCAAGTGTCACATTCCACCCCGTTTTCAGTTTCGTCTCAATTCCACCATTCCTTATATGCAATTTTATGACACATGCAATCTCTTTCTTTTGAGCATGATTACTTTTTCCCCCAGGAAAGGTGTTTATCCAGCAGATGTTTCGTCTTCACTCCTTTCACATCGTTTTGAGATTTTGAGATGTAGCTTCTAAAGGTATTGTCAGAGTGTAGCAATGTAAAATGATGTTGGGGGAAATGCGGAGGTGTTCAGAACCAGGAGAACGTTCCACATAAGACTGGCTACCAGAGCGGCCACTTTCTTTGCCTTTTAGTCCTACTACAATATGGCTGCTTCTACATCTGCAACTTTGTAGAACTTGAACTGTTTTGTACTATAACCAGATTACAAGCCAATGTAATAGACCAACATGGGTGGCCCTTTTTCCACCTCCTGGGTCTTGATTTAGTGTTCAAAAGAAACATGAGTTATTGTGTGTATTGTGCATCCAAACTCCTCCTCCTCCCCCACTTCTGCCTCCTCCGTCTCTACAAGTCTCTGTGTCCAAATAACTGAACTGATACCCCCTATAAATAACTTACAGTTTAAAAGACAACACTAGTAAAACATTGGAATATAAAATAATGAGATTAGTGTTTAAGAGTGAATACATGACACTACATTGTAGCACTTTCAAATAGATTAAATGATTTAATGTCACCAAGACATTTTTGGCATATCATCAACATCCTGCTCAAATATTGTTGAGGAATCTTGAGTCATACAATACAGTCTTGTTTGACTTAATTATACAAATGGCTTTTAGTATGTTTGCATAACATTATGGCAACACACCAAGTTCACGTACATAGTTCTCTGTTTTTTTTCTTGATGAAAATACCCTGTGAGTTCAGCTCTAAACAAAGTGCAAACTAAAGGGTCCAGTACACAGATGACATGTAGGGGCTGTGACATGTCATCATGAATGCTAGTATTTATCCCGGCACTCATTGCGACTGACTGGGCCGGCCTGGACTGCTGTGGCAGTCGCTAAGTTTAATTAACTATCTGGAAACTGTTTCAGCCCTGCCAAGTTTATGTCACTTCAGGTATGTCTCCATTTAACTCTGTCTTCCATTCTATGTATAGTGGGCTGGCATGGAGTCAGAATGCTTTTCCGCTGTGAGTAATTATAATGACAGACAGTGCCAGGGATGTAATAACAAGGCAAGGTGAAAAAATAAGGAGATTTCTCTTAGCTAGTTCTTGGAAACATTGTATGTTTTTTACACTTAAACTGTGCCATGACAAGCACTGTCAACAAGGGCATCCATGTGCTGGAGGCTACAACTGGGTCACGCCTTCTTATTCTGTAGCCTGTGAGGATAGGCTATACAATTCTCCCACTTCTTAAACCTACATACGTTCCAGTTAAAATGTTATCAGTATTTGTCAGACCTATTGGTTCAAATATTATAATTTTTCTAAACACTTTGGGCATTAGATTGAGCCTGGATTGAGTGTCAGATGGGCTCGGTTTGAACATTTGGGACTATTCCATTGGTTCAATTGCACCAGACAAGCTCAATCAAGCACACCTCAAGTATTTCAAAAGAGAACAAATACTATTTGAACCCAGGTGTTATATTTGTTGCCATTATCACCAGGCTCTGTAAGCACAGCTTTGCAATTTCATCACCTTCATCAAAATTATAAATTATATTTCTGTTGCCATGTTTTCTTTGTTACCAATCCTTTGTGTCCAGAAAAACTGTGCCACACCACAAAGACATTGACTGTGCTTTACTGTGGCTTCCTGCCTTCCTTTACAGACCTTCTTCTTCATTTGTCTTATTAGCATAATCAAACATTTATGTTTGAAATACAACTGTCATATCACTGTTATGTATTGTTCATGTGTTCCATGTGTAGATGTTATCACATCTGTTGAGGCACTGTTATTTTGCGGCACAATTCATTGGGGACATCAAAAGCTTTTGTTCTCTATGTTAAACAGGGCAATGTTCCTCTCCACAGCCGTTTCATATCCAACTCTGTTAATTGGCACTTCAGGATGGATACAGGAAATATGCCACCAGCCGACACAATGCATGGAGATGTCATGTTGTCCAATTCATCAACAAAAATACATGTATGTAAATGTTTCATTTTTTTATTGCCTAACTTAATCTTGATATAGTGCAATGCAAAAACATGTTTCATAGTGTGATTAAATAGTGATATAATGTTTATTTCATTCTATTTACATATTGTGTTTAAATTAGGTATCAATTATTATTTCATCTTTAATTTGTGGTTAATAACATTTGAGTAGATACAAAGTATATTGAAAGCAGGTGCTCCACACAGGTGTGGTTCCTGAGTTAATTAAGCAATTAACATCCCATTGTGCTTAGGGTGATGTATAATTATGCTGGGCAGGCCTAGTTGCCTATTATATTGCCTATGCTCCCATAGGATGACAATGCTCCCAACCACAGGGCACGAGTGGTCACTGAATGGTTTGAAAAGCATGAAAATGATATAAACCATATGCCATCTCAGTCACCAGATCTCAACCCAATTGAACACTTATTGGAGATTCTGAAGCGGCAGCGTTTTCCACCACCATCAACGAAACACCAAACTATTGAATTTCTTGTGGAAGTTCCGAAAATGTATCAACAGCGACCCTGGAGCAATTCTGAGGATGGCAACGTTGCATAAACCTATTTGTCTGTTGTGCAGCAAGTCTTGGCATGGGTGGTTTTTATAAGACAATAAGATTATTATCGCTACATTAGACTCCAGAAATGAAAATAATTAGCACAATGCATATTTTTGTACACATCGCTGGCCTCCCACATACAAAACATGAGTTCAACAAGATGGGGCCTAGTGCCATAAGTCTGTACATGCAGAACACTGTAGGTGGGGGCTTGTGGTACGGAGTTAGTTTGGTATATGGGGTGGAATTGATTACTGCCATCAAATTCCAAAATCAAAAATCGTTTTTCACAGTGAGTGAGTACAGTACTGCGTGTGAAGCATTAGTCATGTTGACTGCGGAGTCATAAATAATATTTTCTAGCTGTGAGGAGATGTGTGTCCGTTAGCACGACATCTGGGTTTTAATTCTGAGAGGAAAAAGCCCCATATCTGCATGATCCTACTAACACAAGCCATCTGAGGAGATACAGATGTGTGTCTTTCTCGCTAAACCTTCTCGAACAACACAGCAAGGCAACGCTCTGTAACCCATCTATGTCAATGCTCTAACCTTTGTTGATTAAACATGTGTTTTCTTAGCTCTGTTTATACCTAGTTCTAACATGCATCCTCTTAGTCCTGAACTTGTCCACATTCTGATTGTGCCCACATTTTTTGACAGGTGTGGACGATTAAAAGACGCATTCTGAACAGATTTCTACTTAGATCAGCGTAAACGGCAAGATCAGGACGAAGGACGCATGTCTGCATTTCTTGTCACAACCATGCCGTGAGTGTGTGTGGTCTACATTGTGTATATACTAGAGCACCTACATGTGTGCTGGACTGTAAAAACAAGGGGCTGGATTCAAGTCATTTCAAAACCTTGGGCTGGATTCAATCTGTATCGCAGAAGATTCACATTAAAATGTAAAGGTAGTTTCCAATTGAGCCGACATATGCAGAGTTAACCGTGAGTGCAGTCTCCGTGAACGCGGGAACATTGAAATTGAATGACAATCGAGCTATAACGCAGATCTTCAGCGATTATTCTGCTATACGGACTGAATCCAGACCAAGGTTTTTAAATGACTGTAAACAATTTCTAATTATTTGAAATCAGTAATAAATAAATACATTCCACAAATCTATGAAGAAACTAAATGGAAATGAGAGGTATAAAAAGAACAGTAAAATATGGCTTCTTAGAAAAGATTGATATGTCAGTTCTGATGAATGTGTTGTGTGTATGTGTGTGTGTGTTTGCACATGTGACTGTATGTCGGTGTGTGTGTGTGTGTGTGTGTGTGTGTGTGTGTGTGTGTGTGTGTGTGCGTGCATGCGTGCATGCAAATGTGTGGGGAATAAGTAACTATGTGGAGTGCAGTCATTTCAGAGGAGAGATAAGGGCTAGGATTGATAGGATGCATATTCAGTCGATGCATGTGTATCTGTGACTCGAGACGACTTCATTGCACGATCATGGGATCTTTGGGACTTATTATCATCACTCATTTTAATGAGGTAGCAAGCGATAGGGCATCCAGAGCGCAAAGGGTAATGTGCCACAGCGAGAGTGTAAAGAGCGCCACAACATGGTTTGTTCTGGAATTACAGCTACTTCTAACAGACTGCTAAAAAGATGCCCTCAACACAGCCTGAGTGATACAACTGTCATTGCCCGGGTTACCAATCCAACTCCAGGGCCCTAGCAAAAAGGAAGGATGGAGAAATATCAATATCCTGTATGTGCAGTATTCCCATTAAAATGAGCTTCCGTCATTGTCAGTACCTACAGTAGATTTGAACATTTTGCACAAATGACCTGAACATTATTCTTTCCTGCGTTACAGTATAATATCCACAGGTGGTTCTGTGGTCCAAGCTAATGGGGAGGATATATAGCGAGCAGTGGGATGCTGTTCTCTTCTGTCCTTCATAACCCAAGGCACTACTGACACCAAGTGTTACTTATTCAAGGCACAATCGGAACATAAGGAGATATAATATACCCTCTATAGAATGATATCTGTTTCATTTCACCTAAAACCCTGGGTTGGGGTCTTTGAATCAGTTGGTAACAATGGAAATTGATTTTAAAAAATTATACCTGTTCAGTTGTCATTAGGCCCATCACTTCTCAGGGCTGCCTAAAACCCCTCTATGCGCCTGAAAGGGAACAAAAGGAATAGGAATTAAGGGTGTAACTGAGCTCTGCATTGGCTGGTCTCAGCGGTGTCTTCGTTCTGGGTCTTTCATCTGATTCCTGTCTCTGAATACTTTCTTTTAATTACAATGGGTAAAGGCGGTGTGGACTTAAAAAAAAAATACATTAGGCACAGGAGGCAGAGTTGCAATAAAACGAAAAGCCAGAGACAGTAGACACCTACTGTCATGGTCTGTCTGGTGTCTATTGGAGACAGACTGTAAGACTTTTCAGAGAGAAAGAGAGGGGTTGAAAACACTCCTGCAATGTGCTGAGACTAAAATAATGAGAGACAGCCAGTCAGCCATACTGTAACCTTTTGCATGCGCTCTATAATGTTACCAGTGTTTTCTCTGTCAAACACAGCTGCACTAATACAGTTTTGGCCTCTCATCTCAAAATTAAAAAATTGAGAAAGGTAAAAAAAATTGAAAACACCTCCTAAAACGTTTTTACCATTTAAAACTCGGATAATCTGAGTGGTGTTTGTGAATGGTCAGTTCATAGTCACATCTTGTTTAGTGAAACGCTATGCAGGGGAATGCCAGATGATCACAATGGCCATATATTGAGAGCAGAGGCTGAGGCAGTGGTCGTTTGGTTTGCTTGGAGTCCACCACCACACTCCGCCGCACTGATGGCATTGAGGGATTCTCCTAGAGTATGCTGAGATCTGAATGTGATGAGAACTAGGAGACACGAACAGTGGAACAGCAGTATATTCAAACAGTAATTACAGCTGTCAAAGACTACACTCCTACAAATAAAGGTGCAAGTTGGAACAAAAATACGATTCTTGAGAGCAACGCCATAAGGGAACTATTTTATGGCCTCTGAAGAACCATAAATGGGATGGTTCTTTGAAGAACCATACAAAAATCCCAAACCAGAAATATTTTCGGCCCTCCAGGACCGGAATTGAATATCCCTGCTGTAGGATTTTAAACCTTATTTGCATATTTCCCAGGATGACTTTAGAGTGAATTTTAGAGTTACCAGTACCCCCCATGACTGTGCTTGCTAGTGACAGAGACACGGCTGTAGCATTCATTCATTTTCAGCCCTGTGGTCTTCACCATTAGATCCTGAGTGAATATGTTATCATTAAAATTACATTATTTAAAACCATACAATTCATGTGTCTTATTTTGAGGGCCTAGTTTTACCCTAAAACATTGGCCTGAAACTCATAGTAAACAGGCCACATCAGGCCTGCAAGTCACATTATGTTGGCTTGCAAAGGAATGTGTAATTCCAATTGGAATCCAGCCAGTTGGGATATCCACAACTTGATTCAGAATGACTACTAGGGTTGAGAAGACTAAGATACACTACATGACCAAAAGTATGTAGACACCTGCTTGTCGAACGTCTCATTCCAAAATCATAGGCATTAAAATGGAGTTGGTACCCCCTTTGCTGCTATAACAGCCTCCACTATTCTGGGAAGGCTTTCCACTAGATGTTGGAACATTGCTGCAGGGACTTTCTTCCATTCAGCCATAAGAGCTTGAGTGAGGTCGGGCACTGATGTTGGGCCATTAGGCCTGGCTTGCAGTCGGCATTCCAATTCCTCCCAAAGGTGTTCGATGGAGCTGAGGTCAGAGCTCTGGGCAGACCAATCAAGTTCTTCTACACCGATCTCGACAAACCATTTCTGTATGGACCTCGCTTTGTGCGCTGCGGCATTGTCATGATGAAAAAGGAAAAGGCCTTCCCCAAACTGTTGCCACAAAGTTGGAAGCACAGAATCATCTAGATTGTCATTGTATGCTATAGCGTTAAGATTTCCCTTCACTGGAACTAAGGGGCCTAGCCTGAACCATGAAAAACAGCCCCAGACCATTATTCCTCCTCCACCAAACTTTACAGTTGGCACTATGCATTGGGGCAGGCAGCGTTCTCCTGGCATCCGCTAAACCCAGATTCGTCCGTCGGTCTGCCAGAAGCGTGATTCATCACTCCAGAGAACGTTCCCACTGCTCCAGAGTCCAATGGCGGGAAGCTTTACACCACTCCAGCCGTCACTTGGCATTGCGTATGCTGATCTTTGGCTTGTGTGCGGCTGCCTGGCCATGGAAACCCATAAGCTTCTGACGAACAGTTATTGTGCTGACATTGCTTCCAGAGGCAGTTTGGTAGTGAGTGTTGCACAGACAAGGACAGACGATTTTTATGCGTTACGTGTTTCAGCACTTCGCAGCTGAAACGTTTTTGCACCTAGACGTTTCCACTTCACAATAACAGCACTTACAGTTGACGGGGCAGCTCTAGCAGGGCAGAAATGTGACAAACTGACTTGTTGAAAAGGTGGCATCCTATGACGGTGCAATATTGAAAGTCAATGAGCTCTTCAGTAAGGCCATTCTACTGCCAATGTTTGTCTATGGAAATTGTATGGGCTGTGTGCTCGACTTTATACACCTGTCAGCAACAGGTGTGGCTGAAATAGCCTGAATCCACTCATTTGAAGGGGTGTCCACATACTTTTGTATATACAGTTATAGCATTATTCTAAAATTGATTTGAAAAAAATATCCTCAGCAATCTACACACAATACCCCATAATGACAAAGCAAAATCAGTTTTTTAGAATGTTCAGCAAATGTATTAAAAACAAAAAACAGAAATACCTTACTTACATAAGTAGTCAGACCCTTTGCTATGAGACTCGAAATTGAGCTCAGGTTCATTCTGTTTCCATTGATCATCCTTGAGATTTTTCTACAACAAAATTCAATTCAATTGACTGGACATGATTTGGAAAGGCACACACCTGTCTAGATAAGGTCACACAGTTGACAGTGCATGTCAGAGCAAAAACAAAGCCATGAGGTCGAAGGAATTGTTGATAGAGCGCTGAGACAGGATTGTCTCGAAGCACAGATCTGGGGAAGGGTACCAAAACATTTCTGCAGCATTGAAGGTCCCCAAGAACACAGTGGCCTCCATCATTCTTAAATGGAAGAAGTTTAGAACCACCAAGACTCTTCCTAGAGCTAAGTGCCGAGCCAAACTTAGCAATCAGGGGAGAATTGCCTTGGTCAGGGAGGTGACCAAGAACCCGATGGCCACTCTGAACGAGCTCTAGAGTTCCTCTGTGGAGATTGGAAAATCTTCCAGAAGGAAAACCATCTCTGCAGCAGTCACCAATCAGGCCTTTATGGTAGAGTGGCCAGATGGAAGCCACTCATCAGTAAAAGGCACATGACAGCCCGATTAGAGTTTGCCAAAAGGAACCTAAAAACTCTCAGACCATGAGAAACAAGATTCTCTGGTCTGATGAAACCAAGATTCAACTCTTTGGCCTGAATGCCAAGCGTCACGTCTGGAGGAAACCTGGCACCATCCCTACGGTAAAGCATGGTGGTGGCAGCATCATGCTGTGAGGATGTTTTTCAGTGGCAAGGACTGGGACACTAGTCAGGATCGAGGCAAAGATGGACGGAGCAAAGTAGAGAGATCCTTCAAAAAAACCTGCTCAAGAGCACTCAGGACCTCAGACTGGGGCGACGGTTCACCTTCCAACAGGACAACGACCTTAAGCATACAGCCAAGACAATGCAGGACTGGCTTTGGGGCAAGTCTCTGAATGTCCTTGAGTGACGCGTCAGAGCCCGGACTTGAACCCGATTTAACATTTCTGGAGGGACCTGAAAATAGCTGTGCAGCAACGCTCACCATCCAACCTGACAGAGCTTAAGAGGATCTGCAGAGAAGAATGGGAGAAACTCCCTAAATACATGTGTGCCAAGCTTGTAGCATCATACCCAAGAATACTCAATGCTGTAATCGCTGCCAAAGCTGCTTCAACTAAGTGCTGTGTAAAGGGTCTGAATACTTATGTAAATGTGATATTTCAGTTTTTCTATAAACCTGTTTTTGCTTTGTCGTTTTGGGGTATTGTGTGTAGATTGATGAGGGGAAAAAACGATAATACAATTTAGAATAAGGCTGTAAACTAACAAATTGTGGAAAAAGTAAAGCGGTCTGAATCCTTTCCGAATGCACTGTATAGTGTAGGAGACTACCTAAAGCATCTAAACTGGAACAACCATTTCAGTAATGGGTACAATAATTTCAAATAACAGATTGGAATAGTTAAGAACATTTTTACTTATATTTGAGCAGCATAAGATGAATTAATCAATTAATGTTTAAGCAAAAACATAGATATTGAAACAAACAGTTAAAAACATCTACCTGCAATAGAGCATACATACCATAATGATGGGCTTGGTTTTGCTTCAACTCTGGATATTAACACCAACACTTAGATTTTCTTTTACACCAATTAGTGTTCATTTAACTCCTGAATCAACACTAGAAATGTTACACTGAAAAATAAACACTTGTTAACACTGTCCAATTTGCCATTTGCTATGAAAGGGACACGTCTGCAGGCTTCCATGCATTTCAAGAACCATTAAGAAATCTAAAGAACCGTAGATGCTACGTCAAGAACCTCCCACTTAACTCAAAGGTTCTTTATTGGGCAAAAGGTTCTCCAAGGAACCATAAGAGCTAAGGAATAACTTGTTTTTCAGTAGTATGAAATAGCTAACTACAGGTGACATGAGGTGACCATGATTGGACAAATAACATTGACAGAAAGAAGGAAACAATAACTCAGAGAGAGAGAGAGAAAGAAAGGAAGAAAAATTTTAAAAAGAGAAAGAGAGAGAGACAGAGCTGAATGGATCTATTAACTCAAGTGTGGTGTTTTTTTTTCAATAGAAGACACTGTACCTTTCTGTGCATATGAAACAGTTCTAAAAGGTGAAGGTAATCAAAAGTATTCCAATTAACATTGACAGTGGTTAAAGAAAGGTAAGCCTATGTTGCTCAAGGACAGCATATCATATCTGCCACTTCCACTTGCCTTAGTACAGTAGTATAAGTATGACTCATACTTTGTGAAGCATTTACTGTATGTGGTGCTTAGGAAGACCATCATTTTCATACCAGCTTCACACATTCTTGCAAAATTCTAAAACCAGCAGCAAACCAAACACCTTCTAATCCAACAGCACAGATAGAGAGGACTATACAGATTTGTCATAACAAGGTGCTGTTCTATATTCATGTGTATAATTGTCTATAGGGACTACTGAGGACATCATGTAACTGCTATGACTCATACAAAACCAATGCTTTAGCAAACCAAGCACTAGCCCACTGCGAAAGAGAAAGGGGTTGAGAAAGGAGAGAGAAAAAGCTTCAAAGGCTTGATGAAATGTAGCATCATCAAAGTGAGGATTCGTCCCCTGAGGAGGTTCATCCTCACTATCTCCACAGACATCATAAGTGCTCAGAGAGCGGCTGTCTGTAGGAAGTGACAAGCGTTGTCGGGTCACGGGGGGGTTTGATCCCAATCATTATCACACAGGTTTGTTCTGCCGCAGTACGTCCGTCCAGAAGTCCAGGCAGTGAAGGCAACACTGTGTCTGTGTCATGGACGCTCCTGTTTTTATCTGGTCCTCTCAGGAAGGAGGAGGAAGTGGTGACCACACCTAGAGACTAGTTATACTACTGTACCTGCCCTTCTCACTATGGTCAATGAGGTGAAATCAAAGGCCTGAGACAGGGGTGTCGAACATGTGGCCTGTTAGTCATAATGGCCACAGGCCCACAATCTGATCCAATCTTCCCCACACAAAACATCCCAACACTAGCCTCAGATTAGTAGGAAAGAAAATGTTTGGAGGGAAATGATTCACATAAGAGATCATGTACAGTTAATGCTGTTTAGGAAAATCAATTGCTACACTATGAGCATGTATCTACACAGGTGTCTAAGAGATTTGCCTTCACTTGGATTCAGATGGCCCTTTCTGCAAAATGACATTGACACCCCTGTGCCTAATAACAGAGACAATATGGAACTCAAGAATATAATTATGGATGACTCAATGGACAACAGGAGGTGAGTCATTTGACAGCTCCCGATAGGCTATTGAAATTCTGTTGAGATTCCACGTGGAGTTCTCAGGCAGGGTTACACTTCTCCAGCTGAACTTCCTGTCAGAGTCGCCCTGTGAGCCGACATCTTGCTTAGTTTCTATCTCAACCCCATGCATGAGTTATGACAAGCCATTTGTCATCATATATATCCCATCATAAATGGTTATGACCGGTGTCATGTCATATCTATATTAGCATTACATAGGCTTCATGACATTGCCATTCAGCAGAGCATTTACTGGGGGTGTTTGCATTCGTTTGAAGGATTTATGTCTGAGCCACTTACTGTGCAATGTCCAGTCTTCATGCAAGAGGGGCCTCCAAGAGTATGTGAGCCTCTCTCCAAGAAGCTGATCATTTGGGTAAGGGAACAGTTGAAGAGAGTGATGTAACAGTCAGTGTGGGTGGGGTAGTGGAGCTTACTGGGGCTGGAGCACTCACTCTGGCTCTCATTGTCTCTGCTTTGATCTGGCTCAGACGGCCATGTTGTATGCACTGCTATCCTCCCATAATCTTTGCTCTGTCTCCAAAATGCGGCAGTAGACTGTATAGCTGAAACTGGGTCTCTCTGTATCTTTGCATTGCCTCTAATGTCAAGCTTGAATGTCCTCCTGTAAACTGTAACTATTTGGAGTTGGTTGTTCGGAGGAAAATATTATTTCATTTATTACCAACTTCAAGATATATTCCCCTCTCCGGGTAAAATAAACAAAGCGCACTAGAGAAAGCAAGCATTTCGCTACACCCGCAATAGCATCTGCTAAACATGTGTGTACGACCAATAACATTGGATTTGATTTGAAACAACATGACAAATATCATCATATTTTCCTTCTTTCATTCATTAGGCTACTTAACAACATTGCACATACCAACACACATGTAACGCTTGGGTGACTTGAGGACAGTCAGCAGTGTCACAAAAAGGACTGTAGAATCCTTTTCATGTTCTGTAAGTACCAGGGAAGATTCTGAGCTGTATAACTCTGAAGCAGCACTTCAAAGGGCAGATTGGCCATCTATCTCAAATTAGCTGCTTGTTCAAACGTCTGAGCACTCTGGAGCCATCCTCTGTTCTGAAAAGTAAATTAGCTCTATCTCTCTCATAATAGTCTGTGTAGGAGAAATTATAACCATTTATGTTGCAGACACTAGACAGTGCAGCCATGCAGGGTTCATTGTGTAGAAGCATAAAACAGCAGCACAAGCTTTCTCTCTGCAGCCAGACAGCCATAACCCACAATGGGACGAAGAGATCTGGTACAGTGAGTGAAACAAAATAGACACAAACCCTACTACACCTTATGGTTTTCAAATCAACATTCCCAGACAAATACAGACTAAGGGCACCCCACTGTTCTGGGACAGAGTGCCCAGACCCGACCAGTCAAGAGGTGGCAGAGGGGGCACTAAACTGTAAATCCCCTTTATCAAATCCTTGACACTCAGGAGAGGAGTGCGTTACAAAGGTACAACTGTGTGGCGCTGGAGAAAACCTGGTAGAGCTGGAGAAAACCTGGTGTAACTAAGACATGAAGGCTGCTTGTCCGTTGCCTCTACTGTATAGCCAATCTATGTTGTGGTGAGCTCAGGACAACGATGACTCAAGGAGTCAGGAAGTATTTTATTTTGGTGTACAGTATAATACATTTTCTGACAAAATAATGAATGCTCTGTTGTTGGAAGAGAGGTGACTGCATCAAAGGTCTGCAAGAAGGCTGCATCTTTGTAATAGACTGTATCAAAAACATACAGTGCCTTAGGAAAGAATCCAGACGCTTTGACTTTTTCCACATTTTGTTACATTACAGACTAAATACAATAAATACAAATCATCAGCAAGGCACTGTACATAATACACTTGCTCCACGTATATAACACGTTGTTTGAGGTTGTCAGTGGCCAAAGTACATTGTCAGTGGAACGAAGGGGTCAGTGCTCAAGACTACACTGTTGACATGCTATTGGAATGTCTTCTGACGGCAGCACATGGCTTATATCACCTGCACATCATTAGACCATGAACTGTACTTTTCAGCGCTCACTATATGAGTGGCAAACAAAGCCAAGAGCTATATCCCAATGAAATACCAGATCAGTCCTCAGCTGATGAGAACAGAAAGAGAAAAAGAGAAAGCTCTTTCTTTGGCTCAGATTTTCTCTGTTTTAATTACATAAACAACTGTGTGATTGGGGCTTGCCTGCTGTTGTATTTCGGGCTTGGCACCAGCTGTTTGAGACAGGCAGACACAGCTGTATACATGTGTCTTTGCACACTAAATCAAATGTCCCCTTGTGCTCATCTGGAGTGAATTAGAATGGAGGAGGGAGGGAGGAGAGGGGATGCAGGCTCTGATATACAGGGGAGGAAATGGGTAATGTCCTGGAACCACATGCAACATCCTAATAGGAGCTAGTGATTGATAATAAAGAGATTGCCAGATCATCTCTCTCTGTCTCTCTCTCCCTCTCTCTGTGTCCTCAGTCCTCCCTCTCTCTTCTCCTATCCCTATAATCGTCTCATAACTTCTAAATTAGTCTCACTCTAACCACCTCACAGAACAATGATAACTTTCCCATGATAAAAAACACATGAGGATTTTATTTTCAACATGTGGTGACCCCACTCACTACACATTGGCAAAGCAAAAACATAGGTGTTCGGCATGACCTGCTGGCGTATCACCACCACAATGAAATGAAAGGCAGGTAGGAAATGGACATCCCATGCAAGGGAAGTCTCTCCAACTCAATTCCTTTTTGGAGGTCAGTAAACATGTACAAGATAAATAATGCAAAACTGTGTGACAGGGTTACTGTACATTAGTCATAACAGTGATGGGAAAATATGTGGCCTCTCATTCAATCATTTGAGAACATCAATCTGCATTCCCTTTGACCCTGCTTTGCAAAGAACATAAAACGGAAAGCAAGAAAGGCAATATGGAGAGCAGCTGGTTATTTGGGATGAACATGACATGCTGTTTGTTGGTGAGAGGAATGGGAAAATAGAGGGAATGAAAGAGTGAAAACAGACATGTCTTCACGTTCTTGCACACAGTCTGACTAAAATGCATTCTCTTTTGATTAGAATGATCTAGCTGCACATGCATTTGGTGCAAGAATGACAATCTACTTCTTTCTAGAACAAGCTAGTCATACTCTCACTTAAATCGTTCTCTGCATATTTGAGGCTGGTAAACGTGGTCCTCAAGCATAGGTTCAATGCTTACAAGTTAGTGTAATATATAAGGCTTCACTTTCCGAAGTTGAATCAACAATTTCCTTCACAGAGCAATGCTTCTCCCTGCTGGATGTTGTATGTACTGTCAGGTCAATTTGAAACCATATATCGTTATGAGCTTGAAAAAAATATAGGGGGAAAAGTCCATGTTGTCTCAAAGGGAAAACTTTGAAGACCCTTTAACCAACCTCAAAAACTTTGAGATATAGTCAATGTTTACATTATCACAGAATGGGAAATATATTATTTATTTCTTAATTTCATCACATGAAGTTTGACTGTTCGAATTAATAAAAAGATGTGTAAGGAATCAAATATGAACACTATATACAAAATAAATATCAATGCAATTGTTGAAAGAGCTATCTGGCTATTGTATTTGAAACTATTGAGGTGAATTAAATCTACAGTATGTCACACATTTCCACTAGATAGAGGCCTAGTCTTACTTTTAAAAGATATATATATTTAGAGCATGAAGCTGTTCCTCCTCAAGCACTTTAAACATTTATCTGTAGCTACAGCAGGCCTACTGTTCATCTACATGGGATACATAAAACCAGTTCTGGAGTATGCTGTCCCTGCCTGGCCTCAAACCCTGACTGCTCAGCTGAAACATGTCCAGAAGAGAGCCTGCAGAATAATTTTGGACAGGTCACACACCAGCTACCGGGAAACCCGGGAAACCCTCAAAACCCTCGTAATCATGTCCTTGGAGAGCAGGATGGGCAACCTGCAACAGTCCAAAACATAACACCCCCATGACACGCACAGGCCGTTATCAGAACTATCCCATTCCACACTAAACTGACCATGGCACGCACCATATAGCCCAGGAGCCTTAGAAATGCCTCCCTAAGAACTCTAAAGATGTATTTTCTAAAGCTGCCACCCAAACCTTGTCGTTGTAGTAATGTTGTTTTGTATATATTGCATATTTTAACATTACGTTTTTGTTGGTTTAGGATTTTACTATTTTATAATTATATATGATTGATGTCATGATTGTAAATTGGTGTAAAATTCAGTCTATGACTGCGAGAAACCAATGAAACCTACTACAACTACTACTACTATTGCTACTACAACATTTATGACAAAAGGGAAAGAATCACTCAATGACAGTCAGAGATTGGCTGATGAATTGCTCATAACTTCAGCTTTTTCAATGTTTATGTTCAAATCATATTGTGGAAGGAACTTGGAATATTGAAATATGAGAAGGTGACAAAAAGTGATATATGAGTGACAAATAACTTGAATTCAAGGACTTCCTGATTTGAAAACATGTTGACTGCTCTAGAATGTTCAAATGGATTACTTTATGCTCTGTGTTCTGTCCCTTATTGCACATTCCATGTACTGTATTGACATCAGCAACGCATCACCCATTCAAATCGTCTAATATATAGTACAATATCAAAATGCGCCACAGCACAAATTCTGTTTGGTGTAAATGGTCAACATCGTTCAAGTTAGACAGGCCAAATGTAAATATTAAGATTGTAATGATCTATCATACTTACAGTGTCAATCAAAATTGGGATTTTGAGAACATTTGAAAGAATCATTAAAATTACTTCACCATCCAATACCAGTCAAAGGTTTGGACACACCTATTCATTCAAGGGTTTTTCTTCTTTTTTTTTAAACTATTTTCTACATTGTAGAATAATAGTGAAGACATCAAAACTATGAAATAACACATATGGAATCATGTAGTAAGCCAAAAAGTGTTAAACAAATCAAAATATAGCCACCCTTTGCCTTGATGACACACTCTTGGCATTCTCTTAACTAGCTACACATGTAATGCTTTTCCAACAGGAGTTCCCACATATGCTGAGCACTTGTTGGCTGCTTTTCCTTCACTCTGCGGTCCAACTCATCCCAAACCATCTCAATTGAGTTGAGGTCGGGTGATTGTAGAGGCCAGGTCATCTGATGCATCACTCCATCACTCTCCTTCTTGGTCAAATAGGCCTTACAAAGCCTGGAGGTGTTTTGGGTCATTGTCCTGTTGAAAAACAAATGATAGTCCCACACAATGTAGAACATTTTATAAATACAAAAAATCCTTTGAATGAGTATGTCTGTACAAACTTTTGACTGGTACTGTATGTATTTTGAAATGCAATTTAGAGCTATCTTTTTGCCGGTGCATGGTAACAGTTGAATAAAATGAGAAAAAACAAGGCTGTGAGGCCAATACACAAAGCTTATAAAAGAGCAGTAATACTATCAAGAGCAGTGTGCAGGTTTCTTCTTTTCTCTCAGAATTAAACTGTTTAAAATGTATAGTATTGTTACCTATATGATCAACTCATTGTTGGTTGTGAAATACAGCCCTTTCTGTATCGTACTATGTTTAGTCTTTGGACACATTTACACATTTGAATACATGTTCAAATGATCAGATCTTAGTATTTGTTGGTATGTAGACCAATTTATATATAAACAATATCTTTAAAAAAAGTACACACACTCTCTCTCACACACTCCCTTAAAGTATATGCAGTATAATCAAATCCATTGCACGTCAACTAGACAAGTCAGTTTAAGAACAAATTCTTATTTACAATGACGGCCTATCCCGGCCAAACCTGGGCCAATTGTGCGCCGCCCTATGGGACTCCCAATCATGGCCGGATGTGATACAGCCTGGATTCGAACCAGGGACTGTAGTGACTGAATGGAAGCAAGTCCCCGCAGCAATGTTCCAACATCTAGGGGGCAAGCCTTCCCAGAAGAGTGGAGGCTGTTATAGCAGCAATAATAACGCCCATGATTTTGGAATTAGATGTTCGACGAGTGTCCACATACTTTTGCCCATGTATTGTAGTTACCACAGCTAACTAGCTAAAGGGTTAGCTGTATTTGATCATACTGTAGCGGTCCTAGCTATATGAGTCACGTAACCAAAGATAATTTTATAATTTGAAAAGTTACAATTCCCACCAAGTGGGTTAACCCTTGTTATTAGAGCAATGTTGAAGGTGATGTTGAAGGCAGACCGGGGTACTGCAGGCTGCCATTAGCAACTTAACCATCGTTATAACGTCTTCTGTGTGAGAGTTCTTTTATAATCAGTTCACTGACATACATCTGGTGTATTTTTGTATTTACACGAAGATTAACCAAGAAGATTGAGAATGCCATTTTCCATTCACTATAATGGAGGATCCTGTTTTCTGCGAACATGGCCTGCAGTACCGCGGTCGGCCTTGCATTTCTGTGGTTTCAGTGAGAGGGGGCAGTCGTTCTCCTCTGGACCAGCTCAAGCCTCTGACTTAAGCCTTTAGTAAAGGCGGAAGCAGAATGAGTGCGATATCCCATTTCTTCACATAGAAGGTCTTTGACCAAGCAATCAACAGTGAACGCTTGGGGGGAGAAGTGTGAGAGCAGTGACCGCTAGCTGCATGTCAGCGAGATAGAGAAGAGCCAGGAAGGGGAATATCTAAAGAAGGGGGGTGGTGAACAGGGATTTGGGCTCCTTCTTTCATATTTGGCTGTAACGTTATCAATTACATTTCTCTATATAGTTCCAAATTAACGATTCTGCCTACGAGGGGAACACCACTCAACAACAGCTGTAGCTAGCTACCACCATCTCCCGCAGTCTGAGCGATCGCCGTGTCTTCCATAAGATGGGAAACGCTGCTACCGCCAAGAAAGGCAACGAGCTGGAGAGCGGTGAGTTGGGGCGGTCGTGGAGCATTATCTATACTAGCTCAAGTTAGCTAGCTACCCAGTTAGTATGCTAACATGAGCACATTTTGATTTTATTTATGGAGAACATCGGGAGGGCGCACACGCAAATGTATCCCTGATGTTGTAAACATTTACATGGATTACAACCTCGCCCCTATATTTTGCTATCGACGGTAATTGGTTTGTGAATAATCCCAGCTAGATCACTAGCTACAGTACAAGGGATGTGTAACGAAATAGTTACAACCTGATCCAGAGGCCTAGCTAGCTGCTAACATTAACTAGCTAGCGGGTCGTTTTAGCACTTTCGCTATGATGTTGTCTACCTAACTAACGCCAGTGAGATCTAGCTGTATATCAGCGTTAGTTAGCCACCACCAGGCCCGTGAGACATCACCAAGCCAGAGTAGTGTGCAATGCCAGCTACTGTATTGTAGCGTAGCATAGCCAGCCAAAGTCTTGCCTATCTGACGTGTGTTGGTCTCATAGCCTATGAGGCCTGTTGTTTTGATACTGCGTTTGTAGATGAGTTGTTTTAGCTAGCTAATTTGTAGTCTTACACGTGTGATAGATCATTAACAACCAGAGGTGCACTCCACTCCTAAACTATTTACAAATGTCATGTTAGATTAACCACACTAAGGATACGTAGTTTAATAAGTATGAGGTTTCAATTATCAGACTGCCTCCACATCTCAGCCTTGAGGCGCTGTATATATATACAGCTCTCCCTCTACAGTACTCTCTAGCGCTCCTCTAAACAGTGACCAAATATGGTGAAGAAATGACAAATGCCCACTTGCCATTCATAAAACCAGGCCCGTAATACAACCTTCCCAAGTGATTTATCTCACAAGTCATTTTGGTTTAGAGTATGTTTAATCTTAGTGGTGTGAAGTTCTACATGCGCACACACAGCACAGTTTGTCATTGACTGGAACAGCTTGTCACCAGACCTTCCTAAGAGGATAAGGGGAATTACAAGCTTTGACGCAACTAGCCCTGGGACTCTATTAATTTGCAGTGGTACACTTTGACGTATGTATGTTGATAATCAATGCACAGCATGACTTGATACATTTGAAATGTTTCCCCATGAAGTCCTATACAGTCAGGAATATGGAGGTGTTGGTTTGTGTCCAGATCTGAATGTGTGTGAACTGCTTGCAAACTAATCTTACGCAAGTTAGTCTGGGAAATGCCACTGACTTGTGAGTTTGCATATATGCTGTTCCATCTACTTCACTTTTGATAAATGTACGGCCACATTTTAACATTTAGGGTAGGTAGTAATGTATCTAGGTCGTTTAAAAGCTTTGTCACTTTACAGTGCTGTTAATCTGTTCATATGACATTTGTGTTGGAAGCGACCAGGCAGAGGCACAGGAACATGGCCAGCCACAGGTATCTTTTCAGTTTCAGGAAGCAAGCGGTGTTCTTTGATCTGATCAGTGCAACCAAAAGGCTGTGCTGTGCTGTCTGTTTTCCTGTTAGTTTTGACATAACATGAGCCCCAGTCTCTCAACCTTCTGGTGTTAAACCTGTCTAAGCCACAGTGCCCTCAACTGCTGCTGCTACAGATTTGTCTGCCCTATTGCTGTTTACAGGGCCAGCAACCTGGTTCCTGATAATAGCCCATGTGTGTGTTGCACTAACCTCCTCACCAACTCAGACTCGTTGGCTTGGCTCTTGGGAGATGTCAAAACACTCCCAGTTTGACAGGGAGGATGGAAGGGAGGGAGGTAGGGAGGTAGGCTAATTCTGACACTGAATTCTGAGCCTTGTTTTACTGTTCCACGTCACAACCTTCCATGTTGTTAAACATGTTAGGCACATTTTTTTTAAATGGAATATCTTACATTAGCCAACCATGTTCTAGAAATATGAACTTAGTTGTGCTCATTTCTGAAAACTGTACTGAGGTGTACATTATTATACTGTACAATACTGGACACCTAGCTTATGTCTTTAAAAGGGGTCACATTCAGTACAGTAAGCCATAACCATCTCTGATTATGTAAACATTTACATTAGCTAGGTGGTCATATACAGTGCATTTGGAAAGTATTCAGACCCATTGACTTTTTCCACATTTTGTTACGTTACAGCCTTATTCTAAAATTGCTTAAATAAACATCCTCAACAATCTATACACACTACCCCATAATGACAAAGCGAAAACAGGTTTTGTATTATTATTTTTCAAATATATTAAAAGTAAAAAAACAGATACCCTACCTTATTTACATAAGTATTCTGACCCATTGCTATGAGACTTGAAATTGAGCTCAGGTGCATCCTGTTTCCATTGGTCATCCTTGAGATGTTTCTAAAACTTGATTGGAGTCCACCTGTGGAAAATTCAATTGATTTGACATTATTTGGAAAAGCACACTTGTCTGTATACGGTCCCACAGTTGACAGTACATGTCATGGCAAAAACCAAGCCATGAGGTCGAAGGAATTGTCCGTAGAGCTCCGAGACAGAATTGTCGAGCCACAGATCTGGGGAAGGGTGCCAAAAGCTTTTCAGCGGAAGTGACTGGGAGCCTAGTCAGGATCGAGGGAATGATGTACAGAGATCCTTGATGAAAACCTGCTCCAGACTGCTCAGGACCAATGGTTCACCTTCCAACAGGACAAAGACCCTAAGCACACAGCCAAGACAACGCAGGAGTGGCTTTGGGACAAGTCTCTGGAGGGACCTGAAAATAGCTGTGCAGCAACGCTCCCCATCCAACCTGACAGAACTTGAGAGGATCTGCAGAGAAGAATGGGGAAACTCTCCAAATACAGGTGTGCCAAGCTTATAGCATCATACCCAAGAAGACTTAAGGCTGTAACCGCTGCCAAAGGTGCTTCAACAATGTACTGAGTAAAGGGTCTGAATACTTATGTAAATGTGTTAATAAAAAAAACAAATCATACAGTATAGTCTACTTGTCAGGCCAGGGTTATGTGGGACTTTTAGTGGTTCAACACACAGTAGCCTATGTAAAAAATAATTGAACAATGATTGAAGCCTTTTTCTGTTTGCTACATCTTTGTATTTGTACAGAATTTGCCATCCTCGTCATGTCATTTTGTCATGTCTGTTGTAACTTTCTTACCCACAGGAGTCATTAACAAACATTCTAATTAGTCGTCTTTCTTTGTCAAACTGAATACCAGAAGAAGAATGACAACTTTCTCTCTCTCTAATACTGTCTTTTTTCTTTCCTTTGCTGTCATCTTCTATTGTTCTTCACTGCATATGGTCCTTGTTTGTTGATCTGATATACTTGTTAGATTTATGCACTCTCTCTCTCTCTCTCTCTCTCTGTCTCTTTCTTCCACATCATCCCTTCCACATTGTTCCTGCAAATCCTTGGGTGATCTATAGAGACTTTTGGTATGCCCATTCTTCCACTAGATGCCCAAAATGACAGAAGTCCGAACCTTGCACGCATTTATTTTATTGTAAATGAACCCAAGCTTGGCTTGTAGTAGTGGTTCAGTATATGCTTCGATCTAAGTTCTGCCAAAACCATTACCTAAACCTCTGTTTTTGTCATCTACATTCTGTCATTCTGGATATCTCCTGTCTGCTGTGTTTTTCCATGTATGTTGGTTTGTCCTTGCTCGTCAAAAACAATTCTGTATTTAATACTGTGAGTGTTAAAGCCTTCCCGTGAACAGGATTGGGCCCTAATGCACAGTCAGTGCAGAAAGAAAGTGATGCACAAGAGTTCTGCATGCTTCGAGAGAGCCCAGCCTCTTCACCTGTCTTAGTGAATTCTTACATCCCTCTATCTATTTAAAAAAGACAAATGGAGCTCTTGGCATCACTTCTTACTTAGACTGCCCGTCTTGGTTGGTGTGTTTTTTTTGTATCACTAGAAACATTTGATGTTGTTTTTCCCCCCCTTTCTCTGTACATGGAATTTGTGGATGTAAAATGCAGATAGGAGTTTGGTTAGTTAGACCTTACCAGTCTTCGTCTCCATTGAAAATCCATTTCATACTGATTTTGTTACAATTGATACCCTATCACTGTTATATCATTTCCACATAAGATTCCATTAAGATTTCCTTTGTACTTTGTTGCCCACTCCATGCAAACCAAATCCCAAGTCAATAAATAGGAATTAATCATGCGTTGACAGACAATTCCTTCCGGTTAGCTAATTGTTCCTGTGTATATCTTTCTTCCATACAGTGAAAGAGTTCCTAGCCAAAGCAAAAGAAGACTTCTTACGGAAATGGGAATGTCCACCACAGGTGCGATGTTTTCAATGCTCTTAAGGGTGGAGCTACAAATCCAGGGTTTGGGGAAACTTTCTCATGTATTCTTTCTGTGATTCCTAACATCCTATCTCTTTGCCTTCTTCTCAACCGAATTGGGGAGAAGGTACAAAGTCCTTCACCAATGTGTATAGAAAAGGAGACGAGGAGAGTGGATGTGAGGAATATATAAGTTGAACTGAGTAAAAGCCTGGGACTGCTGCTGTGGTATATCCGTTAGGTAATCCACATCCTGTGTTTTGTGTGACCCATTCTAGAGCACGACGGGCCTAGATGACTTTGACAGGCTAAAGACCCTGGGTACAGGCTCGTTTGGAAGAGTCATGCTGGTCAAACATAAAGGAACAGAGCAGTTCTTCGCCATGAAAATACTGGACAAGCAAAAGGTTGGTGCCCAGTGGAAAACAGCTGGCCTTTTCAAGGACGGGTAACCCATGTATGCGCTGACAAGGCAATGTATCGCCTTGCTATGGGAAGAGGATGAAGAGATGCTATTTTAGGGCATCAAACGGGGCAACAAGTGCAAAGCCTTGGTCGAGTGGGTATCACTCCAGGCAGCAAGCACATGCATGCCTCCCCACCGAAGACCTGGGTTCAACCCAGTCTCCCCCTCAAAACAATGTAGATCAGTCGTATTTAAACGTTTCCAGCGGGACCCCATTTTTTTTCGCCAGAATTACATCAACAGATACCTTTTAATTCATTACATTTATCTCTTATCAAAACTATAAGAAAACAAATACATTTACTCAATAAAATTGTATTTTTTTTTAAAGTTATCTTTCTCAAATGTATGTTGTGACTTGTTCCATACAATAACATGTACTCAAATATTGGTAATTTTTTTATTGGGCAACGCCACTGCAAGGTTGCGACCCCAACTTTGAATACCACTGCTGTTATCTGGTGGCATAACATAAGTATGATTGTGTATTGTTAGTACCGGCCGGCAGTAATGTCTGCCAGTGGTTCCTCCCATCACATGCACGGATATGATCTGACCTGTTAGTGTCTGGATAGAAAATAGTCTCTTTCCAAACTCTCCGTCAATGTGAGCAAGACAAAGGAGCTGATCGTGGACTACAGGTAAATGAGGGCTGAACAGGCCCCCATTAACATTGACGGGGCTGTATTGGAGCGGGTCAAGAGTTTCAAGCTCCTTGGTGTCCACATCACCCACAAACTAACCTGGTCCAAACATACCAAGACAGTTGTGAAGAGGGCATGACAACACCTTTTCCCCCTCAGGAGACTGAAAAGATTTGGCATGGGTTCCCAGATCATCAAAGTTCTAAAGCTGCACCATTGAGAGCATCCTGACCGGTTACATCACCGCCTGGTATGGCAACTGCTCGGCATCCGACCGTAAGGCGCTACAGAGGGTAGTGCAAACGGCCCAGTACATCAATGGGGCCAAGCTTCCTGCTGTCCAGGACCTATATACTAGGCGGTGTCAGAGGAAGGGCCAAAATAATTGTCAGCCCTGTTTTTACACTGCTGCTACTCACTGTTTATATATGCATAGTCACTTTACCCATATGTACAAATTACCTCGACTAACCTGTATCCCCACACATTGACTCGCTATCGGTACCCCCTGTATATAGCCTCGTTATTGTAACTTATTTTATTTAGTAAATATTTTCATAACTCTATTTTTTGTACTGCATTGTTGGTAAAGGGCTTGTAAGTAAGCATTTCACGGTAAGGTCTACAGCTGTTGTATTTGGCGCGTGTGACAAAAATGTGATTACTGGAATGCAATCTAAAAGCTGTCCTAGCCACGCAAGCCTCCTGATCTCGCGAGCTAACATAAATGGCCTGCTACCTCAGTCTGGTAATTACGAGACTAAAGCTGTCCCCCAAAAAAAAAAAACCTGTCACGGTATCATTAAACTGTCGGTCAAGACTGTTGTCTGATGATCACTTCTTTATTTCTTTGTCTGGTAGGTGGTGAAACTCAAACAAATAGAACACACGCTAAATGAGAAGAGAATATTGCAGGCCGTGTCTTTTCCCTTCCTCGTCAGGCTTGATTATGCCTTCAAGGTACAGTTCAGTTTTTTACCTTCTGCGTACAGTGTTTTTAATCTGGACATTTAGATGAGGCTATGAATCAAGCGTCTCAAACTAGGAGTGCTGATTTAGGGCTCGTTTTTCCTTTTTGATCACAATGAATTTGATTTAAATGGCCACCGGGGGCTGATCCCAGCACTATGAGATGCTTAATACCTCTTTATTATTCAGTTACCTCCAGTATCTGACTGGATTTGTTTACATCTGTCTGTGTCCCTCCACAGGACAACTCCAATTTGTACATGGTGATGGAGTATGTTCCAGGAGGAGAGATGTTCTCACATCTAAGACGAATCGGAAGGTTCAGGTGAGTGTCTGTCTGAACGTTCTGCTCATCAATACAATATCAGGTTGATTTATAAGTTGTTTATAGATTTTCCATTTGTTGATTGAAAATTAATGTTTTGGGATTTTTTTGGACAGTGAATTTAAAACATTTTAATTTGGCTTTTACTCCAGAATTGGATTTGAGATCAAAAGTTCTATGAGGCGACAGTACAGAATGTCACCTTTTTATTTGAGGGTATTTTCATACATATGTTTTACCATTTAGAAATGAATGCACTTTATGTATCTAATCCCCCCATTTTGAAGGTTGTTAGAAGTATTTAGAAAATTCAGTTTTAAAAGTTGAGTATTTGGTCCCATATTCCTAGCACGCAATGACTACATCACGCTTGTGAATCAACAAAGTTGTTGGATGCGTTTTCAGTTTGTTTTGGTTGTGTTTCAGATTATTTTGTGCCCAATATAAATTCAATATAAATAATGTGTTATTTTGGAGTCACGTTTATTGTAAATAAGGCTGTAACGTCCACATTATTGTAGAAGTGTTCAGAAACATATTCTATTCTTATTTACAATTAAAATGACTCCAAAAGGACACAATACATTATTTCTCATTCATTTCTATTGAGAAAGGGAAAGGGGGTACCAGTTGTACAACTGAATGTAATTCAACATAAATGTGTCTTCTGCATTTAACCCAACTCCTCTGAGTCAGAGAGGTGCCAAGGGCTTGCCTTAAATCGATATCCACGTCATCGGTGCCCAGTTGTTTTTCGGGGTTAACTGCCTTGCTCAGGGGCAGAACGTCGGCTCGGGGATTCGATCCAGCAACCCTTTGGGTTCCCGGCCCAACGCTCATACCCACCAGGCTACCTACCACACGACATAATCCTGCAAATGCAAACTGCAAATGCATCCAACAAGTTTGTAGAGTCACAACCTTGATGTAGTCATTGCATGCTAGGAAGATGGGACCAAATACTTAACTTTTGTACCAACAGAATACACTACAACAGAAATCCAAATACTTATGATGCCTTCAAATGGAGGGGGGACTAGATAAAGTGCATTAAAATGTTTTAGCTTCTCTGTCCAAATAAATACAGAGGGGAGTGTGTGTGTGTGTTTATTTTAAATTCAGTGCTCATATAGCTGGTAGTTAATTACAACTCCGATTACATTTTTGCTCTTACGCTACGTGATCAGTTGAACAGATTCTTCTCTCTTTCCTTCACAGTGAACCGCACGCACGGTTTTACGCAGCCCAGATAGTATTGACGTTCGAGTACCTCCATTCACTAGACCTTATCTACAGAGATCTGAAACCTGAGAACCTTCTAATCGATCAGCATGGCTACATCCAGGTATGTGTGACCAGTGCTTCAAGTGGATCATTTTCATTTTACAGCACCAGGGTTCTTATTTTAGAGCCAATATTGCATAAGGGATGCCGGTAGGCCTCTGACAGGGATGCAAACTCGTCGCTTTTTGCCGATATTCACCGTTTTGATCTCAAAATAGGCCATCCAAGTGAATCGTGTAGATCCAAAGAAAAAGGGGAAGGGGCCTGTGTCTCATATTGAAATCATTGACTGAGCACAGGAAGTTATTAAAGGTATTCAACTTATGAGAAAAGTACTTAAATTGCAATAGTTTCTCATAATTCCTGAAGAGAATGCATCAGTGATACTTCAGAAAGCTGCAGGAAATGCGTAACACCTGTTTGTGTGCTCCTGTGTGTGTTGTGTAGCCAGTTAGCATGCTGAAACATTTCTAAAGGCTTTCCCAAAAAAAACTTCCCAATTAAATATTGTCTGCCTAAGTAGGCTTACCTGGCTTTGTTGTGGACTTAGAACATAACATTTTGTCGGTTTTCTATGAATAAAAAGGGTGATTTTGAGAGTGAAAATTCTGAGACCTGGAAAAGCTAAACCAAGAACAGAATTTGGCAAAAAATAAAACAGATTTTAGAGTGTCCTATGTATTGCTGTCGGGGAGGCAGATTATCATTACCTGTCAAACCTTAAACCAGACCGAGGAGCCTAACTCCCCCCGACCCCAGGACACAGTTTTCTGTCTATTGTGGTTTGTAAAGTTAGGAGTGTTGAGATTATTCAAATGTGTATTTATTACTTGTTATTCTCTGAAAATAAGCCAATTTTCTTGCACCTCACACAGATTCTTCATGTATCCAAGTGAATTTTTGTGTTACCATTTTGTGCCCTCACTAGTTTGCATCCTTGTACTCAAGCAGTAGAACATTTGAGGTGACAGTACTGTGTACCGGTGAGCACCGGCCCAACTGGAGCACTGTGCGTGACACATCACTGCCTATGGCGTATACTGTAATGATGGGTTGTGTTTTCTCTGCTATGTTGCTTTACTGACTGTACGTGTTCTTGGTGGTCAGGTGACAGACTTTGGATTTGCCAAGAGGGTAAAAGGCAGAACCTGGACGTTGTGTGGAACTCCAGAGTACCTGGCGCCAGAGATCATTCTCAGCAAGGTGAGAGTCCTGTCTCTCTCACACACACACAGTACATTAAATTACTACATTTGAAGACATGGAACATAGTTTGTTGCCATGAATTTAGATGATGAATGTGAACTACATTTCTCATTGTGCTGTGTGTAGGGCTACAACAAAGCAGTGGACTGGTGGGCCCTGGGGGTCCTTATATATGAAATGGCTGCTGGATACCCTCCCTTCTTCGCTGACCAGCCCATTCAGATCTATGAGAAGATTGTGTCTGGAAAGGTATGGACAAGTCCATTTTACATTAAGCATGTCTGAAATGGCCTACCTATTTCACCTCCAGTTTTAACACATTTTGAACACCTGTCCTGATCTCATGGAGTAAGTTTCACTGCCCAATAAATGCTTGGCTTGCTTTTGGCTTAGCCTCTTCTGTCTTCAATCACTTACTATACAGGTCCAACCTAGGAGGAAATGTACATTTCTCAATACATGACCATTTAGACAAACCTCTGTGTCCCCCTGTAGGTCCGCTTCCCATCCCACTTCAGTTCTGACCTGAAGGACCTGCTGAGGAACCTGCTGCAGGTGGACCTGACCAAACGCTACGGCAACCTGAAGAACGGCGTCAACGACATCAAAGGACACAAGTGGTTCGCTACAACGGACTGGATTGCCATCTACGAGAGGAAGGTACAGACAAGGCTGTGTTGGAGGATGAGGACAATCAATGCGAAGTTGAATTGCTCTTTAGAGCACCTAGCTTTTATGAAACACACTGGCCAAATTCTTGCCTACTACTACTAAAACAACATACTGTGTACTAATCATACTACATACTATTTCAGCAACAAATATCAACATACTACTCATCCATACTGAGAAGGCGTAATCTACATGCACAATCTCTCTTGTTCCACGCCATTCGTACGTTTTTGCAGAGCATGTCCCATATTCTGATTATCAGCTGTTGTCAAACAGACGTGGGTCTGAAAATACTTATTCTCTTCCTCAATAGTGTGCAGCAAATTCTAAATGAAAAGCCAAAATTAGTATGACATCCTGGGATTTAAAGTATACTTTATTTCACATTCTATAAAACTTTCTATTTTCGCATCGCCAGAAATCCTAACACAAGTACGGTATTCAGACAAGGCCTCTGTATTTTATTAGTGTCCAGTAGCACTTTCTTGAGTATTATGATCTTGCAACATTAGTCTTTATATGGTGTCATAACTAGAATTACTTCATAATGCATTTTGCTGAAAGGCGGTATTACCCAGGCATCTGAAAATTCTTTCAATATTAATACTGGCTTGGTCTCATCTAAGGCACACTCTAACGCCGCTACTGGTTGTCCTGCTCTCTGTGTTGTTAGGTGGAAGCCCCGTTCATACCAAAGTGTCGAGGCGCTGGAGACACGAGTAACTTCGACGACTACGAGGAGGAGGAGATCCGCGTTTCCGTAACGGAAAAATGCGCAAAGGAGTTTTCCGAGTTTTAGGACGTGCACACGTGGATATATCAGGGCTAAAACACACATGAAAAATCAGTGGATCTTTGCACTCTTCTAAAGACTTGGGGTTGGAGCAGAGACCATTGTTCGACTATTACTACGTAGTTCCTTCATTCCACAAGGCTGAATGAGGTCGCCATGATCCTTGGGTGCCAATGATAACACCTTCACTGTCACACATACCTGCGTATTAAAGCAGACACACCACCTTTTTTTTTATCCCCTCTACCCACTCTGTTTTTGAACTTTGAAGCAGTTGTTATCTTGGATGTTGTGCTCCCCTTTACAGATGTGATATTTTTTGATTTAGGAGGAAAAACAGAATAAGGGTAACTATATGAGAGAGAGAGAGGCCAATTTCATATAAGTCCACGCAGTGTAACTTCAAACCGACTTGTCTGTGGCAGTATCACACATGGTTGTGCGGTTCTGTAGGGCAGTGCCTCCAGTCGTCAACAGTTTCGATTTTATGGTCTGTTACAAATCTGATGCATTTCAATAGAAAATTCTTCTCACCTACTAGGACAATGTTTTGGCCAGCTTTCAGAAATAGTATTTGTTCTTTGTGTATATTTTTTGTCACTCTAAGTAAGACACATTAAACACCATTGAGTGCTAAGAGCATGACCAAAATACAACTAATTGGGTGACAGAGGAAGAGAGGTCCCTTCCTTTCTTTGCCTTTGTCTGTAGACCCCTTTAGACCAATTCCAACGGCCCCACAAAGCGTCCATTCTCTGGCCCATTGGTATTCTAGCTCTGTAACGGGGAAGTCATTGCAGGGAATGGCGAACCCAACTACAAACAGAAAAAACAAAACGGTGGTCTTTGTTTCTGTTTGGGCCAGAGAAATTCTAGAATTTGTTGAATATGTAATCTCTCGTTTTTTTATTTAACATATTTTAATCCATGGATTAAAACTGAAGGTTTTTTGGTCCCTATGATTTCAGGTCCGCACTTTTAAATGAATTTGTGGAGCTGCGGAGCTCCTGATGCGTTAAAATGTGAAATCAAGTCCTTTTGAGGTTGGCTCTTTAAATTGATCAGTTCAGCGTGTATAGTGTTGTGGCTTTTGCCTCAACATTGTTAGTAAAACCAGTATACACTTCATAACAATATATTGATGCTAAGCGGTCTTGCAAGCTTCTCAAAAGGGATCGCAAAACATACTTTTTCCCCATGTTTTTCCCTATTGCTGTTCTTGACTTCCCTCCTTTCCTTGTTTGTTTCATTCTTATGACAGAATGTAGAGTTGCAACTTATAGGTATGCATAGTTTGAAATGCTTGATTAAGGTACATTTGTTTTTTCTCACAGACATACACTGGCAAAAGAAACAAACAAGACGGCTCCTTGACCTTTGTATCACATATAATCCAGTCATTGTTCAGCTCATTACATTATAAGTATATGCATTGTTTCATATGTTTTTATTTATACACATTAGAGATACTAATACATTTTATTTTTTAAAGTGTCAACGTTTGGAAAGTTTTTTTTGTAATCTTGTGGTGTAAATAATGGCATACTGCTCTAGGAGTGTTCATTATATTTGTCAAACTATATAAAGCAGGATAACATCCAAGAGGGAGACCAGGCTTCATCACACATCATGACGGAAATGTTCATCTACTTGTTAATTACCACATGAAGTATGTGATTTTTTCTGGATCACTTTCGCGTATCATAGGCTTTGTTTGGCATGTCCACTTCTCTCAGTTAAATCACTTCATAATTTCCCAGTCAAATGAGATGGCTTTGGCATTTCAATCATTTCAACGAGTTTGGCTATAAATTAAGGAATTCAGGAAATTCCATCAATATTTATTTTACTGTTTGATTCACAAATGATTACATTTCCTGAAGAAAATGTGTTTTCCTTAGCTGTCTTAATATTTGTATGGTAGTGGGATATGTGTTAAATTTGGAATCCAAGCTCTTTAGAAGCTGAAGTTGGTTCAATATAGTAAGAATAGGTCTGATTACTAGTAGACTGCTATATATGAAAAAAATTGCAGTTTGCCTCAAATGAAATGTGCCTAAAACTCGTCAGGGATGTGCTATCCTACTCCTGACACCAATGTAGTTTAATTAGGAGTTACCCTGAATGGACCTTAACCTCTTCCCTGTGACTGTCATGCCAAAAGTCTTAAATAGGTGGTTCACTTTTATTTTGTACCAAATCTGTTATGTAAAATGGTATGTTATATAAGTATCCAGACATGTATTCTTTAGATTTCACTTGCTTTAGAGAAACTTACCACACCAGCAATAGACTTCCTCATTGCTCCTTCTGCTGCAGTATGGGGGCCTCTAGCCCTCAATCATGACTCAGTTCTATTACATTAGTCATCATTTAATGAACGAAGGCGTCTTCTGTACGGAGAAGTTTAATTAAGAGCCTCGAAGCTCAGTCTGAACATTAAAACGCATCGCTTGCGGTACATTTTTGTAAGCGTAATACTTATCTTTAATATCAGCGAGGGAAAAAAATAATTGATACACACCTTTTTATATGGTTGGTGTTCCACACGGCCATATCCATGTTACAGCGCGTGTTTACGGAAGACTGAGGACCTGTGCTACTGAGCTATCTAGCGTGCTCCGAACACCTGTATGTAACGGAAGAAGGCCAACAGAAACGTGTTGCCACTGAGAAAAATACTGTCTGCAGCAACTGTGATGAAGCCGGCTAAAACAGTGTACAGTAAGTGCATATTTAGCGTTTGTAAAATTATTTGGATGTGATATGAAACTAAAAGGCTTTACGTTTCTAGAGCCGCATTGCAATTGAGAATCTATTCACGTTTAGATTGTATATTTGGCTTAAATCTACTTTGAAACAAAAGTATATACCTCACACATGGTTATGGGCTTAACAAGAAACACTGGCACCATGTTAGATACAGAGTTAAAATGTATTCCAATTTGAGTTTGCATCCAAATATTACACTTTATATACAGCACATACGAATTATAACACTATTTTCTGTTAAAAAAAATGTACATGATGTTTATTAATTATGAAAAATATGAATAACATTACACCCATCAGGCCACTGGGTCCTTTGACTGCAGGAAAGGACTACAATTACATATTCGGCTAGAGGACCATGGATAAACACGACAAAGGCACACACAAAAAAAGTCAGAAATAGCAAAGCACTCTGTACAGTGATTCTGGTCTTTAGAGGTTGTACACATGAAATTGTGTATTACTTTATCCACAACCTTATTCCATTTTGTTGGACTCGGGCGATACTTCTGAGTGCAAGCTTGTGGTGATACGACAAATGAGATAGGACGCGCATGCTCGCAATTTACATCAAACATAGAGATTTGGTTAAAGTTAATCACTACTTTAAATGTATTGGCAAGGTCGCCACGCCGTATTTGGTTTAGTTATAGGTTAGTGATGGGAAGTTCGGCTCTTATTATTGACTTGGATCTTTTCGACTCGTTCAGTCAGAAGAATGAATCTTTCGACTAATTTCGTTCATTTGAGTCAGTAATACCCAGAGCACGCATGACCCCCTATCAGCGAAAGATTAACTGAAAACTTGAGTCGATGACCATTGGGGGGTATATTGGAACAATCAGTTGTGACTGGACTTGTAAACATGTGCTTTAAACAATGTTCATTTGTTAATTGCTAGGAATATAAATAATATTATTTATTGATACATTTGAATCGAGGTCTAGTTGTGGCGCAACAAGACTATATTGTGAACAACTCTTCGGAATGCATTGCTTGCTGTGAGGGTGATAAGCACAGTCCCAAACGATTCGTTCTCGAGTTCGAGTAATTTGAGCAGAGGCTGTGTATGTTTTGGTTCTACAAAGCTGTGTCCATAACATTCAATAATCAATTAATTGCACCCATTCTTGCACCATGTGAATAATTATCAGTTCTAAACAAGTCTTTTTCTTCTCTATGCTTATCTATTTTACTGCGCTCATATGACAGACAGTTAGTGGTTGGAGCATATCTCTGGGGCTGCTGAGCCGTAGGAGCGTGTATTAATCCTGCTGTATGTCTCATTGCAAACAGCACTAGTAGGTCAAACGAACGACTGAAATGAACGAGACTCAGAAAAACGTAAATGAAAAGAGTCGGTCTAAAATAATGAATCCTTCGCGAACTGTACACCACTATTTCGGTTGCCTAGAGCCACCGTATCTACTCCAGTGGGCGTGTGGGTAACGTAGTGTATAACACACGTGCGTAGTTTTCTCCAGTTCAATCGTTAAAATATGGCAGGCCTGGAATTATTGTCCGATCAAGGATATCGTCTTGATGGAAGAAAAGCTGCTGAACTGCGGAAAGTACAAGCTCGTATGGGTGTATTTGCCCAAGCTGACGGGTCTGCGTACATAGAACAGGGAAATACCAAAGCGCTGGCAGTTGTGTATGGTCCTCATGAAGTAAGTTTCTTGCTAAAATAGCGTGTTAGCAAGATAACATTACCTAGTTAGCTAACGTTACATAGATAACAACACGCTAGCTAACATACAGCTGAGATTAATTAGCTATGGAAATTGCTTTAGCTCGGCTAGCATTTGAGCTCAGTTTGTTTATCCAAATTGTCATTTTTCCTACATAGCTAATGTGTTCACCCCCCTGGTTCTAGTCTAGAGAGCTAAACTAGCCACCCTGCACACTTCCACCAGTGCCTAGGGTCCAGACCTCTTGGCCGAGTTGGTAGTATACACAGGGAGACTACACTTTCCCACCTATGGCCCAAGAGACCGTGAGGGTATATCACTGCTGCCACCAATGCAGTGATTGAGAAGGAACAGTTGGCGCAATACGTGAAGAATCAGTGAGACTGCAGTTAGGGGGTTCCAGAGGAGTGCATTTAAAATCAAATGTACTCTGTTCTCCAGGTGCGAGGGTCCCGCAGCAAGACCCTCCATGACCGTGCTGTCATCAACTGCCAATACAGCATGGCTACCTTCAGTACAGCGGAGAGGAAGAGGAGACCCCACGGGGACCGCAAGTCCACAGAGATGAGCCTTCACCTCAAGCAGACTTTCGAGGCAGCAGTGTTGACTAATCTGTACCCACGCTCTCAAATAGACATTTATGTCAAGGTACCACACTATTTCAGATATGAATGAACTATGAAATGGGTTGTGGTGGAGTCTGATGCTGTTCATAAAATGGTAATTCAAAAAGGCACTTGCACATCTGAGCAATCTTTTTGCAGGTGCATGGTAACAATTGGACAAGATGAGGGGAAAAGGGGAAACCGCACACTGCTCTTGATAGTATCACTGATCTTTAATAAGCTTACATATCGGCCTCATGGCCTTCGTCAGAGCTTTTGACGAAGGCCGTGAGGCCAATACGTAAGCTTATTAAAGATCAGTGATACTATCAAGAGCAGTGTGCGGTGTTTCTCATTTTCCCTCATCTATTCATAAAATGGTGAAATGAAAGTGGTTGTATATCCAGTCTTTGGGATTTGGAACCAATTTTATGTTTTGTTAGGTTAGTTTCATGTTCTCAGGTATAGAGATTTCTTCATCAATTTCAACCTTGAAACATGGGGATTAAAAAAAACAACCTGACTTGAATTAAAGCATTTCACACTCCCTCTTCCCTCTCAGATCTTGCAGTCAGATGGAGGGAACTACAGCGCGTGTGTGAACGCCGCCACTCTGGCAGTAGTCGATGCAGGCATCCCCATGCGTGACTATGTGTGCGCCTGCACTGCAGGCTTTGTGGACGAGACCCCGTTGGCAGACCTGTGCCATGCTGAAGAGAGTGGAGGGGGCACATCACTTGCCCTGGCATTGTTGCCTCGTGGCGGGCACATCGCCCTGCTACAGATGGACGCCCGACTCCACCAGGACCACCTAGAGACACTGATGGAGGCGGCAATGACGGCCTGTAAGGGCGTCAGCAAAGTGTTGGACGAGGTGGTGAGGCAGCATCTTCAGGAGGTATCTGCGCTGACCGGAGAGTGATGTAGCTTGGACTTTGGGGTAGATTGGCTTGCGTGAAAGGCAGGGGAGGTAGAGGAGCAGATGGAGTAAAACATTTTTTTTTATTCTACAATCGTGTTATGCTTTTGTATGAAATGCTTCATAAAAAATGAAATCTAAACCCATTGATGTGTTCTCTGTTTTGAATGATCCATAACTTGACTGAGATGATTGGTTGACAGAGAGCCATAGATAAGGGTCTACATCAGATAAATCAATCCATTAGCAAACATAAAACACTACTGATTTGTATTATCACCTGAACTGTGTGTTTTTGATATAGACTTCTGTGAAACTTTGTCATCTTCCAAACCAACAGGGAGAGCCAGTCATAAATGGCAATACAGTAATCTATGTTTATGTATACTGAACAAAATATAAACGCAACATGTAAAGTGTTTCTTTGCTAAAGCGAGAGTTGAGTTGGTCCTTCACACAATAGTCAGGTAAGAAACGAGGAAAAACATGTAGAGCAGTATTGGCTAGCTGCACCTGTCATCTTGGGTGTTTCCCTTATTGTGCCCGAGAGGTAGTCTCTGGCTTATAACTACACATTTGTAAAGGTATTAAGATACATTATTTGGTTGAAAATAAACACCGATTCGGTATTTGCACTTGCAACATAGCTGGTTCTATGATACCAGCTAACATATCTTCCCAATCAATAGGGGGTTAGTAGCTTCAGGAAACTCATTCGGGTGAAAGTGATTTGAAATTTTGGAAATCACACTGGGGAGATATGGCCTATTTCAGTCATGGATCAAACCATTCTGCTTGTGTTTTGACACTTATTCACAAGTTTAAAGGTGACATTCTAGAAACCACATCTTCACAAGATGGGAGATGGGTCATAGTAACTGTTAAACTTGACAATGCTATTTTCATTTGTAATGTATATGGACATAACTCACATGCTCCAAATAAGACCTTTTTACCCAATTTACCAGGAAGGTACAGGATTTAAGCAACAAATACTCAGAGGCTTTTCTAATTATTTCAGGGGATTTTAATGAAACACCTGATGCATCTGTTGATCGTTTTCCTCCTAGAACGAGTCAAAGCCCTCAAAATAGCAATATCATCACTACATTATGCAAGGATCTCTGTGTTGATGATGCCTGGTGTTATTTCAATCCGGATGCTAAGGGTTAAACCTGGACCAAGAAAACTATGTCACGTAAATCTAGAATAGATTTATTCCTAATTTCCCCCTTTTTGTTACAATTTGTTATAGAGGTAGATCATCAGTTGGCTCCCTTTTCTGATCATCACTTGATTTCCCTGAATTTACAAGCTACAAAAAAATCGAAAGGTACTCGAGGATATTGGAAATTAAGCAACACACTTCTTAAAGATACTACTGTCATTGAAAACATCAAATCGATAGCCAAAGATATTTTTGCAAGAAAAGACTTGGGTCATGGAAGTAGATGGGAATTGTTCAAATATAAAGTCAGAGTGGTAGCCATTAAACATGCCAAAGAGCTGATGCACTTAAAGAACCTTAGAGAAAAAGAGCTGATGAGCAAGCTTGACAGTTTTCTAAAGAAAGATAATCTATCTAAGAAGAAGAGTCTGTATTCAAGTCTTTACAACTAGAATTAGAACAGCTTTACACTGATCTGGCAAAGGGTGCCTTTGTAAGGTCAAGAGCAAAATGGATTGAAGAGGGGGAAAGAATCACTAGTTACTTTTTTGCACTTGAAAAGAGAAACTACTAAAGAAAATCTATAACTGCAACAAAATGAACAATGGTTTATGCAAAGATCCCATTACAATATCATAATTTGTGAAAACCTCAATTTCAAGAAGATGGTTGTGAAAGCTACATTTGCCACATTCGGAATTATGTCCCTGTAATTGAGGATGATTTCCACTTAGTTTGCGATTCACCTGTGTCAATTGAAGAAATTAGAGAGGCTCTGAATTCAATGAAAAAAGGGAAATCACCTGGCCCTGATGGCCTATCAGTTGAATTCTATAGACAGTTTTGGGAGTTACAAGAATACCCAATTTTTTATATGTTTCAAGATTGCATTAAACGTGGGGAAATGGTCTCCACTATGAAACAGGGCCTTATTTCATTGATTCCAAAGCCTGATAAAGACCCTTCTCTCATTGACAATTGGAGACCAATTACTTTATTAAATATTGACTACAAATGGATTGCTCTGGTTTATGCCAAAAGATTAAAGAAAGGAATAGATACCATTATAAATGAGACTCAAACAGGATTTATGAAGGTCCGCCACATAAGCTCTAACATTCGTTTAGTCTTGGACCTTATAGATTATTCAGATGCAATTGTCTTATTTTTGGACTTCTGTAAAGCCTTTGACACAATTGAACATTAATTTCTCTTTAGGTCTTTTAAACTTTTTGAATTTTGTGAAAATGTTATCGAAGTAATTTGCATGTTTTACAAAGATATAAATAGTTCTGTGTTACTAAATCTTTATACTTCCAAAAGATTCAGTATCAACAGAAGTGTACGACAGGGATGCCCAATTTCACAATTTGTATTAATTTTGGTTGTGGAACTTCTATCTCTAGATATTCTGAATAATGCAAATTTGTATGGCTTTACCATTTTTAACCATTTTTAACAAAGAAATCAACATTTCCCAACTGGCTGATGATACTACTCTTTTTTTTAAGAGACAAAGACCAGGTCGCCCATGCCCTTAATGCTATAACTGCATTTTCTATTGCATCAGGATTAAAACGGAATGTTTCTAAATGTGAAATCTTATGTTTATTTGACTCTGATTATAAAGAAATAGAAAATATTCCTGTTAAGGACTGTGTTAAATATTTAGGAATACATCTGTCAAAAAAACACTTAGTCAGACAACATATGAAATTCTCTCCTAAAATTAAGAAACCCCAAAAATAAATGTAATAATTGGCTACAAAGAGATCTTTCTATACTTGGGAGAGTACTTCTGTCCAAGGCAGAGGGACTGTCTCGTTTTGTGTACCCCTCATTATCTTTATTTGTAAATCCTTCTACTTGTAAAGAGATCAATAAGACCTTTCTTGACTTCAGCTGGAAAAAGAAGTCTCACAAACTAAAAAAGTCAGTCCTTTCTAATAAAATAGCTGAAGGCGGTCAAGAAGTTTTGGATTTTGTTGACATAAATAACACTTTCAAGATAAAATGGTAAACAATATGTTTGATCAATACTGATTCAATATGGTATTTCATTCCAACTAATGTGTTTAATAAGTTGGGAGGTCTTAAATTTGTACTGAAATGTAATTATATTCCTGAAAGATTACCCGCTAAATTGGATAAGTTTCACCAACAAGCTTTAATGGCCTGGATAATATATTTCCTGGACAATTTTTCCCCATATAAAGCTCGTTGGTGGAATAATTCAGACATAACTGTAAGGAATAAGTCATTGTTCTACCCCAACTGGCATGAGAGGAATATTGACTTTGTTCTTGATGTTTTCGAAACAGGGGTAATATTCTTACATATGAACAAAATGTATAACATTGAAAGAGTTTCCAATGCCTTTCAGAGAGTTTATTTCTGTGGTCAAAGCCGTTCCCAGTGGTCTAACTACACTAATGAAAACTAATCTTAGCTTTGGTAATGAGCACGAAACTTACACAGAGAGGAACATTTTTCTGGAACATGCTTCTTCCTGACATTGTCTGGGAAAATGCATGGTTAAGGCCTTACAAATATTGTATACCAAACAAAGTTAAGGAAGTGCAATTTAAAGTTTTAGATAAGATATATCCATGTAATTCTATGTTATCAAAATTTGTGGTTAATGATGATATCTGCGTTTTCTGTGATAAAGAAAGTGAGAATCTGTCTCACTTGTTCTTTGAATGTAAATTTGTGTCAGAATTTTGGGAAAACCTTGCAAAATACTTATTTACCATTATGAACACTACCCATGTTTTTGACATGAAAGATATAATATGTTACTATTGCAATGATAACAAGACCATTGAAATGATTGTGATTTTTTAAAATTCTTGTTGCCAAATACTTTAAATTATATACCAAAAGTACACATATTTTTAATTGAATTTAACTATCTTATTAAAACATGAACCGTCGTGAATAACAACAAGAATAACATTTTCCTGAATTATTATAATACGATTTTTTCAGAATGATTACAATTGCACTACAATTTTTTTTTATTACTTCATTGATATTTTTTGTATGTTTTAGTATTTTCTCGTTATTACCTGCGTTCTGTTTTGTATGATGCAACAATGTAAATTGTTGATCTGTATTTTTATTATTATTATTTTTTAAATAGGGGGTTAGCAGATGCGTTAGCTAGCTAGGTTAACAATGTTGTTCGCTAAAGTGGCGTAAGGGGATGACTGAAGCTAACACTACATGATTGAATATTATTGTGTGGGCTCAATGGCCAGCTGCCAAACCTGGACCTGGCCAACCTCTTCTAAGCCTTCTGCCAGAAGATAGTATACCTGTGTACCATCCAGGGCAAGGTAAGGAGGAAGTCCAAATGCCAGCAGTTACTTCAGTGAGTAAGTTATTTGATATACTTGCAGAAGGTACTTCCATTTTTCTTTTAATGTTTTCAGAGGTCTAATAATAGCACACCACAAACATTTCCGCTTGTCCCTTCCTCTGTATTTATCAGGGAAGGACGAGCCAGTAATATCACGTTTAATTATCCGGCTGTCATGCTGACTGCCCTCTCTCCGTCCAGCTCCAGAGGAACGACTGGGACAGTACGTTGGGCTACAGCCACGCGGCCCAGACCATGATGGTGTTGAAGCAGGCCAGCGGGTGGCCCTGGGGGGACCACAGCCCATTCCTTAGACACCACATAGAGGCTGCCACCGTCAGGGGCATCAACACCTTCAGACAGTACAAGACCGACACCACCACCATCGGCAGGTCAGCTACTGATGTCCAAGCTTTAATTCAGATGATCAGAAAACATTACACATTTTGTAATTTCTATGGTGACATTTTCACTCTAAAAAATGCCATGCAAATAAACCTGTGTGTGTCCCTCATCCTCAGGCTCCTGGAAGGGAAATACCGGAAGCTGAACAACCTCCTGGAGCGTCTACACCAGTCCTACTTCTCATGCCCTCACTCTCTCGCTTTGCCTCCAGTGGTTACTACATGCCCGCTTTCGGCCAGCTGGATGTCTTCATGCTGCTGCGTGTGTCCTTCGACCTCTGGGACCTTGGGGATTCTAGTTTTATCTAACCGTTATTTAACCAGGTAGTCCAATTGAGGTCAGATTACCTTTTTCCAGAGGGAGACCTGGCCAAGAGGGGAGGATGGTTGGAATTTACTTGTGGGAATGGACAGAACAGATATTAGTTTTGGTCCAGTTCTCTATATTAGTCAATTACATGAAATACTTTCATTATGTTACAGTCCAAAGGCCCTGATAGGGGTTAATGATATGCTCGTGTAGTTAAGCTGAATGTTCACTTTCATTAAGTCATGATGAGATTGCTCTGAATCAGGTTGTGTATGTGTTGATGATAATAGTTTCCTGTACTGGTGATTTGGCAGTGGTGGAAAAAGTACTAAATTGTCATACTTGAGTAAAAGTAAAGATACCTTAACAGAATATGACTCAAGTAGTGATCATTCATATGACAGGGGTAGTTCTGTACACCCTCCCCATCCTCTCTCAGCAGATGGCTGTGCAACACTTCCCTGTGTCCGAAACTGAAACTGTGGTCCTCACTGCTATCGCCATCTACACAGCAGGCCCTGCCACACAACACACACAGGTACACACACACCCTCACATCCCTCTCTTTTTCTCCCTCTCTCAAATACACACACTCAAAGAAAACACAACCTGTGTTTTCCCACTAGCGCCGGCTGTCGGCTACAGCCGGTTACACACTAATTTTAAGCCGGGTACTTTTTCCACTTAAATTAACTAGGCTACTTTTTCAGTTCGCATATCAAGAAAAATAGGCAGCTGAGCTCTCCCACTAGAATGAACGATAAGCATCTTCTAGTGATCTATTGATAGGACAGGTGCCTATCAATCACAACGTGAGCAATGACAGGAAAACACTGCTGGTTTGACAGTCTGTCTGTCCCACCTCTCGGTACCTGTGGGTGTGTTCTGTACGCTGTGGTTGCAGTCAAATTTCTTTACACGGAGGGTGAGAGCATGATGCTCCTTCATCGTCTGTGAGTCAATTTGCATGACCGAGGTAAAGACAGTTTCAGGTTGGATATTCGACGGATATTCGCTTGTAATTTTCCTTACCTCCACCAACAGCAGTTAGGGACCGTCAACATAGTGACAAATCAAATTTTTCTAATTAAATAGCTATTTAACCATTACTCCTAAAACCTTCAAAACTGGGTTTAGCTAACCCGATGGCATAGACACACATTGCACAACATGTTTTTTTGTCGATTTACATCTCACACTATTTTAAATTATTTATTTACATTTTGAATTTCAATAAATCATTGGTCATATGACCTACTGGACTTGAACAAGGTTCAGAATGTCCAATGACTACCCTTCTATGTTGCACACTCTTTAGTTTGTCAATTTTCATATCAAAAGATTTTACATGAATTTTTCAAAATGTAGAATTTCAATAGCTCCTTGGTCATGTGACCTAGTGACTCCAAACAAGGTTCAGAATGTCCACTCAGTGGGCCTACACATTGCACACCCTTTAGTTTGTCCATTTTAATCTCACATGATTTTACATGAATATTTTAAAATGTAAAACTTCAATAGCTCCTTGGTCATGTGACTTCAAACAAGGTTCAGAATGTCCACTCAGTGGGCCTACACATTGCACACCCTTTAGTTTGTCCATTTTCATCTCACAATATTTTACATGAATTTTTCAACATTTAGAATTTCAATAGCTCCTTGGTCATGTGACCTAGTGACTTCAAACAAGGTTCAGAATGTCCACTCAGTGGGCCTACACATTGCACATCCTTTAGTTTGTCCATTTACATCTCACATGATTTTTAATTATTTTTTCAATATGTAGCTCCTTGGTCATGTGACCTAATGATTTCAAACAAGGTTCAGTATGTCCACTGACATAATCAAATTCTGGTTAGTTATAGGCAAATTAATTCACAGGCCAAATTTGTATGCTGTTTTCCTTATCACTATAATCTAGTAGTAATTTAGTAGTAGAGGTAATTTCCTTCATGCCCCATTCTACACACAGCCTAAATTATAGCCACTGAACCATTTACAGGAAAATAATAAAAGTAGCATATAGGATCCAACCCTATCACAGAGTGAACAAATGTAGAGCGTTTGTAAACTTTAAGAAAAAAATATTAAGTGACAGTTTCATCAGTACGTGCTTAAAGAAAGTCATATCACAAAGATCACAGATGACAGTGCCCACCAAATCTATGACAATAGAGAATGAATTGTAAGCACCAAAGTGTGTTTGTCAAAATAATATCTGAAAATGTCGGTTATTGAACATAATTCTTCTATTTGCAATAGCAATTTATGTTATATGCAGTTGAGGAATATTCCATTTACCAACACTACATGTAGGACAGACATTCCCACATACAGTATTTAAAAAATATATATATATTTTTTTCACCTTTATTTAACTAGGTAGGCCAGTTGAGAACAAGTTCTCATTTACAACTGCGACCTGGCCAAGATAAAGAAAAGCAGTGTGACACAAACAACAACACAGAGTTACACATGGAATAAACAAACGTAGAGTCAATAACACAATAAAAAAGTCTAAATACAGTGTGTGCAAATGAAGTAAGATTAAGAGGTAAGGCAATAAATAGGCCGTAGTGGCGAAATAATTAGAATTTCGCAAATAAACACTGTAGTGACAGATGTGCAGAAGATTAATGTGCAAGTAGAGATACTGGGGTGCAAAAGAGCAAAAAAAATAAAAATAAATAACAATATGGGGATGAGGTAGTTGGATGGGCTATTTACAGATGGGCTATGTATAGGTGCAATGATCTGTAAGCTGCTCTGATAGCTGATGCTTAAAGAGTGAGGGAGATATGAGTCTCCAGCTTCAGTGATTTTTGCAATTCGTTCCAGTCATTGGCAGCAGAGAACTGGAAGGAAAGGCGCCCAAAGGATGAATTGGCTTTGGGGGTGACCAGTAAAATACAGTGAGGGAAAAAAACAAAGATCCCCTGCTGATTTTGTACGTTTGCCCACTGACAAAGAAATGATCCGTCTATAATTTTAATGGTAGGTTTATTTGAACAGTGAGAGACAGAATAACAATAAAAAAATCCAGAAAAACACGTGAAAAATTTTATAAATTGATTTGCATTTTAATGAGGGAAATAAGTATTTGACCCCTCTGCAAAACATGACTTAGTACTTGGTGGCAAAACCCTTGTTGGCAATCACAGAGGTCAGACGTTTCTTGTAGTTGACCACCAGCTTTGCACACATCTCAGCAGGGATTTTGTCCCACTCCTCTTTGCAGATCTTCTCCAAGTCATTAAGGTTTCAAGGCTGACGTTTGGCAACTCGAACCTTCAGCTCCCTCCACAGATTTTCTATGGGATTAAGGTCTGGAGACTGGCTAGGCCACTCCAGGACCTTAATGTGCTTCTTCTTGAGCCACTCCTTTGTTGCCTTGGCCGTGTGTTTTGGGTCATTGTCATGCTGGAATACCCATCCACGACCCATTTTCAATGCCCTGGCTGAGGGAAGGAGGTTCTTCTCCTTCTTCTCCTTCCCTCAAGATTTGACGGTACATGGCCCTGTCCATTGTCCCATTGATGCGGTGAAGTTGTCCTGTCCCCTTAGCAGAAAAACACCCCCAAAGCATAATGTTTTCACCTCCATGTTTGACGGTGGGGATGGTGTTCTTGGGGGCATAGGCAGCATTCCTCCTCCTCCAAACACTGCGAGTTGAGTTGATGCCAAAGAGCTCCATTTTGGTCTCATCTGACCACAACACTTTCACCCAGTTGTCCTCTGAATCATTCAGGTGTTCATTGGCAAACTTCAGACGGGCATGTTTATGCGCTTTCTTGAGCAGGGGGACCTTGCGGGCGCTGCAGGATTTCAGTCCTTCACGGCGTATTGTGTTACCAATTATTTTCTTGGCGACTATGGTCCCAGCTGCCTTGAGATCATTGACAAGATCCTCCCGTGTAGTTCTGGGCTGATTCCTCACCGTTCTCATGATCATTGCAACTCCACGAGGTGAGATCTTGCATGGAGCCCCAGGCCGAGGGAGATTGACAGTTCTTTTGTGTTTCTTCCATTTGCGAATAATCGCACCAACTGTTGTCACCTTCTCACCAAGCTGCTTGGCGATGGTCTTGTAGCCCATTCCAGCCTTGTGTAGGTCTACAATCTTGTCCCTGACATCCTTGGAGAGCTCTTTGGTCTTGGCCATGGTGGAGAGTTTGGAATCTGATTGATTGATTGCTTCTGTGGACAGGTGTCTTTTATACAGGTAACAAACTGAGATTAGGAGCATTCCCTTTAAGAGTGTGCTCCTAATCTCAGCTCGTTACCTGTATAAAAGACACCTGGGAGCCAGAAATCGTTCTGATTGAGAGGGGATCAAATACTTTTTTCCCTCATTAAAATGCAAATCAATTTATAACATTTTTCACGTGTTTTTCTGGATTTTGTTGTTGTTATTCCTTCTCTGACTGTTCAAATCAACCTACCATTAAAATTATAGACTGATCATTTCTTTGTCAGTGGGCAAACGTACAAAATCAGCAGGGGATCAAATACTTTTTTCCCTCACTGTACCTGCTGGAGCGCGTGCTATGGGTGGGTGCTGCTATGGTGGCCATTGAGCTGAGATAAGGCGGGGCTTTACCTAGCAAGGACTTATAGATGACCTGGAGCCAGTGGGTTTGGCAACGAATATGAAGCGAGGGCCAGCCAACGAGAGCATACAGGTCGCAGTGGTGGGTAGTATATGGGGTTTGGTGGCGAAACGGATGGCACTGTGATAGACAGCATCCAATTTGCTGAGTAGAGTGTTGGAGGCTATTTTGTAAATGACATCGCCGAAGTCAAGGATCAGCAGGATAGTCAGTTTTACGAGGGTATGTTTGGCAGCATGAGTGAAGAAGGCTGTGTTGCGAAATAGGAAGCCAATTCTGGATTTAATTTTGTATTGGAGATGCTTAATATGAGTCTGGAAGGAGAGTTTACAGTCTAACCAGACACCTAGGTATTTGTAGTTGTCCACAAATTCTAAGTCAGAACAGTCCAGAGTAGTGATGCTAGGCGGGCGGGCAGGTGCGAGCAGCGATCGGTTGAAGAGCATGCATTTAGTTTTACTTTCACTGCCAGAGGTCCGGACAACAGGCCCTCTGATTTGACACACTAAAAACTCTATCTGAGAAGTAGTTGGTGAACCAGGCGAGGCATTCATTTGAGAAACCAAGGCTGTTGAGTCTGCTAATAAGAATGCGGTGATTGACAGAGTCGAAAACCTTGGCCAGGTCGATGAATACGGCTGCACAGTATTGTCTTTTGTCGATGGCGATTATGATATCGTTTAGGACCTTGAGCGTGGCTGAGGTGCACCTATGACCAGCTCTGAAACCAGATTGCATAGCGGAGAAGGTACGGTAGGATTCGAAATGGTCGGTGATCTGTTTGTTAACTTGGCTTTCGAAGACCTTAGATTGGCAGGGTAGGATAGATATAGGTCTGTAACAGTTTGGGTCTAGAGTGTCTCCCCCTTTGAAGAGGGGGATGACCACAGCAACTTTCCAATCTTTGCGGATCTCAGATGATACGAAAGAGAGGTTGAACAGGCTAGTAATAGGGGTTGCAACAATTGCAGCGGATAATTTGAGAAAAAGACGGTCCAGATTTTGCAGCTCTTTAAGAACATCCGGTATCTGGATTTGGGTTTAAGGAGGAATGGGGAGGCTTGGGCAAGTTGCTGTGGGGGGTGCAGAGCTGTTGACCGGGGTAGGGGTAGCCAGGTGGAAAGGAAGGCCAGCCGTAGAAAAATTCTTATTGAAATTCTCGATAATCGTAGATTTGGTAGTGACAGTGTTTCCTAGCATCAGTGCAGTGGGCAGCTGGGAGGAAGTGCTCTTATTCTCCATGGACTTTACAGTGTCCCAGAACTTTTTGGAGTTTGTTCTACAGAATGTTCATTTCTGTTTTAAAATGCTAGTCTTTGCATTCCTAACTGCCTGTGTATATTGGTTCCTGACTTCCCTGAAAAGTTGCATATCGCGGGGGCTATTCGATGCTAATGCAGTACACCACAGGATGTTTTTGTGCTGGTCAAGGGCAGTCAGGTCTGGAGTGAACCAAGGGCTATATCTGTTCCTGGTTCTACATTTTTTGAATGGGGCATGATTATTTATGATGGTGAGGAAAGCACTTTTAAAGAATAACCAGGCATCCTCTACTGACGGAATGAGGTCAATATCTTTCCAGGATACCTGGGCCAGGTCCATTAGAAAGGCCTGCTCGCTGAGGTGTTTTAGGGAGCGTTTGACTGTGATGAGGGGTGGTCGTTTGACCACAGACCCATTACGGACGCAGGCAATAAGGCACTGATCGCTGAGATCCTGGTTGAAGACAGCAGAGGTGTATTTAGAGGGCAGGTTGGTCAGGATGATATCTATGAGGGTGCCTGAGTTTACGGATTTGGGGTTATACCTGGTAGATTCCATGATAATTTGGGTGAGATTGAGGGCATCTAGCTTAGATTGTAGGACAGCCGGGGTGTTAAGCATATCCCAGTTTAAGTCACGTAACAGTACAAACTCAGAAGATAAATGGGGGGCAATAAATTCACATATGGTGTCCAGGGCGCAGCTGGGGGCTGAGGGGGGTCTGTAACAAGCGGCAACAGAGAGAGACTTATTTCTTGAAAGGTGGATTTTTAAAAGTAGAAGCTCGAACTGTTTGGGCACAGACCTGGATAGCATGACAGAACTCTGCAGGCTTGCAACTCCACCCCCTTTGGCAGTTCTGTCTTGGCGGAAAATGTATACACATACACAGAGGTATTTTTCAGCTATGATTTTACCACTCAGAATCCAGAATGGATATGACAATGGGGCCAGCACAGGACGTAATACACCCTTACAACAATCAACTTTTTGATCTTCTTGACTTCTTATCTGGTAAGCTGCTACTGTGTGTCAAGAAAAGAGCCCCAATTAGGGGTTAGTGTACTCCAGTAAAAAAGGGCTGGTTTAGATTATAACTATTGCCCTGTGTCCCCGTTCATAGGGGCATGAGAGACTAGTCAGTGGTAGAATTGAGTTGGCACTTTATTGGCACAAACACCCACAGACCCAAAAGGTTAATTAGTATATATATTTTATTTTTGCATTGACGCATTGTGTCTTCTAACTGTCCAAGAATAGGATCCAAACTGTTAGGAAATATTTGTACAAAAGGAGGATGTCTCTCATCATACTTTAGTCAGACTGCCAGACATTTCACCACAGAGCCAATCAGGAGAGAATACATACAGGTCAAGGGTGCCAATTGAAAGTCAAGGGGTGTGAAAATGGACAAACTAAAGGGTGTGCAATGTGTAGGCCCACTGAGTGGACATTCAGAACCTTGTTTGAGTCAAGTAGGTCACAAGGAACTATTGAAATACTAAATGTTGAAAAAATCATGTAAAATATTGTGAGATGGAAATTGACAAACGAAAGTGTGTGCAATATAGAAGGATAGTTAGTGGACATTTTGAACCTTGTTTGAAGTCACTAGGTCACATGACCAAGGAGCTATTGATATTTTACATTTGGAAAAATTCATGTACAATATTGTGAGATGAAAATGTACAAACTAAAGGGTGTGCAATGTGTAGGCCCACTGAGTGGACATTCTGAACCTTGTTTGAAGTCACTAGGTCACATGACCAAGGAGCTATTGATATTTTACATTTGGAAATAATCATTTAAAATCATGTGAGATGAAAATGGACAAACTAAAGGGTGTGCAATATAGAAGGGTAGTCAGTGGACATTCTGAACCTTGCTTGAGTCAAGTAGGTCACATGACCAATGAGCTATTGAAATTCAAATGTAAAAAAGGTTGTACTGTTTACGCTCCCTAACTAATTCAACTAGGAATACAAAATGCTGCTCACAATTCCACATGTTTATTAGCTTTGGAAAGCGAAAATAAGACTTGTGCATTGTTGTGCGCAATTTTTCCAACATAATGACACTTATTTGGTGTCTGTGGCTCAAGTGGTTTGAAAGCTATTGAGGATTGAAAGCGCGAATATCCGTCGAATATCCAACTTGAAACTGTCTTTACCTCGGTATTTGCACGTCCCATATAATGACGTCATGATGAGTCGAAATCCATTTAGCCTATTGTTTTCTGGCACATTCATGTATTTTCTTTTGCAATTCATATGCAGCCACGACGTGCTGGCACATAGGCTTACTGTGATTTGATTTACGAACAGCAAGCTTGACTAGTTTATAAATGGTGTGGAACTGACTGAATAAAGGCGATCTCATATCCTTTTCATTCATAAATCATACAATGTAGTTATGTCTATGATATCGCATTGGGACAAGTAAACTAAAATTCTTGTTTGTATTTTTGATATGAAGTCCATCAGGACTTGCCAGACAGTGATGTTAAAGTGATTGACTCATCAGTTGCACACTGGTAGACTTTTTGTCTATTATCTGCAGGAACAATAGGTAGGCTAGTGGAGCGATACTCTCACACTGGTCCAAAATATGATAAAAAAAAAAACAGATTGAATTGTTGTAAAAGCTAATGATACTTATATGGTATTTTCAAAGATATTGATACTGGTCTACTGATTTAATCGACGTGTTGACAACGGATTAGTCAACTGCTGCTTTCTGTGTAGCAAAGCCCATGATTAATACTCGCTTCATTCTTCAATCATACCTCTAGTGCAGATAGCTGAGAAAATTCCTCTTTAAAAGGAAGCTTGAAGCCTGTTGAAGTCAGCAGACTCTTACAAGATTCTTAAAAAATAAATCTGTGGGTCAGATGTTAATGTATTTTTTTGTTGTTGAATAAATGACATACTGCATTTCAGAGTTGCAAACACGTTTTCTCTTATGTATGGACCCAGAACTTAATTGAGCATCTATTCTGTTTATTTTAGAGACCTATTTTTCCATTTGTAAAAGTGCTCATCACACAATTTGTTTGATTTGAAATGTAACCTTTAATAAAAATAAAAACTATTTTGGCTATTTACTTCCATTTCTGTTTTCATTTGAAGAACAAACATTGTGGCAACATATCTTGCAGTAAAATACTTTCATCTCAAGAGAAGACAGGTTAAATGTAAAAAAAAAAGTAATGTTCTCTTACTTAGAAAATACTCCTGATCATATAGGCCTAGACAATATCCCCCAAAACGAACAATACACTGAATGCATACAATTTCATTTTTTTCCAATCTGGATGGTAAACTCAAAGTATTCAATAATTTCGCTGTGTGGCTGACTACTCTTTCTGTCTGGCTACTCAATGTGTTTGTTGAAAAAAACTGCACAACCTGCATAGCTATCTTATCTCACACACTAAAAATATACATCTATGCCAGGGTTTCCCAAATGATCACACACACCTTGAAGATACTGCGGCTTCGGTAAATTATTTCATTTCACCATGTTCACCATGTATCTCCAGCCTCAGTGACACCTTGCGCTAACACGAGTATTGTGATATGATCTAATCACTATCTGATCAAGGTTTGTTGCGTCCAGGTGTGAAGGTAGATTTAATTTCTTTACCGGTAAGGGACTTCCTATGTGTGCACGCAAATTTTAATAGCCTAGGTGTAATCATAGAATGAAATATAGACGGGCCTTCTGAGCGGCGCAGCGGTTACTAAACTAATTAAAATATATCCCTTATCCATCCACTGTGTCCGCATTTGCATCAGATTAGCTGGTGCCTCCCTGTATGCACATTTGAAAGATATTGTTTCAAAATAAAATGAATTTCTTTATCTTAAGACAGTTACTGATGCCGTAAGTCAATATTGTGCTACCTGTCAATGATTTTAGAGGCCGGTATAATGATTACTTCAATGGTTTGACCATCCAGATCGGTTTACACTTTATTGATAAAGACTACAGAGGTGGTCAGGAAGAGCTGATCACAATTGGTATTTTAATAGTCTACACCGGTCTCAATATGGACATGATCAGGACAAAGGGTGCATGATAGCACCAAGTATAAAAAGGGCTTTTGTCCCTCTAGGCAAGGACAGGGCACAGAGCAGGGCTGGAGGATGCTGAAGCTGGTAGCTCTACTATACCTGGCCGTTTTACTGGGCTGCACTGCCCTAATCAATTTCTCCCTGGGCTTCATCGTGGCTCTGTCCCTGGTGCCCATCGCTGCCCTAATCAACTTCTCCCTGGGCTTCATCGTGGCTCTGCCCCTGGTGCCCATCGCTGCCCTAATCAACTTCTCCTGGGCTTCATCGTGGCTCTGTCCCTGGTGCCCATCGCTGCCCTAATCAACTTCTCCCTGGGCTTCATCGTGGCTCTGTCCCTGGTGCCCATCGCTGCCCTAATCAACTTCTCCCTGGGCTTCATCGTGGCTCTGTCCCTGGTGCCCATCGCTGCCCTAATCAACTTCTCCTGGGCTTCATCGTGGCTCTGTCCCTGGTGCCCATCGCTGCCCTAATCAACTTCTCCCTGGGCTTCATCGTGGCTCTGTCCCTGGTGCCCATCGCTGCCGTAATCAACTTCTCCCTGGGCTTCATCGTGGCTCTGTCCCTGGTGCCCATCGCTGCCCTCATCAACTTCTCCCTGGGCTTCATCGTGGCTCTGTCCCTGGTGCCCATTGCTGCCCTAATCAACTTCTCCCTGGGCTTCATCGTGGCTCTGTCCCTGGTGCCCATCGCTGCCCTCATCAACTTCTCCCTGGGCTTCATCGTGGCTCTGTCCCTGGTGCCCATCGCTGCCCTAATCAACTTCTCCCTGGGCTTCATCGTGGCTCTGTCCCTGGTGCCCATCGCTGCCCTCATCAACTTCTCCCTGGGCTCATCGTGGCTCTGTCCCTGGTGCCCATCGCTGACCTCTGTCCCTGACAAAAAGAAAACCAGCCCCGTCGCGGACCATGACATCCTGCTCCCAGACAAACTAAACAACTTCTTTGCTCGCTTTGAGGATAATACAGTGCCACCGACACGGCCCGCTACCAAAACCTGCGGGCTCTCCTTCACCGCAGCCAACGTGAGTAAAACATTTAAGTGTGTTAACCCTCGCAAGGCTGCTGGCCCAGATGGCATCCCTGGGCGTGTCCTCAGAGCATGCGCAGACCAGCTGGCAGTCCCCATCCCAGTCTGCTGTTCCCACATGCTTCAAGAGGGCCACCATTGTTCCTGTTCCCAAGAAAGCTAAAGTAACTGAGCTAAATGACTATCGCCCCGTAGCACTCACTTCCGTCATCATGAAGTGCTTTGAGAGACTAATCAAGGATCATATCACCTCCATCCTGCCAGACACCCTAGACCCACTCCAATTTGCTTACCGTCCCAATAGGTCCAAAGACGACGCAATCGCAATCACACTGCATACTGCCCCATCTGGACAAGAGGAATACTCATGTAAGAATGCCGTTCATCGACTACAGCTCAGCATTTAACACCATAGTTCCCTCCAAGCTCGTCATTAAGCTCGAGACCCAGCCCTGTGCAACTGGGTCCTGGACTTCCTGACGGGCCGGCCCCAGGTGGTGAGGGTAGGAAACAACATCTCCACCCCGCTGATCCTCAACACTGGGGCCCCACAAGGGTGCATTCTCAGCCCTCTCCTGTACTCCCTGTTTACCCATGACTGCGTGGCCAAGCACGCATCCAACTCAATCATCAAGTTTGCTGACGACACTACAGTGGTAGGCTTGATTACCAACAACGACAAGACGGTCTACAGGGAGGAGGTGAGGGCCCTCGGAGTGTGGTGTCAGGAAAATAACCTCTCACTCAATGTCAACAAAACAAAGGAGATGATCGTGGACTTCAGGAAACAGGAGAGGGAGCACCCCCCTATCCACATCGACGGGACAGTAGTGGAGAAGGTGGAAAATTTTAAGTTCCTAGGCATACACATCACGGACAAACTGAATTGGTCCACCCACACAGACAGCGTGGTAAAAAAGGCGCAACAGCGCCTCTTCAACCTCAGGAGGCTGAAGAAATTTGGCTTGTCACCAAAATCACTCACAAACTTCTACAGATGCACAATCGAGAGCATCCTGTCGGGCTGTATCACCGCCTGGTACGGCAACTGCTCCGCCCACAACCGTAAGGCTCTCCAGAGGGTAGTGAGGACTGCACAACGCATCACCGGGGGTAAACTACCTGCCCTTCAGGACACCTACACCACCCGATGTCACAGGAAGGCCAAAAAGATCATCAAGGACAACAACCACCCGAGCCACTGCCTGTTCACCCTGCTATCATCCAGAAGGCGAGGTCAGTACAGGTGCATCAAAGCTGGGACCGAGAGACTGAAAAACAGCTTCTACCTCAAGGCCATCAGACTGTTAAACAGCCATCACTAACATTGAGTGGCTGCTGCCAACATACTGACTTAAATCTCTAGCCACTTTAAAAATAGGAATTGGATGTAACAAATGTATCACTAGCCACTTTAAACTATTTTGTATATAATGTTTACATATCCGACATTACTCATATCAAATTTATACACTGTACTCTAAACCATCTACTGAATCTTGCTTATGCCGTTCTGCCATCGACTCAAATCTCTAGCCACTTTAATAATTATAATCGGATGAAATAAATGTATCACTAGCCACTTTAAACGATGCCATTTATATAATGTTTATATATCCTACATTACTCATCTCATATGTATATACTGTACTCCATACCATCTACTGCGTCTTGCCTACGCCGATCAGCCATCGCTCATCCATATATTTATATGTACATACTCGTATTCATTCCTTTACTCTTGTGTGTATAAGGTAGTTGTTGTGAATTTGTCAGATTACTTGTTAGATACTACTGCATGGTCGGAACTAGAAGCACAAGCATTTCGCTACACTCGCATTAACATCTGCTAACCATTTGTATGGTTAGTCAGTCTCCGTGAACATTGCCTTTACATTTCTATCGCGCTGTAGTGCAGGTCTTTTGTGCACGTACTGAATCGAGCCCTAAGCACTAGCGGTTCTGTGGTGGGGGGTAGTGCCCGTGACAACAATTTTGGACCCCCTTGTGGCCCCCCTAAATGTGGAGTATGAAATAATTCTTACATAACACATATTTGCTATCGTTCTTTTTTAACATCCGTTATTAGACAGTGGCAACACGGAACACTAATTTACCTGGTAATGCCTGCAATGCAGTGAAGAAAACGATATGACAACAATAACGTCTAATGTAACTGGCCCTTCTAACAGTACAACTGGCCCCAGCTTGGCCCCCCAAGTTGAAATGGTCTAGAACTGCCACTGGCCCTAAGGGCACAATGCAGTGTTAGTTCCACTGTTCCTTGAGTGCGAGGATATTGTGTTTGTGTAATGTTTCCCTCCCTCCTTCACTCGTGCACTGTCGGAGTGCTGTCTGCAGTCATGGTGCTCCACTGTTAAGTTTCCTGGCTGCACTCTGCTCTATTGCGTCTCCCTGCAAGACAGTTGGATGCACTTTCTGGACCACACCCCCTACGGCTCATTGGTCTATCTGCTCCTGGCTTTGCTGATATACCCCTGCTGGCTGCTGCTCTGGAACATCCTCTTCTGAAAGTAAACAGGCATGCCCGGGAGTGGTGAAGTGCATTAGGTTGGGCTTGTGTGGCAGAATTACAACTAAAAGGCTGTATTGGGTTCATGCTTGTGTGCATGGGATTGTTTTGGTTTATCATACCCAAATACATGAAACTGTTTTGGATATTTCTTGGTTATGTTAGTAAATATTCTGCTAATTGATAAAACTGAACAACCGACCACTGACATTGGAAGGGACAAATGAGAATGTTGAGGCAGCAACATCTTACTGCCAACCTCATCGTAAGTAAAGCCCTCCAGAAAACATCCAGAATTGCACCTACTGTATAAACTAAGCATTGTCTTTAATTTCAAATGTTTCTTTTTATATTTGAACACATTTATAAATGCTAAAAAAAAAAAAACGTAATTCAAACTTGATTAACTTACATTTATTCAGTTAACACCATTTTATACAGTCATGTTTCTGACAAAACATTGTCACTAACTATCACAGTTCAGACAAACGTATTGGCAAGTAGGTGAAACGCATTGAGTCAACATTAACATTGCCAAACATTCTGTTAAACACTAAATACAATGTTATAAAAAATAAAAGCACTTTAAAACCCTGTCACTTCCACAGCCTCCTAGCAAGCAATTCCCCTCCTATAAATCACTATGGCACCAACCAAATACAGACAAGACCTGGGCCAGTATTCACACTGGGGGTGCCCGATTAAGCTGAACCACGAACGGGCAAGAGAGAAGCGCCAATCTCAAATCAAACAGCAATCTGCGCCGCTCGGTCATGTTGTCAACAAGGCATCCTGCTGCATCACTCAAACATCTTTTACATAAAATACCTGTTCGAATTTAGCTAGTTTTCATTCAGTGTTTTTAGCCACGCAATAATGTTTGTATGTGAAACCACAGAATCCTACTCATTACCCCACATGCTTAACCTACATCGCGGTTGTTTTGAGCTGACTTCACCGTCAAAACGGGGCACCTGGCTCACGCTCAGTTCCAACACGAACGCAATCAACTCTTACCCGGTTCACCTGGGGCATTAATCAAATCCCCTCATTGTCTCAGAGTAGGAGTGCTGATCTAGGATCAGGTCCCCCATGTTTATTTAATTATGATCTAATCGGATCCTAGTAGGGCTCACCCCATTTAGTCAACTGGTCGATTGTTTGGTCGACCAAGATTTTAGTTGAGCAGTCTCAGTGGTTCGCGCCAGTCTCAGTGGACAAATCCATTGGAGGCCGCGAGGATGGCACACCCGTATCACATTTACCTTTAATTTATTTACGGTAGTTTCTGTTAATGCATTCAGTATTATTAGTCTTACCGTTCTCATTGTCAAAGTGGACACTGTTTACAGAGTCCACAACCTATGCTACACTTGTGAGAAACAAGTTTGTTTATTTCATTCCACTTTTGAGTTGTCAATTTACTCCGTCTTTTTTGTTTTGAGCACTCAATGTTGAGTAAAGACATGCACCTGATTATGCATAGAAGTAGGCCAAGTAGGCCAAACTTACTTTCAGTCTACCAATATTTTTTGGGGTTGGGACAGCCAGCACTCCTACTCTGAGACTGTTTGTGAATACAGGACCTGGTTTTAAAAACAGCTTTTTCCAGCTTCCAAAGTATCAACTTTCACAGTTGGCCAACTTCAAAATATACCATATTCTCTAATTTGAGATATCAGGTAGAAGGATGAGAGAAGCACCACCCACCCCTTTAAATAAATATTGGACAAGTCCACTCCCCCATCCCTTATGTAAAATAAATAAATGGTAAAGTCTGCCACAAGGCAAAGGTTGTTGACTCATGTCCACAGTCAAATGCCAGCTCATTGACTATACAGGTAGTTCCTTTTGTGAGCCTCAGCAAGTGGAGTTCCATGTCTGTGCGGCAGCATCAATACAGCGTCCAGAGGTTTGTCATCATAGTATGTCAGTAGTGGTGGTGGGTTTGTATCTAAGTTGGTGTGTGAGTGATCAGTCTTCCAGGTTATTGTATAGGTTACGGTTGAGGCAGTTAACTGATCAATGTACTGATCTCCCCCTGCTCCTCTCTTCTTCCTTTCTCCTTTAACACACAGATGAGAAAAGAAAATACTGTAGTTTACTAAAGGGAGAATTCAGGTGATGTGTGCCATCTGTCTGTAGGCATGCCATAGATACAGTACCTGTTGTATGCGGCTGTGCTTGCGTGAGTCAGGTCTGGCTGTACTGCAGATCTCACAGCCTGGTCGGGTAGGCTTGTTGATGAAGGTGCAGGAGGGACACGCCCATTCTGTCTGCAGATCAGAAGGACAGAGAGGATGTGTGAGAGTAGGAACTTTCTATTAGTGTATCACTACCAGTGATGTTCAGTGGTATACTAGCTACATGGAACTATCAAGTAAAGGAAGAGTAGGTGCTCAACTCGATCATCTTGCGTAAAAACAGTCAATCACAAATTTAAACATTGGGGTTGACCTGTGTTTTACTGGCTTTGCTGGGCTTATCAGGTTTATCGTTAAGCTGCAGCGTCTCCAGGTTGAGGGCGTCTCGGATCTCGCTCATACCCAACCTCTCGGCCCCACTTCCGGTGCTCCCTACATACAATCACAACAATGAAAAAGGAGTTCAGTCATGTGTGAGCATGTGCGCATGTGTGTAAGTGCATGCCAACAGGTAAACTTACCTTGGGTGTTGCGGCTGAGCCTGGAGGGCAGGGTGCTGTAGCCCCTCCAGTCCTGGGACAGAGGCCCGTTGCTGGGGGGTGGGGTGAGGTGGGCACCCTCCTGGTCCTGCTGGAATAGCTGGCGGGTGAGGCGAGCGTGGCGAGCTGAGACCAAGTAAAGGTAGGCCGTATCCCCATCCCTCTGGACCCCATACGAGGCCAGGGACCTAGGCTCTGTGCACAGGCATTGTCCAATCACCCAGCGCTGCACGCGAGGGTGAAAGCCATACTCCAAAAACACCTGAGAGAGCGAGCAATGAGAGGAGAGAAAGATTTGTGGACAGTTTCATTTGCAATTGTAGCCCAAGTATTCTAGCAAACAGAGACAGAAATGTATCTGACCTGCTGCTTGAGTGCTGCGACAGTCATGTGGGGAAAGACTTTCACTGTGACGCAACAGGAAGAGGAGATGTCTTCCACTGCCACAGATAAACTGCAATAGAGACATGAAACTTCATTAGCACAAATTATCCATGTTCTTTTGGACTACTCCCAACTACTGCCTGTTACTTCTCACCTTATCTCTCCTTCGGCGTAACTCTTCTCAGACAGTTGGATAGTGAGCACTGCCTTCTGACGAGCCAGAGCAGACGCATGCTGAGCAGCACCCTGGCTGTCACCTGCCTCGATCGCCCGGGCAAGCTCCAAGCACAGCTCCTCTTCAGAGAGAGAACATGTTCACTCACACACAGATATGATATGGTTACAAATATGGTAGGAAGAGAGAGTGGGGGAATCGTGTGGTGAGGGTACTCACCAGTGAGTGGTAAGGAGGCTGTGCTGCGCTGTTCTAAAGCTGCTGCTGCGTGCTGCTTTTGGTCATCCATAGGATGTGGGGAACTATTTACAGCAACTACAGTGAGGGAGAGAGAGTGGTCAATTGTCAGAGCAGTCCATTGTGCTAGCCATAATATGGTGTACTAGGAAGACACTAATACACAACGACAGGAATGCATCTAAGCAAGCAGACAAGGGTAAAGACTGCCATGCCCTCTGACCTCTGTGTGCCTCTCTTAGTGATGACATCACCACAGTGGCCCACTGCTCAGCCTCCAGGTCACAGCGGAAGTTGAAGCGGATACAGTCATGAGGGGGCGTGGCCAAGCGCATCTCGTGAAGGCATGGGGACTTGATCTCATACTGCACAGAGCGCAGGTCAAACTCAGCAATGAACTGGGAGAAAGAAAGAATAATTTGCTTAGATCTCTTATCTTTGTGGCATTGATGGATATGGACCTACTTCACCTTATAGAGGGACAAACTGTAACCCCAGTGGCAACGTGCTAACTTTGGTGTTTAGTTGTTTACATGCTGGAATAATCTTCCATAAAGAACATTTTGTCTTCCTTTGTACAGATAAACACAAGGACAGATAACTGTAATCATCACAAAACATTGTTTCCCACCAATGGGATTACTGTAGTATTTGATTAAACACGATTCCAATTCAGTGACTACTGTATTTTCTGTAAACTGATATTGCTCCAACAAACAAGTGTGTGCAATTTCTCATGTCAACGCATGAACTGTATTGCATGGCATTACATCAGGTGTCGAGATACACTGCTCTGTAACGTCTAGCTCTACTGTATCTTACCACACTACGGCCGCTTCCGCTAATGTCCCTCAGTGCTAGCCGAAACTCTCCAGATTTGATGGGGTCCATGCTAAGTTGAAGACGGAGGGCCTCATCGCTAGTTCCAGGGAGACAAAGCGGTCGAATACCCGAATGGCAAACCGACACCCGTACCGACATCAAAACGGTATTGCAGTTAGCCAGCGCGGGCCCGCTATGTACAGACTGGGACGGGGCTGGCACAGGCGGTTTACCCCAACCGCCAGAACTCAGTGCCATATCCCACAAGCACAAAAACAATTGGGAACCTCCAAAGCACAACGGTAGCTATGTCGATAACGCTAGTTGTATGAGTCTTGTTTTTAACAGCCTACCTGTTAGTAAAGTGATAGCGTTTCATTGTAGCGATCTATCTGGCTTGTCTCTCTCCTAGCTACGATAGCGAAACGAAACAACCCCCCCAAAAAAATATCAAAACAGGAAGTAGCTTGGGTCGTCCTTTATTTACCTCCGATGGAAACCGGCCTTAATAAACATGGTCCGAGATCGAGATGGGAAAAAAACAACAGCCTTTGCACACCGTGTTAATTAATGCTGTATTGCGTATTATAGTAATAATAATAATATCCTAATTATAAATAAGTATATTATTGATAATGAGGAGGAAAACAAACAATTATACTTAAAGTGAGTCTAATACAATAATAACGTGTTCACTAGCCTATTGTCCGACAGGTGGCAATATTGAGTCGTTTCATCTTACCGTCCAAATGGAATCTATGCAACTGGCTATACAGAAGATGGTCCACAGCCAATTTAATCCACCCCTCTTCTATTTTTACCTTTTCTCTTTGTAATACTTAGGTTATCTGGAGTCATTCCACAGTGCCCTTCTGAAAAATACCCCAAAGCGGCGACATTTAGGGTACAAAACCATGAGGTAGCGGGCACACCTTGCGATTATGGAGCACAAGATTGTGGGACAGAAACCAGCAGGGGACACTGAAAGGTATAAAATCTAGACTCCCAACAGTAATGACAGAACCACCTCACTCTTCTATCTGCAGATTCTCAAAACACAATAAAAAGACATGTTGTGTACATGCTGGTTTCTGTCCCACAATCTTGTGCTCCATAATCGCAAGGTGTGCACCTGCAAAGGGCTACTATTGACAAAAATGATCTGTCAATGTCAATGGGCTGGGGGAGGTTTAAGGACAGTACTTTTAAATGAGGCAAGGTTTTTTGGTTGTGCAAGGTTGAGCTTAGACCAGAATTTCCCAAACTTGGTCCTGGGTACCCCAAGGGGTGCACATTTTGGTTTTTGCCCTAGCACTACACAGCTGATTCAAATAATGAACTCTTCATCAAACTTTGATTATTTGAATCAGCTAGGGCAAAAACCAAAATGTGGACCCCTTGGGGTTCCCAGGACCGAGTTTGGGAAACACTGGCTTAGACAGTAAATGTTGGCTTAGACAGTAAATGTATTGTTGTATATGAGAGCGATTGAGGTGCCATTTCTCCTCAATCTAACATACACAACAATTCATACTGTGTAAGAACTGCACTCCTAAGACTTTTCACACCTTCTTCAGCCACCCAGCCCATTAACTTTGTTGACTGAAAAAGCCGCTCCAATGTCCCCTCATTGTCCCTAAACAATACGCTAGCCGGTCCCATTCGGTTGACATCTTTACCAACAAAGACGTGTTGCCCTACGTCCCTTCCACAAAATGTGTAAAATGCTAACACCACAACCATTTATTTCCAGGAGACATGCAGTACCAGCAAATCTTCTGCAAGAGGGCCAAAAAGTTGTCCTGTCTGCGGCGAAACCATTCGCCATAAGCACAAAGAGCCGGATAAAGGACTATCACTGCATTTACACAAGCAGCCAAATTTTGATATTTTTTTGACTAATTCGTATTTTGACCAATCAGATCGGTTCTGAAATATATCTGATGTGATTAAGACCAATTAGTGGGAAAAAGATCAGAATTGGGCTGCCTGTGTAAACACAGCTAGTATTGCTCAGCATATGACTATGTAGAACCATCATCAAATAAATATGGATCTTTTTTATCAATCTTCTAAATTTATCTGCCTTTATGGATTCACAGAATACATTTATTTAACCTGTACAGGGCTCTGGAGTATCAAACAAATGTTAGACATTATGATATCCGAATAATGTTTATTTGTCCGAATCTATAATACAAGGGAGTGTACACTATTTAATGCTAACTCTAGAGAACTGGGTATTTAACAAGAATGTTATATGGTAAAAGAAACATAGAACATTTGTTGTATGAACAGTGTAATACACTTCACTGTGTCTCAAAAGTGCAGAGAACTGTAGCTACAGATTGTTACAACAGATAATGTGATTTACCAACATCTTGTCTATTTCAAGTCTAATCTCATTGATCGAGACAGGTGGGTGTCCATCCCAAAGTGCTGTGTTTGTCATTATTTTTTTTTTATTATAGGCAAGCCAGTTAAGAACAAATTCTTATTTTCAATGACGGCCTACCCCAGCCAAACCCGAACGACACAGGGCCAATTGTGTGCCGCCCTATGGGACTCCCAATCACAGCTGGTTGTGATACAGCCTGGAATCGAACCAGGGTCTGTAATGACACCTCTAGCACTGAGATGCAGTGCCTCAGACCGCTGCGCCACTCGGTAGCCCCCATGATGACAGATACCTGTCTCGATCAAGGAGAGAAGACTTGAAATAAACAAGATGGCATCGTACACATTGTTGGATTACTTAAACGGAGCAGTTATTTAAAGGTTAAATATGACATATTTTTTGATTAATTAAATGGAGCAAAAAGAGTAATGAAGCATTTTCTAAATTCAAACTGACCCCCTGCAACTGGACACAGACATTTCATGAGAATCCTGTTTCCCACGAAGACGGCATCGCTAAGGTTGATAGAAAATTCTCTGTGCTACAGCAAACAGTATTTATCCTATAATTTCAAGTAATGGATACCATTAAATCACATTATCTGGTGTAACAATCTGTAGCTAAGAGAGCTGGTGGTCATGAACGAAATTACCATTCACAAAGAAACATACAGTATGATCAGGGAATACTTGTAAAACTGTAAATTTAAAAAAAGTAAAAATAAATTACTCTATTGTAGTTTGAACAACAGTTGAACTGTGCCAACATAACATCAACAGGCATAGAGATTACATTTACAACAATATTTTGCTTAATAGAAATAAATATGGCATGACCCTCAAACTTTGCACAGTGACCATAACATGTCTGCCTAGGTAGGTAGGTAAACAGTATTCTACCTACAGACATGTCTATCAGGCATGCTTAGACACATATTTTTATAGTAAAACCAACTTCAGTTTTAGAGATTTATAACGTTAAATTGTTGTATTATTGTTTATCCTTACTGTTTGCTAGTAAACATATCTAGCAAGCTAGCTAGCTAGCTATACAATATGTGTTATATTTAATCTGTTTGGCAGTGGTGGAAAAAGTACCCAATTGTCATACTTGAGTAAAAGTAAAGATACCTTGATAGAAAATGACTCGAGTAAAAGTGAAAGTCAACCAGTAAACTACTACTTAAGTAAAAGTCTAAAAGTATTTGGCTTTAAATATACTTAAGTATCAAAAGTAAAAGTATAAATCATTAAAAATTGCTTATATTAAGCAAACCAGATGGCACAGTTTTCTTATTTTGTATTTATTTATAGATAGCCAGGGGCACACTCCAACACGCAGACATGACTTACAATTGAAGCATTTGTGTTTAGTGTGTCCGTCAGATAAGAGGTAATAGGGTAGAACAGGGATGTTGTCTTGTTAAGTGTGTGAATTGGACCATTTTCCTGTCCTGCTAAGCATTCAAAATGTAATGAGTACTTTTGGGTGTCAAAGAAAATGTAGGGAGTAAGAAGTACATTATTTTCTTAAGGAACGTAGTTAGGTAAAAGTAAAAAATAAATGAAATAAATAATAAAACATATGTGTGTGTGTATGTGTGTGTGTGTGTGTGTATATATATATATATATATATATATATATATATATATATATATATATATACACATACATACATACATACATATACACACAGTGAGGGGAAAAAAGTATTTGATCCCCTGCTGATTTTGTATGTTTGCCCACTGACAAAGAAATGATCAGTCTATACTCTTAAAGGGAGTGCTCCTAATCTCAGCTTGTTACCTGTATAAAAGACACCTGTCCACAGAAGCAATCAATCAATCAGATTCCAAACTCTCCACCATGGCCAAGACCAAAGAGCTCTCCAAGGATGTCAGGGACAAGATTGTAGACCTACACAAGGCTGGAATGGGCTACAAGACCATCGCCAAGCAGCTTGGTGAGAAGGTGACAACAGTTGGTGCGATTATTCGCAAATGGAAGAAACACAAAAGAACTGTCAATCTCCCTCGGCCTGGGGCTCCATGTAAGATCTCACCTCGTGGAGTTGCAATGATCATGAGAATGGTGAAGAATCAGCCCAGAACTACACGGGAGGATCTTGTCAATGATCTCAAAGCAGCTGGGACCATCGTCACCAAGAAAACAATTGGTAACACACTACGCCGTGAAGGACTGAAATCCTGCAGCGCCCGCAAGGTCCCCCTGCTCAAGAAAGCACATATACATGCCCGTCTGAACTTTGCCAATGAACACCTGAATGATTCAGAGGACAACTGGGTGAAAGTGTTGTGGTCAGATGAGACCAAATTGGAGCTCTTTGGCATCAACTCAACTCGCCGTGTTTGGAGGAGGAGGAATGCTGCCTATGACCCCAAGAACACCATCCCCATCGTCAAACATGGAGGTGGAAACATTATGCTTTGGGGGTGTTTTTCTGCTAAGGGGACAGGACAACTTCACCGCATCAAAGGGACGATGGACGGGGCCATGTACCGTCAAATCTTGGGTGAGAACCTCCTTCCCTCAGCCAGGGCATTGAAAATGGGTCGTGGATGGGTATTCTAGCATGACAATGCCTCAAAACACACGGCCAAGGCAACAAAGGAGTGGCTCAAGAAGAAGCACATTAAGGTCCTGGAGTGGCCTAGCCAGTCTCCAGACCTTAATCCCATAGAAAATCTGTGGAGGGAGCTGAAGGTTCGAGTTGCCAAACGTCAGCCTCGAAACCTTAAAGACTTGGAGAAGATCTGCAAAAAGGAGTGGGACAAAATCCCTCCTGAGATGTGTGCAAAGCTGGTGGCCAACTACAAGAAACGTCTGACCTCTGTGATTGCCAACAAGGGTTTTGCCACCAAGTACTGTCATGTTTTGCAGAGGGGTCAAATACTTATTTCCCTCATTAAATTGCAAATCAATTTATAACATTTTTCACATGCGTTTTTCTGGATTTTTTTGTTATTCTGTCTCTCACTGTTCAAATAAACCTACCATTAAAATTATAGACGGATCATTTCTTTGTCAGTGGACAACGTACAAAATCAGCAGGGGATCAAATACTCCCCCCCCCACTGTATATATATATTACAGTTTAAGTCGGAAGTTTACATACACCTTAGCCAAATACATTTAAACTCAGTTTTTCACAATTCCTGACATTTAGTCAGTTAGGATCACCACTTTATTTTTAAGAATAATAGTAGAGAATGATTTATTTCAGGTTGTATTTCTTTCATCACATTCCCAGTGGGTCAGAAGTTTACATACACTAAATTAGTATTTGGTAGCATTGCCCTTAAATTGTTTAACTTGGGACAAACTTTGCAGGTAGCCTTCCACAAGCTTCCCACAATAAGTTGGGTGAATTTTGGCCCATTCCTCCAGACAGAGCTGGTGTAACCGAGTCAGGTTTGTAGGCCTCCTTGCTCGCACACGCTTTTTCAGTTCTGCCCACAAATTTTCTATAGGATTGAGGTCAGGGCTTTTTGTTGCACTTAAGACATTTTGCCACAACTTTGGAAGTTTGCTTGGGGTCATTGTCCATTTGCGACAAAGCTTTAACTTCCTGACTGATGTCTTGAGATGTTGCTTCAATATATCCACATAATTTTCCTTCCTTGTGATGCCATCTATTTTGTGAAGTGCACCAGTCCCTCCTGCAGCAAAGCAGCCCAGCAACATGATGCTGCCACCCCCATGCTTCACGGTTGGGATGGTGTTCTTTGGCTTGCAAGCCTCCCCCTTTTTCCTCCAAACATAACGATGGTCATTATGGCCAAACAGTTCTATTTTTGTTTCATCAGACCAGAGGACATTTCTCCAAAAAGTATGATCTTTGTCGCCATGTGCAGTTGCAAACCGTAGTCTGGCTTTTTTATGGCGGTTTTGGAGCAGTGGCTTCTTCCTTGCTGAGCGGCCTTTCAGGTTATGTGGATATAGATACTTTTGTACATGTTTCCTCCAGCATCTTCACAAGGTCCTTTGCTGTTGTTCTGGGATTGATTTGCACTTTTCACACCAAAGTACGTTCATCCCTAGGAGACAGAACGCGTCTCCTTCCTGAGCGGTATGATGGCTACGTGGTCCCATGGTGTATATACTTGCGTACTATTGTTTGTACAGATGAACGTGGTACCTTCAGGCATTTTGAATTTTTTTCCAAGGATGAACCAGACTTGTGGAGGTCTACAATTTTTTTTCTGAGGTCTTGTCTGATTTCTTTTGATTTTCCCATGATGTCAAGCAAAGAGGCACTGAGTTTGAAGGTAGGCCTTGAAATACATCCACAGGTACACCTCTAATGGACTCAAATGATGTCAATTAGCCTATCAGAAGCTTCTAAAGCCATGACATAATTTTCTGGAATTTTCCAAGCTGTTTAAAGGCACAGTCAGCTTAGTTCATGTAAACTTCTGACCCACTGGAATTGTGATACAGTGAATCATGAGTGAAATAATCTGTCTGTAAACAATTGTTGGAAAAATTACTTGTGTCATGCACAAAGTAGATGTCCTAACAGACTTGCCAAAACTATAGTTTGTTAACAAGATATTTGTGGAGTTGTTGAAAAACAAGTTGTAATGACTCCCATGTTGTAATGACTCCTGACTCTTTTTTTTAACCTTTATTTAACTAGGCAAGTCAGTTAATAAACAAATCCTATTTACAATGACGGCCTATCAAAAGGCAAAAGGCCTCCTGCAGGGACGGGGTCTGGGAATAAAAATAAAATAAACTAAATAAAAATATAGGACAAAACACACATCACGACAAGAGAGACAACATAACACTACATCAAGAGAGACCTAAGACAACATAGTATGGCAGCAACACATGACAACACAGCATGGAAGCAACACAACATGGCAGCAGCACAACATGATAGCAGCACAAAACAGGGTACAAACATTATTGGGCACAGACAACAGCACAAAGGGCAAGAAGGTAGAGACCATGGGTGGACTGAAACAATAATTCAGGCCGGGAATTTGACTCCATCCCAGGCCACCCTGTTCACGCAAACCACAAGACCGCTAATTTTGTAGGCTAACCCTATTTGTTGATGTAACGGGTAACAAACTAGTTATAAATTTGGCCACTATGTTCATCTGGGAAGAAAGTTATCCACATTACAAAATACAAACATTTGGGACTGACCAACAAGTAGCCTATCTGAACACTGAGTTTTCAAGGTATGCTATGGCTATGGGTGAACCCTCAAAAACTCACTAGGAATACACCAATCATAGCACATACAAATGTACAAGGTATGCCCACCGATTACAGTCCTACTGATAATCTCATAAATAAAGCACATATTAATCTAAAATCATAGCCTACATGTTTAGGTTTGCACCTTTAAGTTGTACCTGATGGTTCCTGCTCTGATTCTGATTCTGAACTGACCACCATCTCCAGTTCTGCAGGAGCACCTGAAGCTCTAGTGCTGCTGCTACTCCCTTCTCCACCTTGGCAAAGAAAGACTCTATTATCATACTCACTATCATTAGTGTATCAGTAGACTACATTAATACAGCTCTGGAAAATGTGGTCTCTTGATTTGGAGTGGTCTCTTAATTTTTCCCAGAGCTGTATATTATTGTAGTAACTTGTAATGCTGGTACTAATGATCTTTGGCATTGCCTGTGCTGTGTCACAGCACTTTCCCTTGCTTATGTGGCATGAGTCATGACCGAATGCTGGCAAGTCCATAGTCTAGGTTTGCAATTTTTTTACTAGTTGAAACATTTTGCTTTCAATGTCATATTATGATCGCTATCTTGCACTCATTGCTATGATATAATTCCTCCACGAAGACGTACGACTTGCAAACTGTTTAGCCTACCGGCCGTTGTGTCACTATTATTAGCTAGGCTACTTAGCTAGCCATGCTGGGTGTTGTGTGTGTGTCAGTGTGTGTTTTAGCTAGTGTTTTTCACTGAACTGGTCCCTTACTGGCGAACATATCGCTTATTTTGCAGCATTTAGCTGGGTTTTTCCTCTTTTTTATTCTCGCCCTCTCTGCTCCAACTTCCCTTTTCTGACCGTCCATTTCGCCGTGCGACTTATCTAAAATGTTATCGGTAGAGAAGCAGGTAGACGTAGCTATGTGCGTCGCGGAGAGATCTGATGTCATTTTTGTCGCTGGGACACTGCAGCGAGAGAGTGAGAGTCGCGCCTGACGCGTGGCTTCTCCGTCAACTCATTCCTGCTTGCTATATTATTGCTGGTCAAGTTGACTATTCACGGCAGGCCAAAACGACCCTCAGGCCACCGGGAAATGTCCCGGTGCTCCCGACGGCCATTCCGCCATTGGTAGAGACAACAATACATCACGCAAAGCAGCCACAACTGTCAGTAAGAGTGTCTATCATTAAGTCTTTGAATTAAGAGATTTAGATTAAACGGTCCAGTTTGAGAAGACGAGAGAACCAGGGGTGTGTGTGCTTTGGGGACCTTTAACAGAATGTGACTGGCAGAACGAGTGTTGTATGTGGAGGATGAGGGCTGAAGTAGATATCTCAGATAGGGGGAGTGAGGCCTAAGAGGGTTTTATAAATAAGTATCAACCAGTGGGTCTTGCGACGGGTATACAGAGATGACCAGTTTACAGAGGAGTATAGAGTGCAGTGATGTGTCCTATAAGGAGCATTCGTGGCAAATCTGATGGCCGAATGGTATAGAACATCTAGCCGCTCAAGAGCACCCTTACCTGCCAATCTATACATTATGTCTCTGTAATCTAGCATGGGTAGGATGGTCATCTGAATCAGGGTTAGTTTGGCAGCTGGGGTGAAAGAGGAACGATTACGATAGAGGAAACCAAGTCCAGATTTAACTTTAGCCTGCAGCTTTGATATGTGCTGAGAGAAGGACAGTGTACTGTCTAGCCATACTCCCAAGTACATGTCTGAGGGGACTACCTTAAACTCTAAACCCTCAGGGATAGTAATCACACCTGTGGGAAGAAGGGCATTCTTCTTACCAAACCACATTACCTTTATTTTGGAGGCGTTCAGAACAAGTTTAAGGGCAGAGAATGCTTGTTGGACACTAAGAACGCTTTGTTGTAGAGCATTTAACACAAAATCCGGGGAGGGGCCAGTTGAGTATAAGACTGTAACATCTGCATATACATGGATGAGAGAGCTTCCTACTGCCTGATCTATGTTGTTGATGTCAATTGAGAAGAGCGTGGGGCCTAGGATTGAGCCTTGGGGTACACCCTTCGTGACAGGCAGTGGCTGAGACAGCAGATGTTCTGACTTATACACTGCACTCATTGAGAGAGGTGTACATATATACAGTACCAGTCAAAAGTTTGGACGTTTGCTGGTAAACTTAACTTTAGTTGGGTGGTTGTAATGCTGTAGCTTGCAGTTTATTAGCCATATCTACAACTGAAAAGAGCAGAGGTTTAACAATCGAGATACAGTTATCAAAACGTTAAGCCAGGGTAAGTCTACACGAAACACAACCCTAATTTTTTGTGTTTCTAAAATCCCCTATGGGAAAAATGTATGGTGGGAAAACTATTGGAACCATTTCCCTGTTAGGCTGCTAGGTTTTATGGGCATTATGACCCATACTGTGGTACTCTATTAGACACTGTAGCATGTTGGTGGAAGTGGTGCTTCTTTCATGTTGATATCAAGGGCTGTATCCCTCTCGCTTAAAGCTCTCTGAGCAGTGGTCATAAAGAAAGTACCGGTACACACATTTTCCCAGGTTTTTTTTGCCTTCTCGTTATTAAATTAAATTAAGGAGGAAATCAATGTCGTTGCAGCCCGAATGGAGAATGTTTTAGCAGAGTTTCTAAACCCAAAGGCACAACATTGCAAGACTTCTGGGAACGCTTGCGAAACAGACCAAGCAGACCAGGCCAGGATACGTTCCGAGTAAGAATTTCAGATTAGTCCTGCGTACCGGGTAGTGCTGCGGCTAACCTCTGTTAAAAAGCTGCCGCCGCACCACTCCCACCTCTTCTTTTTCTTGGCTCATTCCCTGCGAGGATTCACTTGGTAAGAGCTCTATGTTAGAGTGTATAAGCGCAGCTATTCAATAGCTTGGAGCAGCTAGCTAGCCTCTCCAACTGGGTGCTCTGCTGTCGCCCCACTCGGTTTGGCTTGTGCCATCTCGTTTGGGTTTTGTCCTTGTGACAGTATTCCAACCTGGGCGATACTTGGTTTGGTAGACCAGAATTGCGGCACTGAGGGTTTGTACTAGTTGTCTATGTCTTGTTTATCTACCGGAACCCTCCCAATTAGCCTTCGGGTTCAGGGACCGCGCCTACCCTCGCAAGATCGGGAGTCTGTGTATGTTTTGCTCCGGTGCGCTTGCAGTTCTCCCCCGGAGAGTGATACACATGTCGCTAGGCGTGCCACTCTTGTCTCTCACAGGGCACAGCCATCTTAATTAGACTCTTGCGTGTTCCACAGTGAACGTGCTATGCAGTAGCTAGTTTAACAAGAGTAGACCACTGCAGGACTAAGCACACTCCTTACATCCTGCCAACACCACCACGTATAGTAGAATAAGCTATAAACGTGGCGTGAGTTACAGCCGACCACACGTATAAGCTAGGATTGTGCTAAACGTGTGTGAGTTTGTGTGCTCTGCCCCTCCCCCATGGCCAGGCAGTTCACACCCCATTCATGTCTCCTTTCCTTCAGATATTGTATGAGACTAAGGCTGGTACTGTCGTATTTTGACTATTACAGTATTGCACATTGTATACTATAGACGCATAGTAATATTACACTGTTGGCTTCACTTTCACAGAGAAACTACATAGATATTATTGTGTTTCATTGTGAAAGATGTGGGATACCCCTGCCCACCTAGGATGCATAATCTGCCTGCATGACCTGTCTTGGGTTAGAGCACGCATGGAGAGCGATTAGAGAACCCAGAAGTTGTATGGCCTGCGTCGCCTTTGGAGAACATATGTACATAGCACACCTGGAGGGATGAAGGCCACAGTACAGTCCTCTCCATCTGATGACCGTATTCCTCCCTCTGGAGTGGTGCATCATCATGGCTGCACCCCTTCGGGCCACCTTGGGCAACCCCCCCCTCACCAAACTCAGTTTGGCTGAGGAGTCGATCTGCCTCGAGAGTCAGACGGAAAGCCTGCAGGAGGAAGTGGATGCTTTATGGGGGGAATAATGATGGCGACGACGCCCTCTCTCTCCACGCTGGAGACAAGTTGGAGTTGGGTGACAGTGCTTCAGTGTTCCAAGCACATCAGAGATTGACCCAGTCCGCAGCGGCATCTGTAGCTGGGAGCACCGCTCCCAAGACATCCCCGGTGGTGATGGAAGCAACACGAGAGCTTTAAGCAAGAGTGGCTACAACCCTTTATATCAAGATGGAAGAAGCACCATCTGAACAGCTGGTTATCCAAGTTCGCTTTGGCTAATAGTGGAGCAAGATTGAAGTGCGCTTCCGTTGCGACAACCAGACCAGGCCGTGGACTCTCCTAATGGATGCAGATACCTTGGGACTAGACCACTATCCAGTAATGGATGACATGGTGGCTGCCATTATCCTCCCTGACAAGAAGATTGTTTGCAAGGTGCCTCGCATCAAACCAGGACCTGAAAGAGTAAGCGATGAAAGAGTAAGCACTTTCGGGACCCTCTCCATTACGGTGAGCCTCGTAAATGCGGCTATAATGCTGCAATCCTGCCTCGCCCTGCTGATCCCTTGCCTCCCAGGGGCTGGTGACAAGCTTCTTAAAGAGGCTACAGAGGTCTCAAGGCTGCTCACTATGCTCCAGACGGACATGGCACGTGTCAACGGAAAGGCTTTGGCTTCAATGGGGACTTCACGCCGCCGTTCCTGGCTGGCACAGTCTAAACTGCCACAGCCAGTTCAAAAACATTCTTGGCGTTCCGCTTCACACCAGATTCCACCTTTTGGCCAGGGGTTGACAATATCATACAGCAGACTACAAAACTGCGCAAAGACAGAGAGACTTTGCAGGAGCTCTCGGCAACTCGGAGTAACTAAAAAACAGGGCACAATGTCTCGTGGGCGCTCCAGCAACGTATTGGCGCCCCTCATCCCCCGCCAAGACAGCAGGGGAAGGGAAATGGGAACCAGCATTTCACACCCTGACAGCACAAGGACAGGCATCGTGACCACCCTCACAAGCAGCAGCACGCAGCTTAGAAGGATGTCCTCTTGAGGTGCTGGTGGTCATCTTCGGCCGTCTCTCCCAGGCCCAAAGGACAAACTGGGAGAGGCAGGTGGATTCTCCCTGGGTACTGGACACAGTCCTGGGGGGATACAAATTCCAGTTCTGATTCTGACCGCTGCCCTAATTGGGCATCTGGTTCACCATGTGGCAGATGGGGTGAGGAAGGAGGCGCTCTGGCGGAATAAGGACGTAATCAGAAAGGTAGAATGCTAGAATGGCTAAGTAGGTTCTACTCCACGTATTTCATAGTTCCGAAAAAGGACTGCAGCTTCTGGCCGATCCTGGACCTGTGAGGCCTCAACAAATGTTTAAAGGAGGTCAAGTTCAAGATGCTCTCGCCAGCGTGGGTGTTGCAGGCACTCTCTCGAGCGTCCAATGGTTCACCATGCTCGACCTGAAGGATGCGTACTTCCACATTCCTGTTCATCGAGATCACCTCGGCCTCTATTTGGTTCTATCCTCCTGATTCCTGCTTACAAGCAAACATTAAAGCAGGAAGCACCAGTGACTCGCTCTATAAAAAAAGTGGTCAGATAAAGCAGATGCTAAACTATAGGACTGTTTTGCTATCACAGACTGGAAAATGTTCCGGTATTCTTCCGATAGCATTGAGGAGTACACCACATCAATCACTGGCTTCATCAATAAGTGCATCGAGGACGTCATCCCCACAGTGACTGTACGTACATACCCCAACCAGAAGCCATGAATTACAAGCAACATTCACACTAAGCTAAAGGGTAGAGCTGCCGCTTTCAAGGTGTGGGACTCTAACCCGGGAAACTTATAAGAAATCCTGCTATGCCCTCCGACGAACCATCAAACAGGCAAAGCGTCAATACAGGGTTAAGATTGAATCGTACTACACCGGCTTCGACGCTTGTCTAATGTGGCAGGGCTTGCAAACTATTACAGACTACAAAGGGAAGGACAGCCGCGAGCTGCCCAGTGACACAAGCCTACCAGACGAGCTAAATCACTTCTATGCTCGCATCGAGGCAAGCAACGCTGAGGAATGCATGAGAGCATCAGCTGTTCCGGACAACTGTGTGATCACACTCTCCGTAGCCAACGTGAGTAAGACCTTTAAACAGGTCAAAATTCACAAGGCCGCGGGGCCAGACGGATTACCAGGACGTGTACTCCGGGTATGTGCTGACCAACTGGCAGGTGTCTTCACTGACAGACTCCATGATTGAGTCTGTAATACCAACATGTTTCAAGCAGACCATCATAGTCCCTGTGCCCAAGAACACGAAGGCAACTTGCCTAAATTACTACAGACCCGTAGCACTCACGTCCGTAGCCACGTTCGTAGCCATGAAGTGCTTTGAAAGGCTGGTAATGGCTCACATCAACACCATTATCCCAGAAACCCTTGACCCACTCCAATTTGCATACCGCCCAAACAGATCCACAGATGATGCAACTGTACTAGAGCCAAAACAACAACAAAAAATGTCCCTGTCCCAATACTTTTGGAGCTCGTTGTATATACACGTACTTCAAGGGGTCTTACAATTCAAAATCAAATAGCAAAATGATTCTATGGAGAGATCATTCTATATCTTTGGACAGATCATTGTCAAGGTGGCATGTCATCACCATTTTTTTGTGACACTAAACCCCCTAGGACAATTCCCAACGTCATCACACACATATCCGTTTCATTAGTCAAGCTGAGGGGAAATTTCATCACCCCTGGTAAAGCCCCGTAGAGAAGCAGGGTACAGTAAATCTCTGCTCTGCCCCTGACTGACCAACAGCTGAATCTCATGAAAGGCCCATGGAAGGGATGTTAATGTATTTTAGTCTTATGTTTCTCCCTGGCCTAGTGGACCTTGGTTCAAATAGTATTCATTTTCTTTGAAAGCAGCGCATTATTTGAGTTTTCCTGGCGCAATGGAGCCAATGGAATAGTTCTAAAAATACACTCTCCAGACAGTCAAAGTATCTGAAAGAAAGCAATTACTGTTTGAAAGCAATTACTGTTTGTTCCCTTGTGATCCATGTGAGGGGTGTGTGTTACCAAGCTGTCCCTACTGTTTTCCATCCATCCCCCTTCAATCCACACCCATACTTTATCCATCTGAAATACAGAGATAGCCTGTACTCATTGTGACATGAGGCCTAAATTATCCAGAGCTTCACTGGCTGCTTTCCAAGGCAAAGAGCAATAAACAGGTTACTGGCTAACTGTAGAGGGCTTAGAAACAAATGCAGGTTGATGTTTATTGAGATGAATCTTGTCCTGGAGGCAGAGCAATTTCCACTAGATGTGCCAGCGGCAAAGTCAAAATTGGCATAATATCGGAAAATTTATGAAAACAGTCGCTTGTTTTTAGTTTCATATTTAAAAAAAAAAAGCTTAATTCAAATATCCTTCACACTAACAACACTTAATAGAGCAGTATCCGATTCTGTTCACATAAGAGAATAGTGATCTACGTAGGTCTACATGCAATGACGTGAATGAATTTCAGCCATGTTTTTGTCACAACAAAACACTAAATACACTACATTTACCATTAGGGCTATAGCTGGTAAAAACATCCATCCTGCATTGTCTTGCACGTTTTGAGATAAAATTCAAGCTGCTGCAGAGCTGGGTCTAGGCTATATTTGTGTTCCTGTTGTAAAGCTAAGATAATTAAAGTAATTTCTGGGGAGCCTTCCAAGGAAAGTCTCTTTTTAACTCCATAGGCTAATTTAAGATCTGGATTCTCTTGAGGACCTCAGTCAGTACCCCAGCACCCTCAGCCTAATGAACCCACCATTGTGGTGACGTTCTAGCCTACAGTCCCTGATCTGTTTTTCCTGCCTTATCAAAATGTTATGGTTTGACAATGACCATATAAGTTGGCAAGACAACACAAAACAGGTCTGGGACCAGGCTAGCAGGGTTGGGGTCAATTTCAATTCCAGTCAGTTCAGAAAGTAAGCCAAATTACAATGTCAATTTCAAAGCATTAGAGATAATTGGAATTTCAATGTACAGGGATGCGAAACCAGTCTTCCACGAGAAATTCCATAATTTGGTGTTTTGTTGATTGGGGTGGAAAACGCTGTCTCGGTTGCTGCTCCAGAATCTCCCATAAGTGTTCAATTGGGTTGAGATCTGGTGACTGAGACACATGCACACACAGACACACACACTCACACACACCCTTTAAACCCCCCTATGTGCCTTTTGAGACCTCTCTTTCAAAGTCACTGAGATCTCTTCTTATAGCCATGGTAGACAAAATGATGGGCAATTGGGCATTGTTATACTGTATATGACCCTTCATATCCAAGCCCAAATCATGAGGCAGTGTGTTGACACAGCTACTTTGGATAGGGCTTTGTCGCCCTGGAGGCATCTAGTAATATCAGCCAGGCCATGGAGGATGATGGATGTCGGGGGCTCTGATAATAAACTCCCATGCCAGCTGGCAAACACTTGTCATGGTGCATGGCAGACAGGGGCATCCCTCTGTCTCTGGTGGTGGGTTGGCAGCAGCAGCCGTCATCAGGATTCCCTCCAAAGCTCAATGCTCCTTTCTTGTTGTATGGCTTGTTTGTAGTGTTGGATCCAATTACTAGTGAAATATATTGAGAACAGACACTGGGAATGGTCATCCGACCCTATATCCATCCTCAACTGAGGTTGACAGAAAAAGTAGAGCTGAGAACCAGAGCTTAAAAGGATCAAGTCCCCTCACGTTCCCTTTTCAGACACTAATGCATATAATATAAGTGTAATGGCGGGTACCATATACTCTAGTTTATGACCACTAGCGATGGGGGGAAAAATCGATACAGTTACATATCACAATATTTTTTTTGGTATCAATACTTTGACTCCAAGTATCAATTTGTAAAACATTATTTTATATACAGTACCAGTCAAAAGTTTGGACACACCTATTCATTCAAGTGTTTTTCTTTATTTTCACTATTTTCTACATTGTAGAATAATAGTGAAGACATCAAAATTATGAAATAACACGTATGGAATCATGTAGTAACCAAAAAAGTGTTACAAATCAAAATATATGTTATATTTGAGATTCTTCAAAGTCGCCACCCTTTGCCTTGATGACTGGTACTGTATATACAGTGGGGCAAAAAAGTATTTAGTCAGCCACCAATTGTGCAAGTTCTCTCACTTAAAAAGATGAGAGAGGCCTGTAATTTTCATCATAGGTACACTTCAACTATGACAGACAAAATGATGAAAAAAAATCCAGAAAATCACATTGTAGGATTTGTAATGAATTTATTTGCAAATTATGGTGGAAAATAAGTATTTGGTCACATACAAACAAGCAAGATTTATGGCTCTCACAGACCTGTAACTTCTTCTTTAAGAGGCTCCTCTGTCCTCCACTCGTTACCTGTATTAATGGCACCTGTTTGAACTTGTTATCAGTATAAAAGACACCTGTCCACAACCTCAAATCACACAGTCACACTCCAAACTCCACTATGGCCAAGACCAAAGAGCTGTCAAATACACCAGAAACAAAATTGTAGACCTGCACCAGGTTGGGAAGACTGAATCTGCAATAGGTAAGCAGCTTGGTTTGAAGAAATCAACTGTGGGAGCAATTATTAGGAAATGGAAGACATACAAGACCACTGATAATCTTCCTCGATCTGGGGCTCCACGCAAGATCTCACCCCGTGGGGTCAAAATGATCACAAGAACGGTGAGCAAAAATCCCAGAACCACACGGGGGGACCTAGTGAATGACCTGCAGAGCCAGTACATGTTCAGGCCCGTCTCAAGTTTGCTAGAGAGCATTTGGATGATCCAGATGAGGATTGGGAGAATGTCATATGGTCAGATGAAACCAAAATAGAACTTTTTGGTAAAAACTCAACTCGTCGTGTTTGGAGGACAAAGAATGCTGAGTTGCATCCAAAGAACACCATACCTACTGTGAAGCATGGGGGTGGAAACATCATGCTTTGGGGCTGTTTTTCTGCAAAGGGACCAGGACGACTGATCCGTGTAAAGGAAAGAATGAATGGGGCCATGTATCGTGAGATTTTGAGTGAAAACCTCCTTCCATCAGCAAGGGCATTGAAGATGAAACGTGGCTGGGTCTTTCAGCATGACAATGATCCCAAACACACCGCCTGGGCAACGAAGGAGTGGCTTCAGTAAGAAGCATTTCAAGGTCCTGGAGTGGCCTAGCCAGTCTCCAGATCTCAACCCCATAGAAAATCTTTGGAGGGAGTTGAAAGTCCGTGTTGCCCAGCGACAGCCCCAAAACATCACTGCTCTAGAGGAGATCTGCATGGAGGAATGGGCCAAAATACCAGCAACAGTGTGTGAAAACCTTGTGAAGACTTACAGAAAACGTTTGACCTCTGTCATTGCCAACAAAGGGTATATAACAAAGTATTGAGATAAACTTTTGTTATTGACCAAATACTTATTTTCCACCATAATTTGCAAATAAATAAATAAAAAATCCTACAATGTGATTTTCTGGATTTCTTTTTCTCATTTCGTCTGTCATAGTTGAAGTGCACCTATGATGAAAATTACAGGCCTCTCTCATCTTTTTAAGTTGGAGAACTTGCACAATTGGTGGCTGACTAAATACTTTTTTGCCCCACTGTATATATATACTTTCTTTCGTAGGTAGTGTCATTAGTCATTCAATAGCCTTTTCGCCATCTTCTTTTTCAATAGTGAGCCAGCAACATGTTTTCAGCACTTTTATTCCATGACTGCTCAAAACAAATTTTCTCTTGCGCTCTCGTCTCTCTGCAGCAGACATATAGTGATCAATATGTTTGGAACATCAAATCGCAATAAAATCGCTGTATCGAATCGCAATACATGTAGAATAGTGTGAATCGCAATACATATCATATCGGCACCTAAGTATCATAATAATATTGTCTTGTGAGATCCCTGGCAATTCCCAGCCCTAATGACCACGCCATAGAGTCTACTAATTTCCTAAGTGTCTGACTAAGATATTCTGGTTATTCATTAATTCCAGTATGATGACAGTGACAACAAACAGCCCATGCTTCTAAAGCACCAATTAAGGGCAGTTGGCACCATAACACCTAGCAGGCTGACACCACATTGACATCACTGATACAGTCACTGTGTGAGGACTTTAACCTAATTAGCGCCAGCCGTTTTACCTAATGCAGGGCATATTGAAAGTGTATACTGTACGTGCTAGAATGCAATGTGTTTCTTGGCTGGATCTGCATCTCTTAGAATCAGAGAAAAGGGAAAGTTACTTCTATGGTCACAACAGCACATTCACCATACCACCAGAGACCTCTGAAACACAACTCAACTATTCACAGGTTTATTCTGCTATCTATTCCCATGGGCTGAGAGACAGACTGCTTGGGTCATTCTTTCTGGGCAGCTGCTGTGAAGCCAACCAGACAGGATGTCACCACATCGTTTGACAACGTCATGACAACATAATTTGTCATCTAAATGTGTCATTCCAGTGAGGAGCAGTGCAGAACTACAACCTAAAAAGTCCATGTCCACTGACTGCAGATGAATCAATAGAATATAATGTATTCTAATGTTATGGTTGAACCATTGCGGAGCATCAAGATCATCAGTGTGCTGGAATTTCAATTTAGTGTACAGTTGTTTTCCATGCACCTGGATAATACAATAGGTATGCGACTTGTTAAACTTTTTTTCTATTGAACCATTGGGCTCACCTACTTTGCATAGACATAGAGGATGTGGGACCTCTGAAGGCCCTCCTTCACATGCTCCTCCTGAGGCACGATGTCCCGAGGAGGGGCGCTGCCGGGTGCTGATTGGCCAGGACGGGCCGCACCCACCCGGGCCTGGACAGCCAACTGGAGCCTGTTGAGCCCCGCCCGGGCGTCGCCATCACACAGGAGGGCTATGGTGTCCAGAGCCTTCTGCTCAATATAGACCTTTGGTTTACAAAACATGAAAACAGAAACACATTAAATTATAGTCCCCAAATACAGAACAAATTCAAGAAAGCGTACAGTATTATATAGAGCCATGATTGCATGGAACTCCCTTCCATCTCATATTGCTCAAATGAACAGCAGACCTGGTTTAAAAAAACAGATAAAGCAACATCACGGCACAACGCCTCTCCCCTATTTGACCTAGATACAGTACCTTTAAAGGGGCATTTAAGGATTTTGGCAATGATGCCCTTTATCTACATCCCCATAGTCAGATGAACTCGTGGAACTGCTAGCACGCTAGGAGATACTTACTGTATAGACTTCCAGTCACTGCTCTAACGGTAGTTAGTATTGGCTCGTGAAACTACCTCTAATGTCCTTCATACTGGACACAGAGACATAAAAATGGTATCCACAAGTTCATCTGACTCTGGGGAAGTAGATAAAGGGAAATGAGTTGCCAAAATCCCAAAGTATCCCTTTAAAGGCAAATTATTCAACTATGCAAATTTCAAAGCCATTTAAGGTGTTCTCTGTCATCCAAAGATATTCTCTGTAATCTCAAATAAACCTGTCTCTAACACAAGTACACAACAGAGATTTGTTCCACTTGGCCACTAAGGTGACAAATACAATTTCAACCCCCTTACCAAAAACAACTTTATGGAGTCAGCAGGAGTCAGATGTTCACTTGACATCGATACAGGGGAGCATCTTTAATAGGCCTGGGTGATAATGTCATTGTAAAAGCTGGAGAGAAGTTAGCCTTGAACTGATTGTTCTTCTTGCCTGTGTGTCAGGTGAGACGACAGACATACAGGACAGTGTTGAGCTGACAGTGTTGAGTCGACGGTGACACCATGAGAATGAGTGGGGAGTGTTGAAAACAGCCCCTGGTCCCGGGAATGATGCACACATACTCCATCAGCTCCAAGTGAGTCAGGACATGTCAACTTCTCTTGTCACCAATACCAACCCCTTTAATACTGATCCACATAAACTCACACTTAACCCACCATGCCAGGGACTTGCCATTTGAAAAACGCATCATTTTTGAAGAGCATTTCAGAGTATTTATTTACTTACCTCCAGGAATAAGGGCTTATCAGATAGCAAAATCTATCCATCTCATTTGGCATCTATCAGAGTCTACTTGTGCAAGCATCTTTCAAGTTGATGCATGCAGTTCTTCTATTTTATTTCAAATAATTTGAGGTATCAGTATGCTGATTCTGATTTATGTGCCTAAATAAAACAATCCATCTACACTGAGTGTACAAAGCATTAGGAACACCTGCTCTTTCCATGACCAGGTATACTGACCAGGTAAATCCAAGCTATGATCCCTTATTGAATCCACTTAAATCCGTGTAGATTAATGAGAGGAGACAGGTTAAAGAAGGATTATTAAGCCTTGAGACAATTGAGACGTGGATGTTGTAGGTGTGCCACTCAGAGGATGAATGGGTAATACAAAATATTCAAGTGCCTTTGAATGGGGTATGGTAGTAGGTGCCAGGTGCACTGATTTGTGTGGGTTTTTAACACTCAACAGTTTCCCATGTGTATCAAGAATGGTCCACCACCCAAAGGACATCCAGCCAACTTGACACAACTGTGGGAAGCATTGGAGACAACATGGGCAAGCATCCCTGTGGAACGCTTTCAACACCTTGTAGAGTCCATACCCCAACGATTTGAGGCTGTTCTGAGGGCATAAAGGGGTGCAACTCAATATTAGGTAGGCATTCCTAATGTTTTTTACACTCATTGTATATGAAGTTAGATAAATAACCTATACTGTTTACATTCAATCCACTTAGCATGACATCTGAACTGAATTCCATTGCTTTGTGACCCTAACAGCTCATTACATTTCCTACCATCCTTTAATTATATTAATGACTTTTAGAAAAGGGGGACCGATCAAATGAGAAGGGGTCAGGAGGGTAATAAGGGACGAAGGGAACTCGTCTGGCTGTCCCAACTGATAGACCCTTTTTAATTTGATAGGGATGAGAAATGGCAGCTAGCGCTGACACCACTTTTTGCTGATGCGGTGTGGAAAATATCATTATGCGAACATTTCACTCCATGGCTTCTCACCCTTACTGCACCAGCACCACCATCTTTCAACACTAATATAACTACTGACAGCAGTTGACAGCTGTCTCACTTAAACTGGCTAGGCTATACACGCACGCACGCAGGCACGCACACACACACACACACACACACACAAACACTGTCAACAGAAAGAGAGAGAACACATCTGCCAGGGCTGTCAGCCCATAAATGACCTAAAGGAAAACATTTTAAGGTGGGCACAGAGGAGAGAGAGGACCTCACCCTCGACCAATCAGGTTTCAGGAATCTGAGACTTCTAGATGAGGTGTCACCCTCCGTGATAACAAGGGACGCATTCCCGGAGGAGACGGCATTATCTACTTACTCTGATCCGAGCTCGGCCGAGTCTAACTCGTCTTGATCCATGAGATCGCTGAGATCTTCTCCAGTGCGCTGATCTCCAGCGCCGCCACAGACAGCTTGTCCAGAACCAGGACCCTGCACTTGCTCAGCAGAGCTGCGTTCACCTGGAACGAAGGGTTCTCCGTGGTCGCCATCAGAGTCCCTGTCCCACACTCCATATGAGGGAGGAAGGAATCCTACATGCAGACAGACAACAAGAGACGGAGACAGAGAGATTTTAAAAAAGAGAGACATGGGAGAAAAAGAAGTGCTGAGCATCCAAAAAGTGACTCAATATGAAGGGTAAGTCATAGTGCTTTAAATTACCTGCAAATGAAATACCATTTGGCACTATCCCTCATTGTACATTGGTTTGTAATGTAGCTGTGTAAAAGCATTATACATGGTTAAAAGACAAAGATATCTCATGCATGCTATGACATCTATGTTTTGCATTTTAGCACCTCTTTAGCCTAGAAGGGTGTAGAGGGCCGGCCCTGCTCTAACTACCCGTTAATTGTTATCAGGATTTACACAGACAGGAATAATGCGTAGTTCTGTGGCACAATGAAGAGCTATCTATCATCTTATACTACACAAAATGTAGATATGAACAATAAATATCCTTATTATCAGTTATTATCAGAGTGATACTCTGTTATTACTACTGTAGATTGTTCAACTTTGTATGACTATTAAAACAATCATGGCATGCTGTAAGAAAAAAAAAATCTGATCAAATATGTTTTTGTCGATATGTACTGGTCAGTGGTAAAGATGTTGTTCTTTGTCCCAGATAACATAACACTTAGTACAACACAAACCGTGATCCAAAAGAGCGAGTATTATTATTACAATGGTGTGTGGGCACTGTCACACAATGGTGTTGAGCTGTGAAAGAAGATAGTAGCCATTAACATTCAACATCAATCTAAGGAGTTGTCTTGGTTAGTTGGGTGATATAATGCCAGATACCCCATTCTAATAGTAGAATTATGAGAACAATCAATCTCTCAAATGGCATCATTGAATCAGATTGAGATTCTACAGTGAAAATGAATGTATCTTTCCAGGAATCTGAGGTAGATACAAAGAGGGTGTGTATGGGTGGGTATTGGGTATTGTTTCTGAGGGAACTCACCACATGTTCTCTTTTGACATTTATTACTGCAGGTATCATTTTTTACAATCTCACTTCATATTTCTTGAGTTCACTTGCAACATGTGAGCCGCTTGTTTCTTCAGTTTAAGGGTGTCACATTTGTTTTACATGATTATGGGATTTGTAGTTTATAGCTCTGCAGATAGTGGTATTCTGGGTTAGATGCAAATGCAATGTGGAACAGGTTAAATAAATCAACTCTTATTTTTCCCATTATCCAAATGTATATCAACATCTCTTGTCAGGAGCAACATATTCTGTTGCAACTACATGCATTTCTGACTGTGTATATTTTATCTCTCATCAGCTTAGACAAGCGGCCCAGCAGCCATGAGAGACAGGCACCAGAGGTCCCCCTGCAGAGGACAGAGAATGCCCACCATGGTTGGGTGTCTCCCCAGCCAAGGTGGACAAGCTGAAGGTGGGCCACCAGCGCACTGACAGCCAGAACAACATGGCCAAGCTGGCATTCTTCTACTACCTGGAGAGGGTGGAGACCATGTGCTGCTTCTGGGAGCTGAAGCACATCCAGCTGGAGAGAGGTTTTGAGGAGGTAGGCATAATACAAATGGCAGATTTCATGTGTCCTCTTACTTTGCCACTCCTGTGAAGTTAATGGTTGACTGGCACCATCTAGTGTTATTGTCCCTTCACTGCAGCATGCTGCAATCTCCAGTCCAGTTATTTTAACCCCTCCTCGGGAGACCCTCGGCCGTTTCACATTTTTGTTGTTACCCTGAACTAGCTTACTTGTTTCACTTAATCAACAGCTTGATAACTAGTTGACAAATTGAATCAGATGTGCCAGCTCCTGAATAGTTCAAATACATGGATGGGCTGGGGGTCCTCGATGAGTCTACTGAGTTACAGATGAGTCTACTGAGTTACTCGATGAGTTACTTGATGAGTCTACTGAGTTACAGCCCCCTTTACAAGAGGGGGCTGTAACTCGAACCTCCAGAACCTTAAATCTATGGAATTAAAGAACAGAACCAAGATGCAGTCCGTGTTTCAGCCACAGGGTGGCATCTCTCTCAACCTTTTAGAAAGAAGACATTATTTTGACTCGACACCCTGCTCTGCTGCACTCTAATTTGGACTTGATAAGGAACCATTTTGCAACCATTATCCAGGGTATGCCTTGTCAAAAATGTTGGGCTGTAGGAGGGAAAGTTGCTTAGGCAAACAATCTATGAAGGAAAATAAGTGGCTACAATTTACACTTCTTTTGTTATTTAATTAAATGTAAAAAAAAAATGAAGGGCCGTTTTTTCCAAGTACTGTGATTAAGCCTGGCTCGGCGTTCCAATTCATTCCAAATGTTTTGGGGAAAGCCCTTCCATACCGATCTCAACAAACCATTTATGGGCCTCGCTTTGTGCATGGGGTCAATGTCATGCTGAAATAAGATAAGGCCTTCCCCCCAAACTGTTGCCACCAAGTCGTAAGCACAGAATCATCTAGAATGTTATTGTATGCTGTAGCATTAAGATTTCCCATCACTGGAACTAACGGGCCTAGGCCGAACCATGAAAAACAGCCCCAGACCATCATTCCTCCTCCACACAGTTGGCGCTATGAAGCTCCCGATGAACAGTTATTGTGCTGACGTTGCTTTGGAACTCGGTAGTGTTGCAACCAAGGGACAGATGATTTTTACCTACGCGCTTCAGCACGGCAGTCCCGTATTATGAGCTTGTGAGGCCTACCACTTCGCAGCTGAGCCATTGTTGCTCCTAGACGTTTCCACTTACAGTTGACCGGGGGAAGCTCTAGCAGGGCAGAAATTTGTCAAACTGACTTGTTGAAAAGGTGGCATCCTATGACGATTCCACGTTGAAAGTCACTGAGCTCTTCAGTAAGGCCATTCTACTGCCAATGTTTTTGTACAGAGATTGCTTGGCTGTGTGCTCAATTTTATACACCTGTCAGCAACGGGTGTGGCTGAAACAGCAGAATCCACTAATTTGAAGGGGTGTCCATATACTTTTGTAGATATAGTGTATATATTTTATATATAAAACGTTTATAGATATAACTTAATTAGATTATATATATATATAACTGTTTCAAAATATTAGACCAACTTACCATAGACATTTTTTGTTAAAGTGGTTTCTGTAATAATTACGGGGGCTTGTTACCCCACGTTACCCTGTTCTGCATTCTATAAGTAGTTAAAGACCAGTGGTATGGTCCACAAGTCTACAGTACAAAATAATTTTAGAGCAATACCTCTGTTTCACCAGAGACAGCCAACACTTAAGTTTGTACAGTTGATGGGGGTAGGCTGCTATTCACCAGACCAGTGAACTCATCACTCTGCTTGGCAGAGCCTGTGGCGTTGCCAAAGGAATCCAGGGTCCTTTTCAGACATACCACACATTTGCCACTGTTGCTTTGGTATCTCTGCTACCATGCTGCCTCCCAGAGTGTCAAGCTGGCATCGTTAGACAGCTTTGAATGTATTTATTTAGCCAGATAATGTGTTGACAGCCGTCATGTCCTTTCACAGCCAAAATGTTTCATTGTTGAGCAGCTCTGCTCTGCTGAAGAATCACATTATAGAGACGACCTTAAGGAACATTTTAAGTATTACTGACATAAATACCGGTAGACACCACAGGAGGAAAATAATGCCTTATGCATTAATTCTGCATATAAATACAGTGAATTTTGTAACGATATGCAATTTAGTGTACATTGCAAATGCTCAGCCATTGATGCATATTGAAAGGTAATCTAATCTAATGACGTGGAAATTAATACAGCTCAGCTAAATAGATTCCCTTGGTAATCGTCCATTGAAGTATAAAGGCCATGGTCCAATCAAAACAGTAGGGAGTAAGACACCACATGAATGCCAGTGGGACATTTGCAGCATTAATCCAATATTTACACTCCGTTCCAAGTCTCCAAACTTGCAGGCAGTCTATAGAACCCCTATTATCACAAACACCCTATATTGTATGCCAGGTCTTGGTAGTTTTAAGTTACTATGAAGTTCGGTGACAGGTCGTTGTTGGACACTGAGATTAAAGACAGAGCGGAGAGTGGATAACCTTTTCAAGGGCAGGGACAATTGGCTAGTGAGCAGTATGTGTCTGATGGCTTCGTACCTCTGGCGCAGGCTCTGGGATTTCCTCTGCTACATGAGGAAGCCCACAGAATCCATTCCCTACAACGTGCAGGTAGAAAATAAGGCTTTTTGATGTCTTGTAAATAAGAGAAGTGTGGAGTCTGCTTTATGCCAATGGGTGTTGTGAAAATTCGACTTATTGCTATCTCCCAAAGAACGGGACAACATGCAGAACCTGGTTCATGTGACCTAGGACTTTAGCTAGAAAGGTATGGCTTTGAAATGCCGATTCTTTTTGTGTTTCGTTCATTCAGGATGGCATGCTGTTGCTGTTGCTTTAAAACAGCATAAAAGCCTACAGTTCTGGCACAGGTGTGATGTTTCATTGGATACAAGTTTGAAGTAGAACATAGCCCACCGATACTTGTCAGCACCATAGTAAGATATGAGAAGGCCTTAGGCACTGGACCCTTTACACCATGTGCTGTTTCACCAGTTTGATTCCACTGAAGAACTTGCCAGCAATTATGTGATAGTTGTAGATTTACACATTCAACACAAATTTAAATGTATAAAACATATTTAGGGGACAAGACAAGCATGTTTTTTAATTGCCATAGATGTCTCAAGTTTTGAGGGAAAGTGCAATTGGCATGCTGACTGCAGGAATGTCCACCAGAGGTGTTGCCAGAGAATTGAATGTTCGTTTCTCTACCATAAGCGTTTTAGTTTTCTCTCCAATGTCGTTTTAGAGAATTTGGCAGTACGTCCAACCAGCCTCACAACCGTATCCACGCCAGCCCTGGACCTCCACATCTGGCTTCTTCACCTGTGAGATTGTCTGAGGGGGTGCTGAGGCATATTTCTGATGTAATAAAGCCCTTTTGTGGGGAAAAAGTCATTCTGATTGGCTGGGCCTGGCTCCCCAGTGGGTCATGTATACAGATCATGTACAGTGCATTCGGAAAGTATTCAGACTCCTTCACTTTTTCACATTCTGTTACATTACAGCCTTATTCTAAAATGTATTAAAAAAATAACAATGTGCATCAATCTACACACAATGCCCCATAATGACGAATCCAAAACGATTATTTTGAATTTTTGCTAATTTATAATTAAAAAAAAACGGAAATATTAAATTTACATAAGTATTCGGATCTTTACTCAGTAATTTGTTGAAGCACCTTTGGCAGGGATTACAGCCTTGAGTATTCTTGGGTAGGACGCTACTAGCTTGGCACACCTGTATTTGGGGAGTTTATTCCATTCTTCTCTGCAGAGCCTCTTAAACTCTGTCAGGTTGGATGGGGAGTATCGCTGCTTTGCTATTTTCAGATCTCCATAGATGTTCTATCGGGTTCAAGTCCGGGTTCTGGCTGTGCCACTCAAGGACATTCAGAGACTTGTCCCGAAGCCACTACTATGTTGTCTTGGCTGTGTGCTTAGGGTCGTTGTCCTGTTGGAAGGTGAACTTTCACCCCAGTCTGAGGTCCCGAGCGCTCTGGAGCAGGTTTTCATCAAGGATCTCTCTGTACGGTGCCAGGTTTCCTCCAGACATGACGCTTGGCATTAAGGCCAAAGAGTTCAATCTTGGTTTCATCAGACCAAAATATCTTGTTTTTCATGGTCTGAGAGTCCTTTAGGTTTCTTTTGGAAAACTCCAAACGGGCAGTCACAGGACTGGCTTCAATCTGGCCACTCTACCATAATGATCTGATTGGTAGAGTGCTGCAGAGATGGTTGTCCTTCTGGAAGGTTCTCCCTTCTCCACAGAGAAACTCTGTCATAGTGACCATCGGGTTCTTGGTCACCTCTCCGACCTAGGCCCTTCTTCCCCAATTGCTCAGTTTGGCCGGGCAGCTAGCTCTAGGAAGAGTCTTGCTGGTTCCAAAGTTCTTCCATTTAAGAATAATGGAGGCCACTGTGTTCTTGGGGACCTTCAATGCTGCAGACATTTTTTGGTACCCTTCCCCATATCTTTGTCTCGACACAATTCTGTCTTGGAGCTCTACAGACAATTCCTTTGACCTCATGGCTTGGTTTTTGCTCTGACATGCACTGTCAACCTCGGGACCTTATATAGACAGGTGTGTGCCTTTCCAAATTATGTAAAATCATTTTAATTTATCACAGGTGGAATCTCCCCAAAAATGTTTTAATCCATTTTAGAATAACACTGTAAAATAACACAATGTGGGAAAAGTGAAGGGGTCTGACAACTTTCCGAATGCACTGAACAAAAATATAAACTCAACATGCAACAATGTCAACAATTTTTACTGAGTTACAGTTCATATAAGGAAATCAGTCAATTTAATTAAATTCAATAGGCCCTTATCTATGTATTTCACATGACTGGGCATGGGTGCAGCCATGGGTGGGCCTGAGAGGGCATAGGCCCACCCACTTGGGAGCCAGGCCCATCCATGGCTAAGCCCTTGCCCAGTCATGTGAAATACATAGATTAGGGCCTGTTGAATTTATTTCAATTGGCTGATTTCCTTATCTGAAGTGTAACATTTTTGTTCAGTATACAGGATCTGTGGTGTCCCCGCTATGTAACAGTGCAACTGAACTAAATATGCCCCTCAACTAGCCTAATTTGTACACTGTAGGCGGGGAGTATATGGTGTGATGTCTTGAACGTTATGGACATAACCATTAAGGTAAATGGGTGATTTGGAAGAGCAAAAGACCATGCGAAAGAGAGAAGCCTACATTTATTTCTCTGTCTCTCCCTCTTTCTTCATGTCTCTCTCTGAGAGGCATCTAGAGCAGTACAAATCAGTGAGTAACAGTACAGTTTAGTAGCGTCTGTTAGAACCTGGCATCACGTTTTGATATGACAGATATTTACTATGGGGTGGCTAGACAAGCCAACTGAGGCTGGCGTGTTTTTGAACTAGTGGCGTCATTATTAACGTCAAATGATATTGCAGGACACTGTGTGACAGTACAGAGATGCCTGCCGAAATTGTTCTCTCATACCCACCAGGTACCCATATTTGTACGGCCTCCCCTTCTGTTGATTGATGTAATGAGACATCTCCAATTTGGAACTGGACTGGGACAGTAGTGTCACAGTTGTCACAATAGTAAACACAAGGTCACAAATCAGCAGTGGGTTTTGACCACTTGGGTGATGGGTCAGGTAGGGGGGGACTTGGAGACATTAACAGTTCTTTACTCATTAGCTCTTTATGAGTTTCCTCAAAAAAATAAGTGATTTCACTTCTTCTCCCTTTAGAGTGTTTTAGTTTGAGAAGGAAAAGGCATGTTGGTCATCACGTGGACATGTAGTCAGAGTGGCGCCTGTCAAATGGGGGTTGCATGCAGTGGCGTGTGGTGTGGTGGCCAAGGTAGGGCACAGACCCAGTTTAAGGGGGCCATAACATTTTGAACCTCAATATAGTTATGATAGTTTAATGCATTAAATGCTTCAGCTTGGGCTTGGTGCATTTCCCTGTTCAAATAAATCATAAATCAATTTCAAAAATCTTGTTACAGTGTTTGCATTCAAGGTCAGGATTTGACTGTACATAAGGGTATTAGCATACAGAAGTAAATTTACTTGAGAATGCCATCCCGAGTGCAAATTATATCATGACATTCGGTAGGGTCTTAATTTTTTTATAGGACCTCCTATGTGTGCACGCACTTGTCATACTATTTTTGGCCAGACAACATTAGATGCATGGGCTTCACCTACTAAGACAGAGAGGTGCTGTTTCGCTCGCTCGGATGCTTTCTCCGGTGAGATTGATGAGTCTTGCTGTTGGTGCGCGTCTTGTCAAAATTCTCAATATATTCAGAGACGACCTATCAGATCTCAGAATTTCTGAGGTAGGTTTCACTGGGGTGGCCAATCAGATTTCAGAGGGTGTTGTGGCCATCCCCTGGACATGGCACTGGTAGCGTGGGTCGCCTGTGAAGCCTTGGAGATCACCCAATTTGAGTCAGTTGGGGAGAAAGGACGCTATGCTCCGAGGGGAACTACGGATAGAGCATGTGACTTATTATAGCATCAGGTGTCGTGATACAGTGCAGACAAAGGGTAGTGCACTGTCCATCAGTAGATAAGGAATTTTATGGCAGCAGGGAACGGGTTTCCTTTTGAATCACCCTATCATAATCACAGTATTCTACTGCCAGACAGTAGCCATCCAGCCACCAGGAATAACTCCCCAGAGAATGTAATTGTATTGAGTTCCACAGTAGATGTCCTTGTCTCCTCTTCACGTACAGTACAGTTATCATTGTCAAGAAATGGCCAGGGTAGACAAAATCTTTTATTGTAATCAACCCAAGTCAATATCAATTTTCCCTGATGTTGTCCTGATCACATCTCTGATACCACAGGTAACCATCACAGCTCTACTGGCTGGGTGTATTTTCTCCTGAAACATTATGTGCTTTAGCTAAATGTCACATTCAATTCAATTACTGAGTTCAACACATGGAATGGGGATTACAGTATGTGTGGTAGTGTTGAAGAGTAATGTGAGTCGAGGATCCCAGCAGTGAATGATTTTGAAGCTGCCTCACTGTACAATATTGAGGATGTTGGCTAGTACAGAATTCATGGCTTCCATAGTCTGAGGCAAGCACTACCGTGTGGAAAAGAACCCCCTTTTCACAAGTTGGATAGTTTTCATTGCAAAGATGGGGATATCTTTATAAAACAGAGGTATAGGATCTGTACAGCACTATACACTGTAGACAGCCTTTGGCACACTGTGAGCAGTGCACTGAACAAATAGCTCAGTGGGTTATTAGGTTCAAAGAACTGCTGACTACGGATGAGTCATTGTTAATCTTGGCTTTGGTTTAGAAGTTGAGCAATGATGAGTTCCATCAGTAAAGCTCCAAAGACAAGATGATCTATCACCTTCTCCTGTTCCCCTCTCTGTCGTGGTATCTGGTAAGATCTGCAGCACTATTAATACATGTGGCTAAGCTTTCCATAGGTAACTCAGGACATCCAGTCGACTTGCTAGTTACACGAGATTGCACCACAGTACATGTACAGTATGCAACAGTATGGCGTCCTCCATGGAAGATGCCCTTACATTTCAGACTAAATGGCCATTAGGTAAGTATTATAATACACAGTAAGGATCTTGTGTGTGTTATACTGAACAAAAATATAAACGCAACATACAACAATTTCAAAGATTTTACTGAGTTACAGTTAATATAAGGAAATCAGTCAAATGAAATAAATACATTAGGCCCTAATCTATGGATTTCACATGACTGGGCAGGGGCGCAGCCTTGGGTGGTCCTGGGAGGGCATAGGCCCACCCACTTGGGAGCCAGGTCCACCCACTGGGGATCCAGGCCCAATCAATCAGAATTAGTTTTTCCCCACAAAAGGGCTTTATCATCAGCTGTCTCACGACGATCCCGCAGGTGAAGAAGCCGGATGTGGAGGTCCTGGGCTGGCATGGTTACACGTGGTCTGCAGTTGTGAGGCCAGTTGGAGTCACTTGGACTCCTGAGTAGCGCAGCGGTCTGAGGCACTGCATCTCAGTGCTATTGGCGTTGCTACAGACACCCTGGTTCGAATCCAGGCTGTATCACAACTGGCCGTGATTAGGACTCCCATAGGTTGGCGCACAATTGGCCCAGCGTCGTCTGGGTTTGGTTGGTGTTGGCCGTCATTGTAAATAAGAATTTGTTCTTAACTGACTTGCCTAGTTAAATAAAGTTAAAAAAGACAAGAACATTAAATTCTCTGGCAACAGTTTTGGTGGACATTCCTGCAGTCAGCATGCCAATTGCACCCTGCCTCAAAACTTGAGACATCTGTGTCATTGTGTTGTGTGACAAAATGGCACATTTCATGAGTGGCCTATTATTGTCCCCAGCACAAGGTGCACCTGTGATGATCATGCTGTTTAATCAGCTTCTTGATATACCACACCTGTCAGGTGGATTAATTATGTTGGCAAAGGAGAAATGCTCACTAACAAGGTTGTAAACAAATTTGTGCACAGATTACGAGAGAAATAAGCTTTTTATGGAACATTTCAGGGATATTTTATTCCAGCTTGTGAAACATGGGACCAACACTTTACATGTTGCGTTTATCTTTTTTTTTCAGTATTGATACAATTTAATGGAAATTTACTGAACTGGTAAAATCTCACTGTCATTGTATGACTTTTTGGGGGGGATCATGCCACTGATGTCAGGGTTCGTGTGTAGCTGGTGCATGAAGAGTCAGGCGCAGGAGAACAGGACTGAGTGAGCAAAGCACTTTACTCAAAGAACCAAACAAACAAACGCTAACCGCGTAATACAACAACACTTTGCCAAAACGCAAAACAAGCAAGGCAGAAAATACAATGCACCAGCCGGAACGAAAACGGCTGAACAATAAACAATCACACACAAAGACATGGGGGAAAACAGAGGGTTAAATACACAACAGATAATGATGGGGAATGCAAACCAGGTGTGTGAAAAACAAGACAGTACAAATGGAAAATGAAAAGTGGATTGGTGATGATTAGAAGACTGGTGACCGCCGAATGCCGCCCAAACGAGGAGGGGGAACCGACTTCATTAGAAGTCGTGACAACTGAACAGTAATTAATTCAGTAGTGAGGATTGCCCTTTTGATATATCAGCTGATCATACAAACAATTAAACAAACGTACAAAAAATAAATCAACTTTGATCTATCGATATCTTGACAATCCCCAACTTCTAGTCCATCACATGTGAGGACTGTCCTGACTCACCAGAACCATTTTGATGGCCTTGGGACCATAAAGTAATGGGCCTCCCTTGAGCTTGACTTAGAGCAGGACCTGCTGTCAAGTGTTGAGAAATACAGAATGTGATCAAGCACAGTAAACTAAGGTATTGAAGGTACCTTCCTTATAGAATCACAAATAAAAAGTAAGACAGTAACTTAAATGTATTGATTTATCTTGATCTTCATTTTAGCCTGCTACTTCTCTGGAATTTACTTGAGGAAATGGTACCTACATAATAATTATCTAATGAATAACACAAACTCTTATTACCCAATCAAAAAAAATGTCATTAACTAATATGCAAAAACATACTAGTGCACACGTTTCTTTAATTAAATTTATTTTCTTTAATTAAATTTAAATTTATCCCACAATGTTTACAAAGTTCAGTAAAGAAAACTAGTGAATATGGGGGTGATGGGGGGACTTCTAAGCTGTTAACAGGTGTTAAGTTTCTTAGCTGCCACGGCAGTTTTTGCCCCTTACTTTCCAAGAGACTGCCAGGACTGGTAGAGAGTTGGCAGGCTAGGTGGTGTGATGGGGGGACAGGGCCTGGGGACAGTAGGGGGGTAGGTGTCCAACCTCAGGCCCCCCCAGCAGGCAGCACACGACCCCGGAGCATCCCAGAACAGTGTGTTCTGGGTGAGAGAGGCAGAGGTCCATTTATAACAGCATAGTTTGTCTCCTTGACAAACAAACGCCCCTCTAATACCACACAGGTCACTCCACCACACAGTATACTCCCCCGGCAGAGACTGTTTATCCAGTTCAGAATAAGACACGGTTAAAGTTAACTCAGACATTAGCATTGCAAAGATGTGTGTGTGAGTATGCATGCAAGTGTGCTGTCACTCTTGCAACAGTAGTGTCATGGCAAATGTGCTACAGTACTTGCTAATACTCACTAATAAGGGGCGTAATGTGATTTAGCAACAGCAGGTAAAAGTGGTAAAATTGACCCCAGGTGGTAGAATTGTTGTTTGTTTACTACTTCTCGTCCCCACAAGAATAGTTAAAAAAACACACACACACACACACACACACACACACACACACACACACACACACACACACACACACACACACACACACACACACACACACACACACACACACACACACACACACACACACACACACACACAAATAACATTTTGATCATGCTATTCCTTTGCTGCCTGAAACCCTCCGGTGTGTGTGTGTGTATGTGTGTGTGTGTGTGTGGCTGAAGTTGTAAATGCTCCACACATACTGTAGCTCCTCTACTTGGCAGATATTGAGAGGGTGGGTAGGGAGAGACTTGAGTTTGGGCTCTCTGACTGCCACTGCTCCAGTTTCACTTTAAAGTGTTGGTGATATAAACTCGACCTCTGGTTTATGTAATCAGCCCCACTACTGAAGCCTGTTTATTCCTCCCGGCCTCATCCACAGTTTAATCGTCTTACATTTCCCCCCAGCCGGCCCACACCAGTGTAGTGTAATATGAACCACTATTATATGCATTGACTTTCGAGGTAGATGTGAAGATTTTACCACATATCTGGGGAACCTTTCACAGTTGTGCTCAGAGTTTTGTGGTCTGCTACTTAGAGCTGCAGTTTATAGCATGCTCCAAGGCCTGTATTGGAAGACAGTAATATTCAGGTAAGTAGATATCTGCTGTAGTATTCTTTAGAGCACTATATTTTCAGATCTGTACCATTTGAGTGCAACTGTTGATCAGCCAGTATTCAATTGAATTAGTAGTAATTGAATTAATAGTAGTGTGAGTATTTAAGCTCAAAGTTGTGTGCAATGATCCTCTGAGGCAGCCCACCTTGACTTTCCTTTCCCCTCGCTCAACGGAACGTTTTTATTCCATGAAAATAATTGCATGCGTAAGGTAACCCTCTGCACCTCTCAAAGTGACACAAGCTAAGCCAAATGACCTACGTTGTCAAAATTGCCATTCTGTCACCTGTTGGTACCCAAGGACAGGTGCCAGCCCCCGTCCCCCCATCCCCCCATTCCCTCTCTGGATGTCTCCTTAGCCGTATCATCCCTGGATCTATGACGGGATTGGACAGGGGAATTGGCACACACATCAATGACACCATGATCATTTGAAGTGTTCTCTTAGTTCAGTTCAAGTGGCATGGTTAAAACTATATTATCATCTATCTGTCTATGAATTACAATATAATAAGTGTAGCAGTAGATGACATTTTTTTGTATTAACCTATGCATGATGATAATTTATGACAGTTGTGTATGCCAACATGCATATTCAGTATGCAGTAGAGTACAACATTTATCCAATTTGTTTTTGTCTCCAAAGTGGCTGTGGAAAACCCTATATCCCACTGTGAATTACCCCATTCCCTTGTTCAGGGGCAATACGCAGTGTTTGAATTGATGACGCACATGTCTCTTATTACACTTTCCATTGATGCAAAGCACATAGAGTACCAGTCAAAAGTTTGGACACACTTACTCATTCAAGTTTTTATTTTTTTTATTTGTACTGTGTTCTATATTGTAGAATAATAGTGAAGACATCAAAACTATGAAATAACACATATGGAATCATGTAGTAACCAAAAAAGTGTTAAACAAATCAAAATATATTTTACATTTGAGATTCTTCAAAGCTATCCTTTGCCTTGATGACAGCTTTGCACACTCTTTGAATTCTCTCAACCAGCTTCATGAGGATTTTTTTTACAACAGTCTTGAAGGAGTTCCCACATATGCTAAGCACTTGTTGGCTGCTTTTCCTTCACTTTGCAGTCCATCCCAAACTCATCCCAAACCATCTCAATTGGGTTGAGGGCGAGTGATTGTGGAGGCCAGGTCATCTGATGCAGCAACATCACTCTCCTTCTTGATCAAATAGCTCTTACACAGCCTGGAGGCGTGTTTTGGGTCATTGTCCTGTTGATAAACAAGTGATAGTCCCACTAAGCGCAAACCAGATAAGTGTGCCTTGAATTCTAAATTGATCATTGACAGTGTCACCAGCAAAGCACCATCACACTTCCTCCTCCATGCTTCACGGTGGTAACCACATACATGCTGAGATCATCCGTTCATCCATCTCACAAAGACATGGCGGTTGGAACCAAAGATCTCAAATTTGGACTCATCAGACCAAAGAACAGATTTCCACCTGTCTAATGTCCATTGCTTGTATTTCTTTGCCCAACCAAGTCTCTTCTTCTTATTGGTGTCCTTTTAGTAGTGATTTCTTTGCAGCAATTCGACCATGAAGGCCTGATTCACGTAGTCTCCTCTGAACAGTTGATGTTGAGATGTGTCTGTTACTTGAACTCTGGTCTGTAATTTATGAGGCCGGTAACTCAAATGAACTTATCGTCTGCAGCAGAGGTAACTCTGGGTCTTCCTTTCCTGTGGCGGTCCTCATGAGAGACAATCATCATAGCGTTTAAGGGTTTTTGCGACTGCACTTGAAGAAACTTTAAAAGTTCTTGAAATTTTCCGGATGGACTGACCTTCATGTCTTAAAGTAATGATGGACTGTCGTTTCTCTTTGCTTATTTGAGCTGTTGTTGCCATAATATGGACTCGGTCTTTTACCAAGTAGGGCTATCTTCTGTATATTACCTGTAGCTTGTCACAACACACCTGATTGGCTCAAACGCATTAAGAAGGAAGGAAATTTCACAAATTAACTTTTAACAAGGCACACCTGTTAATTGAAATTAATTCCAGGTGACTGCCTCATGAAGCTGGTTGAGAAAATGCCAAGAGTGTGAAAAGCTGTCATCGAGGCAAAGGGTGGCTACTTTGAAGAATGTAAAATATAACATATTTTTTTTATTTGTTTAACACTTTTTTTGGTTACTACATGATTCCATATGTGTTATTTCATAGTTTTGATGTCTTTACTAGAAAATAGTAAAAATAAAGAAAAACCCTTGAATGAGTAGGTGTGTCCAAACTTTTGACTGGTACTGAATGTCCCAGATGGACCACTGCATTAAGCATATGTTGATAGGCTTATAGGGTACACTGTTGAGGGGTCCAATTACCAGGCCCTAAGTAAAACAAATTGTAACTGTCTTAACTGTCTATGAGTAGGCTAAGCGTGTGTGATCGTGTGGGAAAGATCTGACTGGATGTTCTTGTGAGAGAGAGACACAGTATTAATCATGGCTGTCACTCCCTCTCCAATTTCAGCACAGAGGCTAAAGACCTTAAGTGCTTTCTCAGCCTGGGGACTACAGGCTACAACTTGAACCTGCCTTGATTTTCTCCCTCACTGGGTGGGTGCTAGTTACAGCTGTTTCGCAGCCAGCAAAGAGATTTCCGTAGACTTCACTGTCTTAAATACTGAAAATCAGGGCTCACATACAAGTATTTTCCAGATGTTATCTCAACCATTATTTTTTAGGCTCTAATAAACACTGCTAAGATGTGAATTGCTCCACCAGTCATTAATAAGGATCTTATTTAAAATGTTGCAAACACAGCTGTTCTTTGTGAGTGAATCTTTTGACATAATTGTTTGATATTTTGAGTTGACCTAAAAATGTCCCCTACCGGTTATAAATAAAACTTGTCAGTGTCCCCCCTCCTTTCCCCTCCCCATCTGTGAGCACCTGTTCAGCCTAATCATTGTGAAACCACCAAGTCAGACTGAAAAGTCTACTAATTTACATGCAAATAAAGTAAAAGAAACCCAAATTGTTTAGCATCATCCCAGACAACTATCCACTCTGCCTCGGAGAGAGGGACTGTGTACACTGGGCATTTTGAAACTTGGAAGGCGGGCCAGCGACTGGCGACGGTAATGGGCATTTGTCTGACAGCCCCTCCAGAGCCGAACCCCTGCCCGTCACAGCCCCCCACAGCCCTCCTCCCCCATTGCTGGTCCCCTGCTGACGTTGGCTGTTCTGTTTACATTTAGGGAGATCAGCTTATTCCATTCTTAATACCACCTCCAGTAGGGAGAAGTTCAGAGGTGTCAAACTGTGGGTGAGCGACATAGGGGCATAGGGACAATCTCACAGATTACAGTGACCGTTGCTAGCTGTATCTTTCTGTTTTTACTCTTCATGGATTTGAATTTTGTTCACTTATTTATTTTTCATCGAGAAATTGGCATTTCATTCCCATTTCCGTCATTAGATCAGCTTGTCTGTACACTTGAAGATGAGCACAGAGGGATAAGGCTGGCTACGTTTTCCAAAAAAGTTTCCCCGTCTGTCTCACGGACATTGGTCATCAACCTTTCCTTCACCCTTTTTCTGTTTCGATTGGGCGTCCTAACATGATTCGATCATGAGTTCCAAGATAGTGAACTTTAACTCAACCCCAAGAAAGCCAAGCACGATGGATAACGTAACCGATTGCAATGGTGCCGGCTTGGACCTCATTCAGAATCGCTTTGAGTCTCTGAACAGTAAGATGGACAGACTCATCATCATCCAGGAGAAGGTCCTCAACCGGCTGGACGGAATGTCCCAGGACATTGACGGTATAGAGAGGGACATGGAAACACTGAAGGTGGATAAGGAAGAGATCCATATCCCTGCCAGAGCCCGAACTCTACCACCGGCCCTGGCTCAAACCCAGTGCACGGGCATGGGGGGCGAGGTGAGAGAGATGTGTCAGGAGATGAGCTCCATCATGACAGTGCTTGACCAGCGCTCGGAGAAGCAGGCTGAGAAGCTGGATGGGATGGAAAAGCTGGTCCTCAGCATCCATCAGGTCATCAGATTCATTGGGGAGACGATAAAGAGCCCCCAGGTTATGGAGATGATGTTTATGGGTCCTGCAGCACGCAAGGGCTCCAAGTCAAAAGACAGCACAATGGCTATTAAGAGGCAATCGTCCGCAGAAAAGAGCAAGAGCTCAGTTATTAAGAAGACCGACAAGGTGAGACTGGAAGTTCTAACTGCGCTAACCAAATAGGTGTGTTTTTCAGGTCTATGTAGACTATATAAAGGTTGCTTTATAAAGGCACTTCATGCACTCAACGGAGCCCTGGATACGTTAATGTCAACTGCGTTCATATTTTTATAATGGATTGATGATATGGATGGGATGGCAACTTAGGTTAGATGAATTGCTGGGTTCGCTGTTCCCTCATGGACCTGCAAGTTATATGTCCTTAAAAAAATTGCACAGTTGTATATAGGTTCGGAGATAGACATGGCGTTCCATGTTGTCATGTTTGGTTTATGATTTAGTTTAGTCTTATGACTTTGCCACTGCAGAGGAAAATTATCAGAGCAGCAAAGCTGACTAGTCAAGTGGAGTTCTGTTTCCTAAGGAAGGATTGTGGCTTTGCTTATGCTACATTTCCTCATGAAGTACTGGAAGATGTGTCAAACCAATATGACTTATATAGCGATCTCCACTGGTTTATAGCGATCTCCACTGGTTTATAGCGATCTCCACTGGTTTTATAGTGGCATGCATAGTAGGCCATACTGTATGGAAGGCGCCAAAGCCTATACACAGTGGTAAAATTGGTGGGGAACTTTCCACCACTAGGGCTGTTACAGTGACCGTATTACCACCACACCGGCAGTCACGAGTTGTGATGGCAGTTTAATTCCACGTGACCGTTTAGTCATGGTAATTAGGCTTCTCCAAGCTCTGATGCTGCTGATGATTATTAGTAGCCTACCAAACTTCCTAACTGCCTGGTACTCAGCACTCTATAGTCTCTCTAATCACTCTGACATCGATGCAAATGTAATCGAAAATCTAATCAAACACTTCATGAAAGCCCATGACCCCCTGTTGTGCAACATTTCTATAAGCTATGCAATTGCATGAGAAAAACAAAGTGATGGCCTCTATTAAAAATAGGAGGATCCCATCAGCTTTCTATAGGCTAGGCCTACTATATTTATTTCTCAACTTTCCTAATATTTGTCCCCCCCTGCCCCTGTTTTGAGACAGGTGCATGATAGGGGTCTATTCTAAATGAACACAAATTTCACACATATTATATTATTTAGTATGCAGTGCATTCGGAAAGTATTCAGACCCCTTGACTTTTTCCACATTTTGTTACATTACAGCCTTATTCTAAAATGTATTAAATTCATTTTTCCCTCATCAATCTACGCACAATACCCCATAATGACAAAGTGAAAACAGGTTTTGCGTTTTTCTTTTTGCAAATGTATTAAAAATAAAAAACAATAATACCTTATTTACATAAGTATAAAGACCCTTTGCTGTGAGACTTGAAATTGAGCTCAGGTGCATCTTGTTTCCATTGATCATCCTTGAGATGTCTCTACAACTTGATTGGGCTCCACATGTGGTAAATTCAATTGATTGGACATGATTTGGAAAGGCACACACCTTCTCTGACTGTGCATGTCAGAGAAAAAAACAAAGCCATGAGGTCGAAGGAATTGTCCGTGTAGCTCCAAAACAGGATTGTGTCGAGGCACAGATCTGAGGGGTACCAAAACAATTTGCAGCATTGAAGATCCCCCAAGAACACAGTGGTCTCCATCATTCTTAAATGTAAAAGTTTAGAACCACCAAGACTCTTCCTAGAGCTGGCCACCCTGCAAAACTGAGTTTAGGAAGAGTCTTGGTGGTTCTAAACTTTTCCATTTAAGAATGATGGAGGCCACAGGCCAATCGGGGAAGAAGGGCCTTGGTCAGGGAGGTGACCAAGAACCCGATGGTCACTCTGACAGAGCTCCAGAGTTCCTCTGTGGAGATGGGAGAAACTTCAAGAAGGACAACCATCTCTGCAGCATTACACTAATCAGGCCTTTATGGTAGAGTGGCCAGACGGAAGCCTCTCCTTGGTAAAAGGCACATGACAGCCCACTTGGAGTTTGCCTAAAAGCACCTAACGGACAATCAGACCATGAGAAACAAGATTCTCTGGTCTGATGAAACCAAGATTGAACTCTTTAGCCTGAATGCCAAGCGTCACATCTGAAGGAAACCTGACACCATCCCTACGGTGAAGCATGGGGGTGTCAGCATCATGCTTTGGGGATGTTTTTTAGCGGCAGGGACTGGGAGACTAGTCAGGATCGAGGGAAAGATGAACGGAGCAAAGTACAGAGAGATCCTTGATGAAAATCTGCTCAGGACCTCAGACTGGGGCAAAGGTTCACCTTCCAACAGGACAACGACCCTAAGCATGTTCATGAGTGGCCCAGCCAGAGCCCGGACTTGAACCCGATCAAAGATCTCTGGAGAGACCTGAAAATAGCTGTGCAGCGACACTCTCCCATCCAACCTGACAGAGTTTGAGAGGATCTGCAGAGAATAATGGGAGAAACTCTCCAAACACAGGTGTGCCAAGCTTGTAGCATCATACCCAAGAAGACTTGAGGCTGTAATCACTGCCAAAGCTGCTTCAACAATATTTGATATATTTCCGTTTTTATGTTTAACACATTTGCAAACATTTCAAAAAATCTGTTTTTGCTTTGTCATTATGGGGTATTGTGTGTGGATTGATGAGGGGAACAAAAAAACTATTTAATACATTTTAGAATAAAGCTGTAATGTAACAAAATGTGTATGAAGTCAAGGTGTCTGAATACTTTCCGAATGCACTGTATGTAATACAGAATAGTCTGATGGATGACCATATTAGCCTATCACTTGTGAGTTATACTGTATATCATCACTTGTGAATGATGACCAGCTTGTGGAGCAGAAAGGCAAGAAACAGCGCATGCCTTTTTCGTACACTTCATGTAGCCTCGCCCATAGGCCTATATGTTTTGATCAGGTTTCTATCTAAAGTGGCTAAATAACTTCTTAAAATTAAGCACATTAATCCGCTTTACAACAGGTGTAGAGCCTAACTGACATACATACGCAGCATATGAGTTTCATGTTTGCGGGAAGATAATTTTCACCATAAAAATGCACCTTTATAATAAAAGCATTATATGCATATAAACACCAATCTCACTTTTGAGATTGGTGTTTTCCTGCAAATGTAATGCATTTTGGAACACTCACGTTTTAGCCTACTGCTGTGTGCGCATTGCTGCACTTATAATGTCAAGAAATAGCCTAATAGTGTAACATTTTAAGCAAAACGTTCTAATCTGTTGTGTCAGCCTCATTGCTTTAAAAAAAAACGGTGCTAGTGGTTGTATTCATTTGGGATCTATCGCATCACACAACTGTCCCAGACTACACTTGGAATATTTATTTCTCACACAGAATAGAATCAGTTAACTTTTGTACTAGTAGATTGACATAGGCTAGTGATTTTGCTGTTTGTTAGGCCTACTCATCTTGATGGCTGAAGAAAAGTAAATGTGGACAGTGCTTCCAACATCTTCAATATGTACCTCGGAATTCGATAAGACGCGTGCAGTTGCGTCCCCAATGTGTCTATCTTCACTTGTAGCTTGTGAGAAGGACCTGATCATGTGAATAAGAATTAAGATATCTGAGAGAGCCATGTGAGTGAGAGGTGCTTCGGAGCACGCAGCCGGGAGAGGGGAATTATAATTCATATATTCAGCACAATGGCCACTGCCCGCAAAAGGCATGGATTTGTTTAGGGGGGCATTACGGTCACACAAAGGCGATGCCGCCGGGAAATTCGAGGCATTAACAAGTGCTTGTCAAACTGTGAGTGAGATAACGATTAAGTGTGTGCAGCCTGTGCAAAACAAATTCGACTTTTCGCATCATACAGCCTTAGAATGTATTACAAATCTAAACATATAGCCTAACCTTTGTATCACAACTAAAGTTGCATGAATAACTCTAAATTAAGCATATAGGAGGACCTGTTTACAATGCTCAACCAAAATAGCTCAAATTTGGCTCCACCTACAGTAGATGACTTGCCCAAATTATTTCCCTGCTCATACTGTATATTAGCCTGTATTCTCCCTTGGATATAGCCTATAATGTGACCACATAGGCATGTGGTGTGGTGAGTGTAGGAAACCCCTGGAGGGCATGAATGAGCCATGCTGGAATGCGTGGGGCAAGGTTTGGTAATTCTGCTTTTGGAGTTGGCCTGCATGCTGCACGCTCTCATTCTTTCTCTCTGTCTCCCTGTCATTCTCTCTCTATTTCTCTGTCTTCCTGTCGTACTCTCTCTCTCTCTTCCTTACTTTCTGTCTCTCTCTCTCTCTCCCTTACTTTCTATCTCTCTGTCTCTCTCTCTCTCACCCACCCCAGCATGGTCGGAACTAGAAGCACAAGCATTTCGCTACTCTCGCATTAACATCTGCTAACCATGTGTATGTGACAAATAATATTTGATTTGATTTGAATCCTGTGTGTTGGCATGTTGAGAGTGGTTATATTGTAGAGGTACTAAGGTTTCAGTGACCCATGTTGTGTACTGAGTTTTCTTACCTATATATGCATTTCAATTCAGGGCAAGCCCCCATGTACATTATTTCCCTCCCACCATAGTAACAGTGTCAAGAGCCATTGATCTAAAGTGTCTAGTAAATGTCTGTACTTTACACTGTATGATACATTTTACAGTGGTTGGCACTTCTTCAGATTTGAGTGGCTCAAAATAGGAAGAAGAGGATGGACCTGTATATGGGAGAGTGTTTTTAATAGTGGAGTGGTTCTATATGGTTCTAGTCTGTCTTTTTTTAAACTGCACTGTCGGTTAGGGGCTCGTAAGTAAGCATTTCACTGTAAGGTCTACACCTGTTGCATTCGGCGCATGTGACTAATACAATTTGATTTGATTTGAGTACATTCTGTAGATAGGTGCTGTTTTCACATTTATAGTATAGCTTGGGGATGGAGTGCTGGACCGGAAGAATGTATTTGCCTTTGTACTAGAAGCAGGCATGTGGCTTAAATAGAGATCGAACTTGTTAAGGGCTCATTGGCAACAGGAAGCGACAGGGGTGAGAGAGAGCCTAGTGGTTAGAGCATTGGGCCAGAAGCTGAGAGGTCGCTGGTTCAAATACCTGAGACGACAAGGAACTTGAACAAAGCACTTAACCCTAATTTGCTTCATTGATGCTGTACTACTATGGCTGAACCTAGCTGGTGTATGTGACAATAAAACATAAATATATATTTTTTATCTTAGAGAAGTTAGTATAAGCATTTGGTTGACTAGATTTGGTGCTGCACTGAATAGATAACAGAAAGAGAGGAATTTGAATCATAGTGGCAGCTGTCTACTGCACAGGGCTACACAATGTGTAGCACTGTTTGTGTTGTGGAAGAGGAACTTCACACCCAATCAAATCAAGCGAAGACCAATTTATTTAGATGGTGAATGAGATACAGTGTAGTGTCAGAGTTTCCACATGTCATGGTGTAGAGTAGTAGTGTAAAGTAGATGAACTAGGAAATAAGGAAAAGGGGTACTGGTATCGGATCATTTTAATGTAGTCAGACCCTTATTCGATTAGTTAAGGGTTCTTCCATTTCAACACAGTTCTAGCACAAAAAAGTTAAATTTGATACATTTTCAGCTTGATTTGAGGTTATAACTCAAACAGCTACTCTGAGGTCATATAAGTCCTAACCTAACGTAGCAGGTGTAAAAGAAACGTCTGAGCGGGGTCCTCAAGAGGCCCTCAAGGGTCATGCCGTGAGACATTTTTTAAGATGTTGACCTGCTCATAAAAGGACTGGAGCGTTTTCTGTGGTACTAGTGAGCCCCGCCTTACCGACGTCTGTTTGAGAAGACTTGTTTGGTTGGTTGCAAGAAATGTTTCCGCTCAGGGTCGGCATTGCACGCTATTACTCACTATGACAGGTGATATGCTATAAATTCACAGCCTCGTACATATGTAACACCCTATCCATTCATCTGCTGTGGGCAATCAACAGCATGCTTCGACCAAAGCAAAGTTTGTCTTTATATTAATGCATATTAATGCAGTATCAGGGTGCTACCCTGAATAAAACAACTGATAAGGCTAGGTTATGTTTGACGGTCACTTTAATGTAATTCTTCCTTACTCTTTCATGTACTGTTTCTATTTTTCTTGTTCAGTTGTAACTTACCCCCCTCACCACCCCTCACCCTTCCTAACTGTGTCTTTATCCATCTCATGTTGCATGCCATTCACCCTGTCCAACTAGCATTGCCATGCTGTCTGTCTTCTTAACAGAAAACTACCTCTACTAAAGCCACTAAAGGGACTCAAGGGATGATAAACCCTGCATGTGAACACAAACCCAGCACCACGGAGACCACTCACAGTCACAAGACATCAAAGCTCCACGGACCAAAGAATTTCCTTGCAACCAGCAAACCCACCGTAAACTTTGTATGTTTTAATTGCTCAAAGAAAACATGTTTTCATGATGTTTCTGAGCAGTAAATATTGTAATTGCATTCTGGTAGTGGTTTAAGGGAAATATACATACCTGACCTCATTTTAAAGAATGTTGACATGCAGACCAAATGCAGAGCGTGATGATCTTATATCGCGCTCTTCCCTTCCTTTAGCCTAAAGATCACAAGAGGAAGGATTGGAAGGAGAAGTCGGGTCTGAAAGAACAGAAAAAGAAGAAGCCCCCAGACACAGCAGGTGCTCACATCACAGCACATTCAAATGTGCCAACAATACATCACAGCCATACACCATTCACACACACAGTGACCTTTATTAGTCAAAACAACCTAAATCACACACAGCAGCGCTCACAACATGTAACATGTGAGATGTAAACAACACCTGTTCTGAAAGCTTCGAGAGCGGGAGAGGAAAAATCGATACTTTCTTTTTAGCCAAAGGAAGGGAACTGGCTAGTCACAACACACTTCCTGTCAGACGTAAACAACAGTATTGTACTAACAAGTATATCATGACACAAAAACATCAAAGAGCTCAAAAGACTGAAACATCAGACAACCACTTGCTGTCCTCTTAGGAGGGTACTAGGAGTGTGTTGACATTCTGAAGTATTGTGCAATTGTCTGATTAAAGGTACCAAGGTGACGTTCATGCAGGTGGTTGAATTAATTTTAACTGTATCCCCTCTGACGTTCTGTTTGTTCCTCTGCAGATACCATCTCCCTTAGGAAGCAGGTGTTGCTACTAGAGGAGGTTCAGAAGCTCAACAGGGAGAATGCAGAGAGATCATCATCATCAGGTCACCAGCAGCAACAGCTCACCCCTGATGGCTTCCTGGACCTGGAGGCTGGATCTGGAGGGGCCTCTGACAATTCCCTCAGCCCAAACCTGCTGGACGTTATCCTCGAGGGCCCCAAGACCCCTGTGGCTGAAGAGGAGTCATTGTCTGAGGAGGAGGAGAAGGAGGCTGCAGGAGATGGACTAAAAGTGGAAGAGAGGAAGGAGGAGGTTGTAAAAAAGGAGGAGAAGGAAGACCACCTTAATGAATCTATGGAAGAGGAGAACGAGGAGGAGCTGTTGAAAACCACAGAGAAGCCTGAGGAGGATAGAAGACTAGAGGAAAAAGAGGGGGAGAAGGAGAAAGAGGGGGACACTACACTCTCTAAAGGCCCATCAGAAGCTGTTGACATGTCAGTAAAGGATCTCCCTCCTCTCCCAACCTCCCCTGGAGCTCCAGGAGATACCAACTCCATTCTCGAGAGGTACAGTATCTCGTCTACCCTCACTCTCTTCCTATTTCTTTCGTTCCATGTGTTTCTATCTTTCTCTCTCTTTGTCCCCCGTTCACACTGTCTTACTCTACCTCTCTCTCACCCTACTTCAGTAGTGCTCTGTGTGCTGATCCCTCTCTTCCACATATACACACATGTGAAACAACATTCCACATTTTCTAAAACCTTTCTAAAACATGTCCGTCTGTTCCAGCTGTGATGACCACGACAAAAGTGCCTCCTCTCTGTCTCTGGAGGCAGCAAAACAGGACCAGGTGGATGAGGGCAGCACCAGTAGTAAGCGTCGGGTGATGGAGGAAGACCTGGGAGTAGAGGACCACAAGAAGTGTCGGGTAGAGGAAGGAGAGGAGGAGGAGAGGGAGGGTGAGAGGAAGGAGGAGGAAGAAGCAGAGAGACCAGAGGATGAGGGATTGGGTGTCTTCAAGGCAGATGGGGTGGATATCCGTGTGGAGCTGAAGGAGAGGCTGGGGAAAGATCAGGCCACAGAAGTCAAGCAGTCTGCTGGGGAACCGTTCTTCATTGGTGAGGACCAACATCTTTATGGGGTACTGTAGCTTTGAGTCTGGCGGAAAGGTGATAAGTGGGTGGAATCTTAATTTGAAATGTGCACACGATTCCATAAATCACACATTGATCTCAGTGGAAGACTGGAATTACGCAGAAAATTCAATAGATTGCTGATATGGTGACAGCTATCTCTTTCTGTAGAAAATATTCATAACCTTACTGGATTTGGATAGAAAAGCATGCTCTCTAGGAGTTACAAAGTACGAGAGAACTGAAGTTTGCATAACCAACATTGTATCTTCTGTCATGTTTACTACAGCGTGTGAATAAGCACAGGGTGATTGATTATGACAATCATGAGGTACCATTACAAGAGCACATGTTAACTGATTAACAATACAGTTTATATTTCCCCTCCATGCTACTGTTTGCCAGGGCTCACTTGATATCAATCTCAATGTGACTTCCCTGGTTAAATGAAGGATAAATAAATAAGAATATATTTGTATGTATTTCATACCTCCCTTTAGACAAAAGTCCTCCTCCACCAGCTCCATTCAACCATCGGATAGTGTCGGCCAAACCCAATCAGATCAACAACTTCTACACCATCAACAGAGTTGAGGTTCTAGGAGGGTAAGTTTTCCAATCCTGTTCCTAGCGATACATGAGTACCAGGAGGTAAAAATGACAACTGTTCATCTTCAAATTCAAGAACAATTGTATCCATGTGAAATAACACATGGGCGGCAGGTAGCCTAAGGTTTAGAGAGGCGAGCCAGCAACCGGGGGGCTATTAGTATCAAATCCTAGATACCATTGTGTCCTTGAGCATGGTACTTAACCCCCCACAACAACAGCTCCCCGGGCGCCCAGTGTGGTAGCTGCCCAAACCTCTCCAAAAACCTGTATGTATGTACTGTATTTCTTTCGACGGGTTGGGTTAAAAGCAGAAGTACATATAATTAGTACCTTGTGTGCAATTGACAAATACAGTGATCTTATCTCTTATTTATTCCTGCAATGTTTCAACTAGTAATGTAAATTAGTGCCTGCCTAGGCTTATCGCTCCTCAGGGAGCGCAGGCTATCAACGACTACTCTCCATCGCACTCTGTTCTGAATCATACTGAGTTATTATAAATGAGTAAATTCTCCAATGGGTCTTTTGGAACTGAACCCACGGAAAAAAACAGAGAGAGAGAGGTCCTCGACAAGTTGAGTTGTGTAACTCTCCCCCTTCCTGTCCTCTCCTCTCTTCTCCTCTCCCCTGGTTCATAACTTCAAAGTTATTTTTACTCAAGGCCTTCATAGTATGTGAAACCATACCTCCTCTGCCAGCTGGGAGCTAATCGCTAAGTCTTAATCCAAATCTTCAAAGAGAGGCCTCCTACTCTCATTTATTGAAATAATGGAGAAATCAATACAAAATGCAATACCTTCACAAAATTATATTACTTTCCTGTATTGGAAGAGATCTAATTTTGTATTTGAGGACATACTGATAAAATAGTTCTGTTAGTTCAAGTTCTGACCGTGAGATCCCACTCAATTCAGGGGATGTATTATCTTGATGTGTAACATTCTAGGATTTGTGACTTACAGGTGATAGTTTTGGCAAGTCTTTCTGACCCCTTTCGAGGGAGTATGGTTGCGTTGAAACGTTCCCATTATAAATCATTAAACGACACAGACAGGTGTAACACAGAAACTTTGAACTGAAGACACCTTACTTATCTTTATTCTCTCTTAGGGGTCGTTTTGGCCAGGTGCACAAATGCATGGAAAACTCCTCAGGTCTTACCCTAGCTTCCAAAATCATCAAAGCCCGGAGTCAGAAAGAAAAGGTACAAAGTCAAAAAAGAATTGGGACATGATTTGCATGCATGTAAAAACCTCTACACATCCTTGTAGCTTCCTTGAAAACTACTTTTTGAATGCGGACCTACTTTGTTTTCTATTCAAAATGTGGAAGTAGACATCGGAACATAATGCTCTAAGGCCATTTCAGTATACATGGATGGGGAATATATTTCTTCAAATGTTCTTAATTTGACCCAGAAAGGAGAAGTTGTACATTGCCTGCTAGCTGTGAGTGAACATCTGCCACTTCTCATTGTGTGGTTGGTGTGTGTTTGGCATGCAGGAGGTGGTCAAGAACGAGATCACGGTCATGAACCAGTTGGACCATGCCAACCTGATCCAGCTCTACGCCGCCTACGAGTCCAGGAATGACATCATCCTGGTGTTGGAATAGTACGTTCCCTCCACAGAATCAGCATAATTTTGAATCTCTATGGTTTTCTACCTTGCTGTATGTTTCTTCTCACTATCTTTTCTCAACCCACGTCTTTAAAGTACCAGTGCAGTCAAAAATGTGATTTCCCTGTGTTTTATATACATTTCTACACTATGAGCTTTGAATAATACTGTGAAATTGTAAAAATGAGAATGCCCTTTTAGTGTAAGAGCTGTTTGAAAAGGCCGCCTGAAATGTCAGCCTGTTTTTGTGGGATGGAGTTTTGCCTGGTGACATAACCAGGTGGTACATTTGATTGATTGATAGACATTATTTGCCAGTTAAATAAACACACACCATAGATACATTTTTAAAAGTGACAGGGATATCACAAAAAAGTCTGACTTACTTCCATTGTAATCCCTAAATTCCATGCTGCAAAAGCATTACAACATTAGGCTACATAGATACAGATACATTACATAAATACAGACATATTACATACAGACATGAAAAAATATATATATTGCTCGATCATTAGCCAGCTTTTGACATTCTTTTTCAATTAGATTGTGGTCGGCATGGCTTTGAGTTGCTGTGGTAGTTTGTTCCACTCAACAGCAACGGTATATAAAAAGGTGTTCTTACCAGACTCTTGAATTTAAAACAGGTAATTTCAGAGTTTCTGGCTCTGGTGTTGTATTGGTGGACATCTCTAATATAAGTAAATGATTTGATAGGTACCTAGGGGCTGAGTCAGTAATAATTCTATGGACCAGACGAAGTTGAATTGAATTAATATTACCCTTTTCTCTAGCTGATTAAAAAGCTTGACCTCCAGATGAGTGGGGGGATTTTAAGTAAAAACCTCACCAGTTTGTTTTGGCTGGTCTGTCTGTATTCTTTCGATGTTTAGGGATGCTGGTGAACCATAATGTGTATGCACAATCAAAGTGACTGAACTAGCACACCTGCCAGAGTCTTTAGGGTGTCACATCAACATATTTTGAGGTCCAGGAATTTTGTTTTTTGGTTTATCTTTGTGAAAACCTTCAGGGCCATTGTCTCACCAGGCAGGTGCCTATCCAATTCACACCCAATTCACACCCACATCCAATTCTCCTTGCCAGCTTTACTCTGGAACAAAATAAGATGGATTCTGTTTTTCATGATGCAGATTAAATGTGTTTTCTGAAAGCAATTTACTGATATTGGGTAACTGTACTAAGGATGTCTTCTATTGAGGCTTTGCTCTAATGGGACACCAGTAGAGCACATACAAAAGCAATTTACAATATAGCAAAGAGCTGCTGTTTTTATGAGTGAGTTCATGTCTAAGTTTTATTCAGCACTTTCAACACTGTTTTTATTCAACACTATTACAAAAATAAAACGCGCTTCTCTTTACTCTTTATTTTGTTATCAAAGCTTGAGTTTTGAAATATAATATGGTTTGAGAATAACAATATTGGCAGCCCAGGCATATAGCCAATATGCTGTCATAATGTATTAGGCCTACTGCACAAATCTCATTCCGACAGAACTGTTTTTATTAGGTTAATTTAAAAAAAAATGTAAGTAATGTTTAAAAAAAAAATCTGAGCGGTGGATCTCAACTTGTTTTTTGCCTGTGAAAGTGATCTTGACTCACAAAAAGGTTGGTGACCTCTGCACTAGAAAGTTTTCCATTAACATCCACCATTTTGTCTCTACCTGATAAATAGGATCTAACCTAGTCAATGGCCCTGCTTTAAAACCAAAAGCATGATACTATGATCAACTTTGTCAAATGCCTTCTGTAGATCCAGCATTGCCGTTCCATAGAAATGTCTTGATCAAGTCATGAACCAGACTGTAATCTGTATAAAATATTATTATTGTTAGTATATTCATCTGTTAATAAATTACTTTTTCCAGCACTTTACACACACACTCAAAATAGATACAGGTCTATAGTTCCCATGTGTGTTTTGCTGCCCTTCTTGTGGATAGGATCACTCTATTATGTTTCGTATGCGTGGAAACTCTTCCCTGCTCAATAGAGATGCTGATTAAATGGGTGACACAGGGGGCAATAAATTCAGCACCATATCTCAAAAACCTGACAGGGATATTGTCGAGGCCTGTAGCTTTAGAGCAGTTTAGTTCAAACAGTCTCTTGACAACGTCAGCCTGAGACACTGATGAAAAGGAAAAGGCATCAGCTTGTACAATCATCTTGGAGTAATGGCCTGGGTCCTGACCTTCCCCATACACTCCAGTACAACCAGGTAGCCTCTCAATGACATCTGAGGCAACTGTTGTGAAAAAGGTATTGAGATTTTTAGCTGCCACTTCCTTGTCAAACGTAATTTTCCCTTTGACCTCAAGACCCAAGCTTTTGCCATTTGTTTCTGTTTATCACTATATGCAAACTGTTTTAGGGAATGCCACAATTTAGGATTATTCCTTTTCTCACAAATGTTACATTTAAAATAAGATTTTTTTGGCATCTTCAATCATCTGAAAAGCTTTGTTCCTTAGGGTTCTGTGTCTAGGGAAAGTATCGTCCTCTTTGCTTGTTATATTCTCGAAATGTGTTATTCCTTGATTTAATGGCCTCAAAGTTTTCTTGATTCATCCAGGGTTCAGTTCTTTGTTTAATTCTTACAGTTTTCCATGGAGCCACTTTATCCACAATGCTTAAAAAACAGTTGAAACAGTCCCATGCTTTATCCATATCTAGACATATAAGTACCAGGTCCCAATTAACTTTACTTAAGTGATCAATAAATGAATCTTTGTTGTAATGGTTAAGAGATCTAATAGTTATTGTGTTGTAAAAGTTAAACAGTTAGTTTTCATTTTTTCTCTCACCAAAATTCTTGCTTGAGAAATTGCTCTTTGCTAAGAAGCATTTAAAAAAATGTTATTACAACAATCACAGTAAGTTTACCCAGTTTGATATTGATCCTGTAATGTACATTCATTGTACCCTTAGTTATAGGTACATAATTGTACCCTTCAGTGTTAGCTCGCTCGCCAATGAACGGCTCTTTTTTATCTTTTTGGTGAATGTCGGGAACCGGATTGCATCGGTGAAAGAGACGTTTATTTGGTTCCCTGATTTGCGTACTGTGACTACTGATTTTTGAGTTCAAACAATGATTATCTACAGATAATTTACAAGATAATTATCTGTAGATGGTGAATCCTCATAAATAGTGGGGAGAGTGCGTCATTCTGGTCCACATCAGAAGTGCGTAAAAAAATAAATAAAAGTGCATTTAACAATCTAACGGAATGGTAGACTACTTTTTGTGCTTTACGTAAAGAGATAAAAAAAAGTGCATGGTTGTAGGTAGATTTTTAAGCATTTTGAACGAGGAGCCGTTTGGGAGCCAAATCAGCGTCTCTTTGACGTGAACGGAGCAAAATGAACCGGCTCATTGAAAAGACTCAGAATGCCACATGTACCCTTGCAGTTCATACCTTAAAAGAGACATAAGGTACACATTCTATTTTTAGAGTACCACCACGGTGACAAAGCTGTTTGTTTCTTTTAAGTGGAAAAACATGTAACTCTTCTCTATACCAAGTCCCTCATGTGTACACGCCTCTCCACCATCCCACTTCTGACACCAACGTATCAAATTCAAAGGGTAGCCCCGACTGGGACTGGGTCAAGCAACTGTCAAGCCAACACATTAACCATTTTTCCAAGAGGTCCTTACCTCTTAACAAGGTCACTCAGTGTTGTGTTCAGGTTGCTATAATATTGATTACAGCTCTTTGTGGTGACATGATCTTATGTAAGCTTTAATAAAGACTTCAGAACATGCAGCGGACATGCTCAAACTTTAACTAATATAACCATAGACCATAACCATAACATAACCATAGGTACAATACTTCCACTCACGGGTGGGCAAAAATAACTAACTGAAAGCCATGCCTCCACTAAGCTACGCCTCCAGTGATTGTACCTTTTTATATAAAAAATATTGGATACAAAAATGTACCATTATACTAGATTATCTGCACATGTACCCTAAAAGGTACTAAACAGTACCATTTGAGATCATATCTGTACCTCTGAAGGTACATTATGCATATTTTTATATTTTTGTACCCCAGGGAATAATACTGTACCCTAACCATACCCTTTTTTTATGAGAGTGTACAATGTGTTTTGTGTGTGTGATCGCAGTGTGGATGGTGGGGAGCTCTTTGACCGGATCATCGATGAGAACTACACTCTGATGGAGCTGGACACGGTCATGTTCATCAGGCAGATCTGTGAGGGCCTGCAGCACATGCACAGGATGTACATCCTCCATCTGGACCTCAAGGTAAACAACCACACTGCATTTGATGTTATTGATGTTATTGAGAGCATGGCAATACACAGATTGTTCACAACAGATAACCACTTGTCTACCTGTGTCTTGATATTTTTTCACCCTGAAGGGTTTCCTTTTTTGTTGTGTCTTTCAGCCGGAGAATATTCTATGTGTAAGCAGAGTCACGAATAAAATCAAGATCATTGACTTTGGACTTGCCAGAAAGTAGGTTTCAAATTCACATTGATCTTTGTTTCATTCATATATCTTTATATTATATGATGTATCACTGCATGCAGTATTATAATATTGTATTTGTATTGATAGATTCCTATTCAAAATGAAAATGTATTCTTCCCAGATACAAGCCCAGAGAGAAGTTGCGAGTGAATTTCGGCACCCCAGAGTTCCTGGCCCCAGAAGTTGTCAACTACGACTTTGTGTCATTCAACACCGACATGTGGAGTCTGGGAGTCATTACATATATGCTGTAAGCACAAACACAGACACACACAGAGACACACAGAGACACACAGAGACACACAGAGACACACACACACACACACACACACACACACACACACACACACACACACACACACACACACACACACACACACACACACACTGAAGGCTCTTCTTCTCTTTCTACAGTCTCAGCGGTCTGTGTCCCTTCCTGGGAGACAATAACAATGAGACTCTGAACAACATCCTTGCCTGCCAGTGGAATTTTGACGAGGAAGAATTTACAGACATCTCAGAGGAGGCCAAAGACTTCATCTCTAAACTACTCATTGTCAATAAAAGGTATCATACATCCAGGGGTGAAAGTAGATTTAATTTCTTCCTGGTACGGGACCTCCTATATGTGCATGCGCATGCACCCAAAACATTTATGGGCCTAGAGTGGCTCTGGACATTCTGCTGCACCGAGACAAAAAATTGCCACAACCCTTCCTATCCCCGCTAAACTAGAATACTGTACGGCAGGGGTTGGCAATAGGTTTGGCCTTCGGACAATTTTCTTCTCAGCTAATAGTCGGTAGAACAGAACATAATAGCAGGCCAATTTGTAGGCCTATGCTACAAATTAAACAAAATGTTTAACACATCTGGTTAGTAGGCTATATAATCAGTTCAATGTCAATAACGTATCCTAATATTTTCAATCTGATTAGACTTATAAAATCACCAATGTCTCTATTAAATTCGTTTTTATATTTATTTGTGCGTTGATTGGGGAAAAACAGCTTGCAATCAAGAAAAAACAGCTTGCAGTTCTTACCTGAAATATAAGTTTCAGGTAAGAATGGACAGAGAAATAGGCTTTCTTACCATATTTCTCCATTGACAAACCAGAGTGTCTTGTTTGCAACGAAACGGTTGATTTTTGCAAATAATTAAATATTAGACATCCGTATGAATCTAAGAATGGCACTTTCAAAAGTTACCTTTCCACCCAGACAGAGACTCAACCGATGCAGTAAATCTCAAGCTTCAACTACTGGCTACTCATCCGTTGCAAACTTCTTCGGGATCGGTGTCCCTTCCACAGGACGGTTGAGCTAAAGTAGGCTAATGCGATTGGCATGAGGTTGTAAGTAACAAGAACATTTCCCAGGACATATACATATCTGATATTGGCAGAAAGCTTCAATTCTTGTTAATCTAACTGCACTGTCCAATTTACGGTAGCTATTACAGTGAAAGAATACCATGCTATTGTTTGAGGAGAGTGTACAATTTTGAACATTAATAGTTATTAATAAACAAATTAGCCACATTTGGGCAGTCTTGATACAACATTTTGAACAGAAATGCAATGATTCATTGGATCAGTCTAAAACGTTGCACATACACTGCTGCCATCTAGTGGACAAAATCTGCATTGTACCTTTGCTGTAATAATACATTTTGGGCTTTCTCTTGCATTTCAACGATGATGGTACAAAAAAATACAAAAGAGCGGTTGGTTTTTCCTTTGTATTATCTTTTACCAGATCTATTGTGTTATATTCTCCTTCATTCCTTTCACATTTCCTCAAACTTGAAAGTGTGTCCTTTCAAATGGTATCAATAATATGCATATCCTTGCTTCAGGGCCTGAGCTACAGGCAGTTAGATTTGGGTATGTCATTTAGGGGAAAATTCAACAAAAAAAAAGGGGCTGATCCTTTTAACCCAACAACAGAAGCACTTCCCTAAAGCTCAAATAATAGGGACAGAATAGCAAAGTAAATGTTAGGAGCCATTAAAACTCGTTTTTCAACCACTCCACACATTTCTTGTTAACAAACTATAGTTTTGGCAAGTCGGTTAGGACATCTACTTTGAGCATGACACAATACATTTTTCCAACAATTGTTTACAGACAAATTATTTCACTTATAATTCACTGTATCACAATTCCAGTGGGTCAGAAGTTTACATACACTAAGTTGACTGTGCCTTCAAACAGCTTTGAAAATTTCTGAAAAGAATGTCATGGCTTTAGAAGCTTCTGATAGGCTAATTTACATCATTTGAGTCAATTGCAGGTGTACCTGTGGATGTATTTCAAGGCCTACCTACAAACTCAGTGACTCTTTGCTTGATATCATGGGAAAATCTAAAGAAATCAGTCAAGACTTCAGAAAAAAAATGTAGACCTGCACAAGTCTGGTTCAACCTTGGGAGCAATTTCCAAATGCCTGAAGGTACCACGTTCATCTATACAAACAATAGTATGCAAGTATAAACCCTATGGGACCATGCAGCCGCCATACCGCTCAGGAAGGAGACGCGTTCTGTCTCCTAGAGATTAATGTTCTTTGATGCGAAAAGTGCAAATCAATCCCAAAACAACAGCAAAGGACCTTGTGAAGATGCTGGAGGAAACAGGTGAAAAAGTATCTATATCCACAGTAAAACAAGTCTTATATCGACATAACCTGATAGGCCGCTCAGCAAGGAAGAAGCCACTGCTCCAAACCTGCCATAAAAAAGCCAGACTACGGTTTGCAACTGCACATGGGGACAAAGATCATACTTTTTGGAGAAATTTCCTCTGGTCTGATGAAACAAAAATAGAGCTGTTTGGCCATAATGACCATCGTTATGTTTGGAGGAAAAAGGGGGAGGATTGCAAGCCGAAGAACACCATCCCAACCGTGAAGCACGGGGGTGGCAGCATTATGTTGTGGGGCTGCTTTGCTGCAGAAGGGACTGGTGCACTTCACAAAATAGATGGCATCATGAGAAAGGAAAATTATGTGGATATATTGAAGCAACATCTCAAGACATCAGTCAGGAAGTTAAAGCTTGGTTGCAAATGGGTCTTCCAAAGGGACAATGACCCCAAGTAAACTTCAAAAATTGTGGAAAAATGGCTTAAGGACAACAAAGTCAAGTTATTGGAGTGGCCATCACAAAGCCCTGACCTTAATCCCATAGAAAATGTGTGGGCAGAACTGAAAAAGCGTGTGCGAGCAAGGGGGCCTACAAACCTGACTCAGTTACACCAGCTCTGTCAGGAGGAATGGGCCAAATTCACCAAACTTATAGTGGCAAGCTTGTGGAAAGCTACCTGGAACATTTGACCCAAGTTGAACAATTTAAAGGCAATGACCCACTGGGAATGTGATGAAAGAAATAAAAGCTTAAATAAATAATTCTGCTATCCCGGCAGGTAGCCTAGTGGTTAGAGTGTTGGACTAGTAACCGAAAGGTTGCAAAATCGAATCCCCGAGCTGACAAGGTAAAAATCTGTCGTTCATCCCCTGAACACGGCAGTTAACCAACTGTTCCTAGGCTGTCATTGAAAATAAGAATTTGTTCTTAACAGACTTGCCTAGTTAAATAAAGGTAAAATAAAACCCAGAGAACACCATCCCCACAGTGAAGCATGGTGGTGGCAGCATCTTGCTGTGGGTATGTTTTTCATCGGCAGGGACTGGGAAACTTTTCAGAATTGAAGGAATGATGGATGGCGCTAAATACATGGAAATTCCTGAGGGAAACCTGTTTCAGTCTTTCAGAGATATGAGACTGGGAACGAGGTTCACCTTCCAGCAGGACGACCCTAAGCATACTGCTAAAGCAACACTTGAGTGGTTTAAGGGGAAACATTTGAATGTCTTGGAATGGCCTAGTCAAAGCCCAGACCTCAATCCAATTGAGAATCTGTGGTATGACTTAAAGATTGCTGTACACCAGCGGAACCCATCCAACTTGAAGGAGCTGGAGCAGTTTTGCCTTGAAGAATGGGCAAAAATCCCAGTGGCTAGATGTGCCAAGTTTATAGAGACATACCCCAAGAGACTTGCAGCTGTAATTGCTGCAAAAGGTGGTTCTACAAAGTATAGACTTTAGGGGGAGATAGTTATGCACGTTCAAGTTTTCATTTTTTTGTTTGTTTCACAATGAAAAATATTTTGCATCTTCAAAGTGGTAGGCATGTTGTGTCAATCAAATGATACAACCCCCCCCAAAAAACATTATAATTCCAGGTTGTGAGAGGGGTGAATACTTTCGAAAGCCACTGAACCCTCACTAAATTCAAGCCCTGGTTTTAACCAAACCCACCAAGCCCTTCCCAGACACAGAGATATTTAAGGAATGCATGGTGACAGTATTGGAGGATTTGGTTATACCGATAAATCTAAGTATAGCATAAATGCGTCTGTCAAACAGGTAGGCTTACCTCTTTTTTATAGGAAAATAGACTCCAGCAAAGCCCTATTGTTGTTAGTGAAGTCTAAATAAATGAAGACAATTGTTGACATTAATTACTTTCATCTCCATTTGCTGTCCACCTCTGTTTGATTATGTCGCAGCCAATCCAAAGCTGATGTCTGCATACTTGCCTTTTTTCTTTGAATTCCTCATGAATGAGTTAATGATTTAAAAAGTGTCTCATGACATTATTATACATTTGGTCTCCAGTCTATGAGCTACAGAAAAACCACATAGGCTACTACTCTTTCCATCATAGGCTACATCATTTATGTTAAAATAATCTGATGGAGCGTTGATAGAGCACCACAGCGCTGCGTCTCTCCAACAGCATCCTTCGTCAAACTGCCGCTCTAGGCGGCTGCCTAATCCTACCTAATGGCCGTGGGGACCTAATCATAGAATTCAATTTAGATCCCTATAAATTCTATAGCATCTCTATGGTCCTAATTATGAAGAATTTCATTTAACTTTTAAAACGTATTAGCTTTTATTGTGGCATAAACACAACCAGTCATGATGTTTTCATCTGATTGTCAAACAATCACTTCAAAGGGCTCACAATATTTATTTTGCCTGGACGCCGTACCAGACCGTACCACCTTACTTTCTCCCCAGAATCCATCTGCCTTATTCCAGAATATATTGCTTAACATATAAAGTATATTTTGCAATATATTAAAATCTATCTCAAAGGGGGAATGTCTGCCAAGAGACAAGAGATTTTACATATGTTGATACATTTATCTCACTGTTTGTGTTTGTGGATGTGTGTTATTGTGCAGTTGTAGGATAGGTGCCTCTGAAGCATTAAGGCACCCTTGGCTCTCTGACCCAGTCCTCCATCACCGACTTCATGAAAAGGTACAGGACACCTACTCACTCCTAATAGAGAACAGTAGTATTGACCTTTTATTTCTGCACTGTTTCTAGGCACACTTACAGGGCCCTACACACTCACTCCATCATCTGATCACTTGTACATACACGCACACCCACTCACATACAGTGCATTCAGAAAGTATTCAGACCCCTTGACACATTTTGTTAGGTTACAGCCTTATTCTAAAATTGATTAAATTGTTTTAATCTACACACAATACCCCATAATGACAAAGCAAAAACAGTTTTTTTGATATTTTTGCTAATTTATTACAAATTAAAAATTTAAATATATTTACTTAAGTATTCAGACCCTTTACTCACTACCTTGTTGAAGCACCTTTGGCAGCAATTACAGCCTCGAGTATTCTTAGGTATGATGCTACAAGCTTGGCACACCTGTATTTGGGGAGTTTCTCCCATTCTTCTCTGCAGATCCTCTCAAGCTCTGTCAGGTTGGATGGGGAGCATTGCTACACAGCTATTTTCAGGTCTCTCCAGAGATGTTTGATCAGGTTCAAGTGCGGGCTCTGGCTGGGCCACTCAAAGACATTCAGAGACTTCTTCCAAAGCCACTCCTGCATTGTCCTGGCTGTGTGCTTAGGGTCGTTGTCCTTTTGGAAGGTGAACCTTTGCCCCAGTCAGAGATCCTGAGCGCTCTAGAGCAGATTTTCATCAAGGATCTCTCCGTTCATCTTTCCCTCAATCCTGATTAATCTGCCTGGTTTCCTCCAGATGTGACGCTTGGCATTCAGGCCAAAGAGTTAAATCTTGGTTTCATCCAACCAGAGAATCTTGTTTCTCATTGTCTGAGAGTCTTCAGGTGCCTTTTGGCAAACTCCAAGCAGGCTGTCATGTGCCTTTTACTGAAGACTGGCTTCTGTCTTGCCACTCTACCATAAAGGCCTGATTGGTGGAGTGCTGCAGAGATGGTTGTCCATCTGGAAGGTTCTCCCATCTCCACAGAGGAACTCTAGAGCTCTGTCAGAGTGACTATTGGGTTCTTGGTCACCTCCCTGACCAAGGCCCTTCTCCCCCGGTTGTTCAGTTTGGCCGGGCGGCCAGCTCTAGGAAGAGTCTTGGGGGTTCCAAACTTCTTTCATTTAAGAATGGATTCCACTGTGTTCTTGGGGACCTTCAATGCTGCAGACATTCTTTGGTACCCTTCCTCAGATCGTGCCTCGACACAATCTTGTTTCTGAGCGCTACCACTGCCAACTGTGGGTCCTTATATAGACAGGTGTGTGCCTTTCCAAATAATGTCCAATCAATTGAATTTACCACATAAATGAGTGGACACCTTGTTTTTCTTTGCTGATGACATTTTGTGCCCTGAACTTTTTCAAATAGCAATAGCTAGCTGCTAGCCATGTGAAAACGAATCTCTCATCTTCAGTGCTGCTTTGGTTTGAATTTTGCGGGAGAGGCGAGGTGGGTTGTCTTACACTGAACTAATAATATGAAACTCCTGCAAAATCATGAAAGCCCATTGGCTAATCAGGATTGACAAACCTTGGAAACTACAACATTGCAGCGAATACCAACGCAATGTTGAAATCAATGTATCCAAGGCTGGCACACGTGCCTTAGGTTGCCGACCCCTGTTGTATATAGTATGCTTACGTATTGTGTTCTTCATATTTCTTATTTCTTGTGTGTTTATTTTTTTCTACTATTGCATTGTTATTGATTATTGCATTGTTGGGTTTTTGAGTTTGCAAGAAAGGCATTTCACTGTAACTTGTGCATGTGACATTAAAACTTAGAGAACTACCTTAGAGAATATCACTATATTATGAAGAGGTGTAGTTCTATTTTTAAAACAGGAACTGATTGGTTTGCTGAGGTTAGGAAGTGTTTTTGTTTCTTATTGTTATCGATTATTGACTTAACTTTGTGTTTTGCCTCTGTGTTTTATAGAAGAACATGTGTAACCGCTCTTCGTGCGTACCCATTACAGATAGCTGAGGTAAGTCTCTAAACCTTCCTCATCACAAATTGTATCTACGTACTACTGCATATTTTTCTACATTTGTGTAAATACCATACACAGTTGGAATGGAATATTTTCCCCAAAATGCAGTTATGTCTCAAGTCAGGATTCAGCTCTCAATCTCAACAATAATGTGATGTCCTCTTAGAAACCACCAGGGGGAAGCATTTTCTCAATATTTGTGCATAAAGGCAGTAAGAAATTCAGACTAGAGTGATATAGCCCAAAAATGTTGACATTGCTGAAACTTAACTGTTTCCCATCCCATTATGTTTTGAGCAGCATGATGACTAGACGGCGCCAGCTGTGGCCACCTGGACCAAGCCTGCTGTACACCTGCATATTTACCAGCGCTTACCTGTCTAAACACCTCTAGAACTACACCTGTAGAATTACTGGAGCTTACCTGTCTAAACACCGAAAGAACTACACCAGTAGAATTACTGGAGCTTACCTGTCTAAACACCTGTAGAACTACACCTGTAGAATTACTGGAGCTTAGCTGTCTAAACACCTATAGAACTACACCTGTAGAATTACTGGAGCTTACCTGTCTAAACACCTATAGAACTACACCTGTAGAATTACTGGAGCTTACCTGTCTGTGCACCTATAGAACTACACCTGTAGAATTACTGGAGCTTACCTGTCTGTGCACCTATAGAACTACACCTGTAGAATTACTGGAGCTTAGCTGTCTAAACACCTATAGAACTACACCTGTAGAATTGCTGGAGCTTACCTGTCTAAACACCTATAGAACTACACCTGTAGAATTACTGGAGCTTACCTGTCTAAACACCTATAGAACTACACCTGTAGAATTACTGGAGCTTACCTGTCTGTGCACCTATAGAACTACACCTGTATAATTACTGGAGCTTACCTGTCTAAACACCTATAGAACTACACCTGTAGAATTACTGGAGCTTACCTGTCTAAACACCTATAGAACTACACCTGTAGAACTACCATAGCTGTATGACGCTACATGTTACCTGAACAACTGTTAGCTCACTAGATATGCTGTTTTGTTGGTTTTAGTACACATGTCCAAGGATAGGTCAAAATCTAGACAAAAAGAAGGGATTGGTTTTAATGGAAACATTAACTGACAGTCGTACTGTGATTTTTTGAATGGGTTGTCATGTGCTGTAAAAGTGCTATTCTTTCAGTGTGATGCCAAAGCTTAGAAGACTGGAGGGTGTAGTGAAAGATAGTATGCTAGGTACAGTATGTGAATGACAAATCAAATCAAATTGTATTGGTCACATACACATGGTTAGCAGATGTTAATGCGAGTGTAGCGAAATGCTTGTGCTTCTAGTTCCGACCATGCAGTAATATCTAACAAGTAATCTAACAATTTCACAACAACTACCTTATACACACAAGTGTAAAGGAATGATTAAGAATATGTACATATAAATATATGGATATGAGATGAGTAATGTAGGGTATGTAAAACATTATATAAAGTGGCATTGTTTAAGTGGCTAGTGATACATTTGTTACATCCAATTTTCTATTATTTAAAGTGGCTAGAGATTTAAGTCAGTATGTTGGCAGCAGCCACTCAATGTTAGTGGTGGCTATTTAACAGTCTGATTGCCTTGAGATAGAAGCTGTTTTTCAGTCTCTCGGTCCCAGCTTTAATGCACCTGTACTGACCTCGCCTACTGGATGATAGCGGGGTGAACAGGCAGTGGCAGTCTTCCTGTGACATCGGGTGGTGTAGGTGTCCTGGAGGGCAGGTAGTTTACCCCCGGTGATGCGTTGTGCAGACCGCACTACCCTCTGGAGAGCCTTACGGTTGTGGGCGGAGCAGTTGCCGTACCAGGCGGTGATACAGCCCGACAGGATGCTCTCGATTGTGCATCTGTAAAAGTTTGTGAGTGTTTTTGGTGACAAGCCAAATTTCTTCAGCCTCCTTCTTCACCACGCTGTCTGTGTGGGTGGACCAATTCAGTTTGTCTGTGATGTGTACGCCGAGGAACTTAAAACTTTCCACCTTCTCCACTACTGTCCCGTCAATGTGGATAGGGGGGTGCTCACTCTGCTGTTTCCTGAAGTCCACAATCATCTCCTTTGTTTTGTTGACGTTGAGTGTGAGGTTATTTTCCTGACACCACACTCCGAGGGCCCTCACCTCCTCCCTGTAGGCCATCTCGTCGTTGTTGGTAATCAAGCCTACCACTGTAGTGTCATCTGCAAACTTGATGATTGAGTTGGAGGCGTGCATGGCCACGCAGTCATGGTTGAACAGGGAGTACAAGAGAGGGCTGAGAACGCACCCTTGTGGGGCCCCAGTGTTGAGGATCAGCGGGGTGGAGATGTTGTTTCCTACCCTCACCACCTGGGGGCGGCCCGTCAGAAAGTTCAGGACCCAGTTGCACAGGGCGGGGTCGAGACCCAGAGCTTACTGATGAGTTTGGAGGGTACTATGATGTTAAATGCTGAGCTGTAATCGATGAACAGCATTCTTACATAGGTATTCCTCTTTTCCAAATGGGTTAGGGCAGTGTGATTGCGATTGCGTCGTCTGTGGACCTATCGGGGCGGTAAGCAAATTGGAGTGGGTCTAGGGTGTCAGGTAGGGTGGAGGGTATATGATCCTTGACTAGTCTCTCAAAGCACTTCATGATGACGGATAGTCATTTAGCTCAGTTCCCTAACTTTCTTGGGAACAGGAACAATGGTGGCCCTCTTGAAGCATGTGGGAACAGCAGACTGGGATAGGGATTGATTGAATATGTCCGTAAACACACAAGCCAGCTGGTCTGCGCATGCTCTGAGGACGCGGCTAGGTATGCCGTCTGGGCCGGCAGCCTTGCGAGGGTTAACACGTTTAAATGTTTTACTCACGTTGGCTGCGGTGAAGGAGAGCCTGTAGGTTTTGGTAGCTGGCCGTGTCAGTGGCACTCTATTGTCCTCAAAGCGAGCAAAGAAGTTGTTCAGTTTGTCTGGGAGCAAGACATCGGTGTCTGCGACGAGGCTAACCTTGTATCTTGTAAATACTTTGGGGGTTTGATTTTGTCAGACAAACTAGATTCCAGATCATTAAAAAAATAACTTTTAGCCAAAGTTTGTTTGTTTCTCTGTCGTACAGTTTTACCATGTGTGAATCCATTTTGATTTGCTGTATTTCCATATCAGTTATCTCTTCATTTCATTTCATTTTCTGTCAATGTAAAAGAGTTCCATGTTGAGTACTGTATCCCACTTTTCCTCTGACTGTGTGTGTATTTATCAAACCGAAGGATTTTTCAGTTTAACTTGACTGATAGATAGACAAATGTCATGTGTTTGTTTTGTGCTCTCTTGACATTGGGTATAAATACATAAAATATGTAGATGTTTTCTTAAATCCTTTAATGCAGACCTGGAGTACTTAGTAATGAGTCTGGGAAGGCATTGCTATCCTGTTTTCATTTTCTTGAAATCATTCGATTCATTATAGAATTATAAAATATCAATTGCTGTTGATATTCTGTATTGTATTTTGGAAAAAGATGTACTTTCACTAAAGAAAATGGAAATTGTTGCGCAGGAATATTTGTTACAAGATGAATGGCCTCCCAGACTTAGGGTCTGGGTTAAATTTCAGAGATTACAAATTTTGATTTCACACAAGTACACAAACAGAACAAAAAAGGCCTAAGTTCAAGCAATACATTTACATCTAAAATAATTGGACAATGTTTAGGACGTTTTATCCATGTTCTAGTATATTTGTATAGCTACGGTATGAAAAGGGTTGAATGGATTTTGTCTGGTCAGTTTTCATAAGCTCTAGGATGTGCACTTCATATTGTTATTTGTTTAAATCAGATGAATTTATCAAAACTAATCCTAGCATTTAAGAGAAAATACCATGTTAGATATTATGTTTTTATGCCTGTAGTCATACCCTACATTATTTCATTATATTTTGTTTATATGTATAACCATTTTACCTTTATATTAAAATAATTCAAGTCTTATCAGTATTTTCTTTGGTTTATTTGGAAAAAAAACATTTGCCTTTGTTACTTTTTATTCAATAAAATCATTATTTTTGCTTTCATGTGCTCAGTAAAACCAATTATAGTACATACATGACACATTATACATAATTATTTCAATGTGTAGGGTTGTGCTTAAATGTTCGCATTGCTACCATTGCTATTTGTTCAAACTTTTTCTCAATGCTTGTCCACATGTTATCATATTGTAATTAAATAAAAACTACTTTATTACCTTCCATGAAGGTTGGCTGTTGGAAAGTATACTAGCTATTCGAATTAAATATGGCTAGTATTTCATATTTTTCTCTTTTTAGAATTTCCTCTATGGTGTATATCTATCTTAGGTTTACAGTTGTATAAACACTAAAATTGCTGTCTTTTTATGTCCGTTGAACATTGATTGTCATTGTTTTAAAGGATAGAGTACAATAAAAAATACAATTATAATCTGATCTCAGCAATGGAGTGAAACACATTTTGAATTCAATGTGTCTTTTGAAGTTTTGGAGCATTAAAACTGAAATAAATATTACAGAGAAAGAAAAAACAACTTTCTTATCGTTTAAGTTTTATTAGGCAAGTCAGCTAAGAACAAATTGTTGTTTACAATGACGGCCTACATTATCACAAGTGTCTTTTCATAAAAATTGTCTTTAAAACGTATTCAAATTGTGTTGTATTTACAACATTAAGTAAGAACAAATCTTTAGTTGTGAGTTTCTGTCAATCACAGTGTTGGTGTTTGTTGGGTTCCTGACTGTAGCTTTTGAAGCTTTGAGGTTTAACCAATCCCAATGGGTTTCAAATTCTATTGCCCACATGTATCCAGCAGAGGGCAGGAAAACTAGGAAAGAAATAAGTAGCCTACTCAGTATTTCAATGTAAAATCAAATCAAATTTTATTTGTCACATACACATGGTTAGCAGATGTTAATGCGAGTGTAGCGAAATGCTTGTGCTTCTAGTTCCGACCATGCAGTAGTATCTAACAAGTAATCTAACAAATTCACAACAACTACCTTATACACACAAGAGTAAAGGAATGAATACGAGTATGTACATATAAATATATGGATGAGCGATGGCTGACCGGCATAGGCAAGATGCAGTAGATGGTATGGAGTACAGTATATACACATATATATGAGATGAGTAATGTAGAGATGCATTGAGTGCACAAAACATTAGGAACACCTGCTGTTTCCATGACAAACTGCCCAGGTGAAAGCTATGATCCCTTGTTGATGTCACTTTTTAAATCCACTTCAATCAGTGTAGATAAAGGGGAGGAGACGGGGTAAAGAAGGATTTTTAAGCCTTGAGACAAGTAAGACATGGAAAGTGTATGTGTGCCGTTTCAGCGGGTAAATAAAGATTTAGGTGCCTTTATACGGGGTATGGTAGTAGGTGCCAGACACACCGGTTTGAGTGTGTCAAGAACTGCAACGCTGCTGGTTTTTCACGCTCAACAGCTTCCCGTGGGTATCAAGAATGGGCCACCAACCAAATGACATCCAGCCAACTTGACACAACTGTGGGAAGCATTGGAGTCAACATGGGCCAGCATCCCTGTGGAACGCTTTTGGCACCTTGTAGAGTCCATGCCCCCCCGACAAATTGAGGATGTTCTGAGGGCAAAAGTGGGTGCAACTAAATATTAAGATGGTGTTCCTAATGTTTTGTATGCTCAGTGTAGGTCTACTCAGTCATGCTCATCAGGCTCTCCTTTAAATAAAAGCAATGTTCAAAAGTTGCAGCAGGTGGGTCGTTCCACCAATTTGGCGCCTTTTGTGTAGTGTAATTTAGTCCACCTAATTTTAACATTCAGTCATAAAAAAAATCATAAAAAGCATGTTTTCCCATCTCATTTGGTGAAATAAATGACTATAGTAGGTACCTAATAAGTGCCAAATAAAGTTGATGATTTGTTCTTAAATCATCCATAAATTCCCTTGTTACAGGGAGAATGGCAGATTGTTGTAAGCAATAGCGAGTGACAATTGAATGCAAATTAAATGAAAACATTGCTAGCCTGTCTATCTATGTGTAACAGGGTTGATGTTTTATGCTCAACCCACTCAGTTTTCACCCCCACAAAACATCAGAAAATGGCCATAAAGAGTAGAACCAGCTTACAGATCCCCCTCCCCAACCCATTCCCCCCAACCCCCTCAGTCCCCATCCACCCGCCCGCATCCTCCCTCCCCACCAGGAAACCATGTTTCCCACCCCTTCCCACCACCCCTAGCTCCCCTCCTCCCACATCTTCATCTGCCCTACCCCCCACATCCCGACCCGAAGAAAGTATGCCTCCCACCCCCTCCTGTCCCACCAGGCAACCGAGGTTGCTTATCAGTCCCCCTCCCACACATCCATACCCTGAGTTTCCCCTTATATTCCCCTAATCAACCCTCCCCTCCTCCCCACAATGACCAGTATATAATTGGTTTGTATGTTGGGGCTTTAGTTGACATAGTTTTTTTACAGAGTCAAGTATATTTGTCAAGGCCTCAATTGTTCCTTGACTAGCACCATTCATTCTCGCTGTGGATAATTCTGATGTTAGAACATCTAATAGTAACTGTGTCCACTGGTTAAATGGGAGACAGTGAGGTGGTTGCCATCTTAGAGCCACAAAATGTTTTCCAGCAGTGCTGCCTGCCAGCAGTAATCTTCTCTGATTAAATGAGAAATTCAAAGGGCTATTATCATTAAGTAACATAACGGCCGGGGAGCATTGAATATTTACGTTCATGCTCTTTGAAATGAATTTTGTAACTTTGTCCCAACAACATTTAACTGCAGGGCACTCCCACATCATATGAAGGAATGCGCCTACCTGATTTAGGGGACACAATGAGCATTTGGAAGTTGGGGCCAATTTCATTCTAAAACGTTTCTTGGGTGTTAGATAAAATCTCGGAACAAATTTGAAATTAATAAATTGATGGTTCTTCCTGAGTTCTGATTGTATGACTAGGATTGCTATTGGGTAACGCTATTGGGTAACGTGTTTAATTATTTGTAAACATGTTTAAGAATGTATAATGGCCCAATGAAAGTTATTGTAAAGTATAACTCATTGTTGTTTTGATGCCATTTAGTTGACTTCTCTTAGGTTTGCAAGCGATAGCTACACACAGAGAATGCCCCCACAGCCTGGTCTTATAGACTAGACTTAACATAATAAATGTAAATACGGGACACTCTAATTCGTATGATATGTCACATTTATTACAGTTACATAAGACAGATGGTTACTTAAAGCAAAAGCGAAAGTAGGATGGGTGGTCAGGATGGATGGGTGGGTGTATAACAACCCAAAGGATCATCATGGACATCTTTAGAATTGAGTTAATTGGCAAGTTTTCTACTTAAAATATCAAAGGCACTCTTTTACTTGCTACTTTGCAACTACTTAGCATGTTAGCTAACCCTTCCCCTGACCCTAATCTTAACCCTTTAACCTAACTCCTAAACTTAACCCTAACCTTAACCCCTAACTCCTAGCCTAGCTAATGTTAGCTAGCTGGCTAATGTTAGATAGAATTCGTAACATATCATACGTTTTGCTGATTCATAACATATAGTACATTTAGACAATGTGTAACATATTGTACATTTTGCAAATTTGTAACATATAATATGAATTGTAATTTGTAACATATCATATGAAATGGGTGATGGACATCCACAAATTAATACCTACTGTACAATACAAAATGCAATATATCATACTAGATGGAGTGACTCTGATTTACGTACAGAATAATACGAAATGCTCTGAGACCAGGTTAGCCACAATGGTCAAACCATGTCCTCCTGAACCTTAGGCCTTGTAATGCTTTGGCCAAGAAAATCAAGGGTCATGACCCTTTATAGATGAATGCTATTGGATGGTGTGGATTAGCCTAACACCTTTGCCCCTATAATACCCTAGGGCAGAGACCCCAGTGAGTGAAGTCCATCTATGGTCTCTCACATTAGAAGCTTAGGTGAAAGCAATCCTTGAGCGAGATCTGTTTCGATTTAGGGTTGGAATGAAAACAGCCTTGTTGTTTGTGATGAGTTGAGTTTTCAGGCTTTACACGGTTGTATTTGAGGTGGTGAAAAAGTGTCAGAAGGACTAACGCACCCACAGACAGACAACATACACATCGTGAATTACGTGAATGGATTTGATCAATAAAAGATAACTATTGTTAGAATCCACTGATGTGAGAAAAATGTTCCTTGGCTTGGCAGTTCAACCTCTTGTTAACCCTGCTGCCTCTGATGCAATCTTGTCTCAAACTATTTCTGTTTTAACTTTTATTTACCTCAGCCAGGAGTCAACACGCATGCACATACACACAGGCACAGGCACAGGCACAGGCACACACACACACACACACACACACACACACACACACACACACACACACACACACACACACACACACACACACACACACACACACACACACACACACACACACCCACCCATGGAAATCAGATGAAAGCACAAAAGATTCCAGAAGCCTAATTAAAAGCAACTGAGGGAGCCAGTGTGTGGGATACAGTTTGTTCACCTGAAAAAATAAACAGAGGACTACAGTGTGTGGGGTTGGGTGCTGGTGCTGCTGGTGGATGGGGTTTAGCTGAGCTATGTTGGGAAAAAGTGGGAATCAGGGATTTTTAACAGAGGCCAGAGGAAGGGCTGAGAAACACAGAATGAACAGAAAGAGAGGGAAAGAGAAAGTGTATGTGTATGTGTACAGTGCCCTGAAAAAGTGTTTGCCCCCTTTCAAATTTTCTCTACTTTTGCATAGTTTTTGATACTGACTGTTATCAGCAGACCTTCAACCAAAACCTAATATTAGATCAAGGGAAACTTTGTGAACAAATAACACAACAATTACATACTTATTTCAATTATTTCAAAAACAAAGTTATGCAACACCCAATGCCCCTGTGTGAAAAAGTAATTGTGCCCTTACACTCAATAACTGGTTGTGCCACCTTTAGCTGCAATGACTCCAACCAAATGCTTCCTATAGTTGTTGATCGGTCTCTCATTTCACTGTAGAGGAATTTTTGGCAACTCTTCCATGCAGAACTGCTGCAACTCAGCGACATTTGTGGGTTTTCAAGCAAGAACTTCTCGTTTCAAGTCCTGCCACAGCATCTGAATTGGGATTAGGTCTGGACTTTGACTAGGCCATTCCAAAATGTCAAATTTGGTGCTTTTTAGCCATTTGCATGCATCATTGTCTTGACCCAGCTGCGCTTCAGCTCCCAGTTGAGATGTTGCGGCAGGACTTAAAGCGAGCAGTTCATGCATGAAAACCCCAAAATGTCGCTGAGTTAAAGCAGTTCTGCATGGAAGTGTGGGCCAAAATTCCTCCACAGCGATGTGAGAGACTGATCATCCGGAAGCATTTGGTTGCAGTCATTGCAGCTAAAGGTGGCACAACCAGGTACTGAGTGTAAGGGGGGAAATTGCTTTTTCACACAGTGGAATTGGGTGTTGCATAACTTTGTTAATTAAATAAATAAAATAAGTACCAATTTGATATTTTTATAAATGTTGTTATTTGTAAACTCAGGTTCCCTTTATCTAATATTAGGTTTTGGTTGAAAATCTGATAACATTCAGTATCAAAAATATGCAAAAATAGAGAAAATCAGAAAGGGGGCAAATACTTTTTCACGGCACTGTACGTGCGTTTGTGTCTGTGTGAGTGCATGCGTGTGAAAGCACCTGGTAAGGAATTTGTGTTGTTAATTTCCACTTATTGTGATGTTTTATTTCCAGTAAGCTCTAGCCTTTCAAATATGTATGGTAATGTTTTTATTGTCATGACACACACACAATCTGTCAGAAAGAGAAGAAAAAGTAAAACCAAGGGTGTGTGCGTGTGTCTGTGTGTGTGTGTGTGCATGCGCGCGCGTGTGAGGTCAGAGGGTCAAAGGGGTTCTTTAGGGTATCTCAGATCTCCCGTCCCGATCACTGCCATCTAATCTAATCCACACAACCACCTCCTTATCCCCCTGTCTAGTTCTGCTATCTTTTTCTCCATTTTCCCACCGTCAGGATTTCAATTGAGCTTATAACAACCATGCCTGTGTTGGGCTGGACTTGGCACTTACTGTAGCTCAATGTTATGCGTTGTGCTCTTCGTCTCGGACGGGCCATGCCACACAAGGAGAGTTAATCAAAGGACAACAATCAACCCTGTCAGCTCCAACACTTAGCTTGCTAGCCCGGCCAGCTCTGATTGGCCCGTCGGTCCTGATGATGTCATGAGAAAGATGATTGAATTAGGAGGATGGCCCAGGAGAGAGAGAAACATTAGTGACTAGTTAACTGGGGCTGTGTCCAATGGTTGTTATGAATTGATTAGTCTGGTCTGGTCTTTGTTTATTGCTTCCTGTATGAGGCTTCCTTTGGTTGGCTGCTGTCTGGACAGTGGGAAAGATGCTGATAATGGCAACCCTTTTCCGTTTCTTCCTTAGCTACCGGAGTATGCTCCGGAGTATGCTCCGGTAGCTAAGGAAGAAACGAAAAAGGTAGTGATTTTGTTATTGGTAATATAGTACTTACTGTTATGATCTGGATGTAGTCTGGATTCTAAGCCATCTTTTTCGGTGTCTGAATATTAGTGCCTTAATATTGCAGTGATCGGCACAAGATGCAGGGCTTGACCCCAACTGATTTAGACTACTCAGCGAGCCTTTATTGTCAACATAACAAGTTAAAGCAATGGCAAAGGTAGGCTCTATGAAGATGTCGGCATTTAGTTAAATGTAACACTATCCACTGAGGAGTTAAACGAAGGTTCGATGCACCAATAAATAATTTGTATTTTATTGCCGGCGCCTTGTGCTAAAATTGGTATCATGCTTAGGCCTACTGTTCTGATACACAATGTCAAATTTAACAAATGAGGCATTTGTAGTACGCGGATGGGAGAGGCATTTTTATGAACCTCAGCTTGCAACCATTGAAACAAGTGAAAAATAAGAGTCCCCCACCAGGACCTCATGACGCTCACTACTAAGTAAGCTAATGGTTTTATTCTTAACATCTTCATCAGGTAGCCTAACATTTCAGACAGTAACAGTTAGTGTTAGTAAATTCTGAATAAAGAGTACATTAAAAAAACAAGTAATAACAAGTAGAAACAATGTTTAAACATTACCCATGACGCCACTCTCAAACCGGTAGTAACTCCCGCCATTTTAACAGTTCATGATGAAACGTCTCAAAACGAAACCGCAGTGCATAAACCTGCGATTACAACATGTTACTGCATTTTATAACAATATTCTATGGTGCAACAAGCTACTTAACATATGATAAACATGTACCAATGGTGAAACATTAGCATGGACAGATTACTTTCTGGGTAACTGCTAGCAAGATCACCTCCTGGATAGCTGGACTTGCCAGCTACATTCTGCTATAGCTACCTGCTAGCCTAGATACCTGCTACCTGCTATCCAGCTAAACCCCAGTAGAGGCCATCTCCACCATTCTTCCAATGTGAATCTTCCTGCCAAGACAGTGTGAGGCCCTCAGGTAAAGTTGGTCTTCCCAGTATATGACTGCTCTCTCTCCAGAACAGGAGAACATTTACATCGTTTTCTCTTTCAAAGTATGAGAAACTGTGATAATGGCTTGGAAGCAAGTAGGCCTACTTCCTGATTAAAGTCAAAGACGCGATCAAAAGTATAATTCAACAAAATATCAGTACATCTCTTCTTTTCATCCTGGCTAGCTGAGAACTGAAAATTATTGTTTCACCATCAGACACTGTGTTTCACCAACAACAGACAAAAATAGTTTTATGACAGGGAGGGTTCAGAAAGAGTTGAGACATTCTTACCTCACAAACCTATGTGATCTGGCTAATAGGTCTTATTCGTTTGAACATGCAATCATTTGGCTAAACAGGTGAAACTGATTTCTGTCCAGTTTTTTTTCTTCACGTTGTATTTGAGAGCCTGAGGGCTGGGAGCTAGCTAAACAGAGAGTTTTGTGTGACAGGCTTGAGAAGCCCTAGATCCCTGGTCCAAGGCCCAGCTTGGGATGGTGAGAAATTCAATTTAAGACTGAAGAGAAAAAAGCCACACGCTCCCACACAGAAATCCCTCTCTCCTCCCCGCCACCCTCCCCCACCCCTGCGTCCCCTCCATCCATCTCCAGGGGCGATGTGGAGGATCCAAACCAGAACCAGATGTACTCATTGGGCCTAAAGATAACAAATAGTGCCTGAGTTCCTGTCAGTTACAGACCACCGGAGCAAAGACACAAAAGGTGAAAATAGCAGCTTTACTGACATGATGTCTGCCTCTTTCTCGTTGTTTGTTAAATAAGAAATGTATTCCTGTGAATGAGTTAGTCTAAAAGTCTTCACTGGAGCAGAGTGAGGGATGGGGAATAACAGGATTGGCTCATTTTGTCCAGGCCCCTGGTCTCCTGGTGGCTGTTCAACTGAACTGCTGCCGTGGAGTGGGTGTGTGTGTAGACTGGTTGCTGGTTGCAGAGACAGGAGGGGGTTTGTTACGTCAGGGCAGGGGATGGTGGGGGTGAGGGTGCAGAGCAGGCAGTGGGAGCTGGTTGGAGGTGGAGGCACTGGGAGACCCAGGTGCCATCTTGGCTCTGAGAAAGCACCCAAGGCCCTTGCGTGGTACGCTCCACAGTCTGTCAGCCGATATGCCTACCACCCACACACATAGAGAGCAGAGAGAGGGAGTGGAGGGAGGGAAAAAGTGAAGAGAGAGAAAAAAAGTGTGAGAGAGAAAAATATGGAGTATAAGAGCGAAAGAGAGAGAGGACAAGTCTCAACCCCACATGGGATCCCCATGGATCGGCTAACAAAGTGTCCTTTGTAACAGGAGTTTCCTGTATGTAATAAAATATATTGGCTATCTTACTCTCTTCATAAGGGAGGAGAGACTGGGAGGCCAAGAGGGGGTTGGATGTCAGGGGGAAGATTCTCTGTTCCTCTCTCTGTTCTGTTAAAGAATATCCCTGGAGGTAGCCCCCCTGGAGGTAGTCTCTCTCTCTCTCTCTCTCTCTCTCTCTCTCTCTCTCTCTCTCTCTCTCTCTCTCTCTCTCTCCCAATCTCTTTTTTTTCTCTCTCACTCTGCTCTGTGAAGATCCGGTGAAAAGGAGAGCCGTGTGGTTCTCAGGGCCCTAGGGCAGGTGGTTCTGATTTGCGTGGCGTGAGGGGAGGTGGGGGGGGACAGGAACAGACCGAACAGAGTTTATGCTCAGTTAATGGCAGTACACGTGTCGTCACGTCCAGCATAACACTGCTGAGGTTCGCCACCAATGAGATGGAACTGTCTCATTAACCCTTTCAATCACAACCTAATTTATCACCTTTTACCTGGATATCTCCCAGTGACAATGTCTGCTCTGTCCTAGCACCATGTTCTCATAAAGATATCACTTTTTGAGTCATGACATTCTACTACACTACTTAGTCAGTTGCGATTTTTTATGAGAGCGTAAGAAAAAATGTGCCCAACCTTCGAACTTGCAATGCTTGCTTTTGGTTATATTTGTTTAATAACCATCATTAGCAATATGGAGTTTTTCAAAATCATGTGGTGAGTGAGTACATGTGCGTTACTTTTATGAGTGCGCAAGCCGCCTTTCAAGAACAGTTGAAACATGACTTATGAAATGAAAACAACCGCCTCCTCCCACCCACACAGAGATTGATTTGCAGTCGTAGGGGAAACACAGCGGCTTGCTGTGTCCACTGTTTTCAGAGCTCTGATCAGATGACCAGGCCGGTTCCCTTTAATGATCTGGGAGGGCCCCTGTTGCTGGGTCACCCAGCGGTGTGGCTCCATATCATCTCCAGGCTGGGACCTACCGCTGGTCAGGGGCTCCCCACAGTAGGGCCCTCTCCATCAGCCTTGTGTTTATCCATCAACCTGGTTCACCCCTGGGCCTGCACAGGGTCTCTGTTAAGCCAGCCAGCCCTGCTGAGAGGTCTCTGTGCACACCACTGCAGGGAGAGCTGGTTCAATCCATCAGAGCCTGTTATGTGGGCTGAGGTTCAGGTATGGGTCTGGTCTGTTCTGCTCTCTTATGGGCCTGGTTGCTAAATCAAAAGAGCCCAGGCTGCAGGATGCTAGTGGAGGCCAGTCCTCACACTCAAGGCAGTGCAGAGGATTATGTGTGTGTGTTTGGTCAGCTCAGAACCTCTGAACCAGACATATAAAGTGGTCATCTCTCATCTCTCTGACCTCCTACCCACGCACATGTCCAATTATCCTGCCCACGAACATACCCCTCTGTTGTGTTTAATAGCACACACAAACACACAAACACAGATATGCACACGCACGCACACACACACACACACACACACACACACACACACACACACACACACACACACACACACACACACACACTGGTACATAGGCTACATACATACAGTACGTACACATCCATCTCTCTGCTATGTCCTCCCATCCCACCCACAGAGACTGTCCTCCCTCCCAGTGTGCTGAGTGATTGATGAGCTGAAGCCTGGACGGTCCCTCTGCTGCCGGGACCGTGAGTACGCAGGGGAAAAAAACTCCAGCTCCAGCCTGTTTTCTGTCTGTATGACTCCCAAAAACAGCTCCCCCTGCCAACACAAACACCATGTCCTGTAAGGCAACCAATGGCAGGCCCAACCTGACCGACCGGCCCGGCCGCTGCTATTGTGGTGTAAAATGTTTCCCACAAAGAAAGTCAGACAGGAGAGGAGAGAAGGATTCTCCAAATAGCTAGGACGGACAGTCAGACGTACAGACGACACAAGTCGAGACATGGTCAGAGAGAGAAATGGCTGAGGTGAAGCGGAGAGATGTAACATCAGGGATCACTGGTTGTAATTGGTTTTCACTCAGTCCAATTTGTCCCTTGTTGGTGCTGCGGCATTAAAATGCCCAGCGTGATATCTGACTGGAATGCAACCTTTTTCACCGCAGTCTGCTGCTTTTGTTACTAAACCACTGTACCCTGCAATTCTATTGGGCAGCCAAATAACTATTTTTTTTGGGACACACACACACACACAGAAATAGTGGGTAGATAGGTTAATGTGGGTCCTGGCCTCTTGGTCTTGGGTGGGATCACTGATCTTTGGCTGTGCTCTCCTGTCAGAGGCAGAGCGGGTTCACGATTCATAGCTGGTCTTTTCTTGGATTGGCATTTCTGGTCAGACCAGGGTCCAACCTCCTTCTAGACAAGGAAAACAGGAAAAGAGCAACACAGTTCTGTGGTTCATTCTTTTGACCATATACACTTGACCACACAAAGGCAGCCTGAGTGAGAGAGACCTTTATGTGTTATGTGTGTGGCAGAACAGACATAAAGATGTACTGTTCTGTGTGTCTGTTCTGTGGCGTTGTAGATGATATTACTGTTATTGGTACTTACAGGTTGAGAGGTTTAGTATTATTGGGAAATACTGCTTTTATCACTACATGTTCTTATACATGAGCAGCTGTTGTAATCAAACTATCTACCTGCATGACCTTTTTTCCGTAACATAAATATCTGTTTATTTTCTTTATTAGATTAAAATAAAATGAGGCCTATTTAGTGGTATCTGAATTGAGGGTCCTCTTAAACGGCTTATTTATAATCAAATCAAATCAAATTTTATTTGTCACATACACATGGTTAGCAGATGTTAATGCGAGTGTAGCGAAATGCTTGTGCTTCTAGTTCCGACCATGCAGTAGTATCTAACAAGTAATCTAACAAATTCACAACAACTACCTTATACACACAAGAGTAAAGGAATGAATACGAGTATGTACATATAAATATATGGATGAGCGATGGCTGACCGGCATAGGCAAGATGCAGTAGATGGTATGGAGTACAGTATATACACATATATATGAGATGAGTAATGTAGGATATGTAAACATTATATAAATGGCATTGTTTAAAGTGGCTAGTGATACATTATTTCATCCAATTATAATTATTAAAGTGGCTAGAAATTTGGGTCGATGGCGAGCGGCATAGGCAAGATACAGTAGATGGTTTAGAGTACAGTGTATACATTTGATATGAGTATGTCGGATACGTAAACATTATATACAAAATAGTTTAAAGTGGCTAGTGATACATTTGTTACATCCAATTCCTATGTTTAAAGTGGCTAGAGATTTAAGTCAGTATGTTGGCAGCAGCCACTCAATGTTAGTGATGGCTGTTTAACAGTCTGATGGCCTTGAGGTAGAAGCTGTTTTTTAGTCTCTCGGTCCCAGCTTTGATGCACCTGTACTGACCTCGCCTTCTGGATGATAGCGGGGTGAACAGGCAGTGGCTCGGGTGGTTGTTGTCCTTGATGATCTTTTTGGCCTTTCTGTGACATCGGGTGGTGTAGGTGTCCTGGAGGGCAGGTAGTTTACCCCCGGTGATGCGCTGTGCAGTCCTCACTACCCTCTGGAGAGCCTTACGGTTGTGGGCGGAGCAGTTGCCGTACCAGGCGGTGATACAGCCCGACAGGATGCTCTCGATTGTGCATCTGTAAAAGTTTGTGAGTGATTTTGGTGACAAGCCGAATTTCTTCAGCCTCCTAATGATGAATACAGCTTGCTCAACATTAGTGATTTGTAAAGGATGAGACATTATTACGTATTTCCATTATGTATTACTTATTGCCATTCCGCCATGTCAAAATGACAAGTTCTTCATTATTGGTATGTCAAAGAAGTCGCAACACACATATGACAGTACTTAATTGCTTTTATCAAATACTTCTCAATAGGTTGGGATTGGGATTAAACAATGCATTACATTTTTACATTTTACATTTGATTAAGTGATTGAATATTCTGTTCCTACACTATGTATGATCACGTTTTGTTTCAGTTTATAAAAGTAGGCTGTGAGGGTGTTGAATATTCAGTATGTCCTCTCAAATCACACAAAACTCTTCTGATTTTAATAACAAATTGAGTTACTTAAGATACAACTTTTTACCAGTTATAGAAGTTGTTTTGCATAACACAAAAATAATAATACATTTATTTGAAATTCAAAATCTATTTTGTACACTACATCGCCTCCACTCACATCTACAGATGCAACAGAAATAGAGCGAACTATCATATTTATGTTTGCACATCAAATTTGAGTTTGTGCGTGTGGGCCGGGACGTCTACCGCGCGGCCCGTGGGAGAGGAGGAAGTAAGTGAAGCCGTAGCGCTGAGGTAGAAGTGAGGAACAATAGCCCACACACATCCTGATCCTGTGGCTGTCACACTCACAGTCAGCCTGGAATACCCTACACAAACACTTGAGTCAGGACACACAATTCCCCCCTTTTCCCACTGTTCCAAGTTTTGTTCCAGGCTCTGTTACTGGCTGGGCTTGTCTCTTTGGCTCAAAGGCTTTTCTTTCCCTGAAAGTGTCTGATTTATTTTTTAGCAGCTTTTTAAAATGTCATGCCCCCGCCCCAATTTGTCAGAGTCGGGGTGAGAGCATCCAGGCTGTGTAGAGGACAACCACAATAACAAGTAGAAGTATACTAGAAGCTTCCTGTCTAGAATCTCAGGATATCGGGGGAGTCATGCATGGAATGTTGAATATTCAGAGAATATCAACAATGGGAATACAGTCCACTTGTACAGACAGACGGACCCCTTTGGGACTCTTTCTGAGTCGGTTAATGCTTGCACTGTACTCAGAGAAAGTATGTAAAACACAAGCAGGGTTTCTATGTTGGAAAACAGGCACCATCCGCTTCTGACCTCACCCTTCTATGCTCTCTCCGCCTTGTGGCACTTGCCTCCCCCATCCCCCTCACCCCCCAGAACTGTCTCAGCAGACCCCTCTCTCTCCTCTCCCCAATCTGGCAGACCATCAGGACCTGCAAGCCCAAGTACTGGAGCACACATCAGCACAGAAGGGGAAACTCTCAGCTGATTCTCTCTCTCTCTCTCTCTCTCTCTCTCTCTCTCTCTCTCTCTCTCTCTCTCTCACTTTCCAGAAACTCAGCAAAAATTAGTGCAGAGTGGTTGCTTTCCGACCAGGGGCTAATGCACCCACACCTGTATCCCTCCCCAAACCCTCTCTCCCCCTTTCAACCTTCAATCCAGCATCCCTGTCTGCCTGGAAATCTGGCCCCTTTTCCTAAAACTAGCCACAAACACCTCATATCCAGGACAACTCATTCCAAAACAGAAAGCTAAACACCCCTCCTACTCTAGCAGCACCATTCATTCGTCAGTTCCACAATGGCAGCAGAACTTATGGTTGAGAATAGAATGTTCTGGCAATGAACCGTTGTCCTCTATGTTTTCATGCTCCGTTTGCTTTGCCCAGGCCAGGGCTGTTTGCTTTGATGAGTCATTGACAGACTGACCCTGGCAGAACTATTTTCACTGCCGAAGACTGAAGACTGAAATGCAAACTCAGAATACTGAACTGGAGCTTTCTTAGAGGTTTGCTTCTGTCAGGAGTTCAACAATGTAAAGAAGCAGCAGGACCACCCATGACTGTGTCCAAATAGGCAAAAATAGATGCGATGGAGCTAGCTGTGGTCCCATTTGTGGTAGCTCTCTGAGAAAACACTGAAATGCTGACAGACTGAGAAGAGAGCAGAGAACACGGAATGCCGCTACTCCTACCACGAGAGGGTGACAAAAGCTCTGGAAAAATATCTGCCATGACATTAGAGGCCAACATGAGCTCTTGTTTTCCCTAGTGTCAAAAATAACATCTCCAATTACATTCATACCTAAAGAGGAAATTTAAGCAGGAAGGTATGAACACTTTTCACCAGCCAAGTAAAGAGCTGAAATAAAATGTAATGGCAGAGGCCGGGAATAAAAACGTCTCATATTGAAGGATTGTGTGAGAGAGAGAACCACTAAATGTATTTAAAGAAATGGCCATGTTAGATTGACAGGAAAGTGGCAATCATTTCAATGTTAACTTATGTCTTTCAACAATTCATTCTAGAACTTGTATTGTGTCTGTGCCACGTTCTGAAGACAAAGACCCATAGTGAAACTGTACAGTTCACCCCAACGCCACACGCTCTACTCACATACCAACCCCAATGTTTTTTTGACGTCAGGGACTGGTCTTAGTTTAATCATACATTTCCTCCCGCCCTGCTTCTCGCCCTGGTCCAAAGCGTAAAACATCCTCACCGCTAAGTGACCATCAGTGCAACTCCTCTGCCCACTCCAGCACCTCTCCCTGCCGTTCCCATGGCGACGGCCGCTAAACCGGCCAATCCCACGCAGCCGTTAGGACCTTGGTGGTCTGGAGTGACTCTGAGGTGGCACGGCCGCAGGTCTACACAGAGTAAACAGGATGCTGGGGGATGGAGGGATGAGAGTGTGGAGTCAGCAGCCTGCCTGGTGTAGAGTGGAAAGCCGGCAAAGCCCACAGATTCAGTGCTCGCACACAAAAAGGGCCACACTGAGACTGAGATTAGTGGGAAGGAGAGGAGGAGGCTTTGGCCTGAGATGGGTGAGGGGGGGTGGGGGCAGTGTCAGTGCTGGAAAATTAACTCCTGAACAGTTACAGTACATTGCACTTTATCATGGTGTATAATTAAATTGAAGATTGTTCAAGGAATTTATCTCTAGCTAATTATGATATGATGCTCATAATAGTGATATACACCTGTCAAACCCAAGACTGAAATTAAAAACTTTTTTTCTCATACTGTCCTTTAATGATATAGATACTGTAAGTATTTTAAAGTATACTTTACTGTAAAGTGTTACCCTTTTAGTAACTCTCTAAGACCAATCATTTAGTTTAAAAGCAAACTTATTACACAATGGTCTCCAGAGACAACTCAGACATATAAAATAAAACATTAAAACAGTTATTAAATGAATAATACGTTTTCATGAAGTTTTAATGTCCTTCGAGAAACCATTTTCCCATCAGTGACTTTATCCCCCCAAAAATCCAGACTCCACATCCAAAGCAGTGTACTTACTCTTTGTTTTGATAGATTTTTTACCAGTCAATTGGGTTTTCGAATGAACCTACTCCCTACTGTCAGTACAGTACAGTCAAAAAAAAGAAAAGCTGGGTTAAAAACACAGCATTAGGTAAATAATGGACAGAACACATGCTGGGTTATTTTGTCCCAGCCTGTTGAGTTGTGTGATTAACCCAATTTGTTAGGTTGTTGGGATTACCCAAATATGGGTTAATTTAAACATCAGTTTTGTTTTAAGGAGGTGTGGCTTATTAGGGGCGTGGCTTTCAGATCGTTCTTTTTTTGTACACCGCAATTTAAAATTTTCCTTAAATATTCTTGCAAATTACATATTGTTATATAATATTAACATTATTCATAACATTTTGTAATGAAGTGGTAACTATCCTAACATTGGGAATTGCACAGGCTCTTAAGAAACACATACATTTTTATGAGGCTTACTTCTGTTAACCTCATAAAAGCTTCAAAACTGTCAGTGTTTAATCTTAACATGCTACTAACAATACAACAGAACAGATGATCAGGAATGACATTTACAGGTGGCCCCTACTAAGCCACGCCTCTAGTCTTCTGATCTGACCTGCTGAATCATATCTTAATAACCCAGCCAAACAACCTAGCATGTTTTTGTGTAATATCAAGCCTGGTAAACTAATGACTCACTTGTCTTTCAAGTTTAGCTAGAGGGAGAAATCACCACCACGGGGGCTGCCTGTCTGCCTCACTTCCAATAGGTAGATAGAGCTATAAAGACAAACATAATGTAAGCTTTATCAGAGGACACTTATAAAGAAAACACATCAAGTATATCTAAAATATGTAAAGTAGAATTATGCTATTAAAAATTAGGAGAGAGTTCTTTGATTCACTGAAAGTGAATTAATTGATTCATGAGTTACTTCAATATTACCTCAGTCAGTGCAAGTGAATCAGGAGAGAGTGACTGTAGTTATGTGAGTGATTCATAGAGCATTTTAGAGGACGGACGGAGAAACGATCTGTTGGAGTTAATCTGAAATCGATCGTATTTCACCCGGACATGTGCTTCCCCTTTCCTGGATTACTAATGCGTGTAATAAAAGGCACACTGTTAGACTGGCTTCCTCTGAACCCTAAAGCCCCAGAAACAGCCTGTAATATGATGGGAATGCTTATGAATTTCATATTTCAGTCAAGGGCAGAGAACCGTTGCAGGAAGTGTAGACAGGTACAGGGGCCAGGAGATCTGGGGATTACAGCGTGGCTACAGTATCTTTGGCTGATATGCTCTCAGACATGGTGGAGACAGGGATTCATATTGTTAGAAATACTTCTATCATCACTAGTAATGTAATATACTGTAGCATGTGTTCTATGGCATTATTGTCCATTAAAAAAAAGTTGAAAACAACTAAATGGATTAAAAAGCATGTATTAATAAAATTGTTGGTAACACTTTACAATAAGGTTACATGAATTATTTTATTAATACGAACTACACTCAGTGTACAACACATTAGGGACACCTGCTTTTTCCATGACAGACTGGCCAGGTGAACATTTCCATCCACTTCAATCAGTGTAGATGAAGGGGAGAAGACAGGTTAAAGAAAAACGTTTAAGATTTCAGACAATTGAGGCATGGATTACTGTGTGCCGTTCAGAGGGTGAATGGGCAAGAGAGAAGATTGAAATACCTTTTAACTGGGTATGGCAGTAGGTGCAACGCTGCTGGGGGTTTCATGCTCAACAGCTTCCTGTGTGTATCAAGAATGGTCCACCACCCTCTCCCGAGTGGCGCAGAGGTCTAAGGCACTGCATCTCAGTGCTAGAGGCAACACTACAGACTCTGGTTCGATCTCGGGCTGTATCACAACTGGCCGTGATCGGGAGTCCCATAAAGCGGCACACAATCTGCCCAGTGTCGTCCGGGTTAGGGGAGGATTTGGCTGGGGTAGGCTGTCATTGTAAATAAGAATTTGTTCTTGACTTGCCTAGTAAATAAAGGTTAAATAAAATAAAAACCAAAGGACATCCAGCCAGTGATCGAAAACAGATCGTTGATGAAAGAGGACAAAGGAGGCTGACATGAATTGTGCAGAATAACAGATGGGCTACAGTTAGTCAACTGACAATCCAGCACAAAATTGGTACCCAAAGACCCATGAAAGAATGCACAACTTGTCATACACTGACATGAATGGGGTATGGCAGCTGATGACCTTATAGAGTTCCACTTCTTTCAGCAAACAACAATAAACTGTGGTTGCAGTGGGCTAAGGAATGAAAACATGGGACATTGGAGAATTGGAATTGCATGGTCTGATGAATCCTGGTTCCTGCTGTTTCATGCTGATTGGAGGACTAGGGTACGGAGAAAAGCACATGAGTACATGCATCCATCATGCCGTGTGTCAACATTACAGGCTGGTGGTAGGGGTGTTGGGTGGGTTTTCATGGCACACATTGGGCCCCTTGATAAAAGTGGAGCAACATTTGAATGCCATGGGATATGTGAACATCATTGCCGCCAATCAGGCGCATCCCTTCATAGCAGCAGTGTATCCCTCTGCAAATAGATTTTCTCAGCAGGATAATGCCCTATTCCACAAGGCTAGGATTGTCCGGGAATGGTCCCACAAACATGACAGTAAATTCAGCTTACTGCAGTGGCCTGCCCAGTCACCAGATCTCAATTCCTTCGAGCATCTGTGGGATCAGATGGAAGGAACTATTTGGATTAGAGATCCACATCAAGCCAACTGAACAGTATTGTGGGAAGCATTGGAGTTAACATGGGCCAGCATCCCTGAGGAAAGTTTTCGACACCTCGTAGAGTCCATGACCTGACAAATTGAGGCTGTTCTGAGAGCAAAAGGGAATGCCACTCAACATTTGGAAGGTATTCCTAATGTTTTGAACATTCAGTGTGTATTCAATTCGCTAAGTTTAGACAATCAGTAGGCTTATGCAACATGAATGGGTCTAGTTCACTTCATATCAACTGCTTTAGATGACTTTATGGTCCAAAAGACTGCAGGTTTGTAAGTGGGGAGAGCTGAACGTTTTCATAATCACTAACAGTCCAGTTTGGGAGCTTAATTAACATAATGGATGCAAGCTTCATTAAGATTGTGATTTGGGAACTAATTTAATGAAACAGTGCTCTGGCTTGTGTCCAGTGGGGTTATGCCCCTGGAGAGGTGATGGTGGGGGGATTCAGACGACACTGACTTGGATAGCATGGAAAATGTAGGCCTTTCTACGTACACCAATATAATTGATAGGCAAAGAAATACAAAAATACAAACAAGTATATACTGAGCTACTTTTCCACCGTACTGACCACTGGATCTGTGCATTTTGATACCCTGGTAAATGCTATTATTAATGTGTCAACTCCATTGATCACAGATACCGGTATGTATTCTGATAATAGGCACTCACATCCTAGCACTATTCCAGATAAACATGCAGTTGCCGTCAAGGTGTGTTAGCATGTTCAGTCCTGCATGTCGAGATTAATTGCCTTTGCATCATCCATTTGATTCAGGAAAGAGGAAGGAGAGGAGGGAGATGAGGGGAAGGGGTTTGAGAGCCAGGGAAAATTAACAGCTGTGTTTCATAAGAGAATGAACAGAATTTAAAGCATGCCTGATTAGAGAGAACACAAATTGCTTCTCTTTCTAGTGTGTGTGGCCTCCGTGCTGGACTGGCCCCTGGTGTACACGCCGGAGCAGTGAGCATGAAATGACTCTAAGTTCGCTATGTTTGCCCTCAGAGGAGTGCGCTTTTAGATCCTATCCCGGTCCCACAGAGAGGCGGTCCACAGGGTCGCTGCTTATTCAATTAGTCCTGAACCCAAGGCTCCACGGCTCCCCGAACTGGCTCCAAACAGAACGGAGCAGGGGAGAGGAGGAGAGGAGGCGAGGAGGCGAGGAGAGGGTGCGAGAGAGAGAAGAGATCATGTGGAGAAAGGGGTGGGCATTTTGAGAATTATGTTCAGTGTGATTTTATATTTCTCCTAAAGAGCGATGAGTGCACAGAGGAGCCGAGAGCAGAGAGAATGCTGGAGATGTATAACTAGGCTGTATTATCTACAAACTACAGAGAATACGTACTTTGTTGAACAATGATTTGGGTCAACAACGCGATAATATCTTCTGTGGTCTTCTGTACATAATTTCATACACTGCAGAACTGTATTTCAGCGATGTGTTACTGTATGCCTACTGTAGCTCTTTTACAAGTGTCATAATCCAGTGCAGATTGGGCCTGTGGCCAGAGGGTGGCGCTTTGATGACACATGCTAACTGACTGTTTATGACTTCAAAGCCCAGTCGATGAGATGTACACTGATCCAAGAATCCGAAAACATCATTTTCCCTTCCTAGAAGTTCACCAGATTTTAAAGAACTGACAAGGAACTTTGTTCTTTGTTCACTGATCGTTTGGACAAATCACGATTTCGCAGGTGCTTACATCTTTCGAATTTCGGAAGGGGAGGGGACATTTGGACCGTAGACTTGACCGAAACTCGCAGAGAGAGTGGAGTGGAGCTACCACCATGTTTCGTTTCAGTATATTTTCTAACACATCTGCCCCCAGAATTTAATCGAGCATCTGATGAAACTACACAAGATTCTGTTTATTTTACTAACTCTAGGCTCATTCTACGGTAAATTGCTCACCGCAAGGCTCATTCTCAAAAGTACAAGACAGTGAGTCAAATTCCTGTGTGCATCTGCTCTGTCTTTTGCAAGTGTCTCAGAAAACAAGAGCTACACAAATATTACATCCACTTTGGGTTACATTAATCTACCTGCACTGTTGGAGCTCTATACTTTCTTTGGTAAATCAAGGGAGAATGTTGAGCTGTTTCTTTGTTGCAAGCAGCTAAACCATCTGAATAAAAAATAGCAGAGACACCCCATCAGAATGAGGTACAAATTACTATGGTCCAAGAGAGACAAGTTTGAGGTTTCATTTAGTGAGGGAGGCCAGAGCCCAGGCACGTTTTGTCAAAGGCAGACTGGGCAGCCCAGAGTTCAGTGCTTACCGGAAACCAGGGCAGTTGTGATTGAGTTCCTGTTATTGACAGCTTTTTTTTTAGTAGAGCAGAGATTCTGCCAGGTTTCTATCTTTTCCTCTGCCAGCAGTTAGAACACAGAGCACAGAGCGATCACTGTGGAGGCTGTTTACTAGAATGTTGTATACTCTCTCAACCCCAATGTTGTATTGTATTATGGTTCATAATACATTATATTGTTCACGTCTACCAGTTTTGATTTACATTTGATTGAGTTGTCAGCTAATAGGTTAGAAGTTGTTTGAAAAAAAGACAAACATTTCAAATATTTCTTTACGTTGATGACTTTTTGCAAATCCAATCTGTGTTCCACTCTGATTCATTGTCATCACATACATTTTTTTGTTATTGAAATTATGTTGAAACAAGGTTGACTCAACCAGTTAGTGCCCAGCAGCCTATCTCCGAGGGGCCCCTGATCTCCCTAGGCCTTGGGAGCCCCTGCTGTGGCTTCTGTTCACAGTGGAGCTGGCCGGCTGCAGCGCCCAGAGGACAGTAAATCATACAATAGGGATGGAGACATTAAAGTTGGAAGGAGGAAGGCTAACAATGTCGGATGGGAGGGCTAACTATGTCGGATGGGAGTGGGAGTGGGAGTGAGAGGTTAGAGGGTGAGAGGTACTGTACTGTAGTAGGCTTATGCTGTTGGCTCCTCTCCCAACCCCATGCATACACAGTGCTGGAGCCTGAAAGATGTGTGTGTGTGTGCTTGCATGCGCACGTGCATGTGCACCAGGGCTTGAAAGTTGTGTACAATCTGTTGTAGCTGGTGCTAGCTGTTGCCATTTGTGTATAGTCCTCTGGTCACCGCTGTGTGTGTGGATTTCTCTGCCAGAAATAATAAAGGCCTTCAATATACCATACCCCCTCCCTCCTCTCTCAAGATGAATTCTGTGGAGTAATGATATTTAACATTCTGAAAAGGTTTAAATAAGTTTTCTTCCGAATGTCACTTTCCAGAGCATCCAACATCTTTAGTCCTTTTGTTGGGATCCCTGGGGGTCTGAAATGCACAACATATTATTTTTGTGGATGTTCAAGCTGGGTGAAAGGAGGCTACATATGTGATTTGAAAAGAATCTTGACTGATTATTCTGTAGAGACAAGAAGAGGTTCAGTACAGGGCTTTACTCTCCTGACTCCCGCTGCTCTTAGGCTGCTGACTGCAGCCTGGCCGGAAGCAAAACTAAACCGCTAGACCATATTTACATCTCCATCTCCATGAATCAAATATTGTCCCAGTAATGTTATCCCTCCTTACCCCGTTCCCATTTCCTGCTTCCCCTCCGCCTGTTCCCCTCTTCCCTTCCCTCAACACCAGACCAGCCTGATAATGGAACACGATATACATCGTATCTGCTCTGTGAGGTTGACCCAGTGGTACGATTTTACACTGAGGAGGCAACAATGCAGAACAGATTTTTCTTGCCAAGAGTGAGGCTTTTTATTTGCAAGTGAAGACAATAATAGCTGCCGAAATGTACAAGTATTTAAAAATATAATCAAATAGAGCTCTTCAAACAAAACCTAGGCTACAATAACAACTGAAACCACAGCCGCATGCCAACCTGTTCCCTGTCCTGTCCCACAAACAATGAGAGGACAGGCTTCTTACAGCAATACCCATGATGGAACTGACCAATGGGAAACCCTGATACATATCTGGTCAATTAACATTCAAAGTACATGACATACCATACATACATGTTCAGATAATAAACATATGTATTTATACCAGCTCACATATCAATACCTGTGCTAAACCCATGCTTTAGAGCATAAATACCATCTGGGATATAAATGTATGTCCCCCGGGATAAGCTACTACCACACTACACGTGCCATTCATTAACTGAGGAACTCAATTTAACCTTGCGTAATATCCGTAGATGCAGTCGCACCCCTAAAAACAAAAAACATTTGTCATAAGAAACTAGCTCCCTGGTATACAGAAAATACCCAAGCCCTGAAGAAACCTTCAGAATTTTTTTACGGAAATGGCGTTACACCAAACTGGAAGTCTTCCGAATAGCTTGGAAAAACAGTACCGTGCAGTATCGAAGAGCCCTCACTGCTGCTCAATAATCATATTATCCAACATAATTGAGGAAAATAAGAACAATCACAACATTTATTTTTTATACTGTCGCAAAGCTATCTAAAAAGCAGCATTCCCCAAGAGAGGATGGCTTTCACTTCAGCAGTGATAAATTCATGAACTTCTTTGACGAAAAGATCATGATCATTAGAAAGCAAATGAAGGACTCTTCTTTAAATCTGCGTATTTCTCCAAAGCTCAGTTGTCCTGAGTCTGCACAACACTGCCAGGACCTAGGATCAAGGGAGACACTCAAGTTTCTTATACTACATCTCTTGACAGAAAATAGTCATGGCCTCTAAACCTTCAAGCTGCATACTGGACCCTATTTCAACTAAACTACTGAAAGAGCTGCATCCTGTGCTTGGCCCTCCTATGTGTAACATAATAAAAGGCTCCCTATCCACCGGATGTGTACCAAACTCACTACAAGTGTCAGTAATAAAGCCTCTCTTGAAAAAGACCAACCTTGGCCTATATTTAATCTCCCATTCTTCTCAAACATCTTATAAAAAGCTGTTGCTCAGCAACTCACTACCTTCCTGAAGACAAACAATGTATATGAAATGCTTCAGTCTGTTTTTAGACCCCATCATAGTACTGAGACTGCATTTGTGAAGGTGGTAAATTGTCTTTTAACTTCTTCGGGAGCGGCAGCTGAGGTGTCAGTTTTGGAGAGTCTGGCGTGCCCAAAGTAAAAGGCCTGCCACTCAGGCCTTTTTTTTAGTACTACTGGATAGGAAACACTCTGGAGTTTCTAAGAGTGTTAAAATATTGTCTGTGAGTATAACAGAACTGATATAGCAGGCGAAAACCCGAGGAATTTCTGTCCTGGAAAAAGTGTTTTTGACACATTGCCTCATTTTGAACCCCTCCCTATTGAAAACAGCCAAATATGGGAGTAAGATTGCAGTACCTATTGCTTCCCCCTGGATGTCAACAGTCTCTAGACAGTGTTTGGTGATGTTAGGTTCCTCTGGATGGTAATAGAAGAAGAATTTCCGAACTAGTCACTGGATGTAAACAGAAGAGGAGGCGCGTTCACGGGCTCGAGCGCGCTGTGGTTTTTTCCTTTCCTATCGTCCAGTTTATAATCCGGTTGAAATATTATAGTAAATATACATACAAGTGTTCCTAAGGATACATTATCAATGATGTTTGATTGTTCTTGGACAAGTGTATAGGTATAGGTTGAACGTGTTCTCTTCATGGTTCAATGGGCGAGTGGACGCTGTATTTTATGAACATAACGCGCCAACCAAACAGAGATTTATGGATATAATAAATGACTTTTTCTAACAAAAGAACCATTGGATGTCTTCGTTGGACACTTGGGAAGCCCTCAGCAGAAGTTCTTCAAAAGGTAAGGGATTTTATATTAGCGATTTTATGCGTTTTATGAGACCCGCTTTGGTTATGGATTTATGCTAATGCATAAAATATGAGAGGGGCTATCCTCAAACAATCAAATGTTGTGCTTTCGCCGTAAACCCTTTTTGAAATCTGACAACACTGTGATATTGCCAAGAATCAGAGCTTTTGATGACTATGCAACACTTGTATATTGATGCATGTTTAATAATTCAACTTTTGGATTTTGAATTTGGCGCCTTACATTTCACCGGGTAGCGCCCCACTGCTCCCTAAGTAGTTAATGGCGTCAGACCGAGGCTCTGCATCTGTGCTCCTAGACCTTAGTGCTGCTTTTGATACCATCGATCACCACATTCTTTTGGAGAAATTGGAAACCAAAATTGGTCTGCACAGACAAGTTCTGGCCAAGTTTAGATCTTATCTGTAGATGGTTTGTCCTCTGACAAATCAACTGTACATTTTGGTGTTCCTCAAGGCTTCGTTTTAAGACCACTATTGTTTTCACTATATATTTTACCACTTGGTGATGTCATTCGGAAAGATAATGTTAACTTTCACTGCTATGCGGATGACACACAGCTATACATTTTGATGAAAAATGGTGAAGCCACACAATTGCCCTGCCTGGAAGTTTGTGTTTCAGACATAAGGAAGTGGATGGTGGCAAATGTTCTACTTTTAAACTCGGACAAAACAGAGTTGCTAGTTCTAGGTCCAAAGAAACAAAGAGATCTTCTGTTGAATCTGACAATTAATCTTGATGGTTGTACAGTCGTCTCAAATAAAACTGTGAAGGACCTCTGCGTTACTCTGGACCCTGATCTCTCTTTTGACAAACATATCAAGACTGTTTCAAGGACAGCTTTATTCCATCTATGTAACATTGCAAAAATCTGAAACTTTCTGTCCAGAAATGATGCAGAAAAATGCATCCATGCTTTTGTCACTTCTAGGTTAGACTACTGCAATGCTCTACTTTCCAGCTACCTGGATGAAGCACTATATCTTGACTAGAACCCAAACATGTGATCATATTACTCCAGTGCTAGCCTCTCTACACTGGCTTCCAGTTAAAGCTAGGGCTGATTTCAAGGTTTTACTGCTAACCTACAAAGCATTACATGGGCTTGCTCCTACCCATCTGTCCCTAGAATTTCTAAGCAAACAGCTGGAAGCAGGGCTTTCTCCTATAGAGCTCCATTTTTATGGAATGGTCTACCTATCCATGTGAGAGATGCGGACTCGGTCTCGACCTTTAAGTCTTTAATGAAGACTCATCTCTTCAGTAGGTCCTTTGATTGAGTCTTGTCTGGCCCAGGAGTGTGAAGGTGAACGGCAAGGCACTGGAGCAACGAACCGCCTTTGCTGTCTCTGCCTGGCCGGTTCCCTCTCTCCACTGCGATTCTCTGCCTCTAACCCTATTATGGGGGCTGAGTCACTGGCTTACTGGTGCTCTTCCATGCCGTCCCTAGGAGGGGTGAGTCACTTGAGTGGGTTGAGTCACTGACGTGATCTTCCTGTCCGGGCTGGCACCCCCTTGGGTTCGTGCTGTGGGGAGATCTTCGTGGCCTATACTCGGCCTTGTCTCAGGATGGTAAGTTGGTGGTTGAAGATATCCCTTTAGTGGTGTGGGGGCTGTGCTTTGGCAAAGTGGGTGGGGTTATATCCTGCCTGTTTGACCTGTCCAGGGGTATCGTCGGACGGGGCCACAGTGTCTCCCGACCCCTCCTATCTCAGCCTCCAGTACTTATTCTGCAATAGTTTATGTGTCGGGGGGCTAGGGTCAGTCTGTTATATCTGGAGAATTTCTCCTGCCTTATCCGGTGTCCTGTGTGAATTTAAGTATTCTCTCTCTCTCTCTCTCTCTTTCTCTCGGAGGACCTGAGCCCTAAGACCATGTCTCAGGACTACCTGGCCTGATGACTCCTTGCTGTCCCCAGTCCACCTGGTTGTGCTGCTGCTCCAATTTCAACTGTTCTGCCTGTGGCTATGGAACCTTGACCTGTTCACCGGACATTCTACCTTGTCCCAGACCTGCTGTTTTCAACAGCCCAGAGACAGCACGTGCGGTAGAGATACTCTGAATGATCGGCTATGAAAAGCCAACTGACATTTACTCCTGAGGTGCTGACCTGTTGCACCCTCTACAACCACTGTGATTATTATTATCTGACCTTGTGGGTCTTGCGACGGGTATGCAGAGATGACCAGTACAGAGGAGTATAGAGTGCAGTGATGTGTCCTATAATATCCTCTTTGGGCTAGGCGTCCCGCTAGCGGGACAACTTCCGGTGAAACTGGAGGGTGCACAATTCAAATACATAATAATAAAAATTATGGATATTAAACATTTATGTACAAGTGTCTTATATCGTTTGAAAGCTTAAATTCTTGTTAATCTAACGGCACTGTCCGATTTACAGTAAGCATTATGCCATGCGATTGTATATTTTTCCTCCGGCACAGGTTTCATAAAATCACAAATTTACTTTTTTGAAAATCTTCCTCTGATTTGTCATCCAAAGGGTCCCATTTGTAATATGTAGTGTTGTTTTGTTAGATAAAATCCGTCTTTATATCCCAAAAAGTATGTTTAGTTGGCGCCATCGATTTGAGTCATCCAGTCGTTCAACAGGCAGAGAAAGGAATCCAAAAATCTTCCCTTAAACTTTGTTAAAACAAGTCAAAATACATTTCTATTGACTCCTCAGATACCCTAAAATTTTATCAAACTATAATATTTAATACGGAAAGAAGTTCAATAGGAAAACGATATTAGCAGGTTTGTATCCTCTTCTTTGCGTGCGCATACACAAATAGCTGAGTATAAGACTGTATCATCTGCATATGAATGGATGAGAGAGCTTCCTACTGCCTGAGCTATGTTGTTGATGTAAATTGAGAAGAGCGTGGGGCCTAGGATCGAGCCTTGGGGTACACCCTTGGTGACAGTCAGTGGCTGAGACAGCAGATGTTCTGACTTTATATGCTGCACTCTTTGAGAGAGGTAGTTAGCAAACCAGGCCAAAGACCCCTCAGAGACACCAATACTCCTTAGCCGGCCCACAAGAATGGAATGGTCTACCGTATCAAAAGCTTTGGCCAAGTCAATAAAAATAGCAGCACAACATTGCTTAGAATCAAGGGCAATGATGACATAATTGAGGACCATTAAGGTTGCAGCGACATTTCCATAACCTAAGCGGAAACCAGATTGCATTCCAGAGAGAATACTATAGACATCAAGAAAACCAGTCAGTTGATTATTGACAAGTTTTTCCAACACTTTTGATAAACTGGGCAAAATAGGCCTTTGACAGTTAGGATCAGCTTGATCTCTCCCTTTAAATAAAGGACTAACCGACTAACTTCCAAGCAATGGGAACCTCCCCAGAGAGGAGAGACAGGTTAAAAAGGTCAGAGATAGGCTTGGCAATTTTAGGGGCAGCAACCTTAAAGAAGAAAGGGTCTAAACCATCTGACCCAGATAATTTTTTTGGGTCAAGTTTAAGGAGCTCCTTTAGCACCTCAGACTCTGTGACTGCCTGCAGGGAGAAACTTTGTAGCGGGGCAAGGGAAAAAGAGGGAGGAGCTTCGGGGCTAGTGGCATTATAAGGGGTGGGAGATGAGGAAATGTTGGACGGGCAAGGAGGCATGGCTGAGTCAAATAGGAATCCTGACTTAATGAAGTGGTGATTAAAGATCTCAGACATGTGCTTCTTGTCAGTAACAACCACATCATCAACTTTGAGGGACATGGGCAGCTGTGAGGAGGAGGGTTTCTTCTCCAGGTCTTTAACCATTTTCCAGAACTTCTTGGGGTTAGACCCACAGAGAGAGAACAGCCTTAAGGTCTTTGCCTTAACAAGAGCGAGTCAGCCTGAGTATGCGTGTGCCAAGCCTTTTGCCAAATGCAATTCTTGAGGTGGAGTAACTCTGCACGATCATGGTCGAACCAGGGGCTGAACCTGTTTTTAATTCTCATTTTCTTTTTGGGGCCATGTTTGTTAACAATATCACTGAAGATATAAAAAAAGAAGGTCCAAGCTGATTCTACACACTACTCAGGTTTCTGCTATTCAGATTAAGTGTCTAGACAAACTATACCCCCCCATCCTCCCCACCCATATCCTCATCCCCTATCCCCTTCCGGCCACCTTCCCTGTCCATTCCAGCGCTGCCTGGCTTCATGCAGAGGAAGTGGGCCTGATATGGGGAGTACATTACTGGACTCTCAGGTGGGGCCAGCTACACAGATTGTGTGGTGATTGCAGAGTGGCATTTGGTGGCGTTTCGACAACATGAAGATGTCATTGTAATGTGGGAGCCACTGCGTTCTTTTCACAGTATTCTGTTTAGTGTAGTTTACTTGAATAACAAACAATTGACACATTGAACAAACAATCGTCCGATGCGTTGCACTATAGTGTTTCTAGCTCACGCAAATTTTCAACACCTGTCCCTGTCTATCTGTTTATCCAGCCAACTCTTCTTATGATAGCTACATTTGTCCTCAGTGTAAAGAATAAATATGGTAATTTTCTGACACCTGTCGAAGCTGAATTGCAATGCATTAAATTGATACAATACAATACACTAAGACTTAACTAACTCCCATCATGCACTGATTTCCACACCATCCTGATGCACCATGAAGCCACCTGTTTCAGCAAACACAGCCATCCATTAAGCCTTAGCCACTGGTGCTGATTGCTTTGCCCCTGACCCCAGGTGCTTGTTGTTTCAGGGCATGTGCGTGTGTGTGTGCGTGTGTGTGTGTGCGCGAGCACCCCGGGTGCTTGTTGTTTCAGGGCATGGTTGCCAGTGGGGGACGTGGGGTGGAGGGGAATAATTACAATTCGATTGAGTGGGGTTGTGGTGAGGGGCACACACACACACACACGAACACACACTAACAAACACACATTCAGTCTGTTTGATGGGATGAGGCCAGGCCAGTCTCTTGACTCAGTGCCTGGGTAGAACCTGGAAGTGTTGTTACAGCTGGGCTAGGCAGATGTGGCGAGAAGTCAATTGACTTAACTGGGGTCAAAGCACCTCTTTCTCTCAACCACGCGCACACGCACACACACACACACACACACACACACACACACACACACACACACACACACACACACACACACACACACACACACACACACACACACACACACATACACAACATTCATTATCGCACTGTTTAATCACAGGAACTGCTTCAGATTTTTCTCAAGACAGACTAAATATTGTCTGCCTTGTTGCTTTAACCCACAGTTCTTGTTGGCAATCTGAATATGAAACGCCCTGAGATTGCCTAGCTGGTTTCCTTCCATAACACGTTAAACCATAATTTCAACGAAGCCATGAAGAATAGTCCTCTCTATAGTCTCACCTCTCTTGTTTCTTTAGTTAAGTTAATCTTTGTGGGAGCCAAGAGTAGCTCAGGAAGGCAAACAGAGCCCAGAGGAAGCCACTCTGTCAGAAACACTCTGGTTGGAGTAAGGGATGTTAGTGGCACCCACCAGCATCGTCACAACAGTGTCACTTTCCATGTGTGTGTGTGTGTGTGTGTGCGCTTGTATAGTGCATATTATGCATGTATCAGTCATGTGATTGACAACTTTCACACTACGATAACTCCTACTCTGCCTATGAGGTTGTTTACAAGGTTTCATCTCATTGATGTACTATTTCCCTCTTTGTACCCCATTCCCCATCATGCTATACATCTCTGTCTTTATCTGTGTGGGTCCAGCTGAGGTTGGGTTTCAGATTCTGACAGCTCACAGACTAGACAGGCTCATACTGAACAGACTCTGGTTCTCCATCTCTATCTGTCTGTCTGAAGTTGTGTGTGTGTGTTACTCTGGTGTCTGCCAGTGTGTCACAGAGTTTTCACCTCCGCGAGCCAGGCTCAACAGGGCCCACCTGTTTTTAATCCCTGGTCTGAATAGTCCCAGAAGAAGATTGATGAGCCTAGTTATATGTGTCCAGACGAATAGGAACAGGGACTGCAGTCAGCTATACCAGAGGCAGAGGCAGAGGCAGAGGCAGAGGCAGTGTGTGTGTGTCCATGTGGGGGTGGGGGTGCAAGTATATGTGTGCGCCAATCAAAGCCCTACTTTACAGGCGAACATTAAAATCAAATCAAATCAAATTGTGTTTGTCACATACTTGGTAAACAACAGGTGAAATACTTACGCGTCCTTCCCAACAATGGAGAGAGAAACATTAGAACAAATATAGAAAAACGTAATAACACAAGGAATAAATACATAACTTGGCTATATACATGGGGTACCAGTACCGAGTTGATGTGCAGGGGTATGGGACAATTGAGGTGGATACGTACATATAGGTCGGGAAAAAGTGACTAGGCAACAGGATAGATAATTAACAGTAGCAGCAGTGTATGTGATGAGTCAAAGGGTTAGTGCAAAAAGGGTGAATGCAAATAGTCCGGGTAGTTATTTGGTTAACTTTTTAGCAGTCTTATGGCTTGGGGGTAGAAGCTGTTCAGGGTCCTGTTGGTTCCAGACTTGGTGCACCGGTATCACTTGCTGTGTGGTAGCAGAGAAAGCCGTCTATGACCTGGGTGGATGTAGTCTTTGTCTATTTTTAGGGCCTTCCTCTGACACCGCCTGGTCTAGAGGTCCTGGATGGCACTGCCCATGGGTACGCATTGCCCTCTGTAGCGCCTTGCGGTCGGATGCCATGTGGTTGCCATACCAAGCGGTGATGCAGCCAGTCAAAACACTCTCAATGGTGCAGATGTAGAATTTTTTGAGGATCTGAGGGCCCATGCCAAATCTTTTCAGCCTCCTGAAAGAGAAGAGGCCTTTGTCATGCCTCCTGAGGGAAGCATGACTTCTCCCTCAGCCTCCTGAGGGAGAAGAGGCCTCCGTTTTCTGTAGTCTTCACAACTGTGTTTGTGTGTGAACCATGTTAATTCCTTAGTGAAATGGACATAGAAGAACTCTCGACCCGCTCCACTACAGCCCTGTTTGATGTGGATTGGGGCGTACACTCCATTTTATGTAGTCCATGATCAGCTGCTTTAAATTGCTGATGTTGAGGGAGAGGTTGTTGTAGTGGCACCACATTGCCAGGTCACTGACCTCCTTCCTGTAGGCTGTTTCATTGTCGGTGATAAGGCCTACCACCATAGTGTCATCAGCAAACTTAATGATGGTGTTGGAGTTGAGCGCTGCCACGCAGTCGTGGGTGAACAGGGAGTACAGGAGTGGACTAAGCACACACCTCTGAGGGGGCCCTTGTTGAAGGTCCCCTCAGGACGTCTAGGATCCAGTTGCAGAGGGAGGTGTTGGAGTAAAGGTGATCTAGAATTGTGTTGCCTCTAGTTGCACAGGTAACATGCTAGTAAAACTGAGGTAAAACGGATTTCAGTTGCCTTGCATTAAAATCCCCGGCAAAGAGAAGCGTCACCTCTGGGTGTGCATTATCTTGTTTGCTTATGGCCCTATTCACCTCGTTGAGTGCGGTCTTAGTGCCAGCATCAGTTTGTGGTGGTACTGTAAACATACAGCTACGAAAAATGTGCTGTACTGAAAACTCTCTTGGTAAATAGTATGGTCTGCAGCTTATCATGAGATATTCTAACTTAGGCGAGCAAAAACTTGAGACTTGCTTAGCATTAGAGATTGTGCACCAGCTGTTGTTAACAAAGAAACACAACCCTCCCCACTTCATCTTACCTGAGGCTGCCGACCGGTCTTGCATGGAAAAGGCAGAGAGATGTATATTATCCCTGTCCCTGTTCAGCCACAATTCTGTGAAACATAGAATATTACAGTTCTTCAGGTCCCATTGATAGGATAGTCTTGAATGGAGCTCGTCCAGTTTGTTCTCTAGTAAGTGTAAGTTCACTAGCAGAAGGGAGAGAAGAGGTGGTTTATTTCCATGCCAACGTAGTGTAGTTAGGATGCTGGCTCGTCTGCCTCTTTCGCGTCGTCGCTTCCTATTTTGAGTCCATAGGATTTTGGCCTGGTTCGGAGTAAGCAGAATGTCCAGAGCAAAGTTGTCATCCGAATTGAGGTTAGTGATCACCAGAAGTTGTTTTCGATCATAGGAAATTATGGAGGAGACATTATGTACAAAAAAAGTTACCTTCAGCATTAAAAAGTACACACAAAATAGCAGAATTTCTCCTATGGGCACAGACACAAACTCTTAGAAAAAAAGGTGCTATCTAGAACCTAAAAAGGTTCTTCGGCTGTCCCCATAGGAGAACCCTTTGAAGAACCATTTTTGGTCCTATGGGGGAGGCCGAAGAACCCTTTTTGGTTCCTATGGGGACAGCCAAAGAACCATTTTGGAACCCTTTTTTTCTAAGAGTGCAGGGTCAGCGAGATCTTACCGCACATGTATGGCAGACCATTGTCTGGTTTCAGAGACTGGCCCTGTTTTTGATCACCTACCCCATCAGTGACACAATACGTTTGACTGTGTGCAAGAGGGAAATGCTGGCACTGGTCACTGGGTAGTACTGGGCACTGAGGGGCCTCTGGTCTTATGAGTAGCCAGGTCACAGGGGCTGGCGGGGCATGGCCAGGGGCATGGTGGGTCGTGCGTGCATGTGTGTTTGTGTGTGACCGTGGGACTGCCCTGTTCCCGCCGCCTGGTGGTTTGTTCTCTGGAGCCTCCCGCTGCGCTGAGCAGGCATGCTGAGGCCAGATAACCCCCACACTGCTGGATGAATGGATGTGAAAAATAGAGGGGAAAAAAAGAGAATGAGAGTAGAACAACATGTAGCGGTAGGAGCAGGGTGGAGCCAGGGGTGTTTTTGAGGGTGACGCCTTGTTCAAAACATGTCGAATTAAGACCCTCTTTCACTGTTTGGACGAAATTTGTCAGGGACCAATTATTTGAAGAGGGAATAAGAAACTCAGTCAACGGCATTGATAACTACATTGATACATTGATTTTCACCATTTACAGATGGCAGGAAGGGTGTCATGTGTAAGTGTATCTACATACGTGTGTGTGTGTCAGCCTTTGTGTGTATGTCTCCTTCATATTGTACTGGCATTTACCTGTTTTTCCTCCAGTCTCACTCTCAGTTTTCCAGCATTTTTCTCTGCGTGTCTGCAGTTCCTCAGGTTGCTTTGGCAGCGGGTGAAAAGTGCCCAGGGGAAGCCCTGTAACGCTAAACCATCCCCTTCACCACCCCTGTGTGTGTGTGTGTGTGTGTCTGTGTCTGTGTGTGTGTGTGTGTGTGTGTGTGTGTGTGTTACCACCGCTGCAGGTCTGGAGCCAGAGCAGAGCAGCACAGCCCTACTCAGCTCAACCTGAAAACACAAGCTAACTCCCAGTCCCAAAGCTCCACTAGCCCCTCCAGACTAAATACAGTATACTGCTAAATTACACAGCCACCTTATTCAATTATGCCTTAATGTAAAGCCACTTTAGGCTGATTAGCTTGATTGTTAGTGGTGGTGATTTATGAAGTTTCATTTACAATATGACATTATTTCTGCTAGGTGTTCTTCTGGCTGCATATATGGACTTTGATTTACATTTAGTATAATGACGGACAGGTGTGCATAAGTGGGCAGTAAAGAATGGAAAAGGAAAAAGGGATGGCTGATGATGAGGATGGTGGGAAGGGATAGCCAATGAAAAGATACTGAGATATTAGATAGAGAGCAAGAGATAGAGAAGAGAGAGAACCAGAGAGAGAGAGAGAGAGAGAGAGAGAGAGACACAGGGGAAAGTGTTAGTGAGACTTGCTTCTGGCTCAGTCACTGGCTCAGTCACTCCTGGCTCAGATGACCCAAGAGGAGGTGGAGGAGTCAGTCTCTCAGGGGGATTGTGGCAACGCAGTAGTGAGGCCGCTGGCCAGACAACCACAGCTTCTTCCTCAAGATGTAGCCTACGCTAGGAAGGAGAATGACCACGCAATGTTTGTCTGGGACACAGCCCGCTTGTTCCTTATGACAATCTCTCTTTCTATCTCTCTCCCTCTCCATTGCCCTCACTCTCTCTCTTTCTCGGATTCTGCCATTATGTCGTGTCTCAAATATATTTGTTAAGCACCAATTCTATTATATTCTATAGTGATGCATAGTCAACTGACATCCAACATCTTCGCTAACTAGGGCGTGTGTGGCTACAGAGGGCACAGCAAGGAAACAATCTGGTCAAGTAGGCACTCTAGTGACACCCGGCCAGTCAGCTCCAGTCATGAATCACTCTCACCCATGGCCAGGCCAAGCACTGAGACTACACCTGGGTTTAAATACTATTTTAAATCTTTCAAATACCTTGAGCATTTGCTTTAGCCTGCCTGGAGTGCCAGATGGGTGGGGTTTGCACTTTTGCAGAATTTTGGTCCCATTGCGACAGGCAAGCTCAATCAAGCCCAGCTAAAGTATGTACAATTATTTCAAATAGTATTTGAACCCAGCACGAACTGAGTCATCAGGATGTTGGCCCTAAACAGCCTGTTGTTCCAAGGCCCTAAGGTCAGCTGGTAAGGGTTACTATAGTGGACCTTGGGAGATGGATTGGGACCTCTGACTAGATATTGTTTGCCGACATATTTCTGCATGAAAGTGTGTAGTTGAGGTGAATTGAAGTTCATGTAAACATTCCTTTAAGATGAATTGGGATCGGGTTCATGTGGTCATTTTGATTTCTGTTTATTCATGTCATTATAATTACACAAAATTGTTACTGAATAAATAACAACTTTCTATGCTATCCCCTGGACTGGTTATAAACAATATTACAAATATTACCCAACACATAGTTTCATAGTTTCTCTCAACATCCTAAATTAATGCAGTCAGAAAATCACTGTACCGCCAGCACTACTCTGTCTAGACAACCACAACACTATTTGGTTGGCAAATTGTCCCTGGTTTGTACTAACTATAAGATCATATCCAGTAATCCCTTCCTCCTCCCCCTTCTCCATCCCTCCCTCCCTCCCTCTTCCTTCTGCCCTCATGGTCCCTTTATCAATTGGCAAACAAGTGAATATTTGTGTCTGCCCTCACTCTCTGGAATTGCAGCCATTCCCCTCATGTCCCCTTTTTCCTGCCTGCTAATGTAATCGCGGGGAAACAGAGTCGGCTTCCCAACACCGTAGCCTCCAGATAAGAGCCATTTATCACGCACCGTCCGTCTGTCACTCTGTCCCTCTGTCCCTCCGTGCTGTTACCCACTGGGTCTTGTGGAGACCAAGACCCACACCCCAGGCAAAGACCCAGGCCCCATTGAATCAAGACTCCCTGATTTGGGTGCTGTGTGCACCGGCCTGGGTGTCTAGTTTGACTGGGTCATGATTTATTCCTGTTGATGCCTTAACCTTTTCACCTGGAGGGAACACACGGTATATTCTCTGGAAAAGGGATCGCATTGAGAAGTTGGCTCTCTGAAAAGGCCAATGTCATATAATAACTTTAATCTCTTAAGCGGAGCAGTAGATTACGAATTAAGGTGCAATTTGTCATGTTTGCAGAGGGAAAACACAATGAAGTTTGTCTGAAGATCGATATGTCTTCTCTGTTGGCAGATGGTGTGGCAAGGCGACAGGAGTCTCTCTATGTTGCTCTACACACACACACACACACACACACACACACACACACACACACACACACACACACACACACACCCCCTTCTCTTCCGGTGTCCTGCTCCGGTCCCACCTCTCCCTGAGGATGACACATGGAGGACTGTTGGGACTAGGTGGTGTCCTGACCCCTAACCTTTGATGCTAGATACATTATTAATAGCTGCAACAGTATCAGGAGGGTGTTACAGTATATCTGAGGTCCTAATGGGGCTTTCAGCATAGCATACAACTCATACAACTATATTCTCCTGCATTCATTATTCTGGGTTTTCTGCAACCTTACAAACATACTGTACGCCTACGGTCAAAAACCGGAGGATTAAGTCAGAGTCTACAGTGCGTCTGGTTAGTGTCACATTTGAATGAACCAAACAAGGGTCTGTGCAGGTAAATGCTGTGGTTTGGCCTAATCCGCTCACCTCGTCAGTGCTAAAACAGGCCAGCTTAAGTCTGACTACTGTCTGTGAGCCATGGATAGACTGGATGTATGGGCTAGAGCTACTTGTCTGGGTGACGCTGAAAAGACCTCTTGTATTTCGGAAGGTAGCTAGCTAGCTCTTTTTTTCCCGCAGTGCATGGAAATGTAACACTTTCTTTAAACATTGGGAGAGCTTGAGGAAAACATTACCTGTGGGCGGTACAGCAGGGACACTCGACAGAGTTAGCTACTTAGGTCAGCTCAGGCTTTCAATGCCCAGCCAGCTGCACAAGTAGAACCAGCACAGGAGGAGATGGCGGTTCTGCTTGAAATAGAACCTACAGATTGGTACTATAGTAGGTCTTACCATGTGCCAGTTTGTGATGTCTGCAAAGTAGTGCTGAGCGATTTGTGCTTTTTGAGGTTGGTTCGGTTTAGGTAAAATAAAAATAAAATTATCACGGTTTACAATACATTTTTTTATGGAAATTCCAAATCCCAAAATAGTGAACATTCAACTGCCAAAACATTGAAAATATTCCATTGTCTCAGTCAGGTCCACATTGGGTAGGCACCTGTAGAAAAATAGGAAATTACTATGAAATAATACAATATTTCAGTTGTACATTTAGTTATTGGATTACTTTATTATTTTTCATTGGATGACTTTACAAGTCGTCATCTCGTCTCTGCTCAGGCAGTAGCAGCCAGCCAACCAGACCATCTAATATTATCTCTGTGCTACTAATACTGTACTGTCTTTAGTCATCCTATTTAGCTAGGCTAGCCTGCCTAAGAATGCTGCAGAGCTGTCTGAAGAAATCATTTTAAATGTTATTCAAAGTAGATAATGCACACTTTCATTAACTGTCTCTATCACTTTCGTTGTTTTTTAGTGTACATTCCTCTCTCATGTGGTCTGTGTGTCTATAACCTAACAGAGCAGGTGTAAACGTGTATCCATCTCTGTCTGGAAATAACAGGTGCAATGGATTATGGTCATTGTAGTTAATTACCACATTTCTGCGCTGAACTAGGTTGAATATTTGCTTACTGAAAACTACAACTCACATCAGCCTAGCGTCCCACATACAATAGGGTCCGAAATTATTGACACCGTTGATAAAGATGAGCAATAATGATTGTGTAAAATAAATACTTCAAATACTGAGAAAGGTTGAATGCATGTTGCATTATTTTATACAATTGTCAGAGAAACAGATTTTGTTTAACAAAAACTCAAAGGTAGGGGTCAAAACGATTGACACCCCTATAGATTCTTATAAATAAAGTATTCAAAAGTTAACTATTTAGTCTCATATTCTACAAACTTGTTGGATGCATTTGCAGTTAATTTTGGTTGTGTTTCAGATTGTTTTGTGCCCAATATAAATTAATGGTAAATAATGTATTACTGTATGTCATTTTGTAGTCACTTTTATTATAAATAATAATAGAATATGTTTCTAAACACTTATGAATTCACGTGGATGCTACCATGATTACAGATCATCCTGAATTAATCATGTATAATGATGAGTGAGAAAGTTACAGAGTGTCAATGATCATACCCCCAAGACACACGTAATCATGGTAGCATCTTTAGGGCTGACCCCTACCCTTGAGGACAAAAGTATTGCTTGTTTAACAAAATCTCTCGTTTTACTGGGCTTTTAGTCTAAAGAGAGAGCTAAGATGTTCATATCCCCCCAAAGCTACAGTACACGCTGCAGAATGAATGCAGGTGAATATAGTTGTATGAGTTGTATGCTATGCTAAAAGCACCATTATGACCTCAGATATAACACCCTCTTAATACTGTTGCAGCTATTAATAATGTAACTATGCTGCAACAGGTTGCACTAGCGAACTATCCCCAGAATGGATTTCATCATATAACCTCTAAAGACCTGGATAAGAATCACATTCCCCGTTATTGGTCAAAGGTTAGGGAGGGGTCAGGACACCACCTAGTCCCGACAGTCCTCCCTGTGGGGCTGGAGCATGACACCGGAAGAGAAGGGGGTGTGTGTGTGTGTGTGTGTGTAGGTGGGGGATCTGATAGCTTTAGCAGTGTTTTTGGCACCCTGATCAAGGCAGTGGGCCATTCTTATTCAATGTTAATATGAACCACCCACCTCCCCTGTACCTTTGTCCATTATGACACATCCCTCCCAGGCCTGTACCTGCGTCCCAAATTGCACCCTATTCCCTATATAATGCACTACTTTTGACCAGAGCTTAGCTACTACTTACAAGTAGTCCTCATATACGGGAGGGGTTAGGGTTAGGATTTGGATTATGGCTAGGTTTAGGTAACAGACTGTTGTCCAAGGGGGTCATGGCTCAGGGATTGGACACCACTGCCCACTTTGAAATCTTTTAACAAAAATGGGAAACAATTAAAAGGATCCGCCCCTTTTTTTCTATTTTCGCCTTAAATGACATACCTAAATCTAACTGCCTGTAGCTCAGGACCTGAAGCAAGGATATGCATATTATTGATACCATTTGAATGGAAACACTTTGAAGTTTGTGGAAATGTTAAATTCATGTAAGAGAATATAACACATTAGATCTGGTAAAAGATAATACAAATAAAATAAAAAATTTGTACCATCATCTTTGAAATGCAAGAGATAGGCCACAATGTATTATTCCAGCCCAGGTGCAATTTAGATTTTGGCAACTAGATGGCAGCAATGTATGTGCAAAGCTTTAGAGTGATCCAATGATCCATTGAATTTTGGTTCAAAGACTGCCCAAATGTGCCTAATTGGTTTATTAATACATTTTCAAGTTCATGTGCACTCTCCTCAAACAATAGCATGGTATTATTTCACTGTAATAGCTACTGTAATTTATCTAAGTCAGAATTAATCTATGATAACTCAAGAAAGCAATTCATTTTGACATTTTTGCAGAGAATTTTACATGAACTAAGATGTTTGGTGCAATATTTCTCAAGTGAAAAAATGTGCATGAAAACGAGTCGTCTCGTGTTGAATGACAACAAACACTTACTTCATTGAAGAATCCCTACTGTTGACCAATCACGACGCAGTGGCGTAGACTTCGTCTACTGAACTACGGCTTGCCTCAGGAAAAAATGCTGTGTGCAGGAACACACAGAACATACTTTAATAATGACTGCTGAATAACAACTATCAATCACATAGATCATATATTTTCAGGTAGAGATACCTCGCTAAGCAACAGATAGTCTATATTACTTCACGATCGCACATTCTTCTCTCTTCTGTAGCGGGCCGTAAAAGAAACACTGTAAAAGTAGATGCGCCATGGATTATGGTCATAATTACCACGTTTTAAGAGTTAAACAATGTAAAATATTGGCCTGTTGGAAACTACAACTCTCTACTACATCGCACAGTTCAGGCTGAATCCGATTTATCTTTAGAGAAACTGTGAATTGTGTGCATTGAGCTCACAGAAGAAAAGAAAATGAATGAAATTGAATTCAAATAATTGAAATAATTCAATAATAGTTGTTTAAAAACCGTAAAATAACTGAAATTTCAGTGTGGTGAAGAATGCGCAACAGCGCCTTTTCTACCTCAGGAGGCTGAATAAATTTGTCTTGGCCCCTAAGGTATATAGGATGAGCCATGACTAGAATACAGTACATACATAAAAAGTGAGTAAAACAGTATGTAAACATTATTAAAGTGTCCAATGTTCAATGATCATGTACAGCAGTCTCTAAGGTGCAGGGTAGAGTCGGTTGGTAGCCGGCTAGTAACAGTGAGTTCAGGGCAGGGTACTGGGTTTGATGCATGTCTCTGCCTTCTAGATGGTAGCGGCATGAACAGGCCGTGCCTCAGGTTGGGCTGACCGCACCCTCACAAACTTTTACAGATGCACATTGAGAGCATCCTGTCGGGCTGTATCACTGCCTGGTACGGCAATTATCCCATCCGCAGCTGCAGGGCTCTCCAGAGGTTGGTGCGGTCAGCCCAACCTGAGGCACGGCCTGTTCATGCCGCTACCATCTAGAAGGCGGAGACATGCATCAAAGCTGGGACCGAGAGAAACAGCTTCTCCAGGCCATCAAACTGTTAAATAGTCACCACAAGCCGGCCTCCGCCCAGTACCCTGCCCTGAACTCACTGTTACTAGCCGGCTACCAACCGACTCTACCCTGCACCTTAGAGACTGCTGTACATGATCATTGAACATTGGACACTTTAATAATGTTTACATACTGTTTTACTCATTTTTTATGTATGTACTGTATTCTAGTCATTGCTCATCCTATATACCTACTGCTGTACACACCTTTTCTATTCATATACTGTCCATACACACCATTATATACTTACAGTATATATTTATATTCTGGACTCTGACATGGGTCGTTCTGATATTTCTTAACTTACATTTTCTGGATATGTGTGTATTGTTTTGGTATTGTTCGGTATTACTGCACTGTTGGAGCTAGAAACATAAGCATTTTGCTGCACCTGCAATAATATCTGCAAAATATGTGTACGCGACCAATCAAATTTGATTTGATTTGGGGTAGAGCGAATGAGAGGAGGCCAGGCCATGGAGCAGGAGCCAGGGAGGTGAGGCAGGCCTGATGACAGAAGCTTCCTGTGGGCCCAGAGTCCCGGACAGGGCCTGTTTTTCAAGGGAAGCGCAGGAGTCCTAATCTGTGGCCCCTGGAGGAGATGGGAGCCGGTGGCCCCGGTTGCCTCATTGTCCCCTTTATCACCTCCCTCTCCCTCTCCTGTCCTCCTGCGCTGGACTCATTTAGACAGCCAGATATTATCACCAGACGGACCGCTTGTGTGAGGATGAAGGCTGGCAGGCAGGCTGGGTGGGTGGGTGGGTTTTATGCACGTACAGAGACACACATGAGGATACTACACACATACTCACAGTCACACAGCAAGAGAGATAGACAGACACACACAAGCAGAAGCCTCCACAACAAAACAGGGGTCTGCCACAACTGCATCAGAGGCGCTCACTGGCTCAGTTTGCATATCAGTCCGTCTGAACTCCACTTCAGTCCGGTTGGACAGGTTGTTGACATCCGCCAGTCTGAGCAGATTCCAAAGCCCGCAGTATGAGTGTCCAATTTTCCATTGGCCTTCCTCCTGAAGCCCAGGAAGTTGTCCTCAGTGTCCGTGGCCAATGGAACCTTCCTCCTCCATAGGTCCAAAAGGAGTCTCTGGCTAAGACCCTAACTGTCGCATTGTCACTGTTGACCATGTTCAACAGGTGAGTCAGTCTGGTAGCAGTGCAAGTCCACTCAACATTCGGGACACCCACACCCTCCTCTCTTTGGCTCAGGAAGATAACATCACATGTTATGTGTGTGTTTACGCATAGCCACTTTCTCACCACTTGAACACACACACTCACAGAGGGGCATGCACATTCTGTTACATGTATTTGAAATAGTGTTTTGTAATTTGTATTACACTGGACTGAACTACACTCCAGTGAACACAAATGTAAATACAACAATTTCTATGATTTCACTGAGTTACAGTTCATATAAGGAAATCAGTCAATTGAAATAAATAAATTAGGCCCTAATCTATGGATTTCACATGACTGGGCAGGGGCGCAGCCATGGGTGGGCCTGGGAGGGAATTTGTTTTACTCCACAAAAGGCTTTATTACAGATATAAATACTCCTCAGTTTCATCAGCTGTCCGGGTGGCTGGTGTCAGACGATCCTGCAGGTGAAGAAGCCAGATGTGGAGGTCCTGGGCTGTTCTGCAGTTATGAGGTCAGTTGGACGTACTGCCACATTCTCTACCCCGTTTTTGGAGGAGGCTTATGGTAGAGAAATTAACATTCAGTTATCTGGCAAAACCTCTGGTGTACATTCCTGCCAATTGCACACGCCCTCAAAACTTGAGACATCTATTACATTGTGTTGTGTGACAAAACTACACATTTTAGAGTGGCCTTTTATTGTCCCCAGCACAAAGTGCACCTGTGTAATAATCATGATGTTCAATCAGCTTCTTGATGTGCTACACCTGTCAGGTGGATAGATTATCTTGGCAAAGAATAAATGCTCACCAACAGGGATGTAAATACATTTGAAAGAAATAATCTTTTTGTGCCTATGGAAACATTTCTGGGATATTTATTTAAGGTCATGAAACATGGGACCAATACTTCTCTACTATTTTTTATAGCGGTTAACCATTTTGTAGCCCCCTTTCACCCTGCATTGCTGTCAGTAGTCTGATGGCACTATGGTGTGATAAGAGTGTCTGCTAAATTAACTAAATATAAATGTTTATGTAAAAATTGACATTTCCAAAGCATGGGGTCATTGTCTATTTGGAAGACCCATTTGCGATCAAGCTTTAACTTGCTGACTGATGTCTTGAGATGTTGCTTCAATATATCCACATAATTCTTTTCCCTCATGATGCCATCTATTTTGTGAAGTGCACCAGTCCCTCCTGCAGCAAAGCACTCCCACAACATGATGCTGCCACCCCTGCCCTTCATGGTTGGGATGGTATTCTTTGGCTTGCAAGCCGCCCCCTTTTTCCTCCAAACATAACGATGGTTATTATGGCCAAACAGTTCTATTTTTGTTTCACCAGACCAGAAGACATTTTTCCAAAAGGTTCGATCTTTGTGCAGTTGAAAACCGTAGTCTGGCTTTTTATGGCAGTTTTGCAGCAGTGGCTTCTTCCTTGCTGAGCGGCCTTTCAGGTTATGTCGATATAAGACTCGTTTTATTGTGGATATAGATACTTTTGTACCTGCTTCCTCCAGCATCCTCACAAGGTCCTTTGCTGTTGTTCTGGGATTGATTTGCAAAATTTCGCACCAAAGTATGTTCACCTCTAGGAGACAGAACGCGTCTCCTTCCTGAACGGTATGACGGCTGAGTGGTCCCATGGTGTTTATACTTGCGTACTATTGCTTGCACAGATTAATGTGGTATCTTCAGGCGTTTGGAAATTGCTCCCAAGGATGAACCAGACTGATTTCTTTTGATTTTCCCATGATGTCAAGCGAAGAGGCATTGAGTTTGAAAGTAGGCCTTGAAATACATCCACAGGTACACCTCCAATTTACTCAAATTATGTCAATTAGCCTATCAGAAGTTTCTAAAGCCATGACATAATTTTCAGGAATTTTCCAAGCTGTTTAAAGGCACAGTCAACTTAGTGTATGTAAACTTCTGACCCACTGGAATTGTGATACAGTGAATTATAAGTGAAATAATCTGTCTGTAAACAATTGTTGGAAAAGTTACTTGTGTCATGCACAAAGTAGATGTCCTAACCAACTTGCCAAAACTATAGTTTGTTAACAAGAAATTTGTGGAGTGGTTGAAAAACGATTTTTATTGACTCCAACCTAAGTGTATGTAAACTTCCGACTTCAACTGTACATTTTAGCAGACACTCTGAGTAACTTAGAATCAGTGCATTCAACTAAGCTACTGTAGTTAACATATGACAGTAAGTAAAACATTTCTGTAAACGTCACTTAGAATGTTGTTGCTGTTCGTGCCGGCTAGTTGCACATGGATTTCAAAATTCTAAGTATGTGTATTTTAATGAAAGACAATTCAAATTGCAAGTATTTTGTAGTTACTTTTGATGCATTGATCTTTATGGTATTTTGGAATTGTATTTTGACCTTTTTGCCCAACCTGTAGAGCCAGCTGAGGCGCGGGAACCACTCGAGCCAGCTGAGGCAACGGAAGCCTGATGAGCCAACCCAGGCTTGTGAACCTATCGAGCCAGCTGAGGCGGCGTGGAAGCCTGACGAGCCAGCTGAGGTATCCCCGGTTGCGTTGGCAGCCGCCCTTGGATCTGACGTCACCAGTAAAAAAGCAAAGAAAACCCCTGTTGCTTCCCTTTGGCGAAGCGTTATTATGTAACGGGTACGCTAGGAGTTGGGAAGCGAGTATAGGAAGTGCATTTAAATGGAACAAAACAAGAACCACGAGTAGCGTACAGACATATAACACAGGACCAGAATCAATAACGCCTGGTGAAAGAACCAAAGGGAGTGACAGATATAGGTCAGGTAATCATGAAGGTGATGGAGTCCAGGTTAGTCTCATCAGGTGCAGGTGCGCGTAACGATGGTGGCAGGTGTAGGTAATAATGAGAGAGGGGGAGCGGGAGTAGACATAACAAGAATAATGGTGACATCAAAACAAAAAAGACATCAAAACTATGAAATAACACATATGGATTCATGTAGTAATCAAGCAAGTGTTAAACAAATCAAAATATATACTTCAAAGTAGCCACAGTTTGCCTGGATGACAGCTTTGCACTCTCTTGGCATTCTCTCAACCAGATTCACCTGTAATGCTTTTCCAACAGCCTTGAAGGGCTACCCACATATGCTGAGCACTTGTTGGCTGATTTTCCTTCACCCTGCGTTCCAACTCATCCCAAACCATCTCAATTGGGTTGAGGTTGGGTGGTTGTGGAGGCCAGGTCATGTGATGCAACACTCCATCACAGCGGTTGGAACCAAAAATCTCGAATTCCACTGGTCTACTGTCCATCTACTGTCCATTGCAAGTTTCTTCTTCTTATTGGTGTCCATTAGTAGTGGTTTCTTTGCAGCAATTCGACCATGAAGGGCTGATTCACACAGTCTCCACTGAGCAGTTGATGTTGAGATGTGTCCTTTACTTAAACTCTATGAAGCAATTATTTTGGCTGCAATTTCTGAGGCTGGTAACTCTAATGAACGTATCCTCTGCAGCAGAGGTAACTCTGTGTCTTCCATTCCTGTTTCGATCCTCATGACAGCCAGTTTCATTATAGTGCTTGATCGTTTTTGCGACTGCACTTGAAGAAACTTTCAAAGTTCTTTATATTTTCCAGATTGACTGACCTTCATGTCTTAAAGTAATGATGGACTGTCATTTCGCTTTGCTTATTTGAGCTGTTCTTACCATAATACGGACTTTTACCAAATTGGACAATTTTAGTTTTTTTTACCTAAACATGCAAACACCATCAGGTAGTCAGATTTGATGAAATATAACAGAACCGATTACCTGGAATGACATTCACTCTCATGGGATGAGTTGCCAAAAATATCTAACTGAAAGCCACCTCCCCAATAAGCCACTAATATGACTGCATTGAGGCATATAACACTGTGCTTCATGACATTCTAGGCGATTCTGTGCTTCCAACTTTGTGGCAACAGTTTGGGGGAGGCCCTTTCCTGTTTCAGCATGACAATGTGCACAAGGCGAGGTGGTTGGTTTGACGAGATTGTTGTGGAAGAACATCACTGACCTGCACAGAGCCTTGACCTCAACCTCATCCAACACCTTTGGGATGAATTGCAACGCCGACTGCGAGCCTAATCGCCCAAAATCAGTGCCCAACCTCACTAATGCTCTTGCGGCTGAATGGAAGCAAGACCCCACCGTAATGTTCCAACATCTAGTGGAAAGCCTTCCCAGAAAAGTTGAGGCTGTTATTTACAGCAAAGGGGGACCAACTCCATATGAATGCCCATGATTTCGGAATGAGATGTACGACAAGCAGGTATCCACATACTTTTGGTCATGTAGTGTATATTTTGGGTCTACCCAAATTGCTGCTGGCAAGGTTAGCAGTGCGGTTAAAGTTAGGGCTAAGTTTAGGTTAAAAAGACAAATTGTAGATATAGGTGGCCTGTATGACTTTGTGGCTGTGGTAGCTAGAGACAACCTAAAATTAGCTTGACTCGAGTTACTGCCCTGATGACACAGACGGCTTCATCAACAACAGTAATGTGTGTTATGTGAAAAGTTTAATTAAAGAATACCCTGTTTGATAAACTAGTACTCAGCTAAGCAGATACAAGTAGTAGATTCATCTTGGTTGTGAAGTGCATTATCAAAAAGCTAATAGAACAGTGACTGTGTATGTGTTCAAAGATGCATCTATTGAGCCAGCACTTGGAGAATTGCAAGATGTGATGAAGTCCAGACTGACTGACGAGCTTGATACTGATATCTATAAATGGAGAGAGACCTGCCACTATACATGAACATTTTACTAGACACAACTTTTGCTTGTATTGTCTTTTTTTAATGATTGAATTGAATGGTATCAGTCAATATGGGGAGGGAGAAACCCTGTGTATTCTGCACCAGGATCAGGGAACTCCTGTTGCATTTGGGACATCACACAGGAAGGTATGACCACTCTGACATGTTTGCCAAGGTAGCCCCATTACCACCAGACCAAATGCTGATAGGCACAGTATTTCTCTATTGTATTAGTAAATTATATAAGGACCTGTTACTACATTTGAAATTTATCAAAACACTTAGTTTAGAATATCTACATAAATTCAGCAGTTGGATTCTTCTAATATTATTCTGTAGGCTACTAACCTAATCAAAGCTTCCTCCGGCATCTCTCCATACATCTGCCTGTAGTTATTGAACTCAACCAGCAGGAGTTTTTTGTTGTTGTGATTGAGTGTGGGGAAACAGCTAAGGACGGGCAAGGTTCTGACAAATGGGTGTGTCTTGGTGGTGGCAAGGACACACCCAAGAAACACCCACATCAAACCACACCCACATGCCAACTCACACTTGGCTTCTGTCATGGCCGCCTGCATTTCTTGAGGATCAAGCCAAAAAACAGGGCCAAATCAGCGGGTGCAGTTCCCTTTTATCTGTGCAGTCTCATTATGAGTATTACATTGTTTACCAACGTCAGTATATAATAGTGTGTTCCCTACACCCTGTCACTCTTCCTGCTCCCGGTGTGCTATTTCAGACCTTTCGTGGAACCCCTTTTGTTCCTCTGATTAGGTGTCCATGGAGGGGAGGAGAGGGGGATTTCCGATGGCCAGGACCCTTCCTCTGGGTTCTTACAGACCTCTCAGATGTCTGGAGGTCTAGAGGGATGGAGTGATGGAGGGACAGAGGGATGGACGCAGGCTGTACATTCCTCCTCCCCCTCTTCCTCCTCCTTTCCCTGCCTGCTACTGTTGTTGAATGCTGTTAGAGCTATTATTATTCTAATTATTATTATACATCATCATGGTGTCTATTATCATCATGATGATTCATGTTAATGGGATGACCATGTGCTGCAGGTGCTGTAACCTCCAGTGACCTGGCTAGAAGGAAGCATTTTAAGTGCTTCCTGAAGAAATTATTGGTGGTTTTTAATGACACGAGGAGGTGACTTTTATTTCCTTCTGGGTGAAAATATTTGCCTTTGGTATGTATAGAGGAATGCTGTTGTATCTTGGCTTATATTGTATCTAGGCAACTAACTATACGATCCGATCCCTGTCCTTAACCGTCTCAGTGCAGGTACAGTTAAATCAGCTCTACTTACAGTTCACAGCCTTTCCTTTCCTGTATCCACCTTGGACCAAAATAAGAAGAGCATTGCAGACCCCTATAGCATCTCGTATCAGTGACCCCACAACCCCTCCTCCCCTTTACACATTCCTGCCAGTCATGTCATGGTGGATGGTTTCTCACTCTCCTCTACAGCTCTGCATCAGTCAGAGTACAGAGGGGACCTCAACCCTTTTCCAGAGGCCACTAATCCCACATTCTTAACTAGATTACAGTGTCAGAGGGATCTGAGAGCCTCTCTCACCTGTCATCTATCAGGACAGCTAGACACAACTAGACTCACAACTCCCATCAAACACCACAGCACTACAGCACTCTGCCAAGAATCCTGTTCTAGTCTTTGTCCCTTTGGACAGTGCTGTGTGTGTGTGTGTGTGTGTGTGTGTGTGTGTGTGTGTGTGTGTGTGTGTACAGTATGTGTATGTGTGTGTGTGTGTATATGTGTATATGTGTATATGTGTATATGTGTATGTGTACAGTATGTGTGTGTGTGTGTGTCTGTCTCTGTGTGTGCACAATCGGAAACAATAATATTGTTTTCATACTGTGAATGATGGTGTGAGCATACACATACCATCCTAATTAATTTTCAGCCTGTCATATTTTCTTTTTTTCTCTGGAGATCGGGGTCCTACTCTTGACCTCTGTCTGAGTCTAGGCCCAGGGCATGTCTCTCTCCCCTTAGTTAATGGCTGTATTTCCCCAGGAGAGAAAAGGAGAGATGAGTGGAGAGGCCATGGTGTTGATGTGAGTCTCATGTTGTGTGTGTGTAAGGGATTGAAAGAGTAGCAGGGCGCTGGGCCCTGCCCCCTGCTTTCCTCCATTCACTACTGTATCCTGCCTGTGTTGTGGGGCCTAAATGGCCTTTAATGAGCCACCAGTGGACCCTGCTCTTCCTGCCCCCTCACAAACACACACACACTCACTGTTATCTCCTCCGAACAGCGCTTCCTATTACCCCACACCTATCCTACCACCAGCTCCTGCTCTGGCGGTTGCCAACCCAGGCCTCACGTCCCTGATCTGAGTTTGTGACCCACAAACACCACAATCACACGTTTCTCACCCCATCGCGATCCCCCATCTCTCCGTCTGCCTCTTTATCTCTCTATCTCTCGTTCTGTTTGTCCATCTCTATACCCTTTCTCACCCGGTCCATTCTGTCTCTTTTGATAGCTAGCATCTTTTTGTGTATGGCGCGGCGATAGACCGGAAACAACCCCCATAAAAGCAAAGAGAGGCTGAGAGGTGGACAGCATGGCCCGTTGTATTGTCTAGGACATGAGGGTCACAATGCTGTTTCAGTGTGTGTGTGGGGGGGTGTGTGTCAAAACACAGGGACAGACGGGCTAGGAGCTGAGCCCGCTAGGGTCAAACAGAAGCTCCACTTGCCTGTGACCCAGGATGAGCCCCAGGGGAATGGCCATTATCTGTACTCCTGACTGGGATTGATGGGAAAATCAGAAGGGTCAATGCAGGTCAGCTATTAGATCCCATACCTCGAGTCCCATGGTCTGAGTCACTGGCAGATGAAATGATGGCACAGTCTTTTTCCAGGAACACTCTACTGTATATTCCTCACTCCCAGACAAGCTTTTTTTTTTATGAAATCTGTAGGAGGTGTTGCTGTTTCTGGAAATGTCACGCCCTGACCTGTTGGAGCCTTTTAATGTCTCATTTTGGTTTGGTCAGGGTGTGATTTGGGGGTGGGCATTCTATGTTATAGTTTTTGTATTTCTTTGTTTTGGCTGAGTGTGGCTCTCAATCAGGGACAGCTGTCTATCGTTGTCTCTGATTGGGAACCACACTTAAGCAGCTAATTTTTCCTCCTTTCTTTGTGGGAGGTTGACTCTGTTGTTTGTGTGTATGCTGTTGGTGCTACACCTATTTTGATCTTCGTTTGTTGTTTTTGTTTTGAGTGAGTTTGATAATAAATATGTTTAACTCAACCCGGTACGCTGCGCCTTGGCCCATCCATAAAGATCGTGACAGGAAAGCTGTGTGTAAATGTATTAAACACATCCCTTAATGTGCCTTTACTTCTGAGTGACCTGGTGAACTGCATTCTAATTTTCCTTTATTTAAATAGGCAGTTAAGTCAGTTAAGAACACATTTTTATTTACAATTGGCCAATTGTGTGCCACCCTATGAGACTACCAATCACAGCCAGTTGTGATACTGCCTGGATGCAAACCAGGTTGTCTGTAATGATGCCTCTAGCACTGAGATGCAGTGCCGTAGACCACTGCGCCACTCGGGAGCCCCTACTAAAGAGTGACTGTTTGGTTGCCAGTTTGATAAGTTCCTCCACCCTTTCACATTTTCATGTTTAATTTCACCACTCACCCCAGATGAACCCTTGAACAAAATAATAACACAATAATGAAAGTATGCTGAATCTAATGAAACACCTAACATTTCCCTACCTCCCCCATCTCTCCATTACCATGGCCGCAGTAGCACCAAGCTCTACTCACTAGGACCTCAGTCACATACTGTACAGTAACTTGTGACAGCACAATAAATGTGTGACAGTCTACTGCGTTGAGGGAGCGCATTAAGTTCCTCAAAAAACTCTTTCCAGTATTAATTATAAACTGTGAGGACTTACGCTGCTAACCCAGCTCTAAACTACTACAAATGTTTATGCTAACTAAACATCTCTGAAATGTCAAGGAAACTTCAAAGTTTCTCCATCAGTCTAGCAGAAAGGGGGGAGTCTAAAAGGGAATATCCTCAGATTTTTTGGGGGGTCTGTTGTCAGTTGCTTGTAATGGCCTTCAGTCCTTGCCAAAGATAAATATAAATACACCAGCGTAGCTATGTTGTTAGCCATCGCAGGCTAGCTAACTGTGGGCTCATTTCCCCCCTAGCCTACTGCTTGCACGTGCTGCTTTCCAGGTGTTGTCATGACAATTAATCCTGTTTTCTCAACATTTGGCTGCTTGCAGCTGACAGAAGTTCTCAGAGGAGTTTTCAGGGTTTAGGAAAATCAAATGAAAGGCAATCAGGCTGTTTTGACAAGCTGAACTCCGCTGAGCTGTGATGGTCGTTTGGCGCTGATTGCCCTGTCCCTGGTTTGCAGGAGCCCTGAGCTGCTCTGATGTGGTGAATGTATGGGACAGGTTGGGGGTGGGGGGGGGGTATGCTAAGGTCTATGCAGGTCATTTAGACGTGTGTGTGTGTGTGTGTGTGTGTGTGCACGTGTGTGTAGTGTTTTTGGTGGTTGCTGGGATAATTGCACTCTCAACCCAATCCCATCTCATACTGGGTCATTTTGGCCCCTGATGCAGAGGGAGTATGAGAAGAGTGTCTGTGGGACAGATGCACCAATGGGCACTAAGGTCCAATATGGTATCATGACAATGGCACAATGGTGGTGATGTCATAGAAATATTAGCCTGTGATACAGTGATAACATGCGGTAGATATTCATGGGTTGCTGCGGCGTCACTCGGTTGCGTCACTCCATTGTTGTGAACGTTAAAGACGTCTCAACCAGTGACACCTGAAAGTCTAGTGGTGCCCAGTCATTCTTAAAGGGGGCAAATATTTTTTTTGATCTACACTATATTGGCTTAGAAATATAAACACAAAATTAGTAGGAAACAACATTATGATGTCATCAGATTGACTTTAGACAGATGTTAGCTGGCAAAGTTTGTCAAAAATGCAAAGCTAAAATCCAAATAAAATTTAAATAATTGGTCACTTAGACAAATTTGCAGATGCTATCACAGGTGCAACAAAATGCTTGTGTTTCTAGCTCCAACAGTGCAGTAATAATTCCTAGAAAACAACTCATATAAAGAAAGAAATCAAGAAATATCTGAATGAGCAATGTCAGAGTCGGAATATATATAAAGTACCAGTCAAAAGTGTGGACATACCCACTCATTCAAAGAATAGAATTGTAGAGTAATAGTGAAGACATCAAAACTATGAAATAACACACATATAATCATGTAGTAACCAAAAAAGTGTTAAACAAATAAAAATCTATTTGAGATTTGAGATTCTTCAAAGTAGGCACCCTTTGCCTTGATGATAGTTTGGGATGAGGTCATCTGATGCAGCACTCCATCACTCTCCTTCTTGGTCAAATATCCCTTACACAGACTGGAGGTGTGTTTTGGGTCAAGTGATAGTCCCACTAAGCACAAACCGGATGGGATGGCGTATCGCTGCAGAATGCTGTGGTAGCCATGCTGGTTAAGTGTGCCTTGAATTCTAAATAAATCACTGACAGTGTCACCAGCAAAGCACCCCCACACAATCACACCTCCTTCTCCATGCTTTGCGGTGGGAACCACACATGCAGAGATCATCCGTTCACCTACTCTGTGTCTCACAAAGACACGGCGGTTGGAACCAAAAATGTCAAATTTCAACTCAGAGCGAAGGACAGATTTCCACCGGTCTAATGTCCATTGCTCGTGTTTCTTGGCCCAAGCAAGTCTTTTCTTACTGTTGGTTTCCTTTAGTAGTGGTTTCTTTGCAGCAATTTGACAATGAAGACCTGATTCACACAGTCTCCTCAGAACAGTTGATGTTGACATGTGTCTGTTTCTTGAACTCTGTGAAGCATTTATTTGGGCTTCAATCTGAGGTACAGTTAACTCTAATAAACTTAAACGTATTTAACTAAATATTATGTAGCGCGCGGTTTGACCTACAAACTATTATGACCTTCTATGGAAAGGGGAGACTCTCACAAACACAATGGTGGTTTAGGTCTACGACTGTCACAAGTGTCAGGGGACTCGTCTGAAGTCGGTGTTGTAGATCTGCCAACTTCTGTTTGTAGCGTCTGAACCATTTGGAAATCTCGCCCTGATTTTGTCTACTTTATTGTCCATGGACTGAACGTTAGAGTAATACAATCAGAAGTGGTGGATGGTATGCACGCAGTGTGAATCTAGGGCCTCACTTATTCTACCCCTTCTCCGGCGTCTGCATTTTGGTGCAGCCCTCGGGATGAATAGAGTTGCCTCTGGAAGTCCAAACAAAGGATCCAGATCAGGGAAGTTGAATTTCTGCTCGAATGTCTGGTGCGTGAATGCCGATCTAATGTCTAAAAGTTATTTTCAGCTGTAGGTAATACTACAAGAAAAGTTTTGAGCAAATGATGTAAGAAATAACACCAAAATAAACTGGGTGACCGTGTCTGTCGGCGCCATCTTGTTACACCATTCAGTGCTCTTCCCTCAAACGTAGCTAGCTAGCCTGTCATTCTCTGCAAACATCAAAGCAGTGACTCGCTCCTGCAGGTTCATGCTCTACAACATCCTTAGAGTACAAACCTACCTCACGCAGGAAGCAGCACATGTCCTAATCCAGGCACTTGTCATATCCTGTCTGGACTACTGCAACTCGCTGTTAGCTGGGCTGCCTGCTTGTGCCATCAAACCCCTGCAATTTATCCAGAACGCTTCTGCCCATCTGGTGTTCAACCTTCCCAAGTTCTCCCATGTCAACCCGCTCCTCCGCACACTCCACTGGCTTCCAGTCGAAGCTCGCATCCACTACAAGACCATGATGGTACTTGCCTACGGAGCAGCAAGAGGAACTGCCCCTTCCTACCTTCAGGCTATGCTCAAACCCTACACCCTAACCCGAGCACTCCATTCTGCCACCTATGGTTTCTTGGCCCTCCCACCAAAAGGCTATTGTCAAAAAAGATGACTGCACTAACTGTAAGTCACTCTGGATAAGAATGTCTGCTATGTGACTAAAATGAAAATGTAATTATTTGTCTCCTTTAGAAATATAATCATATCTCCAAGCCACTTTAACTACTTAGGGAGCAGTGGGGTGCTAGATTCAAAATCCAAAAGTTGAATTATTAAACATTCATCAATATACAAGTGTTGCATAGTCATCAAAAGCTCTGATTCTTGGCAATATCACAGCGTTGTCAGATTTCAAAAAGGCTTTACGGCGAAAGCACAACTTTTGATTGTTTGAGGATAGCCCCTCTCATATTTTATGCATTAGCATGAATCCATAACCAAAGCGGGTCTCATAAAACGCATAAAATCGCTAATATAAAATCCCTTACCTTTCGAAGAACTTCTGCTGAGGGCTTCCCAAGTGTCCAACGAAGACATCCAATGGTTCTTTTGTTAGAAAAAGTCATTTATTATATCCATAAATCTCCGTTTGGTTGGCGCATTATGTTCATAAAATACAGCGTCCACTCGCCCATTGAACCGTGAAGAGAACACGTTCAACCTATACCTATACACTTGTCCAAGAACAATCAAACATCATTGATAATGTATCCTTAGGAACACTTGTATGTATATTTACTATAATATTTCAACCGGATTATAAACTGGACGATAGGAAAGGAAAAAACCACAGCACGCACGAGCCCGTGAACGCGCCTCCTCTTCTGTTTACATCCTGTGACTAGTTCGAAATTCTTCTTCTATTACCATCCAGAGCAACCTAACATCACCAAACACTGTCTAGAGAATGTTGACATCCAGTGGAAGCAATAGGTACTGCAATCTTACTCCCATATATGGCTGTTTTCAATAGGGAGGGGGACTTTTTCCAGGACAGAATTTAGGGGACTTTTTCCAGGACAGAAATTCCTCTGGTTTTTGCCTGCTATATCAGTTCTGTTATACTCACATACAATATTTTAACACTCTTAGAAACTTCAGAGTGTTTCCTATCCAGTAGTACTAATTATGTGCATATCCTAGTTTATGGGCCTGAGTGGCAGGCTTTTTACTTTGGGCACGCCAGACTCTCCAAAACCGACACCTCAGCTGCCGCTCCCTAAGAAGTTAATGTAGTTTTGACAAAATCTTCATGCAGCAGTTGAGAATGCATTGAGTAGAACATTCAGTCGGGCATCAGTCTTCAAGAAAACGTTCAGAACAATGGCTTGACACAGCATGCAACCCATGAATAAGATGATGTCAATGGGGAATGGGATAAACTGTAGACATTCATACCAAGGGAAGATAAATAAGATCTTACTCACAACACAATTAGCAGTCCAATCTTTTAAACGTGTGATCAGTTTGTGTCTTGTCATTGTCTCATTTCCTGTGGTCTGGGGTATGACAAGCGCAAGCTTCCCATTAGCCACCACTACATTGGCAAGGACCCGATGTTCAAAAGGTTGGGCAGGGTTTTTCATTCCAAGGCTGTTTGTCAGAGTATAACAGCAGAACAGAGCACTGTAAGCAAATCAATGCAACATGTTTCTGCCTCACTAACTTGTCTGTTTCCAATAGACACTCTGGCTTGTAGCTCGTATTCAGTGACCTGGGAGATGTTTTCATGTCTTCAGTAACTAACTACACCCAGCTACTGCTTTGAATACAAGACTCCACTGGCAAGCAAGGTCTTGAGTGACACTGTACTACAATATATGTATTTATGGACAGTACAATCATGATAAAGGCCTACCTGCCTGCCTCTCTGCCTGTCTGCCTGACTGCCTCTCTGCCTGACTGCCTGCTGGTAGTCCCCTCCAGGGGAATGCTTCAGTCTGGTTCTGATTAGCAGCTGGATGCTAGTGACAGAGCTCAGTCTGTTGCCTGCCTGGGAGACGTGTGTGTGTGTGTGTGTGTGTGTGTGTGTGTGTGTGTGTGTGTGTGTGTGTGTGTGTGTGTGTGTGTGTGTGTGTGTGTGTGTGTGTGTGTGTGTGTGTGTGTGTGTGTGTGTGTGTGTGTGTGTGTGTGTGTGTGTGTGTGTAAGACATAAGACACATAATGCCAGATATAAGTATAAGACACATAATGCCAGGACTGGACCATATATATTTACTAGGTACACCAATAATAATAGGCAGCAACAACAAACAAAAACAACAGTACAGTACAGACATTTTTTCATGCCAATGTGAAGTGGGACCATAACGATAACAGTGATAACAGTGATTGCTTTGTATTATATGATACCAAATGTTGAAGCGTGATTTAATAATTTGATCAAAATGTACATCAAATGACTTACAGTATAATCCACCTGCAAGGCGAGCAGGCAGAACGATTAAACATGTTAAACACTGCAAATGACCATAGAGGGTGTGGAAGTCATTTAAGAAAAACAAACTATAACTTGTCTGTAAAATACTTTCCTGGATGCTTTGATTCGCTTCGTTAATTTGGAAGGAAATCCATTGGCTAATTGATTGGCCCATATTTTGTAGCAAAGCTGCTGATTGGTTTATTCGTTGGCTGATTGCTATTTATGTTAGAACTTGATAAGCTTCCTGCCTGGGGCGATCCAGTCAGGGAATCAAAACTCTCAGAGAAGAATCAGAACTAAAGTCTATCAACAGCAATTCACTGAGTCATTTGTATAGAATCAAACCATCTCATTGTAAATAGCAGCGATTCAGTGAGTCATTTACTGTTTTCTCTTTTCTGTTTGCATCTCTCTCTCTCTTTCTCTCTCAATCTCACTCTCTCTCTTTCTCCAAATTTAAAGCATCTAACAGAGCACATATTCAGATTTGCCCAAATATTGGCAAAGTATTTGATTGCTTAAAAGACTGATTAGTGGCAAAAGATCAGAATTGGGCTGCCTTTGCAAATGTGGCCAATAACAGTGATTCAGTGAACGATTTACCGCACATACTGTAGAATCAGAATGTCTTACAGAGCAGCGATTCAGTCAGTGATTCAGTGAGTCATTGTCTTGAAATGAAGCAGTCTCTGGGCAAGGACTTGTGGAATCTTACTAACATCTATTTTTGACAACAGTTGTCAGTAGTTGTTGTTTTCAATGATCATGTCTACGTCGACCCATTGGGCAAGAAGACGAGATCCACATACCATTCACACTGGGTCAGATACAAGGAGCATCCTCAGGAGATGATCTAATTTATCTGACATTATTTACAATTCTAAAATGTGTTTTGAACGTTCTTTTTTTTATCACTCAAAACTATTAGATACATGTGCTTGCCATATTTACTTGAAAACGATCTCCAATTGCAGATACATTTGAACTAGGATATAAGTTGAATATGAGATCAAGTTAGAGGGGATCTCAACAGTGATTCCAAGATGGCGTAGCAGACGGACGTGTATTTTGTTTTGTCCCGTGTAAATATTGTTTTTATCATCTTTGTATATATTTTCTTCACATATCTTTTTATATATGCTTTCTAAAATTCAACTTCAAAACACTCTCCTGCAACCTGCCTCACCCAATGTGGAGCGGATCGGTGTTTTTTGTTTTGTTTTTTCAAGTAGTATTCACCTCGAATCCGGAGTCACCTAACAAATGCTAGCTAACTTCACTAGCTAACGTTAGTATTTAGCTTACCATTGCTAACGGACATCAGCTAACCTTTAGCTCGGAAAAGCTCTCGCCGTTCGTATAACGCGACTCAAACCAGAGCATACCGGACCTATTTTTTTCTCTCCGTATCCCCGGATTCCTACCGCAAGTTGGACATTTTCACCTGGATCTTGCAGCTAGCTAGCTGCTACCCGAGTGCCTATTGGCTAACGTCGGTCCCGGAGCAATGCTCCAATTAGCCCGGAGCTAGCCTACGCTAAGCCCATCTTCCGGGGAGCTGGAGAGTCCCATCAGACACTCCTGGGCTACAACACCTATCCGGACCCGTTTCTACTGCCAATGCGGAGCCCCACCGGGCCTTCACGACTGGACTACCGACGTTATCCGCCCGAGGGGGGTATTCAACCGGCCCTCTGTCGTGACATCACCTGAACGCCCATCAGCTAACTGTGGCCTGCTAATCGTTAGCTGTCTAGAGCATATCGGCTGCTAGCTAAACAGGTCCATCGGACAATTTCTTGGGCCACTATACCCATTGAACTGGTCCCCGTTACCATACGGAACCCCAATAACCCATCATTACTGGTCTACCGACGGAAACGCACGAGGAGACTATAAACAGACTTCCTCCGTCTTTGTTAGCTGGCCTGCTAGCCTTTGCTAGCTTGCTACCCCCGGCTAGCTGTCTGAATCGCCGTGTCCCCAACCAGCCTCACTACTCACTGGAACCTTATGATCACTCGGCTAAGCATGCCTATCCTCATTGTCAATATGCCTTGTCCATTGCTGTTCTGGTTAGTGTTTATTGTCTTATTTCACTGTAGAGCCTCTAGCCCTGCTCAATATACCTTATCAAACCCTTCAGTTCCACCACCCACACATGCGATGACATCACCTGGTTTAAATGTTTCTAGAGACAATATCTCTTTCATCATCACTCAATGCCTAGGTTTACCTCTATTGTATTCACGTCCAGCCATACCTTTGTCTGTACATTATGCCTTTAATCTATTTTATTGCCCCCTGAAACCTGTTGTTTTTACTCTCTGTTCAGGACGTCCTAGACGACCAGTCATTATAGCCTTTAGCCGTACCCTTATCCTACTCTGTTCCTCTGGTGATATAGAGGTTAATCCAGGCCCTGCAGTGCCTAGCTCCACTCCTATTCCCCAGGCGCTCTCATTTGTTGACTTCTGCAACCGTAAAAGCCAACCGTAGAAGCCTCCTCCCTAAGTTTGTTTTATTCACTGCTTTAACACACTCCGCCAACCCGGATGTCCTAGCCGTGTCTGAATCCTGGCTTAGGAAGACCACCAAAAACGCTGAAATCTCCATCCCTAACTACAACATTTTCCGACAAGATAGATTGGCCAAAGGGACCGGTGTTGCAATCTACTGCAGAGCCTACAGAGTTCTGTGTTACTATCCAGGTCTTGTTGCAACCCCTATTACTAACCTGTTCAACCTCTCTTTCGTGTCGTCTGAGATCCCCAAAGACTGGAAAGCAGCTGCGGTCATCCCCTTTGACACTCTTGACCCAAACTGCTACAGACCAATATCTATCCTACCCTGCCTTTCTAAGGTCTTTGAAAGCCAAGTTAACAAACAGATTAGTGACCATTTCGAATCCCACCGTACCTTCTCCGCTATGCAATCTGGTTTCAGAGCTGGGCATGGGTGTACCTCAGCCACGCTCAAGGTCCTAAACGACATCATAACCGCCATCGATAAGAGACATTACTGTGCAGCTGTTTTCATTGATCTGGCCAAGGCTTTTGACTCGACTTTTTGACTCGACAGCCTTGGTCTCTCAAATGATTGCCTCGCATGGTTCACCAACTACTTCTCCGATAGAGTTCAGTGTGTCAAATCGGAGGGCCTGTTGTCCGGGCCTCTGACAGTCTCTATGGGGGTGCCACAGGGTTCAATTCCTGGGCCGACTCTCTTCTCTGTATACATCAGTGATGTCGCTCTTGCTGCTGGTGAGTCTCTGATCCACCTTTACGGAGATGACACCATTCTGTATACTTCTGGCCCTTCTTTGGACACTGTGTTAACTACCCTCCAGACTAGCTTCAAGGCCATACAACTCTCCTTCCGTGGCCTCCAACTGCTCTTAAACGCAAGTCAAACTAAATGCATGCTCTTCAATCGATCGCTGCCCGCACCCGCCTGCCCGTCCAGCATCACTACTCTGGACGGTTCTGTCTTAGATTATGTGGACAACTACAAATACCTAGGTGTCTGGTTAGACTGTAAACTTTCCTTTCAGACTCACATCAAACATCTCCAAACCAAAATTAAATCTAGAATTGGCTTCTTATTTCGCAACAAAGCATCCTTCACTCATGCTGCCAAACATACCCTCGTAAAACTGACCATCCTACCGATCCTTGACTTCAGTGATGTCATTTACAAAATAGCCTCCAATACTGTACTCAACAAATTGGATGCAGTCTATCACAGTGCCATCCGTTTTGTCACCAAAGCCCCATATACCACCCACCACTGCGACCTGTATGCTCTCGTTGACTGGCCCTCGCTTTACACTCGTCGCCATACCCACTGGCTCCAGGTCATCTACAAGTCCCTGCTTGGTAAAGCCCCGCCTTATCTCAGCTCGCTGGTAACCATAGCAGCACCCACCCGTAGCACACGCTCCAGCAGGTATATCTCAGTGGTCACCCCCAAAGCCAATTCCTCCTTTGGCCGACTTTCCTTCCAGTTCTCTGCTGCCAATGACTGGAATGAACTACACAAATCTCTGAAACTAGAGACACTTATCTCCCTCACCAGCTTTAAGCACCAGATGTCAGAGCAGCTCACAGACCCCTGCACCTGTATATAGCCCATCTGGAAATAGCCCAACCAACTACCTCATCCCCTACCATATTTATTTATTTATCTTGTTCCCTTGCACCCCAGTTTTTCTACATTGCACATCCATCTACTGCACATCTACCATTCCAGTGTTAAATTGCTATATTGTAATTACTTTGTCACCATGGCCTATTTATTGCCTTATACCTTCCTTACCTCATTTGCACGCTTTGTATATAGATTTGTTTTTCTACTGTATTATTGACTGTATGTTTGTTTTACTCTTGTTTTACTCTGTGTTGTTGTATGTGCCGAACTGCTTTGCTTTATCTTGGCCAGGTCGCAGTTGTAAATGAGAACTTGTTCTCAACTTGCCTACCTGGTTAAATAAAGGTGAAATAAAATAAATAAAAAAATACAGTGAGATTCTCTTGTGTTAATGTTTTGCTGTGAGTCAGTACTATAGGTTATGTTGGAGGATTTTCATTCTACTCAGCGGTTCTCTTCACATCAGTTGCAGTATTGTTCAGCTCCATTTCACAGATCCCTCTCATGAATGCTTATGGGGCGAGAGATGCTTTTAATGTGGAACGGCTCCATGCTATTTTTAACCATGCTGAAATGTTGAGTAAACAGCGTTGAGTCAAAAGTCAAAGGAGCTATTTTCTCTTTTCGGTCTGCATCTCTCTGTCTTTCTCTGTCTTTCTCTGTCTCTCTCTCTCTCTTGCTCTCTCTCTCTTGCTCTCTCTCCCTCTCTGTCTCCCTCTCTGTCTCCCTCTCTGTCTCCCTCTCTGTCTCCCTCTCTGTCTCCGTCTCTGTCCCTCTCTCTCTCTCTCTCTCTCTCTCTCTCTCTCTCTCTCTCTCTCTCTCTCTCTCTCTCTCCGTCTTTCTCTCTCCAGTGAGTGAATTCGTTGTTTAGTTTGGGATACCTACGGTTTTAGAATGTGCGTCAGAGCCTTTAGTTGGAACACTGTTTCTAAAGGTTGTAAGCTGCTAACTCTGCATGAAAGAAGAGCCAAGCAGCCTAAAGGCCATTCCAACAACACACTGCTTTTCCATACATCCCTTCATATTCTCAGTGGGAAACAGACTGAACCCCAGGAAAGAAGATGAAATTATCAGCCATTGTTTCATTGTACCATGTTTTGTGCTGCTACCATGTTGTGTTGCTACCATGCTGTGTTGTCATGTGTTGCTGACTTTCTATGTTGTTGTCTTAGGTCTCTCTTCATGTAGTGTTGTGTTGTCTCTCTTGTCGTGATGTGTCCTATAATCCTAGGCCCCGTCCCCGCAGGAGGCCTTTTGCCTTTTGGTAGGCCATCATTGTAAATAATAATTTGTTCTTAACTGACTTGCCTAGTTAAGTAAAGGTTAAATAAATAAAAATGAATCTCAAAGGAGTCATAGCAGTACACTCCTGCACAGACAGGTGGCAGCAGATAGCCATAAGGCAGAGAACAGTGATGTCCCAGACTAGTCCATAGTCATAGAGTTAATGTCAATGTGTTGTTAGTGGCTCTTTTATTCCATGCACTTCTGTCTGACTGTCACTTCTCAGATTTGTGCAGACTTCACAACGCAGAATACCAAAGTCAGGACAGGATAGATGGGGAGAGACTGGGAGCATGAGAGAAGCTGCAAGTCTAAAGCGAATGGGAGGACACCAGGATAGTAAGGTTGATGGGGTGGGTCTCTATTACGTCAAAGGAAAGGGAGGACGTACTGCACAGGTAAGGAAACCTGTCTTTTTCTGAGAGAAAGGAAGTGTACTGGCTGAGTGTGTTGGAGCTATTGTCCAATAACATTTGATATAGGTAGAGAGGGAAGTGGTGTGAGAAGATTGGGGGAGTCAGGAACAGCGAAATTTGACTCATCCTTATTGTTAAATTATGCAGAGTGAAGGTAGATCATCATTCACGATAGTTACAGAGAGTGAGGGAGGTATGGAACGGAGCGAGTGAGGTAGTGATGAAAGGAAATTAAGACATCTCTCTCTCTCTCTCTCTCTCTCTCTCTCTCTCTCTCTCTCTCTCTCTCTCTCTCTCTCTCTCTCTCACTGGGAATGTTTTGTCAGGATTCTTCATCAGTTGATGTCAGCGTTTCGGCACAGGGGAGTGATTTAAGGGGCCATGGCGTTCTTACCGTGCACCCACCCCTCCGAGGCTGTTCCAGTCTGCCAGTCCCGCTACGCTCTGCACTGCAATGTAAAAACAAACAAAACACCCTGGGCCTTTTTAATTATCTCCGGTGCACAGTCTGACAGCTCAGAGCTGAGGAGATAACCAGCTAAAGCGGAGTAACCAGCTATTACACAAAATATTTTGGTGCGTTGCACAGCTGAGGCCATGAGTGAGAGTGTGGGAAATATCGACTGGTGGAAAGTTGGAAAACAATTCAAACCCCAACTGGCATGATGGTATTAACAGCTTATCGTTAATGTCACTCAGTAATTAAGATGTGAGTTGACTGTAGAGTTTACACACCACAACGGAACGGAGCTTTCAGGTTTGCTTTACTCTCTTGATGTTCTATGGTTCTATCCAATGGTTTGTCATCAGGTGAGATGTTTTTTGACACGGTTAGGAGACTGGGTTTTGCTGGCGCCATTCTTATTATTTATGGCAGGAGGGTGGGTAACGTTGGGGGCGGGTTACATGTTGGTAAGGGCTGTTATTTGAAGGTTGTGACCTTTCCTTATTACCAATTTACAAACCAGCCCAGTGTTGTAAATTGCTTTATTGTGCCACAGAGCGTGGGCACCACTCACCCGCGCAGGGCCACTTTGAAACTATGTTGATGTTGACCTATGGGGTCACTGGGGTCCAAGATTATTTTAATCATGATAACTATTTAGTAAACTGAAATAAATTAATTAACAAACACGCTTGAAAAATTAAAACTCATAAATAAAATAACATAAAAACCGTAATGAATTATGTTCAGTTTTCAATGGAATTGGGTTTTCAATGGAATGGGGTTTCAATGGAATGGAGTTTTCAATGGAATGGAGTTTTCAATGGAGTTTTCAAGCTTGTGAATCTGAAGTCATAATATAATATTGTGTGTGTACAATGTACAATCAATTAGAGAGAGAGCCTCATATCACATTTATTTCAGTTTCAGCCATGTCTTTGGTCACATTTTGGTCAAACAAAAATCCTAATGAATTAATGAAAATAGAGTCTCCCACAATGCAGGTGATGGCTGCAGGATGAAGTTGACGAAATTTGTAGTCGACTGCAGGCTAAATTTCATAACCTTTGATCATATGATTTTTGTAAAGTTCATGCTACGTGAAGTAGGTGCAAGTCAGACAATTTTTATACCCAGAATGCAACACCGATTGAGGTGAGCACAATGCAATACTTTGCTCTCACGTAGTCACACAGAGTAGCAGCGCGAAGCGCACCCATGCACATGGGCAGATAATCTGTATGACTGTGTGAGAGCAAGGTCTTGCATCGTGCTCATCTCAATGGGCGCGTTTGAAGGGTTCACTTTTGTCAAGTTGGTGACCGTTGTTGGTCACCGCCATTCAAAGTGTGTTGCATTGAACGGGGTTGATACAGGACAAAAACAGCAGAACGTTTAGCCTCGTGCTTCAACTCTCCTGATTGTTGCTGAAATTGGCCCACTACTACTGTTTACTTTGTGCATCTAAGTCATCTTACTAGCCCCGTTTATACCTGGTTCTAACATGCGTCCTTTGCCCTGATCTTGTCCATATTCTGATTTATGTAGATTGTTGTAGATTGTTGAGAGAAGGATTGTAATCATATGTTCCTGACCACCTACAGAGGTAGTCAGGCTCGCATTGAGTCTAGATATCTTAGTGTAGACGGATCTGGACAGTGAAACCATTTAAATCATAATTATCCCGCCTTCTAAGGTCATTGACTTATGATATCAATGTGTGTCTTAAATAAATAAATATTATTTTGAAAGAATATCCGTCAAATAATTTGCATACATGGAGGGACCAGGAAATCTGGTACCAATGCAGACACAGTGGACCGATAAGAGACTCATTTTAATACCATGTGTAGATGCATATCTGAAAATGTGGGCACAATCAGAATGTGGACAAGATCAGGAGAAAGGATGAATGTTAGTTAGTTAGCTAGTAGTGGATCTGAAAACTAACTGAATCTAAACTGAATTTCAAATACAAATCCTAGAAGGAATATGTTGAGTAAACAGCCTTGAGTATAATTAAAAAAAATATGAAAACACAAAACTATAATAACCTTGCTCCTCCAAGGGTCCATGGTGATTTTCTATTGACATAAACAAATCATTTGAGCCCTGAGACTCTTTTTCATCACCATTGCTTCTACCAATGCTGCCTAATGCCGTCTGTGAAAATACGCAGACAATGGAAATCAACTGTAGAAAGATTTGATGAAGTGACGTCAAAGAAAATCGGACTGAGTTTTGAAATAGTCACCCTGTTTGCCTTTAATATACTCAGTAGTTGTTGATACTTTTTGGATTGTTGATCTCCTTGGCAATATCCAAATGTGCTGAAAGAGGTTTATTCAGTGCAGTTTGTGCTCCGGGGAATGGTCTGATTCCAACAGTGTGACTGATAGAGATCCTACTACAGCACCCCTACAACAACGGTTGGCTTTTGATGGTAAATTAATCTGAATTGTTTGTCATCAGATCTATGTAATCTATGTAATCCTGTGGTATTAAATGTTGTCAGTGAAGCTTAGAGGTTTACGCCACAGACAATTCTGGCCTGATTTCAAAGAGAACCGAACCAAGATAGTTGGACAGAAATTCTATGACAGAGTGTTGATATCAAACATCAGTGGAATAATTCCTTGTCAATTTATGTGTGAACTATGTATTGCTCCCTCAGCTGATAACGTGATCACATTCCATCAATACAAGTATGTTATCCAAAGCTTAAACCCAAGTGATTGTAAAGTAGGCTCATACACATTCAGTTGCCATGCTTTGGAGACTTATACCAACAAAAGGTGCTGATTTTTCTCTGTGATAACATGCAGTAACATGTCATGTTAGTAACATGTCATTTCTTGCCTTTTTTCTATGGTGAAGAATCAACCACTTTCATTAAAAGTCTCAAGTGATTTTCATGTTTTGTTTTCTAATTGGTTGAGGAAAATGAAATAGGGGGATTTCTCCCATGGAAGAATTGCAATACTGTTGTCTTATACATTTATAATGGTTGTTTTCACTGTGTTTTAACAATGACCAGCCCTTACCGAGAAACACCTCAGTCGGGGTATGTGACCACCTACAATCCCCATTTCCTTTCACTGAATGACTTATCTGCCTGATAGTTTAGTTCTGTTCTGTATCCTGATCATGACCCCCAGATGGTTGCTTATGGGTATAAAAGTCATTATTTACAGTGTGAGGGTCTGACTGTGTGAGGGCCATATCTGACGATGCAGCAGCAAGCGAGTGAGGGGCCTGGTGTTTATTTTATGCCGGCTAAATGACGGGTTCAGGACTACAGCTTCCTTTTCTCTTTAAACATAATTACAGGGGGATTCCTCGCTTAAACACCGTTTGGTATTTCTGCTGAACCCTGCTGTGTTTTATGTGACACTGTTTTCATGATGAGTAAAATACAGAGTCACTGAAATTCATAGTATAATAATTATTTTGACTATTTGTGACTTGAGTCCTCTGATTTCTTATATTTCTCAAATATGATGTTGTATAATAGATATTATTATCAAGTTAAGGTTCAACAGATATTAGCCTGCTCCCATACCATAATCACCACAATTAAGCAATTTTAATTAATTATTGATTATTATACTAATAGTTATTCATTTTAACACATACTTACATTTACATATACATCTACAGTTCTTACAAAGATTTCGCAGAATATCAAGCTGGACTTAATATCTCCCTCATAGCAGCTTGCTCCCATGGATAGTGCCTGAAATGCAGCGAGGGTGAGGTGGTGCCAGGGCGGTGTACTGTAGCAGACCTCCAAGGTTGTAGCAACATACCTTCCCGATGGTGGGTCCTGGGTCTCAGGCAACTACTACAAGCCAGTAGACTCTACCTGGGGAATGTCTCTGTCTCTGTCTCTGTCTCTGTCTCTGTCTCTGTCTCTGTCTCTGTCTCTCTCTTGCATGCTGTTTACCCCCCAAAGCTGTCAAACTCAGAACCAGACCAGTCCAGAACCAAGTACTCACTGAGGGGGTGTACATCTGCTTCAACACCACTGCTACATCATGTCCTTGTTTGGACTTAGTTTCTTTCTAGCTTTTGGCTTCACTTTAGCTTTAAAATATCTGAAGCTAACACTTACACTATTTAGGCCTACATAGAAAAGTATCTTAGATTTATAGCTAATAGTATTATTATTTCATACAACATAATATTTGCATTGTTAACATTACTAAAAACATCAGTACATTTTAGGTAAACTATTACATTATAAATTACTTTGTTGCAGCTTGGAAATAGTTATACATTTTCACGATTTTACGCTCGAGAGTGAGATACTGTATGTAAGTGCATCCATTAATTTGAAAACAAATATTGTAAATTGATAATACTCTCTTTACAGAATTATGTATCAATTAAGACGCAACAGTAAATATAAAATATTTTCTGTCTATTGAAAGTATTGTTAATGGAAGGCTAATTTATTTCTGATTATAAAGTGTCAATGTAATTTAGCTCAGTTTTATTGAGATAATAATAACAAGCTAGGTAGATAGGTAGAAAAGATGTATAGGTAGATCGATAGAAAGTCTCTATTTGTTATTACATGAATAACATGTCTCTCTTTGAGCTATCCTTCAGTATAGTTTTAAAGATATACTGTATGTTTGCTCATTCGACACAATGATCATAGTAAGAAAAAGTGGAGCCGCATTTCTCTTCCAGTCTCACAGAATATATTTCAAAGCATGACATTCATTCACTTCAAAGTCTTGGTTAATTTCCCAGCCGATTCAATCCCATGTGATACCACTGCTTTCCTTGGGATTATTTAGTCTGTCACTCAACCTCAAAATCTTCTTATTTCTAGAACCACGCATGACAGCAAGCAGAAAGAATACCATAGCTATCCACATTACAAAAATATTCCCATGCAATTTGTTAAGACTTTTGAGATTGATTAGTTACATTTTCATTAATTATCATGAATTAGCTAAATGTTAAATGATACTACTTGTTGATGATTAATACGTTGTGGAGACGAATGTGACTTTAGATATTTCTGAAAATGTATTTTACCCATTGATCTATTACAGTAGACAGTCAAATTATAAATACAAAAGCAAACAGTATTAAAAAAAGAAGTACATTGAAATAAAGCATTTAGAAATGAAATACTACCACAATATATTTTGTATATGCAATAGTCATTCCAGTCTTAGTTTATCTTAAGTGTATGCATTATCTTTTTTATTAAAGTCTATTCAATATGTTTTTATTATTAGTATCATTATTATAATTTCTCTGGTCAATATTTCTACTTTTGTTGTTGATATTGTAGTTATATTGTATTATCTTGAACAATTTACTGTGGTTATATGTTTGAATTTGGGTAGTTTTGGTGTGTTAATTAAACATATTCTATGTCTTAATGGTAAATGTTCTATTAGGTCCATACTTACTCTTAATAATATAAAAAACATTTTTAAACTGAAACGCTAACATAAGTACTTGACCAATGTGTAGACTTTGTCAAATGTACACCTTTTAATTTTGAAAAGGGTGCTTTAAAAAAAATATAATATTTAATATATTATTAAATGAACCAAGATTTAAATCAAACATCAGGTTGGTTGATGATTCCAGTCACCCCGTTATTCATGTCTGCCAGACAGCCTCTCTCTATGACCTTGGCCCCGCAAAGACCATACAGAACGTGACAGGCATGAGGACAAATGCGCAGTGAATCTGAGACGCCATTTAGCCAAGGTTGATGACCCACCTGCACTTAATGCAATATACAGAATACAGATAATAATAAAGATATGAAAATGTATTCTTGTGTGTTTACGATTTTGTCCATGTTTGAAAATGTGTGTACTTGTATGTATTTGTGAGTGTGTGTGTTTGTGAATGTGTGGGAAGGTCGGGACGGGGGTGTCAGTGCGGGTGAATTTATGAGTGTGCAATGAAGCGACTCTGACGCAGACAGACTAAAAAGAGCCTGGGTCAGCTCGACGTTTCCCATCTCCTCAGCCCTCGGCCCTGCCTGCCCCTACGTACCCAGAGGCCAGCCCATAACCCGGACTCCCAGAAGACAGAAAGACGCCATGGCCCCATCCTACATCCCCACGTCCCGCCATCCCGCCACCTCGCTCCTGGGTTACTCACTGGCTTACTGTGTGGGACAATATTTTACAAGTGAGGTCACAGTCTGCATCGTTTCGTTATCACTTTGTTATTGGCTAGAGTATAAATTTGATAATAAAGTACTCTCTTCGTGAAATCACATAATCAAGATTAAAGTGTGTTTTTTATGCTACTGTGAAATAACACTAGGCTACATGTAAATATAATCTGTTGTTCTAGTAAGATATCTATGGTATGTACCCAGTAGTAAGGGCTTTGAAAACATAGACATTCTACAGTAAAAACCATGTACATTACATCATAAGTCCCAATCTGCTAGAGGATTAAGCACCATATTACAATAGTCGGGTTTCAAAGAGAAGGGAGAATCTACTTCTGCCAAATCAAACATGTTTGAGAACAACATTGTATTACTGGGTGACCGGGTCTTTAGAGTGACTTGCCACTAGCGAATGACTGGCCACTAGAGAGCTTGTTAAATTCATTTATATTACCCTTGTTGTTTTATCTGCAGTAGTATTGTGCGTAACCCACATTACCCAACCGTTGGAACTTTTGACTGGTCACTGTAAAAATGCTAGTTTTATTATTAGTTATATTTGAAATTACCAGGAATACTCAACATTCTTTGCAATTACAGTACTGTACAAAGATGCTGATTTGGGGTGGGTGGTAGAGGGATTTTAGACTGAATATAATTTTCACCTCAAAGCACACCAAATAATGTGGTATTTTGGTACTCTTCAATATTGAGAAAAGACAAACAAACATTTCCATGCAAACATGTTGAGGCTCTAACACAAAAATGACAGGGAATCGATTGCATTGAATACATCTGATTGACAAGTGATCTCACCTATTGTGCTGTAGTGTTCAGACTCCTTGTTTCCTCTTCAACAATTGAGAATAAGCTTATTTGAGGATCTCCACACCTCATCAGTAGCTTCCATGGTCTGCCTGAGAGTGTAATTTCTCTTCTCACACCTTAGAAAATATATGATGAATTGCAAGGGTGCTTGATTCTTATTCACTGATAAGAGGGATGCTCGCTCGCACGCTCACACACACACACACACACACACACACACACACACACACACACACACACACACACACACACACACACACACACACACACACACACACACACACACACACACACACACACACACACAGGGTTGAGAGGGGTGGCTGTGGGGGGGTGCTCTATGGCGAACACTTTGCTCCTCCATTCCAGCTCTGTTTTGACTAGCATGCCAGCTCTCTGGCTGCCAGTGGAGCGCGTACACCCCTGCAGTGGATTCTGAACATAATGAGGACGATTGGAGATGCCTTTCAAAGGGACAGATGTTCCAGCAGCCACCCCCACCCTCACCCCTTCCACCTCCCCCCTAACCACTAACCCTCCTTCCCATTGTATATTTGTTCTCGCTCTACAAATAACTGGCTAGTAACTTGAAGATAAATGTAGCTGATGTGTAGCTAGCTGACCTCTCCGTCTCTCATCTCTGACTGAAACATGGATGATGATTCAGAACAGGCATGTGAACCAACCAGGACAGGGGTGTATGTACTGCATGTATGGGGTTGATACATGTACAGTACATGGGTTAATGGAATGGGGACGTACTGTAGGTTACACACCTATATTGTCCACATATGGGCCTGCCTGAACTGCCTCAGCTTTCTCTCTTGTAACAGTTGATTGTGGTACTGGCAGATGAAGTCAAAACGGGATGTGTCGTAGCCAACATTTGAGCCTCACTGACCAAAAATATAATAACTACATTTAGTTTAAACTACTTTAATTACTTTCTTATATTTCTTCTAAATATAAACGCAACATGCAACGTCAACGGTTTTACTGAGTTACAGTTCATATAAGGAAATCAGTCAATTCAAAAAAATGTATTAGGCCCCAATTGATGGATTTCACATGACTGGGCAGGGGCGCAGACTTGGGTTGGTCTGGGAGGGCATAGGCTCAACCACTTGGGAGCCATGCCCACCCACTGGGGAGCCAGGCCCACCCACTGGGGAGCCAGGCCCAGCCAATCAGAATTAGTTTTTACCCACAAAAGGGCTTTATTACATACAGAAATACTCCTGTTTCATCAGTTGTCTATGTGGCTGGTCTCAAACGGTGAAGAAAACGGATGTGGAGGTCGTGGGCTGGCGAGAGTACACGTGGTTTGTGGTTGTGGGGCCGGTTGGACGTACTCCCAAATTCTCTAAAACGATGTTGGGGGGGACTTATGGTAGAGAAATGATCATTCAATTCTCTGGCAACAGCTCTGGTGGACATTCCTGCAGTCAGCAAGCCAATTGCACACTCCCTCAAAACTTGAGACATCTGTGGCATTCTGTTGTGTGACAAAATGGCACATTTTAGAGCGGCCTATTACTGCTCCTAACACAAGGTGCACCTGTGTAATGATCATGCTGTTTAATCTGCTTCTTGATATGCCACACCTGTCAGGGGGATGGATTATCTTGGCAAAGGAGAAATGCTCACTAACAGGGATGCAAACAAATTTGAGAGAAATAAGCTTTTTGTGCCTATGGAACATTTCTGGGATATTTTATCTCAGCTCGTAAAACATGGGACCAACACTTTATTTGTTATGTTTATATTTTCAGGTAGTAACTTCCTGATGTTACCGCTCTAAGCTCTGAGGTACAATAAAACACTTAACTGAATTTTACAATTATGTATTTTTTACGTTGGTAGAATTTTTTAATCCTACATTTTCTAATTTTCACAAATGTAAACATTTAGTTAAGTATACAATAATTTCGGCCCACATGGTAAAGGTTTGTGTAGGAATGTAGCATGCTAGCCCATGCAGTTAGCTAGTTGGGGATGGATGAATAGGTGATTGTTTGAGGGGCTGTGTGGAAGTCTGGAAGCCTCTCCGGGGGCTCATCAATTCAGTGTGGCTCTGAAACATCAGTTCAGTCCAAGACTGCAGTTGAAAGTTTGGCCCCCACTAAACTGACCAGTTAGAGCTCAGTCAGGAACTCCAGGTCGCACAGCTGGGTCCCTTAAAAAGACCCCCCAATACCTCCAACTGAAGAAGTGAAGGAACACCGCATTTTCCTTACTCTTTTCTCCAGACAGCACAGTAATTAGATATTGTGATTTTTTTTTACAATGATACATTCAACTTACTGCTTGCCAGAAACCACTGGAAGCTTTATGAAATTTGGTTGGGTACTACTTGGCTAGATGAAAGTGTCCACAATCAAAATATTTTTCACACACACACTCCCCTGCCTGCAGCAGTTCTAGCTTGCTGTATCAGTTACATGCGAGCAGCAGTCAGGTGGGTCTGCTGCGTTGGACAACTTAGAACACTGAGGGCAGCAGCAACTTCACCCCTCCAGCCTACTGCTTCCAGACTCCAAACCCAGGCCCCTGTCATGCTTCGTCCCGGACAGGCAGGCCACGCAGGGGCAGATAGACACCTGGCCAAATCACAGAAATGCTTCCAGCTGCAGTAAGAGCAGGGTAGGCCAGCCTGATCCTGATCCTGCCTGATGTTCACCACAGACTGAAAGAATCCAGGCCAAAGGTGGTGGAGGGGAAATAACCATGGGAGTTTTTTGTTATTCATATTTTATTTTATTCAATTGAGCTTAAATCTGTAGGACAATCTGTAGAATGTTGTAGGCCATAATTGTTCAAGCTTAGAGGAACAATGTTAAGTACATTTGAGAAACCACTATATTCGAGCTCCCTGCCATCCAGGACCTCTATACCAGGCACTAGAAATTGTCAATGATTCCATCCACCCAAGTCAAGGACTGCTCTCTCTGATACCGCACAGCAAGCGGAATCGTCGCGCCAAGTCTGGGATCAAAAGGCTCCTGAACAGTTTCTACCCCCAAGCCATAAGACTGCTGAACATTTAATCAAATGGCTACCTAGACTATTTACATTGACCCCCTTTTATTTGAACTGACTCTCTTGCACCAGCTCTATGCACACAAACTGGACTCTAGCCACACTCTCACACATACTACACTGACACTCCAACACACACATACACACACACCAACACACACTCACTCACAAAGAGACACACTCACACTCTTTCACAGTTGTCACATATGCTGCTGTTACTCTATTTATTATCTATCCTGATTGGTCACCAATGAGTTGATCACGATGGACTGGTCGATCTTCGAGGCATTCCCAGTCGATCACCAAACATTTCTATAGAAAGCCAATGATAAAGGCATATGTTGCGTTGTTGGTATTAGGTGCACCGGGTAGGCAAAGTGTTCCCACTTTGAACCATTTTCATTTGTCTGAAGAGACAAACTCCGCCTACCCAGCTGACTGGAAGATCTGTGTCTAAATCAAGTGCGCCTACTGCGCTGGCCAGTCAGATAGCTCAAATCACTGTGCCTACTTACTGTTTCCAAGACCCCGGCCACAACAAAGTTTTATACTAGCCTGTGAGATTTCATAACTTTTAAAACCATGACTAGAGAGAGACTATCAAAGAATGCAGCAAAGAGCTGATGTTTTTACTCAGTTTTATTCAGTACAGTCAACACTGTTTTTAGTTTTTATTCAACACTTTTACAAAACATAAAACGCGCTTCTCTCTACTTCCACTCGCGCTACAGCTGCAATGAATGAGTAGCCAAGTGTATCGATAGCTCTGCGTTTTTATTAGTAGCAGCTTGTCATGTTTATTTTAATATCGAGGAGTATTTTCACAACATGAATTTGTGCCTGTGGCAGATATGGTGTGACTCGAGTTTTGCCATCAGTTGGAAGACTGTCCCCTCTCTCTGGTCAGTCTCACCGGAGGAAAAGAAGGAGTGAGCAGGGACAGCAGGGAAATCTCCGACTTACTACTTCAGTGAGTCCAAGACAACTGGGAACTATTTTGTTATCAAAGCTTGAGTTTTGAAGTATAATATGATCTGAGAAGAACAAAATTGGCAGGCCAGGCACATAGCCAATATGCTGTGATAATGTATCAGGCCTATTGCACAAACCTCATTCCTACAGAACTGTTTTATTAGGTTAATGTTATATTTTTTAAGTAATGTAAAAATCTAAGCTGTAGATCTCGGCTTGCTTTTTGCCTGTGAAAGTGATCTTGACTCAGAAAAGGTTGGTGACCACTGGCCTTGTCACTTTTACCACTAGCTACATTGCATTCGGACAGTATTCAGACACCTTTACTTTTTCCACATTTTGTTACATAACAGCCTTATTATGAAATTAAATAAATTGTTTGATTTCCTCATCAATCTACAAACAATACCCCATAATGATAAAGCAAAAACAGGTTTTTATTATTGCAAATTTATTAAAATGGACATTTACACAGGTATTCAGACTTTTTACTTATTACTTTGTTCAAATACATTTGGCACCATTACAGCCTCGAGTCTTCTATGGTATGACGCTACAAGCTTGGCACAACTGTTTTTGGGGGGTTTCTCCCACTTTTCTCTGCAGATCCTCTCAAGCACTGTCAGGTTAGATATGGAGCATTGCTGCACAGCTATTTTTAGGTCTTTCCAGAGATGTTCAATCGGGTTTAAGTCCGGGCTCTGGCTCTGCCACTCAAGGACATTCACAGACTTGTCCAGAAACCACTCCTGTGTTGTCTTGGCTGTGTGCTTAGTGTCGTTGTCCTCTTGGAAGGTGAACCTTCGCCGCAGTCTGAGGTCCTGAGCGCTCTGGATCAGGTTTTCATCAAGGATCTCTCTGTACTTTTCATCTTTCCCTTGATCCTGTCTAGTCTCCCACTCCCTGCCACTGAAAAACATCCCCACAGCATGATGCTGCCACCACCATGCTTCACTGTAGGGATGGTATTGGCCAGGTGATGAGCGGTGCCTTTTTTCCATCAGATGTGATGCTTGGCATTCAGGAGAAAGAGTTCAATCTTGGTTTCATTAGACCAGAGAATCTTGTTTCTCATGGACTGAGAGTCCTTTAGGTGCCTTTTGGTAAACTCCAAGTGGGCTGTCATGTGCCTTTTACTGAGGAGTGGCTTCCATCTGGCCACTCTATCAGAAAGACCTGATTGGTGGAGTGCTGCAGAGATGGTTGTCCTTCTGGAAGGTTCTCCCATCTCCACAGAGGAACTGGCACTCTGCCAGAGTGACCATCGGATTCTTGGGCACCCTGACCCAGGCCCTTCTTGGTGGTTGCAAACTTCTTGCATTTAAAAATGATGGAGGCTACTGTTTTCTTGGGGACCTTCAATGCTGCAAAAATGTTTTGGTACCCTTCCCCAGACCTGTGCCTCGACACAATTCTGTTTCGGAGCTCAACGGACAATTCCTTCAACCTAATGGCTTGGTTTTTGCTCTGACATGCCCTGTCAATTGTGGGGCCTTATATAGACGTGTGTGCCTTTCCAAATCATGTAAAATCATTTGAATTTACCACAGGTAGACTCCAATCAAGTTGTAGAAACATCTCAAGGATGATCAATGGAAACAGGATGCACCTGAGCTCAATTTTGAGTCTCATAGCAAAGGGTCTGTATACCTATGAAAATACTGTATTTCTGTTTGAAATTTGTAAAATCTGTTTTCACTTTGTCATAATAAAAAAAAGGGGGTATTGTGGCATTATGGGGTATTGTGGCATTATGGGGTATTGTGTGTAGAAAAGCAATTATTTCATACGTTTTAGTATAAGGCTGTAATGTAACAACATGTGGATAAAGTGAAGGGGTCTTAATACTTTCCGACTGCACTTTACATGTACATATTACCTCAATTACCTCAACTACCTTGTATCCATGCACATTGACTCTGTACCGGTACTCATTGTATATATTCTTGTTATTGTTGACTCTGCATTGTTGGGAAAGGGCTCGTAAGTAAGCATTTCACGGTAAACTCTACACCTGTTGTATTCGGCACGTGAGAAATACATTTTTATTTGATTTATTCACAGTACGACCTACATAAATGTGAAGTAATATGTTTTGAGGTTAGAGAATTGGGCCAATAACCGGAAGGTTGCTGGATCAAATCCCCGAGCTGACAAGGTAAAAATCTGTTGTTCTACCCCTGAGCACGGCAGTTAACCCACTGTTCCCCCGGGCGCCGAAGACGTGGATGTCGAGGCAGCCCACCGCACCTCTCTGATTCAGAGGGGTTGGGTTAAACGTGGAAGACACATTTCAGTTGAATACATTCAGTTTGACAACTGACTAGGTATCCCTCCTTCATAGAAAATGTCTTCAGGTAGGTAACTGTACAGCCTTAACACCAGAAATCATCAGACCAGCAAACTCAGAACTGAGGTAACTCAACAATCTTAAAACGGTAAGACAATGTTAAGCCGTGCTCCTCTGAGTGAAAGAATGAGAGGGGTAGAAGAGAGAGAAGGAGAGAGAACAACAGCTCTCTTTTCTTTTCATGAAGTCTCTACAAGGCCACAGTATGTCTGAGATTAGAGGGAATTGCATTGGGAGTGTGCTTTAAAGCTGCAGTATGTAACTTTTTGGGCGACCCAACCAAATTCACATGGAAACGTGTTATAGACCTGTCATTCTCGTTGAAAGCAAGTGTAAGAAGTGGTATCTGTTCTTCTATGCTTCCGTTCTTAAGTTTTGTTTTTGCAGCTGAAAATACAATATTTTTGGTTGTGGAAAATATATTAAGAACGGAAGAATATATTAAGATGGTACCATGATTCTATACACTATACTTGCTTGTTTTGTCACATAAACTGAACTATTCAAATTTTTACAATCAGCAAATGTCTGAGTGATTTATGCATAATGCATCTTTAAGACTTTTATTTGCCAACATGACAGACCCAGGCAGGGGTGTCATTTGATGATGGGCAGTGAGGAAGAAACTGCATGGCGGAGAGTCACAATATCTCTCAGGCACTTGTAGGCATATTTAAAATGAGACAAAACCAATAATACTTAAAACAATTTTTTTGATAAAAGGTATTCTTGTTTCCCTCTCTCCAATGTCAACTGAATATAAAAAGTAATTATGAGTGTGACTTTAAATACAAGTCACTTGTGTTAACTTATTACAATTGCACAAATATTTCAAGCTTGCCATAGGAGGAACAATTCAATTGGAACTATTGTCATACAATAGAAACATATCCAGGAGCATGACATGTTCTCTATTCTCGCTGCTCTGCATTGTTTCAAATCAAATGGAAGTTTTCAGGACAGGAAACTCTGTAGGCAGGTTGTTCCAGACAGAACAGAGGCAGAATGAAACAACGTCTTTATTTGAGGGAAGTCATTTCGTTGATGTATAAAACACCAAAGAAACATTTCCTTCCCCCTCACTTTCCTGGTGCTTTCCCCTTCAAACAACCCAGTCCTTTATACTGGGCTCACATGCACACACGGGAGCAGAAGAAAAACAAACACAATCCATTTCAATATCAACCAACCTGGCCCTCTGTTTCTTTTTGAATGGCAAGATGCCGGTCTCAGAGCTTGGCCTAGCTTACACTCTACTCCTGTATTATGTGTCTGGCCTTTTCCACACAGGATCTGGACACCACATAATTAAATATAACATATTATGAGATCTATATGCCATACACTACCAAACCACACTTTTATTGTTTTAAAAATATAACTCTGAAACTCAGAAGTGTTTGTTACTGTATAAGGTGTGGGAAATTGTCTTAATGAGTAGTGTCCACTAACTCTGCCCAGAGTGGGTGAAAACGCTGTTTAGTGAGGTGGTGTGAAAAGAGGAGGAGTGGAGGAAGAGGGGGACCACCAAGAGCATCACTGGGATCTGAGAAGTGATTGATGAGCATTTGGTGAAGGGCAGCAGGGTGGGGAGTCCACAGGTCGGGAGGAGAGGGCAGGAGGGTACGGGGGTAGGGTGTTTAACTAAACCCCCTCCCACATACACCTCCTTCACGTCCTTCTCTGGATGTGATCAAGACTTTCTCAGCAAGTCTACTGTGTTGTTAATTGTCTTTCTTTATTTATGTTTTTATTTTTTTATTGTACTATGATGATATGAAGGGAAAAACAAAACCATGCAGAAGATATATGTAAACAGCAAGTCATTAAATGAAAGACAGAACATCCAAATACAAATTAAATTGCAAGTAACTTTTAACCAATTTGCATCCTATAACCTGTTGATGTGTTCCATCTTTGGCAAGACACTCTTCCCATTCAAACTACTACATTAGAAAGACTAGTTTGAGCCCTGGCACAAATAAGCCACCCAATAACAAGAGGGACAAACGGAGAAGGTGTAGCAAGCATCAGTGGATGTGTGGTTGGTTGGTTCGTTGGTTTAGCGCCTGGTGTGTGTGGAGGAATTAAAACTCTGGTAGTCTGCTCCTAACTGTCAGGAAATTACCCGTAATCTGCTTTGAGCGTTTGACTGCTAGCTGCGGCATTCCTGTGAAATGACACAAGTTGGGCAGATTAGGGTCTGGGTAATTAGCTCATTAGTCAACATAAACACATGGCACAGCTATGGCTAGCTCCCGCCCACACATAGCAGCTACACCCCATGTCTGTCTTCTCCACACAACCCTCCCCCTCAACTCTCACCACCCACAGCTGGTAGGGTAAGTAGTGCAGTTTGTCATACACACAGACACTCGCATGTGCTCATACTCATTCACGCATGCAAGTATTAACACACACACACACACACACACATACACACGTGCGCGCACACACACACTAGTCTTACAGTCGAGTTCGGCTTACAACTCCTAGACCTCTTCATTATCCCTCCAACACCTCTCGCTTGTCTTTTTCTCCCTTTTAACTTTGTTCTCCTCTTTTTCTCGCCTCTCCGGTTCCCCTGTTCCCCTCTCTGCTCTCCTTCAGACAAGTCTCTCTTTCTTTCATTGTGGCCCTGGGGGCTTGGGGCCGGCAGAACACTTTTCACCAGCACCAGGCAGCTTATCACAGCACTTTATCAGTATGATGTGGGGAAAGGGATGTGGGCTCAACCTCTTCACTCCTCTGCTCTGCTTCGAGGCTCAGCTCAGCTAGCGAGCAGCCTGTCAGCAAACAACTATCAACCTGGGAGCACAGAAATGTATGAACACAGAAATGTATGACCCTGGGGCAAGGTGTGTGTGTTTGTGTGTTTGCACATGTGTGTGTTTTGTGTGTTTGCACATGCCGTGCTTTGTGGAGAAAGGTGTGGTCACTTGTGCCTGTCTGGTCCCCACACAGTGTCTCTTGTTGCACCACCAGGGGACAGAGGCTGAACACTTGGCCCTGGGTAGCCCTTCACACCTCCTAAAAGTGGTAGGCTGGACCAGGCTGGAGGCTGGAGCCAGGCATCAGGTTACTGTTCCACTGCTCTTTCATCGACACGTCACAAACCATGTGAAACATTTCGCAAAACTTTATCAAGGAGTTGTTGAAAATAAAAACATTCCTGGGTCTCAGAACCGATGTATGGATAAACCACTTCTCTAATCTTTTTGGCTTTTTAACAAAGAACAAACAGCAGAAACACATAAATGATCAAATACAAATCTTAAAAACTATTAAGACGACTAGAACCCAGTGCTTCTCCAATTACATTGAATTAATTAGAGGACAAAATACAAACCCTCCAACCCAAAAAGGCCTGTGGAGTTGATGGTATCATAAATTAAATTATAAAATACACAGACCACAAATTCCAATTGGCTATACTCTTTAACATCATCCTCAGCTCTGGCATATTCCACAATATTTAGAACCAAGGACTGATCACCCCAATTGACAAAACTGGAGACAAATTTGACCCCAATAACTACTGTGGGATATGCATCAACAGCAACCTTGGGAAAATCCTCTGCATTATCATTAACAGCAGACTTGTACATTTCCTCAGCAAAAACAATATACTGAGCAAATGTCAAATTGGCTTTTTACCAAATCACCGTACGACAGACCACGTATTCACCCAAACAAACAAACCAAATCAAAGGCAAAGTCTTCTCATGCTTTGTTGATTTCAAAAAAACTTTTGACTCAATTTGACATGAGGGCCTGCTATACAAATTGATGGAAAGTGGTGTTGGGGGAAACATATATGACACTATATAATCCATGTACACAAACAACAAGTGTCTACTGTTTGCTGATGGTCTGGTGCTTCTCTCCCCAACCAAAGAGGGCCTACAGCAGCACCATGATATTCTACACAGATTCTGTCAGACCTTGGCCCTGGTGTTCCAGAAAAGGTCCAGTTGCCAGGACCACGAATACAAATTCCATCTAGACAGCGTTGCCCTAGAGCACGCAAAAAACGATACATACCTCGGTCTAAACATCAGCGCCACAGGTGACTTCCACAAAGCTGTGAATGATCTGAGAGACAAGGCAAGAAGGGCCTTCTTTGCCATCAAAAGGAACATAAATTTGACATACCAACTAGGAACTGGCTAAAAATACTTGAATCAGTTATGGACCGCTTTATGGTTGTGAGGTCTGGGTTCCGCTCACCAACCAAAAATTAAAAAAATGGGACCAACACCAAATTGAGACTCAAAAATATCCTCTATGTACAACAAAAAACTCAAAATAATGCATGCAGAGCAGAATTAGGCAGATACCCGCTAATTATCAATATCCAGAAAAGAGCCATGAAATTCTATAACCATCTAAAAGGAAGTGTTTCCCAAACAAAGTCATCACCTACAGAGAGATGAACCTGGAAAAGAGTCCCATAAGCAAGCTGGTTCACAAACACAAACAGATTCCACAGAGACCTAGGACAGAAACACAATTAGACCCAACCAAATCATGAGAAAAAATAAAAAGGTAATTACTTGACACATTGGAAAGAATTTACAAAGAAACTGAGCAAACTAGAATGCTATTTGGCCCTAAACAGAGAGTACACAGTGGCAGAATACCTGACCACTGTGACTGACCCAAACTTAAGGAAAGCTTTGACTATGTACAGACTCAGTGAGCATAGCTTTGCTATTGAGAGAGGCCGTCGTAAGCAGACCTGGCTCTCAAGAGGAAACAGGCTATGTGCACACTGCCCACAAAATGAGGTTGAAACTGAGCTACAATTCCTAACCTTCTGCCAAATTCATGACCATATTAGAGTCATATATTTCCCACAGATTTCACAGGCCCAATTTTTATAAACTCACACATCTATTGGGTGAAATATCACAGTGTGCCATCACAGCAGCAAGAATTGTGACCTGTTGCCACAAGAAAAGGGCAACCAGTGAAGAACAAACACAATTGTAAATACAACCTACATGTATGTGTATTTATTTTCCCTTTTGTACTTTAAATATTTGCACATCCTTATAACACTGTACATCGCCATAATATGACATTTTAAATGTGTCTATTCCTTTGAAACTTGTGAGTGTAATGTTTACAGTACCTTTTTTATTGATTATTTCACTTTTGTTCATTACCTATTTCACTTGCTTTGGCAATGTAAACATATGTGACTGACCGTCTCGATCCGGTCTTATGTAGCAAAATTTGAAAAAGTATTTTATATATTGGATAAAAGTAGAGACAGAGCTATAAAATGGTATACCATACACTGCAGTTGAGGAACAATGGGAAAGTAATTATGCTTTGAAAGTTGTAAATAGCCCATCCAACTACCTCATCCCCATTCTGCTATCTATTATATTTTATTTATTTTTGCTCCTTTGCACCCCAGTATCTCTACTTGTACACTCATCTTCTGCACATCTATCACTCCAGTGTTTAATTGCTATATTGTAATTATTTTGCCACTATGCCCTATTTATTGCCTTACCTCCGTTATCCTACCTCATTTGCACACACTGTAAATATACTTTTTCTACTGTATTATTTGTTTATTTATTCCATGTGTAATTCTGTGTTGTTGGTTGTGTTGCACTGCTTTGCTTTATCGTGGCCAGGTCGGAGTTGTAAATGAGAACTTGTTCTCAACTAGCCTACCTGGTTGAATAAAGGTGAAATAAAAAATTTAACAATTAACTTGTAACCCCACTTTTGAGAAAATGGCCCTTGAATAGTTTGGTACACCAACTGGACAGCTTTTCTTTGTCTACACCCATTCAGCATCGTTCATACCCTCTTAAGCCTTAGCCCCACCCATCTCTTTAAGGATTCACATGTGAGGCCATGTGATAAACACACGCTATAACAGAAGGTGTAAACGGTACAGTGAAGTGGTTACTTGCATAGTAGCAATATCAAAAACAGAAATTGTCCAGATAAACTATTTGATCATTATTAGATGACGCTTACCCGACACACTTGTCTAAGTTGATGGGTCATGTGAAGGAAATGCTATAACCACCCCCCAGCCACATCTAAGTGGTTGGTTTGGTCACTATTGTCTAGACATGTACACATGTTCATGAAATGCAATAGATGGCCGTAATCACCCCCAGACACACTTGACTAATTTGATAGGTCAGGTAGCTAGCTGGCTAAACCATGAACTGGCATAATCCCAATTTATCCTACTACCAACACAAACATTGTCATAGCTGTAGTATGAATCTGAAAGTAGCTAAAGCTAACAAACTAGGGTCATGTCAGCTAGCTAACATTAGGCTATAAATAGAAATGCAAATAGATGTCTGATTGGAATAATATTACTACACAGATCATACACTTAACATTAGCTAGCGAGGCAGCAAGCTAACGTTTGCTAGCTAACTAAAAGTACGCTTTAACTTGCAATAAAAACTCTTTTCTGACCAAATTTGAAACTTATATCTGAAAATGTAGCTAGACTCTTTCCCGTATACATGGATAAACGCTTCATGGCAGACTAGAACCATTTAACTCTGTTTTGTTTGTAGTCACCTCTTGTTTGGCCAGCGTTGTGTCAAGTCACTCCGGTTCACACTGAACATGGCATGTGCAGAAAGTAGCCCATCACTTCTGTTGATAGCGCCTGCTAAATTCAGTGCATCAATGTTGTTGAGAAAAGTAGCAAAACATTTGTAGTTCTCGATGGCTAATGTTATATCTTTCAAAAACAGCCCAGGAGAAAGGACTGTCAACACACACAGCTCACGTTATAGACAGAAGCATGCTACATGGCAGACCAATCCAAACTCATCTCCCGGCATGTCCAGACCATCCATTATCTCAGTCAATCATGACTAGTAGGAAGTTTCCTGTCTTTTCCCGTGGCTAAACCAACTAGGCTCGTAATTTAACAATTTTATTCGTATTTATGGATTGCATACAGATGTGTTATTAAGGCACATGAAAGTTCACATTTTCCAGAAGGCATTTCTGCCCAAAAACGCATTTTGATAATGTGAAGTAGGGAAACGAGTCACATATGTTTCCCATGCCAAAAAAGCCCTTTGAAAATAATTGAATTGAATTGAGAAAGAGAGGAGACAATGGGCGGAGTGTGGTAAGTTTCGCTCACTTGGTTTCAACACATGGGGGCTTTTTCAGGACTCTATTTTAGCACGTCCAAGTTTCATTTCAGATCAAGGCTGGGTTGTGTGTAGGCCTCCATGTCATTGGAAACATAAGGTTTGTTTGATGGTGTGGGGATTCATAAGAATGGCTATTTGTGTGGTGGTTTCTGACTGTAAAAGTAGCCTACAACACCTTAGTCACGTGATATCACACATACAAGCTACTGTGAATGGAGAGGGAGAGAGAACAGAGAACAGAGACAAAGATAGAGAAATACACAAAAAAGGCAGTTAATTGAGAGGCATTTACATTTTAGTGGACACTCTTATCCAGAGTGACTAAAGGAGCAATTAGGGTTAAGTGCCTTGCTCAAGGGCACATTGGAAGATTTGTATCCTAGCCGACTCAGGGATTCAAACCAGCGACCTTTCAGTTACAGGCCCAACACTCTTAACTGCTAGGCTACCTGACGCCCCAGTTGAAGGCTCCATCCATCATCCTCTGGAGAGAGACAGCTCTCACAGCTCAGTCTCACAGTCATGCAGCAGACATCATTATCTGGAACATTTAAAAACACACAGATGCCTCCCTTTAATTTAACTGTGCAATTATGTGTGTGTGTGTTTGCTTCTGTGTGTGTGTGTGTCTCTCTCTCTCCCAGACTCTCTCTGTGTGACAGCTTGAAACATTGCTCCAGGTGCAATGGTTGGATTCCAAAAAGCATAGCTCTGCTAGGTGGAGGGTGAATATGTGTAAGCTGAGCTGAAAACCAACGGTTGTTTGTAGTCTACTATTACCCAAGAAACAGAGACGGTTTGACACTAACAGGACAATGACAGGGAGAGAAAAGCAGGGAGATAAATATCGTTTTTGTTATCTGCTCCCACACTTAGAGGAAGGCCATCCAACAAGGAGGTTTGGGTTCAGTATCAGATGTTAGTCAGCTTTATTGTGAAAGGGTCAAGAGGTCACTGATATTAGACAACGGACGAGTGTATAGGCTACACACTGTTAATACGAAAAGCTGGTTTGCCAGCGGTTCCATTATGAAGATATAATAAAATACTATTGTGTTCTGTATAATTATGTTTTTTTCCCCACTATATTTGTCACAGCTCTGTGTAATAATATGAAAATGAATTGTCAAGTGTAATATAAAAACAACAAACTGTCTTAGTGAGGGACATTAGCACTGACGATGTGTGAGGGACTGCGCCACACCTTGCTCTGTGGCAGTGGGCCATGGCCTTATCACTGCTTGATGAATTGCATTAACACCCCTGCTATCTTAATGGTCTCCTCTCTCTTCTCCTCCTCCTCCTCTCCCCCTCTCTCTCTATCTCTCTCTCTCCCTCTCATTCCTTGGCCCTTGGCCTGCATCCTCCCACTGTTTCATTATCCAGGGGTGCTTGCTATCATTATTCATGTGTGTGTGCACGCATGAGTATGTGTTTATCTTTCTATCATTAGATAGGAGAAGGGGAGTAAATAAGGGACTCTTCTCACCATAAGAGATTGCCTAGAGATTCAGAGAAAATACACTCAGCCAGAAATGTTACTGTAATGTAAACTTGCAAACTTGTCATGTCTTGACCACTACCTCCGGAAGTCTCGCAAGTCACTTGCTTGACAGTTGCCCCCCTCAAAGCCCCCCTGTAAACAGAAGAACTGTCTCATTGAGCCTAACATTCCTACAGTAAATATCGTAATAGCAGAGCAACGATTTCAAACAGCTGAAATGCATTTGCATTTTTCCTTATATTAGAGACTTATTGCGTTTTTACCTGAAATTGCTTGTTAAATTGATGTTGTAGCTTTCAGGGAATCTCAGAACAGAGTCATTAATAAACTTTGATTTGATTTGATTTATTTCAATGCAAAAGCGAGACGGAATGCAAGCAGCAACTCCCCAGTGAATTAATAACTTTTTAAGTCGCAATTTGCTTTTATTCAAATACTGATTTGCATGACATTGATGAACTGAAGTAAGGTAGGCCGAAAAGCAATCTAGCTATGGTTCAGCTAACGTTGGCAGACGTTAGCATTCAGCTAACTAGCTAACTTAGCTAGTAAATTAGTATGTGAAGAGGATGCAGACCTTTTGCTTAGCTTGCTACCCAGTTAGCTCTGTATAATATGAATGATACTATTTAAAAACGTTACTTACTTTTATATGCGTATGAAAGGGGTAAACGTTCAGTTTTACAATGCTGAAGTTACTTGATAAAGCAAATGTTGTTAGCTACTGTTAGCTAGCTAGCTAATAGCTGTGCCACTTTGGCTGTGGTATTGTCTTGCAGCTAAATTAATGAGTGTATGGACAAGAAAATAAACAATTTAAATGACTGCACATGCTCGTGAATTGTTGCATTATTCAAGAGTCTAATATGATTTTGTTGCATTAGTCAAGAGTGTAATATGGTAGATGCATTAAAAGTTGCTCGCTTAGCTAATTTAATAGTTTGCATGCTTACTGGCTAGTGGCTACTGCGATATACATTTGAGCTGCAAAAGAATGTCTCGGCACAGGACATTCAACTGCTAATATACATTTAAATGTTGATTTACATAATATGAAAATGGAAATTTCATCCCGATGCTTCTCTTCCAACTTTCGTTAATCTGAATAACCTTTAAGACCTTGTCACGACTTCCGCCAAAGTCGGTCCCTCTCCTTGCTCGGGCGGCGTTTGGCGGTCGATGTCACCGGTTTTCTAGCCATCGCCGATCCACTTTTCATTTTTCCATTGTTTTTGTCTTGTTTTACACACCTGGTTTCAATCCCACAATTACTTGTTCATTATTTAACCCTCTTTTCCCCCATGTTTGTTTGTGAGTGATTGTTTTATTGTATTGCGGTCCGTATTTGTGGGCTTAGATATTTTTGACGTTTGTGAATATATTGAGTAAAATTTGCTATATTTACTCTTATCTGCTGTCCTGCGCCTGACTCCTCAACACCAGCAACACACAGACGCTTTACAGACCTATGCAGGCTACTCCTCATTACTGTATCTCCACCTCGTTGAAGTGCTGTGTTTGGGCTTCTCTTATCTCTACGTTCCCTATGCTCCTTACAGCAGCTCCCTCCTACAGACCCGCTAGGCCTTCCTTTCTCTCAGGGTCATGACCCCAATCAGGTGTCATCAGTTGCGGTTTATGTGACTGCCACTGCAATGATAACAGAAGTTAACATTATGTGGGAGTCACAAAGACAGCAGTAGCAATATGTTTCTCATTTACTCAATGTGGAAAGTAGTTCATATTTGTATTTTCTATTACACATAGACAGCATGACACATACAGTATAATATGCCAGTTGGTAACGTTTTGCCAGATCTCAGGGCAAGCCATGCATTTAAGCTAATCTTGTTTTGACTTTCCATATTCCACTTAAAGTCAACTGAAAGAGATGAGTCATGAAATATGGAGACGTTAACGTGTTCACAACAAGAATGCTGTGACACGTTGTCAAGGGGAAAATGTATAAGACAACAAAACAAAAACACCTGTCATTTCTCCCACCGAAATATGATTAAGCTGAGCAACTGGAGCAGAAAGGCCCACTGGGTATTTAGAAACAGTTAGTGCTCTTAAACCGATGACAACATTTGATTAATCGTCTTTTTCTCTCTGCAGAAAACAGTAATTAAGTGAGGCATACCTGTGGTTTGCTACTGTAACAGTCTTCCTGATGTGTGGTGTAAGGTATATGGTTACACAGTGTTGTACTTCAGTGTTTGTGTTGTCACTACAGTAGCCAGATCAAACAGGCAGTGTGGAGGGAGAGGGACAGGGCATAAGCAGCTTAGTGTACGACCCCATAGTTAGCGTTGAGCAGGGCATCCTGGAGGCTAATTTCCTGGTTTTTAAGAGGGCATCCTTCCCTCTCCGACTGCAACTTCCTCTGTTTTAACACCCATAGAAGAGAAGAGGAGAGGTTTTCCTCGCCACTTCATGTGACCCCTAGACACGTACAAGCATGCACACACAAATGCACATAACTCAATTTGGCCCCAGCAAATGGCCATCTACAACCACCCACAACACATGCTCTCACACACTTACACCAGGTTGAGTGACTTGTGGGTCTGCTAGGGTAAAAAGCAAGCAGATGCAATGACAATGGTTTCAGACAAACCTTGACCTTAGTTCAATTAAGAAAGGATTTAATACTTTAGTAGTTCAAAATAATGCCTTTTTTTGTCCTTTATGATGAAGCAAACTTCAACAAAAATATACTGAACAAAAATATAAATTCAACATGGAACAATTTCTAAGATTTTACTGAGTTACAGTTCATATAAGGAACTCAGTCAATTTAAATAAATTCCAAGCTATAGATTTCACATGACTGGGAATACCGATATGCATCTGTTTGTCACATATACCTTAACAAAAAAGATAGGGGTGTGGATAAGAAAACCAGTCAGTGTCTGGTGTGACCATCATTTGCCTCACGCAGCGAGACACATCTCCTTGATCAGATTGTGGACTGTAGACTGTTTTCCCGCTCCTCTTAAATGGCTTTGCGAAGTTGCTTGATATTGGCGGAAACTGGAACACACTGTTGTACACTGTCAGTCCAGAGCATCCCAAACATGCCAAATAGGTGACATGTCTGGTGAGTACGCAGGGCATGGAAGAACTGGGACATTTTCAGCATCCAGGAATTGTGTACAGATCCTTGCGACATGAGGCCATGCATTATCATGCTGAAACATGAGGTGATGGCTGCGGATGAACGGCACGACAACGGGCCTCAAGATCTCGTCTCGGTATCTCGATAAAATGCAGTTGTGTTCATTGTCCGTAGCTTATGCTTTCCCATACCATAACCCCACCACCACCATGGGGCAAACCGCTTGCCCACACAACGTGATACACATGGTCTGCAGTTGTGAGGCTGGTTGGATGTACTGCCAAATTCTCTAAAACCTTAGAGGCAGCCTATGGAAGATAAATGAACATTAAATTATCTGGCAACAGCTCTGGTGGACATTCCTGCAGTCAGCATGCCAATTGCATGCTCCCTCAAAACTTGAGACATACAGTATGTGGCATTGTGTTGTGACAAAACTGCACATTTGAGTGACATTTTATTTTCCCCAGCACAAGGTGTACCTATGTAATGATAATGCTGTTTAATCAGCTTTTTGATATGCCACACCTGTCCGGTGGATGGGTTCTCTTCGCAAAGGAGAAATGCTCACTAACAAGAATGTAAACAAATTTGTGCACAACATTTTAGAGAAATAAGCTTTTTGTGCGTATGTAAAATTTTGGGGATATTTTATTTCAGCTCATGAAACACGGGACCAACACTTTACATTATATTTTTGTTCAGTGTATATGGGTATCAGGGTCAATGACATACAGAACAGAAAATGGCCAAATTGATCAAAATATATAAAGTTCTTGATCATGCTTGCTTTTTCAAGATAACCTCTCATTCCCTAAATGACCCTCAAATGGACGACACTTTGGTGACCAAGGCGATTCCATGTTGTTTCTTTGATTAAGCACAGACACTAATATTATTCCACCGTGGTGAGACAAGGACAGGTAAACTGATAAACTTGGGATTCATTATTCATGATCAAGGTCCTTGAACACATTCGCACACACACACACACACACACACACACACACACACACACACACACACACACACACACACACACACACACACACACACACACACACACAAATCATTCGTCCTCCTGTGGAATTTGACCATAATAGACAGGAAAGGCTCTTTTAAAGCACTTCACTCATATAAAAGTGTTTTCCCTGACACCTCAGCAGATAGGCTGCATGACCTCAGCCCTGGCAACCTCAGCCACTGTTCCTGTTACTGCTGTCTGACAACAGAACAGTAGAGCAGTGGCAACAATACTGACACTCCATAATACTCCACATGACCAAAAGTATGTGGACACCTGTTCGTTGAACATCTCATCTCATTAGGCCTGGCTCGCAGTCAGAGTTCCAATTCATCCCAAAGGTGGTTGATGGGGTCAAGGTCACGGCTCTGTGTTGGCCAGTCAAGTTCTTCCAAACTGATCCAGATGAACCATTTCTGTATAGACTCGCTTTGTGCACGGGGCTTTGTCATGCTGACAAAGCCCCAATGTTGGAAGCACAGAGTTGTTTACAATGTCATTGTATGCTGTAGCGCTAAGATTTCCCTTCACTGGAACGAAGGGGCCTAGCCCAAACCATGAAAAACAGCACCAGACCATTATTTCTCCTCCACCAAACTTTACAGTTGTCACTATGCATTGGGCCAGGTAGCCTTCTCTTGGCATCCGCCAAACCTAGATTTGTCCGTTGAACTTCCAAGCAGCTGCTCGGCCATGGAAACCCATTTCATGAAGCTCCCGACCAACTGTTCTTGTGCTGTCGTTGCTTCCAGAGGCAGTTTGGAACTCGGTAGTGAGTGTTTCAACCGAGGACAGACCATTTTTACACGCTACGCACTTCAGCACTTGGTGAGCTTGTGTGGCCTACCACTTTGAGGCTGAGCTGTTGTTGCTCCTAGACGTTTCCATATTACAATAACATCACTTACAGTTGACCGGAGCAGCTCTAGCAAGGCAACATTTTTATGAACTGACCTGTTGGAAAGGTGGCATCCTGTGACGGTGAAACATTGAAAGTCACTGAGCTCTTCAGTAAGGTCCTTCTACTGCCAATGTTTGTCTATGGAGATTGCATGGCGGTGTGCTCGATTTTATACAGCTGTCAGCAATGGGTGTGGCTGAAATAACCAAATCCACACATTTGAAGGGGTGTTTACATACTTTTGTATATATAGTGTACCTAGCCTACTACTCAGGGGATATGTCTTGAATATTTATATATCTACAAACACTAGCACCTAAACAGTATAGCCCATATATTCATCATAGTAAATGTCTTCATTATGTCAATGGATTCAACCAAAAATGAATATTTTCTGATTATTTTTTCAGACTATAACTGTATCCCTGTGTTTCTAATATTTCCACCCACAGCTTATCCTTAGCACAGCGCTCACCACTCATTGGCTGACTCTCTATCACATGAACACCAATTAGGCGTGATGTGGGACAGAAATAAAGGCAGACCCACTTTGCCGTGAAGAGTTAGGGTTTGGCCGGGGTAGGCCGGCATTGTAAATAAGAATTTGTTCTTAACTGACTTGACTTGTTAAATAAAGGTTAAATAAAATAAAAAGAGCACTTGTTTTTTCCCCCACACATCAGATTCAAGCGAGAGAGAGAAAGGGAGAGAGAGAAAGGGGAGAGAGAGAGAGAGAGAGAGAGAGAGAGAGAGAGAGAGAGAGAGAGAGAGAGAGAGAGAGAGAGAGAGAGAGGGTGGTGTGCGGTCCAAGCACTCTGGTCATAATGGTATATAACTCAATGTTCCGGGAACTCCAGGAGAAAAAAACAGAGGAAAAGAAGGCCATGAGGTTTTCTGGATAATAACTCCATCCCCCGGTCGGGCCGGCGTTTGGGTAGCAAGGGAAGAAGGGGAGGGGGAAGATGGCTTCTTCTCTTTTTTTTTTTTTGGGGGGTCGTTCTTTTTGTTCTGGCAGGTTTGAAAGCCACCCCTCCACGGAAAGCCTACTCTGCACATTCTGCAGACAGGGGTCTTCAGGGAGGAAATAGGGAGGAAATAGTGCAGAAAGTGTAAAAATCAGTCTCAGTCTCTCTCTCTCTCTCTCTCTCTCTCTCTCTCTGGGATGGATTGAGTGTTTTAAATGAAAGACGCCTTGTGTTGAGGGCCAGGGTGGCTGTCTGATGACATTGGGGCAGTGTGATTTGATTTCACTCCTTCCTTTATGTTTTCATTATCCCAGCCCTAAATGAATAAAACACTGCATCATGGCCCACTGCCAGATATTTCTATGATCTTATTACAAAATAATACCAGGGCATGGCCATACAGTCATACAGCATGTGAATATGATGTTAAGACAAGTTTATATTGTAACACGATGCAATTCTAATAGATGTTGACTTATCTCCTCTGTGTCAAATGGTTGGAAAACTGTGCCGATTTTTTATAATCACAGGTTTCGCCAAGAATGTAGAACATAGATGTCCTCTGGAGGAACAGAAAACCTAAGAAGCAATGACTTTGCAAGTTCTTGGCAGATTTCATCCCCTATACCCCATTAGACTCATAATGGTGGGGCTCGTCTTGCATACTCAATTTGTCACTTTTACACTTTTGCAGGAGTTTGTTTAAGGGCTGGGAGAGGGGTTGTCTGCTCCAGTCCAGACTGTGTGTGTATGTCTGTGTGTGTGTACTAGGAATGAGGGGACTAAGAGCTAAATTAGATGAGTGGGGGTTTGGGTAGAGTGGGTGGAGAAGGGGTGGAGAGTGGGTTTGGGGGCTGTGGTTTCGGGTGAAAGGGTTTTAAATCTTCTCAGGGGATCTCATTTGTGCCAGGTGGCCACACTTCCTGAGCTGCCCATAATAACCTGTACCACATGCTGTCACCTGTGTGTCAGGTGATAGAAGGGCTCTAGCTGTCCCTCTCTGTGCTTCTCTCATGACCTCCACTGAGAGACACTCAGCGACCTCTTCATCTACCTCAGAATGAGCTCAAAAATAGCTTTCCTCAATCTGTGATATGACTGACACTGTGTCAAAGACGACATTTTAGAGACGCCATTTTTTTTTTAAACAGAAAACACCGATTTTATATATAGTGTTTTGGTAAAGCTCTCAAGTCCATACTGTATTCTCTGGTATGGATGGGAGGCTGTACAGTATTAAGCTACTTAGTGTAGCCTACATAGCTACTTTAGTTTAACAGACGTGCATAGGCAGTCTACAGTACTGTGGGGCTAATATCTCTCTCTCTCTCTCTCTCTCTCTCTCTCTCTCTCTCTCTCTCTCTCTCTCTCTCTCTCTTGTGATAGATGGAGTGAGGGCAGATGTTCCAGTGATAATCTGCCCATCAGCTGGGGAGATTGTAAAGTGAAGGCACTTCCTGCCTCTACTCACCCAGATTCCCAACATTCTCCCAACACTCACTGGGAATAGGACTTTGGGAACACAATGGCCCGAGAATCAAACTCTGTCAATGGGAATGTGAGTACAGAGATGATTTACTGCCCTGAGATGGGAAATTCAGTAAAGCCATACTGTCATAGATAAAGCATGTACTGTACAAGGTATGGGTATGGCAGTAGTATGTCATGTACATGTGCTGGAAATGAAGGAATAGGGTATACCACACTGTCATGTACATGTACTTCCATCACACATGGAATGGGCATGTCAGTACAATACAGTGTGACCTGGGTGTTGTTTTGAATGTTTTGCTGAACAACGGACACCATCACCATCTATTAGCATGTGGCCATGTGTTATAAATGTCTTCCTAACATGTGACAGACATGTAACAGACATGTAACAGACATGTGTCAGACATGTAACAGACATGTATCAGACATGTAACAGACATGTAACAGACATGTATCAGACATGTAACAGCCATGTAACAGACATGTAACAGATATGTAACAGACATGTAACAGACATGTAACAGACATGTAACAGACATATAACAGACATGTAACAGACATGTAAAAGATATGTAACAGACATGTAACAGACATGTAACAAACATGTAACATACATGTAACCGACATGTAACTGACATGTAACCGACATATAACAGACATGTAACAGACATGTAACAGAAATGTAACAGACATGTAACATATATGTAACAGACATGTAACAGACATGTAGCAGACATGTAACAGGCATATAACAGACATGTAGCAGACATATAACAGACATATAACAGACATGTAACATACATGTAACAGACATATAACAGACATATAACAGACATGTAAGAGGCATGTAACATACATGTAACATACATATAACAGACATATAACAGACATGTAACAGACATGTAACATACATGTAACAGATATCTAACAGACATGTAACAGGTATATAACATACATGTAACATACATGTAACAGACATATAACAGACATGTAACAGACATGTAACAGACATGTAACAGACATGTAACAGACATATAACAGACATGTAACAGACATGTAACAGACATGTAACAAACATGTAACAAACATATAACAGACATGTAACAGACATGTAACAGACATGTAACAGACAAGTAACAGACATGTAACAGGCATGTAACAGGCATGTAACAGACATGTAACCGACATGTAACATACATGTAACATACATGTAACAGACATGTAACAGACATGTAACATACATGTAACAGACATATAACAGACATAACAACTATCACACTGTTTAAGCATTTGCCACCTCAATTGTGAGGACAATTATTATTTTTTAAATCCTCAAAGAACAACAAGAGTAGAATCGACAGCAGGGTGTTTCCACCACCGTTGGCCATTGTAGCCAATGTTCGTTTGAGTATAAAAAAATACATCAAATGAAGACAGGGGATGTCACAGGAGGAAATGTGGTCACACGCATGTTAGTTGTATAAGAAAAAATATATTTGGTAAATAAAGAGAGGATGGTAAGGTTGTAAACTTCACAGGCCTGGGCCAAGGAGGAAAGAGACCCCCGCAGTCTCTGATTACTTTTCCAAAAGCTTCCTCAAGCGTCCGTCCTCCAATCAGGCTGCGTCCAAACAATATTCAGATTGTGCGACACAGAGGAAGAAAACACAGAGACAAACCAACTGCTTCAAAGTGTCTCTCTCTCTCTCTCTCTCTCTCTCTCTCTCTCTCTCTCTCTCTCTCTCTCTCTCTCTCTCTCTCTTTCTCCCACCTCTCTCTCTCTCTCCCGCTCTCTCTCTCCCTCTCTGTCTCCCTCTCTCTCTCCCACTCTCTCTCTCTCTATACGCGCTTCCCATGAACGATCTGCCTAAGACAACACAGACACACTATTAAAGGCAGAGTGCTAAGTGGCGATGAATACGAGATTGGCTCGCTTATGAAGACGATAAGGAAATTGCAGCGTCCTTAGCATTTTGGTAAATGTCGTTGCGCGCTACTTATTTCATTATAAAATCGTTACTGTCACTTTTATACGATGCCGGTTGATGGAACGACTCTTGTGATGATGGTTGCTAATCAGAAAGGCCTTTATACCTAAATGGTCATGGAATGATGTGTTCCCTGTTCAGGTCTGAACCACGAACCACGTGGAGAATCCGGCTCATTAAGCCCAGGCCAGGAGGGAAAACTTAATTGGACTGAGTTTCTTGGAGGGGCGACGAGAGTATAGACTAAAGTTTTTTCTGCCAGACGATTCTGGCAACAGAACTGAGCAGCAGCAAAAGGCCAATTCAAATGTCCTGTAACAGGCAGTTTCACAGGCTTGTGATTAATCTGTGTGTTGTGCCTTGACTTCGTCCGTCTGGCCTGACAGAGTTCTTAATGAAGCGTCGGAGTGGTTCAGATTCCAACTACAGTACAGGTAGAGAACTTGGAAGAGGTCTGGAACTAGGATCCAGAACTCTAGCTGATTACAGAAAAAGGGAAGTTTACATGTCAGCTTTGATAAAATAAACAAATACGCCATGGAAACTCATCAATCACAATAGAGATGTGTGGGTGGATGACATATTCTTTTTTTTCAAATGCTTTTTTCAAAATCTATTTAAAGATCAGGTAGCAAAAGTTAAGGTGGTCTGTTTCCCGCACTAACAACAGGAGTATTAATGTATCAAAACTTGAAGGTGGGGGTTCAAGTTGGGTGTCCTGGGTGGGGAATATTCAACAGAGGGAGGAATTGCAAATGAGTTAAAGGCCCAGTGCAGTCAAAAACGTATTTTCCCTGTGCTTTATATACATTTCCACACTATGAGGTTGAGATAATACTGTGAAATTGTGAAAATTAGGATAATGCCCTTTTATTTGAAAACACCACCTGAAATGTCAGTCTGTTTTGGTGTGATGGAGTTTTTGCCTGCCTAGTGACATCACCATGTGGTAAATTAGTTAAATAGACCAATAAGAAAGAGAATTCCTAACCTCTCTGCCAATAACAGCTAGTTTTCAGTTTTCCCCTCCCCAGATTACTCACAGACAGTCTTAGCAAAATTGTTGTTCGCTAAGAAGCTATTTTGGGTGACCATTTTAAATGAAAGCAATCACAATAAGATACTTAATTGTTACCCAGAAATGATTTGATATTGAGATAAAAAGGGCTGCATTGGACCTTTAAAATTGTAATGGTGGTGGTCCAAATCAGGGAGAACCAGCCAGGAGGATGTGGGACTCCTGGCCTGAACCTGATTACCGCCAAATGGGCCAATAGCAGCAGTAACAGCAGTCAGCAGCAACAGCTGTGCCCAGGGATATTGCACTGGAACCAAAAGGGTTCTACCTGGAAACAAAAAAGGTTATTCAAAGGGTTCCCAATGGGAACAGCCGAAGCACCCGTTTAGGTTCTAGATCAAACTTTTTTTCTGAGAATGTATATACTATTTGTATGAAATATTTAGTTGTAAAATACTGAGTTAATGTGTCCATGGTTTTGTGTTATTACTTATCTATTTTACTTGCCCCCCGAATTCTACCTTTCTATCTTTCTCGTCGTTAAGCCCTCTCCTCCCAGTCTCTCTGCCCCTGTATGTATCTCTCACACACTCTTATCAGTTCATTAATCCTGCCTGAGCTACACTAGACTAGAAGAATGCAGTTTGTCTTCCCTGACTGAGACGATTGGTCCAGACAGAGAGAGTGAGCCATCTGATCGTTCAGAGATAATGAAGGGGGATTCTGACCATCTCCATCTCAGACTCAGCACATCCCTCACCTCTGCCTCCACCAATGCCAAGTTTATGTACGTGACTCAACATTGTGACATCTTACATGATTTATCTTTCCTTTTGTGTCTCGAAACGCTCTAGTTTTCTCTCTCTCTCTCTCTCTCTCTCTCTCTCTCTCTCTCTCTCTCTCTCTCTCTCTCTCTCTCTCTCTCTCTCTCTCTCTCTCTCTCTCTATCCCAGTGTCCGTCTCCCCCCTCTGCTTTTCAGATATATGTTTTAACACAGTCCTGCTATACAACCTTTAAAAGGCCAGTGATTTTAACAAGGCAATAAAAAGCTAAACAGGTTCTACTCTATAGTCCCTGACCTGCGGCTTTACACAACTGATTTCAAATAGCTGAGACAGACAGGGAACAATGTCACATGTAAACTGGCACACTAGAAGGTTTGTTTTCTCTGTGGTGGTGTCCTATTTGAAACCACCCAAACTGTAAAGTTTTATAAAATACCAAATTACTTAAATTACATATTTACGACAACAAGTACAGTTTTCTCTTAAATGTCTCACTTCTTTCACATTTATTTGCTATCATTTCATTTATTCTGTTTCAAGTGTAAGAATGTTTTATATTTTCATTAACCAAAAAGTCGAAGGGTACTGTCTGTGACCTCATAAATGCAATGTGAGGGTTTCACAGCGAGAGAAGGAAATGGAACAATGTAACAATAAGATTGTTCGGAGCTTCCTTTAACATGAAAGTCACAGGGAGCGAAGCAGCGCTATTCTGGGCCTTAAAAGGCTCATTTCTTTCCTTATTTTAAAACCTGTTTATTTATCAAGGGGATATTTGAAGTATTTATAGACTGATGAAAGGGGACTGGTAAGACACAGGGTTGGAGAGGGTGAATTCACACGGAGAGTGGAGGAGTAAGCAGCTGTTGTGTCACGCACGTATGCACGCACGCACACATAAACACAGACACACACACACATTCAACAAAGGAGTGGCTCAAGAGTTTTTCCTTTTTTCTGAATGAAATCTTGCTCTGTTACATTACAGAAACTACAGTTGAAGTCGGAAGTTTACATACACTTAGGTTGGAGTCATTAAAACTTGTTTCCACCACTCCACAAATTTCTTGTTAACTTCTTAGGGAGCGGCTGCATAGGTGACGGTTTGGAGAGTCTGGCATGCCCAAAGTAAAATGCATGCCACTCAGGCCCAGAAAATAGGATATGCACATAATTAGTACTATTTGATAGGAAACACTCTGAAGTTTCTAAGAGTGTTAAAATAATGTATGTGAGTATAACAGAATTGATATAGCAGGCGAAAACCCGAGGAAAATCCATCCGGATTTGCAGTTTTTTTGTAAATGAGCATCTTCTCCATTGTGCCTATTGCATACAACTTTATGTAGGACTGAGACTGCAGTACCTATGGCTTCCACTAGATGTCAACAATCAACAGTTAAAGACTGTGAATTCTAGGAGTGACCAGAACAGATAGGAACAGGAAATTGTCAGGCGACCACTTTTGTAAACAAGGTTTGACGCGGGCAAGATTGTGAACGCGCACTACTTTATTTTTCTTTCCTATCGTTCACGTTATCGTGAAATATTACAGCAAATATACCCAAAAGGATACCTAAGGATACATAAAAAATTATGTTTGATTTGTTTGTAGAAAGTGTATAGGTATAATTTGAACGTGTTCTCTTCACGGTTCAATGGGCGACTCAACGGTGGATTTTATGATCATAACACGCCAACCAAACAGAGATTTATGGATATAATAAATGACTTTTTCTAACAAAAGAAGCATGGATTGTCTTCGTTGGACACTTGGGAAGCCCTCAGCAGAAGTTCATCAAAGGTAAGCGATTTTATATTAGCAATTTTATGCATTTTGTGAGACCCGTGTTGGGTTAAAGATTTATGCTAATGCATAAATATTAGAGGTGCTACCCTCAAACAATCAAATGTTGTGCTTTCGCCGTAAAGCCTTTTGAAATCTGACAATGCTGTGATATTGCCAAGAATCAGAGCTTTTGATGACTATGCAACACTTGTATATTGATTAATGTTTAATAATTCAACTTTTGGATTAGCGCCCCACCACTAGCGCCCCACCACTCCGTAAGTAGTTAACAAACTATAGTTTTGGCAAGTCGGTTAGGACATCTATTTTCTGCATGACACGTAATTTTTCCAACAATTGTTTACAGACAGATTACTTCACTTATAATTCACTGTATCACAATTCCAGTGGGTCAGAAGTTTACATATACTAAGTTGACCGTGCCTTTAAACAGTTTGGAAAGTTCCAGAAAATGATGTCATGGCTTTAGAAGCTTTTGATAGGCTAATTGACATCATCTGAGTCAATTGGAGGTGTACCTGTGGATGTGATGTATTTCAAGGCCTACCATCACACTCAATGCCTATTTGCTTGACATCATTGGAAAATGAAAAGAAATCAGCCAAGACCTCAGAAAAAAATGTGTTGACCTCCACAAGTCTGGTTCATCCTTGGGAGCAATATCCAAATGCATGAAGGTACCACATTTATATGTATAAACAATAGTACACAAGTATAAACACCATGGGACCACGCAGCCGTGAAACCGCTCAGGAACTAGACGTTTTCTGTCTCTTAGAGATGAACGTACTTCGGTGCGAAAAGTGCAAATCAATCCCAGAACAACAGCAAAGGACCTTGTGAAGATGCTGGAGGAAACCGGTACAAATGTATCTATATCCACAGTAAAACGAGTCCTATATCGACATAACCTGAAAGGCCGCTCAGCAAGGAAGAAGCCACTGCTCCAAAACCACCATAAAAAAGTCAGACGACGGTTTGCAACTGCACATGGGGACAAAGATCGTACTTTTTTGTCCTCTGTTCTGATCAAACAAAAATAGAACTGTAATGACCATCGTTATGTTTGGAGGAAAAAGGGGGAGGCTTGCAAGCCGAAGAACACCATCCCAACCATGAAGCACGGGGGTGGCAGCATCATGTTGTGGGGGTGCTTTGCTGGAGGAGGGACTGGTACACTTCACAAAATTAATGGCATCATGAGGGAGGAAAATTATGTGGATATATTGAGTCAACATCTCAAGACATCAGTCAGGAAGTTAAAGCTTGGTCGCAAATGGGTCTTACAAATGGACAATGACCCCAAGCATACTTCCAAAGCTATGGCAAAATGGCTTAAGGACAACAAAATCAAGGTTTTGGAGTGGCCATCAAAGCCCTGACCTCAATCCCATCTCAAATGTGTGGGCATAACTGAAACAGTGTGTGCGAGCAAGGAGGCCTACAAATCTGACTCAGTTCACCAGCTCTGTCAGGAGGATGGGCCAAAATTCACCCAACTTATTGTGGGAATCTTGTGGAAGGCTACTCGAAGCGTTTTACCCAAGTTAAACAATTTAAAGGCAATGCTACCAAATACTAGTTGAATGTATGTAAACTTCTGACCCACAGGGAATGTGACGAAAGAAATACAAGCTGAAATAAATCATTCTCTCTACTATTATTCTGAAATTTCACATTCTTAAAATAAAGTGGTTATCCTAACTGACCTAAGACAGGGAATTTTTACTAGGATTAAATGTCAGGAATTGTGAAAAACTGAGTTTAAATGTATTTGGCTAAGGTGTATGTAAACCTCCGACTTCAACTGTACATCCTAACTTCCGGGTCATGCACTTTGCAACCTAAAAGAGATATTATACAAAACAAGTCATGAAAGGATCTCTACTTGTGATAATAGCGCCAGATGCCCTTCATGTTCTATGAAGCAAGGTAAAGTACTTTCTGTAAAGATTGTGCATGGCCAGGTGAGTATGATTCCTCCCTCGCCCTCTTTCCTGTTTTCCTTAAGAGCAGGACAGGTGAACCAGGCACGCCCCACTTAAGATAAGTGGATTACATAGCCAGTATCCCAGGCTTGCAGTGACCGTATAAATCCCTGATAGAGCCGCTTTGATTCCATGTCTGTGCACTTATAGGAAGGCATGGGTTAGGGGAGAACCCTGGAAGTATGGCCTAGCAGCTGTTTACTTTTCATGGTCTATTTAAAACCCTTTATAAACCTTCATAGAAAGCAATATCAATATCTGTTTGAAATCTGGTTACTAAAGTGTTTGTGATTTGGTGTGCAAGAGTACATTTTTGTTTGTAGAATGTGTTCTACTGGTGAACACAAAAACACATTTAACTTCACTTTTGTCTGGAAGAGAGAGAGAGAGAGAGAGAGAGAGAGAGAGAGAGAGAGAGAGAGAGAGAGAGAGAATGAGATTGAGAGACAGAAAACTAGAGAGAACGAGAGCGTTTCGAGAGACCACTCCACACTGGACTTGAACAGCCTTTACGACCAGGTCCACCTCTACAAGGCAGCAATCCCAACTTTTGCCAGTACCCGGAAGGACGTCACCCTCAACTGCAGACCCAGCACCTCACACAGGAGCAACAGAGCAACAGACACCCCGCCCAAACCAGCGAGACTCCCTACCAGACCTGCAAGACCCCCTCCCTCCGGACCTGCATCGAGAGAACCCATGTCAAGAGAACCTATACCAAGACCACAGCTTCACCAGCCACACCCAAATCAGCTGAGACCACCCCAAACAAACCCTGGCTACACCCTATATAAGCCCCCCCCAAATCAGACCTATGCCCCTTCTGCCCCCCCATGACCTCCGCCCCTGCAGCAAGGACCTCAACATGACAGGCGCACATATCCCCCAATAGAATCCCCATACTTAAACAATGACAGCTTCTCCATTCTAGAAAGGGGGATCAACCATTTCCAGTCCCAGGGACATGTACTAGTCCGTGGCAACCTAAATGCCAGAACTGGACAAGAACCTGACACTCTCAGCACACAGGGGGACAAACACCTACCTGGAGGTGACAGTATTCCCCCCCAAATATGCTCCCGTAGACACAACTATGACAAAACAACCAACAAAAATGGGTCACAACTCCTGCAGTTCTGTCGCACGCTGGGTCTGTACATAGTCAATGGTAGGCTTCGAGGAGACTCCTATGGTAGGTACACCTACAGTTCATCCCTTGGCAGTAGTACTGTAGATTACTTCATCACTGACCTCAACCCAGGGTCTCCCAGAGCATTCACAGTCAGGCCACTAACACCCATTTCAGATCACAGCAAAATCACACTCTACTTGAACAATCATGAGGCATCAAAAACAAAGGAACTGCACAATATTATTAAGAAATGCTATAGATGGAAGGAAAGTAGTGTAGAAACCAACCAAAAAACAATTAGGCAACAACAAATTCAAACCCTTTTAGACAACTTCCTGGACAAGACATTTCACAGTAATAGTGAAGGTGTAAACTTGGCAGTAGAAAGCCTAAACGGTATGTTTGACCTTTCAGCTGCCCTATCAAATCTAAACATTTCAAGCAGACAACCTAAGAAAATGATCAACAATGACAAATGGTTTGATGAAGAATGCAAAAACCTGAGAAAGAAATTGAGAAACCTACCCAACCAAAAACATAGAGACCCAGAAAACCTGAGTCTACGCCTTCGCTATGGTCAATCACTAAAACAATACAGAAATACACTATGGAAAAAGAAGGAACAGCACATCAGAAATCAGCTTAATGTAATTGAAGAATCCATGGAATCTAACCACTTCTGTGAAAATTGGATCGCACTAAACAAGCAACCACATGAAGAGTTATCTGTCCAAAACAGAGATGTGTGGATAAACCACTTATCCAATATTTTTGTCTATATATCAAAGAACAAACAGCAAAATCATATACGTGATCAATTACAAATCTCAGAATCATCTATTAAAAACTACCAGAACCCACCGGATTCTCAAAATACATTGAATGAACTACAGGACAAAATACAAACACTCCAACCAAAAAAGGCCTGTGGTGTTGATGGTATCCTACATGAAATGATAAAATATACAGACCACACAATCCAATTGGCTATACATAAACTCTATAACATCATCCTCAGCACTGGCATCTTCCACAATATTTGAACCAAGGATTGATAACCCCAATCCACAAAAGAGGAGACAAATTTGACCCCAATAACTACCGTGGAATATGCATCAAGTGAAAACAATGTACTAAGCAAATGTCAATTTATTTTTAACCAAATTACCGTACGATAGACCACGTATTCATCCTGCACACCCTAATTGACAAACAAACAAACCAAAACAAAGGCAACGTCTTCTCATGCTTTGTTGACTTCAAAAAAGCTTTTGACTCAATTTGGCATGAGAGTCTGCTATACAAATTGATGGAAAGTGGTGTTGGAGGAAAAAGTGATGCAGCTTAAGCCCTACCCTCTTCAACATATATATCAATGAATTGGCGAGGGCACTAGAACAGTCTGCAGCCCCCGGCCTCAGACTACTAGAATCTGAGGTCAAATGTCTACTGTTTGCTGATAATCTGGGGCTTCTGTCCCCAACCAAGGGTTGCCCTAGAGCACACAAAAAACTATACAAACCTCAGCCTAAACATCAACGCCACAGGTAACTTCCACAAAGCTGTGAACGATCTGAGAGACAAGGAAAGAAAGTTCTTCTATGCCATCATTAGGAACATAAAATCCGACATACCAATTAGGAACTGGATAAAAATACTTGATTCAGTAATAAACCCCTTTATGGTTGTGAGTTCTGGGTTCTACAACCACCTAAAAGGAAGCGATTCCCAAACCTTCCAGAACAAGCCATCACCTACAGAGAGATGAACCTGGAGAAGAGTCCCCTAAGCAAGCTGGTCCTGGGGCTCTGTTCACAAACACAAACAGACCCCACAGATCCCCAGGACAGCAACACAATTAGACCCAACCAAATCATGAGAAAACAAAAAGATAATTTCTTAACACATTGGAAAGAATTTACAAAAAAGCAAACTAGAATGCTATTTGGCCCTAAACAGAGAGTACACTGTGGCAGAATACCTGACCACTGTGACTGACCCAAATTTAAGGAACTTTGACTATGTAGAGACTCAGTGAGCATAGCCTTGCTATTGGAAATGGCCGCCACAGGCAGACCTTGCTCTCAAGAGAAGACAGGCTATGTACACACTGCCCACAAAATGAGGTTGAAACTGAGTTTCACTTCCTACCCTCCTGACAAATGTATGACAATATTGGAGACACAAATTTCCCTCAGATTACACAGATTTACAAAGAGTAGCAATATTTGTAACCTGTTGCCACAAGAAAAGGGCAACCAGTGAAAAATAAACACCATTGTAAATACAACCTATATCTATGTTCATTTATTTTCCCTTTTGTACTTTCACTATTTGCACATCGTTACAACACTGTATAAATACATAATTTGACATTTGTCAAATGTATTATTTTGGAACTTTTGTTAGTGTAATGTTTACTGTTAATTTTTATTATTTATTTCACTTTTGTTTATTATCTACTTCACTTGCTTTGGCAATGTTAACATATGTTTCCCATGCCAATAAAGCCCTTGAATTGATTTGAGTGGGCGGAGTGTGAAAAGAGGGAAAAGAGAGAAAAGAGGAACAGAGAATGAGACAGAGAGAGAAAGAGAAAGAGAGCGAGAGAGAGAGAGAGAGAGAGAGAGGGCAGAACGACAGATTTCTTTTTTCGATCCAGCAACCAACGCTCTAACTACAAGGCTACCTGCCGCCCAACTATGATATGTGCCAGAACTTGACCTGGTTACTCCAGCTTCAATCCAACCCTTGTAAAGTCTTCACTGATGTTTTTTCACTGCCACAATAATGGTTACATACATGAAGAAAGTAGGAATCAGTGCACTTTGTTTGGTTTAACTCCTTCAAGCTTTCATGGATCCAGGCCCTTGGCTGGTGTTAATCCCCTCATGTGTTTTCTCTTCTCTATTGTAGAAGGAAGGAAGAGGTTGGGAAAGAAGTAGGAATGTGTGAGGGAGAAAAGAAATCAACACTCACTTATAGTAATATTGCTGGGGCTGCCCATAGAGCTTATCCTTCACATACAAAATGTATGTGTTTATGCCCAAGGGGTTGATGTTGTTGTATTTGTTGGTGCTGTTTTATGGGAAATAAGGATTAATTAATCCCTTTAGTGGACAAAAAATGCATAAACATTTGAACTCAATACCAGTAATACACACTTTTGTAATATTTTGTAATAACATTGAACATTTGTTATATCAATTATTATATTGAGTAACGTTTTGAAATATTGGCATGGTTCCACTATGAGATAGAATGGATACTCTGGCTGTGTGATGTTGTCACATGGACTGACAGAGCAATCTAGGATGGAATTTGGGCTGTCATCACGACCATTCTCTCTTCCATTCAGCTCCATAGCGTCTTGTTCACACTACTAAACACTTTACAATGGCTAGTCAGTGATTACATGGGTAAAGCTTTCTAATTGTCCAATAACATAATACTAAATCAGCAGATTGACGGGTGGATTGGATATTTTGAAAATCGTGAACTACCGTAAACTACTACCGTAAACAGTTTATTCATGTATCAATTAATTTGGTCCTGTCTTTTTGTAATTGTAATTACATTGTAATATCAATGCAATGTAATATATCTGGATTGTTTAACTCTTTTACTTTTTCAGTCTACTTCAAATGTTGGTATTCAGGCATGTCAGGTTACACATGCTGGAATAAGAATCTAAGAGTTTAAAGTATATACATCAAACTATTAAGCCTGATAAATTAAACTATTCAGTATCAAATCAAAAAATGGCCCAAAAGGAATGTACTATTGTGACATCCAGAAACAATCCCTCTACTTCGTTTTTCTAATAAGGGAAAGTACGACAGGCATTTATGTTTCCTCCCACACTTGATTTGTTGTCCTTTATTCCCGGGGCGCGTATAAAAGGGGAAAATGAATGTTATATCTCTTTACATCTCTGGGCTTAATGCTCTCCGGTGGCTCTGGAACGCTCCCCATCAAAAAAGTTTAAACCTCTGGCTCAGCTGGGTTCTCCCTTTGTACGCTGAATGTTCAAAGTATTACACTGTCACTAATCATCCATGTTACAACATCTCGAACACCGAGGGCTCCCTCTCTCCGACTCGGCCTAACCGTTATGGTGCCACGGAGTTTAAGGAATAGTCCACTTTGATCTCCACAGTAGAGGGCTATGGAGACATCTTTCAGCCCTCTCTTCTCCTCTGTTATCCCTCTCTCTCATTTGCTCTCCTCCCCCTCCTCTTCCCCCTTACTCCCTCTGGTGAGAGACTTTAAACAGTAGGCTGGAGGGAGGTAGGGAGCGAGGGAGGGTGAGGGGGTGAGAGATGAATAATATCTTGCACTCCAGAGCCCGGACGGCTCCCCCAGCCCATCAAACGAGAAACTAATGTGGTTACAGACCCATAAAGAATAAAGCGAGGGGAAGAGAAGAAGAACGAGGGGGTAACATTTTTCTGACACGGTTTTACCTCAGTGCTCATTTCAGGCAGCAGCTTTAGCTCTGTCCTCTCCTCTCCTTGTTTATCAGTCATATCTACACATTCCTTTTGGGCCAGAGGGGTGCAGGCTACAGGGATGATGTGGGTGAAAGGGCTGAGGAGGGAAGGAGAGAGGGAGGAAGATGGAAGGAAAGATGGATGCGAGGCCTTACATTTTCTTTTATTTGGATTATGTATAGTTTAAGAGAATTAAGATGCAGAGATGACAAAATGTGATTCATATGTCGTAACAATAGCCAAGATGATACAATACAAATTTGGCCATTGAAAAAAAAATTGTCCTCATCTGTATTTCACGTCTTTGTATTTAAATTTAAATAGGCCCGTCACATAAAAATGTTGATTTACAAAACATACAGTACCAGTCAAAAGTTTGAACACACCTACTCATTCAAGTTTTTATTTTATTTGTACTATTTTATACATTGTAGAATAATAGTGAAGACATCAAAACTATGGAATTACACATATGGAATCATGTAGTAACCAAAAAAGTGTTAATTAAACAAATCAAAATATAAATATGTATTTAATATTTTAGATACTTCAATGTAGCCACCCTTTGCCTTAATGACAGCTTTGCACACTCTTGGCATTCTGTCAACCAGCTAGGCAACAACACATTTAATTCATTTTGGACAACTTCCTGGACAAGACATTTCACTGTTATAGTGTGTAGTATGTTTGACCTTTCAGCTCCCCTACCAAATCTAAACATTCCAAGCAGACAACCTAAGAAAATTAACAACAGTGACAAATGGTTTGATGAAGAATGCAAAAACCTGAGAAAGAAATTGAGAAACCTATCCAACAAAAAACATAGAGACCCAGAAAACCTTAGCCTACGCCTTCACTATTGTGAATACCTAAAACAATACAGAAATACACTATGGAAAAAGAAGGAACAGCACATCAGAAATATACTCAATGTAATTGAAGAATGCTTTTCCAACAGTCTTGAATGAGTTCCACATATGCTGAGCACTAATTGGCTGCCTTCACTCTGCAGTCCAACTCATCCCAAACCATCTCAATTGGGTTGAGGTCGGGTGATTGTGGAGGCCAGGTCATCTGATGTAGCACTCCGTCACTCTCCTTCTTGGTCAATTAACCCTTACACAGCCTGGAGGTGTGTTAGATCATTGTCCTGTTGAAAACAACGATAGTCCCACTAAGCGCAAACTAAATGGGATGGCGTATCGCTGCAGAATGCTGTGGTTGCCATGCTGGTTAAGTGTGCCTTGAATTCTAAATACATCACCGATAGTGTCACCAGCAAGGCACTCCCACACCATCACACCTCCTCCTCCATGCTTCACCGTGGGAACCACACATGCGGAAATCATCCGTTTACCTCTGCATCTCACAAAGACACAGCGGTTGGAACCAAAAATCTAAAATTAGGACTCATCAGAACAAAGGACAGATTTCCAGCGGTCTAATGTGCGTTGCTCGTGTTTCTTGGCCCAAGCAAGTCTCTTCTTATTATTGGTGTCCTTTAGTAGTGGTTTCCTTGCAACAATTTGACCATGAATGCCTGATTCACATAGTCTCTTCTGAACAGTTGATATTGAGATGCGTCTGTTACTTGAACTCTGTGAAGCATTTATTTGGGCTGCAATCTGAGGTGCAGTTAACACTAATTAACTAATCCTCTGCTGCAGCGTTAACTCTGGGTCTTCCTTTCCTGTGGTGGTCCTCATTAGAGCCAGTGTCATCATAGTGCTTGATGGTTTTTGTGACTGCATTTGAATAAACTTTCAAAGTTCTTCAAATTTTCCACATTGACTGACCTTCATGTCTTAAAGTAATGATGTACTGTCATTTTTTATTTGTTTATTTGAGCTGTTCTTGCTATAATATGGACTTGGTATTTTACCAAATAGGGCTATCTTCTGTATACCACCCCTATCTTGCCTCAACACAACTGATTGGCTCAAACGCATTAAGAAGGAAAGATATTCCACAAATGAACTTTTAACAAGGCACACCTGTTAATTGAAACGCATTCCAGGTGACTACCTCATGAACCTGGTTGAGAGAATGCCAAGAGTGTGCAAAGCTGTCATCAAGGCAAAGGGTGGCTACTTGAAGGGTGGCTACTTTCAAATCTCAAATATATTTTTATATGTTTAACCGTTTTCTGGTTACTACATGATTCCATATGTGTTATTTCATAGTTTTGATGTCTTCACTATTATTCTACAATGTAGAAAATTGTAAAAAAAAAAAAAACATTGAATGAGTAGGTGTGTCCAAACTTTTGACTGTTACTGTATGTATCAGGTATGTTCATTCATAGTCATACAATGATTACGGTGAAGGAAAATGTATAATATATGAATTGTTAAGTGAACAATACGGAAGATAGAGCAAGAGAATGTATGATTTACATGGTATGTTCTATAGTGGCGTATAGGTCCTAGAGACAACTCAAATATCAGGTATGTAGACGACATTAAATGAATGCCTAGAATGACTAGGATTACAATGCACGGCATGTTGGGTAGTAACACAATATGAAGACGTAATAGGATATTATTGAAACAATAATAAACGCCAGGGCAGACCATAAAAACAGTAGTTAATGTGGGACAGCTCACCAGACTGTCTCTAAACATGAAACGAGTCGTATTAAAACTACAGCTTCTGACCTAAGCTTGTGTGTGTGTGTGCGTGATTTTGTGTGTGTGCACCACGGCTGTAAGAAGACTGCGGTTTTAACAACCTCCATGGCATCTTTTTCAGTCTCATTTTGCAACTCCACTTGGTCAATCATTCAAAAGCTCTTTATAAAAGCACTACAATCTTTATTGAGCTACACTTAAAGGGAAATTCTGCCACTTGTCAACCTCCTATTCATCATCCCCAGCACCAAACCAGTGTCTACATACAGTATGAGAAAACAGCGCATTTCTATGATCTGTGGTCAAAAAAATAGAAAAAAATACTTCTCCGTGACATCACAGGGTAGGATTAAAAGTAAAAAGGAGTGATTTTCAAAACCTGAAACGAGTTTCAAGCCCAAGGGAGGGTATTTGCCTGAATCTCATAGTGTTTGAAAATCACTGCTTTTAAAATGTTTTAATCGTTTGATGATGTCATCTGGTTGAACTTTTTAACTTTATACTTTTTTCTTCAAAGAATAGAAATACGCTGTTTTCACGTATCTTGACACTGGTATTGGGCTGGAGATAATGAAAATGTGGTTGAAAAGTGGTGGAGTTACCCTTTAAGCCAAATTACGGCCTCTGCATAATTTGACATAGACCAAGCAGATACAGTACATCAAATGTCCTCATCATTATTCCAGACCATGAATCTTTTAAAAAATGTCCTCCAAATAAGTTTGACAAATGTTTACTGTATAGTTCAGTAAATATCTGAGTACATATCTGCATTCAGGCCATTGCTTTCCTGTAAAATATACCTGACATTAACCAACACCGACGCATTGTCTGACCGTATGCCTCCCACGTCCCTCCCGCATCCCTCTCGCATCCCAAGCCAAATTACAGCAGAGGCGTGTTCTGCACCCACGGGCTACACCAGCTAAACCTGCTGACCAATAATCAGCAGACAATGACCCTTGACCCGGTCCAAATAAATCTGCCATCTCTCCCACTTCTCTATCCCTCTCTCCCACCTCTCCAGCCCCCTCTCTGTGGGATCCATCTCTCCCCCGTGTTCATCAGGAAAGAGGGAGGGAAGGAGGGAGGGAGGGATGGAGGGAAGGAGAGAGCTAATGAACTGACTGAGTTCAGTGTCTGAGTCTGTCCACGATGACGTGTTTGTGTGTTTGATTAATATACTGTAGAGCCAGATAGCTGGCCTTCCTGTCCCTCTGTTCATTTCTCACCGACATAACAGGACGGGAGAGTCATCTCGTCTCGTCTCACCCCGTTTAACATGGCAACCCGTCCTGGAATCTCACATCATCTCTTTCCCGGACTCAGTCAGTCAGTTTTCTGTGCTAGTTACCAACGCAATGAATCACCATACAAGGGAGGCCATTTAGGGCAGTCATCCCCAGGCTCCACACCCCAGATAGCGAGTTATGTGTCTACTACTTGGATAAAACACTTAAAGGATCATAGAAATTGCATCAATTCTCCGTAAAATCCTACATTTTAATTTCCCCTTCAGCATGCTTTTTAAGTAGAGATACCTAAGTCACGACACAGAAGGCTCCCACAGAAGGCTCCCGAGGACAGAAGTAGGAATTACTTAGAATGAGTGTGTGCAGCTTGAAGATGAGCATGCAGGCGATAAAGACGTTTAAATGCTCTTAAACCAGTGGGTGGAGCGCGGGGGCCAGGCGGCCAGGGTGCAGGGGCTGTGGCACGTAGATACGTCTGTGTACACGACGTCATGTGGAAATTATGGGCACGGTCTGGGATAACAAAAGGCTAAAAAGCGAAGTTCTCGCAGGTCTCATGAATGGGAGACGACCCAGACGATATCAAATATTAAACCTCCTAATTCCATAGCCGCCTGGCTCTCTGATGCTACAGGGAGATAAAAACAGAGGGAGGCGATAAGGTTTCATATTCTTTGTTGGCTAAATGCACCGCCAAGAGCTCCCGTCTCCTCTCTGACGGTGGGATGTGGCAGCAGCAGCAAGAGGGCAATATGAGACATGTCAGAGTGTAATGAAGGACCCAGGGGAGATCGGCTTTCCAATGTCTGCAGTCAGACAGTAAACGTCACACACCACTCCACCATGTATTGTCCACTTGCTCCTATCCTTCTATCCCATCCATGACCACTCTGATAATTAAAGGTGACCTGTGCTGCACCCTTTACCCTACTTGGCCCTGGTCAAAAGTAGTGCACTGTAGAGAGAATAGGGTGCAATTTTGGAAACTAGTCTGGGGACACAACTCTCCCTCATCCGGACCTGGCTCAGACCCTCCCACTGGATGGGTTTACGACCACGGCCATAGTGGATGGGATGGGTTCTGTCCACATAGGTAATAATCTGCTGATGAACAAACCAGCCAAGGGAATAATAGCTTTCCTCCAGGCCTCCCTTTCACCTTCCCTCCCTCCCTCTCTCTCTGCCTCTGTACCTGTCTCTCTGCCTGCCTCCCAGCCTCCCAACCTCCCATCCTTTCTACCTCTCTACATCCCTGCACCTGTGGTATCTCCACTCATCCCCCAACTATCCTCCTGCTATTGGGTGTTATCATGTGGACGATATTATCACCTGGCTGTCCCGCCTCGCCTCCACACCGCCAATCAGCTCGACAGCAAAGCTCTAATAGCCGCTCTCGTTTCACACATGTTATTTATGCCCCACTGTCGCCCCCCTCTCTCTCATTCTTTCTTTCTCTCTCTCTCTCTCTGTTCCTCATACTTTCTCTCTCTCCTCTTTATCTCTCTTTCCTTCTCTGTTTTCCCCCTCTCTATCTCTTTCCCTATCTCTCTCTCCCTCCTTTCTCTCTCTCTGTTCCTCATACTTTCTCTCTCTTTCCTTCTCTGCCCCCTCTCTCCCCTCTCCCCCCTCTCTCCCTGTCTCTGTCTCTGTTTCAGGCTGCTGCCCTTGCCTCCCACCCTCCCAACACCAGCCATTGTTTTAGGGAGGGTCCTGCGACCCCATTCACTGTCAGCAGACTGACATTCTTTAGTTGCCCGGCCGACACAAAGATGAGACGAGGGAAACTCTAAACCGTTTATTAGAAACACTTTTCACCCTTCAAGAACAGCGGAGCCACCGTAAATAATGTCAGTAGCAGACCGGCCTGGGCCAGTAAGCCTCTGTGACTGATAGGTCTGCGAGGGGTGTGAGTATGTGTGTGTCTGTGTGTGTGCGTGAGTGTGAGTGAGGAATGGGCACAAAGACATCACACACACAAGGGAGGACTAATGTTTTGTCCACTCATTGGCTTTGGAGTGTGTAAAATGACCGCAGGACATCATAGCGGCATTATGTTACACCCATATTTAATGATACATTGCTTGTTATGGAGAATACACCTTTCTCTGTTTTCGTCTCTGCTTAACGTGTTGAATAGAGGAACAGAGGTGTTTTCTTAAGAGACCCTTGCCATGCCCCTATATGTCTTGGTGTCAGACCCCATTAGAAATGGCTAGCATTGAGCCCGTTTGAACACAGCCTCGGTGAGGGAGGGGGTGTCAAGGACAGGATCAGGAAATTAAAGCAGGACATGACAATTATTAATACAGAAAAAAAAATTCTGTCTCATAACCAAACTGAGCTTAGTATTAAATCCCATGTTCTAAATTTATGAAGTATGGAAACAAATGTTAACCATACTCGATACATCATCTGTACTGATTCCTTTTGAAGACATGGACCCATCTTTAGGAGTGCTGATCTAGGATCAGTTTTTCAATCATAATGGATTAGAGGGGTGGACCTGATTCTAGATCAGCACTCCTACTCTGAGACACTTTGTGAATAAAGGCCCTGTAGGCTATCCTCTGAGTGTCTGGGACTAATACACATCCACATGAACCGGTGACATCTTAAGAGCAATCATAGACACTGGGCAGTGCAAGGCACAGAGAGCTTCTTTTAAATATTTTTTTTACCCCTTTTCTCCCCAATTTCATGGTATCCAATTGGTAGTTACAGTCTTTTCCCGTCGCTGCAACTTGTACGGACTCAGGAGAGGGGAAGGTCGAGAGCCGTGCATCCTCCGAAACACAACCCAGCCAAGCCGCACTGCTTCTTGACACAATGCCCGCTTAACCCGGAAGCCAGCCGCACCTATGTGTCAGAGGAAACACTGTACACCTGGCGACCGTGTCTGCTTGCATGCACCCGGCCCGCCACAGGAGTCACTAGAGCGTGATAGGACAAGGACATACCGGCCGGCCAAAACTTTCCCAAACCCGGACGACGCTGGGCCAATTGTACGGCACCCAGTCGAAGCCGGCTGCGACAGAGCCTGGACAAAAACCAGGATCTCTAGTGGCACAGGTAGCACTGCAATGCAGTGCCTTAGACCACTGCGCCACACGGGAGGCTGTGCACAGAGAGCTTCTTAAAGAATACGATGTGTCACAATGTGAGGATAAAGAGAATCATTGGAGAGTGAGGAGCATGCAGGGCAGCAGAGAAATGCTGCCTGACGTACTGTATCCACTGGAAAAAATCGAATCTCAACCCATACAAAGTCTGGGTGAAAGAATAAATACAGTTTAAGTCGGAAGTTTATATACACTTAGGTCGGAGTTTTTTAACCACTCCACAAATGTCTTGTTAACAAACTATACTTTTGGAAAGTCGGTTAGAACATCTACTTTGTGCATGACACAAGTAATTTTTCCAACAATTGTTTACAGACAGATTATTTCACCTATAATTCACTGTATTCACTGTATCACAATTCCAGTGGGTCAGAAGTTTACATACACAAAGTTGACTGTGCCTTTAATTAGCTTGAAAAATTCCAGAAAATGGTGTCATGGCTTTAGAAGCTTCTGACAGGCTAATTGACATAATTTGAGTCAATTGGAGGTGTACCTGTGGATGTATTTCAAGGCCTACCTTCAAACTCAGTCCCAAACTCAGAAATCAGCCAAGACCTCAGAAAAAAAATTGTAGACCTCCACAAGTCTGGTTCATCCTTGGGAGCAATTTCCAAACACCTGAAGGTATCACGTTTGTCTGTACAAACAATAGTACGCAAGTATAAACACCACACAGCCATCGTACCACTTAGGAACGAGACACGTTCTGTCTCGTAGAGATGAACGTACTTTGGTGCAAAAAGTGCAAATCAATGCCAGAACAACAGCAAAGGACGTTGTGAAGATTCTGGAGGAAACAGGTACAAACGTATCTATATCCACAGTAAAACGAGTCCTATATCGACCTGAAAGGCCGCTCAGCAAGGAAGAAGCCACTGCTCCAAAACCGCCATAAAAAAAGCCAGACTATGGTTTGCAACTGCACACGGGGACAAAGATCATACTTTTTGGAGAAATGTCCTCTGGTCTGATGAAACAAAAATAGAACTGTTTGGCCATAATGATCATCCTTATGTTTGGAGGAAAAAGGGGGAGGCTTGCAAGCCAAAGAACACCATCTCAACCGTGAAGTACGGGGTGGCAGCATGATGTTGTGGGGGTGCTTTGCTGCAGGAGGGTCTGGTGCACTTCACAAAATAGATGGCATCATGAGAAAGGAGAATTATGTGGATATATTGAAGCAACATCTTAAGACATCAGTCAGGAAGTTGAAGCTTGGTCGCAAATGGGTCTTCCAAATGGACAATGACCCCAAGCATACTTCCAAAGTTGTGGCAAAATGGCTTAAGGACAACAAAGTCAAGGTATTGGAGTGGCCATCACAAAGCTCTGACCTCAATCCTATAGAACATTTGTGGGCAGAACTTAAAATGCGTGAGCGAGCAAGGAGGCCTACAAACCTGACTCAGTTCACCAGCTCTGTCAGGAGGAATGGGCCAAAATTCACCCAACTTATTGTGCAAAGCTTGTAAGGCTACCCGAAATGTTTGACCCAAGTTAAACAATTTAAAGGCAATGCTACCAAATACTAATTGAGTGTATGTAAACTTCTGACCCACAGGGAATGTGCTAAAAAAATAAAAGATTAAATAAATCATTCTTGTCACGACTGCCGCCGAAGTCGGTGCCTCTCCTTGTTCGGGTGGTGTTCGGCGGTCGACATTGCCAGTCTTCGAGCCATCACCGATCCACTTTTCATTTTCCATTTGTTTTGTCTGTGTTTTCCACACCTGGTTTCAATTCCCTAAATTACATGTTTTGTATATAACTCTCTGTTCCCCCCCATGTCTTTGTGTGAGATTGTTCTTTGTAATGCTTGTGCACATTATTTACTGGTGCGTAACGGGCTATTTTGTGCCCATGTACTCTCGTGTTGTTTGAACCGTTGGGTTGTTTATTAAACGTCTAAGTTTATTACCCAGTTTTGCTCTCCTGCGCCTGACTTCTCTGCAACCAGTTACGCAACCCCTACAATTCTCTATTATTATTTTGACATTTCACATTCTAAAAATAAAGTGGTGATCCTAACTGACCTAAGACAGGGAATTATTACTAGGATTAAATGTCAGGAATTGTGACAAACTGAGTTTAAATGTATTTGGCTAAGGTGTATGTTAACTTCCGACCTTAACTGTACCTGCTGTCGTTTCTGAAAGAAAGAATTGCTGGTGTATGTGTATTACGAATCAGATGGGGTCTTTAGCAATGGTAGGAGTGGAGTCACCTGCATCAGGCCTCATGGGTACTTTACTGTACTTAGCCTGTTGGGGTGAGGTAACATCCACATGACATCACTGTCTCCAGAACATGGTGGAAGGGAGGGACTAGGGAAGGAGGTACCACATAGTTGCCACACTTCATTGCCCTCATGAGTAGGAAATGATGTCACCTGCTTCTCAGACCAGGGGCAGCTGGGTTAACGAGAGGTGGGTATAAAGTACTGTATATTCAATCATAGTCCTAGAGGGCTTGACTTATACCTGTAGAGAAAAAGAGAGTACAGAAACCTCTTGTGTTGCATCCTGAGGCAGTCTGAGGGTAGTATACCCCCCACATACACACACAGGCACACACAGAAACACACAGAAACCCACAGAAACACACCACACCTGTATTTGTGTTACTGTACCTGGTGCCCATAGGAGCTAAGAGGCTAGATGAAAGAAATGCTGCTTTAGAGATGTTATTAAGTGAAGTGGCTTCAGGGTCTGTCTGGGCTGCATGACTGACTACTCTATTTGTGTGGCTGTCTGTGTTTATGTGTTTATGTTTTGATATTTGGTATTCAGCTTCTGGTTCATGATTGACAAACAGCACAATCGTCTCTCACCAATTCTTAACAAGAAAATTCTCCAGTCTCAACAGTGGCAACAGCGTCTGTGCAAATACTCTGGGTAGCCATTTGATTAGCTGTTCAGGAGTCTTATGGCTGGGGGGGTAGACGCTGTTTAGAAGCATCTTGGACCTAGACCGGTAGCAGAGAGAACGGTCTATGACTAGGGTGGCTGCAGTCCTTGACGATTTTTAGGCCCTTCCTCTGACACCGCTTGGTCTAGAGGTCCTGGATGGCAGGAAGCTGGACCTCAGTAATGTACTGAGCTGTACGCACGACCCTCTGTAGTGCCTTGTGGTTGGAGGCCGAGCAGTTGCCATATCAGGCAGTGATGCAACACGTCAGGATGCTCTCGAGTTGTGCCTGGCTGTGCAGTCATGAGTGAACTGGGAGAACAGGAGGGGACTGAGCACCCACCCCTGAGGGGCCCCGTGTTGAGGATCAGCGTGAAGGATGGGTTGTTATCTACCCTTACCACCTGGGGGTGGCCCGTCAGGAAGTCTAGGATCCAGTTGCAGAGGGAGGTGTTAAGTTCCAGGGTCCTTAGCTTAGTGATGAGCATTGAGGGAACTATGGTATTGAACGCTGAGCTGTAGTCAATGAATAGCATTCTCACATAGGTGTTCCTTTTGTCCAGGTGGGAAAGGGCAGTCTGGAGTGCAATATAGATTGCATCATCTGTGGATCTATTGGTGCGGTATGCAAATTGGAGTGGGTCTAGGGTTTCTGGGATAATGGTGTTGATGTGAGCCATGACCAGCCTTTCAAGCATTTCATGGCTACAGACATGAGTGTTACGGGTCGGTTGTAATTTTGACAAATTTCCTTAGTGTTCTTGGGCACAGGGACTATGGTGGTCTGCTTGAAACATGTTGGTATTACAGACAGATTATTACAGACAGAGGTTGAAAATGTCAGTGAAGACACTTGCCAGTTGGTCAGCGCATGCTCGGAGTACACGTCCTGGTAATCGCTGTTTACCTGGGGGCAGTGCTACTGACATAAAGGCTAATGTGAAGATGGTGCTGGCTAAGGCTAAAAATGGCGAGTGTAGAGAGTATAGGGATATTGTTATCCACGTCGGCACCAATTATGTTAGGATGAAACAGTCAGAGGTCACCAAGCGCAACATAGCTTCAGTGTGTAAATCAGCTAGAAAGATGTGTCATAATTGTCTCTGGCCCCCTCCAAGTTAGGGGGAGTGATGAGCTCTACAGCAGAGTCTCACAACTCAATCGCTGGTTGAAAACTGTTTTCTGCCCCTCCCAAAAGAATTTGTAGATAATTGACCCTCTTTCTGAGCCACAAACAGGACCAAACCTGGCCTGCTGAGGAGTGACGGACTCCATCCTAGCTGGAGGGGTGCTCTCATCGTATCTATGGACATAGACAGGGCTCTAACTCCTCTAGCTCCACAATGGGATAGGGTGCAGGCCAGGCTGCAGGCTGTTAGACAGCCTGCCAGCTTAGTGGAGTCTGCCACTAGCACAGACAGTGTAGTCAGCTCAACTATCCCCACTGAGACCGTGTCTGTGCCTTGATCTAGGTTGAACAGAACAAAACATGGCGGTGTTCGCCTTAGCAATCTCACTGGAATAAAGACCTCCATTCCTGTCATTATTGAAAAAGATTGTGATATCTCATCTCAAAAAATGATTACTTAATGTTAGATCCCTCACTTCCAAGGTAGTCATAGTCATAATCTTGATGTGATTGGCCTGACTGAAAACATGGCTCAAGCCTGATTAATTTACTGTGTTAAATGAGGCCTCTCTTCCTGGTTACACTAGTGACCATATTCCTCAAGCATCCCGCAAAGGCAGAGGTGTTGCTAACATTTATGACAGCACATTTCAATTCATCCCCACAAAAATGACTGCGTTTTCGTCTTTTGAGCTTCTAGTCATGAAATCTATGCAGCCTACTCAATCACTTTTTATAGCTACTGTTTACAGGCCTCCAGTGCCGCATACAGTGTTCCTCACAGAGATCCATGAATTCCTTGTAGTCATGGCAGATAATATTCTAATATTTGGTGACTTTAATATTCACATGGAAAAGTCCACAGACCTTCCTTTCAGAGCCATCATCGACTCCTTGGGTTTTGTCCAACATGTCTCTGGACCTACTCGTTGCCACAGACATACCCTGGATCTAGTTTTGTCCTGTGGAATAAATATTGTCGATCTAAATGTTTCTCCTCATAATCCTGGACTGTCGGACCACCATTTTATTATGTTTGCAATCGTAACAAATAATCTGCTCAGACCCCAACCAAGGATCATCAAAAGCTGTGCTATAAATTCTCAGACATCCCAAAGATTCCTAGATACCCTTCCAGAATCTCTCCACCTACCCAAGGACTCAGAGTACAAAAATCAGTTAAACACCTAACTAAGGATCTTAATTGAACCTTGCGTAATACCCTAGATGCAGTCGCACCCCTAAAAATAAAAAACTTTTGTCACAAGAAATTTGCTCCCTGGTATACAGAAAATACCCAAGCCCTGAATCAAGCTTCCAGAAAATTAGAACGGAAATGGCGCTCCACCAAACTGGAAGTCTTCCAACAACAAGTGAGGACAGCTTTCAGCAGTAATATATTTATGAACTTCGATGAAAGATCATGATCATTAGAATGCAAATTACGGACTCCACTTTGAATCTGCATATTTCTCCAAAGCTCAGTTGTCCTGAGTCTGCACAGAACTGCCAGGACCTAGGATCAATGGAGACACTCAAGTTTTTTAATCCTGTATCTCTTGACACATTCATTAAAATAGTCATGGCCTCTAAACCGTCAAGCTGCATACTGGACCCTATTCCAACTAAACTATTGAAAGAGCTACTTCCTGTGCTTGGCCCTCCTATGTTGAAAATAATAAATGGCTCCCTTATCTGTTGGAAAGATATCCGTTTGTCTTTGTGGATGGTTTGTCTTCTGGCAAATCAATTGTACGTTTCAGCATTCTTCAAGGTTACGTTTTAGGACCACTATTGTTTTCACTATATATTCTACCTCTTGGTGATGTCATTCGTAAACACATTGTCAACTTTCACTGCTATGCAGCACTAGCGGTTCTGGGGCAGAGGGGCCAGTGCCCCTGTGACAACAATTTTGGACCCCCTTGTGGCCCCCCTAAATGTGGAGTATGAAATAATTTCTGCATAACAACTTTTTGCTATCGTTCTTTTTTTACATCTGTTATTAGACAGTGGCAACTCTGAACACTAATTAAAACCACACATTTACTAGAGGGACATGGTCTTTTGCCTGCTAATGCCTGCAATGCAGTGAAGAAAACTATATGACAACAATAACGTCTAATGTAACTGGCCCCTCTAACAGTACAACTGGCCCCAGCTTGGCCCCCCCAGTTGAAATGGTCTAGAACTGCCACTGCTATGCGGACGATACACAGCTGTACATTTCTATTATACATGGTGAAGCCACAACATTGCCTACGCTGGAAGCCTGTGTTTCAGACATATGGAAGTGGATGGCGGCAAATGTTTTACTTTTAAACTCGGACAAAACAGAGATGCTAGTTCTAGGTCCCAAGAAACAAATAGATCTACTGTTGGATCTTACAATTAATCTTGATGGTTGTACAGTCGTCCCAAATAAAACAGTGAAGGACCTTGGTGCTACTCTGGGCCCTGATCTCTCTTTTGACGAACATATCAAGAATATTTAATGGACAGCTTTTTTCCATCTTCGTACCATTACAAAAATCTGAACCTTTTTGTCCAAAAATTATGTAGAAAAGGTAATCCATGTTTTTGTCACTTCTAGGTTAGACTACTGCAATGCTCTACTCTACGGCTACCTGGATAAAGCACTAAATAAACTTCAGTTCGTGCTAAACACGGCTGCTAGAATTATGACTAGAACCAAACAATTTGGTGATATTACTCCAGTGCTAGCCTCTCTACATTGGCTTCCTGTTAAGGCTAGGGCTGATTTCAAGGTTTTACTGCTAACCTACAAAGCATTACATGGTCTTGCTCCTACCTATCTCACTGATTTGGTCCTGCCGTACATACCTACACGTACGCTATGGTCACAAGATGCAGGCCTCTTTATTGTCCCTAGAATTCCTAAGCAAACAGCTTCTCCTATAGAGATCAATTTTTATGGAACGGTCTGCCTATCCATGTGAGAGATGCAGACTCGGTCTCGATCTTTAAGTGTTCACTGAAAACTCATCTCTTCAGTAGGTCTTATGATTGAGTGTAGTCTGGCCCAGTGGTGCAAAGGTGAACGGCAAGGCACTGGGATTCTCTGCCTCTGACCCTATTAGGGGGGCTGAGTCACTGGCTTACTGGTGCTCTTCCATGCCGTCCCTAGGAGGGGTGTGTCACTTGAGTGGGTTGAGTCACAGACGTGATCTTCCTGTCTGGTTTTGCTCCCCCTCGGGCTCGTGCGGTGGAGGAGATCTTCGTGGGCTATACTCAGTCTTGTCTCAGGGTAGTAAGTTGGTGGTCTGTTGATGTCCCTCTAGTGGTGTGGGGGCTGTGCTTTGACAAAGTGGGTGGGGTTATATCCTGCCTGGTTGACCCTGTCCTGGGGTATCGTCGGACGGGGCCACAGTGTCCCCCGACCCATCCAGTATCTATGCTGCAATAGTCTATGTGCTGGGGGGCTAGGGTCAGTCTGTTATATCTGCTGTAATTTTCCTGTCTTATCTGGTGTCCTGTGTGAATTTAAGTATGCTCCCTCTATTTCTCTCTCCCTCTCTCCCTCCTCTCCGGAGGACCTGAGCCCTAGGATCATGCCTCAGGACTACCTGGCCTGGTCACTCCTGGCTGTCCCCAGTCCACCTGGTCGTGCTGCTGCTCCAGTTTAAACTGTTCTACCTGCGGCTAGGGAACCCTGATATGTTCACTGGATATGCTACCTTGTCCCATACCTGCTGTTTTCGACTCTCTCGCTCTCTCTACACCGCACCTGCTGTCTCAACCTCCAAATTGTCAGCTATGAAAAGCCAACTGACATTTACTCCTGAGAAACTGACCTGTTGCACCCTCTACAACCACCGTGATTATTTTTTGACCCTGCTGGTTATCTATGAACGTTTGCACATCTTGAAGAACGATCTGGCCTTAAATTGCCATGTACTCTTATAATCTCCACCAGGCACAGCCAGAAGTGGGCTGACCACCCATCAGAGCCTAGTTCCTTCTCTAGGTTTCTTCCTAGGGTCCTTCCTTTATAGGAAGTTTATCTTACCCACCGTGCTTCTACATCGCAATTGCTTGCTGTTTGGGGTTTTAGGCTGGGTTTCTGTATAGCACTTTGTGACATCTGCTGATGTAAGAAGGGCTTTATGAATACATTTGATTGATTGATTGATGATTCATTGGCTGTATTGCTAGCTGGATAGGCCAAGGTTTGAATGCCTGGAGTATTGCAGTTTTAATTTCCTTACTGAGGGTGTTTGGATGGGGGTGGCGCGTAACAAATGGTCTGTAGCAGCGGCCAATAAAAGAGGCAAATTAACACCCGCAGGCTGCGTAAGGAACAAACTCAGTGCAAAGGTCTGAGTGTATTTCACAGGGCATGCCATTGTTCACACTGGTGGAGAATACGTGTGAACGGTACAGGACAGAGAGGGACAGTGGGGATATCACAGACACTGCTGGTGGAGTTTAACGCTAAGTGGAAAACATGCTAGTTATTCATTCACATGCTGGAACGCTTGATTGAGTTTAGACTTGGAAATGTCTGCGTGTTTGTACCCCACCCTGGTCCACCCTGGTCCAAGGACAAGAGATGCATTGAACGTGACCAGGCCTGGTGTAATGTATGTCCATGTAATGTAGCCATACACCTTCCATAATGATGTAGTCTACCTATTCACTCAGGGGAGAGCAGAAAATCAGTCCTAGTATCCAGATGTTTGTCTTGTCAGAACTGCAGGAAATACCATGTTGTCAGAAGTTATTTTACACCGCATTCTGCCTTGCTTTGGCAGTGTACATGGATACAGTTTTGTAGCTTATTTTATTACAAGAGATCAATCTGTTTGTTGTCCTTACTTTGGCTAATGTTATTGTGTGTCAATACCCTCATCTATTTTTGTTGGTAATAGTCAAGTTAAGATGGGTTGGCGTTTCGATAAAAAGTGTAACAATAAACATCTGAATTGTGCAAAGTCCCAAGAAACAAGTAATGAGTACAAATGTACATGAGACTAAGGGAGAGACTGCGAGGGAGAGGGACAGACTAAACTGCCATTTTGGTTTGTGAGTACCTGCAGTTAAATGGTGTTGCTTTTGGCAGGGCAGAGCTAGCAAATGAGCCATAATCTCTGTGATGTCGGCTGTCTGCCTCAGCGGCCATGACATTCTCTGTCCTTCCTCCCCCCCCCCACTGCCTGGGTCGAGGAGAAAGATGAGGGGGAATGAGAACACAAAAACACATGCATACACGTACACACACACAAACACATGCACACACACACACACACACACACACACACACACACACACACACACACACACACACACACACACACACACACACACACACACACACACACACACACACACACACACACACACACATCCTCACACACATACATCCTCACACACATAAAGACACGCAGACATATACAGTTATCCAATTTAGTGAGAAAACAGTAGAACCATCAAATTCTGGTCTCGACCAAATTTCTCCCGAAAATAAATATAAATGTTCCAGTAACATTCCGGAGACTGTTTTTCCTCAGCATTCGCTGTTTTTTATTTATCCTCCTTGTAATAATGTAGACTACAATGTGGTCTACACTCGCCCGATTGACTTCATGAGATTTTCCTTCCTAGCTTAATCCACTTTACCTGCTTCTTGTCATCAAACAAGCCCACTAAAAACATGCATCAACCTGATAATTAGCTTCAAAATAACAAGCACACAGAGCTATACAGAGCTTCTACCTCTTAAAAATAAGTACAGCATGTTGTAAAAACATTGGGGGAACACGGGGACTTCAACAAAGGACAGAAAGGAAATACCGTGCTGTGATAAAATGCTGGGTAACACTTTAACTGGATAGCACATCTGTAGATGCTCTACAGACTATCAGTGGCATTTCAACTAACTATCTACTAACCTAAGCCCTAACCCTAAACCTAAACATAACCTTTAACCAAACCCTAGCCCTAACCTTAACCCTTATCCCAACCCTTATAGTAACTCTAATCGTAACCTTAGTTATTAACAACATATAGTTTGTTCATAGTATGACCATCTGCAGAGCATCTACAGATGAACGATCTGGACTATCCAAATTAAGTTTGTCGTTATCTCGTACTGTCTTCTACCAAATCCAGTTTGAAGCCATGGGTTTTTATCAAATTAAGATTGAACTGGGAAAAAAGTAGGAGATGATCAAACACCTGCTCAAGATCTTCTAGCTAGTTATGACAATGTGCTTTTGATGTGTCCGTGCTTTTATTTCTCCAGTGCCTGAGTGCGGGCACAAAGAACCCCTCTGGGGCCTCATCATAACTTTATAAATGCAGGGTCCCTAACAAACCTTGAAAGAGAGAGATCACGTTATTGTGTTTCACATGACAACAATGAAAACATATCATGGTATTAATTGATATCAGAATTCATAGGGTTCTGTCCCTCCATAAATTCTTAAATAAATCTGTACATTCTTAAATAACTAAATAAGTACCAGTAAGCTACAGTTGCTACTAGCATAATACTATAAAAAATATTGTTCTATGTAGAAAATAAATTAGGTTTTAAGTTGGTTTATTAGTAATAATTAATAGAATCATAGGAGTAGTACATTAACGTTTTAGACACTACATTAGTGTCAGTATAATTAACTATTTTCTACAGAAGTATATGTGAGTGATTGCATTTCTGTTATCATGGACTATTCCCTTTCAATATATAATATCAATGCAGAAATATAAAAAGTTTTTCTATTTCTTGTAGGAACTATTCTATACTTTCTAACTAACTTCAGTATTTTGAAGTAATGTACAAAAAAGGCTTTTAGAGCTAAATGTATAAATACTTGAAAAGGACACTCTTCAGGTCATTTACAATTCACTTTAAACTATTTTCACTACAAAAATAACGCTAGAGTAAGCCTATGTAAATAATCCTAGTGGTAACCATATATTGCTGCTATCATTTGTTCAATAATCATTGATATTACAATAATTCTGAATCTAACAGCAGTATTGTAACTGACGATATCTCTGTAATTGTTTTCCATTTAAAAATATAGTAAATACTTATCTCCTTGTTCTGTGGTCTAGCTTATGATATTCCAAATATTACACAAGAAAACATGACAATTTAAAGAGCATATTTTATTATTATACATTGCTAATATTTATTTCAACCACTTTTTAATGAATTGTGAAGTGCAAATAAACACAACCATATTCCATTCAAATAATGATTTCATATAATTTAGTTAAATTAATTTAAAATAACTGACCGTAACTGACCGTACCTCCACATTCCTTGTCCCTTCTCACAACATTACTGTCCTCTAAGGCAAAAAGTGTCATCTCAAAACAGTGACATACTGTATTGTTGATCAGGCCGGGTTGGTGGAGTAGAATTAAACTCACGCTGCAGCCAGTCACCTTGACACTGGTCAGCTTTGTCTCTTCAAGAATCCATCGATGGAAAGCAGTTATTATTGGACTTAGGGGAGAGTGTGGAGATCTGGCTGCTTGTTTTTCTGGTTCGGAGCCGGCTTTAGGAGAGATCAGTGGACTTGCTTTTAGAATTTTTATTCAGGGCTAAGGAATGAGAGAGTTCAGTGGTGGGACTGTTAGGTTGTTTTCTGGCCTCAGGGTAAGGCTTGGGGAGACAGAGAGAGCCAGGGTGGTCCTGTACAGCACTGTTGCCTCTATATTACTTGCCACCATACACCCACCCCTCAGACCCATTTGTGTAACTTCTTACGTTTTCTGTTGATAAACTGACATTCCAATTTATTTTCTTTGGCCATGGGCCCACAGTCCAATACTGAAGCTTGTAAATTAAAAGAGTTGTGTAATGGGGTCGGGATCATGGGTGAAAATGGATCGCTTTGACTTCTTGTTGTACGATGCTTCTGGGCTTTCTCCCACGGCCGGACTGAGGAAGGAGGGGGATACTATGGGGGATATTCAATCAAATTCTGTATCCAGGTTTCAAGCAAAATAAACAGAATCTCCTCTTGCACTAAAATAATGCATTTTTGGATTCGTACAAACAGCAAAACAATGTTTGCAGGGTCAAACGAAAAGAAACCCAACTGCAGGTTTTCCTGTTTGACTCTCTTGGAAGGGTAGCTATGCGGAAGTAGGATCTGGGATGATGGAGACATTCAGGTCATGGACAAATAGAAAAACACTCTACATCTCACACATACACAAATACATGACCAGACACAAATGGACACACACACTTTCACAAATGGACATACAGTGCATTCGGAAAGTAGTCAGACCTCTTCCTTTGTTACGCTACAGCCTTATTCTAAAATGGATCAAATAATTGTTTTTCCTCATCAATCTACACACAATACACCATAACGACAAAGCGAAAAATGATACCTTATTTACATAAGTATTCAGACCCTTTGCTATGAGACTCCTAATTGAGCTCTGGTGCATCCTGTTTCCATTGATCATCCTTGAAATGTTTCTACAACTTGATTGTAGTCCACCTGCGGTAAATTCAATTGATTGGACATGATTTGGAAAGGCACACCCCCTGACTTTTCCTAGAGCTGGCCGCCCGGCCAAACTGAGCAATCAGGTGAGAAGGGCCTTTGTCAGGGGAGGTGACCAAGAACCCAATGGTCACTCTGACAGAACTCCAGAGTTACTCTGCGGAGATAGGAGAACATTTCAGAAGGACAATCATCTCTGCAGCACTCAACAAATCAGGTCTTTATGGTAGAGTGGCCAGACAGAAGTCACTCCTCAGTAAAGGAGTTTGTCAAAAGGAACCTAAAGGACTCTCAGACCATGAGAAACAAGATTCTCTGGTCTGATGAAACCAAGATTAAACTCTTTGGCCTGAATGCCAAGCGTTACTTCTGGAGGAAACCTGCCAATATCCCTACGATGAAGCATGGTGGTGGCAGCATCATGTTGTGGGGATGTTTTTTCAGCGGCAATGACTGTGAGACTAGTCAGGATTGAGGGAAGATGAACGAGGCAAAGTACAGAGAGATCCTTGATGAAAATCTGCTCCAGAGCGCTCAGGACATCAGACTGGGGAGAATATTCACTTTCCAAGAGGTCAATGACCCTAAGCACGCAGCCAAGACAACGCAGGAGTGCCTTCGGGACAAGTCTCTGAACGTCCTTGAGCGGCCCAGTCAGAGCCCGTACTTGAACCTGATCGAACATCTCTGGAGAGACCTGAAAATATCTGTGCAGCAACGCTCCCCATCCAACCTGACAGAGATTGAGAGGATTTGCAGAAAAGAATGGGAGACACTCCCCAAATATAAATGCGCCAAGCTGGTAGTGTCATACCCAAGAAGACCCGAGGCTGTAATCGCTGCCAAAGGTGCTTCAACAAAGTACTGAGTTAAGGGTCTGAATGCTAATGTTAATGTGATTTTCCAGTAGGTTTTTTTTTATACATTTGCAAAAATGTCTTAACCTGTTTTTGCTTGGTCATTAGGGGATATTGTTTGTAGATTGATGAGGGTAAAAAACGATTTAATCCATTTTAGAATAAGGCTGTAACGTAACAAAATGTGGAAAAAGTCAAGGGGTCTGAATACTTTCCGAATGCACTGTACACGTCCACTTCTGTCCACCCAGTGGGAATGTGTTTTCTTAGATCATTTGAAGCCGAAATATTTGAGCTGCGTGAGTTCTCTTATGAAGTTCTGCCAAGAGGGAGTAAGGAACTGCTGAGACCTTACAGACAACAGCTCCAGATTTCCAGAATTCAGCAGGGCCCAAACACCCACATATGAGCACAATGAGGCAGAAGAAACACAAATGTACAGTCAAATACACACGTGTGACAGCTGGAACTTTTGGTTTGATACAAAAAAATCACAGAGTAATACAAATGGAATGCAGCCATAATCTGTTAGGCCCAATTCAAGATAGCTTAAGGGCCAGTTCTATGGTCTTAAATAATTAATAAAATATATATTACACAACTCTATCAACTAGAAATGTTATCACAATGTTTTTGTGTTTAGTCCATTTTTTATTCATATTTGAGTCGTAAAATAACAACATATAAGACAATGTAAATGTAAAATGTAGTAAAAAATAGTTGTAATCATTTTTTTCACCCTAGTGGTAACTGATGACTCTTATTTGACTAATCTTGCTGTGAGATCTGCCTGAACCAGTACAGCCATGATGAATGAAGACAGAATGGAGCAGGGTGCTCCTTCATCCTGGGAACCCAGCAGTGACAAACAGACAGCTAGGCCTCTGACTTCCCTGGGGAAACTACCCTGAGGCTAATAGTACCTAACATTACCCCCTCAAATGGAGACGGAGACAGCCACAGCATCAGCGTTTTCCATGTATGAATCTGTTATTCAATTATTTTCTATGGGCTAATAGCAGTAAGGCCAAATTCAATGTTTCATCAAATAACTGTTTTAAATATATTTTTTATACCTAAAGGGGTCAAATGTTAAAATGGAATTGAACAGAATAAGTTACATTGTTATAATGTAATGCATACTATTACATAAATTGTCTACTGGAAATATAATTGAAATTGAAATGTGAATCATCAAATATAATGTGATACAAAATATTATATTATATTGTCATGATATACAGTTTAAGTCGGAAGTTTACATACACTTAGGTTGGAGTATTTAAAAAAATGTGTCAACCACTCCACAAATTTCTTGTTAAACAAGCTATAGTTTTGGCAAGTCGGACATCTACTTCGTGCATGACACAAGTAATTTTTCCAACAATTGTTTACAGACATATTATTTCACCTAAAATTCACTGTATCACAATTCCAGTGGGTCAGAAGTTTACCTACACTAGGTTGACTGTGCCTTTAATTAGCTTGGACAATTCCAGAAATGGTGTGATGGCTTTAGAAGCTTCTGGTAGGCTAATTGACATCATTTGAGTCAATTGGAAATTTACCTGCGGATGTATTTCAAGGCCTACCTTGAAACTTAGTGCCTCTTTGCCTTCAAACTCAGTGCCTCTTGCTCCCAAGGTTCATCCTTGGGAGCAATTTCCAAATGCCTGAAGGTACCATGTTCATCTGTACAAGCAATAGTACGCAAGTATAAACACCATGGGACCACGCAGCCATCATACCGCTCAGGAAGGAGATGCGTTCTGTCTCGTAGAGATGAGCGTACTTTGGTGCGAAAAGTGCGAATCAATCCCAGAACAACAGCAAAGGACCTTGTGAAGATGCTGGAGAAAACAGGTACAAAAGTATCTATATCCACAGTAAAACGAGTCCTATATCGACATAACCTGAAAGGCCGCTCAGCAAGAAAGAAGCCACTGCTCCAAAACCGCCATAAAAAAGTCAGACTGGTTTGCAACTGCACATGGGACAAAGATAATACTTTTTGGAGAATGTCCTCTAGTCTGATGAAACAAAAATAGAACTGTTTGGCCATAATGACCATCGTTATGTTTTGAGGAAAAAGGGGGAGGCTTGCAAGCCGAAGAACACCATCCCAACCGTGAAGCACAGGGGTGGCAGCATCATGTTGTGGGGGTGCTTTGCTGCAGGAGGGTCTGGTGCACTTCACAAAATAGATAATGAGAAAGGAGAATTATATTTTGAAGCAACATCTCAAGACATCAGTCAGGAAGTTGAAGCTTGGTCGCAAAAGGGTCTTCCAAATGGACAATGACCCCAAGCATACTTCCAAAGTTGTGGCAAAATGGTTTAAGGACAACAAAGTCAAGGTATTGGAGTGGCCATCACAAAGCCCTGACCTCAATCCTATAGAAAATGTGTGGGCAGAACGGAAAAAGCGTGTGCGAGCAAGGAGGCCTACAAACCTGACTCAGTTCACCAGCTCTGTCAGAAGGAATGGGTCAAAATTCACCCAACTTATTGTGGGAATCTTGTGGAAGGCTACCCGAAACGTTTGACCCAAGTTAAACAATTTAAAGGCAATGCTACCAAATACTAATTGAGTGTATGTAAACTTCTGACCCACAGGGGGAATGTGATAAAATAAATAAAAGCTGAAATAAATAATTCTCTCTACTATTATTCTGACATTTCACATTCTTAAAATAAAGTGGTGATCCTAACTGACCTAAGACAGGGAACTTTTATTAGGATTAAATGTCAGGAATTGTGAAAAACTGAGTTTAAGTGTATTTGGCTAAGGTGTCTGTAAACTTCCGACTTCAACTGTAAATACTATACCCTGCATTTTCCACTGTAGATAACTGTGTTCTGGTATCTCTATTTTTCTCTGTTTCTTTCTGGTTCTTTCTCCATGTCTTGTGTGGGCAACCCCCATTACACTTATTCTTCCCTGTCTCTCATATTTATTCATTTTCATTTAACCTTTATTCTATTAAAATGGCGCCGGAGGAAATGGCAGCCGTTTTACGGGCGCCTAACCAATTGTGCTATTATGTGTTTTTTTTTTTGCATTATTTGCAGCTTATTTTGTACATATTGTTTCTGCAACCGTATCTTACGGCAGAAAATAACTTCTGGATATCAGGACAGCGATCACTCACCTCGGATTAGACTAAGATTTTTTTAACAACAAGCAAGACGCACATGATATTCTCCAAACACCCGGCAGGGCCGACATCCCAGTTATTAGAAGCGGAAGCGATGCAGGTACAGGGGGAAAAGAGCCGGATGCCTGGTCAGGACCCGGAGAAGGCGTTTGGGAAAGCTGCCGTTGCCGTCAATACTACTCGCCAACGTGCAATCATTGGACAATAAATTAGACGAGGTACGATCACAAATATCCTACCAACGTCACATTAAAAACTGCAATATCCTATGTTTCACGGAGGGGGGGGGGGTCTGTGCATATTTGTAAACAACAGCTGGTGTACGAAATCTAAGGAAGTCTCTAGATTTTGCTCACCTGAAGTAAAGTACATTGCAATAAATTGCAGGCCACACTACTTGCCTAGAGAGTTTTACGCTATACTTTTCTTGGCTGTTTATTTACCACCACAGACAGATGCTGGCACTAAGACCACACTCAGTCAGCTGTATAAGGAAATAAGCAAACAGGAAACCCAGAGGCGGCGCTCCTAGTGGCTGGAGACTTTAATGCAGGGAAACTTAAATCAGTTCTACCAAATCTCCATCAACATGTTAAATGTGCAACCAGAGGAAAAAAAATTATAGATCACCTGTACTCTACACACAGAGACACATACAAAGCTCTCCCTCACACTCCATTAGATAAATCCGACCATAATTCTATCCTCCTGATTCCTGCTTACAAGCAAAAATTAAAGCAGGAAGCACCAGTGACTCGGTCTATAAAAAAGTGGTCAGATGAAGCAGATGCTAAACTACAGGACTGTTTTGCTATCACAGACTGGAACATGTTCCGGGATTCCTCCGATGGCATTGAGGAGTACACCACATCAGTCACTGGCTTTATCAATAAGTGCATCAAGGACGTCGTCCCCACAGTGACTGTACGTACATACCCAAAATAAAAGACATGGATTACAGGCAACATTCGCACTGAGCTAAAGGGTAGAGCTGCTGCTTTCAAGGTGCGGGACTCTAATCCGGAAGTTTACAAGAAATCCTGCTATGCACTGCGACGAACCATCAAACAGGCAAAGCGGGGCTAAGATTGAATCATACTACACCGGCTCTGACGCTCGTCTTATGTGGCAGGGCTTGCAAACTATTACAGACTACAAAGGGAAGCACAGCCGATAGCTGCCCAGTGACACGAGCCTACCAGACGAGCTAAATCACTTCTATGCTCGCTTCGAGGCAAGCAACACTGAGGCATGCATGAGAGCATCAGCTGTTCCAGACGACTGTGTGATCACGCTCTCCGTAGCCGACGTGAGTAAGACCTTTAAACAGGTCAACATACACAAGGCTGCGGGGCCAGACGGATTACCAGGACGTGTGCTCCGGGCATGTGCTGACCAACTGGCAGGTGTCTTCACTGACATTTTCAACATGTCCCTGATTGAGTCTGTAATACCAACATGCTTCAAGCAGACCACCATAGTCCCTGTGCCCAAGAACACAAACGACTACAGAACCGTAGCACTCACCTCCGTAGCCATGAAGTGCTTTGAAAGGTTGGTAATGGCTCACATCAACAACATTATCCCAGAAACCCTAGACCCACTCCAATTTGCATACCGCCTAAACAGATCAACAGATGATGCAATCTTTATTGCACTCCACACTGCCCTTTCCCACCTGGACAAAAGGAACACTTATGTGAGAATGCTATTCATTGACTACAGCTCAGCGTTCAACACTATAGTACCCTCAAAGCTCATCACTAAGCTACAGATCCTGGGACTAAACAGCTCCCTCTGCAACTGGATCCTGGACTTCCTGACGGGCCGCCCCAAGGTGGTGAGGGAAGGTAGCAACACATCTGCCAGGCTGATCCTCAACACTGGAGCTCCCCAGGGGGCGTGCTCAGTCCCCTCTTGTACTCCTTGTTCACCCACGACTGCATGGCCAGGCACGACTCCAACACCATCATTAAGTTTGCAGATGACACAACAGTGGTAGGCCTGATCACAGACAACGACGAGACAGCCTACAGGGAGGAGGTCAGAGACCTGGCCGTGTGGTGCCAGGACAACAACCTCTCCCTCAATGTAACCAAGTTTAAGGAGATGATTGTGGACTACAGGAAAAGGAGGACCGAGCACGCCCCCATTCTCATCGACGGGGCTGTAGTGGAGCACGTTGAGAGCTTCAAGTTCCTTGGTGTCCACATCAACTACAAGCTAGAATGGTCCAAACACACCAAGACAGTCGTGAAGAGGGCACGACAAAGCCTATTCCACCTAAGGAGACTAAAAAGATTTGGCATGGGTCCTCAGATACTCAAAAGGTTCTACAGCAGCAACATTGAGAGCATCCTGACTGGTTGCATCACTGCCTGGTACGGCAATTGCTCCGCCTCTGACCGCAAGGCACTACAGAGGGTAGTGCGTATGGCCCAGTACATCACTGGGGCTAAGCTGCCTGCCATCCAGGACCTCTACACCAGGTGGTGTCAGAGGAAGGCCCTAAAAATTGTCAAAGACCCCAGCCACCCCAGTCATAGACTGTTCTCTCTACTACCGCATGGCAAGCGTTACCGGAGTGCCAAGTCTAGGACAAAAAGGCTTCTCAACAGTTTTTACCCCAAGCCACATTGCATTGTGCCCCCCCGCTGCTGCTACTTTTTGTTTATCATATATGCATAGTCACTTTAACAATACTTTCATGTACATACTACCTCAATTGGACCGACCAACCAGTGCCTCCACACATTGGCTAACTGGGCTATCTATCTGCATTGTGTCCCACCACCCGCCAACCCCTTTTTTACGCTACTGCTACTCTCTGTTCATCATATATGGATAGTCACTTTAACCATAACTACATGTACATATACTACCTCAATCATCCTGACTAACCGGTGTCTGTATGTAGCCTTGCTACTTTTATAGCCTCGCTACTTTTACAGCCTCGCTACTGTATATAGCCTCGCTACTGTATATACTGTTGTTTTTATTTCTTTACTTACCTATTGTTCACCTAATATCTTTTTTTATTTTTTTTATTTTTTTTGTACTGTTGGTTAGAGCCTGTAAGTAAGCATTTCACTGTAAGGTCTACACCTGTTGTATTCGGCGCACGTGACGAATACACTTAGATTTGATTTGATTCAACTAGGCAAGTCAGTTAAGAACAAATTCTTATTTACAATGATGGCCTACCAAAAGGCAAAAGGCCTCCTGCGGGGAGACGGGGGCTGGGATAAAAAATTGAAAATAAAAAGTAAGTATAGGACATAACACACATCACGACAAGAGAGACACCACAACACTACATAAAGAGAGACCTAAGACAACAACATAGCATGGCAGCAACACATGACAACACAGCATGGAAGCAACACAACATGGTAGCAACACGACAACAATGTGGTAGCACCTCAACATTGCAGCAACACAACATGGTAGCAGCACAAAACACGGTACAAACATTATTGGGCACTGACAACAGCACAAAGGGCAAGAAGGTAGAGACAACAATACATCATGCGATGCAGCCACAACTGTCAGCAAGAGTGTCCATGATTGAGTCTTTGAATGAAGAGATATAGATAAAACTGTCCAGTTTCAGTGTTTTTTGCAGCTTGTTCCATTCGCTAGCTGCAGCAAACTGAAAAGAGTAGCGACCCAGTGATGTGGGACCATTAACAGAATGTGACTGGCAGAACGGGTGTTGTATGTGGAGGATGAGGGCTGAAGTAGATACCTCAGATAGGGGGGAGTGAAGCCTAAGAGGGTTTTATAAATAAGCATCAACCAGTGGGTCTTGTGATGGGTATACAGAGATGACCAGTTTGCAGAGGAGTATAGAGTGCAGTGATGTTTCCTATAAGGAGCATTGGTGGCAAATCTGATGGGAGAATATATCATAAGTTTATACTATAAGTTTGACCTTTGACATAAGCCGAAGATAGTTGAAATGTTCAGTAAAGTACAGTACCAGTCAAAATTTTGGACACACCTACTCATTCCAGGGTCCTTTCTCATTTCCACTAGCCTCCACATTGTAAAACAATAGCGAAGACATCAAAACCATGAAACAACACATATGGAATCATGCAGCAACCAAGTGTCAAACAAATCAAAATATACTCCACATTTGAGCCTCCTCATAGCAGAGCTGATGTCTGGTGTATGAACTCCCAAGACACAACAAACAATTTGGACAATACTTCAGTTATTTTGGCCACTAAACTAGTACATCACAAGGGATTGTATTTTGAGCGAAAAATAAGATAATTCTTGCATGAAATGTTTGTATTTGCAACTATAAAACAAGTAATAAAGTATGCGTTTTATAGAATATTGCTCTCTCCATTGTTAATATTCAAAGTGTGGCATGTTTTGTGGCATATTGTACCCTTTGTCCATTTGAAATGAGTGAACGCACCTTTGTAGTGCATAAAGGTTTGGCCATTCTTAAACGGTGATTCCACAGGTGGGTTTGAATTACATTCACTTCCTGTTGTCCCCTTGTGCAATTACAATATTCAAAGTGATTGAAAAACATTGGTTTCATGTCTCTCATTTCATGGCTCTCTACGCTCAACTGTAAACCTGTCTCAGCCATTGGGCCATTTAACCAGATAAGGGGTTACTTGAGGCTGAGGGGCCCTTACTAGAGTCCAACATTATAGCTACTAATGACTCTGCTGGCTTCGGAGGTACAACAGGAAATAAACCTTTAAATGAGTCCATAAATGAATAATATGTATTGGTTGTTAGACAGTGTAATAGTAGAAAATAGTTTGGCTCATCTTGCCTTGACCCTTGATCCTTAGGGTAACACACCCTCAATCCTCCGCCGTCCTGCCATACCACAGGTCCAGCTGGGGACTACTAGGCCAGGGCTCAGGAACATTGATCACCTCCCTCAGGAATGGGGATGGGGGTAGAGGCATGCTCTCCTGGTATTACGCCCCAGCACAGTTTATAAACACAGCTGCAAAGCTTGGGCCTAGAAAAACTATAGCTAAAAAACCTTGGAGTTGCCTATCGCACCTTTCTGCTACAGAGCCTTAGTCTGGTTTTTAATTATAATATATGCCATTTAGCAGACACGTTTATCCAAAGAGACTTATAGTCATTCATACATTTTATGCATCAGTGGTCTCAGGAATCAAACCCACTAACCTGGCTTTACAAGCACAATGCTCTACCAACTGAGCTACAAAGGACCAACCTTTGAATCACCCAAAGCTTGGGCCTAGCAAACAAACAACAAATGGTGGCGTTCTACATTAGTTTAGTCTTCAATACCAGGACTCCTCTTCTCCACTCTGCATCCTTCCATCCCTCTAACAGTTTAGTCTTGCCATAAACTCTATCTCCTGTTTCACCTCTCAATACACTCTAAGGCCGTTTTACAGCCAAGTACATTATCTCTGGTCAGAGAGAGTGGAGTGGAGAAGGTGCAGTGAAGCAAATGTGGACGAAACCTAAGCCACGTTTAAGCTGTATGGTGATAAACCCGAGGCAGTAAAGTGAAAGTCTCCCATGTTGATGTGCAGTTAAAACACGTGGGGTCTCAAATCTCCACTGCCAAATGGGGCCTCAGAGCATTACATAGGGTTAAAGCTAGCAGAACAGAGAGAACTTTATTTTGGTAATTGCATTTCGATTTGTGCTTTACTGCTATAATTGCATTAGTTGAAGTAGTACTAGTTCTATTTGCATTCTTATTGGGCAGTATTATTATCAGCAATTATATTCAGCATTATTGTAGTACAGCAAAGTGAGTAAAAGTGGTATTACTTCTTATATTAGTGTTCTATTAGTGCTATTAATACACTAACGTAGTTCATGTAGTTAAATCCCAATTGTGTAAAACCTCATAATAGTTTTGAGTGGGGCATGTCATCTGGAAGTTAGCCATAGGAGTGTTTCAATTCAGAGCCTAAATAGGAGCTGTCATAGTTTTTTTCAGAAAGGACCTCCCTTACCTATACCTCACTGACTGACTGAGTGAAAAGTGCTTTCTCAGCACCGGCCTGTCTGGCCCTGCTTCCTGTGCCCCAGCTCTCACATCACTGTTGTTATTAAGCCCACCAAATGGCCCTGGTTCACCGGTGGTCTCCCTAATAACTGCCCGTGATGGACGGGACGGTTCTCGTTGCCTGCCCGTGGCCTTGGGCTCCCACCTCCCCACCAGCACACAAACAAAGACAAATGCAATTGTGCTCAGCACTTCCTCAGGGCTCATTCCTAGTTTTGGGGAGCAATACTTGAACACACAAAATGGAGTGGGAATGTAGTACTGTACCAGGGTCCAGAGTGTTGTGTTGTGTGCAACCACAGACACACGCACTTACACACACAAACACCAGTTCACGTACGCATACGCACACACGCACGCACACACACGCACACTAATCACACACACACACACACACATGCACATACACACACACATACTCACACACACACACACACACACACACATACTCACACATACTCACACATACTCACACACACTCACTCACTCACTCACACACACACACACACACACACACACACACACACACACACACAGAAACATACTTCATTGCTGTAATTTGAGCGTGGAATGCATTAGATGATAATGACTTTAAACAGTCTAATTAGGAGAAAATATAGTATAGCCACCAGATACTTGGGGATGCTGGAATGGCTTTTCATAAAGGCAGTGTAGTGTTGAGGGCCAATGGGAGAAAAGGGGGTAACCCGAGACGCAGAGTTAATCTGGATATGTAAAGACATGTTTACACCACAAACGATGCCTGAATGTTCTCCAGTGCACTTTGGTTGAATTACAGTTGCAGGGGTATAATGAGGTGTATATGCCTTTTAAATGTGATTTACATGAAGCATGTAAAAATGACCTAAACAGAAATATGATCCGCGCAATAATTGCGAGAGGAGAAGGAGAGAACACATAACCATTTATAATGACTGTTCCCATAAGAGGAGAAAACGTAATGCTCTAAATATGAAAGTGCTGACGATGGATATGATGATGATAATCATGATGACGATGATGATGGTCAAGCGTTGTGTGGGCGCTGGTCTGACTTTAAGGCATTTTGAGCTCGCTAAAGTAACAACCTTGCACAGTTGTGGAGGCCTGCTGCCCACATCAACTAACACGTTTATTCCACACACATGACTCCCAACTCTATGAGTGTATCCAGATAAAACCCTTGAAATGTAGCACCTAAACTCCCTAAAGCAGCTACAGTAGTAAGTCTACACTTGCTGAGGACATTCAGTCACAAAATGTAATAAAACCCCAGATACAATACATTCCTTTTTGACTCCCTATTTGCAAAATGGCACATTTCTGACGATATTAGTAATTATCATTCTATGAAAAAAGCTCTTTGGGAGGGGGGGTGGGATGGTGGTTGGCTGAATTCTCCTTTTCCCATGTGGCCATCTCAGGCCTGTGAGAGGGTAGGGGATAGGGGACAGGAGGTGTAGATTTGAGTCCACCCTGCTCTAACTGAGGCCCAGCCCTGACCCACCTCACAAAGGGAACAGACCAAAACTCATGATTCCAGCCTCCAGTCTTGGACGGGCTGCTAAACCTCTTGACTCTGTTTCCCCTTTGGCAGCTACTGCTGGCGGGGATCACTCAAGACTCAGAACTTAAACCCGGGCCGCTATACCAGACTGAATTCATGAAGCACCACTTTAGGTTGTGTCCACTGGGTTTGCACTTTCTTCATACCATCTCCCCTCTTCCTCCTTTCTTTCTCTCCTGCTCCTGCTCTCTCTCTCTCTCTCTCTCTCTCTCTCTCTCTCTCTCTCTCTCTCTCTCTCTCTCTCTCTCTCTCTCTCTCTCTCTCCTCCTTCCTAATTCACTATCTACTTTGTAAAGTCACAGCAGCCATACTGATTTTCTGGACTTAGAAAGCCGAGTGTCAGCCTGAGCTTCTGAAAACACAAACCGTGTCCTTTTATCAGATCTGGTCTGTTGGGCCTAACAAAGCAGTGTTCCAGACACTGGGGCCGTTCCATGGGTTGGATAGAATGTGTCTAGTGGCCACTACCATATGTTTGGGTATTTCCTGTTTCCCATGACTCCCTCTGCAACTGTTGGTGCCCGGCCTCCGGTCCCCCCGGGCCCTTGCTCCCTGGCCAGCTCATTTAGACCCTTCACTAACCACAAGCACTATAACATAAATCACCCAAAACATATGGGCCTTGCATATCCCTTGACTGCAACGTCAATAACATATATTTGTCTTTTATCGTTACATTATAAGTTAGTATTCATAGTATATTGTGTGCATCAGAAAATGTACATGCTCTAACGGTCATTAAAAAACAAACCACATAGATGGGTATTTTTTTGGGGGGGTTGAAACACTCAAAAAGGGAGAGACAAAAATTCAACAACTAAGATGTCTCTTGGCACCCTGAGGTATTCTGGGAATTGACATCTAGGCGATAGAGTGCAAAACGGCCCATTAATCACAGAGGAAGGACTGCTGGGGTTAGAACTGCCTGCATGGCCACCCTGCAGGAGAGACAAGGGGAAAGTTGGGAGAACTGCACAGCTGCCCTCTGTAACATCGCACTAACAGCCTCATCATTCAAACTTTAAAGACTTATAAAATGTGTATTAGATCACTTTAAATGAGATGGCATGAGAACATTTAGATTTCAGTGTGTGACAACTCATCTAAATGGTCCAATGTTTCTCCAATTGTCTTCTATTCATTTTTCTTCGGATGGTGGACTGTTCTCTGGCTCTGATGGTGTGAGAGTTCTACATAGACTGTTAAACAGTCCTTATCAGAAGGAAGCATGGCGTGGACACACTGTGTAGGGAGATCATAAAAGGACTGTCCCAATTTTTTCAGTTCACTGCACGTAAGGTTGAAGCGACCAGAACACACACACGCATGCACACACTCTCACACACATATTCCACAACACCAGGCAGAAAAAGTGTATTTGTTTTGCAGGAGGTCTCGGATGCATGTGTTAGATAATAAAAAGGAACATAGTTTTTTCTGTACTCCTGTTGCAGTCCAGGAAAAAGGCCTAGGGGAGGGAGGGAGGAAAGGAGGGCGGGAGGGAGGGAAGGAGGGAGGTAAGAGGTAGGGCTGTGCTTTCCTGTGTCTTACAGAGTTCAGATGACTGTCATGATTAAGCCAAATGAGCAGAAGGGGATTTACTGTGTGGAGGGAGATAAAAGTTGAGGAGTCTCTGTGAGTGACAGGACAGGCCTGGGAGGGGAGGGAACACAACCATACCACACCAACCTCAACATAACATCTCTCTCTCACTACACCTATCTCTGTCTCTGTCTCTCTCTTTCAATTTCTTTCTCACTCTCTGAAATCCCCTCCCTGTCTCTCTCAGTCTCTCTCAGTCTCTCTCAGTCTCTCTCCTTCCTCAATGTATCTCTTCCTTTACTGGTTACACCTCCCAAGTGCTTGTCAAATTCAATAGACTCAACAAGGTAGGATAGAGGTTAGCTATCTCTCCAAAAAAGACAATACAAAACACCTCCTTTGCCTCCTCATGATTGAGTCACTCACTCATTCACTCAATCCTTCACTCACTCTGGACCCCCCCTCTCCTCCCCTGCCCCCTCCCTCCAACCCAACAGCGCCTTTTCTGTGTCTTGCCGTCCTGCCCCGTCCTGCCCCGTCCTGCCCCCCAGCCCACCCTCCCCTCGTCCTCTCTCCCCCCTCCCCACAGTCAGTCTGAAATAAATCGTGGCTGGTTGGGGCTCAGATGTAATAAATCAGGGGCTGTCCGGTGCTGGAGCCTGCCCAGTCGGCCTGTCACTGCCTGGCCTTCACTCAGGATTAATTAAAGGCCTGATATAAAGCCCAGATGTGCTGCTGGAGCAGGGGAGCACTGGACCCCTCTACTCTGGGCCATGCAGACCCTCACTGGAGACACACATATGGATGTATGCACACACACAGGCATATGCATACAGGCACATATGTAAGCATGCCTGCACATACACACGTATGCAGGCACGTACGTATGCACTCACACATGCTCACAAGCACGTATGCCCACACGCACGAATATGCATACGTACACTTTCTGAAGCACTCAGTACATTGTACTTCTGTTTTATTCTTACATGCTTTATATACCTTTCCCTACTTCTATGTCATCCTCCCTTTCGCTCACGCTCTTCTCTTCCTCCTCTGTCTCACTCTCTCCTTTTCTGATTCCCCCACCCAGGAATGAAAAGAGGTGGAGATAAAGGTGGGGCCAGAGTAGATGGTCGTGTGTGTGTGTGTGAATGTTTGTTTTTTTACCTCTCTGTGTGTTCCTCTCCAAGGCATCTGGATAGACACTGAAGGAAGTGGAGGTTCTGTAGCGGGAAAGAGGGAGGGAGGATGGGAGAGGCTTATGGAGGGGTCAGGGGTCACCGTGCATGCTTTATTGCATGACGAGTGAGAGGGGCGACTAGATTAGTAAGATATCACTGTGTTTTCTGGTCACGGTTGAGAGAGGTTAACCCTTGGTGGCCCAGGGGCCCTGGCCTGTGTCTCCAGGCTGGAGAGATTAGGGGGGAGAGAGGGTAGCATTAGGGCAGGAGTGGCTCGGGGGACTATGGGCTGATTTCTGATAGTCGCCGAGCGGTCTGGTCTGGTCGCTCCCCTGCTCCGTGGCAAAACGCTCACGCAGGAAATTAGAGGTCTAAGCTTCCTTTTTTGACGCGAACCCTTCCAGCACATACAGCCTCTCTCTGCATTATTACTAACGTTACAACTCTGGCCTGCAAAGCACAGGAATGTCATTCTTTAGTTTTAGCATGGAACAATAGAGACATGTAGGACTCACAGTTCTTTTACATTGACTGAATGCTATGATATTTCAGTAATACCTGGTTACAACATCCATACTCATCCAGCCATCCCCATATTTAGAAAATTATGAACTTACTATTCTTTCCAGTTTTGTGGTAGCCATCGTTAATCACAGAAATGTCAAATCTTGGTTTGGTCTCATGCAGTGGACTATTCACCATGGAGCACATTTATTTGTCTGGTCCGTAGGATGTCAGCACAAAAAACACATTTATTGTCTAAAGTACTGACCGTCCTCATCCTTTTTCATATCTCTCAGTGGAAGAAGATATAGCCCGATATGAGGACGTCGGTGGGGCGGCTGGGGTCCATCCCATGCCTGCAGCCAGCCAGGGATCATGGCTTAAACAGATTGAGTCGGCCTGTTCTCCAGTGCCAGATATGATATAGCCGCTCTGAGCCTAATGGGCCTGGAAAAAGAGGTAAACATGTCCTCAACCCTGTGAATTCCATTACATAAAGAAATTGATTTGTAACCTTAGGTAGCCGTAAGACAGAAACTATACTTCTTTAAAGGAATAAACTTCAAGTCTAAGACACTAGCCCACGGATCCTTCAAAGGTCGTAAGGTTTAAAGCAAGAATGAAGAAGGAAAAGATCTGACAAACGAACTAACCACCATATCTTTAATCCGAATGGTCGATATACAGTACGTTAGCACATTGTAATGTTTTATTTAGGATTGAACAGATTATCTAGAAATCATTTAACAAGGTGATCTCAATTAGACTTTAAATATCATAAGCATGGTGGATGAATAGGTACCCAGGCCTTGGAAGAGCGAAAGGGAAAATAAACCGCAGTGAATAATTGCTGAAATGTTCCTAATGTGCTCCTTCACCCATCCCACTCCCCCTTCCCCTACCCCATACCGATAGGCCACCCCTGATGGCTGTCACACCTGGTGTTGAAGGCAGTAGGGTGTATTTTATCTGCTCCAGGGCCCGTAGGGGGGCCGTACATCTTCCCCCAGACTAGTGTTGGGAGGTCAGGGACAACCCCTCTGTTTACCCACCTGTCCATCAACGCTGCACACATACTTGGAGCCTCTCTCTTCTTTTCCCTTGTGAAAGAAAGTGAGATTGGTAAGAAAAGAGGCACACTTTGGGAATACATTGGAGGGTTGGTATGTTCAAACACTGAGGCATATTTTTATTCAAGGGGAACCTTATCATTGGCAGTTTGGGCCAGGAGAAGAAATAATACATGCAGTCGTTTTTAGATGTAACAAGGTTAGATATGGTGTCTAAAAAACTCTACAGCTACAAAAATGTATTGACTGGGATTATCTTCTTAGGGCGTATTAAACACATGCAATATTAGCTGTGTTCAGGGTAATTCTCTCCCAGAGTAGTTATCTTGTGTTTGGGTGAGGAGTGTGCCCAGTGGCCAGTAAGTGCCCTGTTTATCTACTCTGCATTGCATTACTGCTTCTGCCTGCACACGTGTGTGTCTGGGATTCTGGGATCGGTCCCCTGGGCTGGAAGACCACACATGCAGGGAATGTGTACTCGTACCAGTTCATCCATGACATTTTTTTATTTTCATTAGACGAATCCAGCGGTGGTTAGAGTCACTATACCTAAACATGCAGAGGAGAACTGTTGCCTCTTTGGAAAATAATGTAGCAATCCAGTTTGAATCAGGATGTTATAGTGGAGATAAAAGTTATAGTGGAGATGACGATCCAGTTTGAATCAGGATTTTATAGTGGAGATAATAGTGATTGTGGAGATAACGATCCAAATTGAATCAGGATGTTATAGTGGATATAAAATGTATAATGGAGATAACGATCCAGTTTGAATCAGGATGTTATAGTGTAGATAAAAGATAGTGGAGATAATGATCCAGATTGAATCAGGATGTTATAGTGTAGATAAAAGTTATAGTGGAGATAACGATCCAGTTTGAATCATGATGTTATAGTGGAGATAACGATCCAGTTTGAGTCAGGATGTTATAGTGGATATAAAATACAAAATATGCATATCAGTGTTGCATAACCACTATGCTGAAAAGCAGTATATTTGGTTTATCGCACCACTGTTTTATAATTACATCAGGGGCGCAACTTTCACTGGGGCAGGGGGGGACATGCGGATGCAATGTTGTACTTTAGGACCATGCAGATGCCTCCGAGCGGTCAGGCAGGCTGTTTGGAGTGTTTATCCGATTGGATGAAAAATAATATTATAATAATTATAATTATATCCCCCCAATTATAAAAACAAAGTTGCTCCCCTGAATTTCATGCCGTCATAATTTCCTTCTTTATGCCAACAAGCTGCTGTATATCATATAGAGAAGTGAGGTAATGACTTTGCCGATATTACAACTGTGGTTAACAGTGATTCCAGCTGCATCTAGTTGTTTATAAATTCTTCCTATACTTTCCAATCTAGCAAACATTTAGCAAACTCTATTTTGCAAATTAGAATTAAATATCTTATTTAAGATTGTTTATAATACTTTTCAGTCAATATATTCAATTGCTGCAATAAATAGACAGGTCATTTCAGTCATTTCAGAAAATTGTAGTAATTCAGATACATTTCCAAGATAATTTCATGTCGAAAAACAATTAGAAAATGACAATATAACCAGATAAAAGGTGATAGAGAGAAAGAGCGAGAGAGAGAAAGATAGAGAGAGAGAGTTGGAGCAAGAGAAGTGTGTGTATGTGTGTACTGTGGAGCGGTCGGTTGAAATTTGACTCACTGGCTTGCACTCTTGCCTCTCTCTCAGGGACTCTCTTACTTGGCTGGGATTTAATTGCATCCCTGATATAAACAAGGGGGTTAGTGTGAGAGCGGCCCGGCAGCTGAGGGGCTCAAGCAGAGGGGTAGACTGGGGTTTGAGTTCAGAGAGAGAGAGGATGCAGAAACTGATATAAAAAAATGTAGGAGAGTTGGGGAGAGAGACAAGCAGAGGAAAATAGAACGAGGTGGTAATCACTCCTAAAGTAATGAGGAAAAAGTTAGGAGAGAAAGGTGCAGATCAAATTGGTCGTAAATTTACAAATGGCAGAATTTGAGGCGGGAAAGGTTATTTTTGGTAACTTGGAGGAACGTATTGTGTAACACTGACCATTTATTCCAACAACTAGCCCACAGTCGGCATGACAATACCACAATTCATTGAACAATTTTAAAATAAAAAAACATAAATGTCAGTTGAAACATCTAACATCTATCAAAAAAAGACAAGGCAATAATTCAGAAAATTCTGCCTGAGGTATAAGCTTTAGTCTTAGCTTTACATACTGTATGTAGTATCTTAATTTGAGCCAGTTTGCTACAGTAGGAAAATTATCCTGAAGCAACAGGAAATGTGAGTTTTATGTGGATTATTGTTAATAGTCATTTTAAAGTACAAATTACAAACTTCAGAACCCTTTTTAAACCTCAAATACACTACACTTTTAATTGCATTACAGGAAAGTTTTCCTGCCACAGGGTGATCAAATTAAGATCCTCTATCGGTAGCCTAACTTTACCTGAGTTCTAAGCTTTTTAGTCTAACTTCAGTCAGGCTGGCATGCTGAGATCTGTCAGTAAACTAGCTCCAGAGTGGAGCTCCAGTACCAGACAGTCATTGCCCCTGGCTCCACAGAGGTGAAAACAGCCTCTCTGAACATCTCTTTCACAGATGCTCCTCTCTGATCAATTCGTTCCAGACCTCTCAAATGGACAGCCTGGGATTTAATTTCATTATCAGTGATCCCTTTTCAGAGCCCTCAAGCCTATAGCTCTCCCTCCCTGTACGATTGAATTCCCCCCCCCAAAAAATTGGAAAGTCACATTTATAAGAGAAAAAGTCACTTGAAATGTGACTATTCAAAAGTTAAAAGACACTTGAAACATGCATCTAATACGCGTTATAAAACAAAGGAAAATCGCTTCACGCTTTGGGAACTTGAATATGTTGATGCAGCAGGACATACCTGAAGTGTGTATTAATAAATCACAGAGTCTTGTTGCTGCCTGTTCCCATGCACTCTGTCTGTCTATGTACTATCCACATCATATGAGGCATGACAAATAAGCTGGAAGCTAGACAGCTGTCTCCCAGAAGTGTGCCAAAGAGGCTGGAGCTGCTGGATGGGGCTACATGAGGCTGCTTCTCCTCCCTAGCCCGAAATAATAATCTGTATTTATCTTATACCCACCCATCTGTGTCAAACACTTACCACATGATTGGAATGATGACGTTGTTCCCATGACTACTACTAACTCTCCACTAGCTACAACTTTTACTGCACGACTACTACTGCAACTGTCATTACTTCTACTAGCATTTAGCACAGTCACTCTCATAAATATGCACTGTGCTTAAATCCCTACATCATTTCCTGGTTGCAAAAATTATAATCGTTATCCTAATTTCAGTTTGTGTGACAAAACAAGCAAGTATAGTGTACATAGTCATTGTACCATCTAAACCACTGTGAAATATATTTTCCATAACCACAAATATTGCATTTTCAGCTGTTTGAAGCTGGTGCACAAAACAGAAAGTAAAAGACGCAAAAAACGAAACTTAAGAACATGAAGCATTGCAATAGTGCACATACAACAGATCTACTACTTCTTAGACTTGCTTTCAAGGACATATCTATAACACACATTTGTATGTGAATTTGGTCGGGCTGCCCAAAAAGTTATATATTGCAGCTTTAAATTTTTTGCTACTTTTAAACAGAGTTTAGTGTGTGCAATGACCAACACCGTTAGTTGTTGGTCATTAGCCAATAACAATTAATACAAAATGAGAATACATGTATCAGTTTTGTATAATAGCATTGGGAGTGTACTGTACCAAGTGGACTGCTTTTATAATTATAAAGAAGTCTGTGGTAAAATAATATACTACAGTGAACAAAAATATGAACGCAACAAGTAAAGTGCTGGTCCCATGTTTCATGAGCTGAAATAAAAGATCCCAGAAATGTTCCATACATACAAAAACGTTCTTTCTCTCAAATTCTTTCACAAATGTTTTTTTTTACATCCCTGTTAGTGAGCATTTCTCCGTTGCCAAGATAATCTATCCACCTGACAGGTGTGGTATATCAAGAAGCTGATTAAACAGCATGATCATTACACAAGTGCACCTTTTGCTGGGGACAATAAAAGGCCACTCTAAAATGTGCAATTTTGTCACATAAATCAATAACACAGATGTCTCAAGTTTTGAGGGAGCGTGCAATTGGCATGCTGACTGCAGGAATGTCCACTAAAGATGTTGCCAGAGCATTTAATGTTAATTTCTCTACCATAAGCCACCTCCAACATCATTTTAGAGAATTTGGCAGTACGTCCAACTGGCCTCACAACTGCAAACCATGTGTAAAAACGCCTGTATCCACGCCAGCCCAGGACCTCCACATACATCTTCTTCACATGCAGGATTGTCTGAGACCAGCCACCCAGACAACAGATGAAAGAGTGGGTTTGCCACAACCAAATAATTTCTACTCAAACTGTCAGAAAACATCTCAAGGAAGCTTATCTGCATGCTTGTTGTCCTAACCAGGGTCTTGACCTGGCTGCAGAACAGCGTCATAACCGACTTCACTGTGCAAATTCTCACCTTTGTTTGCCACTGGCACGCTGGAGATGTGTGCTCTTCATGGATTAATCCCAGTTTCAGCTGTACCGGACAGAAGGCAGAAAGTTTGTATGGCATTGTGTGGGCAAGCAGTTTGCTGATGTCAATGTTGTGAACAGAATGCCCCATGGTGATGGTAGAGCCATGGTATGGGCAGGCATAAGCTACGGACAACAAACAACTGTATTTTATCGATGACAATTTGAATGCACAGAGATACCGTGACAAGATCTTAAGGCCTTTTGTCGTGCCATTCATCCGCCGCCATCATGTTTCAGCATGATAATGCACGGCCCCATGTTGCTTGGATCTGTAGATAATTCCCGGAACGTCCCAATTCTCCCATGGCCTGCATACTCACCAGACCTTTCACCCTCTGAGCATGTTTAGGATGCTCTCGATCAACGTGTACGACAGCATGCTCCACTTCCGGCGCCGACAGAGATGGCAGCCTCGCTTCACGTTCTCAGGAAACCATGCAGTATTTTGTTTTTTTATGTATTACTTCTTACGTTGTTACCCCGGGAAATATTACGTTTTATTACATACAACCGGGAGGAACTATTGAATATAAGAGCAATGTCAACTTACCAACATTACGACCAGGAATACGACTTTCCCCGAAAAGGATTCTCTGTTTGGTACCCCAACTAGGACAATAGACTGGATCGCACCCGGCGACTCAAAACAACGGCGGCGCAGGAGAAGAGGGAAACACGGCGGTCTTTTGGTCAAGCTACAGAAACAAACATCTATCTGGTAAGAAAAAGGGCGGGGGTGTGTGTCTTATGATTAACGAGACGTGGTGTGATCATAACAACATACAGGAACTCAAGTCCTTTTGTTCACCTGACATAGAATTCCTTACAATCAAATGCCGACCGCATTATCTACCAAGAGAATTCTCCTTGATTATAATCACAGCCGTGTACATCCCCCCCTCAAGCTGATATATCGACGGCACTAAAAGAAATTAGTTAGACTCTATGTAAACTGGAAACCACATATCCTGAGGCTGCATTTATTGTGGCTGGGGATTTTAATAAGGCTAATTTGAGAACAAGGCTCCCGAAAATTTTACCTGCATATCGAATGTGCCACCCAGGCTGGTAAAATCCTGGATCATTGTTATTCCAACTTCCGTGATGCGTACAAGGCTATTCTCCACCCTCCTTTCGGCAAGTCTGACCATGACTCCCTTTTGTTGCTCCCAGCCCACAAACAGAAACTAAAACAGGAAACGCCCGTTCTCAGGTCTGTTCAACGCTGGTCCGACCAATCCGATTCCATGCTGCAAGACTGCTTTGAGCATGTGGACTGGGATATGTTCCGGATAGCGTCGGACAACAACATTAATGTATATGCTGATTCGGTGAGCGAGATTATTGTGCATTGGTGATTAAGTGCATTGGTGATGTTGTACCCATAGCAAATATTAAAACCTTCCCCAACCAGAAACCGTGGATTGATGGCAGCATTCGCACAAAACTGAAAGCGCGAACCACTGCTTTTAACCAGGGTAAGGCTACCAGAAACATGACTGAATACAAACAGTGTAGCTATTCCCTCCGCAAGGCAATCAAACAAGCTAAGCGTCAATATAGAGACAAAGTAGAGTCACAATTCAACGGCTCAGACACAAGAGGAATGTGGCAGGGTCTACAATCAATCACGGACTACAAAAAGCAAACCAGCCCCGTTGCAGACCATGACGTCGTACTCCCAGACAAACTAAACAACTTCTTTGCTCGCTTTTAGGACAATACAGTGCCACCGACACGGCCCGCTACCAAAACCTGCGGGCTCACCTTCACCGCAGCCAACGTGAGGAAAACATTTAAATGTGTTAACCCTCGCAAGGCTGCTGGCCCAGATGACATCCCTGGCCGCGTCCTCAGAGCATGCGCAGACCAGCTGGCTGGTGTGTTTACGGACATATTCAATCAGTCCCTATCCCAGTCTGCTGTTCCCACATGCTTCAAGAGGGCCATCATTGTTCCTGTTCCCAAGAAAGCTAAGGTAACTGAGCTAAATGACTATCGCCCCTTAGCACTCACTTCCGTCATCACGAAGTGCTTTGAGAGACTAGTCAAGGATCAGATCACCTCCCTCCTGCCAGACACCCTGGACCCACTCCAATTTGCTTACCGTTCCAATAGGTCCACAGACGACGCAATCGCAGTCACACTGCATACTGCCCTAACCCAACTGGACAAGAGGAATACTTATGTAAGAATGCTGTTCATCGACTACAGCTCAGCATTTAACACCATAGTTCCCTCCAAGCTCGTCATTAAGCTCGAGACCCTAGGTCTCGACCCAGCCCTGTGCAACTCGGTCCTGGACTTCCTGACGTCCCGGCCCCAGGTGTTGAGGGTAGGAAACAACATCTCCACCCGCTGATCCTCAACACTGGGGCCCCACAAGGGTGCGTTCTCAGCCCTCTCCTGTACTCTCTGTTTACCCATGACTGCGTGGCCAAGCACGCATCCAACTCAATCATCAAGTTTGCTGACGACACTACAGTGGTAGGCTTGATTACCAACAACGATGAGACGGCCTACAGGGAGGAGGTGAGGGCCCTCGGAGTGTGGTGTCAGGAAAATAACCTCTCACTCAATGTCAACAAAACAAAATAAATGATCGTGGACTTCAGGAAACAGCAGAGGGAGCAGTAGTGGAGAAGGTGGAAATTTTTAAGTTCCTCGGTGTACACATCACGGACAAACTTAATTGGTCCACCCACACAGACAGCGTAGTGAAGAAGGCGCAACAGCGCCTCTTCAACCTCAGGAGCCTGAAGAAATTCAGCTTGTCACAAAAATCACTCACAAACTTCTACAGATGCACAATCGAGAGCATCCTGTCGGGCTGTATCACCACCTGGTACGGCAACTGCTCCATCCCCACAACCGCAAGGCTCTCCAGAGGGTAGTGAGGACTGCACAACGCATCACCGGGGGTAAACTACCTGCCCTTCAGGACACCTACACCACCCGATGTCACAGGAAGGCCAAAAAGATCATCAAGGACAACAACCACCCGAGCCACTGCCTGTTCACCCCGCTATCATCCAGAAGGCGAGGTCAGTACAGGTGCATCAAAGCTGGGACCGAGAGACTGAAAAACAGCTTCTACCTCAAGGCCATCAGACTGTTAAACAGCCATCACTAACATTGAGTGGCTGCTGCCAACATACTGACTTAAATCTCTAGCCACTTAAAACATAGGAATTGGATGTAACAAATGTATCACTAGCCACTTTAAACAATTTTGTATATAATGTACATATCCGACATACTCATATCAAATGTATACACTGTACTCTAAACCATCTACTGAATCTTGCCTATGCCGTTCGGCCATCGACCCAATCTCTAGCCACTTTAATAACTTTAATAATTATAATTCGATGAAATAAATGTATCACTAGCCACTTTAAACAATTCCGTTTACATAATGTTTACATATCCTACATTACTCATCTCATATGTATATACTGTACTCCATACCATCTACTGCATCTTGCCTATGACGGTCAGCCATCGCTCATCCATATATTTATATGTACATACTCATATTCATTCCTTTACTCTTGTGTGTATAAGGTAGTTGTTGTGAATTTGTTAGATTACTTGTTAGATACTACTGCATGGTCGGAACTAGAAGCACAAGCATTTCGCTACACTCGCATTAACATCTGCTAACCATGTGTATGTGACAAATACATTTTGATTTGATTTGATTTGATATCCAGCAACTTCGGACACAGCCATTGAAGAGGAGTGGGCCAACATTCCACAGGTCAATCACAATCAACAGCCTCATCAACTCTATGCAAAGGAGATGTGTCACACTGCATGGGGCAAATGGTGGTCACACCAGATAGACTGGGTTTCTGATCCACACCCCTATTTTTTGGGGGGACCAACAGATGCATATCCATCTGAAATCCATAGATTAGGGCCTAATTCATTTATTTCAATTGACTGATTTCCTTATATGAACTGCAACTCAGTAACATCTTTGTTGCGTTTATATTTTTGTTCAGAGTACGTGAAATATCAACATTCACTGCAGATGAGGCCCAATTTACTGATGAACTGCAGTATTTTTCTACAAGTTGTTGGGCTATTTCAGAAATGGGATATGAGAGTTCCCAGGAAATTGGGTATTTCATGTGGCATGCTACATTATTTCAGCCATGTTGTCCTCTTCCTTGGGCACATTGTGTCTTGGGCAGCTGCCATGGTGTAAAATTTTAGTCCATAGCTATTTAGATTGCAATCATCCTATAAGGTCGAGTCAGCCTCATCACTTCGTTCCTCATCCATTTTGTTTTCCCGGTTGACAGCTAAATGATGGTTGATGGGCTGACGTAGACACCCACAATTCCTGGCTGTATTGGCTGGAAACTTGTGTCAGACATGGACTGTGTGTCCCACGACCCTCACCCTCCACTGATGACCTGCATGGGGGACTAAGTACCAGGACAAACAGACATGACATCATAGTGAACTGAACTCTGGGATTACAGCAGGACCAGGAACCAGGAACCCATCCTAAGAACCGTTTTTCGAAGAAAGTGTTATTTGATGATTCTCTGGAAGGCAAGGTTTCGACATAGAACCCTTCTGAATCTGAATAAGCTTTTTATTGTATTTTTTTATTCCTTTTAAATAGTGGTTGAGCACAAGTGTTTACCTCAGTGTTTATACTTTAACATCAGGAGTTTGAGTAATCTAATGAAAAAAAAAAAAGGGTGATAATGTTTTAAACTGTACCTATATGGGAATATTTGTACTTGTATCTGGTATTCCCCTAATACTTGTACATACTGTACAGTACTGACATAGTATCTTTGCCATGATTTCTTTCTTTCAAATTAGTATTTTCTGTGATTTTCCTAAGCAGAGAGCAGGAGAATAGAAAGGAGTATGAGTGAATCAGAAGTATATTGTATGGTACACAACAAATTGTCCATTGTTACCTAGTGTTGATTTTTCAATGAAACATTTCTAGTATTGATTCAGGAGTTGAATTTACTCTGTAAATAGTTAAATTAACACTCAGTTGTGTAAAATAACCCCAGTGTTGGTGTTATAAACCAGAGTTAAGTGTGATTGTGTCAAATCAAATCAAATCAAATCAAAGTGTATTTTTCACGTGCGTCGAATACAACAGGTGTAGACCTTACAGTGAAAAGCTTACTTACAGGCTCTAACCAACAGTGCAACAAAGGTATTAGGTGAACAATAGGTAAGTAAAGAAATAAAAACAACAGTAAAAAAGACAGTGAAAAATAACAGTAGCGATGCTCTATACAGTAGCGAGGCTATAACAGTAGCGAGGCTAAATACAGGCACCGGTTAGTCGGGCTGATTGAGTAGAAGAGTAAAAGAGTTTAGAGTAAAAAACTCAAAACCACATCAACATTATCATATTTCCCAGCATGCTCTATTGCAGATTATTTTCAGAATAGTTTATTTAATTATCTGTGTTTTGCATGTTCAGTATTTTCAGAAAGTATTCAAATCCCATCACTTTTTCTACATTTTGTTTTGTTACAGCCTTATTCTAAAATGGATTAAATCGTTTTTTCCCCTCATCAATTTACACACAATACCCCAAAATGTGTGTAAATGACAAAATGACAAAGCAAAAAGTATTCAGACCCTTTACTCAGTACTTTGTTGAAGCACATTTTGCATCAATTACAGCCTCGAGTATTCTTCCATATGACGCTATATGCTTGGGGACTTTCTTCCATTCTTCTCTGCAGATCCTCTCAAACTTGGTCAGGTTGGATGGGGAGCGTCGCTGCACAGGTCGCTCCAGGTCTCTCCAGAGATGTTGGATCGGGTTCAAGTCCAGGCTCTTGCTGGGCCACTCAAGGACATTCAGAGACTTTTCCCAAAGCCAATCCTGCATTGTCTTGGCTGTGTCGTTAGGGTCGTTGTACTGTTGGAAGGTGAACATTCACCCCAGTCGGAGGTCCTGGGCGCTTTGGAGCAGGTTTCTGTACTTTGCTCCGTTCATCTTTCCCTCCATCCTGAATAGTCTACCAGTCCCTGCCGCTGAAAAACATCCCCACAGCATGATGCTGATACCACCATGCTTCACGGTAGGAAAGGTATTGGCTAGGTGATGGTTTACTCCAGAAGTGTTGCTTGGAATTCAGACGAAAGAGCTCAATCTTGGTTTCATCAGTCCAGAGAATCTTGTTTCTTATGGTCTGAGAGTCCTATTGCAAAAGTGCCTTTTGACAAACTCCAAAACCTGAACAAGGCACTTCTCCCCCGATTGCTCAGTTTAGCTGCAGAAAGGTTTTAGTACAGATCTGTGCCTCGATACAATCCTGTCTCGGAGCTCTACGGACAATTCCTTTGACCTCATGGTTTGGTTTTTGCTCTGACATGCACTGTCAACTGTGGGACCTTATATAGACAGGTGAATGCCATTCCAAATCATGTCCAATCAATTGAATTTACCACAGGTGAACTCTAATCAAGTTGTATGAACCATCTAAAGGATGTTAAATGGAAACAGGATGCACCTGAGCTCAATCTCGAGTCTCATACCATAAGGTCTGAATACTTATGTAAATAAGGTTCTAACAATAATAAAAAAAATGTTTTCACTTAGTCATTATGCTGTATTTTGTGTAGATTGATGAGGATTTTTTCTTATTTAATCCATTTAACAAAATGTGGAAAAAGTTAAAGTGCCTGAATACTTTCCGAATGCACTGCACATTGATTGGTTGATTAATCGTATGCTGTACAAAGATAAATAACATACACTACCGTTCAAAAGTTTGGGGTCACTTTGAAATGTCCTTGTTTTTGTAAAGAAAAGCAAATTTTTTGTCCATTAAAATTCATCAGAAATACAGAGTAGACATTGTTAAAACTTCTTAGGGAGCGGTGGGGCGCTAGCGACAATCCATGGTTCTTTTGTTAGAAAAAGTAATGTATTATATCCATAAATCTCCGTTTGGTTGGCGCTTTATAATGAGAAAAAACAGCGTCGACTCCTCCATTGAAACGTGAAGAGAACTCGTTCAACTTATACCTATAAACTTGTCCAAGAACAATCAAACATAATTGTAAATGTATCCTTAGGAACACTTTTATGTATAAATAGTATAGTATTTCAACCGGAATATAGACTAGGCGATAAGAAAGGAAAAAAACAAAGAACGCGCCAGCCGGGAGCGCGCATTTACTTGTATTGACAACTGCGTGGACACTTCCTTATTCCTCTTCCTCTCTGCTCTAAAAGCATCTAAAAAGATTCAGAACACTTTCTCGAGACTGTTGACATCCAGAGGAAGCGATAGGTACTGCATTCATATGCCCTTATAAGGGCATTTTCATAAGGGAGGGGCTCTAAATGAGGCAATGTGTCAAAACCACTTTTTCCAGGACAGAAATTCCTCGGGGTTTCGCCTGCCATCTCCGTTCTGTTTTACTCACAGACAAATGTAACACTTTTAAAAAATTCAGAGTGTTCCCTATCCAATAGTACTACATATGTGCATATCCTATTTTCTGGGCCTGAATGGGAGGCATTTTACTTTGGGCATGCCAGGGTCTCCAAAACGGTCACCTCGTGCGCTGCTCCCAAAGAAGTTAATGTTGTAAATGCCTATTGTAGCTGGAAACGGCTGAGTTCTAATGAAATATCTACATAGGCGTACAGAGGCCCATTATCAGCAACTATCACTTCTGTGTTCCAATGGCACGTCGTGTTAGCTAATCCAAGTTTATCATTTTAAAAGGCTAATTGATAATTTGAAAAACCTTTTGCAATTATGTTAGCACAGCTGAAAACTGTGTCCTGATTAAAGAAGCAATACAACTGGTCTTCTTTAGACTAGTTGAGTATCTGGAGCATAAGCATTTGTGGGTTCGATTACAGGCTCAAAATGGCCAGAAACAAAATACTTTCTTCTGTAACTCGTCAGTCGATTCTTCAGTCAATTCTTCGTGTACTACTCCCTTCACAGAACAGCGCAAACCAGAATAGAAAGAGGAGTGGGAGGCTCCGGTGCACAACTGAGAAAGAGGACAAGTACATTAGAGTGTCTAGTTTGAGAAACAGACGCCTCACAAGTCCTCAACTGGCAGCTTCATTAAATAATACCCGCAAAACACCAGTCTCAACGTCTATAGTGAAGAGGCGACTCCGGGATGCTGGCCTTCTAGCAAGAGTTGCAAAGAAAAAGATTAAGATGGGCAAAACAACACAGACACTGGACAGAGGAAGATTGGAAAAAAGTGTTATGGACAGACTAATCTAAGTTTAAGGTGTTCGGATCACAAAGAAGAACATTCGTGAGACGCAGAAAAAATTAAAAGATGCTGGAGGAGTGCTTGTCAAGCATGGTGGAGGCAATGTTATGGTCTGGGAGTGCTTTGGTGGTGGTAAAGCGGGAGATTTGTACAGGGTAAAAGGGATCTTGAAGAAGGAAGCTATCACTCCATTTTGCAACGCCATACCCTGTGGACGCCGCTTAATTGGAGCCAGTTTCCTCCTACAACAGGACAATGACCCATATCACAGCTCCAAACTATGCAAGAAGTATTTAGTGAAGAAGCAGTCAGCTGGTATAATGTCTATAATGGAGTGGCCAGCACAGTCACCAGATCTCAACCCTATTGAGCAACCCTAAGGGAGCAGCTTGACTGCATTGTACGTAATAAGTGCCCATCAAGCCAATCCAACTTGTGGGAGGTGCTTCAGGAAGCATGGGGTGAAATCTCTTTAGATTACCTCAACAAATTGACAACTAGAATGCCAAAAGTCTGCAAGGCTGTAATTGCTGCAAATGGAGGATTCTTTGATGAAGCAAAGTTTGATGGACACAATTATTATTTCAATTAAAAATCATTATTTATAACCTATATTTCAGATTCATTTTGCCACTCATTTCATGTATGTTTTCATGGAAAACAAGGACATTTCTAAGTGACCCCAAACTTTTGAACGGTAGATTCTTAACAAACCCAATCTGTTAGTATTGGGACTTATTGTGTGTGTGTGTGTGTGTGTGTGTGTGGACTTGTTTAACTAAACTTGTCGGGACCAGAAGTACCCAAAAGGATAGTAATCTGACCAACTGGGGACATTTTGTTGGTCCCCACAAGGTCAAATACTATTTCTCAAGGGTTTAGGGTTAAGGTTAGAATTAGTGTTAGGGTTAGAATTAGGTTTACGGTTAGGGTTAGGAGCTATGATTAGTTTTATGGTTATGGTTATGGTTAAGGTTAGGGTTAGGGTAAGAGTACGGACTGAATAGGACTGAATTGTGTCCCCCCACAAGGTTAGCTGTACAAGACTGTGTATGTGTGTGTGTGCGTGCGTGCGTGTACCTGCTAGCTTTTGGGGCTGGTGTGAGGGTCATTTCATGTCAGAAAAGCCAGAACAAACCTGATTGAACAATGCAAATACTAACATAATGTTAGTATTGCATTACAGTAAAACGCCACTCTCTGAAAATCCTAAGCACCAGCATCAGTGTTACATTCCAAGTCACCCCAAACGGAGCAGTAGCATACTGTCTATGTCCATCACCAAGAGCCCCCATAGCGCCCGACTGACATACAGCCTGACTCACGGTAACAGAGATGCTATTAACAGTCCCATGTATCAAAGACAGCCCCGGGAATAGCTTAGTGCTTATCTCCACAGCTAAAGGGGTACAGTGGGCTGGCCTGAAGCACCCCTCTAGGGCTGGGGTTGAGTTTGGGGGCAGAGGGAGGGGAAGAGAGGGGGGAGGAAGGAGAGATGGAGGGATGGAGGTGTGGGGTAATGACAGTGGCTGCCCACACCCCAAAGCCCTTCTACAGGCTGTAATGACAGGCAGTTTGGGGTGCTCCCCTACCAGGCTGAAGATGAAAGCAAATGCCTATTCTTCACCTACTGTGTAACACGAGCCTTCAGGTTTCACATAGACCTCACAGGGAATTCTACCAAGTCAACAAGAGCAAGATTTCAAAGACTTGGTACCCATTAGAATAGAAACAAAACAAAATTGAGAGCCATTGCATAATATAGAATATTAAGCCACTTTGAATACTTTTTTGCTTCTTTCCTGTTCTCGAATATGACCTTAATATACAGTACCAGACAAATGTTTGGACACACCTACTCATTCAAGGGTTTTTCTTTATTTTTAAAATGTTCTACATTGTAGAATAATAGTGAAGACATCAACACTATGAAATAACACATATGGAATCATGTAGTAGACAAAAATATGTTAAATATATCAAAATATGTCTTATATTTTAGATTCTTCAAATTTTTTATTATTTATTTATTTCACCTTTATTTAACCAGGTAGGCTAGTTGAGAGTTCTCATCTACAACTGCGACCAGGCCAAGATAAAGCAAAGCAGTGTGACACTATAATACAATTAGGAAAGGTCTAAATACAGTGTGTGCAAATGAGGAAGGATAAGGGCATTAAATATAAGGGCATTAAATAAGCCATAGTGGCGAGATAATTACAATATAGCAATTAAACACTGGAGTGATAGATGTGCAGAAGATGAGTGTGCAAGTAGAGATACTGGGGTGCAAAGGAGCAAAAATAAATAAAATAAATAACAGTATGGGAAAGAGGTAGGTGGATGGGCTATTTACAGATGGGCTATGTACAGGTGCAGTGATCTGTGAGCTGCTCTGACAGCTGGTACAGGTCGCAGTGGTGGGTAGTATATGGGGCTTTGGTGACAAAACAGATGGCACTGTGATAGACTGCATCCAATTTGCTGAGTAGAGTGTTGGAGGCTATTTTGTAAATGACATCGCCGAAGTCAAGGATCGGTAGGATAGTCCGTTTTACGAGGGTATGTTTGGCAGCATGAGTGAAGGATGCTTTGTTGTGAAGTAGGAAGCCGATTCTAGATTTAATTTTGGATTGGAGATGCTTAATGTGAGTCTGAAAGGAGAGTTTACAATCTAACCAGACGCATAGGTATTTGCAGTTGTCCACATATTCTAAGTCAGAACCGTCCAGTGTTGTGATGCTGGACGGGCAGGCAGGTGAGGACAGCGATCGGTTGAAGAGCATGCATTTGGTTTTACTTGCATTTAAGAGCAGTTGGAGGCCACGGAAGGAGAGTTGTATGGCATTGAAGCACGTCTGGAGGTTAGTTAACACAGTGTCCAAAGAAGGGACAGATGTATACAGAATGGTGTCGTCTGCGTAGAGGTGGATCAGAGAATCACCAGCAGCAAGAGCAACATCATTGATGTATACAGAAAAATGAGTCGGCCCGAGGATTAAACCCTGTGGCACCCCCATAGAGACTGCCAGAGGTCCGAACAACAGGCCCTCCGATTTGACACACTGAACTCTGTCTGAGAAGTAGTTGGTGAACCAGGCGAGGCAGTCATTTGAGAAACCAAGGCTGTTGAGTCTGCCGATAAGAATGTGGTGATTGACAGAGTCAAAAGTCTTGGCCAGGTTGACGAATACAGCTGCACAATATTGTCTCTTATCGATGGTGGTTATGATATCGTTTAGGACCTTGAGCGTGGCTGAGGTTTACCCATGACCAGCTCGGAAACCAGATTGCATAGCGGAGAAGGTACGGTGGGATTCGAAATGGTCGGTGATCTGTTTGTTAACTTGGCTTTCGAAGACCTTAGAAAGGCAGGGTAGGATAGATATAAGTCTGTAGCAGTTTGGGTCTAGAGTGTCTCCCCCTTTGAAGAGGGGGATGACCGCGGCAGCTTTCCAATCTTTGGGGATCTCAGACGATACGAAAGAGAGGTTGAACAGGCTAGTAATAGGGTCCAGATTGTCTAGCCCGGCTGATTTGTAAGGGCCCAGATTTTGCAGTTCTTTCAGAACATCAGCTATCTGGATTTGGGTGAAGGAGAAATGGGGGCCGCTTGGGCAAGTTGCTGTGGGGGGTGCAGGGCTGTTGACCGGGGTAGAGGTAGCCAGGTGGAAAGCATGGAAAATGCTTATTGAAGTTCTCAATTATCATGGATTTATCGGTGGTGACAGTGTTTCCTATCCTCAGTGCAGTGGGCAGCTGGGAGGAGGTGCTCTTATTCTCCATGGACTTTACAGTGTCCTAGAACTTTTTGGAATTTGTGCTACAGGATACACATTTCTGTTTGAAAAAGCTAGCCTTTGCTTTCCTAACTGCCTGTGTATATTGGTTCCTAACTTTTAAAAAAAAATCACGGGGGCTATTCGATGCTAATGCAGAACGCCACAGGATGTTTTTGTGCTGGTCAAGGGCAGTCAGGTCTGGAGTGAACCAAGGGCTATACCTGTTCTTGGTTCTACATTTTTTGAATGGGGCATTCTTATTTAAGATGGTGAGGAAGGCACTTTTAAAGAATAACCAGGCATCCTCTACTGATGGAAAGTAGCCACCTTTTGCCTTGATGACAGCTTTGCACACACTTGGCATTCTCTCAACCAGCTTCACCTGGAATGCTTTTCCAACAGTGTTGAAAGAGTTCCCGCATATGCTGAGCACGTGTTAGCTGCTTTTCCTTCACTCTGCTTCCAACTCATTCCAAGCCATCTCAATTGGGTTGAGGTCAGGTGATTGTGGAGGCCAGGTTATCTGATGCAGCACTCTATCACTCTCCTTCTTGGTCAAATAGCCCTTACACAGCTTGGAGGTGTGTTGAGTCATTGTCCTGTTGAAAAATAAATGATAGTCCCACTAAGCGCAAACCAGATGGGATGGCGTATCGCTGCAGAATGATGTGGTAGCCATGCTGGCTAACCGTGCCTTGAATTCTAAATAAATCACAGACAGTTTCACCAGCAAAGCACCCCCACAACATCACACCTCCTCCTCCATGCTTCACGGTGGGAACCACACATACGGAGATTATCCGTTCACCTACTCTGTGTCTCACAAAGACATGTCGGTTGGAACCAAAAATCTTACATTTGGACTCATCAGACCAAAGGACAGATTTCCACCGTTTTAATGTGGGGTTAGGGTTAGGGTTGTGTTTCTTGGCCCAAGCAAGTCTCTTATTCTTATTGATGTCCTTTAGTAGGGGTTTCTTTGCAGCAATTCGACCATGAAGGCCTGATTCACGCCGTCTCTTCTGAACAGTTGATGTTGAGATGTGTCTGTTACTTGAACTCTGTGAAGCATTTAGTTGTGCTGCCATATCTGAGGCTGGCAACTCTAATGAACTTATCGTCAACAGCAGAGGTAACTCTGGGTCTTCCATTCCTGTGTCGGTCCTCATGAGAGCTAGTTTCATCATAGTGCTTGATGGTTTTTGCAACTGCATTTGAAGAAACTTTCAAAGTTCTTGAAATGTTCCGCAATGACTGACCTTCATGTCTTGAAGTAACGATGGACTGTCATTTCTCTTTGCTTATTTGAGATGTTCTTGCCATAATATGGTCTCGGTCTTTTACCAAGTAGGGCTATCTTCTGTATTCTACCCCTATCTTGTCAAAACACAACTGTTTGGCTCAAATGCATTAAGTAGGAAAGACATTTTCCAAATTAACTTTTAACAAGGCACACCTGTTAATTGAAATGCATTACAGGCGATTACCTCATGAAGCTGGTTGAGAGAATGCCAAGAATGTGCAAAGTTGTAATCAGGCAAAGGGTGGCTACTTTGAAGAACCTCAAATATAAAATATATTACTACATGATTCCATATGTGGTATTTCATATTTTTGTTGTCTGCACTATTATTCTACAATGTAGAAAAAAGTAAAAATTAAGAAAAACCCTTGAATGAGTAAGTTTGTCCAAACTTTTGACTGGTACTACTGTACGTCGACTAACTATTAATTGATTAACAGGTAACAGTACATGTCATAAAATGATTAATTAATATTATGTTGTTGTACTTAATCTTTTAAGTTGTGATGGATTTTAGATTTTCAATAGAAGGTTTGGGTCTAGTATTAACTGTTTATGTTAAGCATGATTGTATCTTGGATGTTGACAGAAGCATTTCCATTCCACTTGAGAACACTTGAGCACCAGTCAGTTATTATCAGAGAGGGTCTTTGATGACAAGTCCAACTCCTTCTCAGCCAGTACCCCACTGGGGCATTAGCTGGAGTCCTGGAGAGAACAGTGGATGTGGAAACCCCCCAATACTAAACTCCATCCAACATTACAACTTTAAGTTGATTAGACAAGGAGAGATGTAAGGGATAAATACAGAGTGAATGACAATGATAATAGATAGAGATATGTATTCAGGATAGAATAGTGATAAGGCACCCTTTTACAGCTGAAGTGTGTGTATTGTCTGTCTGTCACTGTCTGGATCTGGTCTTCGTTAGCGGGGGAGTGGTGACAGGAGGTAAATCCCTCCAATCATCCTAGTTCACAGCATCAGAACTTCCAGACCCTCCTTGGCACTGATGCCGGGTCTGGCGTGAAGCTGGCTCTCACATGCATGTGAGAGGACATACAGTACATCTACAGAAACGCTATTGACAATGCTGAACTTTCCCAAGATATTCTGCCGGTAGACAGTACATTCTTAGAATTTGGAAATAAAGCATTTAAAGCATTTTGAAGATTGAAGCCTCGTGCATTTGTTTATTAGGCTACTGTGCAGTCTGACAAGTAAACATAGCCTATAGTAGATATTGTAGTAATATAGTAAAGTGCCTAATTCCTTACATAAGGGACAGCAGGCCATGTCCAGACTCTCTCAGCGACCTCAAGTACTCATTAACTCAGTCTTTAATGCTTTTTAGGGTTGCATCAGTAACAGTCAGAAACCTCTGAGACACAGCATAATGATGAACACCCGGAGGTTCACTGGTAAGCCACATTTGCCTCGGGATCCATCTCAGTTGGTATTCTGTGTCCACTCGTGGTGTCTCTCTTCGGTTACACATCCTTGGAATATCAGAACAGCATAACAGTCTGGACGGCTCTTGCTGTTCCTGGTGAGCAGTTGGTCAAGTTGTGTTGTCAGAAGAGGAATGGAAATGTCAGGGTGAACCGACAACCTGACGAACCCACCACGTGTGTTGACTCTGCCGGTAGGAGGTAGAGTTCCAGAGCACACAGTTGTGCCAGGCATGGATTGTGACTCCATCTCATTCCTCACCCTCTTCAATGTGTCATTCTCCGTCTGACTCTATTCAATGCCACCTGACTGTCTGCCAATACCGCCTGGCTCTGGACCAATGCATCATCTATCGCCCGTAGCTCTGCCCTCAGATAATGTTTCACTTTCTGCTGGTCTGCCTTCAATGACTCGATCTCGGTCTTCAAAGTTTGAATCTGATCCACATGCACCTTCATCAGATGAGCAGAATGGTACCTCCCTGAGCCCCCATCGATTACAGTGGCCTATGATAGAAACGGTAGATCAATTAAGAATTAAATGTGACAAATGCTGCGTACACATTTTAAGAATCGATAAAAACTAACTGATTTCTTGGAAACCATACGTTTTTTCGGGTGGAGTTTGGGGCTGGGTGAGGAGTACTGGAAAGGTGTGACTTTCAGTTTACAATAGGCCATAAGTATACAGCAGATTGCCGATTGTCCTCACTTTGATTATGCTGTAACAACATACCATGGCCAGGATCTCTATTCATTTAAGTGAGCAGATTAGGGCTTTCAGGAGGAACGGAAAATCTAGTACAGACAATAACGTTTTTTTATCAATTACTATATTTGAGTTTAACCACAATATCTTTTGTATTATTTGTTCGGTCTTTTCTGTTTTTAGAGGGAGAGAAACCAAAAGCCCCCCGTCACCTCATGAGTCTCCCGGTTCTGGCCATCGAAACAGCATCTGCAGCAATGCAGTTTGCACTGTGATGCAGTGTCTTAGACCGCTGCTCCACTCGGGAGGCTCCATCCACAACGTTTTTATTGCTGATCAATTGCATTCCACAAAGTATCAAAATACAGAGAGGTGTTGGCAAGAGTCTATTGTCCTGCTAAAAGCCCATCATGGGCTATTATAATACATTTTGTCCAGGTCAGGATAACAAAAATGTTTCTTTATTAAAGACTATCAGAAAGAATGTTGGTACTTATTTATTTTGATCCAAAGCCATGAATGAGTCACTCAGCTTTATGTAGGTGCTGAGGCTATATTACTGCGCAGTGGCGGTTCAAGCTTGTATGGCTGCCTGTGCGAACCCCCCCCCAGCCCCCTCCAAAAAAAAGCACCATTCTGCACTAACTGTCATTTTTATTCAGACATTTAGAACAACACACAAATAAATAATAATAACATTTCAAACTATATAAATATAAAAATATATACAAAAATATTTATCAAAAAGAAGTAACAAAGACAAATAGTATCAGGAATCAAGGTAAGACCCAGATGCAGACACGTCGAATTAACAATAGTTTAATATTCCAGGGGCAGGCAATAGACAGGTCAAGGCAGGCAGGGGTCAGTAAACCAGGGGTGGGGCAACGGTACTGGACAGCAGGCAGGCTCAGGGTAGGCAGAGGTCAACAATCCAGAGGTGGGGCAAAGGTACAGGTCGGCAGGCAGTCTCAGGGGCAGGCAGAGTGGTCAGGCAGGCGGGCTCAGAGACAGGACAGGCAAGGGTCAAAACCAGGCGGCGAGAAAAAGGAGAGACTGGGAAAAGCAGGAGATGAGAACAAAAACGCTGGTTGACTTGACAAACAAGACGAACTGGCAACGGACAAACAGAGAACACAGGTATAAATATCCAGGGGATAATGAGGAAGATGGGTGACACCTGGAGGGGGGGTGGAGACAATCACAAGGACATGTGAAACAGATCAGGGTGTAACAAATAGAAACAAATTTGTGTTGATTTGGCACTCAAGCATCAATACATTACCCATCCCCCCAACACTGTCAACCAAGAGTCAAGACTAAACCAATTCACCTTAGTGATGTGCAGACTGATTTTATATTATTATTAACAATTTCGCACAAACCAGAAAAAAAATGCAACAATATGTCTGTGAAACTATATATTCACAGTATTATGAATGAATTGTGGTTTATTTGGTAGCATTTCGTAGTGTGACTGATTTTACCAATTGCATTAGTACTGTATAAAGTTAGAGATGCACTATTTGAGATTCCCCCGCTCCCCCTACCTCAGGCTTCCAGTGGGGAGACCTGAGGTCAACCTACCCCCGCCCCCTCCCCATCTCGTACTTCTGAGTGGGAGACCTTCCCAGGCAGTAGCCTGCCTAGCTCACAAACTAGAATCAGGGGCGTCCACTCCGACAAGGTTAATTGACCCACAGTCCCACACGGTGACATGATATCATTGACGTGACGTGCAAATGAGTGATAGAAAACCGGTCGCGCAAATGTCACCATTCCGATTTCTTTGGTGCGGGCGCACTGTGCCGACCACGGCAAGATGTCGCCCTGGGCGGCTGCCCATGTCACCTACACCTAAATCCGCCACTGTGACTGCGCCATCAACTTGATTATTTAGCAGACATCACTTGCTTATATTCAGTCAACACATATATCTTAAGAATATCATGGAATGACAAATGAGAGAACAGCTCACTGTGACCATTTACTCACATTAGCAAAGCTGGTTAGGCTGTTTTTATGTTATCCTGAGCATTGGTGATTGTATCTGTGCTGTTGGCAACAATTTAATTACGCTTTTTTGTCAACGTCTACTGACACCGGCAACATCTTTTAGAGTGCGTACCCATCACACCGTTTTTTTTGCAGACATATTGCAGACATGAAAATTTGAAGTAGGCCTAGTTTTTTGGAAAACTGTAGTACTAGAATTCTAAGAATGTTCCCACCAGTGAGAGATGATATGCATCTAAGTCAGTGGTAAGTTTGTAAATAACCAATGAATAGTGCAATGACTCAACAGGTCAGATAGGTAACTCATGATTTCTCTTCCTGTTAGAGCAGCTACTCTCAGATCTATTTAGTGTGACATTGAGCCAACCACCTCACATTGGTTATCATGGTCAGACAGTAGCAGAAAACTAGTCCATTAAATATCAGCTAAATATTTTGCAGTGTTTAGGGCTTGGTTGGCTTGTGTGTTTTCCTGTGAGTGGAGTAAAGTCTGTGCAGATGACCTAGCTATATATTTGTTTGCATACCTCTTTCTTCCCCATGAAAAAACCCCACACAATTTCATATTCGCTGGACAATGATACGTCTACTAAATTACTACAGAATAAACCTACCACTTAAAAACTGGTTTAGTTAAATCCCAAGTCAATTATTTAACCCAGCCTTTGCTCAACCCCGCCCCACACCCCCACCACTATCACTCTCACTGACCACCTCCCATGCCCGCCACTACTCCCTCATGCGCTTGTCAGATTTACAGCAAAATGTGTGTGTTCTACCATATTTGTGAAAACCCCATGCATCATCCTCATCCCCCCACACTCAGCTGCTTTGAACCCGGCCGCTGGCTTGAGAGCACCCATAAATCCAACACACTTACAGCGGAGGGACCCTCTTTACATAGGAGCCTAATAGCTGAACTTTGCCACGACTGAATTCGCTGAGCCCGGCAATTTGTTAAAATTTCCGTCTGTCTGTAATAAATTACACCGGAGAAAGTGTGGAGAGAGTTTAGGCATTATGTGCGCAGTTTGTGTTTTCAATAAAGATGAGTTCTATTTGGATTGTGTCAGTGACTGTTAGTAACAAGCATCTAATGTTTAAAGGTCTTACACTGGGCAAGCCTGCCTGAAAAGAAAGGGTCATGGCAGGAATGTTCTTCCTTTTTGAAATGTTCACATTAATAGAGTTTAGATATTGAGTAAGCAAAACTCCCAATAAACAAGAACAAATTTTGCATGGATTAATTTGGCATTAATCACTGTAAACTATATTGAAATTATTCTATATGACACTGCATGGGACATGGTAGAATATGGATTGTTCTGTTATAACATTACATCTAGAACATTTTGTTATAATGTTTTCTGACCTCCCTAGTTTTCATAACTTGAAGTGAAATGAGCTGTGCTGGAGGATTCTGGGAAAAGAAGCCAGAGTGTCCCATCAGAAGTGACTGTTTGTTTTGACTTTGAGTTCTCTTCGCACTTACAGTGACCCTTCGCTACCCCTACTTACCTCTGTAACAGTACATTGGCTCAACTCTCCATTTTCCTTTTTCTTTCCTTTCCACCTTCTTATACTCTTTCTCTCCCCTCGTTCTGTCAGCATTAAGCACATCTGTGAGTTCCCTGCATCCCTGTGGTTTTTACTATGTGGGCAAAACACTCAATAATTCTGCATTGTTTGTCTTTTTGATAAGGACGAGAAAAAAACACCTCTGTTACCCAATTTAAAATGTAATGCTTTGATTGCCAAAGTACTTTTTGTAGGGAATCTAATGTTTTATTTTTTTTACAACAATCTGGTACAACAACATCAACAATACCTAAAATCTGACATCTATATTTGCTGTGAGCAACCTCACATGGCAAGTCATGGCCATGCAATATGTGTGACCACCCTTCAAAACTAATCCTGGGGCGTTCAGGTTTTCCAGCCACATCTAAATGGGAGCCAACATTCTTTGCCCACCCCCCGTTCCTTACTATGAGTGAGCTACTTTGTGCTGGTAGCTCAAAATAGCATCCAACTCCTTAATTCATGTGTAACGAGCAAACACAGGTGTGGAAGCCCATCCACCACCACTGCAGCCCCTCCACAGAAGAAGGCCACTCTTGTCCTTTGGAGGCCGACTAGGAAGGCCAGGCCCAGGCCGGCTCTTTGAACCCCGGAGGCCACTTGGCCTGTTTGGTGCATGAGCAGAAAGAGGCCTTTTAGAGGTGTGGAAATGAAATGTCCCACATGAATCATGCATTTCCACTTTTGAATTATTCAACAGCCGCCGCTGCCCGACTCCTGTCTGCTGCCTTCTGGATACGGCGTGTGTGTGCGTATGTGTGTGTGGGGGTTGGGGGGATTTAGTGAGTGAGTGCATACCTTTCGTCCATGTGTGTGTGGACAGCATAGGGTGGAGAGGGGCAGCTAAATGTGGAAAAGTATCTATTTTGAATGGATTGTTGGTTTGTTTGTGGCCAGGGCAACGTAAGGTTGCAACCTACCTAGGGTAGCAACCACCCTAGCTTGCTGTCGGAGGACTTTGCAGTGCAGTGCTGTGTGGGATGAGAGGGGTCGACAGAGAGCAGCTCTCGGTGGCGTCTAACTGCCACAGACAATGAGCTCTCTGTTTGGGTCGGCCACGCTACTGCTGCTGGTATGGATCAGGTGGCCCTGTTTTATTTGCCTCGTTCTCCCTGCCTGGTCTGCTTTTCTCCTCTCAGCACGTTCTTTGCATTTCTGGGGCTTGGGTGCCTGGGCGAGTGGGCCGGGCCAATGGGTTGGGTTTCACTGGCTGGTCTGGCTCGGAGGGCCTGTGCACTGATGGAGCACTGACTAATTGAGTGAACAAATGAGTGCACAGTTGCACACACAGGTGGACCTTTAAGATAATTAACTATGTTGGCTGGCTCCCGCTGTCACTCCTTTCCCTTGGCCTTTCTCTCTCTGCCTCTCTTTCTCCATTTGTTTCTCTTCCTCTCTCTCCTTCCCTGTCTTCCTTGGCATTTTGTTGGCTACTGAAGATGTTAGGATTGTCTGTAATTTCTCAATGAGATAAATGCCAGTGTTTTAATCTTTTTGAGTTGTTCATAAAATCTCAATTAATATCTCACATGTGAAATTGAAGGTAAGTCCAGGTCGCTTGATAACAAACAATAGAAAAACAACCTTATTTGATAAGTTCCAGTATGCTGTATACAGTACGACTGCCATAGGAGATTACATTTTGCATGGGGAAATTGGCAAGTAAAAAAAAAACGGATATTGAATTAAGCTATGAATTATTTTGAATATATTACATGATCAGCACTTCATGAGCCGGTCAGACAAAGTCCTTTGTTGAAATATATTTTGACAGTGAAAAATAAGACTGCAGATTCCAGTTTCTCAGGTTCAGAGGTCAGAGACCAGTTCTTAGCTTTGAGCCGAAGGGATCTTTGTAGCTGTGTGTGGCCCACACAGGAAATGAAGAAACCTCTGCAGCTTTGTGCATATTTGTGTGCAAATGAACTTGGAGCAGTGGATTTAAACAATAGCGGAACAAGGTTCAGCATCTGTTCACTTTAGACATGTGGCCAAAGTCGACTCAGAATGTAAATAATGATATATCTTATTTGACAGAGCAGGTTAACCTTAGCACAATGGTCCCCACATAAATTATTTTATGAGGTACTTAATGGATTTTATGTTTCTCTTCTCTTTGTTTTACGTCATTTTACACTTATTTGAAAATATGTAGAGAATAGGCTAGTAGTCTTTTCAATTAAACATCTTGCCACCAATGCATGGTTTATAAATAAATATCTTCAAAACAAAATTACAACATTCAAATATAAATAAAAATCAAAGTAAAAATAAACATTGAATTTAGAGGAAAAAGTTAAACAAATACAAAATCAGTAAGGTGAAACAAACTTTAAATCTATTATTGCTTCACACCACTGTGGGTAAAACAATTGCAATGGATTTTTAGTCCTTGCCTGAACCCACTTGATACTTTAACATGGATTATATCAGTAGCCTGGCTTTGTTCGTCCAGGTGAGAATTATAGCAGGATTAGCTGCCATTTCTGTGTGTGCTTAGGGAGCTTAGTATCCCTGGAGAGAAGGTCTATTTGTTTGGGATGGAGAGGGGAGAATAGAGGGAGTTTGAAAGTGTGAGAGAGATCCTCCTTAGTCTTGGGTAGTCTTGAAAATCTTGAGCCACTCATGGCTCTTTTCCCTGATGGATGTTCAGCAGTCTCTCTCTCTCTCTCTCTCTCTCTCTCTCTCTCTCTCTCTCTCTCTCGCTCTCTCTTATTCCCTCACTTCAGTAAGAGTCCTCTGCAGGCATTGTGTGCATGTTCACTCACTCACTCACTCACTCACTCACTCACTCACTCACCCACTCACTCACTCTCTCTCTCTCTCTCTCTCTCTCTCTCTCTCTCTCTCTCTCTCTCTCTCTCTCTCTCTCTCTCTTTCTCTGGGCCTCCATTTACACAGATGGTTCCCATATCAAAGGATTAGAAAGCATTGCCTCAACAAAGGATACAAAACAAAGCACTATCTGAATGTTATTAATTCTTAATTGAAGAGACCTACACCAATGTATATTTATGCATGTGAACACTCAGACCTTTTTTATTTTGTATATCTGTGGAGATTAGAGAGGGTTGATTTATCAAAACAATAGGTAGGTCGCCCGATCTCCATAATCAATGTCACAACAGTAAAATTTTGAAATTTTGCTTACATAAATATTATGAGATTAGCCAGGTTAATTGCATTTCAGATAGTATCTGCACTGCACTACACATACAGTAAAATTTAAAAGTTATCTTTATTATCAATCAATATACATTTTGGTAATAACTTAAATCCTGATATGTTCCACCTCATCATAACTCTCTTGAATGAACTGATGCTCTCTATAAATCATTAAATAATATACAAGAGCAAATATCTTCTTACAGAGAAAATGTTCCGACAACAAAGTAGACAACTGTTACATACGAGTTGAAGTCTTAATCAGGAAGTGATTTGAATTAAACCTTTAAAAAACCACTTTTTGGGTGTGTGTGAAATAAATACAGTACCTTCTCCTTTTCAGTTTTACTGTAAAGTCATTGATAATAAATTACCTTGCATTGAAATATCAGTTTGCTTCCTGAATTGTCTGACTTCAATTTGAATTGACTCCAACCCAGCTGTGTGTAGTAGCGGACAAACTCCCTGTGCCTTCTAAGGTGAGCTCTCTCTCTCCAACAGGCAGAGGGGACCATGGGAAAGCATGCAGGCCGATTAATCAGAGCTAATGAGCTGGAACAGCGGAGCTTAGAGTCAGGCTGCCTGCCCCTCACGATCATATCACTCACTCACCCACACAGACGCCCAGAGAGAGAGAGAGAGAGAGAGACGTGTGAGCAACAGAATAACAATCACTTAATTCTTGTCACGTTACTATGCTGATAGATTTATGTGACAATGAAGTTCGATAATTAATCTCAGTTGTGGGTATTCCCTACTTTAGATTATTATCTAGAATTGCCTTCCCACTCCATTTTGAACTATCCAACCTTTCTTTAAATTGTCATAATGTACTGTAGGAAGATGTATTTTCTTCCCAAGGCAGCATTTCCTGCTTTCAAATTGTACTGTATAGGTAACACAACATTGACTGCTAAAGTACAGTAGAACACACAAGTGCAGTAGAAGAGGGAAATGATGTTGCTTAAACATCTCTATCCTGTATCTAGAATTTCTGCCAAATGTCTTTCCTCAATAACAATAAACAGCGCAAAGTAACCGTTTTACTGACTTCTTGGCATGATAGGGACTCCTGGAACCAGTGGACTATAATGGACACAATTTAATTAATAAACAAACAAGAAAGCAGAGCGACGAAGAGGATGAAGAAAGAAGATATTAAACTGATGTCACTCGGTGGTTGTATTGAATTTTAGAGGACATTCTTTTTCACTTCCCTCTGATAAAATTGCTGCTACTCTTGAGCAGGGATTTGCACATGATATTATCAAAAGAATCAGGTCCCGATAATTCATACATGAAGCAACAAGTGGTTTAATTGTCAATAGTTATGCCTGCTAGTAATCAACATGAAATTAGTCATCATTAATATTTTATCCAACAACGATGTTGATGTGAGTAAGATGGCTATTATTGTCTATCTTATAACAGTGTGTATCTGTAATGAATTGTCTATTTAAAACATAGGACTGTTGAGACAGTAGATCACCATCAAACGTACCACATTTTAAGATCACTCATGTCAAGGAAACCATCCCATATTCTGCCCCAGCTGTTATTATTTCATACGTTACATGTGGTGACCCACACCTATGTAGTTTCCCTCTGGCTACTGGCTACAAGCTACAGCTGTGACTCTGTTACTGTAAAAGTAATCCTGGTGGCACATTTAACAGATGCTTGCGTACACACATTATTATTATCATTCCTGGGGGCACATACAGCATATGTTTTTGTGGGGTTTATGACCCGCTGGCCCAGGCCCCTGTCCTTGCTCATTGGCAGGTGACCCACGGATTGCCATTGTCATTAAAATACTAGCTGGGTCAGAAAATAGCTCCATTTGTTAACTATGTGATTATGTACGGTCTATATAGGCTGAGGTCAAGTAGGTGTGTCAGTCTGTCTCTGTAGTATAAAGGGGTTGTATGGTGTGTGTGCGTGTGTGCGCGAGGGGGATCATATGGCTGACGCAGGCTGTAAATCACCCAGGGTAATCTCCTTGACGACGGCAGAGGTAGCAGGGAGCGGGTGTGGCTTCATGCCACCAAAACAATTTTCTTGTGAGTCGTAAGTCGCCTCCTGTCTGAGAGACGGACCGTGTTTGGATTGTAGCCTGACGCCGGCTTGTCAAATAAGGTCCAAGAAGGAAGAATCCAAGCCTGAGAATCTGACTGCGTAGCAGTAGAATGGACCCCTGACCATTGTCACACACAGGCACTCCACTCCCGGTCCGAACACACATGCACACACTGACACACACACACCTGTCTGCAGTTTAAGGAAGGGATGGAAAGTTAAGTGAGCGGTCACTGCTGCCAGATATGTGCGGTGTGAGTGTGTATGTGTATGTTATCCAAATAAGGCAAGGTTTTAGCCAGTGATGAATCCTCCAACTGCTTTTGGATTGCTTCCTACTGTGTGGCATCCAAGCCACAGGAAACTTCATAGTTAAAATATTACTCCAAGACCAATAATGCAGGCTTAGTTATTACACTTGAATATTTTTGTGGTCTACTGCAGTACTATCAGGTAATATCAGACTGTGCCTATGTCGTGCATTTTCTGATAAAATAGTGTATATATATATATATATTATCATACTTTTCATTCAGCCACCTACTGACATTCACAAAACATATATTTTTTCTCATCCCTCTAATTCATCTCATGGGAGGTAGTAGCTACCCACTGAGCACACACTGGTTGAATTAACGCTGTTTCCACTGAAATGACGTTGAACGAACGTTTGTGCCCAGCGGGTAGCTACATATATCTAATCAGATATAAAGCATCTATCTTCTCTCCCTCCATGGTCATTGTTCCCTGTTCATTTATGGATTTTGGTTTCATCACCAAGGGATGAGTGGGAGCAGAGTGGGGAGCGGAGCGGAGTGAGGGATGGGGTGGGGTGGGGTAACCTCTCTCGTGTGTTTCTAATATCTTACTCAAAATCCCTGCGGGCGGGAACGTCTTGGGTGTTCCAGGGGGGGGACTGTTATATTTAACAGTTTCCCAATGTGGACTCAAGGGCTGCATGGGAGAAGAAAAGAGAGGGGAAGAGAGGGAAGAGAGGGAAGAGGGAAAGAGAAGAGCGGTGTGGTGGTGCTGGAACGGACTGGAGCTCAGCTCAGGGCTGAGCTGGTGGAGAAAGCACCCTCTGTGCGTGGCTCGAGGAAATAGCTCTCCGTTTGCTCTCTCTGTCTTGCCCCCCCTCTCCCCCTCTCTTTCTTTCTCACCATCTCTCCATCTTCTCTCTCTGTCTCTTTCTCACCCCCCACCTCTCTCCCTCTCCCTTCCCCCACCTCTCTCTCCCCTCTTCTACCCACCCTCACCCTCTCTCTCCCCTCCTCTATCCCCCCACCCTCTATCGCTGTGTGTGGAGGGAGGGGTGGGTAGGTAATGAAGCTTAAGTGAGCCTGGTGTCTGGTAATGTAGCTAATATACACAAAGGCCGTGTCAGGTCTGGATCCAATAATATGTCATTTACCCCGTCTGGAACAGATTGGCCCAGATGATCGGAGTGAACTCTTGCCCGGCTAAGGAGCACTCACCACCCCAAGGTCCCCGTGTTGGAGGCCTTACAAGCCAGAACCCTCGCCCATCCTCACCCAGCCTAGGACAGCCTCTATCCCACCACTTCTCACCCTGACCACCGTAAGACCAGTCATCCATCCAAGGCAGGTTATGAAGGGCAATGAGTCCAACCCATTCATTAGCCTCAACTCCACAACTCTGTCCACAGGCCTGGAGGATATGGTAGAGTGCCTTTGGTATCAGACAGAGAATGAACAGGTGTACTCTCAACATTAGATCGCCAGAGTAATAAAATCAGGTAAATTTATCTAGGTGCTTGTGTCATTGGCCTCAGCCAATGGGGCCAGTATGACAAATGACAAATAGTTCACTGGTTCCAATTCTTGAGGAATATAACACAAAGAGCAAATTTTTGTTTAACCAATTCACTGTGACTGACCGAAATTAAAGCATTTATTATACCTAGGCTGCAAAGAAAGACAAAGCAAGGTAGAACTTGTGTGGCAGATTTCAATCAATCAATATCATAATATAGTACATGCATATTCTTTATGAGCACCCCAATGAACATGTAAAATCGTGTTCCTAATGAGCAGTAGTGGCGTGCAGGGCCCTGATTCAAAAAGCAGCTTCAGCAATTTGTAGCTGGGGAGAGTAGCCTCTGCCGAGTTGCCAACAACCAGATGTCCTGGTTTTCAGGGGAAAGGGAAAGGGAAAGAGAACCTGCGGTGTGACTTCCGCTTTTAGGCGTTAACAATGCCACCCTCCATCTTAACTCCTCCTTGACATTTACTGGATTGGGTGAACAGTGCAGAAGAGAACCTCCCCCAACAGTTTTTTGTATTTTTGTCAAGACCAGTATGCAGTGCATTTAGTTTCAGGCGTTTCTTTCAAGCCTGCTACGTTAGCTTAGTGGAGAGTAACAGTGTAACAGTGTCTTTGTGTTGGATACATTTTTTAGTTGTTCTTGACTCGGTTTCGGACAATGAGGATTCCTAATTTCTTCTGGAGACCAGCTAAGACCAGCAGAGTAAAACAAATCTGAATTATCAGCTCCCCATTCAGTCAGCATATATAATCGCTTCACTAGGCCAAATATCCACACTGCTTTCATGACACATTAATATCTTATCGCCTATTGAAACCTAGGCTTCCTACTTTACTCGTAACATTACTGTCTGTCACGCCTGCTCCCGCTCCTCCTCTCTGGCTCTCGAGGGTGCCAGGCTGCACATAATTACGCACACCTGTCACCATAATTATACGCATCAGCGCTCGCTGGACTCACCTGGACTCCATTATCTTGTTGATTGCCCCTCCTATATCTATCTGTTCCTCGGTTAGATCCCTGTGTAGTCATTATTGTCGTTTTTGTTTTCCCCTGTCCAGACGCTGTCCGTATTCTGTTCCTGTCCGTGTTTCATGAAATGTTTCACTCCCTGTACTTGCTTCTCGTCTCCAGCGTCTGTCCTCACACTGTCCTTTACTTTAATTGAAAAATATCCTCAAACTTGGTTGAGCTCGTCAGAATTTTCTTGAGTCGATGGTAGGGAAGAGTGTGGGGAATTGTTTGAAAGTTGCACGCTCACTATTAGTAAGGGGAGACATATTTTGTCTATTATAGACCTGTTTGGGTTAGTGATAATTAGTGGTGGCCCTCTCTTTACCCTGCATGTGTGGGTATGGATGTGGGTACGCAGACCCCCGAGCCACTGCGGCCACTCATGATGAGTTCAGATTTTATGTGGACTCCAACCCCATCAAAGTTTCCCATATGTTTTTCTGAAATATGAACACAGAAATAAAGGATATTTTTAACTTTTAATATGGTGGTGATTTGACATAATTACAATCATGGTCTTGAATTGGGCTCGCATTTTCCTGGTCTCGGTCTTGACTCGGTCTGGGACCCCTCGCCCCCCTCTCAGTCTTGACTCGGTCTCACTTTAGGTGGTCTCGGACACAACACTGCACCACACTGCAAACCGTAATGCCTAATCCTAACCTTAAATTAAGACCAAAAAGCGATTTTTTTTCCATAAATTTTTACAATATAGCCAATTTTGACTTTGCATCTGGCCTAACTAAGAGGAAATTGCTCAGTTTTGCCTCCAGGACAAGACTCATGACAATAAACGTCAACCTACCGTAATTACAGACAGAGGTTATAGAGCGTCAGGAAGTGTGGTGCTGGAGGGGCGTGTGTGTGAATTTACCGCCCTGCTCCTGGCTCCCTGGGCCCATTTTCAGGCCCACACAGAGAGCCCTGCCTGGGGCCCTGGAGTTTCTACTGCTGCATGGAGCTCTGTGGCTTTGGATATCAAGATATAGAGAGAGAAATAGGGTAATAGAGAGTGAGAGAGTGAGAGAGAGAGAGTAAGAAAGAGAAAGAGAGAAATGGCTGGAGAGGTGGAGGGCATAGTTTCACCCCTTTGGTTTGCTCTCTGTGTGGGGTCAACGCACCACTATCCTTTGCTGTCCCAAAAATGTGTTCCTATCCTACCCAGTGGGAAAGAGAAATGAGGGAGAGAGAGAAGGAAAGTGAGAAAGACTCCACGGCTATCAATACAGTTCCACCTTCAAGCTTCCCAGCCCTCAGACTCAGAGGAAGCTCTATAATGAACATGTTTTAGGGTCTGCATACATGGTCAGCAGGGGAAAGGGGGAGCAAAAAAAGAGAGAGAAGGGAAAAGGACAAAAAAAGGAGTAAAAACGCTCTGTGAGTTTTAACCTCTCTGCTCTCCCGTCACCCACGACCATTGTGAAATTCTGAGATGAGCTCACCCATGTCGGGCCATTCTGCAGTATGCTAGCTCCCCAGGAGGAGTGTTCCTATCGGCCCCAGTCCCTTCATCGACCACACATCCCCCCTTACAGGCTAGGATTTAGGAGTGTTAATAAACATGATGTAGTGCTTACAGCGATAGCTCGGACAGGAATATTTTTTTGCTTTTCTATTTTATGCCTCCACATAGTTTCACGTTTTCATGTGGTGCTGTGTGGCGAGGAGAGAAAAGTAGACATTATGTAGTGTATATTTTATGTTTTATTTTGTGCCTCAATGCTTGCTTCATTAGGGGACAGTTCGACATTTACTGGGGTGGGGGGTCAAAATAGGGGAGGGTTGTTGTCTAAGTACATTTTTTTGCTTTGGGGAGGGTTGTGTGAGTTTTTTATTGGGCACAGGGGAGGGTAGTGCGTTTTTTCTCTGGTTTACATTCACTCTTTGCAGGTTTGACAATATATCTGAACAATAATATAAATGCAACATGCAACAATTTCAATGCTAAAGTTCATTTAAGGAAATCAGTCAATTGAAATAAATTCATTAGGCCCTTATGTTTGGATTTCAGATGACTGGGCAGGGGTACAGCCATGGGTGGACTTGCGAGGGCGTAGGCCCACCCACTGGGGAGCCAGGCCCAGCCAATCAGAATGAGTTTTTTGCCACAAAAGGGCTTTATTATAGACAGAAATACTCCTCAGTTCCATCAGCTGTCCGGGTGGCTGGTCTCAGACGATCCCGCAGGTGAAGAAGCCGGATGTGGAGGTCCTGGGCTGGCATGGTAACACACCTGGTGGAAATTCCTGCAGTCATCATGCCAATTACATGCTCCCTCAAAACTTGGGACATCTGTGGCATTGTGTTGTGTGACAAAACTGCACATTCTAAAGTGGCCTTTTATTGTCCCTAGCACAAAGTGCATCTGTGTAATGATCATGCTGTTTAATCAGCTTCTTGATATGCCACACCTGTCAGGTGGATGGATTATCTTGGCAAAGGAGAAATGCTCACTAACAGGGATGTAAACAAATTTGTGCACAACATTTGAGAGAAATAAGCTTTTTTGTGCATATGTAAAATTTCTAGGATCTTTTATTTCAGCTCATGAAACATATGACCAACACTTTACATGTTGTGTTTATATTTTAGTTCAGTATAATCTTTTCCATCCTAGTCAAATGTCCTAATCTGCTAACATGCGCCTTCCCTATATCAAGGTGTTTTGGTACTTCCCTTATGCACTATGCCAGTGTATAAAAGCCAACAAAAATGGCTTGCGGTCCTGTTTTTTAATTTTAGTTGCACTGTTTGCAGTAGGTGCACTTGAGTCAGAAGCTCTATGTACCGGGGAAGCAAAGTGAACCATTTCGCCTAACCGGCCGCCTACCAGGCCGCCTACCCGGTGGACTGGAAGATCTGAGCTAAATCAAGTGCGCCTACTGCACTGGCCAATCGGATAGCTCAAATCACCGTGCCTACAGAGTTCCACAACCTCAGCCACAGCAAAGTTTGATACTAGCCTACTTAAGATTGGTTCACTTTTTAAACCATGACGACAGAGAAAATGTTAAAGTTTTTATTCAGCACTATTACAGCAATTATTAATTGCAGTACTTTCACTCGCACTGCAATGAACAAGTATCCAAGTTTATCGATAGCTTTGCGTTTTTATAATTATTATCAGCTCGTCATGTCTACTTTAATATAGAGGAATATTTCACTTGACTGAGGCAGATGCGGTGCAACTCGAGTTGGAAGAGGTGGAAGAGGTGGAAGAGGTGTCCCCTCTCTGGCAGGAGCAGGGACCATAAGAGGCAGACCCTCTGAGACTAATGCAGTGTTCAAAACGACTGGGAACTCGAAGATCTCCAACTTCCGACTTCAGTGCACTCAAGACAACTGGGAACTCCGACTGAGATCCGACTGGGAAAAATAGTTTTGAACGGTCATCCAACTCTGGATTCCAAGTAGGAAACTCTGGCATCTTTCTAGAGCTCTGACTTGAAGATCACTGACGTCATGATTTTACCTCGTTTTTTCGAGTTCCCACTTCCCAGTGAAAGTACCAGGACCATCAGATGCAGGTACCATCAGTCCAGTAAACTAAAAAAGCTAATTATTTCTATTTGTTGTCCGCAGTGCCTCACAAGTGCTACACCATCTGATCTATTTCATTATCAAAGCTTTAGTTTAGAAATTTTAATAATAACAATATTGTCAGGCCTGGCATATAGCCAATATGCTGTGATAATATATTAGGCCTACTGCCGAATCATCCTTCCTACAGAACTGATTTTATAAGGATGATTTTACATTTTTTAAGTCATGTCTAAACAAAATCTGAGCAGTAGACCTCGGCTTGCTTTTTGACAGTGATCTTGATTCAGAAAAGGTTGCTAACCACTGCTCTGCTCTTTTCCGCGAGCTTACTTTTACCATACCACAGTTCAATATAGTCTAGCAGTCTAATTCATAGTGATAATAGTGTTAGATGGATCGTTTATCCAGATCTGCAATAGGCTAACTAGCAATCATACCACACATTAAAGCTTTATAGCTGCTATTGATCTTCTTTAGGGACAATACTATTATCCTACCTATACTAGCCTACAACACTAAAATGCTATGAATAATTGCATTATTGTTTTCAAGTGAGTACAAAGTTCTACTCTAGGCTAAAGTGAAAATGTCCTTTGAATAACGGTGCAAAAGCCCTGTGATTTGAATGTTTCATTCCATTTGAGTCAGTTGTGGGTCTACTTTCAACAGTTTATGAGGTCTAGAAAGGCACAGTAGCAGGCAAGTCTGGCTGTATTTTTACTTCTGATACTGAGATGCGCTGTCTGTTGCAGATCATCAGTCTCCCAAGTCGTCCTATAATAACGTGGCCACATATGCTCCGGGCAGGTCCAGTTATTCAAGAAAGCTTTACCTGTGCTCTGCCTCCTCTGTAATCTGAGGGGCTATTTCTGACGCACCTGGAACCAAATGCTTCAATATAGCCTAAATATTTTTCATTTAGTTTTAAAATGTATTACCTTTTTAATATGTGGCATAAACACAACCAGTCACAATATTTTAATCTGATTAGGGATGGATCGAAATTTACAGAATGGTTACCTGGAGGAAAATGGGGTTTGGGTCATGATTCTTTTTCCATTTCCATCAAGGGGGGGTTTGGTATCTTTTAAATCTAGTCCAGGAGAAGATCATGTAATTTGTAATTGACATTTTAATATTTCTCAGTGTTTTAGAATTAGTTGTTTATTAGGCTATATATCGATGTGTGCCCGATGCCGTCCCTCATCTCTGATTCTCTGCTGGGCGTGCAATATCAAGTGCGCCTATATGTGTTTAGTGTGGTCTCAATCAAGTGATCCATAGCCCATAAGCTACGAACTGCATGCTCGGAGAAGCACAGAGGAAAGTTATATTTCGAAGACAGCTGCTGGGATGGTGTAAATAAAACTAGGCTGCATTACACACTGCAATGGCTATTCCAAACCTGAGCCCCGGCCTGCTCTGCTCTTGCTGATAAAAGCTTTTTTGTATGCTGCCTAACCAATGGCTGTGCTGTGTAGGCCTATGGTAAAAGTTCAGGAGGAAAGTCAAAGGCTTCTTCCGGATTTAGTTTTTGATTAGGCCTAGTCCAAAATATTTACTATCTTTCGCAGACTAACCTATAGCCTATTTCCTGTTCAGTTTGAGAAAGAGAGCGCGAAGATGATAAGGAGGACCGGAGGTCAACATTGATAGCTTCCTACTACTATAATTCATTTGATTAAAAACAATATGTTTATTGCTCATTAGAGTTATTGACCTCACAGTAAGACAGATTTGCGTAACTTACTGTACATTTGGTGCTGAAACTTGAAGCAGCAGCCACAGCACAATCAATCAGAAATAGACAGCTAATGTTGCTGAAAGTAGGCAAATTAGAGAAGGCATAAACTGTTTTCATTTTAATTAGAATTTACTAATAACAAGACGGCTATTTAAGAAATAAGAGGTGGGCCTACCTGTTTGACAGACAAAATTAGGCTATAGGCTGCTATATTCATAGATTTGACGGTGAATTACTCCACCCACCATGTACTATTGAAATCAGGGTTTTCCAAACGCGGTCCTGGTGTAAAGCATCTGTGTGTTGCTGGTCTAGAGGAGTCAGGTGCAGGTCAGCAGATAAGAGTAAATATAGCAAATATTACTCAAAATAGTAACAAACGTCAAAAATGTCCAAGCCCACAAATACGGACAGCTATACAATAAAACAATCACTCACAAACAAACATGGGGGAAAAGAGGGTTAAATAATGAACAAGTAATTGTGGAATGGAAACCTGAGGTGAGGCTGGGAACCTGGTCAGTAGGACAGGGTGAAAACAAAACGGGTAAAAAACATGGCCCACCTTGCCTGGCGAGGGTTCAGTCTCCTCGCCGCCCGGATGTACACCAGATTGCAGTGGTCTGTTCAGATGAGAAAAGGGTGTCTCGCCCCCTCAAGCCAACGCCTTGCTGAGCTTCTTCGAAAAGAAGGCACAGGCTCGGACGCGTCCACCTCCACTATGAACGCCAAAGAGGGATCCGGATGAGCCAGCACGGGGCCGAGGTAATGGAGCATTCATCAACCCGTACAATGGAGCATTCATCAACCCGTATGGCATGACGAGGTAATCATAGTGCCCGGAGGTGGTACTAAATGCCGTCTTCCACTCATCCCCCTCCCGGATACGCACCAGGTTGTAAGCACTCCTGAGATCCAATTTTGTGAAGAAGCGCACCCCGTGCATTGACTCGACCGCACTGGCTATGAGAGGCAGCGGGTAGCTGTACCTCACAGTAATCTGATTGATACCCCGATAGTCAATACACGGGCGCATACCTCCATCCTTCTTCTTCACAAAAAATAAACTTGAGGAGGCAGGTGAAGTGGAGGGCCGAATGTATCCCTGCGCCAGGGATTTGGAGACATATGTTTCCATAGCCGCCGTCTCCTCCTGGGACAGAGGATACACGTGACTCCTGGGAAGTGCTGCGTCTACCAGGAGATTTATCGCACAATCCCCCCGTCGATGGGGTGGTAATTTAGTCGCCCTCTTCTTACAGAAGGCGAGAGACAAATCGGCAAATTCTGAGGGAATGCGCACGGTGGAGACCTGGTCTGGACTTTCCACCGTAGTCGCACTGATGGAAACCCCTACACACCTCACTAAGCACTTTTGTGACCACCCCTTGAGAGCCCTCTGTTGCCACGAAATAGTGGGGTCATGACAGGCCAACCAGGGTAGACCCAGCACCAAGGGAAACGCAGGAGAATCAATAAGGAAGAGACTTATTCTCTCCCTGTGACCCTCCTGCGTAACCATGCCTAGTGGAGTGGTAGCCTCCCTAATCAGCCCCCGACCCTAAGGGTCGACTATCTAGCACAGGGAAGGGTACATCCACAAGAACAAAATTCCCAGCTGCGCCTGAATCCACGAGCACCTTATGCTGGGAATGCGGGGATTTTTTTTTATAAACACATACATGTGAGCAACAGTGGTGCCGACTCACCTGGGGTGACACGATAGTGCCCTGCCTGCTGCCTCGACTCCCTGAGGAACCCCCCCCCAGCACCAACCAGCAGTGTGCCCTCTATGGCCACAAATGTTTCAGGGAATGGCCCCTCCTCCGGTCGCCCTAAGCGCAGCGCTGGAAGACCTCTTTCTCTCTCCATTCGGTCCATCGTCTGCAGCACGTGATCCCTGGCGGTGCCCAGATGTTGTAACATGGTCGCGTGCTGCTGGACACGCTCCTCTACCGCCACAGGGAGGGGCATCTGCTCCTGCTGACTCCATAGTTGGGTGAGTGATTCTGTAAAGTGTCTGTTTGTTGCTGGTGTAGAGGAGTCAGGCGCAAGACAGCAGATAAGAGTAAATATTGCAAATTTGACTCAAAATTGTAACAAACGTCAAAAATATCCAAGCCCACAAATACGGACCGCTATCACTCACAAACAAACATGGGGGAACAGAGGGTTAAATAATGAACAAGTAATTGTGGGATTGAAACCAGGTGTGTAAAACAAGACAAAACCAATGGAAAAATCAAAAGTGGATCGGCGATGGCTAGAAAACCGGTGACGTCGACCACCGAACTCCGCCCGAGCAAGGAGAGGGACCGACTTCGGTGGATGATCCTCTGTGTGCTGATTCAAATAACAAACTCATCATCAAGCTTTGATTAGAATTGAGATTGGGAAACCCTACTTTAAATAACCTACCTCTGTGTCAGTGACGGGCTGTTAAGTTAAAACCAACACTAAAATTGAGGGGGTGTAAGAGAGTATGCCATAGGCCTACCTTTTCTTATAGACAATGGTAAAAAGCGCAGGCCTACCCCTTGTTAGCTTAAGATTTTGAACAAAATAATACGGATCTGATTATATAAAGTGATCTATAACAACGCTTTAGTCCGCAAGGCTTTTTTTTTTTTTTAAACAAGCCGTACAACACCTGGGAAAGATGTGACTCCAATGTATATAGGGATATCATTCGTTGCTTTGACATTCAGAGGCTGAGCGACAACCTTCTATAGCCAAGGAGACCAAAAATGGACTTTTCTTGGAAAATAATAAAATTCTGTCGCTATCAATTGATTAAGCCATTCACTTGCTGTACAACAGAAGATGTTTAAAGTCCCAGGCAGCTTTTAGTGAAACATTTGTGACCTTCTCTCGTTGGATTAAGCCACAGAAAAAACGTAGCCAGCAGTTAAAGCAAACATTTTTCTGCGTCGGTAGACCTACTCTGTCTGGGGTGGAAAGGTTGGCCTAACTTTTGAAGTACCATTCTCAGATTCCTAATGACGTCTCAGATTAAATTATTTGCAAACAGAGACAGTTTCGTCACAAACAAGACATAGTGATTTGTCATTGGAGAAACATGATAAGATGAACACATAGACCTATCTCTCTGTCCATGCTTAGCCTGTCAATTGGGGGATTTGTGTAGTATTTAAAAAGATTCTGCTAATATGTAAAATCACGTAGAATTGCATGAAGTTTATAAAAGGCAATTTGTATCGGACCTGCAAATACGATGATAGATTCATGCAATTCTTCTTCTATAAAGGAGATCTTTCCACCTCTTGTCCATGGTGGTCTGCGAACCAACAACCTTTTGGCCTGCAGCCCTGTGCGCTATCCAAATTCCTGAGTTGCCATGTAATGCAAACAGGAGAACAGTTTCTGAAAGTGCATATCTAGGACTCTGGTCTGTCCAAGCAGTGAGGGTAAATGTTCTCTGCTATCCATTTTGTTTAAACTATTATTTTTGGTATAGGGGAGGGTCACTTGTTTTTATCAAGCGTTCAGTGAGGGTTTAGGTAAAATATATCTCCTGTAGGCATGCGCACATTCATCCAAAATATAATTTCATCATCCTCAAAATGGCTTGACATTGAGCAGGTTTCCATCCAATCGTTTTATGCTAGTAAAGTACGTCAGATAAAAAATGTGATTACATCATGGGAAAGCATGCAGTTTATTTAGCCTAAAATGACATACCCAAATGAAACAATAGCATGGTATTCTTTCACTCTAATAGCTACTGTAAATTGGACAGTGCAGTTAGATTAACAAGAATTTAAGCTCTCTGCCAATATCAGATATGTCCTTGGAAATGGTCTTGTTACTTACAACCTCATGCTAATCACATTAGCATATGTTAGCTCAATGGGACACGATCCCGAAGAAGTTTTACTTGTATTTTTTATTCGGTACATGGGAATTTAACTGCAAACTACTTTTACGCGCCCAGAAATCTGCTCCTTGGAAACGTCCTCTATAAGTTTGTTTTATTCACTGCTTCAGCACACTCTGCCAACCCGGATGTCCTAGCCGTGTCTGAATCCTGGCTTAGGAAGGCCACCAAAAATCCTGAAATTTCCATCCCTAAGTATAACATTTTCCGACAAGATACAACTGCCAAAGGGGGCAGAGTTGCAATCTACTGCAGAAATAGCCTGCAGAGTTCTGTCATACTATCCAGGTCTGTGCCCAAACAATTGGAGCTTCTACTTTAAAAAATCTGCCTTTCCAGAAACAAGTCTCTCACCGTTGCCGCTTGTTATAGACCCCTTCAGCCCCCAGTAGTGCCCTGGACACTAGATGTGAATTGATCGCCCCCCATCTATCTTCAGAGTTCGTACTGTTAGGTGACATAAACTGGGACATGCTTAACACCCCGGCTGTCCTACAATTTAAGCTAGATGCCCTCAATCTCACAATAATTATCAAGGAACCTACCAGGTACAAAACTAAATCTGTAACCATGGGCACCCTCTTAGATATCATCCTGACCAACTTTCTCTCTAAATACACCTCCGCTGTCTTCAACCAGGATCTCAGTGATCCCTGCCTCATTGCCTGCGTGCGTAATGGGTCCACGGTGAAAAAAAAGACCACCCCTCATCACTGTCAAACGCTCCCTAAAACACTTCAGCGAGCAGGCCTTTCTAATCGACCTGGCCCGTGCATCCTGGAAGGATATTGACCTCATCCCGTCAGTAGAGGATGCCTGGTTGCTCTTCAAAAGTGCTTTCCTCTCCATCTAAAATAAGCATGCCCCATTCAGAAAATTGAGAATTAAGAACAGATATAGCCCTTGGTTCACCCCAGACTTGACTGCCCTTGACCAGCACAAAAACATCTTGTGGCGATTTGCATTAGCATCAAATAGCCCCCGCGATATGCAACTTTTCAGGGAAGTCAGGAACCAATATACTCAGTCAGTTAGGAATGCTAAGGCTATCTTTTCCAAACATAACTTTGCATCCTGTAGCACTAATTCCAAAAAGTTTTAGGACACTGTAAAGTCCATGGAGAATAAGAGCACCTCCTCCCAGCTGCCCACTGCACTGAGGATAGGAAGCAATGTCACCAGCGATAAATCTACGATAATCGATCATTTCAGTAAGCAGTTAACAAACAGATCACTGACCATTTTGAATCCCACCATACCCACTACGCAATCTGGTTTCCGAGCTGTTAACTACTTAGGGAGCAGTGGGGCGCCCCACTCCCGACACTACCCGGTGAAATGTAAGGCGCCAAATTGAAAATCCAAAAGTTGAATTATTAAACATTCATCAATATACATGTTGCATAGTTATCAAAAGCTCTGGCAATATCACAGCGTTGTCAGATTTCAAAAAGGCTTTACAGCGAAAGCACAACATTTGATTGTTTGAGGATAGCCCCTCTCATATTTTATTCATTAGCATAAATCCATAACCAAAGCGGGTCTCATAAAACGCATAAAATCGCTAATATAAAATCCCTTACCTTTCGAAGAACTTCTGCTGAGGGCTTCCCAAGTGTCCAACGAAGACATCCAATGGTTATTTTGTTAGAAAAAGTCATTTATTATATCCATAAATCTCAGTTTGGTTGGCGCGTTATATTCATAAAATACAGCGTCCACTCGCCCATTGAACCGTGAAGAGAACACGTTCAACCTATACCTTAACACTTGTCCAAGAACAATCAAACATCATTGATAATGTATCTTTAGGAACACTTTGATGTATATTTACTATAATATTTAAACCGGATTATAAACGGGACGATAGGAAAGGAAAAAACCACAGGGCACGCCAGCCCGTGAACGCGCCTCCTCTTCTGTTTACATCCGATGACTAGTTCGAAATTCTTCTTCTATTACCATCCAGAGCAACCTAACATCACCAAACACTGTCTAGAGACTGTTGACATCCAGTGGAAGCAATAGGTACTGCAATCTTACTCCCATATATGGCTGTTTTCAATAGGGATGGGTTCAAAATGAGGCAATGTGTCAAAAACACTTTTTTTCTGGGCCTGAGTGGCGGGCCTTTACTTTGGGCACGCCAGACTCTCCAAAACCGACACCTCAGCTGCCACTCAGGCCCAGAAAATAGGATATGCACATAATTAGTACTATTGGATAGGAAACACTCTGAAGTTTCTACAAGTGTTAAAATAATGTATGTGAGTATAACAGAACTGATATAGCAGGCGAAAACCCAAGGAAAATCCATTCGGATTTGCAGTTCTTTTTGTACATGACCTTTTTCTCCAGGCTGCCTATTGATTTCTATGTTATCTAGGACTGAGACTGCAGTACCTATGGCTTCCACTAGATGTCAACGGTCTTGTCTTTAGACAGTGTTTCAAGGCTTTATCATTGAACAGAACCGAATAGAAGAAGAATTGGTGAAAGAACCACGGATGTCAATAACTTTTCCTGGGCGCGAGACCGTGAGCGCGCCCCACCACTCCGTAAGTAGTTAAACTACCAACAGGACATTCAAAACTGTAATATCTTATGCTTCACGGAGTCGTGGCTGAATGACAACACTATCAACATACAGCTGGCTGGTTATACACTGTACCGGCAGGATAGAACAGCGGAGTCTGGTAAGACAAGGGACGGCAGAATATGTATTTTTGTAAATAACAGCTGGTGCATGATATCTAAGGAAGTCTCGAGCTACTGCTCGCCTGAGGTAGAGTATCCCATGATAAGTTGTAGACCACACTATCTACCTAGAGAGTTTTCATCTGTATTTTTTGTAGCTGTTTATATACAACCACAGAGGCTGGCACTAAGACAGCATTGAATGAGCTGTATTCCGCCATAAGCAAACAAGAAAACGCTTACCCAGAGGCGTCCTGACTGGTTGCATCACTGCCTGGTATGGCAACTGCTCGGACTCATACCATAAGGCACTACAGAGGGTAGTGGGGCCAAGCTTTCTGCCACGTACGTTACTGGGGCCAAGCTTTCTGCCATCCAGGACCTCTATACCAGGCGGTGTCAGAGGAAGGCCCTAAAAATTGTCAAGGACTCCTGCCACCCTAGTCATTGGCACCTGACGTGCTACCGCACGTCAGGTGCCAAGTCCAGGTCCTAGAGGCTTCTTAACAGCTTCTGTCCCAAGCCATAAGACTCCTGAACATCTAACAAAATGGCTACCCAGACTATTTGCATTGCCCCCTCTTATTTTACACTGCTGTTACTCCCTGTTGTTATCATCTATGCATAGTCACTTAAATAACTCTACCTTCATGTACAGCTGAAATCGAAAGTTTACATTCACCTTAGCCAAATACATTTAAAACTACTTAAGGAGCAGTGGGGCGCTAGCGCAATATCACAGCGTTGTCAGATTTCAAAAAGGCTTTACGGCGAAAGCACAACATTTGATTGTTTGAGGATAGCACCTACAATATTTAACCATTAGCATAAATTCATAAACAAGCGTGGTTCACACAAAACCCATTTCACAGCAAAAACAAATCCCTTACCTTTTGAAGAACTTCTGCTGAGGGCATCCCAAGTGTCCAACGAAGACATCCAATGGTTCTTTTGTTAGAAAAAGTAATTTATTATATCCATAAATCTCAGTTTGGTTGGCGCGTTATGTTCAGAAAATCCAACGTCGAATCGCCCATTGAAACGTGAAGAGAACGCGTTCAAATATACCTATAAACTTTTCCTAAACAAATCAAATACCAGTTCTAATGCATCCTTAGCTATCCTTTTATGAATATTAGTGATAATATTTCACTCAGATGGTCACCTATACGTTATATAAGTAAAATAAAGTGGGGCGCGCAGCCAGACTCGCGCCCGAGAAATCTTGTTGACATTTCAGGTCCCTGACCATTTCCTGTTCCTATCCGTTCCACTTACTCCAATCACTCAAACAGAGCAAAGGTCACCAAAAACTGCATTTCCGGATGGATTTTCCTCGGTTTTCGCCTGCTATATCAGTTCTGTTATACTCACATACATGATTTTAACACTCTTAGAAACTTCAGAGTGTTTCCTATCCAATAGTACTAATTATGTGCATATCCTATTTTCTGGGCCTGAGTGGCAGGCATTTTACTTTGGGCATGTCAGACTCTCCAAAACCGTCACATATGCAGCCGCTCCCTTAAGATGTTAAGCTGTTTTGCCACATCTTTGGAAGTATGCTTGGGGTCATTGTCCATTTGGAAGACCCATTTTGCGACCAAGCTTTAACTCCTGACTGATGTCTTGAGATGTTGCTTCAATATATCCACATCATTTTCCTCCCTCACAATGCCATCTATTATGTGAAGTGCACCAGTCCCTGCTGCAGCAAAGCACCCCCACAATATGATTTCTGCCACCCCTGTGCTTCACGGTTGGCATAATTCACAGTCTCTCCAGGACTTGGGACTTTCTTTGGGACCTTGTGTTTTTCTATTGTCAAAGATCTCTTTGGAACTGGAAATCTGTTCATTAGCTAGCTAGCTTAAAAACAAAACAAATATTGGATGGCTATCTATCTTATTTATATGCGCTACCTAGAATAGATGGTTAACTTAATAAACAACTTACCCGTGTGATACATATCATCCTGGTGCCGCCACCTCCTGCTGCTAACGTTACTATCCATGTAGGAAATGCACTGCGATGCTTCGTTGAGAAATCTATAAACTTAAATTTAGTCCAAGGACCATCCCACCTGTGAATATTATGTTCAAAATAAAAATTGTGTGAAAACAACTAGAAATAATTAGGTAGCTAGCTGTTTACAGCCACGACATAACAGCTGTTGTTTACAGACAGCTGTGAGGTTCTAGGGTTCACTTCCACTCCTCCTCAAAAAGCTGTTAAAAAAGTATTTATTGAAAAATGGGGACCACAATAGAAATAAGTCCCCAACTTTATTGCGCTAACCCCAGTCCCTTTACATCTTTAGACTATATATATATATATATATATATATATATATATACGGTGAGAGACTTGTTTCTGGAAAGACAGAAGCTTGAATTGTTTGGGCACAGACCTGGATAGTATGACAGAACTCACACTCCGCCCCCTTTGGCAGTTCTATCTTGTCGGAAAATGTTATAGTTAGGGATGGAAATTTCTAGATTTTTGGTGGCCTTCCTAAGCCAGGATTCAGACACGCCTAGGACATCTGGGTTGGTGGAGTGTGCTAGAATAGATAATAAATGTACAGACAAGGGTATGGTGGGATGTGAGTACAGTGGAGGTAAGCCTAGGCATTGAGTGACGATGAGCGGCACCATTTAAGCCAGTTGCGGTCACCGCATGTGTGGGGGGTGTAACATAAGGGCTAGCTAAGGCATTTTGAGCAGGGCTGCAGGCTCTACAGTGAAATAAGAGAAAAATTACTAACCAAAACAGCGATAGACAAGGCATTTTGACATTAGGGAGAGGCATGTGTAGCCGAGTGATCATAGGGTCCAGTGAGTAGCTAGGCGAGCTGGAGTCAAGGCGATTCAGACAGCTAGCAGGCTTTGCAACGGGAGAGCCTGTTGAAACCCCCTCGGATGGTTACGTCGGCAGACCAGTCGTGGTGGATCGGCGGGGCTCCATGTCGGCAGCAAAGGGTCCAAGCCAATTGACAAAAGAGATATTGAAGCCCAGGGATTGCTTTATGGATCTCTTCGGCTAGCCGGGAGATGGCCCTAGCTCCAGGCTAGCTCCAGGCTAACTGGGGCTTGCTTCAGGACAGAAACCCCTCGGATGGTTACGTCGGTAGACCAGTCGGGATGGATCGGCGGGGCTCCGTGTCGGCAGCACAGGGTCCAGGACAATTGGCAAAAGTGATAATTGAAGCCCAGGGATTGCTTCATGGATCTCTTCGGCTAGCCGGGAGATGGACCTACTTCTCGAGGATAGCTCCAGGCTAACTGGTGCTTGCTTCGGGACAGAGACGTTAGCCAGGAGTAGCCACTCGAATAGCAGCTAGCTAGCTGCGATGATCCGGTGTAAAGGTTCCGAGCTTGCGGTAGGAATCCGGAGATGTGGTAGAGAAAAGCAGTCCGATATGCTCTGGGTTTGATATTGCGCTGTGCAGGAGTTGACCGGGCTGAGGCTAGCAGATGTCCGAGTTAACGGTGATAACCGCTAGCAGTGGCTAACTGACTACTAGCTAGTATCTAGTTAGCTGGCTAGCTTCTGAAGGGGGTTCCGGTTCTAAAGTATAAAAAAATTGCAGATCCATACCACATTGGGTGAGGCGGGTTGCAGGAGAGTATATTCAGTCAGTAGATGGAAATTAGATAAAAAATATAAAAAAATATATATAAAGAAAAAACTATATATACAAGGGACGAGACAAGACAATCAAAACAGACATCCCACTTCTACGCCATCTTGGAATATATATATGTTGTCTTGGCACACAGCCAAGACAACACAGGAGTGGCTTCGGAACAAGTCTCTGAATGTCCTTTAGTGTCCCAGCCAGAGCCCGGACTTGAACCCGATCTAACATCTCTGGAGAGACCTGAAAATAGTTGAGCAGCGACGATCCCCGCCCAACCTGACAGAGCTTGAGAGGATCTGCAGAGAAGAATGGGAAAAACTCCCCAAATACAGGTGTGCCAAGCTTGTAGAGTCATACCCAAGAAGACTTCAACAAAGTTCTGAGTAAAGGGTCTGAATACTTATGTAAATGTGATATCAGTTTTGCGTTGTGGGTATTGTGTGTAGATAGATTAGGAAACTATTTAATACCTTTTAGAATAAGGCTGTAACGTGACAACATGTGGAAAAAGTCAAGTGGTCTGAATACTTTCTGAATGCACTTGGTATGTATGTATTTTTTGGGGACAAATATAATGAATCAATTAATCCAAACTGTGATAAAAAAAAGTGTAGGCTGGACTGTAGGCCTAATGAAACAGGCAGGGAGAGTGAGCTCATCCATGATGGTCAGCAAACCCGCAACCTTTTTTACCTTAAAAGAGAAGGGTCAGGTGAACATATTTTTAACATTGGGGAGAGGTGCATTTTTCTTTATTGCACCTTGAGTTGGACCAGCAATCTAATATTTTGTTTTGATGTTGTATTTGTTCTCATTCATTTCTCTCTAAACTACATTGTGTCACATGGTGTTGAGCCTCTAAGCATCCTGGGAGGTGTGTGATTGGTGGCAGGGCAGGCTAGACAGTAGCCTTCTGCTTCTGCTCTGCTCAACGGAGACGGCTGGTGTGCAGCATCAAAAAAACAAAGCCCAACGAGTCCAACCTAATGAGTCCCGTGCACTGGGGAGTGGTTTTTCACTAATCAAAATGCTTGTTTCGGGCTTCCTCCAAACACAACCTAACCCAATGAGATGGATTTATGATCTGCCTGCCAGCTTTTCCCAGGCGCAAATCTTCCAGTAATATGCTCTACTCCCGAAGCAGAGCAGAGTAGAGCAGAATAGAGCCCATATGACCGGCCACAGCTGGGTCTGATTACAGACCCATACAGTAGCCATTCTTTTTTACTTACCCCCCTCCCTGTTCGGTGACGCTTATTAGAAATGTAACATACTGGGATGGGAGTTTGTTACTGATTTACACAACCATTCATTAGTTTGGGGTCACTTAGAAATGTCCTTGTTTTTGAAAGAAAAGCACATATTTTGTCCATTAAAATAACATCAAATTGATCAGAAATACAGTGTAGACATTGTTAATATTATAAATGACTGTTGGAGCTGGAAACGGCTGATTTTCATAGAATATCTACATAGGCGTACAGAGGCCCATTATCAGCAACCATCACTCCTGTGTTCCAATGGCACGTTGTGTTAGCTAATCCAAGTTTATCATTTTAAAAGTCTAATTGATCATCTGAAAACCCTTTTGCAATTATGTTAGCACAGCTGAAAACTCTTGTTCTGATTAAAGAAGCAATACAACTGGCCTTCTTTAGACTAGTTGAGTATCTGGATTTGTGGGTTCAATTACAGGCTCAAAATGGCCAGAAACAAAGTACTTTCTTCTGAAACTCGTCAGTCTATTATTGTTCTGAGAGATGAAGGCTATTCCATACGAGAAATTGCCAAGAAACTAAATATCTGGTACAACGCTGTGTACAACTCCCTTCACAGAACAGTGCAAACTGTCTCTAACCGGAATTTAAGAGGGAGTGGGAGGCCCCGGTGCACAACTGAGCAAGAGGACAAGTGCATTAAAGTGTCTAGTTTGAGAAACAGATGCCTCACAAGTCCTCAACTGGCAGCTTCATTAAATAGTACTCGCATAACACCAGTCTCAACGTCAACAGTGAAGAAGCGACTCCGGGATGATGGCCTTCTAGGCAGAGTTGCAAAGAAAAAGCCATATCTCAGACTGGCCAATAAAAATTAAAGATTAAGATGAGCAAAAGAACACAGACACTGGACAGATGAACTCTGCCTAGAAGGCCAGCATCCCAGAGTTGCCTCTTCACTGTTGATGTTGAGACTGGTGTTTTTCTTTCAAAAACAAGGACATTTCTAAGTGACCCCAATCTTTTGAACGGTAGTGTATGTGTCACAGGTGCTCTCTTTAAAAAGCGTGCAAATATGAGAGTTGTGTTACTAATATAGATTTTTTTAAACATTGTCTGGTTACCCAAAAATTGCAACACATATTTTTGATTCCAGAATTCTGTGTAGGGTGTGAAAAATATGCATTTGATTTAGGCAGTGAGAGTTTTGATTTTCTTCATACAAAACAGGTTTGCTGTAAATCTGAAGTAATTCAGATTTTAAGGAATCTCATTGTGGCTGAGACTTTCAGAATGTGCATGGTATGCAATTTACATTGTTTTGTGTGTAAAAGCATAAATATCAGTTGATGCACATAATTAAAAAGTCTCATGTTTCATCTGATTACATGGTAAATATTTCAACAAATTAAACAATGTTGTTTTATGTCTAAAAACATAATTGATATCACACTGTATATTGTGTGACAATTACACCAGATCAGGTTAACAGCATCTCAATAAAACATCCTTAAAATAGTCTAAAACTCAAATAAAAACAGTCACTATTAAGATAGAATTTATACAGCAATTCTGTCTATTACAAATGGAGCCGAGTCAATTTAACGTAAGGGGTATTTGTGCAAGGCCCTCATGTACTGTACCAGGCTAGTTCTCTTTGGAGATCTGTCTGGCTTTAGCTACCCTGAGAAGGTTGAACCTGGACTGCGGAAGGAGGTGGGGTGAAAAGGGGCATAGCCAGGCAATTCACCCAAGCCCCACATTTCCATTGCTTCAGATTTCACTCTTGGTAAAACTTCTAATGACTCATGAAATGCATTTATGTTTGTTTACATCTAGCGGCAAGCAGTGACGTGCAGTTCAGGTAGGCAGAGTAGGCAGAGCTTACCCGGTCATAATATAAAAAAAAAAAATGTATTTATAGCCAAAATTGTAATTTGTTTTTGTTGTCTACTGTTTTTTCTCAATGATTCTGATGGTTTCTTAAAACTGCATCAAAACCTCAGGAAAGGCACCAGGGTATTATTATTCATGCCTTCTTTTCCAGCCATTCAAATGTTGATGCCGCAGCCATTTCTGACTCCAGTCAATGTTAACGGACTGGGTCAGCATTGCCTAAATATGTTTGTGGTTATTGCCGGGTAAGCTCTGCACATTTAGGCGTGTCTACGTAATTTGGCACTCGCATCCCTTGAACTGAAAAAACTCAAAGTTAGCTAGCTAGCTAGCAAAAACGACCTGACAAATGACACCATACTGCACCTCAAACAATGTTCCAAGTTGAAAAAATGTATTGCGCCATTTGGAGGGTTCGAAGAGTGGAATGTCAACTACAGTATATTGAAAGTTAATACTAGACAGAGGCAGCATACAAGACGTGATATGACAGGCAACCACCATCTCCCTCACTGCTAACTGTTGGGCAGTCAAACAGTGAGTACTGGATTGTCCACTTGTCTGAAACATCATTACCAATTAATACTTTTCACCCAGACTTTTACACATCTTGGACATTTATTTTGCTTTGTGGACGTAATGTGAATGGGAATTACTTTTTGTGTCAGTGTGAAAATGGAACCAAGGGAGGCCTTGGGGATGCATCTCCCACACGACCATAGTTCTGCTGTGTGCCTACAGAATACAATAATGGACATGGGGTTCTGCTGTGACTTCTACAATGCTGTCACTTACATTCTGACCAGACCAGACATGTCGCGTGCGCGAGCGTTGCAAAATAAATGTACACATACATGTTATTCAATCATTGCACCCACACTGCTCGCGAGCGTCTGCGTGGCCAGGTGCTAAAATAGAAATTGTTTCTATTTGTGATGCTCATCGCGCTGCAAGTCCGTCCTCTCCCATCTCCTCATTGGTTTTTAGGAGCATATACCCACGTGCCATCTCCTCATTGGTTTTTAGGAGCATATACCCACTTGCCATCTCCTCATTGGTTTTTAGGAGAACATAACTGCCTTAATTTTGCTGGACCCCAGGAAGAGTAGGGGATTATGGGGATCCATGAATACAAATACCCACGTGGGTGATTGAAAGGTGAACTTAGGTCCATACTCCGGTCAATTGTAGTAATGCTGTAAAGTTGTTTGCCAACCGCCATATAAAGTCCGAAGAAGAAAATCCATTTAAACTAATTTGGTTTACCGTTTTATCTGTGGATGAATTGTCAGAGTAGAGGACCTTGTGCATTTCAGGTAAAATAACAACCCAATGTTTAAATGCTAGGGCAAATTAGCTAGCAACAGCAAGCTAGCCAGCTAAATTGCCATAAATGTTTAATGCTTTTTGACCTGTCCCAAAATTAATATAATTGGTTCAGAGTTTGTTTTGATATTTCAACCTGCGTGCCCTGATCCCTTTGATGCGGTGAAGTTGTCCTGTCCTCTTAGCAGAAAAACACCCCCAAAGCATAAGATTTCCACCTCCATGTTTGACGGTGGGGATGGTGTTCAATTGTTTTCTTGGTGACTATGGTCCCAGCTGCCTTGAGATCATTGACAAGATCCTCCCGTGTAGTTCTGGGCTGATTCCTCACCGTTCTCATGATCATTGCAACTCCACGAGGTGAGATCTTGCATGGAGCCCCAGGCCAAGGGAGATTGACAGTTCTTTTGTGTTTCTTCCATTTGCGAATAATCACACCAACTGTTGTCACCTTCTCACCAAGCTGCTTGGCGATGGTCTTGTAGCCCATTCCAGCCTTGTTTAGGTCTACAATCTTGTCCCTGACATCCTTGGAGAGCTCTTTGGTCTTGGCCATGGTGGAGAGTTTGGAATCTGATTGATTTATTGCTTCTGTGGACAGGTGTCTTTTATACAGGTAACAAACTCCCTTTAAGAGTGTGCTCCTAATCTCAGCTCGTTACCTGTATAAAATCTTTCTGATTGAGAGAGGGTCAAATATTTATTTCCCTCATTAAAATGCAAATCAATGTATAACATTTTTCACATGCGTTTTTCTGGATTTTTTTTTTGTCATTCTGTCTCTCACTGTTCAAATAAACCTACCATTAAAATTATAGACTGATCATTTCTTTGTCAGTGGGCAAACGTACAAAATCAGCAGGGGATCAAATACTTTTTTCCCTCACTGTAGGCTGCAGTTGAATCATGAGAATAGACAACCTCCCTTTGAATGCATTTGATTTATCAAGCTAGAATTTCCTTTTTGATCATTTTGATCATTTTGATTGTTGAAATGGACATTTTGATAGAACCTTATTTACTATATGTGTGTGTAATATTGTTGCTCATAATGTGTGTGTGTGTAATATTATTGCTCATAATATGTGTGTGTAATATTATTTATCATAATGTGTGTGTGTATGAGTTTGCGTGCGCCGCACACTATAGAGTCTGCATTGGGAATTATTCTGATGAAATCTGTCCATATAATGGTATTTTAGTTCCACCTATCAGTTGTAACTGTGGATGCTATCGGTCTGAGCTGAGTTGGGTCATTGTGTCATTTTGTCTGATGATATGAAATGTGCCACCATCAGAGGTATCGGTATTGACATTTACGTTTCGGTTAATAGCCTGTGTCACTCTGGTTGTTGGAGCATGGTCACTCTGGTTGTTGTATGGTCAACTTGGGCTTGCTTTATTTGTGAGTAAATCTGCCTTTGATAATAGCCAGTGACCCAGTCACCAACCTCACCGCACATCAATGGCGGCCAAAACCTTTGCAATTGTTACATTGATACAAATGAATTAAATTATAGTGTAGTGCGTCTGTAATGCAACTGATTTACGTATTAACAACCAATACAGTAATCTGTATTGTGTTTGAGTGAGTGTGTGTTTCAGGGGTTGAATCCTGATGGAGTCTGACTGGTACCTGGTGCGTCTGCTGCCTGTCTGTCATCACCAGACAGTCTGAGCTCAGTGTGCGTCTGGGTGCCGCACAGTGGCCCGTCGTCTTACCCAGTCTATAACTCCTGCCAACACGCATGCAGCCTTCCCTGGGAGGATCACACTACTCCTGCCCAGAAAACTAGAACCATAGCGGAGACCTGAAATTGCTTCTGACCAACGCTTGGCTGGGAGAAATCCTGGAAACATTTAAGACACATGGAATATAGTGCTGTTGTCCTGGAGGGCAGTCTGTAATTACACGCAACCTGTGGTGGCGAGTGCAAGGCCCTAGCACGACACGATACTGGGGGTCTCTCTCTCTCTCTCTCTCTCTCTCTCTCTCTCTCTCTCTCGTCCAGCTTAGCCTCATGTTTCATAAGCCTCACACCCCTCTGTCGTGTCCCTTCCCTGCCCTCCCCTGTCACGTCTTCTCTCCTCTACTTTTTCTCTATGCTTGCCTTCATCTCTCCAGTTACGTGGCACCATACCTCCTGGTTATTATCCCCTCTCCTCCTCTCCCCTGCCCCTTCACCCCACCATGCTGAGGGAGGACACTCGATGCCTTTCATGTGGCCTTGGCCCCTGTTCTCCCTGGTTCTTCCTGCCTGTTGAGCGGATATGTGGGGCTTGGGTCCCAGCCCCTCCCTGGGTGATTGATGGCCGAGGTGCCCTCTCCTTTCGCCCCCCCACACCCACCCTAGGCCAGGGGGAAGGCATTGCTTTTCATGAGCTCAGCTGCGTGGCGCCCTGGAGATGCACCTCCAGTCTCCAACACAGGCCAGGCACCAGGCACCACTCTCTGTCCTCTGTCTGTCTAGCCCCACATGGCATGACTCCCAGGGGGACACAAAGCCTGTGTGACCTCCCGTTAGACCCACAGCTTGATCCCTGTCCCATGCAGGCTCACACACAGACACAACCCTCATTGACCCATTACTGTAATGACTACACCATCACTTCATCCCTCTGACAGCCATCCTTCACTCTCTATTATCCTCCTCAACCCATCTTAGACTTGGCATCATTCACCTTTTTAAAAGAAGGCCTGAGAGCATGACCCTATACCTTTTCTATACCCTTCCTCAGCCAACGCCTTACCCAATTTGCCCTCACCCCTTACTCTACTCACCCTCAATCCTTCCTCACCCTTATCACATATCTCACCTGACCCCCCACCTAGGAGCCACGGAACGGGTGTCCTCCTCAGTGTAGGGGGAGCATTCGAAAGAGAGGGAGAAGCTAAGGACACTGATAGTTCGAATCCTCCTCGCATGGAGAGAGCAGCACCTGTTGGGATGATATGGAATGAGGACGGGAATCCATTCTGATCACTGAAAGCTCCACAGTGACCTGATACTCCCTGACCCACAGGATCAGATGACCGCTACTGCCACTCACCAGCCAGCTGTCAATCAGAACAGATACGTATACGAAGACATAAGGAGGAACACTTGTGTTGTGTGTGTAAAGTTAGATGTACCTTGAATCAGTGACACCTATACATCTCGGTGCATATCTGTTTCATTTGTTTATTTACTGTAAGTTCAGATTTGATGTTGCTCAGTGCAGCCATTGTGCATTTTTGCTAGATATTTTATGCTCATAGGCATCATGATTTTGTGAACTATTACTCAAAAAGAAATGTATTATTCACAATTATTCAAAAATAATGTGTTCATCTGTGTGTAACCGTAATGAACATATGCATACCTTCAAGTAGAAACTGCGCACAGACCCTATATTTCATCAGAATGAATATCTTGAGTTATATGGAAATCCGATAGTTACCCAATTGCTGCTCGACAATGCTGAGGGAGCCTTCCAAATTCAAATGAAACCAGATTGGCCATGTAAGAATAGAGCACCAATGAAAAGACATACAATACAGTCAACTCAACCAGCGCCTGCCTGCTTGACGGCCAATCAAATATCATGTGCCCAGCTGTTGCTTTGACAGCGAAGCTGTTGCCGAGGGAGATGGGGACCAGCCTAGTAAATCATCTAGAGGGAAGTTCGAGTTGCTTCTGATGTCTGTGGTTTAGAATGGGGAATGACGTTGAGATGTCTGCAATAGCTGATTCTGAAAGCCTGTCATCGGATGTGCATGCGTTATTATTTCGTTCACACATGGTTTTGTAATGTATCTGCTCACTGCCAAGTCACCGTCTCACAGACTACAGTTTCCCTTGTACCACCTTGGAATTTTAAAATGAAATCTTCCCAAAAATGTAGAGTTAATCATCATCTGATAAAAACAAAAAATTGAAAAAACATGCCTTTCTTAAAGATGCTTTTTTGTTTTTTATATCTGTACGTAATCGTATGACTATTTATGTTATTGTATTATTAGCATTTAGTCCACACTGGCTTGTACTCACTTCGATGCTTGAAATACTTAGGGGGGAAATTGAAGTATGAATTAAATGAGTGTGAGTTTTGTGTATATTATATGTGTGCCTGCGTCCCAGTTCATCATGATCTGTGATCTGGATTTCACTTGGAGTGAGAAGGTTAATGTGGGCGAGTGAAGGTCTAGTTTTTCCCTCTCTCCCAAGGTTATTTAAACTAAACCAACCATTCTTTTAAACGTCTCAAATCCCTTATAGCATGGGCCATAGCCTTATGCCTGTCAGAGGGAACGCTGCTTTGCATGTAGCCTGATTATTATCTGCTACACAAATTGCTAACAGCTGGGTTGTTCACGGCTGACGCTCTCAAAGTTTATGTATTGAAACTGTTGGAATGTGGACAATTACCACTTTCACTTTCTCACAAAAAATCCTAATACAGTTTACATAAACTGTTCTCTCGAAAATCCCTGTTTAAAAGGCTCTGCAGGCCTCCAGGGCCGGCTCTAGCCGATAAAGAATTTGCTTCAGTGGTCTTTTTCTTTCTCTCAGCCCTCGGATACCGAAGGATCACGAAAAAAATATGACCTGTTTAAAGTTTTTTATATATGGACAATACAATTGGAGTTATTGTTTTCTATGATTTCGTATGTATCTACTATGCATGTGGCTAATTGACCTTTAACGAGGCTTCACACAGGTATATAAAACGAATGTTGTACCACCCACCTACAAGGTCTGTTGAAGGTTAAATCATACCAGACCCTGGCCTGCCTTACTATGTCTCTATTGTGATTCGGGGGTCAGGAAAAGGGGAAACCGCAAAGAGGTTAGCCAGCAAACTTTTGTAGCCCTGAAACGTAGTTTCCTCTATTAAAATATGAAATCCTTTACTGATTCGTCATAGTACATGCTGTGGCTAAGAATCTACATGAATATAAACAGAGCATTGTAATTCAATTTTTTGATTTTTTATTTCACCTTTATTTAACCAGGTAGGCCAGTTGAGAACAAGTTCTCATTTACAACTGCGACCTGGCCAAGATAAAGCAAAGCAGTGCGACACAATGAGTTGCTATATGTTATGAAATACATATTATTGTTCTTTATTTATATGAGTATGTTACATATTTCTACAGGGCATACATTCGTTTTTTCTTTAGCTGTTCGTCTTTTTTTGTACGAAAGACAAAGATGCATGTGTAGGCCTCTATACAGTATGTATGGAACTCAATCATCAAGTTCGCTAACAATAACAATGGTAGGCCTTATTACCAACAGCAATGACACAGGGAGGAGGTGAGAGCCCTGGCAGAGTGATGCCAGGAAGATAACCTCTCCCTCAACGTCAACAAAACAACGGAGCTGATCGTTGACTACAGGAGACAGCAGCAAGACCACGCCCCATCCATATCGTCGGAACTGCAGTGGAGTAGGTCAAAAGCTTCAAGTTCCTCTGGGTGCACATCACTAACGACCTGACATGGTCTCTTCACCTGACAGCATGGTGAAGAAGGCATAACAGCACCTCTTCAACCTCAGTAGCCTGAAGAAATGTGGCTTAGACCCCTCAGCCACCCGAGCCATGGCCTGTTCACCCCGCTACCATCTAGACGGCAGAGCCAGTACAGGTGCATCAAAGCTGGGACCGAGAGACTGATAAAAAGCTTCTCCAGGTCATCAGACTGTATACAATATCTCTCTATTTTCCGTGGGAATATTTTGGACCAGATTTCCAAAATTAAAATCCCTTGGAGCTGATTTGCTGGTGTTTTTACAGTCTTTTATATCCAACAATAATGTGATCATATACAACTGTAAGCAAGGTTTGAATTTATGATGTTTTAGTCAAATATTATATCTGTTTGGGCGTCTTGTGGTCCATTTGCTGTCTACAAATTATTTGTAAATATGTTCCGGCCCCCTGACCATCCGCTCAAGAAAAAATCGTCCCACAGGTGAATCTAGTAAATGATCCCTGTTATATCTGTATACTGTATTCTAGTCATGCACCATCCTATATAACTACTGTTGTACACACCTTTTCTGTTCATATGCTGTCCATACTGTCTACAGTATATACACCATTCACGTACATATATATTTATACTCCGGACTCTGAAATTGCTTGTTCTGATATGGCTTCAGTTCTTGTGCTTTTAATTGTTTTACTTTTGGATTATGTGTATTGTTATTGGATCGCTAGATGTTGCTTTATTGTTGGAGCTAGAAACATAAGCATTTTGCTGCTCCTGCGATAACATCTGCAAAACGTTGTACACAACCAATACACTTTGATTTGATTTGATCTGTCTTCCAGTGAGGGAAAGAAAGAGAGAAAACAGAAGGAAAGCAGAAGCGGGAGGAGACAAATGACAAAGGAGGAGTGTGGCTGTCTTCTTGTTAGAAGCCTGAGAGCACCTTACCAGTGGTCTAACAGTTTAACCCATAATAATCACAATTAAAATAATACTCATATTAACAAAGTTTAAAATTGCTTCCAAATGGACTTTCACATGCACAGTAAAAGAGAAGAAAAATGTATTGCGTGGTTGGTTACAGAATTTTTGACACCAAAATAAGTCACGTCAAATTTGAATTAGCCTAGGATTGAAATGAGTAACTTGAGAGCGTTTTTTGTCTGTTGCCACATATTACAATATAAGATTTCCACTGTAAGAACTACTGAGTCTGGCTTTTAAGTCCGTGTTCCGAAGGCAGAATTCATGCTTGTTTCCTGTTTTGGTGATACATAACCATTTTGGTGCTAAAGCATACTCTCACAATGCATGCTGGGAATTCCCCATGTGCTTTGTTAGGCTTGATTCCAGAGTCTAACTGCAGGCCAAACAAGTCTTATGTTTCTGAAACCGCCACGGTGCTTTAGAGCTCCTTGTGGACTAGAGATTGCACAGGTCAAAGTAGGGAGTTGAAGGAGTGGAAGATTGTGTGTGCGCAATGCATCTTATTTTATCCGCTACATCTTTGAGTATGAATATCTTGACTTTTTGTTTTCATTCATCACATTTATAAAGTCCCTGGGAGGTACTAACATCATCGTTTTTGTTTTGCTCTCCTATCAAATGGCTAAACGCTGTCCTCTATTTTCTCCCGTCAAGATTTTAAGCTTAGACATTATGTCAATTTCTGTTCTGTTTGACACTTTTGTGGTCTCCCCTGACGATATATAAAAAAATAACAGCCAGGGAAAAATACAGTAAATATTGCACATACCACCCCGACACATACCACATACCACCTTTTTTGGAAAATTGCAGGGGTTGACATCAAAGTTGAAAAGCAGTGCTTGCCGAAATCAAAATGTCAGCCGCACGGCCCATAAAAATCAGTCAACCCTTTACTCCTGTGATGAAGAGCAACAAGTGAGAATCCAAAGTCAACAACATTTTCTCTTCTCCTAGAAAAAAATAGAAAAAAAAGCACACTCCCGATTTTTCCCCTTTTGCTCTACAGAGGCTGGGGAACATTGTTAAAAGGACCTCCAGCGGTATTACAGCTTGAAGCTTTCTTTTTTTTCTCCTGACAGAAACAACATCATGTCCTAGCAGCCCACACAGAGACGTTGTGATGAATAGAGGTGCTTATGGTGAAGCAACAAGAGAGATGAGAGGGGCTGGTCAGAGAAGTCCTATGGACTAGTATCACACCGACCACTGAACCGGAACGTCAGCGTTTGATGTCAGCTGTGATCGTCAAACTTACCAGGGGTCTATGGCTCGATTGATTTTATTGGCCACCGTCTCAGTCTGGCCTTGTTCTCGAGAAAAATGATGTGTTCACTGATGGATTGTTAGCAGAAATATATGGGTAACACTTTTAAGGTACCCTTTATAAAGTGTTAATAAAGGGTTTGTAATGGGTTTATTAGTAGTTTGTATTTGTGAAAGCTGGCAGAACAACAGAATGTCATGTTTAGGTGGGGTGATTAAACGTAAGCTGTATTTACTGAGAAAATATTGGAGCAATATACTGTACATCTGACTACAATCTTACCATAATGATACTGCATAAACTGTATAATTATAACCGACTGTTATGTAGAATGTGATTGGCCAATTATATAAATAACACAGTTATTTAAGTCTCTTAGATATAGTTCAATTGTTGTGTCACTGTTTTATGTTACCGTTTGTAACACAAAACAGCAATGCTCCCTCCGTACAGTATCCACTCATTTCCACTGCACATATTGAACATGAGTGAATGTAACAATATAAACTATCAAAACAATTTTAACTGGTCGGTTGAACCTAGTGCTGGCTTCAGAAGTTCTACTACTACGCCCTCTCTAGTTGACCTATTGAGTGGGCTGGAGCTTGGACTGGAGTTGGAGCCAGTGGGTGGTTTGTTGAGCGAGGGGACAGACGAACTCGGCTTGACCGGGAGTGAATCTGACGAATGCTGCTATGAGGGGAAAAACGGCCAATGGAGTGATGGAGTGGTTCTATGTGAAGACAGACAGACAGACAGACAGACAGACAGACAGACAGACTGGAGCACTGTGGATTGGAGAGCAGTTCCCAGTTTGACTCTGGGGAGGGACAGCCCACACTGGAGACCCAGCCAGCCGCCCTGGACCCTGGGCTCAGCCCACAGAGTCCATATACACCGAACAGCCGCCTGTCTCAGCCAAAATACACACGCTGACACACATAGACAGAGACACACAGAGGCAGACAGACGCCACACAACAGCTACAAAACAGGACCCATTGGTGAGAGATGCTGCAACAGTATCATTTTGTGAGGGTTACCTTTAAAGAGGTTACGAGGACATGTTAATGTCTTTCTAAATTCACAGATCTAGTATTGTGTATATTTGAATTGTATTGTGGTTAGTAGTGAGTGTATTGAGTGCGGTTAATGTGGAGACCAGATATTATGTCGACAGACTCTGGCTTATGAAGCAGAACGCCCTCCTCTCTCAGAGTGTCCGGAGAGTGCAGTCATAGAGTACTGGGGGACATGTAAAACACTGTCTGCATTTTGTTCAACATTTATGCATACTCAGAGAGAGGAGAAAAGTAGACCATGGCTTATAATTCCCTGATTTCTCTGGAACATGCATTGAAATGAAAACAAGCCACAATAAATTCATTTTTAACTGCCGTCCTGGGATTCAGTCACGTAGTCTGGACCTAAGGAACTCTCATGCTTTCATTAAAAACCCACATCATTTCTCGTTAAAGTAACAATGTCCATCTCATGTAAGGGCCGGGGCATGTGTGCTACTTTTGTGTGGTACCATTTGTGTGCTCGGACACGGAACGGTGTATAACAGGGGGAGTGGAGTACATGGGGGTAAGTGTATCACCTTTTCACCAGTCTCACTTCACACTTCCCCAAACTGTGCTTTTACCTTTCTGCCGATGTACCGTGTTGATTGTTTTGGATTTACATGTTAGGCCACAGAGTTTGTGAGTTTCTTTCTTACGATGGAACAAGAGCTCTTTTGGGTGCTCCAGGAATAAGTTGAGCAGGAAAAGGAAAGGTTTCTCTATGACTCCAAAACCTCACTTTTACAAATGTGCAGCATTAGTAATCTGCATATTATTCATGAATACCATTTTTTATATTGCGTTATATTTATATTGTGAGCCACAATCTGAACAACTCTGCCACAATTTTCTGTGTGAATTCTTTATCGGCTGAGCTGCAAAGCTTGTGAGGCAGGCATCAGTCAGCGATCTACCCCTTCTCCAGCTCCACTACCTTCCAGGGAAGTGTGTGTGTGTGTATTAGGAGCCGGCTGGACCCAGCCAATGGGGACTGGACTGGGGATGGAACAGAGCGGCTCTGCTCGTAGGGGAACGAGGAGAAGGCGGTGGAGAGGTGGGACGATGAGGCGTAATTTAAACAGGCGACGGCTGCAGCGCAGACAGGAAATGAGAAGAATTTTAGTTCCTGGGACGGGAGCTGAATTGGATGTTTCAGACCCAGACCAGACTGGTATCGGGAAGAGAGAGACTTTATACAGGGTTGTTATAGGTAACAGTAAGGTCATTGAGAACAGCATTTCCTCTCCCTGATGTTGGGTTTCCTTCACCCAGGCTCCACTATCTCAGTTCCCACATCCCGCTTAAATCATTTCAATAGGTTGGATTCAAACGTCTGTAATCTATGCCTGGCTTGAATAGGACCTCCTGTTGCTGTCCTTTTTGAATGCTTGTCTCCACTTCTTCCATTCTGACCGCTTTGATTTTAAGTTTTTAGGTGCAGTTTCATCCGATGGAAGGAAGTCCAAGTTGAAAAAGGCAAATCATTATTTTAATAGTAGATCAAAAACAGGATAACAATATGGTTGGTCTTGGTTTGAAGCTGCCCATGCGAGTGCATGGGTCCTTTAGGATCGCAGTGGTTTTGATTTAAAGCAGACCCTATCAAAATATCGAACTCCGAGCCTTTCGAACTAGCCTCTCACATGCCATTGCTTTGGGAGTGGAGGCCTAAGCTGCTCTGGACTGTGTAAAGCACAGCCATGTTGCGAGTTCTCACCGCACAGCCTCATATAGAGCCCTGAGCCTCTGCAGTGCCAGTCCCGCCAGATTACCTCCCTTAATCAATCTGATTAGGCTGAACGGCGGACATTTTGGCTCACATCTGCCTTTCCACAATTTAGTCTGACAGCAGCAGAACTGAGCTGATTCTGATAATTCTAGGCTAGGAGCTAGAATTTATACAAAGTAAATGGAACACAGAGCAGTTCATAGTACACATTACTGGGAATGTATTTTATGTCATAGTTTACAATCATTTGAATTTACTGTGAAGATTTGTGTGTGTAAAAACTAAGGTCTTTCTTAATACAACAACTGGGATATTAGCACTTGTACACCAACTTGCTGTGAAATAAATCAACAATCTATGTAAATCCATACTTTCAAAGTACTACTCTTCCAGCTCATTTCAAACATACTTTAAATGATGGTCAAATACAGGGCGGCACATATAAGCCTAGATTCCGTCACTTTTCCGTCCATGAATCCACATTCCGGCTGCAGCCAGGCTAGAATAACAGAGCCATAAGTCACTCCAGACCTGCTATTATAAACAAGTGTCAGTCTGGTGATAAAAAATGACATCTTAATTCGGACCCTAGACGCTTTGTCAAAGCGGATTAACACATCATCATGAACCGATTTATTTGTATTGTGTCTGCATCGTTCCGTTTGGGCCAAGGTTGACCATGTTGCTGGGCCTCACCCTCTCTTTGGGGAGAGCTTGAGGAGCTAGTTGAGCTGAGATGAATCTGTCTCTGAGTGAGTTTCTCTTTGTAGACTGATATTATAGCGACTGCGACTGGGGCCATGTACATTACAGTAGCTCCTTGGAACATGGAAAGTCTCAGACCCGGGTAGTGTAGTTATTCCTAACGTACAGTACCTCAGGTTAGTGCCGACTTTTGTGGGCTTGAATGAACTACCTGGAAATGATACTACTTCAACCCTGGCCAACTGGGGTCAACTGAACTCACCTGATCTCTACCAAGCAGTTTGAAGAGCAGAGAATAGAATTGCTTTCAGCTTGGCCTACCAGACGTATCAGCGTTGCTCACGTTAGTTTTGATTAGTGATGTAGGCATAGATACTAGTTATATTTTATATTATATAATAAAAAAAAATATTGAATTGAAAACCCCTCTCCGTGTCTAACGGTCTTCTATGTGATTGACAGACAGGCTGTAGTCCCCTGCTGGCTCTGACTCTGGCCCACTCGGTTAATAGACACACCCAGCCCAGTTCTTACCGTCTGTTTCTTATAAAGGATATCAAACAGAGAGAGCAGCCTGCCTGAACCACAAAGCACCTGTTTCCTACACTTCCACAACATGTGTTTGCTGCTGCGTTCAAAGAGCATTCTGAGAAGAGAGACACAAGACATTCCGCCATGCCGCCTACACACAGCCAGATCTCACACTCTAGGTTCATTGATGGATACTGTCATATGGATAGCATATTAAATATGTAATTATACAATAAGCACTATGTAACGATGTGTACTTTCTTTTAATTTTAAGAAAATTCATAATCAGCCATGTAAGTCAAATACATATTTTTTGACTGGAAATTGAGTTATGCAACTCAACTCATTTTGAGTATGTATTGTGTCAGATATTGCCATCGATTCTATGACCATTTTGTTACGTTTGCATATGGTGACTGTTATCACTGACTATACCATCTACCGTAACAACAATGGTCACATTGTATCTTTACTGGGAAATTATATTACAATTAAACTTTTACAGCCTGAAATAGTTGCATAAAGGTTATCAATGTAGATAACAAAATAGCTCTTGACTTGACTCTTTACATGAAAGATTAAATGACAGAACCAATCTCTCTTTCGCTCTCTCTCTCTCTGTGTGACTATTGAACTTACCCTCGCTTTTGAAAACAGACAATACAAGCTTGCGCAGAACATTATGTTTTAGGATGAGAGTGGTGTTGGAGATGGACATGCAATATAGTTCAGTGGTTGTGACAGAGAGCGAGAGAGCGAGAGAACAAGGTAGGTGTGATAAGGATGTCAAATCAACATTTTCAGGAAGATGGGACTGTATCTCTGTATCCCAACTCCCCGCTACATCCCTCATGCTGTAAGGCCAGATAATAGAAATTAGAACATAAACATAATGAAATAACACCTAGCCCATGGGAAAGAGATGGGACTGGTGAACAACGTGTTATCACAGAGTTGGTGGCTGGTAGATTCAGTGGAGTGGTGATGTGTTTGTGTTTGGTTGGGTGTTTGTACAGGCCCCTGGATGTAACACTGGGTATCTACGTGCTTCTGTATCTATGACGGAACAAGATCTCACGGTTTGACACAGTTTTTCCAAGGGGGTAATAATGATTCAGAAACAACTCAGCTGTTAAGTTTAGGCATTAATTTTGAATAGAAAAATAAAATAAAAAGTGAAGTGATTACTGTCTGTTAATTTTTTAATAATATAATATACACTCAGTTATCAGTTTATTAGGTACACCACCCCCTTACCAAACATTTTTAGCTCCTACAAACAGTGAGTGACGTGGCCACTTGCTATATAAAGCGGGCAGACAGGCATTGAGGCATTCAGTTACTATTCCATTCAAAGTTAGAATAGGCAAAATAAATTACCTAAGCGACTTTGAGCGTGGTATGATCATCGGTGCCAGGTGCGCCGGTTCCACTATCTCAGAAACGTCCGGTCTCCTGGGCTTTTCACGCACGGCAGTGTCTAGGGTTTACCGAGAATGGAGTGACAAACACAAAACATCCAGTCAGCTGCAGTCCTGTGGGTGAAAACAGCTCATTGATGAGAGGTCGAAGGAGAATGGCAAGAATTGTGCAAGCTAACAGGCGGGCCACAAACAGACAAATAACGGCGCAGTACAACGGTGGTGTGCAGAACATCATCTCGGAAAGGACAACTTGTCGGTCTTTGTCACGGATGGGCTATTGCAGCGGACGACCATCAGCTAAAAACAAAAAGAAGCGGCTCCAGTGGCCACGCGATCACCAACACTGGACAATTGAGGAGTGGAAAAATGCCTGGTCTGACGAATTGCGGTTCCCGTTGAGTCATGCTGATGGCAGAGTCAGGATTTGGCATAAGCAGCATGAGTCCATGGCCCCATCCTGGATGGTGTCAACGGTACAGGCTGGTGACTGTGGTGTAATGGTGTGAGCGCCACACCTTGTAGAATCCATGCCCGGAAGAATTCAGGCTTTTCTGGAGATAAAGTGGGTTCCGAGCCGGTACTAGATCGGTGTACCTAATAAACTGGATTGTACATTTGATGACAAATTGTGTCAAGCTACTTGTACGTGGCTAAAAATTATTTTAGCTGTTGGATTTGAGTTTCTAAGGATGTATTAGTAGTATCTGTTTTCTCTCAGGCTTAACTGTGAATGTAGAGACGAAGATGTGATGATGGATCTCTGTTTGCTGAGATTTGTTACGCTTTTGTTCCCTCTTGTAGTCTTTGTGTTAACTGGGAAGCAGTGAAGCAGAGATGGAATTGTGGGGTGTGTGGAATTGTGTGTGTGTGCTTTGTGTGTACCTATGAGAGTCTGAACTCTATGGGAACACCACCCGGACAAGGGTCAGCAGTTTCTGAGTGACGGCAGGAAGGTAGCCAGAATAGCCTCAGCTGCATTAGGCCCCTACAGAAGCCTCTCCCACTCAAACAATGTGTGTTTGTGTGTGTGTACGTGTGCACGTGCATGTGGTTGTGCATGTGTGTGACGGTGTTAATTTACTTGAAAAGTCACACTCTTAGACAATATTCCATTGATGAAAACATTAGAATACAGTTCTACATGCGTAGTTGCATTATAATGGGACAGTTGTGAGGACCTGTAAGCTGTTAGATGCCTGTAACTTTTGCAACTTTTGCTAACAGAAAACAGTTAAATGGAAGCTTCTAACCCTCTGCTGTCAGTAGTAGGCTAACAACATTGCAATCTCTTCACTGCAGACAGGCCTTGTTTAAGAGTCAGAGATTGGCTGTGTAAAGAGGGATATTTGTGTCATCTAGATGTCAGCAGGTTCTTATTCTGTCCCTGTCCACCTAGAGACAGGCTCCCTATAATGCTGCTCTCTGCTGTCTGTTGTTAGGCCATTTCTCCCCCGCCTGGATAGAGCTTTGGCATGATGGATTTTACAGATGATTGGGGACACCTTCCATCACCACGTGCACGTGCATACATGCGCACATGCACATACAAGCAAGGCACAAAGACGCACACACATGCACATATGTACAAACTGACACACACTTTGAAACACACAGTCTAACCAAACCCCTTCCCCTGCCCCCCCACCACCCTTAACCCCCTGTAATGAAATCAAGATGTTCAGTTCTCCCAGGATCAAGGATTGCAGCAGCAGTGCAGCTGAAGTTAGCGTCCCCCCTCATCCCTCCTTCTCCACCACCTCACCCTTCTCCCCCCTCCTCACCCTCCCTCCCCCTCACCCAGTCCTCCCCACTACGACTGCTCTATAAATACTATTACGACTTTCTTAAATATGTGACAAAAATGCATAAAAGGAGGTTTATGAGCACACGTTTGGCTGGTGGAAATAAAAGCGGTTGTGTTGTGCTTCCACCTGTGGGGAAGAGGAGAGGAGGGAGAGAGACAGGGCAGGAGAGCGCCTTGGGATTCTAATGCTGGGTGGGGTATTGGGGTGAACTGAGGGGAAATGGACGAGTACGTGTGCGTGTGTGTGTGTGCGTAAGGTGCACGTGTGTGTGTGCGTGTGTGCGTGTATGTGCGAGTGTGCTTGTCTCTGGCGGGGGGCGAGAGGGGTTGTGGGTTTGCTCCCAGGCCCTGCACCTGATCTTCATTTTTCAATTTGTAACCAATCTTCTCACAATTGGGCACCAAATTAAACCGTAAACACAGCAGATATTCATCTTGTTTACATCAAAGCCCCAGAGCCCTGCCACTACACCCACACCACTCCCCCTCAATTCCCCCCTTTACATCGTCCCACCCAGGCACGGCTCTGGCCTACTCTAGATGTCAGTGGTGCTTTCCTGCCATACATTAGTCCCAATCAAGGTCCATTCCCTTTTCTTGGTGCTTTGTTTGGAGCCAGGCTGAGTGGGCTAAGAGAGAGAGAGAGGAGCGTGTGTGATGACGATTGATGGATCCCGCTGACTGTGTCATGTTCGGGTCCATGCTCTGAGAGCTAAGGCTTGTGGCTGGCCTGCAGGGAAGGAGAATCTGTGTCAGAGGGAAGGGTTGAGCAGTTCACTGTGTGTTAGCCTACATGTTTAAGTCTTTCTCTTTCAGCCCCCCTCTCCCTCCCTCTACTGCTGTCCTCATCTCTGTCTTATATCTCTCACTCTCTCTCTCACTCTCACTCTCACTCTCACTCCGTCTCTTGTCTCTTGTCTCTTGTCTCTTGTCTCTCCTCTCTCTCTTTCTCTCTCTCTATCTTTCTCACACACACAACCTAAAAACAAGCTTTGTAAGCTTTTTAGTTCCTTCTATTTATTTATTCTTATTTTCAGCATCATTCCACTTTGCTGCTTTGCGTCTTCAACGCGCTAAAGACATCACTCTGTTTCTAGAGAGAAAGGAGCAGATATTGCAATGTGTCTGCGGTGAATTCCCTCTAAAACCCAGGCCTCACTTCATATGCTCTGCAACTTGTGTTTCAGGTTTCACGGGAATGTTCATTTCTGTGGCTAATAGTCAGTAAATCCAGTAGTAGAAATTGTTCTGTAAATCGCTGATCCCGTACAACAAATAAAACAATAACTCACATTCCAATCATTTTGTAAGGGTAAGACTTTACATGAAGTACCCCCTATTACCATGTAACTAACACAGTAATAACTGTTAACAACATAGTAGTTACGTAGGTTTTACTATGTCATTACACGCTAATAGGGTACAATTACCGGTAGTTCATGACAGGGTGTGCCTTGTTACAATTGTTGTTATCAGGTCCTGGCCTATTTATTAACCCTGGTATTACATGTGGATTCAATAGTAGCGGTACCTTGTAGTTAGATGTAACATGGTCCTATTTTTGGTTAGAGTTATTAACATGGTAATCCACAGGTGACTTTCAAACGTGTAATTACAACACATTAGTTACATAGTGGAACAAGAGAATGTGTAATAACATCAGTAGTTACAGGTGTGGAATAACATTCGGCAAGTGAATGTGTTATTACACATTCCTTGTTCCAACTGTGCAATAAATGATTCCGCAACAACCCTATTAGCATGTAATTGCATAGTAAAAATGATTGTGTTACTTACATAGTAACAGGGGTAACTTAATGTAAAGTGTTACCTTTGCAAGTTCTTTCAATGAAGGTATTCATAAGCACTGTGTGTACGTGTCATTCCAGTTAAAGGGTATTTCTCTGACCCAGGAGGACCTCTATAGAGCTGTGAGAGAACAGGCTCTGCTTGGCAGAGGAAACATGTGTTAGTAATTAAAACACAATGCCTTGACTGACAGATACACTGTGCGTTCAACTAAAACCCCAGTCACGTGTGTATGTGTATGTGTGTTTGTGTGTCCATGAGCATGTGTGGGCGGCAGGTAGCCTAGTGGTTAGAGCGTTGGACTTGTAACCGAAAGGTTGCAAGATCAAAAATCTGTCATTCTTTCCCTGAGCAAGGCAGTTAATCCACTGTTCCTAAACTGTCATTGAAAATAAGAATTTGTTCTTAACTGACTTGCCTAGTTAAATAAATTAAAAAAAAAGTAAATGTGTGTGCATCAGTGTATGTGTTTACAAGCGTGCACATGTAAATGCATATCTGAGCAATAAAATCATTATATTTCTTAACATATTTATCTCCTCATTCATACATGAGGAACCTGCAGCATGTAAACTTAGCCATCTGTCTTTGCTGGGGAGAAGGCGTCAATGTTTGATTACATCGCGGCCACACATCAATTTGAATGTTTTATTCAGAGAAGGACTGGAAGTGACTGATCGCAGATCAACTAACCACTGAGCAATCAGAGAACACAGTAAAAACGTGGTTTGGTTCGAAACCAGTGTCTGAATGATAGAAGGATATGGTCTCTTAAAAATAATGAATTACAGTATAATATCTGCTATATCTGGCTAATATACTCTGTGGGAATATACCATTTCCTGAAAAATGTATTTATAATGCAAAATTCATCATTATTCCAATATAAGAGAATTTTGTTTTCACTGTTTGTGTACATGTGTGTGATTGTTGATTTGTTTTCAGACATGTGCAGAGGGACACTGATTGTATCATCTTTTTAGTCTCTCTCACTAGAAACCTCCTCTCCTACTCAATCTAGTTCCATTTAAATGAACTTTACATCCCTATCGCAAATCTGATGTAGCACTCAGAATAATGTTCATAAACGACTCTGTTTATGTAAATCTGATGTAGCACTCAGAATAATGTTCATAAACGACTCTGTTTATGTCAGTCTCGCACTCCTTCCTGTGAGTGTGTATGTGTGTATGTGGGTGTGTACAGTGCCTTCAGATAGTATTCAGACCCCTTCACTTTTTCCGCATGTTGTTATGTTACAGCCTTATTCTAAAATTGATTAAATAAGAAAAATTCCTTAGCAATCTACACACAATATCCCATAATGATAAAGCGGAAACAGGTTTTTAGAAATGTTTGTACATTGAGCTCAGGTGCATCATGTTTTAATTGATCATCCTTGAGATCTCTCTACAAATTGATTGGAGTCCACTTGTGGTAAATTCAACTGATTGGACATGATTTGGAAAGGCACACACTTGTCTATATAACTACTTACAGTTGACAGTGCGTATCAGAGCAAAAACCAAGCCATGAGGTTGAAGGAATATTCCATAGAGCTCCGAGACAGGATTGTGTCGAGGCACAGATCTGGGGAAGGGTACCAAAAAATATCTGCTACATTGAAGGTCCCCAAGAACACAGTGGCCTCCATCATTCTTAAATGGAAGAAGTTTGGAACCACCAAGACCCTTCCTAGAGCTGGCCGCCCGGCCAAACTGAGCAATCCAGGGAGAAGGGCCTTGGTCGGGCAGGTGACAAAGAACCCTATGGTCACTCTGACAGAGCTCTAGAGTTCCTCTGTGGAGATGGGAGAACCTTCCAGAAGGACAACCATCTCTGCAGCACTCCACCAATCAGGTCTTAAAAGGTAGAGTGGCCAGACGGAAGCCACTCCTCAGTAAAAGGCACATGACAGCCCTCTTGGAGTTTGCCAAAAGGCCCTTAAAACTCTCAGACCAAGAGAAACAAGATGGTCTGATAATATTGAACTGTTTGGCCTGAATGCCAAGCGTCACGTCTGGTGGAAACCTGGCACCATTTCTACGGTGAAGCATAGTGGTGGTAGCATCGTCCTGTGGGATGTTTTTCAGCGGCCGGGAGTGGGAGACTAGTCAGGATCAAGGCAAAGATGAACGGAGAGATTATTGATGAAAACCGTCTCCAGAACCTCAGACTGGGGCGAAGGTTCACCTTACAACAGGACAACGACCCTAAGCACACAGCCAAGACAACACAGGAGTGGCTTCGGGACAAGTCTCTGAATGTCCTTGAGTGTTCCAGCCAGAGCCCGGACTTGAACCCGATCGAACATCTCTGGAGAGATCTGAAAATTGCTGTGCAGCAACATTCCCCATCCAACCTAACTTCTGCAGAGAGGAATGGGAGAAACTCCCCAAATACAGGTGTGCTAAGGTTATAGCGTTATACCCAGATAGACTCAAGGCTGTAATCGCTGCCAAAAGGTGCTTCAACAAAGTTCTGTGTAAAGTGTCTGAATAATGATGTAAATTTGATATTTCAGTTCTATTTTTCATAAATTTGCTAAAATTTAAAAACTTTTTTGCTTTGTCTTTAAGGGTATTGTGTGTAGATTTTAATCAATTTTAGAATAAGGCTGTAATGTAACAAAATGTGGAAAAGTCAAGGGGTCTGAGTACTTTCCGAATGCTCTGTATGTGTGTGTGCTTCCGTTCTTGTGTGTGTGTGTGCAAGCATTCAAGTGTGTGTGAGTGTTGTGATTGACACTTGTGTTTTGAAAGCCGTCTTTCTACACATTTTGTGTCAACTATGCGTCTCTATTACTCCCACCTTTCCCATTGTTCCACTGCATCTAGACGTTTTTGTCCTGAGTTTTTTCAGCACATTTCACCCCCTTCTCTGCTCTGTCTTTCAGAAAGTAATTGATCTCAATCAGCAGTCCATTATCTTTAGCAGGCAATTATCCACATTGTCACTTTTGCATTTGGCCCTTTGACCCCTGAGGTCGCTGGAGCCTGTTGTAACCCTAGCTGCCTGGATGGCTCCCTCGCCCCTTGTATAAAGAGTCTTCCAGGTTAAAGGACCCCCAAGGGGCCTTTCTGCACAAGCAGCGATCTTTTATTGAACTTCCACAGGAATGCAGGCCAGGGCATCACCGTTCGGTCGGTTCTCCCAAGAAACATACAACACAGTTTATATATAGAAGTTTCTCTATATGTCGTGGCCCAAAAATCCCCATTCTAGGCAAAATCTCCGACCACCTAGTTTTTCTGATAGAAGGTGTGTTTTTGAAAGATTACTGCTTAAGCAGTGGGTAGAGTAGGATTAGATATTATGGAGTGGGATTGAGGGTGTAAAACAGGGTTAAAATGATTCTGGGGGGTCAGGGGCCAATGTTTAACAGGTTTCTACCAACGTAGGAACAGCCTTCATAGGAGGCAGCATACATTGTGAATTACACAGAGGCCACCAATGTTGGGGAGCGTTCCAAAAATTCGCAAATTAACCCCGAAGTATAATATATCACAACCTCAGCTAACATGAGAGTAAGAGAGTGTAATATAACTGGAGTTGATAATATAGAAGGTGTCGAATGATTCCTTACTATATTGGATGGTATAGCACTATGCAGACAATGACCGTGACTTTAGTTTTATATGAAAATGATTCTAGGGAATATTTATACTAATGAAAGGCGATCCAGCACAAATATGAATGGCTGCCTTTAGAATACCTTAATGGCCCTCAGAGCAGGACTTGGCAGTGGTTGGGGTCATGAGTAATATCCGTCCGTAAGCAGCTATTTCATTTAGGAGGCTGGTAATAAATGGCCTTAGTGAGGGGGAGGGAAGGAGGGAAGGATGGAGAGATGTAGGGAAGTTGCATGGTTTCATTTTTAGCAAGGGAACAGGGCTAGACCGTTGTTCCTTTATTTTTCAGGCCAGAGAACGGAAATAGCAAATAATAAATTATGTTCTTTTGGGTTTTGTTTTCAGTGTGGCAAAACATAGAAGTGCTCAGAAACATTACAGCTGCTATTTCAAATGAAGAAAAAAAACTCAAGTCAGATTGGGTCGAGCTCAGAGATGTGTCCCCTTTTTTGAAGTCCTCTATCTAACCTTTGACCTCTACATGAAACTCCTAGCCTTGTACAGTTTAAAGTCACCATTGCAAACATGCCAAAACCAACATTCCCTTATCACTTGTTTTTTCCTGTATTATTTAGCTGACAAATGTGAAATGACCTTTTATCAATTAAGACTTAAATACATCCATTCAGGTTTCAACTCCTCTCTTCTACTCTTCTCTCAATATAACACATGACGTAAAAGGATGTTTCACTCTAATAGGGGAGAGCCCCAGTAATCCCCATGTTTCCTCTTTTAAGCCAACCCTCATGTTGTCTCCATCCCTGCCTATCCTGTCCCATGCTTGGGAAAATGCCCCATTTCCTCCCTTTTCCCAGTTCTCCCACTGAGGGTCAGAGCATGTCCCTAAGTTCAGCCACCACCCCAGGCTAAAACAGGGGCTAAGCAGGGGCGAGGGGGAGTCCAGAGGTGGAGCATGCCGTGACAGAGAGAGGAGGGGAGATGATAACCACTGTGTGGGAGAAACTCCAGAGGTTACTGACCTCATAGAGCAACAAGTATGACTAAGCCAACACACAACAAACAGCAAACAAAACCAGCCGTGGTGTGGTGTGGCCCCAATTATGAAGGGTCCCTACTTCAATAGACCTGGGGGTCACAGCCTATAGGCGTAGAGAGGGAGGGGACCAGGGTAGATTCTTTACCCAGGGTCAGGCAGACAGCTATGAGTAGCTTCAGGGTGTTGGCTGGCTGTTTCTGATTCTGGATGCCCCAATACGATTGTTCTAACCTCAGGTCAGATTCTAATGAATTACAGGTGATAATGCTATCATGGTCATCATCCTCAAAATCATCATCATCATCATCCTCATCTTCGTCATTATCATCATCATCATCATCATTATTGTTGTCGTCAGCATTCCCAAATCATCACTGATAACAAGATCTTCTGTAATGCACCATCGTCAACAACTAGACCTATGACATTATTTTGATTCTTAATCACCTACATGTTTTTCTAAGTGCTTTTCTCCTAATGGCTATGTGTTGTGGTCCTTTTGGGAGTTAAATGCTTAAAAGTTCCAGAGTGCTCTGCAGTGTGAATGAAATACAGCATGATATGACATTTGTAATTTCCACTCTGCTGAAACCCAGCCATCCATGACGCACAGCCTTAACCCTTGCACCTATAGCTGAGGGGGGAGAAAAGAGAAATGAGAAAAGCTGTCTCCAGCCCCAGCTCTCACTGGATCCTGTCTGCAATGCCAATAAAGTGGATTTGTCGCAGGAGTAGAATGCTTTAGCTAGGACTGCTCTCTGAGACCCTGAGACTCTTGGACCTGATAGATGGGCTTTTTTTTTTTTTACAGAGAACTAAGTTACCTCAGCAGTAAATCTGTCTGTGGATGGCAGGGACGGAGAAGGGAGGTTGAATAGAGAAAGAGAGAAAGAGATATTATATTGCCATATGATAAATGCAAAAGAGCTTTTGAGAACAAAACTGTCCTTGGTTGGAGGTAATAGACTTGTGCCTAAGATGATCTATAATTTTGACAAGATAGTCAAGTGATCACTTTAACAATGGAAATACATGTCCTCAAAGATGGAAGGCAGGCAGGAGGAGGTAATCAGGTGGGACCATTCTAGCCAATGAGAGGGCAGATACACGTGTGAAGAAGAGGCCCAACTCTGATGTAAAGTTTTTTTTTTTTAAGTTGACAAAATGCAGCGTCCACTTACAGAACCAGTGTACAAAGCTGTCATCAAGGCAAAGGATGGCTACTTTGAAGAATCTCAAATCTTCCATATGTGTTATTTCATAGTTTGGATGTCTTCACTATTATTCTACCATGTAGAAAATAGTAAAAATAAATAAAAACCCTAGAATGAGTAGGTGTGTCCAAACTTTTGACTGGTACTGTATATCTGTGCATTCGTAACAACCTAAACATTATGAAACTTCTATTTGATCAAATAAGCCTCACGTTTTTGTTGACAAAATCCGACACTCTCTCACTGACCTCCATACAAAAATTCCTCACTACATGTTTGTATTTTCGTGCACAGATTTTGTAAGCCTTCTCTCTTCACCTCTTCCTCTCTTGACGTAAGCTGGCCTCTAATTCAGATGGTGGTGGTATTGTAAGTGGGTAGTACTGTATCAAGTGGTGCTATTGGTTAATGCCCAACCAGGTTTCCTACATGCTTCGCTGCATGTTGGCATTAAGTAACTGGACACCGCCTGCAAGGCCAGGAGGCTTCAGTGTATTGTGTTAACTCTGCAGGCACACACACCCACACAAACACACACACACATGCATGTGCACACACACACACTTCGCATGGAAGTTAATGTGGTCTCTAAGACGGTGGTGACACATAACATGTACCCAGAGGCACCTGTTTTCATTGTAGAGCTCAACAGCAGCCATTTCCAAGTATTGAAAGAGGGAGCATGTTTCATCTAATAGGGGTCGACTGAGCGCTGAGCAGACGACTACAGGGAGATGCACTGGATTGCAGATCTCTTTCCTCACTTCCTACCGATGCTCTACAGTCTCTTTGATTCATGTTGATATGACTGTCTTTATTAAACACACACAAGACCATTGGAATTATCGTGTCTCAATGACTTGGCCATACCTACTAGATTCATCATGAGTAATCAGATTACTCACCAAGTAACAAGGAGTGGAGACTTGCTGGGTGTAAAATAGAAACCTGAGCCATAAGGTTGTCAGGCTGACAGGGGGAGGAAGAGAGAGAGGAAGGGAGGAGAGAGGGCTGGGACAGAGTTATCTCATGCTAACTTAGTTAGCTGACAGCCTCCAGGGATGGAGCGGGAGGATGGTGACCCCTACCAGAGTTCCCCTGGGGACCCAGGAAACCGGAGGAAAACATTCCTGAGAAACTCTGAGACCTGCCTCCCCTAGAGAGATGAAGAGATGGAGAGACAGACAGACAGATACACATACCCAGCATTCCCCCTTCCTATACATACAAAAGCATATTCCACTCACACAGACACACACCCAGTATGTATACTGTACACACACACACAGAGTGACACACACACACAGGCACACATACTCTCATGCACGCAGGCACACACACACACACACACACACACACACACACACACACACACACACACACACACACACACACACACACACACACACACACACACACACACACACACACACACACACTTACATACTACAGGGAGGCTAATAAATAAGGCAGGGTAATGAATACACAGCACACTCCTCTAATATACACTTAGAGTATACATATCCAGTCCTAAACTCACACACAGTCCTGTCATTATTTATGAAATCATTTTAGACAGTTTCTTAAACAGACTAACCCTCCTTCTCCTTTCTCCTGGTTGATCCTCTGGCGGTGCTACGATGGTGGGCCCCTGTGGAGATCTGAAGGCCTTGAAGAATTATAACTACATGCTTGCTGGGGTAAGACATATTTCTGGGTCCTCCCATGCAGTCAGAGTTGACCATCATGAGTGATCACACCGCCACAGGTTACTGGACAATGTGCTTTACATGAGCATGCAAACACCTTTACATACATGCCCATCATTCTTTATATGTTTATGTAGAATATAATCTCAGAAGTGTGTGTGCAGAGAATTCTAAACAAACTTAAAGTTTCAGCTACAGACTGCCGTGGAGTTTATTTAAAACAAATGCAGCGAGCGCTTGACCTTGGTGCTCACATTATCCATCACACCCCTCACAGACCCTACTCCTGCCCCGGCTTTGTGTGTGCCTTTTGGTGTGTGTGTGTGTGTGTGTGTGTGTGTGTGTGCATCTGGGACCGCCAGCCCCTCCCTCCCAGAGGCCTACTGGGCCTGTGTACATACCTAAGCGGTTCCCTCTCGACAGTGAGTGATGGGAGGCAGGGGGGCCATTTTCTCCTGGGCTCCACGTAGAGCGGGAGAGGGAACAGGATGGGTGAGCTCACCTGGAACGGACTGAGCGACGGACGCATTCTCCCAAAGAAACAAGCCCTTTTGTTTAGTTTCTTTTCAGTTTTTCTCATTCCTGTTAAACACATTGAGGGTGAAACAAGAGGAGTGAAGACGTGGGCTTCCTTTTTTATGATTAAGACAAGCACTGGCATTTATTCATGAAGCACTTGACGTTTATTGCATGTAGAAATTGCTTGCAGAGTACCTACATTATAGTCAGCCAGGGTACACAGAGCAGACAAAGGAAGCGTCAGTGCATCCCCAAGTGACAACTACGGAAAACTGTAGACTGTGGTCAGGACTGCTGAGATCTGATGGCAGTTCAAATGATGAATTGAAATGATCCCGTGTGGTTTAGTTGGTAGAGCATGGTCCTTGCAACGCCAGAGCTGTGGGTTTGATTCCCATGGGGGACCAGTATGAAAATGTATGCACTCCCTTCTGTAAGTCGGTCTGGATAAGAGCGTCTGCTAAATGACTAATAGGGAAATGACTCTTCGCAGTTGTTTGTCTAACTGGATTACTATCCTGCTGTACTCTAAGCACACAGAGTTTCATCTTAGGTGCCCAAGCCACAGGACACTTTTGTATGGTAAACCTTACAAGCCCATTCAATATAATTTACATTTTCCTTTGGTAAATCTTCTGATTCATTACAGCATACTAGTGATATATGATGATTTTCCATCGGTAGAATCATTGGTTTGATTTCAGGTGAAATGTACTTTCTGTCTTTTTTTATATTGTATAAGAAAATCTATTAACAAGAAAATCCATCGAGACAAGATCATCAAAACATCTATTTCTGTTCAGCTTCACAGACACAACAACAGCAGCCCCAACACAACAACCACCCACGCACATGTTGATGCATCTGTCTGGCATCATTTTAGGATTCTACCTTTTGACGACCACAAGCAACTGCAATTGAAGAAGCAGACTTTGGAGAGAAAAAATCCCACTTGACCTCATGGTTCAAAATGGTTGCAAACACCAAAAACTGTTATTTCTGTCTGATGCAACAAAGACATATTTCTGTATCTTAACTACTAAAGCGGACTGTCTGCTTTCAGTTGTCCAGTAAAGTCTAGCTTTGACAGCCCTTATTCTGCTCTCAATCCCAGCTTGTTATCCACGTCTCACTCCTGACAACCCACACTGCAACACAGTTCCCCCCTACATCAAGGAATGTATGGGAAATATAGCTTCTTGGAATGCGAGTGGCACTCACTGCCAACCAACACAGAGACAGGGAGAGAGAAAGACAGTTACAAGTCCTCACAAATGAAAATGAAAAGAAAAAACCGACCAATGCAGTCATTGTTAAAGAACCACGCTCAATCACTCCTCGATCGCTTTACTTAATGTCTTGCGTCGTTCCAACTGCGGCCGGGGGTCATGTGTAGTGAGAGAATGTAAATGTAGCATTGCCAGGAACGCCACGGTTGCTGCTGTGCTGTCTCACTGGCTCAGTCTCAAATGGGGACATGCCCTCCAGACAGCCTCTGTCTCGCCCAGCCAAGCTCTAAAATACTGTCGAATTCTGGCTTTTTGTGGCCAGTGTGTTTAAGGGGTGGAAGGGCATTTAAAACTTTCATCACTGGTAAAGAAAATTGACCCTGACGGCCCCCACTACCCAGACCAAAAAAGTCAGCCCTGCTAATAATCATAGCTCTGTACTACGGGCTGTCTGAAGCATCTGGCCTGAGAATGTGTCATTCTTTAGGAGGGGCCTGGGAAACTGTAGACACTGGAGCGCTGCTCGCTTCCCAGAATAAGTGCCATGGGAATGATTGAAGGGGGCTTGTTTTTTTCTGACGTGGGGCCGCTGACAGAGGTACCCAGGATCTGGGACTGTATTCACGTATTCATAAAGTGTCTCAGAGTAGGAGTGCTGATCTAGAATCTGGTCCCCATTGTCCATGTAATCTTATTCATTATGATCTAAAAGGCTAAACTGATCCTAGTTCAGCCCTCGTACTCTGAAACGCTTTATGAATACTGGCCCAAAAGGGGGTTGAGAGATGTCAGCTCCCTGAGATCAGATTAGACAGATATCAGATGTCACCAAGACAGACCTAAGGGAGGATCTTAAAGAGTGTATGCTGTCTTTTTGGCTTAAGTCATGGAAGAAAACTAAAAGTATGCTCAACTCAACAACCACTCAGTCACTAACTGTCTTGTCTATCTATCCACTCATTTTTAATTCACTCACAAATTCTTCTCAAAGATGAACTATCACCTTTTCTCTCTGACATAGTCCCTTTAAGTCACACAGAGTTTACCTCACGTTCCCAACATTAAGGTCTGCATAAACCAAAACCCAGGATTGATCATTCACCAACTATAAGATGCTGTGGCACTAGTTATAGTGACTTCGGAAGGTATTCAGCGTCCTTTACTTTTTCCACATTTTACATGTTACATGTTACAACCTTATAGTAAAATGTATTAAATAGTTTTTCCCCCTCATCAATCTACACACAATACCCCATAATTTATAAAAAAAATTAAACTGATTGTTCAGACCTTTTACTCAGTACTTTGTTGAAGCTCCTTTGGCAGCGATTACAGCATAGAGTCTTCTTGGATATGACATTACAAGCTTGGCACACCTGTATTTGGGGAGTTTCTCCCATTCTTCTCTGCAGATCCTCTCAAGCTCTGTCAGGTTGGATGGGGAGCGTTGCTGCACAGCTATTTTAAGATCTCTCCAGAGATGTTCGATCAGGTTCAAGTCTGAGCTCTGCCTGGCCACTCAAGGGACATTCAGAGACTTGTCCCGAAGCCACTCCTGCATTGTCTTGGCTGTGTGCTTAGGGTCATTGTTCTGTTGTAAGGTGAACCTTTGCCCCAGTCGGAGGTCCTGAGCGCTATAGAGCAGGTTTTCATCAAGGATCTCTCTGTACTTTGCTCTGTTCATCTTTGCCTCGATCCTGATTAATCTCACATTCCCTGCCGCTGAAAAACATCTCCAAAGCATGATGCTAACACCACCATGCTTCACCATAGGGGTGGTGCCAGGTTTCCTTCAGACGTGACGCTTGGCATTCAGACCAAAGAGTTCAATCTTGGTTTTATCAGACCAGAGAACCTTGTTTATCATGGTCTGAGAGTCTTTAGCTATCTTTTGGCAAACTCCAATCGGGCTGTCAAGTTTCTTTTACTGAGGAGTGGCTTCCGTCTGGCCACCCTATCATAAAGGCCTGATTGTTGGAGTGCTGCAGAGATGGTTGTCCTTCTGGAAGGTTCTCCCATCTCCACAGAGGAACTCAAGAGCTCTGTCAGTGACCATCAGGTTCTTGGTCACCTCCCTGACCAAGGCCCTTCTCCTCCGATTGCTCAGATTGGCCTGGCGGCTAGCTCTAGGAAGAGTCTTGGTGGTTCCAAAGTTCTTCCATTTAAGAATAATGGAGGCCACTTTGTTCTTGGGGACCTTCAATGCTGCAGACATTTTTTGGTACCCTTCCCAAGATCTTTGCCTCGACACAATTCTGAGCTCTACAGACAATTCCTACGACCCCATGGCTTGGTTTTTGCTCTGACATGCACTGTCAACTGTGGGACCTTATATAGACAGGAGTGTGCCTTTCCAAATCATGTCCAATCAATTGATTTTACCACAGATGGACTCCAATCAAGTTGTAGAAATATCTCAAGGATGGTCAATGGAATTTTTTAATACGTTTGCAACAATATCTAAAAAACTGTTTTCACTTTGTCATTATGGGGTATTGTGTGTAGATTACTGATATTTTTTTTAAATGATCCATTTTAGAATAAGGCTGTTACGTAACAAAGTGTGGAAAAAGTGATGGGGTCTGAATACTTTCCCGAATAAACTGTATGTGACTGCTAAATTATCAGTTGGTTTCGCTGTACCATTCATTAGTATATTGATGTCTATATAAGCTCAATAAGAAAATAATGATAGATGACTACATATTTCCTTGACCACGGCCTCATAATCCACATTGAGCTCGATCCTGTTACCTATTTAAGAATTATAATATACCAATTGTGTTCAAAAAATGTATGTCTCTCCTGTTCTTTTGCTGGCATGCTCCAAAATGTGCCTTCTTGTTTCACTTTGTGGTCCGTTGTCAGAACAAGCCGAGATAATTCCTTGACGGGATAATTTGTCTACACAACGCATGAAATCCTGTCATGCAAAGGCAATGCCGATAACGACGACACTGTAAATCCCTCTGGACATGTGAACTGACCCAGATCAATGTGTTTTTATCTGATTTATCATATCATTGCCACACAGTATCTGCAGAATCGCTGTGTGCTTTGCATACAGGAGGGTAATAACGTTAGACATTGTGTCAGGAATTGCATAAAGAGAGCTCAATGAACATAAGGGTCCCTCTCAGGAAGAGGGTTGGCCACTCCCTCAGTGTTATCTTCATTTTATTTAACTAGGCAAATCAGTTAAGAACAAATTCTTATTTACAATGACGGCCTACCCCAGCCAAACCCGGACGACGCTGGGCCAATTGGGTGCCATCCTATGGGACTACCAATCACGGCCAGATGTGATTCAGCCTGGATTCAAACCAGAGACTGTTGTGATGCCTCTTGCACTGAGATGCAGTGCCTTAGACCGCTGCGCCACTCGGGAGCCCAAATCAGAGGCTTAGAGTGACCTATGACTGCATAGCAAAGTGGGCCAATGTGCCACTTTTTGTTGGTCCAAAAGTATTCTTTCTCTAACGCTTCCCTCAACTGTCAGCTGTAAATTTGAGTTGACAGATTTGTTTCATAAACAGATGTCACACTGAACATGAGGCAAAATCCTTTCATGGCATAGGTGTTCTGGCCTGTATCTACAGTAGGCAACATGTTAATGTAAGTTGTATGAGTCAGAGGGGAATTAAATGTGAAGGTAAGGTACCCACAAAGCATTACTATGCCACCATTTCCTGTGTCATGTCATGTGAAATGCAACAGGTGTACAGGTGTGAAACATTTTGGGCAAAAAACTCTCCTGGCTGAGGAAGAGAAGTTGTCGCTAGTGTCGTTAATTTGGCTAACAATTAGACTTTATAACAGGCAGAGGTGTTCATGGGAGACGTAGGCTGGTTAATGAATGTTGTCAGGTGAGGACTCATAGTCGTGGGAAGGCATGACTGTGGAATTTATTAACCTGCTCAAAATGGAGAATGACACAGTCCCTGTACAAAGCCATCCAAGACTGATTTATAGACATTACAACTAAATTATAATTTAGTAGTGTGGTTTTCTTTTTTATTTATCAAGTGCGCTGAATACAGCAGTTGTAGACTTTACAGTGAAATGCTTACTTACGAGCCCTTTCCCAACAAGACTGTTGAAAACGTTTGGCAAAGGCCCTCAAATCTTTAGAAAGTTCTACTGCTGTACCATTGGGAGCATATTGACTGGCTGCATCACTTCCTGGTATGGCAATAGCACCACCCTCGATTGAATGGCGCTACAGAGTGTGGTGCGGACAGCCCAGTACATCTCTGGGGCCGAGCTCCCTGCCATCCAAGACATCTATATCAGACGGTGTGGTAGGAAGGCCCGGATAATCATTAAAGACTCCTACCACTCAAGCCATAGACTATTCTCTCTGCTTCCACATGGCAAGCGGTACTGGTGCATCAAGTCTGGCACCAACAGATTCTATCACCAAGCAATAAGACTGATAAACAGCTAGCAAAATAGCTACACAGACTATCTAACCTTGAATCTTTGTTGACCTTTTACTCTAAGCACACTTAATTACTTACTTATTGTGTTCTTCATATTTCTTCTAATTTCTCATGTGTAATTTTTTTCTAGTATTACATTGTTATTGATTATTGATTATTACATTGTTATTGATTAAGACAACTAGCAGAACAAACACTATAAAATAGAATAAAATAAACACTAAAGAATATTTTCAGCCTCCTGAGGGGGAAGAGGTGTTGTTGTGCCCTCTTCAGAACAGTGTTGGTGTGTTTGGACCATGATAGGTCTTTAGTGATGTTGACACCCCGTCAATGTGAATGGGGGCGTGCACGGCCCTTCGCTTCCTGTAGTCCACGATCAGCTGCTTTCTCTTGCTGACGTTGAGGGAGAGGTTGTTGTACTGGCACCACACTGCCAGGTCTCTGATCTCCCTATAGGGGCGTCTCATCGTCGTCAGAGTTGTGCGCGGCCACGCAGTCATGGGTGAACAGGGAGTGCAGAAGGGGACTAAGCACTCACCCCTGAGGGGCCATTGTGTTGAGGGTCAATGCGTTGGACTTGTAACCGGAGGGTTGCAAGTTCGAATCCCCGAGCTGACAAGGAAAAAAAAATCTGTCGTTCTGCCCCTGAACAAGGCAGTTAACCCACTGTTCCCCGGGCGCCGAAGACGTGGAAGTCGATTAAGGCAGCCCCCCGCACTTAAATGCGGAAGACACATTTCGGTTGAAGGCATTTGGTTGTACAACTGACTAATAATGGTGACTTTGACTTTTGACTTTGACTTTGACAATGTGAGGGTCAATGTGTTGTTGCCTACCCTCAACACCTGGGGGCGGCCTGTCAGGAATTCCCTGGATCCAGTTGCAGAGGGAGGTGTTCAATCCCAGGGTCCTTAGCTTAGTGATGAGCTTGGAGGGCACTATGGTGATGAACGCTGAGCTGTAGTCAATGAACAGCATTCTCATGTACAGAACGTAGGTATTCCTTTTGTCCAGGTGGAAAAGGGCAGTGTGGGGTGCAATAGAGATTGCGTCATCTGTGGATCTGTTGGGGCGGTTTGCGAAGTGGAGTGGGTCAAAGGTGTCTGAGATGATGGTGTTGATGTGAGCCATGAGCATCCTTTCAAAGCATTTCATGGCTACAGATGTGAGTGCTTTGGGGCGGTAGTCAGGGACTCTGGTGGTCTGCTTGAAACATGTAGGTATTACTGACTGGGTCAGGGAGAGGTTGAAAATTGTGAGCTGTATGGCAAATTCTCTCTTTCCCTTCCAGTACTCAATTCAAGTGAATACGAATATGACATTTATAGCATTAGAAATAACTTACATATAAAGTCTGAAGGTCTCCCTATAGAGTTAGTGAATAACCAAGGAGAACAGTATGTGAATGAATGCAATAGGACAACGCAGGGGGTGGGTTTGTGTATTATATGTCCTTCGTGATTGCTTTTTAAAGATTCAACCTCAGCTTTGAAACATGTTTATTTGATTACAGGCATCTCTCAGAATCTCTCAGTAATGTTTTTATTTTCTGACCATCTACTGAATGGTCATAAAGGATGACATTTCTGATTTCAGGAGTTTGAAAATAAATCTATAGAATATCAAACATTTACTGCATGTTTGGTGATCCTCTAGTGGCAGTGCATTTATTCCACAGCAGGTCAGAATGGTACAGTCAAGTGAATGTGGCTCAGTGTATGTAGTCGTGTATCCACTTACTACCAATCAGAGCTCCATTACTAGTGCATTTTAAGGCATTAGAGATGTCAACATTGTTAAGGCATGTGTATTGTTTTCTCAGTCAAGGAAAATTAGAAAATGAATTCCTTTGGGCGGAGGAGGAGAGTGTGTGTGCGTGTGAGGGGTAAGTGAGGGTGGAAGGAGCGAAAGGGAGGGACACGTGGGGGTCTGACCAAATTGTGCTCAGTCACTCACAGGGAGGCAGACCATTTTCTCTGAGACAGCTATCCAAAAGAGGGAGAAGAGGGAGCTTTGCGGCTCTGCCATTTGTTTTGCTTAGGGCCGCCTCCCACCCGGACACACTGAGCACATACTGATTAAATAAAAATACAGTCCTGCAGTACTTTCTAGCAGATAGTGCTTCTGCCATTCAATAATGCAGAATTTTAGATTACTTGATGTGATTTCTTTCTAAAATTTGACCGCTACACAACTATTTGGACCGGTATAGTGGAGTATAGGTTTGAGAGAAAAGTATAGATGTTTATACTGTACTATAATTTTCAAGTTTGATATTTCCTCAGAGGATAGTGCACATACAGAGGGGGGCCTGTGTCGGTGCATGCTGTCTGCTATTGACCATGTACAAAGCTCTCTCACATGCTGTCTGCTATTGACCTTGTACAAAGCTCTCAAACGTTGTCTTGAGCACTGCCCAGCACAGAACAGAGCACTTACAGCATTAGGACAACAGAGGCGGGGCTTGCCCTAAATGAGAGGACAAATTGTGGAGCAATGAGGAGGGGAGGAGGGCCGGTGGCAGTTCAGTGGCGTTGCAGGAGGTGTTCCCTGAGTGGGTCAGGGGGGTCAGCCTGGCCCCTGTCAACCTCCACTGCCATGTGAACAGGAAAGGTGTGCGAGCGTTAACTTTTGCCTCGTCCCGCTCAGTCCATCAGCCAGCAAATGGAGCACATCAGCCACACAGTTGGGGGAGAAAAGGTGAGGGGCTGAGGCAGGAGGGAGGGAGGGAGTGGGGGGCAGACACCTCACACACAGGCCCCCTTTGTGCTCGGGGGCTAGCATTACTCCACGGGGGGAGGCGGGAGGCAAAGTGAAGTGAGCGATCCGTATGTGTTGGAGCAATTACCACTGGGTCATTATCACGCCACAACAGAAGATCATCTATCTTCTCATTCAAGGTGTCACCTGGTCTTCATTTACCAGTCAATAACCATTCATTATACTGGGATGAAGCCCTAACTCGTGCACCCCCCCTCTCTCAAAACCAGTAAAGCATCCAGATCCCTGACAAACACAAACGCTGAGTTACCAAATGTCCTACCCTCTTTTCTTTAGACCTCATGACATTAGACCCTAAATCAGGCGTTGTGTGCATGTGCATGTTTTACGTGTGCATGTGTGTGTTTTACAGGTTAAGACCTGTGTGAGATGTGTTCTTGTCATTTTGTACCAGTTTTATCTCCCCCCCCCCTTTTCCTGCTCCCAGGCCAGTTGCACAGGGGAACTGTGTGGAGGAAATGCCTCTGAATTGGTAGGTCAAGTGTCTTGGGAGTCCTGGCCTAGCTGTGCTGTCCAACTTGAGTTCAATACCAGAGAAGCATGCACGCACACATACACACAACCACACACACTCCAAAACACATTCAACAATAGTGTACCCACTACACATGTAACTTTACAAGATAAGCAGCAATGGAAGTGGTATTGCACAAGTAAATCTCCTATCATTATTTGACTCAATAGCAACAGTGATTCACATCTCCACAAATAAAACACAGACATACATACAGTACATGATAGATGTCTTTCTTCCTGATTCCTGCACGGGAGTTCAAACGCATTTGGATATTGCTCCATTCTAGATTTAAATATTACACCCGTGTGTTTATTATTGGGAGAATAACTGTCAGGATATTTCATCTTGTTTCCTCCATCTTATAGACTCACCCCATAAACACTGTGGCTGAGATTGTCTGTTTATACAGTTTACTCTGCTACTCTGCAGAGCAGGCTGCAGGCTGGGAGTGACTGGATCTTTACTCACTTTTGTTGGCTTTCATTCATGTGTGCTTTGTAAGTAAATTAAACTGGAAATCAATATAAACTCTGGAAAATGATTAGGTTCTAAAAACAATGATAAAATGATACAGTATGACAAACCCGGCCTAGGCCGTCATTGTAAATAAGAATTTGTTCTTAACTGACTTGCCTAGTTAAATAAAGGTTAAATAAAAAAATGACAAGATGTTGCATTTCATATAATTTGATTATGAGAAATTGAGCCATAAAGGTAATACAGGTCTAACATACAGTACATAACGAAAACAACAAGACAATACAGTCTGTTAATGTGTCTAGACTAGTCGCTGTTGGAGAGCAGAGCCAGGAGAAAACTTGGACCCTAAACCAGTGTTGCAACAGCCCAGTGGAACACTAGAGAACACAACAGTCCCACTCTGCTCTGCTCTGAGTGGATGATTTGGGAGAATCAAAGGCAGCTCGACTTCCCTTACAAACATCCAGCAAATATACCCATGAGAATGATGCTGGAATCATATCAGAGAGAAATAGGGAAGGGAGAGAGAGAGAGAGAGGGGGGAAGAGAGAGGGGGAGAGAGAGAGAGAGAGAGAGAGAGAGAGAGAGAGAGAGAGAGAGAGAGAGAGAGAGAGAGAGAGAGAGAGAGGGGGAAGAGAGGGAAAGAGTGCGAGAGATGGAAAGAGCGCGAGAGAGAAGAGAGATGGTGATTGGAGGTTGACCAGTTATATAATCTACAGTAATGAATATCTAGTAGGTCAAAGTATAAGGTACATACGTACGTCTACATGTACAATCAAAATATTTGGTGCAATAAAAGGTTGCCAGTGAAGTTTATGAAAAACATCTGTTTTCCTTTTTTAACAATATTTTGTGTCTTAAACGTTAAAAAAGAAGAAAACCTTGGCACAGTGACAAACCCTGGCTGTGAAATGTAGTCATGTAATCTAATTAAGATGTTACGAAGTGAATGAAATATTAAAAGACGTGAGAAAAAAATCCTCTGTTTTCGTCAATCTCTTCTATTGATTTAATTAACTGCAAATCTCTCCGGGGTGACCCCACGTAATCCTTTTTTGCCTTTTTTCGCCAGCTAAAAATTAAAGTTAAACTATTAATAGAGGTGGATGATGCAGTTGACCCCGAGGGTTAATTCTCAGGCTTTCTGCTGCTTTCATCCCCTGGGTGCCCGGGGCCCGAACCCTCCTTAGGTTACACTGCCCTGAACCCAGAAACCATAGCCAGGAAATGAGTTCATATCGAAAAATGAACCTAGGATTTGGTCTGCTCGGGCACCTTTGTAGACACCAGGAAGATGAGAGGCGGGGAACGATAGGGAACGTAGCCCAGTTTAAATCCTGATTAATCTGGCTGATTCCACGCTGCGTCATGAGGTCACTGGGAATCCAAATAAAGAGAATCAGGGGAGAAAGAGAAATTAAAAGGGGGAGAAAAATCTGACGAAGATTGGTCTTTGTAGGCTACTAGACCCAGACATGGTTGGTGTTTTTTTGTGATGCCCAGTAGCGTTTCTATTTCAACTCCTGTCAAAAGGGGGAAACCTACATGAGGGAGACAATTCACTTTTAATAAAATGTTGAATTAATTCCAGATGAAAAAGCTTGTTGAGAAGTCCTGAGCTCAGTGTGTGTACGCTAGGATGCCAGGGCCTTTCCTGACTAATTGCTACTTTACATGATCCTAAAATGTTTTTACATAATCTCAAATAGTGTTTACACACGAAAGCTCACAGGATTCGAGTAATTAAGTGTCTCACAGCGCCAGTATAAATATACATCTGATGCCGAGGAACTCTCTCTCTCTCGTGTCATGTTCAGCAATCATCAGTTAACTTCCAACATTTGTCTGCCCAAATCAAAATACTGTTAAATAAATAGATATATCTGTGGCCTGAATACACATACAGTAGTCAAGCTGTCGATGACATGTGACAGTCCAAGCCTTTAATTCAATTATTTCCTTGTCCTTTTTTTGTGAAACTGGGGCCATTGAATTCAGGCACAACTGATAGGGTAGGCGAAAGCTACACACACACACACACGTACGCACACACAATGCTAGGGCTTCCAGTGGTGAAAATGCATCAGAGAGAGAGAGAGAGAGAGAGAGAGAGAGAGAGAGAGAGAGAGAGAGAGAGAGAGAGAGAGAGAGAGAGAGAGAGAGAGAGAGAGAGAGAGGCCAGTGTGTCCAGGAGGTGGGATGGAGCCTGGGATCTGGGGTCTCCTCCTCCAGAGGGCCACAGTGGTGAGGGTAGGTATGAGAGTCTGAGAATCGGGTTACTGAACCTTTGATGAATTGAGACTCTGAGATGGATTCTGAGCAATGATATTCAAACATTTCTCTACAGGCAGGCATGTCAAAACTGCCTTTATTTTCAAGACACTGTGGCCTATCTTACATCCTGACCACACCGCTCGCGTTGCGTGTGCGAGCGTTGCGTGTGCGAGCGTTGCACATTTTATTTACACATACATGTTATTCAATCATTGCACCCACACTGCTCGCGCGTGCAAACGAGCGTCTGCGTTGCCAAGCGCTAAAATAGAAGTCTATTTGTGACGCTGAACGCGATGCAAGTCCTGCCTCTCCCATCTCCTCATTGGTTTATAGAAGCAGATACCCAAGTGCCATCTCCTCATTGGTTATACCCACGTGGGTGATTTGAAGATGATCTGAGGTCGGTCGGTCATGGTAATGCACCTATGAAAGTTAGATGCCAATCGCCATATAAAGTCCAAAGAAGAAAAAGCCTGGAAGGAGGAGAGATGACTAGAAACTATTCGGTTCACCGTTTTAGGTGTGGATTCATTGTCGGAGTTTGTGCAATTCAGGTAAAATAACAACTCAACGTTTATATCCCAGGATAAATTAGCTAGCAACAGCAAGTTAACTTCTCAGGGATCACTGGGGCGCTAGCGGGCTGCTCCCGACACTACCAGGTGAAATGTAAGGCGCCAAATTCAAAATCCCAAAGTTGAATTATTAAACATCCACCAATATACAAGTGTTCCATACTCATCAAAAGCTCTGTTTCTTGGCAATATCACAGCGTTGTCAGATTTCAAAAAGGCTTTATGGCGAAAGCAGCACATTTGATTGTTTGAGGGTAGCACCTCACATATTTTTCCCATAGCCATGTATCGATTAGCCATCATGGCACACACATAACACATTTCACAGCGAAAACAAATCAATTACCTGTTGAAGAACTTCTGCTGAGGTCATCCTAAGTGTCCAACGAAGACAATCCATGGTTCTTTTGTTAGAAAAAGTAATGTATTTTATCCATAAATCCTCCATTTGGTTCGCGCGTTATAATCAGAAACAACAGCCTCCACTAGTCCATTGAAACGTGACGCAAACTCGTTCATCTTATACCTATAAACTTGTCCAAGAACAATCAAACATAGTTTTAAATGTATCCTTAGGAACACTTTTACGTATATTTACTATTATAAATCAACCGGAATATAAACTGATCGATAAAGACACAGCGTGCCTTGTCGGGAGCGCGCGTTCCATTCTGTTTACATAAATGAGTCACTTCCTGGTTTGCTCTTATTCTCTGGTCTTATTCATCCAAAATGAAAACTTACACTGTCTCGAGACTGTTGACATCTAAAGGAAGCGATGGGTACTGCATTCATATGCCCTTATATGGTCATTTTCATGAGGGAGGGGTTCCCAAATGAGCAATGTGTCAAAATCACTTTTTCCAGGACAGAAATTCCTCGGGGTTTCGCCTGCTATATGCGTTCTGTTTTACTCACAGACGAATGGTTAACAGTTTTGGAAAATTCAGAGTGTTTCCTATCCAATGGTACCAAATATGTGCATATCCTATTTTCTGGGCCTGAATGGGAGGCATTTTACTTTGGGCACGCCAGGCTCTCCAAAACCGACCCCTCAGCTGCCACTCCCTAACAAGCTAGCTAAATAGGACAAATTAGCTAGCAACTGCAAGCTAGCTAAATAGCCATAAATGTTTAATGCTTTTCGACCTGTCCCAAAATTAATATAATTGGATCAGAGTTTGTTTTGATATTTCAACCTGCGTGTTGTTATCGCGTTTGGTGTGGGTACACAAAATCTTTTTGCACACGATGGAGCACGCCCGCGTCCTGTTTGGGCATGGTGTTACACCAAAAACAGGTGGTCTGGTGAAATGGTCATCAGTGATGATGATTAAACTCACCGAGAGAATGAGGGATTATCATACTTTTTTGAGAGAACAAACATCTCATTGGTTGATTAATTTCAGGACGTTCTGCCTTGAGACAATTGAGTGAGTGTGTGTGTGGCCCTAGAGTGGGACAGTGGTGATAACAGAGGTGTAAATCCTCTCCCTCCACATCTCTCCCTCCATCCCTCTGTCCAGTCCCTAACCTCCAGTCCCTAACCTCCAGTCCCTAACCTCCTGAGCCTCCAAAATATCTGTACACATGGACTGCTGCAGTCAGAAGGAAACACAAGAACACACAAAACAACCACTCTCTCTCCGCTCTCACACAAACCATGTCACTCCACACACTCTTTCCCAAAGACCTCTTCTTGAGGATGTTACACAGTCTTACTGACTAGATGTACAGCACAGTGGCTACTATTTTGAGTGATGGAGGCTGCCCCTTGCTCCCCTTCCTCCCGCATCTTTCCCCCTGCTCCCCTCCCCTTCCCTCTTCAACACCCTCAGAACCCCCAGTGCACACATTCATCTTACACACCCGGGAGGGGGAAAGTCCAGCAGCTGCCCAGCAAGCTTTATCCCAGGAGCTCCACTAATTCCAAGGTCATGTGGATGTCTCGGCCCTCTCCCCTCTCACTCCATCTCCCCTTCTTGAGCAACAAAGGGAGGAGAGGAAGCCAGAGAGAGAGAGAGAGAGAGAGAGAGAGAGAGAGAGAGAGAGAGAGAGAGAGAGAGAGGAGAGATGGTGATTGGAGGTTGACCAGTTATATAATCTACTGTAATGAATATCTAGTAGGTCAAAGTATAAGGTACATACGTACGTCTACATGTACAATCAAAATATTTGGACAAAAGAGAATGTGAAACCTTCAAAAGCAGCTCCAGTTACACATACACAAGAAACAGCAGAGCCGACTGAGATGCTACATTAGCTGACAGATCTGAAAGTTCTCAAATCAATAATCTAATCAAAGTTTATTGGTCGCATACAGAGTTAGCAGATGTAATACTGTAGCTGGTTCAGTGAAATGCTTATGTTACTATCTCTAACAATGCAGTAAATTGTCAAACAGGTACACAAATAATTCATTTAAAAAACAAGAAAAAACGGAAAGAATGATCTAACAACACAAATAGCACTATAACAGTAATCCAAACGTATACGTATATACAATGGATACACTTACACAAGATCTACCATGAATGATATGTACAGCAGTAGACATATTAGAGTAAGCTATGTCAAGAATCCAGTATATAAATAAATATGTGGTGTGTATAAACAGTGTAACTAAAATGCAATGTACAGTAGTAGAGATATTAGAATAAGCTATGTTGAGAGTCCGGAATAAAAATAATATAATACAGTACATACAAAAGTATGTGTAGGAAAACACCAGGAGAACGCTAACTGCCCAAATGTATAGTGCCAACTAGAAAGTTTGGTGGAGGAGGAAAAATTGTCTGGTGCTGTTTTTCATGGTTCGGGCTAAGCCCTTTAGTTCCATTGAAGGGAAATCTTAACGCTACAGCATACAATGACATTCTAGACAATTCTGTGCTTTCAACTTTGTGGCAACAGTTTGGGGAAGGCCCTTTCCTGTTTCAGCATGACATTGCCCCTGTGCACAAAGCGAGGTCCATACAGAAATGGTTTGTCAAGATCGGTGTGGAGGAACTTGACTGGCCTGCACAGGGGCCTGACCTCAACCCCATCAAACACCTTTGGGATGAATTGGAAAGCCAACTGTGAGCCAGGCCTAATTGCCCAACATCCGCGCCCAACCTCACTAATGCTCTTGTGGCTGAATGGAAGCAATTCCCTGCAGCAATTTTCCAACATGTAAAGCCTTCCCTGTTATAGCAGCAAAGGGGGGACGAACTCCATATTAATGTCCATGATTTTGGAATGAGATGTTTGACGAGCAGGTGTCCACATACATGCAGTGCATATATAAGTATGTGAATGGTGTGCATAGACAGTATGGACAGTATGTGAATAGAAAGTGACCAATGTTCAATGACTCTATGTACATAGGGCAGCAGTCTCTAAGGTGCATGATAGTGTACAGGGTGGTAGCCGGCTAGTGACAGTGTCTGAAGTTCAGGGCAGGGCACTGGGTGGAGACCAGCTAGTGGTGGCTGTGGTGGCTGTTGAACAGTCTGATTTATCAGTCTCTCGGTCCCAGCTTTGATGCACCTGTATTGTCTCCGCCTTCTGGGTGATAGCAGGATGAACAGGCCGTGGACCAGGTGGCTGGGGTCCTTGATTATCTTCTTGGCCTTCCTGTGACATCGGGTGCTGCAGATGTCCTGGAGGGCAGGCAGTGTGCCCCCGATGATCCTTTGGGCTGACTGCACCACCCTCTGGAGTGCCCTGCAGTTGTGGACGGTGCAATTTCCGTACCAAGCGGTGATATAGCTCGACTGGATGCCCTCAATGGTACATCTGTAGAAGATTGTGAGGATTTTAGGGGCCAAGACAAATTTCTTCAGCCTCCTTAATAAGTTGAAGAGGCACTGACGTGCCTTCTTCACCACAAGGTCTGTTTGAAGGGACCATTTCCAGACGTCGGTGATATGCCCGCCGAGGAACTTGAAGCTTTTGACCTTCTCCACCGCAGCGTGCTGTCTCTGCTGTCTCCTGTTGTCCATGATCAGCTCCTTCGTTTTGTTGACGTTGACGGAGAGGTTATTTTCCTAGCACCACTCCGCCAAGGCACTCACCTCCTCCCTGTAAGCTGTCTTGTCGTTGTTGGTAATCAGGCCTACAACTATTGTGTCAACAGCAGACTTGATGATTGAATTGCAGATGTGCTTGGCCACACAGTCATGGATGAACGGGGAGGGCAGGCGGGGGCTGAACACGCACCCCTGAGGGTCTCCCATAAGTGTAGATCCCAAAGGTGTGATGGAACATGTCTTTTAAATGGTGGGAGGCTATGTGATGTCTTGTGTTCTCATAATCTGTGGTGATTGTGTATTTATATTCGTGTGGCGCTCAGCAGCAGACATTCCTAAATCCCTCACTCCCTCCCTCACACCTACCCTCACACCCTCCCTTTCTCATTTCCTCACTCCCTCCCTTTCTCCCAGTGGCCCCTCTCAGGTGGCAGAGGCACACAGCCCGGTGAAGGAGGTCACATGACCTCTATTAACCTGGTTCCACAGAGAATCAACTGGCGACACGAAGGCTCTCACCTAAAATGCATTCTCCTTCTAGGGTGTGAGAAAAGTCACAGGGATTATGCAACATATAGCCTTCTTAGAGTAAAGTTCTCTTGCGTTTGAGTGTTCTAGCTTTTCTCACATGTAGGAAGACGTGTATGTTATGGTAGCAAAGTGGTTAAAATGTCACACCTAGTACATATGCATTACTATACACTACCGTTCAAAAGTTTTATTGCTTCTTTAATCAGCACAAGAGTTTTTAGCTGTGCTAACATAATTGTAAAAGGGCTTTCTAATGATCAATTAGCCTTTTAAAATGATAAACTTGGATTAGCTAACACAACGTGCCATTGGAACATAGGAGTGATGGTTGCTGATAATGGGCCTCTGTATGCCTATGTAGATATTCCATAAAAAAATCTGCCGTTTCCAGCTACAATAGTCATTTACAATATTAACAATGTCTACACTGTATTTCTGATCAATTTGATGTTATTTTAATGGACAAAAAATTTGCTTTTCTTTCAAAAACAAGGAAATGTCTAAGTGACCCCAAACGTTTGAACGGTAGTGTACATTATATATTTGCTCCACTTTACAAAGTTTTTTTGTAAAATAATGACTAAAAGCAGAGAGCTACAGAAGTCCACTTGGACTGATGGTCCTTCCAAACAAACATACGCTACATACAAATAAAGAGGATTATTTAAGACTTCATTCCACTCCATGTAATCATTGGATCTATTTATTAGTGTCCGCTGGAGGCATTTCCGCTGTCTTTGTTTCAGGAAATCACAAAGGCTTCCTGCAGGCCTTACTGGCAGAGGACTGAGTGTAATCCTGCCTGTATTACAGTTACTGACAGTAAATAACAACCCCTACTCAAATACGCTGTTGAGCACACACACACACACACACACACACACACACACACACACACACACACACACACACACACACACACACACACACACACACACACACACACACACACACACACACACACACACACAGGGCAAATAGAATGCATCATCACCTTGTGAGGCCAGAGGAGGCCACAGTCATGTAACTGCTCTGTTGTGTTTTCAACCAGGGGAGAACATTTGTATTTGTTTGTCACAGTGTCATTTGTTGTCCTTTGCTAATTTGAACTCCATAGCCAAATGAAATGTTCCTCCTTCATCCCTCCATGAACCTGCTTCATTGGCTCCATACAGAAAAATAATGTGTTTAAAAATAATTTGTTGTGTATAATTGTAACAATTATGGAGTATGAAGTGCCTTCAGAAAGTACATTGTATTCACACCCTTTACTTTTTACACATTTTGTTGTGTTACAGATCTGAATTGAAAATGGAATAAAATGAGATTTTGTGTCTCTGATCTACACACAATATCCCATAATGTCAAAATGTAATATATATATTTTTTATTAATTGTCTTGAGTCCATAAGTATTCAACCCATTTATTATGGCAAGCCTAAATAAGTTCAGGAGAAAAAATATGCTAAACAGATCACATAGTGACTTGCATGGACTCATTCTGTGTGGTTAACATGATTTTTTTATGACTACCCCATCTCTATACCCCACACATACAATTATCTGTAAGGTCCCTCAATCGAATAGTCAATTCCAAGCACAGATTCAACCTCAAAGACCAAGGAGGTTTTTCCATGCCTAGCAAAGAAGTGCACCGATTGGTAGATGTGTAAAAAAAGAAAAAGCATACACTAAATATCCCTTTGAGCATGGTGAAGTTATTAATTAGGCTTTGGATTGTGTGTCAATACACTGTGTCACTACAAAGATACAGGCGTCCTTCCTAACTTACTTGCCGTGGAGGAAGGAAACTGCTAAGGGATTTCACCATGAGGCTAATGGTGATTTTAAAACAGTTACAGGGTTTAATGTTTGTGATAGGAGAAAACTGAGGATGGTCAACAACATTGTAGTTACTCCACACTACTAATCTAAATGACAGAGCGAAACGAAGGAAGCCTGTACAGAATAAAAATATTCCAAAACATGTATCATGTTTGCAGCATTTCTCTTAAAGCGGCAATCAGCAGCTGAAACAATAACAAAGATCTTCCCGTCCCTGTTCAGTAAAATGCTGAGGGATGGGTCTGGAGAAATGTAACCATTCACAAATTCATAGACATACAGTAGCTATGGATGCAAGGACAATTATAGATTTAACCATGTTTTGAATCTATACAGTGTGTGTTTACATTAACTTTGTTTACAAAACATTGAGTAAAACAAGCATATTTTTGGGGTTCTGATGGGGTACTAAGCTCATGAGGCATTTCTAAGTTATATTCTTCAAGAATCAATGGGTATATATAATGCAGTTGTAAGTCCAAAAATGTATGTAGCTACTGCAGATTGCTTCTTTAAGTAATAATGCAAAACATGTGGCAAAGAAATTAACCCTTTGTCCTGAAAACAATGTGTTATGTTTGTGACAAATCCAACACATTAGTGAGCACAACTCTTTATATTTTCAAGCATGGTGGTGGCTGCATCATGTTATGGGTATGCTTTTCATCGGGCAAGGAATAGGGAGTTTTTTTTGTTGATTAAAATAAACTGAACACAGCTAAGCACAGGCAAAATCAGAGAAGAAAACCTGCTTCAGTCTTCTTTTCAATAGATTATGGGAGACTCACATTTGAGCAGGACAATAGCCTTAAACACAATGCCAAATCTACACAGGAGTTGCTTACCAAGAAAACATTGAATGTTTTGGTCTAGTTACAGTTTTTACTTAAATTGTCTTGAAAGTCTATGTCAGTACTAACAATGATCAACAAACAACTTGACAGAGCTTGAAGAATTTTTCTGTGAATAATGTGCAAATATTGTACAATCCAGGTGTGCGAAGTTCTTAGAGATTTACCCAAAAGGTTTTACAGCTGTAATCACTGCCAAAGGTGTTTCTAACATGTATTGTCTCAGGGGGGGTGAATACTTATCTAATCAACATATATTAGTGATTTATTTTTCTTAAAAAAAAAAAGAGATGTTAGGATTTTTCTTCCACTTTGACATTACAGAGTATTTTGTAATTGTAATCCCTCTTTGTAACACAACAAAATGTGGAAAAAGTCAATGGGTGTACTTTCTGAAGGCACTGTAGATATAGTCTAATACATATAGTTGACTTCTATTAACTACTTACGGAGTGGTGGGGCGCGACACTACCCGGTGAAATGCAGGGCGCCAAATTCAAAATCCAAAAGTTGAATTATTAAACAAAAATAAAGTGGGGCACGCAGCCAGACTCGTGCCCGAGAAAACTTGTTGACATCTGAGCTACCTTGACCATTTCCTGTACCTATGTGTTCTGTTTACTCCAATCTCTCTGAGTCTTTGTATGTAGACTGTTGACATCTAGTGGAAGCAGGAAGCAGGAAAGCAGGAAGTACCAGTGACTCGCTCATTACGGAAGTGGTCAGATGATGCGGATGCTACGCTACAGGACTGTTTTGCTAGCACAGACTAGAATATGTTCCGGGATTCATCAAATGGCATTGACGAGTATACCACCTCAGTCATCGGCTTCATCAATAAGTGCATCGACGACGTCATCCCCACAGTGACCGTACATACATATCCCAACCAGAAGCCTACACAAGAAGATAGCTATAGCTGATGCTGATGCTGAACATTAAGGTGGCTAGTCAAACTGGGGTTGAGTTACCTCCTAGGCAAATTGTGGGTGAGTTAGCTAGCTAGCGTAGCTATTTTCATTTACTTTGATAAAACATACAATTGTTTCCAGAAATGATATACTTATTTATCATTTCATAGCTCTCCAACGTAACTAGCTAGCCAGCTGAAACATTACATGACTAAAAGTATGCTCGTCAAACATCTCATTCCATAATCATGGGCATTAATATGGAGTTGTTTAATATTGTTTTACCTACTTTATATGTACTATACACTGTATTCTAGCCATGATCCGTCCTATATAACTACTGCTATACACTTATTTTCTATTCACATGCTTTCCATACTGTCTATGCACACCATTCACATACTTATATATACACTACATGTATGTGAACACCTGCTCATCAAACATCTCATTCCAAAATCATGGACATTGATATAGAGTTGGTCCCCTCTTTGCTGCTATAACAGTCTCCACTCTTCTGGGAAGGTGGATTTTGGCAAAATTGCTGCGGGAACTTGCTTCCATTTAGACACAAGAGCATTAGTGAGGTCGGGCACTGATGTTGGGCTCCAATGGCAAGGAGTTCTACACTATTCCAGCCGATGCTTGGCATTGGGCATGGTGATCTTAGGCTTGTGTGTGGCTGCTTGGCCATGGAAAACCATTTCATGAAGCTCCCGACGAACAGTTCTTCTACTGACATTGCTTCCAGAAGCAGTTTAGAACTCGGTTGTGAGTGTTGCTTCGCGCTTCAGTACTCGGCGGTCCTGTTCTGTTAGCTTGTGTGGCCTACCACTCGCAACTGAGCCGTTGTTGCTCCTAGATGTTTCTACTTCACAATAACAGCACTTACAGTTGACCGGGGGCAGCTGTAGCAGGGCAGAAATTTGACGAACTGACTTGTTGGAAAGTTGGCATCCTATGATGGTGCCATGTTGAAATTCACTTAGCTCTTCAGTAAGGCCATTCTACTGCCAATGTTTGTCTATGGAGATTGCATGAATGTGTGCCCAGATTTTACACACCTGTCAGCGACGGGTGTGGCTGAAATAGCCGAATCCACTAATTTGAACGAGTTTTGCCCATTGTGAGGCCCATTTTTTTTTTTATTCACTGTGAGCAACAGATGCATATCTGTATTCCCAGTCATGTGAAATCCATAGATTAGTGCCTAAAGAATTTATTTCAGTTGACTGATTTCTTAATGAGAACTGTAACAGTAAATTCTTTGAAATTGTTGCATGTTGCTTTTATATTTTTGTTCAGTATAGATTATGTGGTTAATAAACAACATGCATTTTACTTTGATAAATATGCATGTTTGCATGTTTTCTGAATGATACAAACATTTTCGGAGTGTGTAATTATGTACACATAACTAGCGATTAGTTTTGTAACTCTAACCTTTTAAATGTTTGTGTTACCAGTTAGCTAGCCAGTAGCTAGATAGGTAGCTAAAAGCACTAGACTCTAGAGAGGACTGCATCTAACTAGCTACACTTCTTGCTGATATTGAGCGATTGCTGCCAAGTGTTCATTTATTTTTTAGGGGTTTCAACTAAGCTTTGTGAGCTAGTTAGAAACTCCATTGCTCTGCCCTCATAGTTAGTCTCAAATTGAAGTGTTTCTCCATTTTCTTTTTTGGACAACCAGGGCTACAATACAATGTGACATAAGCAGTTGCATTCATGAGTTTCATTGACAAATGTCAATAAACAAAGATCAGCCAAGCAAAAAAAATATATATATTTTTTAAGAATGCTGTAAGTATAGCAATATTTTTTCTCAGTGGGAAATGAATATCCAACCAGTCATTGACAATGTGTGGTGTTTTGCTCTTTGTGACAGCAACTACGTGAGCTTAGTATGTCCTGGGATTGCCTATAATCTTGTTTGTGAGAGTCTCAGGTTTTCATAGATGGCTCATAATAGTTTGTAGCTCTACAGAGAAGAACCTACCCCGGACCCCTTCGGGATCCGCCAGTCTCACAAACACTATTTTCACTCAGCCCCTATTAATCACACAGATTCCTTTACTCTTGTGTGTATAAGGTAGTTGTTGTTGTGTAATTTGTTAGATTACTTGTTAGATACTACTGCATGGTCGGAACTAGAAGCACAAGCATTTCGCTACACTCGCATTAACATCTGCTAACCATGTGTATGTGACAAATAAAATTTGATTTGATTTGATTTAATGGTTGGTATCAGTGGATGTAGAAGAAATAGACAAATCCAATGGTATAACAGAAGTCTGTAACTCAAACACACAATGTTTAAAAGGGGTTAGAAGTTTAAAGCGTGCCGGTGTGACGGTGTGACTCAAGAGACTTTAGATCTCCCTATGCTGTATCTCACAAAAGTGCTGGGCAGGGCACCTAAATAGTCAAGGCTATATCTAATCTATGTCCAAGATGCATCAAGCTGTGGATTTAGACTTTAGCTTCAGTGGTTCTGAGAGGACTCCTCTCTATGATGTCCCCACAGCTACCACGACGGACATCCTTTACTAGCCCTGGGCCTTTAGAGGGACAGCAGCAGTCACTGCTGGAGGATCCCCTGACCAGCTCCAAACTGATCTGAGGTCAGAGGAGAGGCTGTCGTGTGACCCTGTCAATTGTGGTAAGACACAGTGTGGTGCTCATATCCTAGTCAATATCCATCACAACCAGTTCTGTCTCTGTCTCTGTCTTTCTCTCTCTATCTCTCTTGCTTACACACACACACACACACACACCATCTCAGGTTTATAGTTGCGTAACAGCACAACACTCACAGTATCCTCTTGACTCATCACGTCTGCTCAGTTCAGTTAGCCTGATCAACAGACTGATGTCTGGCAGACTGCATATGGCCTCCATCCACGTTCCCTCTATCATGGGTAATGGACAAATTTAGCCTGAGGTTAGCCTGCTGTACCCCTGCCCACTCTGGCCCACTCCCAGTCCAGTCTTAAACCTCCAAGTTTCCCTTCACCAGCTCTCTTGTGGAACAGACAGTGCCACTTCTGCCCATAAGCAGACTACGTCCTGCACCTAGGGCACCACGGCCGCTATGGGGACCCCGACCAAATTATTATTATTATAATGTTTTTTAAATAGGAACTCAGTTGGGGTCTCAACTTACTGTTGAGAGATAGACAAGTAAAATACACAAGGCGCAATTTCGAGATTTGGTAGTTCATCAGCAGTTTTCTACTTGTTGTCAATCGCTGACAGTCACTCAATTAGCCCATGTCAGCTAAATGTTGTAAGATGACTAGGTAAGGCAGTCTAGCCAGCTATCTGAACCTTGTAGTAATCATTACTGTCCGGGTACGCAGGGCATGTGCCCAGGGGCCCTGAACTCCAGGGGGCCCCCATTGATTTTGCCAGTCACTCACTCAAAAATCATATGAACATGGCATAAGACATGGCAAATTGTGTAGAATTGCAGGAAATTACCTTTAAAACTGCAAAGGTTTCTCACCACCCCATGGCAAAATGTGTAGTATTGTAGGAAATTACCTTTAAAACTGCAAATATTTCTCTCCACCTCATGGCAAAATGTGTATAATGGCAAGATATTACCTTTGAAACTGCAACATTTTCTCCCCGACACATGGCAAAATGAGCAGTGGCATGAAATGAATTTGAAAACTGCAAAGAAAATCCCGCGCTGTAGCAAAATGTGAAGAATTGCATAAAATGTACTTTAAAACTGCAAGATTTTCACTACACCCCCATCGCAAAATGTGTAGAATTTCAGGACATTTTAAAATCCACTGAAGAGGTGGTGAACTAAAATGTTTTGCCCGTGAGGTGGGGGGGCCTGCCAAACGGCTAGCGACGGCCCTGGTAAAAGACTATACTGTGCACAATATGGTAGTCTATATATTCAGGATATAGTTGTAGAATAATGTGTGTGTTGATCTGGCTATTGCAATATCGTTTACCTTTAGTAAAGGAACAGTTGACAATGCATTTGTGGTTCCTCTTGAAGCTATTGTTATGGGCATTTAGGACTAAGTCATGGGGAATCACAAAGCTTTAGGTGAGGATAAAAGTCTATGTCAAATGCACTGTTTCTGGCCCATCTACATTAAGCCATAACAAATACCGCAGAATGAGTTAATTCAACCTGGTCCCAGACCATTTCATATTATTCTGTATGTAAATCCATGACACTCCATTTAGTATGGTAAGTTACGTTTGGTATGGTTGCATAAGACAGATGGTTACATATGGCAAAAACTAAAGTAGGGTGGTTGGTCGGGGTCGATGGATGGGCGTATAACGCAAACTTCTAGAAACTCAAAGGTTGCGAATTCGAATCTCATCACAGATAACTTCAGCATTTTAGCTAATTGGCAACTTTGCAACTACTTACTACTTTTTAGCTACTTTGTAACTACTTACTACTTTTTAGCTACTTTGTAACTACTTAGCATGTTAGCTAACCTTTCCCCAACCCTACCTTAACCATTTTAGCTAACCCTTCAATTAACCCTAATGGTTAGAGTGGTTAGAGTGTTGGGCCAGTACTGATTCAGAGGGGTTGGGTTAAATGCCTAGTGGTTAGAGTGTTGGGCCAGTACTGATTCAGAGGGGTTGGGTTAAATGCGGAAGACACATTTTAGTTGAATACATTCAGTTGGACAACTGATTAGGTATCCCCCTTTCCCTTTCCCTTCCCCAAACCCTAACCTTAACCTTTTAACCTAGTTCCTAAACTTAACCCTAAACTTAACCCTAACCCCTCACCTAGCTAACATTAGCAAGCTAGTTAACGTTAGCAACCTAGTACCTAGCTAGAATTCATAACATATGATACGTTTTGAAATTTTTTACATATTGTAGATTTAGCAATTTGTCAAATATTGTACGTTTTGCAAATTCGGAACATACTGTATAATATGAATTGTAATTCATAACATATCATACGAAATTAGGGCTGGACATCCACAAATTAATACATACCATACAAAATGTCAAATATTACACTAAATTGAGTGTTTCGGATTTATGTACAGAATAATACAAAATGCTCTGAGACCAGGTTGAATTGGCTTGTGTCTTGTACAGCACTGTAAGCTGTTTTGATTGGAGTATACAACTAATTCAGACAGGTAAAACCAGGATGCATCATAACTAAGATATTTAAAACACAGATTATTTGAACTTTTATGCCAGTTGTTACACCCTGCCCCCACATACCAGTAGTAAACTATTGTATTTGTTTACATACTGAGCACATACATGCAGGCTTGCATGCACGGCACACACACATGTGCACACAAATACACACACACACACTGTATTACAGTATCGCAATTTCTTATTTTCTTTCTCATTCAGTCTTGGTACCTTATGGTCATCTTTACTCCACACTTAGTAGTCGTGTTGAAAGGATGTTCTCTCTGTATTGGTACTTCCCTGAGAGGGCTATATGTAATGAATGGCCACTTCTGTCAGCGTTCTGAACTCTCTCTGGCCAACCGTGGATGTTGACAGAAATGTTATAATATTGGACACAGGTATGCCTTTCCAAAGGTGTAGAAAATATTAGTCCACTATTCTGTCACATACCGTTCCAAAATATTAACTTCATGTGGTGTTTTTGCACTGATGCATACTGGGAGAGTATACTCTTGGCTGGCAGACTCTGCGGGGTACCTGCATATGCCTGTAGCCTCATATTAACTTATCTGTCTCCTTTACTTAGATCTACATTCAGGATATTCCAATTTTAGCTCATTCATTCAGCCTGTCCCGTTCATATGCTGCAGCAAATTTTTTCAGGCTTAGGTATGGGGCACATTTACTAGACTTATCTTGCCATGGCATTAATCATTCCAGAGCCATGTCTCCCATCACTACCGGCAGACAGTCTCATTAACTGGAGCTAGAGTTTGATGCTCATAAATCCAGGTCTGGGTGGGAATTGAGACATTGGTATGTAACAGTCAGTGGGCCACGGGAGAAGTTATCCCCCCCGCCTCCAGCCATCTGATCCACCATGTTGGTCGTTGCTAGGAGACCCTGGTGAAGGAGTAGCCCACAGGGAGAGGGAGTGGGAGAGTGGTGTGTGTGTGTGTGTGTGCGTGCGTGCGTGTGTGTGTGTATATATATATATATATATATATATATATATGTATATGTATATATATATACACTACCGGTCAAAAGTTCTAGAACACCTACTCATTCAAGGGTTTTTCTTTATTTTTACTACTTTCTACATTGTAGAACAATAGTGTAGACATCAAAACTATGAAATAACACATATGGAATCATGTAGTAACCAAAAAAGTGTTAACTTCTTAGGGAGCGGTGGGGCGCTCCCTAAAAGTTGAATTATTAAACATGCATCAATATACAAGTGTTTAATAGTCATCAAAAGCTCTGCTTCTTGGCAATATCACAGCGTTGTCAGATTTCTAAAAGGCTTTACGGCAAAAGCACCACATTTGATTGTTTGAGGATAGCACCCCACATATTTTTCACATTACCATAAATTCATAAACCATGCGGTTCACACAAAACACATTTCACAGCGAAAACAAATCAATTACCTTTTGAAGAACTTCTGCTGAGGGCTTCCCAAGTGTCCAACGAAGACAATCCATCGTTCTTTTGTTAGAAAAAGTTATGTATTATATCCATAAATCTCAGTTTGGTTGGCGCGTTATAATAAGTTTATACAGCCTCCAATCGTCCATTGAAACATGAAGAGAACTCGTTCAACTTATGTTCAACTTATACCTATAAACTTGTCCAAGAACAATCAAATATAATTTTAAATGTATCCTTAGGAACACTTTTATGTATAAATAGTATAATATTTCAACCGGAATATACACTGGGCGATAAGAAAGGAAAAAAACACAGAGCGTGCCAGCCGGGAGCGCGCATTTACTTGTATTGACATCTGCGTGGACACTTCCTTATTCGTCTTCTTCTCTGCTCTGAAAGCATCTAAAAAGAATCAGAACACTTTCTCTAGACTGTTGACATCCAGAGGAAGCGATAGGTACTGCATTCATATGCCCTTATATGGGCATTTTCATAAGGGAGGGGTTCTAAATGAGGCAATCTGTCAAAACCACTTTTTCCAGGATCGAAATTCCTCGGGTTTTCGCCTGCCATATCCGTTCTGTTATATTCACAGACAAAATGTTAACACTTTTAGAAAACCCAGAGTGTTTGCTATCCAATGGTACTAAATATGTGCATATCCTATTTTCTGGGCCTGAATGGGAGGCATTTTGCTTTGGGCACGCCAGGCTCTCCAAAACAGTCACCTCGTGTGCTGCTGCCAAAGAAGTTAAACAAATCAAAATACATTTTAGATTTGAGATTCTTCAAATTAGCCACTCTTTGCCTTGAAGACAGCTTTGCACACTCTTTGAATTCTCTCAACCAGCTGCATGAGGTAGTCAACTGGAATGTATTTCAATTAACAGGTGTGCCTTGTTAAAAGTACATTTTTGGAATGTCTTTCCTTCTTAATGTGTTTGAGCTAATCAGTTGTGTTGTGACAAGGTAGGGGTGGTATACATAAGATAGCCCTATTTGGTAAAAGTACATATTATGGCATGAACAGCTCAAATATGCAAAGAGAAACGACAGTCCATCATTACTTTAATACATGGTCAGTCATTTCGGAAAATTTCAAGAACTTTGAAAGTTTCTTCAAGTGCAATCGCAAAAACAATCTAGCGCTATGATGAAACTTGCTCTCATAAGGACTGCCACAGGAAAGGAAGACTCAGAGTTACCTCTGCTGCAGAGGATAAGTTCATTAGTGTCACATGGAATGATGCTGGAGAGACGAAGCAGGTACGGGCAGTAAAACAATTAATAAAGAATGGACATGGAACGAGACAGGAACAGTGTCAGCAAACTAATAATACAGACAAAAAAACTATTACAATGCAGCAGCAGGGAACAGAGCAAGGGAACTGACAAATATAGGGAATGAAATAAACAGGTGATGAATGAGTCCATGTGAGTCCAATATCGCTGATGCGTGTGACGAGGGAAGGTAGGTGTGCGTAATAGATGGCAGGAGTGCGTGATGCAAGGCAGCCTGGCGACCTCAAGCTTCAGGGGGGAAGAGCGGGAGCAGACGTGACAATTAGAGTTACCAGCCTTAGAAATTGCAGCCCAAATAAATGCATCACAGATTTCAAGTAACAGACAGATCTCAACATCAACTGTTCAGAGGAGGCTGCATGAATCAGGCCTTCATGGTATAATTGCTGCAAAGAAACCACTACTAAAAGACACCAATAAGAAGAAGAGACTTGCTTGGGACAAGAAACATGAGCAATGGACATTAGACTAGTGGAAATCTGTCCTGTGCTTGAGATAGATTTTTGCTTCCAACCGCCTTGTCTTTGAGAGACGCAGATTAGGTGAACATATGATCTCTGCATGTGTGGTTCCCACCGTGAAGCATGGAGGAGGAGGTGTGATTTTGTGGGGGTGCTTTTCTGTTGATACTGTCAGTGATTTATTTAGAATTCAAGGCACACTTAACCAGCATGGCTACCACAGCATTCTGCAGTGATACAGCATCCCATCTGGTTTGCGCTTAGGGGTACTATCATTTGTTTTTCAACAGGACAATGACCCACCACACCTCCAGGTTGTGTAAGGGCTGCATCAGATAACCTGGTCTCAACCGACCTCGACCCAATTGAGATGGTTTGGGATGAGTTGGATGGCAGAGTGAAGGAAAAGCAGCCAACAAGTGCTCAGCATATGTGGGAACTCTTTCAAGACTGTTGGAAAAGCATTCCAGGTGAAGTTGGTTGAGAGAATGCCAAGAGTGTGCAAAGCTGTCATCATGGCAAAGGGTGGCTATTTTGAAGAATCTAAAGTAGAAAATATGATTTGATTTGTTTAGCACTGTTTTGGTTACTACATGATTCCTTATGTGTTCATTCATAGTTTTGATGTCTTCACTATTATTCTTCAATGTGGGAAATAGTTTTAAAAAAGAAAAACCCTGGAATGAATAGGTGTGACTGGTACTGTATGTTGGGAGGTGTCAGCACCCCAACTCTCTAGACCTAAGCCAGCCCACAGTGGTGGACTAGCTGCCTGGTGGGCTGGGAGTAAGACCCTGACAGTGAGAGATAAATGGGTGGAATTATCTAGTCACTAGGCCAGATAATTGCTCCATTTGGCCCTGGAGTTGACTTCTAATTAGCCCCCCACCACACCCAGACCCAGCTCCTTCACCTACTCACTCCACCCCCAACTGCACCCCAACCCCCTCACTCCTCCACACCACCCCCTTAGAACAACACTCTCAAACATTTCGAAGGGCGTGCTGGCTGACCATCTTGGTTGCTTTGGTGACACGCTAAGATGGGGAGTAGCGACCACAGTGGCCAATTGGCAGCAACAGTTCCAGCTTGAATTATTCTCCCTGTCTAGAGAGACTGCTTAAGTAGAAATTACTAGGGCCCATGTTCATAAAGTCTAGGAGCAGTATGAATTATACTGTGACATTCAGGGGGGAGGGGTTCCAGGAGTGGTGTGGTGCCTGGAGAAGTGGGTCTACTCTAGTTTTGCCAAAACATTTTTGTCTTCACCCAGTGAAGGATAGGGCACCCTGTGTGAACAACTCCATGAGAAACAGTGGCGTACACTCTGAATGACCTAAAATGATGAATCCCATATTGGTCTTTTACAGTCAGGCCAATCCAAGCTGTACTGTGCAAGTAGGCTAATGGTAGGCCTACTATTGAAACAGATAAATTAAGGCCGTAAACTGAGGCAGAAATTCAGATTTCACAGATTTCAGATTTTTTTTCAGGTTTTCGCTCTCAAAGTCACACTTTTGTAACAGAAATACAACAAAATTGCATGTTCTAATGCCATAACAATATGTATATAGTTCTAATAGCAGGACACTGTAAAGTCCATATTCCACTGAAGACTATGAATTTGGCTGCTTGAGAAGGTTTGAAACCTAAGCAACCTGCATACACATTGTTTAAGGTACAATAGACCAACATACCTACTGTAGTAGGTCAAAGCTGTGTGCTGGAAAACCTTGGCAGAGCATGGGTGGAGTAGGCATTGTGGTGCTCGTGAATTTCCTTTCTTTTTTGGCTTCAGACCAATGCCTACTTCTCACTTGAAACCTAGTTTTTGTTTATAATTTCCATGTTTTTTACACCGGAAGGTGATTATGCAACATTATTATAAAAAATATAATACAGCATAACACAGCAAAGTAAAGCAAAAATACACAATAATGACAAATGGCAACGTAAATAAGGTAGTTATTAGTATTAAGGTTTTCCAGAAGGAAGCGAAAAAATTAAAACCCAAGCAAGCTCTTGGAAAATATAGAAATAGTCAACATGTAGCTTACCCATTAACTATTTACATACATTATTGACTGTCACATTAGGTGGCTCGGAGAGCAAGGCATGAAGTGGCACAAACCCGTCGGTGTTCTGAGCCAGCTACTTATCCCCCTGACATCCTAGCCATTCACTTCGGTGTAAATGACTTGGGACACACCAAGGGGACGGCACTGGTGCAGCAGATGAGCAGATTTAGAGGTGGTTATCCGACATGTACACAAGGACAACGGTGGTCTTCTCTGATATCCCACAGCGCAGGAGCTGGATGTTTCTAGTGGGACCAGAAGATAAACAAGTGCATAGAGATGGCCCGGCACTCCGTCAATCCGCTGGTGTACACATTTCATGGAACACAATCCGCCACCCTACCATTAAGCAGTGTGTCCCTGAGATGTACCATAGGGGTAGAGTGCACCTGACGGATGAGGGTAACAATGTATTGCTTGACAGTTGAGAGTTGGTCTCTTCAGTCTCTACCATTCTCTCTTCTATAGTAGCAAGATTCCTGCAGTAGTACACACACCACAGTCCCTGTCCATTGCCACTCAACGGAGTGGCAGGGTAGCCTAGTGGTTAGTGTTTTGGACTAATAACAGAAAGGTTGCAAGTTCAATTCCCCGAGCTGACAAGGTACAAATCTGTCGTTCTGCCCCTGAACAGGCAGTTAACCACTGTTCCTAGGCCGTCATTGAAAATAAGAATTTGTTCTTAACTGACTTGCCTAGTAAAATATAGGTGTATAAAAAAAAAGAGCCACCTATTAATTGAAAATAAGCACAACCTGGAATTAAAATAGATTTTTGGGGGGTTTGTATCATTTGATTTACACTTTGAAGATACAAAACATTTTTTATTGTGAAACAAACAAGAAATAAGACAAAAAAAACAGAAAACCTGAGCGTGCAAAACTATTCACCCCCCAAAGTCAATACTTTGTAGAGCCACCTTTTGCAGCAATCACAGCTGCAAGTCTCTTGGGGCATGTCTCTATAAGCTTGGCACATCTAGCCACTGGTATTTTTGCCCATTCTTCAAGGCAAAACTGCTCCAGCTCCTTCAAGTTGGATGGGTTCCACTGGTGTACAGCAATCTTTAAGTCATACCACAGATTCTCAAATGGATTGAGGTCTGGGCTTTAAATAGGCCATTCCAAGACATTTAAATGTTTGCCCTTAAACCACTCAAGTGTTGCTTTTGCAGTATGCTTAGGGTCATTGTCATGCTGGAAGGTGAATCTCCGTCCCAGTCTCAAATCTCTGAAAGACTGAAACAGGTTTCCCTCAAGAATTTCCCTGTATTTTAGCGCCATCCATCATTCCTTCAATTCTGACCAGTTTCCCAGTCCCTGCCGATGAAAGACATCCCCACAGCATGATGCTGCCACCACCATGCTTCACTGTGGAGATGCTGTCTCGGGGTGTGAGGGGTGTTTGTGTTTGTGCCAGACATAGTGTTTTCCTTGAGGCCCAAAAAGCTCAATTTTTGGCTCATCTGACCAGAGTGCCTTCTTCCATATGTTTGGGGGGTCTCCCACATGCCTTTTGGCGAACACAAAATGTATTTGCTTATTCTTTTCTTTAAGCAATGGCATTTTTTTGGGCCACTCTTCCGTAAAGCCCAGCTCTGTGGAGTGTATTGCTTAAGGTGGTCATATGGACAGACACTTTGCAGCTCCTTCAGGGTTATCTTTGGTCTCTTTGTTGGGCCCTGGTCCATATTTTCCCTGTCTTATATTGTGTAAAATTTTCTCTCAGCTCTGAGAATGATCTGCAGAGCACCATTCACATCTGCATAAGTTCTTCTCACTTCACTTTTTTAGGTTATGCAAATATAGAGCACAGATTAGTTAATGTGTAATGATACTGGGCAATAAGCAACAGTGTGAGAATGGGAAAAGATTAACCCTTCCGGTGACAGTCTTTGGCGGTAGCTTATCTAGTCCTTCAAAGCAGAGTGAAAAACCTGTGGTTGGTATCAAAGCCAATTTGTCTCAATCATTTTATTTTTAGATCACTAATTCAAATCAGCTATCTCAACAACAAACTTGAATCTTTTTAGATCGTCTTGTTGCATTGGGCAGAAATGTGATATACAGTACATGTAGAATGTGAATAACCCCCCAATGCTTATTGGCTTTAACCTGTGGGTGTGCGAAGTGCAATTTGGATCTCACACAGCTCCAGACAGCAGGCCCTGCCCAATTCCTCCTGGGGTTGATAGTAGTGACCCTTACACCACATCAGATGAGCAGCATGGCATGGTTAGCCTACTCAATGACAGGGCAACGGGTGAGAGACATTTTCAGTAACTGTCTTTGGCCTGCAAGCATAGCTCAGAGCCTAAGACTTCAGTCACCAAAGCCAAAGACTGTTCACTCTGCTCAAACAGGCTCCAAGACACCTTCTACCCCCAAGCCATGTGACTGCTTATTGCCATAAAACTGCTAAATTGTTAATTAAATGGTTACCCAGATTATCTGCATTGACCCTACCTTGCACTGACTCTATACACATTCACAAGACTATATGTAAGGGGTGCTAATATTTGTCTTGTTTCACACATGTACAATATATACAGTCCATTCGGAAAGTATTCAGACCCCTTCCCCTTTTCCACATTTGGTTACCTTTCAGCCTTACTCTAAAATGGATTACAAAAAATATAATAATCTTCAATCTACACACAATACCCCATAATGACAAAGCGAAAACAGCAATTGTTTTTGCTAATTTATAAAAAAGAAAACGGAAATATTGCATTTACATAAGTATTCAGATAATTTACTCAGTACATTGTTGAAGCACATTTGGCAGAGATTACAGCCTTGAGTCTTCTTGGGTACAATGCCACAAGCTTGGTACACCTGTATTTGGGGAGTTTCTCCCATTCTTCTCTGCAGATCATTCAGGTCTCTCCAGAGATGTTCGATCTAGTTCAAGTCCGGGTTCTGGCTGTGCCACTCAAGGACATTCAGAGACTTGTCCTGAAACCACTCCTGCGTTGTCTTGGCTGTGTGCTTAGGGTTGTTGTCCTGTTGGAAGGTGAACCTTCACCCCAGTCTGAGGTCCTGAGTGCTCTGGAGTAGGTTTTCATCAAGAATTTCTGTTCACCTTTCCCTCAATCCTGACTAGTCTCCCAGTCCCTGCCACTGAAAAACATCCCCACAAATGATGCTGCCACAACCATACTTCACCGTAGGGAAGTTAAATATTTCAAGGACAGCTTTTTCCATCTTCGTAACATTACAAAAATCTGAAACATTTTGTAAAAAAATTATGCAGAACAGCTTATCTATACTTTTGTCAATTCTAGATTAGACTACTGCAACGCTTTACTCTGCGGCTACCCTGATGAAGCACTAAATAAACTTCAGTTAGTGCTAAACACAGTTGCCAGAATCCTGACTAGAACCAAAAAATGTGATCATATTACTCCAGTGCTAGTCTCTCCACATTGGCTTCCTATTAAGGATAGGGCTGATTTCAAGGTTTAACTGCTAACCTATTTATTTATTTTTTATTTTATTTCACCTTTATTTAACCAGGTAGGCAAGTTGAGAACACATTCTCAATTACAGCTGCGACCTGGCCAAGATAAAGCAAAGCAGTTCGACACATACAACAACACAGAGTTACACAGAGTAAAACAAACATACAGTCAATAACACAGTAGAAAATGAAAACAAATCTATATACAAAGAGTGCAAATGAGGTAGGATAAGGAAGGTAAGACAATAAATAGGCCATGGTGGCAGAGTAATTACAATATAGCAATTTAACACTGGAATGGTAAAAATGTGCAGTAGATGAATGTGTAATGTAGAAAAACTGGGGTGCAAAGGAACAAGATAAATAAATACATTCGGTAGGGGATGAGGTAGTTGGCTGGGCTATTTACAGATGGGCTATAAACAGGTACAGTGGTCTGTGAGCTGCTCTGACAGCTGGTGCTTAAAGCTGTTGAGGGAGATACAGTGGGGCAAAAAAGTATTTAGTCAGCCACCAATTGTGCAACTTCTCCAACTTAAAAAGATGAGAGAGGCCTGTAATTTTCATCATAGGTACACTTCAACTATGACAGACAAAATGAGGAAAAAAAATCCAGAAAATCACAGTGTAGGATTTTTAATGAATTTATTTGCAAATTATGGTGGAAAATAAGTATTTGGTCAATAACAAAAGTTTATCTCAATACTTTGTTATATCTCCTTTGTTGGCAATGACAGAGGTCAAACGATTTCTGTAAGTCTTCACAAGGTTTTCACACACTGTTGCTGGTATTTTGGCCCATTCCTCCATGCAGATCTCCTCTAGAGCAGTGATGTTTTGGGGCTGTCGCTGGGCAACACGGACTTTCAACTCCCTCCAAAGATTTTCTATGGGGTTGAGATCTGGAGACTGGCTAGGCCACTCCAGGACCTTGAAATGCTTCTTACGAAGCCACTCCTTTGTGGCCGGGCGGTGTGTTTGGGATCATTGTCATGCTGAAACACCCAGCCACGTTTCATCTTCAATGCCCTTGCTGATGGAAGGAGGTTTTCACTCAAAATCTCACCATACATGGCCCCATTCATTCTTTCCTTTACACGGATCAGTCGTCCTGGTCCCTTTGCAGAAAAACAGCCCCAAAGCATGATGTTTCCACCCCCATGCTTCACAGTAGGTATGGTGTTCTTTGGATGCAACTCAGCATTCTTTGTCCTCCAAACACGACGAGTTGAGTTTTTACCAAAAAGTTCTATTTTGGTTTCATCTGACATTCTCCCAATCCTCATCTGGATCATCCAAATGCTCTCTAGCAAACTTGAGACGGGCCTGAACATGTACTGGCTTAAGCAGGGGGACACGTCTGGCACTGCAGGATTTGAGTCCCTGGCGGCGTAGTGTGTTACTGATGGTAGGCTTTGTTACTTTGGTCCCAGCTCTCTGCAGGTCATTCACTAGGTCCCCCGTGTGGTTCTGGGATTTTTGCTCACCGTTCTTGTGATCATTTTGACCCCAGGTGAGATCTTGCGTGGAGCCGCAGATCGAGGAAGATTATCAGTGGTCTTGTATGTCTTCCATTTCCTAATAATTGCTCCCACAGTTGATTTCTTCAAACCAAGCTGCTTACCTATTGCAGATTCAGTCTTCCCAACCTGGTGCAGGTCTACAATTTTGTTTCTGGTGTCCTTTGACAGCTCTTTGGTCTTGGCCATAGTGGAGTTTGGAGTGTGACTCTTTGAGGTTGTGGACAGGTGTCTTTATACTGATAACAAGTTCAAACAGGTGCCATTAATACAGGTAACGAGTGGAGGACAGAGGAGCCTCTTAAAGAAGAAGTTACAGGTCTGTGAGAGCCAGAAATCTTGCTTGTTTGTATGTGACCAAATACTTATTTTCCACCATAATTTGCAAATAAATTCATTAAAAATCCTACAATGTGATTTTCTGGATTTTTCTTCCTCCTTTTGTCTGTCATAGTTGAAGTGTACCTATGATGAAAATTACAGGCCTCTCTCATCTTTTTAAGTGAGAGAACTTGCACAATTGGTGGCTGACTAAATACTTTTTTGCCCCACTGTAAGTGTCTCCAGTTTCAGAGATTTTTGAAGTTCGTTCCAGTCATTGGCAGCAGAGAACTGGAAGGAGAGTCGGCCAAAGAAGGAATTGGCTTTGGGGGTGACCAGTGAGATATACCTGCTGGAGCGCGTGCTACGGGTTGGTGCTGCTAAGGTGACCAGCGAGCTGAGATAAGGTGGGACTTTACCTAGCAGGGACTTGTAGATGACCAGGAGCCAGTGGATATGGCGACGAGTGTAAAGCGAAGGCCAGCCTACGAGAGCGTACAGGTCGCAGTGGTGGGTGGTATATGGGGCTTTGGTAACAAAACGGATGGCACTGTGATTGACTGCATCCAGTTTGTTGAGTAGAGTATTGGAGGCTATTTTGTAAATTACATCACCGAAGTCGAGGATCGGTAGGATGGTCAGTTTTACGAGGGTATGTTTGGCAGCATGAGTGAAGGAAGCTTTGTTGCGAAATAGGAAGCCAATTCTAGATTTAATTTTAGATTGGAGATGTTTGATGTGAGTCTGGAAGGAGAGTTTACAGTCTAACCAGACACCTAGGTATTTGTAGTTTTCCACATAATCTAAGACAGAACCATCCAGAGTAGTGATGCTGGACGGGGGGACAGGTGCGGGCAGCGATCGGTTGAAGAGCATACATTTAGTTTTACTTGCGTTTAAGAGCAGTTGTAGGCCACGGAAGGAGAGTTGTATGGCATTGAAGCTCGTCTGGAGGGTAGTTAACACAGTGTCCAAAGAGGGGCCGGAAGTATACAGAATGGTGTCGTCTGCATAGAGGTGAATCAGAGACTCACCTGCAGCAAGAGCGACATCATTGATGTATACAGAGAAGAGAGTCGGCCCAAGAATTGAACCCTGTGGCACCCCCATGGAGACTGACAGAGGCCCGGACAACAGGCCCTCTGATTTGACACACTGAACTCTATCAGAGAAGTAATTGGTGAACCATGCTAGGCAGTCATTTGAGAAACCAAGGCTGTCGAGTCTGCCGATAAGGATGAGGTGACTGACAGAGTCGAAAGCCTTGGCCAGATCAATGAAAACGGCTGCACAATAATGTCTCTTATCGATGGCGGTTATGATGTCATTTAGGACCTTGAGCGTGGCTGAGGTGCACCCATGACCAGCCCTGAAACCAGATTGCATAGCGGAGAAGGTACGGTGGGATTCTAAATGTTCGGTAATTTGTTTGTTAACTTGGCTTTCAAAGACCTTAGAAAGGCAGGGTAGGATGGATATAGGTCTGTAGCAGTTTGGGTCAAGAGTGTCTCCCCCTTTGAAGAGGAGGATGACCGCAGCTGCCTTCCAGTCTTTGGGAATCTCAGACGTCACGAAAGAGAGGTTAAACAGGCTAGTAATAGGGGTTGCAACAATTTCGGCAGATAATTTTAAAAAGAAAGGGTCCAGATTGTCTAGCCCGGCCGATTTGTAGGGGTCCAGATTTCGCAGCTCTTTTAGAACATCAGCTGACTGGATTTGGGAGAAGGAGAAGTGGGGGAGGCTTGGGCGAGTTACTGAGGGGGGTGCAGGGCTGTTGACCGGGGTAGGGGTAGCCAGGTGGAAAGCATGGCCAGCCGTAGAAAACTGCTTATTGAAATTCTCAATTATTGTGGGTTTATCGGTGGTGACAGTATTTCCTATCCTCAATGCAGTGGGCAGCTGGGAGGAGGTGCTCTTATTCTCCATGGACTTAACAGTGTCCCAGAACTTTTTGGAGTTTGTGTTACAGGAGGCAAATTTCTGCTTGAAAAAGCTAGCCTTGGCTTTCCTAACTGCCAGCGTATATTGGTTCCTGACTTCCTGAAAAGTTGCATATCACGGGGGCTGTTCGATGATAATGCAGAACACCACAGGATGTTTTTGCGCTGGTCAAGGGCAGTCAGGTCTGGAGAGAACCAAGGGCTATATCTATTCCTGGTTCTAAATTTCTTGAATGGGGCATGCTTATTTAAGATGGTGAGGAAGGCACTTTTAAAGAATAACCAGGCATCCTCTACTGACGGATGAGGTCAATATCCTTCCAGGATACCCTGGCCAGGTCAATTAGAAAGGCCTGCTCGCTGAAGTGTTTTAGGAACGTTTAACAGTAATGAGGGGAGATCGTTTGACCGCAAACCCATTACGGATGCAGGCAATGAGGCAGTGATCGCTGAGATCTTGGTTGAAAACAGCAGGGTGTATTTGGAGGGCAAGTTAGTTAGGATTACATCTATGAGGGTTCCCGTGTTTACGGCTTTGGGATTGTACCTAGTAGGTTCAATTATGATTTGTGTGAGGTTGAGGGCATCAAGCTTAGATTGTAGGATGGCCGGGGTGTTAAGCATGTCCCAGTTTAGGTCACCTAGCAGCACGAACTCTGAAGATAGATGGGGGGCAATCAGTTCACATATGGTGTCCAGAGCACAGCTGGGGGCAGAGGGTGGTCTATAGCAAGCGGCAACGGTGAGAGACTTGTTTCTAGAAAGGCAGATTTTTAAAAGTAAAAGTTCAAATTGTTTGGGTACAGACCTGGAAAGCAAGACAGAACTCTGCAGGCTGTCTCTGCAATAGATAGCAACACCGCCCCCTTTGGCCGTTCTATCTTGTCTGAAGATGTTATAGTTAGGGATGGAAATTTCAGTGTTATTGGTGGTCTTCCTAAGCCAGGATTCAGACACGGCTAGGACATCCGGGTTGGCACAGTGTGCTAGGGCAGTGAATAAAACAAACTTAGGGAGGAGGCTTCTAATGTTGACATGCATGAAACCAAGGCTTTTACGGTTGCAGAAGTCAACAAATGAGAGGGCCTGGAGAATAGTAGTGGAGCTAGGCACTGCAGGGCCTGGATTAACCTCTATATCACCAGAGGAACAGAGGAGGAGTAGGATAAGGGTACGGCTTAAGGCTATAATGACTGGTCGTCTAGGACGTTCTGAGCAGATAGTAAAAATAACAGGTTTCAGGGGGTGATAAAATAGATTAAAGGCATAATGTACAGACAATGGTATGGTAGGACGTAAATACAGTGGAGGTAAACCTAGGCATTGGGTGGTGATGAAAGAGATATTGTCTCTAGAAGCATTTAAACCAGGTGATGTCATCGCATGTGTGGGTGGTGGAACTGATAGGTTGGATAAGGCATATTGAGCAGGGCTAGAGGCTCTACAGTGAAATAAGGCAATAAACACTAACCAGAACAGCAATGGACAGGGCATATTGACAATGAGGAGAGGCATGCTTAGTCTAGTGAACATAAGGGTCAAGTTAGTAGTGAGGCTGGCTGGGGACACGGCGTTTCAGACAACTAGCCAGGGACCACAAGCTAGCAAAGTCTAGCAGGCCGGTTAACAAAGACGGAGGAAGTCTGTTTATAGCCTCCTCGTGCGTTTCCGTCGGTAGACCAAGTCGTGATGGGTCGATGGGGTTCAATGTGGTGAAGGGGACCAGGCCAGATGGCACAAATAGGTAATAGTGTCCCAAGAAATTGTCCGATGGACCTGATTAGCTAGCAGCCGATATGCTCTGGACAGCAAAACGTTAGCAGGCCGCAGTTAGCTGATGGGCGTTCAGGTGACGTCGCGTCGGAGGGCCGGTTGAAATATCTCCCTCGGGCAGAAAACGTCGGTAGTCCACTTGAGAAGGCCCGGTAGGGCTCCACACCGGCAGAAGAAGCGGGTCCGGATAGGAGTTGTAGCCCAGCAGTCTGTTGAGATTCTTCAGTCAGCCGGGGGAGATGAATTGAGCAAGGGCTAGCTTCAGGCTAATTGGTGTATTGATCCAGGACCGACGTTAGCCGATGGCACTCAGGTAGCAGCTAGCTAGCTGCAAGATCCAGTTGAAAAATGTCCAACTTGCGGTAGGAATCCGGGGATATGGAGAGAAAAATAAATAAAAATGTTGAGTCCTGTTATACGAGGGGCGAGAGCTTTTCCGAGCTGAAGGTTAGCTGATGCCCGCTATCAATAGTAAGCTAAATACTAACGTTAGCTAGCATTTGTTGGGTGACTCCAGATTTTTAAAAAAACAACAACAAAAAACCACAGATCCGCACCACATTGGGTGAGGCAGGTTGCAGGAGAGTGTTTTGAAGTTGAATTTTAGAGAGCACATATAAAAAGATATGTGAAGAAAATATATAAAAATATTATAAAGACGATATTTACACAGGACAGGACGGACAAGACAAAATACACGTCCGACTGCTACGCCATCTTGGATTTTCAACCTACAAAGCATTACATGGACTTGATCATACCTATCTCTCCGATTTCGTCCTGCCATACATACCTACACATACACTATGGTCACAAGACGCAGGCCTCCTTATTGTCCCTAGAATTTCTAAGCAAACAACTGGAGGCAGGGCTTTCTCCTATAGGGTTCCATATTTATGGAATTATCTGCCTATCCATGTGAGAGACGCAGACTCGGTCTCGACCTTTAAGTCTTTAATGAAGATTCATCACTACAGTAGGTCCTATGATTGATTGTAGTCTGGCCCAGGAATGCGAAGGTGAACGGCAAGGCACTGGAGCGACAAACTGCCCTAGCTGTCTCTGCCTGGCCGGTTCCCCTCTCTCCACTGGGATTCTCTGACTCTGACCCTATTATGGGGACTGAGTCACTAGCTTACTAGTGCTCTTCCATGCCGTCCCTAGGAGGGGTGCGTCACTTGAGTGGGTTGAGTCACAGACGTGATCTTCCTGTCCGGTTTTGTGCCCCCTCTGGCTCGTGCGATGGAGGAGATCTTCGTGGGCTATACTTAGCCTTGTCTCAGGGTATCCCTCAGCCTTGTCTGTTGACATACCTCTAGTGGTGTGGGGGCTGTGCTTTGGCAAAGTGGGTGGGGTTATTTCCTGCCTGATTGGCCCTCGGACAGGGCCGCAGTGTCCCCCGACACACCCCTGTCTCAGTCTCCAGTATCTATGCTGCAATAGTCTATGTGCCGTCTTATACATAACTGTGCACTCTCTTCAAACAATAGCATAGTATGTTTTCACTGTAATAGCTACAGTAAATTGGACAGTGCAGTTAGATTAACAATAATTTAAGCTTTCTGCCCATATAAGATATGTCTATGTGCTGGGATTGTTTTTGTTACTTACAACGTCATGCTAATCACTGTAGCGCACATTAGCTCAACCGTCCGAGGGTGGGACACTGGCGATGTCATTTACGAAATAGCCTCCAACACTCTACTCAGCAAACACTGTCTATCACAGTGGCATCCATTTTGTCACCAAAGCCCCATATACTACCCACCACTGCGACCTGTACGCTCTTGTTGGCTGGCCCTCGCTTCATATTCGTCGCAAAACCCACTGGCTCCAGGTCAACTATAAGTCTTTGCTAGGTAAAGCCCCGCCTTATCTCAGCTCATGTAGTAGAATATAACACAATAGATCTGGTATAAGAATATACAAATAATAAACTAACCAGTCTTTTGCATTTTTTGTACCATCATCTTTGAAATGCAAGAGAAAGGCCATAATGTAGATTTTTGGCCACTAGATGGCATCAGTGTATGTGCAAAGTTTTAGACTGATCCAATGAATCCTTGCATTTCTGTTCAAAATGTTGTATCAAGACTGCCCAAATGTGCCAAATTGGTTTATTAATAACTTTTCATGTTCAAAATTGTGCACTCTCTTCAAACAATAGCATGGTATTCTTTCACTGTAATAGCTACTTTAAATTGGACAGTGCAGTTAGATTAACAAGAATTTAAGCTTTCTGACAATATCAGATATGTCTATCTCCTGGGAAATGTTCTTGTTACTTACAACCTCATGCTAATCGCATTAGCCTCTGGTAGCTCAACCGTCCCATGGAAGGGACACCGATCCCGAGGTTAGTATACATTTGCAAAAATTTGTTTTTTAGAATAAGGCTGTAACAAAATGTGGTAAAAGTCAACGGGTCTGAATACTTTCTGAAGTCACTGTATATATACAGGACACACTAAATCACACACACTACACTGACACTCTCACACAAAACCCACACACATTCACTTACACTACATACTCACGCACACATGCATACCGACACAACACACACACATACACACACACTTTCACAATCAGCATATGCGGTAGCTACTCTGTTCTTTATTTTACTCTTATTGTTATCCATCCTGATGCCTAGTCACTTTACCCTGCATTAACGTACATATCTCAAATACCTCGTACCCCTGCACATTGATCTGGCACAGGTACTACCTGTATATAGCTTCATTATTATGTATTTTATTCCTCTTGTTACTATTTGTTTTGTATTGTTATTATCATTGTTTTTTATCATGGCTAGAGGCCACACAGGCTAGTCCCAAATGGTAGGCTAAGGGACATTGCCACTTGTCTCTGGCCGATACTATTATTTTGGCTGCAAGCAGGAAAGGGAGTTTGGGGTAAATGTTGGTTTACTTGTTGCTGTCCATGCTACGTTTTTCCTTTTCTCCCACATTACATCTAGCAAGATAAAAGTACATTTTCAGATCCCTTTTGGAAAATGGAATATCAGATGTTAAAAACAAGAACATAAACAGAGGAATATGACTGGCTGCACACAGATCAAAGGGACTTCACATCAGGCAGGCCTGTGCTTCCATGAGGGAGATAACCCCCAGCATTCCTGCCTTGGCAGTGTTGGGAGGCGGTGATAGCTTTAGTGCCGGGCCCCGTGACTGTGTCACTGGCAGAGGCTGTACAGGGACCTCTGACACGCGGAAGCCTGCTGAGAGTGGCCTGGCTTTGGCTTGTTGTTGGGGCTGAGTGAGGCTTAGTGGGTTATGATGACTGGATGGATGAATGGGATGAAAAATAGTATAGCCCCCTTCTCAACCTCCATTCTCTTCCTGTCACTGTAGGGGTCTTTGATGAGGACGGCAGAACGCTGAAGAAATGGCATGAATGTGATATTGGAATGAGGTACTTATGCTTCAATTGATTAGTATCATAGTGGACACCCAGCACTTCACCTCACTGTGTTTTTGGTTTTTATCTGAAACAAAGTCCATTTCAGTTTAAATTCATCTGTTATTCAAGAGGGGAATTAGAGTTGATTTGTGATATACTACCTCTGCTGGTATCTTTTTGTTTCAGGTGATTGTAGAAATCCTAATGTAACTACATGAGTCGAGAGCGCAGAGTGTCAAGGGGATTTAATTGGCTAGATAGGATGACCACAACATCTGAGGCACTCTGGGAAAATGAACTCATATGAATGATACCTGTGTGCAGAGTAATCCTTCCTCAAACTCCCTTGTTTATATGATGTGTATCTCCAACTGCAAAATATTTCCCATGTACTAGAACAGTGCAAATTGTAGAAACAATGCAGGTTGTTGTATGCAGAGCTATGAGCAATTGTATGTTCTGGTAATTGTGTAAGTGTCACGAGGTGGACAGGTGAAATGTCTGGGATTGAGACAGAACACAAAAGACAGTTTAACATTTATTTTTAAGGCATGGTTTTCCATTGTTCCATTTCAACATGTTCCAGTGTCTCCGTTCCGTTAATTTGTTTCATTTCCAAACTTTTCATACATGTAATTGATCTGACTCTTCACTCTTAAAATCATGCTAGTTAAAATACAGACATACAAACCAAACAAAAAATAAATAAAAGAGGCACCGGAACAATGCAGCCCAGGAGGCAGGGGTCCATTTTATTAAAGTACCCACTTAAGCTCAAACAAACCCCATTAGCTATGAGCTTTTACCAAAAGAAGTCATTACATGCTCTGGCAAACCTAGGATCCACCATATCTCCGGACTGCATTCACTTCCTGTGGGCAGCTGCCAATAAACACAAAACAGGGGGGTTTCAATTCGGGGTAGAACCTAAAATATTTTCCAATTGTTTCGTTATGAACAGAACCACTATTTTTTTCATTCTGTTCCACTGTTCCGACCAGCAAAAAAAAGTTCTGAACTGGTTTGAACCAAAAAAGTACAGGTTTTAATCCTTCCTTTTTGTTATTTTTTTTTACCTGTGAAATCAACCGTTTTTTACATTTACCTCATTAAATTACTTCACCAATCAGTGCGGATAGAGCAGGCAAGCTAGTTGTTTACATGCATAATGGACAGACAAGTGCAGCCTATGGAGCAAAAATCGAATGAAATTTTGCGGGTGGGGAGAGAGCGAGACAGGGTTGAGGAGGAGGCTTGAAGCGCTAGGCATCTTGTTATAACATGCAGTATCTGAATTAGGTCCACATAAATATACCTAGGAGGAGTGCCTTCTATGAAGGAACTTTGAATATCCATTGAGCTAGCTAGCGAACAGTCTTGAGCTACTAGCTAACAAGCTTGAGCTAGAAAGCTAACAAGCTTGTGGGTGCAGAGCAGCACCGGAATTAAAAACATATCTTGCCTTTTTGAAGTTAATAAATCCAACGTTAAACTTGCTGACTAGGCCTAATGTATCCTTGAATAGCATTGAAAAAGTTAATCCATTTTTCTTTAGCCAAATAAAAATCTCTGAATCACACTTGTAATGTAAGTACAGTAGCCTAGGCTTCAGAGGGGAGAGGGGCAGGTAGCCCAAACACGCACACATACTGGCAAAGATTTTCAGCTTGCAGGCAGACACTAGAATATGTTTTTGAGCGACAGAGTGAGAACTTTGCATAGGTGCATTATTGCATTTTTTTGTGGGATTAGAAAACATTTACCTGGAAGGTAAAATAACATTATTTACCATTTCCCATGCGTTTAAAATAACGGTTCTGTTCCGGAACAGTATGGGTCACTTTCATTCCCGGTTCCGTTTCTGTTCCTTCAAAAATTTTGTTATTTACTGTTTCTGGTTTTGTACATGCAGCTCAAGTCACATGACTAGGCAATTAACCAATAGAAATGCTTTTAGGTTAAACCCCTCAAATGAGTAACACCTGTGACACATGTGACAATCTAAAAGATATCAAAAACATGAATAGTAAAGTACAGATACCTCAAAAAATGACTTATGTAGTACTTTAAAGTATTTTTACTTAAGTACTTTACACCACTGGTAGTCTACACACACGCACACACATACATTGGTTTTGATCCCTGCGAAACACCTGATGGAGGTTTGCCAGTCGTCCTGGGGGACATACAGTAGTTAATGTAGCTGCAGTATATCATTTAGGCTGTCATTATGTGTGTTTGACAAGCATGGATTTATTTCTCTCCATGGAGGGGGAGGGAGGGAGGGAGGAAAACATGGCTACATCTCTGGGTAGAGAGAGACGGCATGGTGTTTTAATTTAGTTAACTTTGTAAATTAGGTCAACCCAAATTGCATGCTATTATACAGTAGTTTCATGTTTTCAAACAATTTAATTATGTGATCATAAAGGAAATTGTGACAACATACTTTTAATTATCACGTTTATGAATATAGAATACTTTACTGATGCAGTAGATGAAGATCCGGAAAGACCTCCCACTTCTATCAGCAAAGTGTGTATTCAACTGAATATTACGTGAAACATTTTAAGACCTTGGTATTGTGAGTAAAAAGTAAAACAATGTATACCTGGTGTTAGTGAATTTAGAATGTGTCACCATCAGAGCAGCTCTGTGTGTGGGGAGAAGTCGGGGGACTGAGTGGAACAGTCAGTGATGTGGACAGTGGATCTAACTAGCTGATAAAACTGGATTGTCTGAGTGTAATCAGACCCAGATGTCGTCGTTGGGCCCTTACCACCGTGGTGGTCCTCAGCCCCAACAACATCTGCTGTGTCAGGGTCTGGGAGAACGTGAGGATGGGCCACAGCTGGGTGAACCCTGACCTGGAGAAGGGAACCACGAGCCATGCAGGGTTGACAATTGCTGCTGTGGAACAGGGAAGAGGCAGGCGACCTAGTGGACCTGCTATCATCTCCTCCTGCACTCACAACACTTTATTACTCCTACTCATCAGATGGACATGTGGCCAATCGCCATTCACCGTTCGTCATTGTCCTTTAGGATTAGTTTGTGTAATTCTGTCGCAAATATGAGATTTTTGTGTTGGCGTTGCTAAAATCTATATTCAGTTATTTGGAATTATTTATTTAAAATAATCGAAATTATTATTACTTCCTGTACCTGAATGGTTTAAAATATTCCCATTAAAGGATTTGCCTGCATCACCACAATAGGCTGTTGTGGTGCTTATCAGGGATTACCCGTCAAAATGTATGATTGTGCACTGATAAAATTAAAAAGTATTATCCATTCATCAAATTCTCACTGACAGAGAGATGAAACATGATATCTGCTGCATGCCCTCTGCCAGACAGATTTCATCACGTTAAGAGAAGTTGTTGTTTTAATGGGTTTTGAGTGGTGCACATGTTCTGGTGCCAGGTTTTAAAGGTTAGGAGAGGTTCTCTCTAAATTGTCTTGGTATTTCCATGTTGTAGGGAAATTCAGAACTCTTGGATTTGTGTTGAGTGACGTACATTTATTTTTGATTGTCACTTCAGTCTGCTCCTATTCACAGGACTTAATCCATTCCTCTCCTCTTGTTCCTACAGACCCACCTTGGAATGCTTTGGAGTTGGTTAGAAGTGTCACTACCTGCCATTGAATTTGAACAAATTAGTAGATGTGAACAACGTAAACTTTGTCTCATATTTCAAAGTCAACTTTTACCCCCTAACATAACCTTTCTCTAAGATACGTTTCTGATAGTTTTGATGTTATCAGTGTTATTTGTTGGATATGTAATATATGAATCAGGGAAACTAAGAAATACACTACTGTATCTAACAGCACTAAAGCTGTCAGTGGTGCATTTGACTGGTGGTAGAAACTGTAGTCTGCCTAGCATGATGTACTGCCTAGCCTGGTGGTTGAGCTTGCCTTGGTCTGATAATCGAATAAGTACCTCTCTCATTCACCAACTAAGCTTTCTTTCAAAATTAAGTGTGATCATTTAGAAGAGCAAATATTCTGCATCTTCGCTCTGTTTTATTCTAACTCATATAACAGTTGTCTAGCATGTCCACTGAAGTTGTGGGTGCCTGCACTCAGCAGATGCCACAGGACTCTATCTAGCTAGAGTATATGGACATGGTCCCATGTCATCCCTTCCCCATGGCTGACCTGTGTGCTGACCTGTGTGCTCAATATGAATCAATGATGACTTAAAGTGAATCTGACAGCGCTTGAACTACTTTGCCGATGTGAAACAAAAAGACAATCATAATATCAGTCAAAAATATCAAATTCCCAATTTATGCTAGCAAATCAACTTTATAAGAGGTTTTAAAAATTCCATGATGTACACTAAGGTATTATTGGTGGAATAAACTGATGTAGTTCAATACATGAGTAATATAATTCACCAATACATTTCTTGGTAGTCCAAAAAATAATGCTACCAGGTTGTAAATCACAGCTGGCCAGGTACAATGTTTGATGCCTCCATTCGGGATGCACTGTTTCAGTTTCAATGACTCAATATTCAGGACAAAAACAGACTAATGTAACTAAGGCTTGGAATGGCAATACAATCAAGTCAGTCATAATGTGGCTAATAGGCTAGCATATCTATTTATGTAGCTAGATGACCAAAAGCTTGTCGAACATTTCATTCCAAAATCATGGGCATTAATAATATGGAGTTGGTCCCCCCTTTGCTTCTATAACAGCCTCCACTCTTCTGGGAAGGCTTTCCACTAGATGTTGGAACATTGCTACGATGACTTGCTTCCATTCAGCCACATGAGCATTAGTGAAGTCGGGCACTGATGTTGGGTGATTAGGCCTGTCTCGCAGTCAGCTTTCCAGTTCATCCTAAAGGTGTTTGATGTGGTTGAGGACAGGGCTCTGTACAGGCCAATTAAGTTCTTCCACACCGATGTCGACAAACCATTTCTGTATGGACCTCACTTTCTGCACGGGGGCATTGCCATGCTGAAACAGGAAAGAGCCTTCCCCAAACTGTTGCCACAAAGTTGGAAGCACAGAATCGTCTAGAATGTCATTGTATGAGGTAATGTTAAGATTTCCCTTCACTGGAACTAATCCTAGTCCGAACTATGAAAAACAGCCCCCGACTATTTAGTTATTTATTTATTATTCCTCCTCCTCCAAACTTTACAGTTAGGACTATGCATTCGGGCAGGTAGCATTCTCCTGGCATCCGCCAAACCCAGATTTGTCCTTAGGACAGCCAGATGTTGAATCGTGATTCATCACTCCAGAGTCCGTGTTTCCACTGCTCTAGAGTCCAATGGCTGCGAGCTTTACACTACTCCAACGGACGCGTGGCATTGAGAATGGTGATCTTAGGCTTGTGTGCGGCTTCTCGGCCATGGAAACCCATTTCATGAAGCTCCCAACAAACAGTTATTGTGCTGACGTTGTTTCCAGAGGCAGTTTGGAACTCGGTAGTGAGGGTTGCAACCGAGGACAGATGATTTTTACGTGTTATGCACTTCAGCACTCAGCAGTCCCATTCTGTGAGCTTGTGTGGCCTACCTCTTCAGAAATTTGACGAACTGACTTGTTGGAAAGGTGGTATCTTATGACTATGCCACGTTGAAAGTCACTAATTTGAAGGGGTGTCCACATAATTTTGTATACATAGTGTAGCTAGCTAGCTGCTAGTAGGATGTCATGTCATGTGATTGGAGGAGTGGGTGAGTGACTGAGTTTTTTCGCATCATGTCAGTGGCTATACACAGCTAGAGATGCAGGTGTCATTTGGTTAGCTTGCAAGAACTTGAACAACTGATTTATACAGTTAGCATATCTCTTGCGTTCACAAATTCACTCTGGCTGTCTACTCCAATTTCGTCTGTGTGCAGAATAACTGATGAATATACGAATGCGCAACATTCGCTGAATATGACCGTTGCCAGTAAATGTAGACAAAAAAAGTATTAGTTAGTCACGAACGCTCTAGATAACATGTAAACAGACTAACCAACTCTGCAAGGGTGAGTAAAATGGTCAGTGAGGCTTTCTCTCATTTGTGTCTGGAAGTAGCTAGCTAGCAAGCTAGCCAACTTTTGCCAGTTAAGTTGGGTGCTTGGTTCTGCAAGCCGCAGAAGAATGAGTAGGCTCCAAGTCCTCATCATTTATCAGTGCAATTTTGACGGCCAACTAGATGAAAATGTTTGAGAGGCTTTATCTAATGTTCCTTCGTTAGATTTTTGCTCTGCTTGCTCTGGCTAGCATTAGTTATTGATCTTGTTGTTGTTGATATGCATAACTGAAGGAGAGAGAGACTACCTTTTCATGTTTGTTTGATCAATAGGACTGTAAAGTTCCAATGTGTAAGAGGACTCCAGTGGTATTGACATATTTGCAGAAATCCATTCAGGTGGCTTTTGGCAAATGCGTTCTAATGATCTAAAGTCGCCCTGTTGCAACTGCCTGTAAACACACAGTCCAGATCAAAGTGAATTATGGCAGGCCTGTGTGGCAAAAGGCTACAGTAGTTCTGATTGGCTATGGCGCTCCGTTCTACGTAGACTCCAGTCCTTGACGAGGTAGATGTTTGAATTAGGTTTTATTTACTGCAGGGTCTATTAAAGCAAGATGGTGCCGACAGAGATGGTCGCCACGCTTCGAGTCCTTAGGAAACTATGCAGTAATTTTGTTTTTTTTGTATTATTTCTTACATTGTTACCCCAAGAAATCTTAAGTCTTATTACATACAGCCGGGAAGAACTATTGGATATAAGAGTGACATCATTACGACAAGGAATACGACTTTCCCAAAGCGGATTCTTTGTTCGGACCACCACCCAGGACAGTGGATCTAATCCCAGAAGCCGACCTAAAAACAACATCGCCACTGGGCTTCTTCATGAGATAAACCCATCTCTGGGAGGAAGAAGGGAGGGGGTGTATGCTTCATGATTAACGACTCATGGTGTAATCATAACAACATACAGGAACTCAAGTTCTTCTGCTCACCCGACCTAGAATTCCTTACATTAAAATGCAGGCCATATTATCTCCCAAGAGAATTCTCGTCAGATATCGTCACAGCTGTGTACATACCCCCTCAAGCAGACACCACGATGGCCCTCAAGGAACTTCACTGGACTCTATGTAAATTGGGAACCATATATCCTGTGGCTGCATTTATTGTAGCTGGGGATTTTAACAAAACAAAATTTGAGGACAAGGCTACCTAAATTCAATCAGCATATTGTTTGCAGAACTCGCATGAGCAATACACTCGATCACTGCTACTCTAACTTCCACCATGCATACAAGGTCCTCCCTCGTCCTCCCTTCAGCAAATCTGACCACGACTCCATCTTGTTCCTACCATCTTATAGGCAGAAACTCAAACAGGAGGTACCCGTGACTAGAAACATTCAACGCTGGTCTGACCAATCGGAATCCACGCTTCGAGATTGTTTTGATCACGTCGACTGGGAAATGTTCCAGGCAGCCTCAAAGAATATCATCGATCTATACGCTGACTCTGTGAGTGAGTTTATAAGGAAGTGCATTGGAGATGTTGTACCCAATATGACTATTAAAACCTATCCTAACCAGAAACCGTGGATGGATGGCGGCATTTGCGCAACACTGAAAGCGCAAACCACCCCATTTAACCATGGAAAGAGGAGTGGGAATATGGCCAAATATTCCCTCCTCAAGACAATAAAACAAGCGAAATATCGGTAAAGGGACAAAGTGGAGTCGCAATTCAACGTCAGACATTTAAACGTCTTAACCCTTGCAAGGCTGCTGGTCCAGACGGCATCCCTAGCTGCGTCCTCGGAGCATGCTCAGACCAGCTGGCTGGTGTGTTAACAGACATATTCAATCACTCCCTATCCCAGTCTGCTGTCCCCACATGCTTCAAGATGGCCACCATTTTTCCTGTACCCAAGAAGACAAAGATAACTGAACTAAATTACTACCACCCCGTAGCACTCACTTCTGTCAACATGAAGTGCTTTGAGAGGTTATTCAAGGATTATATCACCTCCACCTTACCTGCCACCCTAGACCCACTTCAGTTGTCCACAGACGATTCAATCGCCATCACTTTGTACACTGCCCTATCCCATCTGGACAAGAGGAATACCTGTGTAAGAATGCTGTTCATTGATACAGCTCAGCATTTAACACCATAGTACACTCCAAGCTCATCATTAAGCTGGAGGCCCTGGATCTCAACCCCGCCCTGTGCAACTGGGTCCTGGACGGGCCGCTCCCCCAGGTGGTGAAGGTAGGAAACAACATCTCCACTTCGCTGATCCTCAACACTGGGGCCCCACAAGGGTGCGTGCTCAGCCCCCTCCTGTACTCCCTGTTCACCCATGACTGCGTGGCCATGCACGCCTCCAACTCAATCATCAAGTTTGCAGACGACACAACAGTAGTGGGCTTGATAACCATCAACGACAAGACAGCCTACAGGGAGGAGGTGAGGTCACTCGGAGTGTGGTGTCAGGAAAACAACCTCTCACTCAATGTCAACAAAACAAAGGAGATGATCGTGGACTTCAGGTTACAGCAGAGGGAGCACCCCCTTATCCACATCGAAGGGACAGTAATGGAGAAGGTGGAAAGTTGTTCCTTGGCGTACACATCACAGACAAACTGAAGTGGTCCACCCACACAGACAGTGAGGTGAAGAAGGCGCAACAGCGCCTCTTCAACCACAGGAGGCTGAAGAAATTTGGCTTGTCACCTAAATCCCTGACAAGCTTTTACAGATGCACAATTGAGAGCATCCTGTCGGGTTGTATCACCGCCTGGTACGGCAACTGCACCGCCCTCAACCGCAAGGGTCTCCAGAGGGTGCTGCGGTCTGCACAACGCATCACCTGGGGCAAACTACCTGCCCTCCAAGACACCTACAGCACCCGATGTCACAGGAAGGCCAAGAAGATCATCAAGGAAAACAACCACCCGAGCTACTGCCTGTTCACCCGGCTTCCATCCAGAAGGCGAGGTCAGTACAGGTGCATCAAAGCTGGGACCGAGAGACTGAAAAACAGCTTCTATCTCAAAGCCATCAGAATGCTAAACAGCAATCAGTAACTCAGAGAGGCTGCTGCCTACGTAGAGACTCATATCACTGGCCACTTTAATAAATGGATCACTGGATCACATTAAACAATGCCACTTTAAGAATGTTAACATATCGTACGTTACTCATCTCATATGTATATTCTATACCTTATACCATTTATTGCACCTTGCCTATGCCGCTTGGCCGTCGCTCATCTATATATTTATATGTACATATTCTTATTCCATCCCTTTAAATGTGTGTATAGTTGTTGGGGAATTGTTAGATTACTTGTTAGATATTACTGCACTGTCAGAACTAGAAGCACAAGCATTTCACTACACTTGCATTAACATCTGCTAACCATGTGTGTGTGACCAATAAAATTTGATTTGATTTGATTAATTGTCCAAACGCATGGCCGCTTTCCCACTCTATATTGCTATAGATTTTTTCCTTAGTATAAGTAATTCCCAAACATTCTAGTATTTTATGAAAACGTGAAAATGACCACATCTAAATGGTCTCGTCAGATTTTTTTTTTAAGTGTCATCTGGGGGCGTACATGAACAGATTTGAATAAGACTTCATGTTGCTAAAATGCTGTCAGTTCTTAAGGACTCTCTGTGATCTTATCCTCTTTTGTCTGGTGAAAAAAGATTCATTAGCAAATGGACAGTGTGGTCTGGACTGTTTCATCCTCTGTGAGACACCACATTCCGGTCTATGGTTTTAGTAGACCTCACATATCTGCAATGGTAGGCAATTTGAACCCTTATATGTAGTGCATGGAACATCAACAAACCATTTTTTGGGGTTCATTGATGAGCCTGAGTTCCATTCCATTTCAGCACACATTTCATAAACCATTTTCTGCTTCTTGATGGATAATGTGAGGTGGCTAAGCGGTCAAATATAACTACCATACTCCATGGTCTCTCTTTCCAGGCGATAGGGGATAGTACTCATCACTCTGGCTGTGAGTGCAGTAAGTGCTCTATCTCCTGCTCCAGATGATAGAGTCACCATCAAAAACAGAGATTTATCTGTCATCACATCCGGAAAGACTAACAAATGAGGTGCTGTGTGAGGTATCGCCACGACGACCTGTCTCCTCGGTTTCACCGCTTCAGGTGCCTCATATTTCCTCCCCCTACCTCCTCCACCCCCTTTTTTTAGTACAGTACCGGTATTTATCAAGAGTAGCGACAGCTAAATAATTTCCTGCTACTGTGGAGGGGGGTTATTGTATTGTAGGGGGTGTGGCCTGGCCATATGCATGTATGGAAAGTCACAGCTCTTGGCGACTACTACGTTTTTTTTTTTACCTCGCACTTTTGTCTGGGTGTGTCAATGTGTAGTTCATACATGCATAATCTATGAGCAGAATTACTATCTTCCTCTATTAATCACGAAATCCCTAGTTTGAAAGCAACTGTTTTTCTGGAAGCTGTGCTACATCATTTTCCCAACATTTCCCCCCACATAGGCCAGCCCCCAGCAATTCAAGTTCTAGCCAATGAGCTTCAACCCCTCGCTATCTGACACACAGCTAGCCAGATGCACACACAGCAAGCAAAAGAGAGCGCAATGACGTGGTGCACATATCTGCACATGCTGTGTATGACGTAGTATGCAATTTTCTGAGACCACTTTTGGCTCGTGAGCGCTCCTTTCAGAACTACTGGCCAAAAAAAGTACCAGAGAATCTCTTTAAATTCTGAAATACAGTAGGCCTATATATCTTTGTATGTTGCTGTTGCTGCTCTGAAACAATTCCTAACCTAGAAAGACACATTTGGTGATGTACTGTAATTGAGATTGGAAAAGATGGAAGTCCCCACAGTGTACTGTATGTGGTTGGGAGTCTTCCAACTTGTCTGTCAATGCCAAGCAGCAACAGTACTTTGGCACATCATAACTTGCAGTGATATTATTGTCATGGTATTATCTCTGTCTTCACCTTTATATGAGTTTCTTAGTATTGATTTGTGTATTAATTCAGAAAATAACTGATTCATTCCTAACAAAAAAATATGGTTTACTGATTTGTAAAGATGTTTTTTTATTTCACTACATTAAGAAATCAAACTCCAGTTAAAGCTATTATTATGCCTGGGGGCAATTTTGGTAAACCTGTGAGATCCAGCATATGTACTAATCGGTGTTGCGGAACTTTAATTGCATAGCAACTCAGGACAGGATTGAGACTGTTTTCAGCCTGTTTACCTCTTTAGGCATGCTGTGCCCTGCCCTGCCTGGTGGGGGCCCTAGAGAGCAGAGAGGCATTCCATCAGTAGAATATCTGAACGTTCTGCTTCAACATTCTTGAAAATAATCAAGGATAGCATTCATTCTCTTTTATCGGACTGAGAGTAGTTTTAGTAGGTATGACTGACTTGTACTGTACATGTATAAGTCCGTAAGTGTGTTGGGGATTTGTACAGTTACTATGCCATGATGACATGATAGACAGCTTATTTCTTTTTATTGGGTGAACAGGGGAGCATGGGATATGTGTATGTGACATTTGGGGATTTGGGGGATTTACAATTTCATCATGTGGACTCCCTGTTAACAACCTGTGTAACTACTCCTATAAAGTTTTTGACTGGCCGCCAGGGGTTTCCATAGATATGACATGCATTGTCTTCTCTGTTCAAGATGCCTGGGAAAATCTCATCTGCCACAAAAAGTCTCCTTGGCCTGCGTGTCTGTTGCACTGTATTTGATCAGCTGTCTGAGAATAAAGTATTATTCACAAACTATACGAAAGAGATAAGAGAAAGACAGAGATTGCAAGACGGAAGGTTGGATTCTCATTTGACAGCTCCATATCATCTCTAAGACTTCACATTGCATAACACTCTGAATCACCATTTGACATCCCTCCAGGCGTTTCCTGGAGGGATATCCCCCCCCCTCTAAAGGAAAAAAGAGAAATGAAGGAGAGGAAAGCGTGTATGAGTGAATGTCAGACTGGCACGGGACACAGGTCTTACTTCGGGGGCGTCTCGAGAAGCATTGTAGTTGGGGGTGTGGGGTGTTGGCGTGGGGGGGGTGAGATGGGTTGACCTCTCATGTGTTTTAGTGACAGACGGCCAGATGCTTCTCGCAAGCAATAGTGAGGAGTGTCTAGATGGAAAGAGGCCCTGTCTGTCTTCATTGTTCTCTCCAGTGGCACTCCCTATCCCCGTCACGGCCCAGAAAGGGCAGGTGCTTCGGGTGTGAAAATAGGAAGCCCTCCCATGCCCTGGACAGGCTTGGCTGAGGTCCATGCCCTTCTGAGATAAGACAACTCTCACCTTGTCCGGCACAAAGGGCAGACTACTCTGTCTTCAACAAAAAGCTGCAGCCCAGAGAGGAGACTCCGGAGAGTCTTGCTCAAACAGGAAGCACCAGCCTTTGGACCCAGATGAATGTGCTCTGGACAGAGTTGGTCATCCCCTTTGTCATTTTTAATCAGTTACATTTGACATAGTGGAGATAACATGCTTGTTGTGGTCTTTCATGTATCATTGATATGATGATGATAGATTGATGTCCACTATGACTTACTTTTATATTATGCTCAACATGTTATTGGGGATCAAGTCTCTAAAATGCAATGATGATAAAGAGATTTGAATGCTATCTTTGTGGGATCATGTTTGTGCAGATCTTATAGATATCAGTGTGACCATATTAACGTACACAGCTTTTGTTTGACAGACATGAAAAATAGATCAATCTGAATTCAGGTCCCAGTTGAATGTGAAATTAGGGGGGGGATAAGAGCGACGATTAAGAGCAAAGTAAAGGGGAGAGTTGTAGTGAAGAGCTAGAATAGGGGAGAGTTGTAGTGAAGAGCTAGAATAAGGGAGAGTTGTAGTGAAGAGCTAGAATAGCAGCAGAGCAATGAAGCCTGTCTGAAAGAGGAGCCAAGTTTCTCATCAAAGCCCAGCTGATTATTTTCCAGGAGATATTCCTGTCAGGATGTTATGATTGTCTCCATGTTCGGTGGTCACTGATAAACGGGGTCTCTCTTTTTTCATACCATACGACAGGCTGAAGGTCTGACTTCCCCTCCAGTAACTGTGAGATGAGAGATACACTCCCTGTGTGTGTGTATATGTGTGTATTAGTGTGTGTGTGTGTGTGTGTGTGTGTGTGTGTGTGTGTGTGTGTGTGTGTGTGTGTGTGTGTGTGTGTGTGTGTGTGTGTGTGTGTGTGTGTGTGTGTGTGTGTGTGTGTGTGTGTGTGTGTGTGTGTGTGCGGAGAAATGTGTGTGGGTCACACTCTCCAGCACTGTGCCTCCTTCCTGAGTGACTGTTGGGGGCTGGGATGGACACTCTTGGCTGTTAGAAGCAGTGACCCACATGCCCTCCTCTCTTTTGTGAGTTTTCTTATCGCACAGCCGGCTATGTTGGCTGGATGGTTATGTGTATAGACACAGGCTGTTGTAAGAGGCTGGGCAAGCGTGGTGGATGGACACTATAGCATCAAGATACCACTCTTATTTATTTGAGATTAAACTTGAAATAAAATTCCCATTTGGATCTATATTTCTTCATAATTTAGTGGTGAGCAGAGTATATGAGCTTCACATTGATAGTGTCAATACCTAAATGTACACTTTTAAAGGCCTACCCATAAATAAATACCATTATTTAAAGTTAATATAATTCTGTAATTGTATTTAGTCACCAGTCACCACAATCCACTAGTAAAGTGAGGGGTGGAATGTATGTTGGTTGCTAGGGAGTATAATAATAATGTATGCAAAAGCATTAAGTCAACAAGTTGCAAAGCTTTGTTTGTTTTCACAGTGTATCTAGCCCTCACTCTGCAATTGGTTGATTAGGGTTAGATTTCCTGCAGTGTAAAAGAAGCCATGGCAGGAATGTGTGAGTGTGTGAGCAGGAGCACTAATGTAGTGCACAGGTGCAAGTAATAGTGGGTTGTAATAACAGTGGTAGTAAGGGGTGTGATCTGTGATTTTGATGTGTTGTTTATAGTAAAATGAAGATGTGATAAAGGTGTCAAATAAGTATACTGTTCAGCTGAACTTCCCCATTCATAGTCATGTTTTGCAGACAGCTATGTATTGCCTTGGGCTTGGGTGCTTTGGAAAAGGGCATTATATGTTAGCCCCTTTCTAGTGGGCTTGTAATCTTGGTTGAGCTAGTTTGTGTGTGTGTGTGTGTGTGTGTGTGTGTGTGTGTGTGTGTGTGTGTGTGTGTGTGTGTGTGTGTGTGTGTGTGTGTGTGTGTGTGTGTGTGTGTGTGTGTGTGTGTGTGTGTGTGTGTGTGTGTGTGTGTGTGTGTGTGCGTACGTGCATGCATATGTGTGTCTGTATGTTTGGGTATGAGTCCATAGTTTGTAGTTTATCCTCTCTCATCGTATTTCTTTCACTCCTGTGTCAGTGCCAGTGAGATTGCTGGCTGACTATGTTTCCCTGAGGCCGGGGGAGCCTGTAGCCATTGTTCTGGGGGCTGACGGCATTCGACAGGCCTCTCGCTGACGCTGACGGACATCACCAGCGATTCGTCTGCGCTTCCTGTGCAGACTCAGACAGAGGTTGCGGTTTACCTCTCCTCGCTTATCACGCCTGTCACCGGGGCATAGCCAATGAGAGAGAGAGAGAGAGAGAGAGAGAGAGAGAGAGAGAGAGAGAGAGAGAGAGAGAGAGAGAGAGAGAGAGAGAGAGAGAGAGAGAGGGGGAATCCCCTAGATTTTTTGTCCCAATAGATAAGCAGTAGCGTATAAGTGGGGAGAGAAGTTAAGTGTGTGCATGAGAGTGTGTGTGGGTGTGTATGCGGGGGGGCCGAAATTGCACTACTTTCATTATCGGTCTCTCTCTCCCTGTTTGGGCACGACGAGACGCGATAGAGATTGTTGCTGCGATAAGATTAGAATGTAGCAGCCAGTCGCTTGTTCAGATCGCTGGTGCAGAAGGAGGAAATGCCTATCTGATGAGATTTTGACTTCTTTGGATTTAGAATGTTGAGCAGCTCAGGGTGAGAGAAAGATATTTACACATCTGTCTTCACCTGGGTGGGGTTTGTGAGGAGGGCCTCGGTAGACTTGTAAACAATGACACACCTAAAAGTTGCTTACTGACTCTAGTTCTGTTGAATAGTATTGCATTGAATTACCTGAATGGGTAGGTGTTTGGGGGGCATGCCTGCTCCTGCTAGTCCAAAGGAGACCTATGATTGAGTGTATGAAAAGTTAGAGGCATTTCTTCGATGCCCAGGCCGGGTACCTACAATGGTTTGACCATTTGCTTTTGTAAGAACAATGCTTCCTCTCTCCCTGTTCTCTATCTCCACCACTTGTTCACTGATACCTCTTGTTCCCTATCCACCCTATATTCCAAACCACTGCTTCACCCCAGTGTCTAGAATAACTCTTCCTTGCAGGCGGATGCAGAAATATTTTGAAGCGTTGCCATAGCTCTCAGCAGAGATGATATTGCCAATGCAGCAGCGTCTCTCTACCTCTTTAGTTGAACCGTTTGTGTTCGTCTTTTCCTGATTTTTAAATGGGCAATCTGGGACTGATAGCGGGGTCAATTCCCTGGACCACCTATACCTAAAAATGTATGCACGCATGACTGTAAGTCACTTACTATACATCAGTTTGAATACCAGAGGGTTCTGCTGGCCCTCCATTTCTCCTTCTTCTTCCGTTCTCCTCCCTTTTTCTTTTCCTCGCCCTCACCCTCCTCCAGCACTCACGAACAGCACTTCCAAAATATCTGTCATTTCACAATAATGTTTTTAGAATTTTGATAGTGGCTTTTGTATCCCCTTCCTGGGTAAAGATGTAGAGGGGAGGTATGGCAAAAATGCAGAAAGGACAGAAAGAGGGTTCAAGCTAGACTGTGTGTTATGTATAGATTAAGTGACTGGTGAGATTAAATCTTCCCTACCAAAATGAAAGAAACAGAGCCTTTCAACAAACACACACACGTTCACACACTGATATACACATTCACACTGACTCACAAAACCTCAGGCTCACAAACCTCCATGAAGCCTCACGGTATGTGTAGCCATGTTTATTTTCCTTAGCAGGGGCAGCACTTCCTGTATGCAACCATCAGGACAGCCTGGCTTGATTCTCTCTCAATTGCTTTGCAACATACCAGAAAACCACAGCCAGAAACAAGGGACGTGATGTTTAAAGTGGACTGACATACTGGACTCTTGACCCTACTATAATGATCAGTTATTGTCATCTGTCGCAGAGATTTCAGATCACATCAGTAAACGTTCCCTCTTACGGAGGCTAGTTGTTGAGAAGCAAAAGTCGTCTTGTACAGAGGAGGATCGTTTGTCTTATTTACCAAGCGCAAATCAAGTCCATGACCTCTGCATTGTTTTTTGACTTGACGTCCGTTCTACGGCGTCCAATCAGACAGTTGTAGAACAAAGCAGAGCAAAGCAGCAGAGCTGTTTACTTGTGTGTGTGTGCGTGCGTACATACGTGTGTGAGAGAGAGTGAGTGAGTGAGAAGCCCTGCAGCCCGAGCCGAAGGAACTCTTTCATGTTTCCCCATATGGCACACTCTATGCAATCTATCCACCGTTATGAGCATGAAGTAAACAAAACATTAGGTCATAATTAATCACTGGCCAATGATGTGTCTGGGGCTGCAGGAGATTAGAAAGCCAGAGGAGCTCCAGAGGGCCACAGAGACCTTGCCCCTTAGTGTTGTGAGTGTGTGTGTGTGTGTGTGTGTGTGTGTGTGTGTGTGTGTGTGTGTGTGTGTGTGTGTGTGTGTGTGTGTGTGTGTGTGTGTGCCAGGCTGAATACTCATCCCGCTGCCTGATCCACCCTCGCCTACCCCCCAGCATCAGTGCCCACCCCCCAGCAGTCAATTAAGATAAGGGACAATTACTTTCTCCGTCTCTGCTTTGAAGTCAAGTTTTTTTTCCCCTCTTTTCAGCGTGGCAGCTGAAAAACAGACGGTGGAAAAGGGAGAATTTTTTTGGTGTACAACGCTTTGATCTCGGAACCTATTACAGGGGAGTTTAATGGAGGCTCTGTATGATTGAATATGTGCATTTCGAAGAAAAAAAATCTTGTCAAATTTGGAGCTAATCCCAATGGCCTTGGCTCCATTTACTAAACTGTATGCTACTTCTCATTGGCTGCGTTGCTTACCGGGTTCCATTCCATGCCAGTAGTAAACTCTTAGAAAAAAAGGTGCCATCTAGAACCTAAAAGGGTTCTATGGCTGTCCCCATAAGAGAACCCTTTGAAGAACAATTTTTGGTTCCTGGTAGAACCCATTTGGGTTCCATATAGGACCCTTTCCACAGAGGGTTCTACATGGAACCCAAAAGGGTTGTATGTGGAACCAAAAAGGGCTGAAGAACCCTAAGTGTAGGCTACCCAGAGAGAGAGTGGGAGGTGGAGTGTTCCACTTTGCTTGAACTCTCTTCTCGTGACTTCTGGTTCCTCGCTTGTAAATGCTGAATCAGTGTAATTATATATGTTTCCCACTGAGTGCGGACTACAGCGTGAGGACCAGAGGGGTCAGTGTGTGTGTGTGTGTGTGTGTGTGTGTGTGTTGTTCTGGGAGCTCTATGGGGAGCTGGGGGTAAACTGTGTGTGTTTCAGGTTCAGTCAGCACATGAGAAACACACTGTGTGTCGGCATTGGCGCTGGATTAAACAAACGCATGCAACAGAGAACGATGATGCTAATGTGTGGTGTAATAGTCAATGTCTTTGTATTGCTATCTGGGTAGATATCTAAAGCGTATTCTTTTGAAATCTTTCTCAACTATGGTTTACTGGAACCATCATGTTGCCTACAGCACTGTCAGAGCTGTATTTCATACATTGTACCCTCTGAAATGCACTTAATTATTTTAGATGCATTATTGTAATTATGTGCATTAATTTATTCTGTCCGCGAGTCATTCTAATGTGCATTGTCTGGCCTTTTTTCCTTCTTTGTCCAAAAGTTCACATATTTGCATGACTTGTCAGTGTAAACACAATGGTGAAAACATCAGAGGGGCCATGGACTGGGGATGTTTATATGAGCAGAGAGCCTAAGATGGAGCAGAGATATGAACCACTGATCTGGGGATATCTGGAGGAGGAATCACTGATGCTGGCCACCACACACAAACACCATCTGTCTTCCCAACACACACACACACACACACACACACACACACACACACACACACACACACACACACACACACACACACACACACACACACACACACACACACACACACACACACACACACACAGAGACAGACATATAGACAGACAGACAGAGGACCTCACGCCTGCACACCTACTGGGTATGAGTTACAATCAGTCACACCACAGTATGTACCTGTTATTGTACAGCCCTAGACAGGTCAGGTCAGGATGCAGTATTCACATGTGTTTCTGCTGGAGTTACTGAACTGCATTATGCTCTAATCTGATTCCCATGTTGTTGTGAGAACCACATGTCATATATGGGGGTGAGTCAAATGTACAGTATGTTCTTATCTTCTTCCAACATTGTTGTGCGACTGTGAACCACATTTTGTATTCTCACATGAGTTGCCATATTTTTGGCAGAATAATGCCTGAATGAACGTTAATACCACAGATTTTAAAGTGAACCTAGTAAAGATGGGCCATTTGCCCAAAACTGAAAACACTAGACTTTTGAAAACGTCCGCATATTTCTTCCCCCGAACACTACCTGCGCCTTGCCAAAAAGATCATCTGTGGGAAGACCAATTCATACTTGTGCCGCTAGAACTATTAAGATCTACTTACTGAAGGCATCGGGTTCATAGAGAACTGAACTAGAGAAGTTGAACTCAGTCTCCAATATCTGCTAGTGTATGATGAAGTCAGGTCGCTCAAGATCCACCGTGAAATTCGAGGTCCGTCCAGGTAAGCAGGACATCGGGAGATTACTTCAAAACCAGCCACTAGGGGCAAAGGTGAGCGCTATGACCATCAAGTAAGCTTGTGGTTTGCAAGGGCGTTGTGGACGGGGATGGCGGATAGGCGTAAACCGCGAGCTGCGTCTCCGAGGGTCATGTATTCAATCCCAGGCACTCGTTTTTTTTAATTATTTTTTTATCCTATTCCAAACATTAACCCTTACCTTAACCATTCAGAATGAATGCCTTAACCTTAAGCATGGAGTTGTTTTTGTTTTAACCCTATTCCAAACCTTAACCCTGAAATTTACCTTCAACATTTTACATTTATGGACAAACGTCGGATTCTGCGGTGAGACTGTGAGAGCTTGTTGGGATAATGATGTATATTTGTATGTGTGCTCCTACCTCATCCTATACCCTTCGCCTCTGGCACACAGACAGCTAATTTATAACTCTGCTTTCTTAAGTTGCACTCTCTTTGTCAAGGCCAGCGCTGGGAGGGGAAGTTGAAAGAGCTTTCCTCCTAATCGTAACAATTGGACGTTAAAACAAATAGTGAGGAGGACTCGACCGCACGACCGCACTGAGGAGGACTCGACCACATTATCAATTGCCTGTTAGAGTGAGCAAGACGCCAGTCCACCCCTCCCTCCCTCCATCTCTCTCTTCTTTGCTCTATCTGTCCATCGTTTAAACATACACACACATATTAAATACACGTTCTTACATCCTCCGTTTTTCTCACCTTCTTTCTGTAAATGTTCTGTTCCCATCAGCAGCTAGCTCTCCCTCTCACTGATTCTTGACAGCGCTTTCCAAAACAGTCAAACAAGAGAAGGAGGACTTAGAGAAAATTTGTTAACTGACTTGAGTCATAGACCGTTTCGACAACATGAAGGAGAGGAGGATGCATTGGGGTTTCTCTACAAGTAGGGTGTCAGCATGTTTTTTCTACCTGCACAAACACATGTACGCAAACAGAGAGAGAGAGAGAGAGAGAGAGAGAGAGAGAGAGAGAGAGAGAGAGAGAGAGAGAGAGAGAGAGAGAGAGAGAGAGAGAGAGAGAGAGAGAGAGAGATCAGAACCATGGACAGACAGCCACATCATATTTAGCTTACATCGATTGGACTAAATAGTTTTTGGCTTCTTTTAGTTGTCACTGTATTAGATTAAGCATAGGTGATTTGATGATTCTGAAATGTTGAAGTTGAAATGGTGCTAGAATAGTGGAGGCAGCTGTTTTCTTTGCGACTTGCAGTAACTTTCTGTGGACTTCACCAGACAGAGGTGGCTCTCCGGTTTTGTGATGAAACAAAGTTGTGGTTGAATTTATTCTGACGCTGTGTCTTCTTATTGTCTCGGCCTTGGGCCTATATATCACGGTGTCAAGGCATATGAACTAACAGGTTATAGAGCAAACAACGCAATTATCACAACATATAGGTTGTAATATGGCATTTTTTCCTGGCTTGGCTTCCCCTGTGATTTTACACACGCACCGTTTCTGGCGGTACCAGCCCTGACTCATCACCACCATAGGACCATTAGGATACCTCTTGCAGTATTATAATGAGTAGTATATAGAAGTAGGACCGTTCAATTTTGGTTTGTAACCATTTTCTAATACTTTTTAAAGTATGTTATCTTAAAAAAGCAACATGACTTAGACCTAAGCACCGCCAAATGTTTATATTTTTATACATTTCTTACATTTCAATGTACACTGCAATTTACTTTATTGGCATATGATTACTACATTCTCATACTACGTGCAGATTACATTGATAAAACAGGATATGTGGCGAGTTGAGGTTAGCGCTATAGACTAAATAGGATCCATATGATGATTATGTGCTGTCATAACTCCTGTTGAATTCTTTGAAACATGCATCTACTTCAGTGTTCTTAGTCAGTGGAATATTCCAATAGTTGTGGGTTTAGTGAATGTTATTCTTTTCACCGGCTTGGGTTTCCATGTACGTTTTTCACCTCGCACCCCCGGCATAGTATTCCTCCATGTCACTGCGGTGTGTGTGTGTGTCAATGTGTTTGTGTCCGTGTGTGTGTTTGTGTGTGCATTCCTGCATGCGTGTGTGTGTATGTGTGTTCCCGTGCCCTTGTAGGTGTGTGTGTTTACAGCACTCTGCTTCAGAAGGTAAACCCCTGCTTCCTGCTATTCTGGTTACAGGGACTGATCATAATCTAAGTGGAAACATGGAGTATGCTTGAGCGCAAGGCTGTCACTAGAACAAAGCTCTCTCCTTTTCTCTCTCTGGCACACACACACACACACTAATGGACACACACACACACTACAATGGTTGTTAGGAACCCTTGTAGGCAGGGAGGGAGGGGGAAACGCTGGCTTCTGTCTGCAGCACAGTGGTTATCTATTTGGTGACATCATCTGTATCCACTGTCCTGTTTGCTACTCTGCTTATCTCAGTTCGGTTCCATTACCCATCACACGGTCATATTCTAGCTTCCTCTGCACGGCTATCATCACTACCTCCGAAATGATTAACACTTTGTCTTCAGCAGTAGACCTGAGGAAAAAGTATGCGTTCATTTAATTGTCCGAAATTAAGCAATATCTTTATTTTTCTCCTGACTTCATGGTTATTTGTAGAATTAATTGTTTGCTCAATGTTGTAGAATAGCAACAAAAAATGAAGATTACTTTATTTTAGCTTGAGATGCATGTGATATTTAAGCAATAAGGCCCAAGGAGGTGTGGTATACGGCAAATATACCACAGCTAAGGGCTGTTCTGAACACGGAGTGCCTGGACACAGCCCTTCGCAGTGGTATATTGGTCATATACCACAAACCCCTGAGGTGCCTTATTGCTATTATAAACTGGTTACCAACGTAATTAGAACAGTAAAAATATATATATATGTGTCATACCCATGATTTACAGTCTGATATACCATGGCTTTCAGCCAATCAACATTCAGGGCTCGAACCACCCAGTTTAAAATGGCAGCTAAACCTCTTTGTAACTAGTGGGAAACTGGCAGAAAGGAGAGAGAAAGGGAAAGAGAATGGTGACTGGGGAGAGAGAAACAGAGGAAGTGGCCTGTTCAAGTTGCAGACTGCTTACAGACTGTTTTGGTGGTCTGAGACTCATTCTCAGTGGATTTCTCTGCACAGCCCAAATCACAAGAGGAACATAATGTACACAAGCCCCCTCATTTCATTATCTTTTGGTGCTGGCACGGCGGTCAGTGCCGGGTTGACACTGCTGCCTCGGATTGATGACCAATGGGACTCTCTAACCTCTACTTACTGTTATTCTACCCTGACACACACAACACACACATATGCATTCACATGCACGTACGCACACACTCACATACATGCGCACATCTACTCACAAATATACATACTCATGAACATAGAATGATACTATTCCTTGCGAAACAGTGTCCATAAACACACACATATAGGTATTTATGAGAAAGAGAGAATTTTTCAATTCCATTATTTCTCCCTCACCTCAACCCTCTTTCACTTCATGTAGCTCACTGTTGATTATGATTCATTTTGTTGACAGTCCATCCCTTTCTCTCTCTCCATCTCTCTTTATCAGTTTCTGTCCGGCCACTCCATTCTGCCCTCAGCAGGGCTGTGTTGGCCTGCCTGCCGGCCCCTGTGTTGTGATGGGTAACGGCCTGCCCCTGCACACCCTGCATATCTGCTCTGATGACATGACACCACTCTGGAGTTATAAGGTATGAGGAACAGGGGGAGAACACTGTGCACTGTCTGGAGATAAGAAGCCAAGATGGTGGTGGTGTGTGTGTGTGTGTGTGTGTGTGTGTGTGTGTGTGTGTGTGTGTGTGTGTGTGTGTGTGTGTGTGTGTGTGTGTGTGTGTGTGTGTGTGTGTGTGTGTGTGTGTGTGTGTGTGTGTGTGCGTGTGTGTGTGTGCGTGTTGACTGACAGGGATATCACCATTGCAAGTGCTGGGAGTTAATGAACATGATAATGGGAATTTTTTAAATGGTGAATAAAACTGACTGAAACCTATCTAAAGACCATCCACTTATTCTGTTGAGAGAAGAGAATAAGAGCACACCTTTTGACCATTAGTCGTTATCCCCATATTTTATCTCTCATGTTAGATGACTCTTAAAGATACGTCAAATAAGGAGTCAAAATTCGAACAATCCCTTGAAAAAAGAGCCAGACAATCACAGTCGACCGTTTAATCAGCAGTGTAGTCCGCTGTTGACGTGGTTCTAGTGGCTGCCTAGGACCGTAAAATGGGGCGAGACCTGCGAAAGACACAGACAACTGCTACTGTCGCTCAAATAGCAGGGCTCAGGCCACTTTGAGGTATCATGTCACATGCTCACGGGTTCAAGTTCGTTCAATGTGTGTGCTTCATTGCTAGAAAGCATGGTCCTATATAGGGACGTATAGAGACACTGTTCAACGTGATTTCATTATTTTCGTTTATTTTCTACACTAGAATAACAGCTGTTTGTTGTTCTTTTTTATGTTCTTTTTTTCAGTTTGACATCCGACGACAGACCATCGGTCAAATAACAATGGGCTATTTATATTTGTATATATATGCCTAGGCTTATTTATAAAATTAATTTACATTTGGATTCCATTATTTAAACTTCTATACGAAGTAGGCATATATGTAATAATTTGTAATTATTACCATATTGTAATAATTATTGTAATTACACAATATGAATAAGTGGCCTATTGTTAGAAATATAGGCCTAGATGTATACATATCTGAGGTAAATGTTGTTTTGCCTTCATACCTGCTCATGGAATGTACCGGACTCAATGTTAGCCCACTTGTTGAACCTCAGATCCAGAAATTATAATTCAACCCAACTTGACATTTCATACACAAAGAACAATTTCCTATTTCTCTGTTTGATATAAATGTCCATGAATGTAATAAGTGGATGACAATTTGACATAGGCAACCTTTGTTATAACGAGGGGAAATATTATACAATGATATAAACATAATCCAAAGAAAATGCTATAGAAATAAAATGTGTCGTTATTATTGTATCACTTATGCCTACAGCTGTAGCGAGTAATCATGTGTTCCTCCTTGTTGCATAATTAAAACTATATATACCTATACTCAACACGTCTGGTATGAGACATTTAAAATATAATCGTAAATTTAAACTGGAGACAATAAAATCCTGTATGTCACACGGGCAGAATCGAGACATTCAGGGCCCAGCACGGTGTGTAAAAAAACGGCTATAATTAGCCTCCGTCTCCAGTCTCCACACAAGGCCGAGCAGAGTAGAGCAGAGGTAGGTTTAATGTACAATTTAAAGTGTGTAGTTTATGCGTTCCTTGCCAGGCTTTTCGGGTTATCCGTAGGTCGTCGGGCACAGACGTTTCCCCTCGGTCTGAAATCACACTACTCCTTTTATTCAACCCTTTGCACTGCGTTCCAAAACTGCTGGAGCGCGCGCTTGGATGTGTTTAATATTAAACGTTTTTCTGTGCAAGATGTCTGTATTAATAACCACACGATTTCAAGACATTTGCCATAACCGTGCTGCAGAGTAAAATCTTGAATGTACCATTTTTCTTGATTTGGTCCTTGAAAGCACGTGGTTCAAATAAACGGTCAGCTATGTGTACAGGGTGTCCAACTTGAAAATATCTTTGTATTATAAAATGACCTATAGAAATATTGTGCTATAGGCCCCTGTGTGTTTTTACGTAAATAGTTCACCTGAGAAAAGCTGGTGGCCTATTTAAGGATTTTCCTTTGACATTGTGGGTTTCAGAGAAGAGGCAATGGCGTGGATGCGGTTTTCTTTTTTCTTCTAAAAGACAAGTGTTGGACCTCGAGCCTTTCGCTAGTATGCCTGTCAAACAGAGCCTGCGTCTATGTGGACTCTTAATTATAAACAGATGGCGCTTTGAGGTCGAGCCTTGTAACCAACTGTGAGCTGAAACACAGCAGTTTTCCATTGCGCTGACTGAGCTGGTCACCTAGCCATACAGGTGCACAGTCCCCGGGGCTGTAGTGGGCCGGTGTGTCCCTCTCCACGGTGTGCCCTCTCTCCCCTCACCCCTGCCCCCTCGGGGTAAAATTGAAACGAACATGGGTTGAGTTATTCTGAAAAAGTGCGCACAGTCCAGGGTGACGCGTGCGTGACACCACTGTTTCAGGGGCATGGTAAAATTGAAGGACTGCTGTTCAACGAGTCTCCTCTCACCTATTTGTTCCATTTACAGTGGAACCACGACGCCGTTTGGAAATGCTATCGGTTTGATTCAATCAAACATGCATGCTACTTTACACAGAATAAGCAAAAACCAAAACGAATATGCCAACTGGTAGGCGTATTGCACCTTCTCGTGTATTAGTGAAATCCAATAAATTTGATATGTTTTAATCTCAGACATTTGTCAATGTTAAAAAATATGTCATAATAGCTATCATTATTAACCGTTATGTTGTTGTCATTGTAGCACATAGGCTATATGATGTGGTATTCATAATTAACTAGATCATCTGTTTATTTTGGGTGGTTGTTATCAGCTAATGTTGATTAAGATGTATTTTTATTTGTGCACTATGCGTTAGGGCTACAGTATTTCAATTCACGGATAGGCTATACTTTATAGATTTTTTTAAAATATCGTTCATTTTTTATTTTAGTGCCATCATTAAATATTGGATGTAAAGATAGTGTGTAGAATAAGCTATTTGAGGAATTGTAAATTGGTATTCGAGAATCGAACTATGGTTAACACTGAGCGAGCTGATATTTCCCCTCTCTCTCTCTCTCCTTGGCTCGCGGGTCAGTGGAGTTGAGATCTCTGGGCCCCAGGCTTTGGCATGAGACAGCAGAAGACAGTGCATACAACACGCGCGGTGATCCGACTGTTGTTCTTATACTTTTCCGGTACACAATTACCTTTCTATAACTTTACTTTTTTATTGTTGATTACTCAATTAACTTGGTTCGAAAAAACATCTTTAGAAAAACGAAATTAGTCCTTATCGTTTGTCACTAATTTAGTTAAATGGCCGTACACATTCTTGTTAGTCTTCTGCACATATGGACATCTTAAATTATGTTTATCAGTTGGTGATTTACGATTTTCTTGTCATTGAACGTTGACCCCCATGTCTTTAAATCCTCGTTGAAACTTCCTGGTGTCAGTGGGTCTCTTTCTGATATTTCACTGAAAATGACATCGAAGTTAAGCAAATCTCTACAAAGTAGTTACAATTCGAAATAAATTACGTCACTGGATGTGATTTTACCTTTATAGCCTAGGCAACATATGGCACAGATGACATTGTTAAGATGGTGATATAAAATTGTAGGTATTTTCCATTGAGTGATGCTTGTGTGTGAGGAAAATATAAATATAGCTGATAGGAAAGTACGCATTGGTAATTTATCACTCAGTCATCAGTAAATCAACAAAGGAGATGAAGTTCACATAGGGCTAATGCATTTTAATATATGTATCTAAACATTTATTTTATATAGCCTACTGTCCAAACGCTCACCAGAAAGATATTCTCTATTTGTAGTCAACTTCTGTTTAATTAAAACGGATATTGAAATCGTGTTGTTTTGACGAGCTAAATATAAAAGGAATGTAGAACACAGTCACTTTTGTTTTTGGTATTTGACTGAAAGAAATGTGGGAGAGAGTGTGAGAAGGGAAGGATGCGTGCTGACGCGTATGTGAAGCTGTGCATTTCAGGAATGTAGCGGAACGTTTCAGGAAAAGGGGAGAATATTGAGGGGATAGTGAAGTCAGTGGGGAAAAAGTGTCCAGATAAACAAAGTTTTGCCAAATGTACAATGTGGAATCCCTTATATAGCATTACAAGTGTAGGCTTTCAAATCAATAGACCTAACTTTAGGCCATGTCAAAATCAATACGTTTTCATAGAGACCTAATAAGAAATAAAACAGGTGATTGTTATCTGTAAAGAAATTAAAATAGGCGTACTTAATCTACAACTCTTAGTCACACACACACAAGTAACAACATCGATATAAATAGTCCTATCTCATATCGTAGCCTAATAGTATAAGTAGACCTATAGTAGTACTGGTGGTGGTAGTAGTAGTAGTAGCAGTAGTAGTAGCAGTAGTAGCAGTAGTAGTATTAGTAGTAGTAGTAGTAGTCGTAGTAGGTCAATCTGTCGTAGTAGTGCGGAATACCTATAGGCTAAATTAGTAGCCTAGTATTTTTTAGTAAGTAGTAACAAGAAGAATAAAAAACTACAGATAATAATCTGTGTACAATAGCTATTCAATAATAATAATAACACAAATAATATGAATATAAATATGGATCATGGTATTAATAATGATATTGATAAATTCCATTATCATTATGCGTTTTAAAAACGGACTTATTTTAACTGTTGTCCTATACAAATGAATAAAATAAAGTGTGCCCAACTGGGCACCAACTCAGGTCATGTTATGGATAACGATTTGAGTGCAACCGATGTGCATGCTATTCTGTTGCTACTTTTAGGAACAGTGCACAAATATTATTATGACACATTTTGTTATTTAATTTCTCCAGCTCTATGATATTTGTGGTAGCATTCGTCGCAGTTCACGTTCCAACTGCACAGTGGGTCCAAGAGTGGAAAGAAATCATAAATTGTAGAGTCAGGAGTGTTCCTGAGTACACACACAGCACACTCTCTTTCTCCTGCCATGCCTTGCTTTCTCCTGCGGTATTGTTGATGGTGCTCCGGCGGCCGACATCCTCCCCATTGACCCCCGTCTCCCTCTGCCTTTTCCGTCCCATGAAAAATGATTCCAGCGCTCTGATTGAATTTTATTCCTTCCTGACCTGGCCCGTTCTGCGAGGGTGCCATCAATCTTGGGACTAACACGACGTTTGTTTATAACTTGGGAAAGGATGTAATGACTTTTAGTTTTATGAGGCTGATTACAGCTATTCGACGGTGGTAGATAATGGGGCCTACATAGCTTCATTTCATTCCGTTTTTCTAGGCCAAAGTGTTGCTCAATTAAACACTATTATTTTTACTATTATAACAGTTGATATTTGTGCTCCATTGTGATCCTGTTGTCAACGTTATTGTGGCTGCTGTGTGATTCATAATCTGTTCTATGTAGGCACGATGTATAAGGGATACATCGGGAAGATACAGTTTACATACAGTTTGCTCATTGGCAAGACGTCTTGCAGATGCCTACATTCTAAATTATGCAGTTCTACATCGTTTATACGTCGGCCAGACATCAATATGATATTCTGGTGTTTCGTCGACGTCTTCCAAATGTGCAAACGCTATCCAAACTGCATTCCCATCCGCAATTTGAGACGTCCGCCAAAGGAGTGTGTGTTTACTGGGTATAGGTCTCGCTATTAGTATGAGTTTTGTATTGATGCTTTTGTTTAAGTTGTTTATCTTGTAAAAATAAATATCTACAGCTAGCCTATACCTGTTTTGTCAAGGTAATGTTGTTATCAGCCCACACGATCAGTTAGACTAGTCATACGCAGTATGGAAATACATTGTTCCATTTATTGCAACCTCCAGGCCCACGGTTGTGGCCAGAGGATACACGACACGCTGCCATGCTCATATGATCATATCCCGTTTGACCCTCTAGCCCCAAGGGCCTCCTTGATAACAGTTACCCCTCATCCGCTTGAACACAAGTCAGCCAATGCCATTCCATTGATATTAGACTAACGCAAAGTTGACAGTCAAATAATTGACTGTTAACTTTGCGCTTAACATAACCTATAGCCGTGGAAATTCTAAGCAAATTTAAAGCGCTTTGTTGACCCTGCTTGAACTTTGAAAACATCCGTTGCGCTCTGGTAGCCTTTAGCAATAGTTGTTTTGGCAATTGGAAATAGTGTGCAAAATGATTACTAAAATAATAGTAATATTATCATTATCATTATTAATATTATTATTATTAGTGGAGATCTGTTTATTCCTGGAATTTGAGAATAGGCATACACTTTACGCATTGTAGGCCTTGTTGACGCATAGGCCTACTTTACGCACAGGCCTACCGTCACACCAGAAGTAGGTCTATGTATGTCAATTTTTCTCCGGCATATGTCATTTGCAAAACCGTAATAAACTCAAGATGTAATATATAACAGTATACAAATGGAAGGATAAAAGTCTAAGAGAAATACATGGATTTATGCACAACATGGCTTTACGCGCCAATGTTTCTCCTCATGCCAAATTCAAATCGAATTTACTTCTACCATACATCATATCATGCTGTTCCCAAGGGTTTAAATTTAGGCAGTGGAACATGTTTCTGTAATTTGAAAATGTGACAACAAGGAAAATATGTCCCTTCATTAACCAGTCGATGCAAACCAGCTGTCTGAAAAAAATATATAATAATACTTTACGTAGACCTGCCAATTACAATAGGCCTATTTACGAATTTCTCAATTTTTAAAGAAGATTCAAATTAGGTGAGACCCTTGTGATTTGTTTACCTACAAATACAAAACAAACGCCTTATAGGAAACTATACTTTGCGCACGCGCATTAGGATGAGTTTGGCTCTCATCTCCCTAATAGAGATAAATGTTCAAGTTGGAGTCATCTGTATAGATCGCAGTCCCCAAACCATCGTGTGCCTACAGGACTATCTTTGGTATGCATGGTATGATATTAATTAAGCGTTGGAATGTGACTGTAAACACACGTGGCTATTCAAAACAAGTCAGTTTTGCTGTGTGGACTACTAGCCTGCATCGATGAACTGTTATGAGGCCAGAGGGCCCCAGGTCAAGATGTTGACAGATCGTCCGTGTCTGACAAGAGAAGCGCTGTGTCACTTTAAATATGAAGCTAAACAATCATGTAAATGCACTGCCACTTCAAGTCATCATCAACACATACGATAAATATGTATGTTTGTTAATGCAGTTGACATCTTGGAGAACTTTTACGCACATAACATTCAATCGTTTTTTTGGTCATCATAACTAAAACGGACTAGATCGAGTTGCATTGAAATTCAACGTTTTGGAAATAAATGTTTTCCTATTCTAGAAAGATTCTATGCTAATTTGGGTATTATTAATTCTTCAAATCGACCTCGATTTTGTTGACAAGCCTAAACGAACTGACCAAACTCCATGATTACAATTATACATAGTGAGAATGGTAACCTAACCTGTCTAAAAAAAAGTCTGTGATTTAAAATATGATTTATCAATCACTGCCAGTGATCCCACGTCGATAGGTTTGAAACAGGGTGCAAAATAGCTTACAGCTTAAAAGTCTGTGAGAAATAAGGGCTGGTTAAATTACACAAACTGTCAAAACAATATCAGTGTTGAGAATGCCATAAAGTCTTTAAGAAATCAGGCGTAGCTTTAACTCAAATAAAATGGCAATTTATTAAACAAACAATGCAATTCCTTCAGAATACTTTTCAACAAAAGAAGAAACTTTGAAAGAGTAGGACGATATACAAGTTCCGCTTTTTATAATGGAACATATTTGGACAATTAAGGCATTTCAATTCAGAAACACTTTTTGGTGTTTGGTCCATAATATCCGGCAGTTTAGAAATAAATTACTATATGCAATTTACACGTAATAATATGTCCATGAAAGACTGGCATATCCTTATCTTTAAAACATGTCACAAAAGCGAGAAGAGACTTACGTGTTATTAGCCGTAACACTGTTCTTTACAAACCAAGATCATGTCCTTTTATCTGTCCTTTTTTTGTGTTCAGTTTCGTTTTAGTCCATCGTCGTGGCAGGTGGTGGGTAAAACGACTCACGATATTTTTATGAAGAAGATCAATACAATGAAAACATAATTTGGTCAGAACTTGCTGCAGTCATATACGAAAGCTCCTGAAGTGCGGTAGATGGATTGGCTAGGGGGAAATGACATTTGACAGCTGTTATTCCCGTTCACTGGAGAATTATTCAAGCCAATTCTTTGAGATTCGAACATCTCGCGCACGGAGTGGAAGTTCTGCTGCTGGGCGGGGTAGGTCGCCCCGATGTGGCCCAGGTCCCCGGCCTGGTTGAGGTACCACGAGGGAAGCCGCCCTTGGTGGGGATGGTGGCCCTCCTGCCCAGTGTTTAGATTGCCGTGGGCCAGAGGGGAGGAGGTGGTCGTGATGGAGTAATCTGGCAACGTTTCATCCACGGTGGTAGTCGGAGCTAGGTGGCTAGATCTATCCCCGGCGTATAAACTCATGGCCTGCATATTACAATGGTAGCTAGCATTCGAGGTAGTGGATATAGAGTTTTGGTTACAGGGTGAGCTATAGACTGACGTCTGGTTCGGTGAATAGTTTAGGGACAAAGACGGTGTTATACCTGTCCTGGACGAGGCGATGAGGGACGGGGCAAGCTCTGTGGCACCCTGTGGGGACCCCCGGAGGGAAGTCATGATGTTGTCCACACTGAAGCCCTGGGCCTGGGCCTGGCTGTGCTGGTGGTGGTGCTGCTGCTGCTCGGAGCTCTCCATGCCGATGGACCTGTTGGACGGGATGCTGTGGGGGCTGCCGTTGCTGGACATGCTGCTGCTGTCGGGACTCTCGACTTTGGGCACAGTGCTCAGGGAGGGCGAGGCGGCCTTTGGGGGTGTCGCGTTCCCGTTCTCGGTCTTAATATCCTGGACCCGGACTGGCTGGGAGCCCTGTACGGGCTGCTCCGTGTCCCGGCCCTGTCTAGACGGCGTCTCCTTAGCACCCCGGTCATCCTTGTCTTTCATTGCGTCTTTCTTCTTGAACCGTCGCCTCCTCCTCAAGAAGCTGCCGTTCTCGAACATGTTGTATGAGTCCGGGTCCAGGGTCCAGTAGCTTCCCTTGCCAGGCTTTTTGTCATCACGGGGAACTTTGACAAAGCACTCATTGAGAGAGAGATTGTGCCTGATGCTGTTCTGCCAGCCCTGTTTGTTGTCTCGGTAGAACGGGAACCTTTCCATTATAAACTGATAAATCCCGTTCAGGGTCACCTTCTTGTCAGGCGAGTTCTGGATAGCCATAGTAATGAGCGCAATGTAACTGTACGGGGGCTTCACCATATCCTTCGGCTGGGGCTGCGGGGTATACGGTCCATAGGCTCGCGCCATGCTGCCAGGGTACTGATCATGGGCCGCGTGAGAGTACATACTCATAGGGGCCGGCATCCCGGTGTATCCTCCGCTGGCGGCGGCCCTGTAGTAGCTTTGGTCGCTACTAATGTAAGGCACGACGCCCAGAGAGTTAGGGCTCGAGACGGAGTAGCGCGCCTGCATGTCTTCTCCCCACAGCTCAACTATGCTCCTGCCTAAAACGAACTTCCCAAAGTATGCAGACGGAGAGCTCCACTTTATCTTTCTGAAAAGTTGAGGCGCTCAAAGCAGGAGTTCCTGTCTTCTCACTTGACAAATAATAATATTAGGAATGCACTGTACCAGGTCTTAATAGGGTTTAAGCGGTTTCCATCTCAGTGTGCTGAGGCGCGCATTGAAAAACGTATGAACTTTGGGCATCCGTCACTACAGAATACTTTTGCGCAGTTAACTTCTTTCCCCCTTTTTGCTGCCAGGATGCTCCTCCCAAAGAGAATCCGAGCTGTCCAATTGTAGGTCAGGCAGTGCAGAGTGAGCAGCAATGGATCGAGCTCCTGGCCACACACACGTCTTTAGAAAAACGAGAGGAGGTGTAACTCCCAGCCCACTTCGACAAAGACAGGACTTCAGTCGTGAGCACGCTGCTTGCTCACGTACAAAATCAGATTATGGACTAGATTTAGTTATTGCAGAATGTTTCCATACATGAGCAAACACATTGGTGAGACCACCAGGTGGAATGATAAATAATAAATACCAATGTATTTTGTAAATTAATTAACTAGTGTATGGGATTATAGGCCTACATTTTTATTTAAGCCTACTAATGTGCTATTAATAAGTAGGACAGTTGGCGATTGTGTGAACCATAGAGATCCTATTAAATTCCTAATTCTATGGTGTGACCTTAATTAACACATTAATTATTAGGCTATTACAATAATGTTTCGAACGAGTTTTCACTTCGAATGTGACATTTTTATATTCAATATGAAATAAATGGCGAACAAACACTCCATCACCTCCGTTTGGGTGAATCACTCCAATCACAATCTCCAGCCGCACCTCTGTTTTCAAATAATCAATAAATACGTGTTAAAATGAGGATATAATCCCCAGTGTTTGCCTCCTGCTGTTTAGCATCTTAATGCGAAGCTTTATTAAGGCGGTGTGTTAGTTAAAAGTCTCAATCAACACGCGTGGTCGGATCAAAGCTCCACAGAGCGCTCCTCATACCGTTCAGTGGGCGGTATGTGAGATCTCATTACGGCAGAATTAAAGCTAGTTTGGCCGGAGAAAGGGTCAAGTTGCGAAAGTTTGCTCTAAGTGAGAAGCAGATTGAACAGAAGAACCAAATGGTGTGATCTGCCATCTAATTGTGTCATTCGTGTGGTCGGAATGTGTGAATATTAACTATATAGGCTATACCGTTAGTTTTTGTTGCATGGGAAAGCTCCTATATACTTGCTCAATGAAGAGATAATTTATTAAATTCAAACAGATTGTATAAAGTTGAAGGTATCTAACAAGCTTCAGACCCGTTGTATCGTATTAATCTATTCCCTATATACCCTCCATACTTCTCACCATCTCAATGTTAAAGGCGGCTAAACGAGGACACCAGATATTCCGTTGTAAATGTTTTTTTTAAGAGGACCAATTGTATTACTAAAAGAAAACATTTTCAACCTAAATGATCTCAGGGACACACTATTCAAAATAAAAAACACAACAGAAATGTTTATGGACGATCAGGTTTGCATTATATCGAAACAATTACAGTCATTCTATATAGGCCTAAGTGATATTATCGTTTTGATATTTATTTAGCCTAGTATTTCTTCATGCATACCTAGCAATTTTGAATTAATAAAGTAGGTCTATTTACAAGAGACAAGAATAGTATTTTTTTTTTAATCCTGAATATATTTAATGCAATTAAGGGAATCCAATGTTTTTAAAATGTGCCTAAAAACAAATGCAAGCAACACAAACTTGTATCGGAGCGTAACTGATATGAAATGCCCTTGGCTATAACACAGGCTATAACAAATTATTTAGTATGAATACGATGCTCCCCAACATATTCTCTTTTGCCAAACTTTTAGAGAATATACAGAAGAGGCAAAAACATGAATTGATCCTTTGTAGCTTAGAACATGGCGCTTGGAACGTAGTGTGTTTGATTCCCGGGACCACTCATAAGTAAATTGTATATACTTATGTCACTTTGGATAAAAGCGTCTGCTAAATGGCATATATATGTATTAACGGTCCATGTGAGGCTCATTTACGGTCACAATAACGCACTAATCCCTTACAGGTCGTATTGATTAAATGGCCCTGCACTGGCCTGGTGCTCCGCCGGTTTCTCCTTACTGGGACCCGGGCATGAACATTTCCACTGCCCCGAGCTGTTTACACAATTCACAACGCGCCTCTTACTTAAAACCCCATGCCTCTGCCCACCCAGTCCCCCATTCCTCTCTGTATTAACGGTAAACGGAGACCATTATCAGTGAACATAAATGTAAGTGCAAGAAAGTCAATAAGTAATAGGTATTATTTATTATTATTATTATTATTATTATTATTATTTTACAGGGACTTCTGTAAATGACAGCAACTAGTAGGCCAAGGCTATATGTTATTTATTTTTTATATGCCTATCACTGAAGATATGAATGCATTAGCCTGAAATCATGTAGAAGTACAGTTATCGACTAAATATACATAAATATGTTTTAACTAAATTAAACATATTAACAAATATGCTCAACATGTTTGAAGCATTAGTGGGACTGTACAGTAAATCCTTACAACCTTGCGCGTCATCAATATAGTTTCGTTGTGTCATGGTCTTTTTGTGGTGTATTTTTTTGTTTTATATGGACTACCCGAAAAGTATTGGGGAAAAGTCCCCCATGTAAATATCATTAATATACAAAGGACCCACATGGGTCATTTCCAGAGAAGATCGAAGAGACAATAGACATAATTGAATCCCTGGAGATTACAGCACAAAGAAAGGAGAATATGGTAAATAACATCATGATTAAAGTTACTATCTCAAAATAAAAACATCGAACAAGCAGAAAGAGCGAGAGAGATTTATTGGCCCCACGTATCAACTGCAGTATGGTGAAGGATTGGGACTAATTGTGCTTGATGTAATGAGTTTCAGCAACCACATGTGGACTTAGCGCCCCCTGGCGATCAGTATGGGTCTTAGTCACATAGGTCTAAGTATTTGCCCATTTTAGTTTATTGTTTAAAACGGATAGTTCTGATCCTGGATACTGATTTCGACTCACACATCACACTTAGGGCCTACTGTTTTCTGTTTCAGACTCAATCCTGCCCTGCTTGCCAAGAAAGGCTTTCTATTAACCCTTGTCTCTTACTATCAAAGGTTCTGCTAGCCCATGATCATGACTCTCAGTTCCATTACATAAGAGTCATTGGACAAAGGCAGTGTTTTGTTAAGACCCTCACCACTCGGTCTGAACATTAACACGCATCGCTCGTGGTACGGATTTGGAAGCATAAGGACCTTATCTATCATGTCAGCGGTTAAATGGTTAAATTGATACACACCTTGATAGTGTTATGGTTAGTGTTCTCACATGGCCATATCTCCACGTTCCAGCACTTGTTTGCGGATAACAGACGGAAAACAAGAGGTGACTCTGGAAGTGTAGTGGAAGTGTAGTTTCGTCGGATGGAGGCACCCATAGCTCTATGGATCTGTGCAAAACTGCTACAGTAAGTGTATATTTTTTATTGGAAGGAATATTTCTCGCTGATGAAATATAAGGGCCATATGTTTCGAAAGCTTCACTGGAAGCGATGATTATTGAAGTTTCTAAACTTTAAAACACAGTGTGGGGATTGTAGCTCACATGAGGCAGTCATGGGTGAAGCTAATTGCTGAGAACTGTAGGGAGAAGGCAAAATGCTGCCTAAAATTTGAGAGCACTAGGGTTTTACTTCCCCTTATCATGACTTATCATTCGGTCATTCCACTTACCATACCTTCCTAGGCAAATGCCCAGACGCTCCGACTGTCTGATGCTGGCCAAATGCTCTGTCAAAAATAAAATATTTCTGAGCACCTGATATGGTTTTGGAAACATTTGTAACTTAACTTTCACGAGCACAATTTTTTTTTTAATACAAAAGATACGTTTACTATACACAGTTTACTAAAGTTGCACCTGGCTGTATTTTGAAGGGCACTGGCTTCCAGAGGAAATGTGGACTGGAATGGTCCAATGGAAATGGGAGTGCAAGGTGAGAGCAACAGCCAGGTGCAACTTTGCTGAACTGCCTACAGCAAGTGTATCTTTTGTATTTGAAAGGTTTCCAAAACCTTATCTCAATCGAGGAGTATTAATGTATATGGAGTCAGCTGTGGTCCCAGTGGCCACCTGTTTTGAGCCCCACATTTTAGCAAAAAATCTTAGCTAGCAGTCATCATCATGAATCAAGTCGACAATCTTCTGGCAAATCCCTTTTTTTATCCTTGTCATATGAAGATAAATAATGAAGATAAATTATAGATAAAACGTGTTGGTGCTCTTCGGCCATTGGACATAAACATTACACAACAAGTTGGAAATTGCAAATTCAACAATTAGTTGTTTGGAAAGAATCAGTGGCTAACTGCAAGCATTGCAAAGCAATCACTAGCCTGCTATTCAGTGGAGTGGCTGTGTGGTCCCAAGTCTGGGATTAGGGGTCTCTTTCCAAGTTTAAAATGATAAACACTCAACATTGGCCATTCTGTCAATGAAGCATGATTTGTGCCGGGCTCAAAACAACTGTTAACTTGGAACTGCGAAATCTGACTTCCGTGAGTTAAAGACAACTGGGAACTCAGAAAAAAATGAGCTCTGACTGGGAAAATACATTTTGAACGGTCATCCAACACGGAATTGTAAATCCGGAACTCGGACCTCTTTCTAGAGCTACGACCTGAAGATCACTGACGTCATCAAGATTCAACCTTGTTTTTTTTTTGAGTTCCCATTTGTCTTGAAAGCTACTTAAATCCAGAGAATGTCAGACTTTGATGACAATGTTTGATGACAAAATTTGCCTGTGATGGACCGCAGTGCCACCTTCCTGTTCAAGTGAGCACAGCACAACAAGGTGAGTCCAAAAATGTCTTGTATGCTGCTGCATAAATTATGTAATATGCCAGTATATGTATACTGTAGCTAAGAAAGCAATACTAAGTGTATGTTATGTAGTAAACTGTTAGTAGCCCATGTGCCTCACCCTAATAATTTGATCTATTTTCCCCTCTTAATTTCACCTACCGTTCTGACTTGGTGGTGCACATGTAGCCTATAACCTGTTTTAGAGAACATTGTAAGAGCTTTCATTGTCTGCTTATGTGCTTATGCGTTGGATAGTCATCAAAAGCTCTGATTCTTGGCAATATCACAGCGTTGTCAGATTTCAAAAAGGCTTTATGGCGAAAGCACAACATTTGATTGTTTGAGGATAGCACCTCTAGTATTTATGCATTAGCATAAATTCATATCCAGCGAGGTTCACACAAATCCCATATAAGAGCTAGAATAAATCACTTACCTTTCGAAGAACTTCTGCTGAGGGCATCCCAAGTGTCCAACGAAGACATCCAATGGTTCTTTTGTTAGAAAAAGTCATTTATTATATCCATAAATCTCAGTTTGGTTGGCGAGTTATGTTCAGAAAATCCACCGTCGAGTCGCCCATTGAAGCGTGAAGAGAACGCGTTCAAATTATACCTATCAACTTTGTCCAAACAAATCAAACATCATTTTTAATGTATCCTTAGGTATCCTTTCATGTATATTTACTATAATATTTCAACCAGATGATAACGTGAACGATAGGAAAGGAAAAAAACACAGAGCGTGCAAGACCGTGAACGTGCATGTCATTCTATTGAGTTCCGGGGGTCCACTTCTAAATTCTTCTTCTATTCGCTTCTAATTCAACCTAACGTCATGAAACCCTGTCTAAAGACTGTTGACATCCAGTGGAAGCCATAGGTACTGCACTCTAAGTCCTAGATAACATTGAATCCCATAGGCAGACAGGAGAAAAAGGTAATCTAAAAAAGAAACTGCAATTCCGGATGGATTTTCCTCGGGTGTTTGCCTGCTATATCAGTTCTGTTATACTCACAGACATTATTTTAACGGTTTTAGAAACTTCAGAGTGTTTCCTATCCAATAGTTCTAATTATGTGCATATCATAGTTTCTGGGCCTGAGTGGCAGGTATTTTACTTTGGGCACGCCAGACTCTCCAAAACCGACACCTCGGTTGCCGCTCCCTAAAATGTCTTAATCAAAATGATGGATTACCTCTTATCTGCTTGTCATCCCCTTATGCCATAGTTTGTACATCTCAATTGTCAGTAGAAAGCACATTTGTTTAAGCATGTCAGCAATATCAGCTATGTTTTTTTATAGGCAGTAAATGAGGCTGAATGTGCACTGTTATAGTGCAATACATGTACTGTTTAGTATTATGTTGTGTGGTGGCTTGTGGGCACCGTTTGTCACTGTTATAAGGCAATTAATTTATTGTTCAGTGTTGTGTAGTGGCTTTGCTGGCATGCATCCCACATTTTTTGGTTTGTTTGCCTCGCCAAGATTGACATGCTAAAATAGCCACTGTGTGGTCCATACCTTGAGCTGAGAGCCCAGAGCTATGGTTCCATGGCTTAAAGGTTATAGATGGGTTCCATGGTGTACTGGTTAGTGCTCTGAATACAAGGATGTGAGTTCAAATCTCGGTAAGACATGCCTGGCTTTTGCGCTGAAGTACTTACAGTACTTTGCCTGATTAGCTTATATTGCGCACTATAGTTTCCCCATATGTTATTGTATAAGCTAGCATCAACATAGTCAATGAACACCAAAGGTATCCAACGCACTAGATTTTGTCCAAAATTGTTCACAACAGCACTAACAATCTCTTAAAATGTGACAGACATAGCTCCTATTATGTTTATTTGACATTGGGTAAATGCCACAGGCTTTCTTTGGCAGTAGTTTTAGTTCACTTGGATTTTGGCTTTGTTGATGATTGAGATGTTTCATAGATATTATGCTGCTGCCCCCATGTGTTTCATGTCCATATTACATTTAACTTGGCTGCTTTTGTTTCAAGTTTTCAAGTAAAGTTTCAAGTTTTGTCATTTTGGCAAGAGGGGAATAAAGCAATGGAGAACCTGAAAATGAAGAAGAACAAATTATAAACAAACCCTTTCTCAATAGCCTAATAATTGATCCCCTTAGAGCAGCAGAAGTGGTTACCTCATTAATCATAACAGTCGTTTGATGGCAGACATTGCTCACTGGAAAATATCAAACTACTTTACGTCACTTGCGCTAGCCACTATCCCTGAATCCCCATAGAAGCCGGATGCAGTTTGATTGCCATCTTAAGGTGCTGTCCAATTCCCAAAAGATGCCTCCTCAGCCCTCGATTTAGCTCTAGGGAGAGAGTGAACACCTTTGGATAAATACTAAATCACCCCCTTCCCCTCGCCCCTCCATTTGCACAAGTGTCCCAAAGCTGAGAGAGTGATAATTATTGAGGGTGTAGGGGCTAATTAGACCCTCAGATAGCCACTTCGACCGAGCCAGCAAGGCTGCGGGCTGCATTTGTTTATGTCAGATTTCGAGACTTTACACGTAACAGATGAAATACCTTCCAAATTAAATGTTTAACTGTTACTGAGGTTTATATCTTGTAAAACAGGGGGGATTTGTTCATTTGAATGTCATGTTCATTTAATTACTTCAGGAGTGTGTCTCAAAGTTGATGGGTATATTGATCCCATCGCCACTCTCTGGAAGTCACCCTCAGAGTTTCATCAGCAGCACATGATAACGGAGGGCCCTACGAGCAAATAAGTAGTTAGGGGCGAGGGGGTGGTTTGGGATTCACAGTGGGAGCGTTCTGGCGGATCACTTTTGTTAAATTGGTGTCCATCGTTGGTCACCACCTTTCAAAGTGTGTTGCATTATGGGGATACAAATTGTCTGACTTGCGTTAACTTTACAACGGCCATGTGATCAAAGGTCATGAAGTTTCGACTGCAGTTGCTCTTCACCAGCTGCAACTTGCTGCCATCGCCTGCATTGTGGGAGACACTATTTGTCAACCAATCATTAGAGTGTTTTTGTTTGACTCATGCGAACAGAACCAAAGACCTGACTAAACAGGATGCACCTTTGCCAGGATTCATATGTATACAGTGGATATGTACAAATAAATGTGATATTTGAGGCTCTCTCTCCCCAATTGATAGCACAATGTACACACATATATTTACAGTATGTGAGTGTGTGATACGGGGGTTACATTACAAAAAGAACGTTTATAAATAATAGCAACACTGCCATGTTGCACTGAGCCTTGCTGTTGGAAAACCACATCGGTGTCCGACTTTCGGCTGTAGCAGATGCACCTCCCTCAACTTCAGTCCTCGACTTTCATCTGCAGCCGGTTGCTTCAGTCTTACCACTCAATTCAATGAAAACTGTAGTCACGTGTCACTCTTGCGAAGTGTCAAATTTAATCAACACGCTGCACTTTTTCTAGACAAACTTATGACACTAGCTTACTAGCTATCTTAGCTAAAATAATTGATATATAGATAACATTTGGCATGTTCGAGCGGATCATTTTTGTCAAGTCGGTTACCATCGTTTGTCACCGCCTTTCAAAGTGTGTTGCATTATGGGGTTAAAAATTGTCCCCCAACACATTATGGCCTTTATCAGGATTTTTTACAGGCAGGAAAATTAAGGAGGTTTTATACACTTCAAAACGGTGTCACATGGGTTCAGGGATCAATCACAATTTGAATGTGACTGATGTGGCCAAAGATGGCCAAAGATGTGACTGAAACAGGAACCAACTTTGCCACAATTCAAAATCTACAAGGGATACAAATGAAAGTGATGAGAATGAATGAACGCCCTTCTCCATTTATTATCAAAGTACACGTTCTTGAAATGAGATTGCTTAGGAAGCTGACTTAGCCAAGGATACTGGTTCGAGGGTGGAAAATGGCATCCCTTGAGAGGGCAAGAACAAGATATATGACAGGAGAAGTGCAGTATTTACATAAGGAGACGTTTTACTTGGATTACAGAGGAGGAATGGCGGGGAAAAGAGAGGCAGAGGAGATCAAAGAGAGAGAGGGAGGAAGAGGGTAAGATTGAATCGGTTAAAATGGTGGGAAAAGGGAGATGGTTTGTTAACAAAGAATGTTAGAAAGTGTAAGCAGGGTGAGCTGTATGCCGGATCGAAGACAGGAGAAGAAATGGAAGAGAGCGAGGGTGAAGTATCGGAGGTGGTAGGTATACTGAAGTTCTCGGAGCCTGTGGCTTGCACCGAGGGTCAGGATGAAGATGAGTCTGTGACTGTAGGAGTGACATTTTGGGGAAAAGTGGACCCTTGCTTTTTGGCTGATGCATTTGTGGTTTCAGGGTGGGTAAAAACAGAGTTGGGTGCTGTGGAATCGGGGAAGGTAACCAGGAGTGGTCTTGTGATAATTGTTTGTGTATCTGCTTGTCAGAGGGAGCCGGCGCTCCTCGTTAAACAAATGTGAATTATTTTGCTCTCAAGAAAAGGGCTCCATTGAAAGGAGTGATTACTGGGGTAGCGGTAAATGTGAAAGATAACCAACTGAAGGGGAAGATTCTCTGTGTTTGTGATGCTTGTCGTTTGGTGCAACACAGACAGGGTGGCGTGAAACAGACGAGTCTTCTGTTCTTTTGAGTTTTGATGTTGAGTCTTTGCCCAACAAAGTAGTGTTAAGCTACTTTATATGCTTCAGTAAGATTCAATTTTAAGCGTTTATAGCAATAGTTTTCAACTGTACTGCAGGGATGAAACGTAATTGGCAGAAAATGTAGTTTGTGGTGGAAGCTGCAGAGAGGTATTTGGGTGTACGAGACTTGACATCAGAGGAGTTAGAGGGCGTGTTAAGTGGTGGTGTCCACCACTTAAGGACTAGATAGATTTAAATAGTGGAGAAGGGTGATAGATTTAATAGATTTAGATTTAAATAGTGGAGAAGGGTGGTGGGTTTTTAGTGAGTGTAGGGTTAGATGGTAGGGTATTTGTTGATTTTATTTTTCAATTCCATTTTTTTTAAAGCAAGTATAAGGTGGTGGTAATGCAACATTTATTGGATGCCAACCGCTGTTAAACCTCATCGAATAAGAAGAATGAAGGTGAGATTTTAGATATCTCTGTAACCAATACATTTGTCACACATTATGTTTCCAGTTTGTGAGTGTGTGATATGGGGGTATAGAAAAGTTGATATAGACATTTATACAGAAACACTTTTATAACCAATAGCAGCTATGTTGACACTGCAATGTTGATCTGAGCCTTGCTGTTGGAAATCCTCTACAGTGTCCGACTTTCTGCTATTGCAGATGCACCTTCCCCGACTTCACTCACCGACTTTCGTCTACAGTCGTCTTCGTTAGGCTTACTGCTCGAACACACCCAGTGTTTAAAATGGAGTCAGGGGATCCTTGCCAGGTAATGGCTGACTATTAGAGCAAAGTGGATTAACCCAGCCGCTGCTGCACCAATAGATGCCCCAGTCCAAGATGTATTTCTTTTCTACAGTAACCTTTCAGAAGAGCCAAGCAAGCTTACCCTCGAGTCACATTTCTAAGAGACATGTCTCGTCTAAAGTGATTGAATGGGCAGGCTGATATCTAAATCTATCCATCATCAATCATACATAACATGCATCTAATCATAATGGCAGGGCTTCATTAATAAGGCATGATGCATGATTCATGCGGTAGGACTGATCTCTACCCAACCGAAACACTCAGCAGTTTAGGGGACTAGACTTATGATGGATTGTGAATCATTAAGATGTGTAGTGGTGGTGCTAGTCATTTCTGGTGGCTGTGGTTGTTGTTGAAGGAATACTCAACAGCATTGAAGGTAATATTGATAGCCAGGTTGAACTACGCAGTTTATACACATTACATTATCTGAAGAATCTCTCTCTTACTTTACCTTTTATTTATTCAACAGATAAGCTGTTTATATGTGGCAAGGAGGCCATGCCATGAAATGAGGAGTTCCACAGGAGTCCTATGGATAGAGGTAGGCCTTTGTTACTTTAAATACATCCATCATGTTTAAGGGACCCACCAATTGGAAGTAGCCTATAGATTGTGAGAGAGATGCATGTAATGTATCTATCATGCCCGGTCTTTGAGCGCAGACAAATAAATCAACCACCAACTCTCTCAAGTCAGTTGGAAGAAAAACATATCCAATTTAATCACTGAATAGCTCATATAAATCTGGACTAAACATTTCATAGCTGCAGAAGTGGATTCAGATGCCTTTCAGGACCATTCCAGATTATTAATAATATAGCATAACCTGGTGCAATGATGGTCTATGTGACATGGATAAGATCACTACAATGCTAAGGGGTACTTTATTATGCATTTACATGTACATGTTTCTAACCTCCGGGGTCTTTTCCTGATTAAATAAAGGTTACATCAAATGTTTAAAAAGTTCTGTTTTTTCAATTTCTGAAATGTCAGTCTTTTCCAAATGTTACACTCTCACTGAAAGCATCATGCGCATCTGCTGACCCTGTTAGTGAAAATACGCTGTTTAGATTAAAAAATATGACTGCATATGAAAAAATAGCACTTTTAACACTCTTCATTTATCACAATAAATAGGCCCCGGCCCGAGGCCCTCATAGACCCCATATAATATTTGGTTTACAAACCTGTCTGTTTTGATTCAAATTACATGTTTTATCCACTACACAAAATAATCCAATACAATTTACTTTCATGATAGGTAAATTTATATTCAACTCAATATTCAACCCAGGAACCACATGCCCAATTTATGAAAAGTCTGTAATAGACCTTATAGAAGGGTCAGACTCACTTGGAATGAATCGGATATCTGTCTGTCCATTCGAAGCTTGGAAGTCAGTTGTTCCCAGTCATATAGAAAAGCTGTAAGCCTGGTAATGTATGAGGCAGAGGGAAGGCTCCAGAGTCTTGTCTATATGGTTTGGTATGCATCATGTCCATGAAACAGGAAAGGATCACTAGCGCCACCAGTGTAGATGCTATATTGAACTTGAACTAATTCCCTTTCCAGACATCAGAGAGCACTCGTTAATGTGGTAAAGATGCAGGTTACTTCAACTACTATTTTGGGTAGTTAAATGTCAATATTGACTTTATGATTGCATCGTCTCAATAACGTACAGTAGTTGTTTTCCGTCTTTGTGAAATTCACATTTCACATTTCTCTGTCAATTGTAGGTGTACAGGTAAGGCAGAACCACTAGGGGGTGGTCTTGTTACATCATTGCTATAGATGGATTTGTGAGCAACTGGTATGCATAACTAATCACCTGAAGCCCAAACTTGAGTATAGTTCTATTTCACTATTGTTTTCAGGTATTCAGACTTCAGGCTACACAATTTATGCCTTTTAGCTACTATTCATTTCACAATGGCAAATAATGTATGTTTCTCCACCTTGTATCTATTTGCCTTTCTCTCTCCTCTCTAGTCAGCTATGCCTCAATTCCAGTGATATGCAGTCAGGGTAGGCAGGGTAGGCAGTGCAGGCAGTGCTTACCCTGTGATAGTCTAATAAAATAGCTGATTCTGGTGATTTTTATACTCCACATTTCCAAATTGGCTAAAACAGCCTCAAAACGTGCAAGGCCGTTCCCATACAGTCGCTGTCTGGATAGGGTCAGCATAGGCCTCGCTGCTTTGCCTATAGCTTAATTTGTGCATTGAGCCGATTTCCTGTTTTGCGCATGAGTATTGCTGTGTTGTGTGGGTAAACCTGGGGTAAACTCTGCACATGTGGGCGTGTCTACATCATTTGGCGCTCACATCCTTTAAACTGAACGAAGCTAGTTGACAAGCAAAAACAACCTAACCAATTGATACTATACTGCACCTAAAACAGTTTTCCAAGTTGGATTTTGAAGGAAAACTTGGTATAATTCAGAGAGGGAGACCAACACCGGACTTTTCTGACCTTCATCAGAGGAAGGGAAACCCGAAGCAGACAAGGCGATTACAGATGAGACTATGAGACTAATGTTTTACTTTTTTGTTGTTGACAATATCAGTGTTCAAATGAAAGCCAGGTTTGATCATTTTGTCATCCTTGGCTCTACAATGATGCATTTTCTAGATGAATTTTCCTTTGCAAATTGCGGGTTAGGCTACTGTTGAATGAATATAAGAATAGACAACATCACTTTGATGCATTTTATTTATTAAGGTAGAATTTCAATTTGAAACACATTTGTTTACATTTTGAACTGCATTTTTCATTCATTTCGAGTGTTGATATAAAGATTTTGTTAGAACCATATTTATTATATACAGTACCGTATGTGTGTGTAATAATATTTCACGTAATAATGTTCATATGTGTGTGTGTTTGCACACGCAGAAGCTGTGCATTGGAAGAATTGTAAATCCTTTGTGAAAGGCTATGGAGTTTGCCTTGCGAATTATTTGGATGAAATGTGTCCATTTGTTGATATTTTAGTGCCATCTATCAGTTGTAACTCGGTCTATGAGAGTTATGTTGATCAGTGTGTCATTTTGTAGGATGATATGAAATATGCCACCATCTGAGGCTATCGCTTGTGTATGTATCATGGCTACATTAGTATTTACACTTGAGGAGTTTTGTTGATGTTGTTAATTTCGGTTAATAGCTTCTGTCACCCTGATTGTTGGAGTTATCTGTTGTATGGTGCTTCATCAAAGTTTATTTGTGAGTAAATCTGGCTTTTATAACAGCCAGTTCCTAGCCAGCCACTCACCTCACCTCATGCCACTGCTCAATTCCATCCAAATGTGTACACGTTTATTATTGTATAACCATGTCAAGCCAAGTGATATCTAACAAATAATTATACTAAAAATACATGTCCACACACGAGTCATTCCTCAGAATCAAATTTAAAAAATCAGGATTTAGAGAAGAAACAGTCTTGGTTGAATAGTAGGTCTAAGTATGTTCAAAAGGTTGTAGTGGATGTTAGCTAGCATTTTGAAAGTCCACGTTTCAAAGATTTAACCAATAGGTTATCTCAAATGTAATGTCGTTATTTGTAAACTGTATTCTGAAACAAATATTTAACAATATGTTGATATTAGTATGATCATGTCATATATTCGATCCCAATGGAAATTATTTCTAAAGCATCAACATACTTGTATCTTAAAAGATCCGACGGGCGTCATTTGTGACCTAAAATTGATAATGATTGCATTTGTAAATGCTGAATATAATACATGGGATGTATTAATGTATTTGTCAGTTATTTGTCAACGGTGAATTCGTTGAATTCAAATAGTAGGCTATAACAATAACAATCCATCTGTATTAATAACAGTTATATTAAGGTTTATAATAACAAAAAAACTATTTAATAAAACACCACATTTTTCATAAAGAGGTCAAACACCATTTTGGGCAATTGTAGTCCCAAAAGATCTCCCACGCTGTTACAATCCCTATAGGATTTGCGATATGCTGCATAGCATAAACATTTAGCCTACCCTTGAATAAGAATTAACCCAAACAGTTTTAAAATAGATCACTTTATTGACTTGCTGCAGCGAAATCTTTCAAAAACTCAAGGGTTTAGATTGAAGTGCAAATAGGTAAAGATAAATCGGGGTGAATGTGCATGTATTTTTCATTAAACACATTTAATGTAGTTGTATTGCATTTTATCCGTGTTGATAACTTATACTCAAATACTAGCCTACAATATGAATGAAACGACAATTAGTTTACTCCTGAACGCATCATGGCATGGTGACAAGAGTTCGAAGGAAGACTGACTTGAGATGCCATTGATCAACTATATCCAAGAGCTGTTTGAGCCGTCCTTGACAATGGCAATAGGCTACATGTATGTATTTTTTGTTTTCAATTTTTACTCCATGCACTCCGTCCTAAAGTTTTTCATTTCTTCGGAAAGGTGTCATGGCATGGAAATTCTCACAGACATGTTGTATATAGCCTACCCCCTGGCATCTGGGACAAATTACAAGGAAGCTTATAGCTTGTATATAGTAGCTGTGTAGTTGTTGTGATCCTCATCCAAGATGGCAGTGGTCTTAACGCGTTGATTTCACAAGACGCATGGCTTGACGTCCTGACAGACGTTCTGGTGATGTAGCTGGTGGTAGTACGATCCATTGGCAGTCGGTGGGTGAAATGGAGATATTCCGTTAAAGTTCAAAACAAAATCTTTCTTGTCACATACTGGCGATGAATGGCTTGAGTATCGAGATAATCCCACTGCAAACAGATGGAAGAGACGTGACAGTCAAACACAAAGCTTGTTAAAATACAAAACCAACTTGTTCTAATACAAAACATGAAAGAACTCCATGGCGCCAATATTTGGACGTTGTATTTATACCAATGGAATGTACTCCAATTATTTTTCTTAAACGGTAGACTACATTTTTCCTAAAACAACTGCATGCAGATCATTTAGAGCATACATGCAAAATACAAACGAATTCATGAAACACACATATATATATATCTTTATATATATATATGCTACATAACTTTTACAATGTGAAAATAATAGATTATTTGTAAACATAAGGTTTTTAATGTTTTCCTGGAAAAGTGTCCTTGATATTTGCCATGAATACTTTGCTTTCTATTTAGTGTTGAATTATTTTACAAACAGCAGTTGTATTTGTAATGAAACTATTTAATTCAGTGACATTATTGTTAATATTTATGTGTGGTTTCTTATGGAGACCATTGCGCACAAAGGTCACAGGCAGTTCTATCTACAATGCCATGAATCAACCATATGTATGGATAGGGAAAACATACTTGGTTGTTGACATTACTGATGATTTTTTCTTGTATTATTATACACACAATTAGGTGTTGACATATTATTGTCATGCCACATATTGATGTTTGGTGCATTTTCATTTAGGCCTACAGCCTTGAAAATAAAATCTAGGCTATAGTATTTGGCCTTACTGCTATTAGCCCATACAAACGCATTGAATAACAGCTTCACTACATGGAACAACATATAGTCCCCACCCCAAAAAAATCTAAAGGAAGTTTGTACATTTTTGTGTATTATTATACACATAATTAGGTGTTGACATATTATTGTCATGTCATATATTGATGTTTGTAAGTCGGTCTGTGGCTGAGCTGGCCTCTAGCCTCGAAAATAAAATATAGGCTACAGTTTGTTTTTACTTCCTTGAGACTGATTATGTTAATCTTGGCAGTATAATTTGCTTTAATATTAATATTACTTAATTATTTACGTTTTTAGTTATATTATCATAGTTCTACAATTGTCTTCTATGCATAAATGGACAAGCAGAACAATGCCAGTGTTGCCTAACTAGGCCCAATGTCCTCTTCTCTATGATTCGCAATCAGCAACTGCCCATCTCGACTAGGTCTACTTCCAAATAAAACAGTAGATATAAATACGCACTATTTAATGCAAACTTTACATAAGAGTAGAACATTTATTAATGGGTTGTATATGTTATAATTGGCCATATAGTTTGCCCATGCAATTAAATATTGTGTTTGCCTATTAGGAAAGTAAACAGGCTTACTTGAAATATCAGATGAGTCTCTTCCGTTGTGATGGCGATAGCTTTGCTCCATAGAGTAAGGGGATATGCTCGAGTGCAAGGCAGAGGATGTGGGACTGTTTGAGGCCAGGTATTGCTGCTTGATGTAGGGAGACACACCTGGTGAGGCCCAGTGTGAGGGGGCACTGGTATAGTGAGAGTGACAGTCCAAGGTGCCTGCTGCCATCGCCGCCGGCGATGAGTGCAGAGGGCTACTACTGTTGTCTGGGCAGTATTCTTCATTAGACGACACCTGACAGGCAGCCATGTAGGTGGACCCGGGGCTTGGCGACATGTGAGGAACATGAAGCCCTCCACCCAGCCCGTCGTAGCTCCCAGACACAGTGTTCCCCATCACGTCCAAGTTGTAACCATTATGACATGCCAAGGACGCGGAGGGGTTCTGGAAATCGAAGTTTTGGGGCAGTATAGACGCACCAAAGCCGATGCCATTCATCATTCGATACATGGGTTTCAGAGCTTGGCATTTCCTACGGAATCCGCGAGGCCTGCGACGGAAGGACCCCTCTTCGAACATAAACTCGCTGCCCGGGTCTATGGTCCAGTAGTGTCCCTTTCCTGGTCTGCCGAGGCCCTTGGGCAGTTTTATGAAGCACTCGTTTAGAGACAGGTTGTGCCTTACAGAGTTTTTCCATCCCTGGTAAGTCCCCCTAAAGAACGGGAAACGGGCCTGAAGAAACTGATATATTTCAGCCAGAGTAAGTCTCTTTGTCGGGGAGCTTTGAATAGCCATCACAATAAGGGCGATGTATGAATAGGGCGGCTTCTCAGGACGCCTCAAGCCAGAGTTGCCCTTTTTTCTTTTGGTTGACGCATTTGGTGAGCTCTCCGCCACTGGCTGTGCGCTCATCTGAGTGGCGTGCATCACTCCGGCTGCTGGGCTGGATCTCAGAGAATGAGACGAGTCCAGATGTTGCTTTGAGCTCTCAGTCGTCATGTTTGCGCCCAAATTGGGACACAGAGGAGTATGAGTAGCCTATAACCAAGAATATGACCAATGCTCTTGTTTTGCACTGACCTGAAAAATCTAATGAGAGCAGTATCCTACACCCAATACTCCAGTCAACTACTCAGCATAACTCCTTCAGACGTTTTAAAAATATGTTTCCAAATGCGATAATTGGAGAGGTTAGTGTCCTATGGCGATTCACTGCGCGTTTCTTGCAGTTCTAATCAAGAACAACAGCTGAGTATCGGTGTGGCGGCTGCTCCTCCTCCGTCTCACTGTGGCCATCGCTGGCAATAATCCTATAAGAGGGGGGGAACATAAAGCTCCTCGACTTTCTTGCGCATATCTACTCCGCCAAACAAAACTCGACCACCTATCAATTCTTAAATCTCTCTCTGCCCCCTAGATCCCGGGTAAATCCCTCCAAGAAATCGCCAGGAACTCGAGACCCACCCCCTCCTCCCCCTCCCAGATCTCTCCCCGGTCCAGCGGTTCAGACATAATTCTAGCAAGAGACACACACGTCACAGCACCAGCGGAGAAGACTAACAGAGACCTCTTCCCACCCACTCCTCACAACTCTAATACACGCAACTACACCATTTATCAAACTAATTTAGACATTCCAGTCAACAGTGCAACACGCCAGACGATGAAGGCAAACGTTCCAAGTTAACCATGAGTGAGACATAAACATAACGTAGGCCTATCATATTTACTAGGATTCTAGTTTTAGGTATGTACAGTGCCAGTCAAAAGTTTGGACACACCTACCCATTCAAAGTTTTTTCTTTATTTTTACTATTTTCTACATTGTAGAATAATAGTGAAGACATCAAAACTATGAAATAACACATATGGAATCATGTAGTAACCCAAAATCAACATCTATTTTATATTTTAGATTCTTCAAAGCAGCCACCCTTTGCCTTAATGACAGTTTTGCACACTTGGCATTCTCTCAACCAGCTTCACAAGATAGTCACCTGGAATGCATTTCAATTAATAGGTGCCTTGTTAAAAGTTAATTTGTAGAATTTCTTTCCTTCTTAATGTGTTTGAGCCAATCAGTTGTGTTGTGACAATGTAGTGGTGGTATACAGAAGATAGCCCATTTGGTAAAAAGCCCATGTTATGGCAAGAACAACTCAAATAAGCAAAGAGAAACGACAGTCCATAATTCATTTAAGATATGAAGGTCAGTCAATCAGGAAAATATCAAACACTTTAAAAGTTTCTTCAAGTGCAGATGCAAAAACCATCAAGCGCTATGATGAAACTGGCTCTCATGAGGACCGCCACAGTAAAATAACACCCAGAGTTACCTCTGCTGCAGAGGATAAGTTCATTAGAGTTACCAGCCTCAGAAATCGGCAATTAACTGCACCTCAGATTACACCTCACACATCTCAGCATGAACTGTTCAGAGGAGACTGTGTGAATCAGGTCTTTATGGTCCTTTGACAAATTTGAGAGGTGTGATGGTGTGGGGATGCTTTACAGAGCTCAAGTAACAGACAATATCTCAACATAAACTGTTCAGAGGAGACTGCGTGAATCAGGCCTTCACGGTTAAATTGCTGAAAATAAACCACTACTAAAGGACACCAATAATAAGAAGAGTCTTGCTTGGGCCAAGAAACATGAGCAATGGACATTAGACCAGTGGAAATCTGTCCTTTGGTCTGATGAGTCCAAATTTCCACATATGTGGTTCCTACTGTGAAGCATGGGGGAGGAGGTGTGATGTTTGGGGATGCTTTGCTGGCAGTGATTTATTTAGAATTCAAGGCACACTTAACCAGGATGGCTACCACAGCATCCTGCAGTGATACACCATCCCATCTGGTTTGCTTAATGGGACTGTCATTTGTTTTTTAACCGGACAATGATCCAACACACCTCCAGTAAGGGCAAATTATTTTTTTTACCTTTATTTTACTAGGCAAGTCAGTAAAGAACAAATTCTTATTTTCAATGACGGCCTAGGAACAGTGAGTTAACCGCCTGTTCAGGGGCAGAACGACAGATTTGTACCTTGTCAGCTCAGGGGATTGAACCTCTCGGTTACTAGTCCAACGCTCTAACCACTAGGCTACTCTGCCGCCCCAAGAAGGAGAGTGATGGAGTGCTGCATCTCCACAATCACCCGACCTCAACCCAATTGAGATGGTTTGAGATGAGTTGGACTGCAGAGTGAAGGAAAAGCAGCCAAGAAGTGCTCAGCATATGTGGGAACTCCTTTAAGATTGTTGGAAAAGCATTCCATGTGAAGCTGGTTAAAAAAATGCCAAGAGTGTGCAAAGCTGTCATCAAGGCAAAGGGTGGCTACTTTGAAGAATCTAACACTTTTTTGGTTACTACATGATTCCATATCTTATTTAATAGTTTTGATATCTTCAATATTTTCTACAATGTAAAAAATAGTACAAATATCAAAAAACCCTTGAATGAGTAGGTGTGTCCAAACTTTTGACTGGTAGTGTATATATTCATACATACAGCCTATTATGTATACAGCCTATGGTGTACTTGAGGATGGAAAAAAAGTCCTGGAGAGCAGAGAACTACAGATAACGGTATTATGCTGCACAGTCAGAGCTTCTTAGAGCTTGTAATTTTGTCTAGCAGAGGTCATTGAGAAATAACAGTCCGTAGTTGTCGTGTTCATTTGTTGGGGGCTGTTCAGGATAGTACTTTGACATGAGTGGAAACATGATTTTTCCATCAGGCGCTGCCAGCATACCACACACAGCGCGCGCGGGTCAGTTTACCGCCTCGAACCATGGATCATATCCCTCGAGAGATGAATTAATTACACAGATCCAAATGAGGTCTTAGAAAAATATGTCAATTTTATCATTTTTATAGTAGCTTATGATGATGATTCTGATGTTATTCTGTTGTTATTGTTCTCTGCCATTTTCTGCGAAGAAGAAACCATGCATGCCTATGGTGCCCATGTGCTAGGGGACATCGTGCTGTGCGTAAGCATGCATAATGTTTGTAAGGAGATTATGTTTGGCAAAACAAAAGAATGTCTAACGAAAATTGGTTGCATGTGTAGCCTCTCCCAATTCTTGATCACAGGATACGTTTAATTTCAATATAAATCAGTTCAGGAGATAAACTATATACCAGTCATCGAGGAAAACTGAGACATGTATAGAAGACAAATATATAGATTTTGAGTTTAACAGAAATACAATTTTCACCCAACTGCATTTAATTTATTATTTGCTATAAGGCAATACAGGTAAAATCACAAAAACAATAAAGTCAAAGATTGAATGACGAAATTTAAAATATTGACAGACTTTTACGTACCCGTTAAATGTGTAATAACAGTATAGTATTTTAATCCAAATGCTTTAATGCAAAGAATAAACGACAAGCTCAAACGCTTATCCAAACAAAATCATTTCCACTCATCAAATCAAAGGTAAGGAACATAATCTCCTCATAATTTCCGGCAACATAAAAACTAATAAACCCGCTGCGTTCAGGATGCACAGCTGGTTTAAAGGACTTTTATTTTCTCAGCCACAGAAGAATACTTAAAAGGCTTTGAAAATATTGCACACAGAACGAGAGATCCTGTTATAACGTCTTGGTAAAATCGAAAAGAGTTGTTTTTCAGCTTTTAATGTGGACTGAAATCCACTTGTACAGGCTATTTTGCGATGATCTCTCCCCTGCTCATGTGTCTCGATTTGAGGCGACGGCTATTTGTAGCTCCAGACAGAAAATATAAATACTGAATGTCTGTATCCGCTCACAGGGGAGCTTCTCAGACAGAATAATAAATGCCGTATTTCTGCCCCAATACGGGGACCAATTTATAATTCGATATGTGCCACACTAATAATGACACACATCATTTCTTTAACAACATTATGGCTGTATTATTATTATTCCAAGCTTTTTTGCCAAAAGCGATAGTTATTAACAATTATTGTAACGCAGTAGTAGGCCTAAATATGAATTGGCCTACTGTGATAGCCTATTTGTAGAGTTGCAGAGAGTATGCTACTTAGGGACCTTTAGGTAACAATGTTATCTTAAATCTAGAAGTACGTATGTGAAACATTTGAATGCGTAAAACTAATGTTATTAGATTATATTTAGTGTTAGACCCATTCCCTTTTCGAAACCTTATTCGTCACATCAGTCCCTTCTTCTTACCTTTTATCCTTCTGTCTTTCTATATTTCCATTCTCTGGCCTCTTCCTCCCTTATTTTCTTTCTCTTCCCCATTGGTTTTGGTTAGACTATTCAATACATATATAAACTAGGCGAGACGATACTAGCCTAAACTGTTAATTGAATATTAAGGATACAACATTATCAATGTGCTTCATACAGCACATCCACTGTTTGAGAGCTCACAATGATAGGCATATACGTTGACTGACAGCTCTCAGCCAGCGAAGCTTTACTCATGTCCCAATCAATTTCAATGTGACAGCGCGCGAATAAGAAGCGCCTAATAGGCCTGCCTATATGTCACCTCGGTTGTAATGGCAATGCAGTGTTTTGAAATTAGTTGGATATTACACCAAGTTCATAAGGCAATTATTTATTCAGTTGCATAAGTAGTAGGCTACAAAAGGCGGTTAGACATTGGGGAATGTAATGAGGGATCAGGCACCTGCAGGCCTACACCATAACCTGTCAGTGTTTGTGATGACAGATTTCCATTTTGCCGATTGTCTTGAAAACAACTTGTAGCGCAGATATCTTGTTTGTTCACAATCTATTCTATGCGCAATGAATTCAAAGCAAAAAAATATATAAACATAAAAACACATCACAATGTCAATGTAAAAGTTACTCTTTATTCAAAATATGTATTTTGTTTAAACAAAATAAAAAAATATATACCACCTGCTCGACTTGGTCACAAAATGCAAAATGTTATATGTACATTATAAACTGGGTGGTTAGAGCCCTGAATGCTGATTGGCTGAAAGCCATGGTATATCAAACCGTAGATCATGGGTATGACAAAAACAATATTTGTATTGATCTAATCACATTGGTAACCAGTTTATAATAGCAATAAGGCACCTCCGGGGTTTGTGGTATATAGCCAATATACCACGGCTAAGGGCTGTGTGCAGGCACTCCGCGTTGCGTCGTGACTAAGAACAGCCCTTAGCCGTGGTATATTGGCCATATACCACACCCCCTTGGGCCTAATTGCTTAAGTAGATTGGGGGAAAACGCCCCCTTAAGGGAAATGTCTATTTTCTGACAGAAAAAAAGCAATGTTTTGATAATAATATTTAGATATGTGCGTGTTGGCTATTCTTAGGCAAACACATTTTGATGGGAAATAAGTGGACAGAATTAATAAAAACGTAATTAAGTGGGCAAAATGCACCCTGAAGATTAGTGTGTTAAAACCCATTATATACGTTTAATTTTAGATTTATTTTGTAATTGACTCTTAAAAGCTAAAGTCTAGGTATCTTATTTTAATTAAATACATCGAATATAGAAAAAAACTGCACTTCTCACTATTAAAATCCTCACTGTGATGCGGTTTGAATGTACTGCCCAGCTTTTTATTTTCGCACTTCCTAACTCTCAATTAGGTTACTTATAGAGGATTTGGATATGATTTGGAACATTCTAATATAACCACTGACTTGCATTAAATTATCCGGAGGGCATTTTCCCCACTGGAGTCACTCCAACAAAAATCATTTTGTTGTAGTGACTTAAAAGGTTGAGATGAGACATGACATTTTTAGTTGAGCAAGACTACTGGCATCCAGGGAAAGTGTTGAAAAAATTAGTGACATAAAGTGGTTTATGTGAGAATTACAGGAGGGGGCGTTTAACCCCAAGTTAACCTAAACAGCATGATTTGAAGGTAAAGTGATTCGACAATTCAGTAACAACATTTTCAACAAACCAACAACATAAATAGCCTATAATCTATACATCATGAACTGTATGTACACTGTATAGCACAAAAATGCTATTTTTTTGTGGGAAATTACCATAGAACATCAAAGCAACGAAATAAAGCCTACTCCTCCCCACAGGGTGCATCGATCCATACAAAAATGTACAGATATAAAAAATACTATGCTCTGTGACCTTGTCCAAATATAAGGCAATGAAATGAAATGCATTTTGTACATACATAATTACTGTCAAAGTACACCAATGCCAACCCAGTGTTTTCATTCTATTTGCCACACCACTTGGGCCCATTACGAAAGAATACTGTCTATTTTGAATTGGTGGTAAACGTCAGATCCTGGAGTAGCCAGTGCTGCAACTGCTGGGATTATCTGGAAAATGTATGAGCACTTTTATGTCAATTTCAGACCTGCGAAACTGTCTTTTCGATTATCCATCTCAGTACAATCCACCACCATATGCCCTCAGGACATGCGCAGCGTATGAGTCAATATGAAACATCGACTGAGCGTGATGCGGTAAGGCGTCAGACTGTCCTCTCACAATGTGGGGCATCATCTGAGTGTAACCGGGCCACGGTAACGCACCAACGGTGGGAGAATCCTCTGCCCTCTCCTGTCTCTTGAACGGTTTGCTGAGGATACTGTCTATAGCGAAGGAACTGGAGAACTTGGCACTGCTGGCTGGTGGTGTGGGTGTTGTGGTGAGTTGCGCGTCCTCGTCTGTAGCATGGTCAGACACGTCTTGCTCTTTGCCTGTCTTTTTGTTGATTCGCTTTCTCCTGCGTCGGAACACTCCGTCAGCGAAGGTGTACTCACTTTGAGGATTCAGCATCCAGTAGTTGTCCTTTCCCCATGGTCTAGACGGGTCTCGGAGGACCTTTAGAAAACAGTCGTTCAGTGACAAGTTGTGGCGCACGGAATTCCTCCAACCGGTGTAACTGCCCCGGAAAAAGGGAAACTTTTTCATCAAATAGTCATTGATCTCCGCCAGAGTCAGACGCCCCGACGTTGAGTCACGGATAGCCATGGCAATCAGTGCGATGTAAGAGTATGGAGGTTTTGGTCTCCGCGTGTACGGTTTGCCTTTGCCATCTGCGCCCGGTGTGACAGGTGGCGGGCTTTGCGCTAGACAGTCTCCATCAGAACCCAACTCCTCCTCACCAGAGACAGGCGAGCGGACGCTGTTCTTAGCATCGCTGCACAGCTCCACAGATTTCACCTCATAGTGGTGGTTTCCACAGAATACTTCAAGTTTCATGTTGTCCGTTATAATTTCTGCTTTACTGCGAGTTTCTATCCAAAGTTTATCCGATGCCCAAATAAAAAAGGCACGTCGCCAGAAGAGCTCAGGCCTCAGAGGATGTCAAAATATCCTAGAAGTACCCGGTTAAGTTTATACCTTTGGCAGCACTAGAGCTCGTCTCACCTTCTGTCTGTCTGGTGGGCTGTTTATAGCAACAGGCTCACCTCAGAACCAACCCAACGAGGCGGGGCTTGATAATTACATGGATATTTTGGAACAACTGAATATCACTCTCAGTGTTTATGACACATCATAAATCATAACAGTCATTATCTATTTTTATTTCAATATTTGTTTGACAATGGAATTGCGTTGAATAGCCCTTCCACCCCCCCGTTTTCAGTATAACAAGACAAGTAGGAATGGGCTATATTTCTTACCTGTGTATCTCGATCTCGCTGTGGAGGTAGACACCGCTGGAGTACTTCACCTGAGACAACAGGTGGCGTGCGTTTCATTTCCATCTGTTCTGTCTCGCATGATGCAATCCTCATGGAGAGTTATACCTGATTTATCATATTTTTATAGCATATGAATTCTTCAAATGTTTCAGTTTGGCCTGCAGATACCTGGAATAATTATTATATTAATTTGATACAAGCAGCCACCACTGAAAAAAATTATCAATTTTTTATAAAGATGCTATGCAGTTAATGTATTACACTACATAGCCAAAAGTTTCTGGAAACCCCTTCAAATTAGAGGCTTCTGCTATTTCAGCCACACCTGTTGCTGACAGGTGTATAACATCGAGCACACAGCCATGAAATCTCCATAGACAAAGATGGCAGTAAAGGGCCCATACTAAAGAGCTCAGTGACTTTCAACGTGGCACTGTCATAGGATGCCACCTTTCCAACAAGTCAGTTAGTAAAAATTCTGCCCTGCTAGAGCTGCCCCGGTCAACTGTAAGAGCTGTTATTGTGAAGTGGAAAAGTCTAGGAGCAACAACGACTCAGCTGCAAAGTGGTAGGCCACACAAGCTCACTGAACGGGACCGCCGAGTGCAGAAGTCTGTAGTGCATAAAAATAATCTGTCCTCTGTTGCAACACTCACTACCGAGTTCCAAACTGCCTCTGGAAGCCACGTCAGCACAATAACTGTTCGTCAGGAGCTTCATGAAATGGATTTCCATGGCCGAGCAGCCATACACAAGCCTAAGATCACCATGTAAAGCTTGCCAACATTGGACTCTGGAGCAGTGGAAACGCGTTCACTGGAGTGATGAATCACGCTTCATCATCTGGCAGTACGAGGAATAAATCGGTGTTTGGCGGACGCCAGGAGAACACTACCCGCCCGAACGCATAGTGCAAACTGTAAAGTTTGGTGGAGGAGAAATAGTTGTCTGGGAAAGTTTTTAATGGTTCGGGCTAGGCCCCTTAGTTCCAGTGAAGGGAAATCTTTATGCTACTGCATACAATGACATTCTAGACGATTCAATGCTTCCAACTTTGTGGCAACAGTTTGGGGAAGGCCCTTCCCTGTTTCAGCATGACAATGCCCCCATGCACAAAGTGAGGTCCATACAGAAATGGTTTGTTGACATTGGTGTGGATAAACTTGACCGGCCTGCACAATGCCCTGACCTCAACCCCATCGAACACTTTTGGGATGAATTGGAACAATGACTGCGAGCCAGGCCTAACATCAGTGCCTGACCTCACTAATGGTCTTGTGGCTGAATGGAAGTCCCTGCTGCAATGTTCCCACATCTAGTGGAAATCATTCCCAGAAGAGTGGAGGCTGTTATAGCACCAAATCACATTCCCTACAATCATCAGACTCAAACAGTCTGGTCATACCAGTCACAACCTTGCACAGCATGGGTGACATGCCTTCTCACATATGGCCCCTTAGCTCTGGAACACTCTACCTGTACATGTCAAGGAAGAAGCCTCAATTTCCTGATTTAAAAACACAACTCAGTGTTTGATTGCTTAAAAACTTCTTAGGGAGCAGCGCATGAGGTGACCGTTTTGGAGACTCTGGCGTGCCCAAAGTAAAATGCTTCCCATTCAGGCCCAGACAATAGGATATGCACATATTTAGTACCATTGGATAGGAAACACTCGGAAATTTCTAAAAGTGTTAACCATTTGTCTGTGAGTAAAACAGAACGGATATGGCAGGCGAAACCCCAAGGAATTTCTGTCCTGGAAAAAGTGGTTTTGACACATTGCTCATTTGGAACCCCTCCCTTATGAAAATGCCCATATAAGGGCATATGAATGCAGTACCTATTGCTTCCTCTGGGTGTCAACAGTCTTGAGACAGTGTTCAGATTTTTTTTAGGTGCTATTAGAGCAGAGAAGAAGAGAAAACAGGAAGTGTCCCCTCAGATGTCAATAGAAGAGGACGTGCTCTCTCGCCAAGGCGCACTCTGTGTTTTTTTCCGTTCTTATAGCCCAGTTTATATTCCGGTTTAATTATTATAGTAAATATGCATAAAAGTGTTCCTAAGGATACATTAAAAAGGATGTTTGATTGTTCTTGGACAAGTTTATAGGTATAAGTTGAACGAGTTCTCTTCACGTTTCAATGGAGGAGTGGAGGCTGTAGTTTCTGATTATAATGCGTGAACCAAACAGAGATTTATGGATATAATACATTACTTTTTCTAACAAAAGAACCATGGATTGTCTTCGTTGGACACTTAGGAAGACCTCAGCAGAAGTTCTTCAACAGGTAATTGATTTGTTTTCGCTGTGAAATGTGTTTTGTGTGAACCGTGAAGGCTAATGAATTCATGGTAATGGGAAAAATAGTGAAGGTGCTACCCTCAAACAATCAAATGTGGTGCTTTCGCCGTAAAGCCTTTTTGAAATCTGACAACGCTGTGATATTGCCAAGAAACAGAGCTTTTGGCGCTAGCGCCCCACCACATCCTAAGAAGTTTTATTTTGCCAAAAGTCGATATTTTGCGTTAGTAGGTAATGTTTTGATGTATTATGATAACTTATTCTACGTTTTATAGTATTGATGCATTTTTTTAAAACTTTTTTAGTTTTCTACATGATACACATTGAGCGTTCTACAAAAAAAGTAAAAACAAATAGTCTCAGTGCAAAGGGACAGTTTCAAGTGTTCTCATGATCACACATTAATGCACTTTGTTTTGGTCCAGCTGAAAGCATTTTCATACAAACTTGAGCACCCCCATAGAATACCAATGTTGTTGTGTTGTTGAGTTTTTCTTTCTCAAACAGCATCAGTTAGACCAGGGATGGGCAACTTTGATCGGTGTGGGGGCCACAAAAAAGTTTGAACTCATCATGAGGGGCCGCAGTTGCTTGCGGGTCTGCATACCCACATCCATGCCCCCCTCATTTTGCCATGGGGTGGAGAGGAAAAGGAGCTGTTTTACAGCAAATTTCCTGCAGTTCAGCACATTTTGCCATAGGGTGGGGAGAAATGTTTTAAGTTTTCAGTATGACACCTGAGTAAAGACTGACAATCAAAATCAATGAGGAAAAACTGCTGATGAACAACCACATTTCTAAATTGCACCTTGTGTATTTTACTACTCTAACTCGCAAGAGTAAGTTGAGACCCAGACTGAGTTCCTAAACAAAAAAATATTAAATATCTAAAGGGCCATTAATTGGCCATCCCTGAGCTAGACTATTTACCTGTGTATTCCTGTTCACCCTTGTTGCTGAGGGACTGAATGGCAGGCTGTTTTGATTAATCACTCATTTCCATTAATTAATTAATCTTTAAATAAATAGCCTTGAGGGTTCTGATGACTTTAAGGAACAGGGAAGTTATGCAGATTTAATACCAAGATGACACTACAACTATGAAAACAGAGCGTCTGGCTAGAAGCCATGACAGAACAGGTTTCTGGAAGATATGCAAAGGGGGAGCTATTCAAGCCCAATGCACACTGGGTAAGCATTAATCTCAGGATCATGCACAGTTTAGCAAAAGAGAAGGAAGCTCACACTGTTGGTTTTGTCACCGTGACAAAGCATTTGTCTCTCTGTCTCCGGTGTTGTTTTCGGGTTTGGTTAGGCCACCTAATCCAGGGGATGACCGCCAAAATGTTAGCAAAACACTAGATGTAAAACTGACTTACATCATTGGGATTTTGTATTGTTTATTTAAATAAAATAAATAAAATATCAATATAGGACAAAACACACATCACGAAAAGAGAGACAAAACAACACTACATAAAGAGAGACCTAAGACAACAACATAGCAAGGCAGCAACACATGACAACACAGCATGGTAGCAACACAACATAACAACAACATTGCAGCAACAGAACATGGCAGCAGCACAAAACATGGTACCAATATTGTTGGGCACAGACAACAGCACAAAGGGCAAGAAGGTAGAGACAACAATACATCACGCGAAGCAGCCACAACTGTCAGTAAGAGTGTCCATGATTGAGTCGTTGAATGAAGAGATTGAGATAAAACTGTCCAGATTGAGTGTTTGTTGCAGCTCTTTCCAGTCGCTAGATGCAGCGAACTGAAAAGAGGAGCGACCCAGGGATGTGTGTGCTTTGGAGACCTTTAACAGAATGTGACTGGCAGAACGGGTGTTGTATGTGAAGGATGAGGGCTGCAGTAGATATCTCAGATAGAGGGGAGTGAGGCCTAAGAGGGTTTTATAAATAAGCATCAACCAGTGGGTCATGCGACGGGTATACAGAGATTACCAGTTTACAGAGGAGTATAGAGTGCAGTGACGTGTCCTATAAGGAGCATTGGTGGCAAATCTGATGGGCGAATGGTAAAGAACATCTAGCCGCTCGAGAGCACCCTTACCTGCCGATCTATAAATTATGTCTCCGTAATCTAGCATGGGTAGGATGGTCATCTGAATCAGGGTTAGTTTGGCAGCTGGGGTGAAAGAGGAGTGATTACAATAGAGGAAACCAAGTCTAGATTTAACTTTAGCCTGCAGCTTTGATATGTGCTAAGAGAAGGACAGTGTACAGTCTAGCCATACTCCCAAGTACATGTCTGAGGGGACTACCTTAAACTCTAAACCCTCAGGGATAGTAATCACACCTGTGGGGAGAGGGGCATTCTTCATACCAAACCATATGACCTTTGTTTTGGAGGTGCTCAGAACAAGGTTAAGGGTAGAGAAAGAAGAAAGCTTTGTTGTAGAGCATTTAACACAAAATCCGGGGAGGGGCCAGCTGAGTATAAGACTGTATCATCTGCATATAAATGGATGAGAGAGCTTCCTACTGCCTGAGCTATGTTTTTGATGTAAATTGAGAAGAGCGTGGGGCCTTGGATTGAGCCTAGGGGTACTCCCTTGGTGACAAGTAGTGGCTGAGACAGCAGATTTTCTGACTTTATACACTGCACTCTTTGAGAGAGGTAGTTAGCAAACCAGGCCAAAGACGCCTAAGAGACACCAATACTCCTTAGCTGGCCCACAAGAATGGAATGATCTACCGTATCAAAAGCTTTGGCCAAGTCAATAAAAATAGCAGCACAACATTGCTTAGAATCAAGGGCAATGGTGACATCATTGAGAACGTTTAAAGTTGCAGTGACACATCCATAACCTGAGTGGAAACCAGAGTTCATACCAGAGAGAATACTATAAGCATCAAGAAAGCCGGTCCGTTTTTCCAACACTTTTGATAAACAGGGCAAAATAGAAATAGGCCTATAACAGTTAGGATCAGCTTGATCACCCCCTTTAAATAAAGTACTGAACAATAGCCAGCTGCCTTATACTGTACACCCTAGACTCTGTAAGGACTCTGTAATGCATGCTATTACAGTGGCAGTGAATGTTACTGTAATTACTGAATGTAGCTGAACTGTCATGGATGTCTTGAGGATGCTGAATTCTATTATTAATGCTTCAAGAAAGAAAGTGTTATTGGTTTGAGGTTGGAGATATGCAATGGCATATCAAAGGACATAGCAGTTGATCACCTCTCAATGCCCTATCAACCTTCTCCAACCTCTACCACAGGGACATCGCAGACTGAGGGCATGCTTTAGCAGAGAAGAGTTAACTTGACTTACGATGTGATTCCCCCTATGGCTAATGCCAATGCTTTGATTCACCTTTAGCACCACCACACCCCAGCTCAGAATCCCTGATATGTTTACTCCAGATGTATGAAATATTCACGGGCCGCTGCCAGAGTCACGTGGCAGTCATACTAAACTGGATAACTCATCGGTCGCCCTTTGTTGTGCCCTGTATCGTTGGCACGCTATAACAAGAGTACACCAGACACCTCCTGTGCCAATAGTTTTATTGGTTGGCCACCATCTCTTAAAGTAGACTCAAAGACAACAGTGCATTTAAGTTAGCCAAAATGTTATGCAGAGTAATGCAAATTAATACAATTCTCCCATTTCTTGTTGACATCATAACGACCAACACATGCCCGCATGGGAGGGCCTCGTGTTTCTTCCAGACACGAGGCCCTCCACCCTTTGTTTACGGAAGAAGCACTACAAATGTCAACGTGTGTGTCATAGTCTGTGTCCGTGTGTTCTCAGAGCAGATTGAGTGTGATAATCTGTTTGTGCTGTCTGTGACACCCAATCCTGGGTGAAGTCACTGTTTTTAGAGAGGCTGTGTTGACTATAGGTTTCTGTAATCCAACCACACAATGAGTAAGGCTCAGGTGGTATGTATGATTTCTCCTCCTCACATGTAATGGCTTGTGTTAGTGTGTGTTTATGTGTGTTTTCACACTCCCCTCTACATTTTGTTGTGTAACATACAACCTGAATTTAAAATTGATTAAATTAAAAGGTTTTGTCACTGGTCTACACACAATATCCCATAATATCAGAGTGAAATTGTGTTTTTAGAAATGTTTACAAATTTAATAAAAAATGAAAAGCTGAAAGTCAATAATAAGCATTCAACCACTTTGTTATGGCAACCCTAAATAAGTTCAGGAGCAAAAATGTGCTTAACAAGTCACATAATTAGTTGCATGGACTCACTCTGTGTGCAATAATAGTGTTTAACATGATTTTTGAATGGCTACCTCATCTCTGTACCCCACACATATAATTATCTGTAAGGTCTCTCAGTCGAGCAGTGCATTTTAAACACAGATTCAACCACAAAGAGAAGGGAGGTTTTCCAATGCCTCACAAGGAAGGGCAACTATTGGTAGATGGGTAAAAGTAAAAAAGCAGACATTGAATATCCCTTTGAGCATGGTGAAGTTATTAATTACACTTTGGATGGTGTATCAAAACACCCAGTCACTACAAAGTGTCACATATACTCCCTTTCTGGCCTCTAGGTCACCAGGCTGCTTGCAATGGCGCACACCTGTCACCATCGTTTTGCGCACCAGCGGGTCATCAGACTCAGCTGGACTCCATCACCTCCCTGATTACCTTCCCTATATATGTCACTCTTTGGTTCCTTCCCCAGGTGTTTCTGTTTCAGTTTCCTGTCTGTGCGTTGTTTGTGTTTCTTGTTTTGTTTCATTTATTTATTAAATTATTCACTCCCTGAACTTGCTTCCCGACTCCCAGTGCACAGGTAACACAAAGATACAGGCTTCCTTCCTAACTCAGTTGCCTGAGATGAAGGAAACCGCCCAGGGGTTTCACCACGAGGCAAATGGTGACTTTAAAACAGTTACAGGAGTGTAATGGCTGTGATAGGAGAAAACTGAGGATGGATCAACAACATTGTAGTTACTCCACAATACTAACTTAATTAACAGAGTGAAAAGAAGGAAGCCTGTACAGAATAAAAATATTCCAAAACATGCATCCTGTTTGCAACAAGACACTAAAGTAATACTGCAAACAGTGTAGCAAAGCAATTCACTTTTGGTCCTGAATACAAAGTGTTATGTTTGGGGCAAATCCAAAGCAACATTTTACTGAGTGCCGCTCTCCATATTTTTAAGCATTGTGGTGGCTGCATCATGTTATGGGTATACTTGTAATCTTTAAGAACTAGGGAGTTTGTCAGGATAAAAAAATAAACAGAATGGAGCTAAGCACAGCCAAAATCCTAGATGAAAACCTGGATCAGTCTGCTTTCCACCAGGCACTCAGTGTCACGTTGGTAACAATGATTTGGGAGACAGGCGCAGGAATGCGTAATCGTTTTTTTATTACACCCCAAATTACGGCGTGCCGTGTAAAGGCACGGGGACGAAGACCAAACAAACACGTACACAAAACACAGGGTTGAAACCCAAACAAAAGAGCGAGCAGTACCTCGAATAAATACACACCCACACAATGATTAACACACGGGACGAAACCCGTAATCATCTGCGCAATCCACAATGGCACGAAAGCCAAAACACACGGCACCAGCAGCGTAACGACACTGGCCTCGGTGACGATCACAGGAATGCAGGTCGGGTTGATCAGGACCCGATGCAGCTGCCGAAGTTGCGTCGTCGTCTGACGGGCCAGTTTCTCCTGCCAAAGTTGCGGCGGCGTAGGACGGACCAGAAGCAGTGGCGTCGAACGAACCGGTTGTGATGGCGTCGGAAGGGCCAGTTGTGGCTGCTCAAGTTGCGTTGACGGACGACCCAGTTGCAGCTGCCGAAGTTGCGGCTGCGCCGGACGGACCAGTCGCAACGTCGTCAGACGGGCCATTCCAGCTGTCTCTCTTAATGGTTGATTATTCTGTCACGTTGGCAACAATGATTTTGGAGACAGGCGCAGAAATGCATAATATTTTTTTTTTATTAAACCCAAATTACGGCTTGCCTTGTAAAGGCACGGGGATGAAGACCAAACAAACACATAACAAAAACACAGGGTTGAAACCCAAACAAAAGAGCGAGGAGTACCTTGAATAAATAATACACGTGCACGATGATTAACACACGGGAGGATACCCGTAAAATCATCTGCGCAATCCACAATGGCACGAAAGCCAAAACACACATCACAGGTACTCGCAACAACAGACATTGGCCCAATAATTGACAGACAAGTGAAACCAAAGGGCACACTAATACAAGTACTAATCAGTGGGAATAGGGAACAGGTGTGCGTGATGAAAGTTCCAGAGGGATCCGTGACACTGAGAGATGAATTCACATTTCAGCATTACAATAACCTAAAAGAAAAGGCCAAATCTACACTGGAGTTGCTTACCAAGAAGACAGTAAATGTTCCTGAGCTGCAGAGTTACAGTTTTGACTTAAATCTACTGATCAAAAATATAAACGCAACATGCAACAATTTCAAAGATTTTACTGAGTTACAGTTCATATAAGGAAATCAATCTATTGAAATAAATTCATTAGGCCCTAATCTATTGATTTCACATGACTGGGAATACAGATATGCAACTGTTGGTTATAGATACAGTGAGGGAAAAAAGTATTTGATCCCCTGCTAATTTTGTACATTTGCCCACTGACAAAGAAATGACCAGTCTATAATTTTAATGGTAGGTTTATTTGAACAGTGAGAGACAGAATAACAGCAAAATAATCCAGCAAAACGCATGTGAAAAATGTTATAAATTGATTTGCATTTTAATGAGGGAAATAAGTATTTGACCCCTCTGCAAAACATGACTTAGTACTTGGTGGCAAAACCCTTGTTGGCAATCACAGAGGTCAGACGTTTCTTGTAGTTGGCCACCAGGTTTGCACACATCTCAGGAGGGATTTTGTCTCACTCCTCTTTGCAGATCTTCTCCAAGTCATTAAGGTTTTGAGGCTGACGTTTGGCAACTCGAACCTTCAGCTCCCTCCACAGATTTTCTATGGGATTAAGGTCTGGAGACTGGCTAGGCCACTCCAGGACCTTAATGTGCTTCTTCTTGAGCCACTCCTTTGTTGCCTTGGCCGTGTGTTTTGGGTCATTGTCATGCTGGAATACCCATCCACGACCAATTTTCACTGCCCTGGCTGAGGGAAGGAGGTTCTCACCCAAGATTTGACGGTACATGGCCGCGTCTATCGTCCCTTTGATGCGGTGAAGTTGTCCTGTCCCGTTAGCAGAAAAACACCCCCAAAGCATAATGTTTCCACCTCCATGTTTGACGGTGGGGATGATGTTCTTGGGGTCATAGGCAGCGTTCCTCCTCCTCCAAACACGGCGAGTTGAGTTGATGCCAAAGAGCTCCTTTTTGGTCTCATCTGACCACAACTCTTTCACCCAGTTGTCCTCTGAGTCATTCAGATGTTCATTGGCAAACTTCAGACGGGCATGTATATGTGCTTTCTTCAGCAGGGGGACCTTGCTTGCGCTGCAGGATTTCAGTCCTTCACGGCGTAGTGTGTTACCAATTATTTTCTTGGTGACTATGGTCCCAGCTGCCTTGAGATCATTGACAAGATCCTCCCGTGTAGTTCTGGGCTGATTCCTCACCGTTCTCATGATCATTGCAACTCCACGAGGTGAGATCTTGCATGGAGCCCCAGGCCGAGGGAGATTGACAGCTCTTTTGTGTTTCTTCCATTTGCGAATAATCGCACCAACTGTTGTCACCTTCTCACCAAGCTGCTTGGCGATGGTCTTGTAGCCCATTCCAGCCTTGTGTAGGTCTACAATCTTGTCCCTGACATCCTTGGAGAGCTCTTTGGTCTTGGCCATGGGGGAGAGTTTGGAATCTGATTGATTGCTTCTGTGGACAGGTGTCTTTTATACAGGTAACAAGCTGAGATTAGGAGCACTCCCTTTAACTTCTTAGGGAGCGGTGGGGCGCTAGCGCCAAATTCTAAATCCAAAAGTTGAATTATTAACTTCTTAGGGAGTGGCTCCCGAGGTGACGGTTTTGGAGAGCCTGGCGTGCCCAAAGTAAAATGCCTCCCATTCAGGCCCAGAAAATAGGATATCCAAAAGTGTTAACCATTTGTCTGTGAGTAAAACAGAACGCATATGGCAGGCGAAACCCCAAGGAATTTCTGTCCTGGAAAAAGTGATTTTGACACATTGCTCATTTGGAACCCCTCCCTCATGAAAATGACCATATAAGGGCATATGAATGCAGTACCCATCGCTTCCTTTAGATGTCAACAGTCTCGAGACAGTGTAAATTTTCATTTTGGATGCTTTAGACCAGAGAATAAGAGCAAACCAGGAAGTGTACTTTTATGTCAACAGTACCCAGCGCGCTCCCGACAAAGGCGCGCAGTGTCTTTACCGTCTTTATCGATCAGTTTATATTCCGGTTGATTTATAATAGTAAATATACGTAAAAGTGTTCCTAAGGATACATTTAAAACTATGTTTGATTGTTCTTGGACAAGTTTATAGGTATAAGATGAACGAGATCTCGTCACGCTTCAATGGAGGAGTGGAGGCTGTCGTTTCTGATTATAACGCAGAACCAAATGGAGATTTATGGATAAAATACATTACTTTTTCTAACAAAAGAACCATGGATTGTCTTCGTTGGACACTTAGGATGACCTCAGCAGAAGTTCTTCAACAGGTAATTGATTTGTTTTCGCTGTGAAATGTGTTATGTGTGTGCCATGATGGCTAATGGATTCATGGCTATGGGAAAAATATGTGAGGTGCTACCCTCAAACACTCAAATGTGCTGCTTTCGCCGTAAAGCCTTTTTGAAATCTGACAACGCTGTGATATTGCCAAGAAACAGAGCTTTTGATGAGTATGGAACACTTGTATATTGGTGGATGTTTAATAATTCAATTTTTGGATTTTGAATTTGGCGCCTTGCATTTCACCTGGTAGTGTCGGGTTTGGGGCGCTAGCGCCCCAGCAATCCCTGAGAGGTTAAACATGCATCAATATACAAGTGTTGCATAGTCATCAAAAGCTCTGCTTCTTGGCAATATCACAGCATTGTCAGATTTCAAAAATTGTCCAACGAAGACAATCCATGGTTCTTTTGTTAGAAAAAGTCATGTATTATATCCCTAAATCTCCGTTTGGTTGGCGCGTTATAATGAGAAAATACAGCGTCGACTCCTCCATTGAAACGTGAAGAGAACTCGTTCAAGTTATACCTATAAACTTGTCCAAGAACAATCAAACATAATTGTAAATGTATCCTTAGGAACACTTTTATGTATAAATAGTATAATATTTCAACCAGTATTTGAATCAGGAAACTATTTAGTATCTGGTGTGAACACCATTTGCCTCACACAGTGTGACACATGTCCTTCACATAAAGTTGATCAGGCTGTTGATTGTGTCCTGTGGAATATTGTCCTTCTCCTCTTCAATGGCTGTGTGAAGTTGCTGGTCTCAGACGATCCCGCAGGTGATGAAGCCGGATGTGGAGGTCCTGGGCTGACATGTTACACGAGGACTACAGTTGTTAGGCCAGTTGGAGGTGGCTTATGGTAGAGAAATTAACATGCAGTTTTCTGGCAACAGATCTGATGGACATTCCTGCAGTCAGCATGCCAATTGAACGCTTCTTCAAAACTTGAAACATTTGTGGCATTGTGTTGTGTGACAAAACTGCACATTATAGTGGCTTGTGCGCCTGGCACATACTACATATATATATAATGACAAATAAGCTTTTTGTGTGTATTGAACATTTCTGGGATCTTTTTTTCAGCTCATTAAATATGGTACCAACACTTTACATGTTGCTTTTATCTTTTCATTTAGTAAATCTATGACTACCTCAAAATGGTTGTCTGGCAATGATCAACAACCAATTTGACAGAGCTTGAAGGATTTTGTAAAGAATAACGGGCAAATGTTGCACAATCCATCTGTGGAAAGCTCTTAGAGACTTACCCAGAAAGACTCACAGCTGTAATCCCTGCCAAATGTGCTTCTACAAAGTATTGACTCAGGGGTGTGTATTCTTATGTAAATTAGATATTTCTGTATTTCTTTTTCAATAAATTAGCAAACAAAATTTGAAAAAAATGGAATGAATACATTTTGAATTCAGGCTGCAGCAACAAAATGTGGAATAAGTCAAGGGGCATTAATCATTTCTAAAGACACTATGTCTTGATCCTCTTAATAATAGATTGGCTGACATGCTACAGCAGGTGGGACTGGAGAGAAGGAGAGAGCAAGGCAGAGGGGTAAGTGCAACGGAGATCTGTAATGACGAGATATCACATTTGGACCTTCGTCAGAGTGCAGTTGAAAGTCACAGTGATGGAATAGAGTAGAACAGTGCCACAATAGAAAACCTGGATGACTTGGTATGATAGCCTAGTTGTCAATATGAATATAGCCATGGTTATGAAATTGTTAGCCTCTGTATGGGTGTTTGGTTGAATACTTCTGTTCAGAATGGCTCTTTGCTCATACATGTTTTCCTGTCCCCCCCCTCTGTCGACTGCGTTGGACCGGATCATGGGCTGGGTGCCACGGACAATGAGGAATGACTGCCAAATGACTACCGACGAACAATCCTCCAGCAGCACGGACATTATCTCCGGAACCGAGTTTGTTGTGTGTATGTGTGAATGGTGTTGTTGAACTTGTACTACACAAGAACTTGAGATAACCTTGTCTGTGTGCTGGCCAGGGATTAAAGAAACCAGTTTTTGACACTTGGCATAGTCGGCAGGATCCCAGCACCCCACACAGACTGGTTTAGGGTTTGTAGAATGACCAGTAGCATTTTAGGTGGACGGGACAACCCGTCGGTTAGGACATCTACTTTGTGCATGACACAAGTCATTTTTCCAATAATTGTTTAAAGACGGATTATTCCAGTTATAATTCTTTGTATCACAATTCCAGTGGGTAAGAAGTTTACATACACTAAGTTGACTGTGCCTTTAAACAGCTTGGAAAATTCCAGAAAATGATGTCATTGCTTTAGAAGCTTCTGATAGGCTAATTTACATCATTTGAGTCAATTGGAGGGTTACCTGTGGTTGTATTTCAATGCCTACCTTCAAACTCAGTGACTCTTTGCTTGACATCATAGGAAAATCAAAAAGAATCTGCCAAGACCTCAGACTGGACAAGACTGGTTCATCCTTGGGAGCAATTTCCAAACGCCTGAAGGTACCACATTCATCTGTATAAACAATAGTACGCAAGTATAAACACCATGGGACTACGCAGACGTCATAACCTTCAGGAAGGAGACACGTTCTGTCTCCTAGAGATGAACGTACTTTGGTTCGAAAAGTGCAAATCAATCCCAGAACAACAGCAAAGGACCTTGTGAAGATGCTGGAGGAAACAGGTACAAAAATATCTATATCCACAGTAAAACGAGTCCTATATCGGCATAACCTGAAAGGCCTCTCAGCAAGGAAGATAGCCACTGCTCCAAAACCGCCATAAAGGCCAGACTACGGTTTGCAACTGCACATAGTGTGACGACCTTCCCATTCTGTCTGCCAAATTCTTTCTCTTTGCTCTTGTTTTTCTTAATAGGATGTCGGTGGGCGGAGCTGGGATGGTCATGGGACACATCTTGGACCGGGTGTGCCCCAGGATAAAGACACCTCTTCCCCATTGATTGAGGAGGCTCTCTCCATGCAGACACACTATTAGATTTTGGTTGTGCCATTTTTGTGGCCGTTTTGTTTGTTTGCTTTGGCACCTTTCAACACACCTCATTATCACATTTATGCACGCAACCACTCACTTACACTACTTATTACTGACTACACACACACACCATTGTTAATTGTATTTAGTTTACTTCAGCTAAGGACAACAAAGTCAAGGTATTGGAGTGACCATCACAAAGCCCTGACCTCAATCCTGTAGAACATTTGTGGGCAGAACTGAAAAAGCGTGTGCGAGCAAGGAGGCCTACAAACCTGACTCAGTTACACCAGCTCTGTCTGGAGGAATGGGCCAAAATTCACCCAACTTATTGTGGGAAGCTTGTGGAAGGCTACCTGAAACGTTTTTGACCCAAGTTAAAGAATTTAAAGGCAATGCTACCAAATACTAATTGAGTGTATGTAAACTTCTGACCAACTGGGAATGTGATGAAATAAATAAAAGCTGAAATAAATCATTCTCTAGTTTAAATGTATTTAGCCAAGGTGTATGTAAACTTCTGACTTCAACTGTATACAGTATATTTGGTGTGACTTATTCTAATTTCGCATGATTAAGGTTTGCTGTGTTGCTCCCTCGTGTTTTCTAATTGATCGATGGTAGGCTCCTCCCCCTTGGATGATCTCCTTGGAGATGAGAATTGGCCCAGATCTGCCACACCTGGGCCTCATTGACTAACTCCTTAGCTCCTTAAAATGAGGCTTGCAGTTCACTCGGGAGCTGCTGCTGGAGGAGGAAGAGCATGACGAACTGCTGTTTCCTCTCCCCCCTCTGTCGACTGCATTGGAACGGACCATGCCACAGACGACGTGGAATGACGTGGAATGACTACCGAACGACTACTGACAAACGAACAAACAAACCGATGGTAGATGAGCAACTGATGGGTTGTGGCGGTGGCCATCTTAGACAATCCTCCAGTAGCACAAACATTAACCCCCGGGACTGAGTTTGTTGTGTGTTTGCGTATGTGTGAATGGTGTTATTGAACTCCCCAAGAACTTGAAAAAGAACATTTTGTTGTCTATGTGGTGGCCTAAGATCAAAGAAATCTCCTTCTCATTCTCACCTGTGTCAAAATCAGTGCTGTGAGATTTATGAGGAAGTTAGATTACATTCAGGAGCCTTGCCACAGGCCCTAGATCAGATAAGACACCTCCAGTTAATGACCACAGTCAGGTATAAACACACACACGCATACACACAGGAACACACGCACGCACACTGGTTCACGTCACGTTCATGTACTGTACTTTATGTGCAGTTCAGCCAGACACTCCAACATTCATCACGCTGTTGAACAATGTCAGTATAATGATTAGCCATACAGCTATCTGCAAGTTGTTTCATCATTGTACAGTATGTGCAGGTAAAAAGTTTGAGATTTTTTTGTATATTTGGGTCAGGAGGTTTGAATTCTGTAATAGAAAACTCATGATTAAATACCTGTATCCGTTCCCCATACAGTACCCAACTAAAACCCCTCACCATTCAGTACCACAGTCAAATAAACAACCTGGTTTGGTTTACAGCAGAATTCTACTCTGACTGGGTTCAGCAGTACATCATATAAAGAAGAGTAGTTACAGACATTTTCCCTCTAATTCCTTCCCTCTGGCTTTGTGTTTGTTTCCAAAGACAAAGTGGGCCTTAGTAATTTGGGGTATGGATTGGAGTGCCCAACCGGCAGGCCCAAACATAAACAACTGTACTCTCAGCAGATTGAAGGTTTTACACAGAAATTAGGAGGGGATGAAAGCATAGACAAGATTTATGGTCGGTGAAAGAATGATTTCTCTGAACCTGATCCTTCAAAGGCAGAGATGTGTTGTAATTTGTTCTGTCAATATGATCAACCCCTGAATTTTCTTATTCAGTTGTAGTACTATTTGACCTACTATGTGCCGACAAGTGCAATGGGAATGAAAGAATGAGTAAAGTATTGTTTGCTTGAAACTAGCATAAGGGTGGCTATTTTACAAATTGTTTTATCATATTTACAGATAGTGTGGTCATCCCAGTCAGACAGGTGCTCTGCTTTCAAACTTTGAGACATGGTGATTGCTCTTCAAACAAACATACAGGAAACGTTTTGGGCTATTAAATTGTTCTAATGTATTTGAGTGTTAAAAAATACAGTGATGGATTTATGTGTTTGTTGAGAATTAACAGGCCCTGATATGGGATATGGTCAAATAAAACATGAGCTTTAAATGGTCCCAAATAATTATTTTGTGACAGCTACTGTATGTCTGGACCATTGGCCATTGAGGTTGGTTCCATTAAACAATGTTAGGAAATGGTCTGTAATTGTGTGGTAAGGCCTAATACATTTGTGTGATATCAATACGCTTAGGTCTAAATGTATTAGACATAAGCACGTAATGTATTTTCATGTCAATGGATCTTGTAATTGAACTGTACAGGTCACACAGTCTCACTGGAGTAAAATACTTGTTTTTTCCAAAGAATTATGTTTATTTTGTTTATCACAGGCCATGTAGAAACATCTGTTAAAGTTAGAAAAGCCTTTCAAAATGTTGACTTTATAAGTATTTCAGTAATGTAAACTGTCTCAGCTAATTGCCCAGCACTGTCTAAAAATATCCTCATCTGTGGATCTTGTACCTGCCAAGCGGTAAGAAGTCTGCATAGCTTCAGCTCAAAAGGTAGTGTCTCTCTCCCTCTGAGCAACCAAAACGTGTTTTACGTGTGCCTCGCTGATGCTAATTTGGGTAGATGTTCCAATGTTTTGCCGAAGATTACATGGCTGAAAGTATTAAGATCACTGAATCACTGAGTGGAGATGGACTAAAAGCAAGGCTCAAAATAGAACTCGGAATTCCAGGGTGATTCCAGACATTCCTTCATGTTCTTAATGACAGCTACTGCGTTTATCCTCATTGTCCAATGCATTCCAGCCCAGCATATTCCATCAGCCAATAATTAGTGTTTTCACAGCACTGTTTTCAAACCACCTTTCCAGTGCCTCGTGTTCAACTGGAGCTTTATGGTTTTGCACAAACGTGTGCTCTTGGTAATAACAACGACTTACAATAGAGGTTGTTTCTTCATATTGGTCACAGTCCTACTTTGTTGTGCACATTTGGAATCCTATTTTGTAACAATCGTTGCGGTTTATAGAAACAGGTGTTGTTCTTTTAGATGATGTTGCGTTCCAAAACCAAAAGCATTGGTTTTTAAGAACACTTTTTAAGGCAAGCACTGACCTTTATCTTTATAAGACCTTTTCTGGAGGTCTTTGAGCTAAGTGTTCAACTTTGTATTTTCTTATGTTCTGATATAAATACTAGTAAGGTCAAATTACAAAAGCTTTTACAATGCTTTCATATAGTGTAATGATGTGAAGATAGCAGTAAACAAAGTTCAAGTTTTTTTCATGCCCTCCCATGTGAAAGTACCAAACTGTTTTAGAGGGAGCATGCCCTTGCCTGTTGTTGGCTGGAAGAAGTTTCTATTTTGGTAATGTGGTCTCCTCACGTGACAACTATAGTGCATGATCTCTGACAAGCAGGTGGCAACAGAAATGTATCAAAACCCACAATTTCAAATAACAAGGGGAGAAGGTTACTTTCCGGTGAAGAGGAACATGGTGCCTGGAAATCTCTCAAAGGTAGTCTAGTCTAAATAGAGCAGTCAAACCTTAACCTGCAACGAAGTCCATAAAAACTCCCCCACACAGGGTCAAGGAGTCAAATGCTAAACGATTAGCACTCCTCCCTTGTTTTAACGGTTTCATTAAACATCTGAGGAATGAACGCTCGCTGACTATTGACTGTGCTGTCAGTCTGCAATTAGAAATCACTTATTTGAGGCGTCAGCCTGCCACTGTGTGATGGATGGGGAAGATGGCGTGTTGTAAAGATTATTTATGGGCACGAACAGAGCCACTTTATAAGGAGTATGTAGTAGATGTACAGTTCCAGTCAAACGTTTTTACACACCTACTCATTCCAGGGTTTTTCTTTATTTTGACTATTTCTGCATTGTAGAATAATAGTGAAGACATCAAAACTATGAAATAACAAATATGGAATCATGTAGTAACCAAAAAAGTGTTAAATACATGAAAATATAATTTATATTTGAGATCTTCAAAGTAGCCACCCTTTGCCTTGATGACAGCTTTGCACACTCTTGGCATTCTCTCAACCAGCTTCATGAGGTGGTCACCTGGAATGTATTTCAATTAACAGGTGTGCCTTGTTAAAAGTTAATTTGTAGAATTTATTTCCTTCTTAACGCGTTTGAGCCAATCAGTTGTGTTGTGACAAGGTAGGGGTGGTTTACAGAAGATAGCCCTATTTGGTAAAAGACCAAGTCCATATTATGGCAAGAACCGCTCAAATAAGCAAAGAGAAATAACAGTCCATCATTACTCTAAGACATGGTCAGTCAATACGGAACATTTCAAGAACTTTCAACCATCAAGTGCTGTGGTGAAACTGGCTCTCATGAGGACCGCCACAGGAAAGGAAGACCCAGAGTTACCTCTGCTGCAGAGGATAAGTTCATTAGAGTTACCAGCCTCAGAACTCGGCAATTAACTGCACCTCAGATAGCACCTCACACATCTCAATATGAACTGTTCAGAGAAGCCTGAATGAATCAGGCCTTTAAGGTCCTTTGACAAATTTGAGAGGTGTGATGGTGTGGGGGTGCTTTGCTGGTGACACTGTCGGTCATATATTTAGAATTCAAGGCACACTTAACCTGCATTCTGCAGCGATGTGCCATCCCATCTGAGTTGCGCTGAGTGGGAGTATCATTTGTTTTTCAACAGGACAATGACCCAAAACACATACAGTGGGGAAAAAAGTATTTAGTCAGCCACCAATTGTGCAAGTTCTCTCACTTAAAAAGATGAGAGAGGCCTGTAATTTTCATCATAGGTACACTTCAACTATGACAGACAAAATGAGGAAAAAAATCCAGAAAATCACATTGTAGGATTTTTAATGAATTTATTTGCAAATTATGGTGGAAAATAAGTATTTGGTCAATAACAAAAGTTTATCTCAATACTTTGTTATATACCCTTTGTGGTCAATGACAGAGGTCAACCGTTTTCTGTAAGTCTTCACAAGGTTTTCACACACTGTTGCTGGTATTTTGTCCCATTCCTCCATGCAGATCTCCTCTAGAGCAGTGATGTTTTGGGGCTGTCGCTGGGCAACACGGACTTTCAACTCCCTCCAAAGATTTTCTATGGGGTTGAGATCTGGAGACTGGCTAGGCCACTCCAGGACCTTGAAATGCTTCTTCTGGCCACTCCTTGGTTGCCCGGCGGTGTGTTTGGGATCATTGTCATGCTGAAAGACCCAGCCACGTTTCATCTTCAATGCCCTTGCTGATGGAAGGAGGTTTTCACTCAAAATCTCACGATACATGGCCCCATTCATTCTTTCCTTTACACGGATCAGTCGTCCTGGTCCCTTTGCAGAAAAACAGCCCCAAAGCATGATGTTTCCACCCCCATGCTTCACAGTAGGTATGGTGTTCTTTGGATGCAACTCAGCATTCTTTGTCCTCCAAACACGACGAGTTGAGTTTTTACCAAAAACACGACGAGTTGAGTTTTTACCAAAAAGTTCTATTTTGGTTTCATCTGACCATATGACATTCTCCCAATCCTCATCTGGATCATCCAAATGCTCTCTAGCAAACTTCAGACGGGCCTGAACATGTACTGGCTTAAGCAGGGGACAGGATTAAGCAGGATTTGAGTCCCTGGCGGCGTAGTGTGTTACTGATGGTAGGCTTTGTTACTTTGGTCCCAGCTCTCTGCAGGTCATTCACTAGGCCCCCCGTGTGGTTCTGGGATTTTTGCTCACCGTTCTTGTGATCATTTTGACCCCACGGGGTGAGATCTTGCGTGGAGCCCCAGATCGAGGAAGATTATCAGTGGTCTTGTATGTCTTCCATTTCCTAATAATTGCTCCCACAGTTGATTTCTTCAAACCAAGCTGCTTACCTATTGCAGATTCAGTCTTCCCAACCTGGTGCAGGTCTACAATTTTGTTTCTGGTGTCCTTTGACAGCTCTTTGGTCTTGGCCATAGTGGAGTTTGGAGTGTGACTGTTTGAGGTTGTGGACAGGTGTCTCATCTTTTTAAGTGAGAGAATTTGCACAATTGGTGGCTGACTAAATACTTTTTTCCCCCACAGTATCCAGGCTGTTTAAGGGCTATTTGACCAATAAGGAGAATGATGAAGTGCTGCATCAGATGACCTGGCCTCCACAATCTCCCGACCTCAAGCCAATTGAGATGGTTTGGGATGAGTTGGACCGCAGAGTGAAGGAAAAGCAGCCAACAAGTGCCCAGCATATGTGGGAAATCCTTCAAGACTGTTGGAAAAGCATTCCATTTGACTACCTCATGAAGCTGGTTGAGAGAATGCACAGCTGTCATCAAGGCAAAGTGTGGCTACTTTGAAGAATCTAGAATATATTTGGATTTGTTTAACACTTTTTTGATTGAATAAGTAGCTGTGTCCAAACTTCTGACTGGTACTGTACGTAAATGTGCAGTGAAGGGTGTTGATTGAAGGGATTCTGTCGCTGCATGTGTGTGGTCCTTGATGAAGAGATTAGGTTCCCATTGCAATTTAAAATGACAGACTTCTCCAGGTAAGATGACTAATATCTTCTCTAGATTGTTACTGAGTCAACCGAAGGGCACCTAGCCATTGGTAATGAGAGAGAGAGAGAGAGAGAGAGAGAGAGAGAGAGAGAGAGAGAGAGAGAGAGAGAGACTGACAGAGACTGACAGAGACTGACAGAGACTTACAGAGAGAGAGAGACTGACTGACTGACAGAGAGATACTGACAGAGAGAGAGACTGACAGAGAGAGAGAGAGAGAGAGACCCTGACTGAGAGAGAGAGAGAGAGAGAGAGAGAGAGAGAGAGACTGACTGACAGAGAGATACTGACAGAGACTGACTGACTGACTGAAAGAGAGAGAGAGAGTCTGACTGAGACTGATTGAGAGAGATACTGCGAGAGAGAGACTGACTGACTGACAGAGAGAGAGAGAGACTGACAGAGAGAGAGAGAGAGAGACTGACTGACTGACAGAGAGATACTGACAGAGACTGACTGACTGACTGAGAGAGACTGACTGACTGACTGAGAGAGACTGACTGACTGACTGAGAGAGACTGACTGACTGCCTGACAGAGAGAGAGAGAGAGCCTGACTGAGAGAGAGAGAGAGAGAGAGAGAGAGAGAGAGCCTGACTGAGAGAGAGAGAGAGAGAGAGAGAGAGAGAGAGAGAGAGAGAGAGAGAGAGAGAGAGAGAGAGAGAGAGAGAGAGAGAGAGAGACTGACTGACTGACAGAGAGATACTGACAGAGAGAGAGAGAGAGAGAGAGACTGACTGACTGAGAGAGACTGACAGAGAGAGAGAGAGAGAGAGAGCCTGACAGAGAGAGAGAGAGAGCCTGACAGAGAGAGAGAGAGAGAGAGAGAGAGAGAGAGAGAGAGAGAGAGAGAGAGAGAGACTGACAGAGAGAGAGAGAGAGAGACTGACTGACAGAGAGAGAGAGAGACTGACAGAGAGAGAGAGAGACTGACTGACTGACAGAGAGAGACTGACTGACTGACTGCAAAGGTGACAAGTATAAAAATACACTTGACTCACACAACAGCATTCCATTTTTTTGTTACAGTTGCATCTCAGAAGCCAATTAGTCTTTCAGCGCAGAGGGTTCCAGGTATTTCTGGTTTAATCCAGTCATAGGGAGAAACAGGTCCTCCTCTGCCCGATTTGAAGGAAACCAGAATGGGGTGGAGAGGTGGAGGCTGGCAGGGGATGCTGGAGGGGCACTGTGGTACGGCGGTTAAGCGGTACATCTCGTGCAAGCCCTCTGCGTGAGTACGGTGTTTGGCTCCTCTTTCGTGTTTAGACAGAAAGAAAAAGGGGGGAAGGGGTGAAACCGCTGCCAAGAAGGCAGCAGCACTGTACTGTAGGTGAGGCTGCTGCAGAGTGCAGAGAGAGGGGGAGATCAGGGATACGATTTAGCCTCTCGAGAGAAGAAGAAATCCTCAGTGTTGAATGAGGGCAGCGTCATAACAGGGTGAGTGATAACAGACAGCTAAAGCGTTTAGAATGGGTATCAATCATTTCCCTCTCTTTATTCTCCTATAGGCCCTGGTGGTGTGGCCCTTGTGGAGGGAGGGCTAGCGTGTGAAGGGCCAGGCCAGAGAGAGACAGATCTGTATAAGCTGTTACTGACAGACTCTGGCTACGTTAGCAGCTGTGCTAGGAGAGCTAACAAGCCCACACCATGGTCGAGCGAGGGATCAGATAAACATCTCATTGCAGATCCACACCACACGCCAACCACTAACGTCAAAGTAGGTGGGCTCAGAGGCTAGATAATGCCTAAATCTGCTGATTGTGTTTCATGAGTTTGAGAGGAATCGTGTCTTACCAAACTTTAGATTGTCAAATATATCTCTGACATGATAAGCAAGGGCAACATGTACAGTGTCATGTCCTATAGGAACACCAAATGCACATTTTTTATTTTTACCGTTTTACCTTTACCAATGCTACAGAAAATATCATAATGTACATAGTTTATTCTCAGTCAAGGTCCTTCACATGCTACTTTTTACAGACCCTCACACCTCAATCACAGCTCAGCTGAGAGTCATCAAACTCAGTGACCCAGTTACTGCATGGAGAAAAGTGATAATACATCAATTGCAGCCACACAGGTTTAGTGGTTTTACATAATTGTCTCTTGACAGTCGTTATGGCCGCATCATTTGAAGCACAGTTAGGGATTTGTACAATGTTAGGGGTAATAGCCTTGATATCAAGTCCCAGACCCATTTCTGGTTACACAAGAAACAATAGACCCCTCACAACTAAATAAACACATGTTTCGCACTAACTCAGTAGTTATATCTGCTATATTCTTACTGCATTCATAGATGTCCATCATTTTTATTTATACAACATGACAAAAGACAGCATGATAAATTAGCATTGCATTTCAATGGCTGCCAGTATCTCTACACAGATCTTTCCCAACTCACAACCTGCCAATTACCTCTTCTTACGTAAGATTCTCAATGACAAACATCAATTGTGCAATTGGACGAGACTTTTGAATTAATAAATCCCCCCGGAGAATCCAACATAGTTATACAATGAAATGACAAACATCAAAGTTAGAACTTTAGCATATGAACTACATTGTTCCCGATAAACAAATGTTCTGTGCCACAGTGTAACAGAGAAAAGCACAGTTACAGTGTGTTCTCTGGAGTCATAAAGACTCATCGAGAGCAATCGCTGAGAATAATGTATTATGTTATTCATAAACATTTTCAAAGTTTCAACATTTCAAACCTTAACTTATACAGACGGCAGAAAAGTAGGCATTTACAGCGCCTTGAGAAAGTATTCACAGCCCTTGACTTTTTCCACATTTTGTTGTGTTACAGCCTGAATTTAAAATGGATATAATTTAGATTTTAGTTGTCAATGGCCTACAAACAATATGAGTGTGCAGAGCCTGAGACGCCCCAGCCGTGAGAGGGTAGAGGAAGATATGATGGTTCACGGTGTCGAAGACAGAGGACAGAACAGAGGAAAGAGAGTCAGCTTTGGAGAGCCTCCGTGAGACAGAAAAGAGCAGTCAAGATCGTTCTGAGAGAGATAGCTGGCGAGTTGATCAGAAACATCACGCTCAAGTGTTTTGGAAAGAAAAGAAAGAAGGGACACAGGTCTAGTTTTTGACATCCGATGAGTCGAGTGTTGGTTTCTTGAGGAGGGGAGCGACTCGGGCCATTTTGAAGTCAATGGGGTCAGGGAGGAGTTGATGAGGGAAGTGAGAGGATGATAGGTCCTCCAGAAGTTTATTTTTCCTCCATTTTCTCAATGAGTCACTCAGCCACAGAGCAGGAGTGAAGGTAAGGAAAGGGGACAGTCCGAGTAATAGGATGCGGAGAAGGAGGAGAGTAAGGTCAAAGAGGCAGAATCAGGAGGGAGAAGGCTTTAGCAGAACGGAGAGATGATAGGATAGAAGAGGAGAGAGTAGTGGGAGGGAGAGAGAGTGAAGATTGCGACGGCGCATGACCATCTGGGCAGGGGCTGGTGGCTATGGTTGGAGGAAAGGGAGCCAGAAAAGGGAACAAAGTAGTGATCAGAGCTCTAGAGGGGGGTTGCAGTGATATTAATAGGCGAAAAGCCTCTAGTAAAGATGAGGTCAAGCATATAAAATCAAATCAAATTGTATTCGTCACATGTGCCGAATACAACAGGTGTAGACCTTACAGTGAAATGCGTACTTACAAGCCCTTAAACAACAATGCAGTTTTAAGAAAAATACCTAAAAAAAAAGTATAAATTAAAGTAACAAATAATTAAAGAGCAGTAGTAAAATATCAATAGCGAGGCTATACACAGGGGGTACCGGTACAGTGTTAGTCGGGTAGTTGAGGTAATTGAGGTAATATGTACATGTAGGTATAGTTATTAATGTGACTATGCATAGATAATAACAGAGTAGCAGCAGCGTAAAAAAGGGTGGGGGCAATGCAAATAGTCTGGGTAGCCATTTGATTAGCTGTTCAGGAGTCTTATGGCTTGGAGGTAGAAGATGTTTAGAAGCCTCTTGGACCTAGACTTGGCGCTGGAGTCTTCGACAATTTTTAGGGCCATCCTCTGACACCGGCTGGTATAGAGGTCCTCGATGGCAGGAAACGTGGCCCCAGTGATGTACTGGGCCGTACGCAGTACCCTCTGTATTGCCTGCCTTGTGAGTTGGAGGGGATTGGGAAAGGATGGAAAAGTGGAAAGAGAGAGTTGGAGACAGATGTCAGGAGGTTGAAGGAGGTTGAAGTCGCCTAGTATGAAATAGGCTTATCAAGATGTTAAGCTCATTGAGGGACTCTCCAAGGGCACATGGTGGACAATAGATGACAACAATGTTAAGCTTGACTGGACAAGTGACAGTGACAGCATGGAATTCAAATGAGCAGATGGACAGGTGAGAGGAAGAAACAAGAAAATCTTCAGTTAGGAGAAATTAGTATCCCTGTGCCATCACCGTGACAACCAGATGCTTCTGGACTATGAGAGAAAGCATAGTCAGATGAAGAGAGATCAGCTGGAGTAGCGGTGTTCTCTGGGGTGAGGCATGTCTCAGTCAGGGCCCAAAAGTCAAGGCTGCCGGTCATATAGTTGCCAAAGCTGCAACAGAGCTACATTTGATAATCAGATAATAACTAGGTATAATACTCAAGTGAGGGAGTGGTGTGGAGCCTTCCTCTCTTTCCTTCCTCAAATAACTCAGAAGAACAACTCAGCAGACCTGTCTTAGTTTTGCAGATGACCCCGCACTGTCACAACTGCCGCTGAGAAACCATGGTAGACTGAAGTACTAACACTAATTGCTGATTGTCTAGGACAGGATAACCCCCTCCAATACAGCCACTAATTACCAAAACAAGTTACAAATTGCCCTGGTTGATGTATTTTTATTTATTAAGTATCCTCATTCCTGGGATCCAGCAACAATCATCTGTGTCAACAATCATCTGCAAGTTATGAGCAGTCAGCAGTTCACACAAGTAGGCTACTGGGAAGACAGGTAGCATTTAAGTAGGTTAACCATTTGTCTGTGGGTCAATCAGAACGCATATAGCAGGCAAAACCCTGAGGAATCTCTGTCCTGGAAAAAGTCATTTTGACACATTGCTCATTTTGGAACCCCTCCCTATTGAAAATGACCATATATAGGCATATGTTTGCAGTGCAGGAAGCTCCCTTGTGATGTCTCCAGCCTCTGGATTGTATTTTCCTCCATTTTGGGTGAGTAACCCCAGAGAAAACGAGGAAACCATGAGGTCCACTCTTTATGAAAACTGGTCACAAGAAGTCACGGAGCGTCTGTTTTATCGTCGTTATTGATCAGTTTATATTCCGGCTGATTTATAATAGTAAATATACGTAAAAGTGTTCCTAAGGAAACATTTAAAACTATGTTTGATTGTTTTTGGACAAGTTTATAGGTATAATTTGAACGAGTTGGCGCTGCGTTTCAATAGAGGAGTGGAGGCTGTCGTTTCTGATTATAACGCGCGAACCAAATGGAGGATTTATGGATAAAAGACGTTACTTTTTCTAACAAAAGAACCATGGATTGTCTTCGTTGGACACTTAGGATGACCTCAGCAGAAGTTCTTCAACAGGTAATTGATTTGTTTTTGCTGTGAAATGTGTTATGTGTGTGCCATGATGGCTAATCGATTCATGGCTATTGGAAAATATGTGAGGTGCTAGCCTCAAACAAATGAATGTGCTGCTTTCGCCGTAAAGCCTTTTTGAAATCTGACAACGCTGTGATATTGCCAAGAAACAGAGCTTTTGATGAGTATGGAACACTTGTATATTGGTGGATGTTTAATAATTCAACTTTCGGAATTTAAATTTGGCGCTTTAGATTTTCGCTGGTAGTGTCGGGATGAGCCCGCTAGCGACCCCCTGGTAATTGAGAATGCTTAAGAGGTTAAGCAAAAATACTTTTTACTCCTGGAGATGTCAGTAGTCCTCTAGCTATAGAATGAAGCATGTTTGTGGTAAATCCAATACAACAAATTACTAAGTACCACTCTCCATATTTTCAAGCACAGTGGGGCTGCATCATGTTATGGGTATGCTTGTTAAGGACTGGGGAGTTTTTCAGGATAAAAATGTTTACAGAATGGAGCTAAGCACAGGCAAAATCCTAGAGGAAAACCTGGTTCAGTCTGCTTTCTACAAGACACTGGGAGATTAATTCACCTTTCAGCAGGACAATAACCTACAACACAAGGGCCAATCTACATTGAAGTTGCTTAGCAAGAAGACAGTGAATGTTTCTGAGTGACAGTTTTGACTTAAATCTGCTTGAAAATCTATGGCAAGACTTGAAAGTGATTGTCAAGCAATGATCAACAGCCATTTTGACAGAGCTTGAAGTTTTGAAAATAAGAAAAGCCAAATCTACACTGGAGTTGCTTACCAAGAAAACAGTGAATGTTCCTGAGTGGCTGAGTCACAGTTTTCACTTAAATCTACTTGAAAATCTATGGCAAATAGTTGTCTAGCAATGTTCAACAAAACATTTGACAGAGCAAGAAGAATTATGAAGAATAATAATGGGCAAATGTTGCACAATCCAGCTGTGGAAAGCTCTTAGAAACTTACCCAGAAAGACTCACAGCTGTAATCGCTGCCAAAGGTGCTTCTACAAATTATTGATTCAGGGGTGTGAATACCTACAGTGGGGAAAAAAAGTTTTTAGTCAGCCACCAATTGTGCAAGTTCTCTCACTTAAAAAGATGAGAGAGGCCTGTAATTTTCATCATAGGTACACTTCAACTATGACAGACAAAATGAGGAAAAAAAATCCAGAAAATCACATTGTAGGATTTTTTATGAATTTATTTGCAAATTATGGTGGAAAATAAGTATTTGGTCAATAACAAAAGTTTATCTCAATACTTTGTTATATACCCTTTGTTGGCAATGACATAGGTCAAATGTTTTCTGTAAGTCTTCACAAGGTTTTTACACACTGTTGCTGGTATTTTGGCCCATTCCTCCATGCAGATCTCCTCTAGAGCAGTGATGTTTTGGGGCTGTTGCTGGGCAACACGGACTTTCAACTCCCTCCAAAGATTTTCTATGGGGTTGAGATCTGGAGACTGCCTAGGCCACTCCAGGACCTTGAAATGCTTCTTACGAAGCCACTCCTTGGTTGCCCGGGCGGTGTGTTTGGGATCATTGTCATGCTGAAAGACCCAGCCACGTTTCATCTTCAATGCCCTTGCTGATGGAAGGAGGTTTTCACTCAAAATCTCACGATACATGGCCCCATTCATTCTTTCCTTTACACAGATCAGTCGTCCTGGTCCCTTTGCAGAAAAACAGCCCCAAAGCATGATGTTTCCACCCCCATGCTTCACAGTAGGTATGGTGTTCTTTGGATGCAATTCAGCATTCTTTGTCCTCCAAACACGACGAGTTGAGTTTTTACCAAAAAGTTCTATTTTCGTTTCATCTGACATTCTCCCAATCCTCATCTGGATCATCCAAATGCTCTCTAGCAAACTTTAGACGGGCCTGAACATGTACTGGCTTAAGCAGGGGGACACGTCTGGCACTGCAGGATTTGAGTCCCTGGCGGCGTAGTGTGTTACTGATGGTAGGCTTTATTACTTTGGTCCCAGCTCTCTGCAGGTCATTTACTAGGTCCCCCCGTGTGGTTCTGGGATTTTTGCTCACCGTTCTTGTGATCATTTTGACCCCACGGGTGAGATCTTGCGTGGAGCCCCAGATCGAGGAAGATTATCAGTGGTCTTGTATGTCTTCCATTTCCTAATAATTGCTCCCACAGTTGATTTCTTCAAACCAAGCTGCTTACCTATTGCAGATTCAGTCTTCCCAACCTGGTGCAGGTCTACAATTTTGTTTCTGGTGTCCTTTGACAGCTCTTTGGTCTTGGCCATAGTGGCGTTTGGAGTGTGACTGTTTGAGGTTGTGGACAGGTGTCTTTTATACTGATAACAAGTTCAAACAGGTGCCATTAATACAGGTAACGAGTGGAGGACAGAGGAGCCTCTTAAAGAAGAAGTTACAGGTCTGTGAGAGCCAGAAATCTTTCTTGTTTGTATGTGACCAAATACTTATTTTCCACCATAATTTGCAAATAAATTCATAAAAAATCCTACAATGTGATCTTCTGGATTTTTTTTCCTCATTTTGTCTGTCATAGTTGAAGTGTACCTATGATGAAAATTACAGGCCTCTCTCATCTTTTTAAGTGAGAGAACTTGCACAATTGGTGGCTGACTAAATACTTTTTTTCCCCACTGTATGTAAATTAGATATTTCTGTATTTCATTTTCAATACATTTGCTAACATTTCTAAAAACGTGTGTAGATGCGTGAGAAAAAAATCTATTTAATACATTTTGAATTCAGGCTGTAACAACAAAATGTGGAAGAAGTCTAGAGGTATGAACATATTCTGAAGGCACTGTATGGGATCATTCTTTCAAGTTGTTGATTAAAAACCCATAGGCAGTCATCTGTCAGATATTGTTGCTACCGCCGTTTCTTGAGATACTGTACATACACAACATTGTTTCCCCTATATTAATTTCTAAATCATTTCCGCCACTCCAAAAAAGGACTTGATTTTTAATTTATTACTTACATTTTCTTTTTTTTTTATGGTGAAACGTTTTAATGACTAAAACCAGACAAAGTATGTCATCCAAAAATAAATAAAAACAAGGTCATAGTTGCAAACTAACAAAATAAAAACTAGACAGTCAGGGAGAATAAAAAATTGCTAAACTCTCATGGTACGGGGCCCACATTGATATTGTTGGTTAACTGAGATAGCGTAAGGACACAGCATAAAACACGGCAAAATGGGTTCAATTTCACCTCTGGGTTCAACATCACCTCTGGATAACCTTACTCCCTCCTTAGTTTAATTGACAGTCTTTATATGTTTTTGTTGCCATCTGTTTGGCAGACTGTGTACCCATAGCCTTAAGGTGAGGTGGAGAGGAGACCACATCACCAAAATAGAAGCAACACAAAGACGTAAACAGGCAAGGACCTGCTCCTTCTCTGGCTTTGCCTGCTATTTACGGTCTCATAGAATTGTGGCAGAGATGCACATTTTTGTGTGAATTTGAACAGTTATAAAATGTTGAGGTTACAGTACTGCAGAAAGTCTTGCACAATAGCTGCAGACAGTTAGCAGACAGTTGGAAGGATAAGGCAGTTAGAGTGCAGATTGCAAAGCCTATGATAATTGGATTGATGTTAATCTATCTATCAGTGGGCCCAGTGGCGATTTTACCAAATGTTTGTGGGGGAAACAAAAAAAATGTAGGATGCATGCCAGCAAAGCAACAACACAACAATGAACAATACATTAATTGCACTATAATGGTGGCACACGGTGCCCACAAACTGTTAGGGCCTACATAACAGCAGTCCCAACACCTTACCACTGCTACAGTTCATTCAGCCTCATTTACTGCCTTTAAAAAAAACATAGCTGATATGGCTGACTTGCTTAAACAAATGTGGTTTCTACTGACAATTGAGATGTGAAAACTATGGCAAAAGCAGACGACAAGTGGATAAGAGGCAATCTGTAATTTCAATTAAGACGTTAATGAGCAAGAGGTGACGGACGTAGTCAATATAACTGTGATGACCTGACTAGATCATAAAAGGAACAATTGTCTAGACAGAGGTTTGAGTTACGAATTTTCGGTTTATTAACCCAACTTCAACACAGGCTACTGTTTGGCTGTAGCCCACGCCAAATAAATGAAATATACCCCACGAACCAACCGTGACCTTCTCTTGTGAAGGCCAGACGTAAGAGAGAGAACAATGGCTAAACCTGGTCTTAACTTCCAATGCTCCATGCCCCTGCCCAACCCCCCTCCACGCCACTCCGCCAACCACCAGGATGCCCAGCATCAGAACATTCCAGGCATTCCCGTGATTGGCAGATAGCATGTTGATTGGCATGTCGGACCCGGCGAACACTGAGTACTGGTAAGTACAACACAACCAACTAATAGCCTAACACATAACACACAGCTGTCTGTGCGGGTCGCTACATAACTATTTGTTCAGCACTTTTGAAATGTACAGCGACAGAATTCAGAACATGGGCTGTTCTTACATATATAGACAATGAAACTCTTACAATATTCGATGATTACAATTCTCTAAACATTGAACGCCGTTTGGGTCTTTTTGCGTGTCAAAAAAGATACGTCATATAACACTTTGATGCGTTAAATAAGCTTTTAATTTGACACAATTCTTAAATAAGCTTTTAATCACATAACACAATTCTGTTATAGAATGTGGTGTGTGCTGAATCTGCACGTGCAAGACAAGCGCCACCACTACTATAAGTGGCACTGTCAAAGCTGTACAAAAAAAGTTGCAAACAAGCACACACAAGCAAACATTTTCGAGCTCTAACCTTAGAATTGGGGATGGCGTACTGTCCCATGAGTGACAGAAAACTGAGCAATCAGGCGATTAGCCTGGTTAGCCCCACCACTACAGAAAGCACTGAACTAGGCTGAAACGCCTGCATTTTGGAGCTGCCTTACCCAAGAAAGCAAAAAAGACACCATGTTGGTATGCAGCTTTTTTACATTGTTTGCAAACTGATATGTGACACGTATTGATGCCAAAATAACAAGCAAAACAGGCAAGCCCCCCCCACTTTTTTTTTACCTAAAAGTGTGGGGCTCAAAACAGGTGGGGCTCTGCCCTGAATGACGGGTTGCCACTGAGTGGGCCATAAGATAGCGTATCAAGGTTTTGATTGGACTTTCCCTTGCCCTTTTGCACAATTGAATTTGTATCCATAAAGCCTTTTAGTTTTTTATTTCAGTTTGGTTAAACTCTGGTGGGAGAGTGTCAATATTTAAACAGGGGGGACTTTTCTAGGAACGTTGGTGGGTTGTTGTTTGTTTGCATGTTTGACAGAGAACAGTGTTGAGATTGGAGTTGACCCGTGGATAACCCTCTCATTAAAGCTGAGCAATTTACTCTTATTTCTTTATCAATTGGTGATAACTCATGGAATGCCAATTATATTGAGGACCTACAGGAACAGATGCAGTGCTGAAAAGAAGGTTGATGATATCCGCTCATCATTCACTCAGCCTACTGAGTCCACTGGTCCCACTCTCACAGTACTACCCTACGTCTTACATAGCCATTAGAGGAAGAAGGAGATAGGATTCCCATTGGGCAAGGATGGAGGAACGTATAATGGCCCACCCAGCAGACTGTCGACCAATCACATTCACGTTGTCATGCTGCGTCACGCGGTTGCTAAACTAATCATCAAACAATCCCTTCTCAAAGTCAGGGTATTTTGAGAAACGTGCCTATTTTCCTCGAAAGTATGTCACTGTTTCGGCTATACAATATTACAAATAGCAAGTTGATTATCTCACATCTCGGAAAAGATTTGTAATGATGTACATCTTGTTGACAAAATTCATGCTAATGTTGGGTTTCTGAGCGAGCGCCCAATTGACTACATTCACCCTCTAACCCAAAACATGGCCATGCTGCCTTGACCTCTTTCCCCTTTCTCTCCAGATTAAATTCTGTGACTAGTGAGGTCCAGCCGCCTGACAACTGGCCCGCTCGACCCCATCCCCTCGTCCTATCTCCAGACCATCTCTGGAGACCTTATCCCAATCCTCACTTCCCTCATAAACTCATCCCTGACTACTCAATTGAAACCGCTCTCCACTGTGTAACGGAAGAGCTCCGCTCTGCCAAAGCTGACTCTCCTTCCTCTGATCTCATCCTCCTAGATCTATCCACTGCATTCAACACGGTGAATCATAAGGTCCTCCTCACCATCGTTTCAGGGCTAGGCGTCTCAGGCTCTGCAAACAAATGTATTAATACAATATAATACGAATGGCCCCAGCCCACCCTTTCTGGCAGGTCACTCCTACCAGGTGACTTGGAGAGGATCTGAATCTGTACCACATGCTCTCACTACTGAAGAGGGTTCTAGGCCCTCTCTTTTTTTTATACACCAAGTCACTCGGCTCCATCATATCCTCACGTGGTCTCTCCTATCATTGCTATGCAGACTCAACTACTTTTCTCCTTCTCCCCTTCTGACACCCAGGTGGTGACATGCATCTCTGGGTACCTGGTAGATATCTCAGACATTGGCCCACCACCTCGACCCTAACATTCACAAGACGGAGCTCCTCTTCCACCCAGGGGAAGGCCTGCCCGCTTCAAGACTTCTTTCTCCATCACGTTTGGCAACTCCACAGTGTCCCCCTCCCAGAGTGCAAATAATCTTGGTGTGACTCTGGACAACAAAATATCTAATCAAATCTGTTTAGAAGCCTCTTGGACCTAGACTTGGAGCTCCGGTACCGCTTGCCGTGCGATAGAAGAGATAACAGTCTATGACTAGCGTGCCTGGAGTCTTTGACAATTCTTAGGGCCTTCCTCTGACACCGCCTGGTATAGAGGTCCTGGATGGCAGGAAGCTTGGCCCCGGTGATGTACTGGGCTGGACGCACTACCCTGTGTAGTGCCTTGCGGTCGGAGGCCGAGCGGTTTCCATACCAGGCAGTAATGGTGCAGCTGTAAAACCTTTTGAGGATCTGAGGACACATGCCAAATGTTTTCACCCTGTTATTCTCTGCAAACGACAAAACAGTGACTCGTTGCTGCAGGTTCATGCTCTACAACAGCTATAAAGTACGACCCTACCTCACACAGAAAGCTGCGCAGGTCCTAATCCAGGCTCTTGTCATCTCCAGTCTAGACATCGGCATCTCTCTGTTGGCTGTGCTCCCTGCTTGTGCCATCAATCCCCTGCAACTAATCCAGAACACTGCAGCCCACCTGGTGTTCAACCATCCCAAATTCTCTGCACACTACACTGGCTTCAAGTTTCAAGTTTTGTCACATTCACAAGTATAGTGAAATGCTCATTCTGGTACAAAGCTGTGCACTACTCCCTTCACAGAACTGCGCAGACTGGCTCTAACCTGAATAGAAAAAGGAGTGGGAGGCCCCGGTGCACAACTGAGCAAGAGGACACGTACATTAGAGTGTCTAGTTTGAGAAACAGATGCCTCACAAGTCCTCAAATGGCAGCTTCATTAAATAGTACCCGCAAAACACCAGTCTCAATGTCAACAGTGAAGAGGCAACTCTGGGATGCTGGCATTCTAGGCAGATTTCCTCTGTCCAGTATCTGTGTCCTTTTGCCAATCTTAATCTTTTCGTTTTATTGGCCAGTCTGAGATATGGCTTTTTATTTGAAACTCTGCCTAACTCTGACTTTGTTGTCTTTAAGCCATTTTGCCACAACTTTGGAAGTATGCTTGGGGTCATTGTCCATTTGGAAGAACCATTTGCCATTTGCGACCAAGCTTTAACTTCCTGATTGATGTCTTGAGATCTTGCTTCAATATATCCACATAATATTCCTTCCTCATGATGCCATCTATTTTGTGAAGTGCACCAGTCCCTCCTTTAGCAAAGCACCCCCAAAACATGATGCTGCCACCCCCGTGCTTCACAGCTGGGATGGTGTTCTTTGGCTTGCAAGCCTCCCCCTTTTTCCTCCAAACACAATGATGGTCATTATGGCCAAACAGTTTCTATTTTTGTTTAATCAGACCAAAGGACATTTCTCCAAAAAGTATGATCTTTGTCCCCATGTGCAGTTGCAAACTGTAGTCTGGCTTTTTTACGGCGGTTTTGGAGCAGTGGCTTCTTCCTTGCTGAGCGGCCTTTCAGGTTATGTCGATATAGGACTTGTTTTACTGTGGATATATACTTTTTTACCTGTTTCCTCTAGCATCACAAGGTCCTTTGCTGTTGTTCTGGGATTGTTTTGCACTTTTCGCACCAAAGTACGTTCATCTCTAGGAGACAGAACGTGTCTCCTTCCTGAGCGGTATGACGGCTGCGTGGTCCCATGGTGTTTATACTTGCTTACTATTGTTTGTACAGATGAACGTGGTACCTTCAGACGTTTGGAAATTGCTCCCAAGGATGAACCAGACTTGAGGAGGTCTACAAATATTTTTCTGAGGCCTTGCTGATTTCTTTTGATTTTGCCATGATGTCAAGCAAAGAGGCACTGAATTTGTAGGCCTTGAAGGTAGGCCTTGAAATATATCCACAGGTACATCTCAAATTATGTCAATTAGCCTATCAGAAGCTTCTAAAGCCATGACATAATTTTCTGGAATGTAAACTTCTGACCTGGAATTGTGATACAGTGAATTATAAGTGAAGTAATCTGTCTGTAAACAATTGTTGGAAAAATGTACTTGTGTCATGCATAAAGCAGATGTCCTAACCGACTTGCCAAAACTATAGTTTGTTAACAAGAAATTTGTGGAGTGGTTGAAAAACGAGTTTTAATGACTCCAACCTAAGTGTATGTAAACTTCTGACTTCAACTGTATGAACAGCACCAGTCAAAAGTTTGGACACACCTACTTATTCAAGGGTTCTTCTTTATTTTTAATATTTTCTACATTATAAAATAATAGCGAAGACATCAAAACTATGAAATAACACATATGGAATCATGTAGTAACCAAAAAAGTGTTAAACAAATCAACATATATTTTATATTTGAGATTCTTCAAAGTAGCCACCCTTTGCCTTGATGACAGCTTTGCACACTCTTGGTATTCTCTCAACCAGCTTCATGAGGTAGTCACCTGTAATGCATTTCAATTAACAGGTGTGCCTTGTTAATTTGTGGAATTTATTTCCTTCTTAATGCGTTTCAGCCAATCTGTTTTGTGATATACCAAGTCCATAATATGGCAAGAACAGCTCAAATATGCAAAGAGAAATAACTGTTCATCATTACTTTAAGACTTGAAGGTCAGTCAATCAGAAAAATTTCAATAACTTTGAAAGTTTCTTTAAGTGTAGTCTCAATAGCCTTCAAGCACTATGATGAAACAGGCTCTCATGAGGACCGCCACAGGAAAGGAAGTTCCATAGTCAACTCTGCTGCAGAGGACACGTTCATTCGTGTTAACTGCACCTCAGATTGCAGCCCAAATAAATGCTTCATGGAGTTCAAGTAACAGACACATCTCAACATCAACTGTTCAGAGGAGACTGCGTGAATCAGGCCTTCATGGTCAAATACTGTAGCTGCAAAGAAACCACTACTAATGGACACCAATAAAAAGAAGAGACTTGCTTGTGCCAAGAAACAAAAGCAATGGACATTTAGACTGGTAGAAATCTGTCCTTTGGTCTGATGAGTCCAAATTAGAGATTTTTGGTTCCAACCGCTGTGTGTTTATAGGATGCAGAGTAGGTGAACGGATGATCTCCGCATGTGTGGTTCCCACCGGGGTTGCTGGGTTGGTGACACTGTCAGTGATTTATTTACAATTCAAGGCACACTTAACCAGCATGGCTACCACAGCATTCTGCAGCGATATGCCATCCTAACTGGTTTGCGCTTAGCGGGACTATCATTTGTTTTTCAACAAGACAATGACCCAACACACCTCCAGGCTGTGCTTTTCTGATAACCAATTTCTGTGTTCATGCAAGTGACTGATTCAACACCTGGGAGAAATCCTCACTGTAGTATCTGCAATTTGGCAGTACGGCCAGACCCTTGTCTTGAGAACGATCTCAGTTTCAAGGGCTCATCTTGGAGAGAAGAAGCCTCGTGAGGTATTGGTCTGACACATTTCTGAACCAGTATTGGTTGATACATGATTGATAGCAATTGGACAAATGAATGTTAGCAAACAAATAACGAATAAGCTAAATCATGAAAATATTACTTTCTGTGTAAGTATATGAGAACTAACAGGACTGCCCCGTTGGAACTCCTAATCAACGTGTACTTGGTGCATTGAGTTTGTTGGAACCTCTCCAGTTAACTGTTAATAAATAATGTTTTGTTTAAGTTTGACCTCGTGTCCCACTGAGTAAGAATTTCCACAACAGTTGCAACCCCCTTTTGCCCTCAGAACAGCCTCAATTCATTGGGGCATGGACTCTACAAGGTGTCGAAAGCGTTCCACAGATGCTGGCCCATTTTGACTCCAATTCATCCCACAATTGTGTAAAGGTGGCTGGATGTGCTTTGGGTGATGGACCATTCTTGATACACACAGGAAACTGTTGAGCGTGAAAAACCCATCAGCGTTGCAGTTCTTAACACAAGCCAGTGTGCCTGGCACCTACTCCCATACCCCATTCAAAGGCACTTAAATATTTTGTCTTGCCTATTCACCCTCTGAATGGCACACATACACAATCAATGTCTCAATTGTCTCAAGGCTTACAAATACTTATTTAGCCTGTCTTCTCCACTTCATCTACACTGATTGAAGTGGATTGCAATAATGTTTTACTCCAATCAGAGGAGGAATTGGTAGTGGAAAAAAGGGGGGGGCTGAAAATTTGCAACTGGTAAAAACAACAAAAGACCGTAACACAGGTGTGGCTCACCACAGACACCAATACAAACATTCATTCAATAACCCACAAACAGGTGAGAAAGGGAACCAACTTAAATAGGATTCCCAATTAGAAGCAACGACAACCAGCTGCCTCTAATTGGAAATCAACTCAAAACTAACATAGAGTTCCCTAGAGCACTCAAGTCACACCCTGACCCAACATACCATAGAGAAACCTAGAGGGCTCTCTATGGCCAGGGCGTGACAACAGGCGCTTATTAGAGACAGACTTATTTTTGAGCCAAGCGTCTTTTTCCTTAATGCACACAGCTTTTGCGCATTTGCATGCCAGTTAGCTTGCAGTTCTCAGCTGTTAGAAGCCAATGGCTAGCAGTTTCTTCCTGGGATTATTTATTTAATGTAACAAATCAAACATTAAATCTCGTAAACAATTCATGGTAATTCATCATAACCTCTTAAGTAATTAATTTAGACCTGGCTTTTATTTGAAACAGGTGTAGCTGAAATGTGTGCAGTTGCCCGGCTACGGGATTGGTGTCCTTAAACCGGGATGGTGTTGCTACAAAACCCTTTTATCAGGGTTACCTTTTATAGATTCACCTCTGAAGGTAAATAATGTACTTACATTCAGTAATCTTGCTCTGATTTGTCATCCTGAGGGTCCTAGAGATAAAATGTAGCATAGTTTTGTTTGATAGAAATCTATTTTTATATTAAAATGTTGGAACTGTGTTCTACAGTTTGAACCCCTGCTGTCTCTGGCCCCACACCCACCTCTGCCCGGTCATCTAGATGTGCGAAGGTGTTTTTTCTGTAGGGAAGATAATTATCTATCCTGTATGACATTCCTGGATGTGTGTAAACGTAAATTTTTTATCACCATAGCATTTTTGTATTTTCTCTATAATTATGTATTTGAAAATTTATCAATTGACCATTTTGGCACTTTTGGGCATACTCCTCACAGACTTGTTACAAAATATAGTGTTGTAATGTAATGCTTCACTGGATCAGTCTGAAACTTTGCACACACACTGCTACCATCATCCAAAATAGAAATTACACCTACACTCCTATCTGATAGTTTGGCCTTTCTTTTGCATTTCAAAGATGCTGAAAAATAATAATAATAGAAAACGCATGTATTTTTGTTTGTATTATCTTTTACCAGATCTAATGTGTTATTCTCCTACATTAATTTCACATTTCCGCAAAATTCAAAGTGTTTCCTTTCAAATGGTATCAAGAGTGTGCATATCCTTGCTTCAGGTCCTGAGCTACAGGCAGTTAGATTTGGCTATGTCATTTTAGGCGGAAATTGAAAAAAGGGTATAATCCTTAAGAGGTTGGGACAGGCAGCTATTTGAGACTGCGTTTAATTGAAATTGTATGTAAATACGTGCATGCAGGCAGGTAATCTGTGCTTCAGAGCACGCCTTCACTACATGACAGGAACAAGCCTGCAGATCCTGTGCACTAAATGATGCCAGGTTAGAATGTAAGGATTCTTTGCCTGCAGATGGTTTATTATGCATGTATGAGCCATACATTGACATGGCAGGTTTGAAACATAGCATGGTAGTTTCCAGTCATCCATAGTTTCACTTTATTATACAAAGTAGGATTTGCTGGTGTATTTGACCCCAACTCGTCTGTGCAGATTTTGTTGTTTGTACATTTGCATTTTATTACTATAATGAACTGTGAGCTCTACCAGACTTGAAGGTAGTGATTATGTCAACTGTCAGTCACGGAAGTGTGTACGTGCATGCTTCGCAGTGTTGCCAATACAAAGAATCCAATCAATTTTCGTGACTAACACATACACACACCTTCAAGCGCTGCACAATCAGATAAACCTCCTCACCTTTGTTTGTGTAACCAGACTAGTATCACATTGTATCCTTTGTCTGGAAGGCAGCCATGGAATGTCAGGCTTTTAATCTCCACTCTGACAGTTGCACTGAACTACATTTGCTTTGTAGTTGTGTTAGTATACATTTTGGCTATGTTTGATGTCATGAACACTGGCAATTTGTCATCACTGACTGACTATGGTGACCAGGTATTTTAACGATCCATTATCTGAGAAGTTGACAATGACGTAAAGCTATGGTCTGATGCTCTGTGTACAAAACATATCACTGTATGGGATCTGAGAGATTGCTTGTATATGAAAAGTTACTGTAAATCAGAATTCCTTTAGACATGCCCACACCTTCTCCTCAACTTTTTATGAAATGAAAGTCTGACCCCGACACCTTGTATGTATTCACCTGAGAAACTGACTATTTACTGTGCGCTGTTAAAAACAGTATTTCGAAGGTGTTAGGGAGGCTTAGCCTGCCGACTTGTTTGACCTGTAAAAGCCTTTCTGCTCAGGGCCTCTTTCTTCTGTGCAGACGAAGAGGGAGAGAACAACACAGCACAGTGACAGGATCCCCCTTAGATAATATCACTGTTACGACATCTACAGAACCTGTTTGGGTTATTTTCGAAACAGAGAAAAGGAGAAGGGAGAAAAAGAAAAGTGAGTGTGTCAACAACAAAGGAGCCCTGCGTGCAAACAGAAGGAGGAACTCCCTTTAGGTTAGTGCCTGGAACACATGGGCTTGGCACGAAACCCTCCAGACGCTATATGCAGGTTCACTGGTGAACACACCTTTTTGACACTTACACAAATATGAGTCAATTAGAGGACAGGCAGTTGTCATTTTAGAGGTGTTAAACTCATGGTGAATCATAACGATTATGATGATGATGATGATTATAATTAGTGTAGGTTTTTGTTTGGTTGCTATACAGTAGTAGTAGGTGTTGTCGTTGGTAAGTAATTTGTCCTTTGAACTTGGTTGACGAAAGTGTCACTAAGAAACACTGCCAGAAAGCTTAGATTAGAAACCTTTGATTCCATGACCACTATTTTGCATTTGTGTGTCTTTGTCTTTTTGTGTCAGTAATTGTATTTTTTTATGTTTTATTGTATATAATGACTTAGCAATGACCCAATGCCAGTGAATTTAATCCCTACCATTGTGTCCCTGAGTTGTCATAATGCTTCAGCAAATATACATTATCCCAGGGGCATTGGTAGACACAATGTAAGTTACCTAATTTATGTCCCTCTTACTGCCCTGAATGCCTCTGCTGATCCAACAGCTATTGTATGCAGTAATCATGTGCCTATGAACCAGAGTTATAATGTTAGCACTTAGGCGGTGTGCAGTAGTGGGAAGTACACTGTGTGCAGGTCACCCTGCACTAGCATAAATAACATGAGCATGTCTACTTCTGCTAAGCTTCCCAGTAAAGCAAAAAAAGAACTCAAGCATCCCAGAAAAGTGCTAAAAATAGCCCACGCTAACATATGTAGCTTAAGAAACAAGGTTAATGAAATCAATAATTTGCTAGTAAAAGATGACATTCCTATTCTAAGAATCTCTGATACTCACTTAGATAATACCTTTGATGATCCAGTGTTAGCAATACATGGTTATAAGATCTACAGAAAATACAGAAATGCCAAAGGTGGAAATGTGGCCGTTTAAATTCAGAACCACATTCCTGTAAAGCTTAGAGAGGATATCATGTTAAATACTGTTGAAGTAATATGGCTATAGGTTCATCCGCCTCACCTAAAGCCCATTCTGGTAGGTTGCTGTTACTAATTGTAGGGTCCTTGCAGGCTTCCATAAACAGATATCCCAGGTGGTCCGTGTGCGGTGTGTATGTGCACGACTTGCGGTGTGCGTGCATGCTAGTGCACGCACAACACATTTTTATTAAGTAACTGGTTCCACAGCATTTTTTTCTGTTTACTCAACTTTTCAGTACAAGTGTTACCTGAACAAACAAAAATTGTTGTGCCAAATTTAGCTCCAACTTGAGAATACATAGGCAAGAATTAAGTTAACTTAAAATGGTGTTTACTCAAATTGTCTCATATGTTCATTCAACTATGAATTATTATTTGGGCATCATACCCAAAAAAGGGCTGTGCTTTTCACATACAATGTTTTTGACGCTCATTGACATACATGGTTACATTTATACAGTAATTAATATTCAACATGTCCTCACCTGGCATTTGAACTCACAACCTTTTAGTTCGTGGTATTCCAATCTTCCTGCTATGGCACCATGTCTGTGTCAATGCCTCATTTCACCTGTACTGCTACTTTGTGCTTCAACGTAAATCTCAGCTCCATTAAAAGTTCACTCAAGAAAAGCTTATATTTATCACAGTGATTAAGGATTAACATTAAAACGGAGTAATATGCTCCACCAACATTAGACAACTATACTGGCAAACCTAAAATTGCTGAAATAAATAAATCAAATCAATGGTTGAGAAACTAGTCAGAGTAACTGATAATTGAAGCAGGTGTAGCAGAAAGATCAGCATGCCATGAACCAAGAGGTTGTGAGTTCAGAATCACAGGTGAGAACATGTTGAATTACTATAAAAATGCACATTGTAATCATCATGCACTGTATGTCAATGTGTTTTAAATATGTACATTTGCATATAAAAACCACTGTTTGGGTGTGTTTAACCGGTTGCACAGCCTTTTAATAAGGTTTTATAGTTGAAGTTTAGCAAACAGAATTTCTGCCTACGTTTTCTGTCTGTGCTCAAACATTTTTTATTTCAGGTAACACTTAAGTTAAGTAAACTAAATCAAAACTGTTACTTAATAATAATTAGTTGAAACAACTCATTATGTATTTTTTTTACAGTGTGTGTATTTATGTGCATGCGTGTGTGTATGTGCACCTGTTTGTGTGTGTTTAATGTGAGGGGGTGTGGGGAGGCAGACTGCGTGCGGAGGACAGCCAGGCTCTTATGGATGGCGGTGTACTCAGCAGAGCCAAATCCAAACTGACAGCTGAGTTTAATTATATTTCTTTCCAGACCACGTGCTACCAGACCTGTTCTGGATCTGGAGCCGTGCTTGGGGCTCAGCACTATGTGCCTGCCGCATCTGGTCTGGTGTGTGTTTGCCTTTGTGTCTGTGTTGGTAAATGTTTACAGTATGATTTGTGTTAATGCATGTGTGTGTGTGTCTGAGTTTGTGTGTGTGTTTGCGTGTTTTGTCTGAAGCGTGCATGTGTGTATATGTGCATGCATTCCATTTGTGTGTGTGCGTTTGTGTCCACGTTCGAAGTGTGTAAATTACTCTACAGTATGTGCATCCATGTGTTTCATTTCAGTATGCTGTCGGTATGCTGTACGAGCACATAAGTGAATGGCTACATGCTGTCAGGAGTAATGAGACTTTTATCACTACATCACTACACTACACTAGACTCTCCTCCAGGTGAATTAGCCTGCTCCTGCCTGCCAGCCTGGGCAGATTTACTCTCTGTTCTACACCCCGTCTATCTCCCCTCCCTGGGCCAGGCCTTCCAGCAGAGCTCCCTGTATCAGCACTCTGTTCAACATAAACTCCACAGTTAACCATAACTTACATCCTCCTCTACCACCACCAACACCAGCCAGCCGTGCTCTACTGCAGTGGGACCACACTGACCGAAGCAGCACTGGTTAAGTGCAATATTCTTCGTTCCTCATCCTGGGAACCCACAGAGTGTGCAGAGTTTTGAACCAGCCCAGTATTAACACACCTGAACAAAATCCTGCACAACCTGTGGGTCCCCAGGTGTTTAGAGTATCACTCTCATGTTTGTCACTCACATTCACAAAAACAAATTATGTCAGAGTTACAGTCACAATAAAACCATTGGTACCTATACACAATAGCCTCACCAATTCTAATGTTTCTTATAATTTTACCTATACAGTACAATATACTTTATGGTGAGTTATAGGGTAATCATTTACAGAGCGGTCAACGATGGGAGAGTATCACACATTGCTATCACACATAGCAGTAGAACAACACAGAGACATCAGAGATCATGTAATGCCACTATTCTAATTGGCGACTCCATGAATTAATGTCTGCAGGTGTGTTCCACTACCAACCTATTACCAACCTCTTTCAGCCTCATCAAACAGCCTGTTTGTTCCACACAACCCACACCAGGGCAATTTAAGAGACCAAAAATATTTTGGGTCTGAATCGCCCACCACTCATTGTTTCCATTGATGGATTTGGATATGTCCTTAACTAGAGTAGACAGACCTCCATGTTCAGTCTGAGATCGAGTCTCTATTGTTTGTGTGTCTTTACACAACAGGTGGGTTTAATCCTGAATGCTGATTGGTTAAAACCGCATTCCAGCCGGTGTCTATTCCACAAGTTACCACCGGCTAAATCTATGACATTAAACTGCCTATTTACTCTGTTCCATCTGACTGCGCAATCCACTGTCTCATCAGCCCAGCCAGGCAAGTTATAAACTTGATCTCCACTATAAAAAGCATCTAGACATTATCTCACATTCCTTTTAGACTAACTTTTAGTTTTCAACAGCAGAGATTTGTATAAACCTAAACCTGTCTCTCCGACATTTGCAGCATTGTTTCGATATTCATTCTCCAGCTGTCCCATAGTAGTGGACATGTCAGGAGTCGGGACAAGACAGACAGGCAGGCCGGTTGAAATCATTAATCACCAGGCGTCATTTTTATGAATATATACAAAGAAATGTAGATTGAAAAAAGATAAAATGAAACTAAGTGCAGCTAGTTTGCAGTCTTTCCAGCTTCAGTTTGATGTGATTGTATTAGTTGTGTTGTTGGCTAGATCCTCTGAACAACAGTGTTGACGAGTGAGCACATTTTCTATGCCAGGCGAAATCGCGCCTCATTAGCTCATTGTTGTGATGGATCCAAATACATGTCACTAGAAAACAGCTTAAACAAATGCAAATGCAGCAACTTTTCTGTTATTCTGGCTGCACTTACAGTCACTTGACGTGACTGTAAGTTAGCTGTAGTTGTCTAGCTAGCAAGCAAGAGATAAGAATGCTAAAGCCAGTATGGTAATGGAAAAATTAGAACGAACAACTGGGTCGAGTCCATAAATACAAAACAAAAAGACTGAACGACTGGGTCGCGTCTCTGGCAACCGATCCCATAGAACGAATGACCAGCCAGCTTGGATAGCAACCTTAGATTTGTGTTAGGATTATATCCTGTGGAAGGATGAAATGATTGGAATAAATTCAGAAAAATTAAGTTTTTAATGTAAATATGTAAATCATTATTTGAACATGTTGGTAACCCTTTGTATAAAAGTGATAATGCCCTTGAGGATATATTGGCAAGGTTTGTCTCGGGCCTAACAACACCTGTGCCAATATTTTCTCCAAACACCGGCTTCTCGGGCATTATCACTTAAATATCTGCTAAAAGCTATTTCATTTAGCTAGCCTTATAGCGACTAATTGTAACTAACAGCTAATTATAGAAACAAAAGTCTACTCTGTCCAGAGACGTGTATCCGTAGACGATATTATGGATACTCTTCACTATGAGTGATATGGAAGATGTTGATGAGAACTACTCACCGTTACCACTGACCACATTTTTGTTTCCCTGTAAGAGACTTCCAAGAGCGATGTATACTGCGTGTGTGTGTGTGTGTTTGGTTTTACTATTCTTGTGGGGACCAGAAGTCCTCACAGTGATAGTAAAACAAGGACAATTCGGTAAAAGTGGGGACATTTTGCTGGTCCCCACAAGTAAAAAGCCTATTTTAGGCTTAGAGGTTAGGTTTAGGGTTTAGGGTTAGAATTAGGTTTAGGGGTTAGGAGTTAGACTTAGGTGATTGGTGTTAAGGTTAGGGTTAGGGGTTTGGGGTTAGAATTAGGGTTAAGGTTAGGGTTAGTTTTAGGGTTAGGGGTTAGGGAAAATAGGATTAGAGTTAAGTCCCCAATTTTAGGTCCTACAAAGGACCTGTGGAAGTAAAATAAAACTACCCCTAATATGCAGAGCATGCATATGATTTAAATGCAATATGTTGTTTCTTTTATACTCTTACATATCTGTGTTTGCGTGTAGGTTTATAATTGTGTGTGTATAGAAAATGTGTGGGATGATGTTTCAGTCTAGGTGTGTTCGCTTCATTTTCCACCTTAGCAATGTGTCTGTGGTTGTTTTGTTCTGGGGTTACATTACACATTACAGTCAATTGTAAAATTACTGGCAATTGTATTGTTAGAAGCTGAAAGAGCCCTCCCACTCTACGCTCTAGCCCCCTAATAATGCTATATGATTTATGGTGGGCTGATGTTACCACTGTCAGGGTACAGACATCATCATGGACGTCAGTGAAATGAATGCCACCATGCAACAATGTGATGCGGACTCTGTCTCATGCATTAACTTGAGTCTTCTCTTTGGTAGTCTTGGACATGGACTGTGGTGATATGATATTATGGAGACAATACAAAGCCATAACTCATGTTAAATATTATATCTAATTACCAACGGGTAATCTTCTCTATTGTGAAAGAACACCTACAAGCTGCTTGTTCTGAATAGACGTGGCAACGCTCCAATGATAACATTTTAGAAAATATCCTTTCTAGTCTAGTGTATGAAGTCAAATCAATCGATTGAAGCAAACTGAGAAGTCAATTGCAGCTTAAGTAAAAATAAATATTGAAAGATGTACAATACAGGTGTATGCAAATAAAAGCTTACAAGGTTTCACTACCAGTGATACTGTCCAGCTGTCACATAGTTCATATAGTTCACACCAAGACCCATCACTGCTTGGGCACTGAAGGTTAGGATGGATTGACATCACACACTGGTACACGGTGCATTTTAAAAACCATAAAAATAACAATGTTATACAACTTATTTCCTCTGACTAAGGTGTGTGATGTGGTTGTGCTCTGCTACAGAGTGGCAGGTACATTGGCGTCAATGTTATTTGGCTCTACACTAAAAGGCACCTGCAATGATGGACATGGAAAACTCTGAAATATCACAAACATGCTGAGCATGCTTTCAGAGCAAAACTTCACACACACCAGTGACGTGCAGTCAGGGTAGGCAGTGCTTACCTTGTGATAATCTAATAAAAATCATATATTTCTTCTCAATGATTCTGGTGGTTTTAATGCTAAAACATCTCAAAATGCTAAAACTGCATCAAAAGCTATTAAAATCCTTGACGTGCGCAACCTTATCTGACTCCAGTCACTGGTTAATGGACAGAGTTAGCATAGGGGTAGCTGCTTTGCCTAGAAAAAACTTTGTTCGAGACAATTTCATATTTTGTGGATGTGTATTGCCTGAACTTGTTGTGTGGGTATTGCTGGGGTAAGCTGTGCACAGGCAACCACCATGACATCATCTCCCTCAATGCTAGCTCTTGGACCGGCGAACAGCGTGAGTTCTGGACTGTTGACTTGTCTGAATTGTCATTCCAATTAATGCAAACCTTGCAAACCTCAGGGACACATTATTCAATTTCTGTTAGTCACATGTCTGTGAAACTTGTTCAGTTTATGTCTCAGTTGTTGAATCTTGTTATGTTCATACAAATATTTAGACATGTTAAGTTGATGGTTTAAACCCACAGTTTTTCAGATTGACTGGCTGGTCAACTCTTTTTGGCTTGGCTAGCCTTAATGTGTTTGTTTAAATGATGCATCTCCCTGACCACCTTCCTCTGATCAAGCCATGAACTTTCCCTCTCCTTTTGTTAAAAAAATAAACATTTTACCACTTTTCTCCCCAATTTCGTGATATCCAGTTGGTAGTTACAGTCTTGTATCATCACTGCAACTTCCGTACGAACTCGGGAGAGGCGACGGTCGAGAGCCATGCGTCCTCCGGGTTTTGAGAAGGAGGTGAAGAGAGAGAAGCGAAGGTGCGAGGAGTATGCAATTGAGATTCTCGCAGGGGACTTTTCTCAACTGTACTGTATACTCCTCGCATCCTCTCTCTTCTCACATCTTTCTCAAAACCCATTGGATGAGAAAGCCAAAGGTCCTTCTGATTTTCTACTACCAATGGGTTTTGAGAAGGAGGCGAGGAGTTTGCTATTGAGAAAAATGTACATTTTTCCTACGTACTTTTCAGTGTTTGGTATTCAGACTTACCTTATTCAATAGACATCATTCAACTGCTGAAAACCCTCCCACTTGCTGGCCAACATTTTCTCATAGAGTTTTACTTCAGTAGGGTTTTCAGTACATTTATCTTAACCTCTTCCAGCTAGGGTCCCATTTTCCGAATTTTCGCCTGTCTGACGTGCCCAAAGTTAAATGCCTACCACTCATGGCCAGAAACTAGGATATTTACATATTTAGTACTATTGGATAGGAAACACTCTGAAGTTTATAAAACCATTAAGATATAGTCTGTGGCTATTCCAGAACAGATTTAGCAGGCAAAAACCAGAGAAATTTCTGTCCGAATTTATTTTTCTGTTGCTCTCCTCTCATTTTGAAGCCCATGTAATATTTTCTATGGGGAATAGGACCGAGGTTGCAGTACTTATGGCTTCCACTAGATGTCAACAGTCTCTGGAAAGGGTATGGAGGAAAAAGCTCTGACCAGATCCTTAGAGAGAGAGAATTACTACCGGTAGGGAAAAAGGTAAACAGGCGTGCGTTCACGAGAAGCGTGAACGCCAGCGCGACCAACTTTCTTTTCGTCTTTTAACGTTTCACTTACCGTTCTTGTAAAATATGATCACTATTATTCATAAAAGAATACATAAGGATGCATTATTAATGATATTTGATTTGTTTGTGAAAAGATGAGAGGTATAATTTGAACGCAATCCCTTCACTGTAAAGCGGGCGAGTAGACTGACAATGCTTGGTGGAGTAGCTGAGCGTAACGTGCCAAAACAACGGATATTTATGGATATAATTATTTACTTTTTCTAACAAAAGAACCATGGATTATCTTGTTTGGACACTTGGGAAGACCTCAGAAGAAGTTATTTGAAAGGTAAGCGATTTATATTAGCTGTGATATGGATATTTTGAGAACCGAGCTGGATATGAATTTATGCTAATGTGGAAAATATGTGAGGTACTAGCCTCAAACAATCAAATGTAGTGCTTTCGCCGTAAAGCCTTTTTAAAATCTGACAACGCAGTGATATTGCCAAGAAGCAGAGCTTTTGATGGCTATGCAACACTATGCAACACTTGTATATCGAAGTTAAATATTACGAATATGTATTACGAATATGTATTTTGAATTTGGCGCGTTATGTTTGCTCTGAAAACGATCCCCGCTAAAGGGATCGGCGCGCTAAGAGGTTAAGCCATCCCTGTAAATGCGGTGTACCTTTTAGTTAGAATTTTGTAGACAGATTAGAATATCATGAAAGAAAGGGTTCAGAATTTTGGGGATCAATGAAAGAAAGCCATCTAAATGTATGCATATTCGTCTCCGGTTCAGCACCAATTGGTAGATAAAAAAAAATACTCTGATCTTGTGGATTATTTAGATTTGCAAAGTATTTATGAATCATAAAACCTAGGTTTGGAGAGTCTTCATGCACATTTTCAAAATGTCCATGTTCAGTTCTTCAATCTATGGCAATGTTGGAAGATTAGTGTACATAGAATTATAATAGGGCAAATAGTGTAAATAGTAGGCTATACCCTCATCTGTTGCCTGCACTAACTATGGAACTGTGTGATGACACGGCCAAGTATTGCGCCATGCGTCGGATTCAAACTGCTACAACTTGGTCTGCCCTCCGGACCATAACAATTGAATTAGCCTACATGTCTTTTTTTATTTTATCAACTGTTACTAATGATCCTCGGCAACAACCACACAGCCGTGATGGTGTTTACAGAGGAAACAAATGTATGTAAACGAAACAATGTAGTTAAATGGAATTATAAGGTAAGCTATACCAACTGAAGGGAACTAACAGTAAATTGGTATGTGTTGTTATTAGGCCTACTGGCGGTCGATACTGATTGTGGTTAATATTTAACATGCATTTTAAAAGGCCCTACAATTAAATTCTGATTAATGGCACAGCATTTCATAAACTTTACTGTGGATAAGTTGATATGCTTCAGTTTGCTGCCAAATGACTGGTTTCACATTTTGTCTCCTACGATTATAAGGTAAAATAGATCTAAAAGTGTTACTGATATTTACAATTCCCTTATCCAAATGGATTACTCATTCACCTAGCTCTTATCAAGCTATAAATTACAGTGCATGGACAATAGAGAGTAGATGCTTTTTCCACTTGGAACCAGTAGGTTTGTTAGACCTTATTCATGTCAAGGTCAGAATACAGCATATCTGTAGACACACCTCTGCCAAGGACAACAACCACCCGAGCCAACGCCTGTTCACTCCGCTACCATCCAGAAGGCAAGGTCAGTAGAGGTGCATCAAAGCTGGGACCGAGAGACTGAAAAATGGCTTCTATCTCAAGGCCATCAGACTGTTAAACAGCCATCACTGCCTACACACAGACTTGCAATCATTGGCCACTTTAACAAATGGATCACTAGTAACTTTAATAATGCCACTATAATAATGTTTACATATCTTGCATTACTCATCTCATTTGAATATATTGTATTTTATACCATCTGTTGCATCTTGCCTATGCCACTCGGTCATTGCTCATCCATATATTTATATGTATATATTCTTATTACATCCCTTTATTTAGATTTGATTATATTAGGTAGTTGTTATGGAATTGTTAGATTACTTGTTAGATTTGCTGCACTGTCGGAACTAGAAGCACAAGCGTTTCGCTACACTCGCAATAACATCTGCTATGTGGCCAATAAAATCTGCTGTGTATGTGACCAATATGTGACCAATAAAAATAGATTTGATTTGACTTGCCACGCCTTCATTTATTCGATCTCTACCCCAAACGAATAGTGGGTGAATAACATGCTATTCTCATTCTTAAGTTCAAGGTTAGAATACGCATAGAGAGAAGTGCATGAAAAGGAAATAAAGTTCCATTTAAGTGTGCTTAACTCGGGTCAGAGTTTTCTTCTATTTCTCAGATATAGGACAGACACTTCTAAACCTTATTCCATATCCTTTATACTTAACAAAAATATAAACACATCACATAAAGTATTGGTCCCATGTTTCATGAGCTGAAATAAAATATCCCAGAATATTTTTTATTTTTTTTGCCACAAATTTGTTTACATCCCTGACAGTGAGCATTTCTCCTTTTTTGCCAAGATAATCCATCCACCTGACAGGTGTGGCATATCAAGAAGCTGATTAAATAGCATGATCATTACACGGGTGTACCTTGTGCTGGGGGACAATAAAAGGCCACTCTAAAATATGTAGTCACACAGCATAATGCATCAGATGTCTCAAGGGAGCGTGCAATTAGCATGCTGACTGCAAGAATGTCCACCAGACTGTTGCCAGAGAATTTAATATTAATTTCTTTACCATAAGCCGCCTCCAACTTCATTTTAGAGAATTTGTGAACTGAGTGACCCATGTTGGCAGTGGGGTTATGGTATGGGCATGCAGGACAATGAACACAAATACATGTTTTAAGATATCTGTGACCAACAGATGCATATCTATATTCCCAGTCATGTGAAATCTATAGATCAAGGCCTAATTAATTTAATTGACTGACTTCCTCCTATAACCTGTAACTCAGTAAAATCTTTGAAATTGTTGCATGTTAGTTTTTATAGGTTTTCAATATATTTTCTGACTGTCTGTTTTGCCATGTAGGAATGTGTTATGCAATGCGTTTCTATGGGCTATAGCCAAAAAGGCCAAATGCAATGTTTTATCAAATAATAACACATTTAAGAATTGATACTGACAGGGGTCCTAAAATTCGAAATAAAATAGCTAAGTGATACATTTTATGACCATCTTAAAACAATTCCATGTTATCTTAGTAGATGTAATCATTTTGTATTTACCGTACCAGTCAAAAGTTTGGACACAGCTATTCATTCAAGGGTTTTTCTTTATTTTAACTATTTTCTACATTGTAGAATAATAATGAAGACATCAAAACTATGAAATAACAAATATGGAATCATGTAGTAACCAAAAAAGTGTTCAAATCAAAAATCTAAATCTATTTTATATTTGAGATTCTTCAAAGTAGCCAGCCTTTGTCTTGATGACAGCTTTTGCACACTCTTGGCATTCTCTCAACCAACGTCATGAGGTAGTCACCTGGAATGCATTTCAATTACCAGGTGTGCCTTGATACAAGTTAATTAGTGGAATTTATTTCCTTCTTAATGTGTTTGAGCCAATCAGTTGTGTTGTGACAAGGTAGGGGTGGTAAACAGAAGATAGCCCTATTTGGTAAAAGACTACGTCCATATTATGGCAAGAACAGCTAAAATAAGCAAAGAGAAACAACAGTCCATCATTACTTTAAGACATGAAGGTCAGTCAATCAGGAACATTTCAAGAACTTTGAAAGTTTCTTCGAGAGAAGTCGCAAAAACAATCAAGTGCTATGATGAAACTGGCTCTCATGAGGACCGCCACAGGAAAGGAAGGTCCTAGAGTTACATTTGCTGCAAAGGATAAGTTTGTTACAGTTAACTGCACCTCAGATTGCAGCCCAAATAAATGCTTCACAGAGTTCAAGTAACAGACAATATCTCAACATCAACTGTTCAGAGGAGACCGTGTGAATCAGGCCTTCATGGTCAAATTGCTTCAAAGAAACCACTACTAAAGGACGCCAAAAATAAGAAGAGACTTGCTTGGGCCAAGAAACACAAGCAATGAACATTAGACCGGTGGAAATCTGTCCTTTGGTCTGATGAGACCAAATTTTTGATTTTTGGTTCCAACTGCCGTGTCTTTGTGAGACGCAGAATACGTGAACGGATGATATCCGCATGTGTGGTTCCCACCGTGAAGCATGGAGGAGGAGGTGTGATTGTGTGGGGGTGCTTTGCTGGGGACACTGTCTGTGATTTATTTAGAATTCAAGGCACACTTAATCAGCATGGCTACCACAGCATTCTGCAGAGATACGGCTTCCCATCTGGTTTGCTCTTAGTGGGACTATCATTTGTTTTTCAACAAGACAAGGACTCAAAACACATTTCCAGGCTGTGTAAGGGCTATTTGATCAAGGAGAGTGCTGCATCAGATGAGCTGGCCTCTACAATCACCCGACCTTAACCCAATTGAGATGGTTTGGGATGAGTTGTGAAGCTGGTTGTGAGAATGCCAGGAGTGTGCAAAAGCTGTCATCAAGACAAAGGGTAGCTGCTTTGAAGAATATAAAATATAAACTATAGTTTGATTTGTTTAACACTTTTTTAGTTACTACATGATTGTATGTGTTATTTCATAGTTTTGATGTCTTCACTATTATTCTACAATGTAGAAAATCATAAAAATAAAGAAAAACCCTTGAATGAGTAGGTGTGTCCAAACTTTTGACTCATACTGTATATATTTTACATATGATAAGATCACATAGCAGGCCAGAGATAATTACAGACACCTGTGATAATCTGAAGTACCCAAAAAGGCCACTAGATGTCATATGATAAAATTCCACACATTTCTTGAAAGTTAACCAAATTCTGGTAGTTTACTGGTAAACTTAGACATTTTCCAGGAACATACCCTTCTTTTGCAACCGTAGTCTGGCCAGTATGTTCCAACATAATCCCCTGCCATGATGATGGAGAACAGATAGACATAATTTAGATGGCTCGATATTTCACTCATCATTGACATTTCCTTCCAGTTCTCTGCTGCCAATGACTGGAACGAGCTACAAAAATCTCTGAAACTGGAGACACTTATCTCCGTCACCAGCTTTAAGCACCAGCTGTCAGAGCAGCTCACAGACCCCTGCACCTGTATTTAGCCCATTTGTAAATAGCCCAACCAACTACCTCATCCCCTACCGTATTTATTTATTAATCTTGCTCCTTTGCACCCCAGTCTTTCTACATTGCACATTCATATACTGCACATCTACCATTCCAGTGTTTAAATGCTATATTGTAATTACTTTGCCACCATGGCCTATTTATTGCCTTACCTTCCTTATCTTACCTCATTTGCACACATTGTATATATATATTTGTTTTCTACAGTATTATTGACTGTATGTTTGTTTTACTCCATGTGTTACTCTGTGTTGTTGTATGTGTCGACCTGCTTTGCTTTATCTTGGCCAGGTTGCAGTTGTAAATGAGAACTTGTTCTCAACTTGCCTACCTGGTTAAATAAAGGTGAAATAAACAAAATAAAAAAGTGTACTTACTCATAATCCTCCTCTTGTCTATATGCTCAATTTCCCTTTCCTAGATATATGGCATTGCTACTTCTACTACCCTTAAATGCAAACTGCTGTTTTGTATTCTGAGAATGCTTGTAAACCTACAAGGGGACCTGTCTCTAGCCAGTCTGGCCACCTGATTGGCAAGACTTCCTGACTGTGTGACTAATCAGCTATCCTACTCCTCCATTGCCGGCCATGAAGTTGAGTAAGAGAGCCACCCCATTTAATGAATAATTCCCCAGCCATCAGATACCTTGTCAAAAGATAAAACAGCAGAAATCAGTTGTTTATTTAAACTTTTTAGATAAAGTATGGGAGAAGGCGCCAACAGATGGGGAAGCCGTGCTTCTAGCTCCTAAGCAACTTTGTAGTATTTCGTTTTTTTATGTGTTATTTCTTACATTATTAGCCCAGAATTTTTTGTGTGTTATTACATACAACTGGAAACAAATTGGAGAAATCAGAGTGGCGGTAACTCACCAGCATTACCAGCATTACGACCAGGAATACAACTTCTTCTCCCGATCGCGTCCTGTCAGCCTGATTGTAGCCATACTAGCCTCGAAGTCACTCGTTTTATCATTAATATACTGAGGTAATCAGTATATTAATATAATCATATTTCTATCACATTTTTTTCATCATTCTTGTTGAAAATTGTGTATCCGTTCAGATAGTGATTTTTGTAATTTGATTATTGCGTTTTGTGTCTTTTTTTGTCTCTTACCTAGCTAGCTGTTAACGCGTTAACTAGTAAGGTGGCTAGCAATTAGCCAACTCCCCCCTCCCTTACCAACCATGGCACTGTTTTACACAAGGTGCTTGCAAGAGCTGCCAAAGATAACAGTGATGGACGCACATCGTCTAGCCAAGACAAGTAGCAAAGCACCAACCTCCAAGTTAGAAAAGGATTCAAACTTTGTCTCCAGTTACCTTTTCAACTATGAAGGTAAGTGTAGCCAAATTGTCTATCAGACCAGACAAGGACATTTACTCAAAGCTGTAACGTAGTTTAAGACATGCCTTTTACAGTAGCTAGCTAACATTATGATTGCTCATTCTTTTTATTCAAAACAGTTTTGAACAGGGACAAAGTGACAGGAGAGGTCAGCATAAGGGCTTGCTGCTACAGGTCCATGAGGGAAAATGAGAAACCACACAGTTTGAGTGTAGGGTGATAAGTCAGCTGTTTGTGACAGACTACATGCCGCCGGTTACACAGTCAGAGATGAAGCCTAGACTTAGACTAAGAAGTTCCTGTCAATGGAGATCTGCATTAACCTCTTAGGGATAAACGGCGCTCTAGCGGGCCGCTCCCGACACTACCCGGTGAAATGTAAGGCGCCAAATTCAAAATCCAAAAGTTGAATTATTAAACATTCTTTAATATACAAGTTTTGCATAGTCATCAAAAGCTCTGATTATTGGCAATATCGCAGCATTGTAAGATTTCAAAAAGGCTTTACGGCGAAAGCACAACATTTGATTATTTGAGGATAGCACCTCTCATAATTGTCATTAGCATAAATTCATATCCAGCGCGGGTCACACAAAACCCATATAAGAGCTAAAATAAATCACTTACCTTTCGAAGAACTTCTGCTGAGGGCTTCCCAAGTGTCCAACGAAGACATCCAATGGTTCTTTTGTTAGAAAAAGTCATTATATTCATAAAACTCTGTTTGGTTGGCACGTTATGTTCAGAAAATCCACCGTCGAGTCGCCCATTGAACCGTGAAGAGAACGCGTTCAAATTATACCTATCAACTTTGTCCAAACAAATCAAACATCACTTTTAAAGTATCCTTAGGTATCCTTTTATGTATATTTGCTATAATATTTAATCCGGATTATAGCCTGAACGATAGGAAAGGAAAAAAACCACAGAGCGCGCGAGACCGTGAACGCGCATGTCATTCTATTGAGTTAAACTTAAACTTCTAAATTCTTCTTCTACTGGCTTCTAATTCAACCTAAGGTCATGAAACCCTGTCTAAAGACTGTTGAAATCCAGTGGAAGCCATAGGTACTGCAGTCTGTCCTACATAACATTGAATCCCATAGGCAGACAGGAGAAAAAGGTCATCCAAAAAGAAACTGCAATTCCGGATGGATTTTCCTCGGGTTTTCGCCTGCTATATCAGTTCTGTTATACTCACAGACATTTATTTAACCTCTTAGCGCGCCGATCCCTTTAGCGGGATCGTTTTCAGAGCAAACATAACGCGCCAAATTCAAAATACATATTCGTAATACATATTCGTAATATTTAACTTCGATATACAAGTGTTGCATAGTGTTGCATAGCCATCAAAAGCTCTGCTTCTTGGCAATATCACTGCGTTGTCAGATTTTAAAAAGGCTTTACGGCGAAAGCACTACATTTGATTGTTTGAGGCTAGTACCTCACATATTTTCGACATTAGCATAAATTCATATCCAGCTCGGTTCTCAAAATATCCATATCACAGCTAATATAAATCGCTTACCTTTCAAATAACTTCTTCTGAGGTCTTCCCAAGTGTCCAAACAAGATAATCCATGGTTCTTTTGTTAGAAAAAGTAAATAATTATATCCATAAATATCCGTTGTTTTTGGCACGTTACGTTCAGCTACTCCACCAAGCATTGTCAGTCTACTCGCCGCTTTACAGTGAAGGGATCGCGTTCAAATTATACCTCTCATCTTTTCACAAACAAATCAAATATCATTAATAATGCATCCTTATGTATTCTTTTATGAATAATAGCGATCATATTTTACAAGAACGGTAAGTGAAACGTTAAAAGACGAAAAGAAAGTTGGTCGCGCTGAGCGCGTTCCGTTCGTGAACGTGCACGCCTGTTTACCTTTTTTCCCTACCCGTAGTAATTCTCTCTCTAAGGATCTGGTCAGAGCTTTTTCCTCCAGACCCTTTCCAGAGACTGTTGACATCTAGTGGAAGCCATAAGTACTGCAACCTCGGTCCTATTCCCCATAGAAAAATATTACATGGGCTTCAAAATGAGAGGAGAGCAACAGAAAAATAAATTCCGGACAGAAATCTCTCTGGTTTTTGCCTGCTAAATCTGTTCTGGAATAGCCACAGACTATATCTTAATGGTTTTATAAACTTCAGAGTGTTTCCTATCCAATAGTACTAAATATGTAAATATCCTAGTTTCTGGCCATGAGTGGTAGGCATTTAACTTTGGGCACGTCAGACAGGCGAAAATTTGGAAAATGGGACCCTAGCTGGAAGAGGTTAACAGTTTTAGAAACTTCAGAGTGTTTCCTATCCAATAGTACTAATTGTGTGCATATCCTAGTTTCTGTATTTTACTTTGGGCACGCCAGACTCTCCAAAACCGACACTTTGGCTGCCGCTCCCTAAATAGTTAAGAGGCATTGCTTAGTCTAGGACTAGGCTTAACCCATGTCTATGAAACCGCTCTTCGTGTAGTAATTGTTCAGTTGTCTTCCTTGCTGATTCTGTAAGCTCTGTTTTGTTGGACGCATTAGATAAAATTTAAACAAGGGCATTTACCCTTAATGGAAAAGTTTAAACCCGAATTTAGTAGCTGTTGCATGCTGCGCCAGTCACTTCTGTTTGCTGGTCGTGACACATGTTGAGTGATTTTATAGTCTAATAATTTTCTTTTTATATCCTCACGTAGGTTGTACTGAAGCCCACTGAGCCAGTAACAATGACACAACACCACTGTTCATGTGTTGCTGGCACTGCATTATGCAACCACACAGTTGCATTACTATTCCAGTCTGCACACTATTACCAGATGGGAACACCAGTCGTCCCACCTGTGCACAGCTGCACAGAGGCCGAGCAGCAGTGGCATAAGCCAAGGACTATGGTTTGTTTTAATAGCTATACCACATATCAACATCATATGGTTATAATCACATCATAATGCTAAGAAATTATTTAATGAAAACTTAAATCGTCTCATTATTAGATTTAGAATAGTGCCCTTGTACTGTCTTTTTACAGGGTCTGCAACCTGGGCCTATAGGCAAAATGACATTCAAAGCGCATGGCAGAAGGAGGGATTAGGTGAGTATTCCCTAATAGCAGGTATAGTAGGTAGTAGCTGGTCATATCCTATTACACTTTGACTATATAAAATTATTTAATTTCAGGTGGTTTGAAATACATTGTTTAGATTGGCTAACCACAGCGGCTGCTTTGCTTTGCAGAAGTACACTCTACAGTGCCCTTCTTGTACCGCTCCATGACCTCAGTTCTCCAAATAGAAGAGGCATACAAGATCTTTGACCCTCTATCCAAGCCATTGATCTGCAGCATTGGGATGTCTGCTGAAAAGCTTTTAGTCGACTCCCGCTTTGGAAAGGTACAGGTGGGGAGCCTCCTGTCTTACCAGCAGTCTCCAATCACAACGTGACACATAGTTCACCATAAGGAGACACCACCATTCCCTTCACTGCCCCTGGATGGATTGGAGAGCAACTTTCAAAGCTGCACATTTGTGCTCATTGAAGAACACCAGCTTCACATAGAGTCTCTTCATGTGAGCTTTGCAACAGCCCATAAAATAGAGGAAGCTATTAGAGAACAGAGTGCTGTCTCCAACTGGCAGGTGCTCGGGAAACCAAGACTGACCTCGTCACGGTTCCGAAAGGCTTGCCATGTGAGAGGGCTCACATCTGCAGGCAATCTAGCTGAAAGGATCCTCAAAGGCACAGCACCAACAGCTGACATGAAGTGGGGATTGGAGTTGGAGATGGAAGCAGCCAGTGACTACTGCAAGATGCGGAATGTCAACTTCTCACCCTGTGGCCTCATCATACATCCTGACGTCCCTTGGCTTGCCTCTTCTCCTGATGGCCAGGTCTACGACCCTCTCGAGCATCCACCTTTTGACCGAGTTGAGATTAAGAACCGGAACATAAAGGGTTTTGTGGATTGCAAGTACGTTCACATGCGTAACGATGAACCTTCCCTGAAGAGGCAGTATGCCTACTACTGGCAAGTTCAAGGTCAGCTCTACATCACTGGGTTAGAGTGGTGTGACTTTGTTGTCTGTGCGCATGAGGACATTCTGGTCGAGATAATACATAGAAACCCAGTGGTGTTCTCACTAATTAGAGAGAAGGGTGAATGGTACTACTTATGTCTACATGCAAAAGTTCTTAGGCAGGAAGTACTAAATATTTACAGATAGGCTCCTTCATCTTTCAATTAATGAAAGAGAAACAAACCAACAAATCTGCAATTAATTAATAAATAAATAATTTTAAATAATTCAGTAAAAATATGATGTTCTATTGTCACTGTAAATAAAAACTCTTTACAACATTTTGTGTTTGGAGTATAAGCAGTGGTGTTCATTATCAATAAATGGACTACAGGGTGTTAGACAATGTGGATGGTCACAGCAAAAAAAGGAAAGATGCAGTAGGTCATTGCTCCTTGGCCCATGCCTTCACAAGAGACCCCACTCGTCATTTGTGAGAAGGCAAGCCACAGCCAAGATGCAGTTGATGCTTCCCATTTGTGACATGGGGATCTCTGACTGAAACAGCTTGTTCAGTTTAATTCTGCCAAATAATCTCTCAATGTGGACTCTAAGATGGGAAATCTCTTGCGTTTGATGGACTTGTGCTGCAGGCATTTGGCTCTGTTTAGACAGAAAGGGTGGGACGGTGGACCTTGCCTGGCACACATTCATCAATCAGGAACCCCTTGTCTGCCATCACTGCCATGACTTCAGTGAGCAAGCCAAACAGTCCTGAGTGTTTGAATAGCTCTTTGTCGCTGATGGAGCCAGCATACAATTCTGACACAAAAAAACGGTGTCTGGATACCTACTGAACTCCTTCGGCAACACAGCCTTCAAATCTTCCAAAGACATCCATATAGAGACAGACCCCAGCAGAATGTAAAGGTAGTTGGCCCATTTGACAATGATCCTGCTTACTGTTGAGTGATGGATGCCAAATCGGTCAGCGAGGTCCATCTCAGATGACCCCAAGGACAAGTACATGAGGAAGAGGAACATCTCATCCAGCATGGATAGGGCAAGTCTCTGTAGGACTAATGCACAAATCACTATCAGATATTTACAGATATTTTAGCTAACGTGAAAAGTAACGTTGGTAAGACAATACAGTTAATCAGAAATGGGAGAACTTACTGAGTAGGTACATGGAAGTGTCACTCCTCCTTCCTCAGCTTGGCTCTCCTTGCTCGTGTGACACTGCCAATATTGGCAGTTGACGGTTCGATGAGAGACCCAAAGGCCATCAGATGGTCATATAAGGCAAATCTACATGGGAAGAAACATTAATAGGAGTTATTTACTCACAAGTCAACATTAAATGTAGTATCATAACAGAAATAAATGCTGGTAAATAGGGAAAATGGTGCCAGAAAGCAAAAAGTGTAAAGTTTATGATGTAACAATACTGGTTTACCCTTGTGAAGTACTGGATCTGTGCATATGATCCCACAAGTCGCTGCAGCCCAAAACGACTTCTCACAGTCAACTCCTCTACTTTGTTCCGTAGGTCCTAAATCTCTCTCTGCATCCAAGATGGCGTAGCAGTGCAGACGTGTTTTTGTTCATCCTCTCGTGTACTTTGTATTTTTCATCTTTTTTGTATATATTTCAAATTTCAATCTCTTTTCCATTTTTTATATTAAATATACCTTCCGGTAACCTGCCTCACCCATTGTCTTACCTAACCGCTATTTTTTTTGACCTTTTTAGACTGAATTCCATTGGGAGCTGGCGAGCTAACCAGATACTAGCTATTCAGTCACTGTTAGCCACCGCTAGCGGCCTTTAACCTACTGCACAGACACCAGCCTTTTTTTAGCCTGGATAATACTCGCCAGCCTACCACCATCGGACTGTTTCTCCACCAGAACGCCGGATCCCTGCCGTAAACCCTGGACCACTACACCTGATCTCCACATCTAGCTAGCTGCCACTGAGTGACCGAGTGGCTCTAGTGGCTAACGCCCCTGCCCTGGAGCTAGCTCCAGTTAGCCGCAAGCCAGGCGCATCTCATGGCTAGCAACAACAATACCTCTCTCGCCATCTGGCTTGGATCCCTCTCGACACGGCGCCCCGTCGTACCACCTCGACTGGTCTGCCGATGATTACTCCATCCACTCTGCCTGCAACCGGCCTCCGTCGGACGTCGGAGCAGACGGTTCTACCAACCCCGGCCTGCTAACTCTTAACTTTAACTTGTTAGGGATCGGCTCATGAGGTGACCGTTTTGGAGAGCCTGGCGTGCCCAAAGTAAAATGCCTCCCATTCAGGACCAGAAAATAGGATATGCACATATTTAGTACCATTGGATAGGAAACACTCTGAATTTTCCAAAGTGTTAACCATTTGTCTGTGAGTGAAACAGAACGCATATGGCAGGCGAAACCCCAAGGTATTTCTGTCCTGGAAAAAGTGATTTTGACACATTGCTCATTTGGAACCCCTCCCTCATGAAAATGACCATATAAGGGCATAAGAATGCAGTACCCATCGCTTCCTTTAGATGTCAACAGTCTCGAGACAGTGTAAGTTTTCAATTTGGATGAATTAGACCAGAGAATAAGAGCAAACCAGGAAGTGTACTTTTTATGTAAACAGTACCCAGTGCGCGTTCCCAACCAGGCGCGCTGTGTCTTTTTTACCATCTTTATCGATCAGTTTATATTCCGGTTGATTTATAATAGTAAATATACGTAAAAGTGTTCCTAAGGATACATTTAAAACTATGTTTGATTGTTCTTGGACAAGTTTATAGGTATAAGATGAACGAGTTTGCGTCACGTTTCAATGGAGGAGTGGAGGCTGTCGTTTCTGATTATAACGCGCGAACCAAATGGAGATTTATGGATAAAATACATTACTTTTTCTAACAAAAGAACCATGGATTGTCTTTGTTGGACACTTAGAATGACCTCAGCAGAAGTTCTTCAACAGGTAATTGATTTGTTTTCGCTGTGAAATGTGTTATGTGTGTGCCGTGATGGCTAATCGATTCATGGCTATGGGAAAAATATGTGAGGTGCTACCCTCAAACAATGAAATGTGCTGCTTTCGCCGTAAAGCCTTTTTGAAATCTGACAACGCTGTGATATTGCCAAGAAACTGAGCTTTTGATGAGTATGGAACACTTGTATATTGGTGGATGTTTAATAATTCAACTTTTGGATTTTGAATTTGGCGCCTTACATTTCACCTGGCGCCCCAGCAATCCCTGAAAGGTTAAACGCTGCGTGTCCTGCGTGCAGGCGTAGTAACAACTACCTCGCGGCTTCCCTGCCCCATCTATTGCTGTTCACTGGACCCTATGATCACTCGGCTACATAGCTGATGCCTGCAGGACTATTCATTAATCACGGTACTCCATTCTGTTTATTTTTGTTATTTATCTGTCGGCCCCAGCCGCGTACTCAGGCCCTGTGTGTTGCTAACCAACCCTCTGCCCATTCATTGCCAGTTCTACCTGTTGTTGTTGTTGTCTTAGCTGACTAGCCGTTGCGGTCTTACCCGTTGTTGTCCTAGCTAGCTCTCCCAACCAACACCTGTGTTTGCTTTATGCCTTGCTTTATGTCTCTCTCAAGTGTCAATATGCCCTGTTTACTTTTGTTGACTTCTGTAACCGTAAAAGCCTCGGGTTTCATGCATGTTAACATCAGAAGCCTCCTCCCTAAGTTTGTTTTACTCACTGCTTTAGCACACTCCGCCAAACCATGTCCTGGCCGTGTCTGAATCCTGGCTTAGGAAGGCCACCAATAATTCTGAGATTTCCATCCCCAACTACGACATTTTCCGCCAAGATAGAACTGCCAAAGGGGGAGGAGTTGCAATCTATTGCAGAGATAGCCTGCAAAGTCCTGTCATACTTTCCAGATCTATGCCCAAACAGTTTGAACTTCTAATTCTAAAAATTTATCTCTCCAGAAATAAGTCTCTCACTGTTGCCGCCTGATATAGACCCCCCTCAGCTCCCAGCTGTGCCCTGGACACCATATGTGAATTGATTGCCCCCCATCTATCTTCAGAGTTCGTTCTGTTAGGTGACCTAAACTGGGATATGCTTAACACCCTGGCAGTCCTACAATCTAAGCTAGATGCCCTCAATCTCACACAAATCATCAAGGAACCCACCAGGTACAATCCTAAATCTGTAAACATGGGCACCCTCATAGACATTATCCTGACCAACTTGCCCTCCAAATACACCTCAGGATCTCAGCGACCACTGCCTTACCCCTTATCACTGTCAAACGTTTCCTAAAACACTTCTGCGAGCAGGCCTTTCTAATCAACCTGGCCCGGGTATCTTGGCAGGATGCCTGGTCGTTCTTTAAAAGCAACTTCCTCACCATCTTAAATAAGCATGCCCCTTTCAAAAGATGTAGGACTAAGAACAGATTTTTAAAACAGAAATTTGCATCCTGTAGCTCTAACTCCAAAAAGTTTTGGGACACTGTCAAGTCCATGGAGAACAATAGCACCTCCTCCCAGCTGCCCACTGCACTAAGGCTAGGTAACATGGTCACCACCGACAATTCCATGATAATCGAAAATTTCAACAAGCATTTCTCTACGGCTGGCCATGCTTTCCTCCTGGCTACCCCAACCCCGGCCAACAGCTCCACCCTCCTCGGCCCTCGCTACATACTCGTCGCCAGACCCACTGGCTCCAGGTCATCTACAAGTCCCTGCTAGGTAAAGCCCCGCCTTATCTCAGCTCGCTGGTAACCATAGCAGCACCCACCGGTAGCACTCGCTCCAGCAGGTATATCTCACTGGTCACCCCCAAAGCCAATTCCTCTTTTGGCCGCCTTTCCTTCCAGTTCTCTGCTGCCAATGACTGGAACGAACTACAAAAATCATTGAAACTGGAGACACTTATCTCCCTCACTAGTTTTAAGCATCAGCTGTCAGAGCAGCTCACAGATCACTGCACCTGTACATATCCCAACCAACTACCTCATCCTCTACCGTAGTCATTTATTTATCTTGCTCCTTTGCACCCCAGTATTTTTACTTTGCACATTGATCTACTGCACATTTACCATTCCAGTGTTAAATTGCTATACTGTAGTTACTTTGCCACCATGGCCTATTTATTGCCTTATGTTCCTTATCCTACCTCATTTGCACACATTGTATATAGATTCGTTTTTTTTTCCTACTGTATTATTGACTGTATGTTTGTTTACTCCAATGTGTAACTATGTGTTGTTGTATGTTTTGAACTGCTTTGCTTCATCTTGGCCAGGTCGCAGTTGTAAATGAGAACTTGTTCTCAACTTGCCTACCTGGTTAAATAAAGGTGAAATAAAATAAAATAAATAAATAAATCTCTTCCCTCTCAATCAAAACCAGGTCAACTGCAGCAGGCCCAGGCACTGCACAGTAGTCTTGGTCATGGTAGCTATCCATCTTTCCATCCGCACCAACTAATAACGTTAACGTTAGTATTAACGTTAACTAGGTACTGGACGCTAACGTTTGCTAGCTAAAGAGAACAAAAAGACACAGAACACAATAATCGAATTACAAAATTCACTAACTGAATGGATAAACACAATTTTCAACAAGCTCTACAGAAATATGATTATATTAATATACTGAGGTAATGATAAAACAAGCGACTTTAAGGCTAGTATGGTAACAATCAGGCTGACAGGATGAGATCGGGAGAGGAAGCTATGTATTGGGTAGGAAGTTGAGGGGATGTGGGTGTTGCAACGCTGTACAAAAGGACAATTGAACTGATTCCAGAGGCTGATCCAAAACACCGCCGGCGGAGAAAAGGTATTCGGAGGGGACTCCTAGTCCGATTCAGGAGGCGCGCACACCACCCACCGCTTCCAAGTTTATTACTCGCTAATGTTCAGTCTCTGGATAATAAAGTTGACGAGCTCAGGGCGAGGATCTCCTTCCAGAGAGACAGGGATTGTAACATACTCTATTTTAAGGAAACATGGCTCTCTCGGGATATACTGTCTGAGTCCGTACAGACAGTTGGGTTCTCAGTTAATTGTGCAGACATAAATAAAGATCTCTCCAGGAAGAAGAAGTGCGGGGTGTATGTTTCATAATTAACTACTCATGGTGTGATTGTGATAACATGCAGAAACTCAAGTCCTTTTGTTCACCCAACCTAGAATACCTCACAATCAAATGCCGAACGTAATACCTAACAAGAGAATACTCTTCAATTATAGTCACAGCCATGTATATTCCCCCTCAAGCCGATACCACAACGTCCCTCAAGTAACTACACTGGACTCTATGCAAACTGGAAACCACATATCCTTAGACTGCATTTATTGTAGCCTGGGATTTTAACAAATCTAATCTGAGGAAAACACTACTGAAGTTCTACCAACACATTGACTGTTGCACTCGCTCTGAGAAAACATTGGACCACTGCTACTCAACTTTTCAAAATGCCTACAAGACCCTCCCCAGCCCTCTCTTCAGCAAATCTGATCACGACTACATTTTTCTCCTCCCTTTCTATAGGCAGAAACTCAAACCCCTGAAACGGACCATTCAACGCTGGTCTGACCAATCGGAATCCATGCTTCAAGATTGTTTTTATCACATGGACTGGGATATGGTCCGGTTAGCCTCTGAGAATAATATCTACATGGATACGGTGACAGAGTCAGGAAATGTATAGGAGATGTTGTACCCACTGTGACTATTAAAACCTACCCAAACCATAAACCGTGGATTAATAGCAGCATTCGCGCAAAACTGAAAGTGCGAACCACCACGTTAAACCATGGCAAGGTGACTGGGAATATGACTGAATGCAAACAGTGTAGATATTCCCTCCATAAGGCAATCAAACAGGCAAACACCAGTAAAGAGACAAAGTGGAGTCGCAATTCAATGGCTCAGACACAAGACATATGTGGCAGGGTCTACAGACAATCACGGATTACAAAGAGAAAACCAGCCACGTCGCAGACACTGACGTCTTGCTTCCGGATAAGCTAATCAACTTTTTCTCCTGCCGGCCCAGACGACATACCCAGCCGCGTACTCAGAGCACGCGTAGACCAGCTGGCTAGAGTGTACAGACATATTCAATCTCTCCCTATCCCAGTCTGCTGTCCCCACATGCTTCAAGATGTCCACCATTGTTCCTGTACCCAAGAAACAAAGGTAACTGAACTAAATGACTATCACCCCCGTAGCACTAATTTCTGTCATCATGAAGTGCTTTGAGAGACTAGTCAAGGATCATATCACCTCTTCCGTACCTGACACCCTAAACTCTGTTCAATTTGCTTACCGCCCCAATAGTTCCACAGATGATGCAATCGCCATCGCACTGCCCACTGCCCTATCCCATCTGGACAAGAGGAATAACTATGTAAGAATGCTGTTCATTGACTACAGCTCAGTACTCAACACAATAGTACCATCCAAGCTCATCATTAAGCTTGGGGCCCTGGGTCTCAACCCCGCCATGTGCAACTGGGTCCTGGACTTCCTGACGGGCCACCCCCAGGTGGTGAAGGTAGGAAACAACACCTTCACTTCGCTGATCCTCAACACAGGGGCCCCACATGGGTGCGTGCTCAGCCCCCTCTGTACTCCCTGTCCACCCATGACTGCGTGGCCACGCACGCCTCCAATTCAATCATCAAGTTTGCAGACGATACAACAGTAGTATGCCTGATTACCAACAATGACGAGACAGCCTACAGGGAGGAGGTGAGGGCCCTGGGAGTGTGGTGCCAGGATAATAACCTCTCACTCAACGTCAACAAAACAAAGGAGCTGATCGTGGACTTCAGCAGAGGGAGCCCCCCCCAATCCACATTGATGGGACCGCAGTGGAGAAGGTGGAAAGCTTCAAGTTCCTCAGCGTACACATCACTGACAAACTGAAATGGTCCACCCACACAGACAGTGTGGGGAAGAAAGAGCAACATTGCTTCTTCAACCTCAGGAGGCTGAAGAAATTCGGCTTGGCACCTAAAACCCTCACACACTTCTACAGATGCACAATTGAGAGCAACCTGTTGGGCTGTATCACTGCCTGGTACGGCAACTGCACCACCTGCAGAGGGTGGTGAGGTCTGCCCAACGCATCACCAGGGGCAAACTACCTGCCCTCCAGGACACCTACAATACCCAATGTCACTGGAAGGCCAAAAAGATCATCAAGGACAACAACCACCCGGGACACTGCCTGTTCACCCCGCTATCATCCAGAAGGCGAGATCAGTACAGGTGCATCAAAGCTGGGACCGAGAGACTGAAAAACAGCTTCTATCTCAAGGCCATCAGACTGTTAAACAGCCATCAATAGCACCTTAGAGGCTGCTGCCCTATATACATAAACTTGCAATCACTGGCCACTGTAATAATGGAACACTAGTCACTTTAATAATGTGTACATATTTTGCACAACTCATCTTATATGTATATACTGTATTCTATTCTACTGTATTTTAGTATATGCCGCTCCAACATTGCTCGTCCAAATATGTATATATTCTTAATTCCATTCCTTTACTTTATATTTGTGTGTATTGTTGTGAAATTGTTAGATATTTCTTGTTAGATATTGCTGCACTGTTTGAGCTAGAAACACAAGCATTTCCCTTCACCTGCAATAACATCTGCTAAACATGTGTATGTGACTAATACAATTTGATTTGATTTGAACATGAGAGCTACATAAGGAACACAGCAGGGCTCTGTGATCAGAACCAAACCAGGCTAGAGTAGTGACCAATAATATGCCTAGTAGAAGCTGGTCCTGTGGAATTTCGCATTTACATTTTAGTCATTTAACATAAGCTCTTATTTAGAGTGATGTACAGTTAGTGCATTCATATCTAGGTGAGAAAACCACATATCACATTTATAGTGAGTATATTTTTCCTTAATAAAGAAGCTACAAAAAAAGAGTCAAGTGTTAGTGTTAGTTCACAAAAGGCTTTTTTGGAATGTGTCTTTGCCCCACACCCTCATCTCCCTCACCAATGCTTGTGTCAAGTGGATAATCCCTTAAATTGTGGAATATTCTGTGATCATCAAAAAGTGATTGCAGGCCTACAGTATTCTGAGGTATCAGGCGGTCCTCGAGTGAGGATTATCATGATCACTTTTAAAGTGCAAGATTTAGAGACCGTTGTGTTTGAAACACCTGCCAAATGCCTGCCTGCCTGCCTATCAGTACCCATATTTAGGAGGGAGAACGGGAGGGAGGAAACGCTGCAGATCCCAGAAGCATAAACAAGCTGAGACACAAACTGTGATCTCACGCACAGCCGACACAGCCTTTCTATTCATGCAGTATGTACAGGCAAGGCACAGCTCACTTTGTGCCTTGCCTCGCTCTGCCTCCATGCTGAAATACTGTACATCTACAGACAATAAACAGGCAACTTGTTTTCAGAAAAGGAATGACAGGAAGTACTGTAAACAATTATTATGATCTAGGTAGCCTAGTGGTTAGAGCGTTAACAGAAAGGTTGCTAAATCGAATCCCCGAGCTGACAAGGTAAAAATCTGTTGTTCTGCCCCTGAACAAGGCAGTTAACCCACGGTTCCTAGGCCATTATTGTAAATAATGTGGGATGATAACAATAAAGCTTACATTTCCTGAATGCTTTGTAGCACTAAGACTGGGCTTAAGATGATCTCAGTGTTACAAAACTATCTGTAAACTCATTCCTATGCGCCATTCCCTATTTTTTCATTAGAACCAAAGCAGCCAACCCTGTGCTCTTCATGCTTCCCTGTGATCTCAGTCTGTTATGTCCAGTCTAGTTGTGGTAAAAGACACATTGAAATCTGGTCACCTGTTCATGGTTCTGGGCCTGCTGTTTCTAAACAAGGAAGTTGTCCAGCCACTCTGTTAGGGACCATGCAGCTCTACCTTTTCTAGGAAGCTGGCCTGGGCTGGCAGTGGGACATCCTGCCTATGACTGAGAGAGGATGTTTTCTTTTCTACACCCTCTGGTGTAGGGGTTGGAGGGGGCCTGGAGGAATTGGGGTTTCTATTTCAGGCTCTATGGCGGAGTGAAGGAGGGTCCATCTCTAGGAGGGTTTTGGTCCGTCTCTTACCTTTGACCAACCCCATGACATCAGAGAAGAAGGAATGGCACCAGAGCAGGCCAAGAGAATAGAGAGGAAGTCTTGTCCTTGGGATGTGACAACGTCATCCCTGACTCTGTCCCCTCTCAACCTCCTTAATAAGGATCAGACCATTTCTTTTTCACATTTCACCTAAAATGACATACCCAAATCTAACTGCCTGTTGCTCAGGACCTGAAGCAAGGATATGCATATTCTTGATACCATTTGAAAGGAAACACTTTGAAGTTTGTGGAAATGTGAAATTAATGTAGGAGAATATAACACATTAGATCTTGTAAAAGATAATACATATTTTTTTCTTGTTCCATTATCTTTGAAATACAAGAGAAAGGCCATTATCGAACTTAGGACTCTAGGAGCAAATTTAGATTTTGACCACTAGATGGCAGCAGTGTATATGCAAAGTTTTAGACTGATCCAATGAACCATTGCATTTCTGTTCAAAATGTTGTATCACGCCTGCCCAAATGTGCCTAATTGGTCAATATATACCTTTTCAAGTACATAACTGTGCACTCTCCTCAAACAATAGCATGGTATGTTTTCACTGTAATAGCTACAGTAAATTGGACAGTGTAGATAGATTAACAATAATTCAAGCTTTCTGCCCATATAAGATATGTCTATGTCCTGGGATTTTTTTTTGTTACTTACAACGTCATGCTAATCACAGTAGCTCAACCGTCCGAGGGTGGGACACTGGCGATGTCATTTATGAAATAGCCTCCAACACTCTACTCAGCAAACACTGTCTATCACAGTGGCATCCGTTTTGTCACCAAAGCCCCATATACTACCCACCACTGCGACCTGTATGCTCTTGTTGGCTGGCCCTCGCTTTATATTCGTCGCCAAACCCACTGGCTCCAGGTCATCTAAAAGTCTTTGCTAGGTAAAGCCCCGCCTTATCTCAGCTCACTGGTCACCATAGCAGCACCCACCCTTAGCACGCGCTCCAGCAGGTATATTTCACTGGTCATCCCCAAAGCCAATTTCTCCTTTGGTCATCTTTCCTTCCAGTTCTTTGCTGCCAATGACTGGAATGAATTGCAAAAATCACTGAAGCTGGAGACTCATATCTCCCTCACTAACTTTAAGCACCAGCTGTCAGAGCAGCTCACAGATCATTGCACCTGTACATAGCCCATCTGTAAATAGCCCATCCAACTACCTCATCCCCATATTGTTATTTTTTTTTGTGCTCCTTTGCACCCCAGTATCTCTACTTGCACATTCATCTTCCGCACATCTATCACTCCAGTGTTTAATTGCTAAATTGTAATTACTTCGCCACTACGGCACATTTATTGCCTTACCTCCCTAATCTTACCTCATTTGCACACACTGTATATAGATGTTTTATATTGTGTTATTGACTGTACGTTTGTTTATTCCATGTATAACTCTTTGTTGTTGTTTGTGTCACACTGCTTTGCTTTATCTTGGCCAGGTAGCAGTTGTAAATGAAAACTTGTTCTCAACTGGCCTACCTGGTTAAATAAAGGTGAAATCATTTTTTTTAAAGATCTGTAGAGATCTTTAAGAGGTTTTAACACCTTCCTTAGCTCTGTGTTTCTCGAAATGTGACACGTTTTTAATCAAGACTATCAAACCCCATACTCGCAGGGAGAGCTTCTTGCCATAGTTTTGCTTGGTTGATTGACAGAGGGGGGGGGACTTCTCTACAACCTCACCTCCATCGTAGATTGGTGATGTGTCTTTTTCCTTGTTTATTGAAGGTAATTGGCACCTACGTGTTCTCCAACATACCTCACACACGGTTTACTTTGAAGTACAACAACAACATCAACAGCAGTGTTCCTCAGAATTGAAGCGTACAGCGTACTGTATAATGCTTTAGATGATTTGGGAACCCAATCAAGATGCGTGAAGTGCTCCCATTGTACACAATGGAGGGTCAAAGTCAAAGAGGCAGGCACAATGAAACACTTCCAGTGCACTTAACTCATGTCATTCCAGGCCCTTTGTAAAACGATCTCCATTCGGTGCCGAGTAGAAATTCTTTAACAACAGCAGCCAACAAACCACGAGGCAAAACCTTGTAGAGTCATTGCCCTGACCAATTAAGGCTGTTCTGGGGGCAAAAGGGGGTGCAACTCAATATTATGAAGGTGTTCCTAATGTTTTGTACACTCAGTGTAGGTATGGGCTTTTCTATAATATGTGGTATGTCCATGGATTGTGAACATCATGATGTTTTTAACTCAAAATGTTTACAATTACAGCAAATATGTCAGTGCATTTTAAAACCATTTTACATTTTACATTAATCAAAAGCAGCATTAATTTTACATTAATTCAAAGTAACTTTGAAAAACAAACACACACAAAGAGCATTTGCAGAAAATGGATATGCACATAGCATGTAATCCCATAATAAAGGAAACTGCATGCTTTTCTGGCAAAACACACAGTGAATCACAATGGGAGAAGACAACAGGAGCTCAATATTTATTCAGAAAACCACCAAAGAGAGATTAATTCATGTTTGCAGTCACTATGAACTGTTCTGTTTTATGAAAAGACAGGCAATACCTTCGTTTGACAAACTGACCTTTATAAAAATAGAACACTATGATCATCCCACAACAATGGGAGAGGGAAGTGTTTGAAAAGGAAAATGGATGCTTTCAGAGGTTTAACTAAAGGATCAAAGCCCCAGTATCAGATTTGTCATCTCATCAGCAACAGGTGATATTGTCCTGTGTATTGTTAACTTCTGTAGTTATATTGTACATACTGTAGAACTCTGTTTTCCATTCATGGCAACAGGTGAGTCACTGCAACTGTGGAGGGTGTGTCGATGACATAACTGATGCAGCAGTGCCTACTGTACCAGTTGAATGTTTCAACTCATATCTCAACATCGACCTACAGTAGCTGATCCCCAGGCACATGCACAGATAGGGATGCCCGAGCACCTTCCTTTTTGCCCTCCTATGAAAAAGTGCCCTCACAGCTCGTGGGTTAAAACATTTGTATGAAGTACCTTTACATTCTATTTGGAGTCTCTTTTCATTGTTCATTTAAATTTTAAATGTAACATTACGAAATGCAGTTCAAATTAGCTCTTGAATCTCTGCCCCGCCCTCCCGCCCCAAAAGCACACTTGTCTCACTTACATGCAGTGGAGAGACTTAAATACTGGTAGGAGGCTACTTTAGAGTTGTTGCTTTTTTAGTTCAATTAAAACAATTATTATTATAACCCCTCCACCCCCCCCCTCTTCAGAGGACAAATATCTTTTCGTTTTTACAGCTTTTCTGCTACATTACATACATTTTACATACACATCTTACATACATGGTACTTCTACATAAAGCATTCTCATAACAATAATACATTAGCAAACATAAGGTCTTTAATCCCAACCCTCAGCCACTCTCGGCCCATCCCACCTATCACCATAGACCACCCTCGTTTGGTTTCCATGTGCCCTCTATTTTTCAATTGTGCTGTGATGCTTTGCATAATTTATTTACCTTTCTAGTCATATATTATCCACAGATTGTGAGCTAAAGATGAAAACCTTTCCTACGAGTATTATTATATTATTTATTGACAGACTATGGCTTTCCAAATCGCCCAACACTGCTATTTGTAAGGTAAATGTTTTGCGCATTTTGAACCATTCCTAAACCTGTGACCAGAAACATGCTACATAGGGCCAATACCAGAATAAATTATCTATTGATTCTGTCTCTTCACAGCAAAAACAAACAGAGCTGAGATTGCTGTATGCCCCATATATATATAGCGTTCTGTTGGTGGCAAGAACTTTATATAATAATTTAAATTGAAAAACTCGAACAACTTTTGAGTTGTTTCTGTCATGTGTGTCGCTCACCGCTAGGATCAAAGAATGGGGCAATTTGACTGCACATTAGTAAGAAGCAGATCAAGTAAAGCCTAGTTTGTTTTGACAGCTACTTGGCTAGCTAGATAGCAGATTTACATCAGAATTCGCTATGGTCAGCTGATAGCCACTCTTTGCCTGATGTCAATAATCTCTTATCTCTGTGCCCAGGAGTCACTGGCACTAGCTTGCCTACAACGTGTGATGAATGAGTGTGCTGTTTTTGTAGACAATAAATAAGCCTATAATGTTGAAGTTTTGGCTACTTTTTTACCCAGTTTTGTTTTTGTACCAGTAAATGTCAATTGATCATGTAATTTCAGATATGTGAGGATAGCCTCACGATATCTCTCAATATTGGCCACCATTAATTGGATATTTGATTGATATAAAATAAAAGTGATCTATACCTGACAAGTGTCATGGTGAGGATTCGAATGGGCCAGATCAGCCTGGCAATGGATGACAGTAACCAGACCTTCACTCACCCACAGAAGAGGGGAGGAGGGAACTGGGCTGGGTTTGACAGCTCACACCCTGTTGTAAATTAAAAGAGAGGAGATCCAGAGAGATCTCCCTCTCCAAAATCCGCCAAGGAATGTGCTTTGTTAACAGACTTTTCCCCCCCTGAAACTCTAACACGTTCAAAAAGCGAATACTGGAACAATATTTCTAACATAAGAACATGGGGAATGGTCAGAGATGATCTATAGAAAATTCATGTCATATTGGTTTTTATTTTGTGATGTCATTAAAATGGTTATAAAGGAAATTCTCTAACTTGGAAAGTATATCCCCTTTATCTGTTTCCATCCTTAAAGTTGTAGATGAGATATGAAAAAATATGAAAGTGTTTTTGTTAAGATAGGGATGTGATTTTAGGAGCCATAAAATAATCTATCTCATATAAACTTTGCATAGTAAGTAGCCTCACCCCAAGTGAGGTCAGAGAGAATGTCAGACTGATGGAACCGCCCAATTTGTGTGTGCATAAAAGGATTGGCAGAGAGATTAACATTAGAACAGAAATACGTGGAGCCGGTAGCTACACATTTGAAATGTTTGGAACTTTGAACCTCAACACGAGGTGAAGAAAATAAACTCACCTCCCAGACTAGACCAGAACATCACCAGGCTGCAGCTGCGCGTGTAAAGTGGTTCAAACTCTGACTATCAACACGAGGTGGAGAGATGAGAAAACTTCCCTCTCTGACAATCACAGGCACGGCTGATTAGCTGTCCTAAGTCAAATATCTAGAAAAGCGAACTCTTCAAACCATCCTACTAGTCTTCTCAAATCACTGTATTCTCCTACTCTTATCACCAATGGAAACCGTCGACACGGCTGGCTAACCACTTCCAAAGAGCATCTTTCAGAGTGAACAACAGTAAGAAAATGGGAAAGGGGGGACCTCTTTTGGACAATCAGAGCCTTACACAAGCATGCCTCTGAAAGTCAACCCATCACTCTTCCTAAGGAGGGTTGGATCCGACAGAGATACACGCCGAATGGCATTCACAAATAAATACATTCATGATTTCTTACTCCAAATGGGTGGCGGTTTGTGTTAAAAGTATATAATTGCTGTGAGAATAGTATCTAAAATGTATCAACGACAAGTGTCTATTTTCCACTCTCTCTCTCCCCCCTTGTAATTTTCTGTGTACCAAGCCGCCATATGTTGTGTCAGCCCGCTAGGGAACTTTTTCTCAAGTATTAAGTGTGTATGTTATTCTGTGTTATTATTCAGTTAGCTAGTAAATAAATAATTAAACACATTTTTTGTAGTATTTAATTATAAGTAAGGCTGGGGTTTTTGGAGATCCAAGAAGGTTACAACTGTTCAGAATGATATGACAACAGGTTATGATTAATATGTTGACTGTTTTATCGATGTAATAGGTAAAGACCTTTAGAGTTTAATTTGGGAGATGGTAACTCTTTAAACAACTGCTCTCGTGGTGCCCCAAGTCCTAATGAGTTAATTCTGACATGATTTATTTAAATTGGGTAACAATTAAACGTAGATAGTTGATTAAATAAATAACAGTCATCAAATTAATGAAAGTAAAGTCACAACACAAGTATGAATGGTTTAGATTAACTTCCCATACTTGGTGGGCTCTGCCTCTCAAGCAGCAGAAGGGCGGATTTGCTGCTTAGCTAGCTGATAATGTTTACTTTGCAAGCTACCGGTAGAAACTTTGTAGAGTTGGCTAAACATAGTGGTAAGTACTTTTCTTTTTCAATCAACGTAGGCCTACCTAGCGAAGTGGGCTAACAATATCCCATTTTCAACATTGTTTTTAGGTGTTTAATCCTGATTGCTGCTGACAGACATGATAAGCTACATTGATTGATGGACCATGTTACACGCAAACTTTCAGGGGATAAACTAGCTAGATGGCTACATCCAAATTTTGTTGGATTTGCTTGCCATTTATAGTGGTGATGACAGTAGTACAACTGACAAATTTACCAGGATGAGGACTTGCTGATGTCAAGCTCTTTCCAAAAGCCTGACGAAGCAAGTTATGTGCTCCAGTGTGTCTCTTTTGGTAGAGCGTGGTGCTTGCAATGCCAGGGTTGTGGGGTTCCATTCCCACGGGGGACCATTACAAATAAAAGTATGAAAATGTCTCCACTCTGGATAAGAGTGTCTGCTAAATAACGTAAATGACACGTGTTGTTGGCTTAGCTAGCTAAATGGATAGGTTACCCTGACAAATCTGAAAATGCATGATCAATGGATGTTTACTTATCATGAAAAGCATATTTATAACAGTGGCCATGTATGCTACTGTGGCTATTTTATCATAATGTAGGCCTACCAGAGTGGCCTAATGGAGAAAATGCATTGCATAACATTTTAACACAGAAATAGCTGTTCTATCATTCAGCCTACAGTAGCAGCAAATATGTGGTTTTCAATTTAGGCCTACATTTCGTGAAACCTTTGGAAAAAATATGCAGGGCTTGACATTAACCTGTTTATCCACTTGTCATTCAGACAAGGAGGTGACTGGAAATGTGTTGTTTTATGCAAGAAACCACTTTACAAAATAAAGTTCATTATTATTCCCATACTATTATTACAGAGAATCAGACAAATTATGCTACCCTCTGCCTATTGGCTACTGTCTCAAAATACAACACTGCCCCTTTAAGACAAAACAAAGTTTTGCATACGTAGTCTTGCATATGTTGCATTGAAAGTGGATAATATTGGCAATTCCTACAGTAGAGGGAAACGTTAGTAGTGTTAACTAAAGGGGAAAACTAGAAAGTTGAATGAAGTTCAATCTTGTGCTTCTCTGAGCGGGCTGATATTTCTTCTGTGTGGCAGTCCCGGGGGAGCTGGGCGCCCGTGTGCAGTTTAGAGGGAACATTGCTCTGCACCATATTGTGACATGTTTTTGATAATGACCTATACCTGATGTCAGAGCTCAGGTTCTCTTCTTCAAAGTGCTGTATGGGTTTTGACTGACAGCTGTTATAAACTTGAGCACCGTGCTAGACAAAAAGATGCGCCCATCCCTCCCGCTAATTAAGTTATTTTGCGCATTTGTTGTTGTCTGAGTGAGTGTTGTGTCAATGTGTTCTGAAAGATGAAACGTTAAGGATTATAATAAACACTGTTTGATGTCATACAAGCAAACCACACACTCGTGATTCCAAATGTGCACTTCACATTTCCATATTAGAAAACTCATGTTATTGACAGTATCAACATTTGTGATCGCTATGTTTGATCCACAGTTACATTGATGCTATACCCTGGGTTGTCCTGAACAGTATGTCCTTTTGAAAATTTGCTGCAGAACAAGCACTTGAATGCACATTTGGTAGAGCATGGCACTTGCAATGCCAGGGTTGTGGGTTTGATTCCCATGGGGGACCAGTAACCAACAAATATGAAAATGTTTTCACTCTCTACTGTAAGTAACTATACTCAAATTAGAAAGCAGAATATTATGTTGATAAGAGCGCCTGCTAAATTACGTGAATAAGCTTTCAAGTTATGCCCCCCTGACCCAGAATGTGTGAACAACAAAAGGAGTTGTGTGATGGTGGGCATGCAGGGCTGTGTTCCAAACAAAAGACTACAAGTGTGCTTTCTTCAGTTCCTCAATAGCAAAGATGGGAGAGCTCAAAAAGCACCTTATAGTGGAAGGCTCTATCCTTGAGTCATAAAAGTGCAGTGAAATTACTTATGAACTGTGCAGTTTGGAGAGGTTTGTGGCCACTTAGACCTCTCGCTCAAACTCTTGTAATCAAATATTTGCTTTTATCTTTCATCTACTCCAACATTACAATGAATCTTCTTATTATGTTACTGAATGTGTCCAGAGTATTTTCAGATTCCAGAGTATTTTCAGATTCCGTTATTGACAAGTGCTGTGAAAAGTACAGGAAATGTAATATGCACATAAAATCAACAGTGTAATGTTTGGATTCAGTCTTGTGTCAGGTGAACTGTTGTGTCCTCCCCCTTCGTCTGATAATTTCTTCACAATCTCCAAAGTGTTCTCTTTCAATTGCTACCATAGTCATGCATATGCTTTTTATAGTTAGAAACATTTCAATTTGGCCCTATCCAAATAGGCCAAATTCTGCAAGTGTAATCACACTCCCTGAAAGCTATTTTATGACCGCAACCTAATACTTGTTAGTAAGAGTTGTTCAGATTATATACCGCTGATACATAGCCTATACTGCTGAGTATAACACTTTCATGGATTGATTGAGATGTCATTGATTGACAGTAGTGATCATATACTATGATTAATATACATGTTTGTGCTTTAGTTGAGTTTTATGATGCAAAGTTCAAGTATCAAGTATTTTAATCATATAGACTTGATACTGTCTGTCGCTATCAGAAACATTTACAACTGCAATTAAGTTTCACTATCTTTTTTATGTTTTTTACCTAAACCAATATTGTCTTAAGGTCGCTGCCAGCACTGCTAGCAGCTTATGGTAATTAGCATTTACTGCTATTGAGGTTGCTAGCTAGCAGGTTAGCATAAACTAGCACTAACTAAATGTCTAAATGACAGGTAGAAACACATTCATAACCATAAAGGGGTAACTAGCCCCCAGGGGCCAGTTACCCCCTAGTAGGGGTGGCAAGTTGCCCCCAACACACTCATCCAACATATTAATACTTTACTCAAAAAGTATCTAAATTTTTCTCTCTAAAGACGTGGATTATTTATCTCAAGGCTTTCCTACTTGTATATATTTTTTCCTACTTGGATGCTCTTGCTCATTTTTGGTTGAGCAAGAGCAGTGGAAGCTAGGGAAAGTGTTGGAAAAATAATTTGTGGTTTTAATGTGAATTATAGGGGGGGGGGCAGTTACCCCAGGAGGCTAGTTACTGTATCCCGTAGAAACACTATGACATTATACAAATGTTATCCAGTTCCAATCCCTAGAGGGGAAAAGTATGAAGACAGAGAGATAATATCAACATAGTATTCTGCTTTCTAATTTGAGTACAGTGAAGCCTGTTTCTTTGTGATGTTTTCTGTCCTCTGAGGGTATATCCTATAGTCCATGGGTTATACAGTGCCTTCAGAAAGATTTCACACCCCTTGACTTTTTACAAATTTTGTTTTGTTACAGCCTGAATTAATAAAAAATGAAAAGCTGAAATGTCGTGAGTCCATAAGTATTCAATCTCTTTGTTAAGGCAAGCCTAAATAACTTCAGGAGTAAAAATGTACTTAACAAGCCACATAAGTTGCATGAAGTCACTTTGTGTGCAATAATAGTGTTTAACTCTGAATGACTACCTAATCTCTGTAGCACACACATACAATTATCTGTAAGGTCCCTCAGTCCAGCAGTGAAATTTAAACACAGATTTAACACAAAGACCAGGGAGGTTTTACAATGCCTCTCAAAGAGGTGCACCTATTGGTAGATGGGTACAAATTAAAAAAGCATACATTGAATATCCCTTTGAGGATGGTGAAGTTATTAATTACACTTTGGATGCTGTTTTAAACCAACCAGTGACTACAAGGATACTGGCGTCCTTCCTAACTCAGTTGCCATTTTGAATAAATGTGCAAAAAATTCTAAAAACCTGTTTTAACTTTATCATTATGTGGTATTGTGCGTAGAAAAATACACGTTTGGTGTTCGCCAAAAGGCATGTGGGAAAGGCATGTACTCTAGTCAGATGAGACTAAAATGTAGCTTTTTGTCCATCAAGGAAAATGCAATGTCTGGCACAAACCTAACACCTCTCATCACCCTGTGAAAACCATCCCCACAGTGAAGCATGGTGGTGGCAGCATCATGCTGTGGGGATGTGTTTCATCAGCAGGGACTGGGAAACTGGTCCGAATTGAAGGAATGATGGATGGCGCTAAATACAGGGACATTCATGAGGGAAACCTTTTTCAGTCTTCCAGAGATTTGAGACTGGGACAGAGGTTCACCTTCCAGCAGGATAATGACCCTAAGTATACTGCTAAAGCAACACTCGAGTGGTTTAAGGGGAAACATTTAAATGTCTTGGAATGGCCTAGTCAAAGCCCAGACCTCAATCCAATTGAGAATCTGTGGTATGACTTAAAGATTGCTGTACACAAGCTGAACCCATCCAACTTGAAGGAACTGGAGCAGTTTTGCCTTGTGGGCAGAAATCCCAGTGGCTAGATGTGCCAAGCTTATAGAGACATACCCCAAGAGACTTGCAGCTGTAATTGACCACTGCTGGTATGGAGTTTATTTTTCACCTGTTGCTTTAGTAATAATAGCTTACTTGTTACTACTTAATTATCTATTGTTGTTTAGACTAAGATGTCTAATCGTCACATACAAGTTAGCTTATTTGTACATTCTGTGATGAAGTGTTGATTCTTTGAAGTGAAGTGTTTAAACTTGTTTTAATTGTTCAACTATTATTCAAAATGAACTAGTGTCAATTTTGATTAATCACAATCCTGCAATAAAGAGGGGAAGGGGTTCTGTTTGTAATGTGTCTGTGTTTCTGTGTTGTTTTCTCAAATGAACATTTCCTTTTTTTCTAGTAAGATCTCCTATCTCTTTTATTGGCTTGTCAATCTCTTTGAATCCATTTTGCAGCTTATCGTATGGCATACATTGCCAATTCAGCCATAGGCCTACATCAGTGATCATCAACTAGATTCAGCCGTAGGCAGTTTTTTTCTGGAGCGGATGGTTGGGGGGCCGGAACATAATTACAAATCATTTGTAGACTGAACATTGACCACAAGAAGCTCAAACAGATATAATGTTTGACTAAAACATAATCATTTCAAACCTTGCCTACATTTGTATAGGATCATGTATCTCTCTATTATGCATGGGAATACTTGGGAACAGATTTTTTACAGCCTTTTACGTAAACATGGGGGTCAAATAAAACCACTTTGGCCCACGGGCCGCCTGTTGGGGAACCCTGGCCTACAGTATGATTACAGTACTGGCCTTATGGCCATTATGTCATCTGAAGCAGAGCATAGCTAAACTCATTGTGTACATGTTGAGCTATTCTTTGTAAAATTCTTCAAGCTCTGTCAAGTTGGTTGTTGGTCATTGCTTGACAGCAATTTTCAAGCTGATCTGCCTTAGATTTTCAACCTGATTTACGTCAAAGCTCTACCTAGTTCACACAGGAACATGCAATGTTGTCTAGGTAAGTAACTCAAGTGTATATTTGGCCTTGTGTTTTAGGTTATTGTCCTTCTGAAAGGTGAATTTTTCTCCCAATGTCTGTTGGAAAGCAGACTGAACCAGGTTTTTCTTTCGAATTTTGCCTGTGCTTAGCTCTATTCCGTTTATTTTTATCCTAAAAAACTCCCTAGTCCATGCCGATGACAAGCATACAAATAACATGATGCAGCCAACGCCATACTTGAAAATATTAAGATTGGTACTCAGTTATGTATTCTGTTGGATTTGTCCTGACCAATACACTTGCTATTCAGGACATAAAGTAAATTTCTTTACCACATTTTTTGCTGTTTTACTTTAGTGCCTTATTGCAAACAGGATGCATGTTTTGGAATAATTGTATTCTTTGCAGGCTTCTTTCTTCTCACTCTGTCAATTAGGTTAGTATTGTGGAGTAACTACAATGTTGTTGACTCATCCTCAGTTTTCTCCTATCACACTCTGTAACTGTTTTAATTAAAGTCCCCTTTGGCCAAATGGTGAAATCCCTGAGCTGTTTCTTTCCTCTCCAGCATCTGAGTTAGGAAGGACACCTGTGTCTTTGTAGTGACTAGATGTATTGACACACCATCTAAAGTGTAATTAATAACTTCACCATACTTAAATCACGTCTGCTTTTATTTTTACCCATTTACCAATAGTTGCCCTTCTTTGCGAGGCATTGTAAAACCTCCCTGGTCTTTGTGGTTGAATCTGTGTTTGCAATTCACTGCTCGACTGCGGGACCTTACAGATAATTGTATGTGTGGGGTACAGAGATTAGGTAGTCATTCAAAAATCACACAGAGTGAGTCCAGGCAACTTATTATGTGACTTGTTAAGCAATTTTCTACTCCTGAACTTATTTATGCTTGCCATAACAAAGGGGTGAATACTTGTGGGGTAGGCCAGTGTAGGCCAGTGACACAAAATCGTAATTTAATCAACGTTAAATTCAGGCTGTAACAACAAAATGTGGAAAAAGTCAAGGGGTGTGAATACTTTCTGAATGCACTGTACATTTAATAGGGGTAAAGTGACTAGTCAACAGGATAGATAATAGACAGTAGCAGCAGCGTATGTGTTGTGTGTGTGTGTGTGTGTGTGTGTGTGTGTGTGTGTGTGTGTGTGTGTGTGTGTGTGTGTGTGTGTGTGTGTGTGTGTGTGTGTGTGTGTGTGTGTGGCGTCAGTATGCATGTTTGCACATGTTATGTGTGTGTGGGCATATGGGCCGTACTCACCATCCTCTGTAGTGCTGTCAGGTGCCTTGCAGTTGACTTAACAAGCGGTGATACAACCAGTCAAGATGCTCTCAATGGTGCAGCTGTAGAATTTTTTGAGGATCTGAGGACTGTCGTAACTCTCTTCACAGCTTGATGCTCCTTTTCAATCAATATCGAGGGCCTTAATTTGTATGCTGGTGACATGATGACCAGTGCTTAGTTGCCAATTGACCAAAAAGAAAAATTTAAATATCCGTAATCTCATCATACCTTCTACACTGTATCTGCAAGCTGTTGGATAGAGCACACTTGCCAAGGCCAGAGTGGGCACATTTGCTGTTTATCGCAGAATCTATTAAAAGTATTCCAACAAAGTACTTTTCATGTGCACTACATCATTACACACAGCTTGACGATCACAAGAAGCCACTTTGATGGAAACTCACCGCTGCCGGTAAAATGCACACCTTTTTTTCGTGCGAATATTACAATATTCGCTTGAAAGTCTTTCAACAAATTGATAGAAAGTTTGCTACTAACGTTGTTCTGCACTCTAATCTATGTCAGTATCTTCATTGAGTATAGCTGTGGGAGAGGAAGGAGTTTTGTACTTTATGACAGAGTCAGTTCAAACTTCACTAAACAAACATGGCAAATTCAAACAGCTCGTAAGAGTTTATGTTGGGGAATATTATTTTGACTCCAATTATGAAGACCCTCTCATTATGAACTTCCTGGCAGATGTTGAAAACAGACAACATGCCCACATCATGTAGTATACAGACAGATATAAAAGTTATATTTCGTCTTTACATTTACCTTTTCCTAGTTTGGTTTTGCATGCCAGTGTGTGTATGTGGGTGTGGGTGCATAGGGGTAAGTTCAACACATGGACATGCACAAGAGCCTGTGTCTCAATATCCCATGCCAATTCTACCAGGCACAGGTCCAAACATTCCTCTCTGTTGTTCTTAGGGAAATGTACTGCCTACCCAATGGGGCAACTGATGAGCAACTGGAGAAACGTGCAAGCATGTGAAGACGGTATTGTTGCCATGCTGAGAGGTTGCTGTTGACTTGAGTGACTACTGTCTGGCACGCGATGTGGGCTAAAAGGAAATAAACAGACCTGAACTGTCTGACTGAGTCCTGAGCCACACCCACATAACTGGCGTTATTACAGTTACTCTGGGATGCAAACAGAGATATACCACCATCAGCTCCCCAGAGAGTTATAGTAACACCAGGTCTGTCAGACAATACAAAGAAAAATCACCAAAGTATAATAATCCTTCCTTGTTCTTTTTGCTGTCCTGGTTTATATACAATTCACGACAAGAAAGGCAGCCAATAGTCCCATATCACTTTTTAAGTAAATGTATGCAACATGGTCAAAAATAGATGCCTTTTATTGTATAGGGAGTTATTATAGTATGATCAAGATGCTCATCCTTTGTTGATTGTGTGTCCCGTTGGTTTAGCTGTCAAAGTAATTTGTAACCTATGAATTAAAATTTAGAGACCGGGTAGAATGGGATACTAACGGAACTGGTGTCTGGCCCCATGGTATTACAACCTGGTCACGTCTTCACGGGGATGCGTGTTCTTACAAGACACCTGAGATGACTAGCATGTTTCTCTCTATAGGTGATCATTAGGGGAGTGATGGAGCAATAATGGAGGATACTGTCTTTCTGTTACTGTTTTATGTACAGTGAGGGAAAAAGTTTTTGATCCCCTGCTGATTTTGTACGTTTGCCCGCTGACAAAGAAATGAACAGTCTATAATTTTAATGGTAGGTTTATTTGAACAGTGAGAGACAGAATAACAACAAAAGAATCCAGAAAAACACGTGAAAAATGTTAAAAATGGAATTGCATTTTAATGAGGGAAATAAGTATTTGACCCCTCTGCAAAACATGACTTAGTACTTGGTGGCAAAACCCTTGCTGGCAATCACAGAAGTCAGACGTTTCTTGTAGTTGGCCACCAGGTTAGCACACATCTCAGGAGGGATTTTGTCCCACTCCTCTTTGCAGATCTTCTCCAAGTCATTAAGGTTTCGAGGCTGATGTTTGGCAACTCGAACCTTCAGCTCCCTCCACAGATTTTCTATGGGATTAAGGTCTGGAGACTGGCTAGGCCACTCCAGGACCTTAATGTGCCTTTTCTTGAGCCACTCCTTTGTTGCCTTGGTCGTGTGTTTTGGGTCATTGTCATGCTAGAATACCCATAAATGACCCATTTTCAATGCCCTGGCTGGGGGAAGGAGGTTCTCACCCAAAATTTGACGGTACATGGCCCCGTCAATCGTCCAAAGTCAAAGTCAAAGTCACCATTATTAGTCAGTTGTACAACCGAATGCCTTCAACCGAAATGTGTCTTCCGTGATTTAACCCAACCCTCTGAATCAGAGAGGTGCGGGGCTGCCTTAATCGACTTCCACGCCTTCGGCGCCCGGGAACAGTGGGTTAACTGCCTTGTTCAGGGGCAGAACGACAGATTTTTTTTTTCCTTGTCAGCTCGGGGATTCGAACTTGCAACCCTCCGGTTACAAGTCCAACGCTCTAACCACTAGGCTACCTGCCGTCCCATTGATGCGGTGAAGTTGTCCTGTCCCCTTAGCAGAAAAACACCCCCAAAGCATAATGTTTACACCTCCATGTTTGACGGTGGGGATGGTGTTCTTAGGGTCATAGTCAGCATTCCTCCTCCTCCAAACACGGCGAGTTGAGTTGATGCCAAAGAGCTCCATTTTGGTCTCATCTGACCACAATACTTTCACCCAGATGTCCTCTGAATCATTCAGATGTTCATTCGCAAACTTCAGACGGGGCATGTATATGTGCTTTCTTCAGCAGGGGGACCTTGCGGGCGCTGCAGGATTTCAGTCCTTCACGGCGTAGTGTGCTACCAATTGTTTTCTTGGTGACTATGGTCCCAGCTGCCTTGAGATCATTGACAAGATCCTTCCGTGTAGTTCTGGGCTGATTCCTCACTGTTTTCATGATCATTGCAACTCCACGAGGTGAGATCTTGCATGGAGCCCCAGGCCGAGGGAGATTGACAGTTCTTTTGTGTTTCTTCCATTTGCGAATAATCGCACCAACTGTTGTCACCTTCTCACCAAGCTGCTTTGCGATGGTCTTGTAGCCCATTCCAGCCTTGTGTAGGTCTACAATCTTGTCCCTGACATCCTTGGAGAGCTCTTTGGTCTTGGCCATGGTGGAGAGTTTGGAATCTGATTGATTGATTGCTTCTGTGGACAGGTGTCTTTTATACAGGTAACAAGTTGAGATTAGGAGCACTCCCCTTTCAAGAGTGTGCTCCTAATCTCAGCTCGTTACCTGTATAAAAGACACCTGAGAGCCAGAAATCTTTCTGATTGAGAGGGGGTCAAATACTTATTTCCCTCATTAAAATGCAATTCCATTTTTAACATGTGTTTTTCTGGATTTTTTTGTTGTTATTCTGTCTCTCACTGTTCAAATAAACCTACCATTAAAATTATACACTGATCATTTCTTTGTCAGTGGGCAAATGGACAAAATCAGCAGGGGATCAAATACTTTTTTCCCTCACTGTAATAGTGGGAGGGTTGGCGGAGCGGGTGCCTTGTTTGTCTATTTTCCCTGTATGCTGATTCAGGACAGGTAGCATTTACAGATCTAGGGGACAATTATGATGTACAGTGCATTCGGAAGGTTTTCAGACCAGGTTTTCCACATTTTACTAGATTTTATTTTTGCACATTTATTACAAATAAAGAACAGAAATACCTTATTTACATAAGAATTCAGACCCTTTGCTACGAGACTCGAAATTTACCTCGGCCTGTTTCCATTGATCATCCTTGAGATGTTTCTACAACTTGATTGGAGTCCACCTGGGGTAAATTCAATTGCTTGGACATGATTTGGAAAGGCACACACCTGTTTATATAAAGTCCCAAAGTTGACAGTGAATGTCAGAGCAGAAACCAAGCCATGAGGTCGAAGGAATTATCTATAGAGCTCCGAGACTGTGTCTAGGCACAGATCTGGGGAAGCGTAAAAAAAATCTGTAGCATTAAAAGTCCCCAAGAACACAGTGGCCTCCATCATTCTTAAATGGAAGAAGTTTGGAAACATCAACACTCTTCCTAGAGCTGGCCGCCCGGCCAAACTGAGCAATCGGGGGAGAAGGGCCTTGGTCAGGGAGGTGACAAAACCCCAATGGTCACTCTGACAGAGCTCCAGAGTTCCTCTGTGGAGATGGAAGAACCTTCCAGAAGGACAACCACCTCTGCAGCACTCCATCAATCAGACCAGACGGAAGCCACTCCTCAGTAATAGCCACTTGACAACCCGCTTGGCGTTTGCCTAAGGCACCTAAAGACTCTCAGACCATTAGAAACAAAATTATCTTTGGCCTGAATGCCAAGCATTCCATCTGGAGGAAGCCTGGCACCATCCCTACAGTGAAGCATGTTGGTGGCAGCATCATGCTGCGAGGAACCAGAGTTTGGGGGGCAAATGTTACGCCTGGGGCCCAGAGTTTTTTCTTATTTGTTTACCTAACCAGGAAAACTCTGGACCCTATAAGGTCCCTAATCAGGTCACATGGTTTTAAAAAATGGTCAGTGAGGTGACAAAAAAAATACTTGTTCATATGAATTATATTTAGACTAGATTAGGTGGGGGATGACACTACCCAGACACAGAGACAACTGATAGACAATAGAACTCACAGGGCTGAGCTTGCTTTATGCATGTTTGCATCATGCAGGCCTATGCAACTGCAGGCCTTATAAAAAATGTACTTACATCTGTCATCACTGATTAATTCCAGTTAATAATTTTAATGCTCAACTATCACTTTTCAATCTCTATCCAATAATGTCACCAACTCACCAAGATGATCAACACATAGAACCCCCCTTCCATGGCTGAGCAGCTGCACAGAAGCCTAAGATCACCATGCACAATGCCAAGCGTCGGCTGGAGTGGTGTAAAGCTCGCCACCATTGGACTCTTAAGCAGTGGAAATGCGTTCTCTGGAGTGTTGAATCATTCTTCACCATCTGGCAGTCCGATGGACAAATCTGGGTTTGGCGGATGCCAGGAGAACGCTACCTGCCCTAATGCATAGTGCCAACTGTAAAGTTTGGTGGAGGATGAATTGTTGTCTGGGGCTGTTTATTGGTTTGGACTAGGCCCATTAGTTCCAAGGAAGGGAAATCTTAACGCTACAGCATACAATAAAGTTCTAGACAACTTTGTGCTTCCAAATTTGTGGCAACAGTTTGGGGAAGGCCCTTTCCTGTTTCAGCATGACAATGCCCCCGTGCACAAAGTCCATACAGAAATGGTTTGTCGAGATTGGTGTGGAAGAACTTGACTGGCCTGCACAGAGCCCTGACCTCATCCCCATGGAACGCATTTTTGGGATGAATTGGAATGACGACTGCAAGCCAAGCCTAATCGCCCAACATCAGTGCCTGACCTCACTAATGTTCTTGTGGCTGAATGGAAGCAAGTCCCCACAACACTGTTCCAACATCTAGTGGAAAGCCTTCCCAGAAGAGTGGAGGCTATTACAACAGCAAAGGGGAGACCAACTCCCTTTTAATGCCCATGATTTTGGAATGAGATGTTCGACAAGCAGGTGTCCACATACTTTTGGTCATGTAGTGTACCTACTATCATATTGAGAAACAAATGTATTTTGAAATACTGTACTTTTTATCTTCAAGGACTCACTACCAGTCATCTACCAGTCATAAAAACAACTGTATTGTTCCCGGAAAGAAGTGCAAACAATTGCATGTTTAAGGAAAGGAGATTAGCTACAGCGTCAGTTATGACGTTTACATTTTCAGTGTTTACTGCATACTCGTAAAGATAATTACTTTACTATGTGTTGTAAAAAATGTATTAACCTGATCTTATGCAGTAAACAACTGAGACGGTTCTGCTCTGCCAAAGCTGACTCTCTCTCTGTAGTCATTCTCCTAGATCTATCCGCTGCCTTCGATACTGCAAACTATCAGATCCTCCTCTCCACCCTCTCAGGGCTGTGCGTCTCAGGCTCTGCACAATCCTGAATCACATCCTACATGGCAGGTCGCTCTTACCAGGTGGTATGGAGAGGATCTGTGTCTGCACCACGTGCTCTTACTACTGGTGTCCCCCAGGGATCAGGTCCAGGCCCTCTTCTCTTCTCTCTATACACCAAGTCACTCTGCACCGTCATGGTCTCTCTTATCACTGCTATGCGGATGACACTCAAGTACTTTTCTGCATGCCTGGAAGACATCTCAGTTTGGATGTCGGTCTACCACCTTAAGCTCAACCTCGACAAAACTGAGCTGCTCTTCCTCCCGGGTAAGGCCTGCCTGCTCTAAAGCTTCTCCATCATGGTTGACAACTCCACGCTGTCCCCTTCCAAGAGTGGAAAGAACCTTAGTGTGACCATGGACGACACCCTGTCGTTTTGTACTTACATCAAAGCAGTGACTCGTTGCTGCAGGTTCATGCTCTACAAAGTCCGTAGAGTATGACCTTTCCTCACATAGAAAGCGGCACTGGTCCTAATCCAGGCACTTGTTATCTCCCGTCTGCACTACTGCAACACTCAGTTAGCCGTTCTCCCCGCATGTGCCATGCATCAAACCCCTGCAACTTATCTACAACGCCGCAGCCTGCCTGGTGTTCAACCTCCCCAAGTTCTCTCATGTCACTCCAATCCCCCGCATACAGTACTCCACTGACTTCCAGTCGAAGCTCAGAACCGCTTCAAGACCCTGGTGTTGCCCATGGAGCTGCAACAGAAACTGCCCCTCCCTACCTTCAGGCTATGCTCAAACCCTACACCCCAACCTGAGCACTCTGTTCTACCACCTCTGGTCTCTTACCCCTTCCACCTCTACAGGGGGTCAGCTCCCGCTCAGCCCAGTCAAAGCTCTTCTCTGTCCTGGAACACAAATTGTGGAACAAGCTTCCCCATACTTCACTGATAACTACTTTATTTGGGAAAATGTACTTACTATGACTGTAGTTGTCTCACCTAGCTATCTTAAGATGAATGCACTATTTGTAAGTCTCGATAAAAGCATCTGCTAAATTACAAACATTTGAAATGTAATCTTCTAAAGATAATGATAGAGTTTTAGATGTTCAATCAGGACAATGACTGAACATTCTGATTCTAATGGAATCATACTGTACAATGTTCGATGATTTATGTATACAGTATCAAGGCCACTTAAAGAGAAAGATAATCAGAACCTTTAACTTGAGATAAAACAGGGTCATTGTACATTGATAAAAAAACTATATCAGGCGACACTTAATTTCTCAACTGCATTTACGTAACGCTACATTGTTTACAATTTGTGCCAACGAGAATGTCTGAAGTATTTTACTCATATATCATCCGGTATTCTATGAAATGCAATAAAACCAACAAAAAAACTATTAAGGTGTGTGTGTGTGTGTGTGTGTGTGTGTGTGTGTGTGTGTGTGTGTGCATGCGTGCGTGTGTTTTGAGAGAGTGAGAGCTAGTATGTGATGACTGTATGTTTGTGTGTGTTGCTGTTTGTGAGTTAGCTAGTATGTCATGAGTGTGTGTGTGAGGGGTTTCTTGTTAACTGTTTTCACAGCTGAGAACACCAGGGAAGCCTTTCCACACCTCCTGACAGCTGTGTTCTGCTCTGTCACGCTACGGAGGACGGCCCTAACACTGTTCCCCTGCTGCACTGTTCTCCAACACCTACATCTATATTCCTCCCCTTCCATTTCTACTTCTTGGACCCTCTGTCTTCATTATCATCATCATCGTCTCCTCCACCTGCTTGTCGTCATCCTCCTCCTCTTCCTCCATTGTCTTCCTGTGTATTCTGCTCCCTGTCTTTATGTATTTAGTTATTTATCTATTTGGTTCTTGTTCCCAAAGCCTCATTTTAGAGGAGGTCACAGTGTACTCACAAAAGTGAAAAAGAAAGAAACGCCCCTGTGTGTCGTTTTGGGCATAGATCCGAATGATTTCTTAGAGCGCACGAAGACAGGCCTATCAGGGCAATTCGTTTGGGTGTTCCCACACTCTAAGCACAGTATACAGTTGATAGTGACACACAGTACACTTGATAGAGACTAAGTGCTGTTTTAGTCAGTCTGATATTACATGGGTGGAACAATAGCCCTTCACAAAGTGATCGCTTTCAGTGGAATGACAAATTGGTTGAAATTACTGAGTAATTACAACTAATAGTAAAGTTCAACTGTCAATGTACGTCAGTGAAAAGAGAAAAAGGTGTTATCTCATGTATATCAATTATCAACTTGTCAAGACACATTTCAAGGTAGTATCTGGAAAATAATTTGTTTGTAACTGATTATGTCAGCTCAGTATGTGGAATCAATTATATATATTTTTTGTTGCCATGGAGCAAGGAGTTAAATCAGAATTTTGTAGACAGTGATACTTTTTTCTGGTCATCACATACATTTTCTATGTACCCCATTCAACTTTGTTTCACTGCAAACTTAGCTGTGGCTTACAGCTTATTATCAGCTAAAATAACACCATTCTTAGAATGTATGTTCTGTCAGGAAAATCCCCAATGTGTTCTTCTACCAGGCACATACGTTTGTTATGACAGGGTTGCTCCTGCTTATCAAAAGGAGGCTGGGCTAGATAAGATGCAAGGTGTGCCATTGAACTTAACCACATGGATATTAGAGCTGCAGGGTCTTCCTGGAACACTATTTGGACGACTCCGAGCCGAGGAGGTGTTGACTGAGATCTGTATAACCGTGCCAAGAGAGCGGTACAGGAAGCTCCTGAGCCAGACAGCCATGAAACGAACGTAGATCAAATAGAGGTGATACTGTAAGAGAGGGTTGGGATTAGAGAAAGCAGTTTGAGATGTGTGTATGTGTGAGTGCATTCAAAAGTATAGGAAGGAAAAGTTTGGACTTCTTCATTGGTGGCGACCTTCAGACAATAGATGTTCTTCTTCTTTGTTTTTATGTTTTATTATCTCACTGCCATACTGGGTTCAACCGTGTTCAATCTTGCAATCTTGTCTCAAGAGGACCAAAATGGAAATAAGTCCAAGACTTTATTGTGTGTTATCCTCCATGATTTTACTCATGTGCATGTATGTCTTTTTCAAGTTTTATGTGTGCTTGAGTGCCAGAGTGCCCTGGCTGTGCCCTGGCTGTCTCATAACAACAATACCCACAGTGGCAATTACAGACCACTCTGTCTGATGCGCTGCGGTTGGGATGGGGAAAGGTGAAAATGAGGACTGTATCTGGAGCAAAAAACTGCATTTCTTTTTCTCCCTCCTCCACTGTTTTTCTCTCTCGCTCTCATTCTCGCTTTTTCTGTCTCTCCTCTTCTCCAGATGTAGAGGAGAGAGAGGCAGATGGAATGTGGGCCCCAGGCCCTGCATAGGGTTCAGTGTTAACTTTTGTAAACAAACTAATAGCATGGGACCACACAGTGTCTAACTTCTGCTCTGAGCGCTGGGCAAATAAACGATGGCTTGAGGCTCCATATCACTGGACAAGAGCAGAGCTGAGCCTTTACTGAGCAGCGCTCTGGAGCTGGAGGCAGAGAGGCACGGCTTAACTGGGGGGGGTGTAAGTTGTTGAAACATCAGGTGAGCTTGACTGTTGGCCTTTAACAAAGGTTATTAGATGAGTCGGTACACATTATGATAGAGAAAAACAGAAAACACCACTGATAAGGACAAAACCAAAACATTAGGAAAATGTAACGCTCTCCTGCATGTTCCTCACCCTTGTAGGTTTTCCTTTCCTTATCCCATACATCCTGCATGCCAGCCTGCTTACATGTTTGATTCATGACTCTCATGGTCTTGGAGATGTAAAGGACTTGTAAAGACTGTAAAAAAATGTGGGGCTTTTAAATTGTTCCCATTTTTACTCTTCACATGATAAGCTATAGCCCTAGTATAATGGATATACAGAAGAAAGTTGTAAAAGCCAATTATTGTTATTATATGCCTTATTCTTATTATATTACTGTATGTAATTCCAGATACATTTTAATGACAATATCCCTGAGATGAATGTTGTATAAAATAATATGGCTATGATAGTTATAACTTTTTTACAGGTTTGAATGAGACAATAACCTTATTCTTTCAATAAAGTTTCTTGTTTTCTTAATATTATGTTACGTGTTTATGTCTTTCCTTAGAAATGCAAGACTGAAGGTTATGTGTAGTTTGTTTTGAAGCAGATTTCTGTTTAATATACTATCCAGATAAGAAAGTGTCTGATCAAGGAACATTCTATAACATTTTAGAAAAATACCACCAGTCACTAAAACATCTCTAACTTGTTCACAGTAAAAGGTATTTCTATTCTGATTTCAGATGTTCAATCCTTACAAAACAAGGAAGAATCAATAAGCTGTAAGTATTTCTCTATCTTCATTAGAAAGTTGTATAAATGGCAGTTGTTTTGAAAATACAACTGCCATAGATGGATAAGAGACATATTTTCACAGGTGTTATTTCTTGACTGAGTACAATTTGTTTGATGGGGTGCTATTGTGTGTCAAATGTTTGAAAGGGCTTTGTCTCAGCTTTCAAAATATGTATAATGTTTTCATATATGGTTTTACACCAGCAAATAACACTCATTAATGCACACAGAGGTCATGATCCAGCAAGAAATGGAACATTCCACTCTGCATGGAAGGTGTTGAAAGGAGATGGGCAGGGACCATGAGACAATGGCAAAGACGGTATGAGTACTGTCTCGCCAAAACTCGCCAATAAATGTTGAAAGATTGATGATATGATGTGTTACAATAGAATCTCTCAAGGTCACATTTCTTATATCTTTATTGTGTTTAGTATAATAAAAGTAGCCTACCATTTGCATCCACCCACAGGTGTTCTGATACAATATAATTATCCACCTCTAACAGTAATAACAGATCCTTTATAGTTTATCCACCGCTTCACAATGGATCAACCCAGCCTAGTGGGATTTCACTCTATGATGGAAACAGGCTGCCTGGTCATGTTCCAATTGTCTAGACTAATCCATGTAAATCAATGAATATGGCTTTGCTGTTCCCAGGGAGAGAGGTACAGTAGTGCCGCTAAAGAAGAGAGGGAGGATGATGGCAGCAGGGCAAGACAGGCCGTGGGTGGATCAAAGTGTCACTGTGGGGCCGTTTAACTGATAATGACACACACACACACGCGTACACGCACACACACACACACACACACACACACACACACACACACACACACACACACACACACACACACACACAAAGAGTCAGTAGTTATATGGCATAAGTGGGTGAGTTGCAGGGTGTGTGGGAGAGAGAGCTGATCTAAACCACAGAGATTGTCCTCTGGTGGGTGACGTGTGATTTTAGTGTGTATTCTAGTGTGGGTGGGAATGAGCAATCTCTCCCAGCCTAAGGTCATTGATCTAGCCTTGTCAAATGTCAGTGAGTGGCACTCACTGACATCACAGTATACACTATTGAACCGTGAAACGTCTGTGTGAGCCTCAATACTGTGATCTGTGTATGCAGTGATTAGTTCTCTCACAGTGGTCTTATAACAGTGTTCATACACGCCCTCTACTGGGCATTACAAGCATGATTAGTAGATGAATACTGTGGATAAGTGCTTCGCTGGCCAAATATCATTAGGCACTATTTTAGGTGTGGCAGAAATGTTTCACAAATATTTTTGCTACACAACCGTGTCAAGTTTCATATGGAATTGTGAACTTTTATTTATTCAACATTTGTTAATTTATCATTGTAATTTAACAGAATGCTATTCATTGACTACAGCTTAGCGTTCAACACCATAGTGCCCTCAAAGCTCATCAATAAGCTAAGGACCCTGGGACTAAACACCTCCCTCTGCAACTGGATCCTGGATCCTGGACTGGTAAGGGTCGGTAACAACACATCCGCCACGCTGATCCTCAACACAGGGGCCCCTCAGGGGTGCGTGGTCAGTCCCCTCCTGTACTCCCTGTTCACTCATGACTGCGCGACCAGGCACGACTCCAACACCATCATAAAGTTTGCCGATGACACAACAGTGGTAGGCCTGATCACCGACAAACGACGAGACAGCCTATAGGGAGGAGGTCAGAGACCTGGCTGTGTGGTGCCAGGACAACAACCTCTCCCTCAACGTAACCAAGACTAAGGAGATGATTGTGGACTACAGGAAAAAGAGGACTGAGCACGCCTATTCCCCCTTAGGAGACTGAAAAGATTTGCCAATGGTCCTCAGATCCTCAAAAGGTTCTACAGATGCACCATCGAGAGCATCCTGACTGGTTGCATCACTGCCTGGTATGGCAGCTGCTCGGCCTCCGACCGCAAGGCACTACAGAGGGTAGTGGTAACAACCCAGTACATCACTGGGGCCAAACTTCCTACCATCCAGGACCTCTATACCAGGCGGTGTCAGAGGAATGCCCTAAAAAGACTCCATCCACCCTAGTCAAAGACTGTTCTCTCTGCTACCGCACGGCAAGTGGTACCGGAGCGCCAAGTCTAGGTCCAAGAGGCTTCTAAACAGTTTCTACCTCCAAGCCATAAGACTCCTGAACACCTGATCAAATGGCTACAAAGACTATTTGCAATGCCCCCTCTTTTACACCGTTGCTACTTTCTGCTGTTATCATCTATGCATAGTCATTTAACCTGTTTGTGCTAGGGGGCAGTGTTCGGAAGTACGTAGAGTCTGACGTGCCCAATGTAAACTGCCTGTTACTCAGGCCCAGAAGCTAGGATATGCCTATGGTAGTATTCGAAAGAAAACACTCTGGAGTTTCTAAAACTGTTAAAATAATGTCTGTGAGTATAACAGAACTGATATGGCAGGCGAAAAACCGCTATCGCCCCACCGATCACTAAGAAGTTAATAACTCTACCTACATGTACATATTACAGTACCTCAACTAACTGGTGCCCCCGCACATTGACTCTGTACCGGTACCCCCCTGTGTATAGTCTCGCTATTGTTATTTTACTGCTGCTCTTTAATTACTTGTTACTTTTATTTCTTATTCTTATCCGTATTTTTTTTTTACTGCATTGTTGGTTAGGGGCTCGTAAGTACAGTAAGTACTTCACTGTAAGGTCTACACCTGTTGTACTCGGCGCATGTGACTAATAAAATTCTATTTGATTTAATGCCTATCACATTATTGCTATTCACCAAGTTTCCACTTATAGAAAATTGCCAAAAATATTCCCAGCAAAAATGATGATTGAGAAGAAATTGATATAAATAATACAAATTCCTTCCAACACAATTGCTCCATTCACATCAAATAAGAGCCGGGCTCTTCTCTAATCTAGCTGATTATCACACTGCAAATGAATCTACTGTAAGTAAGCAAACACGCTCAATGTTCACCTAACCATTACCATATGTCAGTGGGGAGTGTAAGGTTTGTTCCCACTGATGTTTCAGCAGGGATATATAAACCTTCGGGACAGGACCAGGGTCTTTCCAGTACCACACCAGGGGCCCAGGCCCCAGCTTATATATTGTTCTAACCAGGGTTGTTAAACCTCCATGTTTCTGTGAAAAATACGTTTCCCAGAGGGCTAGAGGTGGTTTTAATGCTAAGCCGGACAGAGGCTGTAAGTCTTGCTTAATGGAAGGTCAATATTAGTGGAAAGAGCCAGCAGTGTGTCCTTTTCATTATTGCACATCGAAGAGAGCGAATCTCCCCGGTGCTGTTAAGTATTAACACTGCCTTATTATGTTTTTGCTGTGTTCTAAATTCGTATAGGACTCAGAGTCTGTGTGCGGAGCTGTCTGAGACAAACACACACACACAGCTGTCTGAGGTGGTATGAGGTGTAAGACCAGATGGACTATAGCTCTTTCTGATTGGTCTGTCTGTCTGTCTGTTATAGCATCTCTAGGTGATGTAACAGGCTCAGTGGTGAAGGGCTCTCTCAGTCAGAGCTGTCCACATAGGTTTTCCATTGTATTCTTTGAGTACTTCCAAGAACATATTGGCATGGTTCCTCTCGTCTATCTATGTGGCTAGTTATCGGGTACAGATTTGATCCAGGCTTCATACAGACTGAAATCCACATTTTGATGCGTAGCTCTGAAATCATTTGCCTTTCACATAATTGTTCAGTGTAATCTGTCCAAAAAACACTGAAAGATAGATTTTGATTGCAACATCGCAGATGATGAAATTGCAGTTCCTGCTGTCAGTAAAGGGAGAGTGTGGGCTACTGTACTGGATAGGGAAGGTCACTTTGTGCGAGGACATTATGAAAATGTTCTCCAGTTCCAGTCCCTAGAGAGGAAAAGTTTGAAGACAGAGATAATAGCAACATAATATTCAGTGCTGTCTAATTTGAGTATAGTGAAGCCTGTTTCTTTGTGATGTTTTCTGTCCTCAGATATGGAAAGCTGTGAAAGCCTGTTTTCAGATGAAGAGAGAGGTCCCAATGAATGTCCCAAGAGACTAAGGGTATATCTTATATTCCATGGGTTATACAGTGCTTTCAGAAAGATTTCACACCCACATTTTGTTGTGTTATAGCCTGAGTTTAAAATTGATTAAATTGAGATTTATTTGTCAGTGGTTTACACACAATACACCATAATGTCAAAGTGGAATTATGTTTAGAAAAATGTATGAAAAGCTGAAATGTCTTTAGTCAATAAGTATTCAACACCTTTATTATGGAAAGCCTAAATAAGATGATTTTTAATGACTACCTCATCTCTGTACCCCACACATAGAATTATCTATAAGGTCCCTCAGTCAAACAGGGAATTTCAAACACAGATTCAACCACAAAGACCAGGGAGGTTTTCCAATGCCTCTCAAAGGAGGACACATATTGGTAGATGAGTAAAAAAAAAGAAGTTGACTTTGAATATACCTTTGAGCATGACGTTATTAATGACACTTTGGATGGTGAATAAATACACCCAGTCACTACAAAGATACAGGCATCCTTCCTAACTAGTTTCTGGAGAGGATAGAAACCACTCAGGGATTTCACTATGAGTCCAATAGTGACTTTAAAACTTTTACAGAAGTGGCGTGTATTCATGAATGCCATGGGGAAAATAATTGATCTTTAATCTATCTGTGTTTCACAATTTTCCTTCAATTCGCAAGAGGCTGAATGTAACTCAAAAAGCGAGCGAAACAGCACCCCTCTGTCTTGGTATGTGTAGCCCATCTATCTGATGCTGTCTGGTCAAAAAGAGTATGACATTGTTGCCGCCCATAGCATTGAACGCAAGGGAAGCCAGTGAGTATTTGTCCTCCCTTCATATTTTTTCTAAATAAAATAATAGCTAATCAGCTAGCTCAACTGTTAATGGTCCTGGCGCATCAAAAAAAATGTCATGGGAAGACAGGATTTGGCTTCTAACCAATCACATCAAAAGCCAAACGTCATTGATTGAAAAAAGTTGAATTGTTGCATCTTGTTGTCTCGTTGTCTTCCGGTGGCTAGCTAGCTAGCTAAAAGTGTCCCTTTCCTAAATTAGCAATGGATGGAGATAGGGCTTTGGACTTGTGGTTTTACTTAATTATCCATATTGGCCAATGATTAAAATGGCGATTCTGATCGAAACCATACATTTATTTATTGTGCCACTGGCCTGAGAGGATGGAAGTTCAATATGTAGCTAGTAGGCTAATGTTAACTCACGAGCTCATCCTTGCCCATAAAAGGAAGTTAGGCTATCAAGCAAGTATTTTAGCCAGGTAGCCTAGGACAACAAAAACTAAAAGTGTGTACTGTATGACAGAGTCATAGCATTTCAACAATATGAAAGAGAGGAGGATGGCATTGGGGTTTCTCTACAAGTAGGGTGAGTCAACATGTTTTTATCTACTTGCATGCACGCATGTACCCACACACATACATCAGTAGCATGGAAAGCCACATCATATTTAGCTTACGATGATTGGACTAAATTATTTTTGGTATCTTTTAGTAGTCACTGTGTTAGACTAAGAATAGGTAATTTGTTGATGTTGAAGTTGAAATGGTGCTGGAGTGGAGAAAGCTTCTGTTTTCTTTGCAACTTGTGGCAACTGTGGTTCTAAATCAATAGTTGATTAGTAGTCCGAAAATGGCTGAAACCTTAACTTGCTTGGTCATGCTGTAGGTCACGTAACTGTTTGTTACATGCAATATGCTTTGTCGACTTCACAGGACAGATTGCTTTTGTGATGAAACAAAAGTGTGGTTGAATTTATTCTGGCACTGTCTTCTTATTTACTCTGCCTTATACCTGTATATCACAGTGTCAAGGCATATGAATGGACAGGTTATAAAGCAAACAACGCAATTGTCACAACACATAGGTTGTAATATGGATTCTTTCCCCCAGGCTTGGCTTCCCCAGTGATTTTACCCATGCACCGCTATTGAGTTACAGTTTAATGGCTGTGATAGGACAAAACTGAGGATGGATCAACAACATTGTAATTACTCCACAATACCAAACGAATTGACAGAGTGAAAAGAAGGAAGCCTGTACAGAATAAAACTATTTCAAAACATGCATCTTGTTTGCAACAAGGTGCTAAAGTAATACTGCAAAAAATGTGGCAAAGCAATTCACTTTTTGTTCACAAATCCAATACAGCACAATACTGACTTCCACCATATTTTCAAGCGTAGTGGTGGCTGCCTAATGTTATGGGTATGCTAGTAATCGTTCAGGAGCTTGTCAGGATAAAAAAAAATGGATTGTAGCTAAGCACAGGCAAAATCCTAGAGGAAAACATGGTTCAGTCTGCTTTCCACCACACTGGGAGGTGAATTCACCTTTATTAAGCAGGACAATAACCTAACACACAAGGCCACATATACACTGGAGTTGCTTACCAAGCAGACAGTGAATGTTCCTGAGTGGCCGAGTTACAGTTTTGACTTAGATATACTTGAAAATCTATGGCAAAACCTGAAAATTGCTGTCTACCAGTGATCAACAACCAATTTGATAGAGCTTGAAGAATTTTGAAAAGAATGATGGGCAATGTTGCACAATCCAGGTGTGGAAAGCGCTTAGAGACTTACCCAGAAAGACTCACAGCTGTAATCACTGCCAAAGGTGCTTCGACAAAGTATTGACTCAGGGGTGTGAATACTTTTGTAAATGAGATATTTCTGAATTTCATTTTCAACACATTTGCAAAGATTTCAAAAAAACATATTTTCACTTTGTCTTTATGGGGTATTGTGTGTAGATGGGTGAGAGAAATATGTAATATTAATTTTAAAAATTATTTATTCCATTTTGAATTCAGGCTGTAACACATAATAAGAATAAGTCAAGCGGTATAAATAATTTCTGTAGTAGTACTCAAAGTCCTATTAATAGTACTGAAAGGTAACAGCACTTAAAAATGTATTGTACCCATGATAACCTATCCAAGCAATGAAAATGGCACCACTTCCTTTGACTGACAAACCGTACTTGTACAGGGCAAGCTCAAAATGAGCCGCAGCAATCGTCTCTCACTCTCTGTTTACATTCGGTTCCTGTAGCTCTGAGTAAAGGGTAAGGAGGGCTCCCTACTGGTCCACTGTTTATACTGCCTGTTTCCTGTGTAGTTGCCTAGTCAGGAACAGGAGCCTATGGGGGGAAGACACAGCAGACACAAACCAATCAAACATAAACACTGAACAATGGGCTCAGGAATGAAGAGATTAGGCTACACTACCCCCTCCCCACCCCTGATCCGACCCATCCACTGGGGTGTATCTGTGACAGTGCCATGCAAGGACAGCTGAATGGATGCCATGCCTCCATGATGCCTCAGCTAATTCTGGTAGGATCCAGCAACTGGACTGAAGGCCTTACTTTAGCTTTTGTGATCACCAGAGTGATTTCTGTGTCAGCTCCTAGAATCACTCTAGAATCTTGCGTTTCCTTATTGAATCTAGATACATGTGAAAATTAAATTTGCCAGTTATCCCTCCCTAGCAATGGTGAAAGGGAACCAAAACTAACAAATTATTCCTAACTGCCTCCTGTGTGAGTCTGGGTCATTAAGCAATATGGTGGTAATATCCCTGTTGGTATTTTGTGGCTGTGTTTGGTGTGAATGTGCCTTTATTGACAGAACTCCATGACTCTCTAGGGTCATTATGCTAAGTTGTGTGTTTATGTTCGCTAACTGGCCCTATGATGCCTTTCCACTAACCACAGCAGACCTGGGTTCAAATTATATTTGTTTACTTTCGAATACTATAGCTGTGCTTGATTGAGTTTGCCTGGTGTAATGGAGCCAATAGAATAGTCCGCAAAAGTGAAAACCCTGCCCATCTGGCACTCCAGGCATGCTAAAGCAAACGCTAAAAGTATTTGAAAGATTTCAAATGCTATTCGAACCCAGCCATGGTCGGGACCTGGGGTCAGGGACACATTACATTAACACAGGGAGAATGCCATGTCATGCAAGTCTATCTGATTCTGACTTTGATCCGTCAGCCTATCAGACAAACGCAGTCAACAGCATTAGAGAACTCTCTCTATACTCCCAGGAGAGTGGTTGTCATTCTTATCAAAGCAATAAGCACTCTGTCGACTGACTCTATCTCTGCATCGCTCAGCTGGACCTAAGTATCAGTGCTTGGGTGGTCCCAGGCTTAGCCTCTGTAATGGTGGTGGAGGGGAGTTGTTCCCAGAACAAGTGGAAATGCAGTGAATATGGCTCATTTAAAACCGAGAGGTATAACCTGATAAATCTGATGGGATTGATAAGGCAAGGGTCGGGCTTGTTCTTTGAAATGAACTGGGGGAGAGAGGGATGTGAAAGGCCTAAGCACTGCATATCTCAGAGAGGTGACTGTAGTGGAGTGACAATGTGGACCATGTCACAGGAAGCTAATGTTGACTTACTGGAGCGCCCTGCTAAGTCTGGAGAGCCCAGCTATCATCACCCAGGACCAGCTAGCTACGGGAAGCACCAGGGTCAGGTACGGGGTCAGGTAATAGGGAGGGGCAAGGATTGCAAGGGGAAGACGGGGGGTGGGGAGTTTAGGGACGGGGATTACTCGTTCCAGCTCAGCGTCTTTCCTGTTACTGTCCCATGTCCCTGACCCTAACCCAGGACACTGTTTGGGGGGCGGGATCGAGAAGAAAAGGGGTGTCGTTTGTTCGTTGTTCCCTACCCCATTTCCTGCCGTCCACTGGCTCTAATTAGAAATATGGGTGGCCCTGTTTATTTACTCGGTATAAATGCAAAAGGCGAGGTTGTATTTATATTTTCATGGCGCGTTCTCAGCAGTGCAGCATTACAGAGCCTTCCCCAGGGATGCCACAGCAGAGGGAGGGGGAGGACTAGGTTCGATTAGGTCGATGTGTTCTGTCATGGAGTAGAAGGATGGGTGTGTGTGTGTGGGGGGGTAAAAATGATTGTAATGACGTTGTAATAATGTCTGATTATTGTCACCTGTATAGCCAGACTGATTCCCGGAATGGTTGTGGTGAATACTAATATTTTGCTTTGTGAGAAGTGAGACTGCAACCAGAACAGGGTATATCATGGGACATCTGCAATAATAATCCAGATGACTCTACATGATTAAGCATTTTCAGAGAGAATAGGAACTAGTGCTGTTAAGATGACCGTAATTACCGCAACACAGGCGGTCATGAGTCATGACCGCGGCCACGGTAACTAGGCTTCTCCAAGCTCCTGATGCTGCTGATGGTCATTAGTAGCCTACCAAACTTGCTAACTGCCTGGTACTCAGCACTCTATTGTCCCTCACTCTGACATCAATGCAAATCTAAAATCAAATCAAACACTTCATGAGAGCCCATGAGCCCATGAGCCCATGTTGCGCAACATTTCTATAGGTTATGCAATTGCTTGAGAAAACTGAGTTTTGATGGCCTCAAATAAAAACAGCTTTCTATAGGCTAGGCCCATAAGCTTTCTACAGTCTAGGCCTACTATAATTTTTTTCTCAACTTTCCTAATATTAAGCACATTGCTTCGCTTTACAGCAGGAGTATAGCCTACCTGGCCGGCATGAAAATGAACCATGGGAAAAGTGTCCTTCATTTGCTATTTAAGTGCATAGACGACATGTATTTTTTCCCTTGCTCTGAGAGAGGCACATGATAATGTTCCATTCTAAATCAAAACTAATTTCACACATATATTATTATTAGCACATGTAAAGACAAGATTAAATAAAGAATAGTCTGATCAGTGACAATATCAGCCTGTCACTTGTGAATAATATATTATCACTTGTGAATGATGCCTAGCTTGTGTGCAGTTAAGGCAAGAAACAATGCATGCCTTTTTTTTTGTTAACTTTTTCTAATCACAGTCGCACATCTCATGTAGCCTAGCCCATAGGCCTATACGTAAAGTTGCCAAATCACTTTTTCAAGGGATACTTTAAGGATACGCCCCTTTTTTCAATTTAGCCTAAAATTACATACCCAAGTCTAAGGCCCTGAAGCAAGGATATGCATATTCTTGTTACCATTTGAAGGAAACCCTTTGAACTTTGTGGAAATGTGAAAGGAATGTAGGATAATATAACAGAATAGATAGGGGAAAAGATAATACAAAGAAAATAACAAACTTTCTTTTTTCACTTTTTTACTTTTTTACCATCATCTTTGAAATGCAAGAGAAAGTCCATAATGTATTATTCCAGCCCAGGTGCAATTTAGATTCTGTCCACTAGATGGCAGCAGTGTATGTGCAAAGATTTAGACTGATCCAATGAACCATTGCATTTCTGTTAAAAATGCTGTATCAAGGCCCAAATGTGCCTAATATGTTTATGAATAACTTTTCATGTTCAAAATGATGCACTTTCCTCAAACAATAGCATAGTATTATTTCACTGTAATAGCTACTGTTATTCATCTGCTTTACATCCGGTGTAGAGCCTAACTGGCATAAATAGGCGGCAAGTGACTTTCATGTTGCATCAGCCTAATTGCTTTTAAAATGTTTTTTTTTATGTTAATGGTTGTATTTATTTTGGATCTTTGGATCCCACAACTGTCCCAGACTATGTTTGGAATATTTATTTCTCACACAGAAGGAGAAGTTGACCAATAACTTTTGTACTATGGGGGATAGTATATTGACATAGGCTAGTGCTTTTGCTGTTCGTTCGGCCTACTCATCTTGTTGGCTGAGGAAAAGTAAATGTGGACAGTTCTTCTAACATCTTCAATATGGGCCTTGGAATTCGATAAGGACACGTGCAATTGCCTCCCCGATGTGTCTGTCTTCACTTGTAGTCTACTTCAGAGCTGAGATGGCTGTGAGAAGGACCCGATCACATGACGGGCAATGGCTAATAAGAATTGAGATATCTGAGAGATCCATGTGAGTGAGAGGTGCTTTGGAGCACGCAGCCGGGAGAAGGGAATTATAATTATTATATTCAGCCTAAGGGCACAACAGCCACTGACCGCAAAAGGCATGGATTTTTTTAGGGGGCATTACGGACATACAACGGGGGTGCCACCAGGAAATGCTTGTCAAATTGTAAATGAGAGACTGATAAAGTGTGTGCAGCCTTCGCAAGAAACAAAGCAGAGATCATCCCTTTCATGCAACTTTTTTAAAATCATCATTAGTCGCATCATGCAGCATGATGTATAAATAATCTAAACATATAGCCCAACGTTTGTGCAGGGTTGGGTTGGTTACTTTATAAATGTAATCTGTTGCAGTTACTAGTTACATGTCCAAAATTGTAATCAGTAACGTCACTTTCAGATTACCCAAACTCAGCAACGTAATCTGATTACCTTCCAGATTACTTTCCCCTCCAGATTACTTTCCCCTTAAGAGGCATTAGAAGAAGACACAAATGTATGTTACCAATTGAACAACATCTATTGCAGGATAAATCAATGTTAAAGTTTACATAGCTGGCCATATATGGATGTTACATTGTACTTTATGGGTTGGTTATGTAGGCTTCTTCTAACCCATCGCTTTCTACTGCATATATTAATATGATTAAATTATATCTTTACATTCAAAACCAAAGTCTACCAGAATTCCAGCCATTCCAATAAATGTAATACCCCTTGATCTTCAAGAATAGGACTTGGAAATATGGAAGTATAGATCAGTCAAATTGTTTTACCTGAGCATAACCCCAAAACTAAGGACTTATTAGCCAGCCCTACTCTGTTGTTTATGACTTTATTGTCACAGAGACTGATTGGGCTCATTGGTCCGAGTTATGCTTTGAGCACTACTGATAAGTGCTATTTACATGTGAAAAACGAATGCCATATGCTGAATTTGCTATAGGCATATTCTTTACCTTTTTGTTGGTGACACTTTGATATCTTGATAATATGCAGCTGCTTAAAGTGCAAATCCACAGATGAAACAATAACAAAACGGCCACCCAGCCTGTTTTGGTAAAATGCTAAGGGATGGGCCTGGAGAAATGTAACCACTCTCAGATTAATAGACAGAGCTATGAATGCAAAGACTGACCATCCATGATACGATCCGTGATTATTGTTTTAATCATATTATGAGGCTATACAGTGTTTCTTTACATTTACAATGTTTACAAACATTGGAGAAAAACAAGCTTATATTTTGGGTTCTCATGGAGTGTGACAGTTGAACTAAGCTCATGATGCATTTTTAAGTTATAGTCTTCAAGAATCAATGGATATACTGTATATACGTAATTTATTAGACCAAAATGGATGTAGCAACTACAGATTGTCTATTTAAGTCTATCAAAAGTTTGCGAGTTTGAGCATGTGTCCATTAGGCCTATGGATTTATTTTTATCAGCATTAATTAGATTGGTGATAATGGCGCTGGAGGAGATTTCTGCTGTTTTACGATCTCCTAACCAATTGTGCTATTGTGTGTGTTTTTTTGCATTATTTGTAAATTATTTGTGCATAATGTTTCTGCGACCATGTGTTGTGACCGAAAATACCTTCTTGATGTCAGGACAGCAATTACTCATCCTGTGCTGGAGGAATAGTTTTTCTTCAACAAGTCGGACGGAACGGATTTACTTCAGACGCCCGACAAGGCCCTCATCCCCGTCATTCGCAAGAGAAGAACACAGAGATATCGGGAACGTAGATCGAGGTGCCTTGTAAGGATCCGACGCTGAACGGGTAATCTCCCTTTACCATTGGTCCTATTAACCAACGTACAATCAATGGAAAATAAAATAGACCAACTACTATCACGTATATCCTACCAACGGGACATTAAAAACTGTAATAGTATGTGTTTCACGAGTCGTGGCTGAACGACGACATGAATAACAGACATTTGGCAGATAACATACAGCGGCCTCTGGTAAGCCAAGGGGAGGTGGTCTATGTATATTTGTAAACAACAGCTGGGGCACGAAATCTAAGGAAGTCTCAAGGTTTTGCTCGCCTGAGGTAGAGTATCTCACGATTAGATGTAGACCACACTATTTACCAAGAGAGTTGCTGTCTATTTAAAACCACAAACCAATGCTGGCACTAAGACCACACTCAATGAGCTGTATGCGGCCATAAGAAAACAAGAAAATGCTCATCCCGCTCCTAGTGGCCGGGGACTTTAATGCTGGGAAACTTAAATCCGTATTACCTCATTTCTACCAGCATGTTAAATGTGTAACCAGAGGGAAAAAAACTCTAGATCATCTCTACTCCACACACAAATGCGTGTACAAAGATCTCCCCCGCCCTCCATTTGGCAAATCTGACCATAATTATAGCCTCCTGATTCCTGCTTATAAGCAAAAACTGAAGCAGGAAGCACCAGTGACTCGATCAATAAGAAAGTGGTGAGATGAAGCAGATGCTAAACTACAGGACTGTTCTGCTAGCACAGACTTAAATATGTTCCGGGATTCCTCCGATGGCATTGAGGAGTACACCACATCAGTCGCTGGCTTCATCAATGGATGACGTCTTCACCACAGTGACCGTACATACATACCCAAACCAGAATCCATGTGTTACAGGCAATATCCGCACTGAGATAAAGGGCAGAATTACCGCTTTCAAGGAGCTTATAAGAAATCCCGCTATGCCCTACGATGAACCATCAAGCAGGCAAAGCATCAATACAATTGATCGTACTACACCGGCTCCGACACTCGTCGGATGTGGCATAGCTTGCAAACCATTACAAACTACAAAGGGAAGCACAGCCGCAAGCTGCCCAGTGACACAAGCCTACCAGCTAAATTACTTATATGCTCGCTTCGAGGCAAGTAACACTGAAACATGCATGAGAGCATCAGCTGTTCCGGACTACTGTGTGATCACGCTCTCCGTAGCCGATGTGAGTAAGACCTTTAAACAGGTCAACATCCACAAGGCCGCAGGGCCAGAACGTGTACTCTGAGCATGCGCTGACCACCTGGCAAGTGTCTTCACTGACATTTTCAACCTGTCCCTGACTGAGTCTGTAATGCCAAAATGTTTCAAGCAGAGCACTATAGTCCCTGTGCCCAAGAACACTAAGGTAACCTGCCGAAATGACTACAGACCCGTCGCACTCACGTCTGTAGCCATGAAGTGCTTTGAAAGGCTGGTCATGGCTCACATCAACACCATTATCCAAGAAACCCTAGACCCACACCAATTTGCATACCGCCCCAACAGATCCACAGATGATGCAATCTCTATTGCACTCCACACTGCCCTTTCCCTCATGAACAAAAGGAACACCTACGTCAAAATGCTATTCATTGACTACAGCTCAGTGTTCAACACCATACTGCCCTCAAAGCTCATCACTAAGCTAAGGACCCTGGGACTAAACACCTCCCTCTGCAACTGGATCCTGGACTTCCTGACGGGCCGCCCAGGTGGTAAGGGTTGGAAACAACATATCCGCCACGCTGATCCTCAACAAAGAGGCCCCCTTAGGGGTGCGTGCTCAGTCCCCTCCTGTTCACTCATGACTGCATGGCCAGGTTTCCTGATGACACAACAGTGGTAGGCCTGATCACCGACAACGATGAGACAGCCTATAGGGAGGAGGTCAGAGACCTGGCCGTGTGGTGCAAGGACAACAACCTCTCCATCAACGTGATCAAGACAAAAGAGATGATTGTCGACTACAGGAAAAAGAGGACCGAGCACGCCCCCATTCTCATCGACGGGGCTGTAGGTTGAGAGCTTCAAGTTACTTGGTGTCCACATCACCAACAAACTATCATGGTTCAAACACTCTAAGACAGTTGTGAAGAGGGCATGACAAAACATATTCCCCCTCAGGAGACTGAAAAGATTTGGCATGGGTACTCAGATCCTAAAAAGAATCTACATATGCACCATTGAGAGCATCCTGACTGGTTACGTCACTGCCTGGTATGGCAACTGCTCGGCCTCCGACCGCAAGGCACTACAGAGGGTAGTGCATACGGCCCAGTACATCACTGGGGCCAAGCTTCCTACCATCCAGGACCTCTATACCAGGCGGTGACAGAGGAAGGCCCTAAAAATTGTCAAAGACTCCAGCCACCCTAGTCATAGACTGTTCTCTCTGCTGCCTCACGGCAAGCGGTACCGGAGCACCAAGTCTAGGTCCAAGAAGGCTTCTTAACAGCTTCTACCCCCAAGCCATAAGACTCCTGAACAGCTAATCAAAGGGCTACCCAGACCCCTCTTTTACGCTGCTGCTACTCTCTGTTTATTATCTATGCATAGTCACTTTAACTGCACCTACAGTACATGTACCTATTACCTCAATTACCTTGACTAACCAGTGCCCCTGCACATTGACTCTGTACCGGTACCCCCTTTATATAGTCTTGCTATTGTTATTTTACTACTGCTGTTTAATTATCTGTTACTTGTACTTTAAGTTAAATTTTTTACAAACTTTACTTTTCTTAAAACTTCTTAAAGCATTGTTGGTTAAGGGCTTGTAAGTAAGCATTTCACTGTAAGGTCTACACCTGTATTCGGTGCACATGACAAATAAAATTTGACTTGATTGAGCAATTAAAAAAAATGGTTTTATTCCATAGGCCGGGATCCGCACTATGCAGCTGCTGCAAGAGCGCATTCTTTACTGGCTGTCCACCAGTTTCAAAAACAATGATTGACAAGCAGCTTAAACTTCTTGAATTCAACCATTACTGGGTTCAAATACATATTTACATTTGTGAACAGCCATCCACAACAACCACAATACGTAAAGCGCAAATAGCTAAATGAGAGAGCAGCAGTGTGATTCACATCAATGAGCTATGTAGATAACAATAATAAGTGATATCCGTATTGCCGTAGACTACACCACTGCTGTCATCCTTACCTCCAAGCGTTTATTCAATTTGGATAATCTTTGGATGCCAATAGCAGTCGCACCATTGGAAGACATAGCTTGGACTGTAGCCTACAAAAGCCTATTCATGCTCTTTTCCCACAATCCATCAAACCCATTTGCTGTGTCATCACAGTGGTCTCTGACTAATGGTCAGACTCGCTCAGGTGGAACAAACTTAAATTTGTGCCTTTTTTCAGTGCTGATTTGAATGACATTGAGAAAAAAATTATAATAATAATTCTGCAAAACATCCTTTCGGAATTTAAAAGTAATCCTCGAAGAAATCATCTAGTTTTTCAAAAGTATCTGTAATCTGATTACAATATTTTTGCTGGTAACGTAACGGATTACAGTTACCGTTTTTTTGTAATCCCTTACATGTAACGGATCCATTACTCCCCAACCCTGCATTTGTATCACAACTAAAGTTGCCTAAATAACTCTAAATTAAGCATATAGGAGGACCTGTTACTTTGTTAACTGCTCAACACAGAATAGCAGCATGTATGCAATCCCTCAGAAATTGTTTGGAGAAAATGTCCTTTCTGTTTTATTTTTATTGCATTCTTCATACTGCTAACTTAACTTAACTTGTGTAGCCCACAGACATATGACATATGAAGGTCAGGGCCTAACATAAGGTCAACTCAGAGTATGCTATTCTGTTCTTCTGAAATATACTATATTTTTACATTTCTTCATATCATGTTTCTTTAGACCTGTCTAAAGTAAATCATTGATTTATTGTAATAGTGTAGGTTATATTAAATGTATTTATTAGACTTTTTAAAATGTGAATGTTCCAAAGGTCTGCATCAGTGGTGTGTAGGCTGTGCGTTGAAGCCAGGGGATGCTAAATGTTTTTATGTTAATTAAGGGTCAGTTACTGTGAGGCCGACAGTTACTTGCTTGACAATCACCGGCTGACGAAATGTCATGACCGCCACAGCGCTAATAGGAACAAGTCTATATCTCTCTTATGCCAGAGGTCCACGGTATTATACTGTAGTGTACATGCTCCCTCCAAAGCCTCGGCTCATAGGCCCCATAGGTCCAGGACTAAAAGCTATGTTGAGAAGAGCCATGTGAGAGTGGCGGCAGTATGTGTGTAGGACTCTGTGTATATTTATCCTCTGTACTAGAGCAGTGCCAGGACCAGAGGTTGCTGAGTGGCTGAAAGCAGGGCTCTCCACTGGGGCTGAGGCTGCCGAGTGCCTGGGCCGGGCTCTGGATAAAGTAAACACACACACACACACACACACACACACACTGGGGTTCTTCCCCTCTCCCATCCTCCTCCCCAGCCTACCCGTCAGCTGGAGACCACACAGCCAGACCACACAGAGTTTGAGATCGGCCAATAGCCCTCTCACGCAACACAGTCCACAAGCTGTCCCTCTGACCCTACCACACACACACACACACACACTCTAAAACACACTCTTAAACACAGAGGAACGGAATGGTAGTAGTCGTAGGTATATGTATTTCTGTGGTTATTACACATTTTAAAAAGTGATTATTCAGTCCAGTGAAGTTGTTGGGTTGGGATTTTCTCCTCGCAAAATGTCAAGCATATCAAATATGGCCCTGAACAGAGCTGTAGTGTTGACAGGAGAACTTCTTCTCTTGATTGATTTCTTGGTCCTTTCTTTCTCTCGATGCTTCATGGTCACATGTGAGTGGTTTTACTTGACTCGTGGACCAAGAACAAATAAACAACCATTGGCCAAAAATGTATTTCAAGTGTCAGATGCTGATGTCTGTGACGTGTTTATATGTCAGTGGACAGCTTACTTCAAAGAGATGTTCAATTGAAGAAAAAAAACTAAGATGATTAATTTAAGAAATTAGATTAGAAATTAGACATTTGAATATAAATGGTACAGTATTATTTTATTGGAAGTGTTAGTTAAATTACTACCGTAACTACAGTACTGTGTGTACGTACTTGTGCACTTGTGTGTGTTGGAGGTCAGGGTGTTAGTAGAGGCAGGGCTATGGGTCATTAGCAGAGATCAGAGGCTGTGTAAATGCTTTTATCGTGGGGCTCTGTCGGTCGCAGCGTAGGCTCTCATGGTGGTCATTCTGCTCCAGGGGTCCTTGTTTCCAGTGGTGGAAAAAGTACCCAATAGTCATACTTGAGTAAAAGTAAAGATACCTTAATTAATAGAAAATTACTCAAGTGAAAGTGAAAGTCACCCAGTAAAATACTACTTGAGTAAAAGTCTAAAAGTATTTGTTTTTAAATATACTTAAGTATCAAAAGTAAAAGTATAAATCATGTCACATTCCTTATATTAAGCAAACCAGACGACACAATTTTATTTAAAAAATGTATTTTACGGATAGCCAGGGGCACACTTAAACACACAGACATCATTTACAAATGAAGCATTTGTGTTTAGTGAGTCCGCCAGATCAGATGCACTAGGGATGACCAGGGATGTTCTCTTTAAGAGCGTGAATTGGACAATTTTCCTGTCCTGCTAAGCATTCAAAATGTAACAAGTACTTTTGGGTGTCAGGGAAAATGCATGGAGTAAAAAGTACATCATTTTCTTTAGGAATAAAGTAAAAGTAAAAGGAGTCAAAAATATTAATAGTAAAGTAAAGTACAGATACCCCCAAAAACTCCTTAAGTAGTACTTTAAAGTATTTTTTACTTAAGTACTTTACACCACTGCTTGTTTATTTCGTGTGTGGCTGGTGTAGCCTACGCCTACAGTTCAGGCACTTGGCTACTTGGTTGTCAGCTATAACAGATCTGGGAGTGATACAACTGTATCACTCCCTGCTGGCGATACTGTGTACTGCACTATTCTTCTTCTGTAATACTCCTGAGTTAAACAATAAAAGCAGGATGAAATTCTTTCTGGACAAATAAAAGGTAGAATCAATGTAGGGTTCAGGTATTGATTTCATTACTCAGACAATCATTTTGTCTGTCTAAATTCTACAGTACTGCATCTGGAGTTTGAAGTAATATTATGTCAATTTTCCTACTATCCAAAGAGGGGTTTTAGGCTGGGTTTCAGTATATTACTTTGTGACATCTGCTGATGTAAAAAGGGCTTTATAAATACATTTAATTTATTGATTTATTGGTTAATTGATGTAGATTAATTCATTTCTGATATCACCCAGTAACTCTCTTCAAGCTCTCCACTGGCCTCAATCGACCCACATATTTCTCCCACAGTGTTTAGAGAAACATCCTTCTTCTCCTCCAAAACCCCCATACCATCCCTTCCAAGCCCTAAACAGGCAGGAGCCAGCCCCAGTCTGCACCTCTCACTGCCAGGTAGACTGGTCTACAGTATTGTTCTGATTGACTATCATTAAATCTGTATACACGCAGGCCTGTGGTCATGTTTCCCATTACTTTACTGTTTCTTATTATCATCCGACAACTGTTACTGCTTTCCTGCCGTTGCAGTGTAGTGGTTTGCTTTCATTGTTATCTGAGGAAGGTCAGATAAATAATCAGCGTCTACATAACAATGCAATTGATTAATTGTGGCGATAACGTTTTTTACCCGTTTTTAGTGACTTCATAATAAAGTGGCAGAGACTATTCTCATGCCACTCAGAGCTTGACCTACAGGCAAAAAAGGTACTTTTTCAGGTACTTTAAGTTAACTATCAATTTGATAACCACTGCAGTGATGTCAAACAGCTCACATGTTAATGCCGTTACCCATCAGCCACTAATTCATGGGAGCAGGACATCTGTGATTGGCTGGTAGGTGTTGACCTAGGGGGTATGTAATGTCAGACGGGGTGTCAAACAGACTGTTCTGGGGTCAGAGGGGATTTGCCATTTTCTCAGCACCCTGGACACGAAACAGTGAGAAGTGTCTCGCTCTTCATCGTTCCTTGTGACATCATCAACGTGTAAAATTTGAAATTCAAATCACAGCCATAATGATAATCTGGGATCAACACAGCTAAATGGTAATCCAGGATAACATCCTAAATGGAGATCCTGGATCATAACATCCTAAATGGAGATGCTGGATCAAAACATCCTAAATGGAGATCCTGGACCAAGACATCCTAAATGGAGATCCTGGATCATAACATCCTAAATGGAGATCCTGTATCATAACATCATAAATGGAGATCCTGGATCATAACATCCTAAATAGAGATCCTGGATCAAAACATCCTAAATGGAGATCCTGGATCAATACATCCTAAATGGAGATCCTGGATCATAACATCCTAAATGGAGATCCTGGATCATAACATCCTAAATGGAGATCCTGGATCATAACATCCTAAATGGAGATCTTGGGTCAACAAAACTAAATTAAGATCCAGTTGGCTAGACTGAGTGCGAACATTATGGTGAACATTTGTGTGTATGTGTACTTTTGTGTATGTGTACTACATTTGTGTACATGAGTGTGTTAGGGAGTGTGTTGGGAAGAAGGTACATCCTACATGTGACAGAGACAGATTCATGGTCCCAGGGGTTGTTTTGGTTTGGTTGTCCTGACTTTCCTGAAACACTGATAATCTATTATAGACACTGAGAGGACTTCCAGCTGTACCTTGAGTCGGAGTGTCTAGTTATCCAACATGATGAGGTCCAGACCTCCCTCTTCTTTTGCTGTAGGTCCATTATGCATGTGCGTGTGTGGCTGGTGTAGCCTACGCCTACAGTTCAGGCACTTGGCTACTTGGTTGTCAGCTATAACAGATCTGGGAGTTCTGTTTATTGTTTTACCTACAGTTCCTGTAACTGAAGAATAATCTCACTTAATGACAGCCCCCCATCTCTCTCTCTCTCTCTCTCTCTCTCTCTCTCTCTCTCTCTCTCTCTCTCTCTCTCTCTCTCTCTCTCTCTCTCTCTCCCTCTCTCTCACCTATCATTCATGTAAAGAGTCCAGTCTAGTCCAGATGGCGGATACAACAGGGTAAAAAGCATGTCCCCATGCAGCTCTTTAATTTGCCAAGTGTTTTACTGCTGTTTTGACCACCCATGGAGGTATAAAAATTATACGCAAGCCACCCAGTAAGATGCCTTTCTTCCTACACATACACAGACATGCTGTACACACACACACGTGTTTCCCTAGAATATACTTCTGGATGTTCAAGTAATTTTTACAAACACAAAATAACATGAGTTTCTTTTGACCGCTTTGATCTCCAGCAGAGATCGTTTGTCATGTCCAGCAGAGGTCAGTAAGGTACAAACTAAATCCATATTTGAACACAATCTGATTTATCTTACCTTAAAACAAATTGTTTTCCATCCTTGTTTTTATCAGTAAAACCACAAGGTCACTGTTTTCAGTAAATTGTATTTTTTTGCTGTAGTTGAACTCAGATACGTATTTTTGATTACGTTATTTAGGTCAGCAATTTATCTGATAGTTTCTAATAAATTACATTGTAGAATGGCAATTACATATTAACTAAATTTAGTAGCCTACATTATTCACCTTTTAAATACATTGGGATTTTATGAATCAAGAAAACATGTTGTACCAAAAAATTCACATTTTATCATAGAATTTTATAGTATCAGGTAATTTGTCATTGCCTTAACAATCTTTTTCTAAAGCATTCGGTATTATGTTATTATGATATGTTTCTCTTTGAGTAACTGGCATTATTAACAGTCATTGGTTAGATCCCACGCCATCATGACAGTTTCATTTCTGTGTAAGGACTAACGGCTGATGGTGGGACTGCTCTCTGGTCTCTCATGCTAATACTTCGTACCCTGTCTTTCTCCACTGCTCAGAAGCCTTTGGTGAGGTGAGAGCTGAAAAACAGCTCATAGATGGAAAGACTGAAACCTTAGACTCTGCTTCCTGCGAAGGGGGAGTACCATGGCAAAACATGTGAATTGCTGTTGTTGTATTTCAAGCCCCTCTCTCTTTGTTCAATAGTCTGCTAAATGCTATTTTGACTTCACTCATACTCTGCGATTTGAATTATTTTGCTCTATAGACTAGCTCTGGATATCATTAGATAATGTTGGAAATAAAAACAAGATATTAGATATGGTGTATTTATGTCAAGTATGTTCGAATTTCAATTAAATCCTCTCATGCTCTATCATCAGATTGATAGTTTTTTCTTCTTCTTGAAGTTATTTTTGGAGAGTCCGTATCTTTTTCTTTTTGAGTCAGTAATAGTGCTTTTGGGGATGTTTTTGGGGATGTTCCAAATAGGATCGGTTTACAGTAAAATAATTAGTGTGTGTATGTGTGAGGAGTCAGACCTTTTGTCCGTGTGTGTATGAGTCACTGACGTAACCGGGTTATTACAGAGCGTGTAGGTGGGGGAGTCACGTGTTCTCCTGTCTCCTCAAATGTCAAGCCCTTAGAGTCGTGCTAGTGGTCCACCCCCTCCCACACACACACACACACACACATCACACATATGCAAACACACACACACACGCAAAACACACACACACACACACACACACACATACACACACACACACACACACGCACACACTGACTGGGGGTCAGACCAAAACACTGTGACTTTTACAAGAACAATATGAGTCTACATGAGTCAAATGGCTGTGGTTCATTTAATTTCATGTAACAGGGTAATTCTACAAGAAAGTCTAGTTCAAATATGAAATAAATAACCTTTTATTTTAGCCCAGAGATTGAGGGAGAGTGATTGAAAGAAGTGGGAGGGAGTGGACTTTTTGATTTACACCAAATCATCCGTGGTTTTGGTTTTGAGGGCCCACAGTGAAAGTAATGTGGTTGAAGTGTGAGGGAAGTCACTCGCAGGGACCGAAACTCTGGACAGTGAGAGAGAGAAAAAACAGGACCCTCATCTTTACTCACACTTCAGTGTACACAACAGTCTAATTCCTGCTATCTAAATTCATGTTCAAATCTAATTCTATTAGTCACATGCGCCAAATATAACAGGTGAAATGCTTACTTACGAGCCCCTAACCAACAATGCAGTTTAAACAAATCTGAATAAGAAATAAAATAAAAAGTAATTAAAGAGCAGCAGTAAAATAACAATAGCGAGACTATATACAGGGGGGTACGGATACAGAGTCAATGTGCAGGGTCACTGGTTAGTCGAGGTAATTGAGGTGATATGTACATGCACTGTACGTAGAGTTATTAAAGTGACTATGCGTAGATGATAACAACAGAGAGTAGCAGCGGTAAAAGGGGGCAATGCAAATAGTCTGGGTAGCCATTTGATTAAATGTTCATGAGACTTATAGTTTGGGGTTAGAAGCTATTTAGACGCCTCTTGGACCTAGACTTGGCGCTCCGGTACCGCTTGCCGTGTGGTAGCAGAGAGAACAGTCTATGACTAGGGTGCCTGGAGTCTTTGGCAATTTTTAGGGCCTTCCTCTGACACCGCCTGGTATAGAGGTCCTGAATGGCAGGAATCTTAGCCACAGTGATGTACAGGGCCGTACGTGCTACCCTCTGTAATGCCTCGCGGTCGGAGACCGTATTTGTTGCCATACCAGGCAGTGATGCAACCAGTCAGGATGCTCTCGATCGTGCAGCTATATAACCTTTTGAGGATCTGAGGACCCATGCCAAATCTTTTCAGTCTCCTGAGGGGGAATAGGTTTTGTTGTGCCCTCTTCACAACTGTCTTGGTGTGCTTGGACCATGTTAGTTTGTTGGTGATGTGGACACCAAGAAACTTTGAGCTGTATCACAGCCTGGTACGGCAACTGCACCATCCTTAACCACAGGGCTCTACAGAGGGTGGTGCTGTATGCCCAAAACATCACCGGGAACACACTGCCTGCCCTCCAGGACATCTATAGCACCTGATGTCACAGGAAGGCCAAAAAGATCATCAAGGACCTCAGCCATCCGAGCCACAGCCTGTTCATCCCGCTATCATCCAGATGGCGAGGTCAGTAGAGGTGCATCAAAGCTGGGACAGAGAGATTGAAAAACAGCTTCTATCTCAAGGCCATCAGACTGTTAAATAGTCATCACTAGACGGCCTCCACCCAGTACCCTGCCCTGAACTTAATCATTGTCACTAGCCGGCTACCAACCGGTTACTCAACCCTGCACCTTAGAGGCTGCTACCCTATTTAGATAGACATGGAATCACTGGTTACTTTAAAACCTCTTAAGCATCATTAAGGAGCACTGGGGCGCTAGCGCCCCATTCCCGACACTACCCGGAAAAATGTAAAGGCGCCAAATTCAAAATCCAAAAGTATAATTATTAAACATTCATCAATATATGTTGCATAGTCATCAAAAGCTCTGAGTCTTGGCAATATCACAGCGTTGTCAGATATCAAAAAGGCTTTACGGCGAAAGCACAACATTTGATTGTTTGAGGATAGCACCTCTCGTATTTAAGCATTAGCATAAATTCATATCCAGCGCGGGTCACACAAAACCCATATAAGAGCTAAAAAATATCACTTACCTTTCGAAGAACTTCTGCTGAGGGCTTCCCAAGTGTCCAACGAAGACATCCAATGGTTCTTTTGTTAGAAAAAGTAATTTATTATATCCATAAATCTCCGTTTGGTTGGCGTGTTATGATCAGAAAATCCACCGTTGAGTCGCCCATTGAACCATGAAGAGAACACGTTCAAATTATACCTATAAACTTTCTACAAACAAATCAAACATCATTTTTAATGTATCCTTAGGTATCCTTATTTGTATATTTACTGTAATATTTCAACCGGACGATAACGTGAACAAAAGGAAAGGAAAATAAGTGGTGCGCATTCACAATCTCGCGCCCGTCAAACGTTGTAAACAAAAGTGGTCCCCGTACTACTTCCTCTTCCTATCCGTTCTGCTTACTGTTATCGCTTCCAGGCTTTGTATAAAGACTGTTAACATCTAGTGGAAGCCATAGGTACTGCAGTCTCAGTCCTACATAACATTGTATGCAATAGGCAACTTGGAGAAAAAGGTATCAGTTCTGCTGTATCAGTTCTGTTATACTCAGACATTATCTTAACGGTTTTAGAAACTTTAGAGTGTTTCCTATCCAATAGTACTAATTATGTGCATATCCTATTTTCTGGGCCTGAGTGGCAGGCATTTTACTTTGGGAACGCCAGACTCTACAAAACCGTCACCTATGCTGCCGCTCCCTAAGAAGTTAATAATGGAACACTGTCAACTGCGTTTATTTTCAGCAAACTTAACATGTGTAAATATTTGTATGAACATAACAAGACTCTACAACTGAGACATAAACTGAACAAGTTCCACAGACATGTGACTAACAGAAATGGAATGATGTGTCCCTGAACAAATGGGGGGTCAAAATCAAAAGTAACTCCCTCTGATCCAACAGGTCCCAGACGTGCTCAATGGGATTGAGATCCATGGCTCTTCGCTGGCCATGGAAGAACACTGACATTCCTTTCTTGCAGGAAATCACGCACAGAATGAGCAGTATGGCTGGTGGCATTGTCATGCTGGAGGGTCATGTCAGGATGAGCCTGCATTAGGGGTATCACATGAGGGAGGAGGATGTCTTCCCTGTAACGCACAAGCTCAGTCCGATGATGCTGTGACACACCGCCCCAGATCATGATGGACCCTCCACCTCCAAATCTAGCCCGCTCCAGAGTACAGGCCTCGGTGTAACGCTCATTCCTTCACGATGAACGCGAATCTGACCATCACCCCTGGTGAGACAGAACCGCGACTCATGAGTGAAGAGCACTTTTTTGCCAGTCTTTGTCTGGTCCAGCGACGGTGGGTTTGTGCCCATAGGCAACGTTGTTGCCGGTGATGTCTGGTGAGGACCTGCCTTACAACAGGCCTACAAGCCCTCAGTCCAGCCTCTCTCAGCCTATTGCGGACAGTCTGAGCACTGATGGAGGGATTGCGCGTTCCTGGTGTAACTCGGGCAGTTGTTGTTGCCATCTTGTACCTGTCCCGCAGGTGTGATGTTCGGATGTACCGATCCTGTGCAGGTGTTGTTACACATGGTCTGCCACTGTGAGGACGATCAGCTGTGCGTCCTATCTCCCTGTAGCGCTGTCTTTGGCGTCTCACAGTAAGGACATTGCAATTTATTGCCCTGGCCACATCTGCAGTCCTCATGCCTTCTTGCAGCATGCCTAAGGCACGTTCACACAGATGAGCAGGGACCCTGGGCAACTTTCTTTTGGTGTTTTTCAGAGTCAGTAGAAAGGCCTCTTTAGTGTCCTATGGTTTCATAACTGTGACCTTAATTGCCTACCGTCTGTAAGCTGTTAGTGTCTTAAAGACCGTTCCACAGGGGCATGTTCATTATTTGTTTATGCATGGGAGACAGTGTTTAAACGCTTTACAAGGAAGATCTGTGAAGTTATTTGGATTTGTACGAATAATCTTTGAAAGACAGGGTCCTGAAAAAGGGCTGTTTCTTTTTTTGCTGAGTTTATAATACTGTATTCTAGTCAAGGTCATCCTATTCAACTATTGCTATACATACACCTTAGCCAAATACACTTAAACTCAGTTTTTCACAATTACTGAAATGTAATCCTAGTAAAAATTCCATGTCTTAGGTCAGTTAGGGTCACCACTTTATTTTAAGAATGTGAAATGTCAGAATATTAGTAGAGAGAATGATTTATTTCAGCTTTTATTTCTTTCATCAAATCAAATCAAATGTATTTATAAAGCCCTTCTTACATCAGCTGATGTCACAGAGTGCTGTACAGAAACCCAGCCTAAAACCCCAAACAGTGGGTCAGAAGTTTACATACACTCAATTAGTATTTGGTAGCATTGCCTTTAAATTGTTTAACATTTTGGGTAGCCTTCCACATGCTTCCCACAATAAGTTGGGTGAATTGTGGCCCATTCCTCCTGACAGAGCTGAAGTAACTGAGTCAGGTTTGTAGGCCTCCTTGCTCGCACACACTTTTTCAGTTCTGCCCAGAAATGTTCTATGGGATTGAGGTCAGGGCTTTGTGATGGCCAATCCAATACCTTGACTTTATTGTCCTTAAGCCATTTTGACACGACTTTGGAAGTATGCTTGGGGTCATTGTCCATTTGTAAGACCCACTTGCAACCAAGCTTTAACTTCCTGACTGATGGCTTCAAGATGTTGCTTCAATATATCCACATATTTTTCCTTCCTCATGACGGAATCTATTTTGTGAAGTGCACCAGTCCCTCCTGCAGCAAAGCACCCCCACAACAAGACGTTGCCACTCCCGTGCTTCACGGTTGGGATGGTGTTCTTCGGCTTGCAAGCCTCCCCCTTTTTCCTCCAAACATAACGATGGTCATTATGGCCAAACAGTTCTATTTTTGTCAGACCTCATCAGACCTGAGGACATTTCTACAAAAAGTACGATCTTTGTCCCCATGTGCAGTTGCAAACCGTAGTCTGGCTTTTTTATGGCGGTTTTGGAGCAGTGGCTTCTTCCTTGCTGAGCGGCCTTTCAGGTTATGTCGATATAGGACTCGTTTTACTGTGGATATAGATATTTTTGTACCTGTTTCCTCCAGCATCTTCACAAGGTCCTTTGCTGTTGTTCTGGGATTGATTTGCACTTTTCGCACCAAAGTACGTTTATCTCTAGGAGACAGAACGCGTCTCCTTCCTGAGCGGTATGACGCTGCGTGGTCCCATGGTGCTTATACTTGCATACTATTGTTTGTACAGATGAACGTGGTACCTTCAGGCGTTTGTAAATTGTTCCCAAGGATGAACCAGACTTGAGGAGGTCTATAATTAGGTCTTAACTGAGGTCTTGACTAATTTCTTTTGATATTCCCATGATGTCAAGCAAAGAGGGACTGAGTTTGAAGGTAGACCTTGAAATACAACCACAGGTACACTTCCAATTGACTCAAATTATGTAAATTAGCCTATCAGAAGCTTCTAAAGCCATGACATAATTTTCTGGAATTTTCCAAGCTGTTTAAAGACACGGTCAACTTAGTGTATGTAAACTTCTGACCCACTGGAATTGTGATACAATGAATTATAAGTGAAATAATCTGTCTGTAAACAATTGTTGGAAAAATTACTTGTGTCATGCACAAAGTAGATGTCCTAACCGATTGGCCAAAGCTATTGTTTGTTAACAAGAAATTTGTGGAGTGGTTGAAAAATGAGTTTTAATGACTCCAACCTAAGTGTAAGTAAACTTCCGACTTCAACTGTATACTATTCTATCCTGCAGATACACTACATTTTCTATTCACATACTGTAATATATAAATACATATGTATATATATATACTCTGGACTCCGACATTGCTCGTCCTAATATTTCTATATTTCTTAATTCCATTCTTTTACTTTTAGAATTATGTGTATTGTTGTGCATTGGTCGATATTACTTCACTGTTGGAGCTAGGAACACAAGCATTTTGCTACACCTGCAATAACATGTGCAAAATATGTGCATGCGACCAATAACAATATATTTGATCTGTACTACACTTTAGTTGGATAACCCATCTATAGGTGCTCAACAAACTTTCAATAGATCAGTAGCATGTCAACTGCATGTCTGTGGACTTGCTACATGGAAGCATCTCCCTGTGTGATGCTAGCTCAGAGTGGTTCAACCTGAAAGCTCCTGTCTTGGCTGGCCTGGCCCTACAGGAAATGGAGACCACAGATAGTTTTCCTTCCCATTAGCCTGCCCACCGGTTTCGAGTCATGGGGAACAGGTGTGGTTTCTTCCCACCAGTGAAATATGACAATGGTGACATTTTCCTGACAATCCTGTCCTGACAGTTTGTTCATACAAATTAAATTATAATAACCACTTCATAATACGCTGAATATACAAAACATTAGGAACACCTGCTCTTCCCATGACACAGACTGCCAGCTGAATCCAGGTGAAAGCTATGATCTCTTATTGATGTCACTTGTTAAATCCACTTCAATCAGTGTAGATCAGGGGTTCTTAAACTTTTTCAGCCTGGGACCCAAATTAGAAATTCTGTGTTTTCCTGGGACCCAAGCTTAGGAAAATATGCAACTGTATGTAAATATCGATACATTTCATTGCCCTTATGCCTAAAAAAAATATTGATCACATCACACAGATGTATAACAGAACACACACACAGGTTTTCTGATCGTGCAACCCTAAGTAACAGTACAGAAAAACATTTATCGGGCCTACTGTACATTTTACTGTATACATTATTGTTGATAGAAAGTCTAGGTTGGAACTGTTGCTCTTAAAATACATATTTTCTTATTCTGAACTGGAATTAACTGATTGATCACATCATACAGATGTAGACGAGAAAACACACACACAGTCCTAATGAGAAGTGTGTGGCTGGTTGAAGTTTTCAACAAGCATACCTATTCTGGGCTCAGTTTTTGACAGTGCAACTCTGAGGTCATGCTCAGCACTGACACTGTTTCTGTACATGAATACCCTGACTTGCATAGGTATGTGGTGCCAAACTGGATCAGAACATCTACTGTTTTCTCATTCAGGCAGGAGACCCCTTCCTGCTGCAGATGAGCAACCCAAAACTGTGTGTGTTTGCCTCAAAAAGCATCTTGCTTCAATCAGTTTATTCCCGTTCAGAATAAAAATTATTACTTGTATTTTAACAGGAACAGTTCCAACCTAGACTTGTTTTCAACAATAATTTATACAGTAAAATGTACAGTAGGCCTGATAATCTTCATCTGTACTGTTTCTTAGGGTTGCACATCAGTAGCTAGTTAGCTTGCTTTGGCTAACGTTAGCTATTAGCTGTGTAAGTTGCAAGGCCAGGGGATTGTTTGAAAGAGAAACTCACATCTAATTCTATGAGAGACAGTACTCCCTTATTTCTGCTTATCACCTGTTATAAAATTACAACAATGCCTTGCTAGTTGACTTACTTTTCCACTTTCGAAGCACTGTTTCCTGAAGCATTCTGCCATGCTCTGAAAGAACTCCCTGAGTGTACCGTTATGTTGTGCCTGGATGTTTGGTCAGGACGTGTCGTTTTATTAATTTGTTCATTTTGAGAGACTCATTACACAAAACACATTGTGGGCGCTCCTCGTTATTTCTCAAAGTTTGTATGAAAGAGACAAAAAGTAATCGCTGTATTTGCGTTTCATGACTATTGAGCTCAGTCAGAACTTGTGGTTAGCATGAGTCCATTTGATGACAGCGGTTAGTGATGGCGAGTGGGAATAACAAGTCAGTGGCTTGAATGACAGCGCCGCAGCGTGGGTCGCGGAGTGATCTTCAAAAAAACTGCAGAAAAAATATCTGGTAAACCGTGAAGCACACAGGCATCTCCCTCTACCTCTCCCACTCGCAGCTGCCAAAGTGAGCAGAGACCGCTGCTAAGCAATGAACCTAGAGCACAGTTGCACTTGGCCAAATCAATTCCAGTTACTAATGAAATAATTATACATTTACGTTGCTACCCACCATTAACAGGTCCGTTAGCGACTCATACTTTAAGAAACACTGGTGTAGATGAAGAGGAGGAGACAGCATTTCTTTTTTATCCTTGTGACAATTGAGACAGATTATGTATGTGTGCCATTCAGAGGGTCGATGGGCAAGACAAAAGATTTAAGTGCCTTTGAACGGGGTATGTGCCACGTGCACTGGTTTGAGTGTGTCAAGAACTGCAATGTGGCTAGGTTTTATCATGATAAACAGTTTCCCATGTGCATCAAGAATGGTCCACCACCCAAAGGACATGCAGCCAACTTCACACAACTGTGGTAAGCATTGGAGTCAACATGGGCCTGCATCCCTGTGGAACGCCTTGTAGAGTCCATGCCCTGACAAATTGAGGCTGTTCTGAGGGCAAAAGGGAGTGCAACTCAATATTAAGAATGGAAAGAATTCAGACCCCTTGACCTTTTCCACATTTTGTTAGGTTACAGCCATATTCCAGTTATCTTTCCTCATCAATCTACACACAATACCCCATAATGACAAAGCAAAACAGGTTTTTAGAAATATTTGCTAATTTATCAAAATACAAAAACTGAACTATCACATTTGCTTACGTATTCAGACCCTTTACTCAGTACTTTGTTGAAGCACCTTTGGCAGCGATTATAGCCTTGAGTCTTGTTGGGTATGACGCTACAAGCTTGGCACACCTGTATTTGGGGAGGTTCTCCCATTATTCTCTGCAGATCCTCTCAAGCTTTGTCAGGTTGGATGGGGAGCGTTGCTACACAACTATTTTCAGGTCTCCAGAGATGTTTCGGGCTCTGGCTGGCCCACTCAAGGACATTCAGAGACTTGTCCCAAAGCCACTACTGCATTGTCTTGACTGTGTGCTTAGGGTCGTTGTCCTGTTGGAAAGTGAACCTCCGCCCCAGTCTGAGGTCCTGAGCGCTCTGGGGCAGGTTTTCAACAAGGATCTCTCTGTACTTTGCTCCGTTCATCTTTTTAAAAGTAAAGATAGCTTAATAGAAAATGATTCAAGTAAAAGTGAAAGTCACCCAGTAAAATACGACTTGAGTAAAAGTCTAAAAGTATTGGTTTTAAATTGACTTAAGTATCAAAAGTAAATGGCATTGCTAATGTACTTAAGTATCAAAAGTAAAAGTAAATTATTTCATATTTCTCATATTAAGCAAACCAGACGGCACAAATGTTTAATTTTTTTGACATATAACCAGTGGCACACTCCAACACTCAGACATTATTTACAAACAAATGATTTGTGTTTAGTGAATCTGCCAGAGGCAGTAGGAATGACCAGGGATATTCTCTGGATAAGTTTGTGAATTGGACCCTTTTCCTGTCAAAATGTAACAAGTACTTTTTAGTGTCAGGGAAATGTATGGAATAAAAAGTACATTTTTTTCTTTAGGATTGTAAAGGTAAAAGTTAGCAAAAAAAATGTTTATGAAGTTAAGTACAGATATCCCAAAAAACTACTTAAGTAGTACTTTAAAGTCATTTTCCTAGGAAGAGTCTTGGTGATTCCAAACTTCTTCCATCAAAGAATGACCCCTAGTGTCTCAGCCCCCAGTATTTATGCTGCAGTAGTTTATGTGTCGGGGGGCTAGGGTCCGTCTGTTATATCTAGAGTATTTCTTCTCTTATCTGGTGTCCTGTGTGAATTTAAGTATGCTCTCTCTAATTATCTCTCTCTTTCTTTTTTTCTTTTCTTTTTTTTTCTCTCTCTCGGAGGACCTGAGCATTAGGACCATTCCTCAAGGCCTACCTGGCCTGATGACTCCTTGATGTCCCGAGGCCACCTGGCCGTGCTGCTTCTCCAGTTTCAACTGTTCTGCTGTTTTATGAACATTTTAAAATCTTGTTCATGTTCTGTTATAATCTGCACCCGGCACAGCCAGAAGAGGACTGGCCACCCCTCACAGCCTGGTTCCTCTCTAGGTTTCTTCCTAGATTTTGGCCTTTCTAGGGAGTTTTACACCTGCATTGCTTGCTGTTTGGGGTTTTAGGCTGGGTTTCTGTACAGCACTCTGTGACATCAACTGATGTAAGATGGGCTTTATAAATACATTTGATTTGATTTGAATGATGGAGGCCACTGTGTTCTTGTGGACCTTCAATGATGCAGACATTTTTTGGCACCCTTCCCCAGATCTGTGCCTCGACACAATCCTGTCTCGGAGCTCTACGGACAATTACTTTGACCTCATGGCTTGGTTTTTGCTCTGACATGCATTGTCAACTGTGGACCTTATATAGACAGGTGTTTGCCTTTTCAAGTCATGTCCAATCAATTGAATTTACCACAGGTGGACTCCAATCAAATTGTAGAAACATCTCAAGGATGATCAATGGAAACATGATGCACCTGAGCTCTATTTTGAGTCTCATAGCAAAGGGTCTGAATACTTATTATTTATTTATCACCTTGTCATTATGGGGTATTGTGTTTAGATTGCTGGCGATTTATTTTTATTTAATCCATTTTAGAATAAGGCTGTAACGTAACAAAATGTGGAAAAAGTCAAGGGGTCTGAATACTTTTCAAAGGCACTGTATATGTGTCATACTGTAACAACCTAAATGTCAGTGTCGCACTTTATGTTTCCAAATCATTATACTGCACAAAATCGTATCTGTATTGACAGTAAACTGGTTAGACTTAGTTAGTGTAGTTGAACCAACAGACTTGTGCTAAAGCTTTTTAAATTCTATTTCATACTTGAGTAAGATCCTGTCAATTTCAGAAAACAGAGTTTTGCTCAATAAATACCGTTTTTTCCTGTGATCAGGAGCAATACATTTCCAGTTATTGACTAGGTGCATGATGTAGCCTAGGTAGTGGTTGTTGATGTAAAGTTACGCTGCTCTTGCAGCCCATGCTAGTGGAGTTAGTGAAAATGGTTTTTCATTGGTAAGTCAAATCAAATCAAACTTTATTGGTCACATACACCTGGTTAGCAGATGTTAATGTGAGTGTAGCGAAATGCTTGTGCTTCTAGTTCCGACTATGCAGTAATATCTAACAAGTAATCTAACAAATTCACAACAACTACCTTATACACACAAACACACACAAATGTAAAGGGATGAATAAGAATATGTACATATAAATACATGGATGAGCGATGGCGTGAGGCATAGGCAAGATGCAGTAGATGGTGTAAAATACAGTATGTCCATATGAGATGAGTAATGTAGGCTATGTAAACGTTATTAAAGTGGCGTTATTTAAAGTGACTAGTGATACCTATACGTAAACATTATTAAAGTGCCGTTATTTAAAGTGACTAGGGATACCTTTATTAAGTCCATTTATTTAAGTGGCCATTTTTTATTATTAAAGTGGCAAGAGATTTGAGTCAGTATGTTGGCAGCAGCCTCTCTATGTTAGTAAATGCTGTTTAACAGTCTGATGGCCTTGAGACTGAAGCTGTTTTTCAGTCTCTCGGTCCCAGCTTTGATGCACCTGTACTGACCTCGCCTTCTCGATGATAACGGGGTGAACAGGCAGTGGCTCGGGTGGTTGTTGTCCTTGATGACCTTTTTGGCCTTCCTGTGACATCGGGTGCTGTAGGTGTCCTGGAGGGCAGGCAGTTTACCCCCGGTGATGTGTTGTGCAGACCACACTACCATCTGGAGAGCCTTGCGGTTGAGGGCGGTGCAATTGCCATACCAGGCGGTGATACAGCCCGACAGGATGCTCTCGACTGTGCATCTGTAAAACTTTGAGTATTTTAGATGACAAGCCAAACTGTTGTGCCTTCTTCACTACGCTGTCTGTGTGGGTGGACCATTTCAGTTTGTCCGTGAGGAACTTAAAAGCTTCCACCTTCTCCACTACTGTACCATCGATGTGGATTGGGTGGTGCTCCCTCTGCTGTTTCCTGAAGTCCACGATCATCTCCTGTTTTGTTGACGTTGAGTGAGATGTTATTTTCCTGACACACACTCAGAGGGCCCTCACCTCCTCCCTGTATGCCGTCTCGTCGTTGTTGGTAATCAGGCCTACCACTGTAGTGTCGTCTGCAAACTTGATGATTGAGTTGGAAGCGTACATGGCCACGCAGTCATGGGTGAACAGGGAGTACAGGAGAGGGCTGAGAACACACCTTGTGGGGCCCCAGTCTTTAGGATCAGCGGGGTGGAGATGTTGTTTCCTACCTTCACCACTTGGGGGCGGCCTGTCAGAAAGTCCAGGACCCAGTTGCACAGGGTGGGGTCGAGACGCAGGGTCTCGAGCTTAATGGCGAGTTTGGAGGGTACTATGGTGTTAAATGCTGAGCTGTAGTCAATGAACAGCATTCTTACATAGGTATTCCTCTTGTCCAGATGGGATAGGGCAGTGTGCAAATTGATGGAGATTGCATCGTCAGTGGACCTATTGGGGCGGTAAGCAAATTGGATTGGGTCTAGGGTATCAGGTAGGGTGGAGGTGATATGATCCTTGACCAGTCTCTCAAAGCACTTCATAATGACAGAAGTGAGTGCAATGGGGTGATAGTCATTTAGTGAAGTTACCTTAGCTTTCTTGGTAACAGGAACAATGGTGGCCATCTTGAAGCATGCGGGGACAGCAGACTGTGATAGGGATTGGTTGAATAGGTCCGTAAACACACCAGCCAGCTGGTCTGCACATGCTCTGAGGACACGGCTAGGGATACCATCTGGGCCGTCAGCCTTGCGAGGATTAACCCGTTTAAATGTTTTACTCACATTGGCCACAGAGAAGGAGAGCCCACCGGCTTTGGTAGCGGGCCATGTCAGTGGCACTGTATTGTCCGCAAAGTGAGAAAAGAGGTTGTTTAATTTGTCTGGGAGCAAGACGTTGATGTCCGCAACAGGGCTGGTATTCTTTTTGTAATCCATGATTGACTGTAGTCCCTGCCACATACGTCTCGTGTTTGAGCCGTTGAATTGCGACTCTACTTTGTCTTTATACAGACGCTTTGCTTGTTTGATTGCCTTGCGGAGGGAAAAGCTGCACTGTATTTATTCGGTCAGGTTTCCGGTCGCCTTGCCATGATTAAAACCGGTGGTTCGCGCTTTCAGTATTGAGCGAATGCTGACATCAATCCACGGTTTCTGGTTAGGGAAGGTTTATTAGTCACAGAGGGTATGACATATCTGATGCACTTGCTAAGAAACTCGCTCACTGAGTCAGCGTATACATCAATGTTGTTGTCTGAGGCTATCCGGAACATATCCCAGTCCACGTGATCGAATCAATCTTGAAGCGTGGAATCCGGCTGGTCAGACCAGCGTTGTATTGACCTGAGCACGGGCGTTTCCTGTTTTAGTTTCTGTCATTAGGCTGGGAGCAACGAAATGGAGTCATGGTCAGACTTGCCGAAGGCAGGGCGGGGGGGGGCTTTGTATGCATCGTGGAAGTTCAAGTAGCAATGATCCGTAATACTACCGGCTCGAGTCGCGCATTCGATATGCTGATGTAATTTAGGAAGTTGTGTTCTTAGGTTAGCTTTGTTAAAATCCACAGCTACAATAAATGCAGCCTCAGGATGTATGGTTTCCAGTTTACATAGAGTCCAGTGAAGTTCTTTCAGGGCCAACGAGGGATCTGTTTGGGGGAGATATACACGGCTGTGACTATAATCGAATAGAATTCTCTTGGAAGATAATGCAGTCGGCATTTGATTGTAAGGAATTCTAGGTCAGGTGAACAAAAGGACTTGAGTTCCTGTATGTTGTTATGATTACACCATGAGTCATTACTCATAAGGCATACAACCCCGCCCTTCTTCTTACCAGAGAGATGTTTGTTTCTGTCGGTGCGATGCGTGAAGAAACTGGGTGGCTGTTCCGACTCTGACAACATATCCCGAGTGAGCCATGTATCCGTGAAACAGAGAATGTTACAATCTCTGACATCTCTCTGGAAGGCAACTCTTGCCCTAATTTTGTCTACCTTGTTATCTAGAGATTGGACATTGGCGAGTAATATGCTCGGAAGCGGTGGATGGTGTGCTCGCCTTCTGAGTCTGACCAGTAGGCTGCTCCGTCTGCCTCTCCTGCGGCGTCCTCGTTGTTTTGGGTTGGCCTCTGGGATAAGATCGCATGTCCAGGGTGGAGGTCTGAACAAAGAATCCGTTTCGGGAAAGATGTATTCCTGGCCGTAATGATGTTAAGTTGACATCGTTTTTATATCCAATAGTTCGTCCCGGCTGTATGTAATAACGTTTGAGATTTTCTGGGCTAACAATGTAAGAAATAATACATAAAATAAAATAATACATAAAAGAACAAAGACGATCATCTCTGTCGAGTCCTCCATTACATCCAGCAGCCAATGAAAAACCATTTATGATAACAGTTTCCTTCCCTCCATCACTAGACAACCAATAACATAATGTATCTCATATTGAATTTGTATATTACTGATACATGTACACCAGGGCAGCCATTTTGTAAATCGGTTTAGAGACAGTAAAGTAGCAGACAATAAAAATACAAAAATTGAAAACTTGCATTGTCACAAAAAGTCAGATTACGTAGCGTGATAATCAAGAAAATATAAGAATACAAGAATATTAATATACATATAACAAATATTTTTCGGCCTTTAATGTATGAGAGACGGAGAGCTCGGACTCCTTGACCATACAGTATACCACCATTACCAGGAGTAAAACACTGTCTCAAAATAGCTGGAAAAACTGGTCAGCTATTCTCTCTCCCTCTAAATATATTATATATGCCCAAACACTGTAGTTCCTTCAGTTAGGTTTATGACCTATTGTTCATAAAACGTGTTCACATAATCAAAATATGTCAAGGGACCTTATTCAGTACTGGGCCTTTCCTAGGCCGTCATTGAAAATAAGAATTTGTTCTTAACTTACTTGCCTAGTTAAATAAAGGTAAAATAAAAAATTTTAAATAAATGAAGTGGAGGGAACTGCTTTCATAGATTGTTTGATAGATGGGTCAAAAGGAACTAAACATATATTCTCTGTGTGTGAGACACTTATATATATACAGTGGGGCAAAAGTATTTAGCCAGCCACCAATTGTGCAAGTTCTCTCACTTAAAAAGATGAGAGAGGCCTGTAATTTTCATCATAGGTACACCAACTATGACAGACAAAATGAGGAAAAACAATCCAGAAAATCACATTGTAGGATTTTTTATGAATTTATTTGCAAATTATGGTGGAAAATAAGTATTTGGTCACATACAAACAAGCAAGATTTCTGGCTCTCACAGACCTGTAACTTCTTCTTTAAGAGGCTCCTCTGTCCTCCACTCGTTACCTGTATTAATGGCACCTGTTTGAACTTGTTATCAGTATATTAGACACCTGTCCACAACCTCAAACAGTCACACTCCAAACTCCACTATGGCCAAGACCAAAGAGCTGTCAAAGGACACCAGAAACAAAATTGTAGACCTGCACCAGGTTGGGAAGACTGAATCTGCAATAGGTAAGCAGCTTGGTTTGAAGAAATCAACTGTGGGAGCAATTATTAGGAAATGGAAGACATACAAGACCACTGATAATCTTCCTCGATCTGGGGCTCCACGCAAGATCTCACCCGTGGGTCAAAATGATCACAAGAACGGTGAGCAAAAATCCCAGAACCACACGGGGGGACCTAGTGAATGACCTGTAGAGAGCTGGGACCAAAGTAACAAAGCCTACCATCTTTAACACACTACGCCGCCAGGGACTCAAATCCTGCAGTGCCAGACGTGTCCCCCTGCTTAAGCCAGTACATGTTCAGGCCCGTCTGAAGTTTGCTAGAGAGCATTTGGATGATCCAGATGAGGATTGGGAGAATGTCATATGGTCAGATGAAACCAAAATATAACTTTTTGGTAAAAACTCAACTCGTCGTGTTTGGAGGACAAAGAATGCTGAGTTGCATCCAAAGAACACCATACCTACTGTGAAGCATGGGGGTGGAAACATCATGCTTTGGGGCTGTTTTTTTGCAAAGGGACCAGGACGACTGATCCGTGTAAAGGAAAGAATGAATGGGGCCATGTATGGTGAGATTTTGAGTGAAAACCTCCTTCCATCAGCAAGGGCATTGAAGATGAAACGTGGCTGGGTGTTTCAGCATGACAATGATCCCAAACACACCGCCCAGGCAACGAAGGAGTGGCTTCGTAAGAAGCATTTCAAGGTCCTGGAGTGGCCTAGCCAGTCTCAGATCTCAACCCCATAGAAAATCTTTGGAGGGAGTTGAAAGTCCGTGTTGCCCAGCGACAGCCCCAAAACATCACTGCTCTAGAGGAGATCTGCATGGAGGAATGGGCCAAAATACCAGCAACAGTGTGTGAAAACCTTGTGAAGACTTACAGAAATCGTTTGACCTCTGTCATTGCCAACAAAGGAGATATAACAAAGTATTGAGATAAACTTTTGTTATTGACCAAATACTTATTTTCCACCATAATTTGCAAATAAATAAATAAAAAATCCTACAATGTGATTTTCTGGATTTCTTTTTCTCATTTCGTCTGTCATAGTTGAAGTGTACCTATGATGAAAATTACAGGCCTCTCTCATCTTTTTAAGTTGGAGAACTTGCACAATTGGTGGCTGACTAAATACTTTTTTGCCCCACTGTATATATCAACAATCCGTTAGTAATCTTCATTCATATGCATTGATGACCAACCACCAGCAAAATTTGAAATAGTGTGTCTTACATTGGATAAAATTAAAGACTCAGAGCTACAAAATGGTTTAACATGCACTGCAGTTGAAGAACAATGGGAAAGTAATTCTGCTTTTAAAGATGATAAACTTGAAACTCACCTTTTGAGAAAATGGCCCTTGAATGTTTTGGTACTGGAGAGCTCTTCTTTGTCTACACCTATTCAGCATTGTTCAAACCCTCTTAAGTTGACAAGATGTAGCCGATAGACATGGTCACCTTGTTTCAGGCTCCTAAGCAACTTTGCAGTAATTATTAAAAAAAACAAATATTGATCACATTATTAGTCCAGAACAATCTTTGTATTATTACATACAGCTGGACTCAACAGCATTTTGATCAGGAATAAGACTATCCTGAATTAGATCCTTTGTTCATCCCTTTCAAGGCGATTGAACTTAACCCAAAGGCTGCTCCAAAACGCCACCGGCAGAGAAGAGGTATGGGGAGTGGACTTTTAGTCTGACACCATCCACCGCTTCCGAGTATTTTCTTTGGTTATCTTCACAGCCGTGTATATTCCCCCTCAAGCCAATGCCATGATGGCTCTCAAGAAACTACACTGGACCTTGTGCAAACTGGAAACTGCGTATCCCGAGGCCGCATTTATTATAGCTGGGGACGTTAATAAAGCATATCTAAAGAAAATGCTGCCAAAGTCCTATCAACACATTGTCTGCAGTACTTGCTCTTCAAAAACTGTCAATCATTGTTACTCTCACTTCCGGAATGGCTACAAGGCCTAGGGGGACGGTTACGTCCCACATTGACAAATCCGGTGAAATGCAGAGCGCCAAATTAAAATTACAAAAATAGTCATTTTCAACATTCATGAAAATACAAGTGTTGCACACCATTCAAAAGCTTAGAATCTTGTTAACCTGTTTGAGCTAGGGGGCAGTATTTTGAAGTTCCGATAAAAAACATGCCCCAAGTAAACTGCCTGTTACTCAGGCCCAGAAGCTAGGATATGCATATAATAGTATTGGATAGGTAAACACTCTGAAGTTTCTAAAACTGTTAAAATAAGGTCTGTGAGTATAACAGAACTGATATGGCAGGCAAAAACGCGAGCAAAATCCAGGAAGTGGGATTTTTTGAGGTGACCAGTTTTCAAATGAAGGCCTATTGGTTATATAGGGGCATAGCTCCCAAATTCCTATGGCTTCCACTAGATGTCAACAGTCTTTAGAAAAAGGTTTCAAGCATTTATCTTCAATAACCATGGAGTTAGAGAAGTTCATCCTGAGGTCACATCAAGTGTACTATTATGGATTTCGCGCGTAACAGTCAGCACGCTCTTAGCACTTTTTCCCCTCTGAAATATTATAATTTATATTCATTTTAGGGTATCTGAGTTTTGATTAGAAATGCTGTTTGACTTGTTTCGATGAACTTTACCGTCACTTTTGGGATATTGTTTGTCTGCATGGATGAATGCCTTTGGGCAGGTGGATTACTACTATTATGTGCATATCCTAGTTTCTGGGCCTGAGTAACAGGCATTGTACTTTGGGCACGCCAGACTCTCCGAACTTCCGAACACTTCCCCCTAGCCCAAACATGTTAAATTCTTGTTAATCTAACTGCACTGTCCGATTTACAATATGCTTTACAGCAAAAATATGCCCTGTGATTGTTTGAGGACGGCGCCCCACATCAAAATAATTTCCACTAGCACAGGTTTCATAAATTCACAAGTAAAGATTAAATATTCAATTACTTTTTGAAAATCTTCCTCTGATTCGTCATCCAAACGGTCCCAGCTACAACATTGAGTTTCATTTTGTTAGATAAAATCCTTCTTTATATCCCAAAAAGTAAGTTTAGTTGGCGCCATTCATTTGAGTAATCCACTCGTTCAATGCAGAGAAAGGAATCCAAAAAGCTACCGCTAAACTTTGTAAAAACAAGTTGAAATACGTTTGTATTTAATCCTCAGGTACCCTAAAATGTAATTAAAGTATAATATTTCATACGGAAAGAAGTATGTTCTACAGGAAAACGATATTAGCAGGTGTGAGCACAGACTAATTTCGTCGCGCGAGCACAGACTGATTTCCAAGTCTGTATCCCAGTACTAAAACTCATAAATCTTCCTCGTTTGGGAAGAAACAAGACTTTTTGAAACTTTGAACAAAGACTACTGACATCCAGTGGAAGCCATAGGAATTGCATACTGGGAGCTGGATTCAATTTTTTCCCTATACCTTCTAATGGAATAGCATGGGCTTTCAAAAAAAGAAAAAGTGTTTTCTTTCCAATGGTACCAATTATATGCACATCCTGGCTTCAGGGCCTGAGCAACAGGCAATTTACTTTGGGCACGTCAGTCAGACGGAAATTGAGAAAAATAGACCCTAGCCTGAAGAAGTTTTAAGCTAACCGGGAGATGGGCCTAGCACGAGGCTAGTTCCAGGCTCACTGGTGCTTTCTTCGGGACAGAGGCGTTAGCCAGGGGGTAGCCACTCGGATAGCAGCTAGCTAGCTGCGATGATCCAGGTGAAAAGGTTCAGAGCTTGCGGTAGGAAACCAGAGATGTGGAGAAAAAGCAGTCCAGTATGCTCTGGGTTAACAGGCAGGAGTTGACCGGGCTAAGGTTAGCTGTTGTCCGCTAGCAGTGGCTAACTGACTACTAGCTAGTAGCTAGTTAGCTGGCTAGCTTCTATTCGGGGTTCTGGTTCTAAAGTATAGAAAATAGCTGATCCATACCACATTGGGTGAGGCAGGTTGCAGGAGAGTATGTTGAAACTGAGGTTAAAAATATATACAAATATATACAAAGGGGAAAAAAGATATATACATGGGACACGACAAAACAAAGACAAAGACGTCTGAACTGCTACGCCATCTTGGATGTTGATCTCAAACAGAGAGGAAGCATTCATATATAAAATATCCCCATAGTCTAGTAAAGGCATACATGTAGCTGATACTAGCCTCCTTCTGGAACCTAAATTAAAATTCCAACTTCAGCTTAATTGTTTTGTAAGTTGTTGAATATGCAATTTAAAGGAGAGGCCGTCATCAATTAAAATTCCAAGATATTTATATGAGGTTACAGTCTCAATCTCATTGCCCTGACAGGTAGTATTAGGTGAAAGGTTCAGAGGTCTATTTCTTGCTTTAGAAAACACCATTAGTTTAGTTTTGTCAGTATTGAGGAAAGGTTCAATTGACACAAGGTATGATGAACAATATAAAAAGCAGTTTGCAAGTTCTGGAAATCTTTTGTGAGAGACGAGGCACAACAATAAATAACAGTATCATCAGCATAAAAGTGAAGTTGCGCATTTTGCACATTTTTGTCTAAATTATTTATATAAATAGTGAGTAAGAAGGGACCAAGTCCAGAGCCCTGGGGCACACCATTACAGACAGACAATTTAACAGACATGAGCCCATCAAATTGTTCTATCAGACAGATAGTTAGCAAACAATGCAACTGCATGCTCCGAAAGACCTACGATCGACAATCTCTGCTTTGGTATAGCATAATCAAATGTATCAAAAGACTTAGAGAGATCAATAAAAAGTGAGACATAGTGCTGTTTTTTGTCAAGGGCTTTAGTGATATAATTTAAAACCTTCATGGCTGCTGTAATTGTGCTATGCTTCTTCCTGAAGCCCGATTGGTACATTGATAAAATGGAGATAGTATATAAAAACTATTTTAGCTGTTCACTAACAAGGGTTTCAAGTATTTTCGCCAGGGGTGACAGCTTTGAGATTGGTCTATAATTATTTAATAGAGTTGGATCTCCCCCTTTTAAAAGTGGTAGGACAAATGCTGATTTCCAGATCTTTGGGAATTTCATTACATTCCAGGTTTAGATTGAACATATATGTAAGTGGTTCAGCTATGAAATCAGCTGCCAGTTTTAAAAAGCAGGGATCAAGAAGATCAGGACCTGCAGGTTTTCTGTGATCTAAGGATTTCAGGGCTTTATGTACCTCCTGCACTGAGAATGGCAAAAAGCGAAAAGTTTGACCAGCTCTCACTGGTTCATCCACACAGGGTTGTAAAGAGACAGAGGACACTGAATCAAACAGCCTACCAGATGATACAATGTGCTCATTGAAACAATTCAGCATTTCAGTTTTGTCATATACAGCAACAGAGTCCTTCAATACACATGACAGTAGTTCATTAACATTACTGTTACCAGACATAGACTTAATAGCCTTCCAAAACCTTCTAGGGTCATTCAGGTTATCAGTTATAACAGACATAAAATATTCAGACTTGGCCTTCCTGAGAAAAAAAGAACTGCCTAAAAAGAATCCAATCAGCAACAGAACATGATTTCCTTGCTTTAGCCCAGGCTAGCTTATGTTTGTAAATAATACAAGACAGCTCAGAAGAAAACCATGGATTATCCCACCCTTTAACTCTGAACCTGCAGAATGGGGCATGTTTGTTTACTATTATTGATGAGCTTTGAAGGCACTATGGTGTTGAACACTGTGCTGTAGTCAATGAATAGCATTCTCACATAGGTTTTCCTCTTTTCCAGGTGGGAAAGGGCAATGTGGTGTGCAATAGAGATCATCTGTGGATCTGTTAGGGTGGTATGCAAATTGGAGTGGGTCTAGGGTTTCTGGGATAATAGTGTCGATGTGAGCCATGACCAACCTTTCAAAGCACTTCATGGCTACAGACGTGAGTGCTACGGGTTGGTAGTCATTTAGGCATGTTTCCTTAGTGTTCTTGGGCACAGGGACTATGGTGGTCTGCTTAAAACATGTTGGTATTACAGACTCGGACATGGAGAAGTTGAAAATGTCAGTGAAGACACTTGCCAGTTGGTCAGCGCATGCTCGCAGTACATGTCCTGGTAATCCGTCTGGACCTTGTGAATGTTGACCTGTTTAAAGGTCTTACTCACATCGGCTGCGGGGAGTGTGATCACACAGTCTTCCCGGAACAGCTGGTGCTCTCATGCATGTTTCAGTGTTATTTGCCTCGAAGTGAGCATAGAAGTAGTTTAGCTCATCTGGTTGGCTCGTGTCACTGGGAAGCTCTCTGCTGTGCTTCCATTTGTAGTCTGTAATGATTTGCAAGCCCTGCCACAACCCGACGTGCGTCAGAGCCGGTGTAGTATGATTCAATCTTAGTCCTGTATTGATGCTTTGCCTGTTTGATGGTTCATCAGAGGGAATAGCGGGATATCTTTAAAACTTCTGGGTTAGAGTCCCGCTCCTTGAAAGTGGCAGCTCTAGCCTTTAGCTCAGTGCGGATGTTGCCTGTAATCCATGGCTTCTGGTTGGGGTATGGACGTACGTTCACTGTGAGGACGACGTCGTCCATGCACTTATTGATGAAGCCAATGACTGATGTGATGTACTCCTCAATGCCATCGGAGGAATCCTGGAACATATTCCAGTCTGTGCTAGCAAAACAGTCCTGTAGCTTAGCATCTGCTTCATCTTTTTTTATTGATCGATTCACTGGTGCTTCCTGTTTTAATTTTAGCTTGTAAGCAGGAATCAGGATGATAGAATTATGGTCAGATTTGCCAAATGGAGATCGAAGGAGAGCTTTGTATGTGTCTCTGTGTGTGGAATAAACGTGGTCCGTGCATATTTAGATTTTTACACCATTTTAATCAGAAGAATCTCCTCTTTGTAATTATGTAAGTCTGGGCAGTGAGCTTGGTTGTCATTGATCACTAGACCATCGAGGTGCGGATGTTTAGTTTTTTTTTTTTTTTTGGTCCTAAGAACAGATTGTAGTGGTAAAATAAAAAGGGATACATCACTTCATTCAGAAGAGCATTTGCGAAGGCTTGTTTCAATTCATTTGCTATGTCCTCACGCTAGTGTTTTAGTTTAGCCAACGTTCTTTAGCCGTTTTTCAGCCTTGGGTGAATTTTAACTGATTCTATTGTCCAGCTTACTGTTGTCAGTAGTTGTCTCAGTAACATTCTATTGAAATGGATACTTGCATAGTGGAGTCTTTTGTTAAGACATGTAGCTAGCTAGCGCAACAATGAACCATAATCCCAACTCATGATGTTACTACCCTGCATGAATCTGCAGGTAGCCAACCAACCATGTTCAATGTTAGCTAGCTAACATTAGGCTATAACTAGCCAAACAAATGGCTCTGAGATACAAATAATAAGATCATACACGTAACATTAACTAGCGAGCCAGCCAGCTAACGTTAGCTAGCTAGCTAAGAGTACACTTTAGCTTGAAATGAAAAAATGTGAAACCTGTAATATCTGGAAATGTAGCTAGCTAGACTATCTAACCCGTATACATCATGGTTGGACGCTTCTCCCTGTCACGGATGCCAGGGTTTCCCTTAGTTTGCAGATTTAATCCGGAGACATGTGTTTTCTTCATCTCCTTAGCTATCATACTCTAGTTCCACTTATTTCAGAACTCGGTCCTCCAGAAAGTGGAGAGCAACACTTATGCAGTTCTACTAAGCAATATTTTTTATAAAGCTGCGTTAGACAAGATTACCTACACATACTAACCGGCTCAAATAGATAGAAGGGTGCTATATGACAGACCAATCCGAACTCATCTCTCAGCATGTCCAGCACACTCATTATCTCAGCCAATCATGGCTAGCAGGAAGGTTGCTGTCTTTCTGTGGCTTAACCAACTAGGCTTGTAATTTAACAATTTTATTCGTATTTACAGATGGCATACAAGTTTGTTATTAAGGCACATGAAAGTTCACAAGCTCCAGAAGGCATTTCTGCCACAAAATGCATTTAGATGAAAATGGAAAAAGATTACGTTCAAATGGCTCTCGTGTGAAGTAGTGACCCGCAACATACATCTAGTTTCCTGAAACGGGTCACATATTTGGTAGAGAGTGGAAATGCCAAGAGGATGCTTCACATTTATACATCCGGTGAAAAATCTGGCTCATTGTTCTGTCTGTGGCTGTAGTATGAATCTGCAGGTAGCTAAAGCTAACCAACTAGGTTCAACGTTAGCTAGCTAGTTAACATTAGGCTATAACTAGCAATGCAAATCAATTTCTGAGATACAAATAATATTACTATACAGATACAGAACTAAGACATCCTGTGTCTTTTCCATTTCTTTGTAGCTAGCTACAGCTTATTTGGCCCGTTGTGTCTTGTCACTCCGGTTCACACTGACCGAGTGCAGAAAGTAGTCCATCACAACTTTTTCCCACAGATCTTGTCTATAGTGCCTGCTAAATTCAGGGCAGCAATATCTCAGCCAATCATGGCTATTGGAAAGGTTCCTGTCTTTTTTCGTGGCTAAACCAACTAGGCTCGTAATTTAACAATTTTATTCATATTTACAGATGGCATACAAGTTTGTTATTAATGCACATGAAAGTTTACATGCTCCAAAAAGCATTTCTGCCCAAAAAAGGATTTTGATATAATTAATTAAAATTCCTCTCCTGTGAAGTAGTGACGTGCAACACATGCCTTCTTGAAACGGGTCACATTAAGCCTCTTCTCCCTTTCTCCTGAGGGCTACTCCACTTCCTGTGCACCTGTGACTGGTGCTTCCTGCTTCTGTCAGTCGCCCTCTGCTTCACATTGGTCTTCGTCCCCTCAAACCGCATCCTATACACTGTCACAATGTCACATGCAGACACACACATGCACGCCCGCACACACACGCACATACACACAAACATACTACGTGTAATGCAAGTTCTTGTGCTGTTAGGGGAATAACCTATGTGTAAATTTAATAATCTGCTGCTATATTTTTTTGTGTTATCTGTGATCGTTTTGTTTGTCTTGTGTAGTTTCTTAATCATTGTACCTAAACTGCATGTGTAAACATGTATACACAGGGCCCAGCTGTAAAAGAGACCTTGGTCTCAGTCTGTGTTCCTTGTTGAAATAAAGGTATAATAATAATAATAATAATAATAATAATAATAATACACAAACACATGCATCCCTCTCTCGTTGAAAACAAGTGTTAGCAAGATAGAAAATGTAGAGGGAGACAAAGAAGGAGAGAGAGATGGGGACCTCCGCCCCCCACACCACTACCACAGGTCAGGGGGTGTTGTGGGTTTCCTACAGATGTCACTAGGAAAACACGCTATCTCTTGTGATAAGCCTACACACACCACACACTTTGTAGCTATAATGTATCAAGGATCAAGTGGGAACCAATGCTAGGGTCAGCCTAAAACCAATCACTTCAACTATCTACAGCTACCTCGTGCAGGTTTTGGAAAATCAACCAATCAATCAAACACATTCACCTAGACACTCGCATCCAGACGTGATATTGAAACAAAACTATTACAACAGAAGATTTACAAATCAAAATACTTATTGTTTAAAAAAAGACAAATAAATGATGATTAGAAACATAATTGTAAGGCTGTACAAACTAGGGTAGATATGATGGAGGCACAGTCCAGTCTTACGTTGAAATCACAGTAAGGCATTTTAGTCCAAGACCTGAGTATACTGTAGACCTTGCAGTAGTTGTAAAGTAAAGCTCATTGGTCTATCTACATGCATGTCCATGGCTCCTGAGTCATGTTTGTATGTGTTACTCCTGCATGTGTTGGAGGGTCCTCTGGTAGTCTCCTGGAGCTAGAGGGGAGCTCTCTGTGTGTCCCTGGAGCTCATAGTCCCTAAGGTAGTGACTGCTGTTTTGCTGGGTGAAGTACAACAAATCCCTGGCAAACATTGGCTCCACCTGCAACACATACAGAGGTCACACTATGAATGATAAATGGTAAATGACAATGAATAAAGATTGCTCACATTTGCCAAATCTCTCCCTAACCCTCCCTCTAGTTTCTGCAAATCTGTAAGGTGTAAGCAATATGCACTGCACTGTTTATATCAATCCGGACCCTACAGATCTACAAACATTGATGAGTTGGGGACAAGGGGGAGTGAGCGATTTGGAACCGGTTGATAGAGTCCTTTCTTCCACATCATGACTAACAAGGCTAGGCAGGCTATAGAGAAATAATTTAGTTTAAACCTTCCTCATGTTGGACTGTTATTGTAATGCATTAAAACAGTGAAAGTGTGTAGTGTACTGTACCTGTGCTGTGATCATCTTGGTCTGGCGTTGGGGATCTGGGTACTCGTCGCCGAAACACAGCACCACCTGGTGCCTGGGCATGGGACGGCCATGTTGGGCATACCCCTGCAGCTCTGGAAGGAGGGAGGGAGTGTACAATGAGTTTCTCACCTTATTTCACCCCAAATCCCCAGTTTGCCCTCTGACAGCTGAAAACAGCCATTTTGCCGGACCTGCAGCTGAAAAGGGCTGGGTATTGTGATACAGTAGCAATGTAAGGATCATGCTATGCTGAGAGAATAAGGTTCACAGAAACAGAAAGAGGAGTCAGTGAAACCTTTTTCCAGTAATTTGCAAGGAAGTCCTTGGTGTGAAAAATGAGTGGTGCACATGTAAGCTAGAGCTACACATGAAAACGGGGGCTGTTTCATTGAGAGACTCCATGGATAGACCACCACTAAGAACGTGACAAGTCTCTATACCACAGTATGGAGAGGGACTTTACATTCTACAGTACGCCTCCTCCGATCATCTTCATCACCATCATCACCACGATTATCATCATCATAATCAGCGTCATCATCAGCATCACAATCAAAATACTGTTTCTCACCAGTGAGGAACTGCTGAGTGTCAAACAGCTTGCAGGTCTGTTCTTTCTCCAGTTTGTTGGGTTTGTCTGTGTACGGGGCCAGCGGGCCCTCCCAGTACACTCGGCTCTGGCAAAGCCGCTTGGCATAGAGCCCATCTGACGCCATCCACAGGAGCACGCCCCTCTCCAGGACGTTGGGTAGCTTCTCCGCCCCCCTCCTCTGTGACTCGGGGTAAGGGGACGGGAACAGCACCACTTCTGCACCACTGTACAGCTTGTCCTCAGGGCAGGGGGAGGACAGCGAGGAAGAGGAGGAAGAGGAGGAAGAAGAAGAGGTGATCTGGCAGCCTTCAGGACCAGAGGTGGTTACCTTCTTGACCAAAGCCTCACGGTAGAACAGGGACACATGCAGTCGGAAGTCTGGAGGAGAGTGGGGGGAGGTTGTTAGAGAATAAACAAGTGAGTTGAAGTATTCCAAATAGAACAAGATGGACAGCTGTCTGAAAACGAATGTATCAACAGTGTATATAGAAAGAAAGTGAATGAGGGAAGTTAGCAAACTACTGAACTTCCCAACGTTCATAATCAGGTTACTTTAACTGTAGTGGTCTCCACAGTTACCCATCTAAAACATCAACAATATACTCATAGACAACACATAATATGAGAACAAACAACTAACCTTATTAAAACGCAGATTAGGGAAGTAATTGTCCTATAAATAGCTTTCACTTTCTAGTGGTTGGTAACAAGAGATACCAACTCAGTACTCTCCACTACATCTTACTACTCCTGCCCTTTGTGTCCAGCTGTCATTGCACTAGTTGCAGTAGCTTCAGCAGCAGCAGCAGTAGTAACTAAGTAATGTAGTAGTAATAGAATAAATATGTCTTTACCAGAAAGGGTGGCCATGTTGTGGTCCATTGTAAATGCTGTGGGTTGGGACTCTGAGGAGGAATAGGAATAGAAGGAGCCAGTGAACTGATAACCTGGGAGGAAAAGATGAAAGGAGTATCAACCAATGAATTAGTGTTTACAGAGTACATTTCATCGCAGATAAAGCACTACACCTTGTTGTCGTGATTTTATCTCAGGAGGAACCTGACTAGAGCATGTCAAATAAAGCCCTCAATATTTTGTAGAAGTGGCAGCCACTGTCAACCTAAAGCTTTTTTTACAATGTGTGTGTTTGTCATACAATGACCTTAGCCTATACAATAGTACACTGTCTTTTATTTATATATATACACTACCAGTCAAACGTTTGGACACACATACACATTCAAATATATTTTATATTTAAAATTCTTCAAAGTAGCCACGCTGTGCCTTGATGACAGCATTGCACACTCTTGGCATTCTCTCAACCAGCTTCATGAGGCAGTCATTCACCTGGAATGCATTTAAATTAACAGGTGTGCCTTCTTAAAAGTTAATTTGTGGAATTTCTTTCCTTCTTAACGCGATTGAGCCAATCAGATGTGTTGTGACAAGGTAGGGGTGGTATACAGAAGATAGCCCTACTTGGTAAAAGGAAAAGTACCTATTTTGGCAAGAACAGCTCAAATAAGCAAGAGAAACAACTACTTTAAGACATGAAGGTCAGTGAATCATGAACATTTAAAGAATTTGAAAGTTTCTTCAAGTGCAGTTGCAAAAACCATCAAGCGCTATGATGAAACTGGCCCTTATGAGGAATGCCACAGGAACGGAAGATCCAGAGTTACCTCTGCTGCAGAGGATAAGTTCCTTATACAACAGTTACCTGCCTCAGAAATTGTAGCCCAAATAAATGCTTCACAGAGTTTAAGTAACAGACACATCTCAACACCAACTGTTCAGAGGAGACTGCGTGAATCAAGCCTTCATGGTTGAATTTCTGCAAAGAGGACATCAATAAGAAGAAGAGACTTGCTTGGGCCAAGAAACACGAGCAATGGACATTAGACTAATGGAAATCTGTCCTTTGGTCTGATGAGTCCAAAATTGAGATGTTTGGTTACAACCGCCGTGTCTTTGTGAGACGCAGAGTAGGTGAACGGATGAAGAGGTGTGATGGTGTGGAGGTGCTTTGGAGGTGCTTTGCTGGTGACAATGTTTGTTTAGAATTTAAGGCACACTTAACCAGCATGGCTACCACAGCATTCTGTAGCGATATGCCATCTCATCTGGTTTGCGCTTAGTGGGACATTTGTTTTTCAACAAGACAATGACCCAACACACCTCCAGCCTGTGTAAGGGCTATATGACCAAGAAGGAGAATGATGGAGTACTGCATCAGATAACCTAGCCTCCACAATCACCCGACCAAATTGAGACGAGAACTTTTGACTATTATTGTATGCATATGCAATACATTAGGAAAGTACTCAGACTCCTACCCTTTTTTCACATTTTGTGACATTACAGCCTTATTCTAAAGTTGATTAAATTAACTATTTCCTCGTCAATCTACAGACAATAACCACAATAACAGAGCGAAAACAGGTTTTCAGTAATGTTCACAAATAAAAAACAAAAACAAGTATTAAGACTCTTTTCTATGAGACTCAAAAATGAGCTCAGGTGCATCCTGTTTCCATTGATTATTCTTGAGATGTTTCTACAACTTTATTTGGGTCCATCTGTGGTAAATTCAATTGATTGGACATGATTTGGAAAGACACACACCTGTCTATGTAAAGTCCCACAGTTGACAGTGCATGACAGAACAAAAACCAAGCCATGAGGTCGAAGGAATTGTCCGTAGATCTCAGAGACAGGATTGTGTCGAGTGACAGATCTGGGGAAGGGTACATTTCTGTCAGGTTCCCAAGAACACAATGGCCTCCATCATTCTTAAATGGAAGAAATTTGGAACCACCAAGACTCTTCCTAGAGCTGGCTGCCCAGTCAAACTGAGCAATCGGAAGAGATGGTCACTCTGACAGAGCTCCAGAGTTCCTCTGTGATGGGAGAACCTTCCAGAAGGACAACCATCCCTGCAGCACTCCACCCATCAGGCCTTTATGGTAGACTGTCCAGAAGGAAGCCAATCCTCAGTAAAAAGGCACATGACAACCTCCTTGAAGTTTGCCAAAAAACACCTAAAGGACTCTCAGACCATGAGAAACAAAATTCTCTGGTCCGATGAACCCAAGATTGAACTCTTTGGCCTGAATGCCAAGCATCAAGTCTGGAGGAAACCAGTTACCATCCCTACTGTGAAGCATGGTGGTGGCAGCATCATGCTGTGGGGATGTTTTTCAGCGGCAAGGACTGGGAGTCAGGATTGAGGGAAAGATGAACAGAGCACAGTACAGAGAGATCCTTGATGAAAATCTGCTCCAGGGTGCTCAGGACCTCAGACTGTGGCGAAGGTTCACCTTCCAACAACGACCCTTAAGCACACAGCAAAGACAACGCAGGAGTGGACTCAGGACAGGTCTCTGAATGTCCTTGAGTGACCCAGCCAGAGTCCCGATTTGAACCCGATCTAATATCTCTGGAGAGACCTGAAATAGCTGTGCAGTGACTCTCCCCATCCAACCTGACAGAGCTTGAGGGGATCTGTAGAGAAGAACAGGAGAAACTCCCCAAATACAGGTGTGCTAAGCTTGTAGCGTCATACCCAAGAAGACTCACATCTGTAATCTCTGCCAAAGATGCTTCAACAAAGTACTGAGTCAAGGGTCTGAAAACTTATGTAAATGCGATATTTCAGTTGTGTTGTTTGAATAAATTTACAAACATTTCTAAAAAACTGTTTTTGCTTTGTCATTATGGGGAATTATGTGTAGAATGATGAAAAAATGTACGATTTAATACATTTTATAATAAAGCTTTAACGTAACAAAATGTGGAAAAAGTCAATAGGTCTGAATACTCTTCAAATGCACTGCATATCAGTATATTTACTGAGTGTACAAAGCATTGGTTCCACCCCCTTTTGCCCTCAGAACAGCCTCAATTCGTAGGGGCATGTGTTCTACAAGGTTCCGAAAGAATTCCACAGGGATGCTGGCCCATGTTGACTGTTGTTTCCCACAGTTGTGTCAAGTTGGCTGGATGTCCTTTGGGTGGTTGACCATTCTTGGTACACACAGGAAACTGTTGAGCATGAAAAACCCAGCAGCGTTGCAGTTCTTGACACACAAAGCGGTGCGCCTGGCACCTACTAACATACCCCGTTCAAAGGCACTTGAATCTTTTGTCTTGCCCATTCACCCTCTGAATGGCACACAATCCATGTCTCAGTTGTCTCAAGGCTTAAAAATCCTTCTTTAACCTGTCTCCTCCTCTTCATCTACACTGATTGAACTGGATTTAACAAGTGACATCAATAAGGGATCATACAGTAGCTTTCACCTGGATTAATCTGGTCAGTCTATGTCATGGAAAGAGCAGGTGTTCCTAATGATTTGTACATTCAGTTTAGGTATATATTTAAGCAATAAGGGAAAGGGGAAAGGGATACCTAGTCAGATGTACAACTGAATGCCTTCAACTGAAATATGTCTTCCGCATTTAACCCAACCCCTCTGAATCAGAGAGGTGCGGGGTGCTGCCTTAATCGACATCCACGTCTTCGGGAACAGTGGATTAACTGCCTTGATCAGGGGCAGAACGACAGATTTTTACCTTGTCAGTTCGGGGATTCGATCCAGCAAGGCCAGAGGGGGTGTAGTATACGGCCAATATACCACGGCTAAGGGCTGTTCTTATGCACGGCGCAACGCGGAGCGCCTGGATACAGCCCTTAGCCTTGGTATATTGGCCACATCCCACAGACCCCCAAGGTGCATTATTGTTATTATAAACTGGTTTCCAAAGTAATTAGAGCATTAAAAAGAAATGTTTTGTCATGCCCGTGGTCAGCCAATCAGCATTCAGGGCTTGAAACACCCAGTTTTTAAATATATGTACACAGTACACTGAAAAAATATATAAATGCAGCATTAAAGTGTTGGTCCCATGTTTCATGTGCTGAAATAAAAGATCCCAGAAATGTTCTGTACGCACAGAAAACGTATTTCTCTCAAAGTTTGTGCACAAATGTGTTAACATTCCTGTTAGTGAGGATTTCTCCTTTGCCAAGATAATCCATCCACCTGACAGGTGTGGCATATCAAGAAGCTGATTAAACAGCATGATCATCATACAGGTGCACCTTGAGCTGGGGACAGTAAAAGGCCACCAATATGTGCAGTTTTGTCACACAACACAATGCCACAGATGTTTGAAGTTTTGAGGAAGCGTACAATTGTCATGCTGACTGCAGGAATGCCCACCAGAGCTCTTGCCAGAAAATGTTATGTTTTAGAGAATTTGGCAGTACGTCCAACCGGCCTCACAACCGCAGACCCTGTGTAATCACGCCAGCCCAGGGTCTCCACATCCGGATTCTTCACCTGCCCTATGGTGGCGGTGGGGTTATGATATGGGCAGGAATAAACTATGGACAACAAACACAATTACATTTTATTGATGGCAATTTGAATGCACAGAGATACTGTGACGAGATCTTGAGGCCATTGTTGTGCCATTCATCTGCCGCCATCACCTCATGTTTCAGTATGATAATGCACGGCCCCAAGTAGCTTGGATCTGAACACATTTCCTGGAAGCTGAAAATGTCCCAGTTCTTCCATGGCCTGCATACACACCAGACATGTCACTCATTGAGCCTGTTTGGGATGCTCTGGATTGGATCGACATGTACGACAGCGTATTTCTGTATCGAGCTACTTTGCACCGCCATTGAAGAGTAGTGGGAAAACATTCCACAGGCCACAATCAACAGCCTGCTAAACTCTATACGAAGAAGATGTGACGCGCTGCTTGAGGCAAATGGTGGTCACACCAGATACTGACTGGTTTTCTGATCCGCGCCCCTACCTTTTTTAAGGTATCTGTGACCAACAGATTCATATCTGTTTTCCCAGTCATGTGAAATCCATAGATTAGGGATTAATGAATTTATTTAAATTGACTGATTTGCTTATATGAACTGTAACTCAGTAAAATTGTTGACATTTTTCCTTGTTGCATTTATATGAAGGTTAAATAAATAAATAAAAATAAACATACTCTGTAACATTATCTCTCCATTATCTGTTCTTTCCTATAATCAGTGCCCACCCATGACCATGGCCATGCTATGCCATGTCTCACCGTTATCTGTGTGTGGCCCGGTGTGCCACAGTCGGCTGAGTGGCGGTGGGTAGTGGCACTGGCTGTACTGCAGCTCAATGTGGGGTGGCTGGTGGTGCTGAGGCTGAGGTTGCTGCTGGTGGTCCTGTGTGTGGCTGTACTCCTTCCACTCCTTCCTCTCCTGGGGAACCATGTAGCTGCCAGACACCTTGGGACAGGCAGGGGGGAGAGGAGACAGCTGTTAGTCAGATAGTGGTGGGTTCCTGATCCACACAGAGCAGGAAGAGAGAGTTGTGAAGAACTTTGAAGATCTTAAGACCTTTGAAGGTACATGTTGCAGGGGTAAACAAATGACTTTACCTGGCTGTGTAGAGTTGGGTACAGAGAGTGCGTGGGGTAGTTGCTCTCTGAGCTCATATGTAACGTTGTCTCTGTCATCTTGATCCCTACATTACAGAAATATAACATTAGACATCACACATAGAACTCTCTTTATATTTTAATCTACAATGCACAATGCAAAATGATGTGGAGGTCCCTCAGAAATGTGTGTGATCCTCAATAAAAAATGTCATTATAGACAACATTATTAGATCCTTTTCAACAGAGCTCACATGCTATTCAGCCCCTTCAAACAGTTATATACAACAACTATACAAGCTTGCGATAACAACCTTTGATTAAAGTGTTTCAACCCCCAGGTTGCAGGTTTGGTCTCTAAGAGTCACTCCTGAGACTGCCATTTGAGAGTGTCAAAGGGGTCTTCTGTCTAGCCTTCAGCCTTCGTTATGCAAGGTTAAGTGTGTATGTTGTGCATTCTGCACTGGTAAACCGAAGCCCTCTAAAAAAAGCTCAGAGGCCTTTTGGTAGACGCATCAGCTTCCTCTCGGCTTCCTGCCTCATTAGACGATGGAGGCAAAATGAAACATTGCTGGCTGTATGTGTGTCTGCTCGGGTATGTTAAGAGTTAGACAGGGTTTTCAGTACCTTTGACATGAAATCTGTGGCATCACCTGCCAGTAGCATATATCATTTAATTATGGTACAGTAGACATTTCTGACAGCAGTTTACACTTGTGACATGGACTTGACTTTGGAAATACAGCAATTAGATTAACAAAACTTGCCTCTCTTAGCTCCCTCCGGTATGATTCTGTAGACTTTGTAAGGGTCTGATATATCAAGTTGGCTTCTCTCAACCAGCTCATCAAAGTCATTACTTTTGTTAAGAGCACATCGCAGTCTGGTCTTCCATGTTGGGGGGTCTGGTTTGTCCACTCCTTCCCTGTGTTTCCCTTTGAACAATGCCCAAGCCTGCAATAATCAACAGCATAATAAATTGACAGATTTACACTTTCTCTCTGCATTCAATTTAAATGTATCTGGCAATAAGTAAGGCATTAGTAGGCCTGCATCAAAATCAACATGCATTGGTCTTTATCTTAAACAAATATCCATTGCCTTGAACAAAGATTATCACTTGTTATACTGTACTAAAAAACCAACAGGTAGTCAACAGCAAATAATGCAAATTACACCTGCCCAAGTAGACTAGGTCGGGAGAGTGAATTGAGTGAATTAATATGATTGAGTTAGCAACACTTTATGGGGTACCTGCCCACTATATCCAATATTCACGAGTTGTATATAGTAACTAAAAAGTAGAAGAAAAATACTGTTGAGAAGTATGGTGAAGTGAGTGTGTGGGTCCAAACGCACCTTGAAGAGTGCAGCATCCTCGTCTCGATTGTAGTCCTGTTTGCCCGCATGTTTCCACGGGATCCTGAAAATGCTTTTCTCGCCATTCTCCCAAACCAGTCCGGGATAGCTACTGCTGTTAATCTGATCGATCAGCCACTGTCTAAGTTTCCCGTTGCCACAGCTCACTGACAGACCGCTGTCCCCCTCTATGTTCATCTCTGTCAAAAAGCACATGCAATAGAAGGATGGGCATAAAGATAATGTGCCTTGCAATAAGTCCGTTATCATGCATTGCAAAACAATGATAGTTGAGTGCTGAGTGATGAAGGTTAATGTTATCAGGGAAGCCATGCTTTCATGAAATGAAGCTATAATATCACAACTTATTTGATAGTATATATTTTTTAATTAAATATGCACTAAAACATTCAATATTCTTTATTTTTGAATTGCATTAAAGAAATCACAAACAAAATAGGTAGGCCTTAATTTAAGAATGAAAACCTTCTGGATGTCTTGTGTTATTTTAATTCAAAGACAATGGAATTCATATTTTGTAGGCTCATAAGTAAAATCAGAAAAACAATGTTATAATCACATGCATAAAATAAATAACACAATAGTCTTAAGTGCATCAACATCACTGCAGCAACTTCAGAACTTTCCCTTCTCTTGTTTCCTATAGCCCACTATGAGTGAGAATAAACTCCTTACCTCTAACCATGTGAGCTTCTCTGACAAGTGATGAAATCGATTTCACTGACACTGTTCTCAAGTGAGAGCATCGGGTGCCCTATTAATATAGTCAGTCACATCTTGATGTGTCGGTGTCGCGACTGGGAGGAGCTGCAGTTCTCTGAAGCTTATCGAGAACAACCTACAGTCGGTGGATGGGGAATCCCTCTCGAGTAGCAAACACAGGAAGCAAACGCCACCATGGAATGGAACAATTACCTGTGTCAATATCAAAAAAGAAACTCCCTAAAATCATAATTATGTCAATAGATTCCATTACCATTACCGTTTATGCTTTAAATACTGTATTATAAAATCCTAAAATAGAATTGTTCTTGTGTAGTCATTTTCATAATGTAGTTATATAGCAATTAAAATGTAGTCAATCCTCCTGCAAGTTAATTACAGTAGCCTATTACATTGAATAAAATATGGTATATTTTAGTGGAGTGTGTTTTCATTTCAGTCACAAATACAATATAGCCTCAATTTGTTTTACTGTGGTTATACTGCTGCCCTCCAGTGGTTGTGTAATGCACATCACCTTAAATATCAACTGGGCCTAATTCATAGGCTGTATGCTATTTCTATTGGAGAAGGGCTACATTATTAAGTAGGTACGTGGGTAGGTAGGCAACAGACAAAATCAAATGTATCACTTTTCAGAGCCAGTGGCACTCATGCCCAGCTCTCTGTATCCCTCCAATGCTGACAGAGGGGGCTGAAAAGGTTGTTTTTACTGCTGTCATGCAAGGCTTCCTTCACATAACACACACAGGAAATAGACCCAGAAACAGAGGTAAACAGGCAGAGCATGTCATCACATTGTATCTGACAGCATAGCAGACCTACCGATAGTTAATAACCATTTAATCTCAGTCATAATTCATCTTTAATCCTTTTATTAATGCACAAAAAGCTGACGTGGCTTCAAGTAGAAACAAATGACATAACAACAATATCATACATTTGAGGTTTAGAAAAACAAGTACAAATGCTGAACGTGCTATATATAACTAAATACTGTACATAAATTAGGGGTAATAAAGCCAGTGGTATTATCCATAATAAAACATCAATAAACATTCTCAAAATGGTGCATCCATCCATCAGTAGAGGGACAACAACAGAGAGAGAGTCTGGTCTTACAGCGTACTGACAGAGAGAGAACCCCCCACCCCACCCTCTAGGGGCCAGAGTGGTATCATCCCACAGTGCAAGCCTTCAGACCTGGATAAGGGATCTCAGGTACCCTGCAATCCTGGAGGGGTGGGTGGCTCAACATTCACCTCCACCCCCACCACCACCCCATTGGGTTTGAAACTCTTGGCCAACAGGATGCGAATGTCATCCTTGTCGTTGAAGGGCCTCTCTTTGTATAATTGCCAAAGCCACTCCCTGAACTGCAGAGACATACAACAAAATACAGTATGTCAATATTCTTGTCTATTGAGGCAGGTGTATTCTCTTTCTAAAGTAACTACAGCATAGCCTGACTCTTCGCTCTGAAGGCTTTAATGCTTAAAGGCCCAGTGCAGTAAAAAATGTGATGTTCCTGTGTTTTTTATTTCACATTTTGAGTCTGGAATAATACTGTGAAATTGTGAAGATGATGATAATGCCCATTTAGTGTAAGAACTGTTTGAAAAGACCACCTGAAATGTTTTGGTGGGATGGAGTTTTGATGACATCACCAGGCGGTAAATTAGTTAATAGATCAATAAGAAAGAGTGTTCGAAACATGGCCAGATTACCAAACGGGCACCCGGATTGCATATGATAGCAAAATGTGTAGAATTGCAGGGGAAGCTTTTCTTGTTCATTTTTGACCATTTTAATTGAAAACAATCACAGTAAGGTACTTAACTGTTACCCGGAAACGACTTGTTACCCGGAAATGATTTGATATTGAGATAAAAACGGCTGCATTGGAACTTTAACACATTCATATTTAATGATAAGTAACTTTTTATTGAACTTCCATTTTCCTCCAAGAGTGACATTTTCCCATCTATCCTTCCTCTATCCCCCTCTGTATTGACCTGGTCAGCGTGATTGGTCTCAAACTCCTGGAGCTGGCGCTGGAAGCCCAGGTTGGGCCCGGCGCAGGGCCGAGCCACCCTCACAGCAGCCAGAGCCTCCTGCCAGCCCAGCCCTGTCACCGTCATGATGTAGGCCACCACCAGGGTGACACTCCGAGACACACCCGCCAGACTCCATGGAGAGAGGGATGGATGGTTAAGGAGAGATGGATAGGAGTGGGTATGGCCATGATAGAGATAAAGGACATCAGCAGAAGATCATATTAAAAGACAATACATTGAATTGGAAGTCAAAGAAAGAGGGTGTGCTGTGGAGGCAACATTAGAAATTAAATATCAAGGAAGGTCTTCCTCTGTGTTTCTCAGAAGACCCTCAACCTCACCAGATATACCTCAGATAGGTTAACAAACACAATTCATTCAAATCAAGATTGTTTTTTGAGGAAGTTCAAAAATAACATTCTGTGTTATCTATCTGTCTTCTGCTTACCATAGTCACACATGGGTTCACTTGTGAGCACTCAGTTAAACCCAGAGATACAGTAGCAGTTGGACAAATAAAGTTGTTTCATATTTTATGAAGTTTCTCACCAGTGGACAAGACAACCCTCTCCTTTCAGACGTGACTCGTGAATGAACATGATGCTCTGTTTAAAGTGCATTCTCCTGAGAATGACACAAATACAGGTTATGTAAGGTCATATGCAGGTCATAAAAAAGTTACAAACCAGTTACCATTCCCATAATTGTAACACAATTGTATCAGTTGTGGAAGAGAAAGCACATAGGACAAGTAACACTTAAGTCGCCAAAAAACGGGCCCCCCCACCCCAGTCATAAAAACTGGGGTGATGGGTGGTTAAGGGTGTGCGAGTGGTGAAGGGTATGGTGATGGGAGAGGAGAGGATGGGTGTGTTCTACTAGGCTCCAGGGCCATCCATCTATCCTCCTGACAGGACCAGGATGAGAAAGTGTTGTCTGTCTCCATCTCTGGTTAGTCAGGGCCAGTTTCATATTTCGCCTGCAGGTTTCACACCGTGCTGGAGCGTCGAGGCGTGGGGGTAACAGGGGTTAATGACAGCGACATCTGTGTGTGTGTGTGTGTCTGTGTGTGTGTGTGTGTGTGTGTGTGTGTGTGTGTGTGTGTGTGTGTGTGTGTGTGTGTGTGTGTGTGTGTGTGTGTGTGTGTGTGTGTGTGTGTGTGTGTGTGTGTGTGTGTGTGTGTGTGTGCGTGCGTGCGTGCGTGCGTGCGTGTGTGTGTGTGTGTGCGTTTTGGGGAGTGTTATAAAAATAGAGGCACAGTGCAGATGGTCGAGGCAACACTGCAGTACAGAACCAGAGACTTCCTGTTCCTTCCTGCATATCAGAGGACCAGACCTCCTGTATTCTACTCACATAACCAGAGTAAATGTGTGCGCGCGTGTGTGTGTGTGTGCGCGTGTGCGTGTTTCAGCATTATCTATCCACCTATCTATGTATATGTATAATGTATGTTGTTATGGGTGCTCAGTACATCTCTGCATATGTTTGTGTCTTAATCTTAGTGTGTAAAAATCCCTCCATGATTTCTCAATAAGAAATAAGAAGCTGAATCATCTAGTCATTTATTCAGTGCTTTGATTCACAGTTAAATTGGTGAGAACGTGAAGCACATCATTTTCATACCAATAGGACAAGAACTAGAGACGCCCACACAGAGTGTATCTGCAGGATAGAATGGATATGAATGGTTTACCTCGCTTCAGTCCTGTGCTGTTCTGTTCTGTACCCGGTAGCCTTGTGTACTGTGTGGTGCTGTGTGTTGGGGTACTTACAGGTTTTGTGTGGGCAGGTCTGCTGCTGAGATGCACAGATAGGTCATTCCCTGCAATATGACAGCCAACTGTTAAGCGGTCTAACACAATCACAATCTAATTGGCAAAGTATACCAACAGGATCGTTGGAAACACCACTCACTACACACTATTACATCCATGCTGAATCCTCAGTCTTACAAGTGTTTCTGCAAACAGCAAGAACCATTATGTAAGCTTACACACAAGGGCCTTTCCTATAGGCTGTGTTTGTGAGGGTGTGATTGCAGCTGTAGTGAGGAAGTGTTAGAAGGGGACAGACCTTGCTAGTTGCTAGAGGGAGTAGGAGAATGCGAGAACACCAACTTCCACACAAGCTCGAGCCAGAGCACTGGGTCAGATACTCAAATGAAACTCCTCTCCGACTAATCCCCCGCCTACACTCTCCCACTGAGCTCATACAGGTGTAACCGATGTGAAATGGCTAGCTAGTTAGAGGGGTGCGCGCTAATAGCGTTTCAACCGGTGACGTCACTCGCTCTGAGACCTTGAAGTCTCTGCAAGGGCCGAGGATTTTGTGGAATGATGGGTAACGATGCTTCGTGAGAGGCAGTTGTTGATGTGTGCAGAGGGTCCCTGGTTCGAGCTCAGGTAGGGTTCTCCAGAGGGTAGTGAGGTCTGCACAAAGCATCACCGGAGGTAAACTACCTGCCCTCCAGGACACCTACACCACCCGATGTCACAGGAAGGCCATAAAGATCATCAAGGACAACAATCACCCGAGCCACTGCCTGTTCACCCCACTATCATCCAAAGTCAAAGTCAAAGTCACCATTATTAGTCAGTTGTACAACCAAATGCCTTCAACTGAAATGTGTCTTCCGCATTTAACCCAACCCCTCTGAATCAGAGAGGTGCGGGGGGCTGCCTTAATCGACATCCACGTCTTTGGAGCCCGGGGAACAGTGGGTTAACTGCCTTGTTCAGGGGGCAGAACGACAGATTTTTACCTTGTCAGCTCAGGGATTCAAACTTGCAACCCTCCGGTTACAAGTCCAACGCTCTAACCACTAGGCTACCTGCCGCCCTGAAGGCGAGGTCAGTACAGGTGCATCAAAGCTGGGACCGAGAGACTGAAAAACAGCTTCTATCTCAAGGCCATCAGACTGTTAAACAGCCATCACTAACATTGAGTGGCTGCTGCCAACATACTGACTCAAATCTCTTGCCACTTTAATAATTAAAAATTGGATGTAATAAATGTATCACTAGCCACTTTAAACAATGCCACTTTATATAATGTCTACACATCCTACATTACTCATCTCATATGTATATACTGTACTCTATACCATCTACTGCATCTTGCCTATGCTGATGCCGTTTGGCCATCACTCATCCATATATTTATATGTACATATTCTTATTCATACCTTTACACTTGTGTGAATAAGGTAGTGGTTGTGAAATTGTTAGATTACTTGTTAGATACTACTGCATGGTCGGAACTGGAAGCACAAGCATTTCGCTACACTCGCATTAACATCTGCTAACCATGTGAATGTGACAAATACAATTTGATTTGATTTTGAAGCAAGACTGTTACACAGGCTCCAACAGATTATTTCTATTGAAGTCATGTGAACCTGGTTGGTTTGGGAAGGGGCATAGTCTAATGTTACACGCTAAGCCATACTTTCATACTGCGGTCCGGAATTACCTGGCAGACAGGTCCAGGGGCAAAAACGCACCATACTCTTCCCATGACTGTCATAAGTGCAATGTCTTTCCTTAAACAAACTGTGTGTGTGTATTTTGATGATACACATGATTTATATGTTTAACATCCATCTAAATTGGATTTTGAAACTGGATTTAAGTGTGCATGATACGGGATAAGCATTAATGAATGTGTGTAAATGCATGCGTCAGGTATCATTACATCACGTGAACATTCATATAATAGCCTCATGCGTAAAACATTTCTGAGGTGGTATTTAGCTTTGTTCTAGTAAATGGTGCCCTGGGAATTGTTTTCTTACCGGGAGGATAGGGGCTGCACTATCATGGATAGAGAGGATGTGTGTAATGTTGTTCCTCGCTAACTGTTCCCTGTCCCTCGCATCTGTGGGAAAAAAGTATTGAATGACAAACACATTCATGAATCATCTAGAAATATTCATAGAATGTTCACAAAATGAATGTGCCACTGAAATGTAATGGAAGGGAAAACAGTGAAGGGGTGTCTTCGTTTGTCTTATCCGTAGCTCAAGCCTTAGACCAGTAGAGAGGGGAAGAAACACGTACCCTTGAAGTTTCCCAAGTACAAGTCAGGCAGGACCTATGAGAAGGTAAGCATAGAATATTAATGTGTGACCTGTTGTTTACATTCATTCACTGGTGTACATAAACCTAACATGATTACAACAAGCATTTCATTCATTATCCAAATAGCTAGGCTAAGTAACCATATTACTACTCAAAATACAAGCCCCCTGGCCTATTCTACCATTATTGTTGAGCTGAATCTCAGGAATGAGTGTCAAAGAACTACACTTCCCAGAGTGCACCAGCAGCAGCAAACCGGCTGCTTGTCACCTGATCAGTCAGTTTCACTGATTTGGAGCGGCTGTGAAAACATGGTGGTCCTCAGTCATTTAGGGAAACAAACTTCAGAGAGAAGAGGCTCCAAGTTCACTCGTAGGTTCAGTCCAGAGACGCCAATGGTCAGTGAAATGTTTTATTTACTTTCATGGTGATTGAAATGCTGTTTAATATGTTCGAGCTATGTTTAACTGCTGTGTAGATTGGTTAAGGAACACATTGAAGCATTGTCTTCACTGATTTTGTGTTAAATGGGTTTGTGCTAAAATAATATTTCATTTTGAGTTGAAAAAATAAGATACAAAAGGATGGTAAAATTCTAATAAAAGTGAACTTTACTAACAAATTTGGAAAATTCATGAAATTATCTTTTGCTTTATTCCATGTAAAAGGCTTAAGTGTTTCATTCTTAAATGTTTAATTAAAATGGTAACTTTTGTTCTCTTTAAAGGTTTACAACCTAATTCACTGAACAGACCAATCAACTGACAAAGCCAAAATAAAAGTGATTGAGTTGTAAAATTGTGTTGTCCTCGTGTCCTTTGGAAGTTGAACAAGAGAAGGACTTGACAATTATTGACAGCAAAGACGAAACTCAAATATATAGCCTGTGTACTCAAGGAAAGACAACATGGAGGTGCAGGGACGGTATATTTAGTTTGACACCAAATATCAGAGGAGAGTGAGCTCAGACAACTGATACTTGTCACTCTGACCCCGCACAAAATAATGGTGATAATAAGAAGTGTGTGTGTGTGTGTGTGTGTGTGTGTGTGTGTGTGTGTGTGTGTGTGTGTGTGTGTGTGTGTGTGTGTGTGTGTGTGTGTGTGTGTGTGTGTGTGTGTGTGTGTGTGTGTGTGTGTGTGTGTGTGCTACGTGGTAAAAGTCTTTATCCCTCATCCCGCAGCTGGAATAATACTAAGGGTTGCAGAAATGTTTTCCAATGAAATGAGTTGATGACACCTGTTGTGTACAACAAGCCAACATTTGAAAAGGTCAATCGCTAAAGTATTTATGACATGTAGCCTACAGTATGTGATAACACACAGCAATGCATTACACCCAGAACAAGTAATATCACCAAACCATGTGATTTGCTTTCGATGGAATTTGTCCACTGTGTAGCCAATGGGTTGGAATGTAAAAGCACAACGCCTACACACCGGGTGTGTGTGAAAGCTGCTTAGACATGTAGATTAATTAAGTGTACAGTACATACAGCAGCACTGACAGTCGTATGGCATAATGTGGAAATGACATTATGCAATTCTGCACCTGATTTAATATAATACATTAAGTGTAATATGTTTTTACAGCAGCAATAGAACGCACACATTAAACACAGCTGACTACGCGTTCTTGATTGACATCGTATAATTAATTGAAACCTGCGGTCTACAGAACTAGTGTACTCGAAGCCTGTGCGTAAACCTTGCTGGGAGCGCATGAACATAGGCTATATATCAACAAATAACATACCTTATTGAGCCCATTACCCATTGTAATCAAAGACGTCTGTAAAACCAATGAATGGAAGGAAAATTACGTAATATATATTGTTGTACTCTTGTCTCGAGAAGAAGTAGTTCTCCAAAGGCTTTCCCAAAAGCTCCCCAAATTGCGAGCGAGGACCTCACACACAGTCCGCAGCAGCTTGGTGGTGCCAAATAGTGATGGGTCGTTCGCGAACGAGGCTCTTGTAGGTGAACGTTGCGAGCTGGCTCGCACATCAGAGGCGAATCTATTTCAAATCAAATTAAATCAACAACAAAAAAATCACACACATGGTTATCAGATGTTAATGCGAGTGCAGCGAAATGCTTGTGCTTCTAGTTCTGACCATGCAGTAGTATCTAACAAGTAATCTAACAATTCCACAACAACTACCTTATACACACAATTGTAAAGGATGAATACGAGTATGTACATATAAATATATGGATGAGGGATGTCCGATCAGCATAGGCTAGATGCAGTAGCTGGTATAGAGTACAGTATATACATATGAGATGAGTAATGTAGGATATGTAAACGTTATATAAATTGGCATCTGTTTAAAGTGGCTAGTGATACATTTATTACATCCAATTTTTTATTATTAAAGTGGCTAGAGATTTGAGTCGATGGTCGAATGGCATAGACAAGATGCAGTAGATGGTATAGAGTACAGTATATACATATGAGATGAGTAATGTCGGATATGAAAACATTATATAAAGCATTAAAGTGGCTAGTGATACATTTGTTATATCCATTTTTCAATTATTTAAAGTGGCTAGAGATTTGAGTCAGCCTTGAGATAGAAGCTGTTTTTCAGTCTCTCGGTCCCAGCTTTGATGCACCTGTACTGACCTCGCCTTCTGGATGATAGCAGGGTGAACAGGCAGTGGCTCGGGTGTTTGTTGTCCTTGATGATCTTTATGGCTTTCCTGTGACATCGGGTGGTGTAGGTGTCCTGGAGGGCAGGTAGTTTACCCCCAGTGATGCGTTGTGCAGACCTCACTACCCTCTGAAGAGCCTTATGGTTGTGGGCGGAGCAGTTGCCGTACCAGGCAGTGATAGGATGCTCTCGATTGTGCATCTGTAGAAGTTTGAGTGATTTTGGTGGCAAGCCAAATTTCTTCAGCCTCCTGAGGTTGAAGAGGCACAGTTGCGCCTTCTTCACCACGCTGTCGGTGTGGGTGGGTGTGCCATTTCAGTTTTCCTGCCACCACACCCCGAGGGCCCTCGCCCCCTCCCTGTAGGTCGTCTCGTCGTGTTTGGTAATCAAGCCTACCACTGTAGTGTTGTCTGCAAACTTTATGATTGAGTTGGAGGCGTGCTTGGCCACGCAGTCATGGGTGAACAGGGAGTACAGGAGAGGGCTGAGAACGCACCCTTGTGGGGCCCCAGTGTTGAGGATCAGCGGGGTGGAGATGTCGTTTCCTACCCTCACCACCTGGGGCCGGCCCGTCAGGAAGTCCAGGACCCAGTTACACAGGGCGGGGTCGAGACCTAGGGTCTCGAGCTTAATGACGAGTTTGGAGGGTACTATGGTGTTAAATGCTGAGCTGCAGTCGATGAACAGGATTCTTACATAGGTGTTGCTCTTGTCCAGATGGGTTAGGGCAGTATGCAGTGTGATTGCGATTGCGTCATCTGTGGACCTATTGGGACGGTAAGCAAATTGGAGTGGGTCTAGGGTGTCTGGTTAGGATGTGAGTGCTACGAGGCGATAGTCATTTAGCTCAGTTACCTTAGCTTTCTTGGGAACAGGAACAATGGTGGCCCTCTTGCAACATGTGGGAACAGCAGACTGGGATAAGGATTGATTAAATATGTCCGTAAACACACCAGCCAGCTGGTCTGCGCATGCTCTGAGGACGCGGCCAGGGATGCCATCTGGGCCGGCAGCCTTGCGAGGGTTAACACATTTAAATGTTTTACTCACATTGGCTGCGGTGATTTATAAAAATATTTAAAAAAATTAAGATATGAATAATCAAAAGATTTAAACAAATAGAATTAACTAATTCAAAGAACGAAAAAAAAAAAAAAAAAAATGACAGGCCTAAATGCTCAAGAGCACACATTCGTTCTGACTGTCTGCTCAGACTAATAGCCTCACCTGCTGTTCCTGTCAATCAGACATGCAGTGTCAACCAATGAACCAAAGATGTGTGAGGGATGACTGACTTACAGTCACACACTTAGCAGCAGAGGAGAGAGAGGAAGGACAGCTGTGAAAACAGCAGCTGGAAAATGAGTTAGAAGCACAGTACCATTTGGATATATTTTCATAATGTAGACAATGTTAGAGCACAGTGTAGAATTTACCAAAACAAAATCTCATATAAAGCCGGTTCTATGCACAACCTACTATGGTGCACAACTATGCACAACTTCGAGAAACTAGCGGGCCTGCTAGTGATAGTGGTGGAGCCAGCACCTCCACACGTGGAGATGTATCCACTCAGTCAAGTAGGCCTACTCCGCGGCCCACAGCAACGCAATTTTCTATGGACCAGTTTTTGCCAAAGTCTATGTCTGTAGCAAAACAAGGCCAAATTGATATTGCATTGGCTAAAATGATTGACACCCATTTCCAGCCATTTTCGATCATGGAGGACAGAGGTTTTAGAAATTATAGCAATAGTCTAAATTCAATGTACACAATTCCATGCAGGAAAACCCTTTCAAAATCACTTATTCCACAACTGTCTGAGAGCACACAGGCTTCAGTGCGGTAAAGAGTCCAAAAAGCTACTGCAGTTTGCCTTACCACTGACTGCTGGACATCAAGGGTAACCACTTCTTACATGTCGGTTACATGTCACTTCATTGAAGATTTTTTTATGTCTAGCTGTCTTCTGGGCTGCTTTGAGTTCAGCGAAAGACACACCTCAGAGAACATGGCATAGGAACTGTTGAGAGTGGCCAGAGAATGGCAAGTAGATGGAAAAGTGGTCTGTTGTGTTAGCGACAATGCAGCTAACATCACCAAAGCCATGAATGGACCCATCATCCATGTCTTGCCCACACAATCAACCTGATTGAAAGAGATGCTCTGAAGGTGATGAAGCCCACTGTGGACAAAGTGAAAGCAGCTGTGGAATACTTCCAAAGGAGCACAGTAGGTGCTGAAAAACTAAAGTCTACACAATGCCAGATGGGGATGCCTAAGCTGAGGCCTAAACAAGACTGCACTACAAGGTGGAATTCAACATTTTATATGTTGAAGCAGTTTCTTGAGTCAAAGGATGCCATCACCTCTACCCTGGCCATTGTCAATGCACCTGTTGATGCTCTGACCCAAGAGGAATAGGAAGTGGTGGAGGAGGTTTGCAAAGTCCTGGAACCCTTTGAGCAGGTCACTGTGGAGATCAGTGGAGAGAGATACAGTAAGCAGTTAATACTGCATCATTATTTAAACAATTAGTATATATGTATATGAGCAGTAGATGGGAATGTAGTATCAGTAGACAAAACATGAACCTGAACTAATAAGTTACTGTTCTCTCTTTTCAGCTATGTAACAGCCTCAAATGATACATCAAATTCTATTTGTCACATACACATGGTTAGCAGATGTTAATGTGAGTGTAGCGAAATGCTTGTGCTTCTAGTTCCAACCATGCAGTAATACAGTAATATCTAAGAAGTAATCTAACAATTTCACAACAACTACCTTATACACACAAGTGTAAAGGAATGAATAAGAATATGTACATATAAATATATGGGTGAGCGATGGCCAAACGGCATAGGCAAGATGCAGTAGATGGTATAGAGTACAGTATATACATATGAGATGAGTAATGTAGGGTATGTAAACATTATTTAAAGTGGCTAGTTATACATTTATTACATCCAATTTGTATTATTAAAGTGGCTAGAGATTTGAGTCAGTATGTTGGCAGCAGCCACTCAATGTTAGTGATGGCTCTTTAACAGTCTGATGGCCTTGAGATAGAAGCTGTTTTTCAGTCTCTCGGTCCCAGCTTTGATGCACCTTTGATACTGTGTAAGGGTCTGCAGTGAATCACAGCCAGCCGCCAGAGAGAAGCAAATGTAACCACAGGACATGTGACAGAGTTGATGGACACCCTATGTTCATCAATGGACAGAAAGTACCACAGAATGGAATATAATCACGTGCAATCAGAAACCGCTGCACTTGACCCCAGGTTTAAGAAGTTAGCCTTCAGTGATGCCAGAGCGATTGATGAGGGTCTTCAAAGAATAACCTCAGCAGCAGGGAGGGACAGCCCCAGCAGTCAGCTGGCTCAGGCACCAGGGCAACAGGAAGAAGAGGGATCAGATGGAGCAGAAGCACCAGCAGTAGTGCCACAAATGTCTGCTGTTTGGATGCTGTTTGACGAGAGAGCAACTGGGGATGCAGCACAAAGGAATCCCTCAGCAGATGCCATAATGGTGGCTCCTCCAAATCCTCCAAATCCGTGGCTGCATCATGTTAAGTGTATGCTTGTAATCATTAAGGACGGAATGAAGCTAAGCACCATCAAAATCTGCACCATCAAAATCTTACAGGAAAACCTGGTTAAGTCTGCTTTCCAACATATATTGGGATATGAATTCACCTTTTCACCAGGACAATAACCTAAAACACAAGGCCAAATCTACATTGGAGTCACTTACCAAGAAAACAGTGAATGAGTTGCAGAGTTACAGTTTTGACTTAAATCTGCTTGAAAATCTATGACGACCTGAAAATGGTTGTCTAGCAAAATTCAACAACCAATTTGACAGAGCTTGAAGCATTTTTTAAAGAATAATGGGAAAATGTTGTACCATCTAGATGTGGAAAGCTCTTAGAGACTTACCAATAAAGATACACAGCTTTAATCGCTGCCAAAGGTGACTCAGGGGTGTGAATACTTACACTATACAGTCCCTTAGGAAAGTATTCAGACCCCTTGACTTTTTTCACATTTTGTTATGTTACAGCCTTATTCTACAATCTACACACAATACCCCACAATGACAGAGCGAAAACAGGTTTTTAGAAATGTTTGCACATTTCTTAAAAATAAAAAACTGATATCACATTTACATAAGTATTCAGACCCTTTACTCAGTACTTTGTTGTCATGAGTGACCACGAGAATCCAAATAGGTCAGAACAGGTTTGCAATGAATAACTTCAATCAGACCGATTTCACCTGTAGAGGGGTGAGGAAAAAACTAGTGGGGATTGACACTCACGTCCTGTGAGTGTCAATAGGGGGCACAGGAGCACTTGCCCCTTCAGATTTATCCAGATTTTATAAATATATATAAATCATTATTTCTCTGTATCAATACTATCCACCAAGCAATTTCCCAACCTCATAACTAGCCACCAAGAAGTCATGTCAGGCAATTTATCAAGTTAGAGCAGCTAGCTTGTCTAATGATCTTAGCTTGCATGCCTAGTGACAAGGTTGGAAGACTTTAGAAAAGTAAGCAATTATTAAATGTACAAAATAAGACTCAATTTTTTTTAATCTTTTACCCAGATTTTGGCAGTGTTGCAGAAAAGCGTATTTAGTTTGTTTTAAAAAAGTAACCGCGTACAGACAGGTCAGTAGGTATGCTTAGATAAACAGAAGAAGAAAAAAAGCCATGAGGTCGAAGTAATTGTCCATAGAGCTCCGAGACAGGCTTGTGTCGAGGCACAGATCTGGGGAAGGGTCCCAAAAAAAGTCTGCAGCATTGAAGGTCCACAAGAACACAAGGTCCACAATCATTCTTAAATGGAAGATGTTTGGAAGCACCAAGACTCTTCCTAGAATAGGCCGCCCGGCCCAACTGAGCAATCGGGGGAGAAGAGCCTTGGTCAAGGAAGTGATGGTCACTCTGATAGAGCTCTAAAGTTCCTCTGTGGAGATGGAAGAACCTTCCAGAAGGACAACCATCTCTGAGGCACTCCATCCATCAGGCCTTTATGGTATAGTGGCCAGACGGAAGCCACATGGCAGCCCACTTGGAGTTTGCCAAAAGGCACCTAAAAGAAAGACTCTCAGACCATGAGAAACAAGGTTCTCTGGTTTGATGAAACCAAGATTGAACTCCTTGGCCTGAATGCCAAGCATCACGTCTGGAGGAAACCTGGCACCAACCCTACGGTGAAGCATGGTGGTGGCAACATCATGCTGTGGGAATGTTTTTTAGCGGCAGGGACTGGGAGACTAATCAGGATCGAGGCAAAGATGAATGGAGCAAAGTACAGGGAGAGCCTTCATGAAAACCTGCTCCAGAATGCTCAGGACTTAAGACTGGGGCGAAGGTTAACCTTCCTTCAGGACAGGATCTGAAGTAAGTAAAGGATCTGAAGACATGTAAGTGTGATATTTCAGTTATTTTTGTTATAAGGCTATAACGTAACAAAATGTTTAAAAAAGTAAAGGGGTCTGAATACTTTCCGAAGGCACTGTATATATGTTTTTGTTTTGACATACAATTAAGTATAATGATTATGGTTCTAGATTGTAGGAAACATATTTCAGATGTTAGAAAAATGCTTCTAGAATATACATAAAGCTGTATTTTGGAGGGGGGGGGCTATAGTAAGTGTGTGGGTAGAGTAGTCTAATAGTAACTGAACGTTTAATAATAAAAGTGTTTGTTTATTTAGTTGAAAGAGTAAAAAACGTGAGAGGGGGACAGTAGTTTTATTGTAAAAGTATGGGAGGAGAGTAGTCTGAATTGGGTTCTGGAGGTGTAATCCAACTCTTTGCACTCATATGCCAGCTTTCATTGCACTCATATGCCAGCTTTGAGTGTTTCCAAGTCAGTAAGGTCACATCCACCAGTAGTGCTGGACTGGCTGGTTTCTCCTGTGAAGACAGCTCACAATGGCCCATAGTCCCTGTACACTCACTCACCCAGAGAGGGTGATGCCCTGCTAGGGCAGGGATTGGCTCCTGTCTCAGACCTTCCCCAAGGTGATTAGTTGAGTGATTAGCACTCTGCATGTGACCTCTACAATGAGCTTCCACCCACAAGAACAGAGATAGGGTAAGTGTTGTTATGTAGTGTCACAGCAGCCTCGACCTCCTCTATTACAGTTTTACAACTACATTTAAAACTAAATTTTAAAAATAATTGAGTAGAGTATATATTTTACCTATGTATTTTTTTAATCAAAAATCCCACCAAGTACAGTTGTCTGTGTTTGTTTCTGTTTCTACAAAAAAAATCATATAAACTAGAGTGAAGTATGCTGGGAATATGCAAATCAGGACAGCTAAGATCAGTCATTAAAGGCAGAGTTCTGGAATTGGCAATGAGGGGAGAGGATCCAGGCCTGTGATCAAAATTCACCAAAGGAATGTGTTAGTCTCAACAGACCTTTCCCGCTGAAACTCTAACACGTTCAAAAGCAAAGTGGAACAATATTGGGGAATGGTCAGAGGCGATCTATAGAACACTAATGTTGTTTTGTTTGTTATTTTGTGATGTCATTAAAAATGTTATAAAGGAAATACTGTAACTTGGAAAGTACACACACTAAAGTTTCCACACAATGAGTTGTGCATACAGTGAGGGAAAAAAAAGTATTTGATCCCCTGCTGATTTTGTACATTTGCCCACTGACAAAGAAATTATCAGTCTATAATTTTAATGGTAGGTTTATTTGAAAAGTGAGAGACAGAATGACAACAAAAAAATCCAGAAAAACGCATGTGAAAAATGTTATACATTGATTTGCATTTAAATGAGGGAAATAAGTATTTGACCCCCTCTCAATCAGAAAGATTTCTGGCTCCCAGGTGTCTTTTATACAGGTAACGAGCTGAGATTAGGAGCACACTCTTAAAGGGAGTGCTCCTAATCTCAGTTTGTAACCTGTATAAAATAGACCTGTCCACAGAAGCAATCAATGAGATTCCAAACTCTCCACCATGGCCAAGACCAAAGAGCACTCCAAGGAGGTCAGGGACAATATTGTAGACCTACACAAGGCTGGAATGGGATACAAGACCATCGCCAAGCAGCTTGGTGAGAAGGTGACAACAGTTGGTGCGATTATTCGCAAATGGAAGAAACACTAAAGAACTGTCAATCTCCCTCGCCCTGGGGCTCCATGCAAGATCTCACCTCGTGGAGTTGCAGCCCAGAACTACACGGGAGGATCTTGTCAATGATCTCAAGGCAGCTGGGACCATAGTCACCAAGAAAATAATTGGTAACCCACTATGCCGTGAAGGACTGAAATCCTGCAGCGCCCGCAAGGTCTCCCTGCTCAAGAAAGCACATATACATGCCCGTCTGAAGTTTGCCAATGAACATTTGAATGATTCAGAGGACAACTGGGTGAAAGAGTTGTGGTCAGCTGAGACCAAAAAGGAGCTCTTTGGCATCAACTCAACTCGCCGTGTTTGGAGGAGGAGGAACGCTGCCTATGACCCCAAGAACATCATCCCCACCGTCAAACATGGAGGTGGAAACATTATGTTTTGGGGGTGTTTTTCTGCTAAGGTGAAGTATGCTGGTGGCATTATCATGCTGTGGGGATGTTTTTCAGCGGCAGGGACTGGAAGGCTAGTCAGAATCGAGGCAAAGATTAACGTAGCAAAGTACAAAGCGATCCTTGAAGAAAACCTGCTCCAAAGCACTCAGGACCAAAGACTGGGGCGAAGGTTCACCTTCCAACATGACAACGACCTTATGCACACAGCCAAGACAATGCAGGCTTGGCTTTGGGACAAGTCTCTGAATGTCCTTAATTGGGCCAGCCAGAGACCGGACTTGAACCCGATAGAACATCTCTGGAGAGGCTTGAAAATATCTGTGCGGCAACGCTCCCCATACAACCTGACAGAGCTTGAGAGGATCTGCAGAGAGGAATGGGAGAAACTCCCCAAATACTGGTGTGCCAACCTTGTAGCATCATACCCAAGAATACTTAAGGCAATAATCTCTGCCAAAGGTGCTTCAACAAAGTACTGAGTAAAGGGTCTGAATACTTATTTGAATACATTTGCAAACATTTCTAAACACCTGTTTTTGCTTTGTTGTTATGGGGTATTTTGTGTAGATTGATGTGGGAAAAAAACAATTTAATTCATTTTAGAATAAGGCTGTGACGCAACAAAATGTGGAAAAAGTCAAGGTGTCTGAATACTTTCTGAATGCACTGTATATACAAAAGTATGTGGACACCTCTTCAAATTTGTGGATTTGACTATTTCAGCCACACCCATTGCTGACAGGTGTATAAAATCGAGCACACAGCCGTGCAATCTCCCTAGACAGACATTGGCAGTAGAATGTTCTTACTGAAGAGCTCAGTGACTTTCAACGTGGCACTGTCATAGGATGCCACCTTTCCAACAAGTCAGTTTGTCAAATTTCAGTGGAAACGTCTAGGAGGAACAACGGCTCAGCCACAAAGTGGTAGGCCACACAAGCTCACAAAATGGGACCGCCGAGTACTGAAGCGCATAAATATAATCTGTCCTCAGTTACAACACTCACTACCTATTTCCAAACTGCCTCTGGAAGCAACGTCAGGAGCTTCATGAAATATGTTTCCATGGTTGAGCAGCCGCACACAAGCCTAAGATCACCATGCGCAATGCCAAGCGTAGGCTGGAGTGGTGTGAAGCTCGACGCCAATAGACTCTGGAGCAGTGGAAACGCGTTCTCTGGAGTGATGAATCACACTTCACAAGTCTGGGTTTGGCGTATGCCAGGAGAACACAACCTGCCCCAATGCATAGTGCCATCTGTAAAGTTTCGTGGAGGAGGAATAATGGTCTGGGACTGTATTTTATGGTTCGGCCTAGGCCCCTTAGTTCCAGTGAAGGGAAATCTTAACGCTACAGCATACGATGACATTCTAGACGATTCTGTGTAGCAACAGTTTGGGTTAGGCCAATTCTTGCTTCAGCATGACAATGTTGCCATGCACAAGCGAGGTCCATACAGATTTTTTTTTTGTCAAGATCAGGGTGTAAGAACTTGACTGGCCTGCACAGAGCCATGACCTAATCTCTTCGAACACCTTTGGGATGAATTGGAATGCCGACTGCGAGCCAGGCCTAATTGCCCAACATCAGTGCCCGACCTCACTAATGCTCATGGCTGAATGGAAGCAAGTTCCCGCAGCAATGTTCCAACATTTAGTGGAAAGCCTTCCCAGAAGAGTGGAGGCTGTTTATAGCAGCAAATGGGGGAACAACTCCATATTAATGTCCATGATTTTGGAATGAGACACATACTTTTGGTAATATAGTGTATGTAAATGTGATATTCATCTGTTTTTAATTTTCAATAAATTAGCATAAATTCCCCAAAATATGTTTTCACTTTTTATTATGGGATATTGTGTGTAGATGGGCGAGATTTTTTTGATGTAATCCATTTTGAATTCAGGCTGTAACACAACAAAATGTGGAATACGTCAAGGGGTTTGAATTCTTCCCAAAGGCATTGTATTGATTAAAGCTGCAATATGTAATTCACATTGAAATGTGTGTTATACTTGTGTGTTAGATTTGTTCTATGCGTGCTATTTCTATGCTTCCTGTTCTTTAAGTTTAATTTGTGCATCTTTTACTTTCTGTTTTAAACACCAGCTTCAAACAGCTGAAAATACAAGATTTTTGTTTATGGAAAATATATTTCACATTGGTTTAGAAAGTACTGTACAATGATTATCTACACTGTACTTGCTTGTTTGTCACAAACTGAAATTAGGTGAACTATTTGAATTTGAGCAAATTGATTAACTCTATTACTTATGGCAGACGATAAGATCCAGTAAAACAATGGATGCCAGGGTTACCGTAATGACCATGATTCATGAAAAGAGAACCCAGAGCCCTAGCAAATTATGATGTGAAATACTTTGTTGTGGCTTTAGTGTGTGGGGACAGACAGAGAATGTAGCTGAGGTCGGGGGCGTTTACAGCATACATCATACTCCAGATCTAGGCCTAGGTCTAACTCTGCATGTTTCAGACTAGTCACATTTCACCCACACAGTCAAATGCGCTACAGTTCAGGTGGTTTCCCATCCTGGTTTCAGAGAAAATCTTATTTTATCAATGGATCATAATCTCTCTTGTTTTGTGGCTAAATTTTTTTTATTCAGTGATATTTGGCTATGTTGAGTCATTTTAACGGTAAGTGAAAGTGTCTTGTTGTGTATGTAAAGTACTCTGAAATAGATTATTTAAGAAATTTGGGTTATTTTAGGGTTTGCTATTTTTCTATTGTATTATTATAATAAATTTGCTGCCTGTGGGTTTCACTGTCATAAGTGTTATTGATATACTGTATTTCATTACTTGATAAGTCAAAAATGCTAAAGTAGTCATAAAAAGTAAAACTGAGACTGTCCAAAAACAAAACCTTCTGGTAACGATCCTTATAAAAAACAATCTAGTGCAGTCTGTGTTTTCCAGTGACATGGCTGATATATGCTTGCGCAACATGACCGATTGTCTATCAATGTCCATTGACTTCCAGGAACAGCCAGTCTATAAGTGGTAAAGTGGCCTACATGAATCACATGACCATGACCCTGTCTCTCTCTGAGCAATCAAGAAAATCTTCACATTCATATTGGACGGTACACGTTTCAAGAATTAGGCTAGCCTACTGTCTCACAGACAGACACATACACACAATCAATGTTTCCTCTACAGTGCATTTGGAAAGTATTCAGACCCCTTAACTTTTTCCACATTTTGTTACGTTACAGCCTTATTCTAAAATGGATTAAAAAAATAAGTCATCAATTTACACACAATACCCCATAATGACAAAGCAAAATACGTTGTTTTTTTTATCTTTAAATTGGTGGAATGCTACAGAGAAGGTTGTCCTGGAAGGTTCTCCCATCTCTACAGAGGAACTCTGGAGCTCTGTCAGGGTGACCATCATTTTGAGTCTCATAGCAAAGGGTCTGAATACAGGTATTTCTGTTTCCTATTTGTAATACATTTGCTAACAATTCTAAAAACCTGTTTTTTCTTTGTCATTATGGATAATTGTGTGTAGATTGATGAAGGAAAACATTTTTTTAAATACATTTTAGAATAAGGCTGTATTGTAACAAAATGTGGAGAAAGGTAGTGTCTGAATACTTTCGGAATGCACTGTATGTGTATACATGTTCTCTCTCTCACACTCTCTCTCTCTCTCACACTCTCTCTCTCACACTCTCTCTCTCTCTCACACTCTCTCTCTCACACTCACACACAGTCACACACACAACGTATCATTACGGTCAGGGCTAACAGGTCTTCTCGGCTCCCTAACAATATGATGTTGCAGCAACAGGAAGTGCCACACAACACTCTCTGTTATACTGTAGGCTGGAGAGGTGACTTGAAGCTGTATGCTGTAATACTTAGATCTTTAGAATTACAATCACCCTATAATGTACAACTCCAAATAGTCAGGAGGTGCGTGGTTGTGCAAAGGCCTATGTAGTAAGACGGTATACTCTCTTTGGTAGATTAATTGTGAGAAAATGTTTCCACCAGTAGGTGGAGATAGTGGTCTATTTTTACTGGGCTTTCTTTATTGTCCCCCACAATCAAATCGGGAAGGAGACTGTGGATGACACAATAGCTCAGACAGCATTGGCCCGATTTTGACAAAACCTGTCATAGAGATCTGGCATTTACAAAATTACACTGACTGGCCAGATAGGGGCACTATAACAAGCGATTGAAAATGCTAACTCCCCTCACCCTCTTTGATCTAATGTCATGACATTGAGTACATAAATCCCTCTCCTCACAAGGAACATATTTGCCTCTAACATTGGCTGTCTCATCATAAGGTCCGCCATGATGGATTTTACGCCATTTTACATTTTGTGAAAAACACAAAACGATACTCTTCTGGCACTGAATGACGGCTCTGCACAATATTTGATGTGTCATTTTAGGAAAAAGCTCTCTCAAAGCAATATTTCCCAGACTAGTACCTTAAACAACATGACAGCTAAGAGCCTGTCTTTAACCAAAATGTTCAGCTGCATTCACACTTTAACATAAACCACACAAAATAAATGGTTGAAATCTGATCTGGACGTCTTATAAGCAGATCACAAACAGATCAAGACGTCTTTTTGGTTGATATCTGGTTTTTGGTTGAAATGACCAGTTATATAAATGCTGTTCAATTAATAGACATCAATCTATATAAACATGGGCATATTGTTTGTGGGCCATACACCCATTGCATATAAGACACTAGAACCACTACAACTATTAAAGTTATTTTTCGGCAGGGTTTGCATGATTCAGCACTTGGCAAACAACAGCTGGCAGAGTGCAACAAAAGCAGATTAGGGTCTCGTGGCATAATGTACCCAGTCAAGACAATGGGATTAATCCGAGACTTGGGGGACTCGGGGTGCTTCATGCGGGCCAAGCTCTTCCAAGGTCAAACAGAATCATATTTTTAGGGCCATTTTAGTTTTTTATTCGACAGGTGTTGAAATACCAATTTTTTTTTTTTTACTAAGAAATGTGATATATTTCACCCCCAAGTCATGGAATTTATGGTATCTTTTATACAGGTAACGAGCTGAGATTAGGAGCACACTCTTAAAGGGAGTGCTCCTAATCTCAGTTTGTTCCCTGTATAAAAGACACCTGTTCACAGAAGCAATCAATCAATGAGATTCCAAACTCTCCACCATGGCCAGCTGGGACCATAGTCACCAAGAAAACAATTGGTAACACACTACGCAATGAAGGACTGAAATCCTGCAGCGCCCCCGCAAGGTCCCCCTGCTCAAGAAAGCACATATACATGCCCGTCTGAAGTTTGCCAATGAACATCTGAATGATTCAGAGGACAACTGGGTGAAAGTGTTGTGGTCAGATGAGACTAAAATGGAGCTCTTTGGCATCAACTCAACTCGCTGTGTTTGGAGGAAGAGGAATGCTGCCTATGACCCCAAGAACACCATCCCCACCATCAAACATGGAGGTGGAAACATTATGCTTTGGGGGTGTTTTTCTGCTAAGGGGACAGGACAACTTCACCGCATCAAAGGGACGATGGACGGGGCCATGTACCGTCAAATCTTGGGTGAGAACCTCCTTCCCTCAGCCAGGGCATTGAAAATGGGTCGTGGATGGGTATTCCAGCATGACAATGACCCAAAACACACGGCCAAGGCAACAAAGGAGTGGCTCAAGAAGAAGCACATTAAGGTCCTGGAGTGGCCTAGCCAGTCTCCAGACCTTAATCCCATAGAAAATCTTTGGAGGGAGCTGAAGGTTCAAGTTGCCAAACGTCAGCCTCGAAACCTTAATGACTTGGAGAAGATCTGCAAAGAGGAGTGGGACAAAATCCCTCCTGAGATGTGTGCAAACCTGGTGGCCAACTACAAGAAACGTCTGACCTCTGTGATTGCCAACAAGGGTTTTGCCACCAAGTCATGTTTTGCAGAGTGGTCAAATACTTATTTCCCGCATTAAAATGCAAATCAATTTTTAACATTTTTCACATGCGCTTTTCTGGATTTTTTTGTTGTTATTCTGTCTCTCACTGTTCAAGTAAACCTACCATTAAAATTATAGACTGATAATTTCTTTGTCAGTGGGCAAACGTACAAAATCAGCAGGGGATCAAATACTTTTTTCCCTCACTGTAATTATGAGGTTGTATTTGCATAGTATTTTAGTTTTCAGTAAATCAAATAAACAAGTTTGAAAAAAATGTACATTTAAGTTTTACGGACGCAAATAGTTTGATTGTAATCAAATAATACAAGTGTCATTGGCCTAATAATTACATTTAATCTAAAGTGTTTATTTGACCTGAAAAAACTCAACTCATTTGCTTGTTACCAGTTGAAGTAATCCAATTAAGTTGATACAACTAATCACTTTTTACAGTGTTGAGACAGGCATTTTTAGTTCTTTATGATAGCTACATTAGCAGGCAATTAGCATTTCATTTTGGGGGGTAAATACAGGTGAATATATTGATCAGAGAAAGATTTACATGGTTATCAAAACATCACGCCAGGGTAAGCCTACACAAAACACAGCCCTTTATTTAAAGTGTTTCTAAAATTCGCTTTGGGAAAAATTTATGGTGGAAAAACTGAACTATTTATGTGTTTGAACGCTAGAATTTATAGGTATGACTCAAATTAAATAAAATTTTATTTGTCACGTGCCGAATACAACAGGTGTAGAATACAACAGGTTCACCTGACAGTGAAATGCTTACTTACAAGTGCTTAACCAACAATGCATTATGACGTTAAGAAAAATAAATAAAAATAAGTGTTAAGACTCATACTGTGGTACTCTATAGCTGAGTCTGTGTAGGGATGTGTTTTGGATTGGTCTGTGACCAGAGAAGAAGAGTCTAAGCGAGAGGTATTGTACTGTATACTCTGCCCAAAATCTGTCCACGAAAATAAGCACACGGAGTGTCGAATTTGGTCAACAAAATATTTAATTGCTAATTTGCTACATGAGGCTTATTTGATCGAATAGAAGTTCAGAAGTTGGTTAGGTTCTCACGAATGCACTGATATAAGTGGACGAACGTGGCATTTAGACCTCTTTGAAAAAACTACTTTACATAGTATAATATGTATATATTATAGATCCTTCGTTGTATTAGTTGTAGCAGTAGGTTTCATTAGTTGTAAGCTTATTAGTAGGTGTACAACTTTTTTATGCTGTTAATGTACTTTTATAAAATTACTATTATTTCATTGTTATTATTAGACAGTAGTTGGCATATTATTGTTACTATGTATTTTTTGTTTAGTTTTTTCATTTGGACAGTCTTGAAAACGAGATGGTGCATCTCAAGGGATTTCATCCTGCAAAATGTCAAATAAATATAGACTTGTGCCTGTTGTCATATAATTAGATAGAGGCCTCAAGATGGCTATAACACGTTTTAGCATAGACCTTGCCATTGAGGGCTTCCACCATTTTAAAGTAGTCAACTGGGTGGTGATTCCTATGAGTTGGGAGCAATCAGACAATGAAGAAAATGGACTACTTTAAAATGGAGAAAGCCTCAATGGCACTGCCTATTCTGTCACAGACTCTAAAATGGCACAGATACAACTATACATTCTCTATCTATCTCAATAGCCTGTTGTTCACACATGTATCTTCCCTCACAATGGCTAGAATGGTTACACATCTCGCCTACCACCCGCCTTCCATTTCCGAGGACATGTATTTCCATTGTTAGAGCGGTCAATATAATATACAATATTTGCTGGGACTGAAGGGGTGTGATGGGTTTTGTTTATGGATGTGTCTATTTTTGTATGTCGTTTTCCACCTTTTTCCCCGCAATGGATTTGTTTTTCTCGGTCACTATCCTTTCCAGTTGGTGGCGGTAATGCACCAACAACATTGGATGCCAACCGCCATTAAACCCCGTCGAAGAAGAAAATGCGAGTTTGACAAATCCCGGAACTATCCGTGGAGTGTGAAAGTAGGATATTTCTCTATAATTTACAGTTTTGTCCCAATTTTTTTTATCATAGTGCATACATAGGCATAACCTATTTACATCGAACGTTATACGGTACGCGTGCTTCATTTTGTGTACTTTATAAGTTGACAACATTGTTGGTAAATGTGTTGAAGTTTACAGTCTATTGGATTTCCGACTAACGTTACGTCTCACTTCCAGATTCAGTTCTATATTTCGATTCAACGCCGCTGAATCTCATTAGCCTACTGCTCCTTTCGTTCGGAAATCAACTATTGTACTTTTACATATTGAGATATTGCTCTTTATTATTAACAATGTATGCGCTGGTCTCATCTCAATGCTAGAGGGACATACCGAGGTCGGACCAGGTAGACAGCCACCATGGCTTCTGTGCAGGACTCTATCTACATGAAATCCTCTGACCTTATCAAAAAGGAGCCTCTGGACTACGGCGGCTTCGGTACCGTGTACCTGTGCTATCACAAAACCCTCGGTCAGGTGGTTCTGAAGACCGTCTACACCGGGCCACCGCGCAATGAGTGAGTAGAGGGCCATGGTGGGGATTCCCCAGTGTCCATGACCAGTGTTGTGACTGTCACGCTCCAAAAGTTTCATATTGTTTTCTAATTTAAAGAAGAAACTTTAAAGTATATTTTTCTATGTGATCCATGAAGTTACGTTTTTCATAATATTTGTAAATTTGATAAAAAAAATATGTTTGGATGGTAGGCTACTTACTTGAAAGGTTTAACATAATGTAATGAAACAGGCAGGGAGCAGGTCTCGAACCCTCGACCTTCTAGACCGAAGTCCAGCGCGCTGTCGACTGTGCCGCAAAAGCCTGCTCGTGCGGCAGAGTCGATGTCCGCGCTAATAAACACAGGGTCGTTACACTACTCCCTCCTTTCAAAGAGCGCGTTAGCTGGCATGAACTAATTGATTTGGACCTTTCTGGGATAGTTTTAACTAGCTCTCTAAGGTATGTCATGACTAACATGACAAGAGGAACTGATGATGCCCTACCCAGTTTCGAAATTGCACCCTGTGCATTCTACTATTACAACTTTCAAGAGTGAGTGAGGACTGAGTTCCTTTAGAAACGAACGGGAGTTCCCCACAGTTTGGTAACCACTGTTTAGATAATGTTTTATGAGTTCACACAGAAAAATAACCAGTCCAGTGGGTAGGCTACACTTCTCTTTTCCTGTGACACAAAGGACGATAAAAACAAAGAAAATGGGTGTCTGTAGTGTGTATAGTGCTCAAGTGGCCTACAGTTGGCTTAGTTATTACATAGTAATACATCTCCAAATTAACATATTTTTCGACCTGGTAGTCTTGACCAAGCCTTCCTCCCTGTCTCCCCCAGGGGCAATAAGCAGTCCCTGCTAGAGGAAGGCAGCCTGATGACCAGACTGAACCATGAGCGGGTGGTCAAGCTGCTGGGGGTGATCCTGGAGGATGGGGAATACTCTCTGGTCATGGAGCTCATCCCTAAAGGCAACCTACTGGCCATGCTGGACCAGGTGAGAGGAGATCACAACAAAAACAATGACAACTACATTAACAACAATATATAACTTAGTCTACAGTGTCACTTTAGGTTAGTTGCTGAACTCATAGGCTAGCCTCCTTCCTCACTGCAGAGGTGGGAGGTCTTCAAGGAGACCTCTGCATCACACTTTGGTCTGTGTAACATCAACAAGCTGTTTTCTCTTTGGGAAAACAACTTTTATATATTTCTGTCTTTTCTCCAGGTTTCTGTGCCAATATCTATCAAGGGCAGGATCATATTGGAGATTCTGGAGGGGATGGTGTACCTGATGAAGAACCGTGTCATACACAAGGATCTCAAACCAGAAAACATACTGGTGGACAAGGATTTTCATATTAAGGTACAGCACACACTGTATAACATATGTCGTGACTAGACTTTAACATTAATTTGAAGACTGTTATCTAATTAACTAACTATGTTTACTTGTTACTCGATTTAAATTAATCATGTAACAATTAACTCATTAGGATCTGGGGCACCTTAAGAGCGGTTCTTTAAAGAGTTACCATCTCCCGAATTAAACTCTAAAAGGTCTTTACCTATCACGTCTATAAACAGTCAACGTATTAATCAGAACCTCGTATCATATCATTCTGAACAGTCGTAACCTTGCATCTGCAAAAACCAGAGCTTTAATTATGATTCAATACTACACAAATTGGTTTAATTATTGATTTACTAGCTAATTAAGTGGGATCACAGGATAAACATGCATACTGCACCAGTTGGAGACGTAATACGCTGAAAACATATCCCTAGTGGAATGACAACAACATGGATGCTGGTTAAAGAAGAGAGGGAGAGGGACAGTTAACATTGCCACATTCAGAAACTACTCTCACCAACAATTTACTCATACTTTGCACACGAACTGCCGCACGCTTTGAGCAAGAAATCATGATTGTATTTACGCGAAATGCCTGGGTTCGCCGGGGATCTTTCGGTGAACGGGGCAGCCTTGGAAAGGGGGTTGGGCCTTTTTGCGGCACGCCTGTAAGGCTCTGATTGTACGAAATGGTTCCAACAAGTCTTCTACTGTTGTCCTTCTTCGTAGTTGTCCCGTATCCGGTGACTTGTCGTGTAGTCCTGAACAGAACTACAGAGTAGATTTTCCTTCCATTCGCTCTTGAAGATGCTTCTTTGAAGATAGGCTTGATGGTTCCCCAGTGGGGTGTTGAGTAGCGCAATACGATGGTTTGAGCAGAGTAACAGGATGGTCCTACTTACATTCGCTTTCGAAGAGACTACACTTAGGACATCACAAAATTACATTAGTGTCCTATAGATCGCTTCTAACCATTTCCCACGTTCTACGTTAGAAATATTGTTCCACTATTCGCTTTTGAACGTATTAGAGGTTCAGCGGGAAAAAGTCTGTTGAGACATAGCACATTCCTTTCGTGAATCTTAAGAGCACAAGCCTGGATCTTCTTCCCTTGATTTACAACAGGACATGAGTTGTTAATCCCCACTAGTTCTTTCCTTCCCCCTCTGCGGGTGAGAGTGGGTCTGATAGGTCAGATCAGGTTTGCAATGAATAACCAATTTGGATTCTTGTGGTCAGTTATGACACATATTATACTTTATTATTGTTTGTACAGTGAGGAAAACAAGTATTTGATCCGCTGCTGATTTTGTACGTTTGCCCACTGACAAAGAAATGATCAGTCTATAATTTTAATGGGAGGTTTATTTGAACAGTGAGAGACAGAATAACAACAAAAAAATCCAGAAAAACACGTGAAAAATGTTATAAATTGATTTGCATTTTAATGAGGGAAATAAGTATTTGACCCTCTCAATCAGAAAGATTTCTGGCTCCCAGGTGTCTTTTATACAGGTAACGAGCTGAGATTAGGAGCACACTCTTAAATGGAGTGCTTCTAATCTCAGCTTGTTACCTGTATAAAAGACACCTGTCCACAGAAGCAATCAATCAATCAAGGATGTCAGGGACAAGAAGGACTGAAATCCTGCAGCGCCCGCAAGGTCCCCCTGCTCAAGAAAGCACATATACATGCCCGTCTGAAGTTTGCCAATGAACATCTGAATGATTCAGAGGACAACTGGGTGAAAGTGCTGTGGTCAGATGAGACTAAAATGGAGCTCTTTGGCATCAACTCAACTCGCTGTGTTTGGAGGAAGAGGAATGCTGCCTATGACCCCAAGAACACCATCCCCACCATCAAACATGGAGGTGGAAACATTATGCTTTGGGGGTGTTTTTCTGCTAAGGGGACAGGACAACTTCACCGCATCAAAGGGACGATGTACCGTCAAATCTTGGGTGAGAACCTCCTTCCCTCAGCCAGGGCATTGAAAATGGGTCGTGGATGGGTATTCCAGCATGACAATGACCCAAAACACACGGCCAAGGCAACAAAGGAGTGGCTCAAGAAGAAGCACGTTAAGGTCCTGGAGTGGCCTAGCCAGTCTCCAGACCTTAATCCCATAGAAAATCTGTGGAGGGAGCTGAAGGTTTGAGTTGCCAAACGTCAGCCTCGAAACCTTAATGACTTGGAGAAGATCTGCAAAGAGGAGTGGGACAAAATCCCTCCTGAGATGTGTGCAAACCTGGTGGCCAACTACAAGAAATGTCTGACCTCTGTGATTGCCAACAAGGGTTTTGCCACCAAGTACTAAGTCATGTTTTGCAGAGTGGTCAAATACTTATTTCCCTCATTAAAATGCAAATCAATTAATAACATTTTTCACATTCGTTTTTCTGGATTTTTTTTGTTGTTATTCTGTCTCTCACTGTTCAAATAAACCTACCATTAAAATTATAGACTGATAATTTTTTTGTCAGTGGGCAAACGTACAAAATCAGCAGGGGATCAAATACTTTTTTCCCTCACTGTATCATAGACTTTACTGTGTGTGTGTGTGTGCATTAGGATGCACGCACACCTGTGTTGTGTCTATCTGTGTATTGATGTCTCTTATGTTTGATGTACACTACCGTTCAAAAGTTTGGGATCACTTAGAAATGTCCTTGTTTTTGAAAGAAAAGCCTTTTTCAATTATGTTAGCACAGCTGAAACTGTTGTCCCGATTAAAGAAGCAATAAAACTGGCCTTCTTTAGACTCGTTGAGTATCTGGAGCATCAGCATTTGTGGGTTCGATTACAGGCTCAAAATGTCCAGAAACTCGTCAGTTAGAAGCTGCCAGGTGAGGCGTCTGTTTCTCAAACTAGACACTCTAATGTACTTGTCCTCTTGCTCAATTGTGCACCGGGGCCTCCCACTCCTCTTTCTATCCTTGTTAGAGCCAGTTTGCGCTGTTCTGTGAAGGGAGTAGTACACAGCGTTGTACGAGGTCTTTAGTTTCTTGTCAATTTCTCGCATCGAATAGCCTTAATTTCTCAGAACAAGAATAGACTGACGAGTTTCAGAAGAAAGTACTTTGTTTCTGGACATTTTGAGCCTGTAATCAAACCCACAAATGCTGATGCTCCAGATACTCAACGAGTCTAAAGGCCAGTTTTATTGCTTCTTTAATCAGGACTACAGTTTTCAGCTGTGCTAACATAATTGCAAAAAGGTTTTCTAATGATCATTTAGCCTTTTACAATGATGAACTTGGATTAGCTAACACAATGTGCCATTGGAACACATGAGTGATGGTTTCTGATAATGGGCCTCTGTACACCTATGTAGATATTCCATTAAAAAAGCAGTTTCCAGCTACAATAGTCATTTACAGCATTAACAATGTCTACACTGTATTTCTGATCAATTTGATGTTATTTTAATGGACAAAAACAAGGAAATGTCTTGGTGACCCCAAACTTTGGAACAGTAGTGTATGAATGTGGATGTGTGTGTGAAATCTATGTATGCGTGTGCGTAATGCATGTACATGTATGAATATGTATGTCTGTATCTGTGCTCCAGATTGCAGACCTGGGCCTGGCCACCTGTCAGACGTGGAGCAGGCTGACTAAGGAGGAGTCTCGCAGGCAGAGCCGGCTAGGACGTATGGGGGCTGGGGGAGGGGGTACCAGGGCAGCTGGTACTCTGTGCTACATGGCTCCTGAGCACCTGGACAGCATCCATACACGCTCCTCTGAGAAGTCTGACATCTATAGCTTCGCTATTGTCGTCTGGGTCATCCTCACTGCCAGTGAGCCCTTTGAAAGTGAGTGTTGCTCACTCAGTCTACAGAGACCTGTTGGGGTTAAAGTAATCCGATGTGATTTCAGCCATATACAGTGAGCTCCAAAGGTGTTGGGACAGTGACAATTCTGTTGTTGTTTCGGCTCTTCTCCAGCATTAGAAATTATACAATGATAATGAGGTTAAAGTGCAGACTGCCAGCTTTAATTTGAGGGTATTTTCATCCATATTGGGTAGTGCTGAGCTATTAGTGCTTTTTGAGGCCGGTTTGATTCTAAATCATGGTTTTTAATTTCGGTTTTGATAATTTTTAAAACGTTATGCATTATGTGGCTTGTAAATGCTGTAACAACACATAATAAAACAATAAATATCCCCCATCAAGCCGATAGCACAACGGCACTTCACAGGACTGGAAACCATATATCCTGAGTGCATTTATTGTAGCTGGGGATTTTAACAAAGCAAATTTGAGGAAAAGGCTGCCTAAATTCTATCAACATATTGACTGTATTACTCACGTTGCTAAAACACTCAACCACTGTTACTCCAACTTCCGGGATGCAAACAAGGCCCTCCCTCTCCTTCCTTTCGTCAAATTTGACTCTGACCACGACCCCATTTTGCTCCTCCCTTCCTATAGGCAGAAACTCAAACAGGAAGTACCCGTGCTAAGGACTATTCAACGCTGATCTGATCAATCGGATTCCACGCTTCAAGATTGTTGTTTTTCACGCGGACTGGGATATGTTCCAGGTAGCTTCCGAGAATAATTTTGATGAGTACACTGAGTCGGTGGCTGAGTTTATCGGGAAGTGTACAGGAGATGTTGTACCCACTGTGGCTATTAAAATCTACCCTAACCAGAAACTGTGGATAGATGGCAGCATTCGCGCAAAACTGAAAGCACGAACCACCGCATTTAACCATGGCAAGGTGACTGGAAATACGGCAGAATACAAACAGAGGAGTCATTCCCTCCGAAAGGCAATCAAACAGGCAAAACGTCAGTGTAGAGACAAAGTTGAGTTGCAATTCAACGGCTCAGACACGAGAAGTATGTGGCAGGGTCTACAGACAATCACAGACTACAAAAGGAAAACCAGCCACATCGCAGTCACACCGACGTCTTGCTTCCGGACAAGCTAAACACCTTCTTTGACCGCTTTTAGGATAACACAGTGCCACCGACGGGGCCCGCTACCAAGGACTGTGGGCTCTCCTTCTCCGTGGCCAACGTGAGTAAGACATTTAATTGTGTTAACCCTCGCAGGGCTGCCGGCCCAGACTGCATCCCTAGCTGCGTCCTCAGAGCATGCGCAGACCAGCTGGCTGGAGTGTTTACGGACATATTCAATCTCTCCCTATCCCAGTCTGCTGTCCCCACATGCTTCAAGATGGCCACCATTGTTCCTGAACCCAAGAATGCAAAGGTAACTTAACTAAATGACTATCACCCCATAGCACTCACTTCTGTCATCGTGAAGTGCTTTGAGAGACTAGTCAAGGATAATATCACCTCCACCTTATCTGTCACCCTAGACTTGCTTCAATTTGCTTAACACCCCAATAGGGCCACAGACGATGCAGTCGGCATCACACTGCTCTATCCCATCTGGACAAGAGGAACACCTATGTAAGAATGCTGTTCATTGACTATAGCTCAGCATTCAACACCATATTACCCTCCAAGCTCTTCATTAAGCTTGAGGCCCTGGGTCTGAACCCTGCCCTGTGCAACTGGGTCCTGGACTTCCTGACGGGCCACCTCCAGGTGGTGAGGTAGGAAAGAACACCTCCACTTTGCTGATCCTCAACACTGGGGCCCCACAAGCGTGCGTACTCGGCTCCCTCCTGTACTCCTTGTTCACCCATTACTGTGTATCACTGCCTGGTACAGCAACTGCACCGCCCACAACCGCAGGGCTCTCCAGAGGGTGGTGCGGTCTGCACAACGCATCACCGGGGGCAAACTACCTGCCCTCCAGGACACCTACAGCACCCGATGTCAACAACCACCGAGCCACTGCCTGTACACCCCGCTATCATCCAGAAAGTGAGGTCAGTACAGGTGCATCAAAGCGGGGACCGAGAAACTGAAAAACAGCTTCTATCTCAAGGCCATCATACTGTTAAATAGCCATCACTAGCACAGAGAGGCTGCTGCCTATATACACAGACATGAAATCATTGCCCACTTGAATAAATGGAACACTAGTGACTTTAATAATGTAACTTTAATATTGTTTACATATCTTGCATTACTCATCTCATATGTATATACTGCATTCTATACTATTCAACTGTATCTTAGTCTATGTAGCTCTGACATTGCTCGTCCATATATTTATATATTCTAAATGCCATTCCTTATATTTGTGTACATTGGGTATATGTTGTGAAATTGTTAGATATTACTTGTTAGATATTGATGCACTGTCGGAACTAGAAGCACAATTTCGCTACACCTGCAATAACATCTGCTAAACCAATAAATGTGACCAATAAAATGTTATTTGAATATAAGTCTCATGATGGTAGTGACTGCCCATTTACCACTTATTAACCATAATTTATTCACATGACTTTATTTTAATAAAATATTTCAGTTCTGTAGCATATATTTAATTTGAATACTTTATTATTTCATTCCAAATCTCATCTCTAGAGCTGCTTCCTATGCTGTCTGACAAAATCACTATTTTGTACTTCTTCAAAGTAAATAAGGCATACTTTTATGACTGCTGAATACTAACTATCAATCACTTAGATCATGTGTTTTCAGGTAAAGATACCTTGCGAAGCAACAGCTGCTCTCTATATCATCTCACGATTGTGCATTCTTCTCTCTTCTGTAGCAGGCGTAAAAGAAACACAGACCAGACAAGTAGATGCGCAATGGATTATGGTCATTGTAGTTAATTACCACATTTTATGCGTTAAACTAGAATATTGGTCTGTTGGAAACTACATCTCCCTACTACATCTCACAGTTCAGGCTGGATAACTGAAATGTTGGCTAATCGCTCATGGTTGAACCGTTTAGAAATTACAGCACTTCTTGTACATAGTCCCCCATTTTAGGGACCAAAAGTATTGGAACAAATTCACTTATGTGTATTAAAGTGGTACAAAGTTAAGTATTTGGTCCCATATTCATAGCACGCAATGACTACACAAAGTTTGGGACTCTACAAATTTTCTGGATGCATTTTCTGTTTGTTTTGGTTGTTTCAGATTATTTTGTGCCAAATAGGAATGAATGGTAAATAATATATAATCCTGAATGGATCGTGAATAATGATGAGTGAGAAAGTTAGAGACGCACAAATATCATACCCCCAAGACATGCTAACCTCTCACCATTACAATAACGGGAAGTTAGCATTTTGGAGAGAGAATGATATTTGTGCATTGGTAACTTTCTCACTCATTATTCATCATTCATTCAGGATTATTTTACAATAAGTGATTACAAAATTACACAATACATTATTTACCATTCATTTCTAATTTCAACCAAAACAAACAGCAAATGCAGCCAACAAATTTGTAGAGTCACAAGCTTGATGTAGTCATTGCGTGCTAGGAATATGGGACCAAATACTTAACTTTGTACCACTTAAAACACATAAGTGAATTTGTTCCAATACTTTTGGTCCCTAAAATGGGGGACTATGTACAAGAAGTGCTGTAATTTCACCTGATATGGATGACAATACCCTCATTTTAAAGCTGACAGTCTGCACTTTAACCTCAGTCATTTTATCATTTCAAATCCAAAGTGCTGGAGTACAGAGCCAAAACAACAAGAACTGTGTCGCTGGCTAAATACTTTTGGAGACCACTGTATTTTATAGTAAACATTTTATGGTTTTCAGTTTTCAAATGCCTGTACAGATTTGAATGCACTGATTTCATTTTGGACTACTTTCAGATGCTCGGAGTGAGGACCATATCTGCCAGTGTGTCCGTAAAGGCGATCGTCCTGATGAAGACCTCATCCCTGATGATACTCCTGTAGAGATCATAGAGCTAATGAAGAGATGCTGGGATCAGGATCCACAACGACGGCCAACATTCGGAGGTGTGTGTAAATACAGTGGGGCAAAAAAGTATTTAGTCAGCCACCAATTGTGCAAGTTCTCTCACTTAAAAAGATGAGAGAGGCCTGTAATTTTCATCATAGGTACACTTCAACTATGACAGACAAAATGAGGAAAAGAAATCCAGAAAATCACATTGTAGGATTTTTAATGAATTTATTTGCAAATTATGGTGGAAAATAAGTATTTGGTCACATACAAACAAGCAAGATTTCTGGCTCTCACAGACCTGTAACTTTTTCTTTAAGAGGCTCCTCTGTCCTCCACTCGTTACCTGTATTAATGGCACCTGTTTGAACTTGTTATCAGTATAAAAGACACCTGTCCACAACCTCAAACAGTCACACTCCAAACTCCACTATGGCCAAGACCAAAGAGCTGTCAAAGGACACCAGAAACAAAATTGTAGACCTGCACCAGGTTGGGAAGACTGAATCTGCAATAGGTAAGCAGCTTGGTTTGAAGAAATCAACTGTGGGAGCAATTATTAGGAAATGGAAGACATACAAGACCACTGATAATCTTCCTCGATCTGGGGCTCCACGCAAGATCTCACCCGTGGGGTCAAAATGATCACAAGAACGGTGAGCAAAAATCCCAGAACCACACGGGGACCTAGTGAATGACCTGCAGAGAGCTGGGACCAAAGTAACAAAGCCTACCATCAGTAACACACTCGCCGCCAGGGACTCAAATCCTGCAGTGCCAGACGTGTCCCCCTGCTTAAGCCAGTACATGTTCAGGCCCGTCTGAAGTTTGCTAGAGAGCATTTGGATGATCCAGATGAGGATTGGGAGAATGTCATATGGTCAGATGAAACCAAAATAGAACTTTTTGGTAAAAACTCAACTCGTCGTGTTTGGAGGACAAAGAATGCTGAGTTGCATCCAAAGAACACCATACCTACTGTGAAGCATGGGGGTGGAAACATCATGCTTTGGGGCTGTTTTTCTGCAAAGGGACCAGGACGACTGATCCGTGTAAAGGAAAGAATGAATGGGGCCATGTATCGTGAGATTTAGAGTGAAAACCTCCTTCCATCAGCAAGGGCATTGAAGATGAAACGTGGCTGGGTCTTTCAGCATGACAATGATCCCAAACACACCGCCCGGGCAACGAAGGTTTGGCTTCGTAAGAAGCATTTCAAAGTCCTGGAGTGGCCTAGCCAGTCTCCAGATCTCAACCCCATAGAAAATCTTTGGAGGGAGTTGAAAGTCCGTGTTGCCCAGCGACAGCCCCAAAACATCACTGCTCTAGAGGAGATCTGCATGGAGGAATGGGCCAAAATATCAGCAACAGTGTGTGAAAACCTTGTGAAGACTTACAGAAAACGTTTGACCTCTGTCATTGCCAACAAAGGTTATATAACAAAGTATTGAGAAACTTTTGTTATTGACCAAATACTTATTTTCCAACATAATTTGCAAATAAATAAATTAAAAATCCTACAATGTGATTTTCTGGATTTCTTTTTCTCATTTCGTCTGTCATAGTTGAAGTGTACCTATGATGAAAATTACAGGCCTCTCTCATCTTTTTAAGTTGGAGAACTTGCACAATTGGTGGCTGACTAAATACTTTTTTGCCCCACTGTATGTGTGGTAAGATTGAGGTACAGGAATTTCTTATAATGGATTACAGTATACGCACAATGGCAATCAATCAAATTGTATTTGTATAGCACTTTTTACAAAGTAATATCACGGCACAATTCACAAAACCTAGACCTAAATACCAAGTTCAGGGCAACAGGAGCTTGATATAACTATTTAGGGGGGTAAAGAAGAAACCTTGAGAGGAACCAGACCCTTCAGGGGTCCCCATACATCTGTGACTAACTGGATATACACTACCGTTCAAAAGTTCCTCTGGCCAGTGTCTATGTTCTTTTGCCCATCTTAATTTTTTATTTTTATTGACCAGTCTGAGAAATGGCTTTTTCTTTGCAACTCTGCCTAGAAGCCCAGGATCCCGGAGTCGCCTCTTCACTGCCTACGTTGAGACTGGTGTTTTGCGGGTACTATTTAATGAAGCTGCCAGTTGAGGACTCTGTTTCTCAAATTAGACACTCTAATGTAGTTGTGCACCGGGGCCTCCCACTCCTCCTTCTATTCTGGTTAGAGCCAGTTTGCGCTGTTCTGTGAAGGGAGTAGTACACAGCGTTGTATGAGATCGTCAGTTTCTTGGAAATTTCTTGCATGGAATAGTCTTAATTTCTTAGAACAAGAATAGACTGACGAGTTTCAGAAGAAAGTACTTTGTTGCTGGCCATTTTGAGCCTGTAATCGAACCCACAAATGCAGATGCTCCAGATACTCAACTAGTCTAAAGGCCAGTTTTATTGCTTCTTTAATCAGGACTACAGTTTTCAGCTGTGCTAACATAATTGCAAAAGGGTTTTCTAATGATCAATTAGACTTTTAAAATGATAAACTTGGATTAGCTAACACAACGTGCCATTGGAACACAGGAGTGATGATTGCTGATAATGTGCCTCTGTACGCCTATGTAGATATTCCATAAAATAATCTGCCGTTTCCAGCTACAATAGTAATTTACAACATTACCAATGTCTACACTGTATTTCTGATCAATTTGATGTTATTTTAATGGACAAAAAATGTGCTTCTCTTTCAAAAACAAGGACATTTCTATGTGACCCTAAACTTTTGAACGGTAGTGTGTGTATATATATATACACGTGTACAGACATGGTATTAAAAGGTGTATTACAGAGCATTTACAACTTGTACATTCCAACACGAGTTCAAAACAAGTGCAGTATTTAACCAATATGCTGTGTCATCAACATTGGACCTAATGAATAAGTACTTCAACAAGCATCAATTCAAGTGATCCCTTGGCATTCATGAGTCTAATACACACTCTTCTGTGGCTATGTTAGTCATATGACTGATCTAATTGCTTTCTCTTTCTCCCTCTTTTTCTCTACAAGAGGGCTACAAAGTCTTCCTGCCCGTCTACAGGAAGAAGTTGGAGCCAGATGTAGAAAGGGACTCACTTGGTCTCAGAGTAAGTTGAATGCGTGAACAAAGTAATAGCATTGTCATAATTGAATTAACCAAGTGTGCCACAAAACATTGGCGAAATACAGTAACTTAGTGAAACATATTGATGGGTGCTTGGTTTGTGGCGATTCACTAAGTTGTAGATAACTCTTGTAGATAACTCTTGAAAACACTATCACCTCTGTGAGTGTGTGGTTACCTCACGATATTACCACAATATTACCTCATCTATCATAAAAGGTCCATAACACATTTTAAACTATATTATGCGTCCTGTGATCTGTTTCATTGGCATGTAGGACTTGTACGAGGGGCCTGAGGAGCTGGTGGAGAAGATGAAATCTTTATCGATGCCTCCTGAGAGCCTTACAGCAGGTGAGTGGTCTGAGTACCACGGAAGGCGGGCTTCATGGCCCTGACCCTTTATAGCTCTCCGCCTTACAACTCCAGACTGCTCGCTTCCTCTTTATACTTGTTAGACTTCAGTGCAGCTTTTGACATTATCCGTCATAGTCTGCTGCTGGAAAACCGTATGTGTTATAGCTTTACACCCCCTGCTATAATGTGTATAAATAGTTACTTGTCTTAACAGAACACAGAGGGTGATCTTTAATGGAAGCCTTTCAAACATAATCCAGGAAGAATCAGGAATTCCCCAGTGTAACTTTTTAGGCCCCTTGCTTTTTTTCAATCTTTACTAACGACATGCCACTGGCTTTGAGTAAGGCCAGTGTGTCTATGTATGCAGATGACTCAACACTATACACCTCAGAAACTACAGCAACTGAAATGACTGCAACACTTAACAAAGAGCTGCAGTTAGTTTCAGAATGGGTAGCAAGGAATAAGTTAGTCCTAAATATTTCCAAAACTAAAAGCATTGTATTTGGGACAAATCATTCACTAAACCCTAAACTTCAACTAATTAATGAAAAATGTGGAAATTTAGCAAGTTATTGATACAACAGTAGCTAAGATGGGGAGAAGTCAGTCCATGATAAAGCGCTGCTCTGCCTTCTTAACAACACAATCAACAAGGCAGGTCCTACAGGCCCTAGTTTTGTCGCACCTAGACTACTGTTCAGTAGTGTGGTCAGGTGCCAGAAAGAGGGACTTGGGAAAATTTCAGTTGGCTCAGAACAGGGCGGCACGGCTGGCCCTTAAAAGTACACGGAGAGCTAAAATAATTTCTTTAAACTTTTTTTTTTTATTTAACCTTCATTTAACTAGGCAATTCAGTTAAGAACAAATTATTATTTACAATGACGGCCTAACCCAGACAACGCTGGGCCAATTGTGCGCCGCCCTATGGGACTTCCACTCACGGCCAAATGTGATGCAGCCTGGTTTAATGACATTCATGTCAATCTCTCATGGCTCAAAGTGGAAGAGAGATTGACTTCATCATTACTTGTTTTTATAAGAGGTGTTAACAAGCTGAATGTACTGAGCTGTCTGTTTAAAATATTAGCACACAGTTTAGACGGCCATGCATACCCCACAAGCCACCAGAGGTCTCTTCACAGTCCCCAAGTCCAGAACAGACTATGGGAGGTGCACAGTACTTCATAGAGCCATGACTACATGGAACTCTATTCCACGCCAGGTAACTGATGCAAGCAGTAGAATCAGATTTAAAAATCTGGTAAAAATACACCTTATGGAACAACAGGGACTGTGAAGAGACACACAAAGGTACAGACACATGCATACGCACACATTGTGATATTGTTGTATGGTGGTATTGAACATTTTGTGTTGTGGATATGTGGTGGTGTAGGGATGTTATATGATGTACTGTTTTATCTTTAGCTCATTCAGTACAAACATAGTTCACTGTTATCTTTTTGTTTTATATGTAATGTGGCCCGCTTTGGTGTGGTTCGACCTCAGGAAGAGTAGTTGATGCCCTGGCCGTATACCTCCAGACCACTCACAGCCTTATGTCTTACAACTCTACACCGCAGACTGCCTACAGTCTCAGCGTGGTGTAGACTTGTGTCAAGTTTAATATCTAACATACTCAGCCTAAGCCCACTGATCCAAAAGTTTGGTCAAATTCCACTGAACTATTTGGCATGACAGAAAATGATAAAACATCTAACGAGACGGAATGCACTAAGACTAGTGCTGTGGCGGTCATGACATTTTGTCAGCCGGTGATTGTCAAGGAAATGACTGCTGGTCTTACGGTAATTGGTCTCCATTATTTATTTTAGACAGGTCTAAAGAAACATGATATGAAGAAAATGTAGTCTATTTCAGAAGAACAGAATAGCATACTCTGAGTTGTCCTTATGTTAGGCCCTGATCTGGCAATGCCATATGGCTGTGGGCTACACTAGTTCATTTAGCAGACAAGATTTGCTTAGAAGTCTGTGGCATTATTTTATAGTATGAAGAATACAATTGAACATAGCTGAATAAAATAGAAAGGATGTTTTCTCCAAACGATTTGAGGGAGTGTGCACATGCGGCTATTCTGTGGTGAGCGGTTAACAAAGAAACAGGTACTCCTATATGCTTAATTTACAGTTATTTATGTAACTTTAGTTGTGATACAAATGTTGGGCTGTATATTTAGATTTTTAATACATTCTAAGGCTGCATGATGCGACTAATGATGATTTGAAAAAAGTTGCATGAAAGGCATGAGCTCTGCTTTGATTTTTGCACAGGCTGTACACACTTCATCAGTCTCTCATTCACAATTTGACAAGCATTTGATAATGCCTTGAATTTCCCGGCTGCATCACCTTTGTGTGGCTGTAATACCCCCTAAAAACATCCATGCTTTTTGCAGCCAATGGCCGTTGTGCCCTTGGGCTGAGTATAATAATTATAATTCCCTTCTCCCAGCTGCGTGCCGAAGCACCTCTCACTCACTTGGCTCTCCGTCACGTGATCGGGTCTTTCTCACAGTCCCATACAAAACATCTCCTGTTATGTCACTGATGCACCGTGAAACAGTGTTGATTGTTGAAGGCATTGTCTATATAGTTTTTTTTTGCCTTTTCCCCCAGCATTGGCCCAGCCATATCCGCGGCAGCAGGATAAATTAAATCCTCCACAGTAGTATGGGGCTTGCCTGTCCTAGCCACTCGGTAGCTCACCATACAGTGAGGGAAAAAAGTATTTGATCCCCTGCTGATTTTGTACGTTTGCCCACTGACAAAAAAATTATCAGTCTATAATTTTAATGGTAGGTTTATTTGAACAGTGAGAGACAGAATAACAACAACAAAAATCCTGAAAAACGCATGTGAACATTTTTATAAATTGATTTGCATTTTAATGAGGGAAATAAGTATTTGACCCCTCTGCAAAACATGACTTAGAACTTGGTGGCAATCACAGAGGTCAGACGTTTCTTGTAGTTGGCCACCAGGTTTGCACACATCTCAGGAGGGATTTTGTCCCACTCCTCTTTGCAGATCTTCTCCAAGTCATTAAGGTTTTGAGGCTGACGTTTGGCAACTCGAACCTTCAGCTCCCTCCACAGATTTTCTATGGGATTAAGGTCTGGAGACTGGCTAGGCCACTCCAGGACCTTAATGTGCTTCTTCTTGAGCCACTCCTTTGTTGCCTTGGCCATGTGTTTTGGGTCATTGTCATGCTGGAATACCCATCCACGACCCATTTTCAATGCCCTGGCTGAGGGAAGGAGGTTCTCACCCAAGATTTGACGGTACATGGCCCCGTCCATCGTCCCTTTGATGCAGTGAAGTTGTCCTGTCCGCTTAGCAGAAAAACACCCCCAAAGCATAATGCTTCCACCTCTGTGGGGATGGTGTTCTTGGGGTCATAGGCAGCATTCCTCCTCCTCCTCCAAACACGGCGAGTTGAGTTGATGCCACAGAGCTCCATTTTGGTCTCATCTGACGACAACACTTTTTTCACCCAGTTGTCCTCTGAATCATTCAGATGTTCATTGGCAAACTTCAGACGGGCATGTATATGTGCTTTCTTGAGCAGGGGGACCTTGCGGGCGCTGCAGGATTTCAATCCTTCACGGCGTAGTGTGTTACCAATTGTTTTCTTGGTGACTATGGTCCCAGCTGCCTTGAGATTATTGACAAGATCCTCCCGTGTAGTTCTGGGCTGATTCCTCACCGTTCTCATGATCATTGAAACTCCACGAGGGGGGATCTTGCAAGGAGCCCCAGGCCGAGGGAGATTGACAGTTCTTTTGTGTTTCTTCCATTTGCGAATAATAGCACCAACTGTTGTCACCTTCTCACCAAGCTGCTTGGCGATGGTCTTGTAGCCCATTCCAGCCTTGTGTAGGTCTACAATCTTGTCCTTGACACCCTTGGAGAGCTCTTTGGTCTTGGCCATGGTGGAGAGTTTGGAATCTGATTGATTGCTTCTGTGAACAGGTGTCTTTTATACAGGTAACACGCTGAGATTAGGAGCACTCCCTTGAAGAGTGTGCTCCTAATCTCAGCTCGTTACCTGTATAAAAGATACTTGGGAGCCATAAATCTTTCTGATTGAGAGGGGGTCAAATACCTATTTCCCTCATTAAAATGCAAATCAATTTATAACATTTTTCACATGCGTTATTTTGGATTTTTTTGTTGTTATTCTGTCTCTCACTGTTCAAATAAACCTACCATTCAAATTATAGTCAGTGGGCAAACGTACAAAATTAGCAGGGGATCAATACTTTTTTCCCTCACTGTATAAGACGCTTCTAGCCCCTTCTTATTAATGGTATCTGTTGCTTTTATACATGTCTTACTACTCAAAAGTCGTCTTAATTCTCGCTCAAAACACTCCCGTGGCTTATTTTTCAAATTTGCATGTTTTGTTTCTAAATGTCTGCGCAAGGTTTCATCGAGTTGTACGATAGTACTTTTGCACATATAACACACTGTGGCTGAGGAAGGGCACTATTCCCAATATAAGTATCGTTCTCATCATATTTGTGCCTCTTCGATGGTCCAACGTCCCTGTCTTTTGTTCAGTGCTTTCCAGGGTAAGTGGGCAGTAGCTCTTCGGCTGCATCAGATTCACTGTCAGTGTCCATGCTAGCTGGGCTAACAACAAATGTAGAATTACTGATGCTAGAATTGGATTTGCTCGTGGAAGCAGAACAACTTGTGTCATCAACAGGTGCAGGTGTAGTACTGCTGGTAGTAGCAGTACTACCAGTAGGGCTGGTATGTGGGCCTTACTTTTTTTAACCATTTATCAATTTTCGGGCAAAAGGAATGAGCAGCAGCTACGTTTGGCTCCATACGGACTGTTGGGGGAATTCCCACGAGAGAGTAACGGTTAATGTGATTGGATGTTAATTATTTGACTAGGCTACCTGTATTTGACATTGTGTTGTTATTTCACTGAACACTAGGTGGTTTAATTTTATTTTTAGCAGTGAAACGAGGCTACTCAGGCGAGAAAAAACCTCACCCAAATGTATTGCCCCATTGGAAAATATAAATGGACTGTTTGAAAATGTGAAGAAAAAAATATGGATGGAATTCGACTGCAGTCATGACTCGTGACCGCTGGTGTGGCGGTAAAATGGTCACCGTAACAGCCCTAACAGCCCGTATTTAGGTTTTTCGTTCAAATCTCTCATTCTCACCAATAAAACATTTATACGAAGTTAACAAGTAATGCACATGAATCTCAATTTAGAATTCATAATTTAAAAAACTACCTCTTTCTCCCTATAGACCGGCCAGCTCCCTTGCTGAGCTCAGACAGTTCTGGGTCTGTCCGTATAGAAGCTGGTCCAGTGGAGGCCAGCATTGAGGACCTGAACCTCTTCCTCCCCTGTGAGCCCTCCCTAATCCAGCCAGACGCCCGGGCCCTCGGCCCCATCAGCACCCCCTCGGGTATGGAGCTCAAACTGGCCAGCAGTTGGAGGTCAAACCTGGAGTTAAAATTAGCCCAGGAGTTGGAGTACCACAAATTCGGCAGCTACTGCCAGTTTGACCAGCCTGACATCAGCCCCTACCCTCACCCTGCCACTCCACAGCGCCTCTCCTCACATGACCTCACCTCCACCAGAGGCCTCCCAGACCTCAGGTCCTCTCAGCCCCCAGTGTCCTCCGTCCAGTCTTGGACCAAAACCCAGGCCGTCCAGCCCAGCAGCGTGGAGGTGGACCCCCTCTTCAATCTCTCTGACCTAGGCCTGTACGAGGCTGCTGCCCCCTCCGGTGCCACCACACCAAGACACCAGCTGTCCAGCCACATCCCTGAGTCCACCAGCAGCCCATCTCTGAGCCAGGGCAAGTACTCCCCCCAGCAGCAATATCCCTACGCCCAGTACGACCGCCTCCAGTCCTGGCCAGCCTACCCAGTGCCGGAGTCAGCTGCCCCAGACCTCACTGCAGGGCTGCGGCTGAACTCGGGTGCCAAGGTTGGACCTTCACAAGACCCAGGTAGGGATGATGCACAAAGATTACAGTGCTTGATACCAGTATCACCATTACTACAGCTAGTCTACAGCTGATGTAGATTCCCCAATCAACATGACAGCTATCTTGCAATTCAATCAGGAAGGCATTTATGAGAAACGCTGTATTTGTGTGTACATGTGTGTGTTGCAGCAGGCCTGTTTATCCAGAACGCCAGTGGGATCCAGATAGGCAGTAACAACACACTCAGCATCAGGAGTCATGAGTCCTACAGCAGCTTAGCCAGCTCTCTCTCCAATGGGGCCAACTCACTCTCTCCGCTCAAAGATTACCTGCAGATGTACGGTAAGAGTAGACTACATCCTGCATAGAAGAGCCTACTTCCTGAAAATAGACATCAGCTTCCTATTTGTCTATGTCATGTTTTCTACTAGTCCCAGATTTTGCATTTGGCCACAATATAGGGGTTCTATGCTTATCTGGTTCAGGAAGGGAACCACAAAATGTACCATAAAACCATTAATCTATGCATGGTTTGTTTACAAATGTACACTGAACAAAATTATTAATGCAACATGTAAAGTCTGAGTCCCATGTTTCATGAGCTGAAATAAAAGATCCAGAAATCTTCCATATGCACACTTATTTCTATCAAATGTTGTGCACAAATTTGTTTACATCCCTGTTAGTGAGCATTTCTCCTTTGCCAAAATAATCCATCCACCTGACAGGTGTGGCATATCAAGAAGCTGATTAAACAGCATGATCATTACACAGGTGCATCTTGTGATGGCCACAATAAAAGGCCACTCTAAAATGTGCAGTTTTGTCACACAACACAATGCCACAGATGTCTCAAGTTTTGAGGAAGTATGCAATTGTGGCATGCTGACTGCAGGAATGTCCACCAGAGCTGTTCCCAGAGAATGTAATGTTTATTTCTCAACCATAAGCCGCCTCCAACGTTGTTTTAGAGAATTTGGCAGTATGTCCAACCGGCCTCACAACCGCAGACCATGTGCATGGTGTTGTGTGGGTGAGCGGTTTGCTAATGTCAACGTTGTGAATAGAGTGCCCATGGTGGCGGTGGGGTTATGGTATGGGCAGGCATAAGCTACAGACAACGAACACAATTGCATTTTATCGATGGCAATTTGAATGCGCAAAAAATACAGTGACGAGATCCTGTTGCCCATTAAAGAGGCCCATTTTTTATAAGGTATCTGTGACCAACAGATGCATATCTGTATTCCCTGTCGTGAAATCCATAGATTAGTGCCTAATGAATTTATTTCAATTGATTTCCTCATATGAACTCATATGAATCTTTGAAATTGTTGCATGTTCCATTTATATTTTTTTATATAATTTGGTTGGATAGTTAAACTAAGACCATGGGGAATTTATAAATTATTAAATTCAACAGTCAATGTTGTATGTATCATTCATTGGCAGTAAATTATCAAAAACCCTTGTTAATTTCACAGAAAAGGGCTTTAACTTCCATGTTATACAATATGTTCTGTTGTGTCCTTTCCCATGTTCAGAGGATCAGGCTGTGACTGAGGAGCACCTGGATCTCCTGAGAGAAAACATCGGGAAGGACTGGAAGCGCTGCGCCCGTCGTCTGGGCCTGAGCGAGGTGGAGGTGGAGACCATCGACCATGACTACCATCGTGACGGGCTGCCTGAGAAGGTGCACCAGATGCTGGAGCGCTGGAGGATGAAGGAGGGCTGTGTGGGCTGCACCGTGGGCCGGCTCTGCAGAGCCCTGGAGAACTGTGTTAAAGTCGACCTGTTGAAGAGGCTTCTGCACTCCAGCGGGACCAACAGTTCTCTGTAGGTACAATAACCTGTATCAACTGTATTCCATTCCCCCTACCCCTATACCAGAGGGATTACTATCGACTCCAGCCCCCCACCCTCACATTCCTACCAACCAATCTAACGTTTAATGATTGTGAGTTGAGTTGTTAGTATTGACTTTGAACCACTTACTTACTGTAAGGTAGTCTGGCTGGAACTTTCCTGACATATGATATTGATATGAGTGTAGAAGCCCAAATACACCATTCCAATCTAGGGGCAATCTGCAGTTGCTACATCCATTTTTGGACTTAAGTTAACTTTATATACCCATTTAATTCCTGAAGAAAGAACTTAGAAATGCCTCATGAGTTTAGTTCAACTGTTGTACCACATCAGAGCCCTATACTACAAATCAGGTTTGAGGAGTTGGCGAGGTAACCTTGGTCAATTCCTCTGGATAACCGGTACCACGAATGTGGCTCACCTTTTAGCCAGTTACATTTCTATGGCAACAGATTTTATCCTGAATGAAGTGTCTGAGCCATGAGTTAAGGAATAATTAAATCAGATACCCTCCCTGCAAAGATTGTCATCATCCCCTCCATTTGAAGATGCCGACTGATTTAAATATTTGTATTAATCAAATGTTTTTTGTGTGTAATTTTTTTTTAAACTACCTATCATATTACACATACAGTAGTAATGACAGCATTCGCTTTCCAAACTACATTTTTCATGTGATTGTATTTTCACATTTGCAACAGCCGCAACCATAGACAGTGTGCATTCGGAAAGTATTCAGAACCCTTGACCTTTTCCATATTTTGTTACGTTACAGCCTTATTCTAAAATACAAATGTATCCTCTACACACAAAAACATTTATACAAATGTCACATTTACATAAGTATTCAGACCCTTTACTGAGTATTTTGTTGAAGCACCTTCGCCAGCGATTACAGCCTTGAGTCTTGTTGGGTATGACGCTACAAACTTGGCACACCTCTATTTGGGGAATTTCTCCCATTCTGTCAGGTTGAATGGGGAGCGTCTCTGCACAGCTATTTTCAGGTCTCTCCAGAGATGTTTGATTGGGTTAAAGTCTGTGCTCTGGCTGGGCCACTCAAGGACATTCAGAGACTTGTCCCGAAGCCACTCCTGCGTTGTCTTTGCTTTGTGCTTAGGGTCGTTGTCCTGTTGGAAGGTGAACCTTCGCCCCAGTCTGAAGTCCTGAGCGCTCTGGAGCAGGTTTCCATAAGGATCTCTTTGCTCCGTTCATCTTTCCCTCGATCCTGACTAGTCTCTCAGTCCATGCGGCTGAAAAACATCCCCACAGCATAAAACTGCCACCACCATGCTTCACAGTAAGGATGGTGCCAGGTTTCCTCCAGACGTGACGCTTGGCATTCAAGCCAAATAGTTCAATATTGGTTACATCAGACTAGAGAATCTTGTTTCTCATGGTCTAAGTTCTTTAGGTGCCTTCAGGCAAATTCCAAGCGGGCTGTCGTGTGTCTTTTACTGAGGAGTGGCTTCCGTCTGGCCACCTTACCATAAAGGCCTGATTGGTGGAATGCTGGATGGTTGTCCTTCTGGAAGGTTCTCCCATCTCCACAATCAGTTTCTTGTTCAACTCCCTGACCAAGGCCCTTCTTCCACGATTGCTCAGTTTGGCCGGGCGGCCAGCTCTAGGAAGAGTCTTGGTGGTTCCAAACTTCTTCCATTTAAGAATGATAGAGGCCACTGTGTTCTTGGGGACCTTCAATGCTGCAGACATATTTTGGTAGCCTTCCCCAGATCTGTGCCTCCACACAATCTTGTCCTGGAGCTGTACGGACAATTCCTTTGACCTCATGGCTTGGTTTTTGCTCTGACATGAACCGTCAACGGTGGGACCTTATATAGACAGGTGTGTGCCACAGGTGGACTCCAATCAAGTTGCAGAAACATCTCAAGGATGATCAATGGAAACAGGATGCACCGGAGCTCAATTTCAAGTATCATAGCAAAGGGTCTGAATACTTAAGGTATCTGTTTTTTATTTTGATTGAATTTGCATGTGCATGGTCCATTATGTTAAAATCATTTTTACCAATATGTTATTGGCCCGATTTCTAGAGGTGGAAATTATATTTTAGATGGTGCAGCATAATTTTATTTTCATTAATTGTGGAGTAGAATATCCTTTTAAAAAGTTACTAGAACTGAGCTTTTCATTCCTTCTACATAAAAATGATCCTAGGGAAGACTCCGGACCCCCTAAGCAAGGGGACTGGAATTGGTTAAACTCGCAGTTTACAAAATGTACCAAATTATCCTCTTTCCATAAAAGCATGATGGTCATGACTTCCTTACAAGAAAGGGGAGGTTAGACAATCGATCCGAGATCAACGTAAGTTTCAGTCATGGGATTTATACTTTTTTTTTACCCCTGGATAAGCACATGAAAGACGGCATTAACGATAAGTAATAAAATACAGACTGCACTTCTAAAAGCCTATTTCACACCACAGAATGCTAGATTTGCTAAATAACGTTTCATTTAGATTTCCGCACAAATTAAAATGTGGCACTAATTCGCATGGATTAATGTATCAGCATTGTCTCAGTGAAGAGTTCGGCCTTTGACTAGACATGTGTGACATGCACACGCAGTTAGAGCCTGCTAGAGTTAGCAGCAGGCAGACAAGCAATATCCACCATCGTAGTACAGATGAAGGCTGAGCTGGAATGTGAAGCTAACTGAAGCTGGCTAGCTTTATTAAAGTCTAGCTTGCTTCGTAATATACCACTCAGAACTCTAAATATTAGCTTGTTTTACTCCAATGTTTGTAAACAAAGTAAATGTAAGCAAACACTATATAGCCTCAAAACATGGTTAAAACTATAATTTTGATATTGTGGATGGTTAGTCCTTACATCCATAAGAACACATTCCAAACCTGTCACTACACCCTCGTAAACTCCCAATTTAATTGACACTGTCATCTTCTTTACTTCCACTACCTGTCAGTCTTTCAAAAAGTTAATCACTTGGATAAAACAAGCCTTTGGACTGGAAACATCTGCTGTGAACTCAGAGACTCATTTTATGTGGCACAGTACGTTCTAAAATCCAGTACACCCACAATCAGAAGGATGTTTTTATTCATATTTTTTATCAGCACCTTAAAAAAACTGAAGTGGACATTTTAAAAAAATGATAATCCTTCCAGTATAATGAATCTTGGTCTAGGAGAGCTACATGGTGTGCTGTCAGTGCAAATAGAAATATAATGAACTCATTCTAATTCGATGGCTGTGCAGCACCAACACACCCTGATTCAACCAATCATTCGAGACCTTGATTATTTAGATCAGCAGTAGTACAAAAGCATACCATGTACAGTAGCTTTCCAAGAACAGAACAGAGATACATGCTTCCTGTGTACAACAAACATGTGACTTGACCAACATAGACTTTGATGCTGAACGCCTCTCCGCTAGAGAGCAGCAGAATGTATGTATTCCTTATCCGGTTTGTCTCATAATCATGGGGAACCAGCCTCATTGAAGGGCTCCAACCTTACACTATTTATCCCATACAGCTGCCAGGCAGGAATTTCCTTTTCCATGCATGACAATTAGTTAGTGTACGGCAAATGAATCATGAATGCATATTTTTTGTTTTAGGCAACTACCTATTTGACAGATTAAAGGTCCGCTGATATTGAAACCTCTCCTCTCTAGGCTAGTTTAAATGAACTATTGTAGTGTTGTGTGATACAGAACAGCAGTCATGCACTGCAAGTCTGTTTTCCGCCATAATGTCTGCTCTTGGACATGACCCTGTTTGTACGTCAATGAATGTGCTTTGGTGCGTGCTTGTATGTTATTTTGACAGTTGGCAGTAGCAGTTAGTAGTGTGTGTGCGTGCATGTGTGTGTGCGCACACTTGAACGTGTGTGTGCGCACACTTGAACGTGTGTGTGCGTGTGTGTATGCTCATATGTGTGTGAGAGAGGCATCTCAAAAAGAGCTGGTGTTGTCACTTCACTGTGTTTTTAAATAAAGTATATTTCAAGAAAAGTGAATTTTGTCATAATTGTTGTGAAGCTATCTAATTGTTTGTAGTCAATGACTCACTAAGTCATGCTAGGTGCATAGCCAAAAAGGGCGATCAAATTGATTCTAGTGTATACAAATACCTCTGCTTCACTGATCCTCAACACGGGGCCCCATAAGGGTGGGTGCTCAGCCCTTCCAGTACTCCCTGTTCACCTATAACTGCGTCGCCACACACATCTCAAACTCAATCATCAAGTCTCCAAAGGCCTCCCGAGTGGCACAGTGGTCTAAGACACTGCATCACATTGCTGTGCCACTAGAGATCCTGGTTCGGGCCCTGGCAGAGTGGTGCCAGGAAACTAACGTCAACAAAACAAAGGAGCTGATTGTGGACTTCAGGAGAGAGAGGGAGCACACTCCCATCCACGTTGACCGGGCCGCAGTGGTGAGGATGTAAAGCTTTAAGTTCCTTGGTGTGCACATCACTGACAAATGGTCCATTGACATTGTGGTGAAGAAGGCCCCTCAGGAGGCTGAAGAAATGTGGCTTGGCCCCTAAGACCCTCACAAACTTCTACAGATGTACCGTTGTGAGTTACCTGTCGGGCTGTATCACTGCCTGGTACGGCAACTGTACCCGGTGTCACAGGAAGGCCAAGAAGATCAAGAACCTCAGCCACCCGAGCCACAGCCTGTTCACCCCACTACTATCTAAATACAGTACAGGTGCATCAAAGAGACAAAAAAAATTGCTTTGATCTCCAGGCCATCACTGTTAAAAAGTCACCACTAGCTGGCCTCTGCCCAGTACCCTGCCCTGAACATTAGTCACTGTTACTAGCCGGCTACCAACCGGTACTCAGCTTTGCACCTTAGAGACTGCTGCCCTATGTACATATTCATTGAACACTGGTCACTACATACTGTTTTTCCCACTTCATATGTATATACTGTATTCTAGTAATGGCTCATCCTATATAACTACTGCTGTACACACCGTTTACATACACTTAGGTTGGAGTCATTAAAACCACTCCCAGTTTTTCAACCACTCCACAAATTTCTTGTTAACAAACTATAGTTTTGGCAAGTCGGTTAGGACATCTACTTTGTGCATAACACAAGTCATTTTTCCAACAATTGTATACGGACAGATTATTTCACTTATAATTCACTGTATCACAATTCCAGTGGGTCAGAAGTTTACATACACTAAGTTGACTGTGCCTTTAAACAGCTTGGAAATTTCCAGAAAATGATGTCATGGCTTTAGAAGCTTCTGTTAGGCTAATTGACATCATTTGAGTCAATTAGAGGTGTACCTGTGGATGTATTTCAAGGCCTACCTTCAAACTCATGGGAAAATCATGGGAAAATCAAAATCAGTCAAGAAATTGTAGACCTCCACAAGTCTGGTTCATCCTTGGGAGCAATTTCCAAACGCCTGAAGGTACCACGTTCATCTACACAAACAATAGTACGCAAGTATAAACACCATGGGACCACGCTGCCGTCATACCGCTCAGGAAGGAGACGCGTTCTGTGTCTTAGAGACGAACGTACTTTGGTGCGAAAAGTGCAAATCAATCCCAGAATAACAGCAAAGGACCTTGTGAAGATGCTTGAGGCAACAGGTACAAAAGTGTCTATATCTGTCACGTCCAGGCCTGAGTGACAGGCTGGAGTGTTTTTGTTTTGTTTTTGGTGTAGGGTTTTTTCTGTTCTAGGTTATATATTTCTATGTTGGGGTAATGGTTCCCAATTAGAGGCAGCTCAGTGTCGTTGTCTCTAATTGGGAACCATATATATGTTTGTAGTTTTCACTTGGGGTTTGTGGGTAATTGTTTGAGCACAGCTTGTTTTGTTGTCCGTTGTGGTCATCTTCACGATCTTCGTTTGTTTTTGTTGTTTTGCCCAGTTATGTTTCTTAATAAAATATGTATACTGGATGCCTCGCTGCGCCTTGGTCTGTCCGTCCCGAAGGTCGTGACAGAATTACCCACCACCAAGAGACCAAGCAGCGTGGCAAGAAGGAGAAGGGGTTCTTGACCATGGTGGAGATCAAGGCGGATTGGGAGGCCTTTCCTTGGCGGGAGCTTCTGGGGGGTTCGTGGCCACAGCAGCCCCCAAAAATAATTTTGGGGGGGGGCACGTGGTGCCGGCTCCACGCATCAGGCCCCCTGTGCGCATTGAGAGCCCGGCACGTCCTGTTTCGGCTCCACGCACCGGGCCCTCTGTGCGCTTAGAGAGTCCAGCACGTCCTGTTCCGGCTCCACGCACCAGGCCCCCTGTGCGCATCGAGAGCCCGGCACGTCCTGTCCCTGCTCCACGCACCAGGTCCCCTGTGCGCCTCCAGAGCCCGGTGAGGCCTGTCCCTGCTCCACGCACCAGGCCCCCTGTGCGCCTCCAGAGCCCGGCGAGGCCTGTCCCTGCTCCACGCACCAGGTCCCCTGTGCACCTTCAGAGCCCGGCACGGCCTGTGCCCGCTCCACGCACCAGGCCCAGGCCCCCAGCGCGCCGAGCCCGGCACGTCCTGTCCCTGCTCCACGCACCAGGTCCCCTGTGCGCATCGAGAGGCCGGCACGTCCTGTCCCTGCTCCACGCACCAGGTCCCCTGTGCGCCTCCAGAGCCCGGCGAGGGTCCCCAGTCCGGGGCCCGCAACGAGGGTGCCCAGTCCGGGGCCCGCAACGAGGGTGCCCAGTCCGGGGCCCGCGGCTGAGGGTGCCCAGTCCGGGGCCCGCAACTGAGGGTGCCCAGTCCGGGGCCCGCAACTGAGGGTGCCCAGTCCGGGGCCCGCAACTGAGGGTGCCCAGTCCGGGGCCCGCAACTGAGGGTGCCCAGTCCGGGGCCCGCAACTGAGGGTGCCCAGTCCGGGGCCCGCAACTGAGGGTACGGCCCACACCGAGCCGCCGCCAAAGGCGAGGACCCACCGAGAGACCCTCCCAGTGACTTTTTGGGCGCGGTCGGAGTCCACACCTTTGGGGGTACTGTCACGTCCTGGCCATAGATAGCCCTTTTGGCTGCTCTATGGTGGTTTTGGTCAGGACGTGAGCAGGGGTGTTTTTTGTTCTGTTTTATTTTCTAGGTTGGTTTGTTGATGGTTCCCAATTAGATGCAGCTGAGTGTCGTTACCTCTAATTGGGGACCATATATATGTTTGTTCTTTTCCCCACTTGCGGTGTGTGTGTGTGTGTGTGTGTGTGTGTGTGTGTGTGTGCGTGTGCGTGTGTGCGCGCTACACCGTTGTTACGGTAAGGTTGTGGTTTATTGTTTTGTACGTTCCACACAGTAATTAAAAGATGTGGAACTCAGTCCGTGTTGCACCTTGGTCCAGTTCTTTACACGACGATCGTGACAATATCCACAGTAAAACAAGTCCTATATCGCCATAACCTGAAAGGCCGCTCAGCAAGGAAGAAGCCAATGCTCCAAAACCGCCATAAAAAATAATTGTTTGGCCATAATGACCATCGTTATGTTTGGAGGAAAAAGGGACGCTTGCAAGCCGAAGAACACCATTCCAACCGTGAAGCACAGGGGTGGCAGCATCATGTTGTGGGGGTGCTTTGCTGCTGGCGGGACTGGTGCACTTCACAAAATAGATGGCATCATGAGGCAGGAAAATTATCAGTCAGACATCAGTCAGGATGTGAAAGCTTGGTCACAAATGGGTCTTCCAAATGGACAATGACCCCAAGCATACTTCCAAAGTTGTGGCAAAATGGCTTAAGGACAACAAAGTAATGGTATTGGAGTGGCCATCACAAAGCCCTGACCTCAATCCTATAGAACATTTGTGGGCAGAACTGAAAAAGCATGCGCGAGCAAGGAGGCCTACAAATCTGACTCCGTTACACCAGCTCTGTCAGGAGGAATGGGCCAAAATTCACCCAACTTATTGTGGGAAGCTTGTGGAAGGCTACCTGAAATGTTTGACCCAAGTTAAACAATTTAAAGGAAATGCTACCAAATACTAATTGAGTGTATGTAAACTTCTGACCCACTGGGAATGTGATGAAAGAAATCATTCTCTCTACTATTATTCAGACATTTCACATTCTTAAAATAAAGTGGTGATCCTAACTGACCTAAGACGGAATTTTTACTAGGATTAAATGTCAGGAATTGTGAAAAACTGAGTTTAAATGTATTTGGCTAAGGTGTATGTAAACTTCCGACTTCAACTGTATATACTGTCGATACTGTCTATACACACACCATATGTGTGTGTATTGTTAGGTATTACTGCAGTGTGTGTATGTATATGTATATATATATATATATATATATACATATACATACATACATACACATGGTGTGTATGGACAGTTTATAAATAGAAAAGGTGTGTACAGCAGTAGTTATATAGGGTGAGCCAGTAATACCTAACAATACACACAAATCCCAAAAATAAAAAGGAATTAAGAAATATTAGAACGAGCAATGCCAGAGTATGGAATATATGGTTCATATATATATATATATATATATGAACCATATATTCCATACTCTGGCATTGCTCGTTCTAATATTTCTTAATTCCTTTTTATTTTGGGGTTTTGTGTGTATTGTTAGGTACTACTGCACTGTTGGAGCTAGGAACATAAGCATTTCTCTACACCCACGATAACATCTGCAAGATATGTGTACGCGACCAATTAAATTTAATTTGGCTAGTGCCCAGATTTCATCTGGCCAGGCAACAGGAACTTGGGTAGAGCCTAGATGCATTTGATTAGAATACCATCAGCTGCTGTATTAAGGAAGCTTCTCCTCGGAGTGGGACCCATCCGATCCCAGATCCAACCCCAGCGGGCCATCTCTATCTGACCACCATACGGCTGATGGGCTGCTGCGAAACAGTGTTTTAATTGCATGTTTAAAAGGGATCAGATATGAATAAGAGATAAGCTCAACATTTTTTAAAGGCATTGATTCATGTTTTTTGTAAACCTTCCCATATCGTAATACTAACATTCTTATCAAGGCTGGAGCCTGTTAATCCCCTTTGAAACAGGAGAAAATGTTTCTCTGCATGAAAGATTAATGAATAAATCAGCGAATGCAAATGTGGATTAGCTTCTGTTTTCCACCCAATAATTACATTATATCAGATTTATGGATGTTTAAATGAATTTTGTTCCAACTGACCCCCCATAATCCAATCTAATTAAGTACCAATATTTACTTTTTCCAAGACTACAAAAGAATCTTTGCTCATTAGTTTCTCAAATAGGCAGTTATTATTTAAATGGATTATTAAATCAACAGATTTCAATACAGTTACCCAGAGAGAGAAGGTGCATGGCAAAGTGCCACAGTACTGTTAGTTCAGCTGTGGAAAACAAGAGGAAGATTTAATGGCTTGTAACATGATTGGAAGGAATCTACAGCTTGTAGATTTGGTCAAGTAGTTTTTTGGACTGTGCAATGGACATTCCATGCCGATGACTGCCATGCATATTTTACACAGTTTTCACACACAACAAAGTTCACAATGTGTCAATACCACACAACACATCTGTTTTGTCTTGTTTTTTTTTGTAACCCTTTCCTCTCTCTCACTCTCTGAATTTGACAATCTACAGTTGCTCAATTTGTACTTGGTTAATTGCCTTGCTCGCCCTTTCTCCTCTCCCTGTTGCGCTTATATACACACAGTATACTGTAGTGCTTATTGTTGAGTGAATATCAGTATCTTCAGCTGTTTGATTATGATTTTGGTTGATTCTATCGCTGTCTCTCATCGATCTCCTTTATACATGAAGTCAACAGTTTCATGTTGAGTTAAACCATGCTGTACTGAACCAACATAAAACAATCCAGCACCTACTGTATATGTACCTGTATTAGACAAATGTAAACACTGGGTGGAAATGGGATTGTAGAGGAAGCGGAACTGATGTCAAAGTGGGTTTCGCTTTCCATCGTCATGTGTCAAACTGTTTATTGCCGCACACAGCAAACAGTATTGTACCTTGGTTTCTGTCCGGATCCTTCCGAGAATGATGAGGTTCCATTTTGTTCCACTGTGTTCTCCTCCAGCCCACATGAATCCCTGAGGGACAGCCCAGGTTTTTACTAAGCGCATTTCAACAAAGTCACTATCTTGACAGATAAATAAATAAAGTAATTTTAAAATATCAACTGTAAAATATATATCAGAGATATAAAACCAGAGAATGCATGATTCACATTCTAGGGCCAGGCAAATTTAGCGTGTCCCGGCACCATCTCCAAGTTGATCTGAAGGTTGTCGATCTCTGAGGTCCTTTTGCCGCGCATGGTGGCTCGCAGGGACTTCTTGTGACAGGCCTCTTGTTTTTTATGCTTCTGCCTCTGCTTCCGTGTTGGTTTCTGTGTCAGTGGCTGCAGCTGGGGCTCTGTTGAGAGCTGATCCTGAGGTGCGTTAGTGTTGACTGAGGAGCTGGGGGGGTTGGTGCCACCATGGCAATCTCTGGGGTAGTGTCTGAAGCACTCGAAGGTGTCGCTGCACTTCTCGCAGGTGCTGCTACAACCTCTGTACCCGGCGAGGGCTTGGTTGGCAGATGAGGTGGTGGAACAGGACTGGTCGTGTCCTGGTGGTCTGCGGAGCGACCGGAGGCTGACCCGGACCACAGAGCCAGAGCGGCACTTCCCCACAGCGCCTTGGGAGCAGGAGCACAGGCAGCCCTTCAGACAGGCCCTGCGAAAGCTCACCAGGTCCCGGTACATCACCCTGCGGAAGTTGGGCCTGAGCAGCAGGTAGATGATGGGGTTGTATATGGTGGAGGACTTGGCAAACATTGCCGGTATGGCGAACGCCAATGGTGGGATGTTCTCCATATGTCCAAACGCTGCCCACATCGACACCACGGCGTAAGGGCTCCACGCTGTCAAGAAACCGATACAGACAGCAACACTCAGCTGGAGGAGAAAAATAAACAATAGGACAGAAAAAGGGGGGAAGGAAAGAGCGAGATAGATGTTATGTTATTTAACAGTTTAACAAGATCTATTGGCAGATTACGTTTTAGTGCACTCGGCACTTCATAAACAACTGACTGACGAGGATTGAATGATTGAAATAGGCCATTGAGATTATTTTAACAACAAGGTTAGAGCGAGGGACATTAGGGCCTATCTGACCGCCACTGATTGAATGAAGAGAGTAAAAAGGTATAGGTGAAGCGTTCTCGTTAGGATCATGAGCCAAACTTATAGCAAGGAAGGCTGTGGCTGATGATGACCACAAAGCTGCGGGTGCAGCAGGCACCGGACTCCACATCCATCATAATGTATTCCTGTATAACTGCAGCCAAATCCCTCTGATGAGAACCTCCCATCACTAGGGGATTTATTTAGGTCACTTCCAATCTCAGGGAGAGAGACGGATGAAGAGAGAGAGAAATGGAGAGAGAGAGATGGAGCTGAGCTTTAGAGAGAGTCACCTGTCTCTGAAGCGAGACTTTTGATATAAAAAATATATATATTTCACCCGTCGCTTCGTTCCTCTAAATTCGTTTAATTCTGACCCCTAGGCCCTCTCTTTTTAATATGGCAGATGGCGTTGGAATCACGCCTCAGAGAAGCGAGTCCCCAACCAGAGTGGGTTTCCTGATAATAAGATTTGCATCAATCTCAGGTATGAGTGGGGGAGGGGGGACCATCACCCCTGGAGCGGGGCTAGTAGCAGGAAGAGGTGTGTGTGTTTGTTGCGTTCATGGCATATAGTGCTTTAATAAAGCCCCTATGGGGGGGAATATACAGGGACAGTGATAAAGGAGAGAGAGTGAAAGGGAGTGGGAACAATGAATAAGGAAAGAGAGAGACCGGAAGAGAGAGCAAAGGGGGGAGGACTACATAAAGCAAATAAATGGAGACAAGCATTTACTAATCCTAATCCATTTCCTGCACTGAGCTTGCCTGACGACTGAAATTGAATTCTTCCGCTGATCGATGTTCGCTCTATACTTCAGTCTGAGACTGCCATTGTTGAAGTCGTTTGTGGTGATGTCAAAATAACGGGTGTTGTACAAAACAAAGTCATCAGCGATTGGATCATCTCTAACCAATCAGTGTATCAAAGCCAATGACAAATTTTCAAAACGTCGCTTTACCTATGTGTGTTCTGGCTCTGGCCCAACCCATCGGTTTCTGGGACCAATCAATGTGGTTGCGTTCTAGAACTCGTCGGGGAAGTACTCAAATCCAGACTCATTGCGGAAGAAGAAACAAATTTCCGTGGGCGTGGCGTAGCAGTTGGCCGGAGCAAGGAGTTTGGGTAGCCAGGCAAGCTCTGAGCATCCTGTTCATGACATTAACCTATACAACCCCCATTATGTGAAGTGGCCTTAGTAGTGACTAAACAATACACAATAGATTTTTTCTGAAATTAATGAATCAACCAATCAAATACAGTACCAGTCAAACATTTGGACACACCTACTCATTCCAGGGTTTTTCATTATTTTTACTATTTTCTACAGTACATTGTAGAATAATAGTGAAGACATCAAACTATGAAATAACACATATGGAATCATGTAGTAACCAAACAAGTGTTAAACAAATCAAAACATATTTATATTTGAGATTCTTCATAGGAACCACCCTTTGCCTTGATGACAACTTTGCACAGTCTAGGCATTCTCTCAACCAGCCTTATGAGGTAGTCACCTGGAATACATTTCAATGAACAGGTGTGCCTTGTTAAAAGTACATTTGACTCACCACCTGGATTCGGTCTTATGTAGCAAAATATTAAATTAAAGCTAGCTAAACAATTAACCTAGCTAGGTAAACAAAGTTTAAGATCACACTTGTCATGTAACATATGCTAACAAGCCAGCCAGCTAACGTTAGCTAGTTAAACAACAATGAACAAAGTGGCAAAATGCCACTATGCTGGGAGCTAACCAACCAGGTCCAATGTTAGCCAGCTAACATTATGCTCTAACTATAAAAGCAAACAACTCTGGGAAACAAATAATAACATCAGCTAAGGAGCCAGCCAGCTAACGTTAGCTATCTAGCTAACAGTACACTTTACCTTGAAATGAAACCACTCTGTCAAAATTAGAAATGTATAATATCTGAAAATGTAGCTAGCTAACGCTAGACTATCTTACCTATTATACATCAACATGCATCATGGACGCTTCTCCCTGTCAGGATTGCCATAACACGGTTGCCCTTAGTTTGAAGATGTAATCCGGAGACCGGTGTTTTCTCCATCTCTTTAGCTATCATACTCTAATTCCACTGATTTCAAAACTTTATCCTCCAGAAAATGGAGAGCAACACTTATGCAGCTCCACTACAGAATGCATTTAAAAAAAGCCAAGTTCGACAGGATTACCTACACAGACTTACGCCTTCAATATAGCAGAACAATCCGAACTCCTCTCTCGGTATGTCCAGCCCACTCATTATCTCAGCCAATCATGGCTAGTGGGAAGGTTAATAGCTTTTTCTGTGGCTTAACCAATAAGGCTCGTAATTTAACAATTGTATTTGTATTTACAGACGGCATACAAGTTTGTTATTAAGGCACATGAAGGTTCAAATGGTCGAGAAGGCATTTCTGCCCCAAAAACATTTTGATGAAAAAAGATTTTGGAAAAAAGATCCAGGCTGTGTAAGGGCTATTTGACCAAGAAGTGGTGGAGTGCTGCATCAGATGACCTTGCCACCACAAACACCAGACCTCAACCCAATTGAGATGGTTTGGGATGAGTCGGACTGCAGAGTGAAGGAAAAGCAGCCAACAATGCTCAGCATATGTGGGAACTCCTTCAAGACCGTTAGAAAAGCATTCCAGGTTAAGCTGGTTGAGAGAATGCCAAGAGAGTGCAAATCTGTCATCAAGGCAATGGGTGGCTACTTTGAAGAATCTAAAATCTAAAATATATTTTGATTTGATTTGTTTAACACTTTTTTGGTTACTACGTTATTCCATGTGTTATTTCATTGTTTTGATGTGTTCACTGTTATTCTACAATATAGTAAATATAAAGAAAAACACTTGAATGTGTAGGTGTGTCCAAACTTTTGACTGTTACTGTATATTTATCCCTTTTTAAAATCAATGCTTTACAGTACAGTACCCCTGTTAGACTAAGCTCAATGCTCACCTTCACAATAACGGCCTGAATGTTGCTCATCTTGGCCGGCCGGGCCTCGTGATGTTCCATGGCCTTACGGGAGGCTCGAACCGTCATCAGGATGCCTGTGTAGGATACTGCGATGATGCAGCAGGGCACGATGTAGCACAAGATAAAGAGCGCCATTGTGTAGGAGCGGGCCACGGGGTGCAGGTTGGACAGGCGCCAGTCGATGCAGCAGGCTGTGCCATATGGCTCTGGACCGTACTCACCCCAGTGGGCCAGAGGGGAGAAGGCGAACACCAGGGCCCAGACCCACGCACAGGCTATCAGCAGACGGCCATGCCCCGGGTTGAATCGGTTACCTGAATGGATGGATGGATGGGTGGAGAGATGGATGGGGGATGCATGGGGAGATGGATGGATAGGGAGATGGATGGATGGATAGATGGATGGAGAGAAGGATGGATGGATGGAGAGAAGGATGGATGGATGGATGAATGGATGGGTGGGGAGAAGGATGGATGGGGAGAAGGATGGATGGATGGACAGATGAGAGAAGGATGGATGGATGGATGGATGGATGGGGAGATGGATGGATGGATGGATAGATGGGGAGATGGATGGATGGGAGAAGGATGTATATATGGATTGATGGAGAGATGGATGGAGAGATGGATGGATGGATGGATAGATGGGGAGATGGATGGATGGGAGAAGGATGTATATATGGATTGATGGAGAGATGGATGGATGGAGAGATGAATGGATGGATAGTCAGTTTAATAGGATAGCATGGTCATCATTAGAGATTCTGATAAATACAGGCGGGGATTTCTCAAAGTGAAAATGTCATAGGGGAATACTTTGACAGGTACACATTTTTCAGAACTATTTTGAATGCTCCCAGGGTGATTTTCTCAATTTCCAGCCCTGGGTATGTTATGATGCACATACTAAATACATGGATAACTGATCCATTATGTACTTGAACACATTTAAAAAGAACAGCAATGAGAGAATACATTTATAACTAATTTGTTTATGTTGGTTGAGCGTGCCTAAAACATCCAAGTACCTTATGCAGATGCCATTTTTCAGTACCATTTCCCAAAAAATATAAATTCTCAGAGGTCAACGCTGAATCTAAAGCTGGATGGCACCATTTTTACCAACATCACAAGCCATACTAATTGAATGTTGGCTAGTCAGTCGCAAGTGGACTTGTCAGCCATCAAAGCAGTGGCTGATGTTTGTTCGGTCACTGAGGAATTATCTAGTTCTTTTGATTATCTAGTTCCTTTGAACTTTAGATTTTCGCCCCATCAATAAATCAACAGTCAACCACTTAGTGTCAACTTTTACTAATCCTCTGTCAATTCCATGGGCAAGACTAGGGCCAGGCTCTTTGATGACTTACCGTAGAGAGGATAACATACTTTCACAAAACACACCATGCTCAACAGGGTGAGAGTGGTCAGACTGCAGATCCCAAACAACACGCTGCAGAACGCGTAGATCAAACACACCATTTTCCCAAACAGCCACCTGAGAGAGGGGGGGAACATAAAGAGAGGGAACAAGAGAGATTGCGGGATGGGTCAGACAGGCCGTAGAGGGAGAGAGAGAGAGAATGAGAGGGATAAATAGAGCGGGAGAGAGAAACACAGAAAGAAAGAGAGAGAGAGAGAGAGAGAGAGAGAGAGAGAGAGAGAGAACACACTGACCATTCAATGTACAGTATAAAGCAGGATTTGTCACCACACGACCAAACCAGAAAGGTAATTGAACCATGACAATTGGAGAGGATAGTTTTTAATCCAAACCCAACACCTTTCCTAATCTGCCTTTACACAGTGTGGTGGCATAAGGCCAGCATTAGACATCAAAACCTTTAGTCAAAACACTACAGTTTCCTGCACTGTAAAAAAAAACATTTACATTAACTCAATGTACCTTTATTTACAGTAATTTACAGGCAACTGGCTGCCAGTAAGTTACCGTAACAAAATAGGATTTTTTTTTACAGTGTGTCTGTGAAGTATAGGAGCCAATCACATGTGAGGTGAAGCATTTCCTCTCCTCTCCAATGGGCTGTTACTGTGGCTTGGGAAGTCTGTATCGGGTCTTTCATACTATCCTGCTGAACCGAACTGCACAGTACTGGCCTGGAAATGTCCTTTTCACATGATCCTTTCCAGGAGGATCCAGTGGATGAGTAACCAGGTCAGACAGCACAGTGCAGCTTGGCACTGTAAAATAGTATACAGTGCCAGACCTGGGTACTCCCTTATTTCACAATTATTTGATGGTTTGTACAGTTCCTGTGGTAGATATTTGCTAGGCTTGGCTCTGTGGTGTAAACATGGGTGTACAGTACTTGTGGTAGATGCTGGAGGTGATGGCCATGGGGTAGAGGGACAGGGTCAGACCCATGTCGCTGATGGCCAGGTTGATAATGAAAAACTCAGCTGGTTTGAGCAGGCGCTTCTTCTTGTAGGAGACGTAGAGCAGTGTGCTGTTGCCAAACAGAGAGCACACACCTGCAGACCAGAGAGAGACAGACACCACTCAGTACCCTGCTGTGATAATTACCACAGGGACAGACACACCTCAGGACAACAACTAGAGGGGTATATAAATACACAGAAATAGAAATACTAGAACGGGCACGAATGTACTGTCAAATGGCCGTGGTCTGGGGGGGGTATGTCTGTTCTAGTAATTCTATGTCTATGCCTGTAATCAGTACAGTTAAAGAACATGTTTGAAATAAATTACGTCCCAATGGAGCTGTGTCCAGAAGGAATATTAAGGGCAGTGTTCAGTCAATGAATGTTATATTATTTCACCATACTTTTCCTATCAATGAAGCGTAATTACACATTGACGTAACTAATGATCAAGGACACTCAATAAATCTACACTGAACAAAATTATAAATTCAACATGCAACAATTTCAAAGATGTTACTGAGTTACTGTTCATATAAGGAAAATCTGTCAATTGAAATAAATTCATTAGGCCCCAATTTATGGATTTCACATGACTGGGAATACAGATATTGTCACGATCTTCATTAATCGACCAAGGCGCAGCATGCCGGGTTGAGAAAAACATGTTTATTTCTTAAACTCACCCAAAACAAAAACAACGAACGACGCTCAACTGGTGTAACAGCAACGTACACCCAAACAGAGTCAACTTCCCACAAACACTGGAGGGAAAAAGGGCTGCTTAAGTATGGTTCCCAATCAGAGACAACGATAGACAGCTGTCCCTGATTGAGAGCCATACTCAGCCAAAACATAGAAATACAAAAGAACCTAGAATGCCCACCCCAACTCACACCCTGACCCAACCAAAATGAAACATAAACAGGCTCATACAGGTCAGGGTGTGACAGATATGCACCTGTTGGGCACAGATACCTTTAAAAGTACAGTACAGTTGAAACCGGGATTCATCCGTAAAGAGCACACTTTTCCAGCATGCCAGTGGCCATCGAAGGTGAGTATTTGCCCACTGAAATCGGTTACGATGCTGAACTGCAGTCAGGTCAAGACCGTGGTGAGGATGACGAGCACACAGATGAGCTTCCCTGAGACGGTTTCTGACAGTTTGTGCAGAAATTCTTCAGTTGTGCAAACCCACCCATCAGCTGTCCGGGTGGCATGTCTCAGACGATCACGCAGGTGAAGAAACCGGATGTGGAGGTTATTTGCAATGCAAATAGTCTGGGTAGTCATTTGATTAGCTGTTCAGGAGTCTTATGGCTTGGGGGTAGAAGCTGCTTAGAAGTCTCTTGGACCTAGACTTGGCGCTCCGGTACCGTGCTGTAGCAGAGAGAACAGTTTATGACTAGGGCGGCTGGAGTCTTTGACAATTTTTAGGGCCTTCCTCTGAAAACACCTGGTATATAGGTCCTGAATGGCAGGAAGCTTGGCCCCGGTGATGGACTGGGCCGTACGCACTACCGTCTGTAGTGCCTTGCGGTTGGAGGCCGAGCAGTTGCCATACCAGGCAGTGATGCAACCCATCAGAGTTTCTTGGTGATGTGGATGCCAAGGAACTTGAAGCTGTCAACCTGCTCCACTACAGCTCCGTCGATGAGAATGGGGGCGAGCTCGGTCCTCCTTTTCCTGTAGTCCACAATCATCTCCTATGTGCCAGATGTTAAGACTACAAACCGTTATAAATGGCATATTTGAGAGATTGACATGTCATTTTAATAGGCATATGCTACTGACTAAAATATGGGTTTATGATTGTAATTCAACTTTGCCATGGTTTGCTTAGCAAGATGTAGGTAGCCTGTAGCCCCTGATAGGCTTACATCTCATTTCAGATTTATCAGCTTGCTTAGTTCAAAATGACAGACTAATTGATTCAACATGAATAGCAATGCGATTTCGAGGAAAGAAATGCTTGTGTTTCCCAATTGCCTGCTGGAATAGGCTACTGAGAATGTGGTCGTAATTTCAATTACCGAATGAAATATTAATAATGTGTATATGAACTGAATATGCTTGTCAACAACAGCCAGTGTTTATTTGATTTACCTGTAGCCTAATCTGACTGCCTGTTACTGTCAATTTTATACATACTAACAATTGAACGGCAATTGCGATAGAGTTTTGATAACTTCCAATTTAATTAACTAAACATGGCCATTAATAATGCCATAATAACACAAGGCTACAACAACAATAAGCTGTTATAGGCTATTCATCAAATCTGTTTACCAGATCCCGGTAGGCTACACAAGTGGCACAAATTGATTTCCTATGACTCCAGTGAAATCTGGATTTTAACATATTTACTGTATCAAATGGTAGCCTTCAGTAGCCTACAATGGCATATACATTAATAGGCTACTTCATTGCCAACAGATGCAAATGTATCATTATCCACATCTAAGTTTCATTGAGAACTTTTCCCCATAACAGTTCCATAACTTACATTTCAAATTTCCACTCACGCAGCCCCCGAGACCCAAGAACTGAGCATCCCTAAAACACACCAGTTCTAGCGTGTTAATATGTTTTATGGGAAAAGTGTTTGAAAAAAGCTGTCTATATAATGAGAATCTAAATAGCCTACCTACAACTGGTAAAAATGTTGTCACACCGTGCGTGCGTGCTGCTCTGTCTCATCTCACTCACATGACTCAGCCAGTAGTGGACTAAACTTTCTGCTGCAGTGCTCTCTCAACACACACACCCCTTAGGCAACTCCCCAGCCCACCACTCACTCACTCACTCACTCAGCACAGAGGCGCTGCCAGGGATTTTGGGCCCCATGAAAAGATATCAAATTGGGCCCCACCACCACAGGCCACACCAACCCTGCGCAATTGCTGTAACCACACACCTCCAGAACCCAATAAATAACTATACCTTTGCAGGCTTGCAACTCTCTTGTAGTCCAATATTTACTGTACGATATTTACTGACAGTGAGCTGTGATCACATCTTTGAAGTTCAGCTTTCTAGCTAACTGACTTTCAATTAACAGCATGGCAAGACTGCAAAAACTGTCCTGGGACATAGTGGACCTCAAATAGTTTTTTAAATCCGTTTTACCTTTCTGAAAGCTCTCTCGCCACCAGCAATAGTCACAGGCAGTGTGCAAAATATACGTAAAGCAATGCACACTTCTCCAAAAATGCTCTGTAGCTGCATCTTACAAATCGCATTCAGGAGACCAAGAGGGGACAAGTTAGGGGGGAAGTGGCAGCATATTGTTCATGTGTCTTACTTCATTTTGAAACTCAGGTGTAAGATCTCTGGAATACTTCATGATCAGTGGCTGGCACACAGAAGGGACTTAATCCTCACTAATCTGCCCAGAACAGCAGATTTTTGCAGTGGTGTGGAACCTAGTGTCCAAATCACTTACAATGTTGTCCATAGCAGTAAAAAAAAACACTGTGTTCAGAAACACCGGTGCTGCACTGTCCTGAGCTGTCTCTTGAGAGGTCTTATCATGGAATCTCTTCCTTGCTAAATTGAGGTGCAACATCCATTTACGTAGCGATCAGTGTTGCCTCAGACAGGAGAGACTCCCATCCATCTCTAAGAGCCGGCATCTCTTCCTTTAAGGCTCTGATATTGGCTGCCTCTGTGTCAAGTGAGATTTTTCCTGACTGGAGAATCACATTCCTGTCCTCAATGCATTGCAGTACCTGCAATTATGCCAACTGACAAATCATTTAACTATTTAGGGAGCGGCAGCCGAGGTGTAGGATATGCACATAATTAGTACTATTGGATAGGAAACACTCTGAAGTTTCTAAACCCATTAAAATAATGTCTGTGAGTATAACAGAACTGATATAGCAGGCGAAAACCAGAGGAATTTCTGTCCAGATTTTTTGTTGTTGTGACATTTCCTCTTTTCCATAGACTTGCTATTGAAATCCATGTATAATAGCTCCTAGGTTGCAGTACTTATGGCTTCCACTAGATGTCAACAGTCTTTATACAGTGTTTGGAGGCTTTAGCACTGAGCAGAACTGATAGGAAGAGGAAATAGTCAAGGGACCACAGATGTCAACAACGTTTCCCGGGCACGAGATTGTGAGCGTTCCCCACTTTATTTTCCTTGCCTATCGTTTATGATATCATCCGAGTGAAATATTATCGCTAATATAAATAAAAGGATACCTAAGGATGCATTATAAATGATGTTTGACTTGTTTGGGCGAAGTTGATAGGTATATTTGAACGCTTTCTCTTCACTGTACAACGGGTGACTCGACGATGGATTTTCTGAACATAACGCGCCAACCAAATGGAGATTTATTGATATAATAAATTACTTTTTCTAACAAAAGAACCATTGGATGTCTTCGTTGGACACTTGTGATGCCCTCAGCAGAAGTTCTTCGAAAGGTAAGTGATTTATTTTAGCTCTTATATGGGTTTTGTGTGACCCGCGCTGGATATGAATTTATGCTAATGCAGAAATATTAGAGGTGCTATCCTCAAACAATCAAATGTTGTGCTTTCGCCGTGAAGCCTTTTTGAAATCTGACAACTCTGTGATATTGCCAAGAATCAGAGCTTTGATGACTATGCAACACTTGTATATTGATGAATGTTTAATAATTCATCTTTTGGATTTTGAATTTGGCGCCTTACATTTCACCGGGTAGTGTCGGGAGCGGCCCGCTAGCGCACCGTTTATCCCTGAGAGGTTAATAACACAATGCTGTTCGCCTCCTTCTTCAATTGGGAGTAGGGCTGGTTCAGGGGCATGGGGATGAGGAGACAGGGCTGCTGAGCCTGAAGCTGCATCTGTTGGGCCTGGCACCAGGCAGGGGGCAGGTACAACTGATTTAGTATGAATAGCTTGCTAAAGGTTTGCCCACATTGATACAATTTTGGCCAATAGAAGAGTGAAATGTAAACACTGAAGATATTAAGTAACTAATGTTAGGAGAGCAAAAGTAGCCGATTTAACTATGGACTAAGCTGACAGGTTAATTTCCAACCCTCACGGACTACACACACCTTCCTTTGTGAAAAATTGGGTGACATACTGTCGCCATTTCTTTTCTCTCTTTCTTTCTCTCGCCTTTCTTCCTTTTTCTTTTTTTTCATTTTTGGAAACCAGAGTTTTATTTAGGAAGCTGAGACATCATGCTCCACATGCACTACTCACTCGCAATTCACTACTAGCAAGTACCGTTCGCGCCTGGTTTTGGGTCAGGCAATACAGAGGCTCTCTGGATGTTTACTTTTTACCAAAAACAAGAAAATAAAAAGAAACCGTTAGTTTTATTAGTACATTGTAAATAAAATAGTATATTAATGATGATAGGTTAATTTAATGTTGATTTTTTTTAACCTAATGTTCTAATACTTTTTTAGCGTCCCTGTCAGTCACAAGCCCTTAGAATCGTCTTAACTTTTCCACCCCATACGGCGCCCCTGACTCAGCAACAGCTTGCCTCAGTGCCTAATAGTCAGCAGCAGGTCACAGTGAAATCGATTTTTGTTTTTTTAAAGAGAAATGGCATGGCTGGCGGTGTGCAACTGAGAAGTAGCCAAAAAAATAACCAGCAACCAATACATTTTCACCCGTGACATCGTTTTCAAAGCTGCTAAATTTAGTTAGAAAATGATGGACATGGCAACCCTGCCTACTCCTGCTAGATACTGATTCTGGAAACCCTGCCTACTCCTGTTAAATACTGATACTGTACAATTTAAACACTTGCCACCCAATCCCCTCTTCCCCATGTGTAAATATTATTCTATAAATTGTGCCTTCCTGTATTAAATGTATGCTAACATGTTTATTCTCTTCTACTGAGCCATTTACTTTATGTTTGTGTTCTTATATTTTATTGTTTCTTCTTGTTGCATTGTGGAGAAGGAACCTGCAATTAAGCATTTTGTTGGATGGTGTATACCATGTGTATCCTCTACATACGACTTGAAACAGATAAAACTTGAAACAGATACACACATGAGAAAACACACACACTCCCAGGTTAAGTCCCAGTGTGTAGTGTGGCCTCATGCTGAGAACTGACTGATTGAGTTGGTCATCATGTTACAGTTCAGTAACATGCTTCATCCTATCCTCTCTGCCTACATTTTCATTTGAAGAAAAGTAGCGCGGCTCAGATGTCATTCACATGTGGCTGACTGGGGTGTAAGTGAATCCTTTTTGAAGAGAGCTCACTTACCAAACACAGCATACACTATGGCTACTGTTATGTCCGCCGCCACAGGTATGTTTGAATGGAATGCAATGTCTTCAATGTCGGCAATCGCCCTCATCTGAAATGGAAGAGAATAGAGATACAGTTACATATGTGTACTAAACATGATCAATGTTTATCGCCTCTCTCTCATTTAAGTGAACATTACAAATACATTCAGTTGATGACATTTTGGTTTCAACAAATAAAGAAGTCTATCAATTTCCATTCATCCTCCATGAAAGGTTGAATACCTCTCACATGTCCGGTCTGTTTTCACCTTGGTGTACTTGGAGGTTTACCTTTTTTTCTGTGTTGCGTGTCAGTAAATCAGATAACATCCATGCCCCTAAGTCCACACAAAACATCACCAAAGTGTTTTTAAGTTGCATTGTTAACAGAAAGATGAGTAAGAACTATTTTTTGCTCCAAGGCATAGAGAGGGATGGGAGCTGAGAGTATGCTTGATTTTTTGTGTGTATGTATGTGTGTGAGTGTGCGTGTGTGTGTTTGTGTGTGTGTGTGTGTGGTGGGATGTCAGAGAGAAATGAATGGGATTATACCTTATGGTAGTATATGCTCCTTTCGGCTGCTCACAGCAATGATTTATGTGGTGCTTAGCACTGCAGGGTCGTGTTAGCTCAGTGTGAGTCTGTTTGAGTGTATGTGATCACACATTTAAACCAATGCATGGCGCTGGGACCACCGGTGGTAGTATGAAATGGATTTCTGAATGGATATTGGCATTGCAAAACTGCAATCTTTATGCATGCATCATTTACTGTAGGTTACTAGAAAGAAGAGGGTGTGTGTGTTTGTGTGTGTGTGTGTGTGTGTTTGTGTGTGTGTGTGAGCGAGAGAAAGAAAGAAAGAGATGGAGAGATGGGGGGGAATGACGTGGACTTACAGCGCAGAAGGTTGGTGGCACCTTCATTGGGGAGGATGGGATCGTGGTAATGGCTAGAGAGTGATGAGTGGAATGGTATTAAAAACATCAAACACATAGTTTCCATGTGTTGGATACCATTTAATTCACTCTGTTCCAGCCATTATTTTGAGCCATCCTCCCCTCAGCAACCTCCTGTGACTAATCCATCAACTCTCAGCCTGTTGTTGGTTCAATTTTATTCTCCCTAAGATGAAACATCAATCATTATATTAGATGCTTTTTTCCATTTTCACATGAAAAGTATTACAGAAATAGGATATCAAATCTGCAATGAAATTACATAATAACTAAGCTGTTAAAACAATAAAGGCTGTATCTAAACTATCCTTTACAAGTGATCCATCTTAGTCACCTATTTTCTTTCAGGGGATCAAGTAAAGATCTGTTAGACATCTGATACACCAATGATGTCACCAGACACAGGTGTCACAGGGGTCAATTGCTTTGGGTTGCCTAGAAATACCAGATATTAAGCAATGGCATAGCTAACCTCTCCAACCAGATATGAAATCACAACTGAAATGTCAATGTATCATTTAGTTAGAACTCTTATTATCATTAGTCCAAGACAAGACAATGATTAGACAAGAGTATCAATATGTTCCAAAACCACTTGTATTGACTTTGAACAGTGTGTTGCGAGCTCTGCTTTAAACAACCACCACAACTGTTAAATTAAAGTTTGATTGACTAATTTGACAGAAGTAGGCTACACTATCCAATTGGATAGTAAATGTGAAGTGCAGTGTTTCCACTTACCTGTGTGGATGACAAGACAATGACCTACACTTTAGAACACCTCTGCTTTAATCAAAAGTCACCCTGGGGGTTAGCGAACGAAATTCAACTCCATGCTGACTGGAGGAATGTTAAATTGAAATTACTTTTCTTACGGCTGGCCAAATTCAGTTATGGATTTGCCGTGAGCTCCGTTCGAAAGCAGAACACGTCATCAACTCTGAAAGGTAATTCATTACGAGGTATGTGCTAACTCTGATTTTATGTATCTTCAGTTGATGTTTTGCAGTTGAGTTTTCTGTCACACCAATTCCACACCTTCTGTGAGTAACTTTAAATCTAGCCTAGACTATACCGTCTAGATTTCTTCAGTTTAGTGGAATTGAGATGGATTATGGAGTGATTTTTTATCATGTGTCAGTTCTCTGCATTTTTTATTATTGGATATCCTGACAAAACAAAGCTCTGTGGTTGTAAAAAATGTTGTACATGTTTTGTAGAATCCCAGCCTGGTCTCAGACTAGACGTAACAAATCAGGGACACTCATATTAGTATATGTTGCGTTTGGCATGGTTACATAAGACAGAAGCTTACTTAAGGCAAAATTGAATTGAGGATTGTTGGTCAGGGTGGATGGGTGGGTGTATAACACGAATGTCTAGCAACCCAAAGGTTGCGTGTTCTTTGCTCATCACGGACAACTTTTGAATTTTAGCAACTTGGCAACTACTTACTACTTTTTAGGTAATTTGCAACTACTTACTACTTTTTAGGTACTTTGCAACTACTTACTACTTTTTAGGTACTTTGCAACCCCTTAGCATGTTAGCTAATCCTTCCCCTAACCCTTTTAGCTAACCCTTCCCCTAACTTTAACCCCTAACCCAGGGATCATCAACTAGATTCATTAGTATATGATCGCATTATTGTTGGACATAAAGTATAGTAAAAACACCAGCAAATCAGCTCCGAGTGATTTTCATTTTGGAAATCTATATTCCCATGCATAATAGAGAGATACTGTGTATTATACATATACAGAATCTCTCTATTATGCATGGGAATATTTGGAACAGATTTCCTAAATTAAAATCACCAGGAACTGATTTGTCTTCTATGTCCAACAATAATTCCCAAAAAGCATCACCAGTGGTGCTTAAATAACAGCAATAAACAGTGTTCTATTGTTATGTAAAATGAGAACTGTAAAAAATTATAATTATGATACATATTTGATACAAACTCGTGGGCAAAGCTTTTATAAAAGTGTTGATAGTAGGCTACATATTGAATCCCATTCTAAAAGCCTAATTGTGCATTCAAAATGAAAAAAAGTAAAGGCTAATTCAGTTTCTTACCTTGTCAGAGTGTGCTGCTGGATTCCAGGTATGTTGCTTGTCAATTTCTAGTATGCCCCAGGAAGTTACCTGAAGATGCCCTCCAATCCACATTGGTCATGTCCAGCCATGGTTATTCAATGAGTTGTGTGTCTGAAATATGCACGCAAAACAATCAGCTCCCCCGGTCTGCAAAATGCACGCTGAGCGCTCATTGAAGGGTCCTGACGAAAGGTGGCATAGTGCACCTGTGAGAGAATCGTCTGTGTGTCAATTGGGCTTCCGATAGAAATCTGTCCACATGTTCTGAAGCCTACTACACCGGCTTTGTCAAAACACTACCGAATGAATTCAACAGCATGGTGCTTCTGTTAATGGCTGACGTCAGGTGGAAATTTGTAGAATTCTGGAGCCAATTGGAGCCCGGGGCTTTTACGCACACCGATACACATATTTATTTTGTCAGCATTCACTCATGTATAACTTTTTACACACGTATGGTATTCAAACAATTATTCATACATGACAACATTAACTGACTGCACAGTACACTTATCTAAAATGTTATTTTGATTATTTCCATAAAAAATCTAAAACTTCCTCAACTTAACAAATTATACATTGTATTGGACTAGACTCATCTAAATATGATAATAGTTCCCTTTAGTTTAGTGGGATGAGTAACCTACATAAAGTGCAGAATTTACTTTGTGGATTTGTGTGACTGCAGTCCATGGATCAATAGTCTCTCCACTTTGTAGCTTGTGTGAGTAGGATCAGTATACCCCATTATCTAATTATCACTGTGTGAAATAGTTGCCTGTATTCTGTGTGAGCATTCCCTGATATACTATGGTACCCATGTCAAATTATTCCTTGGCCATGTGACTCACCCACCCCTAATTGTTTTTAGAGGTCTCATAACCTTCCAAAGTACAGTATGTACTGATCCATCACCATTTAATTGGATGTACTGTATCTGTACATAACTGTTTTCCAAATGTATTTTCACATAAAAAAATTATAGTGGACATTGGACAACATTCCAGAGGGTCAACAACTAGAGTGTTCATTACAATACAACACTTTTTAAACAAACTTCATTATTATTAGGGACTCTACATGATTGGCAGATAGAACAGCCCCTAAAGTTGAACTGTATGTCAGTGGCATGTCAGATTTCATGAATAATTAATTTTTGGACAAACGTAATGTTATGCAGTTGTCCTCCACCCCAACACCTCAAAATATTTTTGGGGGATTGATGTGCCTCCCTGATCCATCCTTAATTACAATAGATGTTCATTGCATATCCCACACGTAACCTTAAATGGATTCCATTGCTGGATTAAGTCAAAGGCCCCTTTGGTTGCCTCTTGAAAATAAATTTTCAATTTGTCACAGAAAATGACAAAATGGGGAAACATTCACATTTGTCATACCCTCAAAGCTGAGATTAATTATCCTCAAACAAATTGCATCTGCAGAGGAAGAGTTACCTGTCCATTGTTCCCTGGATAGCCACAGGCCTTTCTCTCCCCTCCACTACAACGATGTGTTGGAACGCAGGACTGCATATCATGCTCGAATGGTCCTAAGAGAGCTTATCTCTGAGATATAATAGTAGTAGCCATGCATTCATTGTCTACACACTAACTCACAGGGTTAGAATTAATGTAATGTTGATTATGAGATCAGCTTCAACATTGCAGATTGATAGAAAATCTAATTAATTCTTTGTATAATTTCAAACCATGTGTTGCAAAATGCGAGAGCCCACTAATTTCCTCGTGCTTTTTTCGATTCCAAGCTGCTTTCAAACAGCATTTTGTACAAAAACTTTCATCTGACTAGTGGCTTAGCAGGTAAAGTAGGGAACTATGGAACATTCAGGGATGTAATGGTATGAGGTCGTATCCCGTTGAAGGAAAACTGTTACATAATAATATTATGTGAAACCACACTTTCGGCACTGGTATTCAAATAATTTGTTTTATTTAGTGTAGTATAAGCTAAAATCGAATCAAATGTTATTTGTCACAGGCGCCGAATACAACAGGTGTAGACCTTACCGTGAAATGCTTAATTAAACCAAAAATGCAATTTTATGAAAATAAGAGTTAAGAAAATATTTACGAAATAAACTAAAGTAAAAAAAAGTAACACAATAAAATAACAATAACAAGGCTATATACAGGGGGTACCGGTACTGAGTCAATGTGCGGGGGTACAGGTTAGTTGAGGTAATTGAGAAAATATGTATAGTACCTGTCAAAAGTTGACACACCTACTCATTCAAGGGTTTTTCTTCTTTTTTTTTTCCTTTTTTTACATTGTAGAATAATAGTGAAGATATCAAAACTATGAAATAACACATATGGAATCATGTAGTAACCAAAAAAGTGTTAAACAAAACTAAATATATTTTATATTTGAGATTCCTCCAAATATCCACCCTTTGCCTTGATGACAGCTTTGCTGGGGTAGTTCAGCAGTCTTATGGCTTGGGGAAGCTGTTAAGGAGCCTTTTGGACCTAGACTTGGCACTCCGGTCCCGATTGCCATGCGGTAGCAGACTGAACAGTCTATGAATTGGGTGGCTGGAGTCTTTGACCATTTCTTCTGCCTTCCTCTGACACCGCCTAGTATAGTGGTTCTGGATGGCAGAAAGCTTGGCCCCTGTGATGTACTGGGCCGTACGCTCTACTCTCTGAAACTTCTTATGGTCAGATGCCAAGCAGTTGCCATACCGGGCGGTGATGCAACCAGTCAGTACGCTCTCGATGGTGCAGCTGTATACATTTTTGAGGATCTGGGGACACATGCCAAATATTTTCAGTCTCCTGAGGGGGAATAGGCATTGTTGTGCCCTCTTCACAACTGTCTTGGTGTGTTGGACCATGATAGTTTGTTGGTGATGTGAACACTCTTGAAGCTTTCGATCCGCTACACTACAGTCCTGTCAATGGGAATGGGGGCAGCACTCATTTTCCTGTAGCCCACGATCAGCTCCTTTGTCTTGTTCACGTTGAGGGAGACGTTGTTGTCGTGGCACCACACTACCAGGTCTCTGACCTCCTCCCTATAAGCTGTCTCATCATTGTCTGTGATCAGGCCTACCACCGCTGTGTCATCTGCAAACTTAATGATGATGTTGGAGTCATGCTTGGCCACGCAGTCGTGGCTGAACAAGGAGTTCAGTAGGGGACTAAGCATGCACCCCTTAGGGCCCCCCGTGTTGAGGATCAGCATGGAAGATGTGTTGTTACCTACCCTTACCACCTGTGGACGGCCCATCAGGAAGTCCAGGATCCAGTAGCACAGGGAGGTCTTTAGTCCAAGGATCCTTACCTTAGTGATGAGCTATGTGGGCACTTTGGTGTTAAACGCTGAGCTGTAGTCAATGAACAGCATTCTTACATGCAGTAGGTTTTCCTTTTGTTCATGTGGGAAAGGGCAGTGTGGAGTGCAAATGCGATTGCATCATCTGTGAATCTGTTTTGGCGGTATGCGAATTGGAGTGGGTCTAGGGTTTCCGGGATGATGGTGCTGTTGTGAGCCATGACCAGCCTTTCAAAGCACTTCATGGCTACAGACGAGAGTTGTCATTTAGGCAGGTGACCTTGGTGTTCTTGGGCACAGGGACTACAGTATGGTGGTCTGCTTGAAACATGTACAGTTGAAGTCAGAAGTTTACATACACTTAGGTTGCAGTCATTAAAACTTGTTTTTCAACCACTCCACAAGTTTACTAACTACTATCTACTTTGTGCATGACACAAGTAATTTTTCGAACAATTGTTTATAGACAGATTATTTCACTGTATCACAATTCCAGTGGGTCAGAAGTTTACATACACTAAGTTGACTGTGCCTTAAACAGAAAATGATGTCATGGCTCTTCTCATTTGCTCTTTGCTTGCCTCGAAGCGAGCATAGAGATAATTTCGCTCGTCTGGTAGGTTCGCATCACTGGGCAGCTCGTGGCTGCGTTTCCCTTTGTAATCCGTAATAGTTTGCAAGCCCTGACAAATCGACGAGCGTCAGAGCTGGTGTAGTAGGATTCAATCTTAGTCCAGTATTTACCTGTTTGATGGTTACTCTGAGGGCATAGCGGGATATCTTATAAGCGTCCGGATTAGTGAAAGCGGAAGCTCTAGCCTTTAGCTCAGTGAGGATGTTGCCTATAATCCATGGCTTCTGGTTGGGATATGTACCGTACGGACACTGTGGTGACGACGTCATTTATGCACTTATTGATGAAGCCGGCGACTGATGTGGTACACTCTTCAATGTAATCGGATGAATCTCGGAACATATTCCAGTCTGTGCTAGAAGAAGAGTCCTGTAGCTTAGCATCCGAGTCATCTGACCACTTCTGTATTGAGCAAGTCACTGATACTTCCTGATTTAGTTTTTTTCTTGTAAGCGGGAATCAGGAGGATAGAATTATGGTCAGATTTGCCAAATGGAGGGCGAGGGAGAGCTTTGTACGCGTCTTTGTGTGTGGAGTAAAAGTGGTCTACATTTTTTTCCCTCTGGTTGCACATGGTACATGCTGCTAGAAGTTAGGAAAAACGATTAAATGTTTCCTGCATTAAATTCCGCGGCCACTAGGAGCATCGGATGATTATTTTCTTGTCTGCTTATGGCAGAATACAGCTTGTTGAGTGTGGTCTTAGTGCCAGCATCGGTTTGTGGTGGTAAATAGACAGCTACAAAAAATATAGATGAAAACTCTTGGTCTACAACAGTGGTTCCTAAAGTTGTTATAGTCCCGTACCCCTTCAAACATTCAACCTCCAGGTGCGTACCCCGTCTAGCACCAGGGTCAGTGCACTCTCAAATGTTGTTTTTTGCCATCATTGTAAGCCTGCCACGCACACACTATACGATACATTTATTAAACATAAGAATGAGTGTGAGTTTTTGTCAGAACCCTGCTCGTGGGAAGTGACAAAGTGCTCTTATAGCACCAAGGCACAAATAATAATATAATAATAATCAATAATTTTGCTCTTTATTTATCCATCTTACATATAAAACCTTATTTGTTCATTGATATTTTGTTGTTGTTGAATAACTCACCACAGGTTAACTAGAAAGATGCTCATAACTCTGCAATGTTGGGTTGCATTGGAGAGTCTTAAATCATTTTCCTGTGCCTGTATTTAGTTTTTATGCTAGTGAGGGCTGAGAATCCACTCTCACATAGGTACGTGGTTGCAAAGGCCATTAGTGTCTTAACAGCGTGATTTGCCAAGGCAAGATACTCTGAACGCAGCCCAATTCTGAAATCTGGCAGTGGCTTCTGATTAAATTCAATTTTCACAGAACCGCTTGTTGCAATTTCGATGAGGCTCTCGTTCAGATATCAGTAAGTGGACTGGAGGCAGGGCATGAAAGGGATAACAAATCCAGTTGTTTGTGTCATCCGTTTTGGGAAAGTACCTGCGTAATTGTGCACCCAACTCACTCAGGTTCTTCGCTATATCACATTTTACATTGTCCATAAGCTTGAGTTCATTTGCACACAAAAAATCGTACAATGATGGAAAGACCTGTGTGTTGTCCTTGTTAATGCAGACAGAGAAGAGCTCCAACTTCTTAATCATAGTCTCAATTTTGTCCCGCACATTGAATATAGTTGCAGAGAGTCCCTGTAATCCTAGATTCAGATAATTCTGGTGAGAAAAAACATCACCCAGATAGAATAGTCGTGTGAGAAACTCGTCATCATGCAAGCGGTCAGACAAGTGAAAATAATGGTCAGTAAAGAAAACTTTAAGCTCGTCTCTCAGTAAAAAAAACATGTCAATACTTTGCCCCTTGATAAGCAGTGCACATAAACGTAACAGACATATACCTGTGCCAGGCCCGCCACGTCTGTTGACTCATCCAGCTGTAACACATAGAATTCACTGTCTTGTATGCCAATCAGTAATTGTTTCAAAACATCTCCTGCTGTGTCACTGATTGCTTCGTGAAACAGTGTTGTTTGAGGAAGGCATTGTCTGTATAGTTTTTTCGTCCTTTTCCCCCAGCATTGCCCCAGCAATATCCACGGCAGCAGGAAGAATTAAGTCCTCCACAATATTATGGGGCTTGCCTGTCCTAGCCACTCAGTAGCTCACCATTTAAGACACTTCTATCCCCTTCTTATTAATGGTATCAGTTGCTTTTATACATGTCTTACTACTCGAAAGTCGCCATAATTATCTTTCAAAATACTCACGTGGCTTATTTTTCAAATTTACATGTTTTGTTTCTAAATGTCTGTGCAAGAGAGAAGGTTTCATTGAGGTATGAGATAGTACTTTTGCACATATAACACAATGTGGCTGAGGAAAGGCACTACTCCAAATATAAGTGAGCCCCTAATCAATGTAGTTGTCATCATATTTGCACCTGTTCGATGGTCCAACGTCCCTGTCTGTTGTTCGGTGCTTTCCCGGGTAAGGGGGCAGTAGCTCTTCGGCTGCATCAGATTCACAACTGTCAGTGTCCATGCTAACTGGGCTAACAACAAATGTAGAATTTATTATTTTTTTAAAATGCGAATCACATTTTTGGGGGGCGTACCCCTGACGGCAATGCGCGTTATCTCCAGTTTGGGAATACCTGGACTACAGCATTTCATGAGGTATTCTACCTCAAGCAAGCAAAACCTTGAGACTTCCGTAGAGATCGCGCACCGGTTGTTATTGACAAATAGACACAGACCACCACCCCTCGTCTTACCGGAGGTAGCAGTTCTGTCTTGTCGATGCACGGAACGGAGCTCATCCAGTTTATTCTCCAGTGATTGCACGTTGGCCAATAGGACGGATGGTAGAGGCGGGTTACCCACTTGCTGACTAATTCTCACACGCCACCGGGATCTGCAGCCTCTGTATCTCCGTCTCCTCTTCATGCGAATTATGGAGATTTGGGCCTGGCCGGAAGCAACAGTAAATCCTTTGTGTCAGACTCATTAAAGAAAGAATCTTTGTCCAGTTTGAGGTGAATAATCGCTGTTCTGATATCCAGAAGCTCTTTTCGGTCATAAGAGACGGTAGCAGAAACATTATGTAAAAAATAAGTTACAAACAAGGTGAAAAAGTACACAAAATAGCACAATTGAAGAGCCTGTAAAACAGCAGCCATCTCATCCGGCATCATTCTAAGAAGTTTGCCATTCTAAGAAGAACCTTCTCTCTTAAGCCTTCTATTTAATGCCATAGATTCAGTTTTGGAAAAATAGTCAACTTGAAGCTAAAAAAGGAAAGCATTATGTAAGATGTAAACTTGGTTGGTATTCCAACTGATAACCGGCTACTAAAGCCAATGAATTGCCGCTGCTCCACAGAGTTTTGATGAAAATAGAAAAAAAGACAAACTTCTGCTGAGGGCTTCCCAAGTGTCCAACGAAGACATCCAATGGTTCTTTTCTTAGAAAAAGTCATTTATTATATCCATAAATCTCCGTTTGGTTAGCGCGTTATGTTCAGAAAATCCAACGTTGAATCGCCCATTGAACCGTGAAGAGAACGCGTTCAAATATACCTATCAACTTTTCCTAAACAAATCATAGATCATTTATAATGCATCCTTAGCTGTCCTTTTATGAATATTAGTGATAATATTTCACTCGGATGGTAACCTAAACGTTATAAAAGGAAAATACAGTGGGGCGCGCACATGGTCTCGCGCCCGTAAAATCTTGTTGACATCTGAGCTACCTCAACTATTTCCTGTTCCTATCCGTTCTGCTCACTGCTAGAGCTTCCAAACTCTGTATAAAGACTGTTGACATCTAGTGGAAGCCATAGGTACTGCAGTCTAGGAGCTGGATTCCATTAAAATCAATAGGGAGAGTATCAAACAGAGCAAAGGTCACAAAAAAAAAAAAATCAGAACAGAAATGACTCGGGTTTTCGCGCATGATATTTCTGTTCTGTTACACTCACAGACATAATGTTAACACTTTTAGAAACTTCAGAGTGTTTCATATCCAATAGTAATTATGTGCATATCCTATTTTCTGGGCCTGAGTGGGAGACATTTTACTTTGGGCACGCCAGACTCTCCAAAACCGTCACCTCGGGAACCGCTCCCTAAGAAGTTAAAAACTGTATCGTACTGTATCGAAACCAGGTATAATCTGCTATAAAGATTATACCTGGTTTCCCTGCATTCTCATTATTTAATTATTTCTAGTAGTTGTATAATGTAGTTTCCAATATCTTTCTTAAAGAATCCCATCTGATCGTGATGAATAGTGTCCAGTAGGATCTTTTTAATTCTATGAGCAATACATTTTGCTATTATTTTTGTAACATTGAAGAGTGAGTGGCCTCCAACTTTTTTAAGAGACTGGGTCTTTGTACTGCCCCCCTGGCTCCTGTTTCATTAGGAGAGATATCAGTCCCTCTTTTTGTGTGTCTGACAGTTTGCCATTTATATACAGTGTCTTCAGAAAGTATACATACTGTACCCCTTGACTTATTCCACATTTTGTTGTGTTACAGAATAAATTGAAAATGGATTTAAAACAATGTCTCACCCATCTATACACAATACCTCACTCAAAGTGAAAACACATTTTTAGACATTTTTGCATATTTATTGAAAATTAAATACAGAAATATCACATTTACATCATCATTCACACCCCTGAGTCAATACATGCTAGAATCCCCTTTGTGAGCGATTACATCTGTGAGTTTCTGGGTGTCTAAGAGCTTTGCACTCTTTGATTGTACAACATTTTCACATTATTCTTTTTTAAATTCTTCAAGCTCTGTCAAGTTGGTTGTTGATCATTGCTAGACATCTGTTGTCAAGTCTTGCCATAGATTTCAAGCCGAGTTAAGTCAAAACTGCAACTAGGCCACTCTGAAATATTCAATGTCATCTTGGTAGGCAACTCCAGTGTATATTTGGCCTTCTTTTAGGTTATTGTCCTGCTGAAAGGTGAATTAGTCTCCCAGTGTCTGTTGGAAAGCGGACTGAACCAGGTTTTCCTTTAAGATTTTGCCTGTGCTTCAGACTATTCAGTTTATTTTTATCCGAAAAAATGCCCTAGTCCTTGCCGATGACAAGCATAACCATAACATGATGCAGCCACCACCATGCTTGGAAATATGAAGAGTGGTACTCAGGGATGTGTTGTGTTGGACTTGCCCCAAACATAACACTTTGTATTCAGGACATGAAGGTAATTTATTACCCAATTTTTTTGCAGTTTTACTTTAGTGCCTATTTGCAAACAGGATGCATGTTTTGGAATATTATTATTCTGTAAAGGCTTCCCTCTTTTCACTCTGTCATTTAGGTTATTATTGTGGAGTAACTACATATACATTATTTAGCAGATACTCTTATCCAGAGCTAAATACAGGAGCAGTTAGTGCCTTGCTCAAGGGCACATCGACAGTTGTATCACTTTGTCAGCTCAGGGATTCAAACCAGCAACCTTTCAGTTACTGGCCCAACGCTTTTAACTTCTAGGCTACCTGCCTCCCTACCTGTCACTCTACAATGATGTTGATCCGTCGTCAGTTTTCTCCTATCACAGTCATTAACTGTTTTTAAGTTACCATTGGCCTCATGGTGAAATCCCTGAGTGGTTTCCTTCCTCTCCGGCAACTGAGTTAGGAAGGACGCCTGTATCTTTGTAGTGACTGGGTGTATTGGCACAGCATCCAAAGTGTAATTAATAAAGAGATATTAACAATGTCTTCTTTTTATTTACCCATCTACCAAAAGTTGTCCTTCTTTGCGAGGCATTGGAAAACCTCACTGGTCTTTGTGGTTGAATCTGTGTTTGAAATTCACTGCTCGACTGAGGGACCTTACAGATAATTGTATGTGTGGGGTACAGAGATGAGGTAGACATTCAAAAATCATGTTAAACACTATTATTGCACACAAAGTGAGTCCATGCAACTTATTATGTGACTTGTTAAGCAAATATTTACTCCTGAATTTATTTAGGCTTGCCATAAGAAAGGGGTTGAATACTTATTGACTCAAGACATTTCAGCTTTTTATCTCTGCTACCATAATTACGGATAGTCCTGAATAAATCGTGAATAATGATGAGTGAGGAAGTTACAGACACAAATATCATACCCCCAAGACATGTTAACCTCTCAGCATTACAATAACAGAGTAGATTAGCATTTGGGGGGAATATGATCAAATCAAATCAAAGTTTATTTGTCAGGTGCGCCGAATACAACAGGTGTAGACCTTACAGTGAAATGCTTACTTACAGGCTCTAACCAATAGTGCAAAAAAAAAAAAAAACATTCTCGCTCATCATTATTCACAATTTACGTGATTCCAAAATGACACAATACACTGTGTCAATACATTCATTTTACCATTAGAAATCTAATTTAATCATAATCTCAAACACAACCAAAACAAATGGCAAATGCATCAGTCACAAGCTTGATGTAATCATTGTGTGCTAGGAATATGGGACCAACCATACTAAACTGAGCTTAACGGTGGCTTTATTCAGAGTTTGATAATCAATGCAGGGGCGCAGTCCCCATCTTTCTTTTTAACAAAAAAAGAAGCTTGAGGAAGCTGGTGACATAGAGGGGCGGATAAAACCCTGCTGGAGGCTCTCATGTACGTAGTTCTGCATGGCCTCGGTCTCCGCATAGGAGAGGGGATAGACGTGTCTAGACAGTAGGTCAATGGCACAGTCCCAGGGGCAATGAGGAGCCAGGCGTGTAGCCTGGGTCTTAGAGAAAACCTGATTCAGATCCTGGTATTCCTCCGGTAACTCCATTTGAAGGGCGTGGTCCAGAATTTCCACCGTAATGGTGTTGACAGACACTGCGAGACTCCTCCCCCCTGACACTCCTGCGACCAACCCAGCAGTCTCCCCTTGGACCAGGAAATAACAGTGTCATGCCAACTCAACCAGGGGAGACCAATCACAACGGGGTGCTAGGGGGTGTCTATAATCAGGATCTTGCATCCTACCTTGGTTGGAGCAGGAGAATTCCTTGGCTTGTCACCTCCTCACTTCTTAGTGGATAGAAATGACCCCTTTCTCCACAACAGGAGCAGAGGCCCAGATTCCTCCTACGCTCTGCCTTGGGCAAATGTGCAGAACCCAACTCCATCGGCTCTGGCCACTGGGCATGTGTAGCCATGGGCTCAGGATTTCGCACAGGTCTTCATCGGGACCGCAGGAGGTTGTACAAACAAATCGCCATGCTGATGAGCTGGTCGAGTGACAGGTTGTCATCATGGCAGGCTATCTCCATCTGTACCTCCTCGCACAGTCCGCTGCAGATCACGGTGACCAGAGCCGACTCGTTCCATCCGGTGGAGGCCGCGATGGTCCAGAACTCCAGAGCGAACTCCGAGGTGGTCCTAGATCCCTGGCGTAGTCGGAGTAGGCGCTCACCCTCCTCTCGGCCCTCCACAGGATGATCAAACACCGAGCGGAAAAGGAGAGTGAAGGGCTCGTAGGACTCGACCTCAGGCCCGCCCGTTTCCCAGACCATGGCACCCCAGTCCAGGGCCCGTCCGGTCAGTGCTGAGATGTCAGTGGCAACCATGTCTCTCCCGGAGACAACCACGGCGCTGCAGAGTCTGGAGAGACAGTCCTCTTGATGCTGGATTGTCTCTAAGATGGTTGACAGCTCGGTCTTTCCTGCTGTCTCCATTTAGTGGGTTGGTTATTCTGTCACGCTGTATAATGATAGGAGACAAGCTCAGGAATACGTAATAGGGGTTTTAATTTTCTCCACCCAAACAAAAGAACGAGGTGTAAACTTTTAAAGAATACACAGGACGAGACCCATAAAACAAGTGGCCAATAACACGTAGCATGAAAGCCGATACAACAGCACAGGTGCTCACAGGACCAACGGACATGGTAACAATAACCGATAAGGACAATGGGGAACAGTGGCACATACAGTTGAAGTCGGAAGTTTACATACACCTTAGCCAATTACATTTAAACTCAGTTTTTCACAATTTCTGACATGTAATCCTAGTAAAGATTCCCTGTCTTAGGTCAGTTAGGATCACCACTTTATTTTAAGAACGTGAAATGTGAGAATAATAGTAGAGAGAATTATTTCTTTCATCACATTCCCAGTGGGTCAAAAGTTTACATACAGTCAATTAGTATTTGGTAGCATTGCCTTTAAATTGTTTAACTTGGGTCAAACGTGTCGGGTAGGCTTCCACAAGCTTCCCACAACAAGTTGGGTAAATTTTGGCCCATTCCTACTGACAGAGCTGGTGTAACTGAGTCAGATTTGTAGGCCTCCTTGCTCGCACACGCTTTTTCAGTTCTGACCACAAATATCTATATGATTGAGGTCAGGGCTTTGTGATGGCCACTCCAATACCTTGACTTTGTTGTCCTGAAGCCATTTTGCCACAACTTTGGAAGCATGATTGGGGTCATTGTCCATTTGGAAGACCTACTTGAGACCAAGCCTTCACTTCCTGACTGATGTCTTGAGATGTTGCTTCAATATATCCACATAATTTCCCTGCCTCATGATGCCATCTATTTTGTGAAGTGTACCAGTCCCTCCCGCAGCAAAGAACCCCCACAACATGATGCTGCCACCCCCGTGCTTCACGTTTGGGATGGTGTTCTTCGGCTTGTAAGCCTCCCCCTTTTTCCTCCAAACAAAACGATGGTCATTATGGCCAACAGTTCTAAGTACAATCTTTGTTCCCATGTGCAGTTGAAAACCATAGTCTGCCTTTTTTTATGGCGGTTTTGGAGCAGTGGCTTCTTCCTTGCTGAGTGGCCTTTCAGGTTATGTCGATATAGGGCTCGTTTTACTGAGGATATAGATACTTTTGTACCGGTTTCCTCCAGCATCTTCACAAGGTTCTTTGCTGTTGTTCTGGGATTGATTTGCACATTTTGTACCAAAGTACGTTCATCTCTAGGAGACAGAATGCGTCTCCTTCCTGAGCGGTATGATGATTGCGTGGTCCCATGGGGTTTATACTTGCGTACTATTTTGTACAGATAAACATGGTACTTTCAGGTGGAAATTGCTCCCAAGGATGAAGCAAACCCGTGGAGGTCTACATTTTTTTTCTGAGGTCTTGGCTGATTTCTTTAGATTTTCCCATGATTTCAAGCATCGAGGCACTAAGTTCAAGGTAGGCCTTGAAATACATCCACAGGTACACCTCCAATTGACTCAAATGATGTCTGTTAGCCTATCAGAAGCTTCTAAAGCCATGACATAATTTTCTGGAATTTTCCAAGCTGTTTAAAGGCACAGTCAAATTAGTGTATGTAAACCTCTGACCCACTGGAATTTTGATACAGTGAATTGTAAGTGAAATAATCTGTCTGTAAACAATTGTTGGAAAAATTACTTGTGTCATGCACAAAGAAGATGTCCTAACCGACTTGCCAAAACTATAGTTTGTTAACAAGAAATTTGTTGAGTGGTTGAAAAACAAGTTTTAATGACTCCAACCTAAGTGTATGTAAAACTTCCGACTTCAACTGTATATAACATGCTAATCGGGGGAATGGGAACCAGGTGTGCGTAATGAGACAAGACAGTCCGGGGTTGGTGGTAATGAATCCAGTTCAGTGACACTAAGAAGGCCGGACGTCACCGGAGCTGGTGAGCGGAATGAGCAGCAGTACCGGGGATCTGTGACAACTGTGGGCAATTTTTCTTACTTTTTCTTGTTCTAAATAGACATGACATATTGGATTGTGTAGAAATGCAGGAAATTAGCTTTAGATGGTAAAGAAAGTCCTCCACCAGACCCCCCACCAGGTTATGTCCCCCCCACATCTAAAACCAAAGTTTCACTGAATTATAATATAGTTATTTGTATCTTGGAGACTAATTTGATTTTTATAAACAATTTCAAAGAAGTGTGAGCAAGGCCTAATTGCCGAACATGTCACACCCTGATCTGTTTCACCTGTCCTTGTGATTGTCTCCACCCCCTCCAGGTGTCGCTTATTTTCCCCAGTGTATTTCTCCCTGTGTTTCCTTTCTCTCTGTGCCAGTTCGTCTTGTATGTTTCGAAGTCAACCAGCGGTTTTCCCGTTCTCCTGCTTTATGCAATCTCCTTTTTCTAGTCCTCCCGGTTTTGACCCTTGCCTGTTTCTGGACTTTGTACCTACCTGCCTGACCATTCTGCCTGCCTTGACCACGAGCCTGTCTGCCACTCTGTACCTCCTGGACTCTGATCTGGTTTTGACTTTTTTTGCCTGGCCACGACAATTCTCTTGCCTACCCCTTTGGATTAATGAACATTGTAAGACTCCAACCTTCTGCCTCCTGTGTCTACATTTGGGTCTAGCCTTGTGCCTTGATACAACATCACTAATGCTCTTGTGAATGAATGGAAGCAAGTCCCCGCAACAGTGTTCCAACATCTAATGGAAAGCCTTCCCAGAAGAGTGGAGGCTGTTATAGCAGCAAAGCGGGGACCAACTCTATATTAATGCCCATGATTTTGGAATTAGATGTTTGATGAGCAGGTGTCCACATACTTTTGGTCATGTAGTCTATTATACTTGAGAATCTATTTTAACAGAATTTTTAATAGGATCATAACACCTTGTGAAAGCCTTAGCACATGACATAAATATATTTTACTATAGCAATGTTTTTCCCAGAATATATTGAATGAGTCTCCTGTAAGTAATACATATGGTAATCCTTCTCCTTTAGCCATGTAAAAAACTGTTCTTCTTTTGCTATTGTCAGCCAAACCATTTGAATTATAGCTACCTATACTCAATTCATCAGGATGGGTTATATATTGATATACTTACCCTTATTTTGAGATACTTATCCATACCTACCAGTACCACCAGAACAAATGCCTGTCTGTTATCCACATATCTGTACCACAATAGATTTTTTTATTTATTTTACCTTTATTTAACCAGGTATGCTAGTTGAGAACAAGTTCTCATTTACAACTGCGACCTGGTCAAGATAAAGCACATCAGTTTGATACATACAACAACAAAGAGTTACACATGGAATACACAGACATACAGCCAATAATACAGTATAATTAAAAAAATAATAAGTCAAATTAGGTATGATAAGGGAGGTAGGGCAATAAATAGGCCATGGTGGTGAGGTAATTACAATATAGCAATTAAACACTGGGATGGTAGATAAATGTGCAAGTTACTGGGGTGCAAAGGAGCAAGATAAATAAATACAGTATGAGGATAAGTTAGTAGGATGGGCTGTTTACAGATGGGCTATGTGCAGGTGCAGAGATCTGTGAGCTGCACTGACAGCTGGTGCTTAAAGCTAGTGAGGGAGATATGAGTCTCCAGTTTCAGAGATTTTTGTAGTTCGTTCCAGTCATTGGCAGCAGAGAGCTGGAAGGAAAGGCGGCCAAAGGAGGAATTGGCTTTGGGGGTGACCATTGAGATATACCGGCTGGAGTGCGTGCTATGGGTGGGTGCTGCTATGGTGACGGGGCTTTACCTAACAAAGACTTGTAGATGACCTGGAGCCAGTGGGATTGGCGACGAGTATGAAGCGAGGGCCAGCCAACGAGAGTGTACAGGTCGCAGTGGTGGGTAGTATATGGGGGGATTTGGTGACAAAACGGATGGCACTGTGATAGACTGCATCCAATTTGTTGAGTAGAGTGTTGGAGGCTATTTTATAAATGACATCGCCGGAAGTCGAGGATCAGTAGGATGGTCAGTTTTACGAGGGTATGTTTGGCAGCATGAGTGAAGGATGCTTTGTTGCGAAATAAGAAGCCAATTCTAGATTTAATTTTGGATTGGAGATATACAGAGAAGAGAGTCGGCCCGAGAATTGAACCCTGTGGCACCCCCATAGAGACTGCCAGAGGTCCGGACAACAGGCCCTCTGATTTGACACACTGAACTCTATCAGAGAAGTAGTTGGTGAACCAGGCGAGGAAATCATTTGAGAAACCAAGGCTGTTGAGTCTGCCAATAAGAATGTGGTGATTGACAGAGTCGAAAGCCTTGGCCAGGTCAATGAATACGGCTGCACAGTAATGTCTCTTATCGATAGCGGTTATGATATCGTATAGGACCTTGAGTGTGGCTGAGGTGCACCCATGACCAGCTCTAAAACCAGATTGCATAGCGGAGAAGGTACGGTGGGATTCAAAATGGTCGGTAATCTGTTTGTTAGCTTGGCTTTCGAAGACCTTTGAAAGGCAGGGTAGGATAGATATAGCTCTGTAGCAGTTTGGGTCTAGATTGTCACCCCTTTGAAGAGGGGGATGACCGCAGCAGCTTTCCAATCTTTGGGAATCTCAGACGATACGAAAGAGAGGTTGAACAGGCTAGTAATAGGGGTTGCAACAATTTCGGCAAATAATTTTAGAAAGAGAGGGTCCAGATTGTCTAGCCCAGCTGATTTGTAAGGGTCCAGATTTTGCAGATGCCCTGGTAAACATACTTTAGCTCCAACTGACTCTAAGTAGACCTCCAGTTGTCCTCCAATTTACCTCCCTCAAAAACCACCCCCCATCCCAAGTAGGGTTGTCGTCCCTGTGACTGCCAGACCACCCCTGTAAACATGGATCCTTGGGCCCTTAAGAATTTGGGAACCATCCCTTGAAAAGAGCACCAAGTGCCACTTACACGACAAAACCAGGTTAGCAGCCATAAGCATTTTTAACCCTTTTGTTGTACTATATATAATTATTTCATTTGTATCCACATACAATCATTCAACAATTGACTAATAAGATGCATAATGTAGGCACTTCGTACAAAGGATTGTTTATATGGTTAATATGCGCATATGGTTACCTCTTGAAAATGTAATTTGCCACAGAAAATGAAAAAAGGGGGAAACATTCACATTTGTCATACCTTGAAAGCTGAGATGAATTATCCTCAAACAAATTGCATCTGCAGAGGAAGAGTTACCCGTCTTGCATGTTTAAACTACCTCCATTGGCCTTTGGATAGCCACATGCCTTTCTCTCCCCTCCACTACAGCGCTGCGTTAGAATTCTGCTAAGCGAGTTTATCTCAGAGATGTAAAGGTAGTGACCATGAATTAATTGTGTACACAGAAACCCACAGGGGTAAGAATTAATTTAATCTTGATGATGAGATTAAAACCAGCATTACCTGGGGAGAATTCTGCCTACCAGGAATGAAAAGGCATTGTTTGGCAGAAACTTTTGGTTCCTTAGTTCTTGTTTACTATAGCTAGAAAGACCTGGGATATAAACATGGGCTAAACATTGATTCCTTTACATTCCTTTAGCCACAGGCTGTTGTTATTGTACTTTGTTGTATTATAAAGCAGAACACGTTACTTGGTAGTGCAGCTAAGTATTGTTTGTTAAAAGTAACATTAACTTTCTGTGACCCGGGTGAAGGTCTATTTTGCATCTGTGTTTCCCAAGAGACATTCAATTAGTGGCACTGCTATAGTTGGTCTAATGAAGCACAAAGCTTATCTGAAAGATGAAAATGTAGTGTCCTTGAAGCATCTAGACGTCCATGAGTGTTAGAATTAATTTAATGTTGATGATAATACTGAACACAGCCTCAGACATGAAAATTAATTGTTTGGCAAAAACATCTCACAGTTGTTAGCACTTGTTTACAATTCAATCAATGATAAAAAGCCCTAACTAAAGTTTGGCTTTACGTTGATACAATTTATTTCCTTTATCTACAAGCTGTTGTTTATTGGAGAACTTCATCATGCAAAATATCTCTGGATTGAAAACTCAATGATTTTTAGGACCCAAGTCACAGACCCATTTTTACCACATTCTTGCCAGGATAAGCCTTTTATATCTCCGTTGCTCATGCCGGCAAGTTTAGAAGTGGGCATAGGCGTGGACTGATTAACTTTACCAAGAACTTTACCGCAATCATTAGTATGTCGATTTGCGGAAATTAACGTTTAGGCTTTCATACCAGCAACACCTTTCAGAAATATTTGACGGTAAGCTGAATTTCTAAAAAAAACGTCTTGGTTTGAAAGGTGTATATGATTGAAGTCTTCATCATGATTTAAAATTACACATATGCCTGCTAAAAATGTCTTCAAGAATCCAAGCACTAATTATTACATGTTTTATTTAGTATGTATCGACTGAAAAAATCCACTGGGCGAAAAACTGGTTGAATCAACGTTGTTTCCACATCATTTCAATATAAAAATCAATGTGATGACGTTGAATCAATGTGGAAAAATCATTGCATTTGCAAAAAGTCATCAACGTAAGGGAATTTTGTTTATTTTTCACCTACATTTTAACCTAAATCCATTGACATGGTGAAATGTTTTGTTTATTTCACGTTGAATTCACAATAGTAAATCCAAATGTAAATCAAAACTAAACGTTAAACTGACGTCTGTGCCTAGTGGGAAATATGTATATTTTTTATGATTTTATTTTCATTCCCATTTGGGGAGAATTTGAATCTGACAAGACAAACATTCAGACTCTCTCGCAGACATTAGCATATCCGTTTTCCCTTTATATCAGTTCACTACAGCCTCAGCCAAGATGTGAGCCTTTTTGGCACAGGTGGTAGTGCACTCTGTTCCAACAGGGTTGCTTGTTCAAACCCCACATCTACTATTCCTCCTTAATTGCTACATGACAGTAAAATAATTTCTCCCTATGTTTTGCATTACAGGTACAGTGCTTTCAGGAAGTATTCACACCGCTTTTTCTGCATTTTATTGTGTTACAAAGTAAGATTAAAATTGATTGAATTGTCATATGTTGTCAATGATCTACACAAAATACTCTGCAATGAATGGAAATATAACACTGATATATGTTGATTAGATAACTATTCAACCCCTTGAGTCAATACATGTTTGAATCACCTTTGGCGGTGATTAATGCTGTGAGTCCTTCTGGTTAAGTCTGTTAGAGCTTTGCACACCTGGATTGTACAATATATGCCCATTATTCTTTAGAAACATATTCAATCTCTGTCAAGTTCATTTTTGACCATTGCTAGACAGACATTTTCATGCATTGCGAAAGATTTTCAAGCTGATTAAAGTCGTAACTGTAACAAGGCCACTCAGGAACATTCAATGTCCTCTTGGTAAGCAACTCCAGTGTATATTTGGCCTTGTGTTTTAGGTAATTGTTCTGCTGAAAGGTGCATTTGTTTCCCAGTGTCTGTTGGAAAGCAAAACCAAGTTTTCCTCTAGGATTTTGCCTGTGCTTACCTCTATTCCGTTTATTTTCCTATTCCTAAATAACTCCCTATTTCTGGCCGGGGAGAAGCAAACCCATAACATGATGCAGCCACAGTTATGCTTGAAAATATGAAGTGGTACTCAGTGATGCATTGGATTTGCCCCAAACATAACACTTTGCATTCATGACAAAAAGTGTATTTCTTTGCCCCATTTTTGGGCAGTATTACTTTAGTGCCTTATTGCAAACAGGATGCATGTTTTGGAATGTTTATTCTGTACAGGCTCCCTTCTTTTCACTCATTTATGTTAGTATTGTGGAGAAACTACAATGTTATGGATCCATCCTCAGTTATCTCCTATCACAGCCATTAACCTCTAATTGGGGAAGGGGGGGTTCTACTAAGCTAACATATGGAATTGTTTTAAGATGGTAATACCATTGATCATTTATCTAATTGATTTTGAATTGTAGGACCCCAGTAGCAGTGGAGGCTGGTGACTTGGAACATTGAGGAGGATGGGAGATCCATGGTATAGGTGCGGAACGCACGGAGACGACAAAGAGTGTTTAAAAAAATCATCAAAGACTAATTATTTCAACCTAAAGCATTTAATAAAGACATTTATAGTACAATATTATGTGGAATGAGAGGGCTACTTACACAGTGTTGGGAAGGGATCACAGCAGTGACTGAATGGGTATGAGGCATGAGTTGAGGTATTCAGAGGCTTGACCAGTGCAGGACAGGATTTGACTGGGAAGACACAAAACAATAACACAACACACTACACAGTTAGACAAAAGAGATAAGAATGAGTTAGTCAAAGCAGGGACTAAAATAATTGATGAGCAAAAATGTGATTGTGTATGTGATTGACTTGTTGAGTCAATCACATACACAATCACATTTTTGCTCATCAATTATTTTACTCCCTGCTATAGTAATGAGAGAAAATTGGATAGGGGTACTCAGTGCTTGGAGGGGAAACATTCAATGTGCCAGTGGATGAGCGAGCACATGAGACGTGGCTTCAGTTCATGTCCGGCAATGGTAGTGCAGTGGAGTAGTCATCACCTCTTAAATCAGGGAACAGGAGGGGACTTAGCTGTAAATACAAATAGCAGATACATTCCATTACAGCTGCACCATCGTAGGTTTGGACAATGAGTTTATTTAGGGAGTTAAAATCAGACATCTCAAAATTCATAAAGTCAAACACAGACTGAACATCTCGCCCAGTTGACACATCAAAGTAGCCCAAGAAACGTTCCTGAATAAAGCCCTGATCATCCACATACCTGACAATAACTGACAACTGCAAACAGACTGGTAGCACCATATGTCCCAGAGCAGTCGGGCAATTTTTACCACTGGGGCCTGGAGTTTTTCCTTATATGTTAACCTAACTAGGAAAACTCTGGATCCTATAAGGTATGACAGTGATTAATCAGTTATAAAAATGTTTTATATGGGCTATGATGGGACCAGTTTTTCCTAATCAGGTCACATGGTTTTCAAAACTCTTGAAATAATCTGACCCTGAGGGGGATGAAAACCCTGTCAAACTGCAGCTACCGTATATTTCTTCATATACAGTAAATAATATTTAGACTAGATTAGGAGGGGGGATTTTCTCTACCCAGACACATAGACAACAATTGATAGACAATAGAACTCACAGGGCTTTATGCATGTTTGCATCATGCAGGCCTATGCAACTGTAGGACTTATACAAAATGTACTCAAATCTGTCATCACTATTATGTTGATTGATTCATTCCAGATAATCATTTCGGATTAAAATGTATAGGCAGCCTAGCCTGCCCAATTTTGAGTATAAACAAAATTTGATCACATTCACATTTTCTCCTGGCACACAAATGGACTATAAATACATAACATTACCAATTAGTTTACCCTGACCTAAAGGTCAGGGTGCATAGGCTGTACGCAGCTGCTCTTATCTGTAGCCTGCTGTTGATCAGACTGAAAAATAGTCTTGTTTTCATCTCACACAGCATGTCAGATATATAATATTTAGGTGTAGCCTAGGCAGCTGCAACATTTATGTCATGAGTTTTTGCTTGTGTCTGTCCGGAGTGATTATGTGTTATCGTCTTTTCTAAATAAATACCGGAGGAAAGTGGAAAGCCTACTTGAGCGCACGCGATAAAATTTTCTGTGTCAACCTCTCTCTTTAATTTAACTTTTAATGGATGATGCGATGGAAGCTATCCAATCCTTCAGAATCGTTTTTGACATCCCAGAAAAGACAGTTGAAAGTTCGATATGTTCAGCAAGTAAAGCATTGTAACATGCAATTACTTCTGTAAGCTTCTTGTAGTTGCCCTTGTTGGTGGAACTTTCCCTCTCGTCGTGTCCTCTAAAAGCAAATTATTGCATGACGAATAACAGTGGTGTTGATAAGCCGCTTGAGAACATCCCTGTTTCTTCTTACTTTCTCATTGTGTTGCGCATTTTGAATACGCAGACCTTCGTCATGATCGATACTGTACACCGGTTGCTGGCTCGGACTCAGGTCTCTCGGTAGAACGTCTTTGCCGCTCTTCTTCAGCCGGTTAGAGGGGGTTTTGAGGTTCACACCGTATGTAGTTTCCTTCACGATAAAATTGAGAGAGGACAGATCAGAACAACTGTATAGTTCAGTTAATTTCTGATTCTGGAAGTCCAGACAAATTATTACTCTTTTCCCCTCTTATTCTTAATACATATCTCTAAACACGTGTCAAAGAGAATAACAACACATTCTGTTGAAATTCTGTTTTCAAATTGGCTTAGATATTTATGTATTTCATTTTCAATACATTTGCTAAAATATCTAAAAACATGTTTTCAATTTGCCATTATGGGGTATTGTGTGTAGATGGGTGAGATAAAACATATATTTAATACATTTTGAATTCAGGCTGTAACACAACAAAATGTGGAATAAGTCAAGGGGTATGAATACTTTCTGGCACTGTATCTCAGTGGGTGTATAAACGGCTGTTGACGGGAGTCCATTACTTACTTTAATGAAAGGATACTTTTTGAAACACAGTTAGTTCGTTTTCCCCCCCCAAAATCTTTCAAATGTAAATGTATTTTGAAAGTGACTGTTTTTTTACTTGTCTGTAGTATTTGCATTGACAGAACTAAAAAAAATGGGCTTCAAGCTGTTCTGGGTCTTTCCCACTTCAGCCATTAGGCTGCATTAAATTCCTCCATGGTGATGCAAGAGCATCCTTTCCTTCCTCCATTTCCCTGACTGAGTATATAACTGTTGAACACGGATGATTCAAGGTGTACCATAAAGTATATATAAAGTCTCTCATCTTTAAGGGTGTGTCCACTGTCCTCTGTCTCTCTCTAACCTTTAGTCTGTTCATTTGTAGGTCTAAGTCTTAAAAAACAATTAGAAAATGTTAGTTGGTGTTAGTTGAGTGTGCAAACTGACTCCCCTTCAGAATGTAAAATATTCCATTTGTTTTCTAAGAGTATGCAAACTAACTCTCCTTTTCTCTCATCAATATACAATTTTCAAAGAGCTCTAAATAAATGTTTTCACTGGTTTGAGTTTGTAGCATAACAAATAGCCTAGCGGTTACAGTGTTGGGCCAGTAACCGAAAGGTCGCTGGTTTGAATACCCAAGTCAAAAAGGTGAAAATCTTGTTGATGCTCCCTTGAGTAAGACACTTAACCCGAATTTGCTCCAGGGGCGCCATACAACTATGGCTGACTCTATAAAACAACACATTTCACTTTACCTTTCTGGTGAATGTGACAATAAACATGTATAATTAAATATGCTGCAAATGGAGGTGACTGCTGTAATTGAAATTATGTCGATAGGAAATGCTCTCCTTCCATTGCCTTCAATGTCTTGAAGAGCAGGAGGAAGGTTGTTCTCAAAAGCCTTGCAACTGAATGGACATACTAACAGGACAAAGGAGCGGCTGGAGTGACAATGTAGTATTTCCTATCACCTTTACAGACCATTATGGAAAGCTAAGCAAAGGTTATGCGTTCTGAATGCCTCATTCGAACCCCACCTTGAACGACAGGCAAAATAAAATGCCACTGTTATTCTTTCTTCTGCACTCTATAAGTGCAGTGGGGCGGCAGGGTAGCCTAGTGGGTAGAGCGTTGGACTAGAGCTAACAAGGCACAAATCTGTTGTTCTACCCCTGAACAGTTAACCCACTGTTCCTAGGGCGTCATTGAAAATAAGAATTTGTTCTTAACTGACTTGCCTAGTTAAATAAAGGTAAAAAAGGAAAAAAATAATAATGTGAAAACCACCCCCTGAAATTGTATTGCTCCACTTTGACCTACTGTAACTTGTAATTGCTATAAATGGGTTGCACCTACATCTAAAGTCAACATCAGAATGCTGAAAATAGGTTTTAATACTCTTCATTAGCGCCAATTGAGAATGCATTAGGTAATACATTCATTCTGGCACCAGTCCTCAAGAGAACATTCATAACAACATTGTGACGCAACGTGCAGTAGGCATACTGACAAAAGTAAAGAAAGCAAACCTAATTTTCTTGAAACAGCTTTTATGAAACACATTGAAAGGTTCTGGACCATGCATGTCAGCCGGGTTTCCTTCCTATAATCCAGATACGCCTACAGAAAGAACCAACTACTACTGACTACTGATCCTATACGTTAGAGTGTAACATAATAAGCACATGCTCTGTCCTCTTGTTACTCCTATGGGGTGAAAAGAAAGACCCTTAAAGGAAAGACCCCCCCCCTTTGACACTCCTCCTCATCGCGGCTCCTACTCTTCCTTGACCTAGTTTTCCTTAATATTGATCGTTTGAATCAGGAGAGCAGAACGAGATACTCAGGGGGAGATGGAGAGAGACACTTTGTATTAGAAACACTCCATCATCGTCCACGGTGTGGACTGGGGAAGACATTAACCCACCGTTCCCAATACACTCACCAGCAGCTCTATGAATCAGGCCGGCAGGGCGCTAATTAAATTAGCAGCATCTCTCATCTCAAAAAGCCCTGGTTATTTCACATGGTCAGCCCTTGGCTGTTTGAATTTTGCAGATGGAGGTTCCATGTAGAAGGTTGGGCAGTTAGCTGAAGGCATGCATTTAATATGACAAATTTGGAAAATACAGTCCCAAAGGTAGAACAATTGGGGAATATAAAATGCTTTCAAAAATAATTCACTCCTTTTAACTTTTTTTGTGTTAAAGGCTGGTTCGCAAAGAAGGGCACCTATTGGTAGATGGGTAAAAAAAGCAGATATTGAATATCCCTTTGAGCATGGTGCAGTTATTAATTACACTTTGGATGGTGCATCAATATGTCCAGTCACTACAAAGACACAGGCGCCCTTCCTACACAAAGAAATAAGGGCTTTTGGATTTACTTAATTCAATTTTGGAAAGTAGTTACACCAAATGGAAACAGGTTATTTTTACATTAAATTATTAATACAGGTTTCCTTCATTTAATTGGTTATTGAAGCACTACTGAATTGCCAAATAATAATATTATTCTAATGAGCTCTGCCACCCAAAAACATGAACTCTTTGACCAAACGAAATTTGCTCAGTTAATTTCTACATGAATGAATCTGGTGCACATCAAGTTCCACCGAGTTAAGTAAATTCTACAAGAGACAATTATATTCTGCCCTAAAACATTAATTGATTGTGTAATGTTAACAAAATATTATAAAGCTACATTTAAGGGCAGCCAAAATATTTTTGGGGAGTGCAACTCAGTTGCCTTAGAGGAAGGAAACAGCTCAGAGATTTCACCATGAGGCCAATGGTGATTTTAAAACAGTTACAGAGTATACAAATCCTTAATAACTTAAGATACTAATCTGTAATTATAATCGTGATAAGAAAGTTAATACTAGAATTATGGATAATTATACTGTATGTTAATATAAATTAACATTCTGCTAGTGTCGATGTGTATTAAGTTGAGGGTTTTAACTTTGTGTGATAGAACCAATGTGAATCACTGAGAATATTATTCAAAATTTTGGTGGGATAATTAATTGGGTTTTGATTATGATTTGCAAACTGACTGATTGATTTTAGTAAGTTGTTAGTATGTTAATAACTATATGAGTGAAGCAATTAATGTTTTATGGATTGATTGTTTTGATTGTTGTTATACTAATTGCGACATGGGTAAGGAAGTTGTGTGAACTAAAGATGTTGACACTATTATCAGCATGCCTTAGTGAATGAAGAGGGTGGACTCTGATCCTGAGAGTAAAACTCTATTTGACCTAAATCCATGACCAAATTAAATTTTTGATGATAATGTTAAAACTCAGGAAGTATGCTTGTCCTGGGTCATGTTCATTAGGCACCAACGGAAGACATTTGACTTAAACCGGGAATCACTACCTGGATTTGTCAAACAAGATATGCTAATTGTAGTTTCGACAGATGGTGTTATGGGGATGGAAATAGTTATTTCCACTATGCTGACCAATGGGAGTGTGCTCAGTATTCACACCCCTAAGTAAATACATGTTAGAATCACCTTTGGCAGTGATTACAGCTGTGAGTCTTTCTGGGTAAGTGTCACGTCCTGGCCATAGATAGCCCTCTGGGTTCTCTATGGAGGTTTTGGTCAGGACGTGACTAGGGGGAATATGGGTTCTATATTTTGTTTTCTATGTTTTGGTTTTGTATGGTTCCCAATTAGAGGCAGCTGATTGTCGTTGCCTCTAATTGGGGATCATACTTAAGTTGTTCCTTTTCCCACCTGTTTTGTGGGTTATTGTTTTCTGTAAGTGCCTGTGTGCGCTACACATAGTGTCCAATTTCGTTATTGTTTTGTTGTATGTTTCACAATTTAAAAAAGAACGTCATTCACGCTGCGCCTTTGTCTACTCATTTCGACGATCGTGACAGAATAACCCACCACCAAAGGACCAAGCAGCGTGCCCAGGTCAAGGAGAGTTGGACCTGGGAAGAGATTCTGGGGGGTTGCGAGACCCTTCCTTGGCGGGATTCGCCGATGAGAGAAGAGGGACAGCGACGACGCCGGGGTCCGTGACCACACGCAGCCCAGGGACAATCCCAAGATTATTTTTGGGGGGGGCACATGGGGCTGTCGGTCGAGCAGAGGAGAGAGCCTGAATGGAGGGATATAAAGGAGTTTAGGTAAGGATATCGAAGAGAGGTATTGGCGAGGAATGAGCTGCAGCGCAGGCGCCTAGAGGAGCATCTTCCCAGCCCGGTTCTTTTGTTAGAAAAAGTAATTTATTATATCCATAAATCGCCGCGTTATGATCATAAAATCCACCGTTGAGTCGCCCATTGAACCGTGAAGAGAACACGTTCAAATAATACCTATACACTTTCTACAAACAAATCAAACATCATTTTTAATGTATCCTTACGTATCCTTTTGTGTATTTTTGCTGTAATATTTCAACCGGACGATAACGTGAACGATAGGAAAGGAAAATAAAGTGGTGTGCATCAAACCTTGTTTACAAAAGTGGTCCTCTGACTTCTTCCTGTCCCTATCCGTTCTGGTCACTCCTAGAATTCCCAGTTTTTGACTGTTGACATCTAGTGGAAGCCATAGGTACTGCAGTCTCAGTCCTACATAAGATTGTATGCAATAGGCACAATGGAGAAGATGGTCATTTACAAAAAAAACTGCAAATCCGTATAGATTTTCCTCGGGTTTTCGCCTGCTATATCAGTTCTGTTCTACTCACATACATTATTTTAGAAACTTCAGAGTGTTTCCTATCCAATAGTACTAATTATGTGCATATCCTATTTTCTGGGCCTGAATGGCAGGCATTTTACTTTGGGCACGCCAGACTCTCCAAAACCATCACCTATGCAGCCGCTCCCTAAGAAGTTAAGTTGTTCCTTTTCCCACCTGTTTTGTGGGTTATTGTTTTCTGTAAGTGCCTGTGTGCGCTACGCATAGTGTCCGATTTCGTTATTTCTTTATTGTTTTGTTGTATGTTTCACAATTTCAAAAGATGTGGAACGTCATGCACGCTGTGCCTTGGTCTACTCATTTCGACGATCGTGACTGCAATGCCTGTTGTTATAGTAGCAGGAGTCAGGCACAGGAGGTAGGTTGCGTGTGAAAAGTATTTTCATAAAGTCGCCAGATGATACCTAAATGCACACACTCACACGAACAAAATATAAATAAACGGGCGCAAAACACAAGCCACCCGGAGTACCGAGAACAAAAATCAAATCCTCACAGTACACAGACTGGGAACGTAGCGAAATACACAGAGTACAACTAACACAATCACGCACAAAGGAAGGACGGGAAAGGGAGGAATATAACAGGGAGAAAATGACTAACAGGTGTGTACAATCAAGACAAAACCAACAGACACACAGAAAAGGGGAGCGGTGATGGTTAGAAAACCGGTGACGACGAACGCCGAACACCGCCCGAACAAGAGGAGGGACCGACTTCGGCGGAAGTCGTGACAGTGACAGTAAGTCTCTAAGAGCTTTGCACACCTGGATTGTACAATATTTGCCGTTTTTTATTTTTTATTATTCAAGCTCTGTAAAATTGGTTGTTGATCATTACTAGACAACCATGTTCATGTTTTGCCATAGATTTTCAAGCAGATTTAAGTCAAAACTGTAACTAGGCCACTCAGGAACATTCACTCACTTCCTTCTTGGTAAGCAACCCCAGTGTAGCCTTGTGTTTTGGGTTATTGTCCTGCTGAAAGGTGTCTGTAGTGTCGGTTGGATTTTGCCTGTGCTTAGCTCCATTCTGTTTCTTTTTCATCCTGAAAACTCCCCAGTCCTTAAAGATCACACGCATACCCATAACATGATGCAGCTACCACTATGCTTAAAAATATGGAGAGTGGTACTCAGTAATTTGTTGTATTGACTTTGTATTCAGGATAAAAAGTCAGTTGCTTTGCCACATTTTTTGCAGTATTACTTTAGTGCCTTATTGCAAACAGGATTCATATTGTGGATTTTTTTTTTATCTGTACAGGCTTCCTTCTATTGACTCAATTAGGTTAGTATCAATCAAATGCATTTATAAAGCCCTTCTTACATCAGATGATGTCACAAGGTGCTGTACAGAAACCCAGCATAAAACCCCAAACAGCAAGCAATGCAGGTGTAGAAGCACGGTGGCTAGGAAAACTCCCTAGAAAGGCCAGAACCTAGGAAGAAACCTAGAGAGGAACCAGGCTATGAGGGGTGGCCAGTCCTCTTCTGTCTGTGCCGGGTGGAGATTATAACAGAACATGGCCAAGATGTTCAAATGTTCATAGATGACCAGCAGGGTCAAATAATAATATTCACAGTGGTTGTCGAGGTTGCAACAGGTCAGCACCTCAGGAGTAAATGTCAGTTGGCTTTTCATAGCCGATCATTCAGAGTGTCTCTACCGCTCCTGCTGTCTCTAGAGAGTTGAAAACAGCAGGTCTGGGACAGGTAGCACGTCCGGTGAGCAGGTCAGGGTTCCATAGCCGCAGGCAGAACAGTTGTCCTGTGGAGTAACTACAATGTTGTTGATCCAACCTTAGTTTTCTCCTATCACAGCCATGGTGAAATCCCTGAGCGGTTTCCTTCCTCAGCGGCAAGTGAGTTAGGAAGGACGCCTGTATCTTTGTAGTGACTGGGTTTATTGATACACCATCTGTAAGGTCCCTCAGTCGAGCAGTGAATTTCAAAGGGGTTGAATATTTATTGACTCAAGACATTTTAGCTTTTCAATATTAATTAATTTGTAAAAATGTCTAGAAACATAATTCCACTTTGACATTATGGAGTATTGTGTGTAGGCCAGAAACTCTGACTACACACCTGAATGACTCCACTTTAATTCACCTCCACAGAACTGACAGGGGAAAGGAAAATGCCAACCGGCCCTTTGTTTCAACTCCTTTTTTTATGCTAAAAGAAATGCATTCTCTGCATGCCTGTTTTATTCCATCACTGATTCATACATAAAAAGCTCATGCCGGCCTCCACGTCTGTTCACTATATCTTTAGATCTTCTCTGCAGATACAGTATCTTCAAAGGGCATCTCAGATTCAGTTCTCTTTGAGTTGACAAAGAAAGAAATGCGTGGAAAAGTTTTGGTTGTCACACTCAAAGTCAATTCCCTTTTACTCCAACAGTGAGTTGCATGTTCTCAAGAGTCAGATGCATTTGACAAGGAGTCTTTTTACTTTGATTATTTCCACTCATTGATGTTTACAAGGGAGTGTGTACATTTTTACAAGGGACTTTGACAATGCTCATTATCATCCATTTTGACCTCATAAGCTCACATAGGAAAACCCACAACAGTGTTAATATCCCTTAACAACATCAGAGCGAGTATAGTTTTGACACGTGACCATGATGGGATTTTAAACCAAAAAATGTGAAGTGTTTGATGTGGAACTCTTAGAGCAAGACATTACAATTCACCACAGACAACAAATGAGGCTTTCCCTCAATACCCCATACAGTATGTTCGGGCGGCAGGTAGCCTAGTGGTTAGAGCACCGGACTTGTAACCGGAGGATTGCAAGTTCAAATCCCTGAGCTGACAAGGTAAAAATCTGTCGTTCTGCCCCTGAACAAGGCAGTTAACCCACTGTTCCCCGGGCGCCGAAGACGTGGATGTCGATTAAGGCAGCCCCCTGCACCTCTCTGACACAGAAAGGTTGGGTTAAATGCGGAAGACACATTTCGGTTGAAGGCATTCGGTTGTACAACTGACTAATAATGGTGACTTTGACTATGGCCTGTTTTAATTTGTATGACCAGCAACATCGATATTCACTCAGAGAAACATTCGTGGTGAGTGTCGGAATGCCGAGGATTTTCAGAGGCTAGTAATATAATTAATTGCAAAGTCAGAATTCAGGTACTGTAAAACCCCAATTCACCCTTTTCTTCTTTATAAAGTAGCCAACACGTTTCATATGGTTGACCTGGATTAAATTTTTTGAATAAGGTGGTCTTGTTTAATCATTTGTGACGATGGAGGATTATGAATTAATTATGAATGGGAAATTAGGAAATGTCCTGATGTGAACTTGTTCAGACTCTTTGTCTCTTTTACACCTGTTGGGGAGTGGAGGTTGATAGAGGATGATAACAAGGGGAAGAAGGGAAAATAAAGTTGAGATGGAGATTGTGTGAGGGGAAAAATTGAGTGAGAAAGAAATCAATGGGAGAAGACAGAAAGGTCAATGTTAACATAAAATACAGGTAATTCCCATTTTATGAATTTACAAGAAATGTGTTATATGCCAAGTTAATGGATTTTCAAACAGTAACATGGATTTGAAAAAAAAATGATTAAAGCTCCACCTTTCTACTAACGGTCTTAAAAGCCTTACTTGTAGCTCTCACATCTTTCAGCCTTACATCCAAGTCCTTGTTAAGGCTATGCTACAGCTTGATTCTATCACTCTAATGAATTGTAATGGAAAATTGACTGTTTTCTGTGTTCCGTAGCATGCTGTGAAGAACTGGGCCCGGTTTCTCAATTCAAAATCAAATAAAATAAAATTTTATTGGTCACATACACATATTTAGCACATGTTATTGCGGGTGTAGCGAAATGCTTGTCTTGCAATATCCAACAGTGCAGCAATATCTAATACAAAACACACAAATCTATAAATTAATGGATTTAAGAAATCTATAAATATTAGGATGAACAATGTCGGAGTGGCATTGACTAGAATACCGTAGAATACAGTATATGCATATGAAATTAATACAAAATGTATGTAAACATTATTAAAGTGACCAGTGTTTCATTATTAACGTGACCAGTGATTCCATGTCTATGTACAGTGCACTAGGAAAGCATTCAGACCCCTTGACCTTTTCTATATTTTGTTGCGTTACAGCCTTATTCTAAAATATTTTTCCTCATCAATCTACACACAATAACTCATAATGGCACAGCAAAAACAGGTTTTTAGACATTTTTGCAAATGTATATAAAAAAAAAAGAAATATCACATTTACGTAAGTATTGAGACCCTTTACTCAGTACTTTGTTGAAGCACCTTTGGCAGTGATTACAGCCTCACGTATTCTTGGGTATGATGCTACAAGCTTGGCACACCTGTATTTGGGGAGTTTCTCCCATTCTTCTCTGCAGATCCCCTCAAGCTCTGTCAGGTTAGATGGGGAGAGTCGCTACACAAATATTTTCAGGTCTCTCCAGAGATGTTCGATCGGGTTCAAGTCCCGGCTCTGGCTGGGCCACTCAAGGACATTCAGAAACTTGTCCCAAAGCCACTTCTGCGTTGTCTTGGCTGTGTGCTTAGGTTCGTTGTCCTGTTGGAAGCTAAACCTTCAACCCAGTCTGAGGTCCTGAGCACTCTGGAGCAGGTTTTCATAAAGAATCTCTCTGTACTTTGCTCTGCTCATCTTTCCCTTGATCCTGGCTAGTCTCCCAGTCCCTGCTGAGGAAAAGCATCCCCACAGCATAGTGCTGCTACCACCAAGCTTCACCGTAGGGATGGTGCCAGGTTTCCTTCAGGCGTGACGCTTGGCATTCAGGCCAAAGAGTTCAGTCTTGGTTTCATCAGACCAGAGAATCTTTTTTCTCATGGTGTGAGAGTCCTTTAGGTGCCTTTTAGCAAACTCAAAGTGGGCTGTCATGTGCCTTTTACTGAGGAGTGGCTTCAGTCTGGTCACTCCACCATAAAGGCCTGATTGGTGGACTAGTGCAGAGAGGGTTATCCTTCTGGAAGGTTCTCCCATCTCCACAGAGAAACTCTGGATCTCTGTCATCTCCAACAATTGCTCAGTTTGGCCGGGCGGCCAGCTCTAGTAAGAGTAACGGTGGTTCCAAACTTCTTCCATTTAAGAATGATGAAGGCCACTGTGTTCTTGGGGACCTTCAATGCTGCAGACATTTTTAGTACCTTCCCCAGATCTGTGCCTCAACACAATCCTGTCTCGGAGCTCTACGGACAATTCCTTTGACAATATGGCTTGATTTTTGCTCTGACATGCACTGTCAACTGTGGGAAAATTACAAAAAACCTGTTTTCGCTTTGTCATTATGGGGTATTGTGTGTAGACTTTCTTTTATATGGCTATTACGTAACAAAAACAGTCAAGTGGTCTTAATACTTTCTGAATGCACTGTAGACAGGTGCGTGCCTTTCCAAATCATGTCCAATCAATTTAATTTACCACAGGATGATCAATGGAAACAGAACTCACCTGAGCTCAATTTCGAGACTCATAGCAAATGATCTGAATACTTATTGAAAAGAAATATTGAATCCATTTTAGAATAAGGCTGTAATGTATAGAAATGTGGAAAACGTCAAGGGGTCTGAATACTTTCTGAATGCACTGTAGGTGCAGCAGATCCCCTTATTGAATGTGACACTTTTAAATGTGCCTCTAGAGGCACGATCTCCAGGGCTGGATGGCAAACCAGTTGAGGTACACTACCAGTCAAAAGTTTTAGAACACCTACTCATTCAAGGGGTTTTCTTTATATTTACTATTTTCTACACTATGAAATATGAAATAACACATATGGAATCATGTAGTAACCAAAAAAGTGTTAAAGAACAGCCACCCATTGCCTTGATGACAGCTTTGCACACTCTTGGCATTCTCTCAACCAGCTTCACCTGGAATGATTTTCCAACAGTCTTGAAGGAGTTCCCACATGCTGAGCACTTGTTGGCTGCTTTTCCTTCACTCTGCAGTCTGACTCATCCCAAACCATCTCAGTTTGGTTGAGGTTGGGGGATTGTGGAGGCCAACTCATCTGATGCAGCACTTCATCACTCTCCTTCTTAGTAAAAAAGCGATGATGGAGACCGCTTATGGTAGAGAAATAAACACTAAATTCTCTGGCAACAGCTCTGGTGGACATTCCTTTTGTCAGCATGCCAATTGCATGTTCCCTCAACTTGAGGCATCTGTGGCATTGTGTTGTGTGACAAAACTGCACATTTTAGAGTGGCCTGTTATTGTCCCCAGCATAAGGTGCACCTGTGTAATGATCATGCTGTTTAATCAGCTTCTTGATATGCCACACCTGTCAGGGGGATGGATTATCTTGGAAATTGAGAAATGCTCACTAACAGGGATGTAGACACATTTCTGTATAACATTTCAGTGAAATAAGCTTTTTGTGCGTATGCGAAATTTCTTGGATGTTTTATTTCAGCTCATGAAACATGGGACCAGCACTTTACATGTTGCAATTATATTTTTGTTCAGTATGGAATCAAGATGTTTATCTGTATCTGACGATTTCAGAATGAAGCTGACAAGAAATACAAAGTTGCCAATGTCTTTGCAGTTTTGTTTTAATTGTATTTATTTAACTAGGCAAGTCGGTTCAGAACAAATTCTTGTTTTACAATGACGGCCAACACCGGCCAAACCCTCCCCTAACCCAGACGACGCTGGGCCAATTGTGTGCCGCCCTATGGGACTTCCAATCCCGGCCAGTTGTGATACAGCCCGGGATCAAACCAGAGTCTGTAGTGACGCAGCTAGCACTGAGATGCAATGCCTTAGATCGCTGCGCCACACAGGAGCCTCTGGAGCGTGTTACAAACAAGCAAAGGAAAAAATGCTTAAAATGAAAACCGAGATGATTGCATTAAAATATAAAATACTGTAGGCTACACACAGGCCTATATATTTCAAGAATTGGGCTATTGAAATCTATTTCATATTCAATCAATTCAATCAACTTCTGTTTTGCTAATTGTAGGCTATTTTTCCATTGTTCACAATGTGCCACATCTCTGATTTTGTTCTTCAATATTAGAAGCCATAGATCATGGGAGCTCATCAGTCTCCAGTATTTTGGAATAATTCTACTGTTAAGGTAATATTTGAAAAGATAAATCTGATCCGAGAGAGGCGCTGCCTTGCTTTCGATCCTATCAGTATCAACACATGCTCCAACGACGAAAGTTGTCTTTGCCTGGTGTTTTGGGAAATGAATATTACATCTTTGGCCGTTGTAGGAAAGTTGCATGTTAAAACACTTGTAAGCCTAAGTTCCATCGCAATCGGGAAACCGGGCCCTGGGCCCTGGGCCTTATCCCTTATAACCATATCTAAAGTATTTGGCCCCTGCCCTATTATAGAATAGCCTCTTATGTAACTCAATCTGTCTGCGTGTGTGTGTGTCCTTGAGGGTTGTGTGCATGTGTGTGCATGCATGTAAAGTGATACTATCTACAGTGAGGGAAAAAAGTATTTGATCCCCTGCTGATTTTGTACGTTTGCCCACTGACAAAGAAATGATCAGTCTATAATTTTAATGGTAGGTTTATTTGAACAGTGAGAAAAAAAAAATCCAGCAAAACGCATGTGAAAAATGTTATAAATTGATTTGCATTTTAATGAGGGAAATAAGTATTTGACCTCTCTGCAAAACATGACTTAGTACTTGGTGGCAAAACCCTTGTTGGCAATCACAGAGGTCAGACGTTTCTTGTAGTTGGCCACCAGGTTTGCACACATCTCAGGAGGGATTTTGTCCCACTCCTCTTTGCAGATCTTCTCCAAGTCATTAAGGTTTCGAGGCTGACGTTTGGCAACTCGAACCTTCAGCTCCCTCCACAGATTTTCTATGGGATTAAGGTCTGGAGACTGGCTAGGCCACTCCAGGACCTTAATGTGCTTCTTCTTGAGCCACTCCTTTGTTGATTTGGCCATGTGTTTTGGGTCATTGTCATGCTGGAATACCCATCCACGGCCCATTTTCAATGCCCTGGCTGAGAGAAGGAGGTTCTCACCCAAGATTTGACAGTACATGGCCCCGTCCATCATCCCTTTGATGCGGTGAAGTTGTCCTCTCCCCTTAGCAGAAAAACACCCCCAAAGCATAATGTTTCCACCTCCATGTTTGACGGTGGGGATGGCGTTCTTGGGGTCATAGGCAGCATTCCTCCTCCTCCAAACACGGCGAGTTGAGTTGATGCCAAAGAGCTCCATTTTGGTCTCATCTGACCACAACACTTTCACCCAGTTGTCCTCTGAATCATTCAGATGTTCATTGGCAAACTTCAGACGGGCATGTATATGTGCTTTCTTGAGCAGGGAGACCTTGCGGGCGCTGCAGGATTTCAGTCCTTCACGGCGTAGTATGTTACCAATTGTTTTCTTGGTGACTATGGTCCGAGCTGCCTTGAGATCATTGACAAGATCCTCCCGTGTAGTTCTGGGCTGATTCCTCACCGTTCTCATGATCATTGCAACTACACGAGGTGAGATCTTGCATGGAGCCCCAGGCCGAGGGAGATTGACAGTTCTTTTGTGTTTCTTCCATTTGCAAATAATCGCACCAACTGTTGTCACCTTCTCACCAAGCTGCTTGGCGATGGTCTTGTAGCCCAATCCAGCCTTGTGTAGGTCTACAATCTTGTCCCTGACATCCTTGGAGAGCTCTTTGGTCTTGGCCATGGTGGAGAGTTTGGAATCTGATTGATTGATTGCTTCTGTGGACTTTATACAGGTAACAAACTGAGTTTAGGAGCACTCCCTTTAAGAGTGTGCTCCTAATCTCAGCTCGTTACCTGTATAAAAGACACCTGGGAGCCATAAATCTTTCTGATTGAGAGGGGGTCAAATACTTAATTCCCTCATTAAAATGCAAATCAATTTATAAAATTTTTCACATGCGTTTTTCTGGATTCTTTTGTTGTTATTCTGTCTCTCACTGTTCAAATAAACCTACCATTAAAATTATAGACTGATCATTTCTTTGTCAGTGGGCAAATGTACAAAATCAGCAGGGGATCAAATACTTTTTTCCCTCACTGTACATCAGGGGCGCCCTACCCTCCTGCAGGCTTTCGTTCCATCCTAAATCTAGCACACCGTATTCTACTAATTAGCTTCTCACCACAACCTTGATCAGCTTAATCATATGTGTTAAAACAAGGTGGGATCAAAAGCCTGCTGACTAAAGGCGAATAAACTATAAACTATGAAAATAAAGAAAGTCACACACTCCATATATATTTATTTAGATAGTTTAAGGTGAGTTGGGAGCACATGGATCTATTGTGTTAATAGAGGACAGTCAAATGAGAGTTCTAACTAGTCTGGCTGTGTAACAACCAGATTTCTCTGAGAATAGAACTCGTAAATGTTTAATGCTCGAATGAAGCTCTACCGCAATAGGGGTCGTTGATCCATGCTTGATTAAGTGCTGTCATCTTTCCATTTCACTTGACTCACTTGACAAATATTTCCGGTGCTAGACTGGTCAGGCGGTTAATTAACTACTTCCTCCTCCTGAATCCTTCAGTGTGAGAATGTGCCTCTTTACTTTGGGCAGCCCGCAGGCACACCTCTTTCGGTGTATCAAAGGTGTTCGCTGTTAAAGCAGGACGAAGATCAATACATGCCTATTATGACCATATTTCAACTGAACTCTACTGTATAGTAATACTAGGCCCTGCGGATATGGGTTCAGCAAGTTTCTCAAAATGTCAAATTAAAAGTTTCTGTTTTTCTCCTACATGTGTATACAATACATTATATCACATTCTGCCTGTAGTTTGTTCTACAGTGTTTGTTCTGTAACTCCAATTGATCGCTCAACAGTTCCAGGACATCACCGTTCAAACACCTTGATATGAACAGCTGTAGCCAGTGGTTGCTGAGCCAATGACGCTCTTACATAGCAGTTCAGTCGACTACAGCACCTTCATAAGGCATATATAACAAATACCAGAACACACAGCAGTTCAGTCACACATCCATTTCAACCTGCCACATCACTGCCCAGCCATGTGGACAGGACCACAGTTGCCGGCAGAGATAGGTCACATTTCAAGATACCACCAGACGACTGGTTCGCTAGTAATGAAACCTTCATCCACTCTTCATCTCACATTAGACATGAATGTAAATGTAGATATGAATATTAATGGGAAGAGATAGATAGAGGGAAGTCCACAAATGGGATGATTTCTCTAAACAACAAAAGAAAGGGAATATTGAATGATCCCCAATGATCCATCGCATCTCCCAAAAACGTTTTCAACATACATCTGTAAAATTATAGTCTAGAAAATAAAGCTTCTCTTGTCTTCCTCTCAGGCTTCCATGTCTTCTCCCTGGACCTTGTCAATGTCCACATCTTCTGTCACTTTCCAACCTTGTTGAGGATGGCTCGTTGTCAGGCTCAAAAAGCCTCAAATTTGCCCAGATGGCCACCAATTTTTCAACCCTTGTATTGGTCAGCCTGTTGCCTGTGGTTTGTTGCGTGGTTTGGTGTGTTGCGTGGTTTGGTGTGTGAGTGTTCCCAAACAAGGACCAGTTCAGCCGCTCTATGGCGGCTGATGTTGGTGGGATTTGGAGGATGATGGAGGCAACAAGGGAAAGAGCCTCAGATCCACAAAGTCCCTTCCACCAGGAGTCTGATGAGATATGTTGGCACGACTGCCATATTGCATCTCCATCCCAAAGCCCTTGCTTGGAAGTGTACTTTGCCAGACTGCCAAGAACCCTGCCCTCATCCAGGCCAAGGTGGCGAGACACGATAGTGATGACACCATAGGCCTTGTTAATCTCTGCACCAGACAGGATGCTCTTGCCAGAATACTTGGGGTCCAACATGTACGCTGCGGCGTGTATGGGCTCCAGGTAGATGTCTTCACGCTTTTTGATGTATTTCAGAACTGCAGTTTCCTCTGCTTGGAGCAACAGTGAAGTGGGCAGGGCAGTACGGATTTCTTCTCTTACATCTGCAAGCAGAGTCTGAACATCAGACAGGATGGCATTGCCTCCCTCAAGCCGTGCAATGGCTACTGCTATAGGTTTCAGGAGTTTCAGGCTGCTTACCACTCTCTTCCAAAATACATCATCCAGGAGGATCTTCTTGATGGGGCTGCCCATATCGGCAGACTGTGATATGGCCATTTCTTGGAGAGACTCCTTACCCTCCAGGAGACTGACAAACATGATGACAACACCACCCCAATGGGTGTTGCTGGGCAGCTTCAATGGGATGCTCTTATCTTCTCACTTTGCTTGGAGAGGACCATGAGCTGTTGCTATCGATAAGGTGTCTGATTCATCATTTTCACCTCGAATAGAAGTAGAGGGAATTTTGTCAGAGGTTGCTTGTTGTGAGCGCTGAGTGAACTTTATGCACTTGGCCAGATGATTCTGCATCTTTTTTGCATTCTTCACATATGATTTGGCACAGTATTTGCAAATGTGCACAGCTTTTCCTTCTACATTAGCTGCAGTGAAATGTCTCCACACATCAGATAGTGCCCGTGGCATTTTCCTGTAAAGATGAGAAACAAAATTGTAAAAAAACAACAAATACAATTCCATTTACAAATAAATAGTTAAGCAGTTAGATTAAACCACACTTTTGTAAGATACATGTTTTAAATTTAAACATGTATGGAAACAGGTGAATTAACACTCCTCAGTTAGCAAGCTCAAGCAAGCTAAAACCCACATGGTAGCAAAAACTAACTAACAAGTTAGAAATTATTTAAACACACTTTTCTGTTTGGCCCCCTTGAAATGATATCACATTGGGCCCCACCACCACAGGCCACACCAACCCTGCGCAATTGCTGTAACCACACACCTCCAGAACCCAATCGACCCATTCATAGCTTTAACCTCTTAGCGCGGCCGATCCCTTTAGCGGGATCGTTTTCAGAGCAAACATAACGCGCCAAATTCAAAATACATATTCGTAATACATATTCGTAATATTTAACTTCGATATACAAGTGTTGCATAGTGTTGCATAGCCATCAAAAGCTCTGCTTCTTGGCAATATCACTGCGTTGTCAGATTTTAAAAAGGCTTTACGGCGAAAGCACTACATTTGATTGTTTGAGGCTAGTACCTCACATATTTTCCACATTAGCATAAATTCATATCCAGCTCGGTTCTCAAAATATCCATATCACAGCTAATATAAATCGCTTACCTTTCAAATAACTTCTTCTGAGGTCTTCCCAAGTGTCCAAACAAGATAATCCATGGTTCTTTGTTAGAAAAAGTAAATAATTATATCCATAAATATCCGTTGTTTTTGGCACGTTACGTTCAGCTACTCCACCAAGCATTGTCAGTCTACTCGCCCGCTTTACAGTGAAGGGATCGCGTTCAAATTATACCTCTCATCTTTTCACAAACAAATCAAATATCATTAATAATGCATCCTTATGTATTCTTTTATGAATAATAGCGATCATATTTTACAAGAACGGTAAGTGAAACGTTAAAAGACGAAAAGAAAGTTGGTCGCGCTGGCGCGTTCACGTTCGTGAACGTGCACGTCTGTTTACCTATTTTCCCTACCCGTAGTAATTCTCTCTCTCTAAGGATCTGGTCAGAGCTTTTTCCTCCATACCCTTTCCAGAGACTGTTGACATCTAGTGGAAGCCATAAGTACTGCAACCTCGGTCCTATTCCCCATAGAAAAATATTACATGGGCTTCAAAATGAGAGGAGAGCCAAAGAAAAATAAATTCCGGACAGAAATTTCTCTGGTTTTTGCCTGCTAAATCTGTTCTGGAATAGCCACAGACTATATCTTAATGGTTTTATAAACTTCAGAGTGTTTCCTATCCAATAGTACTAAATATGTAAATATCCTAGTTTCTGGCCATGAGTGGTAGGCATTTAACTTTGGGCACGTCAGACAGGCGAAAATTCGGAAAATGGGACCCTAGCTGGAAGAGGTTAAATAACTCTACCTTTGCAGGCTTGCAACTCTCTTGTAGTCCAATATTTACTGTATGATATTTACTGACAGCAAGCTGTGAAAATATAACACTGTGCAGAGATGTATGCAACATTCTGCATACAGTGGAATTCATTATTTGATGCAAGACTGATACCCTCTATAAGAAATGTGTTATAGGCCATCTTTTACAGTCTAAATGTAATTTTCATGGTCAAATTCTTGAATGGAAAATTTTCTTAACATTAATGAATAACTTTAAGTAAATATAACTTAAATATACATTAACCTCTTCAATTACAAATAAATTAACATTATCATCTATCGAATTTTATAACAAACAAAATAATAAAATCAGCAGCAGATTTTTGAACTAAGTATACATACCAACTAGAAAATAAGCAGCTGTAAAAGTGAAAATGGAAAACAAAATGGAAATGGAAATGAAAAGGCCTGATGGTGCTGCTAGAGGAAAGGTCAAGTGGTCACCAAATCAATAGGTTTCTTCCACTTGGGGTCTTGATTGTGCACAACACATACTTTGAGATGTAACTTGTTCTCAGTCTGTTCTCAGTCTTGTTCTCAGCCTGTGGGCATCATGTGTGTAGTGATCCAATATCCATAGCCATGCCATTTAACAGTTATCACTAGCCCTTGCTCAGCCTTACTCACCAAGAGCCCAGCGCTGAGAATTCTTGCAAGTCACTGATCAGCTTGTTTTTCAACATCCTCACTTTGTCTGTCTCTTTCTGTGCACCTTCTCTTATTTGCTCCATCCTCATCATTTGCATTGGTACTGCCGGCACTGTCTTTCACCTCTTCCTCCACTTCCACACTCCTCCCTGACAACTGTATCACTGGAAGAGGGTCCTGGCTCTGTATAACTTTACTTTTTGCTGAAAATAAAAATAAACTGTTAGTATTATTAGTATATTGTATATAAAATAATATATTAATGATGATAGGTTAATAATTTAATATAAAAAAATGTTCTATTAGTTTTTTAGGGCCATTGTCAGTCATAGGCCCTTAGAATATTCGTAACTTTTCCTCCCCATACAGCACCCCTGTCCATTGTTGATCTGTTATGATGGAACCATGTTATGACAGAATCAGTCTGGGTACACCTGGAATGGGAATAAACCTGAATTACCTAAGCATTACTGTAGTGTTTGCAGCACCAAACTTATTTCACAGACCAGTAACTCTAAAGTCCAATAGCATCCAGATGTTGGACCTACAGTAAACCGATGGTGGTTTCCTCCCCCTTTTCCTCCGTCCAGGTTCACAGAGTTGGGATGAATGAGAAGTGTGTTCTTGAACAGGTGCTCAGAGGAGGATTATGACTGTCCCATATGTCAGGATGTCCTCAAAATCTTCAGGATTTTTCAAACTATCGCTCGCAACATACAGTGCTGTGAAAAAGTATTTGCCCCCTTCCTGATTTCTTATTTTTTCTCCACATTTGTCACACTTAAATGTTTCAGATCAACACATTTTTTTTATATTACACAAAGATAACCCAAGTAAACACAATAATAAATAAATGTATTTATTAAAGGGTAAAAAGCTATCCAAACCTTCATGGCCCTATGTGACAAAGTAATTGCCTCCCCTTGTTAAATCATGAATTTACTGTGGTTAATCACATTTTTTGGAGGCTGAGTTCATTTTCACTAGCCACACCCAGGCCTGATTACTGCCAGACCTGTTGAATCAAGAAATCACTTAAATAGAACCTGTCTGACAAAGATCTCAAAAAGCAAGACAACATGCCGCGATCCAAAGAAATTCAGGAACAGATGAGAAACAAAGTAATTGACACCTATCAGTCTGGAAAGGGTTACAAAGCAATTTCTAAAGCTTTGGGACTCCAGCGAACCACGGTGAGAGCCATTATCCACAAATGGAGAAAATTTGGAACAGTGGTGAACCTTCCCAGGAGTGGCCGGCCTAGCAAAATCACCCCAAGAGCGCAGCGACGACTCATCTAAGAGGTCACAAAAGAACCCACAACAACATCTAAAGAACTGCAGGCCTCACTTGCCTCAGTTAAGGTCAGTGTTCATGACTCAACCATAAGAAAGAGACTGGGCAAAAATGGCATCCATGGGAGAGTTCCAAGGCAAAAAACCACTGCTGACCAAAAATAACATAAAGGCTCGTCTCACTTTTGGCAAAATAACATCTTGATGATCCCCAAGACTTTTGGGAAAATATTCTGAACTTTTTGGAAGGTGTGCGTCCCGTTACATCTGGCGTAAAAATAACACAGCATTTCAGAAAAAGAACATCATACCAACAGTCAAATATGGTGGTGGTAGTGTAATGGTCTGGGGCTGCTTTGCTGCTTCAGGACCTGGATGACTTGCTGTGATTGATGGAACCATGAATTCTGCTCTCTACCAAAAAATCCTGAAGGAGAATGTCCGGCCATCAGTTAGTGACCTCAAGCTGAAGCACACTTGGGTTCTGCAGAAGGACAATGATCCAAATCACACCAGCAAGTCCACCTCTGAATGGCTTAAAAAAAACTTAAATTTAGGTTTTGGAGTGGCCTAGTCAAAGTCCGGACTTGAATCTGATTGAGATGCTGTGGGGTGACCTTAAAAAGGTGGTTCATGCTCGAAAACCCTCCTATGTGGCTGAATTAAACAATTCTGCAAAGAAGAGTCGGCCAAAATTCCTCCACAGCGATTTGAAAGACTCATTGCCAGTTATCACAAACGCTTGATTGTAGTTGTTGCTGCTGAGGGTGGCACAACCAGTTATTAGGTTTAGGGGGCAATTACTTTTTCACATAGGGCCATGAAGGTTCGGATGGCTTTCTTCCCTTAATAAATAAAACGATCACTTAAACACTGCATTTTGTGTTTACTTGGGTTATCTTTGTGTAATATTACATTTTGTTTGTTGATCTGAAACATTTAAGTGTGACAAATGTGCAAAACAATACGAAATCAGGAAGGGGGCAAATACTTTTTCACAGCACTGTATATGCATGTTCTCGTTGAGTCATACTATATTTGTGCGCTCGTGAACAAGTGTTGCAACCCAGCCTGGAAACGCCCTCCATTCAGCTTTTATGTTAACAAAAACGCCCCAAAACGCCCTGATTTGCTGTATGATCTGAATGTTGGAACTGGACCATGATGGTAAAAGAAGGCACAATGGCAAGTTTAATCACATTTCTGTAGAGGTAACTGAAGCATTTCATTTTAAATTGTTTGAATAGACAATCTTGCAGAATGCGCGGCCAGTGTTTGGCACTCGCTATAGGTGGCATGAAAAAGTCACTGCAAAAGATGAACATATTCTGCCCACACCAAAACTGTCGTGGCTCAGTTCCAAACTCTCCAAATCATACATCAAATTAGGGTGTTTCTGTTACCATAAAAGGTGAATGGAAGGCGTTTTCCAGAGCAATATACATAGTATGCCTCTGATTTTTTTATAAAAACACGCCTGTATGTTGCCTGCAACAGTTTGATAAATCCCAATAGTTTTTTGCACATGTAAATCCTAGATCCTCCACGCATGGCAGAATTTAGTGAGAAATGTTCACACGGTTTATCATCCGTGTGAACATTTAGGGGTCCTAAATATCACATGAAATATCTGTGTGCGCCATTTCTGAAGAGACTGCTCACATTCAAGAATATTGAGATATATAAACTTGGCACATGCCAAACATATGCATGTTTCCCATTATAAATCAGATCTCCCCTGAAACTGTGCGCATGAACGAGCATTAAATCTCTGCCTAAAAAACGGCCATACCAAATGTAACATATCATACTAATTTGAGTGTCCCGGATTTATGTTTACTATGTTAAGTTTAGTCTATGAGACCAGGCTGATCTAATATGATAATGATCTTTTGTTGTAGGCTAAAGCTTCTTCGGGAACATGAACCCATGGCCAGAAAAGGTGAGAAAATTATAGTTATTATGTTCATGAATGAAATATTGTTTACTTTAATTACAGTAAAATATTCAGATGTACAGTAGCTCAAAACAAATGTATTGGAAAAAGGTGAACCACCTGTTCTACTGTTAAACTGCGCTCCAAATCGGATCGCACAAAGCAAAATACACAATATATCCAAAAGTATGTGGTCACCCCTTCAAATTAGTAGATTTGGCTATTTCAGCCACACCCGTTACTGACAGGTGTATAAAATCGAGCACACAGGGGTCTCTAATAACTGTTAAGAGTTAGAATAGTAGAATAAACAAGGGGCAATTTCAAATCTTGGTTGTGCATCAACCGTTTTCCACTTGTTATATGTCACTCACTGACAGTTGTTCTCTAAATAACATTTTAGATTTTTTTTATTGTATAGAAATGCAGTAAATGAGCTTAAACTTTCTTAAAAAGAAAAACATATTGATTTATAATTATTGTGTACGTTACCCATTATCACAACCTGAACCTCCATGCCATCCAAGTGGGAGGATAAACACACTAGTACACCCCAGAGTACATGTAATATCTACCTATTTCAGCTGACTGGTGTTAGCTAGCTAGCTACAGAGGCTAGCTGCTGGACTTTGTACAATCAAGATAAAATTAGCTAGGTAACGTTAGCTAGCTAGCTACCTAGCTAATCAAAATATCTGTTTGCATTTATTGATTAACCTCAGCTTGAATACCACCATATACAGTGAGGGAAACAAGTATTCGATCCCCCCTGCTGATATTGTACGTTTGCCCACTGACAAAGAAATGATCAGTCTATAATTTTAATGGTAGGTTTATTTGAACAGTGAGAGACAGAATAACAACAAAGAAATCCAGAAAAACACGTGAAAAATGTTATAAATTGATTTGCATTTTAATGAGGGAAATAAGTATTTGAACCCCTCTCAATCAGAAAGATTTCTGGCTCCCAGGTGTCTTTTATACAGGTAACGAGCTGAAATTAGGAGCACCCTCTTAAAGGGAGTGCTCCTAATCTCAGTTTGTTACCTGTATAAAAGACACCTGTCACAGAAGCAATCAATCAATCAGATTCCAAACTCTCCACCATGGCCAAGACCAAAGAGCTCTCCAAGGATGTCAGGGACAAGATTGTAGACCTACACAAGGCTGGAATGGGCTACAAGACCATCGCCAAGCAGCTTGGTGAGAAGGTGACAACAGTTGGTGAGATTATTCGCAAATGGAAGAAACACAAAAGAACTGTCAATCTCCCTCGGCCTGGGGCTCCATGCAAGATCTCACCTCGTGGAGTTGCAATGATCATGAGAACGGTGAGGAATCAGCCCAGAACTACACGGGAGGATCTTGTCAATGATCTCAAGGCAGCTGGGACCATAGTCACCAAGAAAACAATTGGTAACACACTACGCCGTGAAGGACTGAAATCTTGCAGCGCCCGCAAGGTCCCCCCTGCTCAAGAAAGCACATATACATGCCCGTCTGAAGTTTGCCAATGAACATCTGAATGATTCAGAGGACAACTGGGTGAAAGTGTTATGGTCAGATGAGACCAAAATGGAGCTCTTTGGCATCAACTCAACTCGCTGTGTTTGGAGGAGGAGGAATGCTGCCTATGACCCCAAAAACACCATCCCCACTGTCAAACATGGAGGTGGAAACATTATGCTTTGGGGGTGTTTTTCTGCTAAGGGGGACAGGACAACTTCACCGCATCAAAGGGACGATGGACGGGGCTATGTACCGTCAAATCTTAGGTGAGAACCTCCTTCCCTCAGCCAGGGCATTGAAAATGGGTCGTGGTGTGGTATACCAGCATGACAATGACCCAAAACACACGGCCAAGGCAACAAAGGAGTGGCTCAAGAAGGAGCACATTAAGGTCCTGGAGTGGCCTAGCCAGTCTCCAGACCTTAATCCCATAGAAAATCTGTGGAGGAAGCTGAAGGTTCGAGTTGCCAAACGTCAGCCTCGAAACCTTAATGACTTGGAGAAGATCTGCAAAGTGGAGTGGGACAAAATCCCTCCTGAGATGTGTGCAAACCTGGTGGCCAACTACAAGAAACGTCTGACCTCTGTGATTGCCAACAAGGGTTTTGCCACCAAGTCATGTTTTGCAGAGGGGTCAAATACTTATTTCCCTTATTAAAATTCAAATCAATTTATAACATTTTTCACATGTGTTTTTCAGGATTTCTTTGTTGTTATTCTGTCTCTCACTGTTCAAATAAACCTACCATTAAAATTATAGACTGATCATTTCTTTGTCAGTGGGCAAACGTACAAAATCAGCAGGGGATCAAATACTTTTTTCCCTCACTGTATCTAGCTATCTACAGTAGCCTAGGTTTGTTTCCATACACTTCTTCTGACTGGCAGCATGGTGCAAGCAGCTGTGTTGGTACCGAGCAACCGACCCGGTGTTAGAACTCAGAGATTTTTCTGAAAAAAATATTTTAGCATTGTCAGAAATGCTACAAAAAGGTAGCACATCGTTGGTTCTTAACGGACAGAAATGAGCACGTGAGAGCGATAAATTATGCATTTTATAAAAACTGTTGCACCTATACATTTTGTCAATCTGGCATTTTTTAAGTCCAATGGACACTTTATGAATTTGAGCTTGGTAGGCGCAAGAAATACTCTGAAAAATCAATTGCTAACAGCCCTGTTAAAAAATCTGGTATGTGGTTCTCGGTAATGAAGAGATGGCTCATGACAAGAGGCGGGGAGTTGTGCACTTCCAATAAAGTTGATTTGCACATTTTCATCGAGATTGGTGTCATATTGGCTTAGATATGATGGTAGGGTGATTTAAATGTAACACTGAGCTTCAATCAATGCCAGAGTTGTGTCAATGACAGTACAACATGGTTTCTGCAGACAAAAAAAATATGCGTTCAGATGCTATCGGAAACTTGACTCAAGCGTGGTAACAGTCATTCGTTGTTACACCTCTGTGATCACGGACTGCAAATACCACCAGTTACATGTTAGTACAGTAACTATGAATTATTACAATTAATTACAATCTGTGTTACAGCGTAATTACATATGTAATTACATATGTAATTACACTGAAATAAGAACCCTTTTAAAATAAAATGTTACCAAAGATTTTTCTAACTAACTCAAGCTAGACCAGAGCCTGTCGTTTCCAATGAGAGCAAATGAATCCTAGAGGGCAGAACAAGCAAGGAGGTGAGCAGAGCCATGAGCGAGCTTGCCTTTTGGCGCTTTCTCGCATTTATTTGCATATTTCTGTTAGGGAACGCCTACTCTGTGAAGTGCTCGTGTGCAATAACTCAATTCGTCCTTGCACTCCTAAACAATGACTTTTTTTTTTTACTTTGGCAAAGGGTAAAGTCTACTCTAGCTTTAAAAAAAGTCTGATTCTAGTTTTAGAAAAAGAAAACTGTATGGAGATCAAATGTATTATCCTTGAGAAGATCAGCAGAATGTAGACCAAAATCCATCTCCCACTGCCAGCCATTGGGCTTCCTCTCATCACCATATTTGGTAGGGAGTGGAACCGCCAACCAGATGCTTCAAATGTATACACCTGGTGAAATATCTGGCTCATTGTTCTATATGAGGTGTTACCTAATATTAACCCTCACATCACCCATTTTATGTTAATGGTTATACCTCATTTGTGATTTCACTTTTCAGAAGTTTTTCAGTAGGATGAGAATTAACTACTAAAGCTACAAGAAGTACCTTAAGGAGTTCGACACCTTTCTTGAAGCACCACCCCCACCCATCACATCAGACACTAAGGTAGTCAGCCGTGTTCCTGTGGATACAATCCACATGCTGGGCAAGTATACAGACACTAAATCCACAGAATCATAGGATTAGTACTACTAGTAGTGAGGTCATTCCACAAAATAGTGCCTTTCGCATGCATTCCTTTGAAAACTAGCTGTTATTGGCAGAGGGGTTCGGAACTCTCTTTTTTTATTGGTCTATTAATCAATTTACCGCCAGGTGATTAAATTCCTTCCCATGCAAACCTGCTAAATAGATGATCCTGTGTGGATTTTATTTTCAACCAGCAACTATCAGGCAATAACACTGATCAACATTTTTACACTTTTCCAGTGTTAGTTTTATCACAATACAAAACACAGGGAAAACAGAATTCTGACTGCACTGGGCCTTGAACAATAAAAACGATTGTGACACTTATATTCAATTGCCACTCCCTGTTGAATAAAATAAGCTTCCATTCACGCCATCACAAGGGGATTTATGGCTGATTTAAGATGAAATTGTCAACGCTGTTAAGGTCAACCCTGTAAGTTTATTTGGCACTTAATAGGCACTTACTATAGTATTTTTTTTTATTCAACCTTGATATGGGTAAACATGTTTTTTATGAAGGTGAACATGTGCTCTTAGTGACAGAATGATAGGTGAAATCTTTTTTTTTTTTACCAAGTTACACTTCTCAAAAGGCTCCACATTGGTGGACAACCCAATCATTTCAATATTGCTGTAGTAGCCAAAGTACTAAAACTAGAAGTACTAGTATTAGTACTGTACTGTGGTACTACTAGTAGTAGTATCAGAGAGAGTAGTAATGATTGTGGTCATTTTGATTGTAGAGGTATAGGCCTAGCCTAAGCCTAGTACCTGACTACGGTGGCAATGTTTTTTATATTCATTTTTATTTAACCTTTATTTAAGTGTTCCAGAGGCCATAGTGCTGTAACTATCCAGAACTCTTCATGGTCAGTGAAGGTGAATGCATGGCCAGAGCTGAAACTGAATCAGTTCTACATTATTAGGCATCTCCCTAAGATCCTATTCTTTTAAGTAAAATAAAGCAGCGTACTAAGAATATCAATAACCAATCACCTGAGTCCTAGATATGACAACAGTGAAACTACTCAGATTCTATATTAAGCTCACAACTCAGTTTGATTGGTCGATCTTTACCTTGTCCCAGTTGCAACCTATAATCAAGGACAGGACACATTGTGTTGGAGCTTTGGCAAGAGGACAGAACATTTTTCATTTAAATGTTTTCTTTGATGATAAATCGTCCGAAGTGACTACATTTGTGAATAACTCATGAAGGTGCTAAAATGGCTAGATATCATATGTGACATATAGTATATCAGCCACAGACTTAATTCTGATTTACAGGTATGGATGCAGTGTAATCATCCCTTCCATCAGTGTTCTCGTCCTCTTTAAATAAACCTTCTGTTTAGAGTTCATGGAGATTAACAATTGCCTGGTGTTAAATAGGGTCCTTCTAGCAATCGTAAGGACAAAAATACAGCAGTAGGTGGGCAGATAGAGGTGTAAATGGTGATTGATTTGATTTACACAGCACTGGTGATGATGGTACAATATACAAGACGATACTTGTTGCTACACTTGCTACACTACACGACCAATAGTATGTTGACACCTACTTGTTGCATATCTCATTCCAAAATCATGGGCATTAATGTGGGCAATTCAGTTGGGCGATTAGGCCTGGCTCGCAGTCGGCATTCCAATGCATTCCAAAGGTGTTCGATGTGGTTGAGTTTAGGGCTCTGTACAGGCCCAGTCAAGTTCTTCCACACCGATCTCGAAAAACCATTTTTGTATGGATCTTGCTTTGTGCACAGGGGCATTGTCATGCTGAAACAGGAAAGGGCCTTCTTCAAACTGTTGACACAAAGTTGGATCACAGAATCGTCTATAATATCATTGTATACTGTAGCGTTAAGATTTCCCTTCACTGAAACTAAGAAGCCCAAACCATGAAAAACAGGCCCAGACCATTATTCATCCTCCACCAAACTTTACAGTTGGCACTATGCATTCGGGCAGGTAGCATTCTCCTGGCATCCGCCACACCCAGATTTGTCCGTCGGACTGCCAGAAGGTGATTCATCAGTCCAGAGAATGGGTTTCCACTGCTCCAGGGTCCAAAAGCCGCGAGCTTTACACCACATCAGCCAACGCTTGACATTGCGCATGGTGATCTTAGGCTTGTGTGCGGCTGCTCGTTGATTGAATGTTTGTCTATGGAGATTGCATTGCTGTGCGCTCGATTTTAAACACCTGTCAGCAACGTGTGTGGCTGAAAGACTAGCCAATGATGTGCTTTAGTAAAGTGACATTACATGCATCCACTCTGTGGGGCTCCCATTCCCGGACACATAGCTAGCTAAGAGCTCGCTACTAAAATGCCCCATGAATTGTTCTCATAAAACAATAATCTTTACATTCCTCGTTCAATAAATATTTTTAACTCAATCTCAGATTAGTTAAGAGGTGATATTCAACATTAAATCACATTTTCCTAGAATTTGCAATTGGGAAATTGATCAAATTAATTTGTTGCCAACACCGCGATAGTGGAACTGCAATTCATATTCAAATCACATATACAGTGGGGAAAAAAAGTATTTAGTCAGCCACCAATTGTGCAAGTTCTCTCACTTAAAAAGATGAGAGAGGCCTGTAATTTTCATCATAGGTACACTTCAACTATGACAGACAAAATGAGGGAAAAAAATCCAGAAAATCACATTGTAGGATTTTAAATGAATTTATTTGCAAATTATGGTGGAAAATAAGTATTTGGTCACATACAAACAAGCAAGATTTCTGGCTCTCACAGACCTGTAACTTCTTCTTTAAGAGGCTCCTCTGTCCTCCACTCATTACCTGTATTAATGGCACCTGTTTGAACTTGTTATCAGTATAAAAGACACCTGTCCACAACCTCAAACAGTCACACTCCAAACTCCACTATGGCCAAGACCAAAGAGCTGTCAAAGAATTGTAGACCTGCACCAGGTTGGGAAGACTGAATCTGCAATAGGTAAGCAGCTTGGTTTGAAGAAATCAACTGTGGGAGCAATTATTAGGAAATGGAAGACATACAAGACCACTGATAATCTTCCTCGATCTGGGGCTCCACGCAAGATCTCACCCCGTGGGGTCAAAATGATCACAAGAACGGTGAGCAAAAATCCCAGAACCACACGGGGACCTAGTGAATGACCTGCAGAGAGCTGGGACCAAAGTAACAAAGCCTACCATCAGTAACACACTACGCCGCCAGGGACTCAAATCCTGCAGTGCCAGACGTGTCCCCCTGCTTAAGCCAGTACATGTTCAGGCCCGTCTAAAGTTTGCTAGAGAGCATTTGGATGATCCAGATGAGGATTGGGAGAATGTCAGATGAAACCAAAATATAACTTTTTGGTAAAAACTCAACTCGTCATGTTTGGAGGACAAAGAATGCTGAGTTGCATCCAAAGAACACCATACCTACTGTGAAGCATGGGGGCGGAAACATCATGCTTTGGGGCTGTTTTTCTGCAAAGGGACCAGGACGACTGATCCGTGTAAAGGAAAGAATGAATGGGGCCATGTATCGTGAGATTTTGAGTGAAAACCTCCTTCCATCAGCAAGGGCATTGAAGATGAAACGTGGCTGGGTCTTTCAGCATGACAATGATCCCAAACACACCGCCCGGCAACGAAGGAGTGGCTTCGTAAGAAGCATTTCAAGGTCCTGGAGTGGCTTAGCCAGTCTCCAGATCTCAACCCCATAGAAAATCTTTGAAAGTCCGTGTTGCCCAGCGACAGCCCCAAAACATCACTGCTCAAGAGGAGCTCTGCATGGAGGAATGGGCCAAAATACCAGCAACAGTGTGTGAAAACCTTGTGAAGACTTACAGAAAACGTTTGACCTCTGTCATTGCCAACAAAGGGTATATAACAAAGTATTGAGATAAACTTTTGTTATTGACCAAATACTTATTTTCCACCATAATTTGCAAATAAATTCATAAAAAATCCTACAATGTGATTTTCTGGATTTTTTTTCCTCATTTTGTCTGTCATAGTTGAAGTGTACCTATGATGAAAATTACAGGCCTCTCTCATCTTTTTAAGTGAGAGAATTTGCAGAATTGGTGGCTGACTAAATACTTTTTTTCCCCACTGTATGTATATTTTTTTGTAATATTGACATGACTAATATGAATTATACTTATTTTTGTAAAGATAACAAACAATGTTTGGATGACAAATGGATTTTACATGCGTTTTTCCAAATGTTTATACCTCAGTGAAACAGGAAGCCGTGGAAGGCCATAATACAGTTCCTTAAACTGAGATGAACTCAAAGTAGAATGTTAATGCAGGTTGATTTTGTCCGATTTTATTTGTAATAATAAAAAGAATACTTGATTAACAAAATCTCTTTCTCTGAGCAACTGTATAGGTATAAAATAATATAATTTCCCCATATGTTTGTGCATACAATATACAGGTAACTGCCAAAATAAAGGAAAAACTTTAGTAAATGAGGGATACAAAGTACAGTCGTGGCCAAAAGTTTTGAGAATGACACAAATATTAATTTTCACAAAGTCTGCTGCCTCAGTTTGTATGGTGGCAATTTGCATATACTCCAGAATGTCATGAAGAGTGATCAGATGAATTGCAATTAATTGTTAAGTCCCTCTTTGCCATGCAAATGAACTGAATCCCCCCAAAACATTTCCACAGCATTTCAGCCCTGCCACAAAAGGACCAGCTGACATCATGTCAGTGATTCTCTCATTAACACAGGTGTGAGTGTTGACGAGGACAAGGCTGGAGATCACTCTGTCATGCTGATTGAGTTCGAATAACAGACTGGAAGCTTCAAAAGGAGGGTGGTGCTTGGAATCATTGTTCTTCCTCTGTCAACCGTGGTTACCTGCAAGGAAACACGTGACGTCATCATTGCTTTGCACAAAAAGGGCTTCACAGGCAAGGATATTGCTGCCAGTAAGATTGCACCTAAATCAACCATTTATCGGATCATCAAGAACTTCAAGTAGAGCGATTAAATAGTTGTGAAGAAGGCTTCAGGACGCCAAAGAAAGTCCAGCAAGCGCCAGGACCGTCTCCTAAAGTTGATTCAGCTGCGGGATCGGGGCACCAGCAGTACAGAGCTTGCTCAGAAATGCCAGCAGGCAGGTGTGAGTGCATCTGCACGCACAGTGAGGCGAATACTTTTGGAGGATGGCCTGGTGTCAAGAAGGGCAGCAAAGAAGCCAATTCTTTCCAGGAAAAACAGCAGGGACAGACTGATATTCTGCAAAAGGTACAGGGATTGGACTGCTGAGGACTGGGGTAAAGTCATTTGCTCTGATGAATCCCCTTTCCGATTGTTTGGGGCATCCGGAAAAAAGCTTGTCCGGAGAAGACAAGGTGAGCGCTACCAACAGTCCTGTGTCATGCCAACAGTAAAGCATCCTGAGACCATTCATGTGTGGGGTTGCTTCTCAGCCAACTGAGTGGGCTCACTCACAATTTTGCCTAAGAACACAGCCATGAATAAAGAATGGTACCAACACATCCTCCAAGAGCAACTTCTCCCAACCATCCAGGAACAGTTTGGTGACAAGCAATGCCTTTTCCAGCATGATGGAGCACCTTGCCATAAGGCAAAAGTGATAACTAAGTGGCTCGGGGAACAAAAAATTGATATTTTGGGTCCATTGCCAGGAAACTCCCCAGACCTTAATCCCATTGAGAACTTGTGGTCAATCCTCAAGAGGTGGGTAAACAAACAAAAACCCACAAATTCTGACAAACTCCAAGCATTGACTATACAAGAATGGGCTGCCATCAGACAGGATGTGGCCGAGAAGTTAGAAGAGATCTCACCCACTGGGCACATACTTTTGATTTACATGGTTGAGTTGTTAACCAACCGTGAATTCAACGTGAAATAAACAACAAATCTAACAATTTCATTGGATTCAGGTTAAAAGTTGGGTGAAAAAACCTTGCCTTTCAATTTATAACGTGAATCTTCCACGATACTTCTGCGATACAGATTGACTCCAGCCCTCAGATATATTAGGACACTAATCTCTGGGCGGCAGTAGACTAGAGGTGAGAGAGGCGGACCAGCAGCCGGAAGGGCCGTGCCGGGCGACACAAAAATGGGAAAGGAACTGAACTGACAGTTGGAAGGCTGATGGTCTCTGATCCCATGTACCATCTCCTGCCATTGTGCCCTTGAGCAAGGCACTTAACCCCCACAATTGCTCACCATCCAGAGGCGCTGCACTGTGGCTGACCCTGTGCCTCTCAACGTGTGTGTATATCTGGTTGTGTTGGAAAAGGCAGAAGACACATTTCCGTTATAACCAATAGAAAATAAAGTATATATTCTATTCTACAACTGTCTGAGCAGACAGACTGATCTACCAAGTCAGTAGTAAGACAGTCACATTGGCCTGCTGATCTACCAATATATTTAACAGTGGCTGTAGTTCAATCAAACCCACAGTGCAGGAGACCTCCTTTGCTGGAATTTCACATTTGTGTAATACGTACAACGCAAAACTCCTGTTGATTTTGATGAAATTATGTCTTTTGGAAAAACTGGAAGAGTAGTATCTTCCTACAGTGTGTGTTTGAGAACCCTAGTGGATAAATAAAACATGATTTGATTGTTACTTTATGAGAGAATGGATGTCTTAGCTGCCTGGGTACATGGTAAACTTAGATAAAAAGGCAAAACATTTGGCACATACTGTATAATAGATATAAGTGTGTCTGGATGGAGTCTACATCAAGTCAAAGTTTTCCTGTGATTGCTGTTTAGCTGTTGGCAAGTCGATGTTCAGTATGTGTCCTTTGATCCAGCATGCTCCACCACTTTCTTGGACACCTGTCTTTGAGAGGGAGAAGATCTGGGTTATGATCCAAGGGCCGGAGGACCAGGAAGACTGAAGCAGGGTGACCCAGGCCCCCAGCGGGCCCACCACGGAGTAATCCAACATGGGTAAATGCACCGGTGAGCACCCCCTCAGTACACAACAAAACAACACTATCAACCTCCATTCCTCAGTACCTGACAGGGCAGATCAGCTTTATTCTTATCTTATAGTCCAAAGGATGATCAAAGGTCCTGCAAAGTTCATTTGTGTGTTTATAAATAGGGCCCAGAGTTTTCCCTGACCATGATACCTGGTCAGGGAAACTCTGAGGCCTAGATATAGGCTCAAGTTATAACCGGCTCTACTTAACAATCCAAAGGAAAATGTATACTGGTGTCCATTGTCACATGCTTGGGCTACTTCATGCACTTGAGGACTGCCACAGGCAATCCAGCAGACACAGCCAGGCTGGAGAGCAGACTACTCTGCCCTGAGAGGCTACCAGTGCCTGCAGTGCTTCTTCTAGAACAGTGAGACCGCCAACGATCAGCTGGTTCGAGAGTACAATGAAGCCCAGCCCAACCGGGAACCTGCGAGTTCTTTAGCTCATAGTTGGTAACATCTCTAACATCAATAGACCCATCAAATTGGTTTTTATTAACCTGTTTAATTATAATAATTAGGGAGACTAGCCTAGCAGTAAGTGTTGGGCCAGTAACTGAAAGGTTGCTGGTTTGATTACCCAAGCTGACAAGATGAATAATCTGTCGATATACTCTTGAGCAAGGCACTTAACCCTAATTTGCTCCAGGGGGCGCCGTACCACTATGGCTGATCCTGTAAAACAAACATTTCACTGCACCTATCAGGTGTATGTAACAAAATTTATATACAGTACCAGTCAGAGGTTTGGACACCTACTCATTCAAAGGTTTTTCTTTATTTTTACATTGTAGAATAATACTGCCCTACCACGCAAAAAGGCAGTAACTGCTCATGTGGTCGAAAAATGAGTTAATGTCATTTTTGCTACATTAAATACATGCTTAATCATGTGGACAAGTATCCTGCCTCATTGTATTGTGTTTTGGAGAAAATGGGGGTCATATTAGCAGTAACTGCATAAAGTCTTGATGACGGCTTTGCATACTCCTGACATTCTCTCAACCAGCTTCATGAAGTAGTCAGTCCAGGGCCAGTATTCATTAAATGGATAGTTCACCCAAATTACTAAATTACAAATTTCCTTACCCTATAAGCAGTCTATGGACAAGGTTTTACAGCAATCCATGCTTTGGTTTAGTTTCCCTGGCACAAGTTTCCAAAAGCTAACGTTTTAGCATTTGTGGCACAAATCCCATCCAAGTCCTGGTACCGATATTAGCATTTTTGGCTCACCATTTTCAAATCCTCTAAGTGACTTTGTTGAGCTTCACAGTCAGTTTTAGAAACTTTAATTCTATCGGTCCATAGACTGCCTACCGGGAAGGAAACCAATGTGTAATTTGGGTGAACTGTCCCGAGTGGCGCAGCAGTCTAAATGCACTGCATCTCAGTGCTAGAGGCGTCACTACAGACCCTGGTTCGATTCCAAGCTGTATCACAACCATCTGTAATTGGGAGTCCCATAGGGCAGTGCACAATTGGCCCAGCATCGTCCGGGTTAGAGTTTGGCCGGGGTTGGCCGTCATTGTAAATAAGAATTTGTTCTTAACCATCTTGCCTAGTTAAATAAAGGTTAAAAAATTATAAAACAATTAGAATAAGCATCTCAGACTGGGAGTGCTGATCTAGGATCAGGTTCCCCCTATCTATTAAATATTATTCATTTTGATCCCAGATCAGCACTTTCTGATATGCCTAATTAATATGGACCAAGACAAGTGCAGAAAGATTTGAGACAAAGGGAATTCCTTTAAGACATGGAGTTACATTCCATTGGCAGATGAGTGAAATTGCCATTATTTTCTGAGATATTCCACCTGGTTTTGCACTGACTTAAAGTAGCAGTCTTGTAACGTCCTAGATGAAGTCATGTGTACAGCATATTGAGAAAGATCCACGTGTTTTAACCTTTCAGATACTTCAGAGCTGTTCTTCTGGGAAGACCCTCGTAAGGTGGGCATTGAGGTGTCAGAGGCAGATGGGACCAAATATTTCCATGGGCCGGGCACCGGGACACCCGTGTACCTGGCCCATGGCAGGGCCAAGAGAAGGGATTTCATCAAGGGGGCGTGGCACCCTCTTCATGCTCACCATGGAGGGTAAGAAACCCTGAAAAGTTCCACTGTTCACAGATCTGTTAAGTGCTTTCTCGCCAAGTCCTATGGGCATTGCCACGTTTGACAAGATTGCACGAACCGATCTGGGACCAGGCTAATGTATTCAGCATTTTATCAAAAACATGCTAAAACTATTCTCTGAAAGCATGATAGATTCTCTATCTTTAGCATACCAAGTTCCATACATATCCCATTAACACTACCTTGTTGGTTATCATCACACTCATTCAAATACCATAGGTTGTGGTGGTCCCCCTATTTACCAACATGTCCACATCATATGAAGGAATGAAATGCACACCCACTCGCCATTTCTATAACCAATCATGCTATCCAATCCCATCCGTGTCTGTACATTCATTTCTATGTTAATACTGTATGTGCTTGTCCTCATCTCATCACTTATATGCCCCCTCCATCTCGTTACTCTCTTCAGATGTGTCCCATCTGACGGTGATCCAACCCGTCCCCTCTTCTACCGTGCCACCTGTCACCATGGTTACCACCGCCATGCCGACCCCTGCACTAACATTACATGTGGGAATGAGGGAGTCTGTGTATTGGATGCTGGAAATGCTGTTTGCAGGTAAGGGAGTTTTACTGTCGGGGCTTGTAGCTAACACAGTACAATGGTCTGTACTGTATTTATCTCGGTCTCTCTCCCTGTTCTTCTCTCTCTCACTCTCGCTCGCTCCATTAATAACTCCTGCGTGTTTCTCTTCTCATTGTATTATCTTGCTCCAGCGTCACAGAGCTACTGTAATTATTCCCTCCCTTTTCCCCAGTGGGTGTTCAGTCTTTCCCTTTACAAACACAAACAGCCCAGCAGGCAAAACTGGTTATGATGTTATAATGACGAGTTTGTGGTTATAACGACGATATTTCAACTAGTTTTGCCTGTGTAGTGACTCCCTCTCTCTCTCTGCCCTCTATATAGGTGTGCCGTGTTAGATCTGTCTTTCGCTCTCCCTCTCCAGATGTGCAGTGGGTAGATTGTTGACTCTCTCTCTCACTCATTCTCTTCCTCTCTCTGTCCAGGTGTGCAGTTGGTGATGACTGGTGGTACTATGGAGAGACTTGTCAGTATCCTGGCTTCACAAAGGACACGGTGATCACAGTGCTGATCAGCCTCTTTTTCTCTGTGCTGGGTGGCATGTTGGTGGTGACCGTTGCCAGTGTGGTGTGTGCGAAGAGGAATTACAAGAACAGTGGTGGTGGTGGAGACTGGGGCATCACAATGTTCAATGTCAGCATTACAGAGATGTAGTGTGTTTTCTTCCTGCCAGCACCAAGATGACCCATGGCCAGCATTAAGTAGATGTAATGAAGAAGGAGAAAGGGTTAGAGATACATAGGCTATGAAGTGTGCCTACAGTACTGTTTACGGTAGATGCTGCATTACTGTTGCTGACATGTCATTTCCATCATACCAGGGTCAGTTTTAAAGGCAGATAATTATTTTTTAAATAGGCATAATACCATTTTTTCTACAGTCGCAGTCATAGAATGGATGGTTTTAGGGGCATATCATTACAGTGCTTCTATGGTTAGTTTCATATTTTCTGTAATGACCTTAGTGGTCACTGTTTTACAGCCTGTGTTCGTAATGGCTGCTCAGTGAAACGACCTGTCCTGATTTGTCATAGACGCTTGCTAAAAAACTTTAATGAGCAAGCCTTCCTTTATGAACTGGCCTTTGTAAAAAAGGGTATAGAATCAGCTTGATCCCCTGTCGAAGACGCTTGAACCTTCTTTTTTAATATTTTCAGTGGTATTTTTAACAAACACGCCTCCTAAAGAAAATTTGAATTAAAAAACAGGTTGAGCCCCTGGTTCGACCGTGATCTTGCAGAGTTACTCCACCTCAAGAATTGCATTTGGCGAAAGGCTCGGCATACTCAGGCTGACTGGCTCTCGTTCAGGCAAATTAGAAATAAGTGCACTCAGGCTATCCGGAAGGCCAAAGTTAGTTACTTAAAGGAGCAGCTCTCTCTCTGTGGGTCTAACCCCAAGAAGTTCTGGAAAACGGTTAAAGACCTGGAGAATAAACCTTCCTCCTCACAGCTGCTCATGTTCCTTAATGTTGATGTGGTTGTTACTGACAAGAAGCGCATGGCTGAGCTCTTTAATCACCACTTCATTAAGTCAGGATTCCTATTTGACTCAGCCATGTTTCCTTGCCCGTCTATTTCCTCATCTCCCACCCTTTCTAATGCGACTATCCCCGATGCTTCTCCCTCTTTTTCCCCTGCCCCGCTACACAGTTTCTCCCTGCAGGCAGTCACTAAGTCTGAGGTGCTAAAGGATCTCCTTAAACTTGACCCCTAAAAAAACATCTGGGTCAGATGGTTTAGACCCTTTCTTCTTTAAGGTTGCTGCCCCTATCATCACCAAGCCTATCTCTGACCTTTTTAACCTGTCTCTCCTTTCTGGGGAGGTTCCCATTGCTTGGAAGGCAGCCACAGTTCGTCCTTTATTTAAAGGGGGAGATTAAGGGGGATCCTAACTGTTATAGGCCTATTTCTATTTTGCCCTGTTTATCAAAAGTGTTGGAAAAACTTGTCAATAATCAACTGACTGCCTTTCTTGATGTCTATAGTATTCTCTCTGGTATGCAATCTGGTTTCCGCTCAGGTTATGGATGTGTCACTGCAACCTTAAAGGTCCTCAATGATGTCACCATTGCCCTTGATTCTAAGCAATATTGTGCTGCTATTTTTATTGACTTGGCCAAAGCTTTTGATACGGTATACCATTCCATTATTGTGGGCCGGCTGAGGAGTATTGGTGTCTCTGAGGGGTCTTTGGCCCGGTTCGCTAACTACCTCTCTCAAAGAGTGCAGTGTATAAAGTCAGAAAATCTGCTGTCTCAGCCACTGCCTGTCACCAAGGGAGTACCCCAAGGCTCGATCCTAGGCATCACGCTCTTCTCAATTTACATCAACAGCATAGCTCAGGCAGTAGGAAGCTCTCTCAACCATTTATATGCAGATGATACTCAGCTGGCCCCTCCCCGGATTTTGTGTTAAATGCTCTACAACAAAGCTTTCTTGGTGTCCAACAAGCTTTCTCTACCCTTAACCTTGTTCTGAGCACCTCCAAAACAGAGGTCATGTGGTTTGGTAAGAAGAATGCCCCTTTTCCCACAGGTGTGATTACTACCTCTGAGGGTTTAGAGCTTGAGGTAGTCACCTCATACAAGTACTTGGGAGTATGGCTAGATGGTACACTGTCCTTCTCTCAGCACATATCAAAGCTGCAGGCTAAAGTTAAATCTAGTCTTGGTTTCCTCTATCGTAATCGCTCCTCTTTCACCCCAGCTGCCAAACTAACCCTGATTCAGATGACCATCCTATCCATGCTAGATTACGGAGACATCATTTATAGATCGGCAGGTAAGTGTGCTCTCGAGCGGCTAGATGTTCTTTACCATTCGGCCATCAGATTTGACACCAATGCTCCTTATAGGACATCACTGCACTCTATACTCCTCTGTTAACTGGTCATCTCTGTATACCCGTTGCAAGACCCACTGGTTGATGCTTATTTATAAAACCCTCTTAGGCCTCACTCGCCCCCTATCTGAGATACCTACTGCAGCCCTCATCCTCCACATGCAACACCTGTTCTGCCAGCCACATTCTGTTAAGGTCCACAAAGCACAAACATCCCTGGGTCGCTCCTCTTTTCAGTTCACTGCAGCTAGCGACTGGAATGAACTGCAACAAACACTCAAACTGGACAGTTTTATTTCAATCTCTTCATTCAAAGACTCTTACTGACAGTTGTGGCTCTTTTGCGTGATGTATTGTTGTCTCTACTTTCTTGCCCTTTGTGCTGTTGTCTGTGCCCAATAATGTTTGAACCATGTTGTGTTGCTACCATGCTGTGTTGTCATGTGTTGCTGCCATGCTATGTTGTTGTCTTAGGTGTCTCTTTATGTAGTGTTGTCTCTCTTGTCGTGATGTGTGTTTTGTCCTATATATTTTTTTTTATCCCAGGCCCTGTCCCTGCAGGAGGCCTTTTGGTAGGCCGTCATTGTAAATAATAATTTGTTCTTAACTGACTTGCCTAGTTAAATAAGAGATTCATTGAGGTAGTGCTAATAAAAATACTGGACAATATCGTCCTCTTCTGGTCATAAGGTGCACATACACCTGTATGATTTTAAACGTACTCAAATTGTATCACAGCCACGCAACAAAGAGATTATTATGATGCTTTTCTTGATAACAATATATAATGTGTTGTAAAATGTAAATACAAAAAAGTGTATAGTAAAGTCTAATTGAATGCTACTAGCAGTATTTCTGGCTGTTTGTTAGTTTATATTAACTGAAAATGTGTGGCCTTTGCAGTTACATTTGGATCTAAAAAATACAAAAATCCGTACATTGAAAATATTTGAAACAGGTGTGTGTCTGATAAACACAAAGAGAGAATTAGAATTTTGACCTAAAAATATAAAATACCACCAGAACAACAAAGCTTTTATTCACAAATGTAAGATTTATTATACCAAAGACAGGAACGTTTGTGTGGTATACTTTCCATGTGGATATAGAATTTGTTTGCATTACTGAACTGGACACAGTCATGCCGGTGATAACAGTTAGGAGGGAGGTGGGACGGAATACTGTGTGTCTGTGTGTGTGAGGACACTAGCGGGACTGCTGACTAACCAAGATATAAGACAGAACTGAAAGAAGAACTACGGTGAATTGTGTGTGCTTGTACTGTATAATAGTGTGTGTGTGTGTGTATTGAGCATATCTCTGTATGTGTCTAGGAGAGAAAGGAAGGTAAGCTCTCAATAATGGCTAAACCTGGTCTGACCACACCCCCCCCCATACCACTAAATCCATCCATAGACATATGGGTACCAGTTCCTTTAAAAGCATCAGTATACAACATTTCTCTTATTTACAATCATTGGAAAAAAAAATCACAATTTCTCTCAGAGAAGATTAGTAAAAGTGACTAGGTCACCATAAAGAGTATGCAACTCCTAGGAGTTAGGCTTTCAAATTTCTACAAAAATTTCGATGCCTTTTTACAGGCCAAGAGCCAGGATTTACTGAAAAAATACAGTATTATTAAGTGCCCTATCTACAAAAGTTAAGCGTGTTAATATTGGTGTGTACCATTACAAACGTATTTCATTGATAATAAGATTGTGTCACCGTGTTTCATTTTTAAAAAGTGACTTAATTTTCTTCACATTAAAAGATATGGTAAGTAAAAAAAAACTAAAAAAACATGATCCATATTAACTGTGTGTTGTGGTAGGCTAACCCTATTGCAGAGAGATTGATTGATTACATTGGTACTCATACGTTTGTTGTCTAATGTAAAAACAACATCCCGTATAGTCTGAGTAGTAGTGGAACTACTTTGGACCATAAAAGATGTGTCCATAGGTAGGATACCCTATAGGGTTCGGTTATCTTAAAGGTCTCATTTGCATGTCCTATCCTATAGGCCATTTTGGGGAAAGGGGTGGAGCAGGTTACAGTGCATGGTACTCCAGTGATGTGGTCTCAGGAACGGGTTGAGCGCTTTGTTGACTGCTCAACAAGGTGCTGTTTTTCAGATACATAGGTTACTCAGCTAGTCTGCAGACTCTGTAGGGATTATCCACTGTAGGGATTCATCAGGGGTGTGTCCTAGTAGTCTGCAGGAACATAGTGGAGGGTTGTAGTAGACTGCAGTAGGTGGTGTGTCTGCTCAGAGGGGTGTGTCGTAGTAGTCTGCAGGCTGGTCAGGGCTAGGTGCTTTCTGTTGTTTCTGCTGATGCTGCTTCATAATCTCCTTGACTTCCTCCTCCAGCTCTGGAGGGATGATGAACTGGTCGTCCGGGTCGGGCTGGGCGGGAGCTGTGAAGTACCCTCCGCCCTTCTTAGATGGGGCGTCTGCTGCCACCTCGATCAGGTTGTGGCTCTTCTCCTGAGGGGCCACGGAGCCATTCCCCCTCCTCTTGCCCAGGGTCTTCCCATCATCACCCTTTCTACCAGACCCCACTGACCAGCCCTCCTCTCTCTGCTCCCTTGTCTCCGCCTCCCCCAAGGTCAGCTCCACCCCTTCCTCCAGTGGTTCCGGGGTGCAGGGTGGAGGAGGTGGAGGAAGGGCCAGCAGGCGTTCCCATCCTGATGATGATGAAGAGGCCTCAGCCCTAAGGCAGTGGATGTCGGCCTCCACCTCCACTCTGCTCCCGTTGGAGAAGACACCGGCTATGGGCTCCTCGTCCTCACTGTCCAGCCCGTTGTCAGACAGCGCGCTGGAGAAGGTGGCACTGGACAGCTGCCTCTGGAAAGAGCCGCTCAGACAGGCAGGGTGGAGTGCACAGCAGCCCCGGGCAGGGCGCTCTGAGCCTGGGTGAGGGTATGGGCAGGGCTGGGCGGCGTGCTGGGCCTGGAGGGAGAGCTGGTTGGCCTGGTGGTGCAGGTGGAGCTGGTGGTGGTGGGGCTGTTCGTGCAGCAGCACCAGGGAGCTTTGGGGAGGCTCGTCAGAGGAGGCTGTGGATCCCACCTCGCTGCTCATCTCACTGGTACTGATCTCACTGCTTATCTCGCTACAAGACGACGGAGGGACCGGGAGGGAGCCATCCCCTGAGGGCCGCTCCTTTATCGACGAACCCCCCGAGGAGGGGTAGCCGCCCAGGCCGGGGCTGGGGGGCGGCTGGGGAGTGTCGCTGCAGCAGCAGGAGCAGCAGTCCTCACTCACAGAGAGCTGGACCACCACGGCACAGAGACTGTCGGTGCAGCCGTAGCCCTGGGCCAGCGTACACAGCTTCTTGGCTGCAGCCAGGCCGTCTGGGACGTTTCGAACAGCCTCCACCGCCTCCGACTGCGACAGAGAATCCCACAAGCCCCGGCTGCCCAGGATGAAGAACTCGTCCTGCGGGGTGAGGGTTACCTTGGAGACGTAGGGCCGTGGGATCACCGCCGGGTATAGGAAGGAGTAGCCCATGATGCGGGTGGAGTCTGTCACTCCATTCACCTTGTTGTCCTAGAGGGGTCAAGGAAGAAAAATATGACTTTATTGTCCAATAGAAACGTGTCTTCTGCTTTATCCCAACCCCCTCCGAGAAACATATACACACACAGTATGTTTACAGTGGGAGCAGTTTGTTTTTCTAACACACTACCGTTCAAAAGTTTGGGGTCACTTAGAAATGTCTTTGTTTTTGAAAGAAAAGCAATTTTTTTTGTCCATTAAAATAACATCAAATTGATCAGAAATACAGTGTAGACATTGTTAATGTTGGAAATGACTATTGTAGCTGGAAACGGCAGTTTGGAATATCTCCATAGGCGTACAGAGGCCCATTATCAGCAACCATCACTTCTCAAAGTTTCGCTGCCAGACAAGGCTCCGCTGATAGCCAGGTGTAGCGGGGTAAGGATTCACTCCAGGATGCTGAAAAGAAAGCTTGCTGTTGGGACAGCTTTATGTAGGCCCTAACAGTTTGTGGGCACCGTTTGTCACCGTTATAGTGCAATGAATGTATTGTTTAGTGTTGTGTTGTGTAGTGGCTTTACTGGCATGCATAAAAAATATATATTTTTAGTTTGCCCCACCAAGATTTACATCACCACTGGGTAGGAAAGATGTTCCAAGTTATTGTATCTAGCTGTAAAAGAATGGGTATACAAACCAGAAGTCTTGGTTCAATATTTGCGATGCGTAAATCAGTCATCATGCAATGGATTAAATCAGGCATTTGGTCCTTGAAAAGTCCTTGAAGTTATGGTCGGCTAGACGAATTAGAAGTTCTACTGCTCCAATACAATTATTCCGTGATTTCATTTGTGATTAGTTTTTATGAACGCTTTTGTTTGTTTCCTGACATTTCAATTAACGAGTGTTGCGCTAGTTTTTCGTTGCGGTAGAACCATGTGTGCTTATTATGGGCAAGACATCATCTCAAATGGCTAGACTGACTGGCTACCACATGGACAGACTTCATTAGCATGCACCCGGACTAACGGTGCAAGCTTGGCAGTGTATTTAGTCAGGCAATGCACACATTATTCTGAGATATTTTAGAATGTAAAAATGAAAGGCAATGCATAATGCCAATGGGAAGGCCTATTAAAGGGAAGGTCTATTAAAAATGTATTATTCTTCAAGTGGTAATGGCTAGTTTGTTTGCATACATTTTGGAGGGAGTTTTTTTTCTATAGGCTATTACAACAATTAAATATAAAATGCATGTCCTTAAACTACAATTAAGTGCTTGAAAAAGTCATTGAAAGTCTTTCAATTTGACTTGCCAATGTCTGTATGAACCATGTATAGTACAGGTTTCTTGCCCAGCTCAAATGAAATATAAAATCACTTGCTAATTGAAATGACGTACGCATCTTTCACTTTACTGTCAGATCTTTACCCGGGCCAGTATTTTCTTCATTCGGTTGCAACTGGCCTAGTGTGCCAATGGCAAATGTACCTGGATGTAGAGCCCAGCATAACCTTGGGGGTTATAGAATTTAAAGTGAAATGGAATTGATGTGCATCACAAGCTATAATATCAGTACTATTTCATTTAAATGAACAGCCTCTTATACACCCCCACACAAACACGCATCATACACTCAACCTCTCCTCTTCCTCCACACACAAACACACACACCCCTCCCTGTGTACCTCTGTGATGATGGCGTTGTGTTGTCTGACGCGTCGGTACTCTTCCTCCAGGCCTACGTTGTGCAGCAGGGAGAGGGGCAGTGGTTTGCCGTCCCGACACAGGATGGCCTGGCACTTGCCTACGTTGGCAGCGGTGAGGGTGAAGCAGCCGCCTGGGTCGGTGGGGTCGTGTCTGATGTGGCACAGGGCCGCCGAGCCACCCAGCTTCTGCCCTGCCGTACCCAGTTTCCTGTGGCACAGACAGAGAGAAAAGGAGAAGGTTGACAATCTGATACTGTCTAAATGTGAAGGTGTTTGTCTCTCTGTGTGTTCCATACATACCTCTGCATGACGAGGAAAGTGTTGGTCATATGTTCTTCTTCACTCTTGGTCTTGTGTAGCTCTTCGGCCAGCACATCGTTCATGGTACACTGCAGCAGGTATGGCACTTCCACGTTCTTGTCTCCATCAAACACCCCATACAGGGCCTCACGACTCCCACAGAAACTGTTCACTGACAGGGCGGCCACACACAGCCTGGAAACACATACACACACACACACACGCACAAAAACACAGACACGTAAAATGTTAATGACTGATGTATTTGTCTTAGTCACCATGGTAACTTTGCTAGTGCTTTCAAAGCTCTCCCATGGTGGTCCATTTGATTCACACATGATGTGGCTGTATCCTGTAGTTTAGTGTAGTGTAGTATGTTACTCACTTGTTCTTGACGCCCGAGGCCTCTGTGTAACCATGACTCCACACAGCCGGCCCACCCGACGCCTCATTGGCTGAGAAGGTCGGGGGCGGGTCGATGCGGAAACAGCGGATGTTACTGCAACGAAGACGAGAGAGGATACTTATTAAAATGATCACACTGCCGGAATACAGATACACAGACAAACGAATAAAGAACTCCATTTGATTCCGTCCATCTTTAATCACAACTTGTCTACACTAATAGAAGAGTTACTTGAGTTGTTCCAGGGTGTTGTGGTCCAGGTTGAGGCGAGGGTTGCCTGACAGGTCCAGCTCCTGGAGCTTAGGAGGCAGGATCTCAGGCAGGTTGATCTCACTCAGCTCATTACAGCTCAGATCTACACACTGAGGAGAGACAGGAGAGGGTTAACACACACAAATGCATCCACACACACACACACAAATGCATATGCATGCACGCATGCACACACACTTACCTTCATCTCCATAAGCTGCATGACCTCAGGGAAGACCTCTATGGTGTTGGAGTGGGCGATGAGTGTGTGCATGCGTCTGAGGTTCATGATGGTGGTGGGCACCGTCTTCAGCCTGTTCCCACTCAGGTCCAGCTCCTCCAGCTCCTCCAACTTGGCCATTTTACTACAGTGAAGGAAGGTCAGTGAGCATTTATGTATAAGAGACAGTGAACTGTATGTGAGGTAGACAAAGAAGCAGCTATTTGGTATGTGTGTGTGATGTAGCCTACATCCACTCACCTGGCAGGGAAGGTGTGCAGGTAGTTGTAGGCCATGTGTAGAACTCTGAGGTGTGTGTGTCCCGTCAGTAAGGGAACACACTTATCAGTCAGATGGTTGTTGGTGAGGTACAGTTCCTGTAGGATGCTGTTGCTCTCCTCTGATAGGCTGGAGGGAGGCAGGTGCTCCAGCTTATTGGCTGAGGCATTCAGGCACCGTAAACTGAAACAGGAAGTGAGCTCTAATGTCAGTCTTTCAACCATTAGACGCACTTTAGCAGGGACAGTAATAGCGTGTAATAACTTGTGTTAACAGGTGTAATAACCTAGAATAACTAGTAAATAACTGGGGTAATAACTAAAGGACAGCTCTTGTCATCATGCTGTTATATTGATACAAACAACACAGATCATACTTTATCTCAACACTACAGGCATATCATTCATTTACTTTTATACACACAGAGTTTCATTCACTACCATGTAATCATATTCATTGTGCGTTTAACATCCTATATGTAATACATGTTTATGATGTTGTGTTACCTGTCAGATTTGAGGAAGAGGTTGCAGGGGAGCTCTGCCAGCTGGTTGTGTTGTACGTCCAACACCTCCAGTAGTGGGCGCTCTACTCTCTCAGGCAGCTTCTGCAGGTGGTTGTGTCCTGCACTCAGCTTCCTCAGACTGCTGCTACACAGCAACCTGCCAGTAGGGGGGAGTGGAGAGACGTCAGTAACAACATCCCAGTCACAATGGGTGGGACATGGGCTGCATCTCAATGGTCCGAGTCAGACAGGGAGAGAAACAGGGGTTGCATCTCAATAGTTTCAAGTGGCTTCCTCGCCTCTTCTCCTTCTCTCCAACTGTACTGACAAAGAAGTTAAGAACGGGACAGGTGAAAGAAAATGCCTTCATATAACCTTCACTTAGTCTGTGTGTTCAGATCAGTAAAGACAAAGGCGTGGAGACAAGGAAAGTATGCTTGTAAAAGATGCACCGATACATCTTCAGAAAGAAGACACATACGTTTAGGGAATTGGAGATAAACCGACATGTGGCTCGTGCTTAACGCAGATAAAAGACCTTCTGTGCTTACGAAGACACACAGACACACTGTCACAGTGCAGCCGGTCTACTGGGGTGGTGTGTGCATGCGTTTCCGTGCGCGTGGTGTGTGTCTAAACTGGGTCGTAACAGAAGGCATGGGATGGGGGTGGGGAAGGGATGAAGACATGAAAACAGAACATATCAGCACCTCTAGTGGAGCCTGCAGCTAATATTCATCATTTTGACACTTCCTGAGTAAAATATAGATCTGCAGAGGGAGATAGGGGATAGAGAGAGAGAGAGAGAGAGAGAGAGAGAGAGAGAGAGAGAGAGAGAGAGAGAGAGAGAGAGAGAGAGAGAGAGAGAGATGGCGTGAGAGAGAGAAAGAGAAAGAAGAGGGGTCGAGAACAAGGAAGAGCGAGAGAGGGAGCGAAAGAGAGAAAGGGAGGGAGAATAATACAGTGAGAAAGAAGGAAGGAAGGAGCATCTGAATAGAGGGGGATATAAAAAGAGAAAGGATTGGATGGTGATGAAAGGCTATCTGGTTGATTCATGATGCTTAGTTGGGGATAGAAGAGTGTCCATGAGCAGGGCACACAGGCATAAGATATCCAGAGGGACTAAATGAGACTACTGGCTGCGTCTCAACACTCTAAACTAGCTTCCTTTTTTCCGTTCCTTGTGTCCTTCCCTCCATGATCACTGATCTGGCAGGACATGAGAGCTGGAATACACATGGTGAAAACAGTGGTTACGAAGGAAAGGAGACCAAAAAATGAGGCTATTTTAGAGTATTGAGAAAGAGCCATTTGGAGAATACAGAGCGGGATTGTACAGTATCCTGTTGGACATTCTTCTAACGAAGACCCCTCACAAACACACATGGACTGGGATATTCTGTAATGATGTCAGTGATCACTGTGCAATAGCTTGTGTTGGAAACACAAAAATGACCAAAGCCAAACCCCGTTATATTTTTAAAAGACATTTTAGACAGTTTGATGAGAAAGCGTTCTTACATGATCTGTACCATAATATTGACAGAGTAAGTCTGATTCCCGATGTTGACACTGCCTGGGACTATTTCTATATGAAATTTGTGTCCATTTGTGATAAGCATGCCTCTGTGAAGAAATTCTGAATCAGTAGAAAAGACAATTCCTGGATTTCTGATAACATGGCAGAATGAATATAACGACGTGCGCTGAGAGTCGGGAAGCAAGTACAGGGAGTGAATATTGAATAAATAAACGGAACATAATACAAAACAAGAAACACTAACAGCACACAGACAAGAAACAGAAACAATAACGCCTGAGGAAGGAACCAACGGGAGTGACATAAACAGGGCAGGTAATCAAGAAGGTGACGGAGTCCAGGTGAGTGTCATTGCAGATGGTGACAGGTGTGCTCAATAATCAGCAGCCTGGTAACTAGAGGCCGGAGAGGGAGCACACGTGACAATTATTTAGAAAGATAAATGTCTCTTCGGCTCAAGCTAGACATACAAATGCTCCTGTTGACTGGGCCTCCTTCAGAGCGCTAAGAAACAAATGCACAGGATTGATCAGGAAGTCCAAATCAGATTTCTATTTAAATGCAGTCACAGAGAACCTAAACAACCCTACCAAGTTCTGGAAGCTAATCAAATCAGTGTCAGGTTCTAATGTATCCTCTGGCCTTCCTGACCATTTAATGATGGATTCTAATGAAGTGAAGGATAAAGCCGATATTGTAGGAGTTTTTAACGAGCAATTTATATCTGCTGGTTCAGTTTTTGATAATGGTGGGGCCCAGGCCTCTAATGTAAGCTCTGTTACAGTCAACTATGATATAGGCCCTCATGTGAGCCTTTTTAACTTTGAGCCTGTTTCTTATGCTGAAGTCTATAACGCACTAAAGGCAATAGACACTAAAACGTCCAGACAACCTGGATCCCTACCTCTTAAAGATAGCAGCTGGTATTAATTATTACTGAACCTGTGGCTCTTGACCAATTCCACACCCAGCATTTGGAAATCAGCTGATGTCCTCCCCCTGCTACAGGTTGGAGATTCCTCAGGTGCTAATAACTACTATCTCCAAACTCCCTATCCTGGCCAAAGTCTATGAATCCCGAGTGAACTCACAGTTAAAGCACTTTCTTCATTGAAAAGAACATACTGAGTGGGGTTCAGTCTGGCTTTAGATCGGGGCAAAGCACCACAACTGCAGCTATGGCAGCGGCAAACAACATCATAAATGCGCTTGATGAAAAGCAACATTGTGCTGCTCTGTTTGTTGATTCATCAAAGGCCTTTGATTCAGTTGACCATGAATTGTTGCTAACTAGACTCAGAAACATTGGTCTCAGTGAAGGGGCAGTAAATTGGTTTAGGAACTATCTTTCTGACAGAACACAATGTGTATATACTGACAATTGCAAGTCTAGTTTTCTTGAGATTAACAGAGATGTGCCCCAGGGCTCCATTGTAGCTCCTGTTGTTCAATTTTTTTTATTAATGATTTGGGAAATGGGATGCAACCAGCAAAGTTCCATCTATATGCAGATGATAGTCATATATTCATGTGCTCCTTCTCTGGTTCAGGCTGTTGAAGAGCTCAAGACTGCTTTTCAGTCACTGCAGGCCTCCCTTTATGGTCTCAAACTGGTCTTGAATGTAGAAAAAACTAAATTCATGATCTTTACCAGAGAAGGTTAGCAGTGTCACAACTGGTGGCTTATCCATTGAAAAAGTGTCATCCTACAAATACCTAGGTATATGGTTGGAAGACAAGTTGTCCTTCAAAGATCATATGGATAATCTTGTGAGGAAGCTTACATTTTTGTAATAAGGGTTGCTTCCCGCTTATGGCTAGAACAAAGCTTGTTCAGGCCACTTTTCTCTCTGTAATTCATTATGGTGACTTGTTGTACGTGCATGCAACCTCCTCCGTCTTATGGAGACTGGACTCTGTTTATCATGCATCCTTGCGCTTTATTACAAATGCCAAGTCACTCACCCACCACTGCACCTTGTATCAAATGGTAGGTTGAACCTCACTTTATATGCGCATAAAGCTACATTTGTATGTGTTCATCTACAAATCCCTTTTGGGTAAACTCCCTCTTTACCTCTGTAGTCTGGTCTCCTTCATCACCAGCAGTTACCATAACTGCTAGGTGGTTGCTACTTAAAGTCCCCAGGACATTCACAGTATTAGACAAGACTGCCTTCTCTTCTTGTGCACCACAGGCATGGAATACTTCATCTAGATATGTTAGTGCCACTGAATTAATTAACATCTTGATGGGAGACTGTTACAGAAGAGTGTAAATGCTTTTTTTTAGGCTGGATCATGTTGTTGTATGTTTTCATTCTGTAATGTAATGTATGTGTGGTTGCTGCCTTCTTGGCCAGGACACTCTGGGTCTCAAAGGGCTTTTCCGTAGATAGAGAGAGACCGTAGATAGATAGATAGATAGAGAGAGAGAGAGAGAGACCGTAGATAGAGAGAGAGAGACTGTAGATAGAGAGAGAGACTGGCCGTAGATAGAGATGATAGAGAGAGAGACTGACTGTAGATGGAGCTAGATAAAGAGAGAGAGACTTACATTTGGCAATGTTTCCCATGCCAATAAAGCCATTTGAATTGAATTGAGAGAGAGCAAGAGAGAGAGAGAGAGAGAGAGAGAGAGAGAGAGCAAGAAAAACTGACCGTGCTGGGAGCTCAGTAACGAGGTTGTGGCTAATGTCCAGAACTTCTAGTTTCTTAATCTCACACAGCCACTCTGGGACGGCCTCCATACGATTCCTACAGGGAGAGAGGGAGAGGAAGAGAGAGAGGTCAGGTTTGAAGAGGCTTTGTGAGTATGTTACGTTTTAGAGAGTGTCTGTACAGTATTTTTCTGCAATGTTGAGTGTTGAAGGGAAGTTGTTGGCCTCACCTGGAGATGTCCATGTAGGTGAGGGTGGAGGGCACTGGGCTGACCTCCAGCTCCTGTAGCTCTATAGAAGAGAACACAGTAGAGAGCATTAAACCACCAATGGGGTGTGACATGACCAATGAAAGCAGACGCTGTAGCTAGGTGGTGATGGAGACTGAGAATGACACTGGCAATAGAGGAGGAATTCCAGACGCAGCAGGCTCTCCCCACGTCCGTTTGCAATACTACAACAACAAAGACGTTACCTCTAACAACGAATACAGTTTTTTCCCTGCACGTGCATTAGAACAGCAGTTATATTCTTTTACAACGATGCTGGATGCTCATTTCCTCAAAACAAAAAGAATAACAAATTCACCTGGGGCAGCCAGTGGCATTTGTTTCACCTATCGCGGATCTCAGCTTTAACCATTAGTGTGGAAAACGCAAAACTGACCCAAGATCAGCGTCTAGGGGCAACGTCACCCTACTACATCCTTACAAGCACAGCAGGCATAGATGGACTCTAACTGGGGATGCAGACCCACCATTGTTCTGTGCATAGACAGCCTTGAGCATGGAGCCCTTGACCTTGAGGGTGGCGATGTGGTTCCTCTCACAGTGGAGGACCTCCAGACGGGGGGAAGAGGGAGGCATCCAGCTCCTCCAGTCCGTTGTCACGCACATCCAGCTGGGTCACGTGTCTCAGAAGGTCTGGCTCGTCTGGAACCACCACCCGGATCTTATTCAGCCTGATGTCGCAGAGGGCAGAGGGTAAAGGTCATGCATAATTGGACAGTAGGCAGTATGGGCCGTAGCCTAATTAACCCTCATCAGATCAAGATCAATGTCTGTATTTTTTTGAGTTGTCAACTAAGGGGATTTTGAAATCAAATCTGATTTTTCTTGAAACGAACACATTGCTTCAATATCTACAATCCTTCCCGAGTGGCACTGTATCTAAGTGCAAGAGGCAACACTACAGTCCCTGGTTCGAATCCAGGCTGAATCACATCCGGCAGGCTGTCCCATAGGGCGGTGCACAATTGGCCCAGCGTCGTCCGGGTTTGGTCGGTGCAGGCCGTCATTGTAAATAAGAGATGGTCTGATATCTCATATGTGTGACTAAATAAATGTACCGAGGTCTCCTCTTCTATACTTGAAATCTGACCTCAATGGCCCTGTCTCTGTGTATGCACCATTGGGGTTACTCATTAATAGCTTTCCGTGCCAAATGACCTGACACTCAACACATTTCTACATATTTTTGTAAAAGACTGGAAAAAGCTGCACCGACCGACAAAAAGAACAGACCACACCATATTCATCTCTAGCTACAATCACGTGTGATCTTTGGTCCTGGGCAACATGACACAGAAGCACCTCAGTGAATGTCCCATCGTCGTGACAGGAGTGATGTATTAACTAGACAAATAATTCTAAGTCACTCAAAGCCTGCTCTTTCCCAAGGAGGACATCGGTCTAGTAATGATTACGTGACTTTCCACGATGACTGTATATTTAGCCTCGTTCGGTTCCACTCTTTTTCTCTGTTTAGCCTGGTTGTCTTCCCTGCCGACTTTCTGTTTAGCCTGGTTCTGTTCCCTGCCGACTTTCTGTTTAGCCTGGTTCTGTTCCCTGCCGACTTTCTGTTTAGCCTGGTTCTGTTCCATACGTTTTAGTGTAGTTTCCTCTTACTGTTTGAGTTTTGCAATAGAGAGATAAGTCCAGTCAAACATGTGTCTGGCTGGCAACACCCATGTGTCTACACATGCACTGGATTCTAAGCATTCTGTGATTGGATTGTGACCAACATCAGTGAGATTGAATGTTTCCCCCTAGGTGTTTAGACGCTTACTGTACATGCAATGGGGAAAAACGGGACCCCAAATGCTTTGGCTTGACGTCTGCTTGTTATGAGGATACTCTGTGACTGGATTACAAAATGTGTCTTTATCACGAGCTGTAGATAGGATCTGAATAGAGTTCGTCTGCCTGTTTCTCTGTCTGTCTGTCCGTCCGTCTATCTATCTATCTGTCTATCTGCGTACCGTAGGTCGACGTGTTTGACCCGGAGCAGTCTGAAGCTCTGCAGCACCAGCGTGTCCAGGCTGTTGCCGGCCATACACAGCCTCTCCATGGACACCAGACGCTCTAGCACCTGGGGCACGTGGGTAAACTGGTTGAAGGACAGGCCCAGGTAGCCCAGTCTCTGGAGTGAGCCCAGCTCACTGGGTAACTCACTCAGACAGTTACCGTCTAGGAGAAACGTCTGCAGGCTGGAGAAAGAGAGAGAGAGAATAATGTGAGAAGACAGCATTTTAACTTTGTGTGACATTTCTCTGTTCTTTTAAGAACCCTTGTCCAATGCACGGTGATCAAATACAATCAAAAGAGCTACATTATTAACAGTTGAGTCCCTTTTGAACAATGTTATTCTCCACATTCTGATACTAAGGAAGGTCTATCTCTCTACAACCAGGAGGTGGCAGTAGTAGCATTGAGGCTCAGTGGGCATACTGAGGAATTCACAGGCTGCATTCCAGATCCTTCCATTAGATGAGGAGAGGTGCTCAGCTACGCTGCTGCTGAGAGGAAGCAGACATCCCCTTATCACAGTTTCTCTCTCCTGTCCTAAATTATCACCCCACGTGAACTACTATCAGTTTTCCTATCAGTTCATTCTGCCTTCACTTCAGGTTACCATCAGATCGTCAGACAATCATCTGAAATATTTAACATATTTCAAATATCTATGATATTTCAGAACCTATCCAATTGTCTCCTGTGTCTGGAGAAGGTCGATAGAAACTAACACTAACCACTGATACTTCATGTTGAAGGTTAGGGTCGTGGGTGAGGTCATCTGATCCTAGAACTGTGGTTAAGAGCAACCTCGACCTCTCTGTGCCTCTGTATATGCCCTCTGACCCCTTGCATGCATCCCAAATGGCACCCTATTTCCTATGACATGCACTACTTTTGACCAGAGCCTATGGGGAAAAAAAGTAGCACACGATATAGGGAATAGAGCCCTACAGTGAAGGTGTCATAATACCCATAAAACCTCAGTCAAACAGGGAAATGGATCCAATCGTTTTTCCACCATTCATTTTTCCAATAGGGGATTTTAGAAACACTTCAAATAAGCGCTGTGCTTCATGTAGGCTTATCCCTTATAGGAAAAATGAATGGTGGAAAAATGATTGGATCCATTTCCCTGTTTGACTGAGGTTTTATGGGTATTACCACATACTGTGGTACTCTATAGGGTGCCATTGACCCCCTACACACTTTCTGGTTCTTACTTGGTCATGGATCCCACAGCTTGGCCCACGTTGGTCAGATAGTTACAGCTGAGGTTGACCTCGGTGAGAGTGGGGATGTCACAGATGGCCATGGGGAACTGACCCAGCTGGTTATTAGACAGGTTGAGGCTGCGCAGACGAGAGAACCTGGCAGAAAGAGGGAGAAGAGGGAGGAGAGAGAGGTTGTGAGTAGTATATTTAAGCAATAAGGTCCGAGGAGATGTGGTATATGGCCAATATACCACGGCTAAGGACTGTTCTTACGCACCATGCAATATACCCCCATGCAATATACCCAGAGGAGCCTTATTGCTATTATAAACTGGTTACCAATGTAATTAGAGCAGTAAAAATACATGTTTTGTCATACCCGTGGTATACAGTCTGATATACCACGGCTTTCAGCCAATCAGCAATCAGGGCTGGAACCACTTAGTTTATAATAGGTATTATGTAGCTTGTTGGTTCAAGAGTAGTGTGCTGCTGTGTGCATGTAACCACACTGTTATAAGAGTAACTGGACTCTGTTAGAAAGCTCTCAAAGTTTAAAACGTCAAAACACGTCAAAACACTATGGGTCTTTCTCTGACCTTTTCTGTTCCCCTGTCATACTGTGGTAAAATGTTAAATATCACACATCTGTGATATTGTGGAGTTAGCAAAGTCAGTGGTCTGACTCAACAGTCAAAATGAAAATACTAATACATTGTCATGTAGAGGAAACAGGCACAGTGTGTGTTGTCAGTAGCAACACCAGAGGCTAGTGGCATTTGGCTTTGTGTCCTATGGTTCAGCAGTGACCTTCAGTCAAGTCACCCTTACAGGGGAAAGGGGACAGGAGAGAGAGGGGATGGCACACGGCCCCACCACTCCTGGGCCGATTGCCATGTTAGCATCAAAGCTGATAACCTCACAAACAAGTCTGCTGCCTTTTAGTCTGGCAATGCTTTGAGTCGCTCACACGTACACATGCGTGCGCACGCACGCAGCCAGTTCAGCCAGCCCCTTCATCATGTGTTATTAGAAAAAGGGAAGCTAGATGACAGGGCTATTCATTTGCAAGGCCATTTAATTCCAGCTGAGGTAGGGAGGGAGGCGTCCTCCTGGAGGAGCTGAACAAGACAAGGAGGCTGGGACAACCCTGTGCTACTGTAGATCACCAGCTCAAATCTGCAGACTAACACTACACATACCCTCTCTCTCTCTGCTCCCCTCAGTCTTTCTCTCCCGCTCTCCACCTCGGTGCATCTCTCGATCTGTCTCCCCCCCGGCCAGATTAGCTCTAGAGAGTGATGTGCCAATCAAATATGGGTAATCAGGTGTGTAGGATACTAGCCCCTCCCCTAATCCCGTAACGCAACGCTCTATTACAAAGGTCATCACACAGGGAGGGGCTGGATCTGGTTCCATGCATGTGTTTAAACCTTTGACCCCATGTATTATCATATTTATAATGCTGCCTAAAAGTTATGAAGGACGAGAGTGGGAAGTGAGAGAGAGAGAGAGAGAGAGAGAGAGAGAGAGAGAGAGAGAGAGAGAGAGAGAGAGAGAGAGAGAGAGAGAGAGAGAGAGAGAGAGAGAGAGAGAGAGAGAGAGAGAGAGAGAGAGATGGCGTGAGAGAGAGAAAGAGAAAGAAGAGGGGTCGAGAACAAGGAAGAGCGAGAGAGGGAGCGAAAGAGAGAAAGGGAGGGAGAATAATACAGTGAGAGAGAGAGAGAGAGAGAGAGAGAGAGAGAGAGAGAGAGAGAGAGAGAGAGAGAGAGAGAGAGAGAGAAAGAGGGAGAAAGAGGGAGAAAGAGGGAGGGAGGGACACCACCTGGAAAAATACTAAATAGTCAGATTCCATGATGTGACGGAAACCCAGTGTTTATTGGGAAACAAAAAGGGAGACAAAGCAGGTTTGCATCCAACCTGTTTATGCGAGTATAGTACATGTCGGATCAAAAAATGTCACAGCAGGCCTGATGGAAACAGAACATTTGTCCGTAAACTTTCAAAATGTCGGCAAACAAAATACGCTAGACAAGGTGGAATCTTTTTGCGTCGGTAAATGTATTATGCGAGAAATGGTGGTGGAAACGCCTTTATGGGCAAATATTGATATCACTGCAATCATATTGAAGTAAACTTAGAGTCACGCAATGATATGTTGTGTGATCCTCCCACTACGACGCGGGAAAGCAATGCCAGTTATTAGGCTACACACGATCTAAATTATCATGAACTTCACAGGGTGGTGAAAGTGCAGGGTGATGAGCTTGATGCTCCTTTCAATAAACATCAAGGGTCTTATTCTGGTGACATGATGATCGATGCTTGGCTGACATTTGACAAATAAAACGAATCTTGCTCTTTTGTCCATAATAATCTCATCATGTAGGCTATACCCACACTGTATCTGCCAGCTGTTGGCTAGAGCTACGTGCCAAGACCAGAGTGGCACATTCACTACATAACGCAACATTTTTTGTGACAATCAATCAATCAAATGTATTTTCAGCAGATGTTACAAAGTGCTTGTACAGAAACCCAGCCTAAAAGCCCAAACAGCAAGCAATGCAGATGTAGAAGCACGGGGGCTAGGAAAAACTAGAAAGGAAGGAACCTAGAGAGGAAGAAGACTCTTAAGGGTGGCCAGTCCTCTTCTGGCTGGGCGGAGATTATGGCCAATAAGGCCAGATCGTTCTTCAAGATGTTCAAACGTTCATAGATGACAAGCAGGGTCACATAATAATCACAGTGGTTGTAGAGGGTGCAACAGGTCAGTACCTCAGGAATAAATGTCAGTTGGCCATCTGTAGAGTTGAAAATGCGATGGAAACCCATTAACTTGTATTTTTTATTCAATACATGGGAATTTCACTGCAAAAGTTATTTTTATGTGCACTACGTCATCACACAGCCTTTTATCTGCAACAAGTCAATTTGGTGGGAAAATGCGCATATTGTTTTTATGAATATTTGCATGAAAATCTGTCTCCAATTGGTTAGAAACCTAGCTCCTCACACACTCTCTCAGGAAAAATGTGTGTCTGAACACACACAAACCTGAGCCAATACACATTGTGACATACTCACAGACACAGTGAGAGCTGAGGAGTAAAGACTAGGCCGTCTCTCTCTCTCTCTCTCTCTCTCTCTCACATTTTAATACGAGTGACCCTACTAATGTAGGTCATACTCATTAGTACATTGTGTGAGTCTGATGCCCAGCAGGGATGCTCTGTAGCAATTAAACTCTCATACATAAACAACCTCCATATCACATCATATCCTTTTATCTCCAAACTAGCAGCTTTTCATCTGTCATGTCCGTCTTTTGAATTCAGATTATCCCCTGCATTAGCCAGGATATAGAATATGAAATGGCCAAAGCCTCGTATAATGTTGACGGTCCTGGCACATATTCAGACAGGATCAGACGGGCACATGCACACACTACTCTAATCTGCAGTGATCAAGATTCTGTATGCCCCAATTCTGCCTTCAACCAGCCTCTCTGTCTGTCTCTCTCACACACACAACCCAGTATTCTCTCTCACGCACACATACAATCCCCAACTCTAGTCCTCGCTCTCTCTCTATCATCATAGACTACAAGGACACTAATATTCATACACACTTGCACGTGCAGTTAAATTACAAATCATCCTCTGGATTTCTAAGACAGGCTGTGACAGGCGCGCGCGCACCCACACACACACACAAACACACACAGTGTACAGTACATCTTGGCTATGTGCTTTAATCTGGGGCCAGATGGTGCCCACTGAGCAGTACTGAGAGGGAGAGTGAGGGAGCCAGGCCATATTAAAAGCCTCCCTGCAGAGGCAGACAGGTCTGGGCTACCCTACTAGACTCCATCCACTTCGACCTGGACAGTCAGGTCAACTCAACTAGGCCCTGTCCTGTCCTGCCCAACTCAGTTTGACCATCCCAGCTCAGGCCAGCCTTACCCTGCCCAGCTCTGCTAGGCCTGGTCCTAAGCAGCTCAAGTCTGTCCAACCAAAGGCCACTGACACTGCCTTGCCCACTAACTGACACTACCCCATTCATGCATCTTAAGCCCAGCACTATTCTGCCAAGTCCACCAATCTAAGCTAGTTCAGTCTAGTCTAGCCCAGTCCAGCTCCAGCCCTACCCTAATTGTGACCCAGTCCAACTCTTTACTAAGTCAACCAAGCCAAACCATGCCATGCTCAGATCTGTCTAGGCAGAGCAACTTAACCAGGTCAAGCCCGCCCACCCACCCTACCCCTTCTTGAGACCCAACCCATCCCATATCATTCCAGCCCTGAGTGTCCAATTCCCCCTGGATCGTACCACCTACCTCTGTAGCTGGTGTAGACGGTGGTCTGTGGGGAGGAAGTTGTGTTTGAGGTTGAGGTGGGTGAGGTCCTGGCTGTAGAAGAGGTTGGGAGGCAGCTGCTCCAGACTGCAGCAGGACAGGTCCACAGAGTTGATCCTCTGGGACACCATCTGACCCACCGGCGGAGGGGAGAGAAAGGGGAAACCTGGTGTCAAACATGATTATCCCGACTCCGCTGGGATGTGTGCGTGACTGGGGGGGGGGGATTGTGCATTTGTGGGAGGATTGTGTGTGTGTGTGTGTGGCCTAGGGTGGTTATTAACTGTTCATCGATAGGTAAGGCGTCTTAAGATTAGAAAGGCAGGAAGTCAACCGTGAGTGAGACAGGACAGGACATAACAGGCCACCTCATGTTATTTACTGTATATATACTGTATATCTCTCGTATATCTACTGTATATTTACCGTATATCTACCGTATATCTACCGTATATTTACTGTATATATACTGTATATCTCTCGTATATATATACTGTATATTTACTGTATATCTCCTGTATATCTCCTGTATATCTCCGTATATCTACTGTATATCTACTGTATATCTTCCGTATATATACTGTATATTTACTGTATACATACTGTATAGCTCTCGTATATCTACTGTATATCTCCCGTATATCTCCCTGTATATTTACTGTATATCTCTCGTATATCTACTGTATATTTACTGTATATCTCTCGTATATATCTACTGTATATTTACTGTATCTTTCTATCGTATATCTACTGTATATTTACTGTATATCTACTGTATATCTCTCGTATATCTACTGTATATTTACTGTACATCTACTGTATATCTCCTGTATATCTACTGTATATCTCCTGTATATCTACTGTATATCTCCCGTATATCTACTGTATAGCTCCGATATATCTAATGTATATCTCCCATATATCTACTGTTATCTGACATAGCATATACTGGCCAGTCTTACACAAACTGAACACTTAGTCAAATTCCACTAGACTCTACTTACTATTTTCTCCTTACTACTATACTCTCCTTACAACTATACTCTCCTTACAACTATACTCTTCTTACTATACTCTCCTTAATGCTACACTCTCCTTACAACTATACTCTTCTTACTATACTCTCCTTAATGCTACACTCTCCTTACCACTATTCTCTCAGTACTACTATACTCCCCTTACTACTATACTCTCCTTACTATACACTCCGTATTACTATATCCTCCTACCAATATTCTCCTTACTACAGTGGGGGAAAAAAGTATTTAGTCAGCCACCAATTGTGCAAGTTCTCTCACTTAAAAAGATGAGAGAGGCCTGTAATTTTCATCATAGGTACACTTCAACTATGACAGACAAAATGAGGAAAAAGAATCCAGAAAATCACATTGTAGGATTTTTTATGAATTTATTTGCAAATTATGGTGGAAAATAAGTATTTGGTCAATAACAAAAGTTTATCTCAATACTTTGTAATATACCCTTTGTTGGCAATGACAGAGGTCAAATGTTTTCTGTAAGTCTTCACAAGGTTTTCACACACTGTTGCTGGTATTTTGGCCCATTCCTCCATGCAGATCTCCTCTAGAGCAGTGATGCTTTGGGGCTGTCGCTGGGCAACACGGACTTTCAACTCCCTCCAAAGATTTTCTATGGGGTTGAGATCTGGAGACTGGCTAGGCCATTCCAGGACCTTGAAATGCTTCTTACGGCCACTCCTTAGATTGCCAGGCGGTGTGTTTGGGATCATTGTCATGCTGAAAGACCCAGCCACGTTTCATCTTCAATGCCCTTGCTGATGGAAGGAGGTTTTCACTCAAAATCTCACGATACATGGCCCCATTCATTCTTTCCTTTACACGGATCAGTCGTCCTGGTCCCTTTGCAGAAAAACAGCCCCAAAGCATGATGTTTCCACCCCCATGCTTCACAGTAGGTATGGTGTTCTTTGGATGCAACTCAGCATTCTTTGTCCTCCAAACACGACGAGTTGAGTTTTAACCAAAAGTTATATTTTGGTTTCATCTGACATTCTCCCAATCCTCATCTGGATCATCCAAATGCTCTCTAGCAAACTTTAGACGGGCCTGAACATGTACTGGCTTAAGCAGGGGGACACGTCTGGCACTGCAGGATTTGAGTCCCTGGCGGCGTAGTGTGTTACTGATGGTAGGCTTTGTTACTTTGGTCCCAGCTCTCTGCAGGTCATTCACTAGGTCCCCGTGTGGTTCTGGGATTTTTGCTCACCGTTCTTGTGATCATTTTGACCCCACGCGGTGAGATCTTGCGTGGAGCCCCAGATCGAGGAAGATTATCAGTGGTCTTGTATGTCTTCCATTTCCTAATAATTGCTCCCACAGTTGATTTCTTCAAACCAAGCTGCTTACCTATTGCAGATTCAGTCTTCCCAACCTGGTGCAGGTCTACAATTTTGTTTCTGGTGTCCTTTGACAGCTCTTTGGTCTTGGCCATAGTGGAGTTTGGAGTGTGACTGTTTGAGGTTGTGGACAGGTGTCTTTTATACTGATAACAAGTTCAAACAGGTGCCATTAATACAGGTAATGAGTGGAGGACAGAGGAGCCTCTTAAAGAAGAAGTTACAGGTCTGTGAGAGCCAGAAATCTTGCTTGTTTGTATGTGACCAAATACTTATTTTCCACCATAATTTGCAAATAAATTCATAAAAAATCCTACAATGTGATTTTCTGGATTTTTTCCCCTCATTTTGTCTGTCATAGTTGAAGTGTACCTATGATGAAAATTACAGGCCTCTCTCATCTTTTTAAGTGAGAGAACTTGCACAATTGGTGGCTGACCAAATACTTTTTTTCACCACTGTATACTCTCCTCACTACTATACTCTCCTTACTATACTCAACTTACTACTATACTCGCCATGCTACTATACTCCCCTTACTACTATACTCCCCTTACTACCATACTCTTCTTACTACCATACTCTCCTAATTATTATACTCTCCAGTTCCACTATACTAACCTTACTACTATACTCTCTACTGTACTCTCTAGTTCCACTATACTCTCCTTACAATACTCTCCTTACTATACTCTCCTCACAACTACGCGATCCTTACTACTATACTCTCCTTACTCCTATACTCTCCTTACTATACTCTCAGTGCTACTATACTCTCCATACTTCTTCACTCTCCTTACTATACTCTCCGTACTACTATACTCTTCTTACTATACTCTCTACTGTACTCTCCAGTTCCACTATACTCTCCTTACTATAGCCTCCTTACTACTATACTCTTCTTACTATACTCTCCTTACTACTATACTCTCCTTGCTATACACTCCGTATTACTATATTCTCCTACCTATACTCTCCTCACTACTACTATACTCTCCTTACTACTATACTCTCCTTACTACTATACTCTCCTTACTACAATACTCTCCGTACTACTATACTCTCCTAACTACTTCACTCTCCTTACTATACTCCCCTTACTACAATACTCTCCTTACTATACTCTCATTGCTGTACTCTCCTTACTACTATACTCTCCTTATTACTATACTCTCCTTATTACTATACTCTCTACTGTACTCTCCAGTTCCACTATACTCTCCTTACTACTATACTCTCTACTGTACTCTCCAGTTCCACTATACTCTCCTTACTATACTCTCCTCACTACTACACTCTCCTCACTACTATACTCTCCTTGCTACTATACTCTCCGTACTACTATACTCTCCATACTACTTCACTCTCCTTACTACTATACTCTCCTTACTACTAAACTCCCCTCACTACTACACTCTCCTTACAACCATACCCTCCTCGCTATACTCTCCTCACTACTATAATCTACATACTACTATACTCTCCCTACTACTATACTCTCCCTACTACTATACTCTCCCTACTACTATACTCTCCTTACTACTATACTCTCCAACCTACTATACTCTCCTTACTGTACTCTCCTTACTGTACTCTCCTTACTATACTCTCCTTACTGTACTCTCCTTACTACTATACTCTCCTTGCTACTATACTCTCCTTACTACTATACTCTCTAATGTACTCTCCAGTTACACTATACTCTCCTTATTATATACTAAAGTGTTTCCCAACTCCACCAGTCCTCAAGTACCCCCAACAGCACATATTGTAGCCCCGGACAAACACACCTGATTCAACTCATTGAGGGCTTGATGATTAGTTGACAAGTTGAATCAGGAGTGTTTGTCCGGGCATTCAATAAAATGTGTAGTGATGGTGTCAATCGAGCACTGGAGATGGGAAACATTGCTCTACTATACTATCCTTACTGCTATATTCTCCTTACTATACTCTCTACTATACTCTCCAGTTCCACAATACTCTCCTTACTACTGTACTTCACAATACTTCCCTTACTGAACACGGTTAACTAGCTACTCTCCAGTCCTTGACTACTGCTCATGCCAATCCTCCTCCTCACAGTCCTACAGTAGGTTCTATTCTGAGTGTTCCCCTGGGCTTCCATGACACGCTCGTCCCTGATAATATTTATAAAATAGGTTTCCTGGCTTTGGCCTACTTCAGTTAGGATGAGAGAGAGGAGAGATCATCGGAGCGTGAGCGTTTGTGTGTGAGAGAGAGAGAGAGAGCTATTGTTTCACCCCGAACTGTACTCCTCTGCACACACACAAATACACACTGACGTACCTTGGCTGCGTGTCGGTGCCAGCGCAGGTGTTCTGTGAAGCTGTCAAAGCTGACGTAGTAGGTCTGGCTCTGGGGCCCTGCTGAGCTGAACGCCAGGCAGTGGCTATGCTTCTTCACCTCCTCCACCTGCACGCGCACACACACACACACACACACACACACACACACACACACACACACACACACACACACACACACACACACACACACACACACACACACACACACACACACACACACACACACACACACACACACACACACACACACACCCCACGTTAGGCCAAGAGACAGCATTAACAAACACACACCTTCAGTTCACACCTCCAGGGTAAGTCACACATTCAAGATAACCATTGTCGGAAAACAAATTGCCAGTTAGACACGACAACGACAACACACACGCCTTCAGGGCCAGACAAACAAGATGAACAAACATTTAGGGATATTGACTGAACAAACATTGATTGCATACAGAAAACACACATACCTATAGGAATAAATAGCACATACAGCATCCAGGGACTTTTTCAGTACACAAGACAGTCCCTGTTTTTAAATAGTTTCCATGCTACAGGTCATGGTCAATTTAGTGATGTCATCAGCACAAGCTGCAAGGTTCAGATGTTCATATGAAAACGGTCTTAGGCTGCAATCTCCGGTCAAGCGTAAACATAGACATACACGAACACGCATATACAGTTATGAACGTGCTTGCAAGCATGACACATGCACGCACGCTGCGGAGATTAATGGGAATCTAGAGATCTAGAGGTCATGTCTTGACACCAATGACAAGATATTTGAGCCTTTGGGTGCGGTGGGATGTGGGGAGTCACAGTCCTTTATATGGCTAGCTATAGTATGAGGCAGGCTGATAGAAAGACCCTTTCAGGAGTGCCCTTAGGGCTTATTCAATGGGCCTATCTGTCCTTCCCTGCTGCCGATACACAGCCATAAAGCCATAAAGGGATAATAGTCATTAACCAAAGGCTCCTTCCCTAACTCCCTTTTTGGAATGTGAAATCCCAAGCCAGAAAATGTATTTGTGAGGATCCAGCGTAAACTAGGCAGAACCACGATAAGACTTTTAAATTGGAGGACAAAGTGAATAAAGGCCAAAAATCCATTTAGGGTATAGAGTACTAGGGTTAGTGTATAGAGTACTAGGGTTAGTGTATAGAGTACTAGGGTTAGTGTATAGAGTACTAGGGTTAGTGTATAGAGTACTAGGATTAGTGTATAGAGTACTAGGGTTAGGGTATAGAGTACTAGGGTTAGTGTATAGAGTACTAGGGTTAGTGTATAGAGTACTAGGGTTAGGGTATAGAGTACTAGGGTTAGTGTATAGAGTACTAGGGTTAGTGTATAGAGTACTAGGGTTAGGGTATAGAGTACTAGGGTTAGTGTATAGAGTACTAGGGTTAGTGTATAGAGTACTAGGGTTAGTGTATAGAGTACTAGGGTTAGGGTATAGAGTACTAGGGTTAGGGTATAGAGTACTAGGGTTAGTGTATAGAGTACTAGGGTTAGGGTATAGAGTACTAGGGTTAGGGTATAGAGTACTAGGGTTAGGGTATAGAGTACTAGGGTTAGTGTATAGAGTACTAGGGTTAGTGTATAGAGTACTAGGGTTAGTGTATAGAGTACTAGGGTTAGTGTATAGAGTACTAGGGTTAGGGTATAGAGTACTAGGGTTAGTGTATAGAGTACTAGGGTTAGTGTATAGAGTACTAGGGTTAGGGTATAGAGTACTAGGGTTAGGGTATAGAGTACTAGGGTTAGGGTATAGAGTACTAGGGTTAGTGTATAGAGTACTAAGGTTAGTGTATAGAGTACTAGGGTTAGGGTATAGAGTACTAGGGTTAGTGTATAGAGTACTAGGGTTAGTGTATAGAGTACTAGGGTTAGTGTATAGAGTACTAGGGTTAGGGTATAGAGTACTAGGGTTAGGGTATAGAGTACTAGGGTTAGTGTATAGAGTACTAGGGTTAGTGTATAGAGTACTAGGGTTAGTGTATAGAGTACTAGGGTTAGTGTATAGAGTACTAGGGTTAGGGTATAGAGTACTAGGGTTAGTGTATAGAGTACTAGGGTTAGTGTATAGAGTACTAGGGTTAGGGTATAGAGTACTAGGGTTAGTGTATAGAGTACTAGGGTTAGGGTATAGAGTACTAGGGTTAGTGTATAGAGTACTAGGGTTAGTGTATAGAGTACTAGGGTTAGTGTATAGAGTACTAGGGTTAGGGTATAGAGTACTAGGGTTAGGGTATAGAGTACTAGGGTTAGTGTATAGAGTACTAGGGTTAGTGTATAGAGTACTAGGGTTAGGGTATAGAGTACTAGGGTTAGGGTATAGAGTACTAGGGTTAGGGTATAGAGTACTAGGGTTAGGGTATAGAGTACTAGGGTTAGGGTACAGAGTTATTGATGTGGAGAAAGCAGATATGAAATAATGATGTTGGAAGATTAAACAAGGATTTGCAACGATTACTTATTGGCCCTTCACCGGGACTCTGTCACAGAGTTGATTAAAGACTGTTGATTTGATTTTGACTGTTGATTTATCTCTATGATTACACACTGATTAGGCGGAGTCATGAATGAAGACACGTGGAAATGGAAAGCTGGTGACGTCAGAGTAAAGTAAGGTTTGTGGATGCCACATTAGTGTCATAGAATTAGAATGAACTTTGTGATTTTACTTCCTGGCATGGGTACTCTCAATATGGCTGCCGGTCCACTCGTCACAGAACATTGTCAGTAGTGTCAGTAACAGCAGTCTTGTCAGTAACAGCAGTCCTGTGTCTTACAGTACCTTTCCTCCGATGAGGGGCAGGATGTGCATCTTGCCCGTGTGGCTGTCTTTGACGGAGGAGACAATGAGGCAGGTGCCACAAAGGATCACCTGGCGTCTGGTCCAGCGGTTGACTGGCAGCTGGAGTTTCCCTTTGCGGACATTATACGTCCCCGACAGTTGCACGCGTTCCAAGCTCTCTATGCTGTGGGGCTTTCCTGGAACACACACAAGGAGAGGGAGAGAGAGTTAGCATAGTTAGCATCCATCTAATAACACAATGGGAGGGGGATACAGTTAACATCGTTAGAATCAAGCTAACTCAACACACAGATGAGAGGGAGCGAGAGTTAGCATTCAGCTAACTCAACACAGGGCCAGTAGCACAGAGACCTGTGTACTGGCCCTGAATTTACAGTATCTATTAAGCCAAAGTTAATCAAGTGACATAGTAATTATGTATTACTATGAAGCAAATAATAATGATAATTTTGTTTATTTACATACTGTACATACAGTATATTGTCAACCCTGAGAGATATGAATAGTTAAATAGCGTAGCAGCCTAGCGCTCAGCACCCAGTCAAATCAATGCTGTGTTAGCATACGGCACTGAATAGCTTTTAGCATAGCATTAAACACAACAGTGATAGTCAGATAATAGATCGGATGATGCCAGGTGCTGGCCACTAATTCAACACTAATTTGTTATGACATTCTTTGAGCTGTCTTTACTCCCTTCATCCATCGGTTCATCTCCCCTGTGACGTGTTCCCTCGTTCTCTCCGTTTATCAAGTTGTTCTGTCAATCAGTCTGCCCATCTGTCTTTTCTGTCTCTCCAAAACATCCACCTGCTCTCCGTCTTGCCAACTCTCTCTCTCTCAACCTCTCTCGCATTCTTCTCCACTTGCACGTGCCTCTGTCTTTTCCTATCTATCTATGAACAGAATCTCTGCTTACCTGTACACTTGTTTGTCTTTTACTATTCATGTGTCCACCATGTGTGCTAGGCCAAGACGCTACGCCAAAGTATCTGATGTAGAACAGATGTGGAATGGACACGACCCCAGGCCATAGAAAATGACTCACATATTACTGTAAACGACAGTAAATCACTCCTGCCCTCTACATCAGCCTAGGAACAGTGGGTTAACTGCTTTGTTCAGGGGAAGAACGACAGATTTTTACCTTGTCTGCTTGGGGATTCAATCTTACAACCTTCCGGTTACTAGTCCAACGCTCTAACCACTAGGCTACCTGCCGCCCCTATTAACATCCCATCATGCTTAAGGTCATGTATAAAAATGCTGGGGTAGGCCATTATTTTGGCTACCAGGGCTATGCTCCCATGGGAGAGGGTACGAGTGGTCACTGAATGGTTTGATGAGCATGAAAACAATGTAATTCAATATGCCATGGCCGTCTCAGTCACCAGATCTCAACCCAATTGAACACTTATTCGGAGATTCTGGAGTGGCGCCTTCCACCACCATAAACCACCATAAACACCACCATAAACACCACCATAAACAAAACACCAAATGATGGAATTTATTGTGGAAGAATGGTGTCCATCGCGCCGATAGTTTCAGACACTTGTAGAATCTGTGCCACGGTGCATTGAAGCTGTTCTGGCTCGTGGTGGCCCAACACCATATTAAGACACTTTATGTTGGAGTTTACCTTATTTCGTCAGTTATGTAACCCACTGTAAACCACTCCTCCATCTCTCCCATCCACTCCAACCCTGACAGGGATAGAGAGAGAACTGGTGGGGTAGTACTATGGGGTTAGTACTAAGTACCAGGACAAGCTCTTACAGCTTTGAATAATTCAACACAGGTCTCTTACATGCTGACTGTTAGACTAACACAAGAGAATGCTGTATGACACATGGCCCAGGGCTAACACTTTCAGCATCGCTTTAAAACTCCCCCAACTAGAGAACACTACACACAAGTTACCTACTCTATTGTAGGGAGCTTACAACCTAGCGACCTCCTCAAGAGGTTCAGATCTCTTGGCGTAATGGCTAAGGTGTAGGGTTGACAGTTGCCCAGGCACAGGTTCAAGCCCCGGTCAGGACCAATGTACCCTTAAAAGATTATCGCCACTGAGCAAATTTCAGGTCTGCTGAGCGCAAAGTGTGGTGTTCAATGTAGGAAAAAAACATGCAGGGCTTGACATTAACCTGTTTAGACACTTGTCCTTCAGATAAGATGACTGAAAATGTTTTTGTGTTGTTCCCATACCATTATTACAGAGAATCAGACAAATTATGCTAAACTCTGCCTATTGGCTACTTAGCTTATTCAAGCCTGTCTCAAAACACAACACTGCCCCTTTAAGACAAAAAAAGCTCTGTACTTGACTCTCTTTTCAAAGATGTCTAGAAATGTACACATTTTGTGCTCTTGTAGGAAGCAATCACTCCCCCTATTGCTGACTACAAAGGATATATAAGTGGGCTAATAATTCACTAACTAGCAAAGGATATTAACAAAATGTTTACACGTGGCTACATGCAGCTCTCACTTTGATCTCAAAATAAGTGCATCTACTCACGATCGCTCATGCTGTAAACACAGTCCAGTTCAAAGTAAATGGCACAGATCCATATATGCCGATGGTCTATTTGCATATAGGCCTACTACAGCTCTAAAGTACGGCTGAGTAGTGCATGTAAAGTACGGCTGAGTAGTGCGTGTCAATGCACTTGACAGCAGCTAATGGGGATCCATAATAAAAATAAAAAAATACAAATGCAATAGAATCCTACTCTGATGCGTTCTGCCTACAACAAAATCTCTTGCATAGTTTGTTTTGTTTCGGTATGTTGTATTGAAAGTGGCTAATATTGCGTTGATTCAATCACAATTGCCACAGTAAAGGGAAACGTTGATATTGTTAACAGGGAAAACTGTAGAACAGTGGTCACCAACCTTTTCTGAGTCAAAAAATGCAAGCCGAGATCTACCGCTCAGATTTTTTTTTTTTTACATGACTTAAAAAAACATAAGCCTATGCAACATTAACCAATTAAAAACAGTACCAATGAATACATTGTTGTTTGGGCCATTTTTTTAAAATTATATTTAGAAAAATTAGAAAGTCTATATGATTACACTGGTAATGATTAAGCATATATTTAAATAATGTGCTTTTTATTTATTGTTTACTGGCCAAAAAAGGGACAGTCTTCCAGCTGATGGCGAAACTCGAGTCGCACTGCATTATTTCTGCCTCTTGCACAAATTCATGTTGTTACTCCTATGACCAGAGAAAGGGAAATATTCCTTGATATTAAAAAAGTTGGTGACCACTGCTTGAGAAAGTTAAGTGAAGCTCAATCTCCTGCTTTTCTCTATGGGCTGATATTTCCTGCACGGCAGTCTCAGGCCACTGCGCGGCGCGGCGCAGCTTAGAGGGAACACCGGTCAGGACTACATGTACACCCTTCTTCCTCACAATATGTACCTGGCGCTTTGTACCTGGCGCTTTCAGTCTGGTCCTAAAGCAACTGTGGCAGTGATTGTGCTCGTTTCTTTGTGGCTCATGATACTGTGAAGTAGGCTTGATATTGTCAGAGATAAATTCACTGAGGAAGTGCTCATGTTCTGAAAAACAGACTCTGAGCCCAGAGCAAAGGGTTACATTCTAATATGAGCTGCTGTGATCAGCACATTTTCCCACTGTCTCATTACTATGCAGTGACCTTTGTGCCATGCTTGCTTTGGCCTCATTTTCACACTGAAATCAAATCAATAACCTACTTTGCAAATGGACATCTGCCTGGTTAAATACTGAGCATGTGCAACGCAGTACCTTACCACATGGTCAGAAGTGAGATGCTATGACAGAGCTCAGACCTCTACAGTACAACCCAGTTCATTTTCATAATTGAGTTTGCGAGTCAGATGAGAAATTGTTTGAACAGACAAATTATTCACCAGCTTTTAGCCTCAATACGTCACACTGGCAATCTCACTATATCTAGGGCTTTGTTGGAACACTTTCTCTCCCACACACGCATATGCACAAACACACACACAACCCAAACCCCATACACACACCCTCCACACGCATGCACAGATGCACACACACAGCCCCCGCCCTCACACACTCTGATTTAGTGACAGCGATAAACCTCCTCTATATGTGATTTGGGCTTTATTGTTCGCCGGGATGAGGATGGACCAAAACAGGAACAAACGTTTTAAAAGGGAAACAATTTGGAGTGGTGCAGTAGGAAGCCCTAATGATAACAGTTCGCCTAAAACAGCCTCTGTCTGCCCGGGTGTTGATTTGCCTTGGCGGCTACTGTAGCTCTCCCTCCCTACCCAGTCACATGGACACAGTGGGTCAGCCTGTGTGTAGACCAGACCACTACACTGCCTGGGTTAGTTCAATTGAAGGAGAAGAGTGGGTCTTTGCTTGTTGTGTGTGTGTGTGTTCGGAGAATGAGGTGCTTTCTTTACCTTTGAGTGCTATGTTTAAAGGGACCTTTTTTTGTAAATTTGATTGGTGGATTCAAATAAAGTATTTTAAAATATATGTGTGTGTGTGAGTAGGGAGTGGCGTGTGTTTACTTTAAGGTGTTCACTACCTAGCGGTTTATCAAGTTGTCTTCCTTCCCCAAGATCAGGAAAGGCCAGGGTTTCCCCTCTCCGTGCCAACACACACACACACACACACACACACAAAGAGGAACTGACTTCCAAACCACACCAGCTCTGCTTGTTGACTAAAGAAAAACGGTGGGGCGGACAGTAGTGCTGTTTCCCCTACTGTGGATTCCATCTTTAATAGAGTGTAAGGCCCTCCCCCGTGTGATAACCAGACCACTTCCACCTCTCCTCCTCGCTACACACGTGTAATCAGGCTGACCCCCTAATGAAACAAGACACTGCAGCGCACATACACTTCTACCACTGGGTCTGGGCATGCCATACCTCAGGGCTCTGACCAACATTACACACTGGGTGGGAATGAGAACGAGCCCACTTACTTACAATGCAATAGATGCTATGGTGCTGTGGACTGGCACAGATGAGACTAATGTATGGGTCACAGTGTAGAGGAAGGTTTGTGTTCAGGCTATAACTGTCTCCTGCTGCCTGGTCTTAATCTGCGTCCCAAATGGCACCCTATTCCCTATATAGTGCACTACCATTGACCAGAGCCCTATGGGCCGTGGTCAAAAGTAGTGCACCATCTTGGGAATAGAGTGCCATTTGAGCCGCAGCCTCTGTCTAGTCTCCTGTATGAGATTACGATCTGAGGTGTTGTGTCAAGGCCTTCCTTACTACGGAGGAGCAGTAGAGACACATCACTGTCAAATAGTGCTAAAAATAAAACATACTGTAGCGTGTCCTTCAGAGGCTTGTTATTATTATCAAATGATGCTTGATGACTGTTGTTTTCCGCCGCTGACAGTGAAAAGGAGTAATGAGATATTTAAGAAAGGAAGAAAGAGGAAGTGAGTAAGCGCCAACACATATGGGGAAGAGAGAGAGAGGGAAAGAAAGAGAGAAGGAACGACAAAGAAAGAAATCAAGCTGTTCCTGTGGCCTGTAAATAGCTGTCCTCCTGTAGGGTCACGCACACCATGTGGCACCAAACCTGCCTGAGGGTGTGTGTGTGTGTGTGCATGTTTTTTTGTCATCTCTTGATCTGACCTTCTGTCTTTCTCCGTATAAACCCAAATCATTGCTTTCCCCAGCTGGCAAAACTGGTTGCAATGACGTCTTTGCAGACAGAGTTCAACAAATTGCAATGGTGTCATATTAAACAGATGTTGTAATAATGTCGTATCAAACCGCTTTACTCCCTGGATTCATTCTCCCTCTCCCCCTAAATTCAATTCAACTCAATGGACATAATCGGTATGGGAAACATACTGTACGTTTACATTTCCAAAGCAAGTGAAATATACAAACAAAAGGGAAATAAACAATCAGAAATTAAATTTTAAAAGAATATAGACATTTCAAATGTCATATTATTGCCTACGTACAGTGTTGTAACAATGTGCAAATAGTTGAAGTAAATCTCTCTCTCGGAATAACCGTTTTTAGTGCTGCTAGGCCCAAGGTAACAGGAATAGGCTCATTTGGGCATGCTCTATGGTAGGTGACACACACAAACAGACATGGGCGTGTAATGGTAGTGACGGTGAGGACCAGACGAGGTGACAGCTGCTAGGGACAATTAGTGCGCGGGCCAAGGCTGTGCTATTATCCCCTCCTCCCATCTGCCAGCCTGCCGCAACATGTTACACCCTTCCAACAATCATGGGACAACCTTCAGGGATACCTACCATACCGCACTGTGTCTGCCTTCAGGACTATCTATGGTACTGTGTGTATATATGTGTTTTTTACTACACTAGTTACCACAGCCACAAAGTCCGGAAGCCTGCCTACTCGACCAATCAGATGAGGGAGTGTGTTGACACGTATGCCAGTTTACGGTATATTTCCAGTTCAAGTTTGAGGACCAATTTCTTTTATGTACTGATCCATAAGTGATTTGGTTATTTATTAGCTATAATAAAACCAACAGTTCAAAATGTAAATTGGTAATCAGATGTCTTATTGAAACTCAGCTGGCAAGCTTATCATGATGTTGTTAAAATGTCATGTAGACAAAGAAATTAACATCTTGATTTTAGATTTATGTTTTCTATATAAAACGTACAGTTTCAGAGAAATGAAAAATGTTGAACTTGACTGCTTTAAGATATAAACTTCAACCCTGTTTGCCACTTGGGCACTTATTATAGTATTATTTTACTTATTTAAAATCTTACAATGATAAAACACGTTTTAATTGGAATTGGGCTGCCTGAGGAAACGCAGCCTTAGACTTTGACCAACAGTAGGTTGTATACTTTAAAATATTTACCTTAAAACCATGAAAGCAGATAGCGTGGGTGATTTTTATTATAGCCTTGCAGTCCACCTTTTTGGTATTTTGTACCAAATAAAATAAAATGTTAATTATCATGCGCCGAACACAACTGGTGTAGACTTTACAGTGAAATGCTTGCTTATGAACCTTTCCAAACGATGCTGAGTTTAAACAATTATAAAACAATTAAATTGTAACTAACACGAGAGGAATAAAATAAAATACACAAGAATGGAGCTGTATACAGGGACCAGTACCAGATAAATGTACATATCGACCTCAAGTAACTTGTACCTCTGTACGTTTACATTTCTCGACAAACCATTTCTGTATGGACCTCACTTTGTGCACAGTTCATTGTCATGCTGATACAGCAAAGGGCCTTCCCCAAACTGTTGCCACAAAGTTGGAACCACAGAATCGTCTAGAATATTATTGTATGCTGTAGCGTTAAGATTTCCCTTCACTGTAAATAAGGGGCCTAGCCAGAACGTTGAAAAACAGCCCCAGACCATTATTCCTCCTCCACCTAACTTTACAGTTGGCACTATGCATTCGGGCAGGTAGAGTTCTAATGGCATCCGCCAAACGCAGATTTGTCCGTCAGACTGACAGATGGTGAAGCGTGATTCATCACTCCAGAGAACGCGTTTCCACTGCTTCAGAGTCTAATGGCCGCGAGCTTTACACCATTACAGCCAACGCTTGGCTTAGTGCATGGTGATCTTAGGCTTGTGTGCGGCTGCTCGGCCATGGAAACCCATTCCATGAAGCTCCGAACGAACAGTTCTTGTGCTGATGTTGCTTCCAGAGGCAGTTTGGAACTCGGTAGTGAGTGTTGCAACTGAGGACAGACGATTTTTACACACTATGCGCTACAGCACTCGGCGGTCCCGTTCTGTGATCTAGTGTGGCCTATCACTTTGTGGCTGAACCGTTGTTACTCCTAGACGTTTCCAGGTAGCCTAGTGGTTAGAGCGGAGGGTTGCAAGTTCGAATCCCCGAGCTGACATGGTAAAAATCTGTCGTTCTGCCCCTGAACAAGGCAGTTAACCCACTGTTCCCCGGGCGCCGAAGACGTGGATGTCGATTAAGGCAGCCCCCTGCACCTCTCTGATTCAGAGGGGTTGGGTTAAATGCGGAAGACACATTTCAGTTGAAGGCATTTGGTTGTACAACTGACTAATAATGGTGACTTTGACTTTGACTTTTGACTTACAGTTGACCGGGGCAGCTCTAGCAGGGCAGAAATGTGACAAACTGACTTGTCGGAAAAATGGCATCCTATGATGGTGCCATGTTGAAAGTCACTGAACTTTTCAGTAAGGCCATTCTACTGCCAATGTTTGTCTATGTGTTCGATTCTATACACCTGTCAGCAACATGTGTGGCTGAAATAGCCAAATCTAGTAATTTGAAGGGGTGTCCAGATACTTTTGTATATTAAATGTATGTATGTTTGTTGGTGTTGTGTCAGTATGCGTGTGTGTATTATGTGTGTGCGTATGTAGAGTTTGAATGTTTGAGGGATTTCTGTTGGAATTACAGTGTAGTGTGTTAGAGTGAGTGTGTATATGGTATGTATTTAAAGTCTAGTGAGTGTGCGTAGAGTTATTGCAAGATAGAGTCAGTGCAGATACTGTAGTTTGGGTACCAATCATTTACTATTTATCAGTCTGGTCTTATGGCTTGGGGGTAGAAGCTGTCTCGAAGCCTGTTGGTCCGAGAGCCGATGCGCCAGTACCGTTTGCCGGTCGGTAGCAGAGTGAACAGTCTATGGCTTGGGTGGCTGGAGTCTTTGGCAATTTCTCGGGCCTTCCTCTGACACTGCCTGATATAGAGGTCCTGGATGGCAGGGAGCTCGGCCCCAGTGATGTATTGGCTGTCCGCACCACCCTTCGTAGCGCTTGCGGTGAAGGGCAGTGCAATTGCTATACCAAGCGGTGATGCATCCAGTCAAGATGCTCTCGATGGTGCAGCTGTAGAACTTTTGAGGATCTGAGGGCCAATGCCTCTTAACTTGTTAGGGATCGGCTCATGAGGTGACCGTTTTGGAGAGCATGGCGTGCCCAAAGTAAAATGCCTCCCATTCAGGCCCAGAAAATATGCACATATTTAGTACAATTGGATAGGAAACACGCTGAATTTTCCAAAAGTGTTAACCATTTGTCTGTGAGTGAAACAGAACGCATATGGCAGGCGAAACCCCGAGGAATTTCTGTCCTGGAAAAAGTGATTTTGACACATTGCTCATTTGGAACCCCTCCCTCATGAAAATGACCATATAAGGGCATATGAATGCAGTACCCATCGCTTTCTTTAGATGTCAACAGTCTCGAGACAGTGTAAATTTTAGATGCTTTAGACCAGAGAATAAGAGCAAACCAGGAAGTGTCTCTTTTATGTAAACAGAATGGAACGCGAGCTCCCGACAAGGCGTGCAGTGTCTTTTTTACCGTCTTTATCGATCAGTTTATATTCCGGTTGATTTATAATAGTAAATATGCGTAAAAGTGTTCCTAAGGATAAATTTAAAACTATGTTTGATTGTTCTTGGACAAGTTTCTAGGTATAAGATGAACGGGTTTGCGTCACGTTTCAATGGAGTAGTGGAGGCTGTCGTTTTTGATTATAACGCGCAAACCAAATGGAGATTTATGGATAAAATACATTACTTTTTCTAACAAAAGAACCATGGATTGTCTTCGTTGGACACTTAGGATGACCTCAGCAGAAGTTCTTCAACAGGTAAACACTTGTATATTGGTGGATGTTTAATAATTCAACTTTGGGATTTTGAATTTGGCGCCTTACATTTCACCTGGTAGTGTCGGGATTGGGGCGCTAGCGCCCCAGCAATCCCTGAGAGGTTAAGGGGGAAGAGGCGCTGCCGTGCCCTCTTCATGACTATACGGGTGTGTGTGGACCATGTCAAGTCCTTAGTGATGTGGACGCCAAGGAACTTAAAGCTCTCAACCCACTCCACAACAGCCCCCGTCGAAGTGGATGGAGGCGTGCTCTCTCCTCTTTCTCCTATAGTCCACGATCAGCTTCTTGGTCTTACTGTTGTCCCGGAACCACACTGCTAAGTCTCTGACCTCATCGCGTCTGTGATCAGGCCTACCATCTTCGTGCCTAACACAGTTTGAGATTTTGTTTGTAAACAGGAAGCCTGAGAATGGAGTCATGGTCAGATTTGCAGAAGGGAGGGCCTTGTATGCGTGATAATTACGTATCAGAACTCTCTTGGTAGATAAAAGGGTCTGCAGCTTACCATGAGGTATTCTGTGTAGACTTTATATACACACACTCACAGGTATTAATGAGGTATTCGTTTATACCAGTTTCCGTCTCTGTACAAAGACATTGTCTTCAAGCTATGGAAAATGGCAAAACATTTAAACGTGTCACGTGTGAATTCCAAATATCTCTAACGGTCGCCCCCAGTGTGAGTTGTTTTATGCACGTGATGTCAGAATGCATTCACTGTTCCAAAATGTGATGCAACAGGACAGCTAACCCGCGATGCCTGCTAATTATATAACCTGTGCTGACTGCTAATTATCTAACCCGCGCTGCTTGCTATGTTTCAACTTGTCAAAGTATTTTCTAACAAGTAAAATTTTCTAACAACAGTTTGAATTGAAGTGTGTTCTGCCTCCTCATTAATTCACATAGAAGTAGCCCATTTCTCTGTTGCAGACAATTTATGTTTGAGGCTTTGCTGAGCCGGACAAACGTCTCTCTTTGAGGAGAGCCCAAGCACTCCCCCAGTGTTTCACGCAGATCAAGTGTGCAGACATTTGCGCCGTCTTGCACAAACTTTTTCCCCCTGGCACATTTTCTGGCTGGTGCTCGCATTGCCTTCATTGTTGTTTTCCTTACAAATAATAACTTTGGATGTGTGTGTTCCTATCAAAGTAGGTGCCTTAATGTCTGTATATCGTGTTGTCATTTCTACTGTAGGATGTCTGTATGAAGCATAATGCATTTACAGATTTATTCACGTTGTCAAGTACTGGTGACAAATAATCCATTCCGATTATTGCAGAGATTGTAATGGACGCCTATGCATGTAAAATACTTTTTTGAAGGTTGTACTGATTATGATGAGCTAATGCTAAGCTATTTAAACAACTATGTGTGGCACCATGTTTGTTGACATTACACAATGCATTCTGGGTGTCACGTAAACGTCTGTCAGACCAAAGATGTTATAATGAGGTGAAGGAATGGTTCACTCATCTTTTGAGTAAACCTCCGAGGTGAACGAAGGGAAGTGAATGTTTGTAGACGACACACCTCCTTCAACATGCATTCTGCAAACAGACCAAACTCATCTTGTCTCCTCTTCATATCTTTGGTTGACGCAAAGAAAAAAAACATGGTGGCGCGCACAAACTACCCGTCGTCGGATTACACCAGCGATTTTTAGAAAGTGTTTTACTAAATTATTTCGATCAATGGTGAGCTCTCCCGTGATGTGATGAATTGTAAACAGTATTTGCTATTAGCTAATTCATATTGTGGTTTCTGTCTGCCGAGATTTAGCTAAATATGACCGCTTGTGTTACGCCAATCTTTCCTCAGTTAGCGTTACTTTTCTCTAATTACCGCCATTTAAAATCGAACTGTTTTAAAGTCACCATTGGCCTCTTGGTGAAAATCTTTGATCGGTTTCCTTCCTCTCCGGCAACTGGACGCCTGTATCTTCATAGTGACTGTATTGATACACCATCCAAAGTGTAATTAATAACTTCATCATGCTCAAAGGGGTCTTCAATGTCTGCTTTTAAAATGTTTTACCCATTTTACCAATATGTGCCCTTCTTTGCAAGGCATTGGAAAACCTCCCTGGTCTTTGTGGTTGAATCTGTATATGAAATTCACTGCTCGACTGAGGGACCATACAGATAATTGTATGTGTGGGGTACAGAGATGAGATAGTAATTCAAATACCATGTTAAACACTATTACTGCACACAGAGTGAGTCCATGCAACTTATTAAGCACATTTTTACTTGTGAACTTATTTAGGCTTGCCATAACAAAGGGGTTAAATACTTATTGTCTTATTTTATTTTGAATTAATATGAAATCTAAAAACATAATTCCCCTTTAACATGATGGGGTATTGTGTGTAGGCTAGGGTGTAACACAACAAAATATGGAAAAAGTCAAGGGGTATGAATACTTTCTGAAGGCACTGTGCATAGTCGTGCCATGGGATCTTTAGTGACCGCAGAGTTGGGACACCTGTTTAAAGTCCCATTTTCTTAAATGTTATTGAGGAACATTCCATTGTTAGTTAGTACTTCAACATTATAAAAATGAAATTGCTCTTTTAAAAGTGTATGGTATAAACAGTGAACTGTATTTTAACATACTGCCTTCTTGTTCACTTCAGCAGCATATTTATCTTTGGTTTTTATTTGTCTGTCCTTCCCCCGGTGGCATTCATAAAGTGTTGGTCCCATGTTCATGAGCTGAAATAAAAGATCCCAGAAATGTTCCATGTGCACAAAAAGCGTATTTCTCTAAATGTGGTGCACTAATTTGTCTACATTCCTGTTAGTGAGCATTTCTCCTTTGCCAAGATACTTTACCTGACAGGTGTGGCTTATCAAGAAGCGGATTAAACAGCATGATCATTACCACAGGTGCACCTTGTTCTGTAGACAAGAAAAGGCCACTCTAAACTGTGCAGTTTTGTCAAACAACACAATGCCACAGATGTCTCAAGTTGAGGGGACATGCCATTGGCATGCTGACTGCTGGGATGTCCACCAGAGCTATTGCCAGATAATTTAATGTTCATTTCTCTACGTCCAACATTGTTTTAGAGAATTGGCAGTACATCCAACTGGCCTCACAAAAGCAGACCACGTGTAACCACACCAGCCGAGGACCTCAACATCCTGCTTCTTCACCTGCGGGATCATCTGAGACCAGCCACCCGGAAAGCTGACGAAACTGTGGGTTTGCACAACCGAAGAATTTCTGCAGAACCTGTCAAAAACCATCTCAGCGAAGCTCATCTGCGTGCTCGTCGTCCTCACCAGGGTCTTAACCTGACTTAGTTATTTGGTCCTCAAAATTCTACTTGAAATATTCCGTACACTGGCAAACGCATCATCCCACTCCCTCATCTGATTGGTCGAGTAGGCGGGTCTTCTGATTTTGTGGCTGTAGTAACTAGTGACGACCAAGCAACAGTTTGGGAGACTGTTGCTTACATAGAGAGTGAATCCACACTTTCACAGTTTCTGAAAGGCCTAATCCTTAATTAGTAGCTTCTTAATCCGCTAAACATCCTCTTTAAAAGTTCCCAGATGTTCTCACACTAAATGAGTCTGCACAGAAGATTTACTGGGGGTTGCTACTAGTGCTAGCTTCTAGATGTGTGTGTGTGTGTGTGTGGTTTTTCTTGAGCGTGCTGACAACTGCCGAAGACCCTCTAGGCTGGGCTGAGTGACATCTGGTTTAGTGCTCTGACAGCACTCGTCTCCTGTCACACAGATTGACAACAGGGTTACATTGAGTGAGCATCTCACAGTGAGTGAGTGTTACAGCGAGAGAGCATCTCTCAGTTAGCTCAGCTCATAGCGCCTCTAGACATGTTCTAGGATGATGTCCAACAGGCCTTGATCTCCTCGTGTTTTCTCCACTTCCTCTCCTCTCCCCTCCTCATGTCTCTCTTCTCCCCTCTCCCATCCTCTACTCTCTTCTCCCCTCCTCGTGTTTCTCTCTCCTCTCCTTTCCTCTACTCTCTTCTCCCCTTCTTGTGTTTTCTCCTTCATTTCCTTTCCCCGCTCCGCATTGTTCATTTACCACAGGAGCTGGGGTTAGGGGCAATCTGTTGCCATGGAGCAGGTGACCATGAAACCTCCATCTCCAATTAGGGAGACTCCGGGAGGGAAGAAGAGGACGATGAATGATTTGATGGATGTCACGGAGGAGTCCTGGTGACTTGACTCACGTCCAGTGTTTGATGAGCAAGAGACAAATATAAACGGGCACACACTCACGACAACACACACAGCTGAAAAAAATAAATTTCCTACAATTCAGTGCAAAGAAATGACAGATCAGCAATATACAGTAAGAAGTGAACCTCGATACTGTTTATATGACACCACCTTGATTACATAAACCTTGCTAATGCTACATATTGGCTAATGAAAGGCTTTGAAGCCATTAGTCGGCCATACTGGCACTCCCCAGAAGGAGCAGTCCTCCATAGGAAGGAATGGAATTCTACAGTATTTCAATTATATTTGTTGTTGTTGTAGTGGGAACAGTAACATTACGCTAACGCTAGTTAGCCAATATTAACTAGCATTATTGCAATGACTGAAAGTCTATGAGTATCTACGAGCGTAATATAATTAAAAAGTTTCCCTTTAATGTGTCTGTAAATTAAATAAACAAACACAAATGTAGACATTATTAAATGCATTCCTATAGCTTCCAAAATATTTATTATAATGGTTGGGAAGTTCCACCATGGAGGTGTGGTGTCTTCAACACAACACCCCCTATAAATCATCTAGTGTATATATATAAATCATTGGTTTTCCCACCAGGTCAGTGCAGTAGCACCCAGTGCCACTATGGGCAGCGTGGGGGTGAATTCCTGATAGGGGGAGGACCTGAAGGAAGAGCCAGCCAGAGTTGTGTAGTGCTGAATAATCTTTGTTAGACTCCAGTGAAGTTCGCCCACTTTCACATTTACTGCTTCTTCTGTGGGTTTATATAACAGCAGTAGGCATTAAGCAGCTATCTACCACCACCACACACACACCAATAGCTAGGACACCCACACACAGGGCACACATGTGGAAACACTGCCTCCCTGACCGGGTATGTATCTATGATCATTTAGAAGGAGTAGAGAAAAGGGATGTCATGCTACAGCCTTCCACATGAATCATGGCTGACTAGTAGAACTGGAGAACACAAACATATGATTTTATTCTAGTTCAATTCTATTCCATCCAGAGATAGAGGGGAAAATATGAAATGCCAACAAAACCAATATAGTAGTAATCCATCTATAGTGTTGTCAGCGAGGCACCTGCCTACCTTCCTACCATTTATTATCAATGGAAATACTGTACAAACACTTCAGATCAACTCCAGATCTTTGATATGCCTAGTGACCAAAAATCGTTGTCCCAGCCAAGGGTAGGCGATAGGTCTATTCTTAAGAGTAGCCCTAAAGATTAAGGGAACCTTTTAAGTGACCATCAATCTAGATCAAGTAGGTCGTCGATTGGGAGTGGATTCCCTGTACAGTGTTCCGAATCCAAATTGCGTATGTGTGTGTGAGAGAGTGAGTGAGTGAGTGAGTGAGAAAGAATTTTCCCCAGTGATTCCCTCCTTCAATGAAAGGGTGGGAGGTTGACGTAGATGTGATGCTTGTGTGAGGTGTGTGTGTACTCTCTCTCCTCTCCCGACTCCCGCTGTTATGCAAGTGTTACGAAACCTTACATTGGAAAACATGAGCCCTTTGATCAGCCAGCACAGAGCCAGGGAGATCACAAGTGTGTGCGCACACACACACACAGAACATTGTCTTTAGTGAGAGAGTGTTTGTTTTTTGGTGTGTGTGTGAGCATAGGTATGTATATGTACAGTAGACGTCGGAAGTTTACATACACTTAGGTTGGAGTCATTAAAAGTCGTTTTTCAACCACTCCACAAATTTCTTCTTGTCAGAAAAAAAATTGTAGACTTCCACAAGTCTGGTTCATCCTTGGGAGCAATTTCCAAATGCCTGAAGGTAACACGTTCATCTGTACAAACAATAGTACGCAAGTATAAACACCATGGGACCACGCAGCCGCCATATCGCTCAGGAAGGAGACGCGTTCTGTCTCTTAGAGATTAACGTACTTTGGTGCGAAAAGTGCAAATCAATCCCAGAACAACAGCAAAGGACCCTGGTACAACAGGTACAAAAGTATCTATATCCACAGTAAAATGAGTCCTATATCGACATAACCTGAAAGAAACGCTCAGCAAGGAAGAAGCCACTGCTCCAAAACCACCATAAAAAAAGCCAGACTACGGTTTGCAACTGCACATGGGGACAAAGATCGTACTTTTTGGAGAAATGTCCTCTGGTCTGATGAAACAAAAATAGAACTGTTTGGCCATAATGAGGAAAGGAAAAAGGAAAAAGGGGGTGGCAGCATCATGTTGTGGGGGTGCTTTGCTGCAGGTGCACTTCACAAAATAGATGGCATCTTGAGGATGGACAATTATGTGGATATATTGAAGCAACACCTCAAGACATCAGTCAGGAAGTTAAAGCTTGGTCGGCAAATGGGTCTTCCAAATGGACAATGACCCTAAGCATACTTCCAAAGTTGTGGCAAAATGGCTTAAGAACAAAGTCAAGGTAATGGAGTGGCCATCACAAAGCCCTGACCTCAATCCTATAGAAAATGTGTGGACAGAACTGAAAAGCGTGTGCGAGCAAGGAGGCCTACAAACCTGACTCAGTTACACCAGCTCTGTCAGGAAGAATGGGCCAAAATTCACCCAATTTATTGTGGGAAGCTTGTGGAAGACTACCCGAAACTTTGTTAAACAAAGAATTTAAAGGCAATGCTAACAAATACTAATTGACTGTATGTACATTTCTGACCCACTGGGAATGTGATGAAAGAAATAAAAGCTGAAATAAATCATTCTTTCTACTATTATTCTGACATTTCACATTCTTAAAATAAAGTGTTGATCCTAACTGACCTAAGACAGGGAATTTTTACTAGGATTAAATGTCAGGAATTGTAAAAAACTGAGTTTAAATGTATTTGGCTAAGGTGTATGTAAACTTCCGACTTCAACTGTATATGTATGTACACACACTACAGTTCAAAAGTTTGGGGTCTCTTAGAAATGTCCTTGTTGATTTCAAATTGATCAGAAATACAGTGTAGATATTGTTAATGTTGTAAATGACTATTGTAGCTGGAAATGGCAGATTTTTTATAGAATATCTACATAGGTGTACAGAGGCCCATTATCAGCTTCATTAAACAGTACTCGCAAAACACCAGTCTCAATGTCAACAGTGAAGAGGCGACTCTGGGATGTTGGCCTTCTAGGTAGAGTTCCTCTGTCCAGTGTTCTTTTGCCCATTAAATCTTTTATTTTTATTGGCCACGTTGAGACTGGTGTTTTGCGGGTACTATTTAATGAAGCTGCCAGTTGAGGACTTGTGAGGTGTCTGTTTCTCAAACTAGACACTAATGTACTTGTCCTCTTCCTCAGTTGTAGACCGGGGCCTCCCACTCCTCTTTCTATTCTGGTTAGAGACAGTTTTAGCTGTTCTGTGAAGGGAGTAGTACACAGCGTTGCACAAAATCTTCAGTTTCTTGGCAATTTCTCACATGGAATAGCCTTCATTTCTCAGAACAAGAACAGACTGATGAATTTCAGAAGAATGTTATTTGTTTCTGGCCATCAAGGTGTAGATGGAGGACCACCAGATCAAGACCCTGTCATGACCAGCCCAATCTCCAGACCTGAACCCCATTGAAAACCTCTGGAATGTGATCAAGAGGACGATGGATGGTCACAAGCCATCAAACAAACTCGACCTGCTTGAATTGTTGCGCCAGGAGTGGCATAAAGTCACCCAACATCAATGTGAAAGACTGGTGGAGAGCATGCCAAGACGCATGAAGCTGTGATTGAAAATCAGGGTTATTGCACCAAATATTGATTTCTGAACTCTTCCTATGTTTAAACATTAGTATTGTGTTGTTTAAAAATTAATATGAACTTATTTTCTTTGCATTATTCGAGGTCTGACAACACCGCTTTTTTTGTTATTTTGACCAGTTGTCATTTTCTGCAAATAAATGCTCTAAATGACAATATCTTTATTTGTAATTTGGGGAAAATGTTGTCAGAAGTTTATAGAATAAAACCAAAATGTTCATTTTACCCAAACACATACATATAAATAGTAAAACCAGAGAATATGCAGGGCTGTGAAAAGTGTGCAGAGAAAACATCTAAATGATTGAGTGTGTTAGTTTGTTTGTGAACATGTGTATGAGAATATGAGTGTGAGAGGGACAGAAAGATAGGGGAGGGGATAAGAGAGAGGGACAGAGAGCAGAAGGAAGAGAAAACAAGGACAACATAAGAGTGAGAGAGGAGAAATAGAGAGAGAGATAGCAGCTAAAGGCACATCCTTTAGCCAAGGGGAGAGACTGAGACCCAGATGAAGGGAACTGTACAGTAACATTGTGTGTGAACATCAGTCATCTGCCAGCATGGCAAAGTGCAGTAAAATCACTGTACCTAGCCCACATACACACACAGGCCTATACACACACACGGGCCTATACACACACACACACGGGCCTATACACACACACACACACACACACGGGCCTATACACACACACACACACACACACACGGGCCTATACACACACACACACACAGAGGCCTATACACACACACACACACACACACACACACACACACACACACACACACACACACACAGAGGCCTATACACACACACACAGGCCTATACACACACACAAAGGCCTATACACACACACACAGGCCTATACACACACACACAGGCCTATACACACACACACACACACACACACACACACACACGGGCCTATTCACACACACACACACACACACACGGGCCTATTCACACACACACACACACACACACACACACACACGGGCCTATTCACACACACACACGGGCCTATTCACACACACACACGGGCCTATTCACACACACACACGGGCCTATTCACACACACACACGGGCCTATACACACACACACACGGGCCTATACACACACACACACACACGGGCCTATACACACACACACACACACGGGCCTATACACACACACACACACACACACACACACACACACACAGGCCTATACACACACACACACACACACACACACACACACACAGGCCTATACACACACACACAGGCCTATACACACACACAGGCCTATACACACACACGGGCCTATTCACACACACACACAGGCCTATACACACACACACACAGGATTTTTCTGCAATTGTAATCCTTGGGCAGGTCACCTAAGCGTTTGTTCAGGCAACCTAAGTCCAAACAGTGTAATATATATATATATATATCTCGTGTGTATATATTGTATATATACAGTGCCTTCGGAAAGTATTCAGACACCTTGACTTTTTCCACAATTTGTTAGGTTACAGCCTTATTCTACAATGTATGAAATAGTTTTTTCCCCCCTCATCAATCTACACAATACCCCATAATCACAAAGCAAAAAAATTGCTTTTTTATACATTTCTAAAAACTCTCTATTTCTCCTCTCTCACTCTTATGTTGTCCTTGTTTTCTCTTCCTTCTGCTCTCTGTCCCTCTCTCTTATCCCCTCCCCTATCTTTCTGTCCCTCTCACACTCATATTCTCATACACATGTTCACAAACAAACTAACACACTCATTTAGATGTTCTCTGTGCACACCTTTCACAGCCCTGCATAAAAAAATGGAAATATGACATTTACATATGTATTCAGACCCTTTAATCAGTACTTTATTGAAGTACCTTTGGCAATAATTACAGACTCGAGTCTTCTTGGGTATGACGCTGCAAGCTTGGCACACCTGTATTTGAGGAGTTTCTCCCATTATAGGGGGCAGTGTTCGGAAGTACGGAGAGCCTGATGTGCCCAAATTAAACTGTCTGTTACTCAGGCCCAGAAGCTAGGATATGCATATAATTGGTAGTATTGGATAGAGAACACTCTGAATTTTCTAAAACTGTTAAAATAATGTATGTGAGTATAACAGAACTGATATGGCAGGCGAAAACCAGAGGAAAATCTATCCAGAAAATGTTTTTTTGATGTCACAGATTCTCCATTGGCTTGCTATTCACTATAGAGGGATTTCAGTTCCTAAGGCTTCCACTAGATGTCAACAGTCTTTAGACATGGTTTCAAGAAATAGAAGTGGCTTTTGAAATGGACACTACTGTTTTGCTCGCGTGACTGTGTGCACGCTCTTTGTTATTTTTCCATTCCTATTGAACAGGCTATTCTCCATATGAAATATTATCGTTTATTTAGATATTTGACAACCTGAGGATTAATTAGAAACATCGTTTGACTTGTTTGGATGAACTTTACCGGTACTTTTGGGATGTCTTTGTCTGCATGTGGAACGACTGGATTACAGAACTCCATGGCGCCAACTAAACAGACTTTTTGGGATATAAAGAAGAACTTTATTGAACAAAACAACCATTCTTTGTGTTCCTGGGACCCGTGAGATTGCAAACAGAGGAAGATCTTCAAAGGTAAGTGATTTATTTTATCGCTATATTTGATTTTGTAACGCCCTGTGCTGGTTTGAATAATATTTTGTTGTGGGCGCTGTCCTCAGATAATCAAATGTTCTGCTTTCGCCATAAAGTCTACTGTAAATCCAACAACGCGGTTTGATTACCAAGATTCTAAGCTTTTGAATGGTGTACAACACTTGTATTTTCATGAATGTTTAATATTACTATTTTTGTCATTTGAATTTGGCACTCAGCATTTCACCGGATGTTGTCTTAGGTCCACCGATCCCTAAGAAGTTAATGAGCATTTCTCCTTTGCCAAGATAATTCATCCACATTTTTTATTTTAAAAATGTATTTAACCTTTACTTAACAAGGCAAGTCAGTTAAGAACAAATTCTTATTTACAATGACGGCCTAACAAAAGGGGCTTGGATAACTAACTAACTAACTAAATAAATAAACATATACACACACACACACACACCTGGTAAAAAGTTTTAGAACACCTACTCATTCAAGGGTTTTTCTTTATTTTAACTATTTTCTACATTGTAGAATAAGGTAGGGGGGTATACAGAAGATGGTCTTTTACCAAATAGGACTAAGTCCATATTATGGCAAGAACAGCTCAAATAAGCAAAGAGAAACGACAGTCCACTTTGAAAATTTCTTCAAGTGCAGTTGCAAAAACCATCAAGCGCTATGATGAAACTGGCTCTCATGAGGACCGCCACAGGAATGGAAGACACAGAGTTACCTCTGCTGCAGAGGATACGTTCATTAGATCTACCAGCCTCAGAAATTGCAGCCCAAATAAATGCTTCACAGAGTAGAAGCAACAGACACAGCTCAACATCAACTGTTCAGAGGAGACTGTGTGAATCAGGCCTTCTTGCTGCAAAGAAACCACTACTAAAGGACACCAATAAGAAGAGACTTGCTTGGGCTAAGAAACACAAGCAATGGACATTAGTCCGGTGGAAATTTGTCCTTTGGTCTGGAGTCCAAATCTGAGATTTTTGGCTCCAACCGCTGTGTCTTTGTGAGACGCAGTGTGGGTGAACGGACGATCTCCGCATGTGTTTTTCCCACCGTAAAGCAAGGAGGAGGAGGTGTTATGGTGTGGGGTTACTTGGCTGGTGACACTGTCTGTGATTTACTTAGAATTCAAGGCATACTTAACCAGCATGGCTACCACAGCATTCTGCAGCGATACACCATCCCATCCGGTTTGTGCTTAGTGGGACTATCAATTGTTTTTCAACAGGACAATGGACATTTCCAGGCTGTGTAAGTGCTATTTTACCAAGAAGGAGAGTGATGGAGTGCTGCATAAGATTACCTGGCCTCCACAATTGAGATAGCTTGGGATGAGTCAGACCGCAGAGTGAAGGAAAAGCAGCCAACAAGTGCTCAGCATATATGGGAACTCCTTCAAGACTGTTGGAAAAGCATTCCAGGTTAAGCTGGTTGAGAGAATGCCAAGAGTGTGCAAAGCTGGCATCAAGGCAAAAGGTGGCTATTTGAAGAATCTCAAATATATTTTGATTTGTTTAACACTTTGGTTAATACATGATTCCATGTGTGTTATTTCATAGTTTTGATGTCTTCACCACTATTCTACAAATATTTAAACAAAAACTTGAATGAGTAGGTGCTCAAAAACCTTTCACTGGTAGTGTAAATAGGACAAAACACACCTCACGACAAGAGAGACAACACACCACTACATAAAGAGACACCTAAGACAACATAGCATGGCAGCAACACAACGTGGTAGCAGCACAAAACATGGTACAAACATTATTGGGCACAGACAACAGCACAAAGGGAAAGAAGATCGAGACTTCAATAGGGTTTTATAAATAAGCATGAACCAGTGGGTCTTGCGATGGGTATACAGAGATGACCAGTTTACAGAGGAGTATAGAGTGCAGTGATGTGTCCTATAAGGAACATTGGTGGCAAATCTGATGGGCGAATGGTAAAGAACATCTAGCCGCTCGAGAGCACCCTTACCTGCCGATCTATAAATTACATCTTTGTAATCTAGCATGGGTAGAATGGTCATCTGAATCAGGGTTAGTTTGGCAGCTGGGGTGAAAGAGGAGCGATTACAATAGAGGAAACCAAGTCTAGATTTAACTTTAGCCTGCAGCTTTGATATGTGCTGAGAGAAGGACAGTGTACAGTCTAGCCATACTCCCAAGTACTCGTATAAGGTGACTACGTCAAGCTCTAAACCCTCAGAGGTAGTAATCACACTGGTGGGGAGAGGGGCATTCTTCTTACCAAACCAAATTACCTTTGTTTTGAAGGTGTTCAGAACAGGTTTACAGGTAGAGAAAGCTTGTTGGACACTAAGAAAGCTTTGTTGTAGAGCATTTAACACAAGGTATGGAGTCATACCTTGTGGGATTGTTTATATTCAGAGAAAGATTTAGGGCTTGATCAGGTGGTTTAAGCATGTCCCAGTTTAGGTCACCTAGCAGGACAAATACAGACTTAGTGTAAGGGGCAGGAGAGAGCTTAGGGCAGGTAGGGTACAGGCCGGTGCTGATGGAGGACAATAACACCCAGAAACAGTTAACAAAGAGCTATTTGAAAGTGTAATGCTTAAAACCAGCAATTCAAATTGTTTGGGGAGAGACTTGGTGGAGACAATTGAGCTCTGAAGTTGATCCTTGGAAAAGATTGCCACTCCCCCAACTTTGGAAGATCTGTCTTGCCCAAGACGGTTATAACCAGAAAGGTTAACATCAGTATTCAAAACGCTCTTCCTCAACCACATCTCAGTAATGACAAACACATCTGGATTGGAGCTGTGAAACCACACTTTCAATTGATCAATTTTAGGTAATACACTTCTAGTGTTAACGTACAGAAAATCCAGGCTTTTACGAATGCAGAAATCAGTGAAGCAGATATCAGAGCACAAGTCAACAGTAGATGGGCCAGGGTGTACATGCACATTTCCAGATATAATCATCAGTAATACTATCGAGGCACGGCAGAGGACAGGGGAGAGCTCTGCAGTGTTGATTTATGACATTTGAATGTGCATTCGATGGGAACAAGATCATATTGTACAGCAATTTCATCAAGTAACATTAATACAAAGCCGGCGAGAGGTGGTTATTATAGGATGGGATGCCAAAAGTCTGTGTAACCAATAGAGAGTCAGAGTCCCGAGTGTGGGAACAAACAGTCTGTCCCACAGTTGGGAAAACAAGAAAGTTCATAGTCAACAAAGCAAGCAGGAGTCATGAGGCAAATAGCAAAATAGCAAAACGCACAAGAAAAAATATATAACGACTTGGGGCTAGCCTTTGTAAGTTCAGAGTCACTCGTCCCAACAGTGCGTGTGTTCTGGAGGTGAGCGAAAGCTTGGGAGAGAGGGGGGGAGTGTGGAGTGTGGAGGGTGTACCTGTACCAGACAGGGGGAGACAGGTCAGGGATAACGGTGAACCGATCGCCAGGTGGAATCCATGCAGCAGTGCAGCAGGCAACGGGAGTAGGTGTCACACCCACTTGGGAGAAGTTTTTATTTCTGGAGGCGGATTTCTACTAGAAAATGCTGGTGGATGTTCTCTGAACAGACAGCAGGAGTGGGCTTCAAAGGCCTCTTGATTTGGGTGGGGTTGGCTGTGAGAGACTCCTGCCATTTGTTGGGCTGAAAGGCATCAACACCTCTCACTTCACACCTTAGTGCTAATTTAAGTTGTCTCAGTTCCAGATTGGATGGTGTTGGATGGTGTCCTCAGGTCTCTGCTGTTTGTTTGCCAGAGCACCCTCTGTATAGCTTGGGAAAATGAATCCGTAGTAGTAATCGTTCCAGGTAATTTTGTCCAAAATTAGGTTGTCGGTTTGGAGTTTTGAATCTGGAGTGAAGGTTCTGCTGTGGAGGGTAGCATCCTGTATATGTCCCTGCCGAAAAATCCAAGTTTATCTAACTCCCCAAATATATTTTTTTAAAAAAGACGTTGAAAAATGTGATAGCTCACATGCAGCTGTGTCTCTCTTACTTCAATTGACTGACTCCTTACATGAACTGTAACTCAGTAAAATATTTGTAATTGTTGCATTTATATTTCAGTTCAGTGTAGAAACTATATATATATATATAAATAAATAAATTGGGAGGAAAAACACTTTCAGTGTAAACTTAAATGACTAAAACCAGATATAAATGTAGAAAAGATAATAGACCTATATATTTTGGGGAATATAATCTTTGAGAACTAACAATAACCTAAATAAAAGCTAAACAGGGTGAATTGACATTTCCAAAAACAATTAATTTAGCAGTATTGATTTTGTTATTATGTTTGAGCATAAGAGCACAGCCATGGCAAAATGCATAGAATTGCAGGAAATTTGCTTTAAAACTGTACAGTATTATTTCAGCTCCATGGAGGAAATTGCAGTAAATTGGTTTCAAAATGCCCCAAAATCTACACCACCAAGATGGAGGAAATTCAGCCACGCAGGCAGGCCGAAGGCACCCGTTGCCACGCCCCATTGCCAAGCCCACCACATAAGCCAGAAATAGGTTTGAAGCATCACAGTAACCACGTTTCCATCCACAGTTTTTATGCGAGTCATATCATATATAAAAAAAAAAACAGGGCACATTTTCCCAGTCTAACTCCAATGCAATGACACTGTTCAGCTCATTGGGTTGTTTTGTAGCTTTGTTGCGAGACATTGCATCAGAAATAAGGTAGGCAAGCCCTGTCTGAGCCAAAACAGCCAATAGAGCTCCTGTAGTTTCACCACCAATCCATCTTCTTAATGCTGAGTGCCAAGCAGTGATGCATTGGGTGTCAGTTTTACAGTCTTTGGTATGACTCAACCGGGGGATCGAACCCACAACCTTTCAATCTCAGGGCAGACACTCTAAACCCAAGGCCACTGAGGTGACTAACTAGTTGGACCATTGAGCCATGTTGAATTCTAGGTCAAATCTATAGCCTCAAACCTACACAAGGCTCTTGTCTGACTCACTGTGAACACAGTCGTGTGTGTGTGAAAGTCATGACATGAATGATGTGTCAGGTCATTGGGATGAGCAATACCATGCCATGTTTGATGATAACATGCTAGCAGAGGGCAGGAGATTTAATTGAATTGTATACAGTATGGGAGGCTGTATACAGTATACACACACACAACCCACAAACACATGTCACGTGTGAATTTAACGGCATGCACAGGACAGCGCTCAGACATCATACGGTTTCTGGTTCCATGTTGTGACCCTCCTAGGTGTGTCTCTGCATATTTCAGATGTGTGTGTTTGGGAGGTGAGAACACTGAGGCACTGGACTCCCCCCCTCTCCCTCATTCCTTTCCTATTCTCTCCGGTCTTCCCTTCCTCCTTTCCTCCCTACCTCTCACCACCTCTCCATTTCACTTGCTCTAACCTCCTCTCCTCTGACAACAAATTCATCCCTTCTGCCTGCTAAGCTCCAGCCCCAATCCCAGCCTCAGCCCGAGCCTCAACCCCAGTCCCAGCTAGTCTCAGCCCCAGTCCCAGCCTCAACCCCACTCCCAGCTCCAGCCTCAGCCTCAACCCCAGTCCATGCTCCAGCCTCAACCCCAGCTCCAGCTCCAGCCTCAACCCCAGTCCCAGCTCCAGCCTCAACCCCAGTCCCAGCTCCAGCCTCAACCCCAGTCCCAGCTCCAGCCTCAACCCCAGTCCCAGCTCCAGCCTCAACCCCAGTCCCAGCTCCAGCCTCAACCCCAGTCCCAGCTCCAGCCTCAGCTCCAGCCCCAGCGATTAGCCTCAGCAGTGTGTCCTCGACACAGCCAGTGGCCATCAGGCTCAAGGATACACTGTTGACAGTCATGGGTCATTGCAGTCCAGGGAGAGGGTGACACACTCATGAATGATGCAGGACACCGACACACAAATACACACACTGCTTAAGCCTTACAGGTCTGTCACGCACGCGCACACACACATAACAAAGCCCAACAAGACTCCACACATCTCAAAGGTCTCTGGAACGCTACACAGTGAACATAACATGGAGAGAACATTGGGGGTAGAACATAATGTGCTGGCCAATTTCACACGTCATAGAGAACAAGGTACAGAGCCTTCGGAAAGTATTCACATCCCCTGACTTTTCCACACTGTTAGGTTACAGCCTTATTCTAAAATGTATTCAATTGTTTTTTTTCCCCTCAGCAACCTACACACAATACCCCATCATGACAAAGCAAAATCAGGTTCTTAGAACTTTTGCATATTTATTAGAAATGTACAAACGTAATATCACATTTACATAAGTTTTCAGACTCTTTACTCAGTACTTTGCTGAAGCACATTTGGCAGTGATTACAGCCTTGAGTCTTCTTGGCTTTGACACAAGCTTGGCACACCTGTATTTAGGGAGTTTCTCCCATTCTTCTCTGATCCTCTCAAGCTCTGTCAGGTTGGGTGGGGAGTGTTGCTACACAGCTATTTTCAGGTCTCTCCAGAGATGTTCAATCGGGTTCAAGTCCGGGCTCTGGCTGGGCCACTCACACTTGTCCCGAAGTCACTCCTGCGTTGTCTTGGCTGTGTGCTTATAATGTCGTTGTCCTGTTGGAAGGTGAACCTTCACTCCTGTCTGAGGTCCTGAGCGCTCTGGAGCAGATTTTCATCAAGGATCTCTCTGTACTTTGCTCTGTTCATCTTTTCCTCAATCCTGACTAGTCTCCCAGTCCCTGAAAAACATCCCCACAGCATGATGCTGCCACCACCATGCTTCACTGCAGGGATGGTGCCAGGTTTCCTCCAGACGTGACGCCTGGCATTCAGGTCTAAGAGTTCAATCTTTGTGTCATCAGATCAGAGAATCTTGTTTCACATGTTTGGAGAGTCTTTAGGTGCCTTTTGGCAAACGCCAAGCGGGCTTTCATGTGCGTTTTACTGAGGAGTGGCTTCCGTCTGGCCACTCTACCATAAAGGCCTGATTGGTGGAGTGCTGCAGAGATGGTTGTCCTTCTGGAAGGTTCTCCCATCTCCACAGAGGAACTCTGAAGCTCTGTCAGAGTGACCATCGGGTTCTTAGTCACCTCCCTGACCAAGGCCCTTCTCCCCCGATTGCTCAGTTTGGCTGGGCGGCCAGATCTAGGAAGAGTCTTGGTGGTTACAAACTTCCTCCATTTAAGAATGATGAGGCCACTGTTCTTGGAGACCTTCAATGCTGCAGAAATCTGTTGGTACCCTTCCTCAGATCTGTGCCTCGACACAATCCTGTCTCGGAAATCTATGGACAATTCATTCGACCTCATGGCTTGGTTTTTGCTCTGACATGCACTGTCAACTGTGGGACCTTATATAGACCGGTGTGTGCCTTTCCAAAACATGTCCAATCAATTGAATTTACCACAGGTGGACTCCAATCAAGTTGTCGAAGTATCTCAAGGATGATCAATGGAAACAGGATGCACCTGAGCTCAATTTCGAATTTCATAGCAAAGGGTCTGAATACTTATGTAAATAAGGTTAAATAATATCTGTTTTTTACTTTTAATACATTTGCAACAACAAAAAAGTTACCTGTTTTCACTTTGACATTATGGGATATTGTGTGTAGATAGCTGAGTATTTATTAAATTGTTATCCATTTTAGAATAAGGCTGTAACGTAACAAAAGTGGAAAAAGTCAAGGGGTCTGAATACTTTCCGAAGGCACTGTATATAGACCACTTCAGAACATTAAATTGAGACAAGCATCTGAAATGCAACATGCCATATGGACTAGGGCGATATGGCCTAAAAATCATATCTTAATTTTTTCAAACTTAAATATCTAATTAAAAAAAAAAAAAATCTCTAAATAAGCATTGTTGTACAATTAAAGGTAAAATACACTGCATTTCAAACAGTCAGCAATAGTTAAATTATTTCAGGGCTAGTGAAGTTATACCTAGGCTAAATATAAGCCTTCCACAACCATAAGAGCCACTAATAATTTAATTAATTCATCAAAATAGTTTAACCTGCTTTTTTTGCAATAATCACTGATCTGGCTTTCAAGTCTGTTGCAAATTTTACTAGAACCATTCATAATGCACATTCACTAATAATGTACATGTGCATTATGCAGTTCATTGGGTTATAGAAAATGAACACGTCTCATCAACAATCTCTCAAGCACACGTGCTAGTGTTCAGCCAGCTAATCTTTATATTTCACAGTTAGACAACTTTAATCTATTTGCTAGCTAACAAGGTTGAACAGTTCCATTGTTATGAACACACCCTTCAGTCTGTTTCCAACTGTTTGAAAAGCATGTTAGCCTGTCCACTTTGTTCAGATCTGATCATCTATGTTGCACTCAAACGGCCTACCTTATTTCTCAAAATGAGAACAAGTTATCGTTAGAAAAGTTATCTATTACAGTCAAATAATGTCTCAATGTGTTTTCGTGTTCATATGACCGATTCTGTTGGAACAAACAAACTCTCGCTAAAATCTGTCCAAAATAAGGCCAATGCATTTCTATGGGCTTATGTTGGACCTAAGCTGGTCACCTGCCTTTCCGCCTTTGGGACAACGACTCCCAATGTTAGGGCGGTGACATGCATCTCGTCATTATATACAGATCTCTGGTGTAAATGGGAAGGTGCCCACAGCACAGAGGAGCGAAGGAGACGAGACCAAACATAACACATTCGAACAAACCAACAAACAAAAAATAACAAAACCTTATATATCGCACAAAAACAATCATTCGAATTCATTCCATATATCGCCCAGCCCTAATTTGGACCATTTAGTGTCACCATCAAGTTAACATGTTATTATGTCAACATCCTCATTCTGTCACTCAACACAGTCATTAGCTAGTCATTAGTTCGCTAAGCAACCCACTCCCATATCACTCCATAGGGTTTTTGCAGGTGGGTGTACTTTATTGTGGGGAGGGAGAGAAAGAGGGAGAGTGATACAGAGAGCGGTAACAATATTGTTGTTGTCTTGAGGTAGGATACAATAGCCCCCCCCACAGTGTCATTTTGGTTTACCCCAGTAGCATCGGACCCACAAGGGAGTACACCATGGGAGGGTGTAACATGAGAGCAGAGGGGCGAGGATGGGTGATTGAGGGATGGCCAGATTTCTCTCTCTAATCCCTATATAAAATGACCTCAGTCTGGTAGGTAGTCCTGAAACCTGCATACAAACACTGTGATGACATGTTTTAGTAACCTCTCCAACTTCCTGTGTATGGTATGTGCATGCTCGCGTGTGTGTGCTTGTCTGTGTGTGCGCATACATCTGTGTGTTTGTGCGTGTGTCTGCGCACATCAATGTGTGTGTGCGTCTCTCCGTTCTTGTGTGTATGCATTCAGTGATTAATTACCTTGCGCTGGGTGACTCCTGCCTGTCTTTAATATGGTCCTGTGTTTCCTTGTTTATTTGCAGCACTGCATTATTAATGGCTGCTGGACGTTTCACCCTGGCCTGCTGCTGCTCCTGCTGCCAGGACACCTGTCTGTCTGTCTGTATCTCTCTCTCTCAATTCCTTTCACCCTCCCTCTCGCTCTCTCTCTCAATGGTCTTTTCTCTCTCTCCCTTTTCTCAGTGTCTGTCTTAATATCCTTCTCTTTCCCACAGTCTCCCTCTCTATGTCATTATCTCTCCATCTTGTCTCTCCCTCTGTCACTAAAGCATTGCAAGGAAAGTCTGCCAAGTTGTCTGTGAGTCTCCACTCACTGCAGAGCTGTAGGTCCATGTACCTACTACTAGGGCTTGGCAATATATTGAATTAATGTATGTTTTTGTGCGATATTCCAATTGCCTGTATCGCAATAATCAATGTTTTCCTTTTTTTTTTTTTTTTTTTAATGAGCGTGTAATTCGGCTTGTTCTCGTGTTGTATTTTTGGTCTCGTTTCCTTAGCTCCTCTGTGCACCTTTCCATTTACACCAGAGATCTGTATATAATGACGAGATGCACGTCTCCGCCTTAACAATGGGAGTCGTTACCTTCCCGTCCCAAAGGCGGGAAGGTAGGCGACAAGCTTAGTTCCAACATATCCCATTAGAAATGCATTGGCCATATTTTGGACAGATTTTAGCGAGAGTGAAACCTCTTGCTTCACCTCTTCCTCTATGGTTTACACACACACCAAGCCCCTCCCCCTGCCTCGAACACCAACAAAATGAGAGATCACAACTTCCTCTCTGACAAGCGGTTTCAACTCGCTATTTGAGGTTTGATCCAACAGAATCGGTAATATGGACACCAAAACACATTGAGACATTATTTTACTGTAATAGAGAAGTTCACTTTTCTAATGGTAGCCTTTTTATGTCTCAACTCCTCAAAATGCACACAGAGCAGACGCTACAACCAGAGTATCAATGAACAGTCAGTTTATCTCGCGGCTGCGTTAGGGCACCACGTACCGCTAGCAGCATTTTAGCCAAAGACTGTTATACTAGCTGTCTGGTCGGTTTTATAAATGTGCAATAAGCATGAAATACAATTATATAAGGAATTGGCAATTCGTTCTGAGAAATAAGGACAACTTAATTTCAACATCTGAACAAAGTGGACAGGCTAACATGCTTTTCAAACAGTTGGAGACAGACAGAAGGGTGTGTTCATAACAACTCAACTGCTCAACCTTGTTAGCTAGCAAACAGATCTAAGTTGGCTGAAATATAAATATAAAGATTAGCTGGCTAATCACTAGCATGTGGGCTTGAGAGATTGTTGATGAGACCTGTGTTCATTTTCTATAGCCTAATGCCTGCTACAAAAAGTTAGTCATTATTAGTGAATGTGCTTTATGCATTCTTTTAGTTACATTTTTAACAAAAAAAGGCATTTTCATAGACAGACTTGAAAGCCAGATCAGTGATCATTGCAACAAAAAAAAAGCAGGTTAAACTATTTTGATAACATAATTAAATTATTAGTCTCTCTTATGGTTATGGAAGGCTTATATTTAGCCTAGGTATAACTTCACTAGCCCTGAAATAATTTAACTATTGCTGAATGTTTGAAATGCAGTGCATTTTACCTTTAATTGTACAACAATGCTTATTTAGAGAAAATATTTTTACAAATCTAGATACTGTACAGTATATATTGTGAATCGCCCATAAGTTTGAAAAAATAATATCGCCCAGCCCTACCTACTGGATGTAATGTCATGTGGTAACACTATGGGGACAAAGACCTGTCATCAGCAATAGCCGAGCACATGACAGTCTGACACACACGACTGTATGTACAGTACGTAACTACTGTATGATCTCTCTGCCTCTGGAACTGGGGTTTGTTCTCTCACACCCCTTCTATCTCTAGTGTGTGTGTGTGTGTGTGTGTGTGTGTGTGTGTGTGTGTGTGTGTGTGTGTGTGTGTGTGACGCAACCAGCCGCAGCTCTCTAATCACTGAGAAACTGATGATAAGTAAGCTAGGTCACATATCCAAAGGTCAACGTTTAATGAAGGCATTGAAACAGTGTCTCAGTCTGTTTTTCTGCTGTTTCAGGATATACAGTAGAATACACTGTAGTACATACTCTATAACCACAACACAGTCCATACTTAACTTCTGTTATTGTATTGGTGTGCAGTGTAATATATATATATATATATATTTTTTTAATTAAAGTGAGAGCGACACCTCTCCCAAACCACACTTCACTGAATCACTGTAGCTCCGTGTGCCTCTATGTGTGTCTCTCTGCCCCGACCTGTACTGCTTGTGCTCCACGCTAATGGCTTTCATTAGCAGCAGTCATGAAACATCAGGTTGCTTAATGAGACTGCAGGATGAGACCGGGACTGGGGAAGCTGGAGTCATCAGGGTCGCATTCATTAGGCACCACACAGAAAAAAACATGCTGAAACAGGGAGGAAGTACCTTACCTTTCCAATAGGATACCCTACTTTCAGTTTTCTGTTGCAAAATGTTTTGCAACCCAGGTCTCTCATAGACGCGTATCATGATGACTTAGTCATGGGTTGTCAGTTAACAGGTTAAATATTAGTTTGTATAGAAAGTATTATGAGTTTAGAGGCTATGCAACAGGGAGTAAATAGACTGACACAGGATCAGATAATTTTTTCACTCCCCTATTGGTTAAAGTTCAGATGGAGGCTACGGTAATCTGATCTTAGATGAGTGGTTAAGAGCAACTCCTAACTCGAGCACAGAAACAAGAAGGCTTTCATACAAGAATAGATAAAGAGATAGAGCAGGGGAGAGAGAACGAGAGAGAGCAAGGAGGGGAGTGCAGGACTTATTAAAGGGCTGTGCTCTAGACTTCGCAGTGAGATCGACCGAACCAAGCAAATGGAGGAGAAGAGAGAAGGAGAGAAAGTGAATGAATGAGATTGTGATTCTGTTGCACATTCCATGGCCCCACGTTCTATGGGCCCAGTGTTTAACTATATTCAATAAGCGGCGGCGGGCTGCCACGGCTAAATCATGGAACCACTCCCCAAAAATATATTTTAAAAAAATATGAATGTATATACACACACACACACACACACACACACACACACACACACACACACACACACACACACACACACACACACACACACACACACACACGACCGTTCAAAAGTTTGGGGTCACAGACATTTCCTTGTTTTTGAAAGAAAAGCATTTTTTTTGGCTATTAAAATGACATTAAATTGATCAGAAATACAGTGTAGACATTGTTAATGTTGTAAATGTCTATTGCAGCTGGAACCGGCTGATTTTTATGGAATATCTATATAGGCGTACAGAGGCCCATTATCACCAACCATCACTCCTGTGTTCCAATGGCACATTGTGTTAGCTAATCCAAGTTTATAATATAATTGATCATTAGAAAACCATTTTGCAATTATGTTAGCATGGCTTAAAACTGTAGTCCTGATTAAAGAAGCAATAAAACTGGCCTTCTTTAGACTTGTTGAGTATCTGGAGCATCACCATTTGTGCTTTCGATTACAGGTTCAAAATGGCCAGAAACAAAGAACTTCCTTCTGAAACTCGTCAGTGTATTCTTCTTCTGAGAAATGAAGGCTATTCCATGATAGAAACTGCCAAGAAACTGAAGATCTCGTACACCGCTGTGTACTTCTCCCTCACAGAACAGCGCAAACTGGCTCTAACCAGAATATAAAGAGGAGTGGGAGGCCCCGGTGCACAACTAAGCAAGAGGACAAGTACATTAGTGTCTAGTTGAGATACAGACGCCTCAAGAGTCCTCAACTGGCAGCTTCATTAAATAGTACCAGAAAGGGAGAGGAAGATGGTGTGTGTGATATATATATATATATATGTATGTGTGTATATACAGTTGAAGTCGGAAGTTTACATACACTTAGATTGGAGTCATTAAAACTAGTTTTTCAACCACTCCACAAATTTCTTGCTAACAAACTATAGTTTTGGCAAGTCGGTTAGGACATCTACTTTGTGCATGACACAAGTCATTTTTTACAACAATTGTTTACAGATTATTTCACTTATAATTCACTGTATCACAATTACAGTGGATCAGAAGTTTACATACACTAAGTTGACTGTTCATTTAAACAGCTTGGAAAATTCCAGAAAATGATGTCATGGCTTTAGAAGCTTCTGATAGGCTAATTGACATCATTTGAGTCACTTGGAGGTGTACCTGTGGATGTATTTCAAGGCCTACCTTCAAACTCAGTACCTCTTGCTTGACATCATGGGAAAATCAAAAGAAATCAGCCAAGACCTCAGAAAAAGATTGTAGACCTCCACAAGACAGGTTCATCCTTGGGAGCAATTTACAAACGTTTGAAGGTACCATGTTCACTTGTACAAACAATAGTACGCAAGTATAAACACCATGGGACCACACAGCCGTCATACCGCTCAGGAAGGAGACGCGTTCTGTCTCCTAGAGATGAACGTACTTTAGTGCGAAATGTGCAAATCAATCCCAGAAAAACAGCAAAGGACCTTGTGAAGATGCTGGAGGAAACAAAAGTATCTATATCCACAGTAAAACGAGTCCTATATCGACATAACCTGAAAGGCCACTCAGCAAGGAAGAAGCCACCGCTCCAAAACCGCCATAAAAAAGCCAGACCACGGTTTGCAACTGCACATGGGGACAAAGATCGTACTTTTTGGAGAAATGTCCTCTGGTCTGATGAAACAAAAATAAAACTGTTTGGCCATAATGACCATCGTTATGTTTGGAGGAAAAAGGGGGAGGCTTGCAAGCCGAAGAACACCATCCCAACTGTGAAGCACGGGGGTGGCAGCATCATGTTGTGGGGGTGCTTTGCTGCAGGAGGAACTGGTGCACTTCACAAAATAGATGGCATCATGAGGATGGAAAATTATGTGGATATATTGAAGCAACATCTCAAGACATCAGTCAGGAAGTTAAAGCTTGGTCGCAAATTGGTCTTCCAAATGGACAATGACCCCAAGCATACTTCCAAAGTTGTGGCAAAATGGCTTAAGGACAAAGTCAAGGTAATGGAGTGGACATCACAAAGCCCTGACCTCAATCCATTGAAAATGTGTGGGCAGAACTGAAAAAGTGTGTGCGAGCAAGGAGGCCTACAAACCTGACTCCGTTACACCAGCTCTGTCAGGAGGAATGGGCCAAAATTCACCCAACGTATTGTGGGAAGCTTGTGGAAGGCTACCCGAAACGTTTGACCCAAGTTAAACAATTTAAAGGCAATGCTACCAAATACTAATTGAGTGTATGTAAACTTCTGACCCACTGGGAATGTGATGAAAGAAATATAAGGTGAAAAAAATAATTCTCTACTATTATTATGACATTTCACATTCTTCAAATAAAGTGGTGATCCTAACTGACCTAAGTCAGGGATTCTTACTAGCCTTAAATGTCAGGAATTGTGAAAAACTGAGTTTAAATGTTTTTGGCTAAGGTGTATGTAAACTTCAACTGAATATATATATATATATATATATATATATATATATATATATATATATATATATATATATACACACACACACATATACACTGCTCAAAAAAATAAAGGGAACACTTAAACAACACAATGTAACTCCAAGTCAATCACACTTCTGTGAAATCAAACTGTCCACTTAGGAAGCAACACTGATTGACAATAAATTTCACATGCTGTTGTGCAAATGGAATAGACAACAGGTGGAAATTATAGGCAATTAGCAAGACACCCCAATAAAGGAGTGGTTCTGAAGGTGGTGACCACAGACCACTTCTCAGTTCCTATGCTTCCTGGCTGATGTTTTGGTCACTTTTGAATGCTGGCGGTGCTTTCACTCTAGTGGTAGCATGAGACGGAGTCTACAACCCACACAAGTGGCTCAGGTAGTGCAGCTCATCCAGGATGGCACATCAATGCGAGCTGTGGCAAGAAGGTTTGCTGTGTCTGTCAGCGTAGTGTCCAGAGCATGGAGGCGCTACCAGGAGACAGGCCAGTACATCAGGAGACGTGGAGGAGGCCGTGGGAGGGCAACAACCCAGCAGCAGGACCACTACCTCCGCCTTTGTGCAAGGAGGAGCACTGCCAGAGCCCTGCAAAATGACCTCCAGCAGGCCACAAATGTGCATGTGTCTGCTCAAACGGTCAGAAACAGACTCCATGAGGGTGGTATGAGGGCCCAACGTCCACAGGTGGGGGTTGTGCTTACAGCCCAACACCGTGCAGGACGCGTTTGGCATTTGCCAGAGAACACCAAGATTGGCAAATTCGCCACTGGCGCCCTGTGCTCTTCACAGATGAAAGCAGGTTCACACTGAGCACGTGACAGACGTGACAGAGTCTGGAGACGCCGTGGAGAACGTTCTGCTGCCTGCAACATCCTCCAGCATGACCGGTTTGGCGGTGGGTCAGTCATGGTGTGGGGTGGCATTTCTTTGGGGGGCCGCACAGCCCTCCATGTGCTCGCCAGAGGTAGCCTGACTGCCATTAGGTACCGAGATGAGATCCTCAGACCCCTTGTGAGACCATATGCTGGTGTGGTTGGCCCTGGGTTACTCCTAATGCAAGACAATGCTAGACCTCATGTGGCTGGAGTGTGTCAGCAGTTCCTGCAAGAGGAAGGCATTGATGCTAAGGACAGGCCCGCCCGTTCCCCAGACCTGAATCCAATTGAGCACATCTGGGACATCATGTCTCGCTCCATCCACCAACGCCACGTTGCACCACAGACTGTCCAGGAGTTGGCGGATGCTTTAGTCCAGGTCTGGGAGGAGATCCCTCAGGAGACCATCCGCCACCTCATCAGGAGCATGCCCAGGCGTTGTAGGGAGGTCATTCAGGCACGTGGAGGCCACACACACTACTGAGCCTCATTTTGACTTGTTTTAAGGACATTACATCAAAGTTGGATCAGGCTGTAGTGTGGTTTTCCACTTTAATTTTGAGTGTGACTCCAAATCCAGACCTCCATGGGTTGATAAGTTTGATTTCCATTGATAATTTTTGTGTGATTTTGTTGTCAGCACATTCAACTATGTAAAGAAAAAAGTATTTAATAAGATTATTTTATTCATTCAGATCTATGATGTGTTATTTTAGTGTTCCCTTTATTTTTTTGAGCAGTGTATATATATATATATGTGTATGTATGTGTGTGTGTGTGTGTGTGTATGTATGTATATATGTATGTAGGTATGTATGTATGCAGGTATGTGTAAGTGAGTGCTGATTTTTGCTTTGTCTTTGTTGTTGTATCTCTTAATATGGGTGAATATTGTGAAATTCCAATAAAAATACTGTTACAAAAAAATTGTACCCGCAAAACACCAGTCTCAACGTCAACTGTGAAGAGGCGACTCCGGGATGCTGGCCTTCTAGGTAGAGTTGCAAAAAAAAGGCTATATTTTAAGACTGGCCAATAAAAAGAAAAGATTAAGATGGGCAAAAGAACACACACTGGACAAAGGAAGATTGGGAAAAAAGTGTTATGGACAGACTAATCTATGTTTGAGGTGTTCGGAACACAAAGAAGAACATTCGTGAGACACAGAAAAAATGAAAAGATGCTGGAGGAGTGCTTGACGCCATCTGTCAAGCATGGTGGAGGCAATGTGATGGTCTGGGGGTGCTTTGGTGGTGGTAAAGTGGGGGATTTGTACAGGGTAAAAGGGATCTAGAAGAAGGAAGGCTATCACTCCATTTTGCAACGCCATGCCATACCATGTGGATGGCACTTATTTTGGTGCCAATTTCCTCCAACAACAGGACAATGACCCAAAGCACAGCTCCAAACTATGCAATAACTATTTAGGGAAGAAGCAGTCAGCTGGTATTCTGTCTATAATGGAGTGGCCAGCACAGTCACCGGATCTCAACCCTATTGAGCTGTTGTGGGAGAAGCTTGACCGTATGGTAAGAAGTGCCCATCAAGCCAATCCAACTTGAGGGAGGTGCTTCAGGAGCATGGGGTGAAATCTCTTCAGATTACCTCAATAAATTGACAACTAGAATGCCAAAGGTCTGCAAAGATGTAATTGCTGCAAATGGAGGATTCTTTGATGAAAGAAAAGTTTGAAGGACGCAATTATTATTTCAATTAAAAATCATTATGTATAACCTTGTCAACGTCTTGACTATATTTACTATTCATTTTGCAACTCATTTCATGTACAGTTTCATAGAAAACAAGGACATTTCTAAGTGACCCCAAACTTTTGAACTGTAGTGTATATACATTGAGGGAAAAAAGTATTTGATCCCCTGCTGATTTTGTACGTTTGCCCACTGACAAAGAAATGATCAGTCTATAATTTTAATGGTAGGTTGATTTGAACAGTGAGAGACAGAATAACAACAAGAAAATCCAGAAAAACGCATCTCTGATGGGTGGTAAAATATTTGTGGGCAAGGAATAATTAACTACATCATCTCCCCCCTCAACCAGTATTCTACAAGAGCACAGACACAAAGGACAACAGAAACACCGGTCTCTACATTGCAGATGAGCTGAAGGCAGTCAATGACCTTGAACCACAAAAGGTATTTGCACTGGTGACAGAGAATACTGCAAACATGAAGGCTGCTTGGTCTAAAATAGAGGAGTCCTACCCTCACATCACACCCATTGGCTGTGCTGCTCAAGCATTGAATCTGCTCCTCGAGGACATCATGTCACTGAAAACAATGGATACACTCTACAAGAGAGCCAAGAAAATGGTTAGGTATGTGAAGGGTCATCAAGTTATAGGAGAAATCTACCTCACCAAGCAAAGTGAGAAGATAAGAGCATTCCATTGAAGCTGCCCAGCAACACCCGTTGGGGTGGTGTTGTCATCATGTTTGACAGTCACCTGGAGGGGAAGGAGTCTCTCCAAGAAATGGCCATATCACAGTCTGCCGATATGGACAGCCCCATCAAGAGGATCCTCCTGGATGATGTATTTTGGGAAAGAGTGGTAAGCAACCTGAAACTCCTGAAACCTATAGCAGTAGCCATTGCACGGATTGAGGGAGACAATGCCATCCTGTCTGATGTTCAGACTCTGCTTGCAGATGTAAGAGAAGAAATCCGTACTGCCCTGCCCACTTCACTGTTGCAGATGAAACTGCAGTTCTGAAATACATCAAAAAGCGTATAGACTTCTGACTGAAGCCCATACATGCCACAGTGTACATGTTGGACCCCAAGTATGCCGGCAAGAGCATCTTGTCTGGTGCAGAGATCAACAAGGCCTATGGTGTCATCACTACCGTGTCTCGCCACCTTGGCCTGGATGAGGGCAGGGTTCTTGGCAGTTTGGCAAAGTACACTTCCAAGCAAGGGCTTTGGGATGGAGATGCAATATGGCAGTTGTGCCAACATATCTCATCAGCCACCTGGTGGAAGGGACTTTGTGGATCTGAGGCTCTTTTCCCTGTTGTCTCCATCATCCTACAAATCCCACCAACATCAGCCACCTCAGAGCGCAACTGGTCCTTGTTTGGGAACACACACACCAAACCACGCAACAGGCTGACCAATACAAGGGTTGAAAAATTGGTGGCCATCTGGGCAAATTTGAGGCTTTTTGAGCCTGACAACGAGCCATCCTCAACAAGGTTGGAAAGTGACAGTGAAGATGAGGCCTCAGAGTCTGATGTTCAAGATGTGGACATTGAGGAGGTCCATGGAGAAGACATGGAAACCTGAGAGGAAGACAACCAAAGCTTTAGTTTAATTTTACAGATGTATGTTGAAATTTTTTTTGGGAGATGCGATGGATCATTGGGGATCATTCAATATTCTCTTTATTTTGTTGTTCAGTGAAATTGTATTAATTTAATTTAATTAAAGTTCAATTCGTGACTAAATTGTTTTTTTTTATTTCTAAAGTCAAAGTCAAAGTCACCATTATTAGTCAGTTGTACAACCGAATGCCTTCAACCGAAATGTGTCTTCCGCATTTAACCCAACCCCTCTGAAATCAGAGGTGCGGGGGGCTGCCTTAATCGACATCCACGTCTTCAGCGCCCGTGGAAGGTGGAAGAATTTAATCATTTGCAATTATGTCTACTTATGATAAGGTAAAATGTTTATGTTTCTGTCTCCATATGATATGGTAAATATATCCAATGCAAAAAACATCTACATTTAAATGGTATTAATATTAATTTGCATATATTTCCATTAATTCCCATATATTCCCGTTAATTCCCATATATTCCCACGGAAAGTTTCCATCTATGAATATTCCCCAAAATGTGCAAACCTACTACCAGTCATTGCGCTAAAGCTAAGAGGGACCTTTAACATCCTTCAAACTGCATGCAGACACAAACATGGTATCCATGAGTTCATTTGACTCTGGGTAAGTAGAAAGAAATCTCACACTATCCCTTTAAGAGGGACATGTTACAACTTATATTTGTAGCAAACAGAGCGAGCAGTAAGGAGAATGAGAGCCACCAGCTTACAGCCACCGCTTGATCCTCAGCATCTCCCTACAGTGCAGTGGCACCAATCAGTTATATTTCCGATGGTATCAACATAATTAAATGTTCATGCATTTTGGAGTAGAATCACAGAGTTTCTATACCCAGAGGCGCAACACCGCAAAACTTCCGGGAACGCTTGGCAAGCAAACCAGTCCAGAGTTTGAGTCGTCAATGACAGAAGTGAAAAATGATTCCTTAGTTGTTCATTTTCTCGAAATCTAAATGCACAACCTAGTTTGGAACCAATGTCTTAAGTAGTTGAACATGTTATTACTCCAACCTCGTGAAAGTGACAAACTCACACGTTTTCATTTTCATCAAAAACGACTTTATATCGAAACAGTGCCTTTGATTTGATGGCCTGCAGACGACCATTAGACCGATGATGTTTTTCTGAGCATGTTTAGCTAGCCAACGTCGCCAACAAGCGTGATTCTATTGGAGAAGCAAAGACCCCGCTGAAACAAATCCTAGGGGAAACACTGGGGCCGCTTGCTCTCTCTTTCTTCTCCCTCTTACCTTCTTTTGTTTTGTTTAAAATTTAACGAGGCCTGGTTGGAACGGCAGACAGGCAGAGAGGAGGGAGGCTAAGGCTACAGTGGGCATGGCATGGCATCCGGGGTGTTTTGGCTCAGCTCCCTGTCACATGCTGGGGCCATGTGAACGCAGTGGCACTGACAGAGAGAGGGTGGGAGGGAGGAGGGGGGAGAGGCGGAGAGTGTGATGGGAAGAATATAACTAAAGAGGGGAAGTCTTTAACCAGAGGGGCACACAGAGAGAGAGAGAGAGAGAGAGAGAGAGAGAGAGAGAGAGAGAGAGAGAGAGAGAGAGAGAGAGAGAGAGAGAGAGAGAGAGAGAGAGAGAGAGAGAGAGAGAGAGAGAGAGAGAGAGAGACAGAGAGACAGAGAGACAGAGAGACAGAGAGACAGAGAGACAGAGAGAGAGAGAGAGGAAGAGTGAGAAAAAATGGAGAGGACGAGTGAGAAAAGAGATTGAGAGTGCCTTACTGCCTTCACAGAGAGAGCTACAGAGAGAGAGAACTATATGGAAGAGAGACAACAATAGACAGAGAGACAGAGAGACAGAGAGACAGAGAGAGACAGAGAGAGAGACAGAGAGAGAGAGAGAGAGAGAGAGAGAGAGAGAGGGAATCTCCTCGGCCGGGCTGGCGCAGCAGGTGACATTTCCTCCTTTCCCATGGCCTGGGTCATTATCAGAGGCCACAGCTGAGAACAATAGCCTGCAGCGCTGTAATGAATAAAGCTAGCTGCACACTGGGCCTGGCCCTGCTCCTGGTCCTGTCCTTGGGCCCTCCACTGGGGAGAAGGGAGGCAGAGGGGCCACCAGGGAACCACTCACTGTCCCTTTAAATTGGCTCTTTAACTTTGTGCTGCTTCACCAGCACAACATAGTGCTGCCTTTTCTCAGTACAAAAGCACTGAGCAGATCTACAACCGCTAACACTGTAGAACCATTGGTGCAGAGCTGGTACAAAACCACTGACAGGGAAGAGCTGAACTGGTATAGATTCACTAACAGTTTGTTCATTTTGTTTCACCTACAGAACAGGTTCTGTTTGTACTCAATAAACACAAAGCTTTTCTACAGTGCCATGAGGGACAACACCACACATAGAGAAGTTATGTTAGTTAGCCTACTTCCTGGTAGTACCAGCGGTACAAAGTAGTTGGAGTTTTAAATGAAGTCAGTTGGCATCAGTGACTGTGACCTTTAGTTTCCCACCAGAGAGAACACCACCCAAACACACCTTATCTATCTGTCTGGACAAGGGTTTAATATTTTCCCGGTATTTTACAAATGTTCCATCACTTTTCTCACAGGTAACCCAATATTTTCCGCCAAATCCGGAAGTGTCTTTCAAAAGCATTAAAAAGAACATACAGTGCCTTCGGGAAAGTATTCAGACCCCTTGACTTTTTTCACAAAATATCTACACAAAATACTCCATAATGACAAAACTTAAACAGGTTTAGAAATGTTTGCAAATGTATTAGAAATAAAAAACAGAAATACCTTATTTACATACACTACCGTTCAAAGATTTGGGGTCACTTAGAAATGTCCTTGTTTTTGAAAGAAAAGCAATTTTTTGTCCATTAAAATGACATCAAATTGATCAGAAATACAGTGTAGACATTGGTAATGTTGTAAATGACCATTGTAGCTGGAAACGGTTGATTTTGAATGGAATATCTACATAGGCGTACAGAGGCCATTATCAGCAACCATCACTCCTGTGTTCCAATGGCACATTGTGTTAGCTAATCCAAGTTTATCATTTTAAAAGGCTAATTGATCATTAGAAAACCCTTTTGCAATTACGTTAGCACAGCTGAAAACAGTTGTATTGATTAAAGAAGCAATAAAACTGGCCTTTAGACTAGTTGAGTATCTGGAGCATCAGCATTTGTGGGTTCGATTACAGGCTCAAAATGGCCAGAAACAAAGTACTTTCTTCTGAAACTCGTCAGTCTATTATTGTTCTGAGAAATGAAGGCTATTCCATACGAGAAATTGCCAAGAAACTGAAGATCTGGTACAACGCTGTGTACTACTCCCTTCACAGAACAGCGCAAACTGGCTCTAACCAAGAAGATTGAATGGTTATGGGTCTGAATAAATAACTGCTATTGCCTGACTCCATCTTGCATTTGCTCTTCTTTCAAACTACCAGTGAGTTCTATTGGCTGCTGTATTTAACATTCAGCAAAAAAAGAGCTGGCGTCCCTCTTCGAATACTCTATTGGTATAAGAATAAAGAATACAATAAATGTCCAGCAAGCTATTCTAGTCTAGCTTTTCCTGCATGGGACTCCAACAGCTAAGGAGCGTTTTTAAAAGGAGGCCAGCAGAGCACAGTTGCTTGCGTATTGCGCAAGAGACAGAGCCCATAAATTAGAAGCTTATTATGCATAACCCACCATTAATTAGCTAAATATAAGGCTAATACTGCACTGAATTCTATATATAGGGATATACATCAATCAAAAATATGATGATCTATTTTGGATGCGAGTTGACAGAGCGAGAGAAATACTGCGAGAGTGCTCGCACGTGCACTGATTTAAAGCAACAATATTCGAGTGATAGGTTGTTTTAAAACTCTGCTGCTGCAATAAAAACAATTCTAATGGGTCAATTAGACGCGCATTCAGTATTTATATTACTGTAGCATAGACTATGCTGCAACAAATGTAGGCCTACCTGTCACAAGAAAAACAGGGACCACGATGAGATGATAGGTCTACTACATGCATTGTGAACTGCTGCTCCATACTGAGATGGGCTGTCTGTCCCCACCCTGAACTGCTGCTCTATACTGAGATGGGCTGTCTGTCCCCACCCTGAACTGCTGCTCCATACTGAGATGGGCTGTCTGTCCCCACCCTGAACTGCTGCTCCATACTAAGATGGGCTGTCTGTCCCCACCCTGAACTGCTGCTCCATACTGAGATGGGCTGTCTGTCCCCACCCTGAACTGCTGCTCCATACTGAGATGGGCTGTCTGTCCCTACCCTGAACTGCTGCTCCATACTGAGATGGGCTGTCTGTCCACACCCTGAACTGCTGCTCCATACTGAGATGGGCTGTCTGTCCCCACCCTGAACTGCTGCTCCATACTGAGATGGGCTGTCTGTCCCCACCCTGAACTGCTGCTCCATACTGAGATGGGCTGTCTGTCCCCACCCTGAACTGCTGCTCCATACTGAGATGGGCTGTCTGTCCCCACCCTGAACTGCTGCTCCATACTGAGATGGGCTGTCTGTCCCCACCCTGAACTGCTGCTCTATACTGAGATGGGCTGTCTGTCCCCACCCTGAACTGCTGCTCCATACTGAGATGGGCTGTCTGTCCCCACCCTGAACTGCTGCTCCATACTGAGATGGGCTGTCTGTCCCCACCCTGAACTGCTGCTCCATACTGAGATGGGCTGTCTGTCCCCACCCTGAGCATTGATTCATCATGCAGAGGCCGTAGAGAAGCTAGTTCATATAAATAATTTACCGTTTTTTGCAGTTATTTATACCGGGAAAATGGAGTTGATTTGGGTGATAAATCCTGGTAAATCTCCGTAACCGGGTTCCCGCCATTCAACCCTAGTCTGGACCACACAAACGTAGGTGTTGTAACCGTTTATGTTCTGACCACAGCCGTTGTGTGGTTGTCAAGCAACTACTTATCAGTCCAAAACCCATGGCAAACTGTAATGAGATAAAGTGTCTAGCCATAGAAAATGATAGCAGATTAGACCTAAAATCTAATGTATCAGTTAGAAACGTGAAAGTTGTAATGATTTCCCTGGAGACTTGAGTTAGTTGAGGCAGAGCGAATTGGTTAAACAACATTTGAGATGGCATTTAAGGACCCAACTTAAAGCAGGCAGGCCGCAGTGTTTCCTAATCAGAGTGTTTTGGGTTTTGAGCTGCTTTTTTGCTCTGCTTTAATGTGGAGGGTTGCACATGCAGGCCGGCATTAGGCTGGGCTGCTGTTGATCAAAGCTGGGGAGAGTGAGCCCTGCTGGCCTGGACCTAATCCCCCTGCATGGGCATGAGGAGCACAGGGGACTGGGAAGGAGGAGAGGGGAGGAGTGAGCAGGGGAAGAGGGGGCTGGGGCAGAGTGGGGAGGAGGGGCTGTGGAGAGGGGGACTGTGGAGGAGGGGGCTGGGGATGAGTGGAGGGGCTGGGGAGGAGTGGAGAGGAGGAGGGGCCTGGGGGGGTAGTGGAGTGGAGACAGGGACTGGGTAGGAGCGGAGGGGAGGAGGGGTCTGTGGAAAGAAGAGGAAAGAGGGTACTGTGGAAAGGAGTGACTTACTGGGGATTGGGGCTGACAAGAGGGATTTGGGATTCTAGGGCTGGCCTGACTTTGGGGAGACCCCTTCCCTGCCATGTTAACCCCATGTGGACTCACTCCCTCCACTATATCCAAAGCTTCTCATACAATAAAGCTTTTCCTTCAGGCCAGTTTGACAGACCGCTGAGAAGGCAGGCATTTCCCATAGGGTGTATAGGCTCCCGCCCCCTTCACGCCCCCCTCCATTCGCTCTCTCCCTCAGCAGGCTAGACAGGAATGGCATAGCATTACATTCTTTAGCCCAGAGAGATTCAGCTGCTTACCACAAAGCAGGGTTCACTTAAAAAAGTGGTTATCGGTTCCTGCTCTACTTTACATTTGAAAACCACAAGCCTTTCTCAGAACCACCTCGGGCTAAACTCAATCACCATGGTCACCATGAATACTGTGCATTACTGTTCATCCCAGTACATGGAGAGGAGGGGGAGGACAGGGGAGCCCTAGATGAGGGTGACAGAAAGGTAGCCTATGGACAGTCAGAGATGGAGGGAGAATAAGAAAAGATGGTCTTGTGAGGGAGAGAAAATATAGCGAGAGATGGATGGAATCCGTCAGATGGTCTGAGGGAGGAGATGTGAGAAATGATAGCGAGAGGAAAGAGATGAGGACAGATTGAGGGAGAAATTGAGAGGGGGAGGGGTGGAGTGGGAGAGAGGGAGGGATGTCGGCCAAGAGGGGGATCTATATTAGAATGAAAACAGACGTGCTCCTCTGGCTCTGCAGGCTGACACCACTATCCTAAAAGCATCTCACTGCACGCATTCACACACACCACCAGCCAAAACCACCATCCTCACATACCAGAGCAGACCACCTCCCCCAAAACACACAGAAATCCTCCCAACCCCCACACACACCTCTTATGTAACAGCATGTTCCACCCGTGAGGAGACAACGCAAAAGTGCCCCCTTGCCCTTTTCCTCCCCTCCTTGGGTGTGCATACACAAGACACGTTGGATTCGAGCCCTGGAACGTGTGAAATCTGATTAGACAATTACATTGACTCACCAATGGGCTGTTTAGGAACACACCATTAGCTTCCAGCCAGGAAAAGAGATGAGATGAGGGGAGACAACCGCCGTTAGGGGACTCATTCTCACTATCGGTTGGCATTCATTTTGAAGCAGTTTTTTGTCTACCGCTAAACTACTAGTAAAACCTTGAGGACCTTGAATCTAATAAGCTAAATCACATTGAAAAAATGAAGAGCTCTTAAATTTGTTGCCAAGACGACCAGTGACACATACATAAAGAAGGTGTCAGAAACCGTGTTCTTCTGCCATGATGTAAAAGATTTGGAGAAGACAGATTTGTGAATGTGGGACCAATCTGGGGTGTTGAGTGAGAGGAGAGCAGATCAGAGGAGAGGAAGACTCAGAGTCAGCTGTGAGCTTAATGGCTGTCGAGGCTGCTTCAGAGAACTTCAAGCTTCATTAAGCCTTTAAACCCCTAGCTAGCTGCAGAGTTCTTAAAGTCACCATGTCACCACCAAACTCCTGCTCACTACTCAGCTATGTGACGGGGGAAAACAAGACGTGCAGTATATATATCTTTTTTTTTATGTATTTAAATGTGTGGACTGTGAACAAACTAATGTAAGGTAAATGCTAATGGAATGAAATGGCCACATGTATGCAAATACTGTATCACCAAAAGCATTTCCTCTTTATCTCCTGAAAACATCCTCTCTCTGGCCTCACTGTGCTATGAGTGTGTGTACATGGAAATATGAACCGCCTGGATTAGGACATTTTTAAGACAGCTGAGTCTGACTGATTAGCCTTTTCATTTGAAACTCATAATGGTCATGTGACATTTTCTGAGCAGGCATGTATTAGTCTGCTATGTGTTGTGTACAAAGGGGTCCTTCAGCTTTGGGCACTGGCTGGCTGGCTGGCTGCGTTAGATATCTCCTTCGTCATCAGTTCTACATGAGCGACGCATTCCCATGCTGCACCTGTCCGTCACGCCGACACACACTGCCTCAAACACGTGTGACACAGCAACACTGTAAAACATTACCCAAATCCTTAACCGACTGAAGGAAAAAACATCAACTCTGCCCTCTCACCTGACGGTCTAGCTCACCCGTAGTATCCTACTCTCTGAAGTGGAGACAGCAGTAGCCTAAACGTATAATAGGCAAAGTAATGTATTGTCTGAGTGACTTTTGAATAAATAGGCCAACCAATAACAGTATAATGCCAGTGAATCTCAGTTCAAAAGCAGTGCACTGTCAACTAAGCGCAGAGTTTGACTCAACTGGAGCACTGCCGTTTGTGATACGCTTGATTGAGACAGACGGTTTTTAAAAGTAAAATCCTACCTTTTCCTAAATGTGGGGTGTTTGCTTAGTTTGCTAAACTAAGGAGTAGGCTAATACAAGTAAATCATTCAGGGTTGGTACAAAGCACTCTGGCACCTCAGCCTCTGGGGAAGCCCTGTGTGCTCCGGTGCTGGGGTTTAGACCACTGATGCTTCTGTTCACACACACACACCCTCTGAGTTTGTTAGTGGGGAAACAGTTACATCCTCTTGGCAAGGGAGAGCTTTGTTAGGTTATTCTCCTGGGAGGTCTCTGAGCTGATCCTAGTTCAGAGTCACAGAGGGACACTAATCTAACGTAGAAAGACGCCTGAGCGGAATCCCCACTTCTGTTTTTCAGGGGAAATGGAAGTTAGGTTGAAAATACTGTATTCCTGAAAACCAGAAACATCCGCTTTCTGACAACGCCGCTAAGGGCGGAGGGACACTGAAGTCCCTGAAATATGAGCTGATCCTAGTTCAGTGGGATTGTGTAAAAGGTACCAGGTTTGGTAATTGCCATTTCAACCACAGCTCCCCTGAGTCATTGAAGCCCTCAACTCACATGGCATCGGTTGTCAACACAATATGTTTTCTCACAGCCTTGAACTGTGAGTTTTTACCTGGGTTAGGTCTATCTTTAGTTTATGTAATAAGTAAACAATATTTTGTCTGTGTAGGTCTCGGTCTTATTATCCTGCAATAAGTGTTAAGTCATTTAACTTCTCAGGGATCACTGGGGCGCTAGCGGGCTGCTCCCGACACTACCAGGTAAAATGTAAGGCGCCAAATTCAAAATCCAAAAGTTGAATTATTAAACATCCACCAATATACAAGTGTTCCATACTCATCAAAAGCTCTGTTTCTTGGCAATATCACAGCGTTGTCAGATTTCAAAAAGGCTTTACGGCGAAAGCAGCACATTTGATTGTTTGAGAGTAGCACCTCACATATTTTTCCCATAGCCATGAATCGATTAGCCATCATGGCACACACATAACACATTTCACAGCAAAAACAAATCAATTACCTGTTGAAGAACTTCTGCTGAGGTCATCCTAAGTGTCCAACGAAGACAATCCATGGTTCTTTTGTTAGAAAAAGTAATGTATTTTATCCATAAATCCTTCATTTGGTTCGCGCGTTATAATCAGAAACGACAGCTTCCACTACTCCATTGAAACGTGACGCGAACTCGTTCATCTTATACCTATGAACTTGTCCAAGAACAATCAAACATAGTTTTAAATGTATCCTTAGGAACACTTTTACGTATATTTACTATTATAAATCAACCGGAATATAAACTGATCGATAACGACGGTAAAAAAGACACTGCGTGACTTCTCGGGAGCGCTGCTCCATTCTGTTTACATGAAAGAGTGACTTCCTTGTTTGCTCTTCTTCTCTGGTCTAATTCATCCAAAATGAAAAAAATACACTGTCTCGAGACTGTTGACATCTAAAGGAAGCGATGGGTACTGCATTCATATGCCCTTATATGGTCATTTTCATGAGGGAGGGGTGCCCAAATGAGCAATGTGTCAAAATCACTTTTTCCAGGACATAAATTCCTCGGGGTTTCGCCTGCTATATGCGTTCTGTTTTACTCACAGACAAATGGTTAACAGTTTTGGAAAATTCAGTGTTTCCTATCCAATGGTACCAAATATCTGCATATCCTATTTTCTGGGCCTGAATGGGAGGCATTTTACTTTGGGCACGCCAGGCTCTCCAAAACCGACCCCTCAGCTGCCACTCCCTAACAAGTTAATTACCAACATATAGTATGATTTACTCTGTTCCCTTAAGTCTTGCCAGAGAAAATGGAGGTCCGTAATGTACTACTGGCTGTCATAGTAATGGCCCCTGTGTGGGCAGAGCTGGAGGTCTCACTCTGCAGACTGTCAAAGAGCACCGCCATGGCCCTTTGATCCGAGCCGGCCTGATCTGTGTGTGAGTGTGAGTGTGAGTGTGAGTGTGTATCTCTCTGGCAGACCCTCTGCTCACCCAGGTAAGATACTGTATCTCATCTGGTCACCGAGGGAGGGGGGGGCCAAGGTCTGGTTGGATTCACAGGCTTTAGAGTGGAGGTTCTACAACTGAGAAATCTCACTGTATTTGCCCGCCGTTCAGGTCTATACCAAACAGGTGTTGTTGCACATGAAGACATGACTGTCTCTGCTACACACCTAAAGACCTAATAATGCATGACTGTAGAGATTAGATATTAGAGTCTACTGGACTTTCTGTTACAGAGGCTTCACACACACCTAACACAGAAAGGCCTTCAGTGCCACAGCGGCCTACAGTAAAAGCAGCTGTGCCTGCAGCAAGTCAGCAAATCAGCCAGTCAGCTCCCCATTTCCCTCTCCTTACCTTCACTATCTGAGAGGAACAGTCACTCAAAGTCCGTCAGTCAACTGAAGACGTGGCTGTAGCACTACTAGCTACCCTCCTCTGATCCTCTCCATCCTTCCACTTTAGATTTCATTTAGCAGACGCTCTTATCCAGAGCCACTTACAGTTAGTGCATTCATCTTTAAGATAGCCGGGTGAGACAACCACATATCACAGGCATAGTGAGTACATTTTTCCTCAATAAAGAAGTTAGCAGCTAAGTCAGTGGTAGTAGGAAAAGACAAGAGCATGCTTTTTTTTTTTAAATGGGGGAGGTTCTTATTTAAGATACTCTTTGAAGAGGTAGGACGTTTTCAGAAGATGGGAAGGGACCGGGCAGGGACACATCCTCCCCAGCAGACGTGCCCGGCATTCTAGAAGAGCCAGCGTACATTCCTCCACCATGCCTCACACAAGGGCATATGGGCTGCTGTTTTTGAACAACTTTGTTGTATGCTGGTACTCCTACTCCACTGGCCTGTTAGACCAGAGTCAGGCGGTCAGACTTTTGAACTGTAGTGAGACAGGGACCTGGGTATTGGGTAGTAGCCCAGGGGGGTGAGTAGAGGGTCAGACAGGGCCTGAGGAGGGCTCAGATGAGCAGAGTTAAGCTGACTCACGTGGGACAGGTAGGGGACAGGGAGAGAGGGAAGTGTTGGCTGGCTGGCTCCTGGAGGTAGAGCAGCATCAAAGCTACTGTACTGTAATGGCTGTCACAACTGGTTGGTTGGCTAACTAGTTCGACTCAGCTGACTGCACATGTATGCCACACAGGGAGGCTGCAGGCCTAGTGTTAAGCATATTAACTAGAGCTTGGAGATATGGACAAAAATCCATATTGACATAAATTGCCTGAATTGGTGCGATAACAAATAGAACAATACGTTTATAACAATGTGCACCATTTCTTTTGTTACTATGCTTTAAAAACTACAACTACTAGTTTGATGGTTATGCCATCAATTCTCTCATTAACAATCACCCATATAGCAAACTTATTTCATTTCAAACTTCACATTTCTGTAGTACAGGCTACTTCCGCACCTCTCTGATTCAGAGGGGTTGGGTTAAATGTGGAAGACACATTTCAGTTGAAGGCATTCAGTTGTACAACTGACTAGGTATCCCCTTCCCCTTCTCGTAATGAACGATATCAGCAAAATGCCTAAGATAAGTGGTTGGTATGGTCGGTGTCGATCATTTTTGGTTAATCGTCCAAGCTCTACTGTTAACCACCAATATCAGACACACACACACACACACACCTTCGATCTCTCTTTTCATCCTAAACTACACACTCACGCTCCTTCTGCCTATCATATAAAACAGTCTACATGAACTGATTCTAGTATCCACTCAGTCACTGTGGGCTTTTAAACAAAGACACAAAAGGACTATGGGCCTGGCACATTTGACCGTGAAGGTGAATGGGACAGCGACAACAACAGCTTCAGTTTCACATTGACAACGACCTCTGCAACAATAGCTAGCCTCTCTCAGTCCGGGCAGGACAGGACACACGTTTGGGGAGACAGAGTGTGTGTGTGTTTTGGCCTCTGTTTGCGTGCAGTACCAGGCTCATAAATTTAAAAAGCTCACCTTCACGTTTCTAAGACCTTCATGTCCCTGGTGAATGTTCTAGAAACAAAGACACAGTCAGACAGGCAAGCACAGTGTTTGTGCTAATCATCCCCTGCTTACCCAGAAGCCTTGGATATATTACTGCCACTTCTCTGTCTCTCTATTTCTCCCCCCAGCTGAAGCAGAGGTGGTGTATCAGTGGTGGGAGAGTGAATGAAAAGCGCTTCCTGCTCTCTGGTGGGGATGGGACTGGGGCTAGCGCTGAGGATGGGACTGGGGCTAGCGCTGAGGACGGGACTGGGGCTAGCGCTGAGGATGGGGCTGAGGACGGGACTGGGGCTAGCGCTGAGGACGGGACTGGGGCTAGCGCTGAGGACGGGACTGGGGCTAGCGCTGAGGACGGGACTGGGGCTAGCGCTGAGGCTGTGGCTAGTGCTGAGGATGGGACTGGGCTGAGGCTGTGGCTGAGGTTGGAACTGGGGCTAGTGCTGAGGATGGGACTGGGCTGAGGCTGAGACTGGGGCTAGGGCTGAGGTTGAGACTGGGGCTAGGGCTGAGGTTGAGACTGGGGCTAGGGCTGAGGTTGAGACTGGGGCTAGGGCTGAGGTTGAGACTGGGGCTAGGGCTGAGGTTGAGACTGGGGCTAGGGCTGGGGCTGAGACTGGGGCTAGGGCTGGGGCTGAGACTGGGGCTAGGGCTGGGGCTAAGGTTGGGACTGGGGCTAAGGTTGGGACTGGGGCTAAGGTTGGGACTGGGGCTGGGACTGGGGCATGCAAACCCAGCTTGGCAGGCAGGCAGTTAGTGTGACAGTCCAGGATGCAGGGTGCCTGGAGGACAGGGCCGGTGCAGCATTTAAATGACCACAATTTACTGAATACATTTAAGAGCTGGGGTTTTATGGTCCCACAAGCCCCCCTTACATCCCTCTCTCTCTACCCATCCACTCCTCTATCCCTCTCCTTCCCTCCCTCCCTCTCTCTCTCCATCCATCCACCCATCCGCCCACACAGGCATTCATGCCTTTCATTGCAATGATAATGGGCCAAAGCCGTAACAGGGCCCATGTCTGAGGGCCATAAGTTGCAGCGCTGGTTTTGTGGCCATATCATGCGTGTCGATGGGAGCGGAGTGTGCTGCCACGGTTCAACAAAGACTGAGGGAGAGGAGGGAAAAAACAACCACACTAAAGATGTAAAAAAAGACTGTCCCTACCGCCTTCAGCAGGGCAACTTTGCCCAAAGCATAACTTCCCTGTTATTCTTAAAACACCTCATGCCAGTATATACACACAGTCAGGCCTGGTAGGCAAGCCTGGACACGATAGGTGTTCAAAATGTGTGTGAGCTATACACACACTATGGTGATACTGGATAGGCAGTTATTGTGTGGTGAGCTTCACTTCCTACTTACCTTGTCAATACTTGTTCCCAGAGCCTTATCTCTGCCTATCATTACCCTCCTGCATGGAATATGGACTGTTACGCTCACCTCGCCTGTCAAAGTTCACAGTTAATGACAACAGGGAAGAATGGGCCCGTCCTATACCATCTGCAGGGCATTATAACGGAGGACATTAGTCTTTTTCTACACTGGGGATAAGGAGAGGTGAGGTGCCGCAGGGTTGACTTTGAGCACCTGCAGGGTAGGCGGAGATCAAAGTCACACCACCAAAAACAACTCCTAGGCAAGTCATTTGAATTCATGAGAATGGGAAGTGTTTGGTTAATTATACATCCTTAAGGCAAGGGATGCCATGTTATTACAATGGTATAACATGGCATTAAGCTGCACCATGTAGGCTAATGCCATTCTCTAATACAAATAGATATTGTAGGCTTTGGAATGACATGCAGGCAGGTGTACACCAATGCACAAGTGTACATTAGGTGCAACAGTTCCTTTCTTGAATTCCATCACCAAAAATGGCACAAAATACACACGAAAGTGAATTCTGCACAAGGTACATGGCTTTTTCACTCTTACCAACTTCAAGAGCCGCCTACTAAATCCGGCCACTTAACTCATTCTCTGACCATGTGTCAACATAAGGCCTGGTGTAGTAACATTCACACATCTTTCACACTACAACAGCGCCTCATAAACAGAATTGAACAAGTGGCTTTTTACCTGCGTAAAACCGCAACAGAGAGCCAATCTCGGTATTCATCCCTTCCTCCTGCACGCGCCACGGGTCCTTAAATCCCAGTTTAAAGAGAAAGTCATTCTGGATCTGGAGAGGCCTTTCGTCTTGCCCAAGCCTCCTGACAGCTTCACCGTGGAGCTGAACGTAAAGTGTGGGACTGGTGTCACCTGCTGCGTCTCTATCCTGATCAGTCACCCCCGACCCTGTTTTCAAACCGCCTTGCGGATTGTCAGGTTGTTGGATGTCGGGCCTATTACCTCTCAAACAGGCCCGGGACAATGAGCTACTGCTACTGCTGGGTGGCACGCTGCCCAGACTGAGAAGTTTGAGTCTGTCACCTGCCTCCATATCGTTTGTCATGTCGTTTAAATGCCCATCGTTGCTAAACTTGTAGTTGGCAGAGACAGTGTTGCCATTGGGGAGAATGGGTTCAACGTTTGTGGTAGGACAGTCGAGCTCTAGTTCGTCTGAGGAGCTTCCATATGTTTCGTGGCCCTCCATGGCGCTATCAAAAGTAGGGCTCAGGATGGATGCGTCTGTGCCCAGGATCATGTCGTCACTGAGGGAGTCCCGGTGCTCACTGAGCCGGACCCCGGAGCTGCTGAGGTCATCGAATGCGCTGCTGCTCTCCACGTCTGAACTAGAATTGAGCCCGTAGCTGTCCAGTCCGTTCAGCCTCTGTTCTGAATCATAATCGGTAGGAGTATCCAGGTTAGAATTTAGATCCGACGAGTTAGTTATATTATCTTGCGACTCTGAGTCAGGAGTAAAAAGTTTTGCATCTAAATCCTGTTGCTTTTGCCTCTCATCGCCGTTCTCCATAAGCAGTAGCCTCAGCCTGTCACTTGGCTGGTCCGATAGGCCGCCCCTGAGTTCTGGGGGTCCCGAATGGTTGCACTTGATACTTCCATCTTCATTTAGTTTGCACTGGCCGTCATTATATGTATACTTAACATTACAGTTGCCGTTTTGATCAGTCTTTAAGTTGTCTTTACAAAATATACGCAATACAGTGCTCGACTTACTGCAGAGTTTGCTCATACGGAGCGCCATCTCGCCGGCTGTGGTATCCATCGTGCACACCACCGGCCTAGGATATGAAGGCGACGTGAGTTTGTCGTGGACATGTATGGATCCCCTGTGAAGATCCCCTCGCACCCACTCTCTATCTGAAGGCTGTAGTTGCATGTTTTGCCGATGCCTCAACAACGTCTTCCTATCCAGACTCCGAGTATGCAGAGACGCAGAGGAGACCGCCGAGTTCATCTTGGCGCCGCAGGCGGCAGTGACAGCTGAGGTGGCAGTGGTTGCAGAGAGGTTCCTCTTCAGCCTCCTCCGTCTCAACAGGAGCGAGTTGGAGTTACTGGATAAACTCCGTCCATTCGTAGATGTGCTTCCATTACTTTTATTCGAAGCACTAGACCCCACCGCAGCCTGGGAATTTCTAATATCTAGACGAGAGGCTGCCAAATTTCCACCGCCATCATCCACTGGCGTCCCCTGGGCGACAGACAGTCCACTAGGCTTCTTAAACTTATTCGCACTTACATCTGCCAAGCCTTTATCAACGACAGTCCGCGCACTTTCCATTTTGGCAAATGAAAAGTACACTAAATCTCCGTGAGTACTTCGCTTAACATCAGCCTTCTACATTTAAAAAGCGCGTCAATATGAGCACAATACAGTAAATATCCGCCGGTTGGGCGGTGTACTTATCCCGCTCTTCATCCACTTATTTGCCTTCGTGCTCCAGTTGGAATCTCCCCTGCTGTACCCGAAAACATTTTTACCAAGGAAATCCGCTAAAAGAGTCTGGACTCGAAGTTAGAGATCGGTACAAGGGCGGAGACGCGACTGTGGGTCTCATTTACACTGAATACTATGGTAGAATATGAAATGAACGTCGGGAGACCTCTTACGCAAATACAGAACGATATATATTCATGATGTGACAAATGGGGCGCAACACGGTATTGCCTTCTGGGAAATGTATTTTAATCTAAGGATTTCATGTTAAAATACTGAACTAAAAACTACATTTCCCAAATGAAGTGAATACCTACAGCAGACAATGTTCAGAATTGTGTAAATAGATATGTAATACACATAAATATAGCTCCTGTTAGGTAGAGAGCCTAATCATTTTTAAGCAAAGGGCAACATTTCTACAGTGCCTTCAGAACGTATTAATCATACCCCTTGACTTATACCCCATTTTGTTGTTACAGCCTGAATTCAAAATTGATAGATATATATTGTTTTACCCATCTACACATAATACTCCATAAAGACAAAGTGAAAACATGTTTTTAGAATGTTTGCTAATTTATTGAGAAAGAAATACAGAAATCTAATTTACATAATTATTCACACCCCGAGTCTCTAAGAGCTTTCCATGCCTAGATTGTGCAACATTTGCCAATTATTGTTTTCAAACTTCTTCAGCGCTGTCAAATTGGTTGTTGATCAATGCTAGATAACTATGTTCAGGTCTTGCTTTTTAAGTAGATTTAAGTTAAAACTATGTCTCAGCCACTCAGGAACATTCACTGTCATCTTGGTAATCAACTCCAGTGTAGATTTGGCCTTTTGTTTTAGGTTATTGCCATGCTGAAAGGTGAATTCATCTCCCAGTGTCTGGTGGGAAGTGGACTGAATCAGGTTTTCCGCTAGGATTTTGACTGCTTAGCTCAATTTTTTATCCTGAAAATCTCCCTAGTCCTTAACAATTACAAGCAGACCCATAACATGATATAGCCACCACTATGTTTGAAAATATGGAGAGTGGTACACAGTAATGTGTTGTATTGAATTTGCCCCAAACATAACACTTTGTATTCAGGACAAAAAGTTAATTGCTTTGCCACATGTTTTGCAATATTACTTAAGTGTATTGTGGCAAACATGAGGCATGTTTTGGAACATTTCTATTCTCTACAGACTACAATGTTATTAATCCATCCTCAGTTTTCTCCTATCATAGCCATTAAACTCTGTAACTGTTTTAAATTCACAATTTGCCTCATGGTGAAATCCCTGAGTGGTTTCCTTCCTCTCCGGCAACTGAGTTAGGAAGGACACCTTTTTCTTTGTAGTGACGGTGTATTGATATACCATCCAAAGTGTAATTAATAACTTCACCATGCTCAAAGAGATATTCAATGTCTGCTTTTTTATTTTATTTTGACCAATCTTCCAATAGTTGCCCTTCTTTGCGAGGCATGGGAAAACCTCCCGGTCTTTGTGGTTGAAACTGTTTCAAATGCACTGCTCGACTGAGGGACGTTACAGATAATTGTATGTGTGGGGTACAGAGGTGAGGTAGTCATTCAAAAATCATGTTAAACACTATTATCGCACATTTTTACTCCTAAGCTAATTTAGGCTTGCCATAACAAAAGGGTTGAATACTTATTGACTCAAGACCTTACAAGTCAATAAAAAAATTAGTTTAAACTATTCCACTTTGACATTATGGGGTATTATGTGTAGGCCAGTGACATTGTTTTCTTTCTCAATTGAATCCATTTAAAATGCAGGCTGTAAACAACAAAATGTGGAAAAAGTCAAGGGTTGTGAATACCATCTGAAGGCACAGTATATGCAACAACCTTTATGCACCGCACACGTCCTTAGTGAATATCCCTCTTGCAGAGTTGTTTGATACCTCGGATTCAACCTTCTGACTATGCAGGAAATGAAGTTACTGTACCTGGAAAATAAACTTGTCAAGTGTATCAAGCATAAAACCATTCTAAAGCCTATATCAACATGTTACAATAGGAGAGCGAGACCTCCCTTATCTTACCTCATTTGCACTCACTGTATATAGACTTATATAAAAAAAATATACTTGATTATTGGCTGTATGTCTGTGTATTCCATGTGTAACTCTTTGTTGTTGTTGTATGTATCAAACTGCTGTGCATTATCTTGGCCAGGTCGCAGTTGTAAATGAGAACTTGTTCTCAACTAGCCTACCTGGTTAAATTATTTATTTTATTTCACCTTTATTTAACCATTTAATAAAATAAAGGTAAAATAAATAAATAAAATACGGAACATGCATTTCCCAACACTAATACAAATATATTCAATATCTAGCAGCAGTTTTATTAGGATTTGTGCTTACATCAAATAGCATGGCAAAATAACGTTAGTCTTCTTGACCAGTGATGACCATTAACTTCAGTTGAGCACCATCTCATCAGGACGCCATTTCACAAGGCCACAACTACTGGCCGACTTCCTGTCCTCAAGGATATCCTATTGTCCTCTTCTGCCACCTAGTGAAGTTTCCTCTCAGTATATTGACAATAATCCTGGTCCCAATCATGGTCTGGGGACCCACAGGGTGTACAGGCATTTGCTGAAGCTCAGTACAAACACTCCTTATTCTAATGAAGTCATTAAATTAATAATTTAGTACACTTGACTGTACACTGTTCCTAATTCTACCCCAGACCCTTAAAGAGATTATTCGGTACAGTTGTATACTTTTTTGCCAATAGTTCTAAAAGTAGCGCTCGCAAGCCAAAAGTGGTCCCCGAAAATGGCATATTACCTCACCTATGTGCACTACGTCATTGCGCTCGTTCTCACTCTGCTGTGTGTGCATCTTGCTAGCAGTCACTCAAAAGGGCCAGGGGCTGAAGCTCACTGGCTAGAACTGGAATTGCTAGGGGGCTGGCCCACATTGGGGAAAATGTAGGGAAAATGGCACAGCACAGCTTCCAGAAAAACAGTTGCTTTCAAACTAGGGATTTCATGGCAAATTGAGGTAAAACAGTAATTCTGCTCATATGTTATGCATGTATGAACTACACGGACACATCCAGCCCAAAGCGGTATCTAAAGAAAATACTTATTTGCTGAAGTTTCGGAGCATATACCCACAGTGTTAGTAGGTTACAGTGTAACATCTAGGCTGAGTAATAAAACATTTTGACTTACTTGATTTAAACCCTTGGCCCCTATAAGGCGCATAGGCCGTGGAATAACATCTTCCATCACTCTGATCCGGTCAAGTCTTTCCAGGTCAGTGCTGCTCTCGGTGATCTATGCCTGAACGTCCCTCCAACTGTTTGAGTCCTGGAATTGGGTACAAACGGAGTTTGACTGAAACACTGAAATAATTGACACCAGTAAAAAAAGGTGATTGCTGGAAAAATCCTTTTAATAAGATTTATTGGACAGACACAAATCAGTCTACCTGTTACATGCATTGTCCACCTGTGCAAAGTAAAGCATGACAGAGGGTAGGCTATTGGAGACTCCTGTAGTTCTGTACATAAGTTTTATTAAACATTACTCTACTGGTGTAACAAGGGACCTTTAAGTGTATTCAGTACTTATTTCTGAGATGTTTAAACAAGTTAGTGCGAACACTTGCATGTCATGTCAGTATTAAAAAGTCAGCATTGTCAACGCGGTGGCCAGGGTCATTATAACCATGTGATTGTTATGCCATGTCAAAATTGACTTTTTAGTTTGACGAAAACACTTTGAAGGGTTTGAAATGAGTTATTCAAATCTAATACGAAACCCAAAAACAACAAAGTGGCACATCCAGACTATTCGGGATCATGAGCTTCACTAAACCCATAAACCGAGAGGATAACCCATAGAATTACATCGTGATTTATAGGATCGCTGTGTGATAACCTCTTCAATGAGAGACTGAAGAGGTTGTAATCGATGTAAAGATCCAAAAGCATAAATGAGATACCGACACAAAATATGCTTTGAGATGAAAGGGGATGGATTAAAAGCCAAAATAGTAAGGCTGCATAAGTATTTTACTCAAATCACATTAGCTACAATTCCTGGGCAGACATAGACCCAATAGCCTATGATGGTAATATTGCCATGGTTTGAGAAAATATACGTCAAATAAATGATCGTACAAAGACTGCAACATACATAACGATGTTTAATAGAGACATGGTGGTCATTCACATGGCAAATGGAAAGGAATCTATATTTCCAAATAAAATGTTTTAAAAAAAGCTAATTTTCAAATTACTTAATTCTCTCGACGTACATGTAACAGAAAACCGTTTATTGCGGAATTTATATTCCTCAATTCCAACATGACACCATCCTCATGCTATGCGGCGATTTGTCAATAGACAAATGGAGAAGGGCATCCTCAAGGTATTGATCAAAAGCTTTAGGATTCTACAAAATGCCCAAAACGTGTTGGGGGAAAATGTGGGTGGCATGATGCTGGAATGAAAAAGGAAGGTGGTTTGAGCAGAAAACATGACCCTATCATCTTCTGAAGGTTTTACTTCCTTAAGGTACCCCAATGGAATTAGGATAAACACACAGGGCCAATATTGTGAATGAGAATAACCGGTGTAATAAATTAAGCAATATGTGGAACATAAATGCTTCAAACTAACATTTTCATATAATGAATGACCCAGTCGCTGATAACCAAATGTGCAATACCTTCTATGTTCCAGAATGTTTTTTTGCAAATTTCATTGGGGCATCTTCTCACAGAACTACAAAGATGTTCAAAATGACAGAGCATGTCTTTTTGTTCATACATTTTCCTATGCAGGTACATGGCCAGTCTGGCCCTTCACCATAACTATTCTATGTCTTATGACAAGCAAACGTTTTCATATAGCAATTCTAAGAGTAAAGCATATGGCGTACCATTTAAAAACAACTCAAACAGTGGCCAATGAGAATCCAATCCCGATATGCCCATTGGGGCCTTTTGTAAAATCACAACAAAAAAATTGAAATTAAGTAGAGGACCATTTACAAGAAAAGTACAAAAAAGAATACTCTGGGATTTAAATATCCACAGTAAAAAAACGAGGAAAAAAACTGGGTTTTCATACAGTTTGCCAAGAGGCAGAAAGAATATTGCTTGTCCTTAAATAGACACAGGAAGAAAAAAAGACAAATCCCCCCAGAAAACAGAACCAAGTAAGTGCAGGGCACTCACATCAGCAGAGTTCATTAAACATGAGAATGCAAAACATGAGATAAAAGCTTGATTCTCAAAAATAAATAATAAAAAACAAAGTATTCCTGGATGGCAAACCAAGGGTTCTGTTCTAAATGGCACCCTATTCCCCATTTAGGGCACTACTTTTGACCAGGTCCCATATGGCTCTGGTCAAAGGTAGTGCACATTATAGGAAATAGGGTGCCATTTGGGAAGCAGACTCTCTCTTCTCAGAGGAAGTCTATATTCAAACATCAGAGGCCTGTGACATCCCCTAAAACCACAACTCAGTTTAAAATCAAAGCACCACTTTTAAAAACAAAAGTAAAATGATATAAAAAGCTGTTCAACCTTTACACATATATACAGTTAGTGCATTATCTGCCAGCTGCATTTTTCATTGAATTTACCCTTTTAAGATCCCAACATGAAATGGACAATATTGAAGCGTGATTCTCTTAATGTTACTTTCATATCTGTATAAACACAATGTATATTTGGAGAGTGTAAACAAAAAAATTGTCTGCACTCTCAAATTCACAGTTAGCAATAGACAACATTGTCAGTAACAGCGGGAACTGAACTGCCCATGTTGGGGAGAAGTAGAAGTGGGATTACATGATAATGACACAGGGTGAGCCCCAGAGGGCGCTATAACCCAAGAAGAGCAGAGGAAAATATTGCACATAATTCTGCAGTGTTGTTTTGATCCCCCACTTTTTCCTCTTTCACCACTCAAAACACAGGTGATACAACAAACAATACTAGGCTCATCTTAACAAGGACAGGATAACATTCTCCAAGTGGTTGAAGTCCATCTCTCCCAAGGTCCATGGGTAGACGGGTCAAAACTGTCCTATTTGATGAAGAGAGTGAGGAAGTGGAGGCTCCTTTCACCAAGAGCAACAGACCAATTACAGCCAAGAATGACACGGTGAGCGAGGGGCACAGGTGTCATCACAGCCAGTCAATGATGTAGAGATGGCAGGTGTTCAATCCCACCAGCCCATCCCACTACCATCATCCCCAAAGCACGGAGGTGCCTTCCTGAGCGTTCAGCACTAGGGTGTGGGACCAGCTAGTCAGTTAGACAGAAAGAAAAGATGTTAAGAAGATGGGTGGGAATTGGGGGGTTCGAATATGTGCTACTAAATCAGGTGTCCATATACTGTTTGTCTCTGGAAGGGAAGCTACCGACCAGCTCAGTTGCAGGGTATTGAAAGGCATTTCAGATCAGAAGAAGACATGGCCTTATTGTAGAAATGGGCACCATTTACTGTCCAGCACTTATGGTTCTCAGTGGAAAACAGCCAGCCTGTCTAGCGTTCCAATAGACAGTGATGGTCTATGGTCTGTGAAACCTGAGGGAGAAAGGAGCAGAAAATACTGCCATTTGTACAGATTCCAAAGGTCAAATATTGCAATTCCATTATTATAGATATGCTGTAAACATACAATGAGGGAAAAAAGTATTTGATCCCCTGCTGATTTTGTACATTTGCCCACTGACAAAGAAATGATCAGTCTATAATTTTAATGGTAGGTTTATTTGAACAGTGAGAGACAGAATAACAACAAAAAAAATCCAGAAAAACGCATGTGAAAAATGTTATAAATTGATTTGCATTTTAATGAGGGAAATAAGTATTTGACCCCCTCTCAAGCAGAAAGATTTCTGGCTCCCAGGTGTCTTTTATACAGGTAACGAGCTGAGATTAGGAGCACACTCTTAAAGGGAGTGCTCCTAATCTCAGTTTGTTACCTGTATAAAAGACATCTGTCCACAGAAGCAATCAATCAATCAGATTCCAAACTCTCCACCATGGCCAAGACCAAAGAGCTCTCCAAGGATGTCAGGGACAAGATTGTAGATTTACACAAGGCTGGAATGGGCTACAAGACCATCGCTAAGCAGCTTGGTGAGAAGGTGACAACAGTTGGTGCGATTATTCACAAATGGAAGAAACACAAAAGAACTGTCAATCTCCCTCGGCCTGGGGCTCCATGCAAGATCTCACCTCGTGGAGTTGCAATGGTCATGAGAAAGGTGAAGAATCAGCCCAGAACTACACAGGAGGATCTTATCAATGATCTCAATGCAGCTGGGACCATAGTCACCAAGAAAACAATTGGTAACACACTACGCCGTGAAGGACTAAAATCTTGCAGCGCCCGCAAGGTCCCCCTGCTCAAGAAAGCACATATACAGTGGGGAAAAAAAGTATTTAGTCAGCCACCAATTGTGCAAGTTCTCTCACTTAAAAAGATGAGAGAGGCCTGTAATTTTCATCATAGGTACACTTCAACGATGACAGACAAAATGAGGAAAAAAAATCCAGAAAATCACATTGTAGGATTTTTTATGAATTTATTTGCAAATTATGGTGGAAAATAAGTATTTGGTCACATACAAACAAGCAAGATTTCTGGCTCTCAGACCTGTAACTTCTTCTTTAAGAGGTTCCTCTGTCCTCCACTCATTACCTGTATTAATGGCACCTGTTTGAACTTGTTATCAGTATAAAGACACCTGTCCACAACCTCAAAACAGTCACACTCCAAACTCCACTATGGCTAAGACCAAAGAGCTGTCAAAGGACACCAGAAACAAAATTGTAGACCTGCACCAGGTTGGGAAGACTGAATCTGCAATAGGTAAGCAGCTTGGTTTGAAGAAATCAACTGTGGGAGCAATTATTAGGAAATGGAAGACATACAAGACCACTGATAATCTTCCTCGATCTGGGGCTCCATGCAAGATCTCACCCTGTGGGGTCAAAATGATCACAAGAACGGTGAGCAAAAATCCCAGAACCACACGGGGACCTAGTGAATGACCTGCAGAGAGCTGGGACCAAAGTAACAAAGCCTACCATCAGTAACACACTACGCCGCCAGGGACTCAAATCCTGCAGTGCCAGACGTGTCCCCCTGCTTAAGCCAGTACATGTTCAGGCCCGTCTAAAGTTTGCTAGAGAGCATTTGGATGATCCAGATGAGGATTGGGAGAATGTCAGATGAAACCAAAATAGAACTTTTTGGTAAAAACTTTGGTAAGAACACCATACCTACTGTGAAGCATGGGGGTGGAAACATCATGCTTTGGGGCTGTTTTTCTGCAAAGGGACCAGGACGACTGATCCGTGTAAAGGAAAGAATGAATGGGGCCATGTATCGTGAGATTTTGAGTGAAAACCTCCTTCCATCAGCAAGGGCATTGAAGATGAAACGTGGCTTGGTCTTTCAGCATGACAATGATGCCAAACACACCGCCTGGCAACGAAGGAGTGGCTTCAGAAGAAGCATTTCAAGGTCCTGGAGTGGCCTAGCCAGTCTCCAGATCTCAACCCCATAGAAAATCTTTGGAGGGAGTTGAAAGTCAGTGTTGCCCAGCGACAGCCCCAAAACATCACTGCTCTAGAGGAGATCTGCATGGAGGAATGGGCCAAAATACCAGCAACAGTGTGTGTGAAAACCTTGTGAAGACTTACAGAAAACGTTTGACCTCTGTCATTGCCAACAAAGGGTATATAACAAAGTATTGAGATAAACTTTTGTTATTGACCAAATACTTATTTTCCACCATAATTTGCAAATAAATTCATAAAAAATCCTACAATGTGATTTTCTGGATTTTTCTTCCTCATTTTGTCTGTCATAGTTGAAGTGTACCTATGATGAAAATTACAGGCCTCTCATCTTTTTAAGTGAGAGAACTTGCACAATTGGTGGCTGACTAAATACTTTTTTTCCCCACTGTACATGCCCGTCTGAAGTTTGCCAATGAACATCTGAATGATTCAGAGGACAACTGGGTGAAAGTGTTGTGGTCAGATGAGACCAAAGGGACGATGGACGGAGCCATGTACCGTCAAATCTTGGGTGAGAACCTCCTTCCCTCAGCCAGGGCATTGAAAATGGGTCGTGGATGGGTATTCCAGCATGACAATGACCCAAAACACACAGCCAAGGGCCAAGGCAACAAAGGAGTGGCTCAAGAAGAAGCACATTAAGGTCCTGGAGTGGCCTAGCCAGTCTCCAGACCTTAATCCCATAGAAAATCTGTGGAGGGAGCTGAAGGTTCGAGTTGCCAAACGTCAGCCTCGAAACCTTAATGACTTGGAGAAGATCTGCAAAGAGGAGTGGGACAAAATCCCTCCTGAGATGTGTGCAAACCTGGTGGCCAACTACTAGAAACGTCTGACCTCTGATTGCCAACAAGGGTTTTGCCACCAAGTACTAAGTCATGTTTTGCAGAGGGGGTCAAATACTTATTTCCCTCATTAAAATGCAAATCAATTTATAACATTTTTCACATGTGTTTTTCTTGATTTTTTTGTTGTTATTCTGTCTCTCACTGTTCAAATAAACCTACCATTAAAATTATAGACAGTGGGCAAACGTACAAAATCAGCAGGGGATCAAATACTTTAAGCCCCTCACTGTGTGTGTGTGTGTGTGTGTGTATATATATATATACACACACACTTTTTTTTTTTTTACCTTTACTTAACTAGATAAGTCAGTTAAGAACAAATTCTTATTTTCAATGACGGCAGTTAACCCACTGTTCCTAGGCTTTGTTCAGGGGCAGAACGACAGATTTGTACCTTGTCAGCTCAGGGATTCGATCTTGCAACCTTTCGGTTACTAGACCAACTCTCTAACCACTAGGCTACCTATACAGGTTTGTACAGCCATCGCTTTCCATCATGACATTCAGGGGGTGTTCATGCTTACAAATACATACCATTAAAACATGCTAACACACATATCTTTACCTGGTTAAATGGCGACTTGACTCGTGCACTTCCATCTCGTTGCTCTTGAAATCGTTGAGTTCCTTCCGTATGGCTGCCTATAAGGGACAAAACAGAGAGGGTTACTGCCAAGACAAAAATAAAGTCACGCAGTCTTGCTCCGTGTCCTTTTAGAGACACTTCATACATCATTTACTCGCTTCTTAAGGTCAAGAGTGAATAAACTAAATTCTCTCCACTAAACACTCTTCTCTCTTGTTCGCTCTCATTCTCTCTCATTTCTCCACCCCTCCCCCTGGTTTGAGAAAGGGAGCAACAGGAAAGTGCAAGCTAGGCATACTTTAGACGGCGAATCTTTACATCGTGGGAGAACTTGTTATGCAAATTTTCTGCATTATCTTGTCATCCTGAAGTCTGCGACCGGTGTGCTCACATTACGCCAGTTTGCTCACATCGTGACCCGTCTAAACCACCCCGTCCTGAGATTTTCAGCTGTGCCGTGGCATCATTACCCCTCCTACTCTGTGGCTGGTTAGCTTAAGTTGCTGCATCAAGCTGATGAGATTTCAACATTTACAAGGGTGAATAATGACATCTTACAAAATAACTCAAATCATTCTCGTCATCTTCCCCTTCTTTGAATCTATTGAGCTAACACCGGAGGCACGTTCTTAATGTTTTGCATTGTGCAACCAGTACTTTGTCTCTGATTAGATGCTATAAATCCCTAAAATGATCTTGTCCCAAAAGATGACTCAATCTTCCAGGAACAACATAGGTGACTCAGCCGGGGCTTTTGGATAATCCCCCTGACATGTTCCGACACAGGCCGGTGATGTCACAGACAAGTCTAATTAACAGGATGACACAAGGGAACATCTCGTCATCTTATCCCCTGAGCAGTGTAGGATGCTACTGAACTGAAAACAGGAAGACAAATGCCCTGACCTCTGGTAACTTAAGACGCCAGGAACGTAATATAATGTCAATGGAGAGTGTGCAGTTAAGAGAGAGGGGTCCTGCGGCACCGTCTGTCCTCCACTTCGTTACCATCTTACGTAACGCCGGGGAACATTGTGTAACGGAAGGCAGAGTTAGCAAACTATTTTTGCTTTTTTCGCCCAAAATGGTCCTCAGGTGTTGACCCCGTGTGCTCGGATCCCAGCGCTGCTGCTAACGTCACAGGGATAACAGAGGGAGAGAACGGCTCACTCTTCTCAGAACTACAGAGCTCATTAAAAAGACAGAACCATGTTCTGACAGCCGGCGTATGGCGGATTGCTTGGGGGTGTTGACTCTCGAAGTGGTAAGGGGGGCAACGACGACATCTGAACGAATAAACAGCAGCACTGGAAGTGCTGTGAGGAGAGGAGCACACATCTCCTGGCATTGAACTTCTGCATTATGCTTTTCTTTGAGCTCTGAACTGAAGGACGGAGAGGGATTGATCCAGGACAGTCTGCTGAGAGAGAGGCTATAACAGCAGAGGAAGTACAACAGTATGGACCTACAGGCTTTGAACCTTTGTTTTGGACCTAAATAATAGATATAGAGGAATAGATGGGAAGATCCACATTGTGAGGCTGAAAATGTTAATGTGCTCCCCAGGGCTGAGCATGTGTACAGTAGGCATACATGGTTTTCTCTGCAGCATCTACCGACTTTAAATAAGCTATATACAGACATGCACCTCAATGGTACACCACCTCAAAGGCCATTTGATGCTAAATGACAATGCCTAACAAAGCGCTGAGTCAATCTCTCTTAACCCACCTATCCATTCATCCATCCCACCACTACTTGCCTTGTCGGCTGCTGTGAGGCGTGTCCATGGTTTGTCTGCCCGTCGGTCGTGTTCAGGGGCGTCAGACACCTCTACGTAGTCACTGAAGCGGATCAGGATTTTCGCCTGTCTCAGCTCCTCCACCGTGGGCCTCTGACTCAGCTGGAACAAGAGAAAGGAACAGAGGATCAGTAACTATCTGGGACTGTATGAAAGACATTTCAGAGCAGGAACCCTGATCTAGGTCCCACCTGTTCATATACTGTATAAACTGATCCTAGATCAGGACTCTAAAAGCTAGTAGGTTGAGTGTCTTTCCAACTTCGATACAGCTTTGTTTCTGAAATTACCTAGTTATACTGTACTCCATATGATAGAGTAGTGTGTTGGGAGTATAGCCTGTACAGAGCAAAGACCACTACATCAACCTTTGACCAGGAGGAGGCACACCAGTCCTGAACGCTAATGAACTGAAGGTAACCTAAACATCAATAGAGGTTGGTTACCAAAACCACCAAGTTATACCGAGTGAATTTGGCTTGACTAAATACTAGTCCCTGGGGCTACATTACTACATCTGGTAGTGATAAAGGGATTATTTTTTACTACGAGAATGAAAGACTAGTAGTTGTGTACGAGTTCCCGATCATTACGGTATGTTCACAAAACAGTAGCAAGTGCAGAACTGTATAGCTGCTACAGCCAATCCCTGGGACGACAGCAAGGTGTTTGTAGAGACAGCAGGTGCAGGAGACAGTGCTGCTATGCAATTTAAGGTGATAGGAACATGCCCAACACCTCACTGTGGGGCAGAGAGAATCTGGCTTGGGTCACTGATAGGCCAAGGGCACTGAAGACACGATCGTCTCCTGGGGTGACCTTGGATATATAGTGCTGTGACGCCTTTCTCTCCTCTCACCCGGAGTGAGTCATTGTTGTGCTTTTTGTTTTGCTGTGTGAATGTTCTGTCACATCCAACACCTTAGAGAACAACAGTGAGCGTTGCCAGTTGGCATGCTGTTGTGCACAGGGGTTAAGCAGCATTCTTCTGAAGCTATTTCGATAGAATTGGCAGTTCAACCGTTTTTGGACACCCCTTTCTTTCCTTCTCTGGCTCCTGCCTCACCTTTCGCGTTAGTCGCCGTTTTATCTCCCTCTTCTCCTCCAACTCCTCCTGCTCGTTGCGCGCTGTGGGAAACACAAGGAGCAGAAGTTAGTCCGTGTCTCAGGGCACAAATGGTGGTGAGTGGGCTGAGGTGCTTAGACAACATTTGAACACTACTGGAAGGAGAATAAACACCTCATTTACATAATGTTGCTGATTAAAAATGCAGCAGCAGCACAAACGCACTTCTTAATATTCAACGTCGCTGAATTTCTCAAAGCCTTAAATTGTTTATCGCTGCCTCTTTGTAATGTCGGACTATTTGCATGGCAGAAGTGGAGGAAGGGAAACGCTGTCTCCCTATCCATCATTCCCACATGGCTAGCTCTTCCACGTTCATTAACATGGGGTTGGTTGGCTCGTTTAAAGTTACATTAAAATAACAAATCGCTTGCTTCTAGGGAACGTTGGGACTATTCAGACCTAAAGTCACATCCAGTTTTGCTCAGAAGAAAGAAATACTCCCATCACACTGGAGATTCCCCTTAGCCTGTTCCATGGATGCTCTCCAAACTAATTACCAGACAAGCACCCTCCAGCTTTAGAGGGAAGGAGTTAAAAGCAAAAGGAGGCAGAGGCCCGAACACATACTAGACTAGCTTATCTTAAAAACACACTACAGAGTTCCGTGCTAAATACATAACGATGCCACTGTTCTCTTGGTGTGGAGTGCCAGTCCAAACAGAATGTTCAAAGACGTGCCTAGTTTAGAGAACTAGTGCACATAGCCAATCACAGCGCAACCTCTGGGGGAACAAGGCACTGGTAGTAAACAGGTCTCTATTGCCTGCGTCTCTGATACGGAATGCGTTTGAGCTGAGAAACTAGCCTCTCTGGGCTAGCTAGAATCCGGAGGGAACCACAATGCCTTGCCTTCCTCAGATGGAGGAGAGAGAAGAAAGGCAAGATGTATGCCACTGGCTCTGGGATAGGTAAGCCTCTGAAATAACCAGAGTAAGTGTGGTTCGAGGTGGCTTGTGTAAAATACTTAAACGTGGAATAATATGGTACAATCGGGTTAGTCAAGTAGTCACTGGGAATAGTAGTAAACGGGAGAACATTAGTGTGGTTTCATAGAGCGGCGATGATGATCAGAAAATGGCTGCTGTCCTGTTCATATATAATGATGGTATGTTATAATGATAAGGAGTAGAGGTACATACAGTACTCACGTTTCAGGATATTCCGCTGTTCCAGCTCCTCAGCACTGGGCCTCTGGCTCAACCGCCTGCAAAAAAACACAACCAAACACACACGGTCCAATCAACCGCACAGCAAACACAGTCCAAGGCAACCTCCAACTAACATGATAAACCCCTGAGCAACAAAAGCAAACGTTGGCAACTAGGCTAATCTCCACAGACAACCGTAAGAATCATGGTTAACTCAACCTACACTGAGTCAGTAAAACTAAACAATCACAAAGTCAAATTACCATTCTAAAGAAACACATGCAAACATGAAGAAATTCCCCCTCAATTTAGCAGCTCACGTCTTCTGTGCGTGTCGTTTCAGGACAAGTCTTAAAATCACGAGCCAAATCACAAGGAAAATTGTCAGTTTCTCTTCCTACACGTCTAGCCAGTTAGTCACTCCCCTGCTGTCACTTCTCCTTAAACGGACTCCATCCTGCCAGTGTAATCTAAGTGACCGTTTGAGTGACAGCTTGAGTGCCAGGCAGCACCAGTGTCAACTATGGCCGAGTTGGCACATCAGGACTGGTGGTATCTCAGTCAGTAGAGAAATCTACATCCATTCTCTGCCAGACATGAATAGAAACTGACTGAATTCAAGGCAGTGAGCAGGTCCCTTTCCTTCGTCTATTTGTTTTAGACCAGCACCAGTATTCTCAAGATCATCATGTGTATATAACACTCCTTCTCTTCATTGAGATCCTAATGTACTTCCAGATGGATTACCCACTTTACAACATGTGGTTCACACACACACACACACCTCAACCATGACCTCTATTCTCCCTCCTAGTTACTTTATCTAGGGAAGTCACATTGAGGGAGAGTGTGCGAGAGCAGAAGAGAGAAGGGAAGAAGGATCTAGGGAGAAAGAAAAAAATAGGGAGGGAGAATGCAAGAGTTAAGAAAAGAGAGTAAATACACTGAATAGATGCCATTCCTAATTTGACTTTACACTCTTATTGTCTTTTATATTGCCTGCAAGGTCTTCGAGAGAGATCTCTCTTATCAAATCTCCAATCTCTGAAATCAAGTGCATGCCATGACTGGCTGAATAGAGTATGACATTTTAACAAGGTCGTTGAAAAGCTTTTAGATAGAGATCACTTGATTGGTCAACTGGTCCAACCGAAATTTTACTTCCGCTTTTAACCCAACCCCCCCGGAAGACAGGCATACAGGTTTTGGAGGTGTGAGGGGATGCCACACTGGGCACTGTAATGGGGGGTTAAGTGCCTTGCTCAAGAGGACAACGGTAAGCAATGGCATCTAGGATTTGATACCAGTGACCCTTTTAATTCAGGTTTTTTGGAATACCCTGAATAAGTTCTGAACACAGCAGAAGTAGCTATACGGACTGAATCGATGATGGCTAGCTAGAGCTCCTTTAACTGCAGTGGGCTGAATCAAGGTTACACAGAGTGTTTCTTGGTAGTCTAAATCTACTTTGAAACAAAAGTATACACCTCACACATGGTTATGGGCTGTAAAAAAAAGAATATGGCTGTACTATGTCAGATATAGAGTTGAAATGTATTCAATTTTGAGTTTGAATCCCAATATTACCCTTAACACACACACATCTGAAATAACACAACTGTTTGACAAAGAAAGACTGGATTTTCAGCGTTGTTTTTGTATAATAACAACATTCCACCCATGAGGCCATTAGGTAATTTGACTGCTGGAAAGGGCTAAGAGGTTGACAGGCATCTGCTGCTACAATGTCGAGGACCCAGAGATCCAGCGAGACTGATTGGTTTGTCTCGTCTCACTCGGCCGCACACGTCCTGGAGAAACAAGACAGTGCCCGCATCCAAAATCTGTCTTGCCTACTACCTACTGTGTACTAATTGTACTACATACTATTGTAAACAAACTGTTTAGTAAAAATGCAGTAAGCAACTACCAACATACTAGGTTCATCCACACTCATAATGTGTATGAATGACTCAGAATGTGACGCTCGCCATTCGTTTATTTTGGTACAGTGCCTCAATTTCTGATTATCAGCCATTGTCAAAAGCACTGAAAAGTCTGAAAAGACAATTCCATTCCTCTAGTGTGCAACGAATTCTTCCAGATCAAACGTCTAAATACATTGAACAAAATATGTAATGCAACATGCAACAAATTTCAAAGACTTTAATGGGATACATTAATGAGCTACGTGCTTTTACACCTGCATTGCTTGCTGTTTGGGGTTTTAGGCTGGGTTTCTGTACAGCACTCTGTGACATCAGCTGATGCAAGAAGGGCTTTATAAATACATTTGATTTGATAAGGAAATCTGTAGTAAATTAATTAATTATCCCATACATCTATGGATGTCTCATGACAGAATACAGATATGCATCTGTTGGTCACAGACATCTAAAAGAAAATAAAGGGGTAAGGACGTGGATCAGATCACCAGTCAGTATCCTGTGTGACCACCATTTGCCCCATGCAGCGCGACATCTCCTTCGCATAGAGTTGATCAGGCTGTTGATTGTGGCCTGTGGAATGTTGTTCCACCCAGCTTCAATGGCTGGCCGAGGTTGCTGGATATTGGAGGGAACTGAAACACGCTGTCGTACATGTCGATCCACAGTATTCCAAACACGCACAATGGGTGACATGTCTGGTGAGTATGCAGGCCAATGAAGAACTTGGACATTTTCATCTTCCAGGAATTGTGTAGTCTTCTGACACGGGGCCATGCATTATGTTAATGGTGATGGCGGCGGATGAACGGCACGACAATGGCCCACAGGATCTCGTCACGGTATCTCTGTGCATTTAAATTGTAAATCGATAAAATTGCAATTGTGTTCATTGTACGTAGCTTATGCCTGCCCATACCATAACCCCACTGCCACCATGAGCCACTCTGTTCACAGCAAAGTGCTCACCCACACGACGCCATACACGCCGTCTGCCCGGTACAGTTGAAACCGGGTGTCATCCATCAACAGCACACTTGACCAGCGTGCCAGTGGCAATCGAAGGTGAGAATTTGCCCACTGAAGTTGGTTATGAAGCCAAATGGCAGTCCGGTCAAGACCCTGGTGAGGACAACGAGCACGCAGTTTGTGCAAACCCAGTTTCATAAGCTGTTCGGGTGGCTGATCTCAGAAGGCCCCTTAGGTGAAGAAGCCGGATGTGGACGTTATGGGCTGGTGTGATTATAAGTGGTCTGCGGTTGTGAAGTCAGATGGACGTACAGCCAAATTCTCTAAAACAACGTTGGAGGCGGCTCATGGTAGAGAAATTAACATTCAATTCTCTGGCAACAGCTCTGGTGGACATTCCTGCAATCAGCATGCCAATTGCATGTTCCCTCAAAACTTGAGACATCTGTGGCATTGTGTTGTGTGACAAAACTGCACATTTTACAGTGGCCTTTTATTGTCCCCAGGACAAGGTGTCAGGCCAGTGTGTGTAGCTGGTGCATAAAGTCAGGCGCAGGAGAGCAGAGATTAGTGAACAACATAGTTTACTAATACAGCACAAAGTAAACAATATACAACGCGCCCAAAATAACGGTATCCATAAACCATGGGCGAAAATACCAGCCGGAAAGGTACCGACATGAAACACAGAACAATCACGCACACAAACATGAGGGAACCAGAGGGTTAAATACATGAAAAAGTAATTGGGGAATGAAAACCAGGTGTGGAAAACAAAATAGAAAACAAAATGGAAAATGAAAAGTAGATCGGCGATGGCTAGAAGACCGGTGACGTCGACCGTCGCCCGAACAAGGAGGGGGACCGACTTCGGCGGAAGTCGTGACACAAGGTGCACCTGTCTAATGGTCATGCTGTTTATTCAGCTTCATTATATACCACACCTGTCAGGTGGATGGATTATCTTGGCAAAGGAGAATTGCTAACATGGATGTAAACAAATTGGCACACCACATCTGAAAGAAATATGCTTTTTGTGCATATGGAACATTTGTGGGATCTTTTACTTCAGCTCATGAAACCAACACTTTACATGTTGCGTTTATATTTCTGTTCAGTATAGCATAACATCCTGGCATTTTTTTTCTTCACATAAAACTGTATTTTCGCATACCCAAATTGCCTACTATTTTAAAACGTAAGTACCGGTATTCGGACACAGCTAGCTAGTGACTGCCAGACGTCTCCGCTTCTCAGCATTCTGCTCCCAGCGTCAGAAATCTGCTGATCCACACACACACGCTGACTTCAACCCAACCTCAGACAGTCTGACTGACCTCTGCGCTTGTCCCAAACCATCAATATTCATCTTCGTCATCATCCTCATTGTTATACAATGCAGTGCTCTGTGCATAGCCATAATCAATGATATTACATAAGGAATAACAATAGGCAGGGGAGGAAGTAACGAATTACAAATACAATAATTAATGTAATTGAGAAGGTATTCCGAGCACTTGTACATTGAGATTTTTTTTAAAGGCCATTTTCCTTAAACACACACACAGTGCATTCGAAAAGTATTCAGGCTACTTCCCTTTTTCCACATTGTTACTTTACAGCCTTATTCTAAAATGTATTAAAAATGTGCCCATAAATCCACACACAATACCCAATAATGCCAAAATAAAAAACTGAAATACGATCCAGGAGAACCTTCCAGAAGGACAACCATCCCAGCAGCACTCCAAAAATCAGGCCTTTGTGGTAGAGTGGCCTGACAGAAGGCTACAAGAGTGGCTAGAAGGCCAGCATCCCGGAGTCACCTCTTCACTGTTGACGTTGAGACTGGTGTTTTGCAGGTACTATTTAAAGAAGCTGCCAGTTAAGGACATGTGAGGTGTCTGTTTCTCAAACTAGACACTAATGTACTTGTCCTCTTGCTCAGTTGTGCACCGGGGCCTCCCACTATTTCTATTCTGGTTAGAGCCAGTTTGTGCTGTTCTGTGAAGAGAGTAGTACACAGCATTGTAAGAGATCTTCAGTTTCTTGGCAATTTCTCACATGGAATAGCCTTCACTTCTCAGAACAGAGTTTCAGAAGAAAGGTCTTTGTTTCTGGACAGTTTGAGCCTGTAATCGAACCCACAAATGCTGATGCTCCCAATACTCAACTAGTCTAAAGAAGGCCAGCTTGTTAACAAACTATACTTTTGGCAAGTCGTTTAGGACATCTACTTTGTGCATGACAAGTCATTTTTCCAACAATTGTTTACAGATTATTTCACTTATTATTCACTGTATCACAATTCCAGTGGGTCAGAAGTTGACATAGCCTAAACTGACTGTGCCTTTAAACAGCTTGGAAAATTCCAGAAAATTATGTCATGGCTTTAGAAGCTTCTGATAGGCTAATTGACATCATTTGTACCTGTGGATATATTTCAAGGCCTACCTTCAAATTTAGTGCCTCTTTGCTTGACATCATGGGAAAATCAAAAGAAATCAGCCAAGACCTCAGAAAAAAAATGTGTAGACCTCCACAAGTCTGGTTCATCCTTGGGAGCAATTTCCAAACGCCTGACAGTACCACGTTCATCTGTACAAACAATAGTGCGCAAGTATAAACACCATGGGACCATGCAGTCGTCATACTGCTCAGGAAGGAGACGCGTTCGGTCTCCTAGAGATGAGCGTACTATGGTGCGAAAAGAGCCAATCAATCCCAGAACGACAGCAAAGGAACTTGTGAAGATGCTGGAGGAAACAGCTACAAAAGTATCTATATCCACAGTAAAACGAGTCCTATATCGACATAACCTGAAAGGCCGCTCAGCAAGGAAGAAGCCACTGCTCCAAAACCACCAAAGAGCCAGACTACAGTTTGCAACTGCATATGGGGATAAAGATAATACGTTTTGGAGAAATGTCCTCTGGTCAGATGAAACAAAAATAGAACTGTTTGGCCATACTGACTATCGTTATGTTTGGAGGAAAAATGAGGAGGCTTGCAAGCCGAAGAACACCATCCCGACCGTGAAGCACAGGGGTGGCAGCATCATGTTGTGGGGGTGCTTTGCTGCAGGAGGGACTGGTGCACTTCACAAAATATATGGCATCCTGAGGAAGGTCCTTAAGCCATTTTGCCACAACTTTGGAAGTATGCTTGGGGTCATTGTCCATTTAGAAGACCCATTTGCGACCAAGCTTTAACTTCCTGACTGATGTCTTGAGATGTTGCTTCAATATATCCACATAATTGTCCTCCCTCATGATGCCATATATTTTGTGAAGTGCAGGGAACTGAATAGTCATGCAACAACTATATTTTAGTCATTTAATTTCTATCAATCTTCAGAAAAATTTACATCTTCCACCTTGACATTAGTAATGTGTAGATTGGATTTAATTGTAATTTTGTCAACATTTTAAATCGCACTTTGGAACAATAAAATGTGAATACTTTTGCAAGGCACTGTAGTTTCAGTGCCAATAATGAGTTTAAGTACTTCCTGAATTCCTGTTCAGAAGGGTGCAGAGAAAGTTGACAATGATGACAATTGTTTATTGCGCAGCTGAGGAACATGCTTCTTGAGAGTATACTTTTTCATATCTCCAAAAAGTATATTTATCTTAAAATGTCCACAAAATATATTTGAAGTATTCTTCAAAAAACACATGTTTTGTGCAAATTCCCCTAGCATCCTTTTCTGCAGTTGATTTATGATATGTTTCCTCATACTTAGCTTATTCAAATGGTTTGTTTTCAAACTGAATAATGTTGTACTTTTAATTACATATTACACAGTGTGAAATGCAAATGTGCACAGTTCTCAAAAATGTTACTTAGAAATTGCTGCTCCAGTCACAACTCCTTTGTAAATAGCATGTTAGCATTGGCTAAGAAGATGCCTTGGTCAATCAAGGTAACCTTTACATGGCTAATTACATGGCTAATTACAATATGTGTTTAATGAGTAGGTGTATTTGTAAAAGTTTACTTGAAACATGTTAAAAATACACTTTATTTTTAAAGAAAATTACAATAATTCTCATTCAAATACCATTGTAGTTGTAACACGTTCTGTCCACCAAAGGGAAATTAGTGTAATATAAAAATGAAATATGTCAAAGTAATTCAATGAGACAGCAAATGTAGCACACCCATTTTTACAACAAAGACATCTATTTCTTTAACCATGGACAGAGTTTTAAAAAATGCTCCAAAGCACAATTTAACCAGGCCCTCTAGACTAGAGCGTCCATGGAGTCTGTGCAGCAGGCTAATCGTTTGACACCCCTACTATGTGTGGTGGTGGAGCTAGCTAGCCAGCCATGTAAGATGTCTGGGCTAGTCAGAGAATGATAGAGGCCTCTAGTGGCCAGAAGGCTCTGTTAGCATTGGCAGCGCCATTGAGGGCTTCCACCATTTTAATGAAGTCAACTGGGTGGGACTTCAATTTCATTGGCTGATCTCTCCTGGTGACCCTGTTCGGTCAGCCAATAGTTAATAAAATGGAGTACTTCAAAATGGAGCTAGCCTCAATGGCGCTGCCCATACTGTCACAGAAGCCACAATGGCACAGATACAATGAGGCCTCTTTCCATCTCTATGGGGCTAGCTAACAACATTAGGTATTCCTCTTGTCCTGAGGTTAACCTATGTACTTATGCTGTTCATCGACTACAGCTCACATTATGTTGTATTGCTTAAATTCATCAACATATTTTAATTGCTTTGAATGTTTAATTTATTTTCAATTATTAGTATTGACAAATCCTTCATTTTTTTATATTTAATTTTATTTGACCTTTATTTAACCAGGTAGGCAAGTTGAGAACAAGTTCTCATTTACAACTGCGACCTGGCCAAGATAAAGCAAAGCAGTTCAACACATACAACAACACATTGGAGTCAATAATACAGTAGGAAAAAAAATAAATAAATCTACATACCTTACCTCATTTGCACACATTGTAAGGCAATAAATAGGCCATGGTGGCAAAGTAATTACAGTATAGCAATTTAACACTGGAATGGTAAATGTGCAGTAGATGAATGTGCAAAGAAAAAATTCTGGGTTGCAAAGGAGCAAGATAAATAAATGACTATGGTAGGGGATGAGGTAGTTGGTTGGGCTATGTACAGGTGCAGTGATCTGTGAGCTGCTCTGACAGCTGGTGCTTAAAGCTAGTGAGGGAGATAAAGGTCTCCAGTTTCAGTGATTTTTGTAGTTTGTTCCAGTCATTGGCAGCAGAGAACTGGAAGGAAAGGCGGGCAAAAGAGGAATTGGCTTTGGGGGTGACCAGTGAGATATACCGGCTGGAGCGTGTGCTACGGGTGGGTGCTGCTATGGTTACCAGCGAGCTGAGATAAGGCGGGGCTTTACCAAGCAGGGACTTGTAGATGACCTGGAGCCAGTGGGTCTGGCGACGAGTATGTAGCGAGAGCCAGCCGACTAGAGCATACAGGTCGCAGTGGTGGGTGGTATAAGGGGCTTTGGTGACAAAGCGGATGGCACTGTGATAGACTGCATCCAGTTTAATGAGTAGAGTATTGGAAGCTGTTTTGTAGATGACATCGCCGAAGTCGAGGATCGGTAGGATAGTCAGTTTTACTAGTGCAAGTTCGGCAGCATGAGTGAAGGAGGCTTTGTTGCGAAATAGGAAGCCAACTTCTTTGCTCGCTTTGAGGACAATACAGTGCCACCGACACGGCCCGCTACCAAAACCTGCGGGCTCTCCTTCACCGCAGCCAACGTGAGGAAAACATTTAAATATATTAAGCCTCGCAAGGCTGCTGGCCCAGATGGCATCCCTGGCCGTGTCCTCAGAGCAGGCGCAGACCAGCTGGCTGGTGTGTTTACGGACATATTCAATCAGTCCCTATCCCAGTCTGCTGTTCCCACATGCTTCAAGAGGGCCACCATTGTTCCTGTTCCCAAGAAAGCTAAGGTAACTGAGCTAAATGACTATCGCCCCATAGCACTCACTTCCGTCATCATGAAGTGCTTTGAGAGACTAGTCAAGGATCATATCACCTCCATCCTACCAGATACCCTGGACCCACTCCAATTTGCTTACCGTCCCAATAGGTCCACAGACGATGCAATCGCACTGCATACTGCCCTAACCCATCTGGACAAGAGGAATACCTATGTACGAATGCTGTTCATCGACTACAGCTCAGCACCTCGGGAGAGGTGCACGATGTGCCCGTCTATGTAGCTTGACCAGAAGACCACCGCGTTTCCCCCTTCTCCGGCGCTGCCGTTGTTTTGAGTCGTCGGCTGGGATCCAGTCTATTGTCCTAGTTGGGGTACCAAACAGAGAATCCGCTTCGGGAAAGCCGTATTCCTGGTCGTAATGTTGGTAAGTTGACGTTGCTCTTATATCCAATAGTTCCTCCCGGTTGTATGTAATAAAACGTAATATTTCCCGGGGTAACAATGTAAGAAGTAATATATAAAAAAATAAAAAATACTGCATAGTTTCCTGAGAACGTGAAGCGAGGCTGCCATCTCAGTCGGCGCCGGAATGATTGATTGAGTTGGATGCGTGCTTGACCACGCAGTCTGATCTGGCAGCCCTCTCCTGTACTCCCTTGTTTGGAGGTTAGTTAACACAGTGTCCAAAGAAGGGCCAGAAGTATACAGAATGGTGTCGTCTGCATAGAGGTGGATCAGAGAATCACCGGCAGCAAGAGCGACATCATTGATGTATACAGAGAAGAGTCGGCCCAAGAATTGAACCCTGTGGCACCCCCATAGAGACTGCCAGAGGCCCGGACAACAGGCCCTCCAATTTAACACACTGAACTCTATCTGAGAAGTAGTTGGTGAACCAGGCGAGGCAATCATTAGAGAAGCCAAAGCTGTTGAGTCTGCCGATAAGGATGTGGTGATTGACAGAGTCGAAAGCCTTGGCCAGGTCAATGAATACGGCTGAACAGTAATGTCTCTTATCGATGGCGGTTATGATATCGTTTAGTACCTTGAGCGTGGCTGAGGTGCACACGTGACCAGCTCGGAAACTGGATTGCACAGCGGAGAAGGACGGTGGGATTCGAAGTGGTCAATGATCTGTTTATTAACTAGGCTTTGAAGACTTTAGAGAGGCAGGGCAGAATGGATATAGGTCTATAGCAATTTGGGTCTAGGGTGTCACCCCCTTTGAAAAGGGGGATGGCCGCGGCAGCTTTTCAATCTTTTGGGATCTCGGACGACACTAAATAGAGGTTGAGCAGACTGGTAATAGGAGTTGCAACAATGGCGGCAGATAGTTTTAAAAAGAGAGGGTCCACATTATCTAGTCCATCTGATTTGTACAGGTCCAGATTTTGCAGCTCTTTCAGAACATCTGCTATCTGGATTTGGGTGAAGGAGAAGCTGGGGAGGCTTGGACAAGTAGCTGCGGGGGGGGCAGAGCTGTTGGCCGGGGTTGGGGTAGCCAGGAGGAAAGCATGGCCATCCGTAGAGAAATGCTTGTTGAAATGTTCGATTATCATGGATTTATCGGGGGTGACCATGTTACCTAGCCTCAGTGCAGTGGGCAGCTGGGAGGAGGTGCTATTGTTCTCCAAGGACTTTACAGTGTCCCAAAACCTTTTGGAGTTAGAGCTACAGGATCTAAATTTCTGTTTGAAAAAGCTAGCCTTTGCTTTCCTAACTGACTGCGTGTATTGGTTCCTGACTTCCCTGAACAGTTGCATATCGCGGGGACTATTCGATGCAATAGCAGTCCGCCACAGGATGTTCTTGTGCTGGTCAAGGGCAGTCAGGTCTGGAGTGAACCAAGGGCCGTATCTGTTCTTAGTTCTACATCTTTTGAAAGGGGCATGCTTATTTAAGATGGTGAGGAAGTTGCTTTTAAAGAACGACCAGGCATCCTCGACTGACGGAATGAGGTCAATATCCTGCCAGGATACACGGGCCAGGTTGAATAGAAAGGCCTGCTCGCAGAAGTGTTTTAGGGAACGTTTGACAGTGATAAGGGGTGGTCGTTTGACCGCGGGCCCATAGCGGATGCAGGCAATGAGGCAGTGGTCGCTGAGATCCTGATTGAAAACAGCAGAGGTGTATTTGGAGGGCAAGTTGGTCAGGATAATATCTATGCGGGTGCCCATTTTTACAGATTTAGGATTGTACCTGATGGGTTCCTTGATGATTTGTGTGAGATTGAGGGCATCTAGCTTAGATTGTAGGACTGCCGGGGTGTTAAGCATATCCCAGTTTAGGTCACCTAACAGAACGAACTCTGAAGATAGATGGGGGGCAATCAATACACATATGGTGTCCAGGGCACAGCTGGGAGCTGAGGGGGGTCTATAGCAGGCGGCAACAGTGAGAGACTGGAGAGATAAATTTTTTGAATTAGAAGTTTGAACTGTTTGGGCATAGACCTGGAATGTATGACAGAACTTTGCAGACTAACTCCTCCCCCTTTGGCAGTTCTATCTTGGCGGAAAATGTTGTAGTTGGGTATGAAAATCTAAATGTTTTTGGTGGCCTTCCTAAGCCAGGATTCAGACACGGCAAGGACATCAGGGCACATATACAGATGTGCCTTGCTGCAACTCAAACAATAGATTTACTTAATTCATACTGTACATTCATTTCCTCTTACCTTTTCAATTTATTGCATGGAAAAGATCATGTGTCACCTTAGCGTAATTAGCTAAAAAGGTACATTTTTTATTAACTAAATTACTTTAACTCTGACTAATTATTACTTGAATCATTTTACACACCAGTAGTTTTACTTAAAATATCATTAAATTAGCAGTACATCTACTGGAGTACGATATTTCAGTATTTTAAACTCCTGACAACAGGTTTTATGAAATAACAAATATGAACAATCCTCTATTATACCGTCTACTACGTCTTCCCTCGTTTCCGTCAGAATAAGGAGAAGAGGAGAAAAGATGAGACAAGAGACGGTTAAGGTCATAATGACCTCCTCCAGGATTAGAACCATCCATTTATACTGGCCTGCCACAAAGAGATCTGCTACAGAGGAGCACAATGCATGTGGAAAATAGCATGAAATAGGGAGTTATGATGCTGTGTGGGTCCCAAATGGCACCCTATTCCTTAAATAGTGCACTACTTTTGACCAGAGCAGTTTACCAATCACTGTACACAGCCAATCTGTAAATAGCACACCCAACTACCTCATCCCCATATTGTTATCCTCTTGCTCTTTTGCACCCCAGTATCTCTACTTGCACATCATCATCTGCACATCTATCACTTCAGTGTTAATGCTAAATGTGTATTATTTCACCTCTATGGCCTATTTATTGCCTTACCTCCCTACTCTTCTACATTTGCACACACTGTACATAGATTATTCTATTTTTCTTTTGTGTTATTGACTGTACATTTGTTTATGTGTACTCGGTTGTTGTTTTTGTCGCACTGCTTTGCTTTATCTTGGCCAGGTCGCAGTTGTAAATGAGAACTTGTTCTCAACTAGCCTACCTGGTTAAATAAAGGTGAAAGAAAACAAGATCCTAGCTCAAAGGTACCGCTAGGGATGCACAATTCAATCAAATTCACGTCGCTATATTGACATGTGCAATATCCATATCGCAAGAGATCCATTCCACTCTCAGTGTAACGTCCATTTTAATAGTTTACTCCGTTTTCTTCCTCCTCTACGGCTGCTTCCCACATAACAAGGCCTTCTGCGAACACCACATCATGTGCCAATCACAGCAGGGATTAGTAGCAGAGTACGGCCTCTTCTCTTTCACATCACACCATAATGTACCCTCTCTTCTCCTCACATTCCTTATATTGTTCGCTATTCTACTCCCCCCTTTCCATTCTGTCCAGCCCTTTATTCACTACCATCTCATTGTCTCCCCACTCACAGGTTCTGTTCAGTCCAAACAGCATCCTGTTCAGTGATGGGTAGATTAATTGAAACCATAAAATCATTAGGGAAGCCCTAATGATAACAGTGGGCCTTAGGCAGCCTCTTTCTGCCGGCACGGCCATGTTATTTTCTCCTTGGATTAAAAATAACCCATCTGAATATTGCCATGTTCAAATGAAATATGAATCGAGTGAGTGTGTTACTGCTGTGTCTGCATGAGATCGGCTAGCGAATGTGTAACCACCGTGTTCTGTCAGTACAGAGAGAATGTGGAGGAGTGGGGTGGTAATGGCTTGACACATATCACAGTGGTGATTCAGTGAGCGAGGGAGGACGGCAGGCCGTGGGAAGAAAAGAGGGAGAGCGAACAGAGAGACAGAGATTATGCATTGCTGAAATTACGTCAGCTCATTTCTCAGCGCCCCTCTTAATGAGATGGCAGGTTTATCTTTAAAAAAAACAGACAGAAGGAAAATAAAAAATGTTTGAGATGAGTCATAGCAAGTTATGTTAGAAGGGATGTCAGACCATTTTCCCAGTGGGCCAAAGTGCCATATTTATTGTTAAACAGTTTCCTGACAGCTCTCATAGAGGAGAAATGGACACGCCTTTCAAAACACAGAGCTGCCAGTCTTCACTGCAGCAGACAAGAGGCATACTTAGTCTAGTGCTACATTAAGGATGAAGATATTTAACATATAAAGTGGGCATGGCTCTCTATTTACAGAAATACAATCGAGTCTGTTTAGGTCACTATCCATCGGTGGCTGATAATTTCACTACTGAGAAGACCCTGGTCCACCTTGCTATGAGAGTTCTGCATGGGCAGTCTGTGACCTCGCTCTCCCCCTCCCTCTCTCACCGTGTGAGCTTGGTGCCTATCTGCTGCCTGGACTCCAGCCTCTCCTCGTCAGTCTGCATTGGCAGGATGTTCTTCTCCTCCAGCTCACTCTTAGATGGACGATTACTCAGCTTGACGGCCAGAGAGTCTTTCCTCAGCACCTTCAGAGCCAGGGTACCTACACACAGACAACAGGAGTTAAACAAAGAAATGACCAGCAGGGTACCTATAGCGCAGAGACGCCACTAGCTTAAAAAAAAACACAAAACATCTGTGGCTTAGGGGACATTTTATCTGTGTGTGTGTGTGTGTGTGTGTGTGTGTGTGTGTGTGTGTGTGTGTGTGTGTATATATATATATATATATATATATATATATATATATATATATATATATATATATATATATATATATATGAACCCCTTACTTGTAAAGAGTGAATCATCATCATCATCCTCGTCATCATATTCATCGTTATTATCCTCATCCTCGTCTTTGTACATGCTGGGTAGGTCCTCGTAGTCGGACTCGTTGGGCATGTTCTCCTTGTTGTCCTCATCTATGACCACAGAGGGCAGCTGGCTTCTGTCCAGCAGACTACACTGACCAGAATGCATTGCATTGCTGCAGGGAGAAGAGAGAGGGCGGGGGATAGTGTTCATGTTCGTCATAATGATGGATATAATCTTCATAGTAATCTCGCCCATCTACCACTTTCCCATGTTTCCGTGGGAATCTAATGGTTGCTATAGAAATGCAACGCGCTATAGAGTCATTATGACCATGACTCTACAAGTGGTTGACTCATTCCTATCTCCTGTGTAAGTCATCTGAGAAATGGAAGTCTGGCTGGAATTACCTTGACGCACCTCGATGTGAGAGTGTGAGGCTATGAGCTAGCCATTTCTGGATCATGGTCATTAGCACAAAATTGTCCATCTTGACTTGCAACCATTGAGCTAGTAAGACAGTCACACATTCCTGGTTATCTGAGCCATAGGTTCCTAGCTGGGAGTTCAGTCTGTATGACAGCCACATAGCCTACATACCATGAGATAATTTCCCATATCCATGTCACAGACCATTCAGGTCAAATTAAACAAAGTGGTGCGAGGGACTGGCTGCATACCTCAGTGGGGTTTTAATCAACATATCATACGGCCTACACGGATATCATACAAACTACCCACAAGCCCCTGCTGAGGGCCGTTCAGCTCACCATGAGACACGTAAAGCAAGTAATCAGAGGAGGGAGGGTGAGTATGTTTTGGGGATTTTACTATCCTTGTAGGGACCAGAAGTCCTCACAAGGATAGTAAAACAAGGTAAATTAGAAGTGGGGACATTACGCCAGTCCACACAAGGAAAATGGTTATTTTAGGCTTAGAGGTTAGGTTTACAATTAAGTTCAGGAAAAAAAGGATTTTGAATGGGAATCAATTGTTTGGTCCCCACAAGGATAGTAAAACAAACGTGTGTGTGTTTGTAATTATAAATAAAATAGAGGACCCCCTGTTGTGAGGCTGTATTGTACTCATGCATACAGTCTACCTAAATAATTACCTAAATAATCCCTCTACACATGCGATATGATAACACTGGCTCTGTGCCTGTCCCGTTTCAATTCACCTCAATTGAAAGATCGGGGCGATGAAGAATGGCTGACATTGATATAATAATGAAATAAAAAAAATGTTGGTCCCACTTTTCGATATCGGCAACCAAATGTTACATAAGCTACAGAGAAGAAGTGACATGTTCAATTTACCAATACATTTCTCTGTAATCCTTTTCCCAATGTCTGGTAGGGTAAAGAACAGGACATGCTGTGCCAGGTTTGCCTTTGGAAGAGGTCTGTGTGCCATGGTGCGCACACAGACTGCTGTCAAAGTGGGCCATGCTGTACCAGTAGGACAGGGTGAGCTGGGTCAGACATCTACAGCAGAGCCACATGGTGGCAGCCTGACCCCAATATCACCAGGCAGGGGTGACCTGACCTACAAACCAGCTGGACCTGCTACACTGAACATGAATTAAAAAAAGTATTAATATTTAATAATGAAATAGAACTGATGTTACACTTAACTCCCATTATAAAGTTGTGCCATCTAAAAACTATTAATTCTACCTGCTATACAACCATAGAAATACATATATTACAGTTTTATTTAATACGGTGTATACAAAAACTCACTTCTCCAGCCTCTGCAGGTTGAAGGCCAGCGTCTTGTTGAGCTCCTCGATGATGCGGCTGGGGGTGTGGCCTTGCATGGATCCGTACTGCAGCTGGAGCGGGTGGCTGTGGCCATGGTTGTGGGTGTGTGCGTGGTTATGGTGGTTCCCACCCCCCAGAAGGCCCTGGTGGAGGTTGGCCAGGGCTGTGAACTGCGAGGGCAGCAGAGGGCCGTGGTGGGGGGGGTGGCCCTGGGGGTGGCCCTGTGGAGGGAGACACTTCTGCTGGGAGAAGGTGCTGAGGGGGGAGGGGGAGGAGCTGTCCATTCCCCCTTGAGGCACACAGATCATAACCTTCTTGGGAGGTAGAGGAGGAGAGAGCTTCCCTCCCTGGCCTGGCATACAAGACAGCTTCATCTGCTGGCAAGAGTCTGGAAAGAGAGAGATGTGTAGAGAAATTAAAGACAGAAACAGGTAAACGTCAAGGTCAGTTTTTTCTGAATTAGTGCAGGGACTTTGACTTCACTAAATATGCTTTGACGTTACTTCTTCAAAGCTGCTAATTGTTGAGTATAATTAGGGCCATGCATGAGTTTTTCCTGGACACGTGACCTGCTCTTGGCCATATTGTAAGACTCAGGCAGCAGTTCGATACAGTGGACAGACGTGACCATGTACAGTAGAAGGCCCAGACTTGAGCAGGGAGAATTAGATTAGGCTATTGCCACTTCTAGCTGACTGACAGATTGTCAGTCAGGGCCTGAGTACAGCTGACCTGGCTACACTGGGACTTAATGACACTAATCTCTCCATCCGCCATCTGCACAGAGACACAGTGTGCGTGCGTGTCCACGGACAATATGTTTAGGATTATTCAACTACGTAACTGCCCAAACAAACATTCAGTGTGTCTCTGTCTCGGACCTCTGTACCGTAAACCCTTTGCCAGTTCAGTCAATCTTTCATCTTGGTATTCAACGTGCGGAGTGGAAAACGTGATTATACTGTATATAAAACACTTGTCCCAATGTCCCCGTTGCTGACAGGTCTGGGCCTTAGATGAAGACCTGTGGTCGTCCTTCAACACCCTCAGGGGAGAGACAATTACAAGAAGTGCTTGACTCTGTCCAGTCCACTTTCTCTTTGTTGAAGCAGATAAGCATATCTTTGTGGGGTTGTCTTTGTAGAGCTGAGATGAAAATTAAATCTACACCGACCACTTATTGCAGGCATTTTGCTAATATTGTTCATTACGATAAGTAGCCTGTACGACATAAATGTGAAGTTTGAAATGAAATATGTTTGCTATATGGGTGATAATAATCGTAGTAGTAATCGTAGTAGTCGTAGTAGTTTAAAGGATAATAAAACATTAACTGGTGCACTTTCATAAAGGTATTGTTCTTGGACAAAAATCCAAATTGCAATTAAATTATTTGATGCATGTCGCCCAGCTCTACATCTTTGGCAGTGCGTTTGTATAAGTCTGATACAAGGGGCTTCAGTGGCAGGGTATGTACGCTTACCTGTGCTGTAGTTTGGAATCCTGTTGAAAGGTTTGGGGGGGAGCGCAGGGGGCTGTTTGTGGTACATGGGGGGCTTGGCGGCATTGTCCTGAACGTTGCAGAGGAAACCAACAGATTTCTTTGAAGGAAGGACCATAGACGACTTCATACTAGAGGGCTCCTGAGTACAGACTCCGCCCTCCATCGAGGATCGGAATTCCACGGTTGCTGGAGAGACAGAAACACCAAATATGAACATAATGTATTTGGAAATGAAGGTCTACAAAGGTGAAGAGAAATTAGGTGCTGCATCATTCAAGTGAATGATATGGTTGTGCGATACAAACACACCCAGCATTCAGAAAGTATTCAGACCCCTTCACTTTTTCCACATTTTGTAACGTTACAGCCTTAAATCTAAAATGGATTCAATATATTTTTTTCTCCATCTACACATAATACCCCATAATGACAAAGCGAACAACTTTGAAATGTTTGCAAATATATTAAAAATAGGACCCACCAAGACTTCCTAGAGCTGGCCACCCAGCCAAACTGAGCAATCGGGGAAGAAGGGCCTTTATCAGGGAGGTGACCAAGAACCCGATGGTAACTCTGACAGAGTTCCTCTCTGGAGATGGGAGAACCTTCCAGAAGGACAACCAAATGAGGCCTTTATGGTAGAATTTCCAGACGGAAGCCACTCCTCAGTAAAAGGCACAACAGCCCGCTTGGAGTTTGCCAAAAGGCACCTAAAGGACTCTGACCATGAGACAAGATTCTCTGCTTTGATGAAACCAAGATTGAACTCTTAGGCCTGAATGCCAAGCGTCATGTCTGGAGGAAACCTGGCACCATCCCACGGTGAAGCATGGCAGCATCATGTTGTGGGGATGTTTTTCAGCGGCAGGGACTGGGAGACTAGTCAGAAGAGGCAAAGATGAACGGAGGAAAGTACAGAGAGAACCTTGATGAAAACCTGCTCCAGAGAACTCAGGACCTCAGACTGAGCCAAGCCAATGCAGGAGTGGCTTCGGGAGAAGTCTCTGAATGTCCGAGTGCCCAGCCAGAGCCCGATCGAACATCTTTGGAGACACCTGAAAATAGCTGTGCAGCGACGCTCCCCATCCAACCTGATAGAGCTTGAGAGGATCTGCAGAGAAGGATGGGAGAAACTCCCCAAATACAGGTGTGCCGAGCTTGTAGCGTCATACCCAAGAAGACGAGGCTGTAATCTCTACCAAAAGTGTGTCAACAATGTACTGAGTAAAGGGTCTGAATCCTTATGTAATGTTATCAGTTTTTTTATAAAATGTGCAAAAATGTCTAAAAAGCTGTTTTTTCCTTGTCATTACAGGGTATTGTGTGTAGATTTAAAAAACTATTTAATCAATTTTAAAATAAGGCTGAAACATAACAAAAATGTGGAAAAAGCGGTCTGAATACTTTCCAAATGCACTGTATAAACACGCACAAATCAATCCTCCCAGACAGGTGTGTTTTGCACCCATCAGATCCTGCTGTGAAACTCAATGCACCACAGCGCCTTGTTCCTTCCGCATCAAGAGGTCGCCTCCCGCTAGCAACGACGGCGAGGAAAGAATGACTCATTCTTAAGTGAAGATACTCTAAGAGATGTTCAAACAGTGGAGTCTGACAGCTTCCCATGGACCAATTCCTCACCACATCAAAAAAAAGTTACAAAATGGTTGCATAATGACGATTGTGGCAGGCTGGCAGCATGAGGTCCATGGAGGTGTAGCTGGGAAATTCCGTAGAGAGACTGATGTCTGACACATGGGGCCTCATCTGGGTCCTCAGATGATAAAATACCCCTTTGAAACCATAAGTTGATAGCAGTAGTAAACTTTCCTTGGTTGACTGTTTCAAAATACTTTTCTTTGTGCGCATTGTCAGAAAAGAGACAGTTGTTTTTAAAGGACCACAAAAGCTTGAATGCCATGAGTAAGCCTACTACAGCACGTGAGCAAATCAGACTTGAGGAACCATTGCTCCAATAAAAGGTTTGAGAGGGATCAGACAATCCTGTTTCACTTATTCCATTTCCCAAATGCCATCAATACAAAGGAAGGGTGATTTTGAAAACAGTAGGCTATACATTTTTTTTTTATCATTCATATGTTTTGGTTGTGTTTCAGATTATTTTGTGCCCAATAGAAATTGGAACTAATGACACGTGTCATTTTAGAGTCAAGTTTAAGTAAGAATATGCTTCTAAACCTTCTACATTAATGAAGATGCTACCATGATTACAGACTTTCCTGAATTAAATCGTGAATAATGATGATTGAGAAAGTTAGATGCACAAATATCATACCCCCAAGACAACTCCAGTCCTCGGGAGCCTCATTGGTGTCACACCTTTGCCCTAGCTAACACACCTAACTCCAATTATCAACAAAATCATGATCTTCAGTTTAGAATGCAATTCGTTTAAGCAGCTGTGTTTGCTAGGGATGGGGAAAAAGGTGTGACACCACTCTGGCTCCCGAGGACTGAGGAGCCCATCCATCCCTTTGCCAACCAATTTATTTATTTTTTTTAAATTTGAAAACGTCTGTAGCGTCCGAATGGTTTAGACTACAAACTAATATGACCACTCTATGGAAAGATGCTACCATGATTATGGATAGTCCTGAATGAATCATGAAAAATGGTGAGTGGGAAAGTTAGACTCACAAATAGGGCTGAGGTGGTCATGAAAATGTGTTAGTGGGTTATTGTCATGCAAAAGACTGCCGGTGTCATGGTAATTAACCTTTAACATAACCACCTTTAGCATCTTCAGTCCTCAAAAGGCACTGATGCATGCCTTTGGAACTTCTACATAAAAAAAGTCTAATAAAATCTATTTAATATACACCATCACAATAAATCAATGATTTATTTTAGGCAGGTCTAATGAAACATTATGATAGGAAGAATATGAGTTGGCCTACTGTATGCTATCTGGCTATGCGCCATCCCATAGGTTTGTTAATTTCGCAGACAAGATGTATGCCATTATTTTATAGCAAAAAAATAATAATTTAACTTAGCTGAATAAAATATAAATAATATTTTTCCCCATTCCAGAGCAAATGCGAACGCATATGAAGTGGCTATGTTGAGCATAAAAGTAATCACTTGAAACAGGTCCTATACACTAGATTTATAGTTATTTGGCAACTTTAATTGTGAATGATGCAAATCTTAGAATGTCTTCGAAATCAAAACATATAGCCTATGGCCTGCATGATGAGACTATAGGCTATACGATTTAAGAAAGTCGCAAAAACCAGCTTGCCTCAAGCTGCACAGTTCCTTGCCTAAAGCTGCACACACTGTTCTCTCATCAAGTGATCATATTTTCACCCATCAGACTATTCTCAATTTAATATTGTCTTCATGTCAAATTAGTTTTGATTTAGAATGGCCAATTATCAAATGGGCAGGAACATGGGCAAAATAATGTCAGCATTAGCACTGGAATAGTTGATGCAGGCCACTTTCCCGCAGGTAATGTTTTTCCCCTTACTCATGCTGGTAGGGTGACCACATTTAAAATACCAAAATACAGGAAAAGAGGATGATTTTGCAGGACACCCTGGAATATGCATTTAGATCTTCTTGCAATTGAATAACTGTTTAGTGAGCAAATTAGAGCAGCTGTTATTAAAACCTCTACGGGATTGGTGTCCCTATACCGGGACGGTTGAGCTAACGTGCACTAATGTGATTAGCAGCAAACTTTTCAGGACATAGACATGTCTTATATGGGCTGGTTTGATACATTCACCTCTGAAGGTAAATAATGTACTTACATTCAGTAATCTTGCTCTGATGTCATCCCGAGGGTCCCAGAGATAAAATGTAGCATAGTTTTGTTTGATAAAATACATTTTTATATTCAAATGTAGGAACTGAGTTCTACAGTTTGAACCCCTGCTGTCTCTGGCTCCACACCCACCCCGCCATCTAGATGTGTGAAAGTTAGTGTATAAGCTAATGATCCATCGTGTATGACATTCCTGGGAGTGTGTAAACTTACAAAAATTATATGGTAATACAAAATGAATGTTCCCTATAGTTATGTACCAATTGACCAATTCGGCACATTTGGGCAGACTTGATACAACATACTGTCCAGTATTGCAATACTTCACTGGATCAATCTGAAACTTTGGACACACTGCAAAATCTAATTTGCAATATTACATTACAGCCTTTCTCTTGCATTTCAAAGATGAAACAAAAAGAAAATAGAAAACATGATTTTTTTGTTTGTATCACCTTTTACCAGATCTAATGTGTGTTATATTCTCTTACATTCATTTCACATTTCCACAAACTTCAAAAGTGTTTCCTTTCAAAATGGTCAAAAATATGCATATCCTTGCTTCAGGTCCTGAGCTACAGGCAGTTAGATATTTGGGTATGTCATTTTAGACAAACATTTTTAAAAGGGTATGATCCTTAAGAGGTTATTCATTAAGACACTATATAGCCTTCCTGTATTTTGTTTCAAATCAAACCACATTCTGCCGAGTAGCCGACATTCGCACGCTGTTGAGATTTGGCCGCATGAGATTGTTGTTTGACTATTCATCTAAATATCCTACATCTCATAAGAAAATAGGTGGTGTTTGTAACAGTACCATTATGCTATTATATAGAAAACTAATTAAATCACTATGTGATCTTCCAAGACTGATTCAGCTATGACCTATCTTTCCTAAATGTGCACCACCATGAGAGAAGTGGCAGTGTGTCTCCGGTGTGCTATGGCAGCACTACACCCTTGCACTGAATGAGTTAATTGAAGCACACCAGCCGCACCTAGCCTATTCTTTTTCCTAGCGCAACATTTGATGCAAAAAGGAGAGACCACAAGTGTGGCGGTTTTATGAAAATCTGAAAATACAGTTGAAGTCGGAAGTTTACATACACCTTAGCCAAATACATTTAAACTCAGTTTCACAATTCCTGACATTTAATCAGAGTAAAAATTCCATGTCTTAGGTTAGTTAGGATCACCACTTTATTTTAAGAATGTGAAATGTCGAGTAGAGAAGGAGAATGATTTAGAGTGTCGAGTAGAGAATGATTTATTTCAGCTTTAAAATTCTCTCATCACATTCCCAGTGGGTTAGAAGTTTACATACACTCAATCAGTATTTGGTAGCATTGCCTTTACATTTATCGTTTAAATTGGGTCAAACGTTTCGGGTAGCCTTCCACAAGCTTCCCACAATAAGTTGGGTGAATTTTGGCCCATTCCTCCTGACAGAGCTGGTGAAACTGAGTCAGGTTTGTAGGTCTCCTTGCTCACAAACGCCTTTTCAGTTCTGCCCACACATTTTCTATGGGATTGAGGTCAGGGCTTTGTGATGGCCACTCAAATAGCTTGACTTTGTTGTCCTTAAGCCATTTTGCCACAACTTTGGAAGTATGCTTGGGGTCATTGTCCATTTGGAAGACTCATTTGCGACCAAGCTTTCACTTCCTGACTGATGTCTTGAGATGTTGCTTCAATATAACCACATAATCGTCCTTCCTCATGATGCCAAATATTTTGTGAAGTGCACCAGTTCCTCCTGCAGCAAAGCACCCCCACAACATGATGCTGCCACCCCCGTGCTTCACGGTTGGGATGGTGTTCTTCAGCTTGCAAACCTCCCCCTTTTTCCTCCAAACATAACAATGGTCGTTATGGCCAAACAGTTCTATTTTTGTTTCATCAGACCAGAGGGCATTTCTCCAAAAAGTATGATCTTTGTCCCTATGTGCAGCTGCAAACCGTAGACTGGCTTTTTTATGGTGGTTTTGGAGCAGTGGCTTCTTCCTTGCTGAGCGGCCTTTCAGGTTATGTCAATATAGGACTCGTTTTACTGTGGATATAGATACTTTTGTACCTGTTTCGTCCAGCATCTTCACAAGGTCCTTTGCAGTTGTTCTGGGACTGATTTGCACTTTTCGCACCAAAGTATGTTTATCTCTAGGAGACAGAACGCGTCTCCTTCCTGAGCGGTATGACGGCTGCGTGGTCCCATGGTGTTTATACTTGTACAGATGTACGTGGTACCTTCAGGCATTTGGAAATTGCTCCCAAGGATGAACCAGCCATGGCATCATTTTCTGGAATTTTCCAAGCTGTTTAAAAGGCACAGTCAACTTAGTGTATGTAAACTTCTGACCCACTGGAATTGTGATACAGTGAATAATAAGTTAAATAATCTGTCTGTAGACAACTGTTAGAAAAATTACCTGAGTCATACACAAAGTACATGTCCTAACCAACTTGCCAAAACTATAGTTTGTTAAGAAATTTGTGGAGTGGTTGAAAAATGAGTTTTAATGACTCCAACCTAAGTGCATGTAAACTTCCGACTTCAACTGTATGTGGACAAGGAAACATTTCTGGTTGGTCTGAGGGAATATAAAACAGTTAGGATGGGAGACATTTAAAAAACAGGATTGAGTGAAGTAGCAGAAATTATGTTGAATGAGCAACTAATGAGCATGGAGACTGGAGAGCCTCAAGTTTGAAGAAATTACCTTTCATGTACTGTACACTACCGTTCAAAAGTTTGGGGTCACTTTGAAATGTCCTTGTTTTTGAAAGAAAAGCAAATTTTATATCCATTAAAATAACATCAAATTGATCAGAAATAAGTGTAGACATGTTTAATGTTGTAAATGACTATTGTAGCTGGAAACGGCTGATTTTTAATGCAATATCTACATAGGCGTACAGAGGCCCATTATCAGCAACCATCACTTTTGTGTTCCAATGGCACGTTATGTTGGCTAATCCAAGTTTATCATTTTATAAAGGCTATTTGACCGTTAGAAAACCCTTTTGCAACTATGTTAGCACAGCTGAAAACTGTTGTACTGATTAAAGAAGCAATAAAACGGGCCTTCTTTAGACTAGTTGAGTATCTGGAGCATCAGCATTTGTGGGTTCGATTACAGGCTCAAAATGTCCAGAAACAAAGACCTTTCTTCTGAAACTCGTCAGTCTATTCTTGTTCTGATAAGTCAAGGCTATTCCTTGCGAGAAATTGCCAAGAAACTAAAGATCTGCTACAACGCTGTGTACTACTCACTTCACAGAACAGCGCAAACTGGCTCTAACCAGATTAGAAAGAGGAGTGGGAGAACCCGGTGCACAACTGAGCAAAAGGACAAGTACATTAGAGTGTCTAGTTTGAGAAACAGACGCCTCACAAGTCCTCAATTGGCAGCTTCATTAAAAAGTACCCGCAAAACACCAGTCTCAACATCAACAGTGAAGAGGCAACTGGCCTTCTAGGCAGAGTTGCAAAGAAAAAGCCATATCTCAGACTGGCCAATGAAAAGAAAATATTATAATGGGCAAAAGAACAAACACAGGACAGAGGAACTCTGCCTAGAAGGCCAGCATCCCGGAGTCGCCTCTTCACTGTTGATGTTGAGACTGGTGGTGTGGCGGTAATATGGTCACCGAAACAGCCCTATGCACAAATATCATACCCCCCAAAAATGCTAACCTTACGTTATTGTAATTACTTTAAATTCACGCTGTAACAACAAAATGTGGAAAAAGTCAAGGGGTGTGAATATTTTAGGGCACTGTTTCTCTATTATGTGTGGGAGTACTTTGGAAAAGATTTCCAAAATTAACATCCTTGGAGCTGTTTTTGCTGGGTGGTTTTAGTCTTATGTAAAACATTAAAAAAAAATGTTGCTCAGAACTTTGGGGGCCAAATTAAATTACCTGCGGGCCATTACAAAACAGGGAGGTTAGCATTTTTTTGTGTGGGGGGGTGATATTTATGAGTCTTTCTTACTCATCATTATTCACGATTCATTCAGGACTATCCGTAATCACGGTAGCATCTTTCCATAGAGTGGTCATATTAGTTAGTAGGCCAAACCATTCGGAAGCTACAGACGTTTTTGAGAAGACCAATTTCTGGGACGATTTTTTTAATGTATTTTTATAATGTTACTTAGATTGACGCACGGGATATCAATAGACCCTTAAGGATTAAAATGAATGGATCATTGTCATGGATGAATGACTGATATAATTCTACATTTAATGCACTTTTCACAGCATTTGTCCATAAAATCAACAACAACAAAAAATACTGTTACTAAATGTATCCAGAGTAAGAAGATTCATTAAGAATGTTGGGGTAGGTGCAACATAATAAAATAAAAAACTACTAGAAAGAGTTTGAGTGAGAGGACTAACTGGTGTCTCCAAGTGGCCACACCCACACACACACCCTAAATTATTTCAATGCACTTTTATGAGTCAAGAAAAAAAGCCTTAAAACTATAACTTTTTTTTTAGCTCTCCTAGCTTGGATCATGGATGAATTACTTTCTGATGAATGACTTTGGCATTTAGCGGAGCAGAACATGCAATACAATCACACACACTAATCCACTGTAGGATGACGAAACATTGATAAGCAAAACATTTCAGGGGCACAGGATTCAATTAATTTGATCCTTTTAATTTTTGATGAGGAAAGCATCTCACCTTTCTCAAAGATCTCCTTCAGCACGCCTCTCTTAATCAGCTCCTCTCTGCTTTGCCTTACCGACATCTTCCTCTCCAACGCTGAGGGAAAAACATTGGAGAAAGCGTGAGGATTGTTAAATCATGTAAACATAAATCAAATCAATGGTGCAGATGTAGCTGTTTTTCCATATACGAATGCTCCTGCACACACATCTTCAATATCAAACCTACACAGTAATCCTTGATTAAGGTTGTTGTAGAGCGGGGTTCCCCAACTATTTGGCCCCCCCAAGTTCTGATTTTACAAAAAAGTGTCTTATTTGTATTGTTGTTGTTTTCTTTTATAAATAAACGCAAATCAGTGCCAAGTGATTTTTATTTAGGAAATCTGTTCCAAATATTCCCACCCATTGACTTTTTCTACATTTTGTTTTGTTCCAGCCTGAATGTAATAATTGATTACATTTTTTTGTCACTGGCCTACACACAATAACCCATTATGTCAAAGTGGAATTATGTTTTCATAAATGAAAAGCTGAAAATGTCTTGAGTCAATAAGTATTCAACCCCTTTGTTATGGCAAGCCTAAATAATTCAGGAGTAAAACATTTAACATGTCACATAAGTTGCATGGACTCACCATGTGGAAGTGTTTAACATCATTTTTAATTACTACTTCATCTCTGTATCCCACACATAATTATCTGTAAGGTCCCTCAGTTGAGAAGTGAATTTCAAAACAGATTCAACCAAAGACCAGGGAGGTTGTCCAATGCCTTGCAAAGGGCACCCATTGGTGGATGGGTACAAAATAAAAAAGCAGGCATTGAATATCCCTTTGAACAAGAAGTTATTCATTACACTTTGGATGGTGTATCAATACACCCAGTTACTACAAAAATACAGGCGTCCTTCCTAACTCAGTTGCTGGAGGGGAAGGAAACAGATCAGGGATTTCACCATGAGGCCAATGGTGACTTTAAAAACAGTTCGAGTTTAATGGTGATGGCTCAACATTGTAGTTACTCCACATACTTGTACAGAATACAAATATTCTAAAACATGCAACAAGGCACTAATGAAATACTGAAAAAAATGAATACAAAGTGTTCTGTTTGGGGTGAATCACACAGGTAGCCTAGTGGTCAGAGCGTTGGACTAGTAACCGGAAGGTTGCAAGATCGAATCCCCGAGCTGGCAAGGTAAAAATTTGTCGTTCTCCCCCTGAACAAGGCAGTTAACCCACTGTTCCTAGGTCGTCATTGAAAATAAGAATTTGTTCTTAACTGACTTGCCTAGTTAAATAAAAGGTAAAATAAAAAAATAAAAAATATATATTTACAAGCATAGTTGTGGCTGCATCATGTTATGGATATCCTTGTAATCATTAAGGGCTGGGGAGTTTTTTTTTACATGGACATTTTTTTTACAGAATGGAATTAAGCACAGGCAAAATCCTAGAGGAAAACCTGGTTCAGTCTGCTTTCCACCAGACACTGGGAGATTAATTCAGCAGGACAATAACCTAAAACAAGGCCAAACCTACATTGGAGTTGCTTACCAAGAAGACAGTGAATGTTCCAGAGTTACAGTTGACTTAAATCTGCTTGAAAATCTATGCCAATACTTGAAAATGGCTGTCTAGCAATGGTCAATAACCTATGACAGAGCTTGAAGAATTTAAAGATTAATACAAATAAAAAAAAAGGCAAATATTGTACAGTCCAGGTGTGCAAAGCACTTAGAAACTTACCACGATAGACAGCTGCAGTAGCTACCAAAGGTGATTCTACAAAGTATTGATTCAGGGGTATGAATATTTATGGAAATTAGATCTGTATTTCATTTTCAACGCATTTGCAAAAATTTCTAAAAACATGTTTTCACTGTTATTATGGGATAGTGTGTAGACAGGTGAGAGAAAGAAAATCATTTGAATCCATTTTGAATCCAGGCTGTAACAGAATGTGGTAAAAGTCAAGTGGTATGACTACTTTCTGAAGACATGGTATATGATCATATACAAATGTTAAGCAAGGTTTGAAATTATTATGTTTTAGTCAAAGATATCTGTTTGGGCTTCTTGAGCTCAATTTGCAGTCTACAAAATTATTTGTAATTATGTTCTGGCCTCCTGACCATCTGCTTTTTTAATTTTTTAAATTTTAATTAAAAATCGTCCCGTGGCTAAATCTAGTTGGTGATCCCTGTTATAGAGCTAATCATAAGATTAGAAAAACAAGCATGAGGATTATGTTGGATCACCCACATCATCAATTAGTTAATATTGGCAATTTTCCCCAGGTAATTTCCATAATGTGTTCACTTGGCTCCCAACACCGATCCGCACACTTGGGACTGAACACACACACGTCATTGGCACTCTGGTCATCATGGGTACAGTGAGTCACACTATGTTCCCAAGAGGTCATGCATTCACCATAGGGACACGGGTGACATGAGGGATGGGTGCAAAAAAATGTGAACACACTCAGTTTCACTTCGCCTTCGCATAGTCTAAAATATTATGATTCGATGCCCAACTGCCCATCAAAATCAAGTAGAAGAATTTAGGGATTAGTCAAATGTGTAAAACAGCTAAGCCTGTTGAAATACTCATGTCTGTCTAACATAATTCAGTTGGAAAGCAATGTATCAACTCAAGGCATTTCTTCAAAGGCATGAAGGAAGATCATAACCTCATTTGTAATAATGAAAGAGAATAATATATAGAAGCAATGCAACCTCCCAAAGTAATGCATTATGTATGAGCATGTCAAGCAGGCACCTCCCAAAGTAATGCATTATGTATGAGCATGGCAAGCAGGCACCTCAAAGGGAATGCATATCGTATGAGCATGTCAAGCAGGCACCTCCCAAAGTAATGTATTATGTATTAGCATGTCAAGCAGGCACCTCCCAAAGTAATGCATTATGTATGAGCATGTCAAGCAGGCACCTCCCAAAGCTAACTCTTCTATATTTAGATCTCAGCAGTTGAGGGACATTATCTATCACTGGGCTGAACAGAGGCAGTTCAGCGTCACGTTAGTCATTTAAAAATCTACCCCTGCAAAGGAACCAATTAAGAATGTGAAATGAGGATCAGCAAGTACACTTGAGCAGCACACTGCGCAACAATCTCCCTGCAGGCCACCAGCTCTTGTTCAAGTAAGATTATGTGTGTGTGTGTGTGTGTGTGTGTGTGTGTGTGTGTGTGTGTGTGTGTGTGCACTCAAACGTATAGTTTGTGTGCATGCAAATGTGGTGTGTGCACATGTGAGTGGACTAAGGAGCCACCTGCAACTCCTTCGACAGAAGGGGCCAGGGCCAATTCTTATGGACGTTCACCAAAATTAATAGAAGCCAAAACAGTTTGGTCCCTCAATCCCCTCCACAGGGGCCCCCCTCCAGCCCCTCCGCTCAGTCAATACACTGTGTGGATTATAACTAATGGCTTAAACTCAAAAGGGAAGGCACACATGAGAATGATTTTAAAATGTCAGAACTGTTGTGAGCCTCTAGTGCAGCCAGTCGGAGTGAACCCAGGTGTTCTAAAATGTCACATTGAATAAAGTTATCGTAACCTTATGCTTCATTATGAGCTCCTCCAGGACATCCAGATATGTCATACACCATCCAAACTTCAAAGGCTACCCAGCGAAACTCGTTGGGGATGGGCTGGAAGCCACGGGTTGGCTGCTGCTGAGATGGTTTGGCAAGTAGACAGGATCAAAACATCCCTACACCATCCAGAGTCACCTCTACTGGAGCCTCAGGAGAAATGGAATTTGGGTAGTGTGCAAAAATATGCCATTTTGCAGAAATGGACTGCTGTACAAAATAAAAATGCCATGAGCAGGATATCCACCTACATACCAGTACAGCAGCCAGTACAGCAGCCAGGCAAAAGAGTAGGAAAGCACTGTTATAAAAAAAACTTCCTCCCACCCTATAGTGTATATAAACAAGAGGAAGACAGCCAGTGATGGGAGTGTGTGGAGTAGATCAATACCTCCTCTCTCCTGGTGTGTGAAGGATATGGCTGAGGGAGGAGCAGGCCATTTGGGTCTAAATGGCCTCATTCAATAAAGCACCAATCACTTCCCTCCGTCTAATTCACAAAGTCTGTCACAAGCTGGCCAATCAAATGATAATGATTATGTAATGGCAGCAGTGCAAATCACAAGATCACATTTGTAACAGCCAGGAATGAAAATCACAGAGGTATTGCCGCACTGCTGTGAGGCAAGGAGTATTACAACCGAGATTATTGGTAGAGACTGGTGGTCACCATGTTGTTTTCTTTTTAATTAAGCCTCAAACCTAAATATGTCTTAGTTTGTCATAGAATTTAGATAAGGCTTAAAGTGAATTTTCTATCAAACCGCTACATTTAACACAACAGATACATTGTTACTCTGATTAGCATGATTTGAGCTTATAAATCAGAACAGACAAGGAGCAAACAGGCTTCACAAAATATTCCCCATGATTCCAAGCTGCTGAATATTGAAGGTAAATCGGGTTGTGTGTGAGAATGTCAAAACGCATTCTGAGATTACATTTAACATGTGATCAAAAGGGGGAAAAAAGTAATTACAAAAAGGTTTATGACATAACGGCTTGCGTCGCGATGATGGGCTATGCGCAGTTCTGCAATAATTCCACTGATTCGGAACAAACCTCGGCCAGCTGTCTTCAGGTTTGTCACAAACATGTGGTTCTAGAAAACGGGAATGTAAAGGATATTACTGTACACTTATAAATAAGCTATTCAGTGTTCACAGAAAACATCAACTACAAAATCACCACTTGTCGCTCGGTTCCAGAAATTGTATTTAAAACTGAAATTCAACAGTAATAGTATAGTGTGCGAGTTGGTTCAGACCCAGAGCTTGAACAAGTGACAATGTGAATTCAGAGTTATTCTTTCCACAGTCCTTTCACAGTAAACCTTGGCAATCATAGCTAAGCTAACTACCCATGATCTGTACCAAGATGAGCGGATTATGAATTCATTGGAGGGACTCGTCTCGGAGCATATTAAATGAAACTGGCATCGACTTGCAAATGCGACGCTTAGTTTTAGAGAGAAATCTATTCTGCTGTGAATTGACCCAGATAGAGGAGGCAGAACATTCTCTACAGTACCAAGCCCCAGGCATGGGATAGGCAATGGGAGACTTTTAGCGAGGTAATTCACTCCTCACAAAACCACAAAAAAACGTCCATGCCGTGTCACAGATATGTTGTGGCGCTCACATCTGGAGTCAAGCATCTGTGTTTAGGGAGAGCTAGAGAGGGTTTTTGTACACAAGTGACAAAGCAGTATGTGGCTTTTATGGCATCTGGTGGCATTACCTTTCGTTACCCTTTTCGTTTTTAGAACAGGCGGATATAAATGATTCTAATGATTAACTAAAATGTAGCCTGAGGACCACTGCCCATCCTGAGCATAAACCCAGAAATCATCATGGTGCATTCAGCATTTTTATTAAATAAGGTCTACCTACATAACATGAAAAACAAAATGAATTAGCATATTCATACTGTATTTTCAATGGCATTAATTTTTAAAAATAATAGGCTACATTAAATACAAAACTAGGGGTGGTCAGATTAGTGCCCCACCGACCCATGGAATAAAGCTTGATCCATGAACCTCTAGTTCCTATGGTGTTCTGTTCGGTTCCCATAAGAACACTAGACTACCTGACAGACAGGGAATAGGACAGGAGGCACAGCTGTCAGTACTCTCAGTATTCCGAGTACTGTTGCTAGCTCACTCCTGGAGTTATGAGTAAAGCCCCCCCTGCCTGACTAGAATACATAATCCTCTTGTGCACATTCACATTATCCAATTACCTGGCTGGAACATCTGCACGCCCAGCAGCTGGTCTGCTTCCTGCCTGCCATCAGAGTCCCAATGATAAACATCATGAAACAATCCTCATAAGAGAAAAAAACAGCCAAGCCAAACAAGGAGTCATGTTCACTAAGGATAACATTTGACCGGCCTTGACCAATGAGAAAACCTAAGCTTGGTGCAATATTTCAGTTTAACTTCTGCACAATCAACGATCACATTTACATGCGCATAGTATTCCAGATAATAGCTCATATCCCGGTTAAGGTCTAATTCAGGATCATCCATTTACATACACCTTTGATATCCTGCTCACGAGTATCCCTGTAACCATGAATAAACAGAAGTTTTTTTTTAAATGAGGTGCGATTAAATAACAAAAACACTGCTTATAATTTCCAACATTTGGCAGGCTATTTGTTAGTCAACTTGTATAGAATTACTGTAGATACATGTAGCTTCTTTTTTCTCATTCCTTCTAGTTGCACTATGCAGTAATCGCGCTGCCATTTCCTGGTTGCTGAAAATAACAAAATAAGCTAGTATAGTGTAGAGAATCATTGTCTAAACACATCTAAACCGCTGTGAAATATATGTTCCATAACCAAAAATATTGTTTCAACTGGTGTACAAAACCGAAATGATTATTTTTTTTTTTTTTTTAAATAACAGGAAGCATAGAAATAGCATACATAGAACAGCTCTACCACTTCTTACACTTAGAATGATAGAGATCGAACTCACATTTCCATGTGAATTTGGTCAGGTCACACAAAGGTTCATATTGCCACTTTAATGCTCTAGAATACTCAAAGCCATGCTCACCAGAATGTCATAAATCAATAGAATAAAGGCATCATCAACAATCTAGTTGGCATCAGTAAAGTCCTTTCATTTCTGCCACAGAGTGAGGAGGTTTTGGGACCGGGGAGATTTACCACAAACTTTCCAAATTCAGTTTTAAGGAAATGTAAAAGCTGTGACAATTATCCAACATGTTATTGAAAGTATTTCAGTTGGTCTTAGATGCATATTTTATGTGGTTGAAAAGTGAAAATTTCAGTTTTTATGTAGCTGAAAAAAACTGCACGTTTAGGCTACACAACATGGTCCCTAAGCACAGACACACTTTCAAGATGCACTCCACTCCTGTTCCCGAGACAAAACTAACATCCGGTCTATAGTTTTACTGCAAGAAACACTTCATTCTGCAGGAGTTAATATTATAATAGGCTACAGTCAGTGTCCAGATTTCCATTACTATGTAAGTAGTTAAATAAAGGTTAAATACAGTGGCAAGAAAAAGTATGGGAACCCTATGGAATTACCTGGATTTCTGCATAAATTGGTCATAAAATTTGATCTTCATCTAAGTCACAACAATAGACAAACAGTCAGCTTAATCTAATAACAAATAATTATATGTTTTCATGTCTTTATTGTACACACTGTGTATGTTGGAAAAAGTATGTGAACCCTTGGATTTAATAACTGGTTGACCCTCCTTTGGTAGCAATAACCTCAACCAAACGTTTTCTGTAGCTGTGGATTAGACCTGCACAATGGTCAGGAGGAATTTTGGACCATTCCTCTTTACAAAAAACTATTTCAGTTCAGCAATATTCTTGGGATGTCTGGTGTGAACTGCTTGAGGTCATGCCACAGCATCTCAATCGGGTTGTGGTAAGGACTCTGACTGGGCCACTCCAGAAGGCGTATTTTCTTCTGTTGAAGCCATTCTGTTGTTGATTTACTACTGTGTTTTGGGTCGTTGTCCTGTTGTGTCACCCAACTTCTGTTGAGCTTCAAATGGCGGACAGATAGCCTAACATTCTCTTGCAAAATGTCTTGATAAACTTGGGAATTCATTTTTCCGTCGATGATAGCAAGCTGTCCAGGCCCTGAGGCAGCAAAGCAGCCCAAACCATGACGCTCCCTCCACCATCCTTTACATTTGGGATGTTTTGATGTTGGTGTGCTGTGCCTTTTTATCTCCACACATAGTATTGTGTATTCCTTCCAAACAACTCAATTTTAGTTTCATTTTGCCAGTAACGCTGTGGTACATCCAGGTGCTCTTTTTGCGAACTTCAGACGTGCAGCAATGTTTTTTTGGACAGCAGTGGCTTCTTCCGTGGTGTCCTCCCATGAACACCATTCTTGTTTAGTGTTTTACGGATCGTAGACTCGTCAACAGAGATGTTAGCATGTTCCAGAGATTTCTGTAAGTCTTTAGCTGACACTCTAGGATTCTTCTTAACCTCATTGAGCATTCTGCGCTGTGCTCTTGCAGTAATCTTTGCAGGACGGCCACTCCTAGGGAGAGTAGCAACAGTGCTGAAATTTCTCCATTTATAGACAATTTGTCTTACTGTGGACTGATGAACATCAAGGTTTTTAAGAGATATTTTTGTAACCCTTTCCAGCTTTATGCAAGTCTTAGGTCTCCTGAGATCTTTTGTTCGAGGCATGGTTCACATCAGGCAAGGCTTCATGTGAATAGCAAACTCAAATTTTGTGAGTGTTTTTTAATATTGCAGGGCAGCTCTAACAAACATCTCCAATCTTATCTCATTGATCGGATTCCAGGTTAGCCGACTCCTGACTGCAATGATCTTTTGGAGAAGTCATTAGCCTAGGGGTTCACATACGTTTTCCAACCTACACTGTGAATGTTTAAATTATGTATTCAATAGACATGAAAAATACAATAATGTGTGTGTTATTAGTTTAAGCATACTGTTTGTCTATTGTTGTGACTTGGAGGAAGATCAGATCACATGTTTTGACCAATTTATGCAGAAATCCAGGTAATTCCAAAAGGGTCCACATACTTTCTTGCAACTGTAAATAAAAAAATGTCAAACTATTACTGTTCCCATCTGAACTTGATACAGTGATACTATGCGAAACTGAGTCTGCACAGACCTGGAAAAACAATAAATGGTATAAGATGTTTACATGCCACAGTATCCAGTCTAAGATCAGCATATCCCAGGCATCTTATTCAGGTTACTCATAACCGGGATAGGAGCCGAGTTGGGTTATTGATAAAAGGGGATATGATGGTTTATAAGAGTCAACTCAAAAACACAATACTTGATTATCCCAAATATTAATGGGATATTGGTGTGCATGTAAACTTGGTCAATGTCAGTGGGCAACAGAGACCACTGCTGTAAGACATGAGCTCAGCTCCATATAGCCTACCCTGGTTCTAATTTGTCAGACAGAGCTCCAGCCTAGCATAAAATACATATAGAGGCGACTACATTATACAGACTAAACAAAAGGATACTACATAGAGAGAGAAGTCTTGTTCATTTGGCTTTATCGTTGATTTAACACAACAAAAAATGAATTGTGTTAAATTTTGCTGTTCTGTTTCACTCAGGAGAGAGGGAAAATAAAAGAGAAGGGAAAAAATCTGGGCTTAAACATTCAGTCGACACCATGCATACAAAACGGAAAGAGAGCGAAGAGTCGTAAAGTCAAGGTGTCAGCATTCACTCAGAGCCATTGGACTGTCAGAGTTCCCGAGGCTAGAGTAAAGTGTTGGGACAGCAATACGAACCAGACTCAAAGCTAAGAGCACTGGAGGGGAAGGCGACAGTCACAGTAGAGAAGCCCTCAAAACCTTAAGTGAACGAAGAAAATAAAAAATAACTACAGACAATACATCAAAAAGTGGATATCACATCATTGCCAATCTCAATAAAATCACTGACTGATCAATGATCAACTGCATGAATAGGAAATGTGAACACTAAAGAAAGCACCATTAAATCCAGTACTACTCAGCACAGCTTCAGGGAAGAAAACTCTTGGGAACAGAGAAGCGGGGTAACATCAAAACCTTTAGTAGCGCCTGGAGGAGCAGGAACCCAAATATAGAGAGGAGTTGAGCTCTCCACCTCACTGACCTAATGGAACGTCTGAGTGAGGGAGCTGATACAGAACACCAAGACATCTTTCAATCTTTTCATGTCCAGTGGATCGTCAGGCAAGGGCAGTAAATTGACAGGGGAAGAGGTCAGATAGTCAGGGGAGTTCACACCAAGGCTAGTGGCAAACCAGGACCGTGTGCAGAATATCTAAGAAGCGCTCACATCTTGGGCCCTTACCTGCAGAGGTCTGCTTGAACTTCTCACTCTTCTTCTTCCTCCACTTCCAGGGCTTGAGGAGACGGCCCAGAGTGGCAAACTTGCTGCGGCGGCGGATGGGCGGGGTGTGCGTGCCAGTGACCAGGGACTCTGAGCGCATTGCGGCCAGCCTCTCGACCTCTTCCGCTGTAGGGGCACAGGAGAAAGGGGCTGATTAGGTTAGGGTGTTTTCACATTATAGTCCTCTTTAAAAGAACCGATCTCAGTGAACTCTGGGGTGAAGAAAATAACTCAGTTCTCTGGATTCACACTGCCCTTGGATTTAAATGAAGACTTGGCTCTCTTGCCAATTCACTTCAACATTTCTGTGATCCGAGTCCTCTTTGCAATCACATTGCTATGTTTAGAAAGGAACCAAGATCTTTTTTTAAAACATTCACTCAATGCACTCTGGGTAAATCACATTTTATTGGTCACATACACATATTTAGCAGATGTTATTGAGGGTGTAGCGAAATGCTTGTGTTCCTAGCTCCAACAGTGCAGTAGTATCTAACAATTCACAACAATACACACAAAACTAAAAGTAAAATAATGGAATTAAGAAATGTATAAATATTAGGACGTGCAATGTCAGAGTGGCATTGACTTAAATAGAGTTAAATACATATGAGATGAGTAAAGCAGTATGTAAACATTATAAAAGTGACTAGTTGCGGGTGCAGTGACTAGTGTTCCATTATTAAAGTGGCCAGTGATTCCATGTCTATGTACATAGAGCAGCAGCCTCTAAGGTCCAGGGTTGAGTAACCGGGTGGAGGCCGGCTAGTGATGGCTATTTAACAGGGATGGCCTTGAGATAGAAGCTGTTTTTCAGTCTCTCGTTCCCTTCTTTGATGCACTTGTACAGACCTCGCCTTCTGGATGATAACGGGGTGAACAGGCAGTGGCTCGGGTAGTTGATGTCCTTGATGATCTTTTTGGCCTTCCTGTGACATCGAGTGCTGTAGGTGTCCTGGAGGGCAGGCAGTGTGCCCCACGTGATGCGTACGGCAGACTGCACCACCCACTGGAGAGCCTTGTGGTTGCGGGTGGTGCATTTGCCATATCAGGCGGTGATACAGCACAATAGGATGCTCTCAAAAGCTGTTGCGCCTTCTTCACCACACTGTCTGTCTGTGTGGGTGGACCATTTCAAATTGTCAGTGATGTGTACGCTGAGGAACTTAAAGCTTTCCACTGCGATCCTGTCGATGTGGATAGGGGCGTGCTCACTCTGTTTCCTGAAGTCCCTGTAGGCTGTCTCGTCATTGTTGGTAATCAGGCCTACTACTGTTGTGTCGTCTGCAAACTTGATTGAATACACAAGCCACACCATCAGGACCTGTTATTGGACAGCCAGGGATGAACCTACATACAGTTTTAATGATAATACTTTGGATTTAGCTAAGAAAAAGACAAATGATAAAATATACATGTAAAAAACAAAATCACTGGTTACAGGATAAATGAAAGAACAATAATTGCAGATTAAATAATGCTTTAATTGAATTGTGTACTCCAAATTGCACATTTGTTAATGGCAGTTTGTAGTACTAATGTGAGGGGCTATGGCAGGGGAAAAGGTGTTGCAGTAGTCTACTGCTTGATATGGGAATAATAAGTGAACCTGGCGAGGGTAAACAGACCTGTGTATTATCAGATAGCATAATGCAGGATATATTCAGAATCTGAACAGCAGGATGCTGCATGCTGCGGATTAGTTTGCACTAGCTTGCCAAAAAAACTGACCAGGGAGAATTAATCGTGTTTAGCCTACTAGCTCCTTATATTCACTAGAGCTTTTGTCCTCCTTTGATGTTGTTTTTGATATCATCAAGAGGAGTAATTGAAGAGAAAATGTGCTCAAGCTAATAGCAACAGAATAAGTGATAATGCATCAATATTGAAACAACGACAGACTCTCCCAGACTTGTCCTGATAAAATCTGTGTGTAGGCCTATGCTACTACGGTCGTAATCCACATACGCATCACCTCTACACCGAACAGGATTAGTCTCTGGAGGTCTATACTTACAAAACTTGTGCTTAAACTTTTCAAAAATGCTATTTGTTAGCTTTTCCCATGAGATAACTTGTTACAGACCAAGTGTGCCATGTTAAGTGTACCATTTATTTTTTATATACTGTAAAACTATTTGGTGGAATGTGCTTTGTGGCTGCCCGAACGGGCAAGGTAAATTGTCATAAAGACAACGTTAATGTGCTTTGACTCTAGTGTTCCATTTGTATATGTGAATTTGCAGGGCACAACCAAAAAGAAACCAAGAATCACACAGTTCTTCTCCCAAAATTCCCTTTCCCCTCATTCACTCAATTGAGTTCCGACACCCACACCCACGCTCCAGTTGGCCTAAATAAATAAATGCATCTAACTGATGGTATTCACAAGCTACATTCCTTGCCAAATGACAGTTATCACAAATTCAAAATCGACTGGTTGATTAAAGTCGGAAAATATATGTTCCAACAACGAGCTGCAGTTTTGTAATAATTGCATCCCATCTATTTTCCGCTTACGCTACGTAGCGAACTGCTAGTGCCATTTAGAATTGGTAAGCCTAGGCCAGTAGTCAGAAACCTTTTCTAAGTTAAGATCACGGAGTGAAAATGCAGGCTGAAAACTAACGCTCAGATTATTATTATACATTTTTTACACAACTTAAAAACATAAGCCTAAGCAACATTAACCAATTAAAAACAGTACTGTAGCAATGAGGTTCGTGCAGTAAGCTATATCCCCAATACGTTATCAAAAAGACACTAACCTCACCAGGGGCGCTTGCTTGTAGAAGCCTATTGCTTGAATTGCCCTGCCAATCTTCTTCTCAGACCATGTATGTATATGATCAGATTGGTAATAGGTCATTTGTTGTATTACTTGTGGAGGCACAGCTGAGTGACCATAATTAGCTTTTTTTTACTGGACTGATGGCCTGCATCTGATGGTCAGTCTGAGGGAGGGAGGGAGCAGCGGCTGCCTCTCACCCGACTCACTGTCTCTCATCCCTCCCTCTGCTGAGAAAAGGGAACAGTCTTCCAGCTGATGGCGAAACTTAAGTTGGACTGCATTATTTCAGCCTCCTGCACCAATTCATTTTGTTACTCCTATGACCAAAGAAAGGGAAATATTCCTCAATAAAAAAAAATTTTTTTAAAGACAAGCCACAAATAATAAAGTAAGTTTATTGAAACACTTTGCTCTACTCATTCATTGCAGCTGCAGTGCTGGTTGTAGCGTGAGTGGAAGTAGCGAGAACGTACATGCTGAATCAGAACTTAAACATGAACTTACTCATAAAGAAAAGCAACTCTTTGCTGTATCGTTGAGTCTCTAGTCATGGTTTTAAAAGTTTTGAAATCTCACATGATCAACTTTGCTGTGCATTCGAGGCTTCTTTTTACAGTTTATGGCACGCGGAAACTGTGCAGACGCGGTAACAAATAATTAAAGAGCAGCAGTAAATAACAATAGTGAGGCTATATGCAGGGAGTACTGGTACAGAGTCAATATGCAGGGGCACCGGTTAGTCAAGGAAATATGTATATTAAAGTGACTACGCATGGATAATGACCACGAGAGAGCAGCAGCAGCGTAAGAGGGGGCAATGCAAATAGTCTGGGTAGCCATTTGATTACATGTTCAAGAGTCTTATGGCTTGGGGGTAGAAGCTGTTTAGAAGCCTCTTGGACCTAGACCTGGGGCTCCGGTACCACTTGCTGTGCGGTAGCAGAGAGAACAGTCTATGACTTGGGTGGCTGGAGTCTTTGATCATTTTTAGGGCCTTCCTCTGACACCGCCTCATATAGAGGTCCTGGATGGCAGGAAGCTTGGCCCCAGTGATGTACTGGGCCATACGCACTACCCTCTGTAGCGCCTTGCAGTCGGAGGCCGAGCAGTTGCCATACCAGGCAGTGATGCAACCAGTAGTTAGGATGCTCTCGATGGTGCAGCTGTAAAACCTTTTGAAGATCTGAGGACCCATGCCAAATCTTTTCTTCAGTCTCCAAATTGAGCCTCATTTCAAATTAAATCTGAGAAAAATGGTTCCAAGCACATCACTTCACACTGGCAACTCTTCCCATTTGGAAAAATTATATTTTCTATTTTATTATGTTATATTACATAATGGTTTTTAATCTATATAAAATAGGTGTCTTGACTGTGATAAGGGCTCAGGAAAAAAATAATTAACAAAACCGGGCTATGCCATTGCCATAGGCTTCTACAAGCAAACGCCCCTGCTGAGGTTACGGTCTTTTTGAAGATATTTTGAAACACTATAACCAGTTGATATTACGGTTTCAATATACTAATCTTAAAACGGCACTTTCTTTAATAATTGATTGAATATACTGTATATGGGCCAATTTAGCAATTAGAATTTGTTATCTGTAATGGTTATGATAAATTAGCCATTGTTGCCATATAGATAAATGCGGACATTTTCCCAGTGGGAGCATTGTGTTATAAAAATGTTGTTTTCTTCATTCAAGTACAAAAAAATGGCGAGTACTAGAACGTCTTGCAAATGTATTTAGATTCTACATCGTTCATGTCGATCCGAGGTCTCGCCGACATCTTCCCAAAGTGCCAACACTCTCCAAACTACATACTCCTCATGCATTGTGATACGTTGGCCAAACACGTGCGCGTTCTGGTTTTGGAATATCAAAATCGCAATACATAATGGCACCCAAGTTTCGTATTGTGAGGTCCTTGGCAATTCCCAGCCCTAGTAAAACCCATTCGCTGATTTCGTCCTTATGTCGTTGGGAATTTGACACAGGAACGTATTATTAAACAGACTTCAAAAACGAGGGTCTGTGTGTGGCTCTCAAGATTAGTTTGTTCACCACCTGAGGCATATGCACAAGGCGTAAATACATGCACACGACGCATGTATACTAACCCAAGTCTTGCAAGTGTTTACAGCAGTTCCCCAACTGGCCGAATTTGACCCGCGGGTGATTTTATTTGCCCCCCCAAGTTGAGCAAAAAAGTATTTTTTTTTTATTTATTTTAAGACTAAAAACAGCAAGTGATTTTGGAAATCTGTTCCAACGTATTCCCACGCATAATAGAGATATGTGATCGTATGTAAGCACGTTTTGAAATTGTTTTTGTCAAATATATCATTTTGTGCTTCTTGTGGTCCATTTTTAGTCCACAAATTATTTGTAATTATGTTCTGGCCCCCTGACCTTCCACTCAAGAAATTTTAAGTAAAAATCTGCCTGCTGATAATACCCGTTTTACATGGTATTGCGCATGTGCCAGGGTTTCGCAAAGTCGACTTAATAATACTTTCCTGTGGATATTATTTGGACATTAGGACCAACTGCATTGACAACCAGTAGAGTAAGTTCAAATGTAATTCATTCAGCATTCTGGCTTGTAAGAAAACGTTCTAAACCTCTTTCACAGTTTGATGTATTAGGCACACACACACAGCACCAGAAGCAGTAATTCACAGACCAACCTAGAACGTCTTCGCCATGTAACAGTTCAATAGGGAGTTATATACTTGAGTAATAATATAGGCAAGGTCTGCCCTGATGACAGCCATGCAATCTGCCACCTCAGTTATCACTAGCTCAGGGACAGGGCCACAGTGTCAGTGTCACACCACCCCTGCCATGTGCAGACAGACACCGCCACCGACCACAGCGTTCATAATTAAATTAAATCACCATCATGATTGTTGACAAGCGACAACATGGGGTTGTCACTTCACAGGTAGGCAGGCAGACGCTCCACCGGGGGTATAGCATGATAAATCATGTGAACCAAGGTGGACATAAATGCAGTGAAACAGACTATTACCCAAACGCAGTGCCTGATGCCTCTCACGGCCTCAGCCTCACAGCCAACCATCTTAGGAATCCTGCCACATCTCTGTCTATAAATAGATTCAGACTCCATGCTAATTGAATCCAGTGGTGCTTCAAATGAATTCAAATGGAGTCCAAAAAGAAAAACAAAGGAGAGATGGGGGGTGATTAGAACACCTGAGCTCAGAAATATTCATAAATCAAAGATTCTGTTAGTTTTCCAACTCTGCATTTGAGACAACAAAGACAGCCAGCCACACACTTCCTAGATTTGTTGACAGGGATGCAAATTGAAAGCGACATGGTTTATTTTCCCGGCTGCGTTTGGTGAAAAATACTCCCATAGTAGCCCATTAACACACCAAACATCCTCGAGACATCCACCATGTTATATGAGCAGCAGCCAATAAATAAAAAGTACTTTGCAGTCAAAAGTTACACTTCTTCCAACACAACAAAAACTCAAGAGAAAGCTACAAAGACTAAGAATAATAAGAGGCTTTAGACTGTAGGCTACTACAGCCCTAGTGTTTCTTTACAAGCATGTATAGTCCAGGAACCAAAATGTATCTGGGTCCAAGACACTCATGAATTTTACATCCTCGATCATCTTGGCTGAGTGAGTGACATTCTCCTTTATGTTTGGGTGGGGTGGAGTAGAATCACAGTAGGGGACTGAGGATGACCACTTCAGGTGCTACTCAGGAGGAAGAGGGGGGTTTGGGTAGTGGAGTCTGGGAGGGAGGGGGTCATCAAGAGAATTCCTCTGAGCAGTAGGTCTATGAGTAGTAAACTACAATGCATATTGTGGAGCAGGCCCTTTTGTGGTGTAGAATAAGGCCAATTCTACACCCACACCAGTAACCTGCTCCAGAAAAATACCAGTCAAACAACTCAGAATATAATTTCTCCAAGTCTAAAATGGGTAATGCAATTTAGCTACATTGTAGCTGCTGTTACATTGTTCCATACCACTCTTTCCCAGAAATAATACATTATAGCTGCCAATTTGTCTTGATACATGTGTGGCCCACTACGCAGTGTCAAACTAAGTAATGTTACATTGTTACATTTATCCCAGAATGCAACAGAATGGCAGAAAGGCAGTGTAAAGAATAGTATGACCATAAAGAAAGTACAGGATTACACATAGCAATGGAGTCAAGGCTCTGCGGGAAAAGTACATTGTGCCTGTGATTAAGGTTACCAGGATTACCTGAATTAAATACATCAAGCTATTTTAATCTCATAACTCTAGGACATATATAATCGCGGCATGGGCAAGCAAGACCTGCGCATGTTAACCCCCTATTGAGCGTGTTCAATGAAACCACCCTGTGCTTGATGGCCAGCAGAGCTGACGAGAGACGGTGTAACAACGCATCCATATCCATATGCCACCATAGACTAGGCTACTCACCGTCCTGGGTATCGTTCGCGCGGCTGCAGTTGCTGCAAATGTGCTTGATCTCTTTCCCGATGTGACAGTGGATCATGAAGGGCATATTGTTATTCTGGTGATGCTGATGGTTGGTTTGTTGCTCTTTTTTATTGTTGTTGAGAGACATCATTCTGACCAGGTAAAATGTCTTCTTCTTCGGTTTCTCAACCGCCACAGGCTTATTGTTTTCCCTGAAGCCCGTGTTGTTGAACCAACTCCCATGCATGATGGTGTGCGCGGGATCCGCAGCCATCGGGTAGTTGGCCGTCTTGAACATAAAGACACGAAAATTGATTCGCGTCTAAATGCACGGCATTCGGGGAGGGGTTTTTAAACAAACGGCGCCTCGACTCCTACCTGACCTCACCCCTTCAACCAATCACGAGGGTTTCGCTCCGCGCGTTTGCTAAACCCCCTTCTCTTCTATCAACGACGTCAGATAGAATATTGTAATTTCCACACCTGCACCTGAGATTCCGTTCTAGCGCACCCCACATCCGCCTGCCTCCGCAATGCCAAGGGCAAACGTCAAAACCACGGATGCTACTATACTATGATGATGGACCAGTGCCGCTAGAAGACATATCGAGTGTGTGAATTGCAGTGCCTCTGCCTCCCTCGGTCCCCATCCTCGTCTGCAAAAATAATCCGCTCACGGCAAGCATAATTGGCTACCCAGTGTGCACTCCTGCAGTTATATTAGCCTACAGACATAAAGTAACGGTTTAACATCAAATCCGAAGACTTGATAATGACAAGAATGATTATTGGCTCCAGCTACATGATACACTACATTACCAAAAGTATGTGGACACCTGCTCATCGAACATCTCATTCCAAAATCATGGAAATTAATATGGAGTTGGTACCCCTTTTGCTGCTATAACAGCCTCCACTCTTCTGAGAAGGCTTTCCACTAGATGATAGAACATTACTGCAAGGACTTGCTTCCATTCAGCCACAAGCGCATTAGTGAAATCGGGCACTAATGTTGGGCGATTAGGTCTGGCTCACAGTCGGCATTTCCAATTCATCCCAAAAATGTTCGTTTGGGTTGAGATCAGGACTCTGTGCAGGCCAGTCAAGTTCTTCCCCACCGATCTCTACAAATCATTTCTGTATGGACATCACTTTGTGCATGTGGGCATTGTCATGATGAAACAGGAAAGGGCCTTCCCCAAACTGTTGCCACAAAGTTGGTTTCACAGAATAATCTAGAATGTCATTGTATGCTGTAGGGTTCACTGGAAATAAGGGGCCTAGCCCGAACCATGAAAAACAGCCCCAGACCATTATTCCTCCTCCACCAAACTTTACAGTTGGCACTATGCATTGGGGCAGGTAGCGTTCTCCTGGCATCCGCCAAACCCAGATTCTTCCGTCGGACTGCCAGATGGTGAAGCGTGATTCATCACTCCAGAGAATGCATTTCCACTGCTCCAGAGTCCAATGGTGGCAAGCTTTACACCACTCCAGCCGACGCTTGGTATTGCGCATAGTGATCTTAGGCTTGTGTACGGCTGCTCGGCCATGGAATCCCATTTTCATTAAGCACCTGATGAACAGTTCTTGTGCTGACGTTGTTTCTAGAGGCAGTTTGGAACTCGGTAGTGAATGTTGCAACCGAGGAAAGGTAATTTTTATGCGCTACATACTAAAGCACTCGGCTGTCCCGTTCTGTGAACTTGTGTGGCCTACAGTGGTGTAAAGTATTTAAGTAGAAATAATTTAAAGTACTTTTTTTGGGGTATCTGTACTTTACTATACATTTTTTGACAACTTTTACTTTACTACATTACTATAGAAAATAATGTACTTTTTACTACGTACATTTTTCCTGACACCCAAAAGTGTTCCAATTCATACACTTATCAAGACAACACATGGTCATCCCTACTGCCTCGGATCTTGCAGACTCAAAAAACACATGCATCATTTGTAAATTATGTCTGAGTGTGCCCCTGGCTATCCGTACATTTTAAAAACAAGAAAATGGTGACGTCTTCTTTGCTTAATATAAGGAATTTGAAATTATTTATAATTTTCTTTTGATACTTAAGTATATTTTAGCAATTACATTTTTATTTTTGATACTTAAGTATATTTAGAACCAAATACTTTAAAACTTTGACTCAATAAGTATTTCACTGGGTGACTTTAACTTTCTATTAAGGTAACTATACTTTTACTCAAGTATCACAATTGGATACTTTTTACACCACTGATGGCCTACCACTTCGCGGCTGAGCCGTTGTTGCCCCTAGACGTTTCCACTTCACAATAACAGCACTTACAGTTGACCGGGGCTGCTCTAGAAGGGCAGAAATTTTAACGAACTGACTTCTTGGATCCTATGATGGTGCCACGTTGAAAGTCACTGAGCTCTTCAGTAAGGCCATTCTACTGCCAATATTTGTCTATTGAGATTGCATGGCTGTGTGCTCGATTTTGTACACCTATCAGCAACGGGTGTGGCTGAAATAGCCAAATCCACTCATTTGAAGGGGTGTCCGCATACCTTTGTGTATATATAGTGTAGTTTGGATAGTGAGCTTGTTCCTACTTGATTAGAAAGGCAATTATACATCAATTGAACCCAATTCACTGACAAAATTGAAGAATTACACTTCAAATGCAATTCACTTCTGCTCTTGTTATGATAGTGTGAAATATTAATCCCAAGGGATGGTATGATAAAACTTTATAGCTAAACACACACACCATTTTTGTGCATGAAGCAAAATGATCTTGTCATTTTAGAGGAAAATCAATCATTATCCTGCTAACTTTAATTAATGTATCTGCCATTGCACCAACTATCCTTCACATATGCATAAAGAGAGTCATTAACCCTACAGATAATCCTCTTTATCAATAAACTAATCACAAGCTACTGCTTTTCCTGGGTTTGGGCTACATCACACATGTTCTTGTACTTGTTCTTGTACTTTTCCAGTAAAGTACAGGATGCAATCATGAGGCTCCAGGCAAGAGGCAAAAGCCCTCAGAGGAAAGTGAGGTGGACAGGAATGGTGGACGCCTTATGCCCCCAAGGGGGCCAAAAGGACCAAGTGAAATAAGTATTCTTCCCTATGTATTGTTTTGGACAGTGAAGCTAAAACTTTGAATTTGGCTATATTCCAGCATTTTGAATTTGAGATCAAATATTTCATATGAGGTGATGGTACAGAATGTCATTTTGAAGGTGGCAAAAGTATTTGGACAAATTCAGTTATATGTGTATTAAAGTACTAATACGTTCAGTATTTGTTCTCATATTCCTAGCATGCAATGACTACAAGCTTGTGACTCTACAAACGTGTTGGATGCTAGAAATATGAAACCAAATACTAAACTTTTGACTTCTTTAATACACCATAAGTGAATTTGGCCAAATACTGAAGACACCATAAAATGGGGGGACTAGATACATAAAGTGCTTTCATTCCTAAACGGTAAAACAGATATGTATAAAAAATACCCTCAAATAAAAGGTGACATTCTGTACTGTCGCCTCATGCAACATTTGATCTCAAATCCAAAATGCTGCAGTATAGAGCCACATTGAACATTTCAGCTTCGCTGTCCAAAGAAATATGTAGGGGATAGAAATCATGCATAGTCATGGTAGGGAAGGGGGGAAGGTTGCGCAGTCATGTTAACAATCATATCATAACAACTGCACTATATCAGTGCGTCATGCCGTTTTATGCTGACGGCAGCCACAGCGTCTTTATCATTTGGACCTGGAGAATTGCATGTCTGGAGCCTGGCAGATTGAGTTACTGCATCTTCAGCCCAACTACCGACCGGGGCTTCACATCCTAATTGAAGGATAAGATTGATATATCAAAGGAGGAGATCTATCTAGACTGGCAACAGGCAGGTTGGGTACAGCCTATCGTGCATAATGGCGAACCACTAACCCAGCCACGCCACCCCATAGCCATGCAGTCCCCTTGCACTCTGGCTCTCAATCCTCACAAAGTTCAACTCCAGAAGTTAAATGAGGCAGTAATAAGGCTGCGGGAACATAAGGAAGAAATCTAAAAGGTGTTATTTTCAATCATGTTTCAGACAGAAAATATTTTTGGTGTGTGTGTGTGTGTGTGTGTGTGTGTGTATTTGTGGTGCCTTTGATGTTCCTTTCAATGAGCTGCGGCTTATTCCAGTGACATCAAAGCCCCTATCCGAAATGAGGGACAGAAGCACCTGATTTTCCTGCCGCCACGGTGCGATGCGGTGGAGTCAGTGCCCTTGGCCATTTCTTTATTACAGAATATGACCATCTGCTATTCACACCAACTGCTGGGAAGATGGACAGTAAGGTTCTCTACGCTCCCACACTTGACCAGTAATAAATGAAGACTTAAGCAATTCTTGTCAGGTCATATTGATGGAGTTCCAGGTGTGTGTGTGTGTGTGTGTGTGTGTGTAAGGAGGAGGTATTGTCCATTAGAGATCCATAGGTTGACAGGGCTAACTTAGCTCACAAGGGATCAATCTTAAGCCTCAGATTCACTACCTTATACTGTATGTATTGTATATAGGCCCATGTGTTTGCGCACTTCAGCGCTCTATGCCAAGGCTGGCGTATCCCTTCGATGACTCCTCTAAGCAGCACATGTTCAAAGCTGCATGCCAGACCCTATCAGTGTGTGCAGCTCCAGTGTTAGCTGTTGGCTCACGTGATGTGTGGCAGCGTTCTTATGTAACTACAAGCTGTGGATAGGGCCCAAGCACATTACTTTGGCTCATTCATGGGGAAACAAGCCAAGTATGTTTTATTTATTTTTTGGCTCCGAGCAAGGTTGTTTGTTTTTAGCTACAGTAGCATTTCTTGAAGGAAAAAAAAATATTTTAGAAAGAGATTTTTTAAGTGATTTTTTAAAAGTGAGTAAACTTTATACTTTAGATGTAAAAGGCTGTAGACATCCCTTTCTTACCTTTCTTTCACCAGAGTGGAAATGTATTTGGTCCCTCATTCCCTCTACAGCAGGCAGAAGCCTCGGCTCCAGGCTTCGCTCACATTCAGCTAGCAGTAAGCCTACGATAACACTGCTACAGCCTCAAATAATCTACACCAGCATTTAAACCTATGTTCAAAAAGTACAGTATTCATCATGTTTGTCTGTGTTTGATTATTTAGCTTGTTGGATAGATTTGAACATTTACAGCACGGTAGAGTATTACACATATTGTTCCTGTTTCATACATGACTTTTTTTAATGTAATGTCAATGCTTATTCACTCCCTGCAGTGTCTAGCCAGCCACCTTAGTTTCCCTAAACCGATTACTGTCGAAGCTTTTCTGTCAGCACCATCCCCCCAAAAAACTGTATTAGAAAACCTACTGTTCTGTACAGTCAGTTTGTCCCAGTGGATTGGAAAGTCACTCATCCAGACAGAGAAGTACATGAACCGCTAAACAGGAGGAGGTCCTCAACTTCTTACTGTTAATACCTAGGCCGAGACAGTCCACTGGGCACGCTCTCTAGGGTCCTGCTGCTGTGTTGTGAGTGAGGGCATGGTTAGGGCATGAGTCTGGCACTGACACACACAACCACCACGTTGGAGTTCTCTCTCTCTCCACCACCTCTCCTCAGTTTCTCCAGTTCCTTTCATTTATTCTCTCTCTCTCTCTCTCTCTCTCTCAAACACGCATGCACATAAACACTTATGCACACACACACACAAAAGCATGCATGCACGCACGCACGCACACACTCACACAAAGGTCACGCACATCTCCTATATTCCCTCCCCATAAACTTGAAATGGAATTAAATGTACATGATAAAAGAAGGGTTGCTTTTTTTTGTCTCTCCTTTCAGTCTCCCAATGGCAGTGTTGAATCGTTATGCAATTATAATCTGGGAGGAACCTAATCTTCCTCCATTTAGTTACACAGTTATTGGCTCCACCCTGAAACTAAGATCAATCTTCCACTTGACAAGACACAGAACGTAATGTAATCGCTTAGGGAATGTCTGAAAAATATGAAAGAAAAGGTAAATGAGGCAACTTAAGTCACACACACACACACACACACACCATATTTTCAGGGACAGCAAAGTGTCTCAGAATAGACCTAATTATAGCTGTAGAACCTGCACAGTGTTATGGATTGGATTCAGGGAGTGAAGAGCAAGGAGCCGGCGTGAGGTGGTTATTCAATTATCACAGAGTCGGGGTTCCGGGTGAGAACTGAAAGAGCATCACAACAGAGGTAACCTGCCACATTCCAGGAGAGAACAATTAGACTGTATCACTACCCATTTGGCGCTGTAGGGGAGCACCTTCGCTACATTGCAGCTATAAATCCCATCCCAAGAGAGAAACATGAAATATTTGATAGCTAATCCCATTCCATATTCCAGGAGAGTACACTGCCCACATACTACTATGTCTGAAATACATCTTATAATTTAATCCATCCGGTGTAAACTTTCATTTAAATTATACAGTATGAACATTGAGACAGCAGAAGCAGCACACTCCCATCCACATCAACGGGGAAGTAGAGAAGGCGAAAAGCTTAAAGTTCCTCGGCATACACATCACTGACAATCTGAAATGGTCCACATACACAGACATTGTGTTGAACAAGGCGCAACAGCGCCTCTTCCACCTCGGAAGTCTGAAGAAATTTGGGTCGGCCACTAAGACCCTCAGATGCACCATTGAGAGCATTCTGTTGGGCTGTATATGTCGGGCTGTATCACCGCCTGGTACAGAAAGTGCACCGTCCGCAACCGCAGGGCTCTCCAGAGGGTGGTGCGGTCTTCCCATTGCATCACCTGGGGCACACTGCCTGCCCTCTAGGACATCTACAGAAAGGGCAAGAAGATCATCAAGGACCTCAGCCACCCGAGCCACGGTCTGTTCACCCCGCCATCATCCAGAAGGCGAGGTCAGTACAGGTTAGAGGTCGACCTATTAATCGGCATGGCCGATAACAATCGATAATCTGCTTTTTTGGACGTCGATTATGTCCGATTACATTGCAATCCATGAGGAATATGTGTGGCAGGCTGAGCACCTGTTACGCGTGTGCAGCGTCCAAAGACCTTGTAGCTGCAAGGAGCCAAGGTAAGTTGCTAACTAGCATTAAACGTATCTCATAAAAAACATCAATCTTCACATAATCACTAGCTAACTACACATGGTTGATGATATTACTAGGTTAACTAGCTTGTCCTGCGTTGCATATAATCAATGCTGTGCCTGTTAACTTATCATCGAATCACAGCCTACTTCATTTAACAAAAAGCGCATTGCCAAAAAAAGCAATCTTTGCACAAATGTACCTAACCATAAACATCAATGCCTTTCTTAAAATCAATACACAGAAGTATATATTTTTTTACCTGCATATTTAGTTAAAATAAATTCATGTTACCAGGCAATATTAACTAGGGAAATTGTGTCACTTCTCTTCAGTGCAAGCAGAGTCAGGGTATATGCAACAGTTTGGGCCGCCTGGCTAGTTGCGAACTGTGAACTAGTTGCGAACTGTGAGCTCGTATTTCTGTGTTTATTATATTATAATTAAGTCTATGATTTGATAGAACAGTCTGACTGAGCGATGGTAGGCAGCAGCAGGCTCGTAAGCATTCAGTCAAACAGCACTTTACTGGGTATGCCAGCAGCTCTTAGTAATGCTTGATGCACAGCGCTGTTTATGACTTCAAGCCTATCAACTCCTGAGATTAGGCTGGAAATACTAAAGTGCCTACAAGAACATCCAATAGTCAAAGGTATATGAAATACAAATGGTATAGAGAGAAATAGTTGACGCGTCATAATTCTTACAATAACTACAACCTAAAACTTCTTAACTGGGAATATTGAAGAACTGGGAATATTGAACCACTAGCTTTCATATGTTCTCATGTTCTGAGCAAGGAACTGGCTTTTTTACATGGCACATATTTTGCACTTTTACTTTCCTCTCCAACACTGTTTTTTATCATTATTTAAACCAAATTGAACGTTTCATTATTTATTTGAGACTAAATAGATTTTATTTGTGTATTATATTAAGTTAAAATAAAAGTGTTCATTGTTCACTCAGTATTGTTGTAATTGTCATTATTACAAATATATATAAAAATCGGGCGATTAATCGGTATCGGCTTTTTTTGGTCATCCAATAATCGGTATTGGTACCGGCGTTGAAAAATCATAATCGGCTGACCTCTAGTACAGGTGCATCAAAGCTGGGACCAAGAGACTGAAAAACAGCTTCTATCTCAAGGCCATCAGACTGTTAAATAGCTATTGCTAGCCGTCTTCCACCCAGTACCCTGCCCTGAACTTAGTCACTGTCACTAGCTGACTACCACCGGGTTACTCAACCCTGCACCTTAAAGGCTGCTTCCCTATGTACGTAGACATGGAACACTGGTCACTTTAACAATTTTTATTTTATTTTTTATTATTTCACCTTTATTTAACCAGGTAGGCAAGTTGAGAACAAGTTCTCATTTACAACTGCGACCTGGCCAAGATAAAGCAAAGCAGTTCGACACATACAACAACACAGAGTTACACATGGAGTGAAACAAACATACAGTCAATAATACAGTAAGAAAAAAACAAATCTATATACAATGTGTGCAAATGAGGTAGGATAAGGAACATAAGGCAACAATGGAACACTGGTCACTGTTTTACACATTTCGTAATATATACTGTATTCTAGTCAAGGCCTATCCTTTTCAACCCCTTTCCCTTCTTTTGGGGACAGGTAGCCTAGTGGTTAGAGCGTTGGGCCAGTAAGTGAAAGGTTGCTGGATCGAATCCCCGAGCTGACAAGGGAATAATCTGTCGTTCTGCCCCTGAGCAAGGCAATTTACCCACTGTTCCCTGGGCGCCAAAGACGTGGATGTCGATTAAGGCAGACACCCGCACCTCTCTGATTCAGAGAGGTTGGGTTAAATGCGGAAGACACATTTCAGTTGAAGGCAACTGACTAGGTATCCCCTTCCCCATTTCAACTATTGCTGTACATATACTATTCTATCCTTACGTATTCTACAGATACACTACATATTCTATCCACATACTGTCCATAATGTCTGTACATACACACACACATATATACATATGCCGACCACTTGATGGCTGCTTTTCCTTCACTCTGCGGTCCAACTCATCCCAAACCAAAAGTTTGGACACACCTACTCATTCAAGGGTATTTCTTTATTTTTACTATTTTCTACATTGTAGAATAATAGTGAAGACATCAAAACTATGAAATAACACAAATGGAATCATGTAGTAACCCAAAAAAAAGTGTTAAACAAATCAAAATATATTTTTTATATTGATGGTGACACCGTCAGTGATTTATTTAGAATTCAAGGCACACATACTCCATCCCATCTGGTTTGCACTTAGTCCCACTATCATTCGTTTTTTCAACAGGACAATGACCCGACACACCTTGAGGCTGTTTAAGGGCTATTTGACCAAGAAGGAGAGAGATGGAGGGCTGCATCAGATGACTTCGCCTCTACAATCACCTGATCTCAACCCAATTGAGATGGTTTGGGATGAGTTGGACCCCAGAGTGAAGGAAAAGCAGCCAACAAGTGCTCAGCATATGTGGGAACTCCTTAAAGACTGTTGGAAAATAATTCCAGGTGAAGCTGGCTGAGAGAATGCCAACAGTGTGCAAAGCTGTCATCAAGGCATATATATTATATATATTTTATATATATTATATAAAATATATTTTGATTTGTTTAACACTTTTTTGGTTACTGTACGATTCCATGTCTTATTTCATAGTTCTGATGTCTTCACTATTATTCTACAATGTAGAAAATAGTAAAAAATAAAGAAAAACTCTGGAATGAGTAGGTTTGTCTGACCTTTGGACTGGTGCTGTATAATCTGTGCGTTCGGAAAGAATTCAGACCCCTTGACTTTTTCCATATTTTGTTATGTTACAGATTTATTCTAAAATGAATTAAATACTTAGCAATCTACACACAATACCCCATATTGACAAAGCAAAAACTGTTTTTAAGAAATTCATGCAAAGGTATTGAAAATAAAAACAGAAATACCTTATTTACGTAAGTATTCAGACTCTTTGCTATGAGACAAGAAATTGAGCTCAGGTGCATCCTGTTTCCATTAATCATCCCTGAGATGTTTCCACAACTTGATTGGAGTCCACTTGTGGTAAATTCAATTGATTGGATAGGATTTGGAAAGGCACACAACTGTGTATATAAGGTCCCACAGTTGACAGTGCATGTCAGAGCAAAAACCAAGCCATGAGGTCGAAGGCATTGTCTGCAGAGACAGGGTTGAGTCGTGGCACAGATCTGGGGAAGGGTACCAAAAAATGTCTGCAGCATTGAATATCCAAGAACACAGTGGCCTCCATCATTCTTAAATGGAAGAAGTTTGGAACCACCAAGACTCTACCTGGAGCTGGCCACCCGGCCAAACTAAGCAATCGGGGCAGAAGGGCCTTGGTCAGGGAGGTGACCAAGAACCTGATAGTCACTCTGACAGAGCTCTAGAGTTCTTCTGTGGAGATGGGAGAACCTTCCAGAAGGACAACCATCTCTGCAGCACTCCACCAATCAGGTCTTTATGTAGAATTGCCAGACGGAAGCAACTCCTCAGTAAAACACACGACAGTCCACTTGGAGTTTGCCAAAGGCCACCTAAAGAATCTCAGACCATGAGAAACAAGATTCTTGGGTCTGATGAAACCAAGATTGAACTCTTTGGCCTGAATGCCAAGCGTCACGTCTGGAGGAAACCTTGCACCATCCTTACGGTGAAGCATGGTGGGGGCAGCATCATGCTTTGGGGAATTATTTTCAGCGGCATGGACTGCGAGACTAGTCAGGATTGAGGCAAAGATGAACAAAGCAAAGTACAGAGAGATCCCTGATTAAAACCTGCTCCAGAGCGGTCAGGAACTCAGAATGGGGCAAAGGTTCACCTTCCAACAGGACAATGACCCTAAGCACACAGCCAAGACAACAGAGGAGAGGCTTCAGGACAAGTCACAATGTCCTTGAGTGTTCCGGCCAGAGCCCGGACTTGAACCAGATCAAACATCTCTGGAGAGACCTGAAAATAGCTGTGTAGCAACACTCCCCAATCTGCAGGGAGGAATAATAGAAACTCCCCAAATACAGGTGTGCCAAGCTTGTAGCGTCATACCCCAAAGGACTCGAGGCAATAATCACTGCCAAAAGTGCGTCAACAAAGTACTGAGTAAATGGTCTGAATACTTATGTAAATTTAATATTTTCGTTTTAAATGTTTAATAAATTTGCAAACATTTCTAAAAACCTGTTTTTGCTATGTCATTATGGGGTATTGTCTGTAGATTGATAAGGGAAAAAACTAGTTAATGAACTTTAGAATAAGGCTGTAACGTAACAAAATGTGGAAAAAGTCAAGAGGTCTGAATACTTTCCAAATGCACTGTATATTTATTCTCCAGACTTTGACATTGCTCATTCTAACATTTCTATATTTCTTAATTCCATTCTTAAACTTTTAGATTTGTGTGTAATGTTAGATATTACTGCACTGTTGAAGTTAGGAACACAAGCATTTCGCTACACCAGCAATAACATCTGCTAAATATGTGTATGCGACCAATAAAATGTGATTTGGAAAGTGTTCCACCTTGTGTCTATTATTTGAAAGTGCTACAGTGGAAAGGTGGTAAAGATGACTTGCCATGTGTGACTTACTGCTACCATCTAGTGGTCAGTCAATTCACATAACTCATGTCACACACCTCATTCGGGTTAGGAGTGTCATAAAACGACAAAATGATATATCTCATACCTTTACATTGTGTATTGTACACCATATATGCTGTCCCAGGGACACCATACCCATTTGTTGTCCCAGGACATCATACGTTTGTATTATTATATATATTTTTAAACAATACTCTGTACCAAAGGAGGCTGGTGAAGGGAGGACGGTTCATAACTTCTGGAATTGAATAACTGCAATGGTAATAAACACATGGTAACCATGTGTGTGCAGTGGCGGAAAAAGTGCCCAATTGTCATACTTGAGTAAAAGTAAAGATACCTTAATAGGAAACGACTAAAGTAAAAATGAAAGTCACCTAGTAAAATACTACTTGAATAAAAGTCTAAAAGTATTTTGTTTTAAATATACTTAAGTATCAAAAGTAAAAGGAAAAGTATATCATTGTATTACATTATTTTTTTATTTACAGGTAGCCAAGGGCACACTCCAACACTCAGACATAATTTACAAATGAAACACGTGTTTAGTGAGTCCGCCAGATCAAAGGCAGTAGGAATGACCAGGGATGTTTTCTTGATAAGTGTGTGAATTTGACATTTCAGTCCTGCTAAGCAATAAAAATAGAAGTACTTTTGGGTGTCAGGGAAAATGTATGGAGTAAAATGTACTTATTTTATTTAGGCATGTAGTGAAGTAAAAAGTAAATGGTCAAAAATATACAGCATATTCAGAAATTATTCAGACCCCTTGACTTTTTCCATATTTTGTTACGTTACAGCCTTATTAAAATCTATGCACAATACCCCATAATGACAAAGTCAAAACAGTTTTTTATAAATTTGTGCACATTTATTAAAAATATAAAACTGAAATGCCTTATGTACATAAGTATTTAGACCCTTTGCTACGAAACTCGAAATTGAGCTCAGGTGCATCCTTTACCATTGATCATCCTTGAGATGTTTCTACAACTTGATTGGAGTCCACTTGTGTAAATTCTATTGATTGGACATGATTTGGAAAGGCACACACCTGTCTATACAAGCTCCCACTGTACACAGTGCATTTCAGAGAAAAAGACAAGCCATGAGGTCGAAGGTATTGTCCGTAGAGACCTGAGACAGGTCGAGGCACAGATTTGGGGAAGGGTATCAAAAAAATTCTACAGCATTGAAGGTCCCCAAGAACACAGTGGCCTCCATCATTCTTAAACGGAAGAAGTTTGGAACCACCAAGACTCTTCCTAGAGCTGGCCGCCTGGCCAAACTGAGCAATCGGGGGAGAAGGGCCTTGGTCAGGGAGGTGACCAAGAACCTGATGGTCACTCTGACAGAGCTCCAGAGTTCCTCTGTGGAGATGGGATAAACTTCCAGAAGGACAACCATCTCTGCAGCACTGCACCAATCAGGCCTTTATGGTAGAGTGGCCAGACGGAAGCCACTCCTCAGTAAAAGGCACATGACAGCCCGCTTATAGCTTGCCAAAAGACACATAAAGACTATCAGACCATTAGAAACAAGATTCTCCGGTCTGATGAAACCGGTCTAACTCCTAACCTTAACCCTCACCTTGTATAACGTGAATGTCTAGCAACCCATACAGTAGGTTGCGTGTTCGAATATCACCACAAACTTTAGAATTTTTGCTAATTAGCAACTTTTCAACTACTTCCTACGTTTTAGCTACTTTGCAGCTATTTAGCATGTTAGCTAACCCTTCCCCTAACCTTAAACCCTTTAACCTAACTCCTAACCATAACCCTAACCTTAATCCCTAACCCATAGCCTAGCTAACATTAGCCACCTAGCTCTGCTACCTGACCCGAGCCTGACGGGCCCCGACACTATACATCTGGTTAGGGCCAGGTAGGCCCTGTTTTTCATAAATTACTAGGGCATGGGCAGGGCTCCAGTATCACAAACTTGATCACTAACATTTTGAAGCTGAGCCATTTGCGCGTGCTCTGCACAGTAAGTACAGTCCTAAGATCATAACATGATGTCAGAAGTGCTTTAACCTCGTCAAATATAAGACAGGAGAGATTATTTCACAGAAAATAATACGTTTAGCATGACAAAAATTACCTAACAGCTAACTGCTCTCTTATGTCTCTTCATTGAGCAGCCGAAGCAGAGCCGTTGCTATGAATACTCACAGACTCAGAGCGCCATGAACAGAGCGCATGCAGAGCGAGCTGCGCGCAGGGAGTGAGTGACAGACAGAGAGGAGCAGCTTACTAAGATTTTGGGCAGGGCCTTAAATTTGGCAGAAGCAATTGGGCCTGGGTAGGGTAGGGCCTGAATGTCATGGGCATGGTTAGGACTCAGACTTAACATTCATGCCTGTGCAGGGCTCTAGTTAGCATTAGCCACCTAGCCACATACCTAACAGACTCAACAAATTGGAATTCGTAACATATCATAAGCATTGCAAATTCGTAACATATTGTTTGAATCGTAATTTGTAACATATCATACCAAGCATAACATATCCTTCTAATTTGAGAGTCCAGGATTTTCGTTTACTATATGTTACGTCTACCCATGAGTCCAGGTTGATGTGCGTCCCAATGACTGTTTGGTGCATCCTGGGTTTACATATAAAATCAAATATATTTTCTCGTATAGAAAATAAAAAATGGAAGAAAATCTTTCTCTGTGCAACATGCATTCTGTTATGCTTTCTGGCCTTGCTAAACATGGTAACCATTTACTGTAGCTGTCAAAAAATAATGGTATATACCCATTAAAAAGTCTATTATGACTTTTCCCCTTATTAGAATGCTCCATCAAATCTTTCCTCCTCTGTGGACTTTAAATATGAATAGCCATTGTGAACCTTTTCCTGGGGTTTAGTCTCATAACGGTCCAGTAACTGCATGTATTAACCCAGAGGCATATGCATTTTCATCACTGCACTACTGTTGCAGTGGCCTTATGTTCTCCACGAGAGAGCAGCATTGTTACATTATGTGCTACAACAAGACCAGCCCACTTTGATCAAATTAGCTAGAGAATACTCTTTCTTCTATGATGGGAGTGAACAGCTCCCAGAATCTCAGGATCTACTGTGTGGCAGATAGAAAAGCAGTTCAAACACATACCAGGACCAGGCTAACTCCTATGATTGTTGTGACCAAAGAAGTTGGCAAGAGAGCACAGACAGATCTCGGACCAGGCTAGGTGGCAGAGGCTTTGCAGGTGTGGTTCTTCTCCTCCCAGTCAGTAAAACCTCTTATAACCTGTTTCCAATGGTTTTTACACCAATCCAGCCTCTGGCATAATCAGCGCACATGACCCCCGTCTCTCTAAGACCTCTCAGGAGGTGAAATGCAGAAAACATGAATATTTCATAAAGACAGGCACTAAAAAGCTACACTGACATGGTGATACAGTGCCTTCAGAAAGTATTCATACCCCTAGACTTATTCCACATTTTGTTGTGTTAGCCTGAATTGAAAATGGATTTAAAAAAATTCTCTCACCCATCTATACACAATACCCCATATAAGTGAAAACATGTTTTTAGAAATTCTTGCAAATGTATTGAAAATTAAATACAAAAATATCTAATTTGCATAAGTATTCACGCCACTGAGTCAATACTTTGTAGAAGCATCTTTGGCAGCGATTACAGCTGTGATTCTTTCTGGTAAGTCTAAGAAATTTCCACACCTGGATTGTGCAACATTTGCCCACTATTCTTTTCAAACTTCTCCAAGCTCTGTCAGATTGGTTGTTGATCACTGCTAGACAACCATTTTAAGGTCGTTCCATAGATTTTCACGTAGATTCTTTTTTACCCATCTACCAATAGGTGCCCTTCTTTGTGAGGCATTGCTAAACCTCCCTGGTCTTTGTGGTTGAATCTGTGTTGGAAATGAACTGCTCGACTGAGGGACCTTACAGATAATATGTGTGGGGTACAGAGATGGGATAGTCATTCAAATACCATGTTAAACACTTTTATCGCACACAGAGTGAGTCCATGAAACTTATTAGGGGACTTGTTAAGAACATTTTTACTCCTGAACTTATTTAGGCTTGTCATAACCAAGGGGTTGAATACTTTCCAATTTGACATTATGGGGTATTGCGTGTAGGTCAGTTACAAAAATAATCTAAATTGAATCCATTTTAAATTCAAGCTGTACGACAACAAAATGTTTAAAAAGTCAAGGCGTGGTAATACTTTCTGTAGGCACTGTATTTCTAGCTAGAGCTACTGAAGGGGGAAATCAAACAGTATAAGTGGACAAAATGAATTACTCAATTTAAAATGCCATAGTCCAATGGTTTTTGTTAATGGTGTTCACAACCCAAGGAAATTGACATTAAAAAAAATGCTCAAGTCAAACGTTGTGACCATAATCATGCATACATTTACCATATTGTTGAGATGACATTTAGCTTTCAGAAATGAAGAGAGCTCTTACTATTTTGGGCATCTTGGTCTGAGCGCAGTCTAACTGGGTTACTTGGATAAAAAAGTATTATAAGCTCTTATCATACTGACCAGAGAAATGTTCCCCCCATCCCATCCCAACACCAAGGTCATTTGAAACACACTGATCTCTACTGAACACAGACTTTCCCTCTTGTCCTTGGTATGACCAAGTGAGAGTGTTGAACACACTGATATGCAAATGAGAATGATGGTGCAAAAAAAGAGCCAAGACTCATGTCTTTAAAAAGCAGAGCCTATCATTGAGAGCCACTCTAAACTGCTTGGAAATATAACACATTGCCCTCCCCTTTAAATATTTATTATGAAGCTGTTAAACCAACGCCCCTCAGTACTATGAGAAGACAGCACAGCATTCCCCAGTGGAGACATTAGTCAAAGTCAACTGCATGGTTTACACAGCCATTAACAATATAGTTCACATTGGTCTTTCACGTTGGAAAAAAGCCTATTGAAAAAAGCCTCTCTGTAAATGCGATACTACCTTCCCAAAGCAAAGGCATTTAACTATTTTGGTGTTATGGTTAGCGTACTTGCCTTGGGGACCCGGGTTCAATCCCCACCGCTGGCTGCAGACATAGCCTCTGTGTAACATTGTAGTACATAGCTCCCAATGCCAGGCTTCTAGTGACAGAGACTGGCTCGCTAGTGAAAGTGACTTCAATAAACACACATCCTCCATCTATAGTGAAAATCACAAGGTGTTGACAACGGGTTTGATATTCTCTGATTAGTCTGAACTGCAAGCCAGGCTGAGTAGCAGCATATGGTGTATTGCAGGGGTGTCCAACTCATTCCATGGTTTTCGTTTTTTCCTTTTAATTAAGACCTAGACAACCATGTGACCTTAATTCAATCAAGTACAAGGGAGAAGCAAAAAACCTGCAGACACTCGGCCCTCTGTGCAATGACAGTTGCTCTCAGTACTACAGACAGCTGAACAGCAGTAGACGTGTTCTTGATGCTCTGTGCAGCTAGCTAGGCTACATCTGTAAATCTCCCAGAATATGGGTTTCCTCTACCAAGTAAAGAGCACAGAAATCAGTCCACCATGTCTGCCTCAACTCCTGAACAGTGCCTGAACAGTAGTCTGCTGATATACCTGCTTCATCTACTGAATGGTGCATTGGGGATGGGTTGAGGTTCAGAGTGAGAAATGTGGTCCTACTCTGTTTCGTTGGAGTAGCCTGGTAGTGTTTCTGTTCCTGCTGTAGTGTGTCATTGGCAGTCTAATACAGCAGGTGCAGAGGTCCAAGGATGTGGACGGTATTGACATGGAAATTAATATTCACCCACTACTCCACCACCAGGGACACAAGACGGAGAGAGAGAGAGAGAGAGAGAGGTGTGTGTGTGGGGGGGACATGACAGATCCGTAGATGTGGCGATACAAGGGAAAATTATGAGGGAGGGAAAGAGACATGAAGTGGTATAAAGGGTGGAACAAATCAAAATAAAATCTTGTTGGTCACATACACATATTTAGCAGTTGTTGTTGTGGGTGTACCGAAATTCTTGTGTTCCTAGCTCCAACAGTACAGTAAAATCTTACAATACACAACATCTAAAAGTAAAGAATGGAAAAAAGAAATATAGAAATACTAGGCCGAGCCATGTCGGAGTCCGGAGTTTAAATATATATATATATATATATAGATTATTATACACACACTATATATACAAAAGTATGTGGACACCCTTCAAAACATGGCAGTAGAATGGCCCGTACTGAAGAGCTCAGTGACTTTCAAAGTGGCACCGTTATAAGATGCCACCTTTCCAACAAGTCAGTTCATAATATCTACCCTGCTAGAGCTGTCCCGGTCAACTGGAAGTGCTGTTATTGTGAAGTGGAAACGTCTAGGAGCACAGCTCAGCCGTGAAGTGGTAGGCCCAAGCTCACAGAACGGGACTGCAGAGTGCTGAGGCGTGTAGCGAGTAAAAATAATCTGTCCTCGGTTGCAACCCTCACTACCGGTTCCAAACTGCCTCTGGAAGCAACGTCAGCACAAGAACTGTTCATCGGGAGCAACATGAAATGGGTTTCCATGGCCGAGCAGCCACACACAAGCCTAAGTTTCCCATGCACAATGCCAAACATCGGTTGGAGTGCTGTAAAGCATGCCGCCACTGGACTCTGAAGCAGTGGAAACGCGATCTCTGGAGTGATGAATCACACTCTACCATCTGGCAATCTGACGAAAGAATCTGGGTTTGGCGGATGCCAGGAGAACGCTACCTGCCCCAATGCATAGTGCCAACTGTAAAGTTTGGTGGAGGAGGAATAATGGTCATGGGCTGTTGTTCATGGTTCGGGCTAGGTCCCTTAGTTCCAGTGAAGGGAAATCTTAACACTACAGCATACAATTAAATTCTAGACAATTCTGTGCTTACAACTTTGTAGCAACTGTTTGGGGAAGGCCCTTTCCTATTTCAGCATGACAATGCCCCTGTGCACAAAGCGAGGTCAATACAGAAATGTTTGTCGAGATCGGTTTGACCTCAACCTCATCGAACACGTTTGGGATGAATTGGAACGCCGACTGCAAGCCAGTCCTAATCACCCAACATCAGTGCCAGACCTAACTAATGCTCTGTGGTTGAATGGAAGAAAGTACCCACAGCAATGTTCCAACATCTAGTGGAAAGCCTTCCCAGACGAGTGGAGTCTGTTATAGCAGCAAAGGGGGGGGACCAACTCCATATTAATGCCCATGATTTTGGAATGAGATGTTCGACAAGCAGGTGTATGTCTATCTGAATGTGTGTACAGTGCATTCGGAAAGTATTCAGACCCCTTGACTTTTTCCACATTTTGTTATGTTACAGCCTTATTCTAAAATTGATTTAATTGTTTCCCTCATCAATATACATACAATACTCCATAATGAAAAAGCAAAAAACAGGTTTTTAGAAATTGTTGCAAATTTAGAAAAAGTGGAAAACTGAAATATCACATTTACATAAGTATTCAAACCCTTTACTCAGTACTTTGTTGAATCACCTTTGGCAGTGATTACAGCCTTGAGTCTTCTTGGGTATGACGCTACAGGCTTGGCACACCTGTATTTGGGGAGTTACTCCCATTCTTCTCTGCAGATCGTCTCAAGCTCTGTCAGGTTGGATGGGAAGCGTTGCTGCACAGCTATTTTCAGGCCTCTCCAGAGATGTTCAATCGGGTTCAAGTCCTGGCTCTGGCTGGGCCTCTCAAGGACATACAGAGACTTGTCCAGAAGCCACTCCTGCGTTGTCTTGGCTGTGTGCTTAGGGTCATTGTTCTGTTGGAAGGTGAACCTTCGCCCCAGTCTGAGGTCCTGAGTGCTCTGGAGCAGGTTTTCATCAAGGATCTCTCTGTACTTTGCTCCATTAATCTTTTCCTTCATCCTGACTAGTCTCCCTGTCCCTGTCGCTGAAAAACATCCCCACAGCATTGATGAGGGGTAAAAAAAATTGTCAGTTTTAGAATTAGGCTGTAATGTAACAAAATGTGGAAAAAGTCAATGGGTCTGAATACTTTCCGAATGTATTTGATAGATTTATAGACATTATGGACAGTATGTGGATAGAATAGTATGTACAGCAATAGTTGAATAGGATGACCTTGACTAGAATACAGTATATACCCATATGAAATGGGTAAAACAGTATGTAAACATTATTAAACTGACCAACAGAGAGAGATAGAGAGGAGGAGAGATGTACCGGTCAATACTTCTCGATTACATAACAATGCCAAAACAACGAGAAACATCAAACAATGACTAACATCAAATACTATAAAAGCAAACCACCTTATTAACTGTTATTAATTAGATACCTGTAAAATAACAAAACTACACAACTGGAGATAGACATATGAATACAGTGTAGTACATTCAGCCTATCCCCTAACTGTCCTTTATGTGTCTGCTTATGGAGTAGGCTGCCGCTGCTTTAGATGTTTACATTAGTATGCTAATGAGGAAACAGCTGCAAGCAGGGTGACCGAGGGTGACACACGGCAGCTTTTGTGGGAAACTAATATTGCTTTAATAACTGAGCAGGAAGGGGGCATGTGTGTGTGCATTCGGGGGTTAATCCACACAAGGTCAAATGCTATTTCTACAGGGGTTTATAGTTAAGGTTAGAATTAATGTTAGGGGTAGAATTAGGGTTAGGAGCTAGGGTTAGTTTTAGGTTTAGGAGCTAGGGTTAAGGTTAAGGTTAGGGAAAATAGGATTTAGAATGGGACTGAATTGTGTGTCCTCACAAGGTTAGTGAGAGGAGTGTATGTGTGAGTACATAGCTAGAGTAATGAAGCAAGGTCTTACAGGGGAGAAGGAATGGTTCCAATCCTAATTCAGTTACAGTGAAGTATAAACCCTACAGTCAGGGCCTCCGTGAGGAATTGTAGGACATACGCAGCACTTTGAAGTAACATTTTTTTTCTCTCATTCTAATACAAGCTTTGTTAGCAGATCATACAATATACTCTGATAGGTAGAATTCAAAACCTTTGCTCTGTGAGTTTGATATTCATCTAGAATGAGGCCTGTGAGTTCGATATCCAAATAAACAGCATGTCAAACCTACACTTGTGAGTTCGATATTCCTCCAGATAGACTGTGCTTTCTTCCTGCATCTGTTTCTCAGTGTGCTGTTGCTATGTGGGCACTGAGACATGAGAGCAAACACACCACCACTGAGTTGAGCACAGCAACAACACGCACAGGTAGGCTGACGGCTTGGCAGCAGCTTGGCACATGATGGCCCTCTGGGCAGTGCATAATAGGTAGCTAGGCCTCGCTCTCTCTCAAAACACACACACACACACACACACACACACACACACACACACACACACACTTGCGCTGTGTATCTATACATCTGTCATTTGTAACTCTCTACTACTCCCTCTGTTGTCTACACTGTTTCTCTCTCTCTCCGTCGCCGTCTCCCTCTTCTCATATCTCCTTTCCATAGCTCTCCCTCCGGTGTATCTATAAATCTCTAATTTGTAACTCTCTAGCTACCGCTGCGCTCCCTCTCTCCATCTCCCTCTTTCCCCTCTCTCCCTCCTCTTTTGTGAATGGATTGCTGGCTCTCAGAGCTCAGTCGTTCCCTCTGGCCTGCGATGACTCAGTCGAAGTTCAAACTCTATACATGCAGCTCTGCTCTGGATCTCATGGGTGGGTGGCATTGCTTTATGTAACTGCTTACAGCCAGTAGTTTTCACTGGCGACAGAGCACACCGCTAAGTCCCAACACAATTATGCTAATTACACAGGACTCCAGTCCCCAAGGGTCCCAGGGGGAATAAGGCAGAGGGGGAGAAGCAGAGGGGGTGGGGGATAGGGGGAGGCAGACAGCTGTAACCGCTCCCAATTTAATGCTGACGCAGCTCTACAACACAATGTAAAGTATCGAGCAATTTCAATCTTGCATGGTGGAAGTGAAGTAGTAGTGTGTGTGGAATTCCAGATCAGTATACTGCCTCCCCTGATTGATGCATTGCTCCAGGTAAGACTGTCATAAGCAAAAATGAATATAACATTAAGTACTTAATCCAACCTCTCTTGCCTTTTACTATACCTACTGTACTAATTTCCTCTTCATATAGCCTACTGGCCAGGTTTAATGTGGACTTACGTAACTATCTGAATGGTGGGTAGCTCATTATGGGAAATGATGTGTCTTAATGGGTGAGCCACACAAACCACAACGTCAAATATGGCCCATTCTCATTGGCTGCTCTAGTTCTGTCCAATGAAACACATCTGCCCACTTGGCACACTACGTAATTTCAAAGTGGATAATTGGGTAATATTTGGTTGAGACTTTGATAAATTACATTACATCCTATCTTCACCCACTCAAAAAGTTAGTTCAATTTCCAATGTGTTATCTCTAAGCTTTCAACCACCTAAAAGCACAACCAAATTCCAATGAAATGTTTTTATATTATTGCGCTTTCAACCATTTTAAAGCCGAGCAAAGTTCAAAAAGGAAAACAATGTCAGATATTTAGTTTATTTATACAACAGATTGTCTTATCACTGTGCTTCATCTAATAGCGTAACTAAATGACCTTGATTGCAGTAGAGATTACATTAAAAGTACATAGTGCAAGTGATCAATTCTATTTGAGATACTGCACAGATTATTACAATGTTACTGCAGTGTAACTTTGACTGAATCGACACCAAGGCTCCTGCTGTACACTACACTCTTAGAAGGGTTCCAAAAGGGTCCTTCGGCTGTCCCCTTAGGATAACCCTTTTGGGTTCCAGGTATAACCCCTTTTGGTTGCATGTAGAACCCTATGTGGAAAGGGTTCTACATGGAACCCAAAAGAGTTCTATCTGGAACCAAAATGTTTCTACCTGGAACCAAAAAAGGATATTCAAAGGGTTCTCCTATGCGGACAGCCGAAGAACCCTTTTAGGTTCTAGGTAACACCTTTTTTTCTAAGAGAGTATCGCATTGCGAGAGTTCTTTCTGCGAGCTCTCCTCTGTCTGTCAGCAGAAATATCATAAAGAGCTGGTGGTTTGCAGTGGGAACTGTATTGCGATACTACCAACAAGCAGTTATGCCATTCCCTTCGCATTGTTCACAACAATGCTGCATGCCTGCACAAACTCCAACAGAGGTAAATTCACTGCACTCCTCCACCTCCTCCAGGCAGCATATTGGCTTTTGGCAGTGGTGGAGCTGTCATTGGGATTCAGTGCCTCAACACCTCCTATCCCCCCCACCGTCCTTCCCCTACCCCCTTACCCAACATTCTTCCACGTTGACTATAAATATGATTAATAACCTCATTGTCACGCAGCTTTCCCCAGCTTGGAGAGCTTTTGCAGAACGCATTATTTCACATGGGGGATGGGAGGGGACGTGGAAAGCATATTACAGCTAGTCATTCCCACACTCCAGGAGAGAGATGGGGAGGGTGATAGAGGGACAGAGAGAGAAAATAAGTGCAATCTCTACAGGCTTTTCATGGTTGACATCTGTCTGTCTCCTTCTTTCATCTGAAGTGGAGGATGATGGGAGATCTCCTAGTCAGGTGGTTGGTTCTGATGTTTGAAAGGATTCGTAGCACTATTAGTTGTCTCGGTGCAGCACAGCTATACAGCTATTTTCAATATGATATGTTTTATTCAGAGATTGATGTTACAGTAGGGTACAACCTGTGCTGATCCACATGGATTGCTATAAGAATACATGTGTTGAATGACTGTAAAATGTGAGTGTGTGTGTGTGTTGAGGGTGTAATCTCTTGCCACTTTGTTGAACATGCTTAATAATAGTCTTGTGTATTGTTACCAAACAGCTAACATGCTGCAGGTTCAGCAGAGTCCATCCTGGCACCACCTCAAAGCAATCAATCTCAGATGTACTGCACCTTAACTGGAACAAGAATCGGCACGTTAAGACTGACGACTGACTGCAAATGCTCCCTGACAATCTTGACCTTGCAAACACCTCCAGAATATACGATTGAATTTGTACTCTGGCTAAAAAAGGAGGATAATCTAATCCGGTTGTGGTAGAAGTCGAAATTTAAAGAGTAATTAAACTCGTTAATCCTTAAACTGGTGGTAAACTCAAACTGTCATCTCTGTTAAAGACATAGTTAAGTAGATGCCCATGTCCAGGATGCAATGACTACTGGGTCGTTCTTGAATTGAGGTGGCGTTTGCATCCCTTGACTTTGCAACCTTGTAAAACACTCTAAATTTACAAATAGTTAAATATCATATGTTTGTTTATATTGAACTGTTTATCAATGATAAAACATAATGCAAGTCATTTATACTGGAACACTTTATGTTTATGCATTGTTTAAAGTACTTAGGGTAAGCAATTTGACTTGTCCCAGTAGTGATGTGTAGAGTTGTAGCAACATGTTTTGGGGATTTAGAGATATATATTTTTAATACTAGAAGGTGAACAAAAGTATTGAATATATTGTATAGAGATCAATAAAAAATAAGGCTATTAAAATATTTTTTTGTTGCTAGTATAATGTCTGACCCTCCTATGTCATTGGTGTTACCGCCTTGAAAATCCCTCATTACAAAGATGTACAAGGACCTTGAGCATTCCCTCCAGTTGTCAGAAAGGTGGGTGTAGCTGGTGTATGAAGTCAGGCGCAGGAGAGCAGAGATGAGTGAACCAAACGCACTTTACTTAGACAGCACAAAGTAAAACCATAATACAAAGTGCAAAATAACGGTTGCCACAGAACACCGGTGAATAAATGGCACCCGGCACAAACCAGCCAGAACAAAAATGAACAATCACACACAAAGACATGGGGGAAAGAGGGTTAAATGCATGACACTTAATTTGGGAATTGAAACCAGGTGTGTGGGAACACAAGACAAATGGAAAATGAAAAGTGGATCGACGATGGCTAGAAGACCGGTGACGTCGACCACCGAACGTCGCCCGAACAAGGCGAGGGACCGACTTTGGCGGAAGTTGTGACAGTACCCCCTTGACGCGCGGCTCCAGCTACGCGCCGACACCCGCCTCGGGGACGACCCGGCGGGCGAGGCGCAGGGCGATCCGGATGGAGACGGTGGAACTCCCGCAGCATTGAAGGGTCCAACACGTTCTCCACCGGCACCCAGCATCTCTCCTCCGAACCGTACCCCTCCCACTCCACGAGGTACTGAAGGCCCCTCGCCCGACGCCTCGAGTCCAGTATGGATCGAACCGAATACGCCGGGGCCCCCTCGAGGAACCTCCCGCACCTCAGACTCCTGGAGTGGACCAGCCACCACCGGCCTGAAGAGAGTCACATGGAACGAGGGGTTAATACGGTAATCGGGGGGAAGCTGTAACCTGTAACAAACCTCGTTCAGTCTCCTCAGGACTTAAAATGGCACCCACAAATCGTGGGCCCAGCGTCCGGCAGGGCAGGCGGAGGGGCAGGTTTCGGGTTGAGAGCCAGACCCGGTCCCCCGGTGCAAACCCTGGGGCCTCACTGTGGTGACGGTCTGCGCTGGCTTTCTGGCGCCTCACGGCCCGCTGAAGGTGAACATGAGCGGCGTCCCATGTCTCCTCCGCGCACCTAAACTAGTCGCTCACCGCAGGAGCCTCGATCTGGCTCTGATGCCAAGGCGCCAGAACCGGCTGGTACCCCAGTACGCACTGGAAGGGGGAGAGGTTAGTGGAGGAGTGGCAGAGCGAGTTCTGTGCCATCTCTGCCCAGGGCACGAACGCCGCCCACTCCCCCGGCCCGTCCTGGCAATAAGACCTCAGAAACCTACCCACATCCTGGTTCACTCTCTCCACCTGCCCATTACTCTTGGGGTGAAAACCCTAGGTAAGGCTGACCGAGACCCCCAGACATTCCATGAACGCCTTCCAGACCCTCGACGTGAACTGGTTACCTCGATGAGATACTATGTCCTCAGGCACCCCGTAGCGCCGGAAGACGTGGGTCCACAGCAGTCTGTAGGGCCGTAGGGAGACCAGGTAAAGGGAGGAGACGGCAGGACTTAGAAAACCGATCCACAACGACCAGGATCGTGGCGTTTCCCTGTGAGGGAGGAAGATCGGTTAGGAAATCCACCGACAGGTGCGACCACGGCCATCGGGGAACGGGTAAGGGTTGTAACTTCCCTCTGGGCAGGTGCCTAGGAGCCTTGCACTGGGCGCACACCGAGCAGGAGGAAACATAAACCCTCACGTCCTTAGCCAAAGTGGTCCACCAGTACTTCCCACTAAGACAACGCACCGCCCGACAGATGCCCGGATGACCAGAGGAGGGTGACATGTGGTCCCAATAGATCAACCGGTCGCGGACAGCAGACGGAACATACAAACACCCAGTTGGACACTGGAGGGGAGTGGGCTCTGCACGTAGCGCCTGCTAGATGTCCGTGTCCAGCTCCCACACTACCGGTGCCAGCAGGTAGGAAGCCGGTAGTATGGGGGTGTGATCCATGGACCACTCCACTGTGTCATACATCCAGGGCAGTGCGTCTGCCTTAGCGTTCTGGGAACCTGGTCTGTAGGACAGGGGGAAAACCTTGGCCCACCTTGCCTGGCAAGGGTTCGGGCGGCGAGGAGACTGGATGTACTCCAGATTGCGGTGGTCAGTCCAGATGAGAAAAGGGTGTTTAGCCCCCTCAAGCTAATGTCTCCACGCCATCAAAGCCTTGACGACAGCCAACAGCTCCCTGTCCCCCACGTCATAGTTTCGCTCCACCGGGCTGAGCTTCTTCGAAAAGAAGGCACAGGGGTGGAGCTTTGGTGGCGTACCTGAGCGCTGAGAGAGCACGGCTCCTATCCCAGCCTCGGACACATCCACCTCCACTATGAACGCCAAAGAGGGATCCGGATGAGCCAGCACGGGAGCCGAGGTAAACAGAGCACTCAGGTGACCAAAAGCCCTGTCCGCCTCAGCCGACCACTGCAAACGCACCGGTCCTCCCTTCAGCAGTGAGGTAATGGGAGCTACTACCTGACCAAAAACCTCCGGTAGTAGTTGGCAAACCCTAGAAACCGCTGCACTTCCTTTACTGTGGTGGGAGTCGGCCAAATACGCACGGCTGAAATGCGGTCACTCTCTATCTCCACCCCTGAATTGGAAATGCGGTACCCTAAGAAGGAGACGGACTGTTGAAAGAACAGACAATTCTCAGCCTTGACATACAGGTCATGCTCCAACAGTCGACCAAGCACCCTGCGCACCAACGCTCTAACCCTGCGGTTAGAGCGTTGGACTTGTAACCGGAGGGTTGCAAGTTCGAATCCCAGAGCTGACAAGGAAAAAAAATCTGTCGTTCTGCCCCTGAACAAGGCAGTTAACCCACTGTTCCCCGGGCGCCGAAGACGTGGATGTCAAATAAGGCAGCCCCCTCTCTGATTCAGAGGGGTTGGGTTAAATGCGGAAGACACATTTCGGTTGAAGGCATTTGGTTGTACAACTGACTAATAATGGTGACTGACAAAAGGCCAGGAAGACTGATGGAGCATTCATCAACCCGTACGGCGTGACAATTTTGTGAAGAAGCGCGCCTCGTGCATTGACTCGATCGCACTGGCTATGAGATGTAGCGGGTAACTGTACCTCACAGTGATCTGGTTGATAACTCGATAGTCAATACACGGGCGCAGACCTCCATCCTTCTTCACAAAAAAGAAACTCGAGGAGGCAGGTTAAGTGGAGGACCGAATGTACCCCTGTCCCAGGGATTCGGAGACATGTTTCCATAGCCGCCGTCTCCTCCTGCGACAGGGGATACACGTGACTCCTGGGAAGTGCGGCGTCTACCAGGAGGTCTATCGCACAATCTCCCCGTCGATGGGGTGGTAATTGAGTCGCCTTCTTCTTACAGAAGGCGAGAGCCAAATCGGCATAGTCGGGGGAGATGCGCACGGTGGAGACCTGGTCTGGACTTTCCACCGTAGTAGCACCCATGGAAACCCCTAAAAACCTCCCAGGGCACTTTCGTGACCACCCCGTGAGAGCCCTCCGTTGCCACAAAATAGTGGGGTCATGACAGGCTAACCAGGGTAGGCCCAGCACCACAGGAAACGCAGAAGAATCAATAAGGAAGAGATTCTCTCCTTGTGATCCTCCTGCGTCACTATGCCCAGGGGCGCGGTGACCTCCCTAATCAACCCTGGCCCTATTGGTCGACTGTCTAAGGCGTGAACTGGGAAGGGCATATCCACTGGAACAATGGGGATCCCTAAGCTATGAGCAAATGATCTGTCAATGAAATTCCCAGCTGCGCCTGAATCTACGAGTGCCTTATGCTGGGAATGCGGGGAAAACTCAGGAAAATGTATGTACAAAAACATGTGTGCAACAGAGGGCTCTGGGTGAGCATGGTGCCCACGCAGAGATGAGTGAACCAAACGCACTTTACTTAGACAGCACAAAGTAAAACCATAATACAAAGTGCAAAAGAACGGTTGCCACAGAACACCGGTGAATAAATGGCACCCGGCACAAACCAGCCAGAACAATACAGACCTGAACAAAAATGAACAATCACACACAAAGACATGGGGGAAACAGAGGGTTAAATGCATGACACTTAATTTGGGAATTGAAACCAGGTGTGTGGGAACACAAGACAAAACAAATGAAAAGTGGATCGACGATGGCTAGAAGACCGGTGACGTCGACCACCGAACGCCACCCGAACAAGAGGGACCGACTTTGGCGGAAGTCGTGACACCAGTGGCAAACTGTTTTCAGGGGAGGAGTCTATATTAAACAAAATGATTTGCTAATTAGACCCGTTTAGTATGTAAAGAAATGTCAGGATTCCATTTACAATTTGGTGTGTCTAAATTCAAAGTGTCACTTGTTATTTCCTTTGAGAAACACCATGGTTAGCAAAATTATTAATCATCTAACTTCAGTAAATTATTTTTAAAGGGTTAAGGACTTTAGATTTGAGCATCTGTGGCCTCCTTTTATGAAAATACTCAATAACCACACATTTCTCACAGGTGTTACCGTCATTGGTGTTACTACTCCTACTGGTGGCACAAGGTTATCAAAATGGTAAAACATATTTAATGTCATTAAGCTGCCATATTAGTTGATTTAGAATGCAAAGATGCACCCAAACACATTTAAATAAATACACATTTTTCCTAAATATGATGCTCAAATGCGGTCTCAATTCAAGAACCGCCCTACTACAGCGCATTCGGAAAGTATTCAGACCCAACAATTTGTTACGTTACAGCCTTATTCTAAAATGTATTACATACCACATTTTCCTTATCAATCTACACACAATACCCAATAATGACAAGTGTGTATATATATAAACTTATTTAAAGAAGTATTCAGACCCTTTGCTATGTGAATAAAAATTGATCTCAGGAGCATCTTGTTTCCATTGATTGGAGTCCACCTGTGGTAAATTAAATTGGTTGGACATGTTTTGGAAATGCACACACCTGTCTATATAAGGTCCCACAGTTGACAGTGCATGTCCAAGCCATGAGGTCGAAGGAATTGTCCGAAGAGCTCCGAGACAGTATTGTGTCGAGGCACAGATCTGGGAAAGGGTACCAAAAACGCTCTGCAGCATTCAAGGTCCCCAAGAACACAGTGGCCTCCATCATTCTTAAATGAAAGGAGTTTTGAACCACCAAGACCGGCCAAACTGAGCAATCGGGGGAGGGCCTTGGTCAGGGAGGTGACCAAGAACCCGATGGTCACTCTGACAGAGCTCCAGAGTTCCTCTGTGGAGATGGGATAACTTTCCAGAAGGACAACCATCTCTGTAGCACTCCATCAATCTGGCCTTTATGGTAGAGTGGCCAAACGGAAGCCACTCCTCAGTAAAAGGCACATGGCAGCCGGTGTGGAGTTTGCCAAAAGGCACCTAAAGGAGTCTCAGACCATGAGAAAAAAAGATTCTCTAGTCTGATAAAACCAAGATTGAACTCTTTGGCTTCAATGCCAAGCGTCAGATCTGGAGTAAACCAGGCACCATCCCTACGGTGAAGCATGGTGGTGGCAGCATCATGCTGTGGGGATGTTTTTTGCAGCAAAAATGTCTAAAAAAAAAAGTTTTGGGCTTTGTCATTATGGGGTATTGTGTGTAGATTAATGAGGGGGGGAAATTATTTAATCCATTTTAGAATAAGGCCGTAACTTAACAAAATGTGGAATAAGTCAAAGGGTCTGGATACTTTTCCAAATGCACTGTACAGTGGTGGCCAAAAGTTTTGAGAATGACACAAATATTAATTTCCAAAGTTTGCTGCTTCAGTGTCTTTAGATATTTGTCGTCAGATTTTACTATGGAATACTGAAGTATAATTACAAGCATTTCATAAGTGTCAAAGGCTTTTATTGACACTTACATGAAGTTGATGCAAAGAGTCAATATTTGCAGTGTTGACCCTTCTTTTTCAAGACCTCTGCAATCCACCCTGGCATGCTGTCAATTAACTTCTGGGCCACATCCTGACTGATGGCAGCCTATTCTTGCATAATCAATGCTTGGAGTTTGTCAGAATTTGTGGGTTTTTGTTTGTCCACCCGCCTCTTGAGGATTGACCACAAGTTCTCAATGGGATTAAGGTCTGGAGAGTTTCCTGGCCATGGACCCAAAATATTGATGTTTTGTTCCCTGAGCCACTTAGTTATCACTTTTGCCTTATGGCAAGGTGCTCCATCATGCTGGAAAAGGCATTGTTCGTCACCAAACTGTTCCTGGATGGTTGGGAGATGTGGCTCTCGGAGGATGTGTTGTTACCATTCTTTATTCATGGCTGTGTTCTTAGGCAAAATTGTGAGTGAGCCCACTCCCTTGGCTGAGAAGCGACCCCATGAATGGTCTCAGGATGCTTTACTGTTGGCATGACACAGGACTGATGGTAGCCCTCACCTTGTCTTCTCCGGACAAGATTGTTTTCGGATGCCGCAAAGAATCGGAAAGGGGATTCATCATCAGAGCAAATGACTTTACCCCAGTCCAATCCCTGTACCTTTAGCAGAATATCAGTCTGTCCCTGATGTTTTTCCTGGAGAGAAGTGGCTTCTTTGCTGCCCTTCTTGACACCAGGCCATCCTCCAAAAGTCTTCGCCTCACTGTGCATGCAGATGCGCTCACACCTGCCTGCTGCCATTCCTGAGAAAGCTCTGTACTGCTGGTGCCCCGATCCCACAGCTGAATCAACTTTAGGAGACGGTCCTGGCACTTGCTGGACTTTCTTGGGCGCCCTGAAGCCTTCTTCACAACAATTGAACCACTCTACTTGAAGTTCTTGATGATCCGATAAAGGTTGATTTAAGTGCAAATCTTACTGGCAGCAATATCCTTGCCTTTGAAGCCCTTTTTGCAGGTAACCATGGTTGACAGAGGAAGAACAATGATTCCAAGCACCACCCTCCTTTTGAAGCTTCCAGTCTGTTATTCGAACTCAATCAGCATGACAGAGTGATCTCCAGCCTTGTCCTCGACACTCACACCTGTGTTAACGAGAGAACCTTTTGTGGCAGGGCTGAAATGCAGTGGAATTTTTTGGGGGGGATTCAGTTTAATTGCATTGCAAAGACATTCTGGAGTATATGCAAATTGCCATCATACAAACTGAGGCAGCAGACTTTGTGAAAATTAATGTGTCATTCTCAAAACCTTTGGCCACGACTGTATATGAAACCCTACCTTGCAGTGAGGCAGTCAGAGTAACCAGGCACAAGCAAAGTGTATGAAGTAGAGGAGATAGATCCGCTCAGGGTAGGCCAGAGATGGGCTCAAATAGAGATCAAATACAGGCAGCCTTAAAACTTAAGAGTGGATCTTGTCTGGTCGGTGGTTATGTGATGCTTCCCTCTGACACACTATAATTTCCCATAGAAAGGCCCAGGTGAGACAGGAAGATTGAGGGTGGCGTTGAGTGGGCTCTGTCCTGCCGCCCTCCACCATCCGTCTGGCCATATTGATTGTACTCTCTGGGACAAGAATGACCCCCCAGGCAGGGGTCGAAAATCCAGGGTAAGGCAAAGGTACAGGACAGCAGGCAGACTCAGGGTCATGGACAGGCAGAGTTCAGTAATCCAGGGATTGAGCAAGGGTACAGGATGGCAGGCAGGCTCAGGCAGAGAGGTCAGGCGGGCGGGTACAGGGTCAGAACAGGAAAAAAGGTCAAAAACCAGGAGGACAAGAAAAGAGAGGCTGGGAAACGATAGGAGCTGACAGGAAAACGCTGGTTTGTTCAAGCTAAGAAGACGAACTGGCAACAAACAGACAGAGAACACAGGTATAAATACACAGGAGAATAGGGAAGATGGGCGGCACCTGGGGGGGGGGGTGGACACAAGCACACCAGGATAGGTGAAAACAGATCAGGGCGTGACAGTACCCCCCCTCTAGGGACGCCACCTGGCGTTCCACCCGGGCGGATATCTGGTTGACTGGGGTGCCAGCGGTGAAAGTCGGATCCAAGATGTCTTTAGCGGGAACCCAGCACCTCTACTCCAGGCCATAACCCTCCCAGTCAACCAGGTACTGGAAACCCCTGCCCCGTGGTCGAACCCATCGTGTACGCTGGCTGGCCATCGATGACACGGGGGGGGAGGGATGGGCCTAGAAACAAAAGGGGCAGTCAGACATGGTTTTGACTCAAGCCACAGAAAATGTAGGAAAAATACGGAGGGTACAGGGCAACAGAGGATGAACAGCAGAGGGGCTAATGATCTTGGAGCGGGGGGGACAGGTCTTGGCTTCCGGGGGTGTGGCCGTTGCCCTATAGCGACGTGCCAGTGCCTCAGACTTGACCTTCTTGGATACCGGTCGGTGCTGCAGAAGCTAAGTGTCCCGGGCCTTACTGAACCCCTCTGAGGTCCTGGTACTCTGCGGAGCTAGCGGAGAGGTCCAGGGGAATTTCCAAGCCCCCAGGAAGATGTCCCAGGGCAGGCAGAGCTGACTTCAGGCAATGAGTGTGGCAGGATGGGCTCCAGCCCACGATGGCACCAGTAGCCCAGTCAATGGAGGGATTGTGTCGCTGGAGCCAAGAGAATCCCAATACCACGGGAACTCAACCAGCAGGAATTGGATAGCCTCGCTGTGGTTCCCCGACACTCATAGGCTGATCTGGTGGGTGACCCGGCCAATAGAGCGCCCGTCCAGCACTCTAACTCCCATGGGAATGGAGAGCTGTTGAGTGGGGATGCCCAGCTCGGACGCCAGGGTAACGTCCATGAGACTCACATCGGCCACCGAGTTGATGAGTACCTGGAGAGACTTGGACTGGTCACCCCACAGCAGGGTGGCATAGAGAGGGGGGGCGAGTAAGGCGAGAAGAACAATTATCTTTCAGACCCACCAGTGTACACACTCCAACGAATGAGCTAGCTCTCTTGAAGGGACAAGACACAAAATGGCCGGCAGTACCGCAATACAGAAAACTCTGGGTCTCAAGTCTGCGTACACGTTCGGCTGGAGACAGCCTATTTCTGCCGAGCTGCATTGGCTCGGTGTCTACGTGAATCGGCGTCTACGGAGGAACACGGGTAAGCACAGATCCTTTCGGGGAAGTCCGAAGTTTATCAGCTGCAAGGTGGGATCCCTGAGTGAGCGATTGGGACCGCAAACGAACCTCTTCTCCCTCCTACGTTCCCGTAGCCGACCATCGATCCGGATGGTTAAAGCGATGAGTGAGTTGAGATCCGTCGGTAGTTCTCGGGCTGCCAGCTCATCCTTTACCTCCTCTGATAATCCATGCAGTAACGTGTCGAACCGCGCTTCCGGGTTCCAGGTACCCTCCGCTGCTAGCGTGCGTAACTCCACCGCATAGTCTGCCACACTGAGGGTGTCCTGCCGGAGCAACTTCCGGGCAGCCTCTCTCCCGGACACCAGAGCCTCGAACACTTTTCTCACCTCCACCACGAATACCTCCAGACTGAGGCAGACGGCGGATTGTTGCTTCCACACCACGACGGCCCAGGCGAGTGCCCTCCCGGACATCAGCATAATAATATACGCTATCTTCGAGTGGTCCAAAGAAGGCTGCAGCTCGAAAACAAGGGAGCACTGGGAGAGAATGGCCCGGCAGGTTCTGGAATCTCCATCATAGCGCTCCGGGGGAGGTAAACAGGGTTCCTGGGAAACCGGGGTGACGACACTGCTACCAGCCGGGTAACAGAGGAGCTGGGAGGTTACCCTTCGTGGTTGGCTGCCTAGAAGGCAACCCACAGGCAACCCGAAAAATGTCCAATGCTTGGTCGTGACGGTCGGCCGTGGCCTGGAACCCCTCCATCATGCCGCGAAGCAACTCCTCGTGCCTACCAATGGTGTCTCCCTGGGAGGAGATGGCGTAGCGGAGCTGGTCCAAGTCTGCTGGGTCAGTCATGGCCAGTTCGTACTATCAGGAATCAAGGTAAGACCAAGATGCAGACTGTCAAAGTAACAATGTTTATTGTGGCAACAGGGGCAGGCAAATACACGTCAAGGCAGGCAGGGGTCGAAAATCCAGGGTAAGGCAAAGGTACAGGATGGCAGGCGGACTCAGGGTCAGGCAGAGTTCAGTAATCCAGGGGTGGAGCAAAGGTACAGGATGGCAGGCAGGCTCAGGCAGAGAGGTCAGGCCGGCGGGAGGGTACAGGGACAGGACAGGCAAATGTCAAAAACCAGGAGGACGAAAAAAGAGAGGCTGGGAAACGATAGGCGCTGACAGGAAACCGCTGTTAGCTTGAACGAACAAGATGAACTGGCAACAAACAGACAGAACACAGGTATACATACACAGGGGATAATAGGGAAGATGGGTGACACCTGGAGGGGGGTGGAGACAAGCACAAGGACAGGTGAAACAGATCAGGGCGTGACAGGTAATGCTTATACACTGATACTAGGCATCTGGGAATGGGAAAGAATGTTCCTGTAACATATTAGGTTGTCAGAATGTCAGAATGTTTGGTGCTGAGGAAGGGAGTCATGTGTTAAATGGTGTGTGTGTGTGCGTGAATGTGTTGCATATTTGAGTGTGTTTGTGAGCGTGTACTGCATGTGTGTATGAAAATAGCTTCAAATTCATGTCCCCTGCAATGCAGCTCAGCTCAGCATAGTCCAGTCCAGGCTCCAGCCCATACAGGCTATTTACATTCAGCCCATGTGCTGCAATGGAGTTCTAGCCATCAGTGTCCCCTGTCCCACGCCTCAGTCTGCACACACAGTATTCAGCTGCCCAGGACAGGATAACTAACTACTGCACAGTAGCCCACCTCTGTAAAATGCACAGTGTATCACAGCCATTACAATACAAGATAAACCAAATACTGCGTAAGACAGATCGACAATGAGTGTAGCAATTCTATATGGAGTGTACAAAAGATGTGATTAAACTAAACCAAAAACAGATCAAATTTAAAATCACACACAGATGAAAGGCTCCACTGTCTGATGGATTTATTTTCATAATACTTTAGCGGAGTGGTATTCAAAGTCGGGGGGAGCTGCAGTGGGGTCGCCAAAATGTACAGCCGCAATATGACAAAAGTCACATAGAAATGTGAGTGCAAAAGTATAAGAAGCAGTAGATCTGTTCTATATGCACTAGTTCTATACTTCAATTTTTTTTTAAGTTTTGTTGTTGCGTCTTTTTACTTTTGGTTTTGTACACCAGCTTCAAAACAGCTGAAAATATGTTTTATTACATTTCACAGCTGGGATGGTACAATGATTTTCTACAATATTGTCTTGTCACAAACTGAAATTAGGCGAAATATAATTTTTTGCAACCAGGAAATGGCACAGCAATTTCTGCATCTTTAAGAGTACAGATTATTGTATAAGACAATATACAAACATTTGAAGAAAGACAATTTGAAAGATACAATTTGATTGAGTAAATGTACTTATTGTTTTCTTTTCATCTTGATAAGACATGAAAATGGAATGAATTGAAGGTTATTTGTTGAACAGATTTTAAGGTTGTTTCATTAGATTTGGGGTGGGGTAGGGTCGGAAAGAAATTTTGGAGGAAAAAAGAATGGGGTCCCTGCTGAAAAAGTTTGAATACCACTGCTGTAGGGGTTTTGAGGGGTCAACAGTCAAAGCTACAGTATACCAAATCTTTCTGTCTATGTCTGTCACACAAATGCACAGGCACGCGCGCATGCGTGTGCACACACACAGAGAAAGTATACATCTCTTTCCATCTGACCTCATGTTAGAGAGCCAAAGAGCACCATTCACAAAGGTAAGGTTCATGCCTTCCACAAAACACTAACAGAAGGGAGCACTGACAACCAGTACATCTGAACTTAAAACACACTGTGTGACTGTGTGTGTGGGATATAGAGGCACAGGTGGGCTTCAGTAAGTTATAATGTGTGAGACAAAATGACAGTATGCTAGAGTGTGACAGAGAATGAATGAGGAGAAAGAGGGGAGTGTGTATAGGGAAGGGAGATATGTGTGTGTCTGTGTGTGTGTGTGTCTCTGTGTGTCTCTGTGTGTGTGTTTGTGAGTGTGAGAGAGAGAGTGTGTGTGTGTGTCTCTGTGTGTGTGTGTGTGTGTGTGTGTGTGTCTCTGTGCGTCTCTGTGTGTGTGTTTGTGAGTGTGAGAGAGAGAGTGTGTGTGTGTGTCTCTGTGTGTGTGTGTGTGTGTGTGTGTGTGTGTGTGTGTGTGTTTTGTGAGTGTGAGAGTGTGTGTGTCTCTGTGTGTGAGAGGGAGATAACAGATGTGACTGTTGTTAAGCTATGCCTAAGTGATGAGCAAACAAAACAAACTAATCTAATGAGAGAGCTGCTGGACTGACCAGCAGGCAGGCAACACACAAAACACACACATCGTTGCAAGGAAACGCATGCACCCACGCACACAAACACGCATGCAAGCATGCACACACAAACACAGCTCTCACCCAAACATTCACTCCGCAGCCTGCCATTCTAATCCTTCATTTGACTGTACAGATGGGACTGGATTCTATTCATTCTGCGTTTGTGTGCACAGTGTGAAATGAAAGTGTCAACCAGCTTCTCTGGTTAGCAGTAATTTCCTGTTGGGATGATTGATTGGAATCCTGGCTTCACCTTTTTAAGTCATCTGACAGATGTAGTTCCAATCGCTCAAAACAGAGCCATGTATAGCTTACAGATACATACATACATACTCCTTTGGAATGGTCAGCTGCTGCTCTGATTTTCGACTGCGTCCCATAGGGCCTATTCCATCTGGTCACGTGGTGCAGTATATAGGGAGCCATTTAGGACTCACTTGTACAGCATCACATCACTGGGTGCTTCATAACAGTGAGAGACAACAAGGCTTAGCCTAGCTGCTGTTTCCAACAACAACAGAAACCTCCACTTTATTAAAGACGAACTCACATGGCAGCCAGCAGCATGACTCAACTCCGGTTAATCTAATCAAAGAGACTTATCAAATTAGCCACACGATGCTAAACAGGCCAATTCAATTTACCTATGTCTTGTCATACTCAGCCCTTACTGTACTCTCACCCCTGATTCAATTATGGGGTAATTCCTATCATAAAGTAATTGGATGCCATGGTGCTATAACATTGCAGGGCTGAGCTAGCCTCACAGCAGAGACTATATGAGCCTACTGTATGTGACCCTGGGAGGACAGGGATCCAAATTATTCAGCAGTTTCAGCTCAGAGTACAGAATAGAACTGCACATACTGATTTCTTCAAGCCATACATGAAACATCTTTATAGAGATAGAGTGCCTTTGGAACTGTATCCTCAGACAACTGTACGTGTCTGTTGGGAGTTTGTGCGTGTCTATGAGTGTGTGGGATATCTGACACCATATTATGATCTGTGGTGTCTGGCTGTCTATACAGTGGAATATACATTAGCAGCTTGCTTCAGGCCTATTCCAAGAATCCCGTAGGTGCTGGTGGGGTATAGTGCAGCTGTTAGTAGTGGTGGTCCCCATTCTCCTGCCCCCTCTCCACTAAGGCCACCTCCCAATAGTGGCAAAAGGAGGACTGAGATGCAAAGTCATAACCCTCCCAGCCTGCTCCCATCCACAGGCTGACAGGCTCATTAGAACAGACAGTGTGAACCAGGTTCAGGTTACCTCAGGGCTCATCTGGGCCAAATGGCTTGGTGACCTTTGTGTGTGTGTGTGTGTGTGTGTGTGTGTGTCTCTCTCTCTCTCTCTCTCACCTGCTCCAACTGTAACCTGCTCCAACTGTAACCTGCTCCAACTGATTCCTTGCAGATTATAGTAAAACATGTTTTGGGGCAAATCAAAACACAAGACAGTAGACATTTCCAAAATACATCAATAGCCGCAAAGTATTAATTTCTGAAACTATGCAAAGGACTACAAGCTGGTGTGCAATATTGTGTGTAAATCAAGCTGGTGTGCAAAATTGTGTGTAAATCAAGCTGGTGTGCAATATTGTGTGGTAATCAAGCTGGTGTGCAATATTGTGTGGTAATCAAGCTGGTGTGCAATATTGTGTGTTAATCAAGCTGGTGTGAAATATTGTGTGTTAATCAACAACACAGTAAAGCCAATCTTAACACCATCCGGACTGATGCTGCAGTTTAGTCACAGCAGAATTCAGTGTGGGTGTGACTGGAAAAACAACTGCAATTCGCCTGGATGGAGGAATGGATGATGATCAAATCAGAAATGTAGCAATATGGTATGGTTTAACAAAATATAGCAGATTAAGACAAAACAAGCCCCTAAAAGAAAACATTCAAAGACTTTACCTTAAGTTATTCTAAGTCTTCGCACATACGCAACTGGCGGGCAAACTTGGCTAGCTAGCAGTTTCAGCACCACAGCCAGCAAGCTCCGGCCACGTGACAGAAGCACTGCAAGACTATTGAACTGATACATTGACTATTTGTCAACTAAATCCATGCATAAGTCTCAGAGACTATTTATTTATGAACATATTCATCATGGCGGCAAGTAGCCTAGTGGTTAAAGCTTTGGGCCAGTAAACGAAAGGTTGATAGATCAAATCCCCGAGCTGACAAGGTAAACATCTGTCATTCTGCCCCTGAACAAAGCAGTTAACCCACTGTTCCTAGGCCGTCATTGTAAATAAGAATGTGTTCTTAACTGACTAGTTAAAAAAAAAAAAAAAAAAAAAGGCAATCACACAGACCATATTTTGCATGATATCGAAATACGAATAACTACGATATTTTATTGAAATGCTACATTTGGCTGCATTTGGTTCAGGCTGTATGCTATTACAATGCAAAACATATGCATACCTCATGTGCTAACAACTGACTCAGCCCGAAATATGCTACGTCACCATGGTAACAAGGAATGCAATACACCTAGGTGCACGAGGGGAGCAAATTTTGCACGTTTCCCACAAGCCATAACCAAAATCTAATCAACATCAAATACACCAATATTATCTTACACTGTATGTAATAACTTGTATCAATGTATCTAACATACAGTGCATTCGGAAAGTATTCAGACCCCTTTACCTTTTCTACATTTTGTTACGTTACAGCCTTATTCTAAAATGTACTAAATAATCCCCCTCATCAATCTACATACAATACCCCATAATGACAAAGCAAAAACAGGTTTTTAGAAACACATAAAATAAAAAACTGAACTATCCATTTACATAAGTATTCAGACCCTTTACTCAGCACTTTGTTGAAGCACCTTTGGCAGCGATTACAGCCTTAAGTCTTCTTGGGTATGACGCTACAAGCTTGGCACACCTGTATTTGGAGAGTTTCTCCCATTCTTCTCTGCAGATCCTCTCAAGCTCTGTCAGATTGGATGGGGAGCGTCACTGACCAAGGCCCTTCTCCCCAGTTTGGCCTGGTGGCCAGCTCTAGGAAGAGTCTTAGTGGTTCCATTTAAGAATGATGGTGGCCACTGTGTTCTTGGGGACATTCAATGCTGCAGAAATGTTTTGGTACCCTTCCCCAGATCTGTGCCTTGACGCAATCCTGTCTCAGCGCTCTACAAACAATTCCTTCAAACTCATGGCTTGGTTTTTGCTCTGACATTCACTGTCAACTGTGGGACCTTATATAGACAGGTGTGTGCCTTTCCAAATAATGTCCAATCAATTTAATTTACCACAGGTGGACTCCAATCAAGTTGTAGAAACATCTCATGGATGCTCAACGGAAACAGGATGTACCTGAGCTCAATTTCGAGTCTCTTATCAAAGGGTCTGAAAACGTATGTAAATATGCTATTTCTGTTTTTTTATTTGTAATAAATTAGCAAACATTTCCAAAAAAACTGTTTTCGCTTTGTCATTATGGGGTATTATTTGTAGACTGAGGGGGAAAAAAACACATTTAATCCATTTTAGAATAAGGCTGTAACGTAACAAAATGTGGAAAAAGGGAAGGGGTCTGAATACTTTCCGAATGCACTGTACACGGGTGCTCAGTCAACATCAATCTGTTCTCTGTCAGGGATCTGTCCGGTGTAGTCTAATCCTGAACACCTTGCTGGTGACTACGATCACGTTGGGGCTCAGATTGCCATTCGAATGCTTCTCTATTATGTAACTGAATTGAATTAATGCCTAATGCCGTTCTCTTACGAAATCAAATCTCACACGTTGAACAATGACCATTAGTCTTGTTCTTCTTCTTACATAGCCTAATCGCAAATTATCAATTTACCAATCAGACAATTCGATTGATATGATAAACTTGTCCAAAATGCTACCAAAATTGCAAATTAGGCAAAACCAAAGTTCCACATTATAGGCTACATGCACTAGAGCCCACTGGCAATAGTGCAGATCAAGCACAGTCTCAGTAAAACAAATACTATAAAATAGAATTGTGTTACAAAAACGTTAGTTTACAATAGGCTAGCAAGGTTAGGTGCAGTGCTTTATCTGCTACAATGCATCGAACGCTCTGAAAATCAATGGCCAAACGTGAGAAGCAACCTACCTGTGCGCAGGTTGAAGGAAACTCTGGCTTCGACGAGGTACGGGGTATCGCTCTTGGACCGAACTCTCCTGATCGGCCTGCGGTCTATATGGTCCTCTGGAGAAGCCGCCATCAATTTGAGCAGCGTCCAGTGACGACTGGAGGGTTGGGACAGACACAGAGCCACCGCCGCTCACGAGGAGGTACTGATGGGGAGGGAAAAAATTGAACGGGTAGAGACGGGAGAGGGAGATGTGACTTTTGAAGCGAGGTGGAGCAGCCACTACAAAGCTCCTTAACCCAACAGCAGACAGAGGGGAATGAGAATGGAATAGAGGGGAAAAAATAATGAATAATCAAGTAAATGGCCTACATTTTCAAAATAGCCTATCCAATGCCGACTTGTGGAGTTAAATTATAAATATAAGCTCCTGTATGGATGTATCAGCAAGTGGAAATCTTGTCTGAGGTCAGGTGAGATTACATTTAAAAAAAATACACCACCAGAGGGCACTATAAACTAAAGTAGCCAACAACTTTCCTCTCAATAGAGGATTTTGGAGCGGAATCTTCAATGCTTTGCGACAGCAAGGGTTTTTTTACGGTTTTTCAAATTAATTACATTAAGAAAAGTAAACAAACTCTGCCTCGCCATCTGGTAACTTTGCTGGGTATGTACGGGCGTGTTATGCATGTTATGTATGAACTCGAGTTATTATGAACAAGGCAATTCAATGTAGTGATCGTTGTACAACTTATTTGCCTGCATATAACATTTTTACTTTTGGGATTCAAGATGGCTCTTCTTTATATCCCTGTTTTCAAAGTTTTTGAAATGTAGGCTATAGTATCGTTGAGGAAATTATATTTATTTCTTCAATATTCTGTTCAACATTTTTATAAAAACGATTTGATTTACGAGCCACAGCTGATTTGAGTTTGCTCACTGACAATCAAAACTTTTAACACTTCTTGTGTAGACTGCTGGTTTGGACACGTTTTAGCCTAAATACCATTTAGAATGCATAATCTTATGCCCACGTAAAACTTGTTCAAATTCAAGGCTGTCATGAACAACGCGATGTAAAATGTAACAAGTAAATATATCGCTGGCAGTGGACATTGATCAGGCGCTGGTGACAATTCTCATTCCCTCATTCAAACAAGTAAATGACACGATGAGGATACATAAATGACCGTGGCCTTAAGAGTTTATGAATGCAAATGTGTGATGATATAGTTTGTCCATCTGTATCACCTATATTTAACTAGGACAAACTATTCCAAGGCAGTCAGAAAATAATGATCCTAACTTTCTGTCTTCTCTTACAGAGCTGTAGTGACAATGATTCTTCGACATCTAGTTTCAATTGGACTTGGTCCTCGCGTGTCTTCTCCAGTGACACGTGGGCCTTTGGTAGAGATGACCAGGTCTGCCAGTTCAGGTAAGGTCCTACCACATGCATGAGCTGAATTCATAAGTTCCTCTTTTCATACAGGCATGTAGTGCACTCCATACATTGGCTTTACATTCTAGTAGGCCTAGGATGCTGCTGAGTGAGCAGTCTATTGCAGGGATGGGCAACTCCTCGGATCATCCCCCCAAATTAAGAAACAAATAAACACATTTTGTTGGGCCTCAGCAGTTTTTCTATTATGTCAGTCACTCAATTAGCCCATGTCAGCTAAACATTTTTAGATTGCTAAATTAGTCTAGCCAGCTATCTAAACTTGTTGTAATCATGGTCGAATTACCGACCGGGGCCCCCAATAGATTTTTTTTTGTCACTCTCACTCAGCTATCATATTCAAAACTGCAAACGTTTCTTTCCGCCCCATTTCCGCCTCCCAACAGAATTTTACTTGGGGCCCCCAAAAAGATAGGGCTGGCTCTGACTGCATGTGTGGGTACGCAGACCCCCGAGCCACTGCAGCCGCTCATGATGAGTTCAGGTTTTTGTGGCACCCCCCCTCCATCAATGTTTCCCATCCCTACTCTAATGGCTCTTGTTAATGTATAAATGTTTATCTTCTGTAGATATGTCTGAATTCCGAAAGGTCTTCTCTAAAGCCAGGCACATAGCCATCATTACTGGGGCGGGTGTGAGTGCAGAGAGTGGAGTGCCTACCTTTAGGGGTGCTGCGGGCTACTGGAGGAAATGGCAATCTCAGGTAATGTAAAACAGACATACATAGACCTACAGGCATTCATTTCACAATCTTTTCATGCTCATGTACACACAGACATTTACATAATGCTATAAACACTCGCCTCCGTATGTATTTGGAAAGTGAAGCTACAATTTTACATTTGGCTCTATACTCCAGCATTTTGGATTGGAGATGTTTCATATGAGCCGTCAGTACAGAATGTTACCTTTTATTCATGGGTATTTTCATACATATCAGTTTTACCCTTTAGAAATGAAAGCACTTTATATATCTAATCCCCCCCAATTGAAGAAGTCATGAGTATTTCGACAAATTAACTCATAGGGTATTAAAGTAGTCAAACATTTAGTGTTTGCGTGCTAGGAATATGGGACCAATGACTACATCAAGCTTGTTACTCTACAAATACATTGGATGCATTTGCAGTTTGTTTGGTTGTGTTTTGGATTATGTTTTGCCCAATAGGAACTGAATGGGGAATGATGACTAGAGTAATTCTTTCTAAGTGAGTAAATAAGATGTTTCTGAACAATTTAGAAAAATCATGAATTAATAGTGATGAGTGAGAAAGTTACAAAGGCTACAACAAAACATGCTTACCTCTCACGATGACCAATAGCAGGGAAGTTAGCTTTTTTGGGGAGGTATGATCTTTGCCCGTCTCACTCCTCATCATTCACAATTCATTCAATTCATGATCGTGGCCGTGACCCCACTCTTCTAGAGTGTCGTGGTGAGTTAGTATATGCAAAAAACACATTTCCAATTCATACATGCATTTAAAAATGTTACCATAACACATGGGCTCAAGTGTATTATTGCTTTTATGCAATGGATTACCAGCATTAAAAAGCAAGATTATTTCCAGAGCCATACATTTTTCAACAGAACGTGGTGCTACATTCACTAACACTGGTTGTAAATTACTCTGGTCATTAGTTATAAAGCAAAACTATCCAAGTGTTGGTTGATAGTTCCATAACTTTGTAGGTTGCTATGGCAAAGAAAGCTGCATTTCATTTCATTATACCTGTTTTCTATTGACATTTCTTTGTATATATCCATAAAAATGATGCCAGCTGATTCATGATTTCGAGTGGCTGAGAAAAGCTGCCTGTATGTCTCGTTACTATGGGACAGCTGTTGATTGTTTCAATATTGAAATTCAATGTTGCAAATGTCAAAGAGAAGACCACAAGGTTTATACAAATCTCCGCTGTTGAAAATCAAGTGCTAGTCTAAAAGAAATGTGAGATAATGTCTAGATGCTTTTTATAGTGGAGATCAAGTTTATAATTGCCTGGCTGGGCTGATGAGACAGTGGATTGCACTGTCAGATGGAACAGAGTAAATAGGCATTTCAACGTCATAGCTTTAGCCGGTGGTAACTTGTGGAATAGACACCGTCTGGAGTGTGGTTTTAACCAATCAGCATCCAGGATTAGACCCACCCATTGTATAATGTCTAGTATATCATGGGCAGGGTAGACTCTACGGGAATTCCAAACTACCCTTGTATAAACGCTTGTACATGTGTGAAATAGGACAAATATAAGCGCCCACCAAATGATAATAATAATAATAATGATTATTATTACTTACAAACAGTGACTCAAATGACAAAACATAATCCGAAACAGAACCAAAGCTGTAAATGCATCCAACAAGTTTGTAGTCACAAGCTTTATGTAGTCATTGTGACATTCTGTACTGTCGCTTTATATGAAACGTTGGATCTCAAATCCAAAATGCTGGAGTATAGAGCCACATTTAAAATGTTAGCTTCACTGTCCACGTACATACGGAGGGGAGTGTACTCCTGTATCAATGGATTTGTCTTGACAACAACAATGAGGAGGGGAAGGGTTACATGCGTAACCACGGTTACTGTGTGCTGTTCCCAGGGAGAGCTGAGGAGCTGGAGCCAGTATCAGTTCATCTAAGTAGGACAGTCTCATCAGAGATTCACTTTGAGAGAGAGCGAATCAAAACAAACCTTCAACTTGTGTTTGTTCCATCCTGTGCCCCCAAGTGTTTATTTATGGGAGCTTGTTCACACTCCTTTAAATATGTGAAAATGTCATGTTTATTTTGTTTTTCCCCGAGATCTCTATATCTACAACTCAACATGCCTTGCTGTTCTCTGCTCTAACTATGACCCAGTCTTCCCACCTGCTCTTTACCTAGTTACTTACTCTCATCCAGTCTGCCCCTAACAATGTAGACTTATCCCATCCATCTCCACCCTGACACCCTTAGACTCTACCTCCTTATCCTGTGAACTCTGACCCCTCCCTCCCCACCCATGTCCCTGTCCATCTCTGTCCACAGGACATAGCCACCCCTGAGGCCTTCTTTCGGAACCCTTCCCTGGTGTGGGAGTTCTACCACTACCGACGAGAAGTGATGCTGAGCAAGGCGCCCAATACAGCCCACCTGGCCATTGCAGAGTGTGAGGCCCGGCTGAGGAAGCAGGGCCGCTCTGTGGTAGTCATCACCCAGGTCATAGATGATCTGCACCGCCAGGCCGGATCCAGACATGTCCTCAAGATCCACGGTGAGCGGGCTGGGCGGGGAGAGGGCTAAGCGGGTCTTTTAGAGGCCTGGAATGGGCTGGGCAGCAGAGATTGGTTCAGACAAGGCAGGCAAATATGTTTTAGAAAGAAGGCACTGTTTCAAGAGAGGCTCCATTGTTAATAAGTAAGCTCAAAGGATGTACTCAAATAATTAGCCCTTGCTCTAGTGGTGATTTCCAAAGCTTGTTGTCAAAAGTTGAACATAAGATAAGGATAAGATTGACTTTATTGACCCTGAATGTAAATTCTACTTGGACAAATGTTGTCATTATCAGCATGTTTTTGAGAGACTTCTCCAAAGTGTCTGGATGGTGCTCAGTTCTGTTTTCCTCCCCGGTGAATCATCAGGAAGTCTGTTTGAGACGCGCTGTGTGAGCTGTGGACATGTGGCTGTGAACCAAGGCAGCCCAATATGCGCTGCCCTAGAGGGGAAAGGGTAAGCAGCACTACAGCGCCTCAGTACAATACAACCACCTGCTCTGGCGAATCTTCTACATTGGATGTGTAACTTGACTTTTATAAAAATGGTTGTATTTAATTGTTCCACAGTTCTCCTGACCCAGATACCAGTGATGCCAAGATTCCTCCAGAGGAGCTGCCAAGGTAGGGGAGGATTAGTATGGTTCTGTCTATTTGTTGACATATTTTCTCTTCTCAAAAGTCTACCACAGACAATCGAAGCCACAGTGATAAAATCTTTTCCACATGGTGGCGGTAGTGTTATTTGCTTTTAACTTGACCTCTTCCCAATCCTAAGTAACCATACACCTGTTATGTGTGATGTTTGCCTGCATCACACAAATTGTGTGTGATGTCATCCCTTGGTGGTTTTATGTGCAGGTGTGAGAAGAGTGACTGTCATGGTCTGCTCAGGCCCAATGTGACCTGGTTTGGGGAAACTCTGGACTCGCATGTCTTGACCAAGGTGGAGACGGTGCTGGACACCTGTGATCTGTGTCTGGTGGTGAGTTGGCCTGGAGACCTTGTTGTTGCTATGTATCTTTATATACACACTTTAGTATGTAGTAAGATTTTGTCATACACTGTAGAGACAGAGCCTGATGTAAAGCACCACACACCTGGAACTGATGTTCAGACCAATGTATAGTATACATACATTTCTCCTATATGGCTTTGCTGGTGCCTATGCCCTCTATCTGCCCGCAGGTTGGCACATCCTCCATAGTGTACCCGGCAGCCATGTTTGCCCCCCAGGTGGCGTCCAGGGGCGTGCCAGTAGCAGAGTTCAACATTGAGACCACCTCTGAGACCACACGCTTCACGTAAGTCACAGCCCACCACTATTAGAAAATAATATGTTTTTGTGATAATGAAAGTTTCTTTGGGGATTTTCAATTTATTTTCTTGATGTGCAAAATACAAATACATTTTGTGAAGTCAAATGGTCATTAAATATTTTTTTTTTAAACGGGATATATTTAATTAAATAGGGATTCTTCATCAAAACGGAGCCTGATAAAGTGTGTTTTATTCATGATTCTACTGCATCACACAGTTTGTCAGGTTTGAAATCAGTCTGCGTTATTAGCTCTTTGATCTTAGATCTGATTGATCAGATGTGTGTCAGGGAAATTAAGAACCAAACACTTCTTTAGGGACACTGGTGAGCATTTCTCGGATTTCTCCTTTTACCCTTGTGTGTGTGTGTGTGTGTGTGTGTGTGTGTGTGTGTGTGTGTGTGTGTGTGTGTGTGTGTGTGTGTGTGTGTGTGTGTGTGTGTGTGTCGTGCTTCTGCTGTACAGGTACCATTTCCAGGGCCCATGTGGGGCCACGCTACCCCTGGCGTTGGCGCGTCACGAGTCTGAAGTCATCTGAGGGGTCAAGGGGTGGGGTCTGATGGTGTCCGACCTCTGGGGCTCCTCCCATATCCACTCCAGGCCCATTTAATTCCATGGGGATTATTCCCTTATTCCAAAAACCATATCATAAGACACTTTCAAACAGGAATTCTTGGTGGAGGGAGTGCTGCTGTCTGCAGCAGAGGACTGAATAGTCGAGAGGGGTAGTCTTACTTGATACTTGTTAGGTTAACTAAACTGGAACTGAGATGTTATGTGTTATTGTCTCTTCTTGAAAGGCAGAAAAGTGTATATTCATCTGAAGTAAGCAGAAGTTTTTCTTGATATAGGATGGGCAAATGTTTTTTTTCTCCAGAGTTTTGAGCGTGTCATTTCTTTATATACCATAATTATAATAATAATATATGCCATTTAGCAGATGCTTTTATCCTATGGGACTTAGTCATGTGAGCATACATCTCTCACTGTTAATTCAGTATATTTCAGATGTACAGGCTTTGCAGGTTGCTCTGTTTTTGTGACATTAATGAGGTCAGTGCACATGCTGTACATGACACACACACATTATATAACATGCTGATGTAGCTTGTGAGATCAGATTATATTATTCTTTATAGCGTACATTAATATAATCATATTTTTCTCACTCTCTATGGAGGATATACTGTATTAACTCCAACCCAGTACAATACCTAATCCATGTGCCTGTCCAACTGTTTCCACAACCTTGGCCAAATACACACAACCATGACCAAATACATGCTTTGAAGCTCAAGTACAGAGCAACGTCACAGAGAAAGACTCAGTTCATTGAACTGGCTATTGCTGAACCTGGACTATTGTATTCCTGTCCCGGTACAGCATTTACCATATCAATATCTATCAATAGTTATACTGTGGTTACATGGCATGAGAATGTGTTAAAGGGAGACTTCACGATGAAGCCCTGTATCTACTTCCCTAGAGTAAGATGAACTCGTGGATACAAATGTTATGTCTTTGCATACAGTTTGAAGGAAGTTACGAACTAGTGTTAGCGCAATTGCTAACTGCGGTAGCACCATGACTGGAATTATATGGTAACTGCTAGCATGCTAGTAGATACCATAGACTTCCAATCATTGTGCTAATGCTAGTTAGCATTGGCTCGCAAAACTACCTCTTTCTTTCATACTGCATGCAGAGACATACAAATGGTATCCATCAGTTCATCTGACTCTGGGGAAGTTGATAAAATCATTTCCAAAATCCCAAAGTATCCCTTTAACATTATCATTTGTATTACTCGTTGAATAGATTGTTTTGCCTAATCACGCACAATAACTCTGTTGTTGGAAGTGTTCTATACCGAACCAAGAATGTACTTCGATATCATTATTTGTACTTTTTTTACAACTACTGCTAGCTACTTTAGGTGTTTTTGCTTTTATGCAGCGTAATGAGATCTCATGCACCGCTTCAAAATATAATACTGTCAACAACATTATGAATTAATTTGCATTGCTTTTGTCCTTTTTTCTCTCACACAATGGTATCATTACTGCAGTCTTCATAATAGGCTATATGTAATTGGGGGAGTTTGCATTCCCAAAGCTAACAGTAGATGCCAGTATGTAGACTAGATTCAATAAAACTAGCCAGGAGAGTCTGCAGAGAGTCTGCAGTCAGTCAGGCTCTCTCTCAATTAGAATGCATGGGTAAGAGGAAATATAGATTTGTATTCTTCTGGGACAATGTTTTGTTCTGCTCAAGGTGAAGTGAACACTAGCGTTATTTTTCGGTAGATAGCAAAACCAGAGAGCTCATTTGGACCATCATAATGTTGTAAAATAAAAAGCTAATGTACGTGTGAACTACTCGCCATATTGACTGCATAATCCTGGTCCTTGAATGACCATCTTTAAGCTAGTTTAGTTATTTATCTGGTCCTCTATGTATTCTGAAATGAGTCTCCATTTGTATTGATCTATTGAGTGAGTGAGAGACCTAATGAAACCAGAAAGAGCATGAGGTGGAGGCATGGCTATGGGGAGATGATTTGGCTGCTAAGGTCCAAGCAGGACAGACCTCTCTTACAACGCACAAGGTCAAAAGGGAAAAGGTCATACAGAGGGAAGGACCTCACTAATAATGTCTTATCGAAAACATCCACAAAGATGGGAAATAATAGACCACAGTAAACATCCCAAAACAATACAGGCAAGTGTACTCATCAGAGATTGGTCTGCCTGGCTCCTTACTGTTGTGTAGACTTTTGTTGATGGCTGAGGTTAGTGCATATTGTGTGAGAGAAGTTCCCATCCAGCTGAGTCTCCATCTGTTCTTATAGGCCTGGTTGACGAGAAATCGAGAGGGAAGGAGAGACTGACAGGGAGGTTACCTGAGCACTGTGTGTGCATGGTTGCACCTGTGCGTTCCAGTTTGTGTGTCCCAGTGTTTGTCTATGTTCGCTAGTGTGAATGTCCAGACTTAATGACACGAGTCTCATGTTCAGGGTCCTCCAGTGTTAACAAGAGATAGCGAGAGGATAGGTTATTAAGAGTCACTGTAAGAGAGCTGAAGTTCCACGCTAATTAGTCTAAAACACACGGTTATGATGGCAGAAACTGACATACGGTGTGTATTAGGATGTCAGTGAGGATTGGGAGGTTATTACTGTGCCTGTGAGTGGCATTTCTAGTTCATTTGTGAGATTTAGAAATTGGCTAAATCTGTCTGATTTACAGAAATGTTGATTATGTTTATTTTACAAGGGTAATGCTAAATAATCAATCATAATGCAGCTGTAGGCCTACTGGTCCGTGGTCCCTACGTGTTAATCTGAACAGGCAGGCTGTAACCTCGAACAGACTGTGTGTGCGTGTGCGTGTGTGCGTGCGTGCGTGCGTGCGTGAGCGAGGAGTCATGCAGGGCCAGCTCATATCATGCCCACCATGCACCTAGCACTCTCATCAAATTAGTATCTGGCACACACACAGGCAACCGAGGGAACCAAACACACAATAAACACATACATCCGAACCCTGTTTAGAATCATATGGTCCAAAAATACCCCATCCCATTTCCCATTCATTAAGGAATAATTCCCTTTTCTTCCTTGCTTCTCTCTGCTTCATTTCTTTACCCACAATTTAAGGCCAAATTACATCCTCCTTCTGGAATCCATGTTGAATCCCCTGCTATAAATGTTCATTATCATTGATGATTATCATCATAACCTTTCTCCTACTCTCCTCACCTCTTCCCTTTGGTTTTTTTCTTATTCTCTACCTTCTACTAACAGTGTGTCTAATGTCCGGAGTGAGGTGAAATCTGTTTTTCACATCATAAAATTAACTAATGAAGTAGACAAAAGGATAAGATAGGATGATATAGTCGTTTGAAGCCTCAATTGAGCAGGCCTACTGGAGTGTGAGTGGTGATATTGGCAGTGACTGGAGGTCATACAAGAATGCAGGAGAGTGGGATAAGCCAGGGATGAGATGGTAGATGTGTAAAGGTCCCTGTCTGACCCAGCAGCCTGCAGGTTAATAGAGCCATCATCATTGGTATCAGTTCTGCAAATATCCCTGTGTCTCTTTGAATGATGAAGTAGATTGACTAGGAGACCGGCTGAAGTGTGTGCGTGTGTGTGTGTGTGTGTGTGTTAGTTAGAAAATAAAAAGTGAGACAAACTGAGCATGTTGAATCTGGTGAAGTGACTTGATGACATCTATTTGGAGTGTTTGCGTTTTGAAATGGTTGAAGGTGGCATTTGGGGTCAGTGATTTGTTTGTGTGTGTGTGTGTGAGTACTTCAGAGTGTATGTCTTTGCCAGGGATTGGTAAGGAGGGGGCAACATTCATGTTTCTCTTTATGCAGACTGACAGGACTGTCAGAGCTATCCAGGTCAGCAAAAATATCCCATGATTATGACCCATTCAAAGAGCATGGTAGCTTAGTAAAAATAGATATGATTTGAATCACCTACAAGACAAGCTATGACTGTTTTACCAAATTTACTGTGAAGAGAGAGATCTGATGCATAAAGTGAGGTGTCTTGTCCCTGCCTGCCTTTTCCCTGTATTGGGTTGATGCTAGGGGTTCTGGGTAGTGAGGGAGTTGTTTTTTTTTGTTTTAAGACTGAGAATAGGGTTCAGGTGCAGGCTAATCTCATCTAAAGTTAGGCTAATTGGGATCAAGGCAGGCGGCCACTGTCACCTGATTATTGATCATGGCAACAGGCCCTGGCCTGCCTCAGAGCACAGTCTGAACACTCACAGAATAAGATCAGAGCACAGGACACATACATGAAAGGAACCAATGTATATTTATTGATATAATAGATGGATTGTATAGGACTTGAACAGGCTCTATTATATTATGTACATTGGAATTATATTTGGGTATGTATTCAGTGCTATCAGGTTTTATTGAGTGCAAAAAATTGCATGTTGCAATGTTTATACATTTAACTTCTTATTTTCCACATAATCTGTGTTCTTGTTTTCGTTCTTCTGGACATCCTATATGTATACCTAACTCTCTGACAGCTAGTCTTTATGAGTGTTGACCCTCAACCACTTGTACATCTCGTAACTTCCTTGTACATCTCGTAACTTCTTCACTCGTCAAGGTCCTCAGGATTTATTTATATAATATTATCTGACTCATAGGTGTTACCTCTCTATTGCCATCAGATACCAATTCATAGTTTTTCCCTCCTCTTCATTTTTCCTCTCCCTCTCTGTTTCTCTCGCTCTTCCTGTTTCTGTGTCTCTCTCCATGTGTGTGTCTGTTTGCTTCTGTGTGCATGGATGTGTGGCCTCCCATGTTAAGGGTAAGCCCCAGCCCTGCACTCTGTATTGTAGTTCAGCACAGGCACGTGAGTCTCTGGAGAAAAGCCCTGGAGGGAAGAGACAGGGCACATGGGCACACACACACGGTGGCTGGCCTCTCCCAGATTACTTGCCGTGTCAGCAGAATTAAGAGGATTGCACAGTGGGAATAGGGCTCCTGGCTATTGATCCAACCTAAACTAGAGTACACACACCCACACGCACAAAAATGTGTCTTGGAGCCTTTTCGGTCTAATGGGATTTGATCATTAGCATGTCATTGCGCTTGAAAAGTCCTCATACAAGTCCTCATAAAATAAAAAATGTTGTCACGTGCGACGAATACAAATGTTGTATTTAACTAGGCAAGAAGAACACATTCTTATTTATAATGACGGCCTACACCGGCCAAACCCAGATGACGCTGGGACAATTGTGCGCCGCCGCCTAATGGGACTCTCAATCACTGACCTGCTATATTCTGTGTGAGAAATACATATTCCAAACATGGTCTGGTACAGTTGTGGGATGCGATAGATCACAAATTAATAAAGCCACTAGCATCCCAAACACTTTTTTATGCAATGAGGCTGACGCAACAGATCAGTCCATTTAGCTTAAAATGTTGATATTATTTGGCCACTTTAGTTGTGATACAAACCTTTTTAAAACATATAGAAACATAGAACACCTACTCATTCAAGGGTTTTTCTTTATTTTTACTATTTTCTACTTTGTAGAATAATAGTGAAGACATCAAAACTATGAAATACACATATGGAATCGTGTAGTAACCACAAAAGTGTTAAACAAATAAATATATATATATTGCCACCCTTTGCCTTGATGACAGCTTTGAACACTCTTGGCATTCTTTCAACCAGCTTAACCTGGAATGCTTTTCCAACAGTCTTGAAGGAGTTCCCATATATGCTGAGCACTTGTTGGCTGCTTTTCATTCACTCTGCGGTCCGACTCATCCCAAACCATCTCAATTTGGTTGAGATCGGGGGATTGTGGAGGCCAGGTCATCTGATGCAGCACTCCATCACTCTCCATCTTGGTAAAATATCTCTTACACACCCTCGAGGTGTGTTGGGTCATTGTCCTGTTGAAAAAGAAATAATAGTCCCACTAAGCCCAAACCAGATGGGATGGCGTATCGTTGCAGAATGCTGTGGTAGCCGTGCTGGTTAAGTGTGCCTTGAATTCTAAATAAATCACAGACAGTGTCACCAGCAAAGCACTCCCACACCATCACACCTCCTCCTCCATGCTTCACGGTGGGAAATACACATGCCGAGATCATCCGTTCACCCACACCGCATCTCACAAAGACACGGAGGTTGAAACACATCATCTCCAATTTGAACTCCAGACCAAAGGACACATTTCCACCAGTCTAATGTCCATTGCTCGTGTTTCTTGGCCCAAGCACGTCTCTTCTTATTATTGGTGTCCTTTAGTAGTGGTTTCTTTGCAGCAATGTGACCATTAAGGCCTGATTCACCCAGTCTCTTCTGAACAGTTGATGTTGAGATGTGTCTGTTACTTGAACTCTGTGAAGCATTTATTTGGGCTGCAATTTCTGAGGCTGGTAACTCTAATGAACTTATTCTCTGCAGCAGAGGTAATTCTGGGTCTTCCATTCCTGTGTCGGTCCTCACGAGAGCAAGTTTCATCATAGGCTTGATGGTTTTTGCGACTGCACTTGAAGAAACTTTCAAAGTTCTTGAAATGTTCCCGATTGACTGACATTCATGTCTTAAAGTAATGATGGACTGTCATTTCTCTTTGCTTATTTGAGCTGTTCTTGCCATAATATGGACTTGGTCTTTTACCAAATAGGGCTATCTTCTGTATACCCCCCTACCTTGTCACAAGTCAACTGATTGGCTCAAACACATTCCACAAATTAACTTTTAAGAAAATACACCCATTAATTGAAATGCATTCCAGGTGACTACTTCATGAAGCTGGTTGAGAGAATCCCAAAAGTGTGCGAAGCTGTCATCAAGGCAAAGGGTGGCTATTTGAAGAATCTCAAGTATAAAATATATTTTGACTTGATTAACACTTTTTTTGGTTACTACATTATTCCATATGTGTTATTTCATAGTTTTGTCTTCACTATTATTATACAATGTAGAAAATAGTAAAAATAAAGAAAATCCCTTGAATGAGTAGGTATCCTAAAACTTTTGACCGGTACTGTATACTAAATAATGTATGTGTGCCATTTGTTTTGATTTAGAATGGAAAGTTATCATACACCTGTATCGAAACATGGGCAGAGGGAAAAAATACATGTCGTCAATGCATTTAAATAGTGAATGGAGGACGCTTTCCCCCAGGGTTTATTTTCATGCCAGCCAGGTAGGCTATACTCCTGTTGTAAATATAAGCAATGTGCTTAATATTAGGAAAGTTGAAAAATAAATCTAGTAGGCCTAGCCTATAGAAAGCTGATCCTCCTCTTTTCAGTAGAGGCCATCACTCTGTTTTCTCACGCAATTGCATAGCCTATTGAAATGTTGCGCAACAGGAGCGCATGGACTTTCATGAAGTGTTTGATTTGATTTTCGATTACATTTGCTTTGATGTCAGAGTGATTAGAGGGACAATAGAGTGCTGAGTACCAGTTTGGTAGGCTACTAATGACCATCAGCAACATCAGAGCTTGGAGAAGCCTAATTACCGTGACTAAACGGTCACATGGAATTGAACTGCCTTCCTGACTCATGACCACAGGTGTGGTGGTAATATGATCACCGCAACAGCCCTAGATTAAGCACTACCCTCACCACCTGGGGCCATCCCGTCAGGAAGTCAAGGATACAGTTACAGAGGGAGGTGTTTAGTCCCAGGGTCCCTAGCTTGGTGATTGGTTTGGAAGGGACTATGGTGTTGAACTCACATAGTTGTTCCCCTCTTGTCCATGTTGGAGAGGGCAGTGTGAAGTGATCTGTTGGGGCGGTATGCGAATTGGAGTGAGTCCAGGGTGCCTGGAATGATGGTGTTGATGTGTGACATGACCAGCCTTTCAAAGCACTTCATAATGTGAGAGCTACAGGGTGATAGTCATTTAGGCAGGTTACCCTGGATGTTGGGATTACAGACTGGGACAAGGAGAGATTGAAAATGTCCTTGAAGACACTTGCCAGCTGGTCTGCACATTTTTTATTAATTAATTTTATTTAACCATTATTTAACTCGGCAAGTCAGTTAAGAACAAATTCTTATTTACAATGACGGCCTAGCAATAAGGCCTCCTGCGGGAACGGGGGCTGGGATTAAAAATAAATATAGGACACAACACACATCACGACAAGAGAGACAACACAACACTACATAAAATGAGACCTAAAACAACAACACAGCATGGTAGCAACACAACATAACAACAACATGGTAGCAACACAACATGGTAGCAGCACAAAACAATGTACAAACATTATTGGGCACAGACAACAGCACAAAGGGCAAGAAGGTAGAGACAACAATACATCACGCAAACCAGCCACAACTGTCAGTAAGAGTGTCCATGATTGAGTCTTTGAATGAAGAGAACACACTTTGAGAACACACCCTGGTATTACATCTGGCATGGCGGTCTTACTAGTGTTAACCTGTTTAAACTATTTTTAAACAGGTAAAGTCCTCATACCAGTCCCCACAGGTGAAGAAGTTAATATGTTATCCTCTAGCGATAGGAGATGGTCTGCTGCTTTGGGGTCTGGAATGCACACACTGATGGGGCGGCAGGTAGCCTAGTGGTTAGAGCGTTGGACTTGTAACCGGAGGGTTGCAAGTTCGAATCACCGAGCTGACAAGGTAAAAATCTGTCGTTCTGCCCCTGAACAAGGCAGTTAACCCACTGTTCCCCCGGGCGCTGAAGACGTGGATGTCGATTAAGGCAGCCCCCCGCACCTCTCTGATTCAGAGGGGTTGGGTTAAATGCAGAAGACACATTTCGGTTGAAGGCATTCGGTTGTACAACTGACTAATAATGGTGACTTTGACTTTTGACTTTGATGTAGAATAAGCCCAGTTTAATAACCCCAGTTTTCTGGTTGATACTCCAGATTGGGTTTTTTGGACTGAAACCCTCAAGAAAATAACTAATCTGTGGTTTGTTAAGAGGAACAGAAATGACCATGGAAAGAAAAACTGCTGCCATTTTTATCCCATCTAGTAAATTCACTCTGGAGTGCTAGCATGCGCTTTGGGCGTTCGTAAATTCAGAGCGTTGTCAGATTGTCCTCAGAGCGTTGGCCAAGGAGTAGGGTTAATCTGAACGTTCTGACCTCAAAACAGCAGTCAAGCACCCAAGCTAACTGGTAACGTTGGCTAGCTTGCTAGCTACTTACCTCACTCTGATCATTTTACTCGCCCTAGCAAAGCTGGTTAGACTGTTTTCATGTTATCTAGTGAGCTGGTGACTGTAACTGTGCTGCTGGCAGCAATTGAATTACGATTTTTGCCGACGTTTACTGACATCGGTCATATTCAACGGGTGTTGCGGGTGCTCTGAAATCATAGTAGATAGCCAGAGTGAATGCACCCCTAAGCTCTTTAGTGAGTCACTTTGTTTACACACTGATTTTCTTCATGGTAACCTAAATAAATAAATAGATCAAATAAATAAACAAGCAGGCACACTTACTAAAAATATATGCACTCCCTGTATTGTAAGTCGCTTTATGGATATTACAGCTGGCAGTGGGACTGCTACTCCTGGGCCCATATTCTGGAGTATAAATAAATATACAGTGCCTTCAGAAAGTGACAGGGTGTATTGATACACTATCCAAAGTGTAATTAATAACTTCACCATGCTCTAAGGGATATTCAATGTCTGCTTTTTGTTGTTGTTGCCCATCTACCAATTGGAAAACCTCCCTGGTCTTTGTCTCCCTGGTTTGAAAATCACTGCTCAACTGAGGGACCTTACAGATAATTGCATGTGTGGGGTACAGAGATGAGGTAGTCACTCAAAAATCACATTAAATACTATTATTGCAAACTAAAGGTGTGATGGTCCACACTCAAGAAAATGTCGCATAAAATGTACTTCATTTTTCATTATTTTGTAAATAATTTTTTCATTCATTACAATCCTTAGTCACCCCAATTTTGTTGAATAGGAAAAAAATCATATGATTTTTCATATTTTTTATCATATTTGTACTGTGAAAGTATCTACACCTCAGCAATGCCTAACTATTTTTACCAGAAAGGTGAGATTACATTTTTTTTACTTTTCGGTATGTCTATTTAGGTGGAAATCTACATTTTGGTTAAATGTACCCATTTACAGGTTAAACAGGTTAAATGTACCCATTTAGAATATTGGTACCCATTTAGAATATTGGTAAAGCTGCTGTATCTAATCACTATCACAAGTGTAAAGTCACAAACTAATGTGATGGTTTGTGGCAATCAGCATCATAGATAAAATATCCCTAGCCAATGCTGAAGTACATAATGAATAAGGTTCTCTTAAATGCGTACACACACACGCACTCACAAACTCAATTTTTGGTAGCTTGACATCTGGTGCGTCTCCCCACTTGTCCAGACCCCTGCTTTAGAGATAGTCTCCCCTCTGAGAGACTGAACAACAGCTTCTATCTCCAGGCCATCAGACTGTTAAACAGTCATCACTAGCTGGCCTCTGCCCAATACCGTGCCCTGAACCTTAGAGACTGCTGTGCTATGTACATAATCATTGAACACTGGTCACTTCAGTAATGTTTACATACTGTTTTACCCACTTTATACGTGCATATATACTGTATGTTGCTGTATTCTAGTCATGGATCTTCCTATATATACACAGCACCAATCAAAAGTTTGGACACACTTACTCATTCAAGGGTTTTTCTTTATTTTTTACTATTTTCTACATTGTAGAATAATAGTGAAGACATCAAAACTATGAAATAACACATATGGAATCTTGTAGTAACCAAAAAAGTTTAAAAAAATCAAAATATATTTTAGATTTTAGATTTTTCAAAGTAGGGTTAGGGTTAGTGGGACTGTCAGAAACCGTCTCAGGGAAGTTAATCTGCGTGCTCGTCGTCCTCACCTGGGTCTTGACCTGACTGCAGTTTAGCGTCGTAACCGGCTTCAGTGGGCAAATGCTCACTTTTGATGGCAACTGGCATGCTGAAGAAGTGTGCTCTTCACGGATGAATCCCGGTTTCAACTGTACCGGGCAGATGGCGTCATATGGGCGAGCAGTTTTCTGATGTCAACGGTGTGAACAGAATGCCCCATGGTGGCTGTGGGGTTATGGTATGGGCAGGCATAAGCTATGGACAACGAACACAATTGCATTTTATCGATGGCAAGTTAAATGCACAGAGATAACGTGACGAGATCCAGAGGCCCATTGTTGCGCCATTCATCCGCCACCATCCCCTCATGTTTCAGCATGATAATGCACGACCCCATGTTGCAAGGATCTGTACACAATTCCAGGAAGCTGAACATGTCCCAGTTATTCCATGGTGTGCATACTCACCAGACATATGTCACCCATTGAGCATGTTTGGGATGCTCTCGATGGAGGTTGGCTCCCAAGTGGCGCAGCGGTCCAAGGCACTGCTTGAGGCGTCACTACAGACCAGTGACAATTGGCAGTGATTGGGAGTCCCATAGGGTGGCGCACAATTGGCCCAGCGTCGTCCGGGTTTGGCCGGTGTAGGCCGTCCGTGTAAATAAGAATTTGTTCTCAACTGACTTGCCTAGTTAAATAAAGGTTCAATCAAAATAACAAAAGTGTGGTGTTGTGCTCTATGTTGAGTTTGCTTACCAGTGATCTTCCTAAACTTCTTCCAGAGATCAGGCAGAACACCATTGTTAGCAGCACAATGCGAATATGGCATAATATATAAAAGTATACAAGAGGAAAAAGGAGACTCGTACCAATAACATAAAACAAGGCCTTTCCTCCCAGGTATTGAGAGTGGTATCTGTTACTCATGGCACACCAGAGGGATGAAGATAGTGAATGATCTATTCCAGGATAAAGTGTTCATGTCTTTCCAACAGATTCAAACTAAATATGGTATCCCTGGTAAGCACTTTGTGGGAATTTTGTTTCCTCTTTGAAGTTCTCCTTCGAAGAGGAAATTTTGGAAATTGTATTTCCTCTTTAAAGTTCTTCTTCTCCAAATATTGACTTTATAAGCTCTGTAGAGCACTGTCTCCTTAAGTATAGAAATAAGACAAAGTTCCTATTTTGTTTTTATGCAATTCTACACATGTTAATGTTAAACCCAGACTGCATAGAAAAAACTAAAGAGCACTGGGAAAGATATATGGGGAATGTACTAGAGGAAGAATGGACAAAAGCTACAGTATCAATTCCATAAATACTACTTTTCCTTCTGCAGTAGGCTCATATAAACACAGTTTAAAATCTTACAGATGCTCTGTTTAAACCCTCAGTCTCGTAAGCAACTTTGGCCCACATATATTCCCCCATTTGCTCTAAATGCCAAACATTTAGAGCACAGTTTCTGAGCTTGCCCAAAGATTGAGTTTTAATTGAAAACAATCTATTGAATTGAGCATTATGTTCAATTCAAGAATTTACCTATCTCGGTTCAAGAATTGACCTATCTCGTGACCTATCTCGGTTGGATATGATCGAACAACAACTTTTGAAAAAGCTACTTTTGATGGCAAGGACATTTATTTTTTGTTAATGGGTTGACAACACACCACCTACTGTAACAATGTGGTACAGATAAATATTTAGGATTCTCCCTTTGGAGAGGCTGTGGAAGCCACTTATCGACCACATACCGGAAGAGCTTGCCAATATCCGGTCCAGGGGTTTGAAGGGCATGTAGACCTTTTATACTGGACCAATATCTTCCAGTCCTTGTCCCGGGGGCCTCGGGGGTTACGTGTTTTTGATTCTGCCTTAGCGCTGACACTTTAGTGAGCCAACCAAAGGTTAGATAAATCTCTTTAGGACAAGGTGACTTTTATCAATATATTTTCCTGTATTTACCCCAGAAAAATGCAATGCTAATTAGCTGTTAATGTGGCTATCATAAATAACTACAAATGCCATGATGATCTGGACAAGACTGCTGGATCAAAGCAATGGTAAGAATCTCTGGACTAGTTATCTAATGTTAGCTAAATGTAGTAATGAATAAATAGGCTACATTTCTTAAATGGACAATTATGTGAACTGTCTTGTCCAAGTTTTAAATTGACACAATACCTGTTAGCAAAGGTGTCAGCTAGAGGTCACGTGCAGGAGCTTGCAGGGATTTGTAGTTTTTCATGATGTCTACTTTGATACTAATTATAATTTTCAAATCTGAGAGTAAATAGAACCAATTATATTGATAAATCACCGTGTCCGGGAGGGATTTACAAAACGTCATGCCAGGGGAAGCCTACACGAAACACAGCGCTTATTTGAAGTGTTTCTAAAATCCCCTATGGGAAAAATGAATGGTAGAAAAACAATTGGAACTATTTCCCTGCTTGACGGCTAGGTTTTATGGGCACTATGACACCTCCACTGTGGGGCTCTATACAGTAAATAGCCTAAAGCTTATCTAACATTCAACAAGATACAAATCTGTCGTTCTGCCCCTGAACAGGAAGCAACCCACTGTTCCTAGGCCGTCATTGAAAATAAGAATTTGTTCTTAACTAACTTGCCTAGTAAAATAAAGCTAAATTTTTTTAATTTTTTTACTTAAGGACAACAAAGTCAAAGTTTGGAGTGGCCATCACAAAGCCCTGACCTTAATCCTATAGAAAATTTGTGGGCAGAACTGAAAAAGCATGTGCGAGCAAGGAGGCCTACAATCCTGACTCAGTTACACCAGCTCTGTCAGGAGGAATGGGCCAAAATTCACCCAACTTATTGTGGGAAGCTTGTGGAAGGCTACCCAAAACGTTTGAACCAAGTTAAACCATTTAAAGGCAATGCTACCAAATACTAATTGAGTGTATGTAAACTTCTGACCCACAGGAAATGTGATGAAAGAAATCATTCTCTCTACTATTATTCTGACATTTCACATTCTTAAAATAAAGTGGTGATCCTAACTGACCTACGACAGGGAATTTTTACTAGGATTAAACGTCAGGAATTGTGAAAAACTGAGTTTAAATGTATTTGGCTAAGGTGTATGTAAACTTCTGACTTCAACTGTAGGTTGTGATCTCATTGATCAACATCTTAATCAACTATTACCCTATTATCCATGTTGAAATTACTTGGTGTGCCCAGTGGGTAATGACAGTACAAAATTGGCACCATTTCATATAACTGATGACAGAGCATTTTCTGAATGCTATGCACACACACCGTTCAAATGCCTGCTGACTCATTACAACTTCAGCTTCAAGTACAAGGTGATTTCGAGAAAGTGGTGTTCCAATTCTATGAAATGATTTAGTATTTTTTCACGTTAAAAACCCTCTAAATCCATCTGATAACATCACGGTGAGATGGGACTGCATTTACTGCAACCGCTAGTCTCCCGTTTCATGTGCCATATTGAAAACTGAGCTGCAAGTTTCACAGCCAGAGGAGTTCGATCATTTGGGTCGATAGACCAGAAAATGTGATGTCACTCCCTATGCAAATGAGGTGTCAGATTTCACAGACTGCATCTCAGATTAGAGGGGAGAATGGCGTGCAAAGAGGTACAACCAGAGCTGTCACGGACTGCGCAGATATGTATGTTGCACAGCTCAAAGAGTGTTCAGTACACATAAAAAAATGGTCAGAACCGCTCAAAATCCCCTAAATAGAGGAATTAAATGTTATGAATTAATGGTTGTTCTAATTCTGGCTTGGTTAAGAGTATGTTCTCTTTATCTCAGGTATACAGTATATTGAAGCAACATTTGCCTTACTAAAAATAGCCTTTACTGTATTGTATGTTAAATCGCAATTAAGTTATGTGAACTGTAACACTCTTCCGATGGTACTTGAAGTGTTTGTTATTGTTCCGTGTTATCACAGATACTGTTTCACTGTTCAGCAGTCACTCGCTGTTAATTAGTTAATGACAGGATATAGATTTCAGACAAATGTTTAGAGCATCTGAAATGTAAATTAACAAAGGTTTGGAAACACATTTTGATTGACATTTTCGTTTTGTATTTACACTTTTACATTTCTCAGTTGTGTTATGGGTGAGGCTAATATTATGGAAATGTGATCTTTTATAATACAGTAGCCTAGGCTCCTGGTTATTTTAATAATCTGTCTCTGATATCATGACAGTTCGGTTTTAATCTCTGAGTTTGGCTTTTAGAGCCCTTTGTCACACATGGCTGAATCATTTTGCTTTTCCTCTGCCTTTGAGAAATATTGTGCTCACTCTGTGTTCGTATGGGCCATTTACGTACTAATATGACAGATAGAACAAAAACAAAAGTAGTTTTACTCACCGCCTTCTAACAGTGGCTGCCATCAGCTGATTTGCACTATGCTTCAGGCCCTCTCTCTCTCTCTCTCTCTCCTCTCTCTCTCTCTCTCAAGCATGGCTTTTCTGTTTCATTAGGATGGTGTTGATACAAACTGTCTCAGATTATACCAGAGCTGTGTTCCAAATGGCACGATATACCCTATAGTGCATTACTTTCAACCAGAGCCATTTGGGCCCTAGTCAAAGGTACTAGGTAGGGAATAGGTTGCTATTTTGGACAGCCTAGCTCTGCTTCTATCACGCCCGGACACCAATGGGACCTTCATGCAACTCTATAATCCCTGATGGTCACTTGATGACAGATAGTATAAACACAGATTTAGCCTAGGGTAAAATGTACAGTGCATTCAGAAAGTATTCAGACCCCTTGACCTTTTCCACATTTTGTCACGTTACATCCTTATTCTAAAATTGATAAAAAAAATGTTCCCCTTATCAATCTACACACAATACGCCATAATGAAAAGACGAAAAAAAAATCCCGGCTAGGTTTTGGCTAGGCCACTCAAAGACATTCAGAGACTTGTCCCGAAGCCACTCCTGCGTTGTCTTGGCTGTGTGCTTAGGGGTCGTTGCCCTATTGGAAGGTGGTCCTTCGCCCCAGTCTGAGGTTCTGAGCTCTCTGCAGACGGTTTTCATCAAGGATCTCTCTGTACTTTGCTCCGTTCACCTTTCCCTCAATCCTGACCAGTCTCCCAGTTCCTTCTGCTGAAAAACATCCTCACAGCATGATGCTGCCACCACCATGCTTCACAGTAGGGACCATAAAGGCCTGATTGGTGGAGTGCTGCAGAGATGGTTTTCCTTCTGGAAGGTTCTCCCATCTCCACAGATGAACTCTGGAGCTCTTTCAGAGGACAATTCCTTTGACCTCATGGCTTGGTTTTTGCTCTGAAATGCACTGTCAACTGTGGGACCTTATATAGACAGGTGTATGCCTTTACAAGTCATGTCCAACCAATTGAATTTACCACAGGTGGATTCCATCAAAGTTGTAAACACATGTCAAGGATCATCAGTGGAAACAGGACGCACTTGAGCTCAATTTCGAGTCATAGCAACAGGTCTGAATACTTATTTACATAAGGTATTTCTGTTTTTTATTTTAGATACATTTGCAAACATTTCTAAAAACCTGTTTTTGCTTTGTCATTATGCTGTATTGTGTGTAGACTGATGAGGAAAAACAATTATTTCATCAATTTTAGAATAAGTAACGAATGAGGAAAAGGGGTCTGAATACTTTCCGAATGCACTGTTCATACAAGATTCTGGCCATAGCTTTTTGTTTGGTATTTTGTTTCCTTGTTTATTCCCGCCTTTGTGTGCGTGCGTCCATGTGTGAGCCCACCCTATTGCGGGGGATGTTTTTAGTGTCAGCTTGAGAACTGTGACAGGCAGCTCAGACAACCAGTCGGTCAAAAAGGTTTTCTCAGAAGGAGTTTCTCATGTATGTCTCCATCCACTTGCCAATCTCAAATGCTAAACTGACACCAGAAGCAACCAGGTAAATCGTCTGGTAAACACATATTTTATTTTTACTGACATCTTTTTTTTCAGATACTTCTCTCCCAGTCAGAAACCGTTTTTACATCCATCTACGGAACGCATGGGGATTGTGGTACAGAGTATTTTTTCGAGGTTTATTGAGATTGTAATTAGCAGCACACGATCATGGAACCATAAATGAATTTTATGCTTGTCCCTGATATTGGATAGTTTTGTCATAGTTTGTGACACGTACTGTAAAGGAAACCTAAAGTATCTGATCATAGTGAACAAAGATCTGTATTAAAGATATTGCATGAAACCCATTGAAAAGCCAGGAAAGCCATTGATGCAATATTCATCAACTGTATACCAGATACATCAACAGCAGATTCATCAGATACTGCTAGCTCAACTCTGTCTGTCTGTCTCTGTCTGTTTTTTTGCTAAACACTGAAGAGAGTGTTTGCCTGGGTGAAATAGTGTTCTGCTTCACGTAGGTGTGCCTATGGTAGAAAAGACAGACATGAGTGGTAGGAGAGAAACAGAGGAGTTGGTTTGAGGGAGAATAATTGGAGTGAGCGCTGTGTTCTTGGCCCACTTCCCCGGTGGAGAGACAACACGTCCAACAGTTGGACAGGTGGTGTGGGGATGGTGTGGGGACCGGCAAGACTGACGAGCTGAGACTCTGCCCAGTGGACATGTGGCTTCGCCCGCTCCTCATCTGGGACAGGAAGAGACTGTGTGTGTGTGTGGCTGTCATTTTGCCTCTGACAGATGACTAATCTTCTCTTGGTAATGACTGAGGAGGAGCTACCTTTTTAAATGCCAAGCTTCTGAATAGGAAGAGGAGATGGAGAAGAAAAGAGAGGAGAGAGAGAGAGGAAGTGAGAGTGAGTGACAGAGAGAGAGAGAGGCAGGGAGGGTGGCTGCAACGCTACCAAGCATTGCAAAGATGAGACACGTGTTTCTGATTCCTCTAACTGTCTGATTCTGTCGCGATGTTCTGGAAGGACGGACCAAGGCGCAGCGTGAGTGGAGTTCCACATAATTTTAATAAACTGGAACCGACTCAGACATCAATGTAGCGCACAACACATGCACTAACAAAAGACAATAACCCCAAAACACAGGTGGGGTCGAGAACAAACTAAATAGGATTCCCAATTAGAGTCAACGAACTACAGCTGCCTCTAATTGAGAACCACACAAAACCAAAACATAGAAAACTATAGAAACCCCTAGTCACACCCTTACCTAACACAACATAGAGAACCCAGAGGGCTCTCTATGGCCAGGGCATGACAGATTCAGACTGATGTTATCTAGTTCTCCTGTTTAAAACATGAGCTTTCATGTTTAATTGCTTTTGACCATGTAATACAATACACACATACAAGAGAACAATAGCAGAGGGGGCTGGTTTAAGGAAATTATTCTCTTCAATCAGCTAGCTTAGTGCAATAACTGGATATGGTGTTTATATCATACTGTATTTACACACTCGCTTAGAGATAAATAATATGTATGTTCACAACCGTGTCCAATATGGGAGTTTTTCATGTGGATTCACATTCTACAGTATCTTATGGATTCTCTGTGTGTTCAATATGTATGATCTAAAGATAGCAAAACATTGTAGTGTACTAGAGAGGGAAGAGGGGTAACTGCGGGTTCGGTCTAAAGTGAGCCCTGCAATATTGAGTATTTTCTTGTTCAAGGAGAGAGACAGAGAATGACAAAACTATATTTTGGATTCACCATCCTCTCATTTCTCTGAACGCTTGGCTTTTTTCTATTTGCTCCATTTGTGGTCTGGAAACAGGTCAGGGTGTTCAGTCTGCCTCTCCTTACATCACAACTTTACTTTAAACTTTAAAGACGACATAGACTTGAAAGAAAATGCTCTCCCTCTCTTCCTATCTCCCTCCCTCCCTCTTTCTTTCAAACACAGGCCTTCAGATACGCACGTACAATAGTTCACACAAGGATTCACACATCCGATATTATTCCTGGTATCTTACAAACAACTCTCTTCACCTGGCAGAAGTGATATGACTGTTTATTTAAAAAGACACCGGTGGTCTCTTCCCTTGTGCATTGCTATTTTTACAGCTGCTCACAGATGTGTGAACGTTTCACTGTTCCTCTAATTGGGCAATGCACACGGTCTATAAATGGGTAAAAATGGATATCATGTTATACTGCAATACAACCGTTATCCAGCAATTATTTGATTCATAGGTCTGTAGCTCATACATGTTATACACAGACTTTAATTGTGTTCTGTGCATGGGCCTCAAAGGGCCATACGTGTTGTAATTTGTATACATAAAACTCAGTAAGCTGCTTAAGTTTAAGCAAATTCAATTTTCTAAGATATATTCAAGATACCTATCTTTCTGACTGAAACCTACAGTAAATACAGTATAACCTAGAGAAAGCTTTGTGTGTGGAATGTAGTGCGACCGCTCTACGGAGGACCAAATCTGCCGTAATTAGAAATATATGAATAAATTAATAAATGCACACACAAATGGATTAACACACACATAAAAAGATAAATTATGATTTAAGTAATTAATCCCACTTGCTTTCTTTAATTTGATTAATTTATATTATTTCTTCATTTATTTATTTCTGTATTTCTTCCTCCAATATGATAATGAAGGGGTGTCAAGCAAACGTATGTGGGTGGTAAATCTAACACACCATTGGTTTAACAATGCCACGGCGCATTGCTCAATTGCATTTGCCTGGGCTGCGTTCAGTATGACAGAACGGTGATCAACAAAGACCATGTTTCCCATTAGCACTCCCCAAACAATAATGTGTAGCGCATATAGCTACACTACATGACCAAAAGTATGTGGACACTTGCTTGTCGAACATCTAATTCCAAAATCATGGGCATTAATATGGAGTTGGTTGGTCCCCCCTTTGCTGCTATAAAAGCCTCCACTCTCCACACTTTCCACTAGATCTTGGAACATTGCTGCGGTGACTTGCTTCCATTCAGCCACAAGAACATTAGTGAGGTCGGACACTGATGTTGGGCGATTAGGCCTGGCTCGCAGTCGGCATTCCAATTCATCCCAAAGGTATTCGATGAAGTTGAGGTCAGGGCTCTGTGCAGGCCAATCAAGTTCTTCCACACCAATCTCGACAAACCATTTCTGTATGGACCTCACTTTGTGCACGGGGGCATTTTCATGCTGAAACAGGAAAAAGCTTTCCCCAAACTGTTGCCACAAAGTTGGAAGCACATAATCATCTAGAATGTCATTGTATGCTGTAGCGTTAAGATTTCCCTTCACTGGAACTAAGGGGCCTAGGCCAAACCATAAAAACAGCCCCAGACCATTATTCCTCCTCCACCAAACTTTGCAGTTGGCACTGCATTCGGGCAGGTAGCGTTCTCCTGGCATCTGCCAAACCCAGATTTGTCCATCGGACTGCCAGATTGTGAAGCGTGATTCATCACTCCAGAGAATGCGCTTGCACTGTTCCAGAGTCAATGGCGGCGAGCTTTACACCACTCCAGCCGATGCTTGACATTGCACATGGTGACACACAAGCCTCCTGTTTCCTGGTCTTCTTGGTTTTGAACCTAGAAGAAGACCAGGAATTGGGAGTAGGCAAGAAGGTCTTGCCAGAAGATCATGGTAAACTAACGTTAGTATGAGTATCAAGCTAGCTAGCTTGGCTACAACTGATACAGTTGAATTGGCTAGCTAGCTGTGTTTTACAGCCAGACTAGATAATAAACTAATCTGCAATTATCATAAACCATTATTTGCTAGCTAGCTACGATAGCAAAATATCTGTCAGATGGAAAGGAAGCAGGACCATGGCATGTGTCAGAAGCAATGCATGTCGGCTAGCTCATGTTAGCTAAAGTAGATTACCTTTAAGCAAATAGTGGATACTTAATTAACAGGGTTGTCATTTAGCTAGCTTGGCTAATTCTCGATATCATCAACAATCACATGCATCTAAGCTAATAGCTAGCTAACTACAGTCAAATAAGGAGGAGAATGATGTCATTATGTAATAAGTCACCTATGTGAAGCTAGTCACAGTATGGATTAGCCATAATAGTGGAATTTGCTTTAAGCCTTAGCAATTGTTAGTGAGATGTGACGTGGTGCCATAATATAAATAATAACTTAGCTAGCTATAAATTCACGTATGCCATGTAATTTGTCATAGTCCTTATCAAAAAATGGCATGCATACTTTTAATCAGCTCTATTGTTGTCGTTTGCGGACATTAGTGTGAAGTAGGCAAACTGATACATGAATGCTAAATACAGCAGTGGTGGTCGGTGCCATTTACGATGAGGGAGGCCGAAAAAAAATATGAGCATGGCCTTATTTCTATTACAGCATATTGGATGACTGCCATTCATATTCCATTCACCTAGCTCAATGTAACATCAATAGGTTTAGGCTACTACATGAAACTCACATTTTCTCTATACCCATCATGAGGTTGCTTCAACCTAGCCTTTGAATGAAAGTTTACAATGTAGGCACACAGGTTGAGAGAAATGACAGACATTGACACATTCAATACCTCCTTGCACACTCTTGCCTGCATCTAGCTGATCTAGGGCGTAATCATTAGTCCAACAGTTGCAAAAGAGAGTTTCTATTGGACAAATTCAGTTATGTTTATCCCCATTTCGTTCTGTTTGCTTCTGTTTAAGAAACGTTTTTCAACAGAATCAGCGGAATGAATACACCCATGATCACACGCACACTTTCATAGCAGCCACATACAAACAGCATGATCCCTTTGATCATTGTATAATTCCTTCTCTCACCTTTTCCCTTTGCTTGTGGACTTCAGTGACAACACATCAGCTGTATGTGAACTAGCAAAAAACCTTTCCAAGCCAAACCTTCCTATCATAACCGCTAACCGCTACACACAGCCTGCATTGTTGTCACCATATTAACGTCAACATTGCTAGTAGAACTAACGCGTTAGTAAACCCACTACAATCATGCTGTACAGTGTACAGTCAGCAGCATTTACACTTGTGGGCCCCGGTGGCAATAAATGAATAAAACCAAAAGCTTACCGTGACTTGGAAGTTTCAGTGTTGGATATCCATAGCCAGCTAGCTAACATAGCATCTTCTCTGTTTGAGCCGTGTGTTTGAGTAGGCTAAACTAACTAGCTGCATTCACTAGCTAAGTGAGAAAAAAAATACAACAAAATGTAGAAAGCTCTCTCTCTCTCCATTCCTTCTCCTTCAGTTTTGAAGAAATTAATTTGTTAAACACTGTTGTTCAACTATTGTCTTTCTCTCTCTTTGAGTCAACTACTCACCAACTACTCTGATAGGTTGGAGGACATCCTCCCAAAGTTGTCATAATTACTGTGCAAGTCTATGGAAGGGGGTGAGAACCATGAGACTCCTAGGTTTTGTATTGAAATCAATGTACCCTAAGGAGGACTGAAACTAGCTGTCCTCCAGTTACACCATGGTGCTACCCTACTGAGTGCCGTTGAGGCTACTGTAGACCTTCTTTGCAAAACAGTGTGTTTTAATCAATTATTTGGTGGCGTGAATATATTTAGTATAGTTTTATCTAAAAAGGATAACTTTTTTTATTTTTCACTATTTTATTTTCATGAAATTCACTGAAGACGATGGCCCTCCCCTTCCTCCTCTGAGGAGCCTCTACTGAAATACATGTACCATTTTCTTTTGTTAATCTCTGCAGGTTTATCAACTGATCTCTTAGAGCCTGGTGGAGATAGATATGCAACCATACTACAAGGCAGAACATTTCTCTGCATCCAGGTTGAGGCTTGCTACCAGCAGGAACATTGAACACTCCATGTCAGTAAGTCATGAAATGTTTGTTTTCCTTTATGTTGCATGATACTAGGCCCTGGGCCAGTAGGAGGTCAGGGCTTTCTTTCTAGCACACTCACTACCTTTCTCCGTCTCTCTCCAGGTGCTACAGAGACAGAATGGTCCTCCAGAGCCATCTGACCGACTACTACTAGCTACACTCATAATAGTATACTTGATGGTCTATGTAAGTCTCCTTCACTATGGCAGTCTGCCTGTGTGACAACATCATATATTATCAAGGGTCACTGGTTGGATTGGATTTATTGTATTCGCCTTACAACTCATGCTCTCTCCTCCCTGTAAAAGTCTCCCAGACTTTTATCAAAACGAACATGTCCATCACTCTATCCCCAGGTGAGTCTGCTAGGCTACAGAACTTTAGAGCAGCACATCAACAAACCTGCCACCCTGTTGTCAGCTATCTGCAGACAGTTCCCTGAAAAAGGCTGCAACTATCAAGGCTTTCAAAGGCAAAGTTTTGGGAATTACCAAATGCAATAAAATGTTGTATAAACAACTTTTTTTATTATTGGATTACAAAACAATAACTTTTTCATAGCATGTATGTCACATTGGTCTTCACACTAACTTTCACTAACTTCTGTGGTAACTTAAACACAAAGACATCACATAGAGCTTATGATTCATTAGTTCTAAATTTAAGAATCATGTCCAGGGTAAATACTTTTTTATTAATGTATACCAGACACATCACAGAGGTGTCAGCTAAAACATATACAGTTGAAGTCGGAACTTTACATACACCTTAGCCAAATACATTTAAACTCAGTTTTTCACAATTCCTCACATTTAATCCTAGTCAAATGTCCTGTCTTATGTCAGTTAGGATTACCGCTTTATTTTAAGAATGTGAAATGTCAGAATAACAGTAGAGAGAATGATTTATTTCAGTTTTTATTTATTTCATCACATTCCCAGTGGGTCAGAAGTGTACATACATTCAATTAGTATTTGGTAGCATTGCCTTTAAATTGTTTAACTTGGGTCAAACGTTTCGGGTAGCCTATTTTCTATAGGATTGAGGTCAGGGCTTTGTGATGGCTACTCCAATACCTTGACTTTGTTGTCCTTAAGGAATTTTGCCACAACTGTGGAAATATGCTTGGGGTCATTGTCCATTTGGAAGACCCATTTGCGACCAAGCTTTAACTTCCTGATTGATGTCTTGAGATGTTGCTTCAATATATCCACATAATTTTCCTCCTCGTGATGCCATCTATTTTCTGAAGTGCACCAGTCCCTCTTGCAGCAAAGCACCTCCACAGCATGATGCTTTCACCCCCGTGCTTCACAATTGGGATGGTGTTCTCCGGCTTGCAAGCCTCCCCCTTTTTCCTCCAAATTGAAGATTTTTGGTTCCAACCACTGTGTCTTTGTGTGATGCGGTATGGGTGATCGGATGATCTCTGTACATGTTTTTCCCACCGTGAAGCATGGAGGAGGAGGTGTTATGGTGTGGGGGTACTTTTCTGGTGACACTGTCTGTGATTTATTTAGAATTCAAGGCACACTTAACCAGCATGGCTACCACAGCATTCTGCAGCGATACGTCAACCCATCCGGTTTGGGCTTAGTGGGACTATAATTTGTTTTTCAACAGGACAATGACCCAACACACCTCCAGGCTGTATAAGGGCTATTTTACCAAGAAGGAGAGTGATGCAGTGCTGCATCAGATGACCTGGCCTCCACAATACCTCATCCTCAATCAAATTGAGATGGTTTGGGATGAGTTGGACTGCAGAGTGGAGGAAAAGTAGCCAACAAGTGCTCAGCAAATGTGAGAACTCCTTCAAGACTATTGGAAAAGCATTCCAGGTGACGCTGGTTGAGAGAATTCCAAGAGTGTGCAAAGCTGTTATCAAGGCAAAGGGTGGCTATTTGAAGAATCTCAAATATAAAATATATTTACTACATGATTCAATATGTATTATTTCATAGTGTTGATGTCTTCACTATTATTCTACAAAGTAGAAAGTAGTAAAAATAAAGAAAAACCTTTGAATGAGTAGGTGTTCAAAAACCTTTGACTGGTAGTGTATGTGTGTGTATGTATGTGTGTATGTATGTGTGTATGTATATATATATATATATATATATATATATATATATATATATATATATATATATATATATATATATATGAATAAAATGAATTAAAGTTAGAATGTTAGTACATAGATAAATAATTAAATACATGTAGATATGTAGAGAAAATTTATACATTTTAGTCATCATATAAATGAATAAAATTAATTAAAGTTAAAATGTTTAGATAGTACATAGATAAATAATTAAATACATGTAGATATGTAGAGAAAATGTATACATTTTAGTCACTTTTTTTTCTGTTAACTTGCTCATTTATTTAATTATGTGTGGATTTATTTATTCATTTATTTGTCCATTTATATGTGCATTTATATATTTCTGGCAGGTTTGGTCATCCATACCTCTCAAGTCTGTTTTGTCTTGTTGTCTGTTGAGTTACTGAGACGTGTCTTAGCTCCACCTCATAATGCGCATGCGTGATCCAATCTGAGCCTTGCAAAAAGCTGTTAGATTCAGAACTCGACCGTCGTGTGCGGGACTCTGTTTCCGTGATGTTGTCCTTGCCCAAGTGAAACGAAAAATACTTTTTGGAGTCTTCCTCAAGGGGAGAACATGCTTGCACGTTTCCTTGGTGACTGATCTCGACGAACAACGGATTTCAACCTGTGGATAGTGCATGTCGCGCGTCAGGAGATTACAGTGGGAGGCCAGTCCTCCAGCCTTAGTGATCCGGGACGCTCTCCTCTCTAGACTGCTGCGTGCTTGATTGTTTCTCGGCGTCGGTCTGTGGCGCGCTGTGTGGTCCAGTGTCTAGTTTATGAATGGCCCTGACATGGAGGAAATTCCGTTTCAGAAAGTCAAAACCCGGCGGAAGAAAAGCCATTGTCCACCAGGCGTCCCTCTGACTACCATCGCATGCGAGGATGAGTTCGACTGCAAGGAGCTGGAGTCTCTGTTCCAGAACTACAACCTAAAGCTGGAGCAGACATCCACTCTCAAAGCCCTGGCGGTGCTCATCGTCATGGCATCGACGCTGGCCGTGGTGGAGTTGCTGTCCGGCCCCAATCTGACCATCTCCAAGGGGTCCCATCCGGTCCACTGTATCGTCTTCGTGTCCCTCTTCATTGTCACCAATGTCAAGTACCTTCAGGTGACCCAGCTCCAGCAGATCGTCAACCTGACCTTGCTCTTCGGCTTCACCTTCTCGTTCCTCTGCTGTCCCTTCTCCCTCGGCGCCGTGGGGCTGGAGCCCCCGACCAACCCGGAGCAGGGCATGTGGCAGCTCATGCTGGTTACATTCGTTGCCTACTCGCTCCTGCCGGTGCGGACTCTGTTAGCAGTAATGTTTGGAATAATGATTGCCATCTCTCATATCATTGTGACAGCCACCTCCGTGACAGTTGAGACGCAGAAATTATGGAGAACGGTAAGTAGTGGGTGCATGTAGGCTATACATAGTTAACCACCAGGCTAGGCTATTCGAAGCATGGATAATGGGGCTTTAATCTAGAACAGATAAGGGAAAAGCGAGAGGAAGCAATGAGCCTGTCAACATGAAGTTCAGCACCATCAAGTGGACAGCGACCGGCGGGGGTCACCGAATGGCGCGCGCTTCATACAATGTCTGAGCACTGCTTGTCGGCCTGCTTTGCATGTGAAATACATACAAAGAGAACATTCTAAAATGAAATATGTTTCGGGTTTGTGTCTGTAATGCCCTAGATCTATGTAGAATATAAACATCAGTGAAATCAAGGCATGCAGTTTTTTTATACGTGCTGGATGTATGCTGTAGTAGAAAGTGCAAAGCCGTGTGCGATAACGTGCGGAGAGGTGCTCTGTAGTTCAATCTAAACACGGACTTCAATGACGTGTGGCTGATTGTGATCACAACTACAGACAGGAGAGCAGGCCCGGGAATTTAGGTTTACGAGTGTTTTAACGATTCATCTTTCCTACAATGGCCGAACATTTAACATGCTTTTCCCAAAACACCACGCAGAGAGAACGTTTGTTAAGTGCGTTGTTGGAGCATGTGTCAATATCCTACTGATAAATCAAAATAAAGGGAGAGCTGCTCTCATATTAGCTTTCTCCAATCAAATCTTACCGTATCTTTAACATTATTTCACAATACTGACGACGGATCAGCTCATATTACCATCTACGGCTGCAGATATTGAAGCGGGTTATTCCCACTAGGCACACACTGGTTGAATCAACGTTGTTTACGTTGAACCGACGTGGAACAGACGTTGAATTGACATCTGTGCCCAGCAATAAATCACCGATTTAAGGCTACACATCATATAATATATTGAGACAAATTACAGACAGTAACCTACAAGTATCAACATATAACTTAATTGATTGAACTTGAAATGTATTTCAATATGATTGAAATAGGCCTATAGCCTACTGTTTAGGCTATGTTTAATGCAGTCATCTCGGTTTTACTTTGAAGTGTATTTTTATACGTTGCTTGTTTGTATCAATTGCAAAGACATTGTCAACTTTGTATTTGTAGTCAACTTATCGGCGGTCACAGAGAGACGGACGAACCATGTGATTCTATGTTTAGCAGCGACCTTTCTGTGTATAAAGTGACGCAGGAGGGCAAAAAACGACGCGCTTGGCTGTTCTACGAGTGGTCTGAGGCAGGCGTTAGATTACTAGTGTTTTCAAGTCCAACGTTCATAACGATGGCTTTGGGGAACAGCTCGGAGATTTAACGATGCTCCTACGAAGGAAGGTTCTATCGATTAACTTAGCCTTAAGATGCTTTTGGGAAACCGGGCCCAGGTCTGGTCAGTCAAAGCATAAGCAGGCTTTCCATGTTGACATTGCTTCAGATCTAGGCTAATAGTCTCATGTTACTGAGGTAGGGGGGACATACAAATAGGCAATAGAGCTGTGTCTGTCTCACACGATTGACTTCAAAATAGCCTCCGTGACTGATTTGACTTGGGCCCGTGATGTGTGTGCCTAAATGATTGACACCCTTGATAAAGATGAGCAGTAATGACTGTAGGCCTATAAAATAAATAATTAAAATACACAGCTACAGTATATTGTGTGCAAAAAAAGGCACCATTTTTTAAAAATATTATTTATAATTCTGTAAGGTATTTCTGTTTTTAATTTTTAATACGTTTGCAAACATTTCTAAAAACCTGTTTTCGCTTTGTCATTATGGGGTATTGTGTGTAGATTGATTAGGGGAAACAATTATTTAATCGATTTTAGAATAAAGCTGTAACATAACAAAATGTGGAAAAAGGGAAAGGGTCTGAATACTTTCCGAATGTACTGTATGTCTAATAATATGACCCAACCTCATATCATCTTACACTGCCAACAGAGTGGAACAAAACAAACAGGACCACACAGAGAGACCAGCCAGACAGTGCTCAGACAGGATTCGCATACAGTGTGCCTCTGTTTCATAGGGAATATCTGGTCAATTTAGACTGAAAGTACTTGATGCAGAACCAAAGTAGGCCGTGGTTGATGACCCCAACCAGATACTAGACAACCAGACAGTTAATAAAAGGTCAAGCAAACCCAGATAACTTATTTCAGAACAGAAATACCAAAAATGTCCTGACAGTCTCAACAAGTTCTCTCTCTCGCTCTTGGTCTTGCTCTCGCTCTCTCTCTCTCTGTCATGGAGAGGTTGAGCCCTCTGTCATACCAGCTCTAGTTTGCTTTCTTCCTTTAGCATGTGGCATATAATATCTCACCCCTGTAGCCTAGACGTGTGTCAGGAGGACGGTGTGTGAAGGACAGCGCTAGCAGTAGCAGAGTACAGCCTAGGAAGGGAAAGCTAATCCATTAAGCCTGGAGATTAGCTCAGTGGTATGACCGTAAAGGACCTGTGTTTCAACCAACCAACAACCACCAAACAAGCCTATAGGCCCCCTTCCCTTCAGGGTCACAGTGAGGCTATGTGTGGTGTAAACAAACCAATACTAACCAAACCTCAGTCAGAGAGAGAAGGACATAGAATTATTATTTTCCCTCTCCTGAGTATCCACTACAGCATTGCTAAATTCTGTTATAAGAGTCCATCAATACACCAATCATGTTTGATCATGATATTTGAGTCTCGTCGTCTGCATTGCAGTCTCATGAGACCATGGATTTCTTGTGCCTTGGGGATCAGGTCAGATCCCAGCTTATGCCATTTGCTGTTCATGTTGACAATATAAGCTTGTCCTCATCAAATACAATAACACACCCTACAGTACAGTACAGTACTGTATAACTAATTAACTTATTGGATGCTGTTGCCTGTATTGTGTTGTCTAAATGAGCTGCTTGTTCTTACTAGTCTATCATTGACCTATAGTGAACAAAAATATAAACACAACATGCAACAATTTCAAAGATTTTTCTGATTTACAGTTCATAGAAGGAAAGCAGTCATTTGAAAATGAATTCATTAGGCCCTAATCTATGGATTTCACATGACTGGGCAGGGGCACAGCCATGGGTGGGCCTGGTAGGGCATAGGCCCACCCACTTGGGAGCCAGGTCCACTCACTGGGGAGCCAGGCCCAGCCAATCAGAATTCGTTTTTCCCAACAAAAGGGCATTATTTCAGACAGAAATACTCAGCATTCCGCTCCCCCTCCTCAGATTATCCTGCAGGTGAAGAAGCCGGATGTGGAGGTATTGGGCTGGCGTGGTTACACGTGATTTGCGGTTGTGAGTAGGGCTGTGGCGGTCACAAAATTTCTTCAGCTGGTGATTTTCAAGCAAATAACTGTCGGTCTCACAGTAATTGACCGTTAATTAAAATAAACACATTTATCATCTCCTGGCTTCCACAGATTTTAACAAGTCTAATAAATCCATGTAATACAGCCTACACCTTCACAGTAAATCCATTATTTATTTTAGACAGGTCAAAAGAAGCATGGTATTATGAAAACATAGTCTATTAAAGAAGAACAGAATAGCGTACTCTGAGTTGTCCTTATGTTAGGTCCTGATCTGGCTATGCCAAATGGCTGTGGGCTACACTAGTTCATTTAGCAGACAAGATTTTCTTAGAATTCCATGGCATTATTTTATAGTATGAAGAATACAAAATTGAACAAGGCTGATTAAATTAGAAAGGATATTTTCTCCAAACGATTTGACGGAGTGCGCACATGCGGCTATTCTGTGTCTAGCGTTTAACAAAGAAATAGATACTCCTATATGCTGAATTTAGTGTTATTAATGTAACTTTAGTTGTTCTACAAACATTGGGCTGTATGTTTTGATTTATAATACATTGTAAGGCTGCATCATGTGACTCTAATGATGATTTGAAAAAAGTCGCTTTAAAGGCATAAGCTCTGCTTTGTTTTTATGCGCAGAATGTACACACACCAATAGTCTCATTCACGATTTGACAAGCACTTGACAATGCCTAGAATTTCACGGCGGCATCCACTTTGTGTGGCCGTAATGCACCCTAAAATAATCCAGTGGCCGTTGTGCCCTTCTCCCTGAGTGCTGCTCGCTCCATCACGTGATTGGGTCTTTCTCACAGGCTACAAGTGAAGACAGACACATGTCCTTATCCAATTCCAAGGTGCATATTGAAGATATTCGAAGAACTATCAACATTTACTTTTTGTCATCCAACAAGATGAGTAGGCCTAACAAACAACAAAAGCACTAGCCTATGTCAGTCTACTATCCCTCAAAGTACAAAGATCAACCTATTCTATGTGAGAAAAAAATATTCCAAACATAGTCTGGGACAGTTGTGGGATGTGATACAGTTAAAGTCGGAAGTTTACATACACCTTAGCCAAAATACATTTAAACTCAGTTTTTCACAATTCCTGACATTTAATCCTCGTAAAAATTCCCTGTTTTAGGTCAGTTAGGATCACCACTTTATTTTAAGAATGTGAAATGTCAGAATAATAGTAGAGAGAATTATTTCTTTTTTTCTTTCATCACATTCCCAGTGGGTCAGAAGTTTACATACACTCTAGTATTTGGTAGCATTGCCTTTAAATTCTTTAACTTGGGCCAAATGTTTTGGGTAGCCTTCCACAAGCTTCCCACAATAAGTTGTGTGAATTTTGGCCCATTCCTCCTGAAAGAGCTGGTGTAATTAAGTCAGGTTTGTAGGCCTCCTTGCTCGCACACGCTTTTTCAGTTCTGCCCACACATTTTGTATAGGATTGAGGTCAGGGCTTTGTGATGGCCACTCCAAACCTTGACTTTGTTGTCCTTAAGCCATTTTGCCACAACTTTGGAAATATGCTTGGGGTCATTGTCTATTTGGAAGACCCATTTGCGACCAAGCTTTAACTTCCTGACTGATGTCTTGAGATGTTGCTTCCATATATCCACATAATTTTCCTACCTCATGATGTCATCTATTTTGTGAAGTTCACCAGTCCCTCCTGTAGATACCTTTGTCCCTGTTTCCTCCAGCATCTTCACAAGGCCCTTTGATGTTGTTCTGGGATTGATTTGCACTTTTCTCACCAAAGTACGTTCATCTCTAGGAGACAGAACGCGTCTACTTCCTGAGCGGTATGGCGGCTGCGTGGTCCTATTGTGTTTATACTTGCGCACTATTGTTTGTACAGATGAACGTGGTACCTTCAGGCGTTTGGATATTGCTCCCAAGGATGAACCAGACTTGTGGAGGTCTACAATTTTATTTCTGAGGTCTTGGCTGATTTCTTTTGATTTTCCCATGATGTCAAGCAAAGAGGCACTGAGTTTGAAGGTAGGCCTTAAAATACATCTACAGTTATTACCTCCAATTGACTCAAATGGTGTCAATTAGCCAATCAGAAGATTCTAAAGCCATGCCATCATTTTCTGTTTAAGCACAGTCAACTTAGCGTATGTAAACTTCTGACCCACTGGAATTGTGATACAGTGAATTATAAGTGAAATAATCTGTCTGAAAACAATTGTTGGAAAAATTACTTGTGTCATAAACAAAGTAGATATCCTAACTGACTTGCCAAAGCTATAGTTTGTTAAGAAGAAATGTGTGGAGTGGTTGAAAAACAAGTTTTAATGACTCCAACCTAAGTGTATGTAAACTTCCGACTTCAACTATATATCCCAAATGAATATAACCACTAACATCAAAAAACTTTTTTGTGCAATGTGGCTGACGCAACAGACCAGAACGTTTAGCTTAAAATGTTGATAAATGATTAGGTTATTTCTTAGCATTATAAGCGCAGCAATGTGCACATGCTAGTAGGCTATAAGCGCAAATGTTTCATTAGTTGAAAACACCATTATCAAAAATGACCGAAAATGCAATTATGCATGTAATGCTTTTATTATAAAGGTGCATTTGTGTGGTGAAATGTATATTCGCAAAACTTTAAACTCACGCGCTGCTTATATATGCCAGTTAAGCTCTATACCTCTTGTAAAGCGGATTAATGTGCTTAATTTTAAGAAGTTATTTGGCCACTTTAGTTGTGATACAAACCTTATTAAAACATGTAGGCCTATGGGTTAGGCTACCTAAGGTGTGTGACTATGATTTGAAAAAAAAAAGGCATTGTTTCTCATGCTTGGCATCATTCACAAGTGATAATATATAATTCACAAGTTGATAGGCTAATGTTGTCACCCATCAGACTATTCTTGATTTAATCTTGCATTTACATATACTAAATAATATATGTGTGAAATTTGTTTTTGACTTAGAATGGACCATTATCATGCACCTGTATCGGAACAGTGTCAGCGGAAAAAAATAAATGTCGTCAATGCATTTAAATAGTGAATGGAGGACGCTTTCCCCCAGGGTTTATTTTCATGCCAGCCCGGTAGGCTATACTCCTGTTGTAAATTATAAGCAATGTGCTTAATATTAGGAAAGTTGAGAAATAAATCTAGTAGGCCTAGCCTATAGAAAGCTGATCCCCCTAATTTTAGTAGAGGCCATCACTCTGTTTTCTCACGCAATTGCATAGCCTATTGAAATGTTACTCAACTGGAGCGTATGGGCTCTCATGTTTGATTCGATTTTCAAATGCATTTGCATTCATGTCAAAGTGATTCGAGGGACAATAGAGTGCTGAATACCAGGCAGTTAGTACATTTGGTAGCCTACTAATGACCATCAGCATCAGAGCTTGGAGAAGCCTAATTACTGTGACTAAACGGTCACATGGAATTTGACTGCCTTTATGACTCGTGACTGCCGATGTGGCGGTAATACGGTCACCGCAACGCAACAGCCCTAGTTGTGAGGCCGGTTGGATGTACTGCCAAATTCTCTAAAACGACATTGGAGGTGGCTTATGGACAAGACATTAACATTACATTCTCTGGCAACTGCTCTGTTAGACATTCCTGCAGTCAGCATGCCAACTGAACGTTCCCTCAAAACTTGAGACATCTGTGGCATTGTGTTGTGTGACAAAACTGCACATTTTAGAGTGGCCTTTTATGGTCCCCAGCACAAGATGCACCTGTGTAATGACCATGCTGTTTTATCATCTTCTTGATAAGCCACACCTGTCAGGTGGATGGATCATCTTGGCAAAGGAGAAATGCTCACTAACAGGGATGTAAACAAATTTGTGCTCAAAATTTGAGAGAAATAATATTTGTGCATGGAACATTTCTGGGATCATTTATTTCAGCTCATGAAAAATCAGACCAACACAGCTTCCTTAAATAGTACCCGCAAAACACTGGGCCTTCTAGGCAGAGTTCCTCTGTCAAATGTCTGTGTTCTTTTGCCCATCTTAATCTTTACTTTTTATTGGCCAGTCTGAGATTCTGCCTAGAAGGCCAGCATCCTGGAGTCGCCTCTTCACTGATGACATTGAGACTGGTGTTTTGTGGGTACTATTTAATGAAGCTGCCAGTTGAGGACTTGTGAGGCGTCTGTTTCTCAAACTAGACACTAATGTACTTGTCCTCTTGCTCAGTTGTGCACCGGGGCCTCCCACTCCTCTCTCTATTCTGGTTAGAGACAGTTCTGTGAAGGGAGTAGTACACAGCGTTGTACAAGATCTTCAGTTTCTTGGCAATTTCTCGCATAGAATAGCCTTCATTTCTCAGAACAAAAATAGACTGACGAGTTTCAAAAGAAAGTATTTTGTTTCTGGCCATTTTGAGCCTGTAATCGATCCCAAAAATGCTGATGCTCCAGATACTCAACTAGTCCAAAGAAGGCCAGTTTTATTGCTTCTTTAATCATACAACAGTTTTCCGCTGTGCTAACATAATTGTGAAAGGGTTTTCTAATGATCAATTAGCCTTTTAAAATGATAAACTTGGATTAGCTAACACAATCTGCCATTGGAACACAGGAGTGATGGTTGCTGATAATGGGCCTCTGTACGCCTATGTAGATATTCCATAAAATAAATCTGCTGTTTCCAGCTACAATAGTCATTTACAACATTAAAAATGTCTACAATGTATTTCTGATCAATTTTATGTTATTTTAAAAAACAAGGACATTTCTAAGTGACCCCAAACCCCAAACAGCAGACCTTGTAAACACCAGTGGTGAATAACCAATCAGGGTCTATAGAACAAAATGACTCGTGGTGAGGAAGGCAGGCTGACATACAGTGTATGTGTGTGTGTGTTGCTCGTGCATGTGTGTGTGTGTGTCTGTGTTTGGGTGGTAAAGGTCACTTCTCCAGGCCCAGTCATGCCCAGCCACATGGAAAACACTCAGTTTACACATCAGACTCTGTCTATCTGTTGTTCTCTCCTACCTGACCTACACTCAGCTGGAAGCCCAGCCCACTTATGTTTACCCCTCTGTGGTATTTTTTTTTTCAAACACGCATGCACACACACACACACTGATTGATTGCTTCCAAATGTGTAATGACAAGACAACACAGATACTTAATTTTTGGCTTCAAATTAATGGTTATGAATGTGCAGTACATCTCTTTTCTCTTCCTCTATCTATACTATGCATCAGTCCGTCAATGTGTAATGTGTTTAGGCCAGGTGGTTTCTGATACCTCAGCTTCACTTTGCACTTCATACATTAAAGGGGCAATCAGCAGTTCAAATAATAACAAAGCGGAGCACCCAGCCACTGATTTGGTAAATAGCTGAGGAACGGGACTGGAAAATGTAACCCCTCTAAAATTCATAGATAGAGCTATGGATGCAAGGACTGACCATCCATGAGATACAATTATACTTTTAACCATGATTTGAGGCTATACAGTGTTTTGTTTTCAATTACATTGTTTACCAACAAAGGGGTAAAACAAGCTTATTTGAAAAGGGCAGTAATTTGAAAACATATTGGTCCATTATCATTTATTTTATATTTAACCTTTATTTAACTAGGCAAGTCAGTTAAGAACTTAAGAACAAATTCTTATTTACAATGACTGCCTACACCGGCCAAACCCTAACCAGGACGACGCTGGGCCAATTGTGCACCGCCCTATGGGACTCCTGATCACGGCCGGTTGTGATACAGCCCGGGATCAAACCAGGGTCTGTAGTGACGCCTCTTGCACTGCGATGCAGTGCCTTAGAACGCTGCGCCACTCGGGAGCCCATTTCTACATACTTTCTATCTCGTTGTAGATGTTCAAAAGTGGCCTGGAGTATTTTTTTAACCCAAAATAATAATTTCCTATTAACATAAAATGTTTTTATTCAAACATCCCCTGGGTCAGATTGAATGGGTCCGGCCTGCCAGTCATTCTGTTAACGGTAGTGAAACTACCTTCAACGTCCTTAACTTCACACAGAGACATAAATGGTAACCATGTGTTCATCTGACTCTGGGTAAGTATAAAAAGGGCTTGATTGCAAAAATGTCGCAATGTCCCTTTGAGATCAGAGTGACGAGTTAGGCTACAACATATTTGTAGCAAACAGAGTGAGCAGTGGGGTGAACAGCCGCTTCTTCCTTATCGTCTCACCACAGCGCAGTGGCACGCATCAGTAAGTCTATATTTCAGATGATTTCAACATAACGTCCTTTTAACACTCGGAGTGCCGGAATTCCATAACTACTAGAATGGCCATGACAGTCATTTGACCTTTGATATTTCAATATTTCAGTTTTGTAAAAATTCCACAATAAATAATAAATAGCTAAACTAATCCTCTTGTGAGTACTGCTGGCAATCAGCAATTAATTGTATTCTGTTATATTCCTTTATATTCTTACTGTAAAATATAGTATATGTGTTGACTGTGGTTGGGCAGGGAAATTAATAAAAGCGTGTTATGTCTGCTAAATTAACAAGTTGATTTCATTGGCATGGCAAAGCCATATAGCCTCGGCCAATACTGTAAGTACAGATACATAAAACTTCAAAACATGCTATTCTGTTAATTTGAAATACATTGTCTTAGTATCATGTTTAATATGACCTTCCTAAACTAAATATTATTGATTTCTCTGTGATTGTGGATATTACATTGATTTATTTGACTATTCTACTGTTAAATATGCATACAGTCATTTTGACCGTCATGGTGATTTGAGGTAGAAATGCTCAAAAAGTTTTTGTCTTTTATGATATTTATCTGAAAGGACTGCTAGAGTGTTTGGAAAATTCAGGGACAGGTGGGTTCAAGGTTTTTATTGAAAGGAAGTTATTGTGTTTCCCCTAGGATTTTGGAAAAAAGCTGCATCATGTATTTGGTATTTAAGACAGTCTTAACTTGAGAGCTTAGTCCTGTGCAGCTCAGTTGGTGAGAGCATGGGACTAGCAATACTAAAGTCACACGTTCAATTTCTGCAAGGATCCTATGTCACTTTGGATAAAAGATTATGAAGCGTATGCTAAGTGGCATAATGTTGTGTTGTTTGTGCTTGCAGCTGGTGGCCAACACAGTGCTATTTACCAGTGTGAACCTCTCTGGATTGTTTGTGCGCATCCTGACTGAGCGAGCACAGAGGAAGGCTTTCCTACAGGCACGCAACTGCATCGAGGAGAGGCTACGCATGGAGGATGAGAATGAGAAACAGGTATAAACACACACACACATGCACACACACACATAAATTCACACGGACACACAAGCATGCAAACACACAAACACACATTAACAGAAGGCATAAGGTTAAAATCATGTGCATGATGTCTCCTTTATGCATGGCTCCTTTCTTTCTCTCATATTCTGTTTTTAAACACACTTGGTGACTCATTCACACACTTTTTCAATTCCGTTTGTTCCACCACCTTTTATCTCTCACTTTTCTTATCTGCACCACCCCCAACACTCTCTCCTCTCATATTCTCAAGTCTGATTGACTTTTAAGTATACCTCTCTTTTCTTCTCCTCGCTCTGTCCTTCTCTCTCTCTCTCTCTCTCTCTCTCTTTCTCTCTCACCCACCCACACAGGAGCGGCTTCTGATGAGTTTGTTGCCCAGGAACGTGGCGATGGAGATGAAAGAAGACTTTCTGAAGCCTCCTGAAAGAATCTTCCACAAGATCTACATCCAACGCCACGACAACGTCAGGTAGGACACCCACCCAAACTCCAAAACTCCCAACCCAGCGTCAGGGGTAGAAACTTGCCATTGGTTAGCTCCGATGATCATTTTAACGGAATGGCTGCGTTTTGGAATTCTCTGGAAGTCTCTTGCCGATAGCTTAAAATATGATGATTCTGCGCATGTGCAGGATTCTCTATTTTACACACAGTGTCTGCTCTACTCATTCGGCTGCCCAGATAACAAGTTACTTTGGCGAATGGTGCTTGTTTAGTAAAGTTAGATCACATTATGATATTATTCTACATAACTAGTGTTTGGCATATTACTTGAAAAATGTGATTACAGTGATTAAAGTAACCAGTAACGTTATTTCAACTTACATAATATGTACATAAACCTTTCAATTGACATTAGCAACGGAATGTCATGTGCCGAGAGAGGGTTCGGGGGCTTGGCAAAGGACATTCTTGATCTGCAGCTGAAATGTACCATATACAGTGCATTCGGAAAGTATTCAGACCCCTTGACTTTTTACACATTTTGTTCAATTACATCCTTATTCTAAAATGGATTAAAAAAAATATATATATCTTCTCATCAATCTACACAAAATACCCCATAATGACAAAGCAAAAACTGTTTTTTAGATTTGTTTGCAAATTTATATATATATATATATATATATATATATATATATATATATATATAGAGTATAGAGTATATATACCAAAAAAAATAAAATATATAATTTACATAAGTATTCAGACCCTTTACTCAGTACTTTGTTGAATCACAATTGGAAGCGATTACAGCCTTGAGTCTTCTTGGGTATGACGCTACAAGCTTGGCACACCTGTATTTGGGGAGTTTCTCACATTCTTCTCTGCAGATCCTCTCAAGCTCCGTCAAGTTGGATGGGGAGCGTCGCTGCACAGCTATTTTCAGGTCTCTCCAGAGATGTTTGATCAGGTTCAAGTCCGGGCTCTGGCTGGGCCACTTAAAGACATTCACAGACTTGTCCCGAAGCCAATCCTGCATTGTCTTGGCTGTGTGCTTAGGGTCATTGTCCTGTTGGAAGCGAGTGCTTTGGAGCAGGTTTTCAGATCTCTCTGTACTTTGCTCCGTTCACTTTTCCCTCTATCCTGACTAGTCTCTCAGTTTCTGCTGCTGAAAAACATCCCCACAGCATGATGATGCCACCAACATGCTTCACCGTTATGGAAAAACACCGTAGGGATGGTGCCAGCTTTCCTCAAGACTTGACGCTTGGGTTTGCTGTTGTAATGGTTAAATTGGCATTGAGCAAAGCTTCTTGTCAGCTGACAGTGGGGCGTTGTGTCTCAGTCAGTGGTTGGTGTCAGTGTTTGCCAGATGGCATTAGCTTGCACAGAATGTTACCGACCAACACACTGGTTTCGCTGGAGGGGGACCAGCGATTTATTCAGTGGGTTGACTGAGTGCTTCTTCGTCAGTAACTCTTCTACTTCCAAAGAGCTTTTTTGGCTCCCTCCCTCACTCCTTTCCTCCCTCTCTCTCTCCACCTTCTCTCTCCATGCCTCCATCCCTCCCTCCCTCCCTCCCTCCCTCCCTCTCTCTCTCCACTTTCTCTCTCCATGCCTCCATCCCTCCCTCACTCCTTTCCTCCCTCTCTCTCTCCACTTTCTCTCTCCATTCCTCCATCCCTCCCTCCCTCCCTCCCTCCCACTTTCTTTGCAATTAAATTCAAAAGGCTTTACTAATATGGTAAACATATATTTACATTGCCAAAGCAAGTGAAATAGATAAGAAACAAAAGTGAAATACACAATAAAAAATGAACAAAGTTTCAAAGGAATAGAGACATTTCAAATGTCATATTATGGCTATGTGCAGTGTTACATCCCCTCTCTCTCTCTCTCTCTCTCTCTCTCTCTCTCTCTCTCTCTCTCACCACCCTCCTGTTGCTACTCTTCACTTGATTATCAACCCCTCTTGTCTTCCTCTCCCCTACTCCATTCTCTCTATCTCTTTCTTCCTCTATCCTCCCTCTACTCTCCTCCTCTTCCTAATTTTCTTTATTTCGCCCTCTTTCACTTTGTCTATTTATTTCCTTCATGTTGTCAGAGGGGTGTTGACGCGTGAGGTGGGAAGTTTGCTTAGCCTTGGGATTAAGCCTCTGCAGGAGATTAAATGCAATGGACACTAAACTGTATAGCGTAAGGCTGTGTGTGTGTGTTTGTGTGTATGTGTGGTTAAATATGGACTCATCTCAGTGGAGTGCTGCTGATTGCTATGTGCCTCTCACTGCACCAAAGGGCTTTAGGCCTTGTTCACATGCAGTTAGTGCCCACTGACGATCTACTGAAAGAGATCCAAGCCTATTGCAAGGGGTGAATAATATGATTAAGGTCGGCTATAAGTGAAAAGTAAACAGTGGTACAGTAATTTAGTCAATACTTTGTCATTATGTTCCGCGACTGGAATTGAAATAAATGAAATGATTAAGGTAGCTTGGATTATTATGATACATTGCTGGTGTGGGAAGTTACTAAACACTTAAATATTATGCCGTACTAATTAACGTGTCTATAAATAAGAAAAATATGAAACATTGCCAAAGTTAAGCTAAGAAAAGCCATAATATGTTACAGAGCATTACCTCACATGAAATGCTCGCCATAGAGTATAATGCTCCTTGATAAGGGAATCTTCTTTGAAAACTCAATAATTTAATAGATGCTTTCGATTGTATTCATCTCTCCATTTACATCACATTAATCTGTGTCTGTTTGTGTTGCACTGAGAAGTAAAGAGGGAAAAGGAGGAAGGTAATATGCAATGGTGTGTGCAGAATTATACTGGGGAAGGAAGAGAGGGAAATATAGATGGAAAGAGAATGAGGAAACCAATGCGTCTGAGCCTTTAGCTCGTTCGTGTGCCAACAATGCAGTAACAGTAAAAAAAACGGTGTGTGTATCTGATTCTGTCATGCCATACTCTCACGCCATACTGTAAGCTAGACAGTGTCAGATACATGGGCTACATAAACATTACATGTCCTCTGCCTCGACGACGATGGCAGTATGATCAGCAGCACCTGTGTTTTTACTCCAGAAATGTGTCTTTCTTTCTTTTTATTTTCCCTGCCCAGCTCTGAAAGTGCCATGACAAAGGGGTTGAATACTTATCGACTCAAGACATTTCAGCTTTTCATTTTCCATTAATTAGTAAACATTTCTAAAAACGTAATTCCACTTTGACAATATTGGGTATTGTGTGTAGGCCAGTGACCAAAAATATCACAATTTAATCCATGTTAAATTCAGGCTGTAACACAACAAAATGTGGAAGAAGTCAAGAGGTGTGAATACTTTCTGAAGGCACTGTAAGACCTGAGGCAATTTGGTAAATCCGCCTCTTCCTGCAGCCTACAAACCAACGGACAACACACACACACACACACACACACTCCATTGTCCCATATTACTGGCAGCATGCCCAATCCTACTGACAGTCTGCTATTGTTGCATAACCCCAGACAGACAGACAGGCAGGCAGGTTGCATCACAGCCATCTCCTGAATCCCACCTGACACATTCTGCTCTGGCATGTCTAGATCTCCTAGAGCACGGCCCTCTGGGGACTTTACACCTGTTGATGATGTGCTGTCTGTGTGTCTGTGTCTGTGTGTGTGTGTGTGTCACAACACCGCCTGCCTCCCTGTCCTCTCACACAGAGAATCACCAGCATTATCTAGCCAAGAAGTAATTGACCCTCTGCTCAGGGTGTCTTTTATCACTGCGATTCACACGCCATCTCATCAAAAAAGCTCTTTCTCCACCGCCACCAGTCTCTACAAGAGTCTCGATGTCAACAACTGCTCCTCACACATATAGCACACACACACACACACACCTCTAGCCTTGACCCCCTCTGAGTCGCTTTGCAAGCCTTTTCACAGACAACATGATTACATTCCAATCACGAGCACTAGGCTCGCCTGGCTCGCTTGGCTGCTTCAGAAAAGCTACATTACGATACAATACAATGTTTATTGGTCCATTATACACTGAATATAACATAAATGTGTTTTGGCAGGTTTTTTTGGGCCGTCACAGCAGTGCTCAGCCCCACCACACAATAGTATAATAGGGAGATGGCAGAGATGTCCCCTGGAATGTGATGAGATTTGGCTGGGTGAGATGATTGAGGATTACATGGCGAGGTCAAATACAGTATGTCCGCCTGGCCTGGTGATGTGGTCTTGCGGGCGGCACACAGACTGGGAGACAGCGCTGTCTGAGAAGCTCGGTCCGGGGCTTAAATGCCCCATGAGCCCTGGGGCTGGGGTGCTGGGGGAGGATATTACTCAACACTGGGCTAATAACATCTGCTCACAGTAATGGCACTAATAGGATGATTTGTTTATTGGGGTCAGGGCTGGAGGGAATACGGCTGGTCTGGGATATATTATTTACACCCTTGATAAAGATGAGAAAATAGACGATACAGTGAGGGGAAAAAAGTATTTGATCCCCTGCTGATTTTGTACGTTTGCCCACTGACAAAGAAATGATCAGTCTATAATTTTAATGGTAGGTTTACATGAACAGTGAGAGACAGAATAACAACGATTTTTTTTTATAAATTGATTTGCATTTTAATGAGGGAAATAAGTATTTGACCACTCTGCAAAACATGACTTAGTACTTGGTGGCAAAACCCTTGTTGGCAATCAGAGGTCAGACGTTTCTTGTAGTTGGCCACCAGGTTTGCACACATCTCAGGAGGGATTTTGTCCCACTCCTCTTTGCAGACCTTCTCCAAGTCACTAAGGTTTCGAGGCTGATGTTTGGCAACTCGAACCTTCAGCTCCCTCCACAGATTTTCTATGGGATTAAGGTCTAGAGACTGGCTAGGCCACTCCAGGACCTTAATGTGCTCCTTCTTGAGCCACTCCTTTGTTGCCTTGGCCGTGTGTTTTGGGTCATTGTCATGCTGGAATACCCATCCACGACCCATTTTCAATGCCCTGGCTGAGGGAAGGAGGTTCTCACCCAAGATTTGACGATACATGGCCCCGTCCATCGTCCCTTTGATGCGGTGAAGTTGTCCTGTCCACTTAGCAGAAAAACACCCCCAAAGCATAATGTTTCCACCTCCATGTTTGACGGTGGGTATTGTGTTCTTGGTGTCATAGGCAGCATTCCTCCTCCTCCAAACACGGTGAGTTGAGTTGATGCCAAAGAGCTCCATTTTGGTCTCATCTGACCACAATACTTTCACCCAGATGTCCTCTGAATAATTCAGAATCGTTCATTGGCAAACTTCAGACGGGCATGTATATGTGCTTTCTTGAGCAGGGGGACCTTGCGGGCGCTGCAGGATTTCAGTCCTTCACGGCGTAGTGTGTTACCAATTGTTTTCTTGGTGACTATGGTCCCAGCTGCCTTGAGATCATTGACAAGATCCTCCCGTGTAGTTCTGGGCTGATTCCTCACCGTTCTCATGATCATTGCAACTCCACGAGGTGAGATCTTGCATGGAGCCCCAGGCCGAGGGAGATTGACAGTTCTTTTGTGATTCTTCCATTTGCGAATAATCGCACCAACTGTTGTAACCTTCTCACCAAGCTGCTTGGCGATGGTCTTGTAGCCCATTCCAGCCTTGTGTAGGTCTACAATCTTGTCCCTGACATCCTTGGAGAGCTCTTTGGTCTTGGCCATGATGGAGAGTTTGGAATCTGATTGATTGATTACATCTGTGGACAGGTGTCTTTTAAACAGGTAACAAGATGAGATTAGGAGCACTCCCTTTAAGAGTGTGCTCCTAATCTCACCTCGTTACCTGTATAAAAGACACCTGGGAGCCAGAAATCTTTCTGATTGAGAGGGGTTCAAATACTTATTTCCCTCATTAAATGCAAATCAATTTATAACATTTTTCACATGCGTTTTTCTGGATTTTTTTGTTGTTATTCTGTCTCTCACTGTTCAAATACACCTACCATTAAAATTATGGACTGATCATTTCTTTGTCAGTGGGCAAACATACAAAATCAGCAGGGGATCAAATACTTTTTTCCCTCATTGTAGGCATAAATAATACAAATACTGAGCTAGGGCTGGGCGGTATACCGTATTTTATTATATAGCGGTTTATATGCACAGACCAGTTTGGGTTTTTACTTTACCTTCTATAATGGTATTTCAATGTTTGGTTTGTTAAATGTGATACACCACTCCGTTTTTGTAGTTTACTCCGCTACTTGAGTCATCTCTCTCTCTCCCTCTCTCTCTCACTAAGCCCCGCCCTCGTGTCACTCAGGGAAGTCAGGAACCAATATACACAGGCAGTTAGGAAAGCTAAGGCTAGCTTTTTCAAGCATAAATTTGCATCCTGTAGCACAGGATGGACTGTACACGACACTGTACAGTCCATTGAGAATAAGAGCACCTCCTCCCAGCTCCCCATTGCACTGAGGCTAAGAAACACTGTTACCACCGACAAATCCACTATAATTGAGAACTTCAATAAGCATTCTTCTACGGCTGGCCATGCTTTCCACCTGGCTACCCTTACCCCGGTCAACAGCCCTGCACTCCCCACAGCATCTCGCCCAAGCCTCCCCCATTTCTCCTTCACCCAAATCCAGATAGCTGATGTTCTGAAAGAGTTGCAAAATCTGGACCACTACAAAACAGCCGGGCTAGACAATCTGGACCCTCTCTTTCTAAAATGATCTGCCAAAATTGTTGCAACCCCTATTACTAGCCTGTTCAACCTCTCTTTCGTATCGTCTGAGATTCCCAAAGATTGGAAAGCTGCCACGGTCATCCCCCTCTTCAAAGGGGGTGACACTCTAGACCCAAACTGCTACAGACCTATATCTATCCTACCCTGCCTTTCTAAGGTCTTCAAAAGCCAAGTTAACTACTTAGGGAGCAGTGGGGCGCTCCTGACACTACCTGGTGAAATGTAAGCCGCCAAATTCAAAATCCCAAATCCAAAAGTTGATTTATTAAACATTCATCAATATACAAGTGTTGCATAGTCATCAAAATCTCTGCTTCTTGGCAATATCACAGCGTTGTCAGATTTCAAAAGGGCTTTACGGCGAAAGCACAACATTTGATTGTTTGAGGATAGCACCTCTAATATTTCTTCATTAGCATAAATTCATAAACCAGCGCGGTTCACACAAAACCCATATCACAGCGAAAACAAATCCCTTACCTTTCGAAGAACTTCTGCTGAGGGCTTCCCAAGTGTCCAACGAAGACATCCAATGGTTCTTTTGTTAGAAAAAGTCATTTATTATATCCATAAATCTCTGTTTGTTTTGCGCGTTATGTTCAGAAAATCAAACGTTCGAATCGCCCATTGAAACGTGAAGAGAACACGTTCAAATATACCTATAAACTTTTCCTAAACAAATCAAAGACCAGTTATAATGCATCCTTAGCTATCCTTTTATGAATATTAGCGATAATATTTCACTCGGATGGTAACCTAAACGTTAAGAAAGGAAAATACAGTGGGGCGCGCATACGGTCTCGCGCCCGAGAAATCTTGTTGACATCTGAGCTCCCTTGACCATTTCCTCTTCCTATCAGTTTTGCTTACTCCTATCGCTCCCAGACTCTGTATAGAGACTGCTGACATCTAGTGTAAGCTATAGGTACTGCAGTCTCAGTCCTGGTTAAAAAAAATGAATAGGCAGCCTGGAGAAGAAGGTCAAGTACAAAAAAAACTGCAAATCTGGATGGATTTTCCTCGGGTTTTTGCCTGCTTTATCAGTTCTGTTATACTCACATACATTATTTTAACACTCTTAGAAACGTCAGAGTGTTTCCTATCCAATATTACTAATTCTGTGCATATCCTATTTTCTGGGCCTGAGTGGCAGGCATTTTACTTTGGGCACGCCAGACTCTCCAAAACTGTCACCTATACCGACCATTTCGAATCCCACTGCTATTCAATCGGGTTTCAGAGCTGGTCATGGGTGCACCTCAGCCACACTCAAGGTCCTAAACAATATCATAACCGCTATCAATAAAAGACATTACTGTGCAGCCGTATTCATTGACCTGGCCAAGGCTTTCGACTCCGTCAATCACCACATTCTTATTGGCAGACTCAACAGCCTTGGTTTCTCAAATGATTGCCTCGCCTGGTTCACCAACTCCTTCTCTGATAGAGTTCAGTGTGTCAAATTGGAGGGCCTGTTGTCCGGACCTCTGGCAGTCTCTATGGGGGTGCCACAGGGTTCAATTCTCGGGCCGACTCTCTTCTCTGTATACATCACTGATGTCGCTCTTGCTGCAGTGGCGGCGGATAGCCTAGTGGTTAGTGTTGGACTTGTAACCGAAAGGTTGCAAGATCGAATCCCAGAGCTGACAAGGTAAAAATCTGTCGTTCTGCCCCTGAACAAGGCAGTTAACCCACTGTTCCTAGGCAGTTAACCCACTTGCCTAGTTAAATAAAGGTAAATCTCTGATCCACCTCTACGCAGATGACACCATTCTGTATACTTCTGGCCCTTCTTTGGACACTGTGTTAACTAACCTCCAGACAAGCTTCAATGCCATACAACTCTCCTTCCGTGGCCTCCAACTGCTCTTACATGCAAGGAAAACTAAATGCATGCTCTTCAACCGATCACTGACTTAGAATATGTGGACAACTACAAATACCTAGGTGTCTGGTTAGACTGTAAACTCTCCTTCCAGACTCACATTAAATATCTCCAATCCAAAATTAAATCTAGAATCGGCTTCCTATTTTGCAACAAAGCATCCTTCACTCAAGCTGCCAAACATACCCTCGTAAAACTGACCATCCTACCGATCCTCAACTTCGGCGATGTCATTTATAAAATAGCCTCCAACACTCGACTCAACAAATCCCCATATACTACCCACCACTGCGACCTGTACGTTCTCGTTGGCTGGCCCTCGCTTCATACTCGTCGCCAATCCCACTGGCTCCAGGTCATCTACAAGTCTTTGCTAGGTAAAGCCCCGCCTTATCTCAGCTCACTGGTCACCATAGCAGCATACACCCGTAGCACGCGCTCCAGACGGTATATCTCACTGGTCACCCCCAAAGCCAATTCCTCCTTTGGCCGCCTTTCCTTCCAGTTTTCAGCTGCCAATGACTGGAATGAACTACAAAAATGACTGAAGCTGGAGACTCATATCTCCCTCACTAGCTTTAAGCACCAGCTGTCAGTGCAGCTCACAGCTCTCTGCACCTGCACATAGCCCATCTGTAAACAGCCCATCCTACTACCTCATCCCCATACTGTATTTATTTATTTATCTTGCTCCTTTGCACCCCCGTACCTTCCACATTTATCTTCTGCACATCTACCATTCCAGTGTTTAATTGCTATATTGTAATTACCTCGCCACCATCGCCTATTTATTGCCCTACCTCCTTTATCTTACCTCATTTGCACTCACTGTATATAGACTTATTATTTTTATTTTTTCTACTGTATTATTGACTGTATGTCTGTGTATTCCATGTGTAACTCTTTGTTGTTGTATGTATCAAACTGCTGTGCTTTATCTTGGCCAGTTCACAGTTGTAAATGAGAACATGTTCTCAACTAGCCTACCTGGTTAAATAAAGGTGAAATAAATAAATAAAATAAAAACTCAAGGAGCGCAGTTGTTGTTGCTCGACCACTAGATCAGTTGCCAGTTGTTCACTATTGTGAATCCCGAACCACCGCCTCACCCCTACCAACTCGCTTGGAGGGTTCTCTGTTGTCATGTGTTGCTGACAAAACTCAGTGGGTGACTTCCAGAGAATGGCGAGGATCAATAAACTCATTAACTTTGGGACACTTCTGACTCCAATGATGCAATTCATGTTCCACTTTTAAATAATAAAATGAGCATGAAATTCTAATTAACATATCCCCCCTGTCGTTTTACAAAACCTTAACAGTTGAACATTTAATTTGGGAGGCATTTCATCTTTTACATGTGTCAAGTCTCGACATCAGACATACAGTAAACAAATGCACGTGTCATGTAATTAAGCACGCTTCTCCATTCTTTTGTGTGAAATTGCGCAAACTCAAGAATAACGTGGTGCCTTATAGCATAAATGATTCCACTTAGGTATGAAGCCGGCAGCGTTGCAGGCTCAGTCGAAGTGCCATTGCAATTGTAATATTTGGTAAAAATAAGGCCTAGATCTTTTGCCCATATCGTGCAGCCCTACGTAGCAGTGTGTAAATTGAAATCACTTATAATTTTGTGTTGCCACCCTAGGGTCATGTGCAACTCGTAAAGCAAATGTAGAACTTATTAAAAAACATACAATACCATCATATTGTCAAAAATCTTAAACATTTGGCCATATAGGTCAGCCCTGAGCTATGTTGTATGTTAAAAAAAGTTATAATTATATTATTTTATACTAATACAATTGCTCAGAGAAAGAGATTTTGTTTAATACAATTTATTTTGTAGAAAAAAATATAATCCGAACATAATCCGAAACACAACCAAAACAAACTGCAAATGCATCCAACAATTTTGGAGAGTAACAAGCTTGATGTAGTCATTAGTGCTAGGAATATGGGACCAAATACTACACTTTTGACTACATTTAATACACTATAGGTGAATTTGTCCAAATACTCATTACTTCTTCAAATGGGGGGGGCTGGATACATAAAGTGCATTCATTTCTAAATGGTAAAACAGATACTAACTACTTAGGGAGGTGTATGTTGTCTGTCTAACTCTTAACAGGGCATGGCCCTGCTTTGATCCCTATGAGACTGATCTAGGGAAGAATAATCCATGTTGCTATTCTGAGTCCTGCTTGATTTCACTGCCTGTCAGGCAATGGAACAGAACATGGATCATCTCATTGGCTGTCACCGTTCAATCTCAATCTAAACACATTAACAAGAGACAATGCTCACTTCAACAATCTGACATAGCATGTGATGCTCATCTCTATCCCTTGTTGGCACGATCTAACATCTCAGGTCTGAGATATTGTTAAATCAGGAAGCTTATGCTGTTCCTGTCATCTTGGAATGTATTTTATTATTTCTATGTCTCTCCTCATCCCCAACTCTCTCTCTCTCTCACACACTCTCTTCCAGTATCCTGTTTGCTGATATTGTGGGGTTTACCAGCCTGGCGTCTCAATGCACAGCCCAGGAGCTGGTCAAACTTCTCAATGAGCTCTTTGGGAAGTTTGATGAGCTGGCCACGGTAAGTCTATTATCTTTCCTGTTCTCACTTTGAGCTTCTACTGGTGACACTTACTGTAGGTCTACTTTTCCTCATGATCACCCTATTCTAAAGGCTGGCTCCTAGACATGCTAGCATGGGCTATGGGTTATTTAGTTGTTATACTGTAGAATATTTTATCCTCATCTACTACCCTGGTGCCTGTTGTTGAAGTACAAATACCAAGGCATATACTTTGGTAGTTTTTGCTTTGATACATTCATTTTAGTAACTGCTGGTGCATCAGTGAGAAAAATGTTATCTGTTTATTTGTTACAGACAATTAGATCCCCCTTTGACCTACAATTGCCCAATGTTTTCAGTTTTTCTTTGACCAGAGGACTGTCCTTTTGCTCCCTGGTCTGTATAGGCTTTGGTCTGGTTTTGACCCGTAGCGATATGGATCGTGTGTATCTTCATTTAAGGATGTGAGATACGGTTGGCTGGCTCTCACAGCTGTCATTACAGCTTTCCAGGATGCCATCAGTAGCATCAGGGCCACATATGATGTTTAATATGATTACACACGCTGTCATCTGAGGAAGAGATGACGGGACTCTTAATCCATTCCAGATGTCTCGTCTGTGATCATCTGAATGAACTGAATGAAGGGGAGGGGTAAGCGGACTAGTACTAGTTATGTCCGTCCCAATATTTCCATCCAGTGTCAATGGAAACAGATGTGCACGCTCCTTTTGTCAATATATAGTATTTCATTCTTAGCAACTCTCTTGCTATGTTGGTGCCGTGAAAGTACATGCAACTTTTGTCTTGCTTTTGACAAAAAAAACATTTCAGTACTTTAGTACTATTTTGGCCGGGTTTTGCTGTTGCAATTATCATTGTTATCACAAGAGAAAATGTAAATAATTAATATATTAAAACATAATGTATATTCACCTCTCAACAGGCATGATTGCTGTAGTAGCCTCACCCTACCCCTCCCCTTCTACAGGGAATCCCAGACCTTGATATTAGGCTGAAACATATGTGTTGTGTTAGTTAGAGGTGTCAGACCCCTCACCCCTCACCCTTAGCTCTCCAACCCCAACCCCAACCACACACACACCCAGCAGATCATCCACCCACCTCTCTTAACTACATGTAATCTGGACCCAATTATATACACTGTGCACATGTGCCTGTGCAATCCCTTAATCCACAGGATTACACCCAACCCTTTTCTGCTTTCATAGAACATTTTCTTGGCCATATCAGCCCGGCTATTTTCAGTCTCTTTGTTTACATGCAATTAAAAACAAAACCAGACAAGACGACTGCAGTTTGTTTAAAGGTGATGAAGGGCAGTCATGATGGTACAGTGTAATTTTCAGATGGAATTTCTAGAAACTGTTGTGACATTGGTAATTTTGTTATTATTCCCAATTGTATATATTACCATGCCTTCAATGCTCTTGGCCTACAGTATTCATATAAGAAGGTCATGGCCAGCCTGTCGGCACAGATACAGTCCTACAACCTAATGCCTCACAAGTCATGAGAGTGAGAAAAATTGATTATATACAGTATATAGTATATGCTGACATGCAAGAACCACATTTCACATCTCCCATAAGCTTGATGTGTATTGTGTCACAACTGTCACATTTTCACACTCCTATCTCCCCAGTGGCAGTGTCCCCACAGATCACAGTGACAACTGTCCCCAGACTTTAACTCCCTCACCAGAGGTTCCACCCTGTGTCCTGACCCATAGTCCCAGTCACTGTGATAAGTGGCACCGCAAGTGATTCATTCTGCCTGGCCACAACATGCTGCACACACTTACTCAAACACGCACGCACACACACACACACACGCACACGCACACGCACACAAGTTGAGACACACACACACACACACACACACACACACACACACACACACACACACACTGTCTCTCCCTGTCAAAGACGAGGAGCGGGTGATGCCACATGTCCACTGGGCAGAGTCTCAGCTCGTCAGTCCTGCACATCCCCACACCATCCCCACACCACCTGTCCAACTTGTCTCCACCGGGGAAGTTGGCCAAGAACACAGCGCTCTCTCCAAATGTCCTCCCTCAAAACGACTCCTCCTCTCTTCTCCTCTCTTTCTCTCCCACTCATATCTTTCTTTCTCTCCTCTATTCTCCTCTCCCCCACTGCTCATGCTTCTTTCTTTCCCACCACCCCCATCTCTCTCTCTCTCTAAGACATGCACAATGCAAATGAGCAATGACTTGGTATCACATTTGACTTTAGGCGTGTAAAAAATGAGCTTGATCCCACTTCCCTTTGTCTGTTTCTTTGTAAACTGTGCTGACTGTTTCACGCTGTCTTCTCTTACAGCCTCTCTATCACTCCCATCTATGCGCCTTCTGGTGTATTGATGTTGCTCTGTGATTGTGTCAAAATTAAAGGGACAAAAATAACATTACTGTTGATTTGGTTAACCCCTTCTATCTTAAACTATGGGTTATCCCTTTTATTTAAAGATGCAATATGTAACTTTTTGGGGCGACCCAACCAAATGTACATAGTAATGTGAGTTATAGATCTGTCTCTTGCTTTCTCATTGAATATGTGCACTATTTCTATGCTTCCCGTTTTTTTTATTCTTTTACGTTCGGTTTTGTACACCAGCTTCAAACAGCTGAAAATATATTTGTTTAATTGGTACAATGGTTCTCTAAATTATACTTGCTTGTTTTGTCACATAAACTGAATTTTGACAAACTATTGCAATTTTAGCAACCAGGAAATGGTGGAGCGTTTTCTGCATAGTGCACCTTTAAAGTCACCTCACTCACATCACTTGGTTTAAGTGTCTCTAAAGACAATATCTCTTTCATCACCACTCAATGCCTAGATTTACCTCCACTGTATTTACGTCCTACCATACCTTTGTCTGTACATTATGCCTTTAATCTATTTTATTGCCCCCTGAAACCTGTTCTTTTTACTCTCTGTTCAGGACGTCCTAGACGACCAGTCATTATAGCCTTTAGCCGTACCCTTATCCTACTCCTCCTCTGTTTCTCTGGTGATATAGAGGTTAATCCAGACCCTGCAGTGCCTAGCTCCACTCCTATTCCCCAGGCGCTATCATTTGTTGACTTCTGCAACCGTAAAAGCCTTGGTTTCATGCATGTTAACATTAGAAGCCTCCTCCCTAAGATTGTTTTATTCACTGCTTTAACACACTCTGCCAACCTGGATGTCCTAGCCGTGTCTGAATCCTGGCTTAGGAAGACCACCAATAACGCTGAAATTTCCATCCCTAACTATAACATCTTCAGACAAGATAGAATGGCCAAAGGGGGCGGTGTTGCAATCTACTGCAGAGATAGCCTGCAGAGTTCTGTCTTACTATCCAGGTCTGTACCCAAACAATTTCAACATTTACTTTTAAAAATCCACCTCTCTAGAAACAAGTCTCTCACTGTTGCCGCTTGCTATAGACCACCCTCTGCCCCCAGCAGTGCTCTGGACACCATATGGGAATTGATTGCCCCCCATCTATCTTCAGAGTTCGTGCTGCTAGGTGACCTAAACTGGGACATGCTTAACACCCCGGCCATCCTACAATCTAAGCTTGATGCCCTAAACTTCACACAAATCATCAATGAACCTACTAGGTACAACCCCAAAGTCGTAAACACGGGCACCCTCATAGATTTCATCCTAACTAACTTGCCCTCCAAATACACCGCTGCTGTTTTCAACCAGGATCTCAGCGATCACTGCCTCATTGCCTGCATCCGTAATGGGTTTGCGGTCAAACGACCTCCCCTCATTACTGTCAAACGTTCCCTAAAACACTTCAGCGAGCAGGCCTTTCTAATCGACCTGGCCCGGGTATCCTGCAAGGATATTGACCTCATCCCATCAGTAGAGGATGCCTGGTTATTCTTTAAAAGTGCCTTCCTCACCATCTTAAATAAGCATGCCCCATTCAAGAAATTTAGAACCAGGAACAGATATAGCCCTTGGTTCTCTCCAGACCTGACTGCCCTTGACCAGCACAAAAACATCCTGTATGCGTTCTGCATTAGCATCGAACAGCCCCCGTGATATGCAACTTTTCAGGGAAGTCAGGAACCAATATACACTGGCAGTTAGGAAAGTCAAGGCTAGCTTTTCAAGCAGAAACTTGCTTCCTGTAACACAAACTCAAAAAAGTTCTGGGACACTGTAAAGTCCATGGAGAATAAGAGCACCTCCTCCCAGCTGCCCACTGCACTGAGGATAGGAAACGCTACGGCTGGCCATGCTTTCCACCTGGCTACCCCTACCCCGGTCAACAGCCCTGCACCCCCCTCAGTAACTCGCTCAAGCCTCCCCCATTTCTCCTTCTCCCAAATCCAGTTAGCTGATGTTCTGAAAGAGCTGCAAAATCTGGACCCCTACAAATCAGCCGGGCTAGACAATCTGGACCCTTTCTTTCTAAAATTATCTGCCAAAATTGTTGCAACCCCTATTACTAGCCTGTTCAACCTCTCTTTCGTGTCGTCTGAGATTCCCAAAGACTGGAAAGCAGCTGCGGTCATCCCCCTCTTCAAAGGAGGAGACACTCTTGACCCAAAGTGCTAAAGACCTATATCTATCCTACCCCGCCTTTCTAAGGTCTTTGAAAGCCAAGTTAACAAATAGATTTACTGACCATTTCGAATCCCACCATACCTTCTCCGCAATGCAATCTGGTTTCAGAGCTGGTCATGGGTGCACCTCAGCCACGCTCAAGGTCCTAAATGACATCATAACCGCCATCGATAAGAGACATTACTGTGCAGCCGTATTCATTGATCTGGCCAAGGCTTTCGACTTTGTCAATCACCACATCCTTATCGGCAGACTCGACAGCCTTGGTTTCTCAAATGATTGCCTCGCATGGTTCACCAACTACATCTCAGATAGAGTTCAGTGTGGCAAATCGAAGGGCCTGTTGTCCGGGACTCTGGCGGTCTCTATGGGGGTGCCACAGGGATCAATTCTTGGGCCCTTCTCTCTTCTCTGTATACATCAATGATGTCGCTCTTGCTGCTGGTGAGTATCTGATCCACCTCTACGCAGACGACATCATTCTATATACTTCTGGCCCTTCTTTGGACACAATGTGTTAACTACCCTCCAGACGAGCTTCAATGCCATACAACTCTCCTTCCGTGGCCTCCAACTGCTCTTAAACGCAAATAAAACTAAATGCATGCTCTTCAACCGATCGCTGCCTGCACCTGCCCACCCGTCCAGCATCACTACTCTGGACGGTTCTGTCTTAGATTATGTGGACTACTACAAATATATAGGTGTCTGGTTAGACTGTAAACTCTCCTTCCAGACTCACATAAAACATCTCCAATCCAAAATTAAATCTAGAATTGGCTTCCTATTTCGCAACAAAGCATCCTTCACTCATGCTGCCAAACATACCCTCGTAAAACTGACTATCCTACCGATCCTCGACTTCAGTGATGTAATTTACAAAATAGCCTCCAATACTCTACTCAACAAATTGGATGCAGTCTATCACAGTGCCATCCGTTTTATCACCAAAGCCCCATATACTATCCACCACTGCGACCTGTACGCTCTCGTTGGCTGGCCCTCGCTTTACACTCGTCGCCATACCCACTGGCTCCAGGTCATCTACAAGTCCCTGCTAGGTAAAGCCCCACCTTATCTCAGCTCGGTGGTCACCATAGCAGCACCAACCTGTAGCACGCGCTCCAGCAGGTATATCTCACTGGTCACCCCCAAAGCCAATTCCCCTTTGGCCGACTTTCCTTCCAGTTCTCTGCTGCCAATGACTGGAACGAACTACAAAAATCTCTGAAACTGGAGACACTTATCTCCCTCACCAGCTTTAAGCACCAGCTGTCAGAGCAGTTTACAGACCCCTGCACCTGTTTATAGCCCATCTGTAAATAGCCCAACCAACTACCTCATCCCCTACTGTATTTATTTATTTATCTTGTTCCTTTGCACCCCAGTATTTCTACATTGCACATTCATCTACTGCACATCTACCATTCCAGTGTTTAAATGTTATATTGTAATTACTTTGCCACCATGGCCTTTTTATTGCCTTACCTTCCTTATCTTACCTCATTTGCACTCTTTGTATATAGATTATTTTTTTTCTACTGTATTATTGACTGTATGTTTGTTTTACTCCATGTGTAACTCTGTGTTGTTGTATGTGTCAAACTGCTTTGCTTTATCTTGGCCAGGTCGCAGTTGTAAATGAAAACTTGTTCTCAACTTGCCTACCTGGTTAAATAAAGGTTAAAAAAAACTTCATAACACATTCGTAACCCATAGGGCCTTTGGTTTTCCTTAATCATGTGACCTGATCAGGAAAAACGCCAGGCCCTATCATAGCCCATAACTAGGGCCTTTTCCTGATCAGGTCACGTGGTTATAGGAAAGATCCCTGGCCCTAAGACAATTAGTATGTGATGAAGAATGACATTCCACTGATTCCTCCATCCCTCTCTTCCTCTAGAACTGTTTAAACAATGTTTCTCCTGGTTTTTCTCTGTCAACCAATCACCGGAATCAATAGTCTCTGTGCAGCGAGACTATGCAATAACTTGTAATGACTCTGGCTCTGGATGTGTGTGTTTGCGTGAGTGTGTGTGTGCTTGTTTGTGTGTGTGTTTGCGTGTGTATGTGTCTGCGTATGTGTGTTTTTTCAGTTTCCATGGTAGAGTTTACACAGCTTTTTTATCCCTCTCCCTCTTCTCTCTCTTCCTCTCTTCCAATCTCCTCTCAACGCCTCTTTGCATCTCTGCTCTTAGACCAGCTGCTTGTTTCTGGTCTGTTTAATTGACACACAGCAGCCTGCTTCCCTGAACTGTATATTTCATGTTCCTATCCCTCTGTTCCCTCCACTCATTTGTGGGCTTCCATTTGTAGTCGGACTCTTTGATATTTCTTCTCATGTTCTGTTTGATTATTTCAACAAGTCAGAGCTCCTTTTTGGCTCCCACACGCTCGCACACACACACACACACACACACACACACACACACACACACACACACACACACACACACACACACACACACACACACACACACAATACACACACACACACACACACACATCATCATCATCATCATTGTGTAAATGAGTGTCAGAGAAGTCAATGGACACAGCTGAGCACAGCAATCCCATGTCCCATAACGTCTTTTGGGAAGGGACTGACGTATATTTCTGTTGATACCATAGTCCCTGTGCCCAAGAATGCCAAGGTAACCTGTCTAAATGAATATCGCCCCGTAGCACTCACATCTGTAGCCATGAAATGCTTTGAAAGACTGGTCATGGCTCACTTCAACACCATCATCCCAGACACCCTGTACCCACTCCTATTCGCATACCACCCCAACAGATCAACAGATGACACAATCTCTATTGCATTCCACACGGCCCTTTCCCACCTGGACAAAAGGAATACCTACATAAGAAAGCTGTTAATTGACTACAGCTCAGCGTTCAATACCATAGTGCCCACAAAGCTCATCACTAAACTAAGGACCCTGGGATTAAACAACTCCCTCTGCAACTGGATCCTGCACTTCCTGATAGGCCACCTGATAGCAACATTTCCGCCACGCTGACCCTCAACATGTGGGCCCCTCATAGGTGCGTGCTTAGTCCCCTCTTGTAATCCCTGTTCACCCAAGACTGCGTGGCCGCGCATGACTATTACGACTATTACGACTATTACGACCATTACGACTATCTACCTCAATTACCTCAAACCCCTGCACATCAACACAGTACTGGTACCCTGTGTAAATAGCCACGTTTTTGTTGCTCATTGTGTATTTATTCCTTGTGTTATTATTTTTCAATTTTTTTATGATTTAGGGCCTGTATGTAAGCTTTTCACTTTTAGTCTTATATCCATTGTTTACAAAGCATGTGACAAATACAATTTGTTTTGATTTGATTCAATGACAGACCTCAACATAACACAATATTGATGTGCTAGGGCCATGGCCAGGCCATCTTGTCTGGATGACGTTCTCTATTACACCCTTTCACCTTGAAGACGGACGGAACAAACAACATTTAGGCAGTGGTGTAAAGTACATAAGTAAAAATACTATAAAGCACTACTTAAGTAGTTTTTTGGGGGTATCTGTACTTTACTTTACTATTTATATTTTTGACAACTTTTACTTCACTAAACAAAATAATGTACTTTTTACTCCATACATTTTCCCTGACACCCAAAAGTTCTAGTTACATTTTGAATGCTTAGCAGGACAGGAAAATGGTTCATGCACTTATCAAGAGAACACGTGGTCATCCCTACTGCCTCTGATCTGAAGGACTCACTAAACACAAATGCATCATTTGTAAATGATGTCTGAGTGTTGAAGTGTTCCCCTGGCTGTCTGTAAATTTTAAAAACAAGAAAATGGTGCTGTCTGGTTTGCTTAATATAATCTCTCTCTCCCTTTCTCTCTCTCTCTAATCATGGCCATACAGTTTGCGCATGGGTGGTATGGTAACGTGACAGGGCCAGAGTAATCCTGCATGGCTTGGGTCTGAATCAGCCTCCTAAGCCCTAGCTCACTGGGCAGATCAGATGAACTAACACAGGGACAGGAGAAGAGAAGCAGCACAGCACAGAGAGAGGACTGAGAGGAGAGGAGGAGACTTTCTAAGCACCAGGGCTTTCCTCTCCCTCACGTATCCACAACTCCAGACTATATCTACTCACTATAGCATCACTATAGCCAGACTCTAGTGTATAACCCACCGTCTGTTATACCCTCACTGTCTTGGCCCTTAGATAACCCACACTATGGACGTTTCACCCTAGTTTCATCCCTGCTTGCTTACGTTTGTTTGTATTAACAAGATATAGTTTTGGTGTGTATATTGTGGAGTACGTTCATAAATATTCACTAGCAGGGAGCCTAGTTGCACCTCTCCTTTTAACAAAGGGTGTTCATTTTGGAGCTATATGTGATCTCTCTCTTTCCAGTAGCTTGAACACTCATAGAGACCATATTAATGGATATGTCCTTGTAGGTGGCTTGGTCTACTAGTACAGTACCTCTCCTGTTGTACAGTAAGACGATGTCTCCCCCCAGTTAAACCAGTGCTAGCACATACAGTAGCACCTTGGAGTGTTACACTTAAAGAAAATGAATTCTTTCTTCTTTTCTTTTTAAAGCTAAGTCCCAAATGGCTACCTATTCCCTATGTTATGCACTATGTAGGGAACGGGGTGCCATTTGGAACGTAGACAGAGGCTAACCTGTTAGTGAACAGCTGGCACGTAGCCTACGTTCTTCACGCAGGTGGCTTAACTCTGTGGCTTGCTCCTTTGGCACAGTGTAATTGCCTAAGCTGTCTATTTGAAATGGCTCTGTGTGAGTAGGAGCCCGAAGGACCAAAGGAAGTGAAAGGGAGTCTCCCAAGTCCTGATGAAGATGTATAACCTCTGTTGTTTGTGCATTCACACAGCTGTAAAGAGCTAGTGAAATAGCTAGAGACCTCAAACAGAACCCAATACTCTAGCTCTCCTCTGAAGTTTCAGAACTTTCATCATGTGTTCCACTCTTTTTTATTTGATTTACAGTGTTCATTCTACCTGACTGGGTCTGAGTAGTTAGCTGAGATTAGCTTTGGGCTTTGGAGGGTTGATGATGTAAGTTTGAGTGAGTTTTTATTTGTTCTATTCGTGGTTCAATTGTTCAATCAATACTACTGTCTTATTTGAAATTAGGCTACGTGTCACCTATCTCATTGGCTATGCATACATAACTAGGTCATAGATTTTTCTGGCAATGTTTTTATTTTTAAAATTTTACAGTGCTCAGCAAATTGTTAAGAAATAGAAATGGTTTATAGCCTAAATATTGGTTAATGATAAGAGCCTATGGAGAATATTTTTTCTGGAATTCCATTTTTTTTATGCTTTATTTAGACAGATTAGAAACAGGAGGAGACAGAGGAGTGAAAGTGGGACAGGTGGAAGCGGGACTTTTTGGTCACTACATGATTCCATATGTGTTATTTCATACGTAGGTTTGATGTCTTCACTATTATTTGACAATGTAGACAAATAGTAAAAATTAAGAAAAACCCTGGATTGAGTAGGTGCGTCCAAACCTTTGATTCGTACTGTATATTTACAAAAAATGAATGCAAGTCATTTCAAAAAAATTTTTTAACTTAATTTTACTAAAGAATTTAAGAATAAATCCAACTTAATATGTTGCTCAAAATGTAAGTTTATTTTATGAGGATAACCAAAGATAGAGAAAATTAAGTGATTGGACTCATTGGAAGTCTGGTTAAATCTCCTTGTGCTTCCTATCTTGCCACGTGGCTCCAGTTTTACAGGATTGTGAGTAATTATTTTCTTAGAAACAATTTTGTATGCATGTTTTAAGAAAGAAAGCATACTTAGTGTTATTATTAATCAGCTTGTGGTGCCATGAGGTGTAAAGGGGCGGCAGGTAGCCTATTGGTTAGAGTGTAGCCTATTGGTTAGGACTAGTAACCGAAAGGTTGCAAGATCGAATCCCTGAGCTGACAAGGTAAAAATCTGTCGTTCTGCCTCTGAACAAGGCAGTTAACCCACTGTTCCTAGGCTGTCATTGGAAATAAGAATTTGTTCTTAACTGACTTGCCTAGTTAAATAAAGGGAAAATAAAATGGTTCATGATGAATGGATATGAAAACCATCAGGCAAAATGATGTTCAATGATGAGACGGCCCATTCCCACATTGCGATGTTACCGCTGGTAGATTGAGCACTGTGCTCAACAATGCCTGCCAAAATGGGTTAAATTGTCATAAACAGTGCATTCGGAAAGTATTCAGGCACCTTCACTTTTTTCACATTTTGTTACATTACAGCCTTATTCTGAGATGTATTAAATTGTTAGTTTTTTTCTCATACATCTACACACAATACCCCATAATGACAAAGCAAAAACAGGTTTTAAGATTTTTTTTAAAATTTATGAAATATATATTTCCATAAGTATTCAGACCCTTTACTCAGTACTTTGTTGAAGCACCTTTGGCAGTGATTACAGCCTCGTGTCTTCTTGGGTATGACGCTACAAGCTTGGCACACCTGTATTTGGGGAGTTTCTCCCATTCTTCTCTGCAGATCCTCTCAAGCTCTGTCAGTTTGGATGGGGAGCGTTAATGCACAGTTATTTTCAGGTCTTTCCAGAGATGTTCGATCAGGTTCAACTCCGGGCTCTGGCTGGGCCTCTCAAGGAAACTTGTCCCGAAGCCACTCCTGCCTTGGCTGTGTGCTTAAGGTCGTTCTGGAGCAGGTTTTCATCAAGGATCTCTCTGTAGTTTGCTCTGTTAATCTTTCCCTCGATCCTGACTAGTCTCCCAGTTCCTGCCGCTGAAAAACATTCCCACAGCATGATGCTGCCACCACCATGCTTCACAATAGGGATGGTGCCAGGTTTCCTCCAGACGTAACACTTGGCATTGAGGCCAAAGAGTTCAATCTTGGTTTCATCAGACCAGAGAATATTGTTTCTCATGGTGTGAGACTTCTATAGATGCCTTTTGGCAAACTCCAAGCTGGCTGTTGTGCCTTTTACTGAGGAGTGGCTGCTATAAAGTCCTGATTGGTGGAGTGCTGCAGAGTTGGTTGGCCTTCTGGAAGGTTCTCCCATCTCCACAGAGGAATTCTGGAGCTTTTGAGGTGCTCCACAAATATCTGTCCCAATCAACCTCATTAAATAGATGCTTTGTGAAAGACATATCAGAAAAAAGAGAAGTGAGAAGAGTCCTCAGTCAGTATACACAGTAAGGGGAGAGTGTGGGGAGCAGAGACCTGAGATAGACATACATCTCCCAGAGTTTCTCAAAGTTTCTCCCATCTCCACAGAGGGACTCTGGAGCTCTGCCATAGTGACCATCAGGTTCTTGGTCACCTCCCTGACCAAGGCCCTTCGCCCCCGATTGCTCAGTTTGGCCTGGCGGCCAGCTCTAGGAAGAGTCTTGGTGGTTCCAAACCTCTTCCATTTAAGAATGATGGAGGCCATTGTGTTCTTGGGGCCTCCAATGCTGCAAAAATGTTATGGTACCCTTCCCCAGATCTGTGCTTCGACACAATCCTGTCTCAGAACTCTACGGACAATTCCTTCAACCTCATGGCTTGGTTTTTGCTCTGACATGCACTGTCAACTGAGGGACCTTATATAGACAGGTGTGTGCCTTTCCAAATCATATCCAATCAATTGAATTTACCACAGGTGGACTCCAATCAAGTTGTAGAAGCATCTCAAGGATGATCAATGGAAACAGGATGCAACTGAGCTCAATTTCGAGTCTCATAGCAAAGGGTCTGAATACTTATGTAAATAAGGTATTTTTTCCATAAAACCAGTTTTTGCTTTGTCATTATGGGGTATAGTTTGTAGATAGATGAGAAAATGTAATAGTTAAAAAAAATGAATAAGGCTGTAACGTAACAAAATGTGGAAAAAGTGAAGGGGTCTGAATACTTTCCGGATGCACTGTACATAAATCAATGTTAAACATTAAAATACACCAGAATAAGTGATCTAATTCTCCACTAGACAGGATTTTAAACAGCATAATAGTGTTTAGGAGCTATAGAGAGAGGAAACGACACCATAGAAGAAGGTATCTAATTCTGCATTAAACAGAACTCGAAACACCAAAATAGTGTTTTCAACCATTTCCGGTACTGTTCCCAGTCCCTGGCAAGGTGTTCGGGACACTTCATTTAAACCTATTAAGGATCTGCCCCTTTTTTTTGCCTATAATGACATACCAAATCAAACTGCCTGTAGCAAGGATATGCATATACTTGATACCATTTGAAAGGGAACACTTTGAAGTTTGTGGAAATGTTAAATGAATGTTGGAGAATATAACACATTAGATCAGGTAAAAGATAACAATAAGAAAAAAACACCTTTTTTTTTGTATTTTTTTTGTACCATCATCTTTGAAATGCAAGAGAAATGCCATAATGTATTATTCCAGCCCAGGCGCAATTTAGATTTTGGTCACTAGATGGCAGCAGTGCATGTGCAAAGTTTTAAATGGATCCAATGAACCATTGCATTTCTGTTCAAAATGTTGTATCAAGACTGCCCAAATGTGCTTAATTGGTTTATTAATACATTTTCTATTTCATAACTGTGCACTCTCCTCAGACAATAGCATGGTATTCTTTCACTGTAATAGCTACTGTAAATTGGACAGTGCAGTTAGATTAACAAGAATTTAAGCTTTCTGCCAATGTCAGATATGTCTATGTCCTGGGAAGTTTTGTTGTTACTTACAACCTCATGCTAAACACATTAGCCTACGTCCCGCGCGGGGGACCAACCGATCCTGTAGAGACTTTAAGTGGTGTTACCACACACCATATAATGTTTCAAAACATCTCAGGATGAGTTGCAAAGCAGTTGCAAAGCAGTTCATTTTAACAGTGTAAGACGAATCAGAGTTTTCCCCCTTGTTATTGTTATCATTCACCATGGTGTTTAAGCTCATATCAAAAGACAGAAATTCCTTTCAAATTATTATAATATATATTTTTAATTTAAGACAAAATCTGTATGTAAAGTAAACTGTATTTTATGCTGATAACAAGCTCTCTCTCAACACCAATGGACTTGCACGTTAGGGTAGAGCATCCCTAGCAGCTCAGCCCACCAACCCACAGCTCACTGTGAACTCTGTGGCTCACAGATCCCTAATGATCGGTTACAATTCCACAGCTCCTTTCATCCCAGAGTAGAGCTTCACATCACGCCAGGCAGCGTTACTCACTTCATGCATATTGGCACTTATTTTTTGTTGTTGTATTTTGTATGTGTATTTGATAGAGAGAGAGTGCTGAAAGAGCAGTGGGCTGGATTTGAACCTCTGCTGGCAGTGGTACGCAGCTTAGACCACTATACCACCCCAGGCCACACATCTACACACTTCTACAATACTGATTCGATGATATGATGGAGTGGGGACCGTTATGCTTCTGCACTCAGACGCATTTTTGTTTTTTAAGTTGGATTTGTACAGTACATCTTGCAAAGTTCACATTAGTGTGTACAGCTGTAGCCTATAGTAGCCTACAGGACATGTGTAACTGGTGTGAAATGGCTAGCTAGTCAGCGGTGTGTGCTAGTAGCGTTTCAATCGGTGACGTTACCCGTTCTGGGACCTTGAATTAGTTGTTTCCCTTGCTATGCAAGGGTCTTGACTTTAGTGGAGCGATAGGCAACGATGCTTCGTGGGAGGCAATTGCTGTGTTCAGAGGGTCCCTGGTTCAAGCTAAGGTTGGGGCGGAGGCAAAACTGTTAAGGTTGGGGCGGAGCTAAGGTTGGGGCGGAGGCAAATACTGTATGCTATAGAGAATTTGCAAATTACTGCATGTATGGATGCACAAGACCTAATTCAGATGGGTGGAGTTTCTTGATGTTGAAATACACTATGTGCCCTGAATGGTTTAGGTGAATAGATATTAGATAGAGAGGGTTTGAATATGATATAGAAAGCACAAGGCAATCCCTCGCCGCAATCTAACATCGTAGGTCTGACATACTGCTCTGAATATTAGAAAGCGTATGTGATATTTATGTGTATATACACTCCCCTACGTATTTATTTGGACAGTGAAGCTTTTTTATTTGGCTCTATACTTCAGCATTTGGGTTTGAGATTGAATGTTTTATACGAGGTCACAGTACAGAATGTCACCTTTCATTTGAGGGTGTTTTCATACATATTTGTTTTACCGTTTAGAAATGAATGCGCTTTACGTGTCTAGTCCCCCCACACTGTCTGTGTCAGTCTATCTGTCTCAATATTGCTCTGAAATTAGAAAGCTCTCTCTCCTCTCTCTCCCTTTCTCTCCCTCTCTTTTACCCTCCCTTTCTTTCACTCTCCCCTTTCTCTCTCTCTCTCTCTCTCTCTCCCCCTCTCTCTGATTGACAGGAGAACCATTGTAGGCGTATAAAGATCCTGGGGGACTGTTACTATTGTGTGTCAGGTCTGACCCAGCCCAAGACTGACCACGCCCACTGCTGTGTGGAGATGGGCCTGGACATGATCGACACCATCACGTGAGTCTATAGGTTTATGGTGGACACTCACTGTCTCACTCATCTTTGCTAGCTCCTTGGACATATGACTCTCCACGCCGTCCTGTTCTGGGCCAGGTTCCCGGACTGATGTGGTGTTATGTCCCAGTTTGTGTAAGTCATCCATGGTAAACACGTCACTTGTATATGGTACTGGTTGCCTGATAAACCACATGAGTCATCCTGATGTTAGGGTCAGTGTTGACATCTGTTGATTTGTGATGGACACCATATCACATATCCTTTTATCGCTGTATAAAATTAGATTTGTCACATGCGCAGAATAGAACAGGCGTAGACCTTACCGTGAAATGCTTACTTACAAGCCCTTAACCAACAATACAGTTTTAAGAAAATAGAGTTAAGAAAATATTTACTAAATAAACTAAAGTAAAAAAAATTAAATAACAATAAAATAACAGCAATGAGGGTACAGTATATACAGTGATACCGAATCCATGTGTGGGGGTACAGGTTAGTCGAAGTCATTTTACATGTAGTTAAGAGTAAAGTGACTATGCACAGATAATAAACAGTGAGTTTAGCTAGGCAGCAGACAGCAGGAATGAGCCTGCTGCCTAGCTTTAAGCCATTATATTGAATCATTTGGTTTGACCAGGGATAAGAGTGAGACTGAGGACAGGGGATATTGATATTCTCAATTCTTCTAAACCACTGTGGTACAAGTCCAGGCTGAAGGATTCTATGAATACATGACAACACTGCAGATAGATGGGGTTGAGAGGGGTGAAATGTCATTTGAGGGAGAGGGAATGGAAATGCATGTGGATGCTTCCTTATGAAGCTTGAAAGTGTTTGTCTCCTTTGCATGTCCCGCACGATTTGGAGGAAGAAGAAAGAGCTCAACACTTCAATGAGCCTTATCCCGTTCTGTGATAAATGCATGGCCGTTGGCTTGGTGTTATTTAGCTCCATATGCCATAAAGGGGTTGTACTTACAGACACCCGTATACGTAGGGTTTTAAAAATGACAGATATAGGGCTACAATGCACAATAAAAACACCTTCTCATGTTAGCGGTAGATTCATATTTATATTCATTCATAATCATATTAGTGACAAGTGTAGCATTTTGCCCTGTTTATTGAGTGTCTAGAATCTAGATAATGCTCTTAAACCTCACTTTGCTCCCTCGTTACGGGTGAAGTTTTCCTCTGTCTGTACTCTCACATTCTCTTTAACTTTACTTTCCTAACAGACAGGAGTAGAGAAAAAAAACTGTTTAGAATCTGAAGTAGCTACCATTTTTTCCTTCTGGCTTATCTCCCCAGAACATGTGCACTTTTTCTTCCAGAGAGAGAGGGAGAGGATGGGAGGCTGGGAGGGAGGTTAGAATTCAGTGCTGCCTGGCCTATCTGTATTATTATGTGAAGAGGGGCAGCACCGTTTCTCATGGCAGAATAAATGTGTGGAGGCAAGAAATGATTTGTATACAGTAATGCTAGAGTGGACACACTAAGGTTGCAAAGGGAGGGTATATTACTGGTAACTTTCCAAGTTTACCAGTAAACTGCCAGAATTTTGGTAACTTTCAATGATTTTATGGAATTTTATCACATGACATTTAGTGGTCTTTTTGGGTACTTCAGATTATCACAGGTGCCTGTAATTATCTCTGGCCCTCTGTGTGGCCATATCACATGTAACATATATAAAATAATAAAATAAGATTATTAAAAAATATATATATAGAATGACAAATCTGTAAAGCATTATACTAAATATAAACCATCAATTAAGTAAATACCATTAGTGTTTAAAGGGTCAATCTTCAGTTGCTACATACATTTTTGGACTTACAAATTAAGGATATGTACCTATCGGTTCTTGAAGAATATAATTTATAAATGCCTCATGAGCTTATTTCAACTGTCGTACCCCATCAGAACCCAAAATGTAAGATTTTTTACCTCAGTGTTTGTAAACAAGGTTAATGTAAACAAACAATATATACAGCGCCTTCAGAAAGTATTCACACCCCTTGACTTTTTCCAAATTTTGTTGTGTTACAGCCTACATTTAGATTTTGTGTCACTGATCTACACGCAATACCACATCATGTCAAAGAGGAATTATGTTTGTAGAAAATATTGGAAAGATGAAATGTCTTGAATCAATAAGTATTCAACCCCTTTGTTATGGCAAGCTTAAATACGTTCAGGAGTAAAAATGTGCTTAACAAATCCCATTATAAGTTGCATGGACTCATTCGGTGTTAAATAATAGTGGTTAACATGATTTTTTAATGACTACCCCGTCTCTGTACCCCACACATATAATTATCTGTAAGGTCTCTCAATCGAGTAATGAATTTCAAGCACAGATTCAACCACAAAGACCAGACAGGTTTTTCAATGCCTTGCAAAGAAGGGCATCGATTGGTAGCTGTGTAAAAATAAAAAAGCAGATGCTGAATATTCCTTTGAGCATGGTGATGTTGTTAATTACTGTAGGCTACGGGTGGTGTATAAATACATCCAGTCACTACAAAGATACAGCTCTCCTTCCTAACAGTTGCCTGAGAGGAAGGAAACTGCTCATGGATTTCACCATTAAGCCAATGGTGATTTTAAAATAGTTGTAGAGTTTAATGGCTGTGATAGGAGAAAACTGAGGATGGATCAACAACATTGTAGTTACTCCACAATACTCACCTAAATGACAGAGTGAAAAGAAACAGAATAAAAACATTTCAAAACATGCATCCTGTTTGCAACAAGGCACTTAGTAATACTGCAAGAAATGTGGCAAAGAACAAAACATTTTGTCCTGATACAAAGAGTTATGTTGGGGAAAATCTAACACAACACATCACTGAGTACCGCTCTTCATATTTTCAAGCATGGTGCTGGCTGCATCATGTTATTGTTATGCTTGTCATTGGCAAGGACTAGGGAGTTTTTTGGGGGATAAAAAGAAACGGAATGCAGTTATAAGCACATTCAAAATCCTAGAGGAAAACCTGCTTCAGTCTTCTTTCCAACAGACACTGGGAGACAAATTCACCTTTCAGCAGGACAGTAACCTAAAACACAAGGCTAAATCGACACCTGCAGTTTGCTTACCAAGACGACATTGAATGTTCCTGAGTGGCCTAGTTACAGTTTTGACTTAAATTGGCTTGAAAATTTATGGCAAGACTTGAAAATGACTGTCTAGCAATGATCCATTTAAAAAAGATGAATAGGCAAATATTGTACAATCCAGGTGTGCAAAGCTCTTAGAGACTTACCCAAAAAGACTCACAGCTGTAATCGCCACCAAAGGTGCTTCTACAAAGTTTTGAATCAGGGGTGTCAATATTTATGTAAATTAGATATTTCTGTTTTTCTTTTTCAATAAATGAGCAACATTTTCTAAAAACATTAGTTAAATTTGTCATTATGGGGTATTGTGTGTAGGAGGGTTAGAAAAAAAATATTTCATAAATGTTGAATTCATGCTGTAACACAACAAAACATGGAATAAGTCAAGTTTTTGCAAGGCATTGTAGCCTCAAAACATAGTTAAAATCCTCATTTCGATATCATGGATGGCCAGTCCTTGCATCATAGCTTTGTCTATGAATTTGAGAGTGGTTACATTTCTCAATTATTATCTCCATTATTGTTTGCTTTAATATGGGTTTAAGCATTAAATATATATCTATATATTTTTTCACACACTTTGATTTATTTTACTATGTCAATATGTCTTTGTGTTTTGACACCAAACTGGTGGCAGTTGTGAAAAAAGTCAATTGTTGGAAGAGAAAATAATGCCGTATTTGATTAGATGCTTTTTTCATTATATAGGCTATTTTCACTTAAACCATATATATGCTCTATCCACTAGAAAGTAATGGACAATATGGACATAGATACAACAAATGAAAGCTGTATATGACAAAAAAAAAAAAAAAGTTATTAAAGTATAAACTACCAAAAGTTACCATAGATTGCAGTAGGAAATTCAGATAACTTTTGTTGTAAATTAACAGTAGTTTTGCAACCCTAGTTTGCACACACACATAAACACGTATACACACGGTCACACACACACACATGCATACAGGTATACATAGGGACTTGGCACACACACACACACACACACACACACACACACACACACACACACACACACACACACACACACACACACACACACACACACACACACACACACACACACACACATACACAAACTCTGCCCCACAATCACACGCATAGTGTCAATGTTATAATACTGTAATTACCCTCCTCATGCTCCTGCAGATCCGTAGCGGAGGCCACGGAGGTGAATCTGAACATGCGTGTGGGTCTCCACACGGGCCGGGTGCTGTGTGGGGTCCTGGGACTGAGGAAGTGGCAGTATGACGTGTGGTCCAACGACGTCACACTGGCCAACGTGATGGAGGCAGGGGGACTGCCTGGGTTAGTACCACTTATCACCCTGCCATGCCAAAATTTGCTTTCACAGTACCCAACCTGACACACAACAACACACACAACATAGTACCCAACCTGACACACAACAACACACACAACATAGCCTCTGGAGCAATTAGTGGTTAACTACCTTGCTTGAAGGCACAACGGCGGTAGGCAGCACCACATGATGCTGACTCTGTGTTTCTCCTTCTCCACCAGGAAGGTCCACATCACCAAGGCAACCCTGGACTCCCTGAATGGAGACTATGAAGTAGAACCTGGCAACGGCCACGAGAGAAACGCCTTCCTCCTCAAACACCAGATCGAGACCTTCTTCATTGTACCATCTCACCGACGGAAGGTCAGGGCTGCGTGTTTGTGTATGTGTGTGTCCTTATGTGCAAGCATGTATGTTTGTGTGTGTGTGCGTGCATGTGTGTGTACAATATGGGAAATCTTCTGCATGGGAGAGGATGATTTAGAGTTTTTGCATGTGTGTACAGTATATGTGTGTACCCTGATGAAAAAAAACAGTATAGACGTGGTGACCTTCGTTTTGTTTTTTCTGGTGACCAGCCTTCGTTGTGTTTTCGCTGGTGACCAGCCTTCGTTGTTTTCGCTGGTGACCAGCCTTTGTTGTGTTTTCGCTGGTGACAAGCCTTCGTTGTGTTTTTGCTGGTGACCAGTCTTTGTTGTGTTTTTGCTGGTGACCAGCCTTCATTGTGTTTTTGCTGGTGACCAGCCTTCGTTGTGTTTTCGCTGGTGACCAGCCTTCGTTGTGTTTTCGCTGGTGACCAGCCTTTGTTGTGTTTTCACTGGTGACCAGCCTTTGTTGTGTTTTTGCTGGTGACCAGCCTTCGTTGTGTTTTCACTGGCGACCAGCCTTTATTGTGTTTTTGCTGGTGACTAGTCTTCGTTGTGTTTTCGCTGGTGACCTGTCAACATTGTGTTTTTGCTGGTGACCAGTCTTTGTTGTGTTTTATTTTAAATGTGTTACCTTTTTTCCAGACCTCAAGAATTGTCTTCTGATGTGATTTATTAAGCGTTGACATGAACTCAGAACATACATTTTTGTTGTTTGTCTATTAATAATTGTAATATTTATATTGAATAAAAAATCCTAAACCAAGAAAAATAAAACAGAGAAAACTAATTTTATGGGGCCCCATTAGATTTGTTTATTAACCATTATTTTATCAGTTATATTAACAGAAAACACATCTCTTATACACCAAGGATCTGGAGAAGAGTTGCAGGGTAGAGGAGAAGAGAAGAATGTGCCTGTATAAGTCAAACTAACTTGCAGATGATTGTTGACACATCAACCAGGATCAAAGGGCAGGGCAATTTGTGACTTGTTTTGGTAATCAGTGGTTGTATTGGAGGGGGAGTGGTTTCTCCTCTCCTAGGCAATCAGCAATTAGTACATGGAGGTGTGCTCTTCACCTCTGCTAGGCAACTAGCAATTAGTGTTAGTACTTCAGTCTCCCCTGTTTTCTCAATGGCAGTTCTAAGCGGCGGTTGTGTCAGTAGTGGTCTAGTCTGCAAAACTAAGGCCGTCGCCAAAACAAAGAAGGTTCTTAGAGGAAAGAAAGAGATGAAGGCTCCACAGTGGTCTCTCACTTAGTATCTTACGTAGTTATTTTTTCTGATAATCTCATTTTGCTCTTTTGTGTCTTTGGCAACTGTGTGTGTTTTCTATACCTGTTCACTCCTCTCCCTGTAGGCTTTACAGATGCTCCCTACCCCTTGGCTGCAACCGTTCTAATTTAGTGTACCCTGCGTGCACAACCCATTTTGAATTCTGGGTCTCTAGCAGCTTTTGGAACTGCTGATCTGCAGTTAAGAACGTAGAGTTCATTTCAGCCTATGCTGCACTTCAGTCCCTTTACTTTTTGGCCCTGATGGAGACTCACCCCAGAGAACACTGCAACTCCAGCTGCTCTCTTCATCTGACTATGTTTTCTCTCATAGTCCGAGAGCATCTGGTTGTCGCGGTGGTGGCACAAGGCTACTCACTTCTCCTAACTGGAGATTCTCTTTTCTCCCTCTCACCTGTCCATCTGTTCATTTGAATTCCATGCTGTCACTTGTCCACTCAAGCTTAACATAGTTGTCATCTATCTCCCATCAGTTAGCCTTGGAGAGTTCCTCAATGAGCTTGACACCTTGATAAGCTCATTTCCTGATGATGGCTCACCACTCTTTGTACTTGACGACTTCAACCTCCCGACGTCTGCCTTTGACTAATTTATTTCCCCTCCTTGCCTCTTTTGACCTCACTCTTTCCCAATCCCCTCCTACTCACAATGCAGGCAGTATGCTTGACTTCCTCTTTCCTAGAGCTTGTTTGCCTACTAATCTCACTGCAACCCCCCTCTAGGTCTCTGATCACTACTTTGTTTCCTTTTTTGTCTCCCTTTCCTCCAACCCTAGCCACTAAGCCCCTACCAAGATGGTCATAGGCCATTGAAATCTTTGCTCTCTCTCCCACTATCCTCTTCTATCATCTCTCCCTCTGTTAAATCATTCTCCCTCCTGTCTCCTGATTCTGCCTCTTCGACCCTACTCTCCTCTCTTTCCGCATCCTTTGACTCCTCACACTGTCCCCTTTCCTCCTGGCCGGCTCGGCCCTCCCCTTCTGCTCCGTGGCTGAGTGACTCATAACAAACTTACAAAACAGGGCTGCAAGCAGCTGAGCAAAAATGGAGGAAAACTGAACTTCCGGTGGACTTATCATCCTTTCGCTCCCTCCTCTATACCTTCTCTTCCTCAGTATCTGCTGCTAAAGCCACTTTTTTATCACTCTACATTTCAAGCTTCTGCCTCTAATCCTAGGAAATGATTTTCTACCTTCTCCCTCCTACTCTCTGCGGATGACTTTGTCAACCACTTTGAAAAGAATGTTGACGACATCCTCTTCTCATTCACTCAGCCTATTGAGTTCACTGGTCCCACTCACACAGAACTACCCTATGCCTTGACCCCTCCCCCAGATGAAATCCTGCAACTAGTGAGGTCTGGCCGCCCGACAACCTGCCTGCTCGACCCCATCGCCTTCTCCCACATCCCTGACCACTGGCTGCGTTCCCCTCTGACTTCAAAATGGCCCGAGATGCTCCCCTCCACTAGAAACCTAGACTCTACTCATCTGAAGTCAAACTATAGACCTGTATTCCTTTATTTTCTTGAGTGTACTGTCAACTCTCTCGTTATCTTTCTCAGAACGAACCAGTCAGGCTTCAAGATGGGTCACTCAACCTAGACTGCTTTTCTCTGTCACTGAAGCTCTCTGCACTGCCAAAGCTGACTCTCTCCTCTGTTATCATCCTCCTATATCTATCCGCTGCCTTCAACACTGAGCCATCAGACCCTCCTCTGGGAGTCTCAGGCTCTGCACACTTTTGGATTGCGCCGTACCTGGCAGGCCGCTTCTACCAGATCACATGGAGAGGATCTGTGTCTGCACCACGTACTCTCACTACTGGTGTCCCCTAGGGCTCGGTTCTAGGCCATCTCCTCTTCTGTCTATATACACACCAAGTCACTCGGCTCCGTCATCTCCTATCATTGCTATGCTACCCCCGATAGGCTAATTTATATCATTATCAATTGGAGGTGTACCTGTGGATGTATTTCAAGGCCTACCTTCAAACTCAGTGCCTCTTTGCTTGACGTCATAGGAAAATCAAAAGTACAAAAAATAGTACGCAAATGTAAACACCATGGGACCTTGGTGTGAAAAGTGCAAATCAATCCCAGAACAACGGCAAAGAACGATGACCTTGTGAAGATGCTGGAGGAAACATGTACAAAAGTATTTATATCCACAGTAAAACGAGTCCAATATCAACATAACCTGAAAGGCCGCTCAGCAAGGAAGAAGCCACTGCTCCAAAACTGCCATAAACTGCACATGGGGACAGAGATCATACTTTTTGGAGAAATGTCCTCTGGTCTGATGAAACAAAAATAGAACTGTTTGGCCATAATGACCATCGTTATATTTGGAGGAAAAAGGGGGAGGCTTGCAAGCCGAAGAACACCATCTCAACCGCGAAGCATGGTGGTTACAGCATCATGTTGTGGGGGTGCTTTGCTGCAGGAGGGACTGTTGCACTTCACAAAATCGATGGCATCATGAGGAAGGAAAATTATGTGGATGTATTGAAGCTTGTGGAAGGCTACACGAAATGTTTGACCCAAGTTAAACAATTTAAAGGCAATGCTACACTCAATTAGTATTTGGTATGTAAACTTCTGACCCACTGGGAATGTGATGAATGAAATAAAAGCTGAAATAAATCATTCTATCAACTATTATTTTGACATTTCAAAGTGGTGATCCTAACTGACCTAAAACAGGGATTTTTTACAAGGATTAAATGTCAGGAATTGTGAAACTGAGTTTAAATGTATTTGGCTAAGGTGTATGTGAACTTCCAACTTCAACTGTACATTGATTGATTGATTAATTCATCAATCTTATGCTACACAAAGATAAATAACATTTTTCTAAACTAATCCAGTCTGTTAGTTGGACTGTTAAAAAAATAGCATAGCTTTCAAATAGGCACATTCTTCTCTTCTCCTCTACCCTGCAACTCTTCCCCCAGGTCCTTGGTGTACAAGATATGTGTTTTCTGTTAATTTGCCTGATAAAATAATGGTTAATAAACAACTCTAAAGGGGCCCCATAAAAGTAGTTTCCTGTTTTATTTTCCCTGGTTTCGGATGTTTTATTCAATATTACAATTATTAATAGACAAACAATGAAAAACTATCTTCTGTCAATGCTTAAATTACATCAGAAGACAATTCTTGAGGTCTGCAAAAAAAAATTGTTTTGAGAGTAATTTCCCTTTAATTGTGCATCCAAAAGAGTGGATGTGTGGTTTCTGCTGTTAGGCCTACTGCTGCAGCACGTCATGGCAGAGTTTGCTGAACAATCACCACTCAATTTATACAAATAAATAATCATGATGTGGTGTGGTCAGGTAAGCCTATTTTGCCGAAGGTTTTTTGGAAAGTCTTTAACTGCCCACAAGACGGTTAACATTAGCAACGCTAACTGGCTACATACAGAGTAGACAAACGCGCACACCAAACAGATAGAAGGGAAATATTGCTGAAAATTAATGGGCAGATATTATGTTACATTTGGATTTTTAAATCGAATAGTGGCTTGCCAGGGGTGGGATAATGTCAATGTGACTTTAATTGGATAGTAGCCGGAAGCTTTTCTGTTTATCACAGTTTGCGATGGAACACATGAAAACATTTATGTTTACTGAACAAAAATGTAAACTCAACATGTAAAATGTTGGTCTCATGTTTCATGAGCTGAAATAAAAGATCCCAGAAATGTTCCATACTCACAAAAAGCATATTTCTCTCATTTTGTTCACAAATTTGTTTACATCCTTGTTAGTGAGCATTTCTCCTTTTCCAAGACCTTATCCCGGGGACAATAAAAGGCCACTCTAAAATGTGCAGTTTTGTCAAACAACACAATGCCACAGATGTCTCAAGTTTTGAAGGAGCATGCAATTGGCATGCTGACTGCAGGAATGTCACCAGAACGTTTGCTGGAGAATTTCTCTACCATAAGCCGCCTCCAACGTCTTTATAGAGAATTTTTCAGTACATCCAACCGGCCTCACAACCGCAGACCACGTGTAACCATGCCAGCCCAGGACCTTGACAACCGTCTTCTTTACCTGCAGGATCGTTTTAGACCAGCCACCTGGACAGCAGATGAAACTGAGGAGTATTTCTAACTGTAATAAAACTCATTCTGATTGGCTGGGCCTGGCTCCCCAGTGGGTGGGCCTATACCCTCCCAGGCCCACCCTTGGCTGTGCCCGTGATCAGTCAGGTGAAATCTATAGATCAGGGCCTAATTAATTTATTTCAATTGACTGATTTCCTTATATGAACTGTAACTCAGTAACATCTTTGAAATTGTTGCATGTTGCGTTCATATTTTTGTCCTGTATACTTAAAAAAATTGTTGGTGAGTTACTCATACAGTAGGTTAGCTGCGAGCTACTCTACCTGTTGGAGACACCTGAGTTAGACCATGCTGGTAAGACCAGCTTGACTAGCGTCCGACCTGCACTGACCAGCATGGACCAACTTGAAATGTATGCTGGTCTATGCTGAAGTAACTTTGATATATAGTACTGGACATAACCTTGGTCATACTGTACGTGGACAGATGCAGTTTGACTGCTAGAACCTTGGACAGATAATATATTTTTAAGGAATTACTGTTAAAATGTCGTCCAGATTTTAAAAGACTTAACCTCTCATTAACTTTCGTTTTCAACATAAGGTGAGACATATTCGGTCTGAACGGATAGTATTTCAGTCCTGTACTACTGTAGGCCTACATGTTCGGTATGCTGTGTGTATAGTAGAAAGTGTTGGGTATGTTTTTCATTGAGTTGTCACTCAGTCACGGTTGTTCAGATCCAATGGGTTCCCTAACAGTCTCCCTGATGTTTGGCCTCAGCTCTGACACTGTCTTGTCAACAGCCTGTGGCAGCAACACACACACACACACACACACACACACACACACACACACACACACACACACACACACACACACACACACACACACACACACACACACACACACACACACACTACCCTCCGCACCATCCCATTCTAGTCTTCACATCTCCAACAGATGTGCCACTAGCAGCAGTCTTATATCTGTGTCAGTTCATCATCATCTCTCCTCTCCTGCTCTCCCCTTCTCCTACCCTACCCTTGCCCTGCAGACTTTATTAGGTCTAGAGAGGGGGTCCAACTTCCTGATGCCTGTGTATTTATCCAGCGCTGCTTGGCGATTCATCTGGTACACTGTAAAGAAATGCACACTCTGGTGAGGTGCTGAAAAACGGAAGATAAACAACCAAGGCTCTTTAGCCGAGACGTTGGTTAATTAATCCACAAGCAAGGAGAGATGAGTGTATGATTTTTTAGTTGTTGCGTTGTTGTCCGTCAGGTTTCAGATTATCTCAGAGCTTTATGTATGTGGATCTTTATGTGAACCTTCACAGTAGTGTCACACTATTGTCACAGGGTGCCGTTCAGCCGCCCAGCCTTCTTCTACTCTCCTCCTCTGTGAGATGTGGGACACTTGACTACGGTTACGTTCCAAATGGCTCTCTATTTAGAGAATTCCTTTTGAAGTAGTGCACTAAATAGGAAATAGTGTGCCATTTGAAACACATGCTTGGTTAATCCTCTTGATAGACGAGCCGACAGCTCTACTTCATCAAAGAGAAGAGGCGCCGTAGGGAGAGTTAGTGTTTGTGTGCATGTGTTTGTGTACTGTAATCTGAGATGAAAACGTAGTTATCCATGAACGTATGAAGTGTATCTACAGTACATTTCCTGTAAGTATGTATCATAGTGTGTATCCTAATCCCTGCTCTCACTGCTTGTTTGTTGACAGATATTCCCAGGATTGATTCTATCGGATATAAAGCCTGCCAAAAAGATGAAGTTTAAGACGGTTTGCTACTTGCTTGTGCAGCTCATGCACTGTAGGAAGATGTTTAAGGCTGAGATCCCCTTCTCAAATGCCATGAACTGTGAGGACGGTGACAAGGTAAGATCTTTGAGTGTCTGTTTGTGTTTGTATGTCTGTGTGTGTTGTATATGTGTGGGTGAGTTTGTGTGTTTGTGTGCATGCTTGTTTGTGTGTTGTGTAAGGGAATGTAGAGACGAAGAGAGAAGGTATGTGTGTGTATACATTTGAGTACGTGTGTGTGTGCATGTGTACATACATGTGTACGTGTGTGTGAGCATGCATGTGCGTGTACTTGTCTGCGTGCAACCAGACTTGTTAAACTTCATCAGTTTACTTTCAATTCCTTTGGTAATATGGCTGATTGTCAGTGTGTTACCTTGACCTGCTGTCCCTGTAAAGAAATCCTGAAGTCTGCTCCAGTTCAACTCTGGCTCAGGATATTTAAATCCAGATACACAGGTCTGTGTGGGTGTGTGTGGGAAAGAAGATGTAATGCAGCGGATAAGAGCCAAAAGAATCTCACCCTTTCAGATAAAAACATAAAACTTCTATAAAGGGCATAAGAATCTCTATGTGGTTAGATTTATATAATATGTCATAGAGCTCTAATGCTTGGTGAGAACCCTGGATGAAAGCATGTAAACATAGCTTTCAAAAGAGAGGGGATTGGAGTGAAGTTGAAATATACTCGACACAGAATGAGATATTCAGATTCAGGCCACATACACACACACTCTCTCCAGGCTGTCGGAAATGACAAATGAACTCCGAGAGAGAGGGAGAGGGAGAGTGGGAGACGAGGAAGGAGTGAAAGGATGAGTCCGCTCGGAGCAGGCGTGGGTGTATGATGTGATGAGTGTCCTATGCTCCGCGGACCATCTCCAAACAATTGGGTCACATGCAGAGTGGGAGATGGAGAGACTAAAGAGAGAGACTAGAGGGAAAGCGAGAGGGCGACGGGAGAGGAAGGGGGTGAGAGACAGGCTTACAACACAGCCACAGAAACACTAATTAGCGTAATCAATGCACACACGCCTCCAAAGAAACCGAGAGAAAGTGAGGGGTGATGAGGATGAAGTCAGTGGGGTGTGTGTTTGTTAACCTTCCTCAACCGCCCTCATTCGCTCTGTCGCCGTCGCCCCCCCATCCCCCATCCCCATTATGAAGCCACTCTTTTCAGCCGCTCCTCGCTTACCCACTGTCTCTCACGCTGTGACACTGATGGGCCTCAGTCTGTACAGCTCACTGGCTTTCTTCCTTTATCCAGGAAGACTCAATCAGGCTACATCCCAAATGGCACCCTGTTCCCTATATAGTGCACTGCAAGTCAAAAGTAGAACACCACGAAGAGCACCATTTGGGACACGTACCCATTCTCTCTGGTGTCCAATCACTGCTTTTGCTCTGCTGCTCCACATAGCCTACTGTACAATAATGACCCTTCCAAAGGACTGTTAAGAAAGGGGGTTTAGTTGGGGTCAGAGAATCAATGTTAACTGTAGAGTAAATCATTTATGTTTTGTTTGTTGTGTGAAGATGAGCATTTAATATGTTGATGCCCCTTATCAAATTCATGTGAAGTCAAGTCAACCACAAGGATTAACTTTGGTTGATTGCCCTTGCTCACATTTAAAGATTTGAGTACTATTAGAACACACCTCGTCTTACTCCATGGTGAATTTTGGTGTTTGTAGTTATAAACTTTAAACTAAACTTTCTCTCACCCACAATGATACCCAACAATAGACAGTAGGGGCCCAGCAATCTAGTTCGTCCGTGCCCCATTGTTTTGAACAGCTGGTATTAAACCCTATGAACGTAGTTAAGTAGGGATTCCGTTTCCCACAATTCTGTGCCATAGCGGAGGGCCCTGCGGACGGCTCCAGAGAAGCTGCGGAACCGGACGTCGATGTCGGCTAACGTGACCCAGGCCAGCCCGGGAACGCGGGTCAACCGCTACATTGGTCGTCTCATTGAGGCGAGGCAGACCGAGTCAGACACAGCTGACCTCAACTTCCTCACACTCATGTATAAGTGCTCTGAGCGCGAGCAGAGGGTGAGTAACTATACTACACTTACAACATACATGTACAGACATACACACGCAAACATCGCAACGTTAGGAATGCAATTACTTTTGAATCAGACGTTTTTTATAGACATAGCACCCATAAGATGCTTTAAGAATTATTTTATCTGAGACATCCTTCTCTCTGGTTGCTCTGACAGTACCACCAGCTCCATGATGAGTACTTCACCAGCGCCGTGGTCCTCTCTCTAGTTCTAGCTGCCTTGTTCGGCCTTGTCTACCTTCTCATCCTACCACAGTATGTACTCGATTATTATAGGATATCATCCTACCACAGTATGTACTAGATTTTTATAGGATATCTGAGAGCAACACATTCTGTAGCTCTCTCTTTCTCTGTGCCTCTCTCTTTATCTCTTATCTCTCTCTCATTTTAGTATATGATATCTGACAGCAACACACTCTGTTTCGAGCTCTCTGTCTCTCTTTCTTGCTTTCATTTCACTGTATGATATCTAATAGCAACATATACTCTCACTCTCTTTTCTTTTGGTTTGCTGCCTCTTGAGTTTACTTCCACAGGCTTTGTCCACTAACTCACTAACTCTTCTTCTTCTCCTCCTCCTGTCTTTCCCCTGTTCCTCCTCTCTCCTGCTGCTGTCACCAGGGGAACAGTGGTTCTGGTCCTACTGGTCTTCTGCATCTGTTTCCTAGTAGTTTGTATCATGTACCTGCATGTCACAAAATTACAGGTAAATGCCTGCTTGATGCCTTGGTCCAACTGATTTAGCGTGTTTTTCTTTTAGTTATTCACTCACTTCTCTGAGGGGTTGATTAGCTGTAAGTAGTTTTCCATGGGTAGCTCAAGTGGTCACGAAAAACTCTTGGCCAAAGCTATAAGTAATTTTTGTTAATTTAGTTAATTTAGCAAATATTTCGTTTTTCTGCTGACATCTGCAAATATGAAATAACATTTTAGTCGGTAGTTGATAATAATATTATGTATGAAATTGATGTCAATGGCCTTCAGAAAAAGTTCACTCAGTTTGTCTTAAAACTCAATGCTAAGTCTATTAATTTAAGCTTTTGTTGAGGTTGACAGATTGACTTCCCCAAACCCCTCAGCTAATATTACATAAATTAAGTTATGATTCTTTTCAAATTCAAATTCTGTGTGGTAAGCTTTTTCTACTCTCCCTCCCATTTCATCCTTAATCTGTTTCTCTTTGTGTCTATTCTCTCTCTCTCTCTCTCTCTCTCTCTCTCTCTCTCTCTCTCTCTCTCTCTCTCTCAGTGTTTTCCAGGGTGCCTCACCATTCAGATCCGTACTGTTCTGTGTGTTCTCATAGTGCTCTTAATCTATGCTGTAGCCCAGGCCTGTGTGGTAAGTAGGGTTAACAACAAGGCACTAAAACACCAATATTCATGATATTCATTGCAATACACTTGAAATCATAAATGTAAATGTCATGCAAATCAAATATGCAAAGAACCAACCTTTGAGTTACTGCTTGAGGGTTTTTACCATTCTCTCCTCTGTTTCTCTGCCAGGTGGGCTGCATGCCATGGCTGTGGGGCAGTGCCCACCACTCTAACAGTTCCATTGTCATCATTGACACAAGCGACGGTGCCAACCGCACCATGATGGAGCTGCCGTGCGACGGTGTCCGCTACGCCTTCCTGTCGTGCATTGTGGGCACGCTGACACTGGCGCTCTTCCTGCGTGTCTCCTGGATGCCAAAGATGGCCCTGTTGCTCCTGCTGGGAGTGCTGTATGTCACTGTGCTGGAGCTCAGCGGATTCAGACGCACCGCCGGGTAAGAGAGAGGACAGAACATACATATATACACAGGCACACATACACCGCCGGGTGAGGGAGAAGACACACACACACACATTATGTATATAAACAAGCACACACACCAGTGGAGGCTGCTGAGGGGAGGACGGCTCGTAATAATGACTCTAATGGAAAAAATGGAATGGTATCAATCACGTTTGATACCATGCCATTCAATCCATTCCAGCCATACATCAATTCCAGCCATTATTATGAGCCGTCCTCCTCTCTGCAGCCTCCACTGACACAAACACAAGAGGGCGAGAGGGGAAAAAACGAACGGACAAATACACCCACCATCCTCCCACTGTCAGTCCTAAAGCTATAGCCCTCAGATTTACTATGCTCCCCCTGTCACTCACGTATCTAAGGCCATGATTGATTTTACATGACAGTAGTGTCAGCTATGGTTCCCTCTTGGTTTGATTTGGAGTGGGAACAAACAAACAACAGTCACAGGGATATTTCCATTTTGTGGGGACGTGTGTAGGAGGAGAGGAGTCTTTGCTTGTCCTCGACCTGCGCATTCTCTCATGGGAACTGTTTGAAGAGGAGACACACAGTACATGTTCATTAACTCTAAACCAAAATGGCTGAGATGACAATGTATGCTTTTGCTTGATTCAGCCAAGCATGTTAGCTACTCCTACTCAGTATCCCGGACCTAGTGCAGCTCAGAGCATAGACCCATTGTATAGATACAGTACAAACAGATCGCTTACTCCAGGAATCATCAACTAGATTCAGCCACAGGGCGATTTTTTTCTTGCGCAGATGGTCAGGGGGCCGGAACATAATTACAAATCATTTGTAGGCGGCAAATTGACCGCAAGAAGCCCAAACAGATAATAGTATTTGACTCAAACATAATAATTTCAAACCTTGCTTACATTTGTATTTGATCACATTATTGTTGGGCATAAAAGACTGTAAAAACACCAGCAAATACTCCCCAAGTATTTATGTGCTCCCCCACTCCCCCTTTTATTAATGATGTAGTACAGTCCTACTGTATTATGTTGCTGACATCTATGTTAGTCTGTTCCCACAGTGGTGGGTCTATCCACATCTCCCCACTTTCACTATTAATTCATGATGTGGTACAGTCCTACTGTGTATGACTTATATTGCTAACATCTCTGTTGGTTTCTCCCACAGTGGGGTTCCATAGTGTTACATGTACAGTGCATTCGGAAAGTATTTAGACCCATTGACTTTTTCCACATTTTGTTTACTGTTACAGCCATATTCTAAAATAGATTTTTTTTTTTTATCGTCACACAAGAAATGTTTGCAGAAATACCTTATTTACTTAAGTATTTAGACCCTTTGCTATGAGACTCGAAATTGAGCTCAGGTGCACCCTGTTTCCATTGATCATCTTTGAGATGTTTCTACAATTTGATTGGAGTCCACCTGTGGTAAATTCAATTGATTGGACATGATTTGGAAAGGTACACACCCGTCTATATAAGGTCCCACAGTTGACAGTGCATGTCAGAGCAAAATCCAAGCCATGAGGTCGAAGGAATTGTCCATTAAGCTCCGAGACAGGATTGCGTCAAGGCACAGGTCTCGGGAAGGGTATCAAAAAATGTCTGCAGCATTGAAGATCCCCCAAGAACAAAGTGGCCACCATCATTCTTAAGTAGAAGACGTTTGGAACCACCAAGACTCTTCCTAGAGCTGGCAGCCCGGCCAAATTGAGCAATTGGGGGAGAAGGGCCTTGGTCAGGGAAGGGACCAAGAACCCGATGATTACAGCTCCAGAGTTCCTCTGTGGAGATAGGAGAACCTTCCAGAAAGACAACCCTCTCAGCAGCACTCCACCAATCAGGCCTTTATGTTAGTGGCCAGACGGAAGCCACTCGTCAGTAAAAGGCACATGACAACCCGCTTGGAGTTTCCCAAAAGGCACCAAAAGGACTCTGACTATGATAAACAATATTCTCTGATGAAACCAAGATTGGACTCTTTGGACTCTTTTTTGCTTTGTCATTATGGGGTATTGTGTGTAGATTGATGAGGGGAAAAAACAATTTAATCCATTTCAGAATGTCTGTAACGTTACAAATGTAGAAAAAGTAGAGGTGTCTGAATACTTTCCGAATGCACTGTATGCACTGAACAGGTCTGCAGAGGATGCCATCTCCACAGCTTTACACTCTTCCCTGACCCACCTGGACAAAACCAACACCTATGTGAGAATGCTGTTCATAGACTTTAGCTCAGTATTCAATACGGTCATTCCCTCTAGGCTGGTCACCAAACTCCATGACCTAGGGATCAGCCCCTCTCTCTGTAACTGGACTTTGGACATTCTAACCAACAGACCCCAGTCTGTCAGGTTAGACAACTTCACCTCCTCAACCTTGAACCTGAACACCGGTGTGCCACAGGACTGCGTGCTGAGCCCCCTCCTGTACTCCCTCTTCACCTACGACTGCGTTCCTGTACACGGTTCCAACACCATCGTCAAGTTCGCAGAAGACACCACGGTGGTAGGCCTGATCAGTGACAATGGCGAGTCAGCCTACAGGGAGGAGGTCAAGCACCTGGCTGCATGGTGCGCTGACAACAACCTGGCCCTCAATGCAAAGAAAACCAAGGAGCTCATTGTGGATTACAGGAAGCCTAAAAGCTGCAGCCACGCCCCAGTTCTCATTGATGGCCCTGAGGTGGAGCGTGTGCCCAACTTCAAATTCCTGGGTGTCTACATCTCCAAGGACCTCTCCTGGACTCTCAACACCTCAACCCTGGTCAAAAAGGCGCAGCAGCGCCTGTACTATTTGAGGAGGCTGAAGAAGGCCCGCCTGTCTCCCAAGATCCTGGTGAACTTTTACCGCTGCACGGTCGAGAGCCTTCTGACTAACTGCGCCACAGTGTGGTTTGGCGGATGCTCTGTGGCCAACCGGAAGGCCCTGCAACGGGTGGTGAAAACCGCCCAGCACATCACTGGTGCCCAGCTCCCTGCCATCGTAGACCTCCAGCGCAAGCAGTGTCTGCGTAGGGCGTGCGGCATCATCAGGGATACTTCACATCCATGCCACAAACTGTTTGCCCTCCTACCATCATGCAGGTGGTACAGGTCTCTACGTTCCCGCACTAGCAGGCTCAAGAACAGTTTCTTTCCAGCTACTGTAACTCTGCTGAACTCTGTGACACGGCACTAGCCATATCCACCCGCCCACCGCTGAGTACTGCCTCTCAGGGACCTTGTTGCACTACTCTCTTTGCACTCTTCACGGTACTACTGGACTCTGACATTGCTTTGCAAAGTCTGACTAAGGACATTCTTCAGTTGTACATGTACATGTCTACCTCGGTAACCTCAGTGCTGCTATCCCTGCATGCCTCCTTGTACTTGCGGTTTGCCTTCATTGCACATTTATACATCCAATTTAATTGTTTCACTTGTACATTTTTTGTACTCATTTATTTGCACTTCTGGTCAGATGCAAACTGCATTTCGTTGTACTGTACTTGTTCAATAACAATAAAGTTTAATCTAATAGAAAAATATCTCTGTGGGGGTCTCTCCATATACCTCAACTCTCCCTTTTAATGAATTATCAGGTACAGTCTTTCTGAAGATTGTTGCTGATGTCTCTGTTGGTTTGTCCCGCAGTGGAGGGTCTAATCTCCAGATCCAGGGCTATGAGCCCATCCTGTCTCTGCTGCTGTTCACCAGTGCCCTGGCCCTCCACTCCAGACAGCTGGACCTCAAACTACGACTGGACTTCCTTTGGGCCACACAGGTGTGTGTGTGATTGTGTGTCTGTGTGTGACTGTGTGTGTGTCTGTGTATCTGTGTGGGCTGTTGTCCTATGCATAGATCTAGCTAGCTGATGAACACCATGCTTTACTCATCATCCAACCTTCTGCTGTGACCATACCATGCCAAGTCATATTTTGAGGCTTTTGGCTGCCAAGTGCCAGGCTATTGGCTGTTAAAGCTTCTGGCAGATGCTAGCATGGTGGTGGCTGATATTGGCATTGTTGGTTAAGATAGGACAGGGCTGATATTGGCATGGTTGTTTACGATAGGACAAGGGGCGGATATTGGCATGGTTGTGTTGGGTTATAGTTTGAAATACTTGCTATAATAGAGGATAATGGTTACATGTATGAGGAATGTATGTGGTGGGATCAATGGAGGTTGGATAAGAAATATGGGCCTGGAGAGTGGAAAGGGGAAAGGCAAGCACATGGTTGCAGTCACTGATAAGGGTGGATAGCTGTGGATTAGTGAGGAATGTGGGCCGAGGTCAGGTCAGGTCACATGAAGGGAGAAGGAACAGTTTTATTACACACATCACTTAACTTCCTGCCTAGCAACAAATATGTTTTGTCCAAATTCCGGTTGGAGGAACACGGAATCAAGCAGAAAATCAGGAATCTTCCATCCAGGATTTCTGGAAAACCAGGGACTTTATTGAAAGTTCACAGAATTTTGTAACCCTAGATAGGACAAGGCGGTGATATTGGCATGGTTGGTAAGGATAGGTCAGGACAAGTCACTGATATTGACATGGTTTGATACAATAGAGCCACTTGGCTGGTAGGACAATTATAGTGTCTAGTAGGGTTTGGCTTTAGGTTTGGACCTTTAACTATTGATCCTACCCAGTGCTCCTTGTCCACAATGTCAGGCTAACATGGTGCCTCAGTCCTGATGTACATTTAGTGCTTATACTGACACCTTGTGTTATGAGCTTTGAACTGCAGGCTTGAGTTGTAATTTGGGGAGAAATATTTTATTCAAATTGATGTGTGTGTTTGTGTGTGTTGTCAGGCAGAGGAGGAGAGGGACGGCATGGAGAAGGTCAAGCTGGACAACAGGAGGATTCTCTTCAACCTGCTTCCTGCTCATGTGGCTCAACACTTCCTCTTGTCCAACCCCAGAAACATGGTGTGTCCTACATAGACGGACAGACGGACAGACGGACGGACGGACGGGCGGGCGGGGCGGGCAGGCGGGCAGGCGGGCAGGCAGGCAGGCAGGCAGGCAGGCGTTACAGCTTTATTCCCCTCATCAATCTACACACAATACCCCATAATGACAAAGCACATTTTTGGGGGGGAATGTTTTGCTATAAATTTTTTTTTTTTATTAAACCCGGACATTCACATTTACATTGTTGAAGCACCTTTGGCAGCAATTACAGCATCAAGTCTTCTTGGGAATGATGCTACAAACTTGGCGTGACGTCAGGGGTGGAAAAAGTACCCAATGGTCATACTTGAGTAAAGTAAAGATACCTTAATAATAGAAAATGACTCAAGTAAAAGTGAAAGTCACCCGGTAAAATATTCCTTGAGTAAAAGTCTAAAAGTATTTGGTTTTCAATATACTTAAGCATAAAAAAATAATGTATAAATAATTTCAAAGTGCTTATATTAAGCAATCCAGACAGCACCATTTCTTTTTTTGCATTTACAGATAGCCAGGGGCACTCTCCGCCAGATCAGAGGCATTAGGGATGCCCAGGGATATTCTCTTGATAAGTGTGTGAAATGGGCAATTTTCCTGTCCTGCTAACCATTAAAAATGTAACGAGTACTTTTGTGTGTCAGGAAAACTGTATGGAGTAAAAACGACATCATTTTCTTTTGGAAAGTAGTGAAGTGGAAGTAAAAGTTGTCAAAAATATAAATAGTAAAGTATTTTTACTTAAGTACTTTACACCACGCATGGCGCTTGGAATTCAGGCCAAAGAGTTCAATCTTGGTTTCATCAGACCAGAGAATCTTGTTTCTCATGGTCTGGGAGTCCTTTAGGTGCCTTTTGGCAAACTCCAAGCAGGCTGTCATGTGCCTTTTACTGAGGAGTGGCTTCCATCTGGCCATTCTACCATAAAGGCCTGATTGGTGGAGTGCTGTTGAGATGGTTGTCCTTCTGGAAGGTTCTCTCATCTCCACAGAGGAACTCTGGAGCTCTATCAGAGTGACCATCGGGTTCTACGTCACCTCCCTGACCAAGGCCCTTCTCCCCCGATTGCTCAGTTTGGCCGGGTGGCCAGCTCTAGGTAGAGTCTTGGTGGTTCCAAACTTCTTCTATTTAGTAATTATGGAGGCCACTGTGTTCTTGGGGACCTTCAATGCTAAAGACAGTTTTTGGTACTCTTCCCCAGATCTGTGCCTCGACACAATCCTGTCTTGGAGGTCTAGGGAAAATTCCTTCGACCCCATTGCTTGCTTTTTGCTCTGACATGCAAAGTCAACTGTGGGACCTTATATAGACACGTGTGTGTGCTTTTCCAAATCATGTCCATTCAATTTAATCATCTCAAGGTTGATCAATGGAAACAGGATGCATCTGAGCTCAATTTCGAGTCTCATAGCAAAGGGATCTGAATACTTGTGTAAATAAGGTATTTCTGTTTTGTAAAAAAATGTTATTAGCAAAAATGTCTAAGAACCTGTTTTCTCTTTGTCATAATGGGGTATTGTGAGTAGATTGCAGAGGAAATATTTTTATTTCATCAATTTATTTCATCAAGTCTGTAACGTTACAAAATGTGCAAAAAGTCCACCTACTGGGAAGCCAGGCCCAGCCAATCAGAATCCGTCTTTCCACACCAAAGGGAATTATCTTGGTAAAGGAGAAATGCTCACTAAAAGGGATGTAAACAAATTTGTGTACAAAATTTGAGAGAAATAAGCTTTCTGTGCATATGACAAGTTTCTGGGATATTTTATTTCAGCTCAAGAAACATGGCACCAACACTTTACATGTTGCATTTATATTTTTGTTCAATACACAGTACATCTATTTGGCCTAGTGACTAAGGTTGGCTATGTGTTTTCCTATAGGATCTGTATTATCAGTCCTATGCCCAAGTCGGAGTGCTGTTTGCTTCCATCCCCAACTTCAATGACTTCTACATTGAGCTGGATGGGAACAACATGGGAGTGGAGTGTCTGAGACTACTCAATGAAATCATCGCTGATTTTGACGAGGTGAGGATGTTGGCTTCTACAGTTTACTGGGATATTAACATTATTTGTTGCCATTATTTGTCCTGTGTATAGGTGTAAATCAATTTTTTCCTCAGCTCATGGATAAAGAATGCTATAAGGACATAGAGAAGATCAAAACCATTGGCAGCACGTATATGGCAGCTGTGGGTCTAGTCCCCACCATTGGAACAAAGGCAAGTGTGTGCGTTTGTGGTGCGGTCTTGCGTGTGTTTGTTAAAAAAAATTCAAGTATGAATATAACGTGGACAATGAATGAATGGGATAATAAATGTAATCTTTGTTTCCTTCCTTACTCCCTTCTATAGGACAAAAGATCTGTCTATGATCACCTGAGCACAGTGGCAGATTATGCTATTGAGATGTTCGATGTGCTGGATGAAATCAACTACCAGTCATACAACGACTTTGTCTTGAGAGTGGGTATCAACGTGGGTCCGGTGGTGGCGGGGGTGATCGGGGCCAGGAGGCCTCAGTATGATATCTGGGGGAACACAGTGAACGTGGCCAGCCGCATGGACAGCACCGGAGTCCCTGGCAAGATACAGGTACTGTCAGGGCTGTGCACAAACATACCAACTGCCTTTGTAGGCAAAATGTCAACATTTATAGGCCTATATATTTCCTGCAACAACACACTCACTCATCACATATTGTAGGCAAGCTAGTGCCAGTGACTCCTAGGCCAAGAGAGGACATGAGATGATTGACATGGGGAGAAGAGTGGCTATCAGCTGACCAGAGAGAATGATAATGTAGGCTAAATATGCTAGCTAATTAGTTATGCTGTTGGAACAAACTTGTTTTTACTTGATTTGAGTTTGTTCTGCTGCTGACATCTGACTCTTACTAACAAGCAGTCAGATTGCCCCATTCTTTGTCCATAACAGTGACAGACACCAATGACAGATCCAACTCAAAAGTAGCCTCCTACCAGTTGGCCTATTCATGTCTCCCCGCCCAGTGCACGCAGCCACTGGCCACGCATGCAAGTCAGAGGAGTGCGCTCTTTGAGCGGGAAGGCAGGGGAGAGGGTATTTTCTGAGATTTAAGAGCTTATAAAATCAGATAGTTTGATGTGCAATTTGTTACATTTAAAATGAAAAAAAAATTCAAAGACTACTTAAAAAAAAAAACACAGAGCTGCTAGGGCACTTTTTCATAGGAGGGAAAAAGGGCAAGTGCTCGGGCACTGGTTGAGCCCTATCTGTGCATGTGCCTGTGTACTAGTTGAGCCCTATATATGCATGTACCTGTACTGGTTGAGCCCTATCTGTGCATGCATGTGCCTGTGTACTGGTTGAGCCCTATCTGTACATGTGCCTGTGTACTGGTTGAGCCCTATCTGTGCATGTGCCATGTGTACTGTACTAAATTATGAGTTATGATTGAGGCCTGTTGATTGGCCCAGAGTAAATCTCATTGTGTGACAGTGGTATAACCTCTCCCCCCAAGGTAACAGAGGATGTGTACCGGATCCTGGGGGATAACTATGACCTGGTGTGCCGGGGCAAGGTCAGCGTGAAGGGTAAGGGTGAGATGCTCACCTACTTCCTGGAGGGCAAGGTCCACAGCACCGGCTGTGCCCCCACGTCCTCCGTGGTGCGCTCTGCCAGCCTGAACCGCCGCGCCCACTCCTGCGGAAAGGCCAGCGTTCCCACCAAACTGGGCAGCGTCAACTCTGTCGCCAGCTTCACCGTCCGTGCCAGCATGGTTAGCCTTGGTGGCATGGGTAACAGCAGCTCTAGCCCCAGTGTCACCGTCCACCCCACGCAATGCTTGCCCTCGCACTGCGTGCCCACTCTGGGAGAGGAGGAGGAAGAAGAAGAGACAGAGGTAGATGTGGGAGGAGTGGCTGTGTAGGTAGGTGGAGAGAAGAAGCGCTGCACTATTGTAAACTTGAGCTCCAGGGTCCTGGGCTATAACATATATCAGGACTAGATCCACTGAGGGTCCCACTACAGAATGAACCAAGGTCTCCTGTGGGTAACTGGACAACTGGAATACTGGGACAGTCCACTGCACAATGGATCAATGGAGGGATGCTCCTCCAGGAGCTACCTGGTTCTGAGGATGGTCTGATTGGATATCTGGACAATCACACCAAGTATAAAATCCCGATTGCAATCAACTTGCGGCCTTGATTGGGTTTGTGTAAGTTTTTGTGACAGTAGTTGTGACTTGCCACCATTTGGAATCACACAATCAACTGAAGAATTCCAGCTTCCAGGATTGGAACACCATGCTCCTGATGACTTAAGGGTGGCAGCCAGTGTGTCATCCCTCTGTGTGTGCACAGTCCCAACAAGGGGTCATGCACACACAACCCAGTATTATCCACATATAAGAGGACTGATCATGTTATTAATGCTTTTCTATGTCTTCTTCTCTGATTATGCCAAGGATACATTCCATCCTTCACAGTGTAAATACAATCTGTGTATTGTACGTACGGTATGCATGCAAGTGTGTATTTCTACACACATATTTATATGTGTGTATGCATGTGGGTGTTCTTAAATCTTAAACGAATTAGCACAAATACGTTTTTATACATTCAAACAGTTCTCAAAATCTCAAAAGGCTTTTGAAAGGTCTTCAGTAGTACATGAACTGTTAGTGCTGCTCATACTGCTAGGATGGACTGACTGGTCTTGTTCCCCGTCGAGCGCAAACCAAAGCAATGAGCTCCTTTACGATCCTGTGGTTTAGTACATCGTCCTTCACAACAGGTGCACAAATGCCATCTAGGTCTCTGGATTTCTAGAGCAACGACGGATAAGGTCATTCAGGCAAATATTTTTCAGAAACACTCAATAGGCAGGATATATAGTTTACTGCATATGACATTTTTTTACGTCTCATGGATCTAAACAAACATGTATCGGATGAGGGTAAGTAACATAGAAATAATACTAATGTAGGCACCCGGGAGAAATACACACACTTTGTTTGCGTCTGTGACCTTGTTGAGCTCGTGTATTGATCAAGGCTTGTTATTCGCCCATTGCTCTGCTCTGATAAGGATTATGTGTGGGAGTGTGTGTCCTGTGTCGGCTACATATGCAGCAGGCTGCGGCCAAGGCTTTGAAAGTGAGGTCGGTACGAGAGGCATTGGGTAAGGTACATTGGCTTTGACCCACAGAGCGATAAGGATGCCCTTATCCCTGAGTCCGACTGACGTGCGCTGTAGAACTCTAGTGAATGCCAAAGCTGGTGCGGCCGTGTTAGTGTTAACGGTAAGTTTACACACGTTCTGTATGTCTTACACACACACATCCAGCCACATTCACATGCTCGCACCTTCACACATGCATTTACAGAAACCCACACACACACAGACATGCACCCCTGCGCACATCACACACACACACACACACAAATAAGTACAGAGTTAGCAACCTCCGTAGGAGCTGTAGAATCACAGTTTCCAGCTCCCATACCGTAGATTATGCCTGACCATTAGATAGATACAGTAGGTGACGACTTTCACTTGATCTGCAAAATGTACATCCAGTTTCAAGTATTTTGCCTTACTTCTATGAAAGCTTACAGTGATTGAAACATGCCTTTTTAGCTCATCACTTTGATACACAGACAATGGTACTTTTGTAAATAGATTACTACAGCTATAAACAACGTATCTTGTACAGTTGTCTCAGATTTTGTAATAAACACAATATTGATGTACAAAATACATGATCTGAAGACTCCAATCTTAAGTTTCTTGATGTAATGTGTGTGTAAGAATTAAATTAGGAATTAGGTCAAGATTCTGGAATGCTGGCGTCCTGGGATGCCGAGTCATGTCCTTGATGAGGTTAGTCCTCGATAACCATGTTATTTTTCTCTCGGAAAAAGGAATCCTCAAATCACTTTCCTAATATTGAGTTGCTCCCCCAACCCCCAATGTCTATAAAGCTTTCCACAGGGATGCTGGCCCCTGTTGAGTCCAATGCTTACCACAGTTGTGTGAAGTTGGCTGGATGTCCTTAGGGTGGTGGACCATTCTTGATACACATGGGAAACTGTGCATGAAAAACACAGCAGTGTTGCTGTTGTTGACACAAACCGGTGCATCTAACCTACTACCCTACCCCGTTCAAAGGCATTTACATCTTTTTTGCCCATTCAACCACTGCCACACTCCATGTCCCAATTGTCTGAAGGCTTACAAATGCTTCTTTAACCTGTCTCCTCCCCTCCATCTACACTAATTCAAGTGGATTTAACAAGGGACATCAATAAGGGATCATAGCTTTCACCACAATTCACCTTGTCAGTTTATGTCATGGAAATAGCAGATGTTTTTATGTTTTGTATACTCAGTGTATATATTCAATGGGGTTTTCCAGCTCCATTTGTTAACCTTTGAACCAACATGGTTCTTACAATAACAACTTCCCTACAAAGCTTCAACTGCCAAAGTCACTGACAATGTCAAATTTACTGAGTCTGTCTGTGTTACTTTCCACAGATAAACCTAGATATATCCCAAATGTTGAGCGGGCGGCCAATGCTTTCCAATGTTTTCCCAGTGTTGTGTAGTTTTCCAGGGGCTCAATCAGTATAACAGTTACGCCAATACAGAGCTGGCCTGGCTTGCTCAATAGTACTCCCTGGATTACCCAGTCTGTTTTGGTGTTCTGTTATAACCTGTTATATTGGAGGATGAGTAGCCTTTCGGGGGTTACTCTAACCGTAGTTGACAATACTATCGACCTTGTTAGTAAATCCAGTTGTGTGTCAGTCACTCACAGCTCTGCTTATGGATCTGTGCCTGTAGGATTCACAAGGTAAAAACACTGACTACATACTGTAAGTAACTGGGTAGCATTGACAGAGTGGATGTTGAATATTTGCGGCAGGTAGCCTAGCGGTTAGGAACATTGGGCCAGTAACCGAAAGCTTGTTGGTTCGAAACCCCAACCCGACTAGGAAAAAATCTATTGATGAGCCCTTGAGCAAGACATTTAACCGTAATTGCTCCTGTAAGTCGCTCTGGATAAGATCATCTGCTAAATGACCAACCATTTTACATTTTAACCAAAAAAGATTATTTTAGGTTCATCGAGATAATGAGATTGTAATATTTGTAATAAATTGAACATTGAGACAAATTAGTCAAACTTAGAACATTTTCTGAATGAGAATGTTTTTGTAATGTCGTCTGTCTCTGAGATGAGCAGATGCTGGCTCTACCAAACCAGGATTGGTGTCACGGTTTGTACTGCCATAACCATGACTGGCACAGTTTTCTGTAGTTTATGCAAAGGCGGACTTGAGTGACACAAATAAGGACAAACCAAACTGACCAGCTGCTCTTGTTATGATGCCGTTTTAGTGTGCCCCATCAATCAATGTCTCTAAGGTTACGATTAAGCAAGAAAGGGAATGTAAGATAAGCCATGTGGTGTTGAACTTCACAAATGTTCCTTCTTACCCTCAGTTAATTGATGTTATAGAGACTCGACAGCAATATGTAAGTTAAAAGGTATGTCTCCAACTAGAAATGTCTCCAGAAACCATGATTTTGAATAGGAAGTATGCAAATGCTGCTGTTGGTGCTGCTGCTGCCTTGTCATTATAATGTGTGCTATTGAAATGATCAGAGATTTTGCTAGCTTCAGAGTCATCACAAATAATACAAGAATCCTATATATTATATATAGCCCTGTTCAGTTCATCGGGTTCACATGATCTATTTGCTAAAACTAATCAGCTCATGAAAAACGAATGCTAATGCAAGAACCTATCCAGGAAGAAGAGGAGGAGGATGAAGAGGAAGAGTCTTCAGGTGCAGAGGCCTTGTCGGGTTCTCTGGACCAAAGTAGAGCTGCCCAGGTGGACATCGACTATCTCTCTGTAGGCCTGCCATATCCAACTACTACCCAGACAACAGGGGACCTCTGGGATGAGGTAACCCAACCAGGGTTCATCATCCCTGGGAAACAGAAAGGCTAATGGGGAAGAGGATGGAGCTCAGCTGGAAGTAGAGGTAAGTAGGCTGCTTTCCTCAAAACACATACACACAAAAAAAACACCACCTTGTACAATTACTGTACTCCTCGTCCCAGAGTAAATATTGACGACAAGGCAGGCAGGCAGCTCCAGTGAACCTCAGTTCAGATCTACGCACTCTACCAGAGGTCAAACCACCCATCCATCCACTCTCCAACCCAATACAGCTGCTGCTGCCACTCTGTCCGTCCAAAATATTTAATATCTGAAGTGACTGGTTCAAACATTAACCTCCCTGAGGGTCAGAGTTCTGTATAAATACTGCAGCTCTTCTGTTAGGAGAACTCAGTGCAGAAGGATAGAAGGAAACCTATAACTACCTATCTACAGTATATTGTGCTAGTCAAAATAACTCGAAAACGAAGAAAAAACTATACTTAAAGATTCTTCCTACACCTGAAGATTTCAGATTCAAGATGCTTGGATTATATGAGAAGTTGACCCTGCTAGCAGCGGTGTCATTGTCCCTCCTAGCCTCTATGGCCCTGTCTTCCCCCGTGGTGGGTCCAGAGCCTATCCGCTGTGCCCCCTGTACCCAGGAGAAACTGGATGAATGCCCGGCCATCTCCCCAGACTGTAAGCAGGTTCTAAGGGAGCCTGGATGTGGCTGCTGCTTAGCATGTGCCCTGGCGAAGGGGGACTCCTGTGGGGTGTACACGGCCCACTGTGCTGAGGGGTCAAAATGCAGCCCTAGATCTGGAGACCCCAGACCTCTCTACTCTCTCACCAGGGGACAGGCTATCTGCACCGAGGACGAGGGACAAGGTAGACTCAGCTTTCTGTTGTTGTGTTTTAGTTTTTAAATAATTGATTCATTGATGAATTGAATAAAAAAGATATATTTGTCACATGCTTCATAAACAACAGGTGTAGACTAACAGTGAAATGCTTACTTACGGGCCCTTCCCAATAATGCAGAGAGAAAAATAGAAAAATGATAGAAAGTTAATAACACAAGGAATAAATACACAATGAGTAAAGATAACTTCCTTCCTTCTTTCCAATCTACAAATTCAACTTATTTTGACAACATAATACAAAACACATCATGTCAATTAATGCTAGAAATTGTATACTTACCCACTAATTTCTCTCTCTAATCCACAGAGGAAATAGAGTGGTTGACAGACCACAGCTCCCTGCCCTACCTCCTGGGACTTAACACCCCCTTTGACCTCAGAGGTGAGGGGGATCAGGAGAGCATCAAGGCCAAGGTCAATGCCATCCGCAAGAAATTGGTGGAACAGGTATGCACAGTATTCAATCGGACTTTCTGTTAGAATTAGTTAGGTGACTTACTGTTAGAGTTAGTTAGGTGACTTACTGTTAGAGTTAGTTAGGTGACTTACTGTTAGAGTTAGTTAGGTGACTTACTGTTAGAGTTAGTTAGGTGACTTACTGTTAGAGTTAGGTAGCTAGGTCATCGGACTGTAATGGTGGAACAGGTGGGCACAACATACCACTGGGGACTATTGTATCAAGCTTCTCAGAGTAGGAGTTTTGATCTAGGATCAGGTCTCCCCCTCTCCAAGTAATATTATTAATTGTGATCTAAAAGGCTAAACTGATCCTAAACCAGATGCTTTATACGGCCCTGACTCACTTTCTTCTCTTTACCTTTAGCTTAGTGCATCAAAGGGCATCTAAAACCTGACTTACAGTTCAGGTCAATTTAGCTCCTAGCCACCAGAGGGAGCTGTTGCCATTTTAACAAAAACCACCAAGCCTCAGTGAGAAAGTGTTATCTCCTTGAGATTAAATTTGCTTTCAATTTAATCACGTGGTGATTTAATCTGTTTCAGTCAGATATAACTACTTATTTCACATGTATTCTGTGTCCATATTTCTGTGTGTATTATATGTGTTCATTGCCCTCTCTCTGTCCTACCCCTAGGGGCCCTGCCACATTGAGCTGCATGCAGCCCTCGACAGGATAGCCAGCTCTCAGCAGGAACTAGGAGAGAAGTTCACCACCTTCTACCTCCCCAACTGTGACAAACATGGCTTCCACAAGGCTAAGCAGGTAAGCAGCCTATGCGTCTACTTCCAGAGCTGCCTCGATAGAGAGGGGTTGGTGTGTTTAGCAATAGCAGTAGCTCATTAGTGGTTGATAGTAGGACCAGGTGATTTGATCAGGAAAACTTTGGTTCCTAGTTGAGAGTTCAATCAAAAATAGCAATCTAGTGAAGTTGATCCATGTCGTTTCTCTCTCTTTTCCCCCCTCTTCTGTTTTGTTTTAGTGTGAGTCGTCTCTGGTAGGACCCCCTGCCAGGTGTTGGTGTGTATCCTCCTGGAATGGGAAGAAGATCCCAGGGTCAAATTACCTACTAGGAGACTCAGAGTGCCAGCAAGAGCTCACTCACTAAAGCATGGACGCTCCGACATACGTTTACAGTATGCATTTAATCGGGCACATACAAGCACTTGCACAAACACCCACTCACATACCCCTGCACGTACGCAAGCACAGTCCCATGAATGCACACACACACACGTACGCTTGCACGCATGGACACATGTGTATGGACATATACTGTGTAATTTTTTACTCAGCTTAACACATACTTACTACACACATCAACATCCACCAAATATACTGACTTTCTTTTTACAAATCCGTACAAGAACACTCTCATTCACATGAGCACACAACATAACATTTTATTTCCCAAAAAATAGAAATTACTCTTAATTTATTTACATGACGTATCACGCCTTATTTATTCAAAACGTGTATGTGCTTACTAGTATGAACCATTTGTAATTTTTAGATTATTTATATGTTTGTCTATTTTCTGATTGTAAATAGGGCAACAGTGTATACGTTTGTGTTTCTGACTAAATAACTCCATCTCTGAAGACCACAGGTCTCCAGCTCTGCCAAACCCAGTTCAGGGTCTTCAGAATCTGTTTTTGATTCATTCAACCCGGTGGACTTGTGCACTTTAAATGAAACAACACATCCATTCATTCAGTCAACATGTTGACAGTGTCGGAATGTATTCTCATTGACATTTCCTCAATGGGTATCGGGGAAATACTTAAAGTGCCACAAGTATGCATCTGCTGGCCAGGCACAAACATGTCACTGCTCATCCAAGCCGCTGTTTAGTCTTCATCTACCTCTACTGGTCTGTGCAGGTCTTCTGGTTTAGCAGAGGTTTGTTGTGACACTCTCGGCACATACACCGCCCTCCTCGTGTAAAGTCATTGTTTCATTTGTCTGAAATGACGTCTTCTCTCTTTTGTTTCATTTGATGCCATGATTAAATGTCTATTTATTATATGTGAAGCCCCTGTTCCTGACAGTGAGTCAGAAATAAACTCAGCAAAAAAAGAAACGTCCTCTCACTGTCAACTGCGATTATTTTCAGAAAACTTAACACTGGTTAAATATTTGAATGAATATTACAAGATGCAACAACTGAGACATAAACTGAACAAGTTCCAGAAATTGAATAATGTGTCCCTGAACAAAGGAGGGGTCAAAATCAAAAGTAACAGTCAGTATCTGCTGTGGCCACCAGCTGCATTAAGTACTGCAGTGCATCTCCTCATGGACTGCAAAAAATTTGCCAGTTCTTGCTGTGAGATGTTACCCCACTCTTCTGCCAAGGCACCTGCAAGTTCCCGGACATTTCTGGTGGGAATGGCGCTAGCCCTCACCCTCCAATCAAACAGGTCCCAGACGCGCTAAATGGGATTGAGATCCGGGCTCTTCGCTGGCCATGGCAGAGCACTGACATTCCTGTCTTGCAGGAGATCACGCATAGAACGAGCAGTATGGCTGGTGGCATTGTCATGCTGGAGGGTCATGTCAGGATGAGCCTGCAGGAAGGGTACCACATGAGGGAGGAGGATGTCTTCCCTGTAACACACAGCGTTGAGATTGCCTGCAATGACAAAAAGCTCAGTCCGATGATGCTGTGACACACTGCCCCAGACCATGACAGGCCCTTCACCTCCAAATCGATCCCGCTCCAGAGAATAGGCCTTGGTGTAATGCTCATTCCTTCGACGATAAACGCGAACCTGACCATCACCCCTGGTGAGACAAAACCGAGACTTCAGTGAAGAGCACTTTTTGCCAGTCCTGTCTGGCCCAGCGACGGAGGGTTTGTGCCCATAGGCGACGTTGTTGCCGGTGATGTCTTACAACAGGCCTACAAGCCCTCAGTCCACACTCTCTCAGCCTATTGTGGACAGTCTGAGCACTGATGGAGGGATTGTGCGTTCCTGGTGTTCCTGTAGTTGTTGTTGCCATCCTGTACCTGTCCCGCAGGTGTGATGTTTGGCTGTACCAATCCTGTGCAGGTATTGTTACATGTGGTCTGCCACTGCGAGGATGATCAGCTGTCCGTCCTGTCTCCCTGTAGCGCTGTCTTAGCCGTCTCACAGTACAGGCATTGCAATGTATTGCCCTGGCCACATCTGCAGTCCTCATGCCTTCTTGTAGCATGCCTAAGGCACGTTCATGCAGATGAGCAAGGACCCTGGGCATCTTTATTTTGGTGTTTTCAGAGTCAGTAGAACGGCCTCTTTAGTGTCCTATGCTTTCATAACTGTGACCTTAATTGCCTACCGTCTGTAAGCTGTTAGTGTCTTAACGACCGTTCCACAGGTGCATGTTCATTAATTGTTTATGGTTCATTAAACAAGCATGGGAAACAGTGTTTAAACCCTTTACAATGAATATCTGTGAAGTTATTTGGATTTTTACAAATTATCTTTGAAAGACAGGTTCCTGAAAAAGGGACGTTTCATTTTTTGCTGAGTTTATGTTACGAGATATGCTGCTAATGCTTTTTACAAATCATGTATAGCCTTTGCAGTCAAAGTGCAGTATAATTTCAGTATGCTGCAAATACTGCGTCCAAAAAAACACCGTTCTTTACTGCAGTAAGTTTGCAGTGTAACTGTAGTTAGAGTGCAGTACACTGCAGTCATTCTGCAATTACTGCATACAAAATACCACAGCCGTCTGCAGTTACTGCACTTTTACTGCAGTTTCAAAACTGCAATATTTTTTTGTAAGGGCTATGTTAGTTACTCTGTTGTAATTCTGTTCTTTCATTAAACATGTTAACCTCAAATGTTTCGATAACAGAGGACATGTCAGGATACGGTAAATGTGGAGAGAGTTGAATGAAGACACCAATGCCAATAACTTCATAAAATTAAGTATTTATTTGAAGTGAGGAAATGTACAAAATCACTCTCCCTCCATACCAGAGGTCCTTATATATCCCCTGGCTTTAACCCCAAGGCAAGGGGAACAGTTGTTTCTGAACAAATTATTATAAAAAACTTACAAGATAGTGTTTGAGATCCTAAGTCTATTACCTACAGTGTGCTACTATAGACCTGGTCAAAAGTGGAACACTGCATACTGAATAGGTTAACATTTTGGACAGATCCCTTGTTTGAACCCAAAACACTTCCAGAGCTAGCATCATGCTAATATCTCCAACTTTCTGTAACAAAGACATTCACCCTCAACAGAATCTCTAGTGGCAAAACTGAGGATTATCATCAAGTTAGTTTGTAAAAAAACTATTCAGGATCTCAGCTTCATTAATAACAATCATGGACACACAAATATAAATCACATAGCAATGGAAGCTGGCGTCAGCTTTAATGCATTTATTTGTATACAGTATATTGGCCTTGAACCTAGACACAGCTAAATTGTTAAAATGTATCTCTTAAAAACAGAAGAACAGACTCAAAAACATGCGGGCACACACACGCACACAAATACACACACACACAGTCGTGAAAGACTTTATCCCAGTAACCAGCTTATGCAAACAGACAGAGAGGAGGAAGAACGACCACACCATTGACTGTGGGGAATGTCCCTCCCCCTCTCTCCGTACATTGAAATCCAGCAGAAATCCAGTTGAATTCGGAAGTTTACATACACCTTAGCCAAATACATTTAAACTCAATTTTTCACAATTCCTGACATTTAATCCTAGTAAAAATTCCCTGTCTTAGGTCAGTTAGGATCACCACTTTATTTTAAGAATGTGAAATGTCAGAATGATAGTAGAGAGAATGATTTATTTCAGCTTTTATTTCTTTCATCACATTCCCAGTGGGTCTAAACTTTACATACACTCAATTAGTATTTGGTAGCATTGCCTTTAGATTGTTTAACTTGGGTCAAATGTTTTGGGTAGCCTTCCACAAGCTTCCCACAATACGTTGGGTGAATTTTGGCCCATTCCTCCTGTCAGAGCTGGAGTAACTGAGTCAGGTTTGTAGGCCTCCTTGCTTGCAAATGCTTTTTTCAGTTCTGCCCACAGATTTTCTATGGGATTGAGGTCAGGGCTTTGTGATGGCCACTCCAATACCTTGACTTTGTTGTCCTTAAGCCATTTTGCCACAACTTTGGAAGTATGCTTGGGGTCATTGTCCATTTGGAAGACCCATTTGCGACCAAGCTTTAACTTCCTGACTGATGTCTTGAGATGTCGCTTCAATATATCCACATCATTTTCCTCCCTCATGATGCCATCTATTTTGTGAAGTGCACCAGTCCCTCCTGCAGCAAAGCACCCCCACAACATGATGCTGCCACCCCTGTGCTTCATGGTTGGGATGGTGTTCTTCGGCTTGCAAGTCTCCCCATTTTTCCTACAAACATAACGATGGTCATTATGGCCAAACAGTTCTATTTTTGTTTCATCAGATCAGAGGTCATTTCTCCAAAAAGTATGATCTTTGTCCCTATGTGCAGTTGCAAACCGTAGTCTGGCTTTGTTATGGCGGTTTTGGAGCAGTGGCTTCTTCCTTGCTGAGTAGCCTTTCAGGATATGTCGATATAGGACTTGTTTTACTGTGGATATAGATACTTTTGTACCTGTTTCCTCCAGCATCTTCACATGGTCCTTTGCTGTTGTTCTGGGATTGATTTGCACTTTTCACACCAAAGTACGTTCAACTCTACTAGACAGAACACGTCTCCTTCCTGAGCGGTATGTCACGTCCAGGCCTGGGTTTAGCAGGCTGGCGTGTTTAGTTTGTGTTTTGTTTAGGAGGGTTTTGTTCTAGGTGTTATAATTCTATGTTTGGTTGATGGTTCCCAATTAGAGGCAGCTGATGGTCGTTACCTCTAATTGGGAACCATATATATGTTTGTGCTTTTCACTGGGGTTTTGTGCATCAGGTCCCCTCTGCGCATCGAGAGCCCGGAACGTCCTGTCCCTGCTCCACGCATCAGGTCCCCTGTGCGCATCCAGAGCCCGGCACGTCCTGTCCCTGCTCCACGCATCAGGTCCCCTGTGCGCATAAAAGTATGTACACTGGAAACCTCGCTGCATCTTGGTCCGCTCCTTTACAAGATCGTGACACGGTATGACGGCTGCGTGGTCCCATGGTGTTTATACTTGCGTACTATTGTTTGTACAGATGAACGTGGTACCTTCAGGCGTTTGGAAATTGCTCCCAAGGATGAACCAGACCTTGTGGAGGTAAAAAAAAAAAAAGAAAAGGTACTCTGAAGGTAGGCCTTGAAATACATCCACAGGTATACCTCCAATTGACTCAAATGTTGTCAATTAGCCTATAAGAAGCTTCTAAAGCCATGACATAATTTTCTGGAATTTTACAAGCTGTTTAAAGGCACAGTCAACTTAGTGTATGTCAACTTCTGACCCACTGGAATTGTGATACAGTGAATTATAAGTGAAATAATCTGTCTGTAAACAATTGTTGGAAAAATTACTGGTGTCATGCACAAAGTAGATGTCCTAAACGACTTTCCAAAACTACATTTTGTTAACAAGAAATTTGTGGAGTGGTTGAAAAACAAGTTTTAATGACTCCAACCTAAGTGTATGTAAACTTCCGACTTCAACTGTATGTTCCACTGGTAGATGTGTAGGGAATGTACTTAGATAGTATACTAACCCTAACATTGAGTTGCACCACCTTTTGCCCTCAGAACAGCCTCAATTCGTCAGGGCATGGACTCTACAAGGTGTCGAAAGTGTTCCACAGGGATGCTGGCCCCTGTTGTCTCCAATGCTTCCCACAGTTGTGATAAGTCGGCTGGATGTCCTTTGGCTGGTAGACAATTCTTGATACACACGGAAACTGTTGAGCATGAAACTCCCATTCAAAACTGTGCGCCTGGCACCTACTACCATTCCCCGTTCAAAGGCACTTAAATATTTTGATCTTGCCCATTCATCCTCTGAATAAACACTTACACAATCCATGTGGCAAGAGTGTTGTCCCTGACAAGATGGCGCCGGACAACAAGGCTGACGATTTACGTATTTCTAACCAATTGTGTTTTTTGTTTGTTTCTTTGCATTGTTTGTAACTTATTTTTTTACTTATTTTGTACATAATGTTGCTGCTACCGTCTCTTATGGCCGAAAATAACTTTTGGGCATCAGAACTGCGATTACTCACCACGGACTGGCAGAATCCTTTTTTTCCTTTAACGAGTCCGACAAGCCCGACATGAATGATATACTGCTTTCCCGGGAACAGGCCCAGATCCATGTCATTTGTGTGAAGAGAAGGATGAGAAAAAGGGGCCAGAGGGTGGGCTGCCTTCTGAGAATTCGTAGGTGATTGAATAAACCCCCACTTCCTTCCATTCTGCTAGCAAACGTGCAATCTTTTGAAAATAAAATTGGCAACCTACGTGGAAAATGTAACTACCAAAGGGACATTTAAAACTGTAATATCTTATGCTTCACAGAGTCGTGGCTGAAGACGACATTATCATGGCTATACACTGTATCGACAGGATAGAACAGCGGCGTCTGGTAAGACAAGGGGCGGTGGACTATTAATTTTTTTAAATAACAGCTGGTGCACGATATCTAAGGAAGTCTCGAGGTATTGCTCGCCTGTGGTAGAGTATCTCATGATAAGCTGTAGACCACACTATCTACCTAGAGTTTTCATCTCTATTTTTCGGAGCTGTCTACATACCACCACAGACTGATGCTGGCACTAAGACCGCACCAAATGAGCTGTATTTTGCCATAAGCAAACAGGAAATTTAATGCAGGGAAACTTAAATCCGTCTTACCAAATTTCTATCAGCATGTGCAACCAGAGGGGAAAAAAACTCTGAACCACCTTTACTCCACACACAGAGACACATACAAAGCTCTCCCTCACCCACCATTTGGCAAATCTGAACATAATTCTATCCTCCTGATTCCTGTTTACAAGCAAACATTCAAGCAGGAAGCACCAGTGACCAGTGATCTATAAAAATGTGATCAGATGAAGCAGATGGTAAGCTACAGGACTAGTACAGACTTGATAGTACAGACTGGAATATGTTCTGGGATTCCTCCGATGGCATTGAGGAGTACACCACACCAGTCATTGGCTTCATCAATAAGTGCATCAATGACGTCGTCCCCACAGTGACCGTCGTCCCCACAGTGACTGACCGTACATACCCCAACCAGAAGCCACCCTCTGGCCCCCCAAAACAGACATGAAGAGGGCACGACAAAACCTATTCCCCCTCAGGAGACTGAAAATGTTCTACAGCTGCACCATCGAGAGCATCCTGACTGGTTGAATCACTGCCTGGTGTGGCAACTGCTCGGCCTCCGACCGCAAGGCCCTACAGAGGGTAGTGCACAAGGCCCAGTACATAACTTGGGCCAAGCTTCCTGCCATCCAGGACCTCTATACCAAGTGGTGTCAGAGGACGGCCCTAAAAATTGTCAAAGAGGCTTCTAAACAGCTTCTACCCCCAAGCCATAAGACTCCTGAACATCTAATAAAATGGCCACCCAGACTATTTGCCCCCTTTTACACCGCTGCTACTCTCTGTTGGTATAATCTATGCATAATCACTTTAATAATTCTACCTACATGTACATATTGCCTCACCTAAACCAGTGCCCCCAGCACATAGACACTGTACCGGTACCCCACTGTATATAGTGTCGCCATTGCTATTTTACTGCTGCTCTTTAATTACCTGTTACTTTTATTTCCTATTCATAATTTTTTTTTAACTGTATTGTTGGTTAGGGCTCGTAAGTATGCATTTCATTGCTGTATTCGGAGCATGTGGCTAATACAATTTGATTTGATTTGTCTCAATTGTCTCAAGACTAAAATAATCATTCTTTAACCTGTCTACTCCCCTCCATCTACACTGATTGAAGTGTATTTAACAAGTAACGTCAATAACGGATCATAGCTTTCAGCTGGATTCACCTGGTCAGTCCACATCATGTAACGAGCAGGTATTCCTAAAGTTTGGTACACAGTGTATATGAGTTGCAAAGGAAAGATGAGAACAACATCCAAGCTTGATAGTCAACTCCCTTAAAGGACAGTGATCCTACAGAGAGATACTGAATGGACTAAAAGCTGAGTTATGTACCCTCTGGCACAAAGTGGGAAAGCATTTTAGGACATTGTACTGTGCCACAGGGTGGTCACACACCAGCACCCCATAGCATACGGTTACACGGATAGACAAAGAGACACTCTTGTATTGTACACACAGACCCATACAAACACGCACATTTAAACAAATACATACAGTAACATATCAAACATACAGAACCACACACATACAAATATAATCATACCATGCAGCCATACAAACACGCACACACAAGTATAGTGCCACCTAGCTGTGCGTTGGTGTACGCCTCTCATTGAGGGTCAAGACAAGTACTGTATATGATCCTCTGTCATCAAGTCTGTAATCATCAAAGCTAGCCCTGTGCTATGGAATTAATGATTACATCTCATGTGTCCTTAGAGTTACATATACCAAGTCTGGTCTGCCCTTTCAGTCTATGGAGAATCCATCCACACACTGCTAACAGGACATAGGAGCAGCACATAGCATAGGAGGGAGTTAGTTGGACACAAGGAGTGTGATTGGATGAGTCCTGTCTTCTTTTCAAACTACTCCCCCTGCTCTGCCCTCCATAAAGTCCCATGGGCCAAAGAGTCATCAATGCCAGCCAACACATGTCCAGGCCCAGCCATTTTGGAATCTTTTGAATCCCGATATCCTCAGTTTCTCTGCGTATTCATGGGTCCTGTTTCTTTCTTTCTCACTCTCTCTGGCACTTTCTCACTGCTCTTGTCTTATTGGCTCTCTGAGTTGTAGCACTGAGAGTCTCCTCTCTCCTTCCCGTCGAAACCTGGCAATGGCTGCCCATACTTATCGACACACCAGCAAAACCCTCGCTTTCTGCCCTTGGATGGACGGCACTGTGAGAGAAAGAGAGACATACAGGGAGAGAACATATTAGATAAAGATTTAAACTATTAAATAGACACCGCAGATCATCTCCAGGTATTCCCAATGCCGTCGGGGGTACGCTAAATAAAAATGTCCTTCACATTTTCAAACAGTCCATTTAGTAAGGCCCGCGTCCATAGAGACACATACCAGCTCTATTGGTAGTACTGCTACTACCAGCAGTACTACACCTGCACCTGTCGATGACACAAGTTGTTCTGCTTCCATGAGCACATCCAATGCTAGCATCAGTAATTCTACATTTGTTCCTACCCCAGCTAGCATAAACACTGACAGTTGTGAATCTGATGGAGCCGAAGATCTACTGCCCCCTTACCTGGGAAAGCACCGAACATCAGACAGGGACGTTGGACCATTGAAGAGGAGCAAATATGATGAGAACTACATTGATTTGGGGTTCACTTATATTGGGAGTAGTGCCTTTCCTAGCCACAGTGTGTTATATGTGCAAAAGTACAATCTCACAACTCGATGAAACCTTCACTCTTGCGCAGACATTTAGAAACAAAACGTGCCAATTTGAAAAATAAGAGCGAGAATTAAGACGACTTTTGAGTAAGACATGTATAAAAGCAACAGATACCATTAATAAGAAGGGGCTAGAAGACTCTTATATGGTGAGCTACCGAGTGGCTAGGACAGGCAAGCCCCATACTATTGTGGAGGACTTAATTCTTCCTGCTGCCGCGGATATGGCTGGGACAATGCTGGGGGAAAAGGCAAAAAAAAAAACTATACAGACAATACCTTCATCAAACAACACTGTTTCACGACACATCAGTGACATGGCAGGAGATGTTTTATGCTTCGCAAACAAGCCAATGAATTCTATGCATTACAGCTGGATGAGTCAACAGCCGGGGCGGGCCTTGCATAGCTCCTGGTATATGTCCGTTACGTTTATGGGGGGGTCAATTAAGGAAGACATCCTCTTCTGCAATCCACTGGAAACAGGAGAGGATATTTTTAAAGTATGACAGCTTTGTGAAATCAAATGGACTTTGGTGGTCAAGATGTGTTGGTATCTGTACTGATGGCGCAAAAGCCATGACAGGGAGACATAGTGGAGTGGTAATGTGCGTGCAAGCAGTTACTCCCGACACCACTTGGGTACACTACAGCATCCACCGAGAGGCTCTTGCTGCCAAGGGAATGCCTGACAGCTAGAAAGACGTTTTGGACACTACAGTGAAAATGGTTAACTTTGTTAAAGCAAGGTCCCTGAACTCTTGTGTATTTTCTGCACTATGCAATGATATGGGCAGCGACCATGTAACGCTTTTACAACATACAGAAATGCGCTGGTTATAAAGGGGCAAAGTGTTGACAAGTTTTTTTGTGAGATTGTTTTTTTTTATTGAGAGACGAGCTTAAAGTTTTCTTTATTGACCATAATTTTCACTTGTCTGACCGCTTGCATGATGACGAGTTTCTAACACGACTAGCATATCTGGGTGATGTTTTTTCTCGCCGGAATGATCTGAATCTAGGATTACAGGGACTCTCTGCAACTATATTCAATGTGCGGGACAACATTGAGGTTAGGATTAAGAAGTTGGAGCTCTTCTCTGTGTGCATTAACAAGGACAACACACAGGTATTTCCATCATTGTATGATTTATTGTGTGCAAATGAACTCAAGCTTACGGACAATGTCAAATGTGATATAGCGAAGCTTGAGTTGAGTGCCCAATTACGCAGGTACTTTCCCAAAACGGATGACACAAACAACTGGATTCATTATCCCTTTCATGCCCTGCCTCCAGTCAACTTACCGATATTTGTACAAGAGAGCCTCATCGAAATTGCAACAAGCGGTTCTGTGAAAATTGAATTTAATCAGAAGCCACTGCCAGATTTCTGGATTGGGCTGCGCTCAGAGTATCCTGCCTTGGCAAATCTTTAAGACACTGATGCCCTTTGCAACCACATACCTATGTGAGAGTGGATTCTCGGCCCTCACTAGCATGAAAACTAAATACAGGCACCAACTGTGTGTGGAAAATGATTTAAGACTGAGACTCTCTCCAATACAACCCAACGTTGCAGCGTTATGAGCATCCTTTCAAGCACACCCTTCTCATTAACCTATGGTGAGTTATTCACAACTTTTGATGAACATATAAGGTTTTATATGTAAGATGGTTAAATAAAGAGCAAAATTATTGATTATTATTATATTATTATTTGTGCCCTGGTCCTATAAGAGCTCTTTGTCACTTCCCACGAGCCGGGTTGTGACAAAAACTCAAACTCATTCTTATGTTTAATAAATGTATTGTATAGAGTGTGTGTGTGGCAGGCTTACAATGATGGCAAAAAATAACATTTGAGAGTGCGCTGACCCTGGTGCTAGAAAGGGTACGCAGCTGGAGGTTGAATGTTTGAAGGGGTAATGGACTATAAAAAGTTTGGGAACCACTGATCTAGCACAATGGCAATAAAAAAGGACGCAAGGAAGTGGGACAATAAATGGTTAAGGATATTAACGTCCATTTTGTGCTGAGGAGCGGGGGAGACTTGGCCATGGGATGCATGCTGGTGGTATTTTGAGCTGCTTTTACGGTCTACCTCCAGTTACACACACATATAGAGAGCTTTAAGGTAAACAGAAACCTGGTCAAATATTTGCTTAGGCCCGTTTGTGAACAACTGAGACCCAAGATCTATTTTCAGTGAGCCGGTGGCCAGTACAAATCATCTGTTGCTGATTATACCCCACAGCTCCAAATTATGGGTACTACACATGACTTACAGAGTCTCTGGAGCAACCCAAGGGCTGTTATTTTACTGCCAATTTTACTAAAGGTCAGAGTCCTCTCTAGTAAAACCTGCAGGAATTCATTTGAAAGGCAGGAGAACAAACAGCATCACTCTGTAAAAGAGTAGATCAGAATGGAAGTCAACCCTTTCTCTGCTTGATATTAAATGTGTCTTGGTATCTGACCCCAGAGACCATAAGATAATCTGAACCCTGTAAGAGTGATAGAGTACAGTAGAGTGTATGTATTGGACTGTTCAGTCAAAAAATGACTATCCTATCTACTGTATCTTAACCCTAATTATGACCCCCATTATCACTTAATTTCCCTTGTCTTATCAAATTATGTTTTATGATCATTTAATCTATACAAACCATCATGTAATATCATTTTAGTCAACTTCACATGCTGAGAGGTGTGGTCATATTTTTGTATGGATACTACGGGGTGGCAGGTAGCCTAGTGGGTAGAGCATTGGACTAGTAACCGAAAGGTTGTGAGGTCGAATCCCTGAGCTGACAATGTAAAAATGTGTTGCTTTGCCCCTCTGCTGCCTTTTCCTGTAGTCAACGATCAGCTCCTTTGTCTTGCTCACGTTGAGGGAGAGGCTGTTGTCCTGGCACGACACTGCCAGGTCTTTGACCTCCTCCCTATAGGCTGTCTCATCGTTGTCGGTGATCAGGCCTACCACTGTTGTGTCGTCAGCAAACTTAATGATGGTGTTGGAGTCGTGTTTGGCCTTGCAGTTGTGGGTGAACAGGGAGTACAGGAGGGGACTAAGTACACACCTCTGAGGGGCCCCAGTGTGGAGGATCAGCATGGCAGATGTGTTGTTGCCTACCCTTACCACCTGGGGGCGGCCCGTCAGGAAGTCCAGGATCCAGTTGCAGAGGGAGCTGTTTAGTCCCAGGATCCTTAGCTTAGTGATGAGCTGCATGTGCACTATGGTGTTGAACACTGAGCTGTAGTAAATGAACAGCATTCTCACATAGGTGTTCCTTTTGTCCAGGTGGGAAAGGGCAGTGTGTCGTGTGATTGCGATTGCTGTTGATGTGAGACATGACCAGCCTTTCAAAGCACTTCATGGCTACCGACGTGAGTGCTACGGGGCGATAATCATTTAGGTAGGTTACCTTCACTTCCTTGGGCACAGGGACTATGGTGGTCTGCTTGAAACATGTGGGTATTACAGACTCGGTCAGGGAGAGGTTGAAAATGTCAGTGAAGACACTTGCCAGTTGGTCCACGCATGCTTTGAGCACACATCCTGGTAATCCGTTTGGCCCCACATCTTTGTGAATGTTGACCTGTTTAAAGGTCTTGCTCACATCGGCTACCGAGGGCGTTATCACACAGTCGTCCAGAACAGCTGGTGCTCTTGTGCATGCTTCAGTGTTGCTTGCCTCAAAGCGAGCATAAAAGGCATTTAGCTCGTCTGGTAGACTAACATCACTGGGCAGCTTGTGTCTGGGTTTCCCTTTGTAGAGCGTAATAGTTTTCAAGCCTTGCCACATCCGATGAGCGTCAGAGCTGGTGTAGTAGGATTCAATCTTAATCCTGTATTGACGCTTTGCTTGTTTGGTGGTTCGTCTAAGGGCATAGCGGGATTTCTTATAAGTCTCTGGATTAGTGTCATGCTCCTTGAAAACGGCAGCTCTAGCCTTTAGCTCGACGTGAATATTGCCTGTAATCCAAGGCTTCTGGTTCGGATATGTACGTACAGTCACTGTGGGGACGACATTGTCGATGCACTTATTGATTAAGCCGATGACGGAGGTGGTTTACTCTTCAATGCCATTGGATGAATCCCGGAACGTATTGCAGTCTGTGCTAGCAAAACAGTCCTGTAGCGTAGCATCTGCGTCATCTGACCACTTCCGTATTGAGCGAGTCACTGGTACTTCCTGCTTTAGTTTTAGCTTGTAAGCAGGAATCAGGAGGATAGAATTATGGTCAGATTTGCCAAATGGAGGGCGGGGGAAAGCTTTGTATGCATCTCTGTGTTTGGAGTAAAAGTGGTCTAGAGTTTTTTTTCCCCTCTCGTTGCACATGTGACATGCTGGTAGAAATTAGGCAAAACGGATTTACGTTTGCCTGCATTAAAGTCCCCTGCCACTAGGAGCGCCGCTTCTGGATGAGCATTTTCTTGTTTACTTATGGCCTTATAGAGTTGGTTGAGTGCTGTCTTAGTGCCAGCATCGGATTGAGGTGGTATATAGATGGCTACAAATAATATAGATGAGAACTCTCTTGGTAGATAGTGTGGTCTACAGCTTATCATAAGGTACTCTACCTCAGGTGAGCAATACCTCAAGACTTCTTTAATTATAGACATCGCACACCAGCTGTTATTGGCAAATAGACACTTGTCTTACCAGACGTAGCTTCTCTGTTCTGCCGTTCAGCCACAACTTGGTGAAACATAAGATATCACAGTTTTTAATGTCTCGTTGGTAGAAAAATCTTGATCGTAGGTCATCTACTTTATTTTCCAATGACTGCACGTTGGCCAATAGAACGGATGGCAGTGGGAGTTTACTTGCTCGCCTACAAATTTGCAGAAGGCAGCCCAACCGCCGCCCCCCTTTTTCTTCGTCTTTTCTTCATGCAAATGACGGGATTTGGGTCTGTTCCCGGGAAAGCAGTATATCCTTCGCGTCAGACTAGTTAAAGGAAAAAGCTTATTCCAGTTCGAGGTGAGTAATCGCTGTTCTGATGTCCAGAAGTTATTTTCGGTCATAAGAGACGGTACAGCAACATTATGTACAAAATAAGTTAAAAAATAAGTTACTTAATCCTTCAAACTATGTATACATTTATAGTTAATAAGAAATGTTGGGTCTGAGACTGATGGGAATGTCTGACACTCCCTCCCTGCCTGCCATCTCTGAGGATACACATACGTACATGAGCCTGGCATTTTGGTAAAGCTGGTTACGAGATGACTGTCAAATGGAGGCACGTCCTTTAGGTATGAGACTCAGTGCCGTGGTGTGTAATATAAATGGTGCTTAGCTTTTGGTGGATGCCATGATGGTGCTGGTGGACTAAGTGCCTCCATATGAATGCGTCAGGGACACTCATTTATTATAAACAGATTGTGGGTGGACCAGGACCACGCAAATGTGGGAAATGGCTGAAGCTTCTATTTTCTGCACTGCTTTTTCAAAAGTCTGGCAATTATGGGGAGTGAGCGGCGGGTAGTGGCGGGTGCCGACGGCCACCTTGACGTCTGTCTCCCTGGGAGGGTTCACGTTAAATGGCCGTCTTTCGAGCCGTGCAGGGCGCTTGCTGTGGTTTAGGTGTCTGTGGTTCCAGGTCTACAGAGCCAACCGTCTGTCTCTATGGTCTACCCCAACTGGTGTGGCTGAGCAGTGATGAGGCTCTAATAACTAGTGAAAGACGACTGCAGCAGCGCTAGAGGAATGGATCCACTCCAGATATGAATATTGTATGCATGATGAGTCAGTCACTGACTTTGGAGTCTTCATTGATGAAGAAAGACTAAGTGGCAAGATGATCAGAAGTTATAGTAGTTACAATGTTCTAATGGGGGTGATTGTCCTGGCCTTTGTAACACTGTTCAAATAGTGGGTCTGGTATCTGGGCTGGTCTTCCTTGGTGAAAGCATGAGTGTGGCACATTCAGTAATGCGAAGTAGCCTGGGGTGGCTGACTCATAAAATTGCATAGTTTTTCCTGCAGTGTGTTTGTATGATTTCCATACCTGTTTTTTCTTGTAGAAGCCCTTCTTGTCACAGTTTGGGATGCGGAAGCCTCTGGGGTTGAGGATGTCTGTGATCTTCAGTCCATTGAGGATACTCTCCATCTCTCTACGACAGGGACCCTAAACCCACAAGACGACACAAGCACAGACTATAATGACCCATATTACTCCTTCCAAAGCACTCTGCCTACTACAGCTCAGATAATTATGTCATTATGTCAGATAATTATAGAGAAATTATTGCATGTAACTCCGTTCCATCTCATATTGCTCAAGTGAACAGCAAACCTGGTTTCAGATAAAGCAACACCTCACGGCACAATGCCTCTCCCCTATTTGACCTAGATAGTTTGTGTGTATGTTTTGATATGTAGGCTACTTGTGCCTTTTGTAAAAAACAAATATACATTTATGTAGTTCTGTCCTTGAGCTGTTTTCTATTAATCTTCTGTATTATGTCATGTTTCATGTTTTGTGTGGACCTCAGGAAGAGTAGCTGCTGCTTTCGCAACCGCTAATGGGCATCCTAATAAAATACCAAAAGTAGTTATCTAATGGCATTACTCTATCTAATTCAAACAGTGTGCTAACACAAACCCCAACAGTGTGCTTACTTGGTACTATAATTCAATCAAAATGCTCTAGGAACATAGACAGGGTTGCTATCATTGGTATAAGGCAACACCAAGCTCCATCTGTAGCCTACAGCACTACCCTTCAGTAGTACGCAAACACTGGTGGTACTAGGGATAAGAAAAAAAGAGGCAACTAATAGGAAATTAATTCATCTGACCACCTTGTGAGGGCTTATGCTTTGCTGTAAGCCGCTTAGAAACTCTAATACTTTACACAAAGGGATAGGCCAGGGGATAACCGTGCAATCAAAGAGGCCCTAGAAAGGAGCCGACAGGTCTTGTCCTCAAGTCCAGCTCCAGTCGCTGATCAAAGCAAGGCAAAGCAAAGCTCATTCCTCGTGCTGCACTTGTTTTCCTGCCGCCGGGTCAAAGGCAGCATCAAAAATAGAAAGAGGAGGGAGGGTCCAAACAGGCACACGCAGAGGCCCAATCCATCAACAGCTTGTTCTGAGGCTCAGCGCTCCCTTCCAGCCCGCCAATGCTCCCCTCCATGCCCCCGGGCGGCACACGGACGCCTTGCGGCGAAACAGCCTGACCCGAAGTCAGCTGCAGAGGCAGAGCTACCATACCCAAATTTGCGCCATGCCAATCTCCCGCCACCACCAACACGCCCCCACCAACCGTCAGCAACCATAACGAGAACATTTCATCACCTGCAGACGGATGGAGAAAAACACCAAAACACTGAGGAAAGGGGGAAGTAAGAGGGAGAAAGGATGAGAAAGGGGGAGAAAAACACAGAGCAAATGAGGATGAAAACATAACACAGAGCAAAGGAGGAAGAGGAGAACATTCCCTAACAGACTGTTCCTAGAAATGAAAACAGTGGACCTGGCACTTACATACTCTGGGTCCTGCTTGGATTCCAGGGAGAAGTTCTGTTGGTCTGTGCTGAGAGCTCCAGGGCCTTCTTCCATCTTGTAACTCTGGGCCCTCTTCAGCTGCTCCCTGCGGATGACCTCTGCCTTGATGGGGTGGAGGAGAGGGGGGTGATGGGGGAGTCTGGGGGAGCCTACAGGAGGTCTGCTGGTGCTGAAGGGGGCTTGGAGCACTGGGGCGGTGGTGTTTCGCTCCTCCTCCTGAATAGCACCATCATTTTCTGACAAAAACAGAGAGGGGGGGATTATTTTGTTTGTGAGTTTATGTTGAGGCACATTTGGAAGCATTCCCAATATTTAATAATGTTTTATTCAAATGTTTGTATTTTGTTTAGCCCACCAAGGGCTCGTCTTCCAAGAGTCCTTTAGAAATGTAAAAAAAAAAAATGTTAGTAAATTATTCATTTATAATAATTCTAATGGATTGTGTGGGTGGATCACAAGAATCATGTGAATGGTCTAGATGTGCTGGTTCAGACGTTTCTTTGACAATCCCTTGATGTTCATCCAAGCTAAGAATGTACTGAACAAAAATATAAACACACACGCAACAATTTCAAAGATTTTACTGAGTTACAGGAAATCAGTCAATTGAAATAAATTAATTAGGCCCTAATCTATGGATTTCACATGACTGGGAATACAGATATGCATTTATAGTTCAGAAATACCTTAAATATATACACAAAATAAAAACGGCCTCACAATGGGCCTCAGGACCTCGTCACAGTATTTTTGTGCATTCAAATTGCCATCGATAAAATGCAATTGTGTTTGTTGTCCGTAGCTTATGCCTGCCCATACCATAACCCCCACCATCACGGGGAGGCGGCTTATGGTAGAGAAATTAACATAAAATTATCTGGCAACAGCTCTGGTGGACATTCCTACAGTCATCATACCAATCTGTGGCATTGTTTTGTGTGATAAAACTGCACATTTTAGAGTGGCTATTTAGGTAGATGGATTATCTTGGCAAAGGATAAATGCTCACTAACAGGGATGTAAACAAATTTGTGCACAAAATTTGAAAGAAATACGTTTTTTGTGCGTATGGAACATTTCTGGGATCTTTTATTTCAGCTCATGAAACATGGGACCAACACATTACACATTGCATTTATATTTTTGTTCAGTGTAGTTGCACATTAATTCCTGATGAAGAAAGGAGGGTAGAGAGGAGAGTTTGATGGTCAGATATCCTTTAAGGATTACAAAATTGAAGAGCCGTTTTGATTTACAATTGGAAACCACAATATAGATGGTTGTAAGAAATATTGACATCTGTCAAATAAGACTCATTCCATCAATAATCTCCATGAAACCCTTGTATCACAGTTTCAATGTTTAAAAAATCCCCAACGTGACAATTATAATAGCCTAAACAGCAGTGAATCAGTTAAATTGCAAGGTCAAACATCAATATCAGCCAGATAATGGGTTATTGTTTGTCTATCCAGTTTTGGACATATTACGCGCAGACCGGCTTCATCCTACCGGATAGCTCAAGGTGATACATTATACTTGAGGCTGCCTTACATCCAGATGTTTCAGATGACAAGCAAAAAACGTAGCGATATTTTTACAGCGCACATCATCATAATAATATAATAATCAGTTGGCAAAGCATGCTTAAAAAACTTTACAAACTGCGTCATCTTGGCATTTACCTTGTCGCTCATTGACTAAAGTGGCAACAGGTCTTTTAATGGTCGCGTTTGCACACTGTCCTCGTCCTTCCAGCAGAGCTTGGAGAGGTTTCGTCTCGCCGGGCTGGTGCTGGCATGTCATCCCGGAGCCACATCTCCCTGTGTACACTCCGCACGGCTTTCCAAAGGCCAGCGCGCAAGTCATGCAGCACCCGCAGCCTGGTTCGCGAACTCTCTCCGCGCAGTCCTTGGGCAACGGCTTGCACAGGAGCCGGGCTCCAGCATCACATGGTTCGCACCGGATAACCTGCCCTACCGCGACTGATCTCCGCATAATCGATGCCAGAACAACTGTCATCAAAAGTCTGCGAAAACATGTCTCCATGGTGATGATATCAGAAGAGTCTTGGTGCGTATTGTCCTAAATTTAACTCTGCATTTCATACAAATGAAGCCACTTTGGACTTAACGTCTCAATATATACAGCCATCCACTGCAAAGTCACACCCCCTCTGAGTTGCCTAAGTGAGGGATTGGAGGGATTGCTTTAACTTCCACTCTGATATTTTCTGAAAATACTTCCTTAAAAGTTTTTTGTGTTCAAATAATTAATAAAATAAGCAATCCACATAGGAAACAATCCATCGTTTTTTTTTTTATTTAACCTTTATTTGACCAGGTAGAACAAGTTCTCATTTACAACTGCGACCTGGCCAAAATAAAGCAAAGCAGTGCGACAAAAACAACAACACAGAGTTACACATAAACAAACGTACAGTCAATAACACAAAAGAAAAGAAAAATTGAGAAATCTATGTACAGTGTGTGCAAATGTAGAAGAGTAGGGAGGTGATTGAACTTTATTTATTTTTTAAGTCATTGAAAGGCTAATTATTCTCAAACAGATTGTTTTGGATTTTTTAGGTATGCCAGCACATTAACTAGCTTTATTTTAGTTTTATGAAATCTCTACAAACTTAAATTGGATGAACATAAAAAAAACATAAGAAGATGTTTGATGTTGTTCTAAGGGCTCTTGATTTCAGTCAGGGTATTTTATGGGAACTTCATAGAATACCAGTTTTAACAAGAACAAAAAACCTTATGCCAAGGAAATTGCTAGAACACTTGCCTGAAAGACAAATCAAAAGTGGCTAAATCAACCTCAGTGTACGAGGTTTAACCCCTAATACAAACAAATGTAAATACATATTTAGCTTCCAGTTAATGTCTTTATACCAAGTCGAGAGTCGGATGTTTCAGATGCAGTTGGAACTGAGTTGATAGTCCATAGCGTTCCAAAGTTAGAGCTAAAAGTCTGATCCCATTGGGCACAGACTTCAATTCGATGTCTATTTCATGTTGGTTCAACATCATTTCATTGAAATGATGTGGAAACAACGTTGATTCAACCAGCATGTGCCCAGTGGGATGGCACCTGTGCCCCCAAATATTTGGATATGCTAGTAAAGTTACCAGGTTGTTAGTTTCTTTAGGCCACTCGGAAACAACGGTACAGCGAAGCCTTATTATAACAACAATTATTATCTAGGATATGTTTTTCATAGTAACACAGAAATATATTTTGGCGCTTAAGCTACCAAATTGCTCTTGTTTTTATTGCAACTATAATAACACTATTACACATCAATACAGGGCACCTTAAAACCCTAATCGGTGACCAACTTAATAATGTGGTGGGTGTTTATTTTTGTCTTATTTCACACACGTACAAGTGTGTATTAATTGGAAATAAGTGGAAAAAGTCCCAAGATTTCTGTAATTTTTGCAATGTGTGACTGTGGCTACGGGAACAAAGAAGAGGCCTTCAGACTGCACTAAGTAGTGCACAATGGCCATGGCAGGTGCCACCCTTTTAAGGGCACTTTCAAAATGTTAGTGTACACCAACGTTTCTTAATGCACTTGTCATGCATCATGGTAGGGCCAAAGAAATATGCTTTGGACCAACTATCCAGGCTCGGTGTCTGTGTGTCCAGGAAGAGTACAATGACAGAATTTAAACAGATTGGCGAGTCATAGGATGAGAAAGGTCTCCAGTGGAAGAGAAATATGGAGTGTGTCCAGCACCAGACTGCAGGGAATGTAGCTTGTCCTGACAACACAACACAACAATGATCAAATGGTATGTACATAGCTATTGAAAAGTGTTGATGGTTTATGTTCATTCTATATACAACCATTTTAACAACAAACTAGAGTATGATATGTGGCTCTACACTGAGTGTACAAAACATTAAGAACACCTTCCTAATATTGAGTTGCCCTCAGAACAGCCTCAATTCGTCTGGGCATGGACTCTACAAGGTGTCGAAAGCGTTCCACAGGGATGCTGGCCCATGTTGGATCCAATGCGTTTCACAGTTGTGTCAAGTTGCCCCTTGGCAATGGGTGTGGCTGAAATAGCCGAATCTAGTAATTTCAAGGGGTGTCCACATACTTTTGTAGATATAATGTATATGTTTGCATTTTTTTTTTTTTTATTATTATTTTTATTGGGATTTTTGACAATTACCAAAACAGTAGGAAATGAGTGACAGGTCCTTGGGTACCGCTAAGCCACAATGTCAGTATTGCTGTATTAATTTAATATATAAACCTGTAATGACCTCTGCCAGTATCTATAACCCAATGTTTGAGAGTGAACAGGTCCAGCTACCAGGGATTGAAGCTCTTGCTGATCTGTGTTATACAGTACATGGCAACTCACAGTAGCTGTCCTTTATAAAATATGTTAGATGGCTACAGCTCTGGCCACAGCCTCCCCCAGCTCTGATTGGTTGCTACCTACCCCAACAACCAATTAGCAGGGCCTGCCTGACTCATAAAGCTTGCACATGGTAATAATCGCTTGTAACAGTAATAAAGCAATACAGCGAGGCCCAATATGTTTACAAGAATGGAAATCTAATCAGATTTGACATACAAATGTAAATCTTTATTTACTTTTTTTGAATGCTTAGCAACAATGTAGTCATTTTAACAATGACACTTAAGCATCAGTAATTTGTTTAATGTATGTTTTTTTGTGGTGCTTGACATGGAGAAATGCATTTCAACAGGTGGACTTCATGGAATGGGATGGCCTGTGGAGGGTGTTTAGCCGAGGCTCTGCTAGGGGTGGAAAATTAACTGACAACTAACTGATAATGAACTGTGCTACCGCCATTTCTGCACACGGAATCTAAACACAGTTTGTTAAGTTTTTGGTTTAATTATATTAAATATATGGCTGTGTATGGTAGCTGCGTCCACGTAATCACCTACAGTATAACTTGTTATGACCTCTGTACCAGGGATTGAAGGGATTGAAGCTCTTCCTGACAACCCATCACCTGGATCCGAGGAGAGAAGAACAATGATCAAATGGTATGAATTAAATAACTTCCAAAAACATTAACTATCTTTTTGGGTGTAATATGCAGCTAGATTAGGCTGATACAGGGCATTCGAGGGAATAAGCAACATTTTAATGAATTAACTTGTTGCTGTGCTCCTTTCATAGGCCTGTGCATGGAGAAATCCATATCAACTTACAATTGACAAATTCGACAGAAGCATAACACCTCACATAATTTCACTAGACAGAAAAAAGAGCTACCACTGAATCATAATGGTCACGTCTCAGGACGTGTTGGTGCAGATCACCTACCACAACAGGTCTCCAGATCAGTCCTTGAATTTCCTATATCCAAATTTGTGCCAAACACTGAAGACAAACAATACCTCGGGAATGAATTCAAAGAGCTTGTGGGATGTGTCGTTGTGAGACATTTACCACAATTTGTTAAATGGCACTTACCTCACAAATAGTCTGATATAATAGCCAGGAAATATGATTGTTATTATTTATAATTATAATTATTTTAGGGCTACTGGATGAAGATGAATGACAGTCAAAAGACATGATGGGGACGATCAAAGTACTTAATGAATGTTATGTCCCATATTTTTCCATAGAAGACCCCGCTTGTGAAGTTGACATTTACAGCTTATTAATTGACAAAACAATGAAAAATGCCCTTGAGCCTACGGACAAAATGGTAGGCTTACTGCCTGCTGTTGCAGACTTCCACTATGCAATAAACTTTACTGAGCTTATATACAGGGACTTCTACAAGACAACATCCAATGGAGAATATGGGAACTCTACCGATTAAGGAACTTGGTGAACAGAATAAATGTTATTTAAAGTGCAGTTGGAGACAATTACAGGCCATGTTCAGAATTTTTTACAGATGTAACACATGCCTCCATCATCACAGCAACACTCCATTACTTTGGCATGGCTTCAGTGTAGGACACAATACACAGACATATGTCACGATCTTCTGAAGGGACAGACCAAGGCGCAGCGAGGCATCCAGTATACATTCTTTATTAAGCACGTAACTGGGACAAAAGAAACAACGAAACGAACGAAAACGAAGATCGCAACATATAACATAGACGAAACACTTTAGCTATGCATAAACAATAACCCACAAACCCCTAGTGCAAACTACAAACATATATATGGTTCCCAATTAGAGACAATGACACACAGCTGCCTCTAATTGGGAACCATTACCCCAACATAGAAACACAACACCTAGAACAGAAAAACCCCTACACCCCCAAAGGCGCGGACTCCGACCGCGCCCAAAAGTCCATGGGGGGTCTTCGGGTGGGTCTTTTTGTCCCAGGTGGCGGCTCCGGTGCCGGCCGTGCTGACTTGATGTCCCGCACCGGAGGCCCTGGGCTATTCACGACGGGCACAGGAATCCTGGAGCGTGGAGCAGGGACAGGACGTGCTGGGTCCACGACGGGCACAGGGATCCTGGAGCGTGGAGCAGGGACAGGACGTGCTGGGTCCACGACAGGCACAGGGATCCTGGAGCGTGGTGCAGGGACAGGACGTGCTGGGTCCACGACGGGCACAGGGATCCTGGAGCGTGGAACAGGGACAGGACGTGCTGGACTCTCTGGCGCACAGGGGCCTGGTGCGTGGAGCCGAACAGGACGTGCTGGACTCTCTAAGCGCACAGGGGTCTGGTGCGCCGGAGCCGAACAGGACGTGCTGGACTCTCTAAGCGCACAGGGGGCCTGGTGCGCGGAGCCGGAACAGGACGTACTGGGCTGTGGATGCGAACCGGAGACCCCACACGCAGAACCGGTGCAGGATATCTCAGTCCCAGAAGGTGTACTGGAGACCTAGCGCGCAGAGCCGGCACCACTCTACCAGGTAGCACACTCACCCTCCCCCGGCAGATGAGTGGAGCTGGAATCTCACGCACCAGGCTCTGGACACGCACCGGAGACACTGCACGCAGAACCGGTGCAGGATATCCTGGTTCAAGGAGGCGCACTGGAGACCAGGAGCGCTGAGCCGTGCTGGAATCTCTCTCACCGGGCTGTGAACGCGCACTGGAGACACCGTGCGCAAAACTGCATAGCACGGCGTCTTACCAGTGCGACGCTCCCTCCGACGCTCCCTCCAGAGAGCACGAGGAGTTGGCTCAGGAGTCCATCCTAAACCGGCCAAACCCCTCGTGTGCCCCCCAAAAAAAAGTTTTGGGGGGCTGCCTTTCAGGCTTCCTAGCCAGGCGAGTCCCAACAAACTTCTCTCTCTCTGGATTCCATGCTCCGTAATATTCCTCACACCTGCTCCGCTCAGTCCCCGCTACTTTTTTCTCCCTGGGGTGACAATGCTCCGCCGTCTTTTCCCAAGGTCCCTTACCAGCCAAAATCTCATCCCAAGTCCAGAACTCCTGGGTCTCTCGCTGCTTGGTCTTTTTAAGGTGGGTTATTCTGTCACGATCTTCTGAAGGGACAGACCAAGGCGCAGCGAGGCATCCAGTATACATTCTTTATTAAGCACGTAGCTGGGACAAAACAAAAAACAAAAAAAAAAACGAACAAAAACGAAGATCGCAACATATAACATAGACGAAACACTTTAGCTATGCATAAACAATAACCCACAAACCCCTAGTGCAAACTATAAACATATATATGGTTCCCAATTAGAGACAACGACACACAGCTGCCTCTAATTGGGAACCATTACCCCAACATAGAAACACAACACCTAGAACAGAAAAAACCCTACACCAAAACAAAACAAAACACGCCAGCCTGTCTTCTCAGGCCTGGACGTGACAACATAGTCCACCAGAAAATGTCGCATCTGCCACCGAAAGAAAACAGAAGTAGTTGATGCTCAGATGTTTGCCATAGTAGACACCTATGTCATGAACGATGACACAGATATGTCCACCGCCAGCCTAGTGGAGAAAAGCCAAACACAGGGCAAACAACCACAGTCGTTGACCTGCCACTATCCTGGCTGTAGCCATCCGGCCTTCCGAAGTCAGAAACAACTGAGTTACCATGAGCAAAAAGAACACAAGATATCAATTGTCGACAATCAAGCAACATTTAAGCCAGCTCTAAAAGAAACACTGAAAACACTTTATGCACTTTCAGTTGTCACAGTGGCCTTCTGAAAGTGTCACTCCTGGAAAGGAACTTTCTATATTCAATACATGAGGGTGAAGAAGAGAGAACCTGCAGTATGTGGAAATAAAACAATGCTGCATTTGTGACAAGCCGGGAGAACAAAATACAGCCTAGAGGGTCTGAAAGTGCAGTTTGATCTAGCCCTACAGAGCCCCAGTGTGTCTCATAGACTCCGGTGGAACCGCACAGTGAATACAGGTGGTGGATCTTGAACTACGAACACACCATGTGCGCCTCACAAAAGACCTCATCCAACATCAAGGGGCCAATCTTCAGTTTAACATGGCACAGAAAGTCAGCAGGACCATTGGAGAGCAGACAGACCTCATGCAGCGATTTGATAAAGACTGTGAGATGAAGCCAGAGTCTGGAAAACACTCAATCTCAAGTAGATCTGAGGACATCAACTATATAGTACACTAAGTGTGCTCCTTGAAAGGAAGGTGTTTGCTTTGACACCTGGCAGGTTCTACCCAAGCTTCCAGAACTTGGAAATAGACCTGTTGCACAAATTGGACTATGAGGAACTAGTGTTGTGGATCAACAACCACAAACTGAATTTACACTGTGAGAATAACAAACATGGCGAACAAGATGTGGCCTCCCACCAACAGTTTACAGACAGTCTACAGCAGAGCACAGTGCAGCGGAATGCCAAACACTTGTTTCATATGCTGAAGAAAGAGTGCTGATTTTCCTCCTATTTACCCGGTCTGAGTTTTTTTTGGAAGGGGGTCTCTCAAGCACCTGCACATAGTCTGCATTGCGCAGGAGGAGAGCGTTAGGCATGGGAAGTATGCTGTTTGAGGCTTACCGGTGGAATGTAGTCCCGCAGCCAGCCACTCAATAAAGATGGCGTGTGAAGAATGTGCTTTTTTACCGACACAGGATATTACTGTACATGTGTTTAACATTCCCCGCTTTCAGAAGCAATGTCAGCCAACCACAACAGTCTGTCAAATCCTAATCCGAGGCAATTTTCCACCGTTTTAAAACAATTTGGATGATTCCGGCTAAGGCCTACAGCAGAATTGCCCCCATTTCCTACTGGAACCACTACTAGCAACTGTTAGAAAATGGCACTGCAGTGGATAGCAGCCATCTGTTGGGCTCCTGACCAATTCTGATATCTTAACTTTTTTTGCACTTAATTGATGTGTCCCAATCCAAAGGCACGTTACCTTAGTAGGCAGCACTTTTACAGTAGGTAACTGCCATTTGGGACTGGATTCGAAGGCAACATCACGTGACAATGCATTCCACCGAGCGGGAGACATTTGTTTACATTGTAGTCACTGCAGCAGCATGATCAACTAGTGCTAGCATTTCAGTGAACAACTATCCCAAAATTGAAATATCTGACATAAATCACAATTTAACAAGCAACAGAATCGATCTACCCAGTGCCTGTTCATGAATAAAGTTGACAACGACCAGAATAATTATCCTACAGTATAGGGTCCTCCTCTTGCATATTGCTTGGTCTGCAGCTCCATCGATGTGGATAGACAAGAAGCATTGCATGCATGATACAGGATAAACATTTGTGAAATGACTGTTTAAGAATTATTAATATCCAGAATAGTGGTGTTTTACTGTGAAGCTAATATTGCATTAGACCTGAATGGTTTTTCTATGAGTAGGCTTACATTGTGATTAATTTATACAACTATCATGCCCGTGCGTAAATGACACTGATGATCAGGATAACATAGTTTTATATTCGTTGATAACTAATATTGAAAGGTGATATGAAGGCCTAGGCTACTTCATCATAATGTAAGCTACATGCATTAGATACAAATACTGGAGTGTGATAAAGGATAACATGTCCAAAATAATTATACCCTATGTATACAAAGGTATGTGGACACCCCTTCAAATGAGTGGATTTTCCTATTTCAGCCAAACCAGTTGCTGACAGGTGTATAAAATCAAGGACACAGCCATGCAATCTCCATAGACAACATTGGCAGTAGAATGGCCTTACTGAAAAGCTCAGTGACTTTCAACATGGCACCATCATAGGATGCCATTTTTCCAACAAGTCAGTTCGTCAAATTTCTGCCCTGCTAGAGCTGCCTCGGTCAACTGTAAGTGCTTGTATTATGAAGTGGAAACGTAGAGGAGCATCAACGGCTCAGTCGCGAAGTGGTAGGATGAAGCGCGTTGTGCATAAAAATTGTCTGTCCTCGGATTCGACACTCACTAACGAGTTCCAAACTGCCACTGGAAGCAACGTCAGCACAATAACTGTTCGTTGGGAGCTTCATGAAATGAAGCTTAAAATCACCATGCGCAATGCCAAGCTGGAGTGGTGTAAAGCTTGCCTTCATTGAACTCTGGAGCAGTGGAAACACGTTCTCTGGAGTGATGACTCACAGTTCACCATCTGGCTGTCCGTCGGACGAATATGAGTTTGGAGGATGCCAGGAGAACACTACCTGCCCGAATGCATAGTGCCAACTTAAAGTTTGGTGGAGGAGGGAATAATGGTTTGGGGCTGTTTTTCATGATTCAAGCTAGGCCCCTTAGTTTCAGTGAAGGGAAATCTTAAATCTGCAGCATACAATGACATTCTAGATGATTCTGTGCTCCCAACTTTGTGGCAACAGTTTGGGGAAGGCCCTTTCCTGTTTCAGCATGACAATGCCCTGACACAAAGCGAGGTCCATACAGAAATGGTTTTTTTCGAGATCTGTGTGGAAGAACTTGACTGGCCTGCATAGAGCTCTGACCACAACTCCATCGAATACCTTTGGGATGAATTGGAACGCCGACTGTGAGCCAGGCCTAATTGCCCAACATCAGTGACCAACCTCACTAATGCTCTTGTGGCTGAATGAAAGTCCCCGCAGAAATATTCCAACATCTAGTGGAAAGCCTTCCTAAAAGAGTGGAGGCTGTTATAGCAGCAAAGGGGTTACCTCCATATTAATGCCCATGATTTTGGAATGAGATGTTCGACGAGCAGGTGTCCACATACTTTTGGTCATGTATTGTATAAATGCATATCAAACAGGAATATATATATTAAATTAAATGAATACAGCATTGTATACTTAACAAAAATATAAACGCAACATGCTGTCACGTCTTGGCCATAGATAGCCCTCTGGGTTTTCTATGGTGGGTTATTGTTTGTTGTTAGTGCCTGTGTGCGCTACGCATAGTGTCCGAGTTCGTTATTTCTTTATTGTTTTGTTGTATGTTTCACCATTAAAAGAATGTGGAACTCTATGCACGCTGTGCCTTGGTCTACTTCTTTCGACGAATAACCCACCACCAAAGGACCAAGCAGCGTGCCCAGGTGAAGGAGAGTTGGACCTGGGAAGAGATTCTGGGGGGGTTGCGAGACCCTTCCGTGGCGGGAGTCGCCGAGGAGAGAAGAGGAACAGCGACGACGCCGGGGTCCACGGCCACAAGGAGCCCAAGGGCAAGACCAATATTTTTTTTGGGGGGGCACATGGGGCTGTCGGCCGAGCAGAGGAGAGAGCCTGAATGGAGGAATATAAAGGAGTTTAGGGAAGGATATCGAAGAGAGGTATTGAAGAGCCTTGAAGAGCATGTTATCAGTCCGGGTGAAACCTGTGCCGGCTCCACGCAACAGGCCTCCAGTGCGCCTCCCCAGCCCGGTACGCCCAGTGCCAGCTCCCCACACTCGCTCTGAAGTGCGTGTCATCAGTCCAGTGAAACCTGTGCCGGCTCCACGCAACAGGCTTCCAGTGCGCCTTCCCAGCCCGGTGCCAGGGTCGGAGGTTTCCTCTGCACCGAGGTCCAAGCCGGGCACGGCGTTCAGCCCGGCTATATATCCGTTCAAGACTATCCTATCAACAGGACCTGAAAAACTGTCATCCTATGTTGCTCAGAGACGTGGCTGAACAAGGACATGGATATACATCTCACTGGTTTTTCTATGCATCGTCAAGACCGAACGGCAGACTTGGGTAAGACAAACGGAGGATGGGTGTGTGTCTTTATTAACAACAGCTGGTGCACAATCTCTAATGCTAGGGAAGTCTCAAGTTTTTGTTTGCCTGAGTTAGAATTCCTGATGAAAAGCTGCAGACCATACTATAAACCAAGATATATTTTTAGTAACTGTCTATTTACCACAACAAACGATGCTGGCACTAAAACCGCACTCAACGAGCTGTATAGGTCCATAAGCAAACAAGAAAATGCACACAAATGCACGCAGAGGTGGCGTTTCTCATGGCTGGTGATTGTAATGCGGGTAAACTGAAATCCGTTTTACCAGCATTTGTGCTATGCAAAAATAGGTGACAAAGCTCTAGATCAACTTTATTCCACACACAAAAATGCATACAAGGCCCTCCCTCACCTTCCCTTTGGCAAATCAGACCATACCTCTATCCCCCTGCTTCCTTCTGACAAGCAAAAACTCTAACAGGAAGTACCAGTGACGCGCTCAATACGGAGGTGGTCCGATGAAGTGGATGCTAAGCTACAGGACTGTTTCGCTAGCACAGAATGTTCCAGGATTCATCCGATAACATTGAGGAGTTTACCACGTCAGTCACTGGCTTCAATAATAAGTGCATCAACGATGTCGTCCCCACAGTGACAGTACGAACAGCAACCAAAAGCCATGGATTACAGGCAACATCTGCACTGAGATAAAGGTTAGAGTTGCACCTTTCAATGCTTATAAGAAATCCCGCTATGATCTCCGACGAGTCATCAAATGAGCAGAGCGTCAACAACAATAAGATCGAATCCTACTACCGCAGCTCTGATGCCCTACGGATGTGGCCAAGCTTGCAAACTATCACGTATTGCAAAGGAAAACCAAGCCTCAAGGCATGCAACACTGAGCCATTCATGAGAGCACCAGCCGTTCCGGACGACTGTGGGATTTCGCTCTCCGTAGTTACTGTGAATAAGGCCTTTAAACAGGCTAACTTTTGCAAGGCCACGGGGCTAGACGGAATACCAGGACATGTACTCAGAGCATGCACTAACCAGCTGGCAATTGTTTTCACTGGCATTTTCAACCTATCCCTGACCGGGCTGTAATACCAACTTGTTTCAAGCAGACCGGCATAGTTCCCGTGTCCAAGAACGCCAAGGTAACTTGCCTAATGACTATCGCCCCGTAGCACACATCTATAGCCATGAAATTCTCTGAAAGGCTGCTCATGGCTCACATCAACACCATCATCCCAGACACCCTGGACCCACTCCAATTCGCATACCGCCCCAACAGATCCACAGATGACGCAATCACTATTGCACTCCACACTGCCCTCACCCACCTGGACAAACCTGACTTCATGACGAGCCGCCCCCAGGAGGTGATGGTAAGAAACAACACATCCGCCACACTGATCATCAACCTGGGGGCCCCTCAAGTGTGTGTGCTAAGTCCCCTGCTGTACTCCCTGTTCACCCACGACTGTGTGGCCGCGCATGGCTCCAACACCATCGTCAAGTTTGCTGACGACACAACGGTCGTAGGACTGATCACTATTGATGATGAGGCAGCCTATAGAGAGGAGGTCAGAGACCTGTCAGTGTTGTACCAGGACAGCAACCTCTCCCTCAATGTCAGCAAAACAAAGGAGCTAATCATGAACTACAGGAAACAAAGGGGTGAGCACGCCCCCATACACATCGATGGAGCTGTAGTGGAGCGGGTCGAGAGTTCCTCAGTGTCCACATCACTAAGGAATTACATGATCCACACACACCCACACAGTTGTGAAGAGGCACGACAGCACCTCTTTCCCCTCAGGAGGCTGAAAAGATTTGACATGGGCCCTCAGATCCTCAAAAAGTTATACAGCTGCCCCATTGCGATCACCTTGACTAGCTGCATCACCGCTTGGCATGGCAACTGCAAGGCCCCCGACCGCAAGGCACTACAGAGAGTGGTGAGTACGGCCCAGTACATCACTGGGGCCGTGCTCCCTGCCATCCAAGACTTCAATACCAGGTGTTGTCAGAGGAAGGCCCAAGAAATTGTCAAAGACTCCAGCCCCCAAGCCATAGTCTGTTCTCTCTGCTACCAGTGCACCAAGTCTGGAACCAACAGGACCCTGAACAGCTTCTTCCCCCAAGCCATGCCTGCTAAATAAGACTGCTAAATCACTAATCAAATGGCTACCTGCTGCTGCTACTGTCTATTATCTATCCTGTTCCCTAATTACTTGAATCCTACCTACAGTATATGTATATAGCTACCTCATTTACCTCGTATTACTGGCACCTGTTGTTTACAAAGCATGTGACAAATAAAATTGCTATTGCTGTAGGAGAGAGAGCTACAGGCCTACGAAGGACTACTGCTGTCAGTCAGTGCCATCATCATCAACATCATCATTACCAACAACAGTGGCATCCTTAGGCGTACAATTTCCATAATAAAATCTTGATTCGAACAATGAGTGTTTGAATGGTGCCTGACTCTTGTCTGAAGATACAATATGGGCAGGCTTGGAGCGAGTGTGGCGTTGTGCTGGGTGCTGTATGGGATTACTGCAGAGACAGTAAAATCCCAGGAATTTGCAAGGTGCGCCAAAGCTCACAGAGAGGAAAGCACATAGTTAAATCAGCTGGAGTTTGTCTGAGCCAAACGTGTCTGAGTTTACCCAGGAAAGGGTAGTTAGTGTGTGTGTGTGTGTGTGTGTGTGTGTGTGTGTGTGGGTGTGGGTGTGTGGGTGTGTGTGTGTGTGGTGGGGGTTGTGCTGCAGAAAGGAGACGGTAGATCACATGACATGTCTGGTTATTCTTTTTCCCTGACCAATCTCGTGACGATCTCAGACATAGGATAACTGTCTGAGCGCCTTTCAAATTCTCTCTCTCAACTGGACAAAATGTATATCTCTCTTAGAACTGTACAGTACAAAACTGCAGAAGAAGATAGAAATCTAGGCTGGTGTGGGCTCATTCCTTGATTCCTACATTCCTACATCATATGTTATAATGTTACTGTATTTCATTGCAGATTTTTCATCCAGCCAACCAGTCCCTTTCATTTCAACCTCAGACGCACTACTACCTACTACCTCAGACGCACTATTTCAACCTCAGACGCAACCCCCACTGTTATTCCAACTTCCGTGATGCATACAAGGCTATTCTCCGCCCTCCTTTCGGCAAGTCTGACCATGACTCCATTTTGTTGCTCCCAGCCTACAAACAGAAACTAAAACAGGAAACGCCCGTTCTCAGGTCTGTTCAACGCTGGTCCGAACAATCTGATTCCATGCTTCAAGATTGCTTCGAGCACGTGGACTGGGATATGTTCCGGATAGCATCTGACAACAACATTGATGTATACGCTGATTCGGTGAGCAAGTTTATTAGCAAATGCATTGGTGATGTTGTACCCATAGCAAATATCAAAACCTTCCCCAACCAGAAACCATGGATTGATGGCAGCATTCGCGCAAAACTGAAAGCGCGAACCACTGCTTTTAACCAGGTAAAGGCTACCGGAAACATGACTGAATACAAACAGTGCAGCTACTCCCTCCGCAAGGCAATCAAACAAGCTAGCGTCAATATAGAGACAAAGTAGAGTCACAATTCAATGGCTCAGACACAAGAGGAATGTGGCAGGGTCTACAGTCAATCACGGACTACAAAAGAAAACCAGCCCCGTCGCGGACCATGACGTCCTGCTCCCAGACAAACTAAACAACTTCTTTGCTCGCTTTGAGGACAATACAGTGCCACCGACACGGCCCGCTACCAAAACCTGCGGGCTCACCTTCACCGCAGCCAATGTGAGAAAAACATTTAAATGTGTTAACCCTCGCAAGGCTGCCGGCCCAGATGGCATCCCTGGCCGTGTCCTCAGAGCATGCGCAGACCAGCTGGCTGGTGTGTTTACGGACATATTCAATCAGTCCCTATCCCAGTCTGCTGTTCCCACATGCTTCAAGAGGGCCACCATTGTTCCTGTTCCCAAGAAAGCTAAGGTGACTGAGCTAAATGACTATCGCCCCGTAGCACTCACTTCCGTCATCATGAAGTGCTTTGAGAGATTAGTCAAGGATCATATCACCTCCATCCTGCCAGACACCCTGGACCCACTCCAATTTGCTTACCGTCCCAATAGGTCCACAGACGACGTAATCGCAATCACACTGCATACTGCCCTAACCCATCTGGACAAGAGGAATACTGATGTAAGAATGCTGTTCATCGACTACAGCTCAGCATTTAACACCATAGTCTGTGCAACTGGGTCCTGGACTTCCTGACGGGCCGGTCCCAGGTGGTGAGGGTAGGAAACAACATCTCCACCCCGCTGATCCTCAACACTGGGGCCCCACAAGGGTGCGTTCTCAGCCCTCTCCTGTATTCCCTGTTTACCCATGACTGCGTGGCCAAGCACGCATCCAACTCAATCATCAAGTTTGCTGACGACACTACAGTGGTAGGCTTGATTACCAACAACGACGAGACGGCCTACAGAGAGGAGGTGAGGGCCCTCGGAGTGTGGTGTCAGGAAAATAACCTCTCACTCAATGTCAACAAAACAAAGGAGATGATCGTGGACTTCAGGAAACAGGAGAGGAGCACCCCTATCCACATCGAGGGACAGTAGTGGAGAAGGTGGAAAGTTTTAAGTTCCTCGGCGTACACATCACGGACAAACTGAATTGGTCCACCCACACAGACAGCGTGGTGAAGAAGGCGCAACAGCACCTCTTCAACCTCAGGAGGCTGAAGAAATTTGGCTTGTCACCAAAATCACTCACAAACTTTTACAGATGCACAATCGAGAGCATCCTGTCGGGCTGTATCACCGCCTGGTACGGCAACTGCTCCGCCCACAACCGTAAGGCTCTCCAGAGGGTAGTGAGGACTGCACAACGCATCACCGGGTTAAACTACCTGCCCTCCAGGACACCTACACCACCCGATGTCACAGAAAGGCCAAAAGATCATCAAGGACAACAACCACCCGAGCCACTGCCTGTTCACCCCGCTATCATCCAGAAGGCGAGGTCAGTACAGGTGCATCAAAGCTGGGACCGAGAGACTGAAAAACAGCTTCTACCTCAAGGCCATCAGACTGTTAAACAGCCATCACTAACATTGAGTGGCTGCTGCCAACATACTGACTTAAATCTCTAGCCACTTTATACATAGGAATTGGATGTAACAAATGTATCACTAGCCACTTTAAACAATTTTGTATATAATGTTTACGTATCCGACATACTCATATCAAATGTATACACTGTACTCTAAACCATCTACTGTATCTTGCCTATGCCGTTCGGTCATCGACCCAAATCTCTAGCCACTTTAATAATTATAATTGGATGAAATAATGTATCACTAGCCACTTTAAACAATGCCATTTATATAATGTTTACATATCCTACATTACTCATCTCATATATGTGTGTGTGTATGTGTGTATGTGTGTATATATATATATATATATATGTGTGTATATACTGTACTCCATACCATCTACTGCATCTTGCCTATGCCGGTCAGCCATCGCTCATCCATATATTTATATGTACATACTCGTATTCATTCCTTTACTCTTGTGTGTATAAGGTAGTTGTTGTGAATTTGTTAGATTACTTGTTAGATACTACTGCATGGTCGGAACTAGAAGCACAAGCATTTCGCTACACTCGCATTAACATCTGCTAACCATGTGTATGTGACAAATAAAATTTGATTTGATTTGATTTAGTCTCAATATTCAATACAGCTGCAGCAATATCCAATCATCAGCCCAGTCCAAAGACGGTTAACAAACAGACAGACGACATACATCTATTTCTGGAGGCTCTCCCTCCCGTCTAGTTTTTGGAGCGGTGCATTCGTGTCGTGCGAGGAACAGGGACCCTGCAAGCCTGCCTGGTCCTGGTGTAGTAACAGTAGTCTGTTGTAGTCGTTCGCCACCTCTAGGAGGCCAGCCCAGGCCCAGGCCCAGGCCAGGATGGAAGCCCAGTCCAAGGCTTCAATTATCCCAGAGTGATAGAGGAAGACGTGTGTGAGTGAGTGAGTGAGTGAGTGATTTTAAGAAGACAGGAAATAGAAAGAGGAGCTCTCAGGACCCTACCTGATGGATTGCAGAGCTGCAAGGAAGTGGGCTGAGAGTGGTGCCGACAAGCTGCCCCATCTTTATACAGTGAGGGAAAAAAGTATTTGATCCCCTGCTGATTTTGTACGTTTGCCCACTGACAAAGAAATGATCAGTCTATAATTTTAATGGTAGGTTTATTTGAACAGTGAGAGACAGAATAACAACAAAAAAATCCAGAAAAACATATGTGAAAATGTTATAAATGGAATTGCATTTTAATGAGGGAAATAAGTATTTGACCCCCTCTCAATCAGAAAGATTTCTGGCTCCCAGGTGTCTTTTATACAGGTAACAAGCTGAGATTAGGAGCACACTCTTAAAGGGAGTGCTCCTAATCTCAGTTTGTTACCTGTATAAAAGACACCTGTCCACAGAAGCAATCAATCAGATTCCAAACTCTCCACCATGGCCAAGACCAAAGAGCTCTCCAAGGATGTCAGGGACAAGATTGTAGACCTACACAAGGCTGGAATGGGCTACAAGACCATCGCCAAGCAGCTTGGTGAGAAGGCGACAACAGTTGGTGCGATTATTTGCAAATGGAAGAAACACAAAAGAACTGTCAATCTCTCTCGGCCTGGGGCTCCATGCAAGATCTCACCTCGTCGAGCTGCAATGATCATGATAACGGTGAGGAATCAGCCCAGAACTACACGGGAGGATCTTGTCAATGATCTCAAGGCAGCTGGGACCATAGTCACCAAGAAAACAATTGGTAACACACTACGCCGTGAAGGACTGAAATTCTGCAGAACCCGCAAGGTCCCCCTGCTCAAGAAAGCACATATACATGCCCATCTAAAGTTTGCCAATGAACATTTGAATGATTTAGAGGACATCTGGGTGAAAGAGTTGTGGTCAGATGAGACCAAAATTGAACTTTTTGGCATCAACTCAACTCACTGTTTTTTAAGGAGGAGGAATGCTGCCTATGACCCCAGAAACACCATGCCCACCGTCAAACATGGAGGTGGCAACATTATGCTTTGGGTGTGTTTTTCTGCTAAGGGGAAAGGACAACTTCACCGCATCAAAGGGACGATGGACGGGGCCATGTACCGTCAAATATTGGGTGAAAACCTCCTTCCCTCAGCCAGGGCATTGAAAATGGGTCGTGGATGAGTTTTCCAGCATGACAATGACCCAAAACACACGGCCAAGGCAACAAAAGAGTGGCTCAAGAAGAAGCACATTAAGGTCCTGGAGTGGCCTAGCCAGTCTCCAGACCTTAATCCCATAGAAAATCTGTGGAGGGAGCTGAAGGTTCGAGTTGCCAAACGTCAGCCTCGAAACCTTAATGACTTGGAGAAGATCTGCAAAGAGGAGTGGGACAAAATCCCTCCTGAGATGTGTGCTAACCTGGTGGCCAACTGCAAGAAACGTCTGACCTCTGATAAAAATGCAATTCCATTTATAAAATTTTTTCACATGCGTTTTTCTGGATTTTGTTGTTGTTATTCTGTCTCTCACTGTTCAAATAAACCTACCATTAAAATTATAGACTGATAATTTCTTTGTCAGTGGGCAAACGTACAAAATCAGCAGGGGATCAAATACTTTTTTCCCTCACTGTATGTACTGTACATGCACCCATGTATGCACACACGTGCGCTTAACACTTACGGTAGCCTAGATATGTCGTTTAGCAGAAATAGTCATACACACTTACAGTACTTTGCATGCATGTATGCACACGCTCATGCGCACACATCGTATTTTAGCAGGAATAGTCACCTCACTTACACACACACTCATGCATAGCTTCATGTGCATAGCCTTTGTTCTGTTGGTGACTTGCAATACACGCAACCACACACATACAGTTTTCACACAGACACACAAAGACAGTGCTCTGCTGGTGGACAATGACATGTCAGGCCCCATGCAAATCATAGGTGGTGGATGGAATAACTCCTCTTGGCAGGCGTAGGCCAGTCAATGGTTCACTTATTTTAGACGTGTTGGTGGTATGTGGCTGCGAGATGTGGTGTATTGCCTACGTGGAAAGGAAAGAACCAGAGTTATAGAGTAATCTCAGTGGGGAGCTAAGAGTTTCATAAAGAGAGTTAAAATCATCTTTGACAGCTTCGGCGATCCGCTAATTTGTTGAGCTTATTTTCTATAGGGACTCTGTTCACATGAAATATTCTTATGACTGGCTTTTGTTATGTTTCGGCATCCCACCCTGAAGAAGGCACAGGGATTCCGAAACATTACTGGGAGTTTATATATGGAGTGTGCGACTCTCTTTGTTTTGATAGTTTATAGTTTATTTGCCGTTAGTCAGCACCTCCACACAAACACATTTTTCTGGGTGTGCGCCAGCTCATGTTTTTCATGGCTTTTGTTATGTGACATAAACTGCTAAAGCTACTGTAGAAAGGGAGCGGTAACTTAGTCAGGAGACAGAGCTTAAACACCAAGGAAACTTTGGAGTCTAGAAAGGGAGGCAGAAGATACAGAGAGAGTGCACATCCAGGTTAAATGGCACAACCACCAAACTACCTCTGATACTAGTGGAGAGTTCTATCCTTTGGGAGGGAGCTAGAAACTCCACACACTTGCATACGTACACACACAAACACTCATTCACATGCATGTACACAGACACACACACACACACACACACAATTAAACTCCGACACCCTTCAATGAACTGCTCTGCTATTCCTGCAGTGTCCACTTAATGTAAGCTCAGTCATGGCTGAGCTGGTATATATAATAGTGGCCTGGCCTTGTTGTGACCCTGAGGGCAGTCACTCAAGTCCATACAGGGTTGGTCCCAAATGCACCCCATTCCCTATAGGCCCTGGTCGAAATGAGAGCGCAATGAAGGGAATAGGGTGCCATTTGAGACACAAAAACAGTGTTGTTGAGGTGGAGTGTGAGTTAGAGCGAGAGACTTGTAGTGATTAGCAGTCTCTGTTGTCTGGCCTGTAACACACTCCCCCATGCATACAGTCAGTACACATGGATCACCTCCTCCACGTTTAGCACAGTCAAGTGTTACACAGCAGCAGGCCTGCAGAACTGTAGTGCCTCACCTTCGAATGACCGCAATCCATCAGATACCATCCCAGCCACCTCCCTCCTTCCTAACCTGCTATATGTTGGAACTGTTGATCCTTGTTGTTCTGTAGGCAGGTTGGCAGGGTACTGATGAAACATCATATGGGTTTCATATGTATTGGTAAAAATGTAATCTAGGTCATTTTGGCGGGGGGCATGGTTATTGGTTATATATGATTAGTTAAAGCTTCTGATCTGCACCCTGCCCTTTTACATCCATTCAACCTCTAGTATGTAGGGTCATGTATAATCTTATAAAATCAGGTCAAAGGACGCAAGTTACCACCAGGTATAAATGGGGCTACAACTAATATACTGTAGCTGCTGCAGAGTAGAGTAAATGGACTCCAGTAACCCTAACAAGGTATTTATGTAGGCGCTGGGTGGCAAAGACGGCCCAAAATCAAACAGTGCGTGGCATTGTGCAGCGATCCCAAAATTGAACTTTCTATTTCTGCGCCCCTACCTTTGTTCTTCCTCCAAAATGGGATCTCCCCTCTCCTCCCTCCTCATCCCCTCCTCTCTTCCCTAATTAAACAACAAGTGAATGGAGGGAGGGAGGGAGGGAGGAGGGGAGCAGACAAGAGCAGAGTTCTATAGAGCAGCTTGCCTCTGATGGCCAAAGCCTTTCAGTCGAACATTGTTCCTGACACTCTAGTGGCGGGCCAAGGGTCACCACCGGCCAATCCAGACTTCAAGAGCTCCTACTCGAAACAGACTTGTGTGAACTTGTGAAATTGTTTGGCAGAGCTGAGTTTATTATTACTGTACGCGTGACAGCACTAATCAGTGTCTGTTACGGCCCGATCAGAAAACATGGGACAATTGCAGCGTTTATGCCCTGCCCCGGGTTGAGACTCCCCACATGAAAAAAATACTGTAGTATATTATGGTATAAATACTTCAGTCCGCAAAAACACTACAGTGAATACTTGATAGGTAGGATTGTGGTCTGAACGGTTAGTTCAGCGCTGATGCTCTTTTCTGTAACCTTTATGGAATACTTTCTCACTTACGGGTGGCACAAATTGGGATATAGGGGAGGGGATGTGTATATGCAAATTAAATACTGTTGTATTTACTAAAGTAAAACAATATATGTTTTTGCAGACTGTGCTGTTTTGGGAGATAATACTGTAGTATTTACTATTGTATTCTACAGTATACAAAACATTAAATAGTAAGCACTACACATGATCAAGGGATACTACAGTGTGTAGTATAGTATTATAAAGTATACACCAATTTAATACAGAATTCTATAGTAAGTACTGTATTATTCTATAGTAAACTGTAGTATTTTTTTCATGTGGGTCATCAGTAGGGATTGGGTTTGTGTTTAGGGTCAGAAAGTAGTTTCAGAATAGTGGTGGTAGTTGAGGAGTTCCTGGTCCGTATCCAGTGTACTCTGAAAAATGATTCCAAGAAATACATTTTTCTAGGACTGATTTTTCGTAGAAGTTATTATGATGATTGTACAAGAGACTACTGTATCTAATGAATGTATGTTGAATGCATTTAATCCAATGTATTATGGACAACAGTTATTATGATGATTGTACAAGAGACTACTGTATCTAATGAATGTATGTTGAATGCATTTAATCCAATGTATTATGGACAACATGCTCAATACAATCTAGGAGGTCTCTCTCTCTCTCCAGTTTATTCTGAGAACTTACTGTCATTTTGCTGCATGTTATTCTGTACAAGAGACTATTGGATCTAATGAATGGTGACGCATTGAACCCTGTGGTGGAACGGTATGGACAATATGCTCAATATATCTCTCTCCCTTTCCCTTCTACATGTTCAATACAATATCTCTCTCTTTATATCTCTCTCTCTCTCTCTGTATGTTTGTCTGTTAAATTAAACTTGTCTGATACTTGTCTGAAATATTGCAATTTCATTATCTCTTCTCGTAAAACGTATTGCTTCTCTGTACTTTCCACAAATTCCTTATTCTCTGTGGGCCAGGGGGAAATGGGACAGCTACACCTGGGCCCACACTTACATTCTTCCCTCCCTGGGAATTCTTCACTTTCACCATCTGTCCAAGGACAATAGGGGGGAGGGGGTTCCTTCTCCTCCTCTCCTCCACTCTCCTCACACTGCAATGTGTGCCTCAGTCTCACCACCGGACCAGCCAAAGAAAGACCTGTCCAGACCTGCACCAACCAGAGAGAGCAGAGGATCATGTCCTGATTTCTCCAAGTGTTACATGACATGTTCCTGGATTGTCTTTAGGGTCCATCAACCAATAGACTGCTTTGTGACATCATCAGCGTTTGCATGATTTGCTATCATAGTCATGCCAATCCAGGACCGGTACAGTGCACAAGACGATCCAGGACCGGCACAGTGCACAAGACGATCCAGGACCTGCACAGTGCACAAGACAATCCAGGACTGGCACAGTGCACAAGGTGATCCAGGACCGGTAAAGAGCACCAGACGATCCAGGACCGGCACAGTGCACCACACGATTCAGGACCGACACAGTGCACAACACGGTCCATGACTGACACAGTGCAGTGAGTGCACAAGACAATCCAGGATCGGTCCAGTGCACAGATCATCTTCTAATCAATCATTCTTTTAATATTGCTTTTGTGCAAGTGTGTGTGTGTTTTCTACTGCTGTCATCTACTCTCCTAATCTGTCACCTGTTTCATGTGAAGGTTGGCTGACTTGTGAGCCGACTTGTACTTCACCTTCCAATGCTGGTGTATAAAATGTGTCCAGACATTGCAGTACACGTCACTTAGAGCAAGCACAACAACAACAACCATAGAGCTAGGTCACAGAGGATCTTACAGACATGGATGCGTGTGTTACTAGCACCCTCTTCTGGTTTTCTGGCTGAAAAACAGACATATAAATCTTGCATACTGTCAAACTCAACAAATCTCCATCATACTCTCTCTCTCAAAAAAGATATAATAATATAATAATAATAATAATAATAAGTGGACCAATTACATAATTTTTCCCTTTTGTTTATTCACATTCAACATTGAAAATGCCATTTCTCATATACAAATAAACTTTTAATGTCACTTGCTGCAGATCAATTTGAAACATAAAAAAATATAATAATTTGTTCAAATGTGAGATAGTAAAGGTATTATGAGGTACAGACTGTAAATAATATTAGTTCATCATGAGAAAAATGAAAAAAATAAAACTAAAATGTACACAAACAATGAATGTATAGTATATCAACAAAGTGTATTGGAATTAGGTGGTCCCTGCCATGATTATTTGACATAAAGAAATGAGACCATGAAAAAGTAAATCTAGACAAAAAGGTGATTAAAAAGCTACACTAATTGAGCACACTTTTCCATCGAGTTCAATCAAGCCCCAATGATCGCCTATTGTTCCAACACAATATTGCTTTCATAATTACAAATGAAATATATAATACAAATGTCCTCTACTGAGTATAAAAACATTAAGGACACCTGCTCCTTCCATGGACATAGACTGACCAGGTGAATCCAGGTGAAAGCTGATGTCACTTGTTAAATCCACTTCAATCAGTGTAGATGAAGGGGAGGAGACAGGTTAAAGAAGGATTTTTAATCCTTGAGACAATTGAGACGTGGATTGTGTATCTGTGCCATTCAGAGGTTGAATGGGCAAGACAATATATTTAAGTGCCTTTGAACGGGCTATGGAAGTAGGTGCCAGGCGCACCGGTTTGTGTCAAGAACTGCAACAGTGCTGGATTATTCACACTCAAGAATGGTCCACTACCCAAAGGACATCCAGCCAACTTGATACAACTGTGAGAAGCATTGGAGTCAACATGGGCCAGCATCCCTGTGGAACACTTTCGACACCTTGTCGAGTTCATGCCCCAACTAATTAAGGCTGTTCTGAGGGCTACAGGGGGGTGCAACTCAATATTAAGAATGTGTTCCTAATGTTTGCTATACTCAGTGTACTGTATACATTTTAACACTGAGACATTTCAACATATAGTTAATGGCAATAATATATCACCAAAAAGTCAATTTAAACACTTATTTGAGACTAGCCAAAGGAAAACAGCAATTTATCAATTTTGAAACAATTTTCCATACAAAGCAGTATTGAATGAAGTAGTAAATTAGTTCAAAGTACATGTAATTAACAAATGATATAAAGAAATCACAGAATATATTAGGGTTTACATATATCATATTTTTCTATGGTCTGATTAATTCCAACACTCCCCTTTCAGATCTTTCATTTTTGTGTGTTATTGTTTTGATAGTGGTTTTAATTGGCACACATATCCAGAGTTGAGCAATATCAAAATTCAAGATAAATGATTGGGATGGTGAAACATCAGTTTAGGGAAAATATTTATATTTTTTGGTTCTAACATGAAGTCAATAGATATTAATTTTCAAATAGTATATGATACATTTACAAAAATAACGTTTTTGATAACATAAGGAGAAGTTATGATTTACAGTATTTTTCAGTACCGTTTTTAATAGCTTGAATAATGCTTTATATAGTTTATTTATTTTTGGTTAAATATTAAACATGACAAACCCTTACATGCCAGGCTTCTATGCTTCCCTATAGTATAGTATCACACCATACAGAGCATGTTGAGAATAGGAATATGTAACTAGCTTGTAAAGAGTTGGGATACATAAAACTGTAAACCCTTTTGAGACAGAAATGCAAACATCTGTATTTGTTCTACAGCAATACATGAAAATGAAATACACATCTTATAACGTAGATGTTGTATATTCTCTTTTTCCCTCCAGACAAACCCCTAATAATCAGGAAAGAGTCTGTTAGAAAATGAAGTCAAATGAGTTTTGAGTTTTCATTCGACTCAATGAAAGATCTCATTGAGTCTCCTGTCCTGCTGATTGTCCACAGTTCCCTCTGTGTTGTAAGCAAAATATTACTTGGATAGGTTGTGGAGTTGTAACTTGTAAGTCTTTTCATGCTTGTTATCAATTGTATCCCATTCTTAGGTAGTGTAACCATATAAATAGAATCTCGCAAAACCCATTCTAGTTCTATGGGTGGAACTCTGTTCCACTGCCTTCCTGTCCAAGTCCTGGCTCATAACCTTCAGGTTGAGGCTTGTACGATTTTTGTTTTAGAAACAGCCCCACTAGCCAATTAGCTAGCAGCGTTGCAGGGCTACTTGGTCTTCTGGAAGCCAATCATCACCTTGGAGACGAAGTTGACGATGGCGCTGGCGGGCTGCTCGGGGTCGTGCTCGGCAAACAGGTGGCACACGTTGTCCTGCCCACTGCCCGTCTTCCTCGCCACAAAGCCAAAGATCTTTGCTGAAGTGCAGCCATCTTTTTTCCACCTAAGAATGGATGGGGAAAAGAACACAGAAAGAACATACAAGGCATCATACAGACAGTATAAGCTGATGATATTATCACCACAGTACTTGTATTTCAAATGATGTTAATTCTGGCATATTTTACTCACTTCCGATCTTGAGGGTCCAATGCACAGAAGATGACAGTGGTCACTGCATAATGCCTTCTGAAGAACAACCTGGGAAGAGGAGAGAGAGGAGGGTAAAAGAGAAATACATAGTATAACTGTGTATATATGCAGTGTCAGTCAAAAGCTTGGACACAGCTACTCATTCAAAGATTTTTCTTTATTTTCTACATTGTAGAATAACAGTGAAGACATCAAAACTATGAAATAACACATATGGAATCATGTAGTGACAAAAAAAAGTGTTAAACAAATCAAAATCTATTTTATATTTGAGTTTCTTCGAAGTAGCCACCCTTTGCCTTGATGACAGCTTTGCACACTCTCTGCATTATCTCAACCAGCTTCATGAGGTAGTCAGCTGGAATGCATTTCAATTAACAGGTGTGCATTGTTAAAAGTTAATTTGAGGAATAACTTTCATTCTTAATGTGTTTGAGCCAATCAGTTGTGTTGTGACAAGGTAGGGGTGGTATACAGAACATAGCCCTATTTGGTAAAATATTACAATATAAACAGAAAACATTACAATATATTCACAGACTTTGTGCCCTCAGGCCCCTACTTCACATACAGTTGAAGTCGGAAGTTTACATACACTTAGGTTGGAGTCATTAAAACTAGTTTTTCAACCACTCCACAAATTTCTTGTTAACAAACTATAGTTTTGGCAAGTCGGTTAGGACACCTACTTTGTGCATGACACAAGTAATTTTTCCAACAATTGTTTACAGACAGATAATTTCACTTATAATTCGCTGTATCACAATTACAGTGGGTCAGAAGTTTACATACACTAAGTTGACTGTGCCTTTAAACAGCTTGTAAAATTCCAGAAAATGATGTCATGGCTTTAGAATCTACTGATAGGCTAAATGACATAATTTGAGTGAATTGGAGGTGTACCTGTGGATGTAGTATTTCAAGGCCTACCTTCAAACTCAGTGCCTCTTTGCTTGACATCATGGGAAAATCAAAAGAAATCAGGCAAGACCACAGAAAAAAAAATTGTAGACCTCCACAAGTCTGGTTCATCCTTGGGAGTCATTTCCAAACGTCTGAAGGTACCACATTCATCTGTACAAACAATAGTACGCAAGTATAAACACCATGGGACCACGCAGCCGTCATACCGCTCAGGAAGGAGGCGTTCTGTCTCTTAGAGATGAACGTACCTTGGTGTGCGAAAAGTGCAAATCAATCCCAGAACACAGCAAAGGACCTTGTGAAGATGCTGGAAGAAACAGGTACAAAAGCATCTATAGCCACAGTAAAACGAGTCCTATTTCGACATAACCTGAAATACCGCTCAGCAAGGAAGAAGCCACTGCTCCAAAACCGCCATAAAAAAAGCCAGACTACGGTTTGCAACTGCACATGGGGACAAAGATCGTACTTTTTGGAGAAATGTCCTCTGGTCTGATGAAACAAAAATAGAACCGTTTGGCCATAATGACCATCGTTATGTTTGGAGGAAAAAGGGGGAGGCTTGCAAGCCGAAGAACACCATCCCAACCGTGAAGCACGGGGGTGGCAGCATCATGTTGTGGGAGTGCTTTGCTGCAGGAGGGACTGGTGCACGTCACAAAATAGATGGCATCTTGAGGAAGGAAAATTATGTGGATTTATTGAAGCAACACCTCAATACATCAGTCAGGAAGTTAAAGCTTGGTCACAAATGGATAATGACCCCAACCATACGTCCAAAGTTGTGGCAAAATGGCTTAAGGACAACAAAGTCAAGGTTTTGGAGTGGCCATCACAAAGCCCTGACCTCAATCCTATAGACATTTTGTGGGCAGAACTGAAAAAGCATGTGCGAGCAAGGAGGACTACAAACCTGACTCAGTTACACCAACTCTATCAGGAGGAATGGGACAAAAGTCACCCAACTTGTTGTTGGAAGCTTGTGGATGGCTACCCGAAATGTTTGACCCAAGTTAAGCAATTTAAAGGCAATGCTACCAAATATTAATTGAGTGTATGTAAACTTCTGACCCACTGGGAATGTGATGAAAGAAATAAAAGCTGAAATCAATCATTGTCTCTATTTTAAGAATGTGAAATGTCAGAATAATAGTAAAGTGGTGATCCTAACGGACCTAAGACAGGGAATTTTTACTATGATTAAATGTATTTGGCTAAGGTGTATGTAAACTTCCGACTTCAACTGTATATATAATACAAAATCCATGTGTACGTGTGTGTATAGTGCATATGTTATCATGTGTGTGTGTGTATGCATGTGTCTGTACATATGTTTGTGTTGCTTCACAGTACCTGCTGTTCCATAAGGTGTTCTTTTATCTGTTTTTTAAATCAAATTTTACTGCTTGCATGAGTTACTTGTAGTCATGGCTGTATTTAGTACTGTGCGCCTTCCGTAGTCTGTTCTGGACTTGGGGACTGTGAAGAGACCTCTGGTGGCATGTCTCGTGGGGTATGCATGGGTGTCTAAGCTGTGTGCCAGTAGTTCAAACAGACAGCTTAGTGCATTCAACATGTCAATACTTCTCACAAATACAAGTAGTGATGAAGTCAATCTCACCTCCACTTTGAGCCAGAAGAGATTGACATGCATATTATTAATATTAGCTCTCTGTGTACATCAAAGCGCCAGCCATGCTGCTCAGTTCTGAACAGTAGTCCAGGTGCGACAAAACTAGGGCCTGTAGGACCTGCGCTTTTGATAGTGCTGTCAAGAAGGTAGAGCAGCGCCTTATTATGGACATACTTCTCCCCATCTTAGCTACTTATCAATATGTTTTGACCATGACAGTTTACAATCCAGTGTAACTCCAAGCAGTTTAGTCACCTCAACTTGCTCAATTTCCACATTATTTATTACAAGAGTTAGTTGGGGTTTAGGGTTGAGTGAATGATTTGTCATCAAGGCAAAGGGTAGATACTTTGAAGAATCTCAAATATAAAATATATTTTGATTTGTTTAACACTTTTTGGGTTATAACATGATTCCATATGTGTTATTTCATAATTTTCTATTATACAATGTAGAAAATACTGGTACTGTATATATTTATATATCATTTTATATTAGCTATACATGCACTACTTATGTGACCATGTAGGTGTGCCTCACTGTCTGTCTGTCTGCCTGTCTGTGTATTCTCCATGACTCACTTCCTCTGGTTGTCGGTGAGGGTGATTCCCTGTGAAGAGACTTTCAAGTGGACCACGGTGGAGGTGGGCAGGGGGTCTGAGCCCAATGTTACACTGGTGGCCTTCTGCACAGCCTGGTATCCTGTCAGAGACTCCATCTCCACTGAGCCCAGGAACCACACATTACACGCTGCAGAGAAACACACGTTACACACAGATACAAACACACACTACACAATGAACACAGACTGGAACCACACATTACACACTGCAAGGCCACAGGAGAGAGGAGCTAACACAGCATGTTATCTACACAATCCCTTAGGAACAGAGGTTGCTGTTGTTGAGGCTTACCCAATACTTATTTAGCCTTTAATATACTCCCCATTGATTAGCCTAATAGTCATACACCTGTATAATCATGTGCTTAATTAATCATGTGCTTAAATATGTGGCTAGTTAAAGGGATTTATAGCGATACTTTGGGATTTTGGCAATGAGGCCCTTTATCTACTTCCCCAGAGTCATATGAACTTGTGGATACCATGTGTCCAGTATGAAGGAAGTCAGAGGTAGTTTTCAAACGGCATACAAATGGTATCCACAAATTCATCAGACTGAAGTAGATAAAGGACCACATTGCCAAAATCCCGAAGTATCCCTTTAAGTCCTACCTGCTCCTTGTTTAAGGAGCTCAGCAGCAGAGTTGGTGACAGATTGTGTAGCAGTATTCTCCACCACGTCTTCAAGAGGATCTACCAACGTAGAAAAAAAAAATATATATTTGTATACGATGTAAAAGTAAGATGTTTGAAATGAAGAATGGGAGGCAGTGACATATCACTGAATTAAAATAAATCTGATGAAATAAATCTCCCTCGGTCTCTCCTTCCTCTCTTTATTGACCCTCTGTCACTGATGACATTGGTTTATGGCTACCACGTAAAGGAAATTCATCTACGTTGACATGAGTTGCATGCACAGGCTTATAAATCACATCATATCATTCGAAACTGCCCTGCAATTTCCAGCCCTGCCACATTTAGTTACACAGAGAGGAGAGAGACTAGTGTTCATTAAATTGCTTTGGCAGAGGACACAATTATGTTTTATAAAACTAATCGTGTTTACCTTGTTACTGTAACACAATGTCATGTATAAGGACATTGAGATTTGGCATCTTACCTCTGTCAGGTATGACGAGTTTGCAGGGCAGAGCCAAGGTAGTTATGGAGTGCTGACACACCAACGCAGTTAAACTACCTGTAGAACAAAAACAAAACAACTGTAACCATCATATTATTTTAAAGAGGATTTCATATTAGCTATGAACATCATTTTAAGAGCTGAAGCACACTTGCAATCATTATCCAGTAGAGAGCACACAGGAACGTTATGCTTTTTTATCAGTACAGAGAGTAACCAGCAGGGGTCACCATTGTGTTATCACTGTCCTTAAAAGGATCTGACAAAACGTGTGCTACAGTGGAGACACTCACCAAAGTAGGGCTCATTTGGACAGCCCTTCAACCGAACTCCTTTCTGTGTACACTCAATCAGGAAGTGACGGACCAGCTCATTGGACAGATCACCTCCAATCATAGAGTGAGAGAGAGATAACATTATTATACACAAGAATGCTATGAATGCTCATACATGCCTATGACACATTATAAAGCATTATACCTGTTGACTGTAAGTTAAGTGTTAGCGGAGTCTCAGTTATCTTACCCCTGTTAACTCCTATCCCGAATTCTAAGAGTTTCATACATCTTATCCAATCACAGATGAGATTAGTGTTATTATGATTTAACAACAGTGTGTCTGAGGGGCATGATGAGTGTGTATCTGAGGAATGTCCTCCCACAGAAAAGCCTTCTCGTGGAGCTGGCTTGAGTTTCAACCTCTTAAGAAGTCACAATGCTTGGAGAGGGACTGTGTCACGATGTCCCTTCAGGTGCCAGCCTGCTGTGAGTGAGGGGGCTCCCGACACCGTGTGGAAGAGAAAGGGAGGCTTTAGGGCTTAGTGGGCTGTGCTCTGGGCTGGGCATAGAGACACCAGTGTCTTAGAGGAATCCTATCAGCACCCATTTTTTTCCATCAGCACCCACTTTATTTCTTTCCCCGAATAAATAATGACTATGGACTACGGAGGGGTTGGAGCACTCCCCCATCCACATCGACGGGGTGGCAGTGGAGCAGGTTGACAGCTTCAAGTTCCTCGGTGTCCAAATCACTAAAGACTTAAAACGGTGCAAACACACATGCACAGTTGTGAAGAAGGCGCGAAAGTGCCTCTTCCCCCTCATGAGGTTGAAAAAGTTTGGCATGGGCCCTCAAATCCTCAAAGGTTCTACAGCTGTACCATTGAGAGCATATTGACTCACTCACAAATAATATGCACATGCATTTATACGGACTCTACACACCCGCACACCCACTGAAATACAAGCCGCTGCTACTCTGTTTATCTTATATCCTGTTGCCTATTCACCTTAACCCTATACATATTTACCTCCATCACTTCAGTATCCCTGCACATTGTAAATATATTATTGGAACTGAGTTTTTATATATTTCATGTATATATTATGATTACTTACTTAATTGTGTATTTCGTATTTCCTATTCTTATTTCTAGTGTGTTTTTTCTAGTATTACATTGTTATTGATGATTGCATTGTTGGGTTTTGAGTTTGCGAGAAATGCATTTCACTGTACTTGTGCATGTGACATTAAAGCTTAAAACTTATACAGCCCTACCTCAACTACTCCAGTATCTGTGTACATTGTCAATTTGGTACTGGCTCTGACAATGTACAGTGCATTCGGAAAGTACTCAGACCCCCCTTCCCTTTTCCACATTTTGTTATCTTACAGCCTCATCAATCTACACACAATAACCCATAATGACAAAGCGAAAACATGTTTTTAGAGATTTTTACAAAAGTTTCAATTGATCATCCATGAGATGTTTCTACAACTTGACTGGAGTCCACTTGTGGTAAATTCAATTGATTGGACATGATTTGGAAAGGCACACACCTGTGTATATAAGGTCCTACAATTGGCAGTGCATGTCAGAGCAAAAACCAAGCCATGAGGTCGAAGGAATTGTCCGTGGAGCTCCAAGATTGTGTCAAGGCACAGATTTAGGGAAGGGTACCAAAACATTTCTGCAGCATTGAAGGTCCCCAAGAACACAGTGGCCTCCATCATTCTTAAATGGAATACATTTGGAACCGCCAACACTTCCTAAAGCTGGCCACCCGCTCAAACTGAACAATCGGTGGAGAAGGGCCTTGGTCAGGGAGGTGACACCCGATGGTCACTCTGACAGAGCTCCAGAGATCTTCTGTGGAGATAGGAGAACCTTCCAGAAGGACAACTATCTCTGCAGCACTCCACCAATCAGGCCTTTATGTTAGAGTGGCAAGACGGAAGGCACATGACAGCCTGCTTGGAGTTTCCCAAAAGGCCCCTAAAGGACTCTCAGACCATGAGAAACAAGATTTTCTGGTCTGATGAAACCAAGATTTAACTCTTTAGCCTGAATGCCAAGCGTCACTTCTGGAAGAAACCTGGCACCATCTCTACAGTGAAGTATGGTGGTGGCAGCATCATGTTGTGGGGATGTTTTTCAGTGGCTGGGACTGGGAGACTAGTCAGGATGAGGGAAAGATGAATGGAGTAAAGTACAGAGAGATCATTGATGAAAACCTGCTCCAGAGCTCTCAGTACCTCAGACTGGAGCGAAGGTTCACCTTCCAACAGGACAACAACCATAAGCGCACAGACAAGACAACGCAGGAGTGGCTTCGGGACGAGTCTCTGAATGTCTTTGAGTGGCCCAGCCAGAACCCGGACTTGAACCCGATCGAACATCTCTGGAGCGACCTGAAAATAGCTGTGCAGCGAGGAATGGGAGAAACTCCCATGGTTGTAGTGTCATACACAAGAAGACTCGAGGCTGTAATCGCTGCCAAAGGTGCTTCAAAATAGTACTGAGTAATGGGTCTGAATACTTACATAAATGTGATATTTCCTTTTTTTTTGCTTTGTCATTATGGGGTATTGTGTGTAGATTGATGAGAAGAAAAACAATTATTTAATCCATTTTAGAATACGGCTGAAACGTAACAAAATTTGGAAAAAGTCAAGGAGTCTGAATTCTTTCCGAATACACTGTAAACACATACATAGCTTACATTCTCAAGTTTTTTTTCTTCCTTTCTTATTTATCGTGTTTAGTTTTTAGTTATACTATTTTTGAATACTGCACTGTTGGGAAGGGCTTGCAAGTTAAGCATTTCACTGTACTTGTGCATGTGAGAAACATAACTTGAAACATAAAACAAGGAATGCCATGAACAAAGCAATATATTGCTTCCCAAGACATTTATAAATTTAATTGAGGCTGTATTTCATAGAGCTTAATAAAACTATCTGTACTGAATGTCACACAAAGTTACATTACTGTATGTAGGGCAAAAAGCACCCATGGAGAAAGGCCTGAAATCTGTGCAGGTTTATAAAGCCTGCTTGTTCTATTGTTTGTTTTAAAGCACTAGCTGCCACATCTAAAACTACTTAGCAAAGAGCACGGCTGTTTGGTTCTATCACAATGCTGCTCAGAAGAGAGACCCAAAGCTAGGAGTTGCCGAACAAACAGAGAGGGGACTATCATGTTCCCTCCATGGAGGTGAATTCAGAGAGTTTTAACAGTAGGGGGCTTTTATAGCTGTTTGGTTCCCAGGATGCTGCAACTCAGTCAGCCAATTCCTTGATACCCCTGTTCTAATGGGGCCTTCTGGAACACGGAAAGGTTCTGGAAACGTGTGGAACCTGCCCGTGTGTACAGATCTAGGACCAGCTTGTCCTCCAACAATTCTAACCATGACCACACAATTGACACTAGATAAGCATACATTCCCCTACGTATTTATTTGGACAGTGAAGCTAAAACTTTGAATTTGGCTCTATACTTCACCATTTTGGATTTGAGATCAAATGTTTTATATGAGGCAACAGAGTGCCATCTTTTAATCAAGGGTATTTTCATACATATCTGTTTTACCACACTTTCTGTATCTAAGTATTTGGACAAATATACTTATAGTGTATTACATTTAGTCAAAAAATTTGCATTTGGTTCCATATTCTTAGCAGGCATAAATATCATACCCCCCCTCCAAAAAAATAAATGCTAACCTCCCCTGTTATTGGTAATGGTGAGAGGTTAGCATGTTTTGGGGGTATGATATAAAATGCTATCCTCCCTGTTATTGGTAATGGTGAGAGGTTAGCATGTTTTGGGGGTATGATATAAAATGCTATCCTCCCCTGTTATTGGTAATGGTGAGAGGTTAGCATGTTTTGGGGGAATGATCTTTGTGCATCTGTAACTTTCTGTAACTTTCTGTAACATTATTCACGATTCATTCATGATTATGTGTAATCATGGTAGCATCCACATTCATGTAGAAGTGTTCAGAAACATATTCTATTCTTATTTACAATAAAAGTGACTCCAAAATGGCACAATACATTATTTACCATTTATTTCTATTGGGCACAACATCATCCGAAACACAAGCAAAACAAACTGCAAATGCATCCAACAAGTTTGTAGAGTCAAAAGCTTGATATTGTAGGCTTGGAATATGGGAATAAATACTAAACTTTTGACTTCTTTAATACACTATAAGTGAATTTGGCCAAATACTTAAGACACCATAAATTGTGGGGACTAGATACATAAAGTGCTTTCATTCTTAAACGGTAAACAGCTATGTATGAAAATACCCTCAAATAAAAGGTGACATTCTGTACTGTCACCTCATATAAAACATCTGATTTCAAATCCAAAATGCTGGAGTATAGAGCCAAATTTAAAGTTGTAGCTTCACTGTCCAAATAAATACGTAGAGGAGTGTAGCCTATATGGGCTTCATCAATCATCATCCTATGTCCCACATCAAACAGGAACCGGTCTGAACCTAAAGCTCTGCCCCCTTATCTCTCTCAGCCAATGCCTACCTTTCTTGCTCTGCTGCGGGAATGAGGGAGGGGGTGTGGCCACCTTCATGGCCAGCCCATAGGCTCCTCTGAAGGAGTGGCTGTCCCGTACTATGAAACATCCGGGCTCCTTGTCCTTCAGGACTGAGATAGCTGAGAGGAGGAGGAAAGGAGAAGAGAAGGACACAGGAAGACATTTAAGTGACGGTGTCACGGAGGAGTGCAGAAACTGTAAAAATCTCCCAGCACTGTCAAAATGTTGTCTCCTGGCAGACAAGACAAATATTTCCTAATGTTTTTACCTTGGTCCCTGGAGATATCAGGCTTATACCAGAATTTTGATGTGTCTTGCACAAAGTTTACAGTCACATGCTTGCTGGCCAGGACATCTGGAAGTACAGTATCACAAACACACCAGAGGTTAGCCAATGCACAAAGACCTCAGGCATTCAATCACTGTAACCAAGATCAAAAGACATCCATACGTGGCAAATCCAAATTGACCGAGAAAACTCACAGGGCAGTACCTAAAGGATACAGTACATACAGTGTCAAGATCCCTTTGGAATTACCTGGATTTTTGCATAAATATGTCATCGAATTTGATATGATCTTGATCTGTCACAACAATGGACAAACACAGTGTGCTTAAAATAATAACACACAAATTATTATATGTTTCTTGTCCATATTGAATACATAATTTAAACATTCACAGTGTAGGTTGGAAAAAGTATGTGAACCCCTAGGCTAATGACTTCTCCAAAATATAATTGGAGTCAGTCAGCTAACCTGGAGTCCGATCAATGAGATGAGATTGGAGATGTTGGTTAGAAATGCCCTTCCCTATAAAAAAAACTCACAAAATTTGAGTTTTCTATTCACTAGAAGCATTGCCTGATGTGAACCATGCCTCGAACAAAATAGATCTCAGAAGACCTATGATTAGAATTGTTGACTTGCATAAAGCTGGAAAGGGTTACAAAAGTATCTTTAAAAGCCTTGATGTTCATCAGTTCACAGTAAGACAAATTGTCTATAAATGGAGAAAGTTCAGCACTGTTGCTACTCTCCCTAGGAGTGGCCGTCCTGCAAAGATTACTGCAAGAGCACAGCGCAGAATGCTCAATGAGGTTAAGAAGAATCCTAGAGTATCAGCTAAAGACTTACAGAAATTTCTGGAACATGCTAACATCTCTGTTGATAAGACTACGATCCGTAAAAACACTCAACAAGAATGGTGTTCATGGGAGGACACCACGGAAGAACCCATTTCTGTCAACAACAGAAAAACATTGCTGCACGTCTGAAGTTCGCAAAAGAGCACCTGGATGTTTCACAGTGCTACTGGCAATATATTCTGCAGACAGATGAAACTAAAGTTCATTGGTTTGGAAGGAACACAGAACACTATGTGTATAGAGAAAAAGGCACAGCACAGCAACATCAAAACCTCATCCCAACTGTAAAGTATGGTGGAGGGATCGTCATTGTTTGGGACTACTTTGCTGCCTCAGGGCCTGGACAGCTTGCTATCATCAACAGAAAAATGTATTCCAAAGTTTATTAAGACATTTTGCAGGAGAATATAATGCGCTCTGTCCGCCAATTGAAGCTCAACAGAAGTTGAGTGATGCAACAGGACAACGACCCAAAACACAGAAGTAAACCAACAACAGAATGGCTTCAGAAGAAAATATGCCTTCTGGAGTGGCTCAGTCAGAGTCCTGACCTCAACCCAATTGCGATGCTGTGGCATGACCTCAAGAAAGCGGTTCACACCAGACATCCCAAGAATATTGCTGAACTGACACAGTTTTGTAAAGAGGAATGGTCCAAAATTCCTCCTGGCCGTTGTGCAGGTCTGATCCGCAACTATAGAAAATGTTTGGTTGAGGTTATTGCTGGCAAAATAGGGTCAACCAGTTATGAAATACTTTTTCCACCTTGCACTGTGAACATTTATACGGTGTGTTCAATAAAGACATGAACACGTATAATTGTTTGCGTGTTATTAGTTTAAGCAGACTGTGTTTGTCTATTGTTGTGACTTAGATGAAGATCAGATCAAATTGTATGACCAATTTATGCAGAAATCCAGGTAATTCCAAAGGGTTCCCATACTTTTTCTTGTCACTGTAGAACCAAACTGATTACCTTCTTTACAGTATTGGACCAACCCAAGCCATTGGCTCAGATAAGAAGTGATTGGCTAATAACTGTGTAAGCAAGGGGTTTTACCTGGCAGAGGTGAAGCGGTGCCCGGCATCTGTGCAGAGGCTGAGAGGTCAGGTAGGATGTTGGGAAATGGGATACTGAGGGAGCTTCCGCTATGTGGGCTGGAGAATCCACTAGGGGCTGGGGAGGCTGTGCCCAAGGAGTGCTCCCCGTATGACTCCCTCCTCTTCTCAGGCAGCTGTGGAGGCAAGGCCCCCTGGGCCTGGAGATGCTGCATCTGCTGTAGCTGCGGCAGGTGCTGGGTCCGGATGGTGCCCTGCCCATCCATGGAACCCATAATGGACAGGCCCCTCTCCATGCCTCTGTTCCCCAGTAGAGGAGAGGCAGACGGTGGGCAGTCGGCTGCGCCATAGCCCCCCAGGCCTAAGTTGTCTTGCTCGTCGAAGCTGTGCGCAAGGCTGTGGGTGAGGCCATAGTGTGCCATGTGGCTCTGCTGGCTCACCCTGGCTGCCCTGTTGGGCGCAGGGTGAGGGTGGGGGTGCATGGGAGGGGAGTGGTGGCCATAGTCCAAGGACATGGAGTGGGGAAGGAGGGCTCTGTCCTCTGGCCAGGGCTGACCCATGGAGGGGCTTGAGAGAGGATGAAGAACACAAAAATGAGAAGATCATCAAAAACACCTCTCTAATGAAACTGTATGACCATTATGTATTTTCAGAATATGTAGCCTATAACCATAATTAGCATCTGCTAAAATATAAAATGTACATGTAGAGTACCAGTCAAAAGTTTGAACTACTCATATTTTTACTATGTTCTCCATTGTAGAATAATAGTGAAGATATCAAAACTATGAAAAAATACATATGGAATCATGTAGTAACCAAAAAAGTGTTAAACAAATGAAAATGTATTTTATATTTGAGATTCTTCAAAGAAGCCACTCTTTGCCTTGATTAACGTTTTTCACACTCTTGGCATTCTCTCAACCAGCTTCATGGGGTAGTCACTTGGAATGCATTTCAATTAACAGGTGTGCATTGTTAAAGTTAATTTGTGGAATTTCTTTCATTCTTAATGTGTTTGAGCCAATCAGTTGTGTTGTGAAAAGGTATGGGTGGTATACAGAAGATAGCCCTATTTGGTAAAAGACTAAGTCCATATATGGTATGAACAGCTTAAATAAGCAAAGAGAAATGATAGTCCATCATTACTATAAGACATGTCAATCAGGAACATTTCAAGAACTTTTCAAGTTTCTTCAAGTGCAGTCGCAAAAACCATCAAGCGCTATGATGAAACTGGCTCTCATGAGGACCGCCACAGGAAAGAAAGACCCAGAGTTACCTCTGCTGCAGAAGATAAGTTCATTATAGTTACCAGCCTCCGATTGCAGCCCAAATAAATGCTTCACTGAGTTCAAGTAACAGACACATCTCAACATCAACTGTTCAGAGGAGACTGTGTGAATCAGGCCTTCATGGTCGAATTGCTGCAAAGAAACCACTACTAAAGGACACCAATAATAAGAAGAGACTAGCTTGGGCCAAGAAACACGAGCAATGGACTTTAGACCAGTGGAAATCTGTCCTTTGGTCTGATGAGTCCAAATGTGAAATTCTTTGTTCCAACCGCTGTGTCTTTGTCAGACGCAGAGTTGGCGAATGGATGATCTCTGCATGTGTGGTTCCCACCGTGAAGCATGGAGGAGGAGGTGTGATGGTGTGGGGTTGCTTTGCTGGTGACACTGTTTGGGATTTATTTAGAATTCAAGGCATACTTTACCAGCATGGCTACCACAGCATTCTGCAGCGATATGCCATCCCATCTGGTTTGCGCTTAGTGGGACTGTCTCAATCACAATCACCCGACCTCAACCCAATTGAGATGGTTTGGAATGAAGTGGACCGCAGAGTGAAGGACAGCGTCCAATAAATGCTCAGCATATGTGGGAACTCCTTCAAGACTGTTGGAAAAGCATTCCTCGTGAAGCTGGTTGAGAGAATGCCAAGATTGTGCAAAGCTGTCATCAAGGCAAAGGGTGGCTACTTTGAACAATCTAAAATCTAAAATATATATTTATTTGATTAATACTTTTTGTTTACTACATAATTCCATATGTGTTATTTCATAGTTTTGATGTCTTCACTATTATTATACAATGTGAAAAATAGTACAAATAAATTAAAACCCCTGAATGAGTAGGTGTGTCCAAACTTTTGACTGGTACTGTACATTTTGAATAAACATGAGCTGGGCTTCTAACAATTGTGCGAAACGGTTGTATTTGATTGGCTGTACCTGTCTGTCCGTTGTGGCATCCCACTAATGAATTCCGAGCGAGAGGAGCCGAAGGACATATGGCAGCTGGGGGAAGAGTCTGGCAGGCCCTCTTCTGCGGACTGGGGAACATGACCAATCATCTCTAAGTAACCTCTGGGCTCTGTGGGGGTGTGAGAGGGCATATATTACAAATTACACATATAGGATATTACATCCAAGGGATAGAATGCACTAAACCTAAGTCTGTTGACAGACACCAAAATAAATCCAATTTTATCCAGTTTCTACAAAACATCTGGATATTACATGAACAGAAACGGAGTAGATAACTTGAACCATATCTTTAAGAATTTCAGTCACATAAAAGTGCTGTCCCCCCAGGTGAGATATATTAGAGTACATCCGATAGTAAAGAGAGCAGTCAGCAGAGGAGTTAAATGATTCTCCAGTCAGTCTGCTGCTAGCGCAACAGCACAGCAGCCATCCATCGCTCTGTTCAGTACAGAGCCGATTACTCTGCCTAGCAGATCCCCCCCCCGACATAATTGAGTAAATCTTTTATCACTGATATGGAGGCACTGACAGGTGCCTGCCCCCAAAACCTGAAACCACATGTTTCCAGTCCACATATTCCACACAGCTTAGTGACTGATGGATGTTTCCATGGGTTACCAGTTACAGTGGGGAAAAAAAGTATTTAGTCAGCCACCAATTGTGCAAGTTCTCTCACTTAAAAAGATGAGAAAGGCCTGTAATTTTCATCATAGGTACACTTCAACTATGACAGACAAAATGAGGAAAAAAAATCCAGAAAATCACATTGTAGGATTTTTTATGAATTTATTTGCAAATTATGGTGGAAAATAAGTATTTGGTCAATAACAAAAGTTTATCTCAATACTTTGTTATATACCCTTTGTTGGCAATGACAGAGGTCAAACGTTTTCTGTAAGTCTTCACAAGGTTTTCACACACTGTTGCTGGTATTTTGGCCCATTCCTCCATGCAGATCTCCTCTAGAGCAGTGATGTTTTGGGGCTGTCGCTGGGCAACACGGACTTTCAAAGATTTTCTATGGGGTTGAGATCTGGAGACTGGCTAGGCCACTCCAGGACCTTGAAATGCTTCTTACGAAGCCACTCCTTCGTTGCCGGCGGTGTGTTTGGGATCATTGTCATGCTGAAAGACCCAGCCACATTTCATCTTCAATGCCCTTGCTGATGGAAGGAGGTTTTCACTCAAAATCTCACGATACATGGCCCCATTCATTCTTTCCTTTACACGGATCAGTCGTCCTGGTCCCTTTGCAGAAAAACAGCCCCAAAGCATGATGTTTCCACCCCCATGCTTCACAGTAGGTATGGTGTTCTTTGGCTGCAACTCAGCATTCTTTGTCCTCCAAACACGACGAGTTGAGTTTTTACCAAAAAGTTCTATTTTGGTTTCATCTGACATTCTCCCAATCCTCATCTGGATCATCCAAATGCTCTCTAGCAAACTTTAGACGGGCCTGAACATGTACTGGCTTAAGCAGGGTGACACGTCTGGCACTGCAGGATTTGAGTCCCTGACGGCGTAGTGTGTTACTGATGGTAGGCTTTGCTACTTTGGTCCCAGCTCTCTGCAGGTCATTCACTAGGTCCCCGTGTGGTTCTGGGATTTTTGCTCACCGTTCTTGTGATCATTTTGACCCACGGGTGAGATCTTGCGTGGAGCCCCAGATCGAGGAAGATTATCAGTGGTCTTGTATGTCTTCCATTTCCTAATAATTGCTCCCACAGTTGATTTCTTCAAACCAAGCTGCTTACCTATTGCAGATTCAGTCTTCCCAACCTGGTGCAGGTCTACAATTTTGTTTCTGGTGTCCTTTGACAGCTCTTTGGTCTTAGCCATAGTGGAGTTTGGAGTGTGACTGTTTGAGGTTGTGGACAGGTGTCTTTTATACTGATAACAAGTTCAAACAGGTGCCATTAATACAGGTAATGAGTGGAGGACAGAGGAGCCTCTTAAAGAAGAAGTTACAGGTCTGTGAGAGCCAGAAATCTTGCTTGTTTGTATGTGACCAAATACTTATTTTCCACCATAATTTGCAAATAAATTCATTAAAAATCCTACAATGTGATTTTCTGGATTTTTTTTCCTTATTTTGTCTGTCATAGTTGAAGTGTACCTATGATGAAAATTACAGGCCTCTCTCATCTTTTTAAGTAAGAGAACTTGCACAATTGGTGGCTGACTAAATACTTTTTTTCCCCACTGTATCTCTATGGGAATGTGGAGGGCAAGGCAGACAAAGAGACGAGAGAGGGGGACTGGTATCTTTGTGTCCCTCGCCCCTTCTATTGCCACTGACTTTCACTGAGGAAATTAAAAGAAATGGTGGGCCACCCGATTTCTCGACCCACTGTAGCCATGGCACGGCTGAATGCGGTGATTCTACATGCACTGCGTGCTTGGGTAAAGTGGGCACAGTGGGGGAACAGATCAGTCTGGGGATGCTGTCACTCTCACAACCCCTCTGACACAGATCACTATGTCACTATGACAATAGTCACTGTGTGTGTGTGAGTGTAACGCCAGAAGTCATCACTGCCATTCCTCACCAATGACCCACCGTCACGACAGGATGGCACAACTCTGCCAACTACTCAACTGAATTTGGAACAAAAACCCTCTTCATGACTGTTTTCAGAGGAAGGTAACCACAGAAGGGACTTATGCCATGTCTGATTATGTGTCTACACTCTAAACTATTGTTTAAAGGGGCAATCAGAAGTTGAAACAATAAAGCGAATTCCCCGCCCCTGTTTCGGTAAAAAGCTCAGAGATGGGGCTGATGAAATGTAACCACTCTCAAATTCATAGACAGAGCTATGGCATGTTGGAGAAGTATGTTCTTCACGGATAAATCCCAGTTTCAACTGTACTGGGTAGATGGCAGACAGCGTGTATGGCGTCGTGTTGGCAAGCGATTTGCTGATGTCAACGTTGTGAACAGAGTGCCCCATGGTGGCGATGAGGTTATGTTATGAGCTATGGACTATAAACACAATTGCATTTTATCGATGGCAATTTGAATGCACAGAGATACCATGACAAAATCCTGAGGCCCATTGTCGTGCCATTCATCCGGAGCCATCCTCATGTATTATTATTTTCTCCCCAATTTCGTGATAGCCAATTGGTAGTTACAGTCTTGTCCCATCACTGCAACTCCTGTACAGACTCGGGAGAGGTGAAGGTCTAGAGCCATGCGTCCTCCGAAAAAAAACTAAAAACTCACTGCCGCACTGCTTCTTGACACACTGCTCGCTTAACCCGGAAGCCAGCCACATCAATGTGCCAGGGGAAACGCCATCCAACTGGCAACCGTGTCAGTGTGCATGTGCCCGGCCTGCCACAGGAGTCACTAGAGCGTGATGGGAAAAGGACATCCCGTCCGGCCAAACCCTCCCCTAACCCGGACGACGCTGGGCCAATTGTGCGCCGCCTCATGGGTCTTCCGGTCGCGGCCAGCTGCCTGGGATCGAACCCGGATCTGTAGTGATGCCTCTAGCACTTTGATGCAGTGCCTTAAATTGCTGTGCCACTCGGGAGGCCATTCATTGCCTCATGTTTCAGCGTAATAATAATAATAATTTCGCAAGGATCTGTTCACAATTCCTGGATGCTGAAAATGTCCCAGTTCTGGCCTGCATACTCACCAGACATGTCACCCATTGAGCATTTTTGGGATGCTCTGGATCGACGACAGCGGGTTCCATTTCCCGCCTATATCCAGCAATGTTGCACAACCATTGAAGTGGAGTGGTACAACATTCCACAGTTCACAATCATCAGCCTGATCAACTCTATGTGAAGGAGATGTATCTCGGTGTTTAAGGCAAATGGTTGTCACACTAGATACTGACAGGTTATCTGATCAACGCTCCTACCTTTTCTTAAGGTATCTTTGACCAACAGATGCACATCTGTATTCCCAGTCATGTGAAATCCATAGATTCTGGCCTAATGAATTTATTTCAATTGACTGATTTCCTTTTATGAACTGTAACTCAGTAAAATCTTAGAAATTATTACATGTTGCGTTTACATTTTTGTTCGGTGTAATTATAATTCCCTTCTCCCAGCTACCGTGCTCCTCTCACTCACATGGCTCTCTCAGATATCTCAATTCTTATTAGCCAACGCCCATCACTTGATCTCTGGTCCTTCTCACAGCTAAGAAGTAGGCTACAAGTAATGACAGATACATCAGGGACGCAAATGCCACGTCCCTCTTATTGAATTCCGAGGTGCATGTTGATGTTAGAAGAACTGTCCACATTTAGCCTACTTTTGTCAGCCATCAAGATGAGTAGGCCTAACTAACAGAAAAAACACTAGCCTATGCCAATCTACTATCCCCCATAGAACATTTACCTTTTCTATTGGTCAACTTGTCCTTCTGTGCAAATTCTCCGGGACAGTTGTGATATGAGATAGTCCTCAAATTAATGCTACTACTCGGATAAAACAATTTTTTTTAAGGCAATGAGGCTGATGCAACAGATCAGAACGTTTAGCTTAAAATGCTGATAAACTATATCTTCACGTAATAAACACAGCAATGCGCACACGGCAGGAGGCTAAAAGCGCAAATGTTCCAAAACCAAATCAATTAGCTGGAAAGCACTGTTCTCAAAAGTGACCGCAAATGTGATTATGGATGTAATACTTTATTTTAAAGGTGCATTCTTCTGGTGAAAATCATCTTCCCCAAACTTGAAACTCACACGCCGCCTATGTATGACTGTTGGGCTCTACACCAGCTGTAATGCGGATTAATGTGCTTAATTCACTGAGGAGGATGATCCTCCCCTTTCTCCTCTGAAGAGCCTCCACTGACACAGATGAAGGATCTAAATTTGAGCACCCTTATGCAGGAAAAGTTTTCTTCAATGCAGAATATTTTTAACTTGTACTGTACTTTAGGTTTAAAAAGGCTTCTGAAGTTTGTAATTTCCACTTTGAAATTTCAGACTTGAAATGTATCAACCCATACAAAAATGTCCATTCACTATAATCAACATAATAATTCACAATTCCTGTTGCTGCAGAATTATTTTTCAGCTGTAGCAGACTGGCTCACATTAAGATCCTACATCTGTATAACTGGGTGTGTTCCACCAATGAGAAACATCTAAGACCACAACAAAACGTCTACGGACAAACAAAACATGTAACTGGTTCAGGCACTGAAGGATTTGACACAATGTGCTATAAAAGACTAACTTTTCAGGACTAAAACCACACAGACGTTCTCCAAACCAACCATGGGAGGAGAGAGTCTGGTATGGAACCCCCGGGGAAGGGAGGCAGTCCCTGGCTTTGTTAAGTGCACTGCCTCCAACCAACACAATGTTCTCAACTACAGGTCAGGGATCATACATTAGTTATGGAATGTGACTAGTAATGGTGCAATACCACAGGGAAAACAACTGCATCAAGACAAATAACTAGATATAAATACATAAACAGAATGTACAGCTTACAGGGCTATGTTCGATTACATTCCGAGAGAAATGCTCATGATGGAGACAGTCTCAGAGGAGGAGTCAAAGTTGATGAACAATGAACAAACCCAGAGGTTCTCATCCCTGTTCATACCCTTGTACTGTCTGTCACTGGGTCCCTCCTTGTCTCCTAGAGCTCCTTCTCTCACTCACTCCCTTTCTCTGTCACCCACTTTCTGTTGTTAATTAAGTGAGAGATTAAGTAAAGAGGGGAGAGGGGGATGAGAGGGAGAATGAGTGGAATAGACTCCATCACTTCCAATGTGTCCACTTCCCTACATAGAGAACTTACTATCAATTGTTCCACTGCCCCATGGTCTGGCTCCTTCAATCAAATGGCTTTGTCAAAGGTCAAGTGCCACATTATCCATTCACCTCACAATGGACTGACATTTCAATATATATATTCTCTTTATTTAGAGCCTAGTGGTATTTCTACGAATGATTCTATACTCTAAAAATATAAGTATTTTTTGAGTAACAGCTGTAATCTATTGTGTTAAAGAATATATTTCAACATTTATCTCACTTAATCTGAATGAGAATGTCAGTGTGCTGTGATACACACAGCTTAGAGCCTACATTCTCCAGAAGTACAGCACACATTGCCACAATGACCTACCATGCTCTGTCCTATAAGCTCCGTTGGATTGCATGCTGGGAGATGGAGTTTGCCTCAGGTGAGTGAGTTCCGCCATGTTTTTCACTATGGAAGCATAGAAAAGAGATGAGGTTTAAAATCCAGTAATTCAGCAACGATCACGAGAGCCATCATACGCACACACACACACAAACCCCTGTAAAAAGACAAGACAATAACGGAGGCTCTTACCATAAGGTGTAGGGGGAGAGATGGGGAAGGCAGGAGTAGGAGTAATGTCACTACCAGCCTCCACTCCACTGTCCATCTCTGGACCCTGACCTCTGTAGTCCACACTGCCACTCCTGAACAGCATGCCATGCTGTAATACAAACACACAGATGGAAATACACACACACACACACACACACACAGCAAAAACATGCATGTGAACATCACCTCATTGTACCCAGCAAAAACAGTACACAACAAAACATGGTACGAAAACACACATAATAGGGCACATCATGACAAGCAAGATAATGACAAGGTATTGACAGACATTGGGAGTCAGTGAGTCATGGTTTCAGTATGTCCCTGTACCTGGGAGTGAGGTACGCAGGGTGAGTAGGTCCGTGTGCTCTTGTACTCCTCCTGCACGCCCCAGTGTGAGCCACAGGATCCTGGGTGATGTGTGACATCACTGCCCTGCCGACTCTGCATGGCGTCCACTCTGACATCACCACCGGACAATGGGGCAGCTGCACAGACACACAAACACAGAGACGAAGAGGAGGGTGAGAACTGGTCATTAATGTTGAACATACCAGAAAGCGCTACTACCACAAATCTATAGGAAATACACGCTTCTGAAGAATGTCAACCCGTTAAGCCATGTTAGTGACATGCAATGTGTGAAGCAATAGCTTACCAAAGACTTCTGTCTCTAACTTCTTGACTACACTCTAGAAGGAGTTATTATACCTCTCCAATATCTTCAACTGGGATAATATTGAGCTTAGTACTAGTGTATGTGTCGTTGTGAGTGGACAGGTGAGGGGGCTGAATTGTGAATGCAACGGGGGCTGAGAGGAATGTGAGGTGGGGGCAGAATTATGAAAGACTGGCCTGGGGTGACCTTCCACTCGGCACGGGGTGCTAAGGCCTCCCGGCTGTCCTATAGCCCTGAGGAATGTTAATATAGAGAAGTGCTAACGCATAGGATGATGATTACACACACATTCTCCGAAGGCATAGCTGGAGGAGGTGTGTGTGTGTGTGTTCGCGTAGGTTGTTGTGACAGTGTTATTTTATTTGTGTGTTTTTCTCTGTCAGCATCTTTTCTTTTGAGTGTGTGTCCGTTTATTTCGAAACCAGTATGTTCGAAACCGCGCTAGTGGGCCGTTCCCGACACTACCCGGTGAAATGTAAGGCGCCAAATTCAAAATCCAAAAGTTGAATTATTAAACATTCATCAATATACAAGTGTTGCATAGTCATCAAAAGCTCTGATTCTTGGCAATATCACAGCGTTGTCAGAATCAAAAAGGCTTTACCGCGAAAGCACAACATTTGATTGTTTGAGGATAGCACTTCACATATTTATGCATTAGCATAAATTCATATCCAGCGTGGGTCTCACAAAACCCATATAAGAGCTAAAATAAATCACTTACCTTTCGAAGAACTTCTGCTGAGGGCATCCCAAGTGTCCAAGGAAGACATCCAATGGTTCTTTTGTTAGAAAAAGTCATTTATTATATCCATAAATCTCAGTTTGGTTGGCGCGTTATGTTCAGAAAATCCACCATCGAGTCACCCGTTGTACAGTGAAGAGAAAGCGTTGAAGTTATACCTATCAACTTTGCCCAAACAAATCAAACATCATTTATAATGCATCCTTAGGTATCCTTTTATGAATATTAACGATAATATTTTACACGGATGATATCCTAAACGATATAAAAGGAAAAGAAAGTGGAGTGCGCTCACGTTCTCATGCCGGGGAAATGTTTTTGACATTTGTGCTTCCTTCTGTATGGTTCTGTTCAGTGTTATAGCCTCCAAACACTGTCCAGAGACTGTTGACATCTAGTGGAAGCCATAGGTACTGCAATATAGTAGCTAAAATACATGGATTTCAATAGGAAAAGAGGAAATGTCACAAAAAAAAATTAGCTGGACAGATATTCCTCGGGTTTTCGCCTGCTATATCAGTTCTGTTATACTCATAGACATTATTTTAACAGTTTTAGAAACTTCAGAGTGTTTCCTATCCAATAGTACTAATTATTATATGTGCATATCCTATTTTCTGGGCCTGAGTGGCAGGCATTTTACTTTGGGCACGCCAGACTCTCCAAAACCGTCACCTCTGCTGCCGCTCCCTAAGAATTAACATTTACATTTTAGTAATTTACAGATGTAGGATCTTAATTTGATAACTCTTTTGTTTCTTTTCCTACAAATGATTAAATGAAAACTTGTAGTGGATTTGAGTTTGAAACAGGTTTCTAAAGTTTGTAATTAGACATTTCAGACTGGATTTACCCTAATGAAAAAAGGTTATCAACCCCTACAAAAATGTCCATAATGCACATAATAATTCACGTTTCCTGTTGCGACTTACAATTTGTACATTCATCTTAAGATGTACTGTATATAGTATTTTGAGCTTCTAGTCATAAAATCTATGCAGCCTACTCAATCACTTTTTATAGCTACTGTTTACAGGCCTCCTGGGTCATGTACAGCGATCCTAACTGAGTTCCCTGAATTCCTATCAGATCTCGTAGTCATGGCAGATATTCACATTTTTGGTAACTTCAATATTCTCATGGAAAAGTCCACAGACCCACTCCAAAAGGCTTTCGGAGCCATCTTTGACTCAATGGGTTGTGTCCAACATGTCTCCGGACCTACGCATTGCCACATTCATACCCTGGGTCTAGTTTTGTCCCGTGGAGTAAATATTGCGGATCGAAATGTTTTTCCTCATAATCCTGGACTATTACGTTTGCAATCGCAACAAATAATCTGATCAGACTCCAACAAAGAATTATCAAAAGCCAAACAATAAATTCTCTGACAACCCAGATTCCTAGATGTCCTTGCAGACTCCCTCCACCTACCCAAAGACGTCGGAGTACAAAAATCTTTTAACCACCTAACCAAGGATCTAAATTTAACCTTGAGTAATACTGTACCCTAGATGCAGTAGCCATTAGCCATTAGTAGACATTAGCTCCCTGGTACACAGAAAATGCCCTGAAGCAAGCTTCCAGAAAATTGGAACGGAATTGGCATCTTCCGACTATCTTGGAAAGACAGTACCGTACGATATTGAAGAGCCCTCACTGCTGCTCGAAGAAACCTACCTTTCCAACATAATTGAGGAGATTAAAATCAATCCAACATTTATTTTTGATATTGTCGCAAAGATAGCTAAAAAGCAGCATTCCCCAAGTGAGGATGGCCTTCACTTCAGCAGTGATGAATTCATTAACTTCTTCGACAAAAAGATCCTGATCATTAGAAAGGAAATTACGGAGACCTATTTGAATCTGCGTATTTCTCCAAAACTCAGTTGTCTTAAGTCTGCACAAAACTGCCAGGACCGAGGATCAATGGAGACACTCAAGTTTTTTAATCCTGTATCTCTCGACACATTCACAAAAATAGTCATGGCCTCTAAACCTTACAGCTGCCTACCCTATTCCAACTAAACTACTGAAAGAGCTATTTCCTGTGCTTGGCCCTCCTATGTTGAACATAATAAACGGCTCCTATTCTCCGGATCTGTACAAAACTCACTAAAAGTGGCAGTAATAAAGCCTCTCCTGAAAAAGACAGACCTTGACCCGTCATTTTTTTTTACAACTAATAGGCCTATATCGAATCTCCCATTCCTCTACATTTTGGGGGAAAAAGCTGTTGCGCAGTAACTTACTGCCTTCCTGAAGACAGATAATGTATACAGTCTGGTTTTAGACCCCATCATACTAATGAGACTGCACTCGTGAAGGTGGTAAATTACCTTTTTTTTTTTTTTTTTTTTTACCTTTATTTTACTAGGCAAGTCAGTTAAGAATAAATTCTTATTTTCAATGATGGCCTAGGAACAGTGGGTTAACTGCCTGTTCAGGGGCAGAACGACAGATTTGTGCCTTGTCAGCTTTTAATGAAGTCAGACCAAGGCTCTGCATCTATCATCATGCTCCTTGACCTTAGTGTTGCTTTTGACACTATTGATCACCACATTCTTTTGGAGAGATTGGAAACCCTATTTGGTCTACACGGACAAGTTCTTGGCTGGTTTAGGTCTTATCTGTCTGAAAGATATCAGTTTGTCTATGTGGATGGTTTATCAATGATACGTTTCGGTGTTCCTCAAGGTTTCGTTTTGGAACCACAATTGTTTTTACTATATACTACCTCTTGGTGATGTAATTCGGAAACACAATGTCATCGTTCACTGCTATACACAGCTGTACAATTAGATGACTCATGGTGAAGGCCCAAAATTGCCTATGCTGGAATCCTGTGTTTCAGACATAAGAAAGTGGATGGGGGAAAATGTTTAACTTTTAAACTCGGACAGAATAGAGATGCTAGTTATAGGTCCCAAGAAACAAAGAGATCTGCTGTTTGATCTGACAATTAATCTAAACTCAGCATAAAAAGAAACGTCCTCTCACTGTCAACTGCGTTTATTTTCAGCATACTTGACATGTGTAAATATTTGTATGAACATAACACGATTCAACAACTGAGACATAAACTGAACAAGTTCCACAGTCATGTAACTAACAGAAATGGAATAATGTGTCCCTGAACAAAGGGGGTCCAAATCAAATGTAACAGTCAGTGCAATAAGTACTGCAGTGCATCTCCTCCTCATTGACTGCATCAGATTTGCCAGTTCTTGCTGTGAGATGTTACCCCACAAAAGCTAATCCATGCTTTTGTCACTTCTAGATTAGACTACTGCATTGCTCTACTCTCCGGATACCCGGATGAAGCACTAAATGAACTTCAGTTAGTGCTGAATACAGCTGCTAGAATCTTGACAAGAACAAAAAAAACTATCATATTATGTGCTAGCCTCTCTACAATGTCTTCCTGTTAAGTCTAGGGTTGATTTCAAGGCTTTACTGCTAACTTACAAAGGATTACATAGACTCTCCGATTTGTTCCTGCCGTACATACCTACATGTACTCTACGGTCACAAGACACAGGTCTTCTTATTGTCCCTAGAATTTGTGCTTTAGGTTATTATCCTGCTGAAAAGTGAATTTGTCTCCCAGTGTCTGTTGGAAAGCAGACTGAACCAGGTTTTCCTGTAGGATTTTCCCTGTGTTTACCTCCATTCCATTTATTTTTATCCTAAGAAACTCAGATGACATGCATACCCATAACATTATTTAGCCACCATCATGCTTAAAAACATGGAGAGTGGTACTCAGTAATGTGTTGTGTAGGACTTGCCCCAAACATAACACTTTGTATTCAGGACATAAATTGTATTTCTTTGCCACATTTTTTGCAGTTTTACTTTAGTGCCTTATTGCAGAAAGGATGCATGTTTTGGAATATTCATTTAGGTAAGTATTGTGTAGTAACTACAATGTTGTTGATCCATCCTCAGTTTTCTCCTATCACAGCCATTAAACTCTGTAACTGTTTTAAAGTCACCATTGGCTTTATGGTGAAATCCCTGAGTGGTTTCCTTCCTCTCCAGCAACTGAGTTAGGAAGGACACTTGTATCTTTGTGGTGACTGGGTGTATTGCCTGGGTGTATTGCCTTAACAAAGGGGTTCTGAAATGACTCAAGACATTTCAGCTTTTGATTTGTAATGGTCTAAAAACATAATTCCCCTTTGACATCGTGGGGTATTGTGTGTAGGACAGTGACACAAAATCTGAATTTAATCCTTTTAAATTCTGTCTGTAACACAACAAAATGTGGAAAAGTCAAAGATTGTGAATTATTTCTGAAGGCACTGTATATGGCCATTTATCATAGATTGCATTTTTGTAAATAAACTAAACCCAGAGTGTTCCTGTACTATAAGTCTAGGCTTTCTAGAGAATGTAGCCGATATGCACAGACAGGTACACGTATCTGGAATCAGATGGAAAATGTGATGCCTCAAGGCACATTTGTTCCTCGCTTGGAAATTCCTTGGTCCTCCACTGCGCTCACCTCTTTCTGTGCCCACTGGCTGCTCCAGGTAAATATCTTAAAGTGATTCACACTCTACTGACGACCAGACCACACTCACGCACTCCAGGTACAAACAAAATGGTGGACCACAGTTCCAGAGTCAATGAATTCACAACAACATTCACAAGTTTAACAACTTAAGATACAGCTAAGTTTGGTGAAATGAAAAAGTCAGAACGTTTGTGGTTTTAGTAAGTGCGTAAGATTGCATCTGCACATTTGAATAGCTAGCTGTAAGATACGTAATGCTAATAGGGGGAAACAAACAAAAATGAGATTGTGAAATTAGCTGATTTCAGATTACAGACCAAAACACTGTGAATGGCTAAGGTCCAAAGTTGGTGGGAGACCTAGGCAATTTTTCAGTCACTGATTAGCACTGAACATTCCTAGGATTCTTTGGCACATTGTTTCAGTCTGTGTCCAAAAGCATAATATCAGTCAGACCGATATCCAGAGGAAATACAATATTTGGCAGCTGAACTGTAGATAAGGGTTATTAGAGGGAAACTATTGTAATATTCAAAACATACAAGCAAGTAAATTAGAATATTCCTCCACTTTTTGGGGTTTTCTATTCTTTTAGATGGATAACATGCAAGGGGACCTGCTGACATTGACTCCAACAGCTGTAATATTCCCTTTAACATTAAGATACTGTCTTCTGAAAGCAAGACACGTCAAGCTGGTCAACTAAGGCCTGAGAGAGTGTGAGGAACCTTCAAAGACATTCCATGTCAGCAGGACAGTGTGCCACATGTATGAATGTCCTGGAGCTGTGAGCCTAGATCTACAGAGCTGATGACAGTCATCTCTCTCTCTCTCTCTCTCTCTCTCTCTCTCTCTCTCTCTCTCTCGCTCCCTCGCTCTCTCTATCACTCTCTCTATCGCTGAATGAGACAGTTGTACACAGACAAGCCTCGACAACGGCCTGTTACTCAGAAACACGCAGAAAACATCTGAAAAGCTGGAAGGAACCCTGCTATTTACACTGGCTAACAGTTCTCAAGGTGGGAGAGATCAACGGTGTGTTTGGGAAAAGTTAACACTGTGATGTAAGAGAAGTGAGGATTTGAAAAGAAACATTACCAAATCTTCAACCGTCTCATTGATTTCTTACCACCCCCATTTTTCATGATGCGCTGCTGTGTGCAGATGTTGGATCACATTTCCACCACCACCGCTAACATTACTACCACCAGTAATATTGTAAAACATCACCATTATTACAACCACCACCATTCATATCACCACCACCACCGCCACCAATCACCACACCCAGAGCTTGCTGTCTTACCTGACGGCTGTGTGCTTTGCAGTGCGGCTGTACTGTTCTCTGTGAGTCTGGGACTGACTCCATTGGGGCAGCCGGTAGAGGTGGCGTTTGTGGTGGCTGAGCCATTCACATGCTCCCTGCCGTTCCTCTTGACCGAGCTGGAGCGTGTTGGGACCGGCACAAACGTGGGGTCCAGGTCCATGATCAACTGGTTGAGCTGGTCGATGGAGTTATCAATGTCCACAGTCAAAGAGTTGAACTCTTCGTCTCGGCTGTTGTTGTTATTGTTGACGACTGCAGGAGGCTGCTCGTTGTGTGTCTGTGGTGCCACCACCGTTCTCAAGACAGCAGTGTTCATACTCAGCACGGGTCCTTGTTGTAACACTGTAGGGGCTGTAGGTTTGGGTGGGCTTCCCCCTTGTGGTTTGTTGTCCCCTGGGTACCTCTCCCTCTCCTCACCCTCCTCGGCCTGCAGGTAGGCGTACTGATGGGCTGCTACCATCTGCTGTTGGCGCACCCAGGTGTGTGTGGAGTAGCTTCCCTGCCGGTAGACCTGCTGCTTGGGCATCGGCACGGCGCTGGCGGGGGTGGAGACCGAGGCACTCCTCTGGCCAAAGCAGCTCCTCCGGGCCTCTGCGTAGGCTCTCTCGTACTCCTCCATAGTGGACGGGGCTGGGTGGTTGTGCTGGGGTTGGTGGTGGTGGAGCAGGTGCACCTCTCCCCCAGGGCTACCGAAGCCATCCGACAGCAGGGAGTTCTGGCTGCTCTTATTGCAGGAGGACGACAGGGTCCCCAGGCTGTCCACGCTGCGCAGGTCGTGACCCGATAGGAGGACCTCATCATCTAGGATGTCCGTCTCCCTCTCCCTGGGGGGCCGCAGGTCCCCGTTGCCATGCACCTGGGCTGGGACCCGCTTCTGTATGGTCATCACTCCTGGCCCTCCTCCTCCACACTCAGACATCTCCTCCAGGCCGAACCCGCTCAGCAGGCGCTTCAGCTGGGCCTTCTCCTGACGGCTGGGGCCTTGCTGGGGCCTGTAGCTGGTGGTGGTTATGGGGGCTGGGGGTTTGTCAGTCCACAGAGAGGTGCTGGACAGGCCTGAGTCGCTGCTGGCTGACAGGGCGTGGTCGCTGTGGTCGGGACTGCTTGTGGTAGAAGTGGCTTGGTGGGCTCCACGACCCAGGGTGAGGGTAGTGGATCCTTCCCCGTTAGGGCTCCTTTTGGATGGGGTGGCTTTGTCCTGGGCCAGTCCCTGAGAGCGGGGCACTGGAACAACAAGAGATGCAGTGGCTTCAAGCGGTCAGCTGGTACGGAGACACACACAGACATCACCACTCACAAACACATGGACACACATATGTACAGGTAGATGACCACAAAGACGCTCACATGACCACAAAAGACGATCATTTTTTCACATACACAAATAAGTTCACTTGGACTGAACAACAAGTACAGCTGTCTGATAAAAACAAACAGGGTTACACAAATGTACAAAGACACAAATGAACACGCACATCAACTGAAAATAAGGGAGACATTCTTCTCTCATGACACATTTACAAAGCTGGTGGACAATGAGTAGACTACAGGTTGTAAGAATAGCAAAGCATGGGAACAATCAGCACTTCTCACTGAACTTAACAAGAGTGTTCTCCCAGACAACTGTGCACCACAGAATAGTTTCCCCTCAATCACAAACCAAAACGACACAAAGGGCAAAACTAATCATGGAGTCTAACCATTCTAATTAAATAAAAGCATAAAACTAGCACTATAACTCTTATCAAGCACTATAACTCTTGTTCGTACCTTGTGCTGCACGGTAGACAAAGGTGTTCCTCGTGTTTAGGTTATATAACCAACTGGTAATGAAAGCCAAGCACCCATCCGTCTGTCTGCCTGTGAGCTGATATACGGCAGTCAAGGTACTGTTGAGTCCGTGGCCAGTCAGTCACTATGTTTGACCTCTGCATTCCTCACCGTGGCGTGATTTACCTACTGATACCCACTGCCCTCTGACCCTGCGACATACTGTATGTTCGACCCTCAGCAGAAAAAGTGAACTACAGTCAGAGGTCAAATGGAAAGCAGCACAGTAAAATCCACCTGCGCCCTCTCTCATGACTCGGATAAATTACTCAGGGAAAAACCAAATACTTCTAGTTAGCTAACAAGGCAAGGAGCTTGGTCAGTGCTTACCGAATGGAGTTCAATGTCCATATGCAACCAAAAGCTGTGGTAAAGTCGAGGTTAAAAGCATCATTCCATAATCAGTGTCACTCTCCTCTAGTTCAACAAAGGACATGCCTTTGTCTCAATCTAGCGCGTGAAGTACTTACCTTTCCTCAAGCCAACAGGGCTGTAGTAGGATCCGAATACTAGACACGCATGATAAATTATACCCTCCCCCTCAACACACACACGCGCACACACACACGCACACACACACACACACGGTTCTCTGGAACTCACATCTGGCTCTCTACAGCATGTCTCAGGCCTCCTCACCAGGCTACAGTCCAGGTCAGAACTCTGAGGAGTATTCCAACAGATCCCTCTACAACATTCCAACTGGCAAGGTGGTAACACTTCTGAAGACAAATGTCATCCCTCCACTCTCTCCCTCGGTATGTCACCCTCCCATTTCTCTCTCCCCCTCCCCCTCCTACTCTTCCTTCATGGTACCCCTTCTCCTTCAAGAAAGTAATGCAGCCACAGCTCTAACCTTCTCCTTCAAGAAAGTAATGCAGCCACAGCTCTAACCTTCTCCTTCAAGAAAGTAATGCAGCCACAGCTCTAACCTTCTCCTTCAAGAAAGTAATGCAGCCACAGCTCTAACCTTTTCCTTCACCGACAGTAGGTAAATAAGTGCACCAGACAACCACCATCTCCCGCATAAAAATATGGAGAAACAGAGAGATGATGTGGAGAGGAGGAGGGGAAATAAAGAGTAGGAAGTTTAGCTAACAGATAGTGACCAGGATCAGAAACCCACAGAGGTCTCTCAACCACACACACTGGCTCTACTCTCCCTCTCTCCTAGCAGTGAGAAGGAAGGTGAGGGTGTTTGCACTCCACACAATGGGGGACCTTGAGTTCTCCAAATATGGACAGAAGAATGTAAACAAGTTGGGAGGGGCAAGGGGGTGGGGGCGGGCCCTGGGGTGAGCTGTAACCTGACCTCATGCCCTGGCTGCATTAGTGTACTACCCTGCCAGGAGTATGGAAGAGAGGGACACAGAGAGAAAGAGAGAGAGGCAGAGAGGATCTGAGAATGAAAACAACATTCCTTTCCCTCTCTTCCTTCCTTCTTTCTTTCTTTCACACTGTAAAGACAGACTTTTTAATTAGAGCAAGCCTACCTTCTAGTTGGGCGCTCTCTGCCGGTTTATGAAACCCCTGGGATAGCCAGGTTGTTTTTCTCTCGCTCTCGTGTATCATGAAATGACATGCCTGGCGTCCATACAACACCAGCATGGAAACAGATGTGCCCTGACCTCAATTATGGGGTTCAACAATTGTTTTGACGTTTTTTTTCTATCAGAAGACACACATTGGCAAGACTGAGGTCCATAGATGGTTAACCAAGTATTGCCCCATCCGGTGGTCTTCATCTTTGAACCATTTCATCTATCCAAAATCTACATTTATGTCAGAATTTATCAAACAACTTTTTGTTAGAAATTGTCAATTTTCTTAGGTTATTATGTTGTTAAAAAACACTTGACACTCTGTAAGCATAAGGCAAATGGGAATGTAGCAGCAAAACTGCTCCGACTCCCAACTATTCTTTACCCCCAGAGGGATTGTTGTTGCTACACCTCCGAAATTACCCTGCTGTTACTCCTGCTCCATTCACATCAGTGCTATTACCATCTACCATCCCTCCTCCTCCTCTCATACTGTATGCCAGGCCTGTGAGTCATAAAGCTTAATTACCATCATCATCATCATCATCATCATCATCATCATCATCATCACCATCCTCATTTTCATCACTTCTGGCCTGCGTGGCTTGGCCTAGCTTCCATTTGGGCTTTCGTTTGGGGCCCAGCCAAACGGCCCTCAGCTTAAACATTCCTCATTAATCCAGCAGTCAAATCAGGGCCCTGTTACATGGCTCTTGGTCTGACTCACTCTCTTACTGGGAGCTAGATGCAGGAACATAGGGGAGAGAGAGGGGAGCCCTCGGTACAGGACAAGCCTATTGTGGCCTAGACTTTCTCTTTTAATTGGTTCAAATGGGGTAATGTCGATGTTGACACAAAGCTGGTAATGATTGCTTGGACATCCTCTGATGCATGTACATGTGTTTAAAAAAAAAAAAAAAACATTGGCTGGATTTGTTTCTATTGATGGGGAGGAAATCGATCCTGGAAAGAGTAGAGCAGTTTCCAGGATGTCGTGTGAGGTAAAGCATTATATCCCTCAATAAATTACAACCCATACTCAAACACAATACTTAATTCACACTAATGGATAAACCCACATTTTGAATGGGGGAAGGGGAATTTAAAAAGCCATTGAAGTAAATGATGTTGTCCTTCCACATACCTAAGCTGATTGACAGGCAGTCAGAGGGACACTGGGAGCTGCCAAATCAAATGGACTGGTAAGTAGCTGCTGCATTCCAGTAGAGCTCCCAGTCTTTCGTGTCTAATCTAGAGTTTACATGAGAAAACAAGGCTGTAAATATTCCACAGGAATGCCTCATTGACTCAATGAAAAGGAGAAAGTGAAAAATAGTTGTTTAGGCTTTTGTTTGCCTTTAATTAAACTTTTCATTTCCAATGTGTGCTCTTTCATTACATGCCCAGAGACTCTTGATCTAGCATTTCAAACATAAAAGCTAACCTCACTTTATGTTTGTGTAGTAGAGTTTCTCAAATAAAGCAACTAAACTAGTTGTCTTTATTATCAAATGGCTTCTATTGGTATTGTATATAAAATGCTTAGTGTATAACAGGCCTGGGTGGATTCATGTTTTAATGTCACCATCTATTCTGGTAAGTTGTTGTGAATTCCACGGCTGAGAGGAAATATTTAGCAGAGCAGCAAGGGATGCCCTGACAGTGTGTGTGTGTGTGTGTGTGTGTGTGTGTGTGTGTGTGTGTGTGTGTGTGTGTGTGTGTGTGTGTGTGTGTGTGTGTGTGTGTGTGTGTGTGTGTGTGTGAGTGAGTGCCAGAGAGAGAGAGAGAGAGAGAGAGATCACACCTGTGTCTGTGTAACTGGGTTGGTTGAAGCACGCCCATTCATTTGAAAAAACAATTACAATAATCTCTAGGGAACTACTTTTCTCTCTCTGACCCCAGTGCTTCCGTATTCCCTATGATACTAACACTGTAAAGAGCATCCAGAAACTCCCAACAAACAGGCACTAGATATTACCTAACCTTAACCCGAGCTGATTGACATGGCCAAACTTAGCGCTACTAACATGTTAATAATGGCGCCGGAGGGGAAGGGTGCCGTTTTACTCGCAATTAACCAACTGTGCTATTTTGTTCGTTTTTTCGTGTTGTTTGTCACTTGTTTTTTAACATATTGTGTACATAAAGTTGCTGCTACCATCTCTTATGACGGAAAATAACTTCTGGACATCGGAAAAGCGATTACTCACCTCGAACTGGACAAAGATTTTTTCTTTAACGAGTCTGCACCATCGAGAGCATCCTGACTGGTTGCATCACCACCTGGTATGGAAACTGCTCGGCTTCTGACCAGAAGGCGCTACAGAGGGTAGTGCAAACGGCCCAGTACATCACTGGGGCCAAGCTTCCTGACATCCAGGACCTATATACTAGGCGGTGTCAGAGGAAAGCCCCCAAAAAATGTAAAGACTCCAGTCACCCAAGGCATAGGCTGTTCTCTCTGCTGCTGCACGGCAACCGGTACTGGAGCGCCAAGTCTAGGACCAAAAGGCTCCTTAACAGCTTCTACCCCCAAGCCATAAGACTGCTGAACAATTAATCAAATGGCCACCCGGACTATTTACATTGACCCCATTTGTCGTTACACTGCTGCTACTCGCTGTTTATTATCCATGCATAGTCACTTCATTCCTACCTGTTCAAATTACCTCAATTAACAATTAACCTGTACCCCGCACATTGACCCGGTACCCCCTGTATATAGCCTCATTATTGTTATTTTATTGTGTTACATTTGTATTATTTTTAACTGTATTTTATTTGGTACTGCACTGTAGGTTAAAGGCTTGTAATTAACCCTACTGTTGTGTTCGTTACATGTTAATTAATTCTGTGATCCCGATCCAAAATGACCGCCCCATTATAGCTGATTATAAATCCATAATAATACATATATTATCACCTAATGTTGTGTTAGATCTTTTATCAACATAACAAGTTTTTAACTTCTATTTGCTATTCATTGCCTGTAAGCCTCATTGACCTGAGCTCATACAACTTATTTTTGAGTAATTTTGGATTATTTTGGATTATTTTGACTATAACAAATACTCAGATGAAACTTTTGTGCTATTTATCACAGACTACTTTGTGTCAAAGTTTAACAAGGACTCTCTCCTCCTCACCAGTGTCATGATCAAAGATATGATCAAGAGCCTCACAAACAGTATATCGTTTGGTCATTGTGCTGCCACAGAATTAATTGTGAGCAAGGCCTCAAAAAAGCTTTATATACCAGAGCTGCGAGAAAAGTTCCATATATTATTGAAATAATGTTGCGATTGTTTGTGAGAATGCCAACAGGTGTGGTTCCCATGGGGGAAAGATTCTATTGGGGAAAGGTTCCCGTGGGGGTTGCTATGGAAGCCAAGAAGGGGAGAGAGGTGTGTGTGTGCTCAAACACACATGCATGTGGGGGTCTGGGAGAGGAAGTGTGTCCATCTGATGAATGGGCATATGCCTGAACTCAATTTTATACACTAATTGTAGTCTCACCCATTCATTTCTAATGACCGGTCAATTAAGACCGGGAACACCACAGGTGTACAAAAGTTAAATAAAACGCCCAAAATGTTATGAAAATCATCTAAATGTATTTTGTGTGTTCAGATGCCCTTTGTGGACAAAGTCATGGAACCTTATGACAATCAGATTAAATTAACTATGTTTTTCAAAGAGAAAACTTGTAAATTGGTCCAATTCGACCGGAACACAGCAGGAGGGTTAAGCATTTCATGGTAAGGTCTACACCTGTTGTATTCGGCGCATGTGACAAATAAAGTTGATTTGAATCTTCTGCATTTGGTACACCAAGAGGTTAAATGCTATCTTTCATTTCCTCTGTTTACCATTGTAAATAAAGAATGTTTCCATAGGAATTGCCCTGGTACAAGTAAAGCCACATAAACCAAGCCTGTGGAGACTGACGGTTTTTACGCTGTGGTCCCTATATGATACAGTACAGAGCGGGCCTGGCTACCCAGAGCAGAGGACTCTAAGGGTGTGTTCGTAAATTCAATCTAGAGTGCCAGAGTGCGCTCTGGGTGTTCGTAAATTCAGAGCGTTGTCAGATTGTCCGTTCGTAAATTCAGAGCTTTTTGCTCTCGGACCGTTGAGAGTGCACACTGGACGCTCCGACCGAGGACGAGGAGTAGGGTTGATCCGAGCATTCTGTCCTAGGGTGCGTTCATAAATTCACTCTGGCTATCTACTCCGATTTCAGAGCACTCTCGTCTGAATGTGCCAGAGCGCAGAATAACTGATGAATTTACAAACGCTCAACAACAACGCTCTGAATTTACAAATGCCCAGAGTTCACTCTGAGCGCACTCAGGCACTCCAAACTGAATTTATGAACACACCCCTAATGGGCAGTCAAGCACTCAAGCTAACTGGCTAACGTTGGCTAGCTTGCTACCTACTTCCAGACACAAATAAGATAACAGCTTACTATGAACATTTTACTCGCCCTTGCAAAGCTGGTTAGGCTGTTTTCATTTTATCCAGAGCGTTGGTGAATGTAACTGTGCTGCTGGCAACAATTTAATTCCGCTTTATTGACGACGTTTACCGACATCGGCCATATTCAACAGGTGTTGAGCGTTTGTAAATTCATCAGTTATTCTGCCGTCTGGCACACTGAGACAAGAGTGCTCTGAAATCAGAGTAGATGGCCAGAGGGAATTTACAAACGCACCCCTAAATCTGTCATGCTCTGCTGTACTGAGACTAGCATGAGGTTTACAGGGTTGCTGAGAGATCTGCATTGAAAAAAAATACTGCAGTTGTCACTTGGCCCTCTAAGGAAGGATCTCCATTCATTTGGAAAACAGACATTGACTGACCCAGATTTGGTTGGTTTTACTGGGTGTACGTGTACCTGTGTTGTTAAAAACGTAGCTAGGATCAGGAGTTGTTCCTGACAGGTATAGCCTAGATATGGCCCAGAGATTTTACTCATCAAGTAATGCGGTCAGATAAAAACTCCCGGCACTATTGGTTAATGTAAGCGCATGATCCACAGATATGGCTTGGTTTTACTTGATGAACTTGGTTGTTAGTTATGGTGGACAATATGATATTAATGCAGAGTGACTGGAAGCCTTATGTTTCACATTGTAATGAGGAGAAGTAAGTCCAAGTGACTGCTGTTACCTTCCGCGTCAATTATGTTCTGGTAAGAGTCCCATCGTGTCAGAGGGTCGGCTGTGTTGTAGTCCACACTTACGTCTGCCCCGTTCTGCCAGCGCTCTGCACCTACAGTAGACCATTTAAAAGTAAGGAATCATTGTGTGATGCTCTTATTTGGTCCAATCAACATCAAGGAATAAGTGGAACATTCTTATAGGGTTCAATCAACAACAAGGGATCAGTGGGACATTCTTCTAGGTTTATACTTTCTGTGGACAGAAGCCCTTTTTGTTTATTTTCTGTAAGTGATTTGTGGCCAGAGTATTTTCATCTTGCAACTAAGAGTTGAAGGAATGTTACCTTTTATGAGTTGTTTGAAGCACATATATGCACGCAAACACACACAACACACACGCTCCCTCCTGTGGGGCTGGGAGGAAGGGCATGCTGTGCTCCTTTACCTCTCTGTCAGCACACACTTCACACTACATTTCCCCTCTACGGATTTCCACATCCTCATCTCACCAGGGGGTAGAGGGGAAAGGAGGGGAGATTGAGGGGGGAAGCTGGGTGGTGAAAGGACCATGTGTCTGGAGGTTTTAAAACCCTCCTGCTTTTCTAACTGAGTTATAGTTAAGGAGTTATAGGAGTTTAGAAAAATACCTGGGATTTTCTCCGGGCCCTCAGAAAACACCAGCTCCACTTTCCCGTAATCCAGAAATCTGCGATCTGCAGAGGAAACACAAAGGAATTTAGTGAGTGTGTCTGCATTGGAATGCCGCGGAAAGATGAATGATGCTGCCTATGACTGAGATTCTCCCAGAAAGCCATAATACATTACAGTCTATGGGACACATGATTGGTATTATTAATGGATGAGCCAAACCAAAATTAAGTCCAGTAGTTTTTATCCTGTGACGGCAATGTGTATACAATGTGTGTAGACCTTTATTGGCAGTCTCCATGTCTTCTTTCTCAAACATAATGTTGTAGCCCTGCACTGCTCCTGTGTGGAACTGGAGCCGGAAGATCACCTCACGCTCCAAAGTGACATCGCTCTTATGGTAACACTTCACCTGCAGGAACATGGAAAGACTGGCTGCTGTAACAGCTGTTTGTGTGTGTATTCTTGTGGCCTTATAAAAAACGTTCTCAATATTGTACGTGTGTAAGTCTAATCGGTCATAACTTGTATCTTTCCTCTTGTATGGTATACCCAGTACATTCTGTAGGATGTTATGTGATGCTATGAGACGTTATTCTTACCATGATGTCTCCCTTTAACATCTGAGCAGGTTCCAGACTGATACATATCCTGTCTCTGTGTCCGGGCCCAATGTGACTGGGTAATAGAGACAAACAACCAATCAGAGAGAACATGCTACGACGGCCAGGGTGCCCTGGTGGGCAGATTCATGTATTTGAATTTGAATTTGCCATATTGTTGAATGAGGCTGAATGGCACCCAGAAATCGCTAAGGATCATGGTGAAAGTGGCCGTAACTAGCAAAGGATCAACAATATAGTCATTCTCATCCTGCCTGAGAGAGTTAACCCAGCACTGCTAGATGACGTCGGCATCAATACCGGAAGACTTGGACATAAACATAAACATATTTTGAGGTTGGCCGTTCTTGCGATCGTAATTTGCTACATACTGTAGTCTATCTAGGGCAGACCAGGGTTTTTGGCACCACTAGGTTGCTACCAGTGGAGGCTGCTGAGGGGGAGGACAGCTCGGAGCGAATGGAATGACATAAAACACATGGTACCATTCCACTGATTCCGCTCCAGTCATTACCACGAGCCCGTCCTCCCCAATTAAGGTGCCACGACCTCCTGTGGTCAGCAGAGCTCGTGACTTCACACTCCAGACCGGACACTGGGGGCCTGGTATGCACTAGGTGAAAAGTGATTGCATTCATTTTGAAACCGGGCTGCCTCCCGGCGTGAGCCGGGTGCCCTGTTCAAAGCCAAAGTCGGCTCAAACCAAACTGACGTATGTCAAGCACCTGGAGTAATGACTTCGCGGATTCTGAGTTTTTATACGCCAAAGTTATGTTTAGTCTTGATAAAAACGCATATGTGCTTTATCTGCATTCCAAAGGAAAACTATTATAAAAATGTGTGCACATCTTATGGAAAAGACGTGTATTTCTGAATGATGCACCATGCTGCCTTGTTGACATAGGTTGCCTTCCCCTGCTCCGACGTTGCATGCATCAACCAATGGTTGCATGCCATGTCATCGACTGTGCCGTCAGGAAACAGATTGCTATAACATATGATGTGGTTAGCTGATACTTAAATTACACACCCAATATGACCGGGCGGCATAGAGTACTGATCAATTTATGTAGGCCACTCCTCCATCTCCACTTTAGCCCAGTCACAAGTCATGGGCAAAAGTGACAGCCAATAGCCATAATCTAACTCCCTCAGTGACACTCACAGAGAGCGGCAAATTAGAACAACAAATTGTCATTAAAAGAAAATGTATCACTTATTGTCAAACAAAATTGGAAACGTAAATGAATGCTTACTAGACCCCTGAGGAGTAGACAGCTTGCATTCCCTGGTAGACTTTCAGGTATGGCCGACACACTGTAAAAAAAATATTGTATTATGAGAAGAGAAATACAATACTGTAATTCACGTGAGATCAATTTTGTTCTGGCAAAAGTGAGGAAAAGAATTCTTAGAATAGTATTCATATCAATAAACTGCATCATAACATTTGTGTATTATCAAGCATTGATTCATGTTGGTACCAAGTGACAATACGTGTTAACAAAATGGCATAAAAACTTTCCCTCAAGCTTCTTGTGGGCTATTACAGATGAATGGTGAATGCTCTATTCTAGTTATTTTGGATCTCAGTGCTGCGTTTCATAATATTGATCATAACATCCTTGTTCACGTCATATCTATGTGGCATACGTTTCTCAGTAGGCATTGGTGGTTCAGTATCTTCCCCAGCACCTATTCACTATGGCAGGAATCATCAACTAGAATCAGCCACGTGCCGATTTTTTCTTGAGCGGATGGTCGGGGGGCAGGAACATAACAAAAAAATAATTTATAGACTGCAAGAAGCCCAAACAGACAAAACATTCAGTTTCACTGCTTTGCGGATGACACACAGCTTTATTTACCAATCAGACCCAGAGACCAAGCTAGCGTAGCTGCCCTTCACAAATTTCTCCAGCTCAATGATAAGAAATCAGAGGTTGTTTTATTTGGTTGTTTTATTTGCCACCTTGCAAAAAAACACCCACTGGGCACAGAAGTCATTTCAACATAAACATTTTATTTACATTTGGTTGGATTGTCAACTAATGTAAATTCAACGTGAAATCAACAAAACAATTCTCCATGTTATTGGCAGACCCAAAGAAAAATGTATTCTGTGGTGCGTGTTTATGTATGTGCATGTGCGTACATACAAGTTTGTCAGTCCGAGGGAAAGGATAGGTTCATTTGGCATGCAAGCTTTCCAAAACGCCAATTTCTTTCTAAATAAGCGCATAGGAATTTTATTGGTACAGTTGAAGTCGGAAGTTTACATACACCTTAGCCAAATACATTTAAACTCAGTTTTTCACAATTCCTGACATTTAATCCTAGTAAAACGTCCCTGTCTTAGGTCAGTTAGGATCACCACTTTATTTTAAGAATGTGAAATGTCAGAATAGAGAGAATTATTTATTTCAGCTTTTATTTCTTTCATCACATTCCCAGTGGGTCAGAAGTTTACATACACTCAATTAGTATTTGGTAGCATTGCCGTTAAATTGTTTAACTTGGGTCAAACGTTTAGGGTAGCCTTCCACAAGCTTCCCACAATAATGTGGGTGAATTTTGGCCCATTTCCCCATTTCCCCTAACTGAGTCAGGTTTGTAAGCCTCCTTGCTCGCATACGCTTTTTCAGTTCTGCCCACAAATTTTCTTTGGGATTGAGGTCAGAGCTTTGTGATGGCCACTCCAATACCTTGACTTTGTTGTCCTTAAGCCATTTTGCCACAACTTTGGAAGTATGCTTGGGGTCATTGTCCATTTGGAAGACCCATTTGCAACCAATCTTTAACTTCCTGACACATATCTTGAGATGTTGCTTCAATATATCCACATCATTTTCCTACCTCATGATGCCATCTATTTTGTGAAGTGCACCAGTCCCTCTTGCAGTAAAACACCCCCACAACATGATGCTGCCAACCCCGTGCTTCATGGTTGGGAATGGTTTTCTTTGCCTTGCAAGCCTCCCCATTTTTCCTCCAAACATAATGATGGTCATTATGGCCAAACAGTTCTATTTTTGTTTCATCAGACCAGAGGACATTTCTCCAAAAAGTATGATCTTTGTCCCCATGTCCAGTTGCAAACCATAGTCTGTATTTTTCATTGCGATTTTGGAGCAGTGGCTTCTTCCTTGCTGAGCGGCCTTTCAGGGTATGTCGATATAGGACTTGTTTTACTGTGGATATAGATTATTTTGTACATGTTTCCTCCAGCATCTTCACAATGTCCTTTGCTGTTGTTCTGGGATTGATTTGCACTTCTCGCACCAAAGTACGTTCATCTCTAGGAGACATCTCCTTCCTGAGTGGTATGACGGCTGCGTGGTCCCATGGTGTTTATACTTGCGAAATTATTGTTTGTACAGATGAACGTGGTACCTTCAGGCGTTTGGAAATTGCTCCCAAGGATCAACCAGATTTGTGGAGGTCAACTGTTTTTGGCTGATTTATTTTTAGATTTTCCCATGATGTCAAGCAAAGAGGTGCTGAGTTTGAAGGTAGGCCTTGAAATACATCCACAGGTACACCTCGAATTGACTCAAATGATGTCAATTAGCCTATCAGAAGCTTTTAAAGCCATTACATAATTTTCTGGAATTTTCCAAGCTGTTTACAGGCACAGTTAACTTAGTGTATGTAAACTTCTGACCCACTGTAATTGTGGTACAGTGAATTATAAGTGAAATAATCTGTCTGTTAACAGTTGTTGGAAAAATGACTTGTGTCATGCACAAAGTAGATGTCCTAACCAACTTGCAAAAACTATAGTTTGTTAACAAGAAATTTGTGGTGGTTGTAAAACGAGTTTTAATGACTCCAAACTAAGTGTATGTAAACTTCCGATTTTTCAACTGTAGTTATTTGTCAGACTTCTAGCTTCTATTGACTGAGTGGAATGATCTTTTTTGTATCCTAGTGGGCCGATATGTGAACAAAAGCATGTAGTAAGTTACCTCCTGCAGTGTCAAAGTTTGGTATCCCATGTAGAATGATGCAATGCAGGAACAGTGGAGAGGCATTGATTTTCATTGACCCACTCAGGAGACTGTTCAGGATCCAAACGTACCTGGCATGGCAGAATAGTAGAGATACAGTAATCCACACAATAGCTAGGAATAGGATCCTCACTAGCTAAACCCCTCTGCATATACTGTAGGTTAAAGTAGACAACAACAGATCACTTACAACAATTACATCAATGGCTGGGTCCAACCATGACAAGTATAACAGAGATACTGTAGTACATATGGGAATATTACTTTTATGAAGATCCATTGAGGTTGTGTGATGGGGACATTCTTAGGCGCCCACGGTATGACTGAGTCACAGTGATTCAGTGTGATGCAGCAGGATAAGATTACACCAGGTCACCACGGGATCCCATTCCGTTTCAATTACTCACAATGGCATGACTATCACAGGCCCTTTTCTATGGGAATGAATTAACAAGACCAAGACACGTAATAGGTTTTCTATTGGCTCAGGTGGGACAGGGACCTGACTTGCCCTAGGGTGGGCGGAGAGGGATATGTGTGTGGGTGTGTGTGTTGGGTGTGGGAAAACACCTTTACCTCACCATCCTTATAACACAATGGACATTCTCTCAATACTAAAAGAGTAGATTCATATTATGCCTGAGAAGAGGTCTTACCTTTTCTGAGAGGGTGTCATTAATGCTGAGACCTTGTCGTCATAGTACTTCCTCATCGCAAAGCGGTCCAGGGCCTGATCAGCACTATGCGAGACAGACACAGACATGATTTAGGCTTTAACACTGAGTTACCCTCCTGTTTGGGCTTAAACACTGACAGGGTAAGCATTACAATCATGGTAAGTAAGCTTTAGATAGGAGCTTTAGTTTTAAATAAGAGTGAATTAAACTGAACTGAGCGTGAGTCATCTGACTATTACCAGAAACACTCCTGGCTGACTGAGTGGAGTGACACACTGTAAACAAACATTTGCAAATATTCAACACATTGAGAGGGATCTTAGACCGTTCCTCCATACAGGATCTTTCCAGATTCTTGATATCCTTCGGCTGCCCCTATGGACTGCCCTGTTCAATTCAAACCACAGGTTTCTAATCAGGGCGTCATGCACTCCAAAAATCTGAGGGGGCACAAAGTACGTGAGGATGGCTCGGGGTTGGTCCGTATGGGGGCTAAGCCACAATCCATAAGTTGGAGAATTTATACTTTTTCAAACACCTGATACAGCTTTTTCCTACAATCTAGAACCATAATCATTGTGCTTAACTCTATGTAAAAAAATATGTATATTTTTCTGCATCTCTAATAATACCTTTTTTTTTAAGAACCTGCATCTCTGCTAAAATCTGGGTAAAAGATTGGAAGGAATATTAATATTTTTCAGTGAATTTAGTTATTGCTTGCTTTTCTAAAGTTTACCAGCCTTGCCAGCAGGCATACCAGCTAAGATAGTTAGACAGGTTAGCTACTCTAACTTGATTGATAGCCTGAAATAGTTTAGCTAGTTACGAGGGTGGGAGATTGGGAACCTATTTGGGCTAGCTAGAGCCAACCTCCTAAATTGAGGCTAGTAGTATTACAGAGATAAAAACAAACAAATGTTTTTTTAACACTAGAACCGCTGGGCCTCGAATGGAACCCCATTCAAGTCATTCTGACTGCAACATTCTAGCAGTGTAATTAATACATTTCATATATACTATTGCAAAAATAACAATTTGGTTGTGTTTAAGAAAGCCGTTGGTACATTTGAATACATTTTTTTTTTAAATAGCACAATAGCATTTTCATTAGTTAATGTTACTCTACGCCATATGCAAAAACAAAAAAAAAAACATAAAAAACACAAAAATGTTTCCAATACATTTTGTTCATGATTGCATTTGTTACAGCTATGAAAAAGAAAAACATATGTTTTGAAACAGCTAAAAAAAGAATACCCCAGCCTAAAAAATAAAAGACCCGCGTTCAAATGATGACAACATCAGTAGCCTAAACATTATTATAAGTGGCCTAGATAAATAGTAAATCTCAGCACAAAAGCAATGATGCATTCAGAAAGTGTTCAGACCCCTTCACCTTTTTCAAAAAAAAATTACATTACAGTCTTATTCTAAAATGGATCAAATATATTTCTTTCCTCATCAATCTACACGCACTACCCCATAATGACAAAGCAAAAACAGGTTTTTAGATTTTTTTTCAAATGTATTAAGACTAAAAAACAGAAATACCTTATTTACATAAGCATTCAGACCCTTTGCTATGAAACTCGAAATTGAGCTCAGGTGCATCCTGTTTCCATTGATCATCCATGAGATTCTTCTACAACTTGATTGGAGTCCACCTGTGGTAAATTCAATTGATTGGACATGATTTGGAAAGGCGCACACCTGTCTATATAAGGTCCCACAGTTGACAGTGCATGTCAGAGCAAAAACCAAGCCATGAGGTCGAAGGAATTGTCCGTAGAGCTCCAAGACAGGATTGTGTCGAGGCACAGATCAGGGGAAGGATACAAAACAATTTTGCAGCATTGAAGGTCCCCAAGAACACAGTGACCTCCATCATTCTCAAATGGAATAAGTTTGAAACCACCAAGACTCTTCCTAGTGATGGCCGCCCGACCAAACTAAGCAATCGGGGGAGAAGGGCCTTGGTCAAAAAGGACAACCATCTCTGCAGCACTCCACCAATCAGGCCTTTATTGTAGAGTGAAAAGAAAGAAGCTACTCCTCAGTAAAAGCACAAGACAACCTGCTTGGAGTTTGCCAAAAGGCAAAGATTCTCTGGTCTGATGAAACCAAGATTGAACTCTTTGGCCTGAATGCCAAGCATCACGTCTGGAGCCGCTCATCACCTGGCCAATACCATCCCTATGGTGAAGCATGGTGGTGGCAGCATCATGCTGTGGGGATGTTTTTCAGCGACAGGGACTGGGAGACTAGTCAGAATCGAGGGAAAGATGAACTGAGCAAAGTACAGAGAGATCCTTGATGAAAACTTGCTCCAGAGCGCTCAGGACCTCAGACTGGGGCGAAGGTTCACCTTCCAACAGGGCAACGGCCCTTACCACACAGCCAAGTCAACGCAGGAGTGGCTTTAGGACAAGTCTCTGAATGTCCTTGTGTGGCCCAGCCAGAGCCCGAACTTGAACCCAATCAAACATCTCTGGAGAGACCTGAAAATAGCTGTGCAACGATGCTCCCCATCCAACCTGATAGAGCTTGACAGGATCTGCAGAGAAGAATAGGAGAAACTCCCCAAATACAGGTGTGCCAAGCTTGTAGAGTCATACCCATGAAGTCTCGAGGCTGCAATAGCTGCCAAAGGGGTTTCAACAAAGTACTGAGTAAAGGGTCTGAATACTTATTTACTTATTTTTATAAAATTCAAAAAACCTGTTTATTCTTTGTCATCATGGGGTATTGTGTGTAGATTGATGAGGGAAAAAACAACAATTTAATCAATTTTAAATCAATCAATTTAATCAATTTGTAAAGTAACAAAATGTGGAAAAGTAAAGGGGTCTAAATACTTTCGGAATGCATTGTAAGTGTCGATATGACAGTGTTATGGAAATGTATGTTTGTGCTTTTCTATAAACCAATTTCTGTGTTCTGTTTGTGCTTCTCAATAAACCAATTTATATGTTCATGCAAGTGACTGACTAAACGAATCCTCACTATCAGTATCTCCAATTTGGCAGAACATCCAGAACCTTGTTTAGAGAAAGGGATATCTCAGTTTCAAGGTCTCAGCTTAGAGAGAATAAGCCTTGTGAGGTATTGGTCTGTCACGTACTGTACATGACTCCATATTGGTCGTTACATGTATGACGCAAACATTAATTATGTATGATGAATAAGTTAAATCAGGCAAATATAGCTTGTCAGTATATAAGGGAACTAACGGGACTGCCCTGTTAGATATCCTGACAGACGTTCACTATGGTGCATACATTTTGTTGGAATCTCTCCCGTTAACTGTTAATAGACAATGATTCATTTAAGATTGACTTTGAGTGTCCCTGTGTAAGAATTTCCACGGCAACAGCATTCAAAAAGATTCAATTATTGTCAGCTTTTGCTTGTGTGCGTCTTCACGCAATGGATTTCATTTAGCTGTTATCCCTTGTCCTAACAGATGACACAATTTTCGTAACTTTCACTTGCTTGACACTTTGACATACACTCTTTGAAAAAAATATTCCAAAATGATTATTCGGCTGTCCCCATAGGATAACCCTTTTGAGGTCTATGTGGAACCCTCTGTGGAAAGGGTTCTATATGGAACCCAAAATGATTCCATCTGGAATCAAAAAGGGTTCTTCAAAGGGATCTCCTATGGAGACAGCCAAAGAACCCTTTTAGGTTCTAGATAACACCTTTTTTTCTAAGAGTGTTTGTTTGGTTGTAGTGTGTAATAGCCTCCAGTTTTCTCTTTATTGTGTCCTGTCCTTTTAGCATTCTTCAGCCCTGTTGCATGATGGCTGTGCAGGTGCCTTATTTTGCGCAGAGGGAGCTCCCGTCTTACTTTGTTCATGGTGCCGGCCAGACTTGTTTTCTATTCAAACAACTTGTTCGCCAGTGACAGTGAAGTGAATAAATTGTTCATGGTGACATTTCTCCCCTTGCCAACAAAAGGTTGCACAAGGCTCATGTGGATATTTTCCCAGATATTAAAAGCTGTTCAGCATGTACAATTACGCACGCTCTCACTGTGTAGCCTACTCCAAGTAGGCCAGAGTAGCCTAATAAGATGCTTTGATTTGGTGGACTGATATAGGGTACACTACATTTTAAGATTGTAATTAGAATGGATCAAAACAATAGAATGGCCTGCCCTGTTCTTCATTCACAATTGGTGATTACATAAATCTGCATTGTTCGATTTTCTGATCAACTCACCCATTCTCTCCCTTTCTCCCCATCAGACTTTACATCATTTATTTAATATGTTGTTATGTGTGTGAAATTAGTTTTGGTGTGGTTTAGGTTCAGTTTCGAGGCAATTATAGGGGTGATTTTCAGCTGGGCATTGCACTTTCAACTGTCGGAAGAAGGAACGGAGCAGGCCCTACTGTTGGGAGAAGGAGCGGAGCAGGCCCTACTGTTGGGAGAAGGAGCGGAGCAGGCCCTACAGTTGGGAGAAGGAGCGGAGCAGGCCCTACTGTTGGTAGAAGGAGGGGAGCTGGCCCTACTGTTGGGAGAAGGAGCGGAGCAGGCCCTACTGTTGGGAGAAGGAGCGGAGCAGGCCCTACTGTTGGGAGAAGGAGCAGAGCTGACCCTACAGTTGGGAGAAGGAGCGGAGCAGGCCCTACTGTTGGTAGAAGAAGCGGAGCTGGCCCTACTGTTGGGAGAAGGAGCGGAGCAGGCCCTACTGTTGGGAGAAGGAGCGGACCAGGCCCTACTGTTGGGAGAAGGAGCGGAGCAGGCCCTACTGTTGGGAGAAGGAGCGGAGCAGGCCCTACAGTTGGGAGAAGGAGCGGAGCAGGCCCTACTGTTGATAGAAGGATGGGCAACGGGGAAAATCAGTCAAAAAAATGCCCCCCTAAAACTGGTTATAACTCCAGTTCTGTTTGTGGTATTAATATTCTAACACTGACAGTGTCTTATATAGACTTATTTAGGAAAAGTCAAGGACAGAGGGTGGCATGACTTAAAAAAGTTGGAGATTAATAACAAATGACTTCTTTAGCAGTTATAGTGTTAAACGGGACAGATCTGAGCGATATGTGCCCCTGTGCCCCCTACGGGCATGACACCTCTGTTCAGGTGCCAATACCATTTAGCAAACTGTAGGCCTGATTTTCATGGTCTGATGAAATGAAAATATAGCTCTTTGGCCACGCACACCAGTGGCGTCGAAACGGAAGCATATGTAGAAAAGTACCTCATACTTACTCTTAAATATAGTGGTGGATCTTTGAAGTTATGGGGCTATTTTGCTTCCACTGGTTTTGGGGCCCTTGCTAAGGTCATGAACTGTACCTAATTACCAGGACATTTTAGCTCAAAACCTGGTTGCCTCTGCCAGGAGGCTGAAACTTGGCCTCAAGTGGATCTTCCAGCAAGACAATAACCCCAAGCACACATCAAATCCACAAAGAAATGGTTAATTGACCCCAATTGAATTGAAATGGTTAATTGAACATTTTTTTTTATTCAATAGCCATCTCAGTCTCCCGGGCTTGAACCCCATTGAAAACCCTGTTAATATCGTTCATCTTTGTTTGTGTAGCTTCGTGCAATTTGAGGAGCTGCATGTCCTTGAGGGGAAATTGTTTTGAACTCAAGTGCCATACTGAAACTCATATTTCATTACTAAATTAATTTCCAGGTCCATTCAGGAAAAATTACATTGACCTTGTGCTAAATGACAATTGCTGTTATACTCTGTTATCATGAAGGTCTAGTATGTTTATGTTGATTTAGAGTGTGTAATACTGTAAACGGGACTTATGACTTATGGCTTTCCTTTGATCCCACATCCATAACAATTGTTTGACTCACGCTCTGACTCAGTGAAAGGGCTGAGTAGGTCAGTAGCTGTCAGGCACTGAGAAAGATTATACTTGTTTCTATATTTATCTGAGACGTGGTTGTAGTTGACAAGGATTTGGGTTTGTACACCAACATTCAAGAAGTGCTACTCACACTTTACCAGTACTTCTGGTTTGAGAAAAGTCACATTTCACAATGGTAAAGTAATTGAAGGAAAAGCCATGGGAGCTGCCATTGGTTGCAGCAGTTAGCCTACCTGGCAGATATGTCGGTGAAATGCACAAATGATGAGATGACCACTCCAATTCGGCCTTTCCCACCCTGAAATACAAGACAGAGAGAGGAGAAAGAAAGATGGAGAGAGCATTAGCCTACATTACATTAGCCTACATTACTTTGATGACAAGATAAGTCATCTTTTACCACTACGTAATCATTATAAAAAGCATTACATTCAGAATAAGCAGCTAATGTTTATTCAGCAAACAAATAGCAATAGTTTTTAAACCCGTAACCATTACCCATTGACCCCATCGCAAAACGGAAGTAGCTCCCACTAAAACTTAAACAAATTTGAACTCCCGCGTGGGGAAAGCCTTTGAACCCTAGACACATTTCACTGCATTTCACAATGTTAGGTTAAACAAGGTACTTCAATAAAAATGTGAAACAATGGTGAAACATTAGCAGGGAAAGCTAACTTGTTGGCTAACAAGATCACTTTCCGCAAAGATGTTCTATTATATTGACAAGATAGTCGAGTGTCTGCTCTAACAATGGAAACACATGTCCACAAAGATGGAGGGCAGGCGGGAGGAGGTGAGATCAGGTGAGACCATTTAAGCCAATGAGAGGGCAGATACACATGTGAACAACTCCGATATAAAGTACTTTTTTTTTGAGTTGCTGAAATGCCACATGCGTCCACTTACAGATGAAGTCGGAAGTTTACATACACCTTAACCAAATACATTTAAACTCAGTTTTTCACAATTCCTGACATTTAATCCTAGTAAAACGTCCCTGTCTTAGGTCAGTTAGGATCACCACTTTATTTTAAGAATGTGAAATGTCAGAATAATAGTAGAGAAAATGATTTATTTCAGCTTTTATTTATTTCATCACATTCCCAGTGAGTCAGAAGTTTACATACACTCAATTTGTATTTGCTAGCATTGCCTTTAAATTGTTTAACTTGGGTCAAATGTTTCGGGTAGCCTTCCAAAAGCTTCCCAGAATAAGTTGGGTGAATTTTGGCCCATTCCTCCTGACAGAGCCGGTGTAACTGAGTCAGGTTTGTAGGCCTCCTTGCTCGCACATGCTTTTTCAGTTCTGCCCACAAATGTTCTATAGGATTGAGGGCAGGGCTTTGTGATGGCCACTCCAATACCTTGACTTTGTTGTCCTTAAGCCATTTTGCCACAACTTTGGAAGTATGCTTGGGGTCATTGTCCATTTGGAAGACCCATTAGCGACCAATCTTTAACTTCCAGACTGATGTCTTGAGATGCTGCTTCAATACATCCACATAATTGTCCTTTCTCATGATGCCATCTATTTTGTGAAGTGCACCAGTCCCTCCTGCAGCAAAACACCCCCACAACATGATGCTGCCACCCCCGTGCTTCACGGTTGGGATGGTGTTCTTCGGCTTGCAAGCCTCCCCCTTTTTCCTCCAAACATAACAATGGTCATTATGACCAAACAGTTCTATTTTTGTTTCATCAGACCAGAGGATATTTCTCCAAAAAGTATGATCTTTGTCCCCATGTGCAGTTGCAAACCCTAGTCTGGCTTTTTTATGGCGGTTTTGGAGCAGTGTCTTCTTCCTTGCTGAGCGGCCTTTCAGGTTATGTCAATATATGACTTGTTTTACTGTGGATATAGATACTTTTGTACCTGTTTCCTCCAGCATCTTCACAAGGTACTTTGCTGTTATTCTGGGATAGATTTGCACTTTTCACACCAAAGTACGTTAATCTCTAGGAGACAGAACACGTCTCCTTCCTGAGCGGTATGACGGCTGCGAGGTCCCATGGTGTTTATACTTGCGTACTATTGTTTGTACAGATGAACATGGTACCTTCAGGCATTTGTAAATTGCTCCCAAGGATCAACCAGAATGGGGATGTCTACAATTTTCTTCTGAGGTCTTGGCTGATTTATTTTGATTTTCCCATGATGTCAAGCAAAGAGGCACTGAGTTTGAAGGCAGAGGCACTGAGTTTGAAGGTAGGCCTTGAAATACATCCACAGGTACACGTCCAATTGACTCAATAATGTCAATTAGCCTATCAGTAGATTCTAAAGCCATTACATAATTTTCTGGAATTTTCCAAGCTGTTTAAAGGCACAGTCAACATAGTGTATGTAAACTTCTGACCCACTGGAATTGTGATACAGTGAATTATAAGTGAAATAATCTGTCTGTAAACAATTGTTGGAAAAATTACTTGTGTCATGCACAAAGTAGATGTCCTAACCGACTTGCCAAAACTATCGTTTGTTAACAAGAAATTTGTGGAGTGGTTTATAAACAAGTTTTAATGACTCCAACCTATGTGTATGTAAACTTCCGACTTCAACTTTATATCAGTGCATTCGTAACAACCTAACCACTACGAATCTTTTATTAGATCAAATAATCCTCACGTAGCAAATTAACATTCTTATTTTTACCAAATTTGACACTTTCTCATTGACCTCCATATAGAAATGATTTTCTTGGTCACAGTAAACACTCTTGCTTCGCCTCGTTACTTCCCGTCTAATCTCATTCCGAGACACTTCCGCCCAAATGTGCTGAGCGCAATAGCCTGGGGACGAAGTTTATTCAGGGGAGAATGACTGCCCCCTCTCATGGAAGTCATGGAAGTTTAAGGCCGACCGTGATACATTGTTAGCAGAAAACAGGATCCCCCATCATAGTGAATGGAAAAATCTTCACGGTGAATCTTTTTGGTGAATCATCGTGTAAAAAAATGATAAATCAAAGACAATCATGTTACCAATAATTTATTTATTACACCTTGAACTGATTAATTTAAAATCGCACAGACAAGAAGTAGTTATAAGGATAATTAAGTTACTAACGGCAGCCTGCAGTATCCCGATTGGCCTTCAACTTCAGTTACTAAATAAGAGGGGGCAGCACTGAGCTAGCCTGCAAAGTCACTTCCTGGAGTAGCTCAAACTGCGCATGTTATGTTTCAATGAGACGCCATCTTAACCGACTTCATTTGGCTTCAATGTGCTGTTGAGTCTTCCCATAGGAATGAATAGTGTCACTTGATTGATTGTTTTGTCCATTAATATATACAGTCATTGGGTTACTTCCTGGCTAGCTGCTAGCAGAAAGGAAGAGGCAACCATCTTTGCTGCCAGCCAGCTATCCCCATGCGATCATCTTCGCCACAGTGCTCCCTCTTGCACTGTCTTGATAGATGTGTTCCAAAAATCAGCTTTGAATAGATAAGTCAATGTAAAGTGAAACAAATGAGGCCAGAAGAAGAATGAGAGATAATGAAAGGGTGACGATGACAGAGTGATGAGGATGCTGCTCACCCTGCAGTGTATGACCACCACGTGTAGAGGGTCAGCATTGAGCCAGTTTTCCATGGCCTTACAGATGGTACAGATCTTATCCAGAGGAGGAGCATGCAGGTCAGGCCAGCCCGTGTCCAGAGTCTGCAAACACACACAAGGTAAGTCACACATACACATACACACTTTGTAACAGATAATGCTCATCTATTCAACCAATATACAATGTATATGTTATCTAATTAATATGTGCAGAGTCTCCAGAAATCCTAGAGATAGCCTTTCTGAATTAAAGGGTTATCTAGTGATACATTTGATCAAACGGATGGGTCATCCATGAAATGAGTGCCTTTTGTGTCCCTTTGATGTTTTATGTAGAAATTGTATAACAAAATGACATTTTAAAAGCCTGTTATTCAATGAAATTCCCTTTAATACACAGTACCAGTCAAAAGTTTGGCCACACCTACTCATTCATGGGTTTTTCTTTATTTTGACTATTTTCTACATTGTAGAATAATAGTGAAGACATCAAAACTATGAAATAACATGTAGTAACCAAAAAAGTGTTAAACAAATAAAAATATATTTTTGATTTTAGATTATTCAATGTCACCCTTTGTCTTGATGACAGCTTTGCACACTCTTGGCATTCTCTCAACCAGCTTCACAAGGTAGTGACCTGGAATGATTTCAATTAACAGGTTTGCCTTGTTAAAAGTTCATTTGTGGAATTTCTTTCCTTCTTAATGCGTTTAATACTTTTTTGGTTACTACATGATTCCATATGTGTTATTTCATCATTTTGATTTCTTCACTATTATTCTACAATGTAGAAAATAGTAAAAATAATTAAAAACCCAGTAATGAGTAGGTGTGTCCAAACTTTTGACTGGTACTTTGCATCACATGGAGCATTTAATCAGATTTTTAATATGAATAGACTTGCAAAAGTGGAAAGATTCTGCATTTTGACATCCCTCTGTGACTTCCAGGAAGATTTGGTGGTGGAAAACTGAGCGGATTGAGCATAACACATCAACCCTGTTACCCATAGATAGACAGGCACATTTTTAAATTTTTTTTGTTGTTGCATTCAATTGTCACTACCTGTTGCATACAGCAAGCTTCCATTACCCCATCTCAAAAGGGGATTTATGGCTGACTTAAGATAACATCGTCAACCCTGTTACTTTATTTGGCACTTAATATCACTTACTATAGTAATTTTGTATTTAACCATTTGAGATTTGAAAACATGTTTTTTATTCAGTTAAGCATTTGCTCTTTATGATAGGATCTTTAAAATGAGGTGAAATAAAACCAAGTTATACATCTCAAAAGGCACTGAATTGGTGGAACGACCCGGATACGGTTGAGATCCATGTTGCCACTGATATTCATTGATTAAGGGCAAATACAGTCAGTCGGTCTGCGGCTTGTTGATACCTATATGTCTTTGTGTCCTGCCCTATGATTTGTTTATGCTCTACATTCGGAAAAATACATTATGGTTGCTTTACCTTAGGGTTCATTTTAGAGAGATCGTGTCTCTTCTCCGACAGGTTGATAATCTAGAAAGAAAAAATACACAGGTATGTATGCATGAATACATTCATTTATTTTTATATTTAATTCTATGCCTTTATATTACTATCTTATTAAAATGTAACTATTTCAACTGTTTTCATTCTTTCAAATATGAACTAAGAAAGGATTCTGTGCTTCACACTACACCACACTAAAAGATGGTTGTGCTGAGGTTAAAGTAAGATATTTTCCTGTTACCATCACTTCTCTAAAACCCGCCAAATGTGTCAATGATACAGGGTCACTTGGTCAATAACAGTCACAATTTAAACTTTTCCAAATCAAGAAAACAAACAACCCAGTAATAGAGGACTAGGCTTTTAAGCTTGAAAGGACTAGGTATCAGTGAGATGAAGGATGGTGTGAGACGTGACTAGTGCTAACTGACCAGGTAGTTATCAGCGTGCTTGGACTTGAGCATCCGTGTGACATCCTTCAGGTTGTGAAGGTAGATATCCTCTGAGCATGCCCGGGGGAAGGACACAGCGATGATGCGCTCCGTCACGTAAGTCAGGTCAAGTTCGTATCCCTCCTCCATCTTCACATCTGGGTCTTTTTCCTTTTGGGGAGAGAGAAAGAGAGATGCCTCAGGCCCTGCGATGCAATTTCCTTTGCCCATTGTCTGTATGCATGTTTATTTTTTTTAATTTTTTTTTACTGTAGTCAGTGTTTGATGAGCAAAGTCCTTGGTGTCAGCAATTGTGAAAGGCCACCCCACTGATACATTTAGAATAGGAACACAGCCCTACTGTAGGTTTTTATGACGAAGAAGGATGCCTGAAATATGGCGTGTTCCTGTGACCTCATGGCCATGAACTTCCTGTGCAGCTGAGAGAGAGAGAGAGAGAGAGAGAGAGAGAGAGAGAGAGAGAGAGAGAGAGAGAGAGAGAGAGAGAGAGAGGCTTCCCCCACACATCTCTTATCTAGCCTATCCATTTGTAATATGTGTTCTGGGCTTCTGGCCTAGCGCTCTGTCTTGCCTGTCAGCTGGGAAGTGATTCTTTAAACAACAGGCTGTTAGCTGGCATCCCTACAAAGATAATCCATCCAAAATACAAATCTCAGCGTGAATTTTTCTTGGAATCATTTTTACATTAGAATCATATTCTATTTCTATGCCATTCCATCAGTTTCCCAATCTCACTGACAACAACGAGAATCAAATTAAGGAATCAAACAGAGTAAAGTTTAATAAGTTCTTAAACAGTATTGATTTCCAGTTAGTTGCTCAACAGGGCATGGCTCTGTAAAAATAAAATAACAAAACAACCAAACTCTCAACATGTACATGTAAATCTATGTCATGCCTGTTCTCCATCTAATCTAGACCAACACGATGGCGACAAATAGTCAGCTTGGAATTTTCCAACACCACACACACATGTAGGCCTATAGAAAAGCTAATGAATCAAAATGTAGTGTTCCAGTCGAGTCACCTGCTTGTTTGTTGTGATTAACAGTGAAAAGGCCTTGGTCTGTCCCATTGGGGAATGTGCCTGTTAATTAAGTCTGAAGCGACTGCAGGCTAAATTCAAACACTTTGAAGGACTCCGGAGAGAGGGGCCAGGGTTGTAAACCAGGGAGCTGCGGCCTACTGCACCCAGGGGACTTAAACCACCCCTTGTAGTGGAATAAAAGGGGGCTGTGTGTGTGTGTGTGTGTGTGTGTGTGTGTGTGTGTGTGTGTGTGTGTGTGTGTGTGTGTGTGTGTGTGTGTGTGTGTGTGTGTGTGTGTGTGTGTGTGTGTGTGTGTGTGTGTGTGTGTGTGAGAAGGTCATCGCTAGGGGAAACGGACAGGGGTAGTGGAGGGTGTGTGTGTAGGGGTTGTGTGCATGTGTTTGTGTGTGTGTGTGTGTGTGTATGTGTGTAAGGGGTGGTCACGAGGGTCTGCAGTTGCTGTTAATAGTGGGGTTAGTCTATTTCTCTCAGGAGCTGCAGGAAAAACTGTTGACTAATGAGAAACTAATGAACAGGTCGACCGGCCAACACATGAGAGTTGTGTTTTCAGTGGCGAAGGGGACTGTGTGAGAGGGAGGCTGGACTGGACTGTGTTTAAGAAAGTGTATGAGCATAATGACAGAGAGAGGAGAGGGGTTCTGGTAACCACCAGTACTTAACCTCTGAATGACTCTAAGGTGTTATGGAATGTTGTTTCAATAAAGTTATTCAAACTCTGAGGTTAAAGATCTGTTTGTGTTTAATAGTCTACCCTCGCTAAGGTATTTGAAAGAATCAATGTGCGCAAAGTCTTCCCTTATCCCATGAAGTTCTATGGAGGGTAGGCCTAAATTATAGTAACGTTTAATTACTTTATAAACAGACTATCCTATTTTTATTCAATTGAGACATTTTAATTTCCAGAAAATAAGTCTATTTGATACATCAAAACATATGTCAGTCTACTTGATGACAAATGTACATTTCAATGTGAGCACAGAGAGGTGAAAAAAGTTAGGGTAAACCACTTCTGTATTACATTTCATCATTTCATCATTTCACATATCAATATAAATCACCCAGACATATGCTACGCTGCGGTAGTTCTTTTCAAGTAGGCCCCTCTCTCCCATAGTCCCATTCCGTCTCTCATCACTCAAGTCAGGCAAACAGCAGACACTTGCCCCAGCACGCACTACAGATAATTGCTCTTTAATTTACACGGAGTGCTTTTGTTCCTGGTTCAGGGCATGGTGCTCGGCCACAACAGCACAACACAACAACCGGCCAAGGCAGCCGTGCCAAGGATCGCAAAGTTCAGCCCACCCATGGCACAATGACTGGGAGTAGACAGTAGAGCAATTGCGGAAGAAAAGGGGTGGTAGAGCTAAGCTATGTGTTGTTTGAAAAAGTAGGTTGCCAGCAGACTACATAGAGAACAAGCTGAAACAGGTCTGCTCGGTTAGGATGCTAGAGATTTAGGTGTTACTTTGGATTCTCTGGCTGACACAGCCCCTGGAGGTATGGGTAAAAGCTGGGCTGGGCTGGGCTGTGGTGCGTGGGTGCTGTCAGCAGGACTGAGATGAGCATAGAGCACACAGCACTGAGACCTGGGACTGCATCTCAATAGTCTCCAATGGCTTCATTTCTTTCAGCCATCCTGAAGGAGAGGATTTAGGTAAAGAGAGGTGCCACATCAGAGTATTGACACACAGCCCTGATCTCTCCTGGGAACCACACCCCTCAACTCAGCTGACACTGCATGGAATCTCCAATCATAAACTGCAGGGGAGATAACAGAAGAAACACTGAGCGCTGTTGACAAGCTGGGGATAAAATCCACCCACCAGTAATCAATGTTGATCAGCCAAGCATGGTCCAATCATGTGAGCATTGACATAATGGTTGTTTTAATTTTTTAGAACATTGTGGTGACAACATTTGCCAAAAGCCCAGCATTCCGGCCCATCACAAATAATCAAGTAATCTAAGGGACTGTACAAAAATTACTTTTGGAGTGGGGTTCAAAATAGGAGAGGGGGTGTAACTTTTGTTTTGCTTTGGGGAGGGTTGTATGTCTTTTTTATTTGGCACAGGGGAGGGTAGTGCGTTTTTCCCAAGGTTTACATTCAGTATTTTGCAGGATTTACTATATAGGCCTAATGTCTTCCATCCTAGTCACATTTCCTCATCTGCTTGCATGTGCCTCCCTAGTCAAGGTGTTTTGGTACTTCCCTTACGCACTTACGCTTTGCTTTTCCGCGCGCTAACTATACCACAAGTCAATATAGTCTACCAATCTTACTGTCTATCCTGCCCTCTATTCACCATTCATAGTGAAAATAGTGGTAGGTGGATCGTTTGTCCAGATCTGCAACAGGCTAACCACACATCATATCATTCAAAGCTGCACCAACATGTTCAATATACAGTACCAGTCAAAAGTTTGGACACACCTACTCATTCCAGGCTTTTTCTTTAGTTTTACTATATTCTACATTGTAGAATAATAGTGAAGACATAAAAACTATGAAATAACACATATAAAATAATGTAGTAATCAAAAAAGCAAATGAAATTATATTTTACATTTGAGATTCTTCAAAGTAGCCACCCTTTGCCTAGATGACAGCTTGCGCACTCTTGGCATTCTCTCAACCAGGTTCATGAGGCAGTCACCTGGAATGCATTTCAATTAACAGGTGTGCCTTGTTAAAAAGTTAATTTGTGGAATTTCTTTCCTTCTTAATGCGTTTGAGCCAATCAGTTGTGTTGTGACAAGGTAGGGTTGGTATTCCGAAGATAACCCTATTTGGTAAAAGACCAAGTCCATATTATGGCAAGAACAGCTCAAATAAGCAAAGAATAAGGACAATACATCATTACTTTAAGACATGAAGGTCAGTCAATACGGAACATTTCAAGAATTTTGAAAGTGCAGTCGCAAAAACCATCAAGCACTAGGATGAAACTGGCTTTCATGAGGACTGCAGTGTCTTTGTGAGACGCAGAGTAGGTGAACGGATGATGTCCGCATGTGTGGTTCCCACAGTGAAGCATGGAGGAGGAGGTGTGATGGTGTGGGGGGGCTTTGCTGGTGACACTGTCTGTGATTTATTTAGAATTCAAGGCACACTTAACCAGCATGGCTACCACAGCGTTCTGCAGCAATACGCAATCCCATCTGGTTTGCGCTTTGTGGGACTATCATTTGTTTTTCAACGGGACAATGACCCAACACACCTCCAGGCTGTGTAAGGGCTATTTGACCAAGAAGGAGAGTGATGGAGTGCTGCATCAGATGACGTGGCCTCCACAATCACCCAACCTCAACCCAACTGAGATGGTTTGGGATGAGTTGGACTGCAGAGTGCAGGAAAAGCAGCCAACAAGTGATCAGCATATGTGGAAACTCCTTCAAGACTGTTGGAAAAGTATTCCAGGTGAAGCTGGTTGAGAGAATGCCAAGAGCTGGTTGAGAGAATGCCAAGAGTGTGCAAAGCTGTCATCAGGGCAGAGGTTGGCTACTTTGAAGAATCTAAAATCTACCCTTGCATGAGTAGGTCCAAACATTTGACTGGTACTGTAAATCCACTAAAGAAAGCGCATCTCTTTATCAGAAGTAAAAATACAGCCAGAAAGGCCTGCTACTGTGCCTTTCTAGACCTTATAAACTGTTGACAGTAGACGCACAACTGATCCAAGTGGTTGCCTAGACTAGATGCATTCTTTAATGGATCATCAATTTCCTAAATTGTCCTGTAATAATGTGGCCACATCTGCTCCCAGCAGGGCCAGTTATTCAGGAAACATTAACATGCTCTCTGCCTCCTATTTGATCTGAGCGGCTCTCCCTCATGCACCTAGAACCTAACTCTTCAATATAGCCTTAATATTTGTCATTTCACTTTTAAAGTGTATTACATTTTATGTGTGGCATGAACACAACAAGTCACAATGTTTTAATCTGAATAGGCTACTTCAAAAGTCTCCTGTAGGCTACCTCCGCAAGTTTATCCTCTAATATACTGTAATTCCAGCATCCAAACAGGGCACTGTGCAACCCCCATTTGATGAATGGAAAGAGAGATCTCCCACTGGGCACACCACCAGTGGCGTGTCCAGAACATTTTGAATGGGGTGGCCAATGTGGGGCACAGACCCAGTTTAGGGAGGCCATAACATTTTGAACCTTATTCGTTGGAAAGTGGATTTCTTCAATAGAATTATGATGGTTCAACACATTAAATGCTTCAGCTTAGGTTTGGTATATTTCCCTGTTCAAATAAACCATAAATAAATTCCAAAAGTCTTGTTACAGTGTTTGCATCAGGGACGCTAATTGGATATGGCAGGCTAGCTTAACACCAACAATTTAAAATACATTTTAGTCATTTAGCAGACACTCTTATCCAGAGTCACTTACAGGAGCAATTAGGGTTAAGTGCCTTGCTCAAGGGCACATCAACACATTTTTCACCTAGGGTTTAGAACCAGTGACCTTTCGGTTACTGTCCAAACGTGCTTAATCACTAGGCTACTAAAATCCTTCCAATCCCTACTTAAAGGCAAATGCTGTTTTTCGGTATGAAAGGGCTAACTTTAAGACCATGGGAACACCTGGTAGTGTTAGGGAAGGCTATTTGTATTGCTGGCTTTATGGAGAGCCAGTCCATGCAGCTGCAGTGCAGAAGTAAAGATGTCTGTAGTAGATGGCTTTGGCTAGGTAACTGCTTGTGTGTGCACACATTTTTTATGGGCTTTATAGTACATGTAATTTAACTGTAAAAATGTACCTTTAAATGTGTCAGGAACCCACCAGTCATTATGTTTTCATCTGATTGTCAAAGATATCACTTCAAACCGTAGGTTAAGTTTGTCTACTCCAAAATACGTCTAGCATCCGAACAGTGTACTGTGCACCCGCAATTTGAATGGAAAGGGACATCTATTACAAACACCATAAGTGTAACGACATTCAGCCTACAAAGTGGTTGGCCTCTTGCTCAGTTGTGCACCGGGGCCTCCCACTCCTCTTTCTATTCTGGTTAGAGCCAGTCTGCGCTGTTCTGTGAAGGAAGTAGTACACAGCGTTGTACAAGATCTTCGGTTTCTTGGCAATTTCTCACATGGAATAGCCTTCATTTCTTAGAACAAGAATACCCTGAAGAGTTTCAGAAGAAAGTTATTTGTTTCTGGCCATTTTGAGCCTGTAATCAAACCCACAAATGTTGATGCTCCAGATACTCAACTAGTCCCAAAAATGCCAGTTTTATTGCTTCTATAATCAGGACAACAGTTTTCAGCTGTTTTAACTTAATTGCAAAAGTGTTTTCTAATGATCAATTAGACTTTTAAAATGCTAAACCTGGATTAGCTAACACAACGTGTCATTGGAACACAGGAGTGATGGTTGCTGAAAATGGTCCTCTGTACGCCTATGTAGATATTCCATAAAAAATCTGCCATTTCCAGCAACAAAAGTCATTTACAACATTAACAATGTCTACACACTGTATTTCTGATCAATTTGATGTTATTTGAAAGGACATAAAGAGACCCCAAACTTTTGAACGGTAGTGAAATATTGAATTATGTTTGGTTGAAAATGCAACCAAATATCAACATTTAAATGTGATGTATCTACTGCTTGGGTAGTTTAATCTGTGCCACTGACTTAGTCTGGCTTTAATTCCAGTTTGTCTACAAATTAATAATTTATATGTTGGATTCACATCTCCATCGCAACCAAAAATCCACCCCCCCCACAAAAAATACTTAAAATAAAGTTTGAATTAGTCCTATTCTTTAACTTAGATTTTTGGGTCGCTACCGTTATTGTTATTTGTGGTCGTAATCATTATTTTGAGTTAATTTAATGAGTGGAGAGGGTGTGCACTTTTTACAGTACAAGGGGACGGTCATGTGAAAATATTTTTTATTATAGTGGTGAGTCGTATCTCCAGACAGAAGAACAGTTATAGTGGTGAGTTGTATCTCCAGACAGAGGAACAGTTATAGTGGTGAGTTGTATCTCCAGACAGAAGAACAGTTATAGTGGTGAGTTGTATCTCCAGACAGAGGAACAGTTATAGTGGTGAGTTGTATCTCCAGACAGAAGAACAGTTATAGTGGTGAGTTGTATCTCCAGACAGAAGAACAGTTATAGTGGTGAGTTGTATCTCCAGAGGAACAGTTATAGTGGTGAGTTGTATCTCCAGACAGAAGAACAGTTATAGTGGTGAGTTGTATCTCCAGACAGAGGAACAGTTATAGTGGTGAGTTGTATCTCCAGACAGAAGAACAGTTATAGTGGTGAGTTGTATCTCCAGACAGAGGAACAGTTATAGTGGTGGAGTTGTATCTCCAGACAGAAGAACAGTTATAGTGGTGGAGTTGTATCTCCAGAGGAACAGTTATAGTGGTGAGTTGTATCTCCAGACAGAAGAACAGTTATAGTGGTGAGTTGTATCTCCAGACAGAGGAACAGTTATAGTGGTGAGTTGTATCTCCAGACAGAAGAACAGTTATAGTGGTGAGTTGTATCTCCAGACAGAGGAACAGTTATAGTGGTGAGTTGTATCTCCAGACAGAAGAACAGTTATAGTGGTGAGTTGTATCTCCAGACAGAGGAACAGTTATAGTGGTGAGTTGTATCTCCAGACAGAGGAACAGTTATAGTGGTGAGTTGTATCTCCAGACAGAAGAACAGTTATAGTGGTGAGTTGTATCTCCAGACAGAAGAACAGTTATAGTGGTGAGTTGTATCTCCAGACAGAAGAACAGTTATAGTGGTGAGTTGTATCTCCAGAGGAACAGTTATAGTGGTGAGTTGTATCTCCAGACAGAAGAACAGTTATAGTGGTGAGTTGTATCTCCAGACAGAGGAACAGTTATAGTGGTGAGTTGTATCTCCAGAGGAACAGTTATAGTGGTGAGTTGTATCTCCAGACAGAAGAACAGTTATAGTGGTGAGTTGTATCTCCAGACAGAAGAACAGTTATAGTGGTGAGTTGTATCTCCAGAGGAGCAGTTATAGTGGTGAGTTGTATCTCCAGGAATAGGAAAAGTTATAGTGGTGAGTTGTATCTCCAGTGGGGTTTATAATTATTGTATTTGTTTTAAATATCAGCTGGTTAAAAAAAAGAGGAGGACCATGTCTCACCAGTCACTGGTACAGAAATGCTTCAGAAATGGTGTACTGTACAGCCAATGTTATGTGTCAGTACTACTGCCTGTGTAGGGTGTACTGGGTGTGTGTGAGTTGTTGGCACGCTGTGATGTGGGCTGGTGTGGATAAAATGCCAGGTCTGAATTCTTGTCCCAGTCCGCCCCTGGCAACGTGATGGCCAACAACCTCCCCCCTTTCCTTGACTCAAAACATCAAACTGGCTGGTCTTGGTTCATGATTGACACCCTTACAAAAAAAGATTGCAGTTTTGAAACTGCAGTAAAAGTGCAGTAGCTGCAGTCGACTGTGGTATTTTGATGTAGTAATTGCAGAATAACTGCAGTGTACTGCAGTTGAACTGCAGTTATACTGCACTCTGACTGCAATATTTTTCGTAAGGGTAGTTTGTGGCAGTGCCGTCCATTTTGGGGTTAGTTGGTCACGTTAAACCAAAAATATGTTCCAGTGGTGAAAAGGAGAGCAGTCAATGTAAGCAACACTCCAAAAAAGAAACCTCCCAGCTCTCTCTTAACCAAACATTGCCAAAATCCAAATCTATAGTCAATAAAGTACAAAGTCAGCCTTTCCACCGTGGCCTGAAGTTATGAATGAGTCAAACATGCCATACTTCTATTTAAAAAATAAATAGGGAAACTAATGTGATATTTCTGCGGGGGGGGGTATGGCTCAGTAAAGCTCAGCATGGGAGGACTTGGCCATGCTGTGGACTAATGTATAAACCAGCCACACGGAGCCTACTGTCTCTCTGGGAGTCAGTGTGCTTGGCCTGGCAGCCAGGTACACATTAATGATCTTCTAAGCTGTTTTTCTTCGACCCTCAGCCACACCAAACGTGTCATAAACGCTTCAGGAAGTCTGGCTGCTTACCGGGATATTGTTAAGGTGTGTGTGTGTGTGTAGGGTGGGGGTAATATGTAGTAGCACTGCATGTTCTTTGCACTACATGTTCTTTCCTTCCTACGGCTAGTTTGCAGAGACTGGGGGCTCCTGAAGGTATTTAGCATTCAAATCTGGACGCCATCTAATAACCCACCCTGATTCCCATCAGTCACTCAGACAACTTGGCATGGATAGAAAGCAGCAGCACGCTTCAAACAGTAGACGGGATAACATCTCCCACCATGACATAACAGGCTGGATGGATGAAGTAGCTTTGGGGAGAAGAGAATAGGCCACAGTTTGTTCTGCCCGTTTCCTGTCTCGCTCGATAGGTTTACACTGTGGCTTTGATGCCCATTCAACACCGAAGAACCGAAATCAACAAAACCGAGGAATCTGTTGCAAAAAAAGCTGCACTGTGGCTTTGACACTCATTCAATACAGAAAAACCAGAAACGAAAAGATAGAACAAATATTACAACAAATGTTAAACTCAAATATATTGATTAATAAAAAAACATTCTTTATGGATTTTTTTTTAATTGTATTATATTTATTAATGATATTATGAATAGAAATGGAGGAGTTATGTCACATACGCAGTTATCAAAAATATATGGGAATAGCTGCTCAATCCAAAATTACAATCAACTGAATGCAGCACTACCATAAAAATTGAGGAGGCAAGTGGAAATGGGAGAAGGTAGGGAACTTGTTTTCCTGCCATATATTAAAGATTAAAGACAAATTGGCTGAAAGGAACCTGCATAAGTAGAAAAATATACCAGTTTCATCTGAGGACAAAAATGTTGACAGCTGCGCCATTCAGGTTGGTTGCAAAGTAAATGGGAGGAGATTTTTGATGTACCAATTCCATGGCACATGGTTTTTGAACTGGTACAAAAAACTACACTTGACTCAACAATTAGAGTTTTTCAATTAAAATGATTATATAAAATTCTTGCCACCAACAGAATGCTATATACAGTGGGGCAAAAAAGTATTTAGTCAGCCACCAATTGTGCAAGTTCTCCAACTTAAAATGTTGAGAGAGGCCTGTAATTTTCATCATAGGTACACTTCAACTATGACAGACGAAATGAGGGAAAGAAATCCAGAAAATCACATTGTAGGATTTTTAATTTATTTATTTTCAAATTATGGTGGAAAATAAGTATTTGGTCAATAACAAAAGTTTATCTCAATACTTTGTTATATACCCTTTGTTGGCAATGACAGAGGTCAAACGTTTTCTGTAAGTCTTCACAAGGTTTTCACACACTGTTGCTGGTATTTTGGCCCATTCCTCCATGCAGATCTCCTCTAGAGCAGTGAGGTTTTGGGGCTGTCGCTGGGCAACACGGACTTTCAACTCCCTCCAAAGATTTTCTATGGGGTTGAGATCTGGAGACTGGCTAGGCCACTCCAGGACCTTGAAATGCTTCTTCTGAAGCCACTCCTTCGTTGCCGGGCGGTGTGTTTGGGATCATTGTCATGCTGAAAGACCCAGCCACGTTTCATCTTCAATGCCCTTGCTGATGGAAGGAGGTTTTCACTCAAAATCTCACGATACATGGCCCCATTCATTCTTTCCTTTACACGGATCAGTCGTCCTGGTCCCTTTGCAGAAAAACAGCCCCAAAGCATGATGTTTCCACCCCCATGCTTCACAGTAGGTATGGTGTTCTTTGGATGCAACTCAGAATTCTTTGTCCTCCAAACACGACGAGTTGAGTTTTTACCAAAAAGTTATATTTTGGTTTCATCTGACCATATGACATTCTCCCAATCCTCATCTGGATCATCCAAATGCTCTCTAGCAAACTTCAGACGAGCCTGAACATGTACTGGCTTAAGCAGGGGGACACGTCTGGCACTGCAGGATTTGAGTCCTGGCGGCGTAGTGTGTTACTGATGGTAGGCTTTGTTACTTTGGTCCCAGCTCTCTGCAGGTCATTCACTAGGTCCCCGTGTGGTTCTGGGATTTTTGCTCACCGTTCTTGTGATCATTTTGACCCCACGGGTGAGATCTTGCGTGGAGCCCCAGATCAAGGAAGATTATCAGTGGTCTTGTATGTCTTCCATTTCCTAATAATTGCTCCCACAGTTGATTTCTTCAAACCAAGCTGCTTACCTATTGCAGATTCAGTCTTCCCAACCTGGTGCAGGTCTACAATTTTGTTTCTGGTGTCCTTTGACAGCTCTTTGGTCTTGGCCATAGTGGAGTTTGGAGTGTGACTGTTTGAGGTTGTGGACAGGTGTCTTTATACTGATAACAAGTTCAAACAGGTGCCATTAATACAGGTAACGAGTGGAGGACAGAGGAGCCTCTTAAAGAAGAAGTTACAGGTCTGTGAGAGACAGAAATCTTGCTTGTTTGTATGTGACCAAATACTTATTTTCCACCATCATTTGCAAATAAATTCATTAAAAATCCTACAATGTGATTTTCTGGATTTCTTTTCCTCATTTTGTCTGTCATAGTTGAAGTGTACCTATGATGAAAATTACAGGCCTCTCTCATCTTTTTAAGTGAGAGAACTTGCACAATTGGTGGCTGACTAAATACTTTTTTTTGCCCCACTGTATATGGGGGCATACAACAATCTCAAGAGAAAGAATCAATAGATCACTTATTCTGGATTTGCTCCTATGCAGCTCGTTTCTGGTCACAGGTTCAGGAATGGTTAAAAAATCACAACATGCACTTAAATGTAACCTTACAAATAGCAGTGTTGGGCGATCTGGAAAGCCATAGTCAGTCAATAAATAATATAATAATACTCGTAGGAAAGGTTTTCATCTTTAGCTCACAATCTGTGGATAACATACAATTAGAAAGGTTAAAAAGTTTTGTAAAAAAATCACAGCACAATTGAAAAATATATGGCAAATGGAAACCAAACAAGGGCGGTCTTTGGGGATGGGTTGAGAGTGGCTGAGGGTTGGGATTAAAGAGTTTGTTTGGTAATGTATTGTTGTTATATATAAAAGTACCATGTATGTAAAATGTATATGTAAAATGTATATGTTCAATGAGTATGTAAAATTTATAGGTAAAATGTATGTATACGTAGCAAAAAAGCGGGGGAAACCTGCCTTCACCCTGCCTCTGGGTGAATCTGTGTGTGACAGCAGCACCCACCAGGGTCCTAAAGCACCACCTAATTACCGCCTTCGTTTCCAAGGTCATAGAGGAATGCGTTCCAAAATGAATTACACTCCCGCTTCATCTCTCCTCCCTCTATTTCTCTATCCCTCTATCCCTCTCTTTCACTTACTTTCTCTTTTTCTCTCTCCCTCTCTTTCTCTCTCTCCTTCTCTTCACTCTAGTTAATGGCTGACATGTGTGCTGTGTGGCTACAAAAGAGATAGCTTTCCTTTCTGTGACACACTATACTGCCCCAGCAGCCCTCAGACCTACAGTCAGTCTGTGCCGTGTGAAGAACAGAATGCCCTGTTCTGCTTAGCTTGCTGTACACACACACCAGCCCTTTGCCAACCCACCTGTCCAAACCACATGGTCCTACTGATCCGTTTTTGTAATTGCCGCCTTTTTATCAAAGGAGAGAGAGACAGAGAAGATAAGAGAACTCATGTGTTTTCTAACTTCTTTCTACACTCGTTTCACACCTGATAGTTGAAAACATCTTGATGTGTGTGTTCTAATGTGTGTTCATGATGCATTAGAGCTTTTCTTCTGTTTGTTTTATAGATACGAAGGTGTAAACGCAGGTGTGTGTGTCTGGATCCAGACTTTATGGAGAAAAAGGGGGGGATCTAGACACCGGTAAGGAGGGAGGGTGTAGCCTATGTGAGGTAAGAGGGACTCTTGTACATGTCATCAACAATGGGCCTGAGGCCTTGAATACCACACAGCAGCTGTGACTTGAAGAGTTTAACTTGTTTTTTTTCTCTCTTTCACTCTCTCTCTGTCTCTCTTCATATTTTTCTTTCCCCAGCAGACCAGCCATTCAACAAAAGAGGTTAAAAAAATGCAAGACTCATAGAGCTATGTGTGGACTATGCTACCTCTGGAATGGCCCCATATGTTTCACATTATAAAGGTCTCCAGCACAGCAAAGCCCCAAAAAGCATGGAGACCCAAACCAATGCAAAAGACGCCTCAACAAATAGTACATTTGCAATTCTCTCACTGTGTGAAAAGCTGCAGCCAAAGCTTGATGAGGAGATCATGGTTTTTAATGAACTACACTCTACACTGTCGAATTCAAATAAATCACAACCACACTGCTTGTAGAGTTTGAATGACCCCCTTCTCTCTATTCTGAATTTCGCCTGGTATTTTGAATCAATTCCCCTAAACGAAATGTGACTGAACCACAGGTTAAAACTTCCCCAGACTCCATGAAACTACTCCAGAACTACTTTGATGTACTAGCACAACACTAAAACCAGCTCCCATGCAAGTATAGCACTACAAACAACTTCAAAACACCAAACCTTACCGTTTTAAAACCAAAGAAAGTTACTTTTATTTTCCTTCTTTCTTTAAAATCCTTCGTCAGTCAGACACTGCTAGGGAGAGGTGGGTAAAGTCCAGTCCAGGTGAAGACGAGTAAAATAGCTCTCAGCCCGTCACACAGGCTTAGAGGAAGTTGACTGGCTCTCCTGTGCTGGAATGCGGTGATTAGAGGCACTTCTTCTGTGAGCTCACTTTGTTCCGGCTCTGCTGCCCCCACTGCTGCTCCCTCCCAGGCTGTTGCTGCTGGCTCCTACTACTGACTGTTGGCTGCTGCTGGCCCTGTTAAAATGGAAGCTCTGCTCTGTGCCTGAACTGCTGCTCTGCTCCCATCAACCCTCAACACACTTCCTCCAGTCAGTCGAGGCTGCTAGCCGCTGCAGCCGCCACAAGTTCTGGCATGGGATAGTCCTCCCACTGTGTTGCTGCCCCCCTTCCTGATCCCTCCCTCTTCCACTTTCCCTCCCGCCTCCCTTTCCACATACACACACACATACACGCACACACATACACGCACACACATACACGCACACACGCACACACACACACACACACACACACACACACACACACACACACACACACACACACACACACACACACACACACACACACACACACACACACACACACACACACACACACACGTATACACCAGTGGTGGCAAAAGTACTAAATAGTCAGACTTGAGTAAAAGTAAAGATACCTTAATAGAAAATGACTCAAGTAAAAGTGAAAGTCACCCAGTAAAATACTACTTGAGTAAAAGTATTTGTTTTTAAATATACCATGCCGATCAAAAGTTTTAGAACATCTACTCATTCAAGAGTTTCTTTATTTTTACTATTTTCTACATTGTAAAATAATATTGAAGACATCAAAACTGTGAAATAACACATATGGAATCAAGTGTTCAACAATCAAAACATATTTTATAATTGAGATTCTTCAAATAGCCACCCATGCCTTCATGACAGCTTTGCACAATCTTGGCATTCTCTTAATCAGCTTCATGAGATGGAATGCATTTCAATTAACAGATGTACTTAAAAGTTGTTCTTAAAAGGTGTTCTTAAAAGTTAATATGTGGAACAGCTCAAATAAGCAAAGAGAAATGACAGTTCATCATTACTTTAAGACATGAATGTCCGTCAAGGCGGGAATTTTCAAGAACTTTGAAAGTTTCTTCAAGCGCTATGATGAAACTTGCTCTCATAAGGACCGGCACAGGAATGGAAGACCCAGAGTTACCTCTGCTGCTGAGGATAAGTTCATTAGAGTTACCAGCCTCAGAAATTGCAGCCCAAATAAATGCTTCACAGACTTCAAGTAACAGACACATCTCAGCATCAACTGTTCAGAGGAGACTGTGTGAATCAGGCCTTCATGGTCGAATTGCTGCAAAGAAGAGACTTGCTTGGGCCAAGAAACACGAACAATTGACATTAGACCGCTGGAAATCTGTCCTATGGTCTGGAGTCCAAATTTGAGATTTTTGGTTCCAACTGCCCTCTCTTTGTGAGACGCGGTGTGGGTGAACGGATGATCTCCACATGTGTATTTCCAACCCATAAAGCATGGAGGAGTGATGGTGTGGGGGTGCTTTGCTGGTGACACTGTCTGTGATTTATTTAGAATTCAATTCACACTTAACCAGCATGGCTACCACAGCATTCTGCAGCGATACGCCATTCCATCTGGTTTTGGTTTAGTGGGACTATCATTTGTTTTTCAACAGGACAATGACCCAACTCACCTCCAGGCTGTGTAAGGGCTATTAGACCAAGAAGGAGAGTGATGGAGTGCTGCATCAGATGACCTGCCCTCCACAATCTCCCGACCTCAACCCAATTGAGATGGTTTGGAATGAGTCGGACTGCAGAGTAAAGGAAAAGCAGCCAACAAGTGCTCAAGAATTTTGAAAAGCATTCCAGGTGAAACTGGTTGAGAGAATGACAAGAGTGTGCAAAGCGGTCATCAAGGCAAGGGGTGGCTTTTCGAAGAATATCAAATATATTTTGATTTGTTTAACACTTTTTGGTTACTACATGATTGTATATGTGTTATGTCATGGTGTTGATGTCTTCTTCTACAGTGTAGAAAATAGTGCAAATTAAGAAAAACACTTGAATGAGTAGGTGTTCTAAAACGTTTAACTCCTACTGTACTTAAGCATTAAAGTAAGTGGAATTGCTCAAATGTACTTAAGTATCAAAAGTAAAAGTATAAACCATTTCAAATTCCTTATATTAAGCAAACCAGACGGCACAATCTTTTTTAATTTTTTTTATATATATATATATATATATATATATATATATTTTTTTTTTTTTGACGGATAGCCAGGGGCCAGACATAATTTACAAACAAAGCATTTCTTTTTAGTGAGTCTGGCATATCAGAGACAGTAAGGATGACCAGTTACATTCTCTTGATAAGTGTGTGAATTGGACAATTTTCCTGTCAAAATGTAACGAGTACTTTTGGGTGTCAGGGAAAATGTATGGAGTAAAAAGTACATTTTTTTTTTTCGGGATGTAGCGAAGTAAAAGTAAAAGTTGGCAAAAATATAAAATAGTAAAGTAAAGTACAGATACCCAAAAAAACTACTTAAGTAGTACTTTACACCACTGATATATACACACACACATTCTCATGCTGGCTCCATGTCTGCTTCAGTTTTTGTCAGACCTGGCAAGTGGACACAAACACACACAGTTATAGAGGGGGATGGGTGGAGGGGGCAAGGAACAGGGAAGCACATTGTACTAAACATTTAAACTATTTTATTAACTAGAGAGAGAGAGGGACATTTCTTTTCTATAGTTTAAATCTGGGGGTCGGCTGTTGTAACAGTTTTAAAATGAATATTCTCTTACTGTTGTCTAGGATCCAATCTGGCCCGATTTGTATATATGAATTTAATCATTGATGCCTACATGTACCTCTCTGATTATTGAATATGCTTATGAGTGTTTTTGTATAGCCATGTTCTGTATTGTATCCACTACCACAATGCGTCATGTGCGTAATGAACATAATAAGTATACAGTGCCTTCAGAAAGTACTCACACCCCTTGACTTTTTCCACATTTGTTGTGTTACAGCCCGAATGTCAAAGTGCCACCACTGAGACCTATATGCTCTCGTTGGCTGGCCCTCGCTACATATCCGTCCCAAACCCAAGGGCTTCAGGTCATCTATAAGTCTTTGCTAGGTAAAGCCTCGCCTTATCTCAGCTCACTGGTCACCATAGCAACACCCACCCGTAGCACATGCTCCAGCAGGTATATTTCACTGGTCATCCCCAAAGCCAACACCTCTTTTGGCCCCCTTTCCTTCCAGGTCTCTGCTGCCAATGACTGGAACGAATTGCAAAAGTCACTGAAGCTGGAGACTTATATCTCCCTCACTAACTATAAGCATCAGCTGTCAGAGCAGCTTACACAGCCCATCTGTAAATAGACCACCCAACTACCTCATCCCCATACCTTTATATATTTTTTTCTCTTCTGCACCCCAGTATCTATACTCGCACATCATCATCTGCACATCTATCACTCTAGTGTTAATGCTAAATTGTAATTATTTTTCCACTATGGCCTATTTAATGCCTTACCTCCCTAATCGTACTACATTAGCACACACTGTATATCGATTTTTTTATTGTGTTATTGGCTGTACGTTTGTCTATCCCATGTGTTACTCTGTGTTGTTGTTTTTGTCGCACTGCTTTGCTTTATCTTGGCCAGGTCGCAGTTGTAAATGAGAACTTGTTCTCAACTGGCCTGCTGGTTAAATAAAGGTGAAATAAATACATTTGTTTAACAAGTCACATAATAAGTTGCATGGCCTGAGATTAATGGCTGTGATTGGAGATCATTGAGGACGGAACAACACCATTGTAGTTACTCCACAATACTAACCTAAATGGCAGAGTGAAAAAAAAGAACCCTGTGCACAATAAAAAATATTCCAAAACCTGTTTGCAATAAGGCACTAATGTAAAACTGCAAAAAATGTAGCAAAAGAATGTACTTTATGTCCTAAATAAAAAACCTTATGCTTGGGGCAAAACCAACACAACACATCACTAAGTACCACTCTTCATATTTTCAACAAGGTGGTGGCTGCATCATGCTATGGGTATGCTTGTCATTGGCAAAGACTCTGGAGATTTTGGGGGGGATAAAAATAAACAGAATAGAGCTAAGCACAGGCAAAATCCTACAGGAAAATCTGGTTCAGTCTGCTATCCACCAGACACAAATATAGATGGGTGAGAGAGAAAAATATTTTTAATCCATTTTGAATTCAGGCTGCAGCACCACAAAATGTAGAATAAGTCAAGGGGTATGAATACTTTAAGGCACTGTATATATGGGGATTGGATCACTCAGTCTGCTTGACCTGACAAGATTTGTGTTGAATCAAAACAATAAAGGTGGTAAATTGGGAGCATATTCAGTATGCTGGTCTTTCTGTCTTTTTCAAGCTTTAAACTTGCAATTTTTTGAAGGAAAGTGAAATGATTATTATGGATTTGATATGAAATTGGCCAGCTTGCATATGCTTTGTATCTATAGCAGTCTTAACGTGAAACCAGTGCTGGCTAACCTATAAGTCTTAAAATCTATTTTGATAACTTAAATGTCTGACGCACTCAAGGAAATAGCTCCTACAAGGGTTCCCTTCACTCTCATTTAAATGAATAAATGAATAAAGATAGGACCACCATCAAAATTTGATTTGTGAATGGAAGTATTGTATGTATCACATTAGAGGTATTCTCTCACCAGCAATATTTATTTGTATTTGTTTTATAATAATATTGTTTTTTACAATTTAAGTGAAATATTTAGCTTTGTCTGAAGCAGTAAAAGACAGGTAATTCAAAAGATAATTCGACCTATGCACTAACAAGGTGTAAAGCTGTGTATGCTGAAAAACCTATGTCAAATTAGTTTAGGAATTTCTTGTATTTTTCGGCTTCAGACATAAACAAAATATTTCACTTAAAATGTAGTTTAAAATTAATTACCGGGGGGGTTCCCGGAAGCTGTGATAACAGGGACAACAGTGTAATTGTGGCACCCATTTTACTGCGATAGAATATAAACTGACAACTGTGTACAGTGCTTTGTATGTTCTTTACGTACAGTATGTTGGAGTGAGACAGACTTTCCACAGAAAACAGCCCACAATAAGAGCAATCGGCAAAGCGCATTGAGGACCCTGGGTGTATTTCCCTTTTATCTGTTGTGTAATGTTGTAGCTACCTTAACTAGATATATGTAGCGGACACTGTACCATTAGTAAGCTAGCTAGCTACACATCCTTGTGACCTTCGGCAAAGATGGTGGTGACGTATCGGTCCACATAACACCACCCTCAGAGCCATAGGCAAAAATCTGGTTTTCAGGGAAAAGGGAAGAGAGCCTGTGAACGACCTCTGCTTTTGGACGTGCGCCTCGCTGTTACAGTGAAACATATAGCAGTTATCTACGGCACGTTTGCTAGCTTGCTGTCTGAAGTTTCCATCCAGAATATTAACAAGACGACCCTCCATCTTAACTCCTCCTTCACATTTACTGAAGTGGTTGAATAGTGCAGAAAGAAACCTCCCCTGACAGTTTTTTTTCTCTCGTCATAACCAGAATGTGGTTCAGGTAGTTTCAGGCATTTATTTTATACCTGCTACGTTAGGTTGACATAACATGGACATCATTAACAACTGTAGGCTTGCTAGTTAGCCTCACTTCTTCCTGCAAGCATGTCAGCGAACGTTAACTAACTGAATGTTAGCTAGCATTAAGGGTTGAAACATTAGCTAGCTAGCCAGTTATTTAGCTATTTTTTGGACGTACCTAGATATACATTGCTTTGACCTAGCTAGCCAACGTTAATAAGAAGAGAGACATTCAGCTCATAACAATCCTAGCTTGTTGTCTTACGTTAACGTTAGCTGTAACCAGGCACCTGAGTTGACTTACTATTTCTAAGAGGCCTTGATAAGCATAATATCTAGCTACAGAGAGGGGGAGGCCAGGGTGCTGTAACCCCGGATAAAGCGACAATAAAGGTTGGCGAACTCCAGGAAGCATTGCAGCTGCTCCCTGGGTGTAGGCTGAGGCCAATCCACCACAGCTCTCACCTTCTAGGGATCCATCTGGACATCACAGATGATGTAGCCCAGAAAGGGAATGGTGGCACGATGGAACTCGCAATTTTCCACCTTAACAAACAACTGGTTCTCCAGAAGGCTCGAAGGCAGAGGAAATGAGTGGTTCTTCACAGTAATGTCATTGAGTCCCCGGTAGTCAATACACGGGTGCAGGGTCCTTCTCCACGAGAAGAAACCTGCGCCAGCGGGAGAGGAAGAGGGACGGACAAATCCTGTAGCTAGGGAGTCCCCAATGTAGGTCTCCATAGCCTTGGTCTCTAGGGAGAATGTCAAACCCGCAGTCATAGGGGTGGTGCGGCGGAAGGGAAGTGGCCCGGGACCTTCTGAACACCCGGTGGTCCTGGTACTCCGTGGGAATGGCGGAAAGGTCCGGAGCAACATCCGAGCCCCCAGGAAGACGTCCCGGGGCAGGTTGCGCCGACTTCTGACAATGGGCAATTGCAGAACAATGGGCAACTCCAGCCCATGATAGCACCCATAGACCAGTTGATGAGGGGATTGTGTCACTGGAGCCAGAAGAATCCCAAAACCACAGGAACCTGGGGGGACTTAAATGAACAGGAATTGAATGGCCTCGCTGTGATTTCCTGACACACGTACATTGATGGGAGTGGTGTTATATATGGCCCACCAGAGTACTCGCTCCTGAGCCTGGTCTTTTCCCGGGCAAGAGGACACAAAATGACCAAAAGTCCCGCAATACAGACAGCTCCTTGTGTTGATCCTGTGTTGCCATTCCATTGGCGACAGCCCAGCTCTGTCTAGTTGCATAGGCTCAGGAAACAGTGCCTCGGCCGTCTTTGGTGACTCTCGAGGAAGGTCGGGAAACCTCAGGTGCTCTCTGCAACGGGACAGTTGGGGACTTCCGGGATGACTTTGAGGCGAGGTGGAATCCCTGGACGTGTGAGCGAAATCGAATTTCCTTTCCATCCGTCGTTCCCGCAATCGCCCATCGATGTAGATGGTCAAAGCGATGAGGGAGTCCGTGGGTACCTCCCAAGCAGCAAGCTCGTCCTTAACCCCCTCAGATAAATCAAATCAAATTAAATGTATTTATAAAGCCCTTCTTACATCAGCTGATGTCACAGAGTGCTGTACAGAAACCCAGTCTAAAACCCCAAACAGCAAGCAATGCAGGTGTAAAAGCACGGTGGCTAGGAAAAAATCCCTAGAAAGGCCAAAACCTAGGAAGAAACCTAGAGAGGAACCAGGTTGTGAGGGGTGGCCAGTCCTCTTCTGGCTGTGCCAGGTGCAGATTATAACAGAACATGGACAAGATTTTAAAATGTTCATAAAACAGGCAGAACAGTTGAAACTGGAGAAGCAGCACGGCCAGGTGGACTCGGGACATCAAGGAGTCATCAGGCCAGGTAGGCCTTGAGGAATGGTCCTAATGCTCAGGTCCTCCTCCGAGAGAGAAAAAAAAATAAAGAGAGAGAGAGATAATTAAATTCACACAGGACACCAGATAAGAGAATAAATAGTCCAGATATAACAGACGGACCCTAGCCCCCCGACACATAAACTACTGCAGCATAAATACTGGGGGCTGAGACAGGAGGGGTCGGGAGACACTGTGGCCCCGTCCGACGATACCCCCGGACAAGGCCAAACAGGCAGGATATAACCCCACCCACTCTGCCGAAGCACAGCCCCCACACCACTAGAGGGATATCTTCAACCACCAACTTACCATTCTGAGACAAGGCCGAGTATAGCCCACAAGATCTCCGCCACGGCACCAGTAAGCCAGTGACTCAGCCCCTGTAATAGGGTTAGAGGCAGAGAATCCCAGTGGAAGGGAACCGGCCAGGCAAAGACAGCAAGGGTGGTTCGTTGCTCCAGTGCCTTTCCGTTCACCTTCACACTCCTGGGCCAGACTACACTCAATCATAGGACCTACTGAAGAGATGAGTCTTCAATAAAGACTTAAAGGTTGAGACCGAGTCTGCATCTCTCACATGGATAGGCAGACTATTCCATAAAAATGGAGCTCTATAGGAAAAAGCCCTGCCTCCAGCTGTTTGCTTAGAAATTCTAGGGACAGTAAGGAGGCCTGCGTCTTGCGACTGTAGAGTACGTGTAGGTATGTACGGCAGGACCAAATCAGAAAGATAGGTAGGAGCAAGCCCATGTAATGCTTTGTAGGTTAGCAGTAAAACCTTGAAATCAGCTCTTGCCTTAACTGGAAGCCAGTGTAGAGAGGCTAGTACTGGAGTAATATGATCAAATTTCTGGGTTCTAGTCAAGATTCTAGCAGCCGTGTTTAGCACTAACTGAAGTTTATTTAGTGCTTAATGCGGGTAGCCGAAAGGTAAAGCATTGCAGTAGTCTAACCTAGAAGTTACAAACGCATGGACAGAAAGTTTCTGATTTTTACAATGTTACGTAGATGGAAAAAAGCTGTCCTTGAAACAGTCTTGAAACAGATATGTTCGTCAAAAGAGAGATCAGGGTCCAGAGTAATGCCAAGGTCCTTCACAGTTTTATTTGAGACGACTGTACAACCATCAAGATTAATTGTCAGATTCAACAGAAGATCTCTTTGTTTCTTAGGACCTAGAACTAGCATCTCTGTTTTGTTAGAGTTTAAAAGTAGAACATTTTCCGCCATCCACTTCTGAAACACAGGCTTCCAGGGAGGGCAATTTTGGGGCTTCACCATGTTTCATCGAAATGTACAGCTGTGTGTCATCCGCATAGCAGTGAAAGTTAACATTGTGTTTCCGAATGACATCACCAAGGGGTAAAATATATAGTGAAAACAATAGTGGTCCCAAAACAGAGCCTTGAGGAACACCGAAGTTTACAGATGATTTGTCAGAGGACAAACCATCCACAGAGACAAACTGATATCTTTCCGGCAGATAAGATCTAAACCAGGCCAGAACCATGTAGACCATGTAGACCAATTTGGGTTTCCAATCTCTCCAAAAGAATGTGGTGATCGATGGTATCAAAAGCAGCACTAAGGTCTAGGAGCACGAGGACAGTTGCAGAGCCTCGGTCTGACGCCATTAAAAGGTCATTTACCACCTTCACAAGTGCAGTCTCAGTGCTATGATGGGGTCTAAAACCAGACTGAAGCGTTTCATATACATTGTTTGTCTTCAGAAAGGCAGTGAGTTGCTGCACAACAGCGTTTTCTAAACTTTTTGAGAGGAATGGAAGATTCGATATAGGCCGATAGTTTTTTATATTTTCTGGGTCAAGGTTTGGCTTTTTCAAGAAAGGCTTTATTACTGCCACTTTTAGTGAGTTTGGTACACATCCGGTGGATAGAGAGCTGTTTATTATGTTCACCATAGGAGGGCCAAGCACAGGAAGCAGCTCTTTCAGTAGTTTAGTTGGAATAGGGTCCAGTATGTAGCTTGAAGGTTTAGAGGCCATGATTATTTTCATCAATGTGTCAAGAGATATGGTACTAAAAAACTTGAGTGTCTCTCTTGATGTTATGTCCTGGCAAAGTTGTGTGGACTCAGGACAACTGAGCTTTGGAGGAATACGCAGATTTAAAGAGGAGTCCGTAATTTGCTTTCTAATGATCCTAATCTTTTCCTCAAAGAAGTTCATGAATGTATCACTGCTAAAGTGAAAGCCATCCTCTCTTGGGGAATGCTGCTTTTTAGTTAGCTTTGCGACAGTATCAAAAATAAATTTTGGATTGTTCTTATTTTCCTCAATTAACTTGGAAAAATAGGATGATCGAGCAGCAGTGAGGGCTCTTCGATACTGCACGGTACTGTCTTTCCAAGCTAGTCGGAAGACTTCCAGTTTGGTGTGGCGCCATTTCCGTTCCAATTTTCTGGAAGCTTGCTTCAGAGCTCGGGTATTTTCTGTATACCAGGGAGCTAGTTTTTTGTGGCAAATGTTTTTTGTTTTTAGGGGTGCGACTGCATCTAGGGTATTGCGCAAGGTTACATTGAGTTCCTCAGTTTAGTGGTTTCAGAGCAAACATAACGCGGCAAATTCAAAATAAAAATTAGTAATATTTAACATTCTTCGATATACAAGTGTTGCATAGCCATCAAAAGCTCTGCTTCCTGGCAATATCACTGCATTGTCAGATTTCAAAAAGGCTTTACGGCGAAAGCACTACATTTGATTGTTTGAGGCTAGCACCTCACATATTTTCCACATTAGCATAAATTCATATCCAGCTCGGTTCTCAAAATGTCCATATCACAGCTAATATAAATCGCTTACCTTTCAAAGAACTTCTGCTGAAGGCTTCCCAAGTGTCCAAACAAAAGAATCCATGGTTCTTTTGTTAGAAAAAGTAATTCATTATATCCATGAATCTCCGTTTGGTTGGCACGTAATGTTCAGCTACTCCACCAAGCATTGTCAGTCTACTCGCCCATTGTACAGTGAAGAGAACGTGTTCACGTTATACCTCTCATCTTTTCACAAACAAATCAAATATCATTAATAATGCATCCTTATGTATCCTTTTATGAATAATAGCGATCATATTTTACACGGATGGTAACTGAAACGTTATAAGAGGAAAAGAAAGCTGGACGTGAACGTGCACGGTTGTTTACCTTTTTCCCTTCCTGTAGTCTGTCTTCTTCTATAACGATCTCCTATTTCCCCCAGACACTTTCCAGAGACTGTTGACATCCAGTGGAAGCCATAAGTACTGCAACCTGTGTCCTATTCCCCATTGACTTATATTACCAGGCCTTCAAAGTGAGTGGAGGGCAAAAGAAAAAGGATTTCCGGACAGAAATGTCTCCGTTTTTTGCCTGCTATATCTGTTCTTTTATACCCACAGACTATATCTTAATGGTTTTAGACACTTCAGAGTGATTCCTATCCAATAGTACTAATTATGTGCATATCCTAGTTTCTGGCCCTGAGTGGCAGGCATTTAACTTTGGGCACGTCAGACAGGCGAAAATTCGGAAAACGGGACTCTACCCCTAAGAGGTTAACTGATTTTTGTACTCTGACGTCCTTGGGTAGGTGGAAAGATTCTGGAAGGGCATCTAGGAATCTTTGGGTTGTCCGAGAATTTATAGCACGACTTTTGATGATCCTTGGTTGGGGTATGAGCAGATTATTTGTTGCGATTTCAAACGTAATAAAATGGTGGTCCGATAGTCCAGGATTATGATAAACCGTGCAGGAACATGTCGAACAGTGCTTCCTGGTTCCAAGCACTCTCCGCTGCCAACGTGCGTAAATCCACCACATAGTCGGCCACTCTGCGGACGTCCTGCCGGAGCTGGATTAGCTTCCGGGCAGCTTTTCTCCCGGAGAACGGGGCATCAAAAACCTTCCTCACCTCTCCCACGAACCCCTCCAGACACACGCACATGGCCGTCTGTTGTTTCCATATGGCGGTAGCCCAGGTGAGAGCCCTCACAGACATCAGCGTGATGAGGAAGGCTATTTTGGAGCGATCCGAGGGGAAAGAGGAGGACTGAAGCTCAAAAATGATGGCACACTGAGCTAAAAATGCCCAACAGGTGCTTGGCTCTCCATTAAAGCATTCCAGGGGAGGTAAACGGGGCTCCCGGGAAGGTGGAGTGGCCAGTGGGGCAGTGCTGCTAACCTCAGAGTTACTGAGGGGCGGTGGGGTTACCACTGTGGCAGGCTGCCCCCCAGACAACCTGCGGAATTGCTCCAGCAGCATGTCCAAAGCCTGGTAATGGCGCTCAGCCAACGTTTGGACCCCCTCCATAAGACCACGAAGCAATTCCTCGTGCCTACCAATGGAGGCTCCTTGGGAGGAGATGGCGTTGTGCATCTGGCCCGGGTCTGCTGGGTCAGTCATGGCCAGTTCGTTCTATCAGGTATGAAGGTAAGACCCAGATGCAGACAACGTCGAATAAACAATGGTTTAATAATCCAACAGGGGCAGGCAATAGACAGGTCAAGGCAGGCAAAGGGTCAGTAAACAAGAGGTGGGGCAACGGTACCGACAGCAGGCAGATTCAGGGTCAGGGTTGGCAGAGGTCAATAATCCGGAGGTGGGGCAAAGGTACAGGTCGGCAGGCAGGCTCAGGGTCAGGCAGAGTGGTCAGGCAGGCGGGCTCAGAGTCAGGACAGGCAAGGGTCAAAACCAGGAGGGCGAGAAAAAGAGAGACTGGTTGACTTGACAAACAAGACGAACTGGCAACAGACAAACAGAGAACACAGGTATAAATACACAGGGGATAATGGGGAAGATTGGCGACACCTGGAGGGGGGTGGAGATAATCACAGAGACAGGTGAAACAGATCAGGTTGTGACAGCATGTTGGTGTGCATCCCCATCAACCACACCATGTCAACCATCACAGGTAAGTTTACACACATGGTGAGACACACACCAAGGGTGTATTCACTAGAAACCAAACGGAAGTCAACATAAACAAATGGGGAGGAACCTGCAGTACCTGCATTTGTCTAATAGAAATTTAGTTGGTAAACATTTCCGTTGCAAAGCGCTTTGTGCCTAATTGCATCTGTTTGCCACGACGTGCATTAAGAAATATACCCCAGGAGAAGCACACTCACCAATCACCATTCACATGTCTCTCTCGCTGTCCGTCGAATCGCTGGAATGTCAATGAATGTTCAACGAGGAGTCCAGCTACTGCCTCGACAAGCACCCCATTTCCAATCGGAATACCTGTATTGATACTGGTATACCTTACTGATAAAATCACATCAATTTTCACTCTTTCCCATCTATCCTCTTTGCCTTCACCTCTTTCTCCATCCCTCTACCCACCAGTCTCTCACACTCAGTGTTTCTCTGAAGGGGAGCCTCCGGGTGACTTCCGGCAGCGGGAAGTGTTTGTAGTCTGTCTGGCCAATGAGAAGAGCTTGCAGTCTGTTTGACCAATGAGCCCGAGGGCAGCTCCCCAGTATCACCACTTCATCTCACTGGAGAACAATGAGGGCAAAAGTGAGGAGGACAAGTACAGTGCTGGGTCTAAGGGAGAGAGGTGACATGAACGAGATGGGAAGTACACTTCCAGAGGTGGGTAGATTGGTCATGTGGGTCATGAGAGAAATCACAGACCTACACCAATACATGAATGCAGAAGCACATTTGGCAAAACTGCATCTGTGTGAGGTTGTGTTTTCGAGCAGATATACTCTTTTTCGTTTATAGACATGTACAATGACACACACACACATACTCTAACATCTCTCATTTTTTAATTTTATTTCACATTTTTTTAACCAGGTAGGCCAGTTGAGAACAAGTTCTCATTTACAACTGCGACCTGGCCAAGATAAAGCAAAGCAGTGCGACAAAAACAACAACACAGAGTCACACATAAACAAACGTACAGTCAAAAACACAAAAGAAAGAAAAAATTGAAAAATCTATGTACAGTGTGTGCAAATGTAGAAGAGTAGGGAGATAAATACGCCCTAGAGGCGAAAATAATTACAATTTAGCATTAATACTGGAGAGATAGATGTGCAGATGATGATGTGCAAGTAGAGGGTGCAAAAGAGCAAGAGGGTAAACAATAATCTAAGGATGAGGTAGTGCTTTTTACAGTGCTATTTACAGATTGGCTGTGTACAGGTACAGTGATCGGTAAGCTGTTCAGACAGCTGATGCTTAAAGTTAGAGAGGGAGATATAAGACTCCAGCTTCAGAGATTTTTGCAATTCGTTCCAGTCATTGGCAGCAGAGAACTGTAAGGAAAGGCGGCCAAAGGAAGTGTTGGCTTTGGGGATGACTAGTGCAATGTACCTGCTGGGGGGCGCGTCTGTAACAACCACCACAGAACATTCCCCAAAGGTTCTTATTAGGTTTTCAGGTAATGTAATAACACAATATACCAGTAATGTTTTCCCAGCAAAAAAGATTGGTTCTATGAAAGTTACAAGAACATTCATTAGGTTGTGGCAAATGTTCTCATAACACAAATACGTTTCAGTCGTGCTGATGATTATACAATGCTTGTATAAAATATTCACCTGATGTTACAAGAACATTCCTAGAACACATTTTGTCTGTTCTTTAAAGGTTCACAGAATGTTTAATTAGGTTGTGGGAACAGTCTGGTGTGAACATTGTGGGGACATCACAAAAGATACAGTATGTTCTCAAAACACAAAAAATGTCCACTTGGCCTGATATTACAATGTTTCTAGTAGGTTGCAAGAAACATTCACCTGATGTTGCAAGAACATTCCCAGAACACATTTGTATGTTCTTTAAAAGTTCCTAAAACATTTATTTAGGTTGTGGGAACTTTGTGGGGATATGACAAGGTAGGTTCCAAAAACACAAAAACTGTCCTGACATTCAGATAATGTTTGAATGTTGCAAGAATGTAGACAGAACAGCCTTTCTGAATTCTTTAAAGGTTCCTAGAACATTTTATTAAGTTATGGGAGATGTCTGGGATGTTGAACAAATATTATTGTGATATTAACGAAAGTTGCACAGAACATTCCCACAATGTTGCACAATGTTTTCCATAATAGCAAAATTGTTTTGGGTTTAACATAATATTCCATTGATGTTCATGCAAAATACATTTTACCTTGTCTTGGAGGTCCTCAGAACATTTAAAGAATGTTATATTTACGTTTTACCTAATATTACCACAACATTCTCAGCATGCACATGTCTAGCTCTTTAAAGCAGTTTAAAATACATCACCATTATGTTTCTCTCCAGATTTAATGGCAATTTGCCACCCATGGCAATTTTATATAATTCATAGGACATTTGAGTCACGTTTAATCATACAAAAATAACAATTCGATTATTTTTTTGAAATCACGTGGAAACAACAATTCAACCAGTTTTTGTGGAGTGAGATTTGACTCCAATAATCAACATGATCTTCAGTTTGGAATGGAAATAGTTTCATCAGGTTTGTTAGCATTAGGGCTGGAGAAAAAGTTTGACACCAATCACGCCCTCGAGGGCTGGAGATCCAGATGCAATCAACAGACCCATGCTATGTAGAACAAACATGCATCTCTGACATGTAGAATAAGCAATCATGTCAGCTCTATTTGTGGTATTTCTATCTGAAACTTTCCAGAATGTTTTTGTACTGAACATTGCCCAGGGCTCTTTTTCTTTGCTCCAACCCTATCATCGCGACTAATGTATTTTCATCTGATTAACTATAAATCCATCAAAACCACACCCACTATTGCCATTGTAATGTTTACCCAACTGAACTGCTTATTTTTCTATTCATAGTTGGCATATTATCCATCATGAAGCAAATCAAGACCCACATGAAGAACAGAAGTGGTATACAGAAATACCAATCACATGACTACACTAAATACAAATAAGAGCAAACTGCAGTACATTTAGTACAGTAACTGTCGGCAACAACAGCTATCCCAACCCCCTAAGCCAGTGTTCCCCAACTCCATCCCTCAAGTACCCCCAGCAGCACACATTTGTGTTGTAGCCCCGGACAAAGCCACCTGATTCAACTCATTGAGGGCCTGATTAGTTGACAAGTTGAATCAGGTGTGCTTGTCTGGGACTACAACAAAAATGTTTGCTGTTGGCAGAGAGGAAGAGGCGAAGCGAGAGGCATAACTGTGCCAAAAATTGGTCTTCTCCAGCAGGTGGCTTTTTTTGTTTCGCTCACCAAGCGAGGAGTTTTTGTATGGAAGTCAATGAGTGTCGAATTTGGTTAACAAAATATGTAATGGCTTATTTGATGGAATATAAGTTTTGTAATGCTTAGGTTGTTATGAGTGTACAGGGCGGCAGGTAGCCTAGTGGTTAGAGTGTTGGACTTGTAACCGGAGGGTTGCAAGTTCAAATCCCCGAGCTGACAAGGAAAAATCTGTCGTTCTACCCCTGAACAAGGCAGTTAACCCACTGTTCCCCGGGCGCCGAAGACGTGGATGTCGATTAAGGCAGCCCCCCGCACCTCTCTGATTCAGAGGGGTTGGGTTAAATGCGGAAGACACATTTCGGTTGAAGGCATTTGGTTGTACAACTGACTAATAATGGTGACTTTGACTTTGGAATAATTAGGACACCTGACATCCTGGCAAAAAACACTTTATATCGGAGTTGTACCTGTTATTCATGCGTATATCTGCCCTTTTATTGGCTAGAATGGTCCCACCTGATCTTGCCTCCCGACTGCCTTCATTTTTAAGACATTTATTTTCATTGTTAGAGCAGCCACTTGAGTATCTGTTGAATATAATGGACAATCTGTGCTGTTGGGGGTACTCAAGGACTGGAATTGGAAAACACTGCCCTAGGCTATGTGACAAATGTTGACATGATATGGCAGAAAGCAAAGAAAGTGCATGACCTGAAACTTGGGAGTGATATGTACATGTAATATGAGTCGTGACAATAAGTTGTAAGGACAGGTCATTTCTATAGAGTAAGTTAGTCACTATCAATCACCATAGGGTTTCAGAAGCACACATTTCAACACCATTGGAGGACAGTAACTGTACCTCCTACTGTGTAGTAGTACAAAGGTACATGATGATTCAGTTGTTTGGCACCTAACCTAAGGACAGTGTAATCTGGCTTACATAACAGCACTTTGTGAGTGGCGGACCTTGGTTACTGAAGGAGTGACCTGCTTAATGATTGACTCTGTCCAAACTAAAGCCAGGCATTAGCGCACACACACACACTGATATCCTGTGTTGCTGTCCACTAAGACAGCTTTCTGTTACTATATCATCTCATGAAATTATTGTGTTAATTTTCATTATATTGCTAATTTGCAGTTGTACCGTTATGTCAGTTATGATTGTGTGTGGTAAATGTACACAGTAAAAATGCTTTAGAACAGTGTGAATGGTATGGGACATGGTCTTCAACAACCCAATTGAGTTTGTGAGAGCGCAAGCTTCGACAAACCATCAGTGAGTGAACCCACTATTGCATTATCATCATAGTTGAAGGCATGTTCTCCCTATTCCCATGCTTCTTAAAGCTCCATTGACTAATTATGGACTTTAAACAATCTCTACATGACACTTACAAAAGACAGTGTTGGAAATACATTTTTAAATTGTTTGGAATACAAAATATATCATTACAGAAAATCCATTCAACGGGTAAATTCATAATGGTTTATTACTTGTTTTATAATTCAGTACCATCGGACATTGTGTTGTAAGTCATTGTCAAGTACATTCATTGTTACTTCAAAGGATTGCTTGAAAACCAAAATCAGATCCGCAAATGTTTGCCAGTGATTGAGTGATGTTAAAGAAAAATAAAAGTCAGATAAATTAATATTGTAGACATTGTAGAATAGATGCTGTGAGTAAAGACATTGAAGCAGTAAGAGATTCCCTTTACATAACAACAAAACATAGTACAATATAAAAGCAGTTTGTGTTTTATTTGGTAAAACATTATATATTTCAATACTACATTTATTTTAAGTTTAAAAAAATCTAAACATTTACATGAATTTTAGATTTCATTCTAACAAACCGTTATCCAACAAATAGTTGAATATGTTCAACTTTTATACCCCCAAACCAGATTTAGCTAACAGCACAAAACATAAACTAAAGACAATCAAATCAATGAAAGATATACCACATCACAAATTCTACCCCATCTAACCCACTTTCCCTCTTCCTCAACCATAACAAATGTGCCACATCACATCTACCCTACCCCTATCTACTCCACACTAGAGTTGTCATTTTCAGCCCAAACCCGACCGCCGAACATAAAGTTCTGAGAATATATTCGGGCCGGACGGGGTTTGGACATGCCGCGCTGTGTGAAAAAGGTTTTGGACCGTGCGTGTCTTCGTGACTACTAGCGCACCTTGGCTTCTACTACTGCTCTCTCTCTAAATATCTCTCTCGCTGCGTGCATATGTGTGTGCCAAACAGGTGTTAGATAAAAAATGGTTGCATTTCTAGATTTATTGTTTAATTATTCAAGGATCCCTTTGTTATTTCATTTTCAAAATAAAATGCCTGATTGTATTTAAGGCCATGAATGACTTGTACTCTTGTAATGAGATGAATGAATGACAGATTATAGTAACATTTTGTTAAAACAGCTAAAACAGGACGTGCTCTCATCTCGATGGTGAATATATTATATACGTTTACTATTGCCTACCAGGCCTGATAATGATAATAATAATAATAATAATAACACTTAGTTCATTCATCATGATACCAATAGAAAATAATAGCAATCTATATTTTCAAAAGCATGTGAGTCTCGTGTTCATATTTCATAACCTCTGCAGGCTTTTGGAGTTGCCTATACAAGAGTTAAGTGAAAAATATTAACTTGATTTAGGCTACATTATTGCATGCAAAATGTTTCTGATCAGTGACAGACGAGTAAACAAATAAATGAGCTACCACCTCCACTTATTTGCCCAGCCAGAGATCAACCAATTATACAGATTCAGTGAAACAAAATAACATTGATTGATTAATCAGACAAGTCACAGGGTTTAGGTTACTTCGGGAGTGAAGAGCAAAATCCACTTGTTAAGCTATATAACATGCTCATGAGCACTCACCTTAGCTTGTAAATAAATATCCAAACGGAGATTCAGTGAAAACAAATCCCCACGCTTGTCTCAAAACCGCACGAAGGCACTGTCCCAATCAAAACATCAAGTTGACCACACATGACAATTGCTTTAAATGTATTATAGGCTAACGGTTGGTTATGACTTTAGGAGTTTCCATAAGCAAAAATATGATACATGCCTTCAATTGCATTAGCCTATAGCCTACTTAATTCCAATATTTTCGTAATTCAGTTGATCATAACTAGGCCTAAGGTGAGTTTTCCTCTCTCCTCAGTTTTCTAAGACAAGGGCTGTTTCCTCGTCTCCTCACTCTGCTGCTTCCCGCTTCCGCCAGATTGTTCTCAGCACCAGTTTAAATCAATATGATGTCCTTACATTTCTATGATGTCAGACCGGGCCTGAGCTCGGGCTTCAGCTCATCGGGCTTGGGTAAGACCAGGCTTAAATTTTCAGACCCGAAAACAACTCTACTCCACACCCTTTTTTCCCTATAAGTGTGTAATACTAATATTAGAACTTTGAGTTGACGCTTAAGGTGGTGGAGGCAGAAGTGGTGAAGGTGCTGTAGCTGGAGGAGTAATCCACACTGCCCCTACGGGAGCCACTCCTGGACCCGGTACGAGAGGTGGCCAGTGAGCCAGCCCTGGAGCCCGAACGGGAGCCTGGGTTGGACACGTTGTAAGGGCTGCTAATGCCCTTGCTGGACATGGAGGAAGCCTGGAGCATCTTCATGCCATTGCCTTCCTCCACCATGCAGCTGTCCATGGCCTCCTTGTAGGAGATCTTCAGCTTGGTCTTTGGGCAGGTCAGGTTCTTGGTATGGCTCCTTGTGTCCTGAAGCTTCTGTGCTCCTCTCCCATCCAGCCAGCCCCTCCGGATGGCCGCCTCAATGCTGGTCTTCTGCCCCTTGCCGGGTTCTAAAAGCCCTCCTGTCAGATACTGGAACTCCATGAACCTTGTGCCAGCCTCGTAAGGCAGCCACTTCTCCTTCATGGCCTCGGCCACAGACATCTTCCTCTTGGTCTTCACATCCTCGAAGCCCATGAAGGCTTTCTGGGCTGGCTTCAGCTTGGTGGCCATGTCATCATCGATGATGCCTTGGTGGACGGCATCCTGCAGGTTAAGCCGGTGGCCATTGGTAGGGTTGATGATGCCTCCAGTACAGGCCTGGGCCTCCAAAAGCTTCTGAGCTGTAATGGCATCCACTATGCCTCTCCGTAGAGCCTCCAGGATGGTGATCTTCTCTATTGTCTCCATGTCAAAGATGGCCGCTATTGGGCTTCCTTCATCAAACTCATCTGTTGGGGAGAAGGTGATGGATATGCTGTTGAAGCGCTTGCGTACGGTGGGGGAAGAAGGGCAAGCCTGGGTGGGACTGCTGCAGGTGGCCACATCCTCCATGTTGCTGGCGGTGATTGACAGCTCGCTCAGGCTGCTCTTGCTGGTGATGAGGTCAGCAAACTGGGTCAGAGTCAGGGTTCCTAAACGATACTGCTCTAGGGAGGTCTGGTCGATGATGCCGCGGTCCAGGGAGTCCTGGATGTCATACTGTGTGCCTGTCTTCCTGTCCACCACCACCATACGGGCTGAACCATCAGAAGTTCTGATGGTGATCTCCTCCCACTCACACTCCTGCTCTGAGAGATCCAGAAAGGTGTCGTAGTCGATGAGCTCCTTATGGTAGGCTTCCCTCACGGTCATCTCTTTCCCAGTGTCAGGGTCTACGATTACTACCCTCCTCTTACGGAGGATGTTCTTCTGGCTGCTCTGCTGAACCATCTGCTGGGGTTTGGTCTTGTCCCTCAAAGGCAGAAGAACCAGACCAGTCTTGGGGTCGGTGATACACCTCTCCTTCAGCTGCAGATAGGTCAGGTTCTCCTGGGTGTTGGGGTCAAAGAAGCCCTTGGTGTCGTCTCCTTCGTAGGTCAGGATCTCATTCATTTCCTCATCAAAGTAGCCTCTCTTGTAGGCAATGTCTACATCAATACGGTGGCTCTCCTTAGGGTCGATGATGCCACCACTGGCGATCTGAGCCTCTAGAAGCCTGATACCATGGCCCTTCTCAATCAGATCCTTCTCGATGGCTTGGAAGAGGGAGATGGTCTTGCCAGTGTGGGGGTCTTTGTATCCAGTGACTGCTTTCTCTGCAGACATCAGCTTGTCCTTGAACTCTTTGCCCACAAGGCCTCTCTTCCAGGCCTCCTCCACATTCATGCAGACATTATTGATAGGGTCGATAACAAAGCCAGAGGCAGCCTGGGCTTCCAGAAGTTCCAGGGTGGTTCCTCGTCTAAGCAGGCCTTCCTTCATGGCCTGGTAGATGGTCATGATCCTGTTGTTGGCCTCATCATATATCCCCGCAATAGAGTTAGAACCATGCAGGTAGTTCTTGAGCTTGTCCTCAATTTCCTTGCTGCTGAGCTTTCCCTGGTTCAGCTTCTGCACATCGGTCTCAGACAGCAGGTTGGAGTTGATCAGCTCTGTGACGGACACCTCTCCCCTGAGACCCTGCACAGTCATGGGCTTCTCTGGGACTGGAAGGAGCAGCAAACCAGAGGCGGGCTCCATCCTACACTTCAGCCTCAGATCACTGTAGCTGATCTTCTCCTCCGTGATTGGGTCCAGATAGCAGGCAGGTTTCTTGTTCAGAGCCCTGTAGAGGTCTTCGTCGATCAGGTTGCGATCAAGCGCAAGGTCTTTGGGCAGGAACACGCTCAGAACGGGGTCCAGGATTCCGCCAACGGACTCCTGAGCCTGCAGCAAACGAAGGGCTGTCTTCTTGTCCAGACGGTTCTGCTTTAGAGCCTGTCCAATGGACAGCAGCTTGCCGGTGTATGGGTCTTTGAAGCCTGCGCCGGCTGCTTCAGCTGTCATCAGGGTGTCTCTATCATCTGTGTCCACCACCCCTCTGGAGCAGGCAGCATCAACTGACATCTTCTCGTTGAATTTGGGGTCCATGATGTGGCCGGTGGCAGCTTGGGCCTCCAGTAGCATGATGGCGCTCTCTTGGCTGAGCAGGTTCTTGGTCTTGGCTTCAGTGATGGACATCCTGCCCTGGGGGCCTCTGACCATCCCTGCAATGACGCCTGTTCCCTTGAGGCTGAGCTGGATGTCCACTGCTACATCCTCCACGGTCCTCTTTCCCTTCAGCAGCTGCTCCAGGGTGGCCTTGCTGATGATGCCACAATCACACAGCTGGTGGGCGGTGACCTTTCGGCGAACCCCATCGAACACCAGCTTGGACGGATCCACAGTGACAACTTTCTCGTCCGTCTGGGTCTGGATGCTCATGGAGTCAGGCCTCTGCTGTAGCCTCCTCAGCTCCCTCTCCAGGGAATCTCTCTTCAGGGCCAGATCCGACACCTCCCTCTGTGAGCTCTGCAGCCTGCCCTTATACCTCTCCTCCACAGTCCTCAGCTCCACCATCGTACGCTCCAAATCGCTCTTCAGGGAGAGCCTCTCCCTCTCCATCTTGTCCTTGTCTGAGTCACATTGCCTCATCTGCCCCTCCTTCAGTTCATACTGGCTTTTCCAGTAGGTAAAGTCCTTGTGGATCTTGTCTCTTTCTTCCTGGAGACGCTGTTTGTTGCGGAGCTCAGTCTCAAGGGAGACCTTGATGCGGTTCAGTTCCTCTTCGTAGCGACCCTTGGCGGTCTTGTCCTGTTCCAGCTGCTTCAACTTGATCAGAAGGGTGTCCCTCTCAGACAGGATCTCAGTGTAGTGGTTCTGAGACTGCTGCACCATCATGGAGGTCTGGAAGGGAAAGAGAGAATAAGACATATTGGTCAACACACTCCCATGTTTAAAAAAAAACTGTATGGATAAAGACTGTATAAATCATTACCTATTAAAAAAGTTACCCTCTCCCCTTCTGGTAAAAATATTGAGGGAAGAAAGATGAACACTATTGTTATCAGATACCCAAATTTCCAGCAACCAGCGAATGTATAGCCTTAATTTACAGTAGATAGAGTAGATGAGTGCAGTGCAAACCATGGAAGCAGTCGGGTGGTGAACATTGGTCCTCTGAGAAAACTATTAAATTATTGATTAAATTTAGCCAGTTAGTGTAGGAATTATTAATAATTAATGAATATTTCATAGTTGAGTAATAGTTATTAATTGTTAACAACAATACAATTGTTATTTGAGTGAAAAAAAGCAAAGCCATTTTCTCATGCAAAAGTTTGAGAAAAAACAACAGAATAATAGAAAACATTAATTAATCATGTAAATAATTTGAACTTGATCCTCCTAGTGCCAGTCATTCATGCAAAGTTTTTGGAATTAGTTGGAATTATTTGGAATTTACCCCTCAGATCAATCAAAATACCTCAATTGATTGCTTTTGGACTTTGTCTAAATCGGATTTGAGCTTTTCCCTCTCCTTGGTCATGTCCTTGATGAGCGCTTGAAGTTCCAGTGTCATCTTGCTGCTGCTCTGGAGCTGGACATGCAGGGAAGAGATCTGGGATGTACTCTCTCCATCCACACGGTCTCTGTCAAGTTTCAGTTGCTCTTTCTCCTGCTTTACTCCTCTCATTTCCTCCTCCAGCCTCAGCCTCTCTTTGGTCAGCTTCTGGGTCAGGCATTGGAGTTTCTCGATTTCTGTGGTGACATCATTGAGCAGCCGACTCTTCTCCTCAATGGTTTTGTAGAGGCTCTCGTTGCGGAGATTGACCTCACGGACCTTCGCATGCTCCTGGAGGAGCTGCTGTTGGAGTGCCTTAAGCTCTGCGGATACCTGACCCAGGCGATCCGTGGTAGCTGTATGCACCTGCAGGCTCTTGTCCAGAGCCTCCTGGAGAGGCTGGAGCTCCTGCTCATACTTCCTTTCTGAGGTGGACACTTCTTCCTGCCTGGCCCGGAGGGTATTGATGGTGGTGGTGTGTTCTCTGCAGCTCTGGGTCATCACCCTCAGCTCAGACTCTATCCTCTTCCTGCGGGTGAGCTCATCCTGGGTGGTTGTCTTCTGCTTCTCCACCTCCGCTTCCAGACTGTTCACCATGACCTGCACGTCCCGGATGCGGCTCTGAAGCCTGGCGGCCGTCGTCTCAGCCTTGGTCCTCTCATTGATCTGCTTTTCGAGCTCCACTCGGACCAGGTGGATCTCCTGTTCTGAGCTTTTGATCTTATTGATGACCTCCCGAGAGGTGGTGTTACTGGTCTGCAGCTCAGTGTAGGACTGCCTCAGCTTGGTGACCTCTATCTCCAGGGCACTCCTCCTCTTGCCCTCCTCATCTAGGTTGTATGTGAGCAGGCTGATTTGCCTGCTCTTTTCCTGGCTGCTCCTGGTGGCCTCGGCCAATGCTTCTTTCTGCCTTAGCTCCTCTTCTCCTCTCTGGGTGACCAGGGTCTGGAGCTGTATCTCCAGCTCTCTCCTCCTCCTCGACTCCTCCATCCCCTTAGACCTCTGCTGGTGGGCCTCCTCCTCTGCCTTCCTCCTCATCTCCTCAGCCTGAGTCACAGATAGTCTCAAACTCCTCAGCTCCTCTTCAAGATCACACTCATCAGCTTCTAGTCTTTCACACTGCAGTTTGAGCTCGGCCATGTCCTCTTGTTTCTGCTGAGAAGCCTTGAGGATGGTGGTCTTGGTGACATGTATCTCCGACTCGTAGGTTTGCTTAAGGTTACTAATCTCCTGGTTGTACTGCATTCTTACCTTAGAGATGTCCTGCTCCGCCCCACGCCTCCTCGTGGCCTCCTCTTCCAGCTGCATCCTGAGCCTCTCCAGCTCGCGCTCCTTGTCCTTCACCGCTTTCTCCAGGTCGATCTTGGACCAGTTGACCTCGTCCAGCTCCTTCTGGCGCCGGCGCACGGCTGCCTCGTACTCTTCCTGCTGGCTCGTATAGCGCTCCTCGGCCAGCCTCCTCTTTCTCTTCTCCTCATCCAGCTGGTAGGTGAGGCGGGCCAGCTTGTCACTGAGCTCAGTCAGCTGGCTGCTGGTGGTGTCCAGGCTCTCCCTGGCCACGCTGGCCTGCATGGCTGTGGTCCTCTTCACCTCCTCCATGGAGATGAGCTGTTCTTTAGACTGTGAGAGCTCAAGCTTATAGTGGGACAGGGCATCCTCTAAGGAACGGTTCTTCTTGCTGCGGTCCTGGATGTTATCCTTCAGACGCCTCAGCTCCTCCTCCAGAAGCTCGATCTTGGTGTTCCTTATCTGAGGGGGGAAAATAGAAGAGTCACAATGAGATAATAGTCACAATGAAAAGTAGATGCCTGTAAAAACTAGGATCAGATTAACCTAACTCTATCATAACCAAGGAAAGTCATATCCCTTCCTGAAATTAATAATTTGGAGGAAACTCATATGTTACATATGGCAAACACATTATTATTTCGATTCTGCCATCACGCCCTTACCTTCAGTTCCTCCATGTTTTTCAACATCTCCCCCAGGAACTTGTAATAGTCACTGGAGCGGGTCAGGAGCTCTATGTAGCGAGACTGGATGTCAGTTGCCTAGTGGGGTACAGATTTAATAGATAAAGAAGCAGTCATAAACTCTTAAATTAGTGTAAAAATTATAATAGAGCAACTTCTATGTACACTTAGAAAAAAGGGTTCCAAAAGGGTTCTATGGCTGTCCCCATAGGAGCACCCTTTTAAGTTCCAGGTAGAACCATTTTGGGTTCCATGTAGAACCCTCTGTGGAAAGGGTTTTAAATTGAAGCCAAAAAATTCTACCTGGAACCAAAAGGGTTCTAGCTGGAACCAAAAAGGGTTATTCTAAGGGTTCTCCTATGGGGACAGCCGAAGAACCCTTCAAGGTTCCAGATAGCACCTTTTTTTAATAGAGCCAAATAGCAAATCAATCCATAAACAAGGATTACATCACTGTAATACCTGTAGGCTATTATGACTGGCATTATGCCACCTCAGGCTTCATGAACTCCTTTATCCACATTACCAGGGTGATTACCAGGGTGATAAAGAATGTGTTTGTTTTCTATGATGATAGTGTTTTGTATTCCTGTTTTGCATTTCATATTTGTACTTGATGTACATCTTTGTAATTACAGGGCTCATTTGAAAAATAAAACTGCTCCAAAACCGCCATAAAAAAAGCCAGACTATGGTTTGCAACTGCACATGGGGACAAAGATCGTACTTTTTGGAGAAATGTCCTCTGGTCTGATGAAACAAAAACATAACTGTTTGTCCATAATGACCATCATTATGTTTGGAGGAAAGGGGGGGAGGCTTGCAAGCCGAAGAACACCATCCCAACCGTGAAGCACGGGGGTGGCAGCATCATGTTGTGGGGGTGTTTTGCTGCAGGAGGGACTGGTGCACTTCACAAAATAGATGGCATCATGAGGGAGGAAAATGATGTGGATGTATTGAAGCAACATCTCAATACATCGGTCAGGAAGTTAAAGCTTGGTCGACAATGGGTCTTCTAAATGGACAATGATCCCAAGCATACTTCCAAAGTTGTGGCAAAATGGCTTAAGGACAACAGAGTCAAGGTATTTGAGTGGCCATCACAAAGCCCTGACCTCAATCCTATAGAACATTTGTGGGCAGAACTGAAAAAGTGTGTGCGAGCAAGGAGGCCTACAAACCTGACTCAGTTACACCAGCTCTGTCAGGAGGAATGGGCCAACATTCACCCAACTTATTGTGGGAAGCTTGTGGAAGGCTATCCGAAACGTTTGACCCAAGTTAAACAATTTGAAAGCAATGCTACCAAATACTAATTGAGTGTATGTAAACTTCTGACCCACTGGGAATGTGATGAAAGAAATAAAAGCTGAAATAAATCATTCTCTACTATTATTCTGACATTTCACATTCTTAAAATGAAGTGGTGATCCTAACGGACCTATAACAGGGAATCTGTACTAGGATTAAATGTCAGGAATTGTGAAAAACTGAGTTTAAATGTACTTGGCTAAGGTGTATGTAAACTTGACTTCAACTGTATGGGCCCTGAAATCTTTATAACACTGTATACTGCCCCCTGTTGGACAGGCTGGTTCATTACCTCTTCTCTGACCACAGTGGCAGGGGACTGGAGCATGGTTTTCTTAATGGGGATGTTCAGCAGGGTCTCCAGTCCAGCACTGTAGGAGGCCAGCTGCAGCTCATAGTCCTGGAATGAAGTAGAACAATGTATGAACACGAGCATTTCGTTTTTATTTTATTTTACATGCTACAGTATGATACGGTTTTAGTTGGCAATGTGATATGCAAACTGGTAAGATACTTTTAGTGACAACCAAATTCAAGGTGTTGAGAGAGGTTGTGAAAGCATGACATTCACCTTGATGGAGGCAGCGCAGGTGTCCGCATCCTTCTGTACATCCTCCACCTTCTCCTTCTTCCCTTTGATCTCACTGTGCAGCACCTGTCCATTAAAAATACAGGACTTGTCATGAGTATGTTCAAATCTATCAATCATACCTGAAACAACCAGTTAGTCTCTGTACTGTACAGAATTGTACGACACCATTTTGTAGAACATTTGTTTTGGGGGATGGCTGTGCAGTGGCCTACCTTCTGTTGGTTGAGGTGCTCCATGAGGGCCTGGATGTCGCTGAACTTGGCTGCCTGCAGGGTGTCCTGGCGCTGTTTAGCATTGTCTATCCACTGGTCTACCACTCCACTGCTCTGCTGGAAATGTCTTAGCTGTTTCTCCTGCTTCTCCAGGTCCCACACTCTTATTAGGGAGGGATGGAGAAAATGAGGGAGGGAGAGAGGGAGAAGTAAAAGGAGAGTCAGTCCCATGGTCAATTGAGTTGCTGACTACGAGCAAAAAGAAGACTATGGAATGCAAGGAGGCTGAGTGTGATGGATCCCCTACTAGTGCATAGAAGCAATTATTATGAAACATCAGAACTGGATATGAGAGTGATTTCATGCACAGCAAATTGGCCAGTCTTACCTAGTTAGATTTTTCAGTGGAACATTTCTAGTGTTGATTTAGAAGTTAAATGAACACTCAGTGTTGTAAAAGTACCCCAGTGTTGGTATTAATAACCAGTATTGAGTGGGATTGAGACAATTTTACTCCGTGGAGAGTAAAACACTCCCATCTAAACCACGTCCATCTTTATCTTATTTTCCAGCATGCTCTACTGCAGCTAAATTTTTTGGGATTGTTTTTAATGTGTTTTTGCATATACTTTGATTGATTAATCTTATGGTACACATAAATAACATACATTTTATTGCACCTGTAACTGAAATAGTTGTTCCAGTTGAAATGGTTTAGGTTGTCTCCTTTATCAATGTTTCCAAGACTGACAGTCATTCTGAATGCAGGTCGCGGGTGAATAAAAACTGTTGGTTGTCCTAACTCTGTCCAGATTCCAATAGGAAATACATATCATTTTGCAAGCCAGCATAATGTGACGGATGTGGCTAGCGATGGGCTTCCTGAAGCATTTAGCATTTCCAGCCAATTGTGTCGAAAATAGGTTCATTAGGCAAAGCTATGATCAACACGTTGTACACTAGTGGCACTTGCTGATCAAAAGAATTTAGAACAGACAAATGAGTATAGATGATGCCGTAGCGCGTCGTGCATGCGCACGGTACCAATTTTGTTATCTACCGAAACCAATACCAAACCAATCAGGTGGTTGTTTTACAAAACAAAGCCTTGGACGTCATTGATAACGTGCTTCTGATAAAGTGATACAAGCATCGGCACACTGCTTCAAAGCAAACTGCTTAGCGATGTCGGCACATGCCTCGGAGCTCCGGTATCAAACATTACATCACTAATGTTTGATACCGGCCTGTAAACCAGGAGATTCCTAACACCACTGTGTTAGGGTAAAACATGGCCTTCAAAGTAAGGCCTTATGATATATGTAATGTATTGTCATAAACAGTTAAATGTTTATGATAACATACAGTAGAAACTCAATTGGTGAAGTCCACAGAACAAAGAATGTTCTAATTTAACAACCATATCTCTGTCACTAACAAATATAGTAATGTGTAGTAACTCTACAATTCACTCAAAAAGTCAAAGCACACTGGGAAATTATACTCGAGGCATGGCTTAGTGGCAACACGGCTTCCAATTCGTTATTTTTGGCCACCCGTGAGTGGAAGTGCCTTTCTAGGGAGTTTTTCCTAGCCACCGTGCTTCTACAGCTGCATTGCTTGATGTTTAGGGTTTTAGTTTAGTTTTCTGCTATTGTAAAAAGGGCTTAATAAATACATTTGATTGATTGAAGTATTGTACAGTTTGTGGTCTATGGTTATGTTAATTTAAGTTTTAGAATGTCTGCTGCCAGTTCTAAAGTCTATAAATGCTAACAAGAGCATGTTGCAGTAAAGACTAGTAAATATGATATTATCTCCTTAACCCAACACTGAATGACCTAGTCAAGAGATACAGATCTCTTGCTGTGATGGTTAAAAATACTATGAGGTGTTATTGCATAACACCATTGGTGCAAACTATATACACTTCCTAGTGTTAAAAATACTATATAAGTTGTTATTGCACAACACTGAAAGTGTTAATTACCTAACATCAGCACTAAGCTGATCAGCACATCAGCACTAAGTACAGTGTTCATTTAACACTCTAAAGTGTGGACCTGTATAGACTATGGGCCAGTGTTAAATTTAACACTGTCAGTGTTGATTTAACACTGGAGAATTTGCTGTGTGTGTTTAGAAGAGTTTATAAGAGTGTATGTGAGAAGTGTATGTTTAGAGATCTAAGTGCCCTCACCTGCTGTCAATCTGGGTCTGGATGCGTCGCCAGCGGTCAGACATCTGACCCACCAGGTCAGCGTACTTGGACAGGTCCACATCACACTTGTGGAAGGAGGCTGAGATCTGACTGTTCACGTGCACTGCATTGACCAGGTCACTCTCCATGGCCTTCAGCAAGTCTCTCTTATGTTCCAGTTCAGACTTCATTTGCTGTAGGGGCAGACAACAGACACGACAAGCCTCAGGAAAACACTTGACACTCTTCTCTTCTAGTTGAAGAACACTCCCCTTTGCAATGCCATCACCGACATAGCCATTGTGCAGCAGACCACACAACAAGCCAGAAGCATCATATATTTGTTTATATTAGGCCGTTCAGAGTCAAAACAGTCACAGCACTCCATAATGTACACACTAAACATGGATTGAAAGATATGAATTGATAGCAGTTGTAACTGGTGGTGTATCTGACCTTGAGGGTGGATCTGTAGTGCTCCACCTCGTTGAGATCCAGGGAGGTGGTCTCCTTCTCAGTCAGGCGGGCCTCGTGGACCTTGATGACATCCTCAGCCTGGAGGAGGCTCTGGAGCAAGTTTCGCAGATATGATAGTCTACACAGGGAAAGCAGACACACGGACCACGTTACAACACCATCTCAACAAACGACATTTCAACAGTGAAACAACACCACAACAAACTATAAGCATTTCACAGAGGTGACGCATACCCCCAACAAACATTTGCTGACCAGTTCGTTTGCTGACCACTTAACATAGGAAGAAGACTAGAAGGTAGGAGCTCCTGTCAGAGCCGTACCTCTGGAGGTAGGCAGAGGATAGTCCCTGCAGATCTCCAAGTTTCTGGTTGAGGAGGTCCAGCTCTTTCCTGAGGAACTTGGCCTGCTCTGAGTCTGCTGCTGTCCCTTTCAGCTGCCTGAGGACCCTCTCCCTTAGCCTCAGGTACTCATCACGCACCCCGTCCAGATCATGGTGTATGCCCTGAGAATCAGGAACAAGGGTTAGTCCATCATGTAGAATAGGTTGCGTTTAGGATTATCAAGATTATTCAAAGAGAAATACACAATTGGATAGGATTGACCACACCGGTTCCCTTCATTGCTATCGCCTATCCAGTCATGTTATCTCAGATACTACATTAAAGACAGGAGGAAGAAATGCAAAGTTTATAAACGTTTTCACAGGCCCATTTTCTCTATTGAATGTCTCTGTTGCCGATGTAGTTGCATACCTCCAGCTTTAGGAGACGCTGTGAGCACTCCTGCACACAGTTCTTCCCCAGGGGCACATGGAGGTGGTGGCTAAGGCCGGACTCGGCCAGCTCCAGCCTGCGTCTGAGGGCGTGGAGGTCACTAAGCAGGGTCAGGCTGAGAGTAGAGCCCTGGAAGGTATTGGTCGTCTCCGCCTTGATGGGCGGCTCAGGCTGGACCACCGGCTTGACCACCTCCACTTTGAATTGATCTGTGAAATGAAATGGAACCAATTTGAATTTAGTGCACTGGCATCAAATTCAGTAGCATAACATATTGCAATTGGGGTCACAGTGTCCAATTTCAATGATTAAATTCATTCTCTTAACCTCCCTGACTCTAAGATTTCTATTTAACTGATGTAGTTTGCAGTGTAGACAGGGAAGGCATTCAGCCATCTAAGGAGCTCCACTGGGTAGACTAGGTGCCCTAAGACTCACTGTGTGTAGGCAGCCCTATGACCAGTGCGTCATAGTGGGTTTGGGCTCCAGCATACTGGCCCTCCATCCTTTTCTTCTCATCCTCTCCAAACATCTCGGAGCCGTGGCTGTTGCGGAGGAACTCCTGGTAGTGAGTCTCCAGACTCTTTATGATGTTCCGGAACTCCTCAGGACGCATCTGGGACAGCTAGGAGAGAGAGTGACGGAGAGAAGGGAAGAGTGAGATTTACAACTACCGTGGCGTAGAAGACTACTCTTAAAGACCACCAAGGGGTGAGAGAACGCTTATTAAACACATACAGTTGATGTCGGAAGTTTACATTAAAAGTTTACATTCAACCACTCCACAAATTTCTTGTTAACAAACTATAGTTTTGGCAAGTCGGTTAGGACATCTACTTTGTGCATGTCACAAAGAATGTTTGCAACAATTGTTTACAGACAGATTATTTCACTTATAATTTACTGTATAACAATTCCAGTGGGTCAGAAGTTTACATTCACTAAGTTGACTGTGCTTTTAAACAGCTTGGAAAATTTCAGAAAATTATGTCATGGCTTTAGAAGCTTCTGATAGGCTAATTGACATCATTTGAGTCAATTGGAGGTGTACCTGTGGATGTATTTCAAGGCCTACCTTCAAACTCAGTGCCTCTTTGCTTGACATCTTGGGAAAATCAAATGAAATCAGCCAAGACCTCAGAAAAAAATGGTAGACCTCCACAAGTCTGGTTCATTCTTGGGAGCAATTTCCAAATGCCTGAAGGTACCATGTTCATCTGTACAAACAATAGTACGCAAGTATAAACACCATGGGACCACGCAGCCGTCATACCGCTCAGGAAGGAGACGTGTTCTGTCTCCTAGAGATGATCGTACTTTGGTGCAAAAAGTGCAAATCAATCCCAGAAATACAGCAACGGATCTTGTGAAGATGCTGGAGGAAACAGGTACAAAAGTATTTATATCCACAGTAAAACGAGTCCTATATCGACATAACCTGAAAGGCCGCTCAGCAAGGAAGAAGCCACTGCTCCAAAACCGCCATAAAAAAAGCCAGACTACGGTTTGCAACAGCACATGGGGACAAAGATCGTACTTTCTGGAGAAATGTCCTCTGGTCTGATGAAACAAAAATATAACTTTTTGGCCATAATGACCATCGTTATGTTTGGTGCACTTCACAAAATAGAGGGCATCATGAGGAGGAAAATTATGTGGATATATTGAAGCAACATCTCAAGACATCAGTCAGGAAGTTAAAGCTTGGTCACAAATTGGTCTTCTAAATGGACAATGACCCCAAGCATACTTCCAAAGTTGTGGCAAAATGGCTTAAGGACAACAAATTCAAGGTATTGGAGTGGCCATTGCAAAGCCCTAACCTCAAACCCATAGACAATTTGTGGGCAGAACTGAAAAAGCGTGTGTGAGCAAGGAGTCCTACAAACCTGACTCAGTTACACCAGCTCTGTCAGGAGGAATGGGCAAAAATTCATCCAACTTATTGTGGAAAGCTTGTGGAAGGCTACCCGAAACATTTGACCCAAGTTTAACAATTTAAAGGCAATGCTAACAAATACTAATTGAGTGTATGTAAACTTCCGACCCACTGGGAATGAGATGAAAGAAATAAAAGCTGACATTTCACATTCTTAAAATAAAGTGGTGATCCTAAATGACCTTAGACAGGGAATTTTTACTAGGACTAAATGTCAGGAATTGTGAAAAACTGAGATTAAATGTATTTGGCTAAGGTGTAAACGTCCGACTTCAACTGTACTTACTTCTTGTTGTGGATGAAAAATATTGAGATGTTAGAGTTTAACAATAATGTATAAATAAGACCAACACTTGACATTTCTAAAACACAAGTTAATAGATCTTATCTCCAAATGGTAACGTAGGATATTTGCTTCCTAAAACATTTGTTCCCTGTTTATATTGGGAGTACAGTACTATTGTATTATGTGACAGATGCTGTGTAGTACATCTAGCAGATGCAGGCTGCTGTGTAAGTGGTAGTCTTGTGTAAGGCCTTACCATGGTGAGGGTGAGAGAGTTAATGTGGTTGATGTCTTTAACACAGTACTGCCAGGAGATGAGGCTCTTGATGTTGATGTAGAGCTGATTCCAGATGCCCATGATGGCCTCGTAGTACTGCTCATTCCTGCAATACACAACATAGGATCAGTTACTAATCAATGATCTGTTGGTGTCATAATAGTATGAAGTCAGTTGATGTATTCTGACACCAGCTTTAATGAGCTTTTAATATGTATTGTAATGTCATTTTTAAGGCAGTTATTGAAATGGCAGTAATGTCAGAGAGCCAGATGCGTGGATGTTGAGGGAGTCTTACTTGTTGGCCAGTCCGATGCTGAGGGGGTTGGGAGGGGGGATGAGGAGGCACACAGATGGGATCAGCATGTCCAGACCTCCAGGACCCGTCACGTGCCACTTACTGCGCTGGGAGTTGTCCGTCAAGATGCCCTCGTCCCCCCTTGAAGATCCCTTTCTGATGTACACAAAGAACACATGCAAAACAGTGTAAACTCACTATTGTTCCAGTTCTTCTCTGCAAATATGGTATGTGTGTGTTGGTGGTGGTAGTGGTAGGATACAGGCATAGTAAGAATGTGTATATGCTACATAAGACCATGGGTTAACAATTTAGAATGTGTTTTTTCTTATCTGTGTTTGTGTGGTGTGTTGTGTGTGTGTGTCTGACCTGGTCTTGCTTGAAGTCACACAGGGCCTGTACTATAACAGGACTAGGACTACTACTCTTCTCCTCAGGGTTACGTGGTCTCAGCTTCACAATGCTCTTGGACTTGTTGACCAGGTGTTTGACATGCCTCTTATTCTCCATGATAATCTCCTTCTCTCTCTGGGGACAAACACACGTCATATAAAGGTCACGGAAACAGGTCCAATAGTCCTATAGTTATCCATAAAGCCACTAGTTCTCCCATTTAAATAATTCCAACGTATTTTTTATATTCACAACTTTCTCACCAACAATAATTCAGTTTCGTATCAATCATGTCTTGGGATACATGAACCACTCTAAACAATTGCAATATACCCGTATATGCATTCTGTTGTCCACAAGCACATTCTTTTAAACAAGCCAGAGCGGTTTGCCTTGCTAACATATGAGGGAAGGAGTTACCCTCAACAACACACAGATATCGGATCTTAATTTGAGCGAGTTTGCAGCAGCAGGAAAATAATCCTGCAGCAACAGGAAAATGAATTATGTGGATTATAATTAATTTCAAAGTGAAAATTACAAACTTCAGAAGCCTTTAAAAAAAAACTCAAATACACAGCACATTTTATATTTCCTGGATTGCAAGTAAGTTCACCTGCAACAGGGGGATCAAATTAAGATCCTGCATCTGTATGAGTAGTAAGGAGGGTTGTCTAATATATAGCAAAATCCTATAGAAACATTCCCAGGTGTCATTCAGTTTTAGGTACCTCAAGGTTCTTGAGGAGCTCAATAAGGTTCTCCAGAGATGTTCCTTTATCACAGGTGAACTTCTTACGGATGTTCTCATGTTCCTTCTGCAGCTTGCTGTAGGTCTCATTGGCCTCCTTGAAGAACTGAAGTGGAGCGGGAAGTTTAGTAAAAAATGACCTATGGTAGCTTTTAAGCAGCATCCCTTCTGTCTGTGTGTCTCTGTATGCATGTCTGTGCACACTTCTGTGTGTTTATGGAAGTATGCACTTGTGTGTTCACCTGGCTGTAGGCAGCGTTCTCCTTCAGGTGGACATGAATACACTTGGTGATCTGGAGGAGCCAGCTCCACTGGGTCTGCAGAGTGTCCATGTAGGCCTAGGGAACCAACACCACCTTTTAGCTAGCAGCACCTCCATAAACAGTGTAGAACAAACTGATGTTTCCACTTCACTAATTATGGGAGGCTATGGGTAGGGTTGCAAGGTTCCAAGGTTTTCCTGTGTTTACCCTTCTTATTCCAGGAATCTTCCAACCTGAATTTCTAGAAAACCTGCGGATTATGGGAAAGTTGGGGAAATGTTCAACCCTAGCTAAGGGTAAAGTGACTCTCACCTCGATCTTGTCTGAGGCTGGGTGATTGTTCTTCAGGAGGCCATCTACTTTTTGCTTCAGTTTGTTTAGCTCCTTCTCCTTTACCTCCAGGGCACTCATCAGTTTCTGGAAAGAGACAGTGAGAGGACCTTCAAAAAGGCTACTACAGTATAGGAATCTAGGCGTGTCTACTCATGGTTACTAGTGTAAGGACTTTGATATCCGTTGCTCTCATGTTAGTTTGTAAATAGATAGCAAAGTGAAAACGAGACTAGGAAGTGTAATATGACACTAATGAGTGTGCAGAATAGATATCATGTCAGTGTAAAGCCTTACGGAGTAGCTTTCCTGTTTCTTGGGGATGTAGACATCAATGTTATTGTCTCCCCAGTTGAACACCAGCTCCTCCTCCTCTCTCTCGTTGACCCACATGATGGCTCTGGAGATCTCCTCGATGATGTTCTGCAGCTCTCTCAGCTGGCCCGTACGAGCAAATGACATTTTCTGACAGAGGAGAAGAGTTCAATGCTAATACACTAATCATAACTCTGAATAAATTAATGATCAAATAATTGTATTTTGTTCAATTGATTGTTGTTAATATGGACTCATACCTGAAGACTGTCACATTCTTGTTGCAAGAAATGGAGGCCACCCTTGTCATCATTTTGGGCCTGAGTAAAGACACAGACGATCAGTAGGGTCTATGTGAACTATGTGACCTGACCAGGGGGAACTCCGGGCCCTAGTTACAGTCAACTCTACCGGACGTACCAGTTCATCTCTGGCACGATCCACCTCTTGGCTCCTCTGTATGGAGCTGTGGAACTTGTTCTGGCTCAGAATCTGTTGCTCGATGGTGGCTGCGTCCTCACCCCAAGGAGACGTCTCGATCAGACGCTGCATACAGACACACAGGAAAGATAGCTTACTTTACCTCAACGGCACTGCGAAACAGCATGCCACCAAAAGCTTAATTATATTATTATTACTGAACAACCTCTCAGCTTCAGGATTCATTAAAAAAAGTACAATTTGGTGTCATTTAGTTAGCAATTCTATTGAACATTTCCATATCAGCTGTAGGACAGTGACAACTTGCTACTGAAACCACATCTGTTTGTATATAAGCCTAAATAAATGTATTTCCTAACTCTATCCTCTAGATGGTAGTAAACAATAATTAACTGTTCCCATTGTCAGTGTGTCTGCCATCAGCAGGAAACTATTCCACCTATTCCCCCTGTAGAGAGTTCACTTCACTCCACTCCACTCATCTTTGATAAGAAACTGTGCTCAGTAGAAACCACCCCCAGCCAGTTTCTACAGAACTGCGCTCTTCCTTTTCTTCTCTCTCTCCTTCCTTTTGTTTTCTTTCCCCACCCTTTTTTTATGCATTTATGTTTGTAAGTTGTACTCACAAATGTCTATTTGGTGCGCTACACTGGCGCAGTGAATAAAGAGGTAGTGATATGTGGGTGGGGAGAGAGGGTATGTGACGGCTCAAATAGGGTCACGGCAGAGAAACGTTTTATTGTTGCCGTTTTACTGTTGCCAATACTTTTATCAACTTGACTTGCTAAAGAGAAGGAGAGAATGTACACAACACGTAGTGACAAAGTCAGAAAGGCAAAATATCTGGGAAAGGAAAACACCTGAGAACAAGGGATGAGATAATGATAGGTAAGGGGCAAGACAGAGGGATAGATTTTTATTCAACCTTTATTTAACTAGGCAAGTCAGTTAAGAACAAATTCTTATTTACAATGTCAGCGTAGGAACAGTGGGCTAACTGCCTTGTTCAGGGGCAGAACGACAGCTTGTCAGCTCAGGGATTCGATCCACCAACCTTTCGGTTACTGGCCCAACGCTCTAACCACTAGGCTACCTGCCGGTAGGGAGTGGTGTGTGTGGCTGAGCAGATTATTTGGAAGCAAGGCGTGCAGGGTGTGTTCGCATAGGCATGCAAGTCATCAGTCTAACAGTCATGTTCCACAACACTGTAAGTCAGTAGTGAGTGTCAGATTTCACATTCCTCTCCTTCATTTGTCCTTTTTTCACTCTCTACTGCTCAATCTCTCTCTCTCCCTCTGGTATGTGTTCTCTCCCCTTGGTTTGTCGTTTCTCATTCACTCTCGCTCTCTCTCTGAACACTCCCTCCCTTCACTCTCTCTCTGTCTGTCCCCACCCTCTCTCTCTCTCTCTCTCTCTTTCTGAGCAGCTTATGTTTTTGCATCGTGGTGGTTTGAGTTTCAGCAGGCCAGAATCTGCGATAAGATTGGTGTCATGCTCCAACCTCCCTGCGCACACACACACACACACACACACACACACACACACACACTATCTATTCTACTGCTCCAAACCGGTTTGGAGCTTCGAGAGAAGGATGGCATATTGTCTAGGGGGTGAGTTCCAGAGTGATGCAGTCATCTATTTCACCCTTTGCAATCACCTTGAGAGGGAATCGGTAGATAAATTGTGCAGGTTTAACTGCAGGTTTTATAGCTATAATACCTTCTGTTGGCCGATCCAAGACATGGCATCAGTGTAGGTCCTCCCCCTCTCCTCCCAGCCAATGCTGCCCCTGCTCTTCCTCTGGGTCGAGCCACTGATTGAGGAGGTGATCCCACTCTGCATGTTCTGGAGATGCTGTATGCTGTAGGGAGGGTGAGACAGCAAATGTCAGACATGAAAGATAAGAGTGGATTCGTCCCATCTGTTTTTGAGCAGAAATGTAAATGCAAACACATATGCAAATGAATGTATCAAACACACACAAACACACTCTCCCTCTCTCTCTCTCTCTCTCTCTCTCACACACACAAACACACTCTCACTAGCTTTCTCTGTCTCTCCATCTCTTTCTCTGTCCTTACCTCTTGATTATGTTGTCTTTGGGTTGTTTCATGTGCTGCAGCTCCATGGCACATCCCTTCAGCTGGTCTATAGCCTCAGAAGACATACTCATCAGCTTGTCCACCTCCCCCGCTGGACCACCCTGGGGGAGGATAATCATATGGTCAGTACAACAATACACACACACACAGTCAACACAGTACTGTCAACACACCCACACTGTCCACAAGACTGCCCAGTAAGCTACTATGTCAATATGGTAAACACACCAAAACAGCCAACAAGACAACCGCGTAACGCCTGAACATGGCAATACGGTACACACCAGTGGAGGCTGCTGAGGGGAGGACGGCTCATAATAATGGCTGGAACGGAACAACATCAAACACATGGAACCAATCCCACTTAATCCGCTGCCGCCATTACCACGAGCCTGTCCTCCCTAATTAAGGTGCCACCAACCTGCTGTGGTATACACCACACCAGCATTTCCCAAACTCTGCCCTCGGGACCCCAATGGGTGCATGTTTTGATCCAAATAATCAACTAATCATCAAGCTTTGATCATTTGAATCAGCTGTGTAGTTTTTTTTAATTTGTATTATTTAACCTTTATTTAACTAGAAAAGTCAGTTAACAACAAATTCTTATTTTCAATGACAACCTACAGAAGAACAGTGGGTTAACTGCCTTGTTCAGGTCAGCTCAGGGATTGTCAGCTCAGGGATTTGATCTAGCAACCTTTCTATTACTGGCCCAACGCTCTAACCACTATGTTGCCTGCTACCCCAGTGCTAAGGCAAAAAACGAAACGTGCACTCCTTGGGGTCCTTAGGAAACGCTGCACTAAACTGTCAAAAAGACAACCAGGAAGACCAACAAGGTCAAAAAGACCACACCATTATGACCCATAATGGCTGAAAACACTTCAGGAAGGGGAGATAATAATGGACCATTCATGGACAAAAAGGCAAAGAGCACTTTTCAGGACAGTAATTCTAGATGGGTGCAATATTATCAGTACAGCTGAAGACAGCTGCTACCAATGTTGCATCTCACCACAATGTTGCATCACCACAAAAACAGTATTACAAAATCCTCCTGTTTACATAGAAACATCCAAGATAATATAAAAAAAATATGACTTTATATTTGTAAGTGAAAGATCAATTATTATGCTAAAGCTAAACCCATTTTAATGCTGCTATTCCACAACCAAACATGTTTGTGTGTGGGTATGTGCATCTATACGAGTATGTGTGTTTCTATCCATAATTGACCTGTGTAGGGTACTTACTGCCTGGAGAATCTGCTGTACTCTCTGCAGGTACTCCTGACACTGGCTTTGCAGGAAGAAAGCTTTGTGTTGGATGCTCTGCACACTAAACATGACAAAACAAAGAACACACCATCAAAGTTTGCAATATTGTAACACAAAACATCCATTATATTGGCATTATACTAATATTAACAATAACAACAAGGTACGTGACATCATTAGGTGACATCACTTTCTGGGGGAGGATAAAGTTAAGGGGTATGTGTGTGTATGTTGTGTGTTTCCAACACATTTCAGATCTCAATCTATCGGCTTTGACCCAGAATATGTGTTGAGTTGAGTAATCTGTGATTGTATTCTGGATAATGTAGCCCTGTATAGAATCAGGGCAATGACCACTATTGTGAGTGTAGTTTTGTTATTTAATACATAATGTAAAACAGTACTTTGTATAATGCTAATCATAATGTAATACTGTGATTCCTAATATCAAAGATAGGCCTAATTTCAATTTAATCTGATTTATCTTAATTAAGTCTAAACAGTGTGTTTCTTCAGTATTTAATTTTACAAAATTCCATACAGATCAATGTATCAAAATAAACTACAAAATACTTGTATTTTGTATTTTAGAATACAGAAATACATTTTCAAATACCCAGCCGAACAGCAACAACGTTCTCAGTAACAGATTACATAAATGTTGGCAGTGACTGTGATATGTTGTTGTTTATCTATCTTAGTTGAATACTCTGACTGTAAGTCATGCTGGATAAGAGTGTCTTCTAAACGACCAAAATGTAAATATATATGTGAAAATGAACATTCCTAAATGAACTGCAAAGCGCACTGGGTATTATTATTGGCCTTGTTTCAGGGCGAAGCTTATTAGAATAATACTAAGCATGATTTGCAATTGTTTCTTTTTACATATACTTTTTATTTAGTTAATTTAGCAGACGCACTTATCACACCATAGTGCCTTAGTAATCTGATACCAATGCAGAGTGAAAATACAAATTACAGCTCTTGAAAGTATCTTGTTACAAAACACATTAGTGTAGTTCAGCCAAATGTACTTCAAATGACAAAATACTCAGATGTAATTGAAATACATATTTCAAATACATGCAACAGAAATACTGCGCATCTCTGATCAAGGGGCGCCACAACCGTGACGCGAACCCTATTCCAATCATTAACTATTGGTCCAATTTTTATCCTGTCCTTAATCAACCTTTAGCCTAATTCTGAACGCAAGGTGCACATACCTTGTTCCCCCTCCGTAGCCCCACCACCACCACCACCACCACCACCTCCCCCCATGGACGTTTTGGAGGTTTGTGAATAGATGTATCCGTCTGCATATTCCTGTTGATAGCCGTTTCCACCAACGACGAACTGAGTGCCACTTGTCAGGTCTGGTCGAGAATTAGTCCTCCGACTAAGTCTATTTTGAGAGCCGTACATACTAATTTCAAGTACAGTTTATGATTTACAATTTTGTTAAAAAGGGTAAATGGTGTTGAAAGAAGTGTAGTCCTAAACATCGAAGGAGTTCGTCCGTGCGCCCACCCTCTCCGACGTCTCCTGTCGCGCAGATATTGTAGTTACTACTGTGAGAACACCGAGGAGTGTCGTTTTTGGACAGACCACTCCTGGCGCCTAGCGAAGACAGACAGTAGGCTGCAGTAACGCCCCTTTGTTAAGGATATTTCTGAGTGGGGGTAACTTTCTTCTGCTGGGAATAGGACGGAGAGCTGTGCAAAGTATTTGTCACACTCTTCACAAGCAACATTCTTGAGGTCGGGAAGGTCGAATGAGTATAATAATATTGTCTCTCTTTTTTAAACTAAATGCTCAAATGGACACGTGATTATTATACTACGAATGTGTTGGTACAATTATCTTCTCTGTCTGCAACATAAAAAAAATACTATAATATGGGAATTGGTTTTATTAGGTTGAATAAATTTGATTTAGACACATATGGCGTACAGGTGTGTCTGAGCAGCAGGCTTTAAAGGGAAAGGAGGAGAGCGTAATGGAGGAGGGAGGGAGTACACACCCAGTCTGAGGAACACCTATGTGTGTGTGCTTGCAGCAGACAATAAGTGAGCATTAGGCTATATTAGTGGTATTCAAACTTCTTCAGCGGGGTCCCCATTTTTCCCGACAGAATTTCTGGGGACAAATTTTTTTCCACAATAATTTCTTGTGACCACCCCAACCCAAATATAATGACACAACCTTAAAATCGGTACATTTTTACATCAACAAATAACCGTCAATTCATTACATTTAATCTCTCATTAAAATGAAAAGAAACCAATACATACGTTTACTCAATAAAATTTGATTTTTCAAATGATCTTTCTCTAAAACATTTGTATATTGTCTCATACAATAATCTGTAATCTTAATCATTTGTTCCTTTTTGGTGACCCAATTACAGTTCCTCCGTAACCCCGGTTTGATTACCATTGGGCTAATCATAGCGTTAACATAAAACAGCAACGTCACACAAGTGAATAGCTGATCGCTGGAACAAGTGAAGCTGATCTGAAGTGCTTTACAATACCTTCAACAATATGGCACTCACATTTTCAATGTTATCAACCACTCCGTCTTAAACTGATAGTGGCCAGACATTATGCTTATTTTGGCCTGAATATAAAACAACTGAGTCATGTGTCTCTTTTTAAACAATGTGTCTGAAAGTGGATTTTCCAGATTGACATATTCTGCCCTCTGGTGTTTAAATCCTGTCTGTCGATCCCTAATGGATTGAGTGCACTCTCTCGTGTGTGTGTGTGTGTGGTCATGTCCACACCCCTCTAGTAATTACTATAGTAAAGATTCAGCCATTCATATTTGCGTCTCATCAATTAAATGAGGCTACTGTAATTACAAGAAAAAGAAACATCAATGCTCCCACATTGAACTGCATGGGGAATAATACATAGCATGTGGTCCTATCCAGTGATGTAGTGGTCAAAAAAATTGGTTGGTAAACTTTTATAGCTGGTCACAGTGAAAAAAGTAACGCTACATATACTCCCTGCTAAAATAGTGGTACATGTTATAGTGGTAACTGTCATGCAAATAAAAGGTGATTAAACTGTGTTTACTTGTGTTTACCCTCCACTACACCACTGGTCCTCTCTCTGTATCATGAGATATCTATTTGATATGTATGGAGCAGCAAAATCCATGATTTGTGTCTTTTATTGAACGGACAATGTTTAAAATGAAGAGTGTTTTGCATGTGCATGTACAGGTAACTGCCAAATTAAAGGAAACGCCAACATAAAGTGTTTTAATAGGGTGTTGGGCCACCACGAGCCGCCAGAACAGCTTCAATGCACCTTGGCATAGATTCTAAGTGTCTGGAACTCCATTGGAGCGATGCAACACCATTCTTTCATTAGAAATTCCATAATTTGGTGTTTTGTTGATGGTGCTGCAAAACGCTGTCTCAGGCATGCTCCAGAATCTCCCAGATTAAAAAAAGGTACATTTAACATTTATTTAACTAGGCAAGTCAGTAAAGAACTAATTCTTATTTAGTGTTAAATTGGGTTGAGATCTGGTGACTGACACACGGACACACACACTTTAAACCCCCTATGCTCTTTTATACATTACCCTAAGCATGATGGGATGTTAATTGCCTAATTAACTAAGGAACCACACTGTGTGGAAGCACCTGCTTTCAATATACTTTGTATCCCTAATTTACTCAAGTGTTTATTTTGGCCAGTTACCTGTATCCTTCAGTGTTAATGAGTGTCCTCATAGGGCTAGGCTATTGATATAAGGTAATTCAATGTTTATAACCAATACTGAAATGTTTATAATCAATCTCTGCTATGGGTATGGAGGTGTGTAGACACTTCGCAGTGTATTTTTGGGTGGAACAACAACGACAGTAACATTTCTATTTTGCAATGTACCAAACAGTTCTACCCCATTTATCTACCGTATGCATAATCAGAACCAGGCCATTGTTCTTGACTTGAAGGGCCAAGCACAACCCACGACCAAGGGACACACCCAGTTTTTTTCAGCAGAGATAGAGTGATGGTGTTCGCTTTTCTCCTTTATTTACCTCCTTAGATGTCTAGTAATCCCTACTGCACCAACAAACCCCACAGCGAGACTGAACGCGCCTGTTTTCAAATGCCATGTGTACAGTGGGGAGCCACCCTGAAATAGCTGGACTGAACACTGCCTAATATCCCCTAACAAAGACTTCAACAGGCATGATGTGTCACTCTGACTCCCTCCAGCAGAATGGGGTTGGGATCATTAGATAGTTAACAGAAAGATGTCAATGAGTTGCAATTATGTCCATGCCTCATTTTTGTATTTGTTGTTAATGTCTGATTCTAGAATGGAAAGTTGGTAAGTCTAAGGGGTTCAGTGGCATGGCTCCAGTCAGAAGTTATGAATCTCTTACAGACTCACTCAACAGTGCAGTAGGTGTGGCACAGGGTTGGGCCTTCATGTCTGCCCCCTCCCTCACCCACTTCTCTCATTGTCAGCAATGCTAAGAGAGTGTGTCCATTTTAATACCCTGTCTAACCCTCTCTAACCCTTTCTCAATATCCTCTTGGCTACATGTGCTGCTATGAACAGCCTGGAGAACTTACTTTCGATTGGCAGTGCACAACCAGTTTGGCTGCCTGTCTATCTTTCCCCTCTTTCTCTCTCATCTATTTCTGTCTGTCTCTGTCTCTGATCTTTCGCACTCAGTCACACACACACACACACACACACACACACACACACACACACACACACACATCGCCATAAAAATTTGAGGTACCTGCATTTCCAATTCAATGGTAAATCACTCCAATGTTTGCTTTCCACTCTACGACACTGCACAATGGAGTATACACTACTACAATTCAGACATTGACAAAAAAATAAGATTTACTAAATAAATCTAATATCCCTTTACATTGAGACAGTTGTATTTTTTAAAACAAATATAAACAGCATTATGAGGCACACCTTGTCTGAAATCTGTTATGGCTGTCTGTGTGTGTGATAATTACTCCAGTCCCAAAACACAGTGTTCACTGTATGTGAATCACAGTGATTATGAGCCAGTCAGAAGACAGCTGGTACCTGTAGAGACACACCTAAATCCACCAGAAAGGTGACATCATTATCATTGAGTAAGACAGAGAACGGACTGTGACAGCTAGGTGATGAGCACTTCCTATGTATACTCAGTGATGACCCGTCATTCAGGGCAGGTGGAGCAGAACCCCACCTGTTTTGAGACCCACCTGTTAAGCTAAATATATATAGTACCAGTCAAAAGTTTGGACACCTACTCATTCCAGAGTTTTTCTTTATTTGTACTATATTGTAGAATAATAGTGAAGACATCAAAACTATGCAATAACACATATGGACTCATGTAGTAACCAAAAAAGTATTAAACAAATCAAAATATATTTTATATTTGAGATTCTTCAAAGTAGCCACCCTTTGTCTTGATGATAGCTTTGCACACTCTTGGCATTCTCTCAACCAGCTTTTCTATTAACAGGTGTGCCTTGTTAAAAGGGGTATACGCCACATTAATAATGTTTACATATTCCACATTACTCATCTCATATGTATATACTGTATTCTTGTCACGATCGTCTACAGAATTGGACCAAGGCGCAGCGTGATGATAGTTCCACATCTTTTAATAAACAGTGAAACGTACAAAACAAGAAATGAACTGACTGATCGTAACAACGAGTGCGGCGCACTTGCACAAACATTCAATAACTCACAAAACACAGGTGTGGAGAGAACAAAATAAATAGGATTCCAAATTAGAGGCAACTGGGAACCTGGGAACCAAACCAACACCAACATAAAGAACGCTAAACACCCCTAGTCACGTCCTGGCCAAAATCCTGGCCAGGACGTGACAATTCTATACCGTTAACTGCATCTTGCCTATGCCGCACGCCATTGCTCATCCATATATTTATATGTACATATTCTATTCATCCCTTTACATTTGTGTTTATTTGTGTGTATAAGGTAGTTGTTGTGAATTTGTTAGATTTCTTGTTAGATACAGTTGAAGTCAGAAGTTTACATACACTTAGGTTGGACTCATAAAAACTTGTTTTTCAACCACTCCACAAATTTCTTGTTAACAAACTATAATTTTGGCAAATCAGTTAGGACATCTACTTTGTGCATGACACAAGTAATTTTTCCAACAATTGTTTACAGACAGATTATTTCACTTATAATTCACTATATCACAATTCCAGTGGGTCAGAAGTTTACATGCACTAAGTTGACTGTGCTTTTAAACAGCTTGGAAAATTCCAGGAAATTGTTGTGGCTTAAGAAGCTTCTGTTAGGCTAATTGACGTCATTTGAGTCAATTGGAAGTGTACCTGTGGATGTATTTCAAGGCCTGCCTTTTAACTCAGCGCCTCTTTGCTTGACATCTTGGGAAAATCAAAAGAAATCATCTAAGACCTCAGAAGAAATTGTGGACCTCCACAAGTCTGGTTCATCCTTGGGAGCAATTTCCAAACGCCTGAAAGTACCATGTTCATCTGTACAAACAATAGTACGCAAGTATAAACACCATGGGACCACGCAGCCGTCATACCGCTTAGGAAGGAGATGTGTTCTGTCTCCTAGAGATGAACGTTCTTTGGTGCGAAAAGTGCAAATCAATCCCAGAACAACAGGAAAGGACCTTGTGAAGATGCTGAAGGAAACAGGTACAAAAGTGTCTATATCCACAGTAAAATGAGTCCTATATCGCTCAGCAAGGAAGAAGCCACTGCTCCAAAACCACCGTAAAAAAGCCAGACTACGATTTGCAACTGCACATGGGGACAAAGATCGTACTTTTTGGAAAAATGTCCTCTGGTCTGATGAAACAAAAATAGAACTGTTTGGCCATAATGACCATCATTATGTTTGGAGGAAAAAGGGGGAGGCTTGCAAGCCGAAGAACACCATCCCAACCGTGAAGCACAAGGGTGGCAGCATCATGTTGTGGGGGTGCTTTGCTGCAGGAGGGACTGGTGCACTTCACAAACTAGATGGCATCATGAGGGAGGAATATTATGTGGATATATTGAAGAAACATCTCAAGACACAAGTCAGGAAGTTAAAGCTTGGTCGCAAATGGGTCTTCCAAATGGAGAATGACCCCAAGCATACTTCCAAAGTTGTGGCAAAATGGCTTAAGGACAACAAAGTCAAGGTATTGGAGTGGCCATCACAAAGCCCTGACCTCAATCCTATAGAAAATTTGTGGGCAGAACTGAAAAAGCATGTGCGAGCAAGGAGGCATACAAACCTGACTCAGTTACACCAGCTCTGTCAGGAGGAATGGGTCAAAATTCACCCAACCCAATAAAGTGGTGATCCTCACTGACCTAAGACAGGGATTTTTACTAGTATTAAATGTCAGGAATTGTGAAAAACTGAGTTTAAATGTATTTGGCTAAGGTGTATGTAAACTTCCGACTTCAACTATATTACTGCATGGTCGGAACTAGAAGCACAAGTATTTCGCTACACTCGCATTAACATCTGCTAACCATGTGTATTTGACCAATAAGATTTGATTTTATTTGATTTTAAGATACGAATGTTTGTCAATACGGAATATTTCAAGAACTTTGAAAGTTTCTTCAAGTGCAGTCGCAAAAACCATCAAACGCTATAATGCAACTGTATCAGGCCTTCATGTGTGAATTGCTGCAAAGAAACCACTACTAAAGGACACCAATAATAAGAAGAGACTTGCTTGTGTCAAGAAACACAAGCAATTGACATTAGACCGGTGGAACTCTGTCCTTTGGTCTGATGAGTCCAAATTATAGATTTTTGGTTTCAACCGCCGTGTCTTTGTGAGACGCAGAGTAGGTGAACGCATGATCTCCTCATGTGTGGTGCCCACCGTGAACCAGGTGTGATGGTGTGGGGGTGCTTTGCAGGAGACACTGTCTGTCACTTATTTAGAATTCAAGGCACACTTAACCAGCATAGCTACCACAGTATTCTGCAGCGATATGCCATCCCATCTGGTTTGTGCTTTGTGGGTCTATCATTTGTTTTTCAACAGGACAATGACCCAACACAAAGCTGTCATCAAGGCAAAAGGTGGCTGCTTCGAAGAATCTAACATATAAAATATATTTAGATTTGTTTAACACTTTTTGGGTTGCTACATGATTCCATATGTGTTATTTCATACTTTTGATGTCTTCACTATTATTCTACAATGAAAATACAAGAAAATAGTAAAAATTAACAAAAACCCTTGAATGAGTAGGTGTGTCCAAACTTTTGAATGGTAATGTACATAAATACTTTTTGGTTGAGCCTGTTTTGCATGTTTTTTTGCTATTAATACGTGTCCCATATCAGTTTGCAAACAATGTATTTTTTTTTCATCATTGAGTTAATAAAGCCACATACAAACATGGTCTCTTTTTTGCTTTCTTGAGTAAAGAAGCTCGAAAATGCAGATGTTTCAGCCCAGCTCGTTGTTTTCTGTGGTGGTGGGGCAGCCAGCAGAAAATACAGAGCACAGGGGTTGGTAATGTTTTCTAGTTGCGACGTGATTAGCTCAGTTTTCTGTCACTCATAGAGACACTACGTCTACGCAAAATCTTTGGGGAGAGGTAAAAAATTCAAGCCCCTTCCTTGGCTGCTGCCATAGAGTTACATTAGAAATGCCCATCCAAGAAGGCTCAAGATCATTGGCCACAGATAAAATGACTTCAAATCCTGTTATATTTACCATGGCTTTGATTGGACTGATCATGTCAACATCATACTTTCAAAATCTTAGCTAGCAAGTTAGCAATTATTATCATGAATCAAGTCGACAATCTACTGGCAAATCCTTTTCAATCCTTGCCAGAAGTTATGAAGAGAAATTATAGATACAATGTTTTGGGTGCTCATTGGCCATTGGACATTCACATTTCTAGTTGGAAATCGCAAATTCAACAATGAGTGGTTTGGAAGGAATCAGTGGCTTACTGCAAGCATTGCAAAGCAATCACTAGCATGCTATTCAGTGGAGTGGGTGTGTGGTCTTTAATGGTCTCTTTTCTAAGCTTAAAATGATAAACATTCAACATTGACTTCTGCCGCGTTCAAAACAACTGGAAACTCAGAACTGTTAAATTTCAGATTTCAGTGAGTTCAAGACAACTGGAAAAATACATTTTGAACGGTCATTCAACTCGGAATTCCAAGTCGGGAACTCAAGCCTCTTTCTAGAGCTCCGACCTGAAGATCACTGACGTCATGATTCAACCTTGTTTTTTTCAGAGTTCCCAGTTGTCTTGAAAACACCATAAATCTATAGAATGCCAGACTTTGATAACAAAGTTTGATGACAAAATGTGCCTACAAGAAGGACCCCACGCCTCCTTCCTGTTCAAGTGAGTACAGCACAACAAGGTGAGTCCAAAAATGTCTTATATGCTGCTTTAGAAATTATCTAATTTACCAGGTAGATACTTATACTGTAGCTAAGAAAGTAATAATAAGTATATGTTGTGTAGTAAGCTGTTAGTAGCCCATGTACCTGACCCTAATATTTTGGTCCCTTTCCCCCTCATAACTTAGCCTACTGTTCTGACTACAGTAGGTGGTGCACATGTAGTCTATAGCCTGTTTTAGATACATGTCATCATTGAAAATTGTAAGAGCTTTTATTGTCTGCTGATAAGCCCCCATTATTTATGGGTGTATAGGAAGAATACTGTAAGAATTGCCCATGTTCTTAATTATGTCACTGTACATTTCAAGAGTGCTGAACAAATAAACTCAGCAAAAAAAGAAACGTCCTCTCACTGTCAACTGCGTTTATTTTCAGAAAACTTAACATGTGTAAATATTTGTATGAACATAACAAGATTCAACAACTGAGACATAAACTGAACAAGTTCCACAGACATGTGACTAACAGAATTTGAATAATGTGTCCCTGAACAAAGGGGGGGTCAAAATAAAAAGTAACAGTCAGTATCTGGTGTGGCCACCAGCTGCATTAAGTACTGCAGTGCATCTCCTCCTCATGGACTGCACCAGATTTGCCTGTTCTTGCTGTGAGATGTTACCCCACTCTTCCACCAAGGCACCTGCAAGTTCCCAGACATTTCTGGGGGGAATGGCCCTAGCCCTCACCCTCCGATCCAACAGGTCCCAGACGTGCTCAATGGGATTGAGATCCGGGCTCTTCGATGGCCATGGCAGAACAATTACATTTCTGTCTTGCAGGAAATCACGCACAGAATGAGCAGTATGGCTGGTGGCATTGTCATGCTGGAGGGTCATGTCAGGATGAGCCTGCAGGAAGGGTACCACATGAGGGAAAAGGATGTCTTCCCTGTAACGCACAGCGGTGAGATTGCCTGCAATGACAACAAGCTCAGTCCGATGATGCTGTGACACCCCGCCCCAGACCATGACGGACCCTCTACCTCCAAATCGATCCCGCTCCAGAGGACAGGCCTCGGTGTAACGCTTATTCCTTCAACGATAAATGCGAATCCGACCATCACCCCTGGGGAGACAAAACCGCGACTTGTCAGTGAAGAGCACTTTTTGCCAGTCCTGTTTGGTCCAGCGACGGTGGGTTTGTGCCCATAGGCAATGTTGTTGCCGGTGATGTCTGGTGAGGACCTGCCTTACAACAGGCCTACAAGCCCTCAGTCCAGCCTCTCTCAGCCTATTGCGGACAGTCTGAGCACTGATGGAGGGATTGTACGTTCCTGGTGTAACTCGGGCAGTTGTTGTTGCCATCCTGCACTTGTCCCACAGGTGTGATGTTCTTACAGTGGGGCAAAAAAGTATTTAGTCAGCCACCAATTGTGCAAGTTCTCTCACTTAAAAAGATGAGAGAGGCCTGTAATTTTTATCATAGGTACACTTCAACTATGAAGTAACTTCTTCTTTAAGAGGCTCCTCTGTCCTCCACTCGTTACCTGTATTAATGGCACCTGTTTGAACTTGTTATCAGTATAAAAGACACCTGTCCACAACCTCAAACAGTCACACTCCAAACTCCACTATGGCCAAGACCAAAGAGCTGTCAAAGGACACCAGAAACAAAATTGTAGACCTGCACCAGGTTGGGAAGACTGAATCTGCAATAGGTAAGCAGCTTGGTTTGAAGAAATCAACCGTGGGAGCAATTATTAGGAAATGGAAGACATACAAGACCACTGATAATCTTCCTTGATCTGGGGCTCCACACAAGATCTCACCCCGTGGGGTCAAAATGATCACAAGAACGGTGAGCAAAAACCCCAGAACCACACGGGGACCTAGTGAATGACCTGCAGAGAGCTGGGACCAAAGTAACAAAGCCTACCATCAGTAACACACTACGCCGCCAGGGACTCAAATCCTGCAGTGCCAGACGTGTCCCCTGCTTAAGCCAGTACATGTTCAGGCCCGTCTGAAGTTTGCTAGAGAGCATTTGGATGATCCAGATGAGGATTGGGAGAATGTCATATGGTCAGATGAAACCAAAATATAACTTTTGGTAAAAACTCAACTCGTCGTGTTTGGAGGACAAAGAATGCTGAGTTGCATCCAAAGAACACCATACCTACTGTGAAGCATGGGGGTGGAAACATCATGCTTTGGGGCTGTTTTTCTGCAAAGGGACCAGGACGACTGATCCGTGTAAAGGAAAGAATGAATGGGGCCATGTATCGTGAGATTTTGAGTGAAAACCTCCTTCCATCAGCAAGGGCATTGAAGATGAAAGCGTGGCTGGGTCTTTCAGCATGACAATGATCCCAAACACACCGCCCGGGCAACAAAGGAGTGGCTTCGTAAGAAGCATTTCAAGGTCCTGGAGTGGCCTAGCCAGTCTCCAGATCTCAACCCCATAGAAAATCTTTGGAGGGAGTTGAAAGTCCGTGTTGCCCAGCGACAGCCCCAAAACATCACTGCTCTAGAGGAGATCTGCATGGAGGAATGGGCCAAAATACCAGCAACAGTGTGTGAAAACCTTGTGAAGACTTACAGAAAACGTTTGACCTCTGTCATTGCAAACAAAGGGTATATAACAAAGTATTGAGATGAACTTTTGTTATTGACCAAATACTTATTTTCCACCATAATTTGCAAATAAATAAATTTAAAATCCTACAATGTGATTTTCTGGATTTCTTTTTCTCATTTCGTCTGTCATAGTTGAAGTGTACCTATGATGAAAATTACAGGCCTCTCTCATCTTTTTAAGTTGGAGAACTTGCACAATTGGTGGCTGACTAAATACTTTTTTGCCCCACTCTATGTACCGATCCTGCGCAGGTGTTACACGTGGTCTGCCACTGTGAGGACGATCAGCTGTCTGTCCTGTCTCCCTGTAGTGCTGTCTTAGGCGCCTCACAGTACGGACATTGCAATTCATTGCCCTGGCCACATCTGCAGTCCTCATCTCCTTGCAGCATGCTTAAGGCACATTCACGCAGATGAGAAGGGACCCTGGGCATCTTTCTTTTTCAGAGTCAGTAGAAAGGCCTCTTTAGTGTCCTATGGTTTCATAACTGTGACCTTAATTGCCTACCGTCTGTAAGCTGTTAGTGTCTTAATGACCGTTCCATAGGTGCATGTTCATTAATTGTTTATGGTTCATTGAACAAGCATTGGAAACAGTGTTTAAACCCTTTACAATGAAGATCTGTGGAGTTATTTGGATTTTTATGAATTATCTTTGAGGGTCCTGAAAAAGGGACGTTTCTTTTTTTGCTGAGTTTAGTTATATTGACTATGCCCGTCCTAGCTCGCTCATTCATGTCTTAATCGAAATTACGGATTGCCTCTCATCCGCTCGTCATCCCCTTATGCTATAGTTTGTACATCTCAATTGTCAGTAGAAACCACATTTGTTTAATTAAGAAAGTCAGCCATAACAGCTATGTTTTTTTAATAGGTAGTAAATGACGCTGAATTAACTGTTTCGCTGCAAGACAAGGCTTCGCTGATAGCCAGGTGTAGCAGTGGTAAGGTTTGGGCCTGCTGTTGGGACAGATTTATATAGTCCCTAACAGTTTGTGGGCACTGTTTGCCACCGTTATAATGTATTCTATAGTGTTGTGTTGTGTTGTGGAGTGCCTTGCTGGCATGCATCTACAAAAATTGGGGATAGTTTGGCCCACAAAGATTTACATGCTGAAATTGCCACTGCGTATACTGTACATTACATCTGGAATGTCTATGATACTGTAGTCTTTTTTCCAATGAATCACACATCTACCCAAGAAAGCAAATGTAACAGAACTAAATGACTATCGCCCCGTAGCACTTACTTCTGTCATCATTAAGTGCTTTGAGAGGCGAGTTAAGGATAATATCCCCTCTACCTTAACTGACACCCTAGACCCACTTCAATTTGCTTACCGCCCCAAATAGATCCACAGACAATGCAATCGCCATCGCACTGCACACTGCCCTATCCCATCTGGGCAAGAGGAATACCTATGTAAGAATGTTTTTAATTGACTATTGCTCAGCATTCAACACCATAGTACCCTCCAAGCTCTTAAGCTCAGGGCCCTGGACTGCCCCCAGGTAGTGAAGGTAGGAAACAACACCTCCAATTCACTGATCTTCAAAACAGGGGCCCCACAAGGGTGCGTGCTCAGCCCCCTCCTGTATTCCCTGTTCACTCATGACTGCGTGGCCACACACGCCTCCAACTCAATCATCAAGTTTGCAGACGACACAACAGTAGTAGGCCTGATTATCAACAATGACGAGACAGCCTACAGAGAGGAGGTGAGGGCCCTGGGAATGTGGTGCGAGGAAAATAACCTCTCATTCAATGTAGACAAAACAAAGGAGCTGATCGTGGACTTCAGGAAACAGCAGAGGGAGCATGCACCTATCCACATCAACGGGACCGCAGTGGAGCATGTGGAAAGCTTCAAGTTCCTCGGTGTACACATCACTGATGATCTGAAATGGTCCACCCGCACAGACAGTGTGGTTAAGAAGGTGCAACAGCGCCTCTTCAACCTCAGCAGGCTGAAGAAATTTGGCTTGGCACCTAAAACCCTCACAAACCTTTACAGATGCACAATTGAGAGCATCCTGTCAGGCTGTATCACCACCTGGTACGACTACTGCACCGCCCGCAACCACAGGGCTCTCCAGAGGGTGGTGCGGTCTTCCCAACGCATCACCAGGGGCAAACTATCATCTAGAAGGCAAGGTCAGTACAGGTGCATCAAAGCTGGGAACGAGAGACTGAAAAATAGCTTCTATCTCAAGGACATCAGACTGTTAAATAGCCATCACTAGGCTTCTTCCACTCGGTTACGTAACCCTGCAACTTAGAGACTGCTGCATCATATACATAGACTTGAAATCACTGGCCACTTAATAATGGAACACTAGTCATTTTAATCATGTTTAAATATTTTTGCTTTACTGATCTCATATGTGCACTGTATATACTGTATTTTAGTCTATGTCACTCCGACAATGCTTTCCTAATATTTATATATTCCTTAATTCCATTCTTTTACTTTTAGGTTGTGTGTATTGTTAGATATTACTGCACTGTTGGAGCTAGAAACACAAAGCATTTCGCTACACCCGCAATAACATCTGCTAACCATCTGTATGTGACAGATAAAATTGGATTTGATTGAATAACCTTATAGCTTGGGGATTGGATAGGTTAGTAGCTCTCTCTTCTGCCTTACACACCAATTTCACCAACGACCTAACAAGATACAAATCTGATCTATCTTTGTGTGTGTGCACATGCATGTGTGAGAAAGAGAAAGATAAGCTAATTCAACACGTGTACATTGCTCTCACAAACTCTGTATACCAGAGTAGACACATGGCAATAAAGCCTTCTGAGTAATAATTCATGTGTTTATCTGCACCTCTCAGTTGGACTTTGAATTCAGTGATGCGCCTGGACACATTTGAAACACAACGTGACTTTGTATGCAAATCTCATACAGTGCCTTGCAAAAGTATCACCCCCTTTGTGTTTTTACTATTTTGTTGCATTACAACATGTAATTTAAATGGATTTTTATTTTAATTTCATATAATGGACTAAATAGTCAAAATTGGTGAAGTGAAATGAAAAACATTGCTTGTTTCAAAAAAAAAAAAAAAATTAAAAACAGAAATGTTTGGCATGCATATGTATTCACCCCCTTTGCTATGAAGCTCCTAAATAAGATCTGGTGCAACCAATTACCTTCAGAAGTCACATAATTAGTTAAATAAAGTCCACCTGTGTGCAATCTAAGTGTCACATGATCTGTCACGTGATCTCAGTATATATACACCTGTTCTGAAAGGCCCCAGAGTCTGCACCACCACTAAGTAAGGGGCACCACCAAGCAAGCGGCACTATGAAGACCAAGGAGCTCTCCAAACAGGTCAGGGACAAAGTTGTGAGAAGTACAGATCAGGGTTGGGTTATAAAAAAATATCTGAAACTTTGAACATCCCACAGAGCACCATTAAATCCATTATAAAGAAATGGAAAGAATATGGCACAACAAACCTGCCAAGAGAGGGCCGCCCACCAAAACTCATGGACCAGTCAAGGAGGGCATTAATCAAAGAGGCAACCAAGAGACCAAAGATAACCCTGAAGCAGCTGCAAAGCTCCATACCGGAGATTGGAGTATCTGTCCATAAGACCACCACAGAGCTGGGCTTTAGGAAAGAGTGGCCAGAAAAAAAGCCCTTGCTTAAAGAACAAAATAAGCAAACACATTTGGTGTTCGCCAAAAGGCATGTGGGAGACTCCCCAAACATATGGAAGAAGGCACTCTGGTCAGATGAGACTAAGATTTAGCTTTTTGGCCATCAAGAAAAACGCTATGTCTGGCGCAAACCCAACACCTCTCATCATCCCGAGAAGACCATCCCCACAGTGAAGCATGGTGGTGGCAGCATCATGCTGTGGGGATGTTTTTCATCGGCAGGGACTGGGAAACTGGTCAGAATTGAAGGAATGATGGATGCCGCTAAATACAGGGAAATTCTTGAGGGAAACGTGTTTCAGTCTTTCAGAGATTTGAGACTGGGACAGAGGTTCACCTTCCAGCAGGCCAATGACCCTAAGCATACTGCTAAAGCAAAACTTGAGTGGTTTAAGGGGAAAGATGTAAATGTCTTGGAATGGCCTAGTCAAAGCCCAGACCTCAATCCAATTGAGAATCTGTGGTATGACTTAAAGATTGCTGTACACCAGCAGAACCCATCTAACTTGAAGGAGCTGGAGCAGTTTTGCCTTGAAGAATGGGCAAGAATCCCAGTGTCTAGATGTGCCAAGCTTATATAGACATACCCCAAGAGACTTGCAGCTGTAATTGCTGCAAAAAGGTGGCTCTACAAAGTATTGACTTTGGGGGGTTGAATAGTTATGCACACTCAAGTAAAAAAAAAAAGTGTCTCATTTCTTGTTTGTTTCACAAGAAAAAAATATTTTTGACCTAAAATCCCCAAAGTCCCCACAAGGATAGTAAAACAAGGAAAAATCTCCCTCGTGGGGACATATCACACATTCCCATGAGGGGTTAGGTTTAGGGTTAGGGTTAGAATTAGGGTTAGAGTTAGGGGTTGTGTGGTTAGGGTTAGGTGGTTAGTGGTTAGTGGTTAGGGTTAAGGTTATGGTAAGGGTTTGGGTTAGGGCTAGGTTTAGTGGTTAGGGAAAATAGGATTTTGAATGGAAATGTATTTTAGGTCCCTACGAGGATATAAGATCCTTAATGTGTGTGTGTGTGTGTGTGCGTGTCTGTGTGCGAGCAAGAGAGAGAGAGTGTTCTACACAGCAAAGTTAGAATTGACAGCACTGTTTAAGCCTGAGGCAAACCACCAATGCTTTCCAGCCGAGCATTAATTACCAGCCTAAGTGTTGACAGTTTCCGACACACACACCTACACACACCTACGCACACGCGCACAAACACACGCAGGTCAACAGATGCACATACGGTTTAGCTTCCCGCCACACCTGAGATTGTTGCCATGGTGACAAAGAAGCAGGTTTGAACAATAACAAACAGTATGGTGAGACAGGGCTTGTTTGAGTGGTAAGGCGAAAGCAACCGACTGTGGACAAAGGTCGGGAGTGAAGTTGGGGGAGTTGTATCTGCGACAGCCGAAAGTCGGACACTGTTGTGGTTTTTCCAACAGCAAGGCTCAGATCATCATGGCAGAGTCAACATAGATTTTATTGTTTATAAAAGTCTTTATAAATGTCAAAATAAAACGTTCTATACCCCCATATCACATACTCACAAACTGGAAACATAACGTGTGACAAATGAATTGGTTAGTGGGGTCTCAAATATCACTTTTCATTTGTATCCCCTGTAGCTTTAGAATCACTCAAAGTTGGCTCCTGTTTCAGTCATGTATTTGGCCACATTCACGTGGGTCAAACAAAAACACTGTAATGATTAGTTGACAAATAGTGCCTCGCATGATGCAGTTGGTGAAAAGCAACTGCAGCGACTTGAAGGTGACTTCATCAAACACTGCATGACCTTTGATCAGTTCATGCAGTCGATATGTAGCCGCAAGTCGCACAATTTTTATAACCATAATGCAACATGCTTAGAAAGGCAGTTCACAAAAGTGACCCATTCGAACGCGCCCGCAGATAGAGTTGTGGTGTGAGGGCAGGTCAGGTTAGACACTGAACAAAGTGGGCAAAAACTGGTTGAATCAACATTGTTTCCATGTCATTTCAACCAAAAATATCAATGTGATGATGTTGAATGAACGTAGAAAACGAATTGGAATTGCAAAGAGTCATCTACGTAAGGAAATTTTGTATTTTTTTACAACTCAACCAAATGTAAATCAAAACTAGACTTTGAACTAACGTCTGTGCCCAGTGGGTTGTGACAGGCTACATTGACAGGACCAGGTTTTGTGGGAAAGGTTTGTGAATTAAGCATATTAGTGATATTGCACGATTATAAAAAGTTTCACTGAAACATTACTGTTAACTCTGTTCAACTAGGATTGGAATAATTGATCAAATCAATAATAATAATTGATCAAATCAATAATAATAATAAATCAAATCAAATATTATTTGTCATATGCTTCGTAAACAACAGATGTAGACAAACAGTGAAATGCTTACTTACGGGTCCTTTTCCAACAATGCAGAGTTAAAGACACATTTATATTTTATAAATAATAGAAATAGTGGAATGAATACACAGTAAATAACAATAACGAGAAAATGTAACATTGCTATATACAGGGACCACCAGTACCGAGTCGATGTGCAGGGGTACGAGGTAATTGAGGTAGCTACAGTTGAAGTCGGAAGTTTACATACACCTTAGCCAAATACATTTAAACTCCTTGTAAAAATTCCCTGTCTTAGGTCAGTGAGGATAACCACTTAATTTTAAGAATGTGAAATGTTAGCATAATAGTAGAGAGAATGATTTATTTCAGCTTTTATTTCTTTCATCACATTCCCAGTGGGTCAGAAGTTTACCTACACTCAATTAGTATTTGGTAGCATTGCCTTTAAAATTGTTTAACTTGGGCCTTAAACAAGCTTCCCACAATAAGTTGGGTGAATTTTGGCCCATTCCTCCTGATAGAGCTGGTGTAACCGAGTCAGGTTTGTAGGCCTCCTTGCTCGCACACGCTTTTTCAATTCTGCCCACACATTTTCAATGGGATTGAGGTCAGGGCTTTGTGATGGCCACTCCAATACCTTGACTTTGTTGTCCTTAAGCCATTTTGCCACAACTTTGGAAGTATGCTTGGGGTCATTGTCCATTTGGAAGACCCATTTGCGACCAAGCTTTAACTTCCTGACTGATGTCTTAAGATGTTGCTTCAATATATCCACATAATTTTCAGTCTTTATGATGCAATCTATTTTGTGAAGTGCACCAGTCCCTCCTGCAGCAAAGCACACCCACAACATGATGCTGCCACACCCATGCTTCATGGTTGGGATGGTGTTCTTCGACTTGCAAGCCTCACCCTTTTCCTCCAAACATAACGATGGTCATTATGGCCAAACAGTTCTATTTTTGTTTCATCACACCAGAGGACATTTCTCCCAAAAGTATGATCTTTGTCCCCATGTGCAGTTGCAAACCGTAGTCTGGCTTTTTTTATGGCGGGTTTTGGAGCAGTGGCTTCTTCCTTGCTTGGGCGGCCTTTCAGGTTAGGACTTGTTTTACTGTGGATACAGATACTTTTGTACCCGTTTCCTCCAGTATCTTCACAAGGTCCTTTGCTGTTGTTCTGGAGACAGAACGTGTCTCCTTCCTGAGTGGTATGACGGCTGCGTGGTCCCATGGTGTTTATACTTGTACTTCTGTTTGTACAGATGAATGTGGTACCTTCAGACGTTTGGAAATTGCTCCCAAGGATGAACCAGACTTGTGGAGATCTACAATTTTTCTTCTGAGGTCTTGGATGATTTCTTTTGATTTTCCCATGATGTCAAGCAAAGAGGCGCTGAGTTTGAAGGTAAGCATTGAAATACATCCACAGGTACACCTCCAATTGACTCAAATGACGTTAATTAGCCTATCAGAAGCTTCTAAAGCCATGACATAATTTTCTGGAATTTTCTAAGCTGTTTAAAGGCACAGTCAACTTAGTGTATGTAAACTTCTGACCAACTGGAATTGTGATACAGTGAATTATAAGTGAAATAATCTGCCTGTAAACAATTGTTGGAAAAATTACTTGTGTCATGCACAAAGTAGATGTCCTGATTGCCAAAACTATAGTTTGTTAACAAGAAATTTGTGGAGTGGTTGAAAAACAAGTTTCAATGAGTCCAACCTAAGTGTATGTAAACTTCCGACTTCAACTGTACATATAGGTAGGGGTAAAGTGACTAGGCAACAGGATAGATAATACACAGTAGCAGCAGCGTATGTGGTGTGTAAGTGTAAGTGTGTTGTGGTGTCAGTGTAAGTATGTCTGAGAGTGTGGGGAAAGTCCAGTGTGTGTGCATAGAGTCAGTGCAGGAGAGTTAGTGAAAATAATTGTTTGGGTGTGTTGGGATGTGCATGTGTGTGTTGGGGTGTTAGTGTAAGTCTGTCCAGTGTGTGTATAGAGTCAGTACAAACGAGTCCAATAAAGGGTCAATGCAGGTAGTCCAGGTAGCCATTTGCTTAGCTATTTAGCAGTCTTATGGCTTGGGGGTAGAAGCTGTTCATGGTCCTGTTGGTTCCAGACTTGATGCAGACACAATAAAGGTAGCCTGGCGGTTAGATCGTTGGGCCAGTAACCGAAAGGGTGCTGGTTCAAATACAGAAGTTAATTAGTCAAATTTGTAAAAAGGTGAAAAATCTGTTGATGTGCCCTTGAGCAAGGCAATTTGCTCTAGTGTGCTGTACTACTATGGCTGACCCTGTAAAACAACACATTTGACTGCACTTGTCCAGTGTATATGACAATAAAAAACATATTTTTTTACAGGATATATTTTCATAATAACTATGCCCTAAGCCACATTGAGCGTAAGAATATTACCTTGAAAAGTCAAATGCTAAATGACAGTTACATTTGTAGATATGTATTTGGCTAAGAGCCCTATAATTCCCACATCAAGGTTGATAAGTGTTGTTATTCAGGTTTAGCAGCGCAGGTCAACAGTGTGTCAGTTAAGACAATGGTAACAAGCTGGAACTGCTCCACGTCTGTAAGACTACAATAGGTCTGTATTCTGCAGTAGTGGAGAGGAGCTTGGAAACAGTCAGAGAGTTGCATCTTTGGTTGGGGCTGTTACCAAATGGAGCCTATGCTAGTGGTGCTTATTGAAATGTCAAACAAAGAACTAAGTAACTGAGTGATGTGTCATTTGATTAATTTCCATTTACTATATACATTAAGGGTAAATACCTTGTAATTTATGTACTGTAAAATAAAGTGGTACCAAAATAATCATGGAAAAACATCACATTTCAGGGACAGTTCAAACATCAACAAAACCTCTACCGACAATTCAAGGCCTATGAATGACTGTTCACACTTTTTTGTGTAAATTAAAAATGGCAATGCTGTAGTGACACACTGTAACCAGCAGAGAGTGTCATTGCCACTAAATAGAAAGAAAATAGGAAAGGGTGAAACACCTACTCATTCAAGGGTTTTTCTTTATTTTTACTATTTTCTACATTGTAGAATAATAGTGAAGACATTAAAACTATGAAATAACATATATGGAATCACGTAGTAACCAAAAAAGTGTTAAAGAAATCAAAATATATTTTATGTTATTCAAAGTAGCCACCCTTGGCCTTGATGACAGCTTTGCACACTCTTGGCTGCTTTTCCTTCACTCTGCAGTCCAACTCATCCCAAAGCATCTCAAATGAGTTGAGATCGGGTGATAGTGGAGGCCAGGTCATCTGATGCAGCACTCCATCACTCTCCTTCTTGGTTATATAGTCCTTACACAGCCTGGAGGTGTTGGGTCATTGTCCTGTTGAAAAACAAATGATAGTCCCACTAATCCCAAACCAGATGGGATGGCGTATCGCTGCAGAATGCTGTGGTAGCCATGCTGGTTAAGCGTGCCTTGAATTCTAAATAAATCACAGTGTCACCAGCAAAACACCCCCACACCATCACACCTCCTCCTCCATACTTCACGGTGTGAACCACACATACGGAGATCATTCGCTCATCTACTCTGCGTCTCACAAAGACACATCGGTTGGAACCAAAAATCATCAGACCAAAGGACAGATTTCCACTGGTCTAATGTCCATTGCTTGTGTTCCTTGGCCCAAGCAAGTCTCTTCTTATTATTGGTGTCCTTTAGTAGTGGTTTCTTTGCAGCAATTCAACCATGAAGGCCTGATTCACACAGTCTCCTCTGAACAGTTGATGTTGAGCTGTGTCTGTTACTTGTACTCTGTGAAGCATTTTTTGGGGCTGTAATTTCTGAGGCTGGTAACTCTAATGAACTTATCCTCTGCAGCAGAGGTAACTCTGAGTCTTCCATTCCTGTGACGGTCCTCATGAGAGCCAGTTTCATCATAGCGCTTGATGGTTTTTGCGACTGCACTTGAAGAAACTTTCAAAGTACTTGACATTTTCCGGATTGACTGACCTTCATGTCGTAAACTAAGTCATTTCTATTTGCTTATTTGAGCTGTTCTTGCCATAATATGGACTTGGTCTTTTACCAAATAAGGTTATTTCTTTATACCACCCCTACCTTGTCACAACACAACTGATTGGCTCAAACGCATTAAGATGGAAAGAAATTCCACAAATTTACTTTTAACAAGGCACACCTGTTAATTTAAATGCATTACAGGTGAATACCTCATAAAGCTGGTTGAGAGAATGCCAAGAGTGTGCAAAGCTGTTATTTCATAGGTTTGATGTCATCGCTATTATTCTACAATGTAGAAAACATTAAAATTCAAGAAAAACCCTGGATTGAGTAGGTGTGTCCAAACCTTTGACTGGTACTGTACTTCATATTGATTTTGTTGTGTTGATTTCGATTAAGTAATTTCCTCATAGTTTACAGTATTTTATCCGACCACACAAGACAGTGTAGCTGAGAGTTACAGTTAATCATTACTGAAATAATAATGTGATAAGTTCATAAAATAATATGTGGTTGACTGACTGTATTGCACAGGTGATATTAATCACATTGTAAATCTGTGGTAACAATAAAATACCCCCTGCATGTGTGTGTGTGTGTGTGTGTGTGTGTGTGTGTGTGTGTGTGTGTGTGTGTGTGTGTGTGTGTGTGTGTGTGTGTGTGTGTGTGTGTGTGTGCGTGAGTGCCAGTAGGTCTACACCCCTACATTTTTCTTCTCAACTCTCAATTGCATGCTCTCTTCTCCTCCTTTCCCTCCACTATGACAGTCCTATTGTCACAGAACTATAAAGGGCAGGCTTGTGGCCTACTAAACGTCTTCTACACACATTACAATGGGGACCTTTGTTGTTATCTAGTGCCAAAGCCTTATAGAGAGCAATTGTAATGGTGTATTTTTGTAGGCACTCATTCCACCATGGCTCGTTGGCCAAAGCCTATGGGGAAATGTATTTTTTTTTAGGATTTGATTGAAGACCAAAATAAGGTCTGTGGTTATACACAGGTTTAAGAGATCTTATATGTTTTGTTCTATGAGATAATCTTCATCAGTTAACGTCACTTTATTGAATTTTGAACAATGTATGTAATCAACAAAGCACATAAAAGCTTCATATTTCATAAGGGTCATGTTAACTGACTAATATTATCTCATAGAAAAAACGTATGATCTCCTAAGCCGGTGTTAACCTCAGATCTTATTTTCAGCATTTATCCCCATTCATTTACCCCATAGGAACGGCCGAGCGAACCAGAGGTAACACATTTCCGTTTTTTAGGACTACACGCTGGAGATCTCTATTATGTTGTGATGGGCATTCTGGGTCTTTTCTGTGAGCCGGATCATTTGGCTCCATTCATTTTGCTCCCAAACCGCTCTTCCTTCAGTAGACTAATTCTTAAAGAAATGGCAATCTCTAATTTAAAGTCTAAAAGGTTGCCGATCATTATGTCACATCGTGAGTTAAAATACATGTTTACCTGACCAAATTATTAGATGGCCTGCAAAAAATAGATTCGTTTTTTAAGGTAGCCTCCTGAAATAATTTGTGCAGACCAGAATGACGCTCTCCTCACTATTGTTAATGTACTGAGGAATTACCATCAATGTTTTTTTATATAGACTAATTTATCGGCAGAAAATCGACATCTGGAGCTCAAAAAGCAATAGTAGCAATATGCAAATCGGAAGCCAATGAAAGGCTCTTTCACAGATGCGATTCGGTTACAGACGTTCACCAAAAAGAGCTGTTAAAAAAAGTGACGTTCTTCGCAAACGACCCACCACTAGCCTATTATTATGCACCCTGTCGGTGTATGCACCAATTATAGTGAGCGACGGACAAGGGTGGAGGGTTGCTCAAAAATCCTATTTTATTCTGCAAACAGAATCCGTGGTACTCCACCGCTGTGTAAATGATTAAAAAATCATCAACTTTCGATATAGCGGATGACTTGGTCGGAAAGAGGGAATAGGCTCGTGTTTCCAAGAAGTCAGAGCTCAATAAGTGTACTGTACTCTGTAATTACATCTACAACCTTGTACATGTGACTATTTAACTCTCTAAACGCTATAGACTGTATTTGGGCAGGTGTGTTACCTGTAAGTGCACCGTGTAAGGGCAGGGTTGTAATTCCCTCCCTTGGTTTACTACTTCTCCCGGCACAGCTCACACAGATAGGTTGATCAAATTCTATGCAAATGAGATGTATCCAGCAGATGGGAAATATTGGTGTTTAAAAACTTCCCTCGCCGCATGTTGTCGCGCTTGTCTGTTCTAATATAGGACATGTGCCAGCCTGCATTTAAACCTGCTTGCTGTCAGCCAAATAAGTGCTCTTCCTTCCGTGATAATAGTTCAGGGAGTCCACCTAAACGGGATCACAGGGAGTGAGCAGCTTCCTGGTCATAAAGAAAGTGCGTCTTGCTTCAATTTCAGTGATTGCCTACGCACGGCATTCGCCACCAGAGTGGGGTTATTGACGCAGTGTGGAGTCTCCCGGCAGCATTGTCAACTAGGCTGCACTACAGACGCACCCATGAGCGAAACCGCGATGGCCGTGGTACAGCTCGATACCGAGGACCATCAATCGGAGAACGGTTTTGTGTCCCCCGAAACAGAGTCGCCGGGATTGCTCACACGCATTGACAGTTGTGTCTTGCCTTTTCTCGGGGGATTTGGGAAGTACCAGAGACAGCTAATCGTGCTGACATGGATTCCGGCGTTATTTATTGGATTCAGCCAGTACTCTGATGAATTCCTTCTTGCCCAACCGAACAACACATGTGTTCCGCCTATGGCAAACACGACTAATTTGACTAGAAGTCCTTCTTTATTTCATGGTGCAAATAATAGTTTTCCGCGAACAGCGGCGTACGTTTATACCAATGGCACCCACAATGTTACGGCCAGGCATCTGCAACATTGTATGTGCAAAGAGTGGACGTTTGAGCTGCATACCGGACTCATTCAGAATGTGGTTACCAAGGTAAGTTTCGTGGCCTGACATTGAGTAATTAGGACTGCATTTTTGTATTATGTCATATACATTCCTCCCTCTTTTCAGATGCGGTGCATTGGGTCAATTGATTTATAGTAGGCTATCAGCATATTGTGGCGGGTTACCCACAGCCATAAGAAAAGGCTGTTACCAGACAAGGGCTTTGTCGTTTTCACATTGTTTTATTGTAGGACTATAGACCTATTCCATGTATTGTGGTCTCATAATATTGTTTTGATACAGACCAGGACCTGGCTTAACCGTCACACCTTCATATGAATATGGCTGGTTCATGCATTGCAGCCTCCAATATCCTACTGGTGCAATATGCCCAGGAATGGATTTTTCCACAATGGGCTATCCCCGTATAATAACATGTAGCTGCTGCACTGAGTGCATAATAATGGTCAATAACTAGGAGTATGTGGGCAGTTCTGTGATCTTAATTTTAACATGTCAACAGTATTCTTAAACGAGGGATTGCATGACATTACTCTTCGGAGCAGCTGACGAGGTGTGTGCTATAGTAAAGAGATGTCCCTCGCTCTCTGACCACGGCAGAATGTGCCTGTGGTCATAAAGACCCACACCAAAGTGACGCTCGAGCTTTGATTTAGAGCAAAGGGCATGTACTGGCATGTTCATATGTGATCCTCCGCGCGCGACACCCGAGAATAATGACCTTCTTATTTTTCTATTGTCACCTACCATATATCTAATTTAACACGCCAACACTAGTCTGGCTTTCTTTCTTTCTGATCTGAAAAGTATACACTAGACTACTGTATCAAGGACTGTAGTCATCAGGTAATGGGATTTCTTCCCAGTTTCTATTTTATTTATAGTTGTTGATAGTTCAGATTAGGGCTGGGCGATATGGCCCAAATATTATATCATGTTATTTAAAAAATAATAATTGGACGGTATGATGGTATTTTTAGTTTTTGAAAAATAAAAGTTCTACATTTGCTTTGAGTAGTTAGTGATCCTAGGGTCGCAACACATACATACACTTAGGTTGGAGTCATTAAAACTAGTTTTTCTACCACTCCACTAATTTCTTGTTAACAAACTATAGTTATGGCAAGTCGGTTAGGACATCTTCTTTGTGCATGACACAAGTAATTTTTCCAACAATTGTTTACAGACAGATTGTTTCACTTATAATTCACTGTATCACAATTCCAGTGGGTCAGAAGTTTACATGCACTAAGTTGACTGTGCTTTTAAACAGCTTGGAAAATTCCTTAAGATGATGTCATGGCTTTAGAAGCTTCTGATAGGCTTATTGACATAATTTGAGTCAATTGGAGTTAGGCCTTGAAATACATCCACAGGTACATCTTCAAACTCAGTGCCTCTGTTTGACATCATGGGAAAATCAAAAGAAATCAACCAAGACCTCAGAAGAAAAATTGTAGACCCCCACAAGTCTGGTTCATCCTTGGGAGCAATTTCCAAACGCCTGAAGGTACCATGTTCATCTGTACAAACAATAGTACGCAAGTATAAACACCATGGGACCACACAGCCGTCATACCACTCAGGAAGGAGACACATTCTGTCTCCAAAAGAGGAACATACTTTGCTGCGAAAAGTGCAAATCAATCCCAGAACAACAGCGAAGGACCTTGTGAAGATGCTGGAGGAAACAGGTACAAAAGTATCTATATCCACAGTAAAACGATTCCTATATCGTCATAACCTGAAAGGCCGCTCCGCAAGGAAGAAGCCACTGCTCCAAAACTGCCATTAAAAAAAGCCAGACTACGGTTTGCAACTGCACATGGGGACAAATATCGTACTTTTTGGAGAGTCCTCTGGTCTGATGAAATAAAAATAGAACTGCTCGGCCATAATGACCATTGTTATGTTTGGAGGAAAAAGGGTGAGGCTTGCAAGTCGAAGAACACCATCCCAACTGTGAAGCACAGGGGTGGCAGCATCATGTTGTGGGGGTGCTTTGCAGCATGCGGGACTTGTGCATTTCACAAAATAGATGGCATCGTGAGGATGGAAAATGATGTGGATATATTGAAGCAACATCTCAAGACATCAGTCAGGAAGTTAAAGCTTTGTTGCAAAAGGGGCTTTCCATATGGACAATGACCCCAAGCATACTTCATACAAAGTTGTGGCAAAATGACTTAAGGACAACAAAGTCAAGGTATTGGAGTGGCCATCACAAAGTCCTGACCTCAATCCTCTAGAAAATTTGTGGGCAGAACTGAAAAAGCGTGTGCGAGCAAGGAGGCCTACAAATCTGACTCCGTTACACCACCTCTGTCAGGAGAAATGGGCCAAAATTCACCCAACTTACTGTGGGAAGCTTGTGGAAGGCCCAAGTTAAACAATTTAAAGGCAATGCTACCAAATACTAATTGAGTGTATGTAATGGTCTGACCCCCTGGGAATGTGATGAAAGAAATAAAAGCTGAAATTAATAATTCTCTCTACTATTATTCTGACATTTCACATTCTTAAAATAAAGTGGTGATCCTAACTGACCTAAGACAGGGACTTTTTACTATGATTAAATGTCAGGAATTGTGAAACTGAGTTTAAATGTATTTGGCTAAGGTGTATGTAAACTTCAGACTTCAACTGTACATTCTAAGTGATTTCAATGAGTCTTTCTCCAGTCTGATTGTTTTATACTGTTCAATTCAACTTCAACAAAAACAAATGTCAGCACTTTTATAGTTTCTGCAGTTCCTGCACCCAATTGCAGTGGTGGAAAAAGTACCCAATTGTCATACTTGAGTAAAGTAAAGATACCTTAATAGAAAATGACTCAAGTGAAAGTCACCCAGTAAAATACTACTTGAGTAAAAGTCTAAAAGTATTTGTTTTAAAATATATGTAGGTATCAAAAGTATATGTATTTAAGTATCAAAGGTGAAAGTATAAATATTTTCAAATTCCAGGAATGTTAACATAATCTTCCTGTTTGGACTATTGCAACACTCTCCTCACTTGTATCCCCACCAAACTCACCAACAGACTTCAACTGAACTCTGCTGCCAGAATTCTCACCAGCGTCAGGCCAACCGAACACATCACACCAATCCTAATCAATCTACACTGGCTCCCTGTGCAATCTCGTATTAACTTTAAGACACTCTTCACCTACAAAGCCGTCAACAACCTGGCACCCACCTACCTCTCTGACCTCCTCCCAGTCTATGCCCCTTCCCACTCCCTCCGCTCCTTCTCTGCTGGTCTCCTTGTCCCCCCCCTCCAAAATGGGTGCTCAGCCTTTCAGCTGCAAGGCACCCAGGTTCTGGAATGCACTCCCCCACACATGTACAACATGCAGAGAAAGTAATCTCATTCAACAACCTCCTAAAAACACACCTCTTCAAGGATGTCGATAACATTAAACCGATAGCAGGGGTAGGCAACCCTGTTCATGGAGTGCTGTAGACTGCGTGAATTTCTTCCAACTAGTCACCACACCTGACCATCTGAGCGAAGGGTTGCCTACCCCTGGCTTATAGTTTAGGATTGATTCTGTCCTACCCCCCCTTCTGTGTCTTCTCTGTATCCCTATGTGTACTCCCAGGGAGGGCTGCACACCAACAACAAAATTACGACTGTAGGCCAATGTTGGACACCCCCTAATTGTTTGTTGGGGTTTGTAGTTACACTTTGTCCCAGTGATTCTATTCTTATGTGTAGTAAGTTCTACATAGATAAACTGAACATCCTCTGGACTGAGTTAATGATTTATATTTTTATCAAAAAGTTTGAAAACTGAACTTTAAGGTCACGTATTACTACATTCTAAATGCTATTCTATAGGCTATGTCCTGTGTCCCTGTCATTTGTGTTTTAGGTGAGTCAAAGAGGTGTGTGTGTGTGTGTTTACACCTGTCGAAAAAGCAAACTTTTTAAAGTAGCCTAGTATATCCATCTCCATGGATGCGGGGAAGGGGCAGTAGAGTTTGATAGGTTTCTGTTGAAGGTACACATTCGTAATCAAACACTGTACTTCAAATACACCCGTTTACCCACAGATGCGTAATCCAGTCCAGTGTTTCTCAACTCCAGTCCATAAGTACACATTTTTGTTGTTGCCCCGGGGACAAACAGACCTAATTCAACTTATCACAGGCTTAATGATTAGTTCACATGTTGATTCAGGTGTGCTTGTTGAGGGTTACATTTTGGAGTTGGGAAACACTGTAGTCTGATCTATATTGACCTAGACCTGACATTTTTCTGCTCAAAGGCATAAGAGGACCAGCTTGATAAAGAGGCTGTGTTTGACGCCTCTCAGTACTATACAAAGTGGTTGTACCTATGGCTTTTACGGTGACCGTATTATCGCCACACCGGCGGTCATGAGTCATGAAGGCAGTCAAATTCCACATGACCGTTTAGTCACGGTAATTGGGCTTCTCCAAGCTCTGATGCTGCTGCTGGTAATTAGTAGCCTACCAAACTTGATAACTGCCTGGTACTCAGCACTCTATTGTCCCTCTAATCAATCTGACATCAATACATTTAAAAATATAATCAAATACTTCATGAGAGCCCATGAACTCATCTTGTGCAACATTTCTATAGGCTATGCAATTGCGGGAGAAAACAGAGTGATGGCCGCTAATAAAAAGAGGATCCCATCCGCTTTCTATAGGCTATTATATTTATTTCTCAACTTTCCTAATATTAAGCACATTGCTTATATTTACAACAGGAGTATAGCCTACCTGGCTGGCATGAAAATGAACCATGGGTAAAGCGTCCTCCAACCGCTATTTAAGTGCATAGATTACATAGATTACATGTATTTTTTCCCGCTGCCCGTTTTGATACAGGTGCATGATAATGGTCCATTCTAAATCAAAACAAATGTCACATATATTATTTAGTATATGTAAAGACAATATTAAATCAAGAATAGTCTGATTGGTGCCAATCACTTGAGTTATATATTATCACTTGAATGCATAAGAAACAATGCAGTTTTTTTTAAACTTTTTTTTTTTAATCATAGTCACACTGCTCATGTTGCCTAGCCCATAGGCCTATATGTTTTAATAAGGTTTGTATAACTAAAGCGGCCAAATCAATTCTTAAAATTAAGCATAATAATCTGTTTTACAAAGGGTGTAGAGTCTAACTGGCATGCATAAGCAGCGTTTCAAGTTTGAGGAAGATAATTTTCACCATAAAAATGCACCTTTTATAATAAAAGCATTACATTTATAATTGCATTTGCGGTCACTTTTGGTGTTTTCAACTAATTGAACATTCAAACTTATAGCCTACTACCATGTGCGCATTGCTGTGCTTATAATGTGAAGAAATAGCCTAATAGTTGATCAACATTTTAAGCTAAATGTTCTGATCTGTATTAATTTGGGATCTACCGCATCCCACAACTGTCCCAGACTATGTTTGGAATATTTATTTCTCACACAGAATAGAGTAGGTTGACTTCGTACTGTGGGGGATTGTAGATTGACATAAGCTAGTGCTTTTGCTGTTCGTTAGCCCTACTCGTCTTGTTGGCTGGCGAAAAAGTAAATGTGGACAGTTCTTCCAATCTCTTCAATGTGCACCTCGGAATTGGATAAGGACGCCTGCAGTTACGTCCCCAATGAGTCTCTTCACTTGTAGCCTGTGAGAAAGACCCCATTGCGTGACGGACAGCCATGCGAGTGAGAGACGCTTCGGAATTTGCAGCACACTCAGGGAGAAGGGCACAACGCAGAACTCCAGATCGTTTTTTAGGGTGCATTCCGGCCACAAAAGTAATGCCGCTGTGAAATTCAAGGCATTATCAAGTGCTTGTCAAATTGTGATTGAGAGACCATTGGAGTGTGTGCAGCCTGCGCAAAAACAAAGCAGAGCTCATGCTTTTCAAGCGACTTCTTTCAAATCCTCATTAGTCTCATCATGCAGCCTTACAATGTATTAAAAATCAAAACATATGGCCCAATGTTTCTAGAACAACTGAAGTTACATTAATAACTCTAAATTTAGCATATAGGAATACCTATTTCTTATTTATTCAGCTTTGTTCAATTCTTCTTCATACTATAAAATAATGCCACGGAATTCCTGTCTGCTAAATGAACTAGTGTAGCCCACAGCCATTTGGCATAGCCACATCAGAACCTAACATAAGGACAACTCAGAGTATGCTATTCTTTTCTTCTGAAATAGACTACATTTTCTTCAAATCATGCTTCTTTAGACCTGTCTGAAATATTGAATTTATTGTGCCCAGTGTGATATGACTACGAGCAACCGCGAGCTCTCCACGTTCTCGGACATCTTAAAAGCACAGATAATGTCCCCTGTTTAAATGAGCAGCAGATTTAAAAAAAAAAAAAAAAAAAAAAAAAAAAAAAAGCAGCAGCCTTGCATGCACAGTGTTTCATTTCACCACAAGCCAATGGAGACTTTAGCCACACCTTCATTTTACTGTGGTGTCTCAAGGGAGGCTGATGGGGAATGTCTGTATGCTAAGAGGCCGTCTGCATAGCTTTTTGATACCACTTTGATTGGTAGAGTTGGTATTAAAACTCTAAACAATATGATAGCCTACCTTTTTTTTTAAGCATCGCTATGTCATTAATTACAAGGCTATTGCTAAGTTCTTTTACCATAGTAATTACAGCTTTACTACACAGGTATAACAGCAGCTAAAAGTAGTATTACCACAATATTAAAGTCTCAGTGCAGTCAAAAACATGATTTCCCTGTGTTTTCTTTGCAAAATATGGAGGAATATTGTGAAAATTATGATAATGCCCTTTTAGTGTAAGAGCTTTTTGAAAAGACTGCCCTGAAATTTCAGCCTGTTTTGGTGGTATGGAGTTTTTGGCTGCATGGCGACATCACCAGAAGGTAAATTAGTTAATAGACATGTTAAGAAAGCGCATTCCAAACCGCTCTGCCAATAACAGCTAGTTTTCTGTTTTCTGCTCTCCACTCAGAATTCTTGTTTGGGAAATTGCTCTTTGCTAAGAAGCTATTTTTGACCAAAAAAATAAAAATGGAAACGATCACAGTAAGGTACTTAATTCTTACCCATAAATTATTTGATATTGAGATACAAATGTCTGCATTGGACCTTTTTAACAATATCTAACAAAATGTTGTATCATTCCATCTCCTCTCTTGGACTAAGTAGTATAGCTACTGATATTTGTGTTTGTTTTCCTGTTGACACTGGCACCATTGCAAGGCAGTTGACACAGCCGAGCAGTTGGTGACAAAAACTAGAGGTATCCTTTTTCCCAAGCAAGCATTCCACAAACCAACAAGGTCGTCCCAAGAAGGAATTGATTCTCAAGCTAATGGACGAATCCAATCCCACTAAAGGACCTCATTATAAGCCCACTCCCTTTCCCTAGACTCCTGGTCCGACATGCGATAACCAGGAAGTGACACACACAATGACATAAAGTGATGACAGTGCAGTCCTTGGTGTGTTTAGATTACATAGGCATAACGGCACATTATTCCATCTGTTGAAAAATCTGTCTCCCTATCCTTCAGGAGTGGAGCAGAGTGCCGACACCATGGAAAGGTGGTGTCGTTTTCCTGTCACAATGTAGCGAAACACACCGTAACATCTTATCTCAGACTGTTAACGCTTTCTAAGAGAAATCAAAGGAATTACTTTAGCTACATCTCTTGGAGTAGGCCTTAGCAAAGCATATAAATACAGTAAGAGGATATATCTCCTTGAATAGTTATATCATAGTTATAGTACAACATCGTAATAATGCAATGAGAGCTTTGGCTATATCGTTTTTAAATATTAATAGTATAGCAACAGAATGGATTTCTTTGGTAGAGTCTCCTTGAATAGTCATGGCATAGTAACTGTGCTCCTCAGTGCAACTCTCCCCTGTTCAGAGAAGGATTTGATAACGCTAGGCTCAGAGGAGGAGTGGATAGGGACTGATGGGGGATCCAGACTGGCTGGTGTGGATGTGGAGGCCCATCCTAATTGAGACCTTGGGCTCCTCGGGGACTCAGTTAATTGGACTGAGCTGAAATAAAATTAAATGAGCCTGGATCCTTACAGAGACACAGAGGGTCCCCCACTCTGCCTGCTTAATCTCACACCGCTCATATACTCTACATTACATTCAGATGGCAACAGCATCACACAGCCAGGAGTAGAGCCATAAAACGCTCATCACATTATATCTAGACCAGTGGTCACCCACCGGTCGATCATGATTGACTGGTCGATCTTCAAAAAATTCCTAGTCGATCAGCAGACATTTCTGTAGAAAAGACAACCATAAAGGCTTGCGCTCCGCCTACCGGGTGGCCTGGGAGACCTGTGCTTCTACTGCACTGGCCAATCGGATAGCTCAAATCCCAGGTTCCTACAGAACTTCCACGTCCCTGGCCACAGCAAAGTTTGATAGGCTACTAGCCTACGTAAGATTTAATACATTTTAAAATCATGACCAGAGAGACTGTATACAGCAAAGAGCTGCTGTTTTTATGAGTTCAAGTTCATGTTTAAGTTTTTATTCAGCACTGTTTTCATTCAACACTATTACAAAACATAAAACGCACTTCTCCGTACTTCTGTTTAGTATAACAACATACAGTAATTCCTCAAATTTAAATAAATGTTAGAATATACAGCTGATGTCTTTTTCGTTTTTTATGAAAGTCTGTATTCTGGGGCGGCAGGGTAGCCTAGTGGTTATAGAGCGTTGGACTAGTAACCAAAAGGTTGCAAGTTCAATTCCCAGAGCTGACAAGGTACAAATCTGTCGTTCGGCCCCTGAACAGGCAGTTAACCCACTGTTCCTATCATTGAAAATAAGAATTTGTTCTTAACTGACTTGCCTAGTTAAATAAAGGTTACATTTAAAAAAAGAACAAGATTAACTGTATGTCATGACATAAGGTTTGCACCCAATTCCACTGTAGTGATGCAGGACTGGATAATGGCCCCCACAATGCCCTGCGAGTGAATACAGGAACGCCTAGCCTTAGAGTTTCTCTATCTTCCATATGCATATACTGGCCTGCCCTGTCTTATCCACAGAACAGCAGGAGACTGACACATCTGTTATAGACACACGCACACACGTCAGGTGGGGGGAAAGAGGCCTGCCTGTGGGACTGAAAGATCAAGCTTTGTACAGGCGTTGTATGTGTGTGCTGGCGGGAGTTAGATTCTGATAAGAGGTGTTTTTTGAGCAGAGAAGCAGTAAACATGCAACTAAATGTGTGACCCGGCACAACCTTTGGCCCTGGCCCTGTTCTCCACTCCTCTCTCTGCAGGATGACTTTTTTAAATTATTTTTTTTAACATTGAATTATATGGTTCATCAGCTATATTACCGTAACTGGATAGACTGGAGCACTTTGTGTGTGAGAGAAGGAGCTATGAGAGTCCGGCAGTACAGTAATCGTTCACTGCATGCTGACACACTACAAGGACAAAAGCCTCTCGTTTCACCCACTATCTGCCCAGTAATATTTTCTAGTCTCTCTCTCTCTCCACACAGTACAAGGTGACTCATACCCAATATGCTATTACCTTACAGTGTACACACATCCGAACTGAAGAATGCCTTCTGATCCTTGATGTTTTTGAGTATGTCTTTCAGGATACAGTAAAAATGTATTGAGTGTTGCCATGCTTCCTGCAGAACTCAAAGACAACGCTTTAGTTTGATCTGATCAAGTTTGGTCTGATGGACACTGGTACCATTTTTCACTGTGTGCTCTGTCACGGGAAACACACACACAGCAGGCCTTCATAAGAAGATTGTGGTGGAAGACTGTCCTTTCCCTGTCACTGAGCGTGCCACTGTTCTCCATGGCTAAAAACCATTCATTTCAGTAGAGGAATAACAGTACTTTTCTTCAGACTGTTAATTTATTTGTTCCCCTGAGAGAAAAGGTACTCCATTTATTTCCATGAATGTTAACAGTAAAGACTTGACCTGAGGTGTTTTTTGAATGGATGTCACCATTGTCTGCTCAACATGTAAATTGTATGTCCCAGACAGTCCTGTTGAACATTTCTGTAATTTGTCTAACCTTTGTGCAACTTGAGAATTGATTCTGGTATGATATTTATCTGGAATATGATATCAAAACCTTCACGTAATAGCTCGAGAATATGGCATTTCTAACCCAGGGCATTTCTAACCCAGGGCATTTCTAACCTAGGGTATTTCTCAATGTGTCGCATATTAATGATCTCACTGATGGTACAGTTGTGGGTTTATATTGTCGGATATTCTTTCTATGACAGATGTATCGTTAATGGAATGTCTTTGACGTCTCTCTCTCTCTTTGTCACTCACACCTCCACCTACTCTCCTATATTCCCTGATCCTAGAGATGAAAATCCTTCTAAACTTATACTGTTAATTAGGGGGAAAAAATGATAACCAAGGTGAGTCTGTTGCTAGGCGGTAACTATGCATCCGTCTCTACTCCACTCCCCCTCTCTTCACAGTCCCTGTCAGGCATACAATTTCTCGCTCTTTTTCCTTTAATATATTTCCTTATTCTCTTTCTCATTCTTTCTCTTTTCAATCCTCATTCACTGTCAAGCATTTGATTTCCCCCTCTACCTCCCCCACCTTCTTCCTCTCTACTCCCTCCCTCCCTCTCGAGTTAGACATGTACTGTACATGTAGCTGTAGTTGGTGCATAACGTCCTTGTCAAGGCCAATACGAATCACTGATGCAGAGTGACCATTGGGGTTAAACAAATCAGAATCACTGATGCAGGGTGACCGTTGGTGTTAAACGAACAGACACAGCAGCAGGGTTTATACAGGGAGGCTCCTGCCCCCCTCTGTCCCCTCCCTGAACTGGGGCTGTCACTCGGGGCCAGTGTTCAGGACCTGATGCCCTCCCCTGCTGCCACACACAGACCCAGAGCACAAATAGGCCTTTTGTCCTTCCACTTGCCTGTCAAACTAATGGATTAATAAGGCATTGCCTTCTGTCTAACACAGAGCCTTCAATTCAGCTGTCTGCAATGACCATTACAACAGTGGGTGGGTGAATGAGTGCACGAAAGGAAGCATGGTTAGGCTTTTTATCATGGTTAATGTTAAGACATGCTGTTCCTCTAACTAAGATGTGGTCAAGCTTCTTGCACGGTCATCTCTTTCTTTGGTGCTGATTTTAATGGTTAAGGTTACTTTCAACCTTGCAGTCATCAACTGCTTTGAACCGCATTAATCTGTCATGCTTAGTCAGTCACCTAAACCGCGTGGTCTGGTTGGTCCCCCATTCTGCACAGTCATGAGTTCTCCATAGCCCATGGTCTTATGCACAGTCCCAGCTCTGAAGCGCAAACACACACACCACACTTTCAACACGCTAGTTTTACACAGACTAAGACAGAGCAGACATTCTTTTTTTTTATGTGGTATTGCGCAACGTTGAGCAACTTGTTTGCCTCCTGTCTTGGTCTTGATCCATAGTGACATCGATACTGAAGGTATGTATGACATGGCATGCATGTGTGTCTCATGTGATCACTGCATGGTGGAAATGGGTAATCCTCCAGAAGTTTCCACTCTGAACCCAACAGGTCACTATGCCAGAGGTTATAAGAGGTTAAAAACCCTGAGAGCCCTGATAGGCTAAAGACATTGAGTTTCAAAGGAGAAGTGCAAACCCAGTCCCCATTTCATATCCATTGTTATATTCCTTCCTCATAATATTTGTATGCACAGAGGGGGCTCCAGACCAGAGTTCCAGGAACCTAGTAACCGTCCCCAATAGCCTGCTTCTCAGTGCATTCACAGCTGCATTGGACTCAAATTGTCGGGTGATATTGGAGTGGATAAGTCAAATAGATTTGGGGTGAAATTATCAGCAGTTTTGTCAAAAGTGGGTTTATTCATCTACTTTATGTACTGTACACATACAGTACATGTACAGTAGCTATGAATCAGTATACGATTGATTTATTAGACATGCTGAACAACGATCTGTTTCATCAATGTTGTGTGAGATTTGTTCAAAGTTGATTTGTTCTGTTCATCTATGTATGCACCTACTATATCAATAAATAAATAAAATGCTAATGCAGATCATCTAGTGTGGCACAGTATGCTTTGCATTCTGGGAATCCAACTGTTGCTGGGGTAGTGGACTACAGTACACAGCCGGAGGGAGAGCACAAAGACTGAGGGTATAGTAATTATAGCCTACACACAGAGTGAGATCTAGGTGCTGAAAGAGGAAACACTCCGTAATAGGCTATAGTACATTTTACATGGCTGAACAATTTTAATGGAGGCTTTAAGGCAACGCTTCTGTGTTTTGCTGAGTCTCTCTAGTTAAGGAAGTGTTAGCAAAGTGAGTTTGGTTAGGGAAACTGGATTGGGATCAGGGGTTTTGCTTCCCGTTTCAAATCCCTATAGCAAGGTAGCTAATGCGTTTGAGACCTGATTTTAATGTCCCCATACTGTCTGACAAATAATGTATGTGCTTCATTTAGTTATTGGATGTATTGAGTAACACCCTGTGCAGAATATCCTCCTTCTAGTAATAGTCAGGGCTTGTTTATTCTTTTGAGGTGCCAGGCATGCTAGAGAGGGGATGGGCTGCCCACTTCTCTTCCACCATAACTGAAGAGTGCATGCTTGACTGCAAACTCTGGACATTTCTCCTAACATGGTGGGGTGCTAGTGCGTCAATCCGAGAAAATTATACCAACATTATCAACACTAGTACTAACAATTCAATGCTGTGTGTTTGTGGCAATAAATGAGTGACTTGAGTATGTCTCCTGCTGCGTCATTGTCCCTGTGATCGGGGACCCGGGGCAATTGTCTCTAGTTTAAACCTGCACCTTTCTGAGTTCACCGACCAACAGGTGGCACACTTTCATGGTCATTCGAGACAGATTAGAGACGATTAACCTGGCCTGCCCGGCTGAGGCTCAAAGGCAACACCACCACTTCAATCGACTGCCACTCCTGGAGCTGAACCAAGTGACACCTCTGCTTCTCATCAGTGCTGATTACTCGCAACTTATCACCCCAGTCCAACTTGTTCGATCATGTATTGCAGGCAATCCTGTAGCTGTTAAGACAAAGCTGGGCTGGTTGGTCTAGGGACCCACGGGTCTGCCTTCGCAGGACCCTACTCCTCACCAGTGTCTGCTCACCGGCATCCTGATTCGAGACGGATTCGAGACGATTAACCTGGAGAAATTACCAGTAGGAGCTACTCGCAGACCTCTCAGCTCCCCAGCCAACTATTGGTCTTGGATCAGGGCGGTCATGACCAGAGTTATGCAAGCACACACCTGCAAGAAGAGGATGGCGGGAATGACAGCGGCCTGCTCAGGAGGCTCACCTACCTGGAGAGATCTTTTGACGTGCTCATTGAAGCGTTCGACCGGCCCAGTCCTCAGTCACAGGCCTCAGGTGACCAAGGTCTCCTGGAGACACTGAAGGAGATGGAGAAGCTTACTCTTACCAGCCAGATGCAGCCGCTGTGGCTTCCACGTACTTCCACGTACCCTCCTCAACAGATGAGCCAGCAGCTGCCCCAGCAGAGATGACCAGCACAACCCCCGAGGCAGTAGCTGTGTCCAGGTGCTACTGCCTACACGTACCCACCTCCGCAGCCAGTGTTACCCACCTGACCAGCCTCAGCCCTGGCCAAGATTGCCACAGTCATGTCACGGATCAACGCCTTCATGCACCTAGAGAAACTGTCGCTCCCTGATTTCAACAAAGATGACAGGGGAGTTTGCTCTCCTCAAGATGGCCCTCTAAAACCTGTTGCCCCCAGATGAGGATGAGTTCCACCACTTACTCGACCACCTCAAGCTGCCTGATCCCTGTCTCATGGCCATGTCACTCCCATGACCCAGTGCCATACACCGCTGCCATGGCAGACCTTGAGCATCAATGGGGCCATCCACATTACCTTGCCCGGGAGATCTGTCATCATGAAGTTGCAAGACATCTGGCCATGGGACACAAGGCTTCTGTCAGTTCTCTTTTCTCATCCAGACCTTAGTGAGCATGCCCTGTTCACTCGGGACCAGGAGTAATCGAGTCCTGTGGCTCCAAAGTTGAGTGTCTTCTGGGGAAGCTCTGAATACCGGGTCACCTTCAGGCGCTATATATCTCCACAAGCTCCCCAAACCTTTTCATACCTAGCACAATCACTGAAGATGGAAGCAGAGTGCCAAAGCTGCGACAGAGCAGCCAGTGCCCGTACACAATGAGACCTTTGAGCAGAAACGCTTCGGTGCCACAATGTACTATGGGGCACCAAAGACTCCTCCACAGGAACTACTAATTACACAGCCCACAGCAGAGCCCAAGGCGTATTGCCCCCCTGTGCAAAAGCAGGGACCACTACCTCATCAGGTGTGAGAGATTCACCTCAATGACTGTCGAGCAGAGCCTCAAATGGCTGAAGGACAAGAGCCACTGTCGGCGTGAGGCTCGGTGTGACTTCAGGAGACTTTGATATCTGTGGTGGATAGCACCTCGTTGTACTCCATTAAGTGCACACTCAGAAGTATATCCCGACACCTCTTCACATCCAGCGGTTGTTCAGATGGGTCAGGTGAGCTCCTCAGGCCGGACACTGCTCAAAGTGTTCAACGTTCTCCTGCAAAACAAGGACGGAACCTTGGAGACCTATGAAGTGTTGGAAGACTGGGTAGGAATGCACAATGCTGCACAATGCCTCAAGCTCGGGCTTGACGGGGCAGCGGGGTCTCTCACCATCCGGACAGTGCAACAAGGTGAGACCTCCCTACAAGGCTCATCTCTCAGCTTCAAGCGCCATCCCTTGGAGGGACCCAGGAGGGCCTTCTCCAGGCCCTTCTCCATCAGACACACATTCACTGCAAAGGAGCTAAGCCTGGCAAACCTGTCCCGTCCCGTCCTGCCCTGCTAAGACTCAAAGGCAACACCACCACCTCAGGTGACTGCCACTTCAGGAGCTGAAGCAAGTGACACCTCTGCTTCTTATCAGTGCTGATTACTCTCACCTCATCACCCCAGTCCAGCTTGTTTGATCATGTGTTGCAGGCAGTCCTGTAGCTGCTAAGACAAAGCTGAGCTGGTTGGTCCAGGGGCCCACAGATCTGCCTTCGCAAGACCCTGCTCCTCGCTAGTGTCTGCTCACCAGCATCCTGACTCCTTGACGGTTGACTGCATCCACCAGACGGGATTCCCCACAGCAAATGCAGCACTCCCTCCTGTATCCAGGCAATGGACACCAGCCTGCAATCACCCTGATCACACAGGGCGGGCGCAGCGCTTCTAAAGACAAATCAAATTATATTTGTCACATGCGCCGAATACAACCGGTGTAGACCTAACCGTGAAATGCTTACTTATGAGCCTTTAACCAACAATGCCATTTTAAGAAAATATTTACTAAATAAACTAAAGTAAAAAAGGTAACACAAAATAACAATTATCAGGCTATATACAGGGGGTACCAAGTCAGTGTGCGGGGGTACATGTTAGTTCAGGTTATTCGTACATGTAGGTAGCGGTAAAGTGACTATGCATAGATAATTAACAGCCAGAAGCAGCAGTGTAAAAACAAAGGGGGTGGGGGGTTGGGGTCAATGCAAATAGTCCGGGTGGCCATTTGATTAATTGTTCAGCAGTCTTATGGCTTGGGGGTAGAAGCTGTTAAGGAGCCTTTTGGACCTAGACTTGGCGCTCCCGGTACCGCTTGCCGTGCAGTAGCTGAGAGAATAGTCTATAGCTGTGCTTGAATACCCATACTAACATACTACATACTTAATGAGTATATACTATTTTAGTATACTGTAAACGAACAGTATGCTATCAGTTGAGCGTACTAGCTCTTCGCCTGTCTAACAGAAGTTAATGCTGTTGCATTGCAACCTGTTGCTAGCTAGTTTATTTAAATTGTATTTTTTACACCTTTTTTGTTTTCTCCCCATTTTCGTGGTATCCAATTCATCGCTGCAACTGTAGACCTGCTTGAGGATCTGGGGATCCATGCCAAATATTTTCAGTCACCTGAGGGGGAATAGGCATTGTCATGCCCTCTTCACGACTGTCTTGGTGTGTTTGGACCATTAAAGTTTGTTGGTGATGTGGACACCAAGGAATTTGAAGCTCTCGAACCCGCTCCACTACAGCCCTGTCTGTGAATGGGGGTGTGTTCGGCCCTTCTTTTCCTGTAGTCCGCAATCATCTTCTTTGTCTTGTCAAGTGACAACAGTGGATTTACTGTGTTGGTAAAAGTCTAAGTAAAAGCTTGGGGCGGCTGTAGGATATCCTCCTTCTAGTCATCCCTTTTGCCTTCTGGTAGGCTGTCATTGTAAATAAGAATTTGTTCTTAACTGACTTGTCTAGTTAAATAAAGGTAAAATACAAAATAAATAGTCAGGGCTTGTTTATTATTTTGTGGTGTAAGGCCTGCTGGAGGGAGGATGGGCTTCCCTTTGCTCTAAGAACATGCTAGGACATTTCTCCCCACTGTTAACCCAGCCCACCTGATCCCAGGCCAATGGGCAGGTGGGGCAGGGACAATTATAAAAACAGGGTGGAACTAACGGGTCTTAGTTCTTCCAAGAGGGATGTGGATGCCTTCAGTCAAGTGGAGTACACTTTAGCAGAAGTGCGCATACTGGACTGCAAACTCTGGACACTTCGTCTCCTAACATGGGTGGGGTGCTAGTGCATCAATGCAACAACAAAAACACTTTCACTTCCACTATTATCAACACTAGTACTAACAATTCAATGCTGTGTTTGTGGCAATAAATTAGTGACTTGAGTAGGTCTCCTGCTGGGTCATTGACCGGGGACCCGAGGCGATTTGTCTAATTTAAACCAGCACTTTTCACCAACCATCAGATGGTGATTTAAAAAAAAAAAATTCACCCTGGCTGAGATAATTAATGTACATGTTCCAGTCTGAATACAAAATGACTAATGTTAACTACTTAGGGAGCAGTGGGGTGCTAGCACAAGTGTTGCATAGTCATCAAAAGCTCTGCTTCTTGGCAATATCACAGCATTGTCAGATTTCAAAAAGGCTTCACGGCGAAAGCACAACATTTGATTGTTTGAGGATAGCCCCTCTCATATTTTATGCATTAGCATAAATCCATAACCAAAGCGGGTCTCATAAAATCGCTAATATAAAATCCCTTACCCTTCGAAGAACTTCTGCTGAGGGCTTCCCACGTGTCCAACGAAGACATCCAATGGTTCTTTTGTTAGAAAAAGTCATTTATTATATCCATAAATCTCAGTTTGGTTGGCGCGCGTTATGATCAGAAAATCCACCGTTGAGTCGCCATTGAACCGTGAAGAGAACACATTCAACCTATACACTTGTTCAAGAACAATCAAACATCATTGATAATGTATCCTTAGGAACACTTATGTATATTTTCTATAATATTTCAACTGGATTATAAACTGGACGATTGGAAAGGAAAAAACCACAGCGCGCGAGAGCCCGTGAACGCGCCTCCTCTTCTGTTTTACATCCGGTGACTAGTTCGAAATTCTTCTTCTATTACCATCCAGAGCAACCTAACATCGCCAAACACTGTCTAGAGACTGTTGACATCTAGTGGAAGCAATAGGTTCTGCAATCTTACTCCCATATATGGCTGTTTTCAATAGGGAGGGGTTCAAAATGAGGCAATGTGTCAAAAACACTTTTTCCAGGACAGAAATTCCTTGGGTTTTCGCCTGCTATATCAGTTCTGTTATACTCACAGACAATATTTTAACACTCTTAGAAACTTCAGAGTGTTTCCTATCCAATAGTACTAAAAGGGTGGCAGGCCTTTTACTTTGGGCACGCCAGACTCTCCAAAACCGACACCTCAGCTGCCGCTCCCTAAGAAGTTAATGTGTTCTTTCTCCCTACGCCGTATTATGGCTGCCCTCTGTCGGTTTTTCAGAAGGGTCCGGATTAAGCATAAAACACATCTGTTGTTTACATTGGATGGCCAATAGTAGCCTAACCTTCATATGTTTTTAATCTTCCTTTACAGTGGAGTCTGGTGTGTGACTCATCATGGAAGGTCCACATCGCTAAGTTCTCTCTGCTTGTGGGCTCCATATTCGGATACCTGGTCTTTGGGGTCCTGGCAGACTGGTGAGTTTTATTTTTAACTACTACATAATAAAGTTATTACATAATATATTTTAATAGACATTCATTTCAGGAGTGTTCAGTGTGTTTCTTGCTAATGCACTGAAAAATACCCAAGGGGCAGACTCAGTCTTTAGCTTGTATTGTTTGAATATGGGATATCTCCCCCCATCCTCCCTCCATCCTCAGGTTTGGTCGCCACCCGGTCCTGATCATCTCGGTCCTGTTCATGCTGGTGTTCGGTCTGACCGTGGCATTCTCGGTCAACGTTCCCATGTTCAGCACCTTGCGCTTCTTCGAGGGCTTCTGCCTGGCAGGCATCATCCTCTCCCTCTACATCCTCAGTAAGTCTTCAGTAAGTCCTGTAGGCCTAGTACACCATGCTTTTCTCCATACCTTTGCTATACTGTACAGTCAATTGATGTATCTGTTTAGTGAGAATTTAAATTAGTGTTGTAGTAATGGATGTGCTGCAGTGTGGGCAGTTGTTGGTTTCCATAGCCTTGTCTTTGTGGAGTGTGTTATATTAGACAGGCCCCCATGTCTTGAGTTGGCATTGGGAATCTTTATATCAACAGATGGTGTTATGACTATGAGTAGGGCCATATTACCTGACTAGGCCTGCATCCCAAATGGCACCCTATTCTCTAAGGCTCTTGTTAAAAGTAGTGTACTATGTACAGTAGGGAATAGAGTGCCATTTGGAACACAGACTAGGGAAAACTCTAGTGATGAGGTGTAAATATGGTGTGAGGGGTGTGTTCTTTCCAACAGCTGCTGTTCGTTCTAGTTGCCTGTAAACTGTTAAGACAGGCCTTGGGAGTGAGAGGGACGGAGGGGGACATGGAGAGGGACAGAGGGAGAGATCCTAGCGATCGATCTGTGTTGTCACGCAGCCCCATTTCCACCAGGCCTCTGCATTGATAGAGATGACTGCAAGCATACGTACCTGTGTGGAAACCTAGGTTCTTTCCAAAATGGCACCCTATTCTCTATATAGTACACTACTTTGAACCAGGGCTCTGTGTCAAAATCGTGCACTATATAGGGAATAGAGTACCACTTCAGACGCAGCCCTAGCCTTTCCAATGTGGGTCATGTTTGTGGAGGGTCAGCAGAGGGTCAGATGCTGTTGAATATGTACTAAACACAGAGGGAGGCAAAGCAGCAATACTGTACCTGCAGCCTGTCTGGTCTATTACATGGAACACTGGCAGAGCTGTGTCAGGCTCACCCTTTTGATGGGGTCAGTTACAATAGGTTTGTTTTGGTCTGGGTTATAGTTCTAGGAAAGACTACATTGCATTACTGGTAGACAGAGTTGAAAGTTATCAACAACAAAAAAAGGTCATCCCAACTTGACTTTGCCTGTGTTCCTGTGGAGCCAAATACCCTTGATCAAAATGCCTTGCAGTGTAAATGTAGCCTCTGATAGCATACAACTTATATTTTAGAGGTTGTGACCTCCTTCTGAGGAGGTATCAACAGACCGAGAATTGCTGACTTTCCACTTTTTAGAAGTCCCTCCGAAGCGCAGTCAACAAGCGCAGAACAGCATTAAAATGAGTGCAGTTTTTCTAAATCAAGCTCACTTCCTGGGTTTGCCCTCTCATTACTGTTAACCAATAGACTGAGGGACAGATACTGAGATAGAAACAGAGGAGGTGGCAAGTTGTCCGCTCCACTGTGCTCCTTGGCCTTGCCCACTGCAGTGCTTCACTGGAACTGTGTGTACTGTACACTCCATAACAGTCAGAGAGATGAATCCTTGTGACCTTTTCTCTCCACCGTAAAGGTTTGATGAGTGATAATCCGTCCCAGTCCGTCCTGGCGCTCATTCCCATTGAAATGCATTTACCCAGCTAGCGAAGAGAGGGTGGGGGGATGGGGTGAGGAGGGGGAGATGATAGCGTCCTGATAACTAGTCTTGTGGTTGATGCGCGGGGGCGGTGGAACGGAAGGGGGGCAGAGCCAGAGGGGCCCTTCTTGTCATTCTAATTTACTCCACACAGTCTACCTTGAAAAGCCTCGCAGCTTTCCCAAAATAGACTGCTGGGACCTTCTGTCAGTTTGTTTTGCGTTTGATAATTGCATTCTATGGTTGGTTGTTTACATAGCTTTCGCAAAGTCGTCTCACTGTATGCTGACTAGATACTGTGTATGTATGGACACAATTAAATTAACCCCCACCCTCTTTTTGTCTCTGTCTCGCCAACTCTTTTGTCCCTCTCCACCCTCTTTTTCTCTCGTTCTCCACCTCTCCGCCCTGTCTTTCTCTATCCTGTTTTTCCACTCATTATCAACTGCCATCCCAGTGATTGCTGAGCAAATACTGTAGTGTACGTACGCTTTAAGGAGTGCCACTGAATCACTCCGGTAACGGTGGTTAAAGACTATGTACGATCCTGGAGTTCAAACCGACTGCATTTCATTCTCCATCAGTGTTGTTGAGGAACACACAGCAGAAAGGCAGAGCAAGGATATGGGGATTTTCCATCAAGGTTATGTGCTGAGAGGATTCATTATGTCGGGACTACATTAGCTGTCTACTTGTTAAAACTATCACACAGTCATCACGCATTTAGAATGATTAGTATAATTGACTTGTAGCATACCCATGGTTTGGCTGTACTATATTTGCTTTACAGATTTGTCTAGATAATGTCTGAACTCGCCATTCAAGTTGTGCAAATGCCAACCAATACAGTTTGGAATAATTACTCTATGGAGTGGGTTGAGTTTTGTAAGCATTTTAACCAGCTAGTCAAGTCATTTAAGTTGAGCTATACCGTTGCCCATATTGTTGTTCTTAATGTGCAGGTGGTATATACACGTCACATTCTGCGTCTCCCCTCTGTATTGCCACAACTCTACTAGTGCTGGTGCTCTTCAGATATCGGCACTGTTGTTACCCAAACCCTATATCACTATATACATAATAGTGCTATGAACAGTATAGGCATATTTAGACTTTCTCAAAAAGTTCTATTCACAAAACATTTTACATTTTTCAGGGAAAAATACACTGTGTACAAAACATTAAGGACAATTTTTATATTTTTAAAAGGCACACGTAACCTACATATCAATGCATACACACAAACTATCTAGGTCAAATAGGGGAGAGGCATTGTGCCGAGAGGTGTTGCTTTATCTGTTTTTTTAAACCAGGTTTGCTGTTTATTTGAGTAATATGAGATGGATAGAAGTTACATGCAATTAGGAATCTATATAGTACTGTACACTTTCTTGAGTTTGTTCTGGATTTGGGGACTGAGAAAAGACCCCTGGTGGGATAAGTGTGTGTGTGTGTGTGTGTCAGAGCTGTGTGTAAATTGACTATGCAAACAATTTGGGATTTTCAACACATTGTTTCTTATAAAAAGAAGTGATGCAGTCAGTCTCTCCTCAACTCTTAGCCAAGAGAGACTGGCATGCATAGTATTTATATCTACCCTCTGATTACAATTAAGAGCAAAACGTGCCGCTCTGTTCTGGGCCAGCTGCAGCTTAACTAGGTCTTTCCTTGCAGCACTGGACCACACGACTGGACAATAATCACGATTAGACAAAACTGGAACCTGCAGAACTTGCTTTTTGGAATGTGGTGTCAAAAAAGCAGAGCAGCTCTTTATACATCCAGACTTCTCCCCATCTTTACAACCATTGACTCTATATGTTTTGACCATGACAGTTTACAACGTTCTTAGTTTTAGAGATGTTCAGGACCAGTTTATTACTGGCCAGCCATTCCAGAACCGACTGCAGCTCTTTGTTAAGGGTTTCAGTGACTTCATTAGCTGTGCTTGTGGTTCCTGATGCGTATATGGTTGAATCACCAGCATACATAGACATACATGCTTTGTTTAATGCCAGTGGCAGATCATTGGTAAAAATAGAAAAGAGTAGAGTGCCTAGAGAGCTGCCTTGCGGTACACCACACTTTACATGTTTGACATGAGAAGCTTCTATTAAAGAAAACCTTTTGAGTTCTATTAGATTGCCATATCGTGGATTCAGAGCTGAGGTTGAAAATCCATAACAAGTTTTTTTCAACAACTGGTTATGGTCAATAATATCAAAGGCTGCACTGAAATCTAACAGTACAGCTCCCACAATCTTCTTATCAATTTCTTTCAACCAATCAGTCATTTGTGTCAGTGCAGTACATGTTGAGTGCCCTTCTCTATAATCATGCTGAAAGTCTGTTGTTATTTTGTTTACAGAGAAATCACATTGTATTTGGTCAAACACCATTTTTTCCAACAGTTTGCTAAGAGCTGGCAGCTAGCTTATAGGTCTGCTGTTAGAACCAGTAAAGGCCGCTTTACCGCTCTTGGGTAGCGGAATTACTTTGGCTTCCTTCCAGGCCTGAGGACAAAGACTCCTCTAGGCTCAGATAAAAAATATGACAGACAGGAGTGGCTATAGAGTCAGCTACCATCCTCCGTAGCTTTCCATCTAAGTTGTCAATGCCAGGAGGTTTGTCATTATTGATTGAAAACTATTTTTCCACCTCTCCCACACTAACTTTACAAAATTCTAAATTGCAATACTTTTCATTATTAGATTTTTTAATGCATGAATACAATTGCTCACTGTTCGTTGTTGGCATTTCCTGCCTAAGTTTGCCCACTTTGCCAATTAAATAATCATAAAAATAATTGGCAACATCAAATGGGTTTGTGATGAATAAGCCATCTCATTTGATGAAAGATGGAGTTGAATTAGTCTTTCTGCCCATAATTTCATTTAAAGTACTTAACAAGTGACATCAATAAAGGATCATAGCTTTCATGCGGATTCACCTCATGGAAAGAGCAGGTGTCCTTAATGTTTTGTACACACAGTGTACACTGTTTTAACCCTATAAAGATGTGTAGTAATATATATCTTTTTTTGTCAATTCTTTCTTGCTGATATGATGGTTCCAAATGTTTACAAAACCGTATCGCAGAGGCATAGCCTATTAACGTTTAGACAGGGCTTCGGGGCAGTGTTGGAGCATCAGTGTATATGGCTGATATGTAAGTGAATAGACGCTAACACGCTAGCATTACCGGCTATGAATGTGCGAGGTCAAGGGTAATTGATTGGACCAAGGGAGTGACCATACACTAAAGGTATTTCATCGTGGTTATACCACCTCGCCTTGCACTCCAAGATTTCCCACATCAATGGCATTCTTCCTTCTCCTAAAGTGTGGCTGTGAGTGCGTAGTCATAATCCTGGTAGACTGATTTGCTTTACTAATCGTACACACACGTCGATCTAGAGAGAGGGACTGTAATCCAGGTAAAACCCTGCAGGGTACACTGTCAACAATGATATTTTCCCATGGAAACCACCATGTAAGCTACTGTGTCTTTTCAGTGTGGTTTCATCCTACCTAGACAGGACGCAGTGCTGCACTATATAGAGCTGATTGACATACTCTCTGTGTGACTTGTGTTTTCCACTTGTGACTCAAAAGGCTCTGGAGTGTGTATGACAGTAATTCCCCTTAATTACATAGGAAAGGTTCTCCCTTCCATCTAGCTTCCATCTGTTATTCCCCGCCTGAAGGTATTTGACATGGTATGTTCGGGCACTGGATGCTGCTTAGGGGCCTTACTGTACCTGTATGGGGAAACACTGAGGGTATGGTTAGTAAGAGAACATAACCAACTTCCTCTCGGTTTCCCTTCCATAACTATATCCCCTTAGCCTGCCAGTCAGCCAGCCCCTTAGCCAGCAAGCCATTCAGTGAGCTCTACAGCGGGCGGTAAGCCCCTGTAGGGGAGAGGTTTGTGTAAATGCATTTGTTCGCTCCGCTGGGCTGGCCTGTCAGATTCAGCCATACTGCAGGGGCGGACAGGGCTGATGTGAGGCTCCTGACACAACCTCTATCACCATGCAGACGAGGGAGAGGGAGAGCAATGTGAGAGACAGAAAGGCAGCACGCTAGAGAGAGACAGAAGGTGGGACAAATGGAGTGAGGGAGAGGAATATAGCTCACTATCTATGTGATGACTCATTATTACTCTTTGGTGAGGATTTGATGTTATCAATCTGGTTTTTATGCTGGCACAAGTGTGAATGTTTGCTGTGCTAATGTGTGCATTTACCTGAAACGCCCAGGATGTGTGCACTCCAAAGCAGTGGGCCATATTAAGACTAGCACATCCATATCCACCCTATTTTTAAAACATAGCACTGCATTTGATTAGCTATTCTGCTATTTCTACCTCAGTTCCATCACTGACAAGGCCTACAGTATGTTAGCATTTGTGTTTGGAGCCGACAGAGATGGACGCCTCACTTCGCGTTCTTAGGAAACTGCAGTATTTTTTTTTTTTTTCCGTATTATTTCTTACATTGTTACCCAAGGAAATCTTAAGTCTTATTACGTACAGCCGGGAGGAACTATTGGATATAAGAGCAACGTCAACTTACCAACATTATGACAGGGAATACGACTTTCCCGAAGCGGATCCTCTGTTTGGACCACCACCCAGGACAATGGATCAGATCCCAGTAGGCGACCCAAAACAACGGTGCCGCAGAAGGGGCAGACGGAGCGGTCTTCTTTGTTTCACGGAAAGATGGCTCACTCGGGATACGTTTTCAAAATTGATACAGCCACCTGGTTTCTTCACGCATTGCGCCGACAGAAACAACCATCTCTCTGGTAAGAAGAAGGGCGGGGGTGTATGCCTTATGATTAACGAGTCGTGGTGTGATCATAACAACATACAGGAACTCAAATCCTTTTGTTCACCTGACCTAGAATTCCTTACGATCAAATGCCAACTGCATTATCTACCAAGAGAATTCTCTTCGATTATAATCACAGCAGTGTATATTCCCCCCAAGCAGCCACCTCAACGGGCCTGAAAGAACTTCATTGGACTCTATGTAAACTGGAAACCACATATCCGGAGGCTGCATTTATTGTAGCTGGGGATTTTAACAAGGCTAATCTGAAAACAAGGCTCCCTAAATTTTATCAGCATATCGAATGCGCGACCCGAAACATTTAAATGTGTTAATCCTCGCAGGGCTGCCGGCCCAGACGGCATCTCTAGCTGCGTCCTCAGAGCATGCGCAGACCAGCTGGCTAGTGTGTTTACTGACATAATCAATCCCTATCCCAGTCTGCTGTTCCCACATGCTTCAAGAGGGCCATCATCTGTTCCCAAGAAAGCTAAGGTAACTGAGCTAAACGACTATCGCCCCGTAGCACTCACTTCCATCATCATGAAGTGCTTTGAGCGACTAGTCAAGGATCATATGACCTCCATCCTACCAGACACCCTAGACCCACTCCAATTTGCTTACTGCCCAAATAGGTCCACAGATGACGCAATCGCAATCACACTGCACACTGCCCTAACCCATCTGGACAATAGGAATTCCTATGTAAGAATGCTGTTCATCGATTACAGCTCAGCATTTAACACCATAGTACCCTCCAAACTCGTCACTAAGCTCGAGACCCTGGGTCTCCACCCCGCCCTGTGCAACTGGGTCCTGGATTATCTGATGGGCCGCCCCCAGGTGGTGAGGGTAGTAATCAACATCTCCACCCCGCTGATCCTCAACACTGGGGCCCCACAAGGGTGCGTTCTCAGCCCTCTCCTGTTCTCCCTGTTCACCCATGACTGCGTGGCCATGCACGCCTCCAACTCAATCAAGTTTGCAGACGACACTGCAGTGGTAGGCTTGATTACCAACAACGACGAGATGGCCTACAGGGAGGAGGTGAGGGCCCTCGGAGTGTGGTGTCAGGAAAATAATAGTCACTTAACGTCAACAAAACAAAGGAGATGATCGTGGACTTCAGGAAACAGCAGAGGGAGCACCTCCCTATCCACAACGACGGGATAGTAGTGGAGAAGGTGGAACGTTTTAAGTTCCTCGGGTGTACACATCACGGACAAACTGAAATGGCCACCCACACAGACAGCGTGGTGAAAAAGGCGCAAGAGGAGGCTGAAGATATTTGGCTTGTCACCAAAAACACTCACAAACTTTTACAGATGCACAATCGAGAGCATCCTGTCGGGCTGTATCACCGCCTGGTACGGCAACTGCTCCACCCACAACCGTTAGGCTCTCCAGAGGGTAGTAAGGTCTGCACAACGCATCACCGGGGGCAAACTACCTGCCCTCCAGGACACCTACAGCACCCAATGTCACAGGAATGCCAAAAAGATCATCAAGGACAACAACCACCCGAGCCACTGCCTGTTCACCCCGCTATCAGCCAGAAGGCGAGGTCAGTACAGGTGCATCAAAGCTGGGACCGAGAGACTGAAAAACAGCTTATTTCTCAAGGCCATCAGACTGTTAAACAGCCATCACTAACATAGAGAGGCTGCTGCCAACATACAGACTCAAATCTCTAGCCACTTTAATAATAAAAAATTGGATGTAAAATGTGTCACTAGTCACTTAAACAATGCCACTTAATATAATGTTTACATTTACTCATCTCATATGTATTTACTGTACTCTATACCATCTACTGCATCTTGCCTATGCCGTTCTCCATCGCTCATCCATATATTTAAATGTACATATTCTTAATCATTCTCTTACACTTGTGTGTATATGGTGGTAGTTGTGAAATTGTTAGATTGCTTGTTAGATATTACTGCACGGTCGGAACTAGAAGCACAAACATTTCGCTACACTCGCATTAACATCTGCTAACCATGTGTATGTGACCAATAAAATTTGATTCGAATTTTGCGCTGTAGGCATACAGTATTTTAGCATTATTGCTAGGGTTATTGTGCTCAGGCGCTAGCTAGATTTGTTTATTTCTCTGTATGTTGTTAGCTCATGTCTTGCCCCAGCTATGTAGGTCACGTTACTTCTCTCCCAGCCTGTGATGCGATTTGAATTCAACAATTTAACTAGTCTTCATTTTTATAATTTTAGCTAGGTCATTGGATGAATTGAGTTGCCTATATTGCCAATGTATTATTTTAACTTAATGAATCGTAAATGTTGATGACCATACTCTTATTCATTAGGCTAGTCACAAAAGTATACAGTGTATTAGGGAGATCTCAGTATATTGTATATCTACAACACATAGAAATCATATCAACCCTGAACATAGGCCTCTGCTTGTTGCTTCATATACTGTATCATTCCAGAGCACATGTGATCCTGGGATGTTGAACAGTGTCTAAGCAGACGATACTTGATTATGTCACTCTCTGGCTGCAGTCTATTCCCCAGGCTTGCCCCTGCCTGCCTCGCTCACGTGTGCATGGACATACTCGTGTTGACTCTGGCATCTTGTTGAGAGATGAGCTGGTAGAGCTGATGATGTCACCAGACAGCTAACTAGGAGTGCCCCAGCCCTGTGTACTAGTAGGTATCACAAGTTTGTGTGTGTTGAATTATCCAGGTTTGACTACATGTTGTTGCCACATGCCTAACACTTCCTTATTATTGAACACTTGGGTTGTATTTCACAAAGGGTTAAGTTAGTCAACTTTTACACTCATAAAGAAATAACTTCAAAGTAATTGTGATTATTTGATTTAACTCTTCTATACTCATGTTTATAAAGATGGAATGAGTTAAGTCAGTTCTTTTGAATCTTTGCATCCTCTACGTGACCATATTTGTTAGTCTATTCAGAATGCAACACCTCCAGATGAAAGTCATGTGATATTCTCACTGGGAAATCTAGTCTTGTGACATAATCAGGAGGTGACTTCATCACGTTCTTGCTCTGTGTGCTAAAGTAGTAGGGTTGTATCTTGATAGCAGTGACATTAAATGAAATGTACTATTGACTATCTGATCAGTCCATTCATTCCAGTCTGACGTGTTGTAGTCTTTATGCTTCTCAACACAGTATCGATAATTCTGTGTAGTTACAACTTAGAGACACGAGTCTGCACTCACTTCAATTTAATTATATAGATAGTCATACTTAACTGTACATTAGAGTTAGGAGTATCTGCTGTACATCCACATTGCTATACATTTAGCATTGCACAGAGAAACTGAGAAGATGCACAGGAAAACATCTACTCTAAAAAGTACATAGATGGCGGCGTATCCCCTGTTTGCCATGCTCTATCCTGGTCTGTTTCCCCTCTGATGGGGTATTAAAGCTGGTTTATTCAGACAGGATTTGGGCCAGCTCTGTTCCCCTTCCTGCTGCAGGATGTATGGCTGGGTTCTGCTGCTCGGACAGATTGACTGTCGGTAATTAAAGTGTGTGTGTGTGTGTGTCCCGTATCCAGAAGCATTAATCTCCCTGTACAGAGGGAGAGAAGAGACTGAAGTGCAGACATACATGGAGGGGGGTGGGTTTGAGTGAGTGAACGTGTCTGTGGGCATTCTGAGACTGAGTTCATGTCGGTGACCATATGTGAATGTAGGAGCTCGCATGGTGCAGAATGTAGGAGTCTGGGATCCTTATATTGTAGCTTCCATGTCATTTTATATTTTTCATTAATTGATTGTCTATGGGTCTTAGCAAGCAGTTGCTTATCAACAGACCTGGCCCACTAGACATTAATGAGCGCTGAGATCAGCCCTATTTCTCAGAGAGACAGATAAGGATGTCTAGGCAGGATAAATTGTGGATTTTCTCAGACAGAAGAGAGGAGGAAATCTGTGACTGGCTGGGAGATTCACAGGCTGGGCTACCACGGAACCCCCTCCGTCCTTCTCTTCAAATCAAATGTATTTATAAAGCCCTTCTTACATCAGCTGATGTCACAGAGTGCTGTACAGAAACCCAGCCTAAAACCCCAAACAGAAAGCAATGCAGGTGTAAAAGCACGGTGGCTAGGAAAAAATCCCTAGAAAGGCCAAAACCTAGGAAGAAACCTAGAGAGGAACCTGGCTGTGCCGGGTGCAGATTATAATAGAACATGGACAAGATTTAAAAATGTTCATAAAACAGGCAGAACAGTTGAAACTGGAGAAGCAGCACGGCCAGGTGGACTGGGGACATCAAGGAGTCATCAGGCCAGGTAGGCCTTGAGGAATGGTCCTAATGCTCTTCACGACTTCCTCCTCCCCCTCTCTCCCTTCCTCCCCTCTCTCTCTGCTCTAGATGAGTTAAGGTGCAGACTCAGTGCTTCCTCTGTGCAGGGTAAAGTTCACTTTTGTGCTGGGTGTACATTCCCACCGGCTGCTCTGCAAACTTCCTTCCCTCCTTCCCTTCATCCTTATCTCTCACCCCTAGCCCCCTTCCTCTCCCCTGGGGCTATATCCCTTCCTATCAGAAGTGGATGGATGGGGACTTTCTATCCAATAGCTTGATACTGTAGTAGGCATATATTGCTGACTCAGTTTTATTCAATGTACAGAGACAAGACACACACTTTCATGATGTATCCAAGGATGTAGCCACCCTTTGGATACGTGACATGTGCCCAGTCTGTCCAATGTTCCATACGCCTTATTTCTCTCAAATGTTGTGCACCAAGTTGTTTATATCCCTGTTAGTGAGCATTTCTCCTTTTCTAAGGTAAGCCATCCACCTGACAGGTGTGGTATATCAAGCAGCTGATTAAACAGCATGATCATTACACAGGTGCACCTTGTGCTGGGGACAATAAAAAGCCACTCTAAAATGTTTTGTCACACAACACAATGCCACAGATGTCTCAAGTTTGGACAGAGCGTGCAATTGGCATGCTGACTGCAGGAATGTCCACCAGAGCTGTTGCCAAAGAATTACATTTTCAATTCTCTAGCATAAGCCGCCTCCAACGTCGTTTTAGAGAATTTGGCAGTTTGCCCCATGGTGGCGGTGGAGTTATGGCATCGGCAGGCATAAGCTACGGACAACGAACACAATTGCATTTTATCGATGGCAATTTGAATGTACAGGGATACCGTGACGAGATCCTGAGGCCTATTGTTGTGCCATTTCTTCGCTGCCATCACCTCATGTTTCAGCATGATAATGCACGGCCCCATGTCACATGAATCTGTACACAATTCCTGGAAGCTGAAAATATCCCAGTTCTACCATGGCCTGCATTCTAACCAAACATGTCCACCCATTGAGCGTGTTTGTGATGCTCTGGATCGACGTACGACAGCGTGTTCCAGTTCCCACCAATATCCAGCAACTTCGCACAGCCATTGAAGAGGATTGGGATGAGGCAATTGGTGGTCACACCTGATACTGACTGGTTTTCTGATCCACGCCCCTATCTTTTTAAAAAAAGTATATCTGTATTCCCAGTCATGTGAAATCCATAGATTAGGGCCTAATGAATTTATTTAAATTGACTGATTTTCCTTATGAACAGTAACTCAGTAAAACATTTGAAATTGTTGCATTTATATTTATGTTCAGTGTACAATTGAAGTTTACATACACTTAGGTTGGAGTCATTAAAACTCGTTTTTCTACCACTCCACAAATTTCTTGTTAACAAACTATAGTTTTGGCAAGTCGGATAGGACATCTACTTTGTGCATGACACAAGTAATTTTTACAACAATTGTTTACAGACAGATTATTTAACTTATAATTCACTGTATCACAATTCCAATGGGTCAGAAGTTTACATAGACTTAAGTTGACTGTGCCTTTAAACAGCTTGGGAAAATTCCAGAAAATGATGTCATGGCTTTAGAAGCTTCTGATAGGCTAATTGACATAATTTGAGTCAATTGGAGGTGTACCTGTGGATGTATTTCAAGGCCTATCTTCAAACTCAGTGGCTCTTTGCTTGACATCATGGGAAAATCAAAAGAAATCAGCCAAGACCTCAGAAAAAAAATTGTAGACCTCCACAAGTCTGGTTCATCCTTGGGAGCAATTTCCAAATGCCTGAAGGTACCATGTTCATCTATACAAACAATAATATATAAAGTATAAACACCATGGGGCCACGCAGCCGTCATACCGCTCAGGAAGGAGTTATTTGGTGTGAAAAGTGCAAATCAATCCCAGAACATCAGCAAAGGACCTTGTGAAGATATTGGAGGAAACGGGTACAAAAGTATCTATATCCACAGTAATACGAGTCCTATAATGACAACCTAAAAGGCCGCCCTGCAAGGAAGAAGCCACTGCTCTAATACTGCCATTAAAAAAAAGGCAGACTAAGGTTTGCAACTGCACACAGGGACAAAGATTGTACGTTTTGGAGAAATGTCCTCTGGTCTGATGAAATAAAAATATAACTGTTTGGCCATAATGACCATCGTTATGTTTGGAGGAAAAGGGGGGATGCTTGCAAGCCGAAGAACACCATCCCAAACGTGAAGCACGGGGGTGGCAGCATGTTGTGGGGGTGCTTTGCTGCAGGAGGGACTGGTGCAATCCTGACGCAGTTATACCAGCTCTGTCAGGAGGAATGGGCCAAAATTCACCCACCTTATTGTAGGAAGCTTGTGAAACACTACCTGAAACATTTGACCCAAGTTAAATAATAATAATAAATTTACATTTGTAAAGCACTTTTCATTATACAGAATAATCTCAAAGTGCATAAATAAATTTAAAAACAAATATAAAAAGTTTTTTGGGGACAACTAGACCGGGCAACTGACACAAAGAACACTGCTGACGCTACAAGGGACAAGGACACCAAGGAGCCCAGCTTTCTTTATAACATTAGCATTGTTGGAAAAGGACCCGTAAGTAAGCATTTCACTGTTAGTCTACACTTGTTGTTTACAAAGTATGTGACAAATAAAATTTGATTTAAAAGCCTTCCTAAAGAGAAAGGTCTTTAGGCCCATTTTAAAGGAGCCCAGAGTCTGTGGTGCCTTCAGGTGGTCCGGGAGGGCATTCCTAGGCTGGGGGCGGTCGAGCTCAAAGTCTGATCCCCCCCCAAGGAGCTGAGCTTGGTCCTGGGGGCGTGGAGTCGCTTGCCCTAAGGGTGCAGGTGGGGTTATGGAGGGTGAGTAGTTATTTTAGATAAGGAGGGGCATTGCCATGAACACACTGGAATGTCCGCAAGAGGGTTTTGAATTCAATCCTTAAAACAATTTAAAGGCAGTGCTACCAAATACTAATTGAGTGTATGTAAACTTCTGACCCACTGGGAATGTGATGAAAGAAATAAAAGCTGAAATAAATCTCACTCTACTATTATTCTGACATTTCACATTCTTAAATAAAGTGGTGAGCCTAACTGACCTGAGACAGGGAACTTTTACTAGGATTAAATGTCAGGAATTGTGAAAAACTGAGTGTAAACGTATTTGGCTATGGTGTATGTAACATCAACTGTATGTACTGTATTTAGAAGGAGCGGGCCGTGGGAGCACAAATGTGTTACACTCAAACCCAGTGGCCGGGGTCAGTGGGGCAAGGGGGGGGAGGGCATGAGGAGATCATGTGACTGCTGGGAAAAGGTCAGTGGTCAGATATTGTAATGTTCTCAGAACAATGGGTCTTCTTTGACTTGAATGTTATATGAAGGATCCCACACTGTGTGTTACTCAACTGCTTGTGTTGGTAAGGCTACCCCTAGTCAACCTTCGATGATATCACCCTGGCTTTCAATGAGCACCTTGTCACCAAAGCCCATGTTTAGTGCATTTGGTCACTCCTGTCACCCTGGCTTTCTGTGAGTGTTTTGCTTTTGACATCAGCTGAGCTCTTCTTTGTGTCAGCGGGCAGGGCAGGGCCCGAGCTGATGGTTGGCGGTTCGGGTCTGGAGCAGGTAATTGTGGGACTGCTGATTTAGGAGGGGTGGGGAGGATTTGGGTCTGCTGGAGTAAGGTGCTCAGGTGGCCCCAACCTTCACTCATCAACCCCCATTCTGCCCCTTCAGGAGTTTGTTTGTGTGTGTGTCAGGGGATGTATGTGTGTCTGCATGAGTGTCTTACATGTATTCATACGTAGTAATTCTGTACAGAATGTTCTGTTAGTGCGTCCGTATGTGCGATCCTCACAACCACATAACACCAAACCAATGCTGCCTATTCCCATTGACCCATGACTTTACTCACAAAACTCCCACTGAGCTACAGGATGAGGTTACTCCAAAACCCAACATTCCCCCTCACTCCTCTTCAGTCTTTGCTTGGTCGTTCCAGCTGTGTTACTGTTAGTGTCAGGTTGAAGTTACACCAAACCCTACACCCCCCCCTCCTCTCTCCCCCCTCTTAGCTTGGTCGTTCCAGCTGCATTACTGTTCCACGAACACAGAGCATTATTCATACTAGCTAGGAGGGGGGCAGATCCTAATTGAAATTCCAGGCTTTTCTTTGGGAGTGGAGCGGAGCTACAGCCTGCAGACACTGTATTATCCCGGGCCCTGTCACCTTGAAAGACCCATCTGGAGCTGGGCCGCGTGCTCCGGCTGCAGAATGTGGCCGCCAGAAAAGAAAACACAAGTTCAGAAATACAGGAGGAGATGTAAAGGGATGAGTGGAGGACAAAAGGCTGAGGGAGAGAAAGGGGAAGAAAGAGGCAATGCCACTGCAACGGTTACAGTACCACACACCTGCTTTTAATCTCTCTTATAATGTCTGCTGCTGCACGGCTAGCTAGCAAAGGTCTGAGTTCTGTGTGTTTCTGCCGGCTAGCGGCTAGCGAGGTGGTGGCATGCATGCTAATGACTGTATGAATGAACCAGGATCTTTCTTATCGTAGCTGGGGAGAAATAAGTACAAGTTGGCCGCCATTAGTTAACTACAATAGGCTCGGTTCAGGGCAGAGACTCCTCAGTGCTCTTCAGACAAAATAAGCGAATAGTTGACGTCGTATTCTCTGCGTGATAATGCAGATTTATGCAGTGGCGTCAGTTATACAATGTCCCTGATCTCTGTATTGCATCAGTTCCAGACAAGGTAATTTAGACAATGTTCACGATAGTGACATCGATATCAGGATACCTCCTCTCCTTCCCAGGGATGGAGCTGTGTAGTGGAAGTCTAGTTCCACCACTCCCCTCTGTCCACTCTCTCTGTCAAGTTGTGTATATGTTTGGGGTGGCGTTGTTGACCTTTTGTTGCCTCTGCACCATCTATATCATAGATGTAACTGTCTATGTCTGTATCTAGTAGAATTGCGTCTATCATAGATGGAGCTGTGTCTGTGATCAGAATATGTGTCTATCTGTATTTTAGTTTGACTCGTAGGCTAAACTCGCTCTCTCTCTTCTCCTCCCTGCGGTCGAGCTCTGTCTGGAACTGTGACTGTGCCTATGTCTGTATTGTAATATCACTGACTCATGTCTCTCTCTCTCTCTTCCAGGGATTGAGCTGTGCCTACCAGCCTGGCGTTTCTCCATGACCATGGTTGCCAGCTTTGTGGTGCTGGGCGGGCAGCTCCTTATGCCAGGGATGGCATACCTCTGTCGAGACTGGCAGGTCTTGCAGGCCGTCATCATCTGCCCGCTGATCCTCATGGTCTCTTATATCTGGTGAGGACAACACCTACTTTACTCCCCATCTCAGGCAAAGCACTAAACAGTTCTGGGACAGGCTATACCCACCACCTGCTATATTTTGGCATCTTAGTATTGATATATTTAGCTGTTTATTATACTGGTGATCGCATTGTGATTGATACTACTCATTTAATTTACTCTGGTGCTATAGCCTACCACTCCCAATCATCATACACTACAGGTCATGATTGGGTTATATTGTAGGCTAATGTGGGTTCTATTTATCCAATGCTGATATTATGTACACTACCGGTCAAACGTTTTAGGACACCTACTCATTCAAGGGTTTTTCTTAATTTTTACTGTTTTCTACATTGTAGAACTATGAAATTACTCTTAACTTCTTGCCGCACGGATCACGTGAGCGGGATTATTTTTGATAAAAAAATCTGAATTCGTAATATATTTAACATTCATGGAAATACAAGTGTTGCACATGGTTACAAAGCTTAGCGTCTTGGTAATCTAAATCTGTTGTCAGATTTCAAAAAGGCTTTACAACAAAAGCAAGACATTTCATTATCTGAGGTCAGCACCTCACAAAAATAGCTTTTTCAACCAGCACTGGCAACACAAAATCACAAATTAATGATATAAAAACTCACTTACTTTTTAAGATCTTCTGATGTTTCCAACCAGGAGGGTCCCAGCTACAAAACCACTGTTTGTTTTGTTCGATAAAGTACATATTTATATCAGAAAAACGCAGTTTAGACGGCGCCATTGAATTCAGAAATCCATAGGAAACACCTCCGTCAAAACGACGACAGAAAAGTCAAAATTGCTCCCGGTAAAACTTTGTCTATTTTTGTCAAACAAAGACTCTATATAATCCTTAGGTTGTCTTAAATGTTAAAATACAAAACTTCACGCGGAAACAACTATGTTCAATAGACAAGGCAAATTCCCTCGCGAGTGCTGTCCCCAGAACTTGCCCAAACACTGTTTTTCTTCCGGCTCACTCTTTCATGTGAAAAAATGTATTCATTTTTCAAAATACAAGCCCAAAGCCATCAGTAGTAGACTGTTACCATATAGGGGAAGCCATAGGAATAGGTAAATGGTGGATGGATTCAATGCTTTTCAATAGCTTTTCAAAATAAGAGCATGGGAGCAGATTTTGTTGTTTTTTTCTGGTCGGATTTCCTTTTGGGTTTTCGCCTGCCAAATCAGTTCTGTTATAGCCACAGACATACTTTTAACGGATTTGGAAAAGTCTGAGTCTTTTCTATCCAAAGCCACTAAATTATATGCATATCCTAGCTTCTGGGCCTGAGTGACAGCCCGTTTACTTTGGGCACGTCAGACAGGCGGAAACTAGAAATTCTGCCCCCTAGCTGTAAGAGGTTAAGTAGCACATGGAATCATGTAGTACCCCAAAAAGTGTTAAACAGAGATTTTTAAAATAGCCACCCTTTGCCTTGATGACAGCTTTGCACACTCTTGGCATTCTCTCAACTAGCTCACCTGGAATGCTTTTCCAACAGTCTTGAAGGAGTTCCCACATATGCTGAGCACTTGGCTGCTTTTTCTTAACTCCATCTCAATTTGGTTTAGGTCGGGGGATTGTGGAGGCCAGGTCATCTGATGCAGCACTCCATCACTCTCCTTCTTAGTCAAATAGCCCTTATACAACCTGGAAGTGTGTTGGGTCATTGTCCTGTTGAAAAACAAATAATAGTCCAACTAAGCCCAAACCAGATGGGATGGCGTATCGCTGCAGAATGCTGTGGTAGCCATGCTAGTTAAGTGTGCCTTGAATTAGAAATTGATAAATGTCACCAGCAATGCGCTCCCACACCGTAACACCTCCTCCTCCATTCTTTACGGTGGGAAATACACATGCAGAGATCATCCGTTCACCCACACTGCGTCTCTCACAAAGACACATCGGTTGGGAACCAAAGATCTCCCTAAGGACAAATTTCCACCGGTCTAATGTCCATTGCTTGTGTTTCTTGGCCCAAGCAAGTCTCTTCTTCTTTTTGGTGTCCTTCAGTAGTGGTTTCTTTGCAGCAATTCAACCATGAAGGCCTGATTCACACAGTCTCCTCTGAACAGTTGATGTTGAGCTGTGTCTGTTACTTGTACTCTGTGAAGCATTTTTTGGGGGGGCTGCAATTCTTCTGTATACCCCCCTACCAACTGATTGGCTCAACTGCATTAAGAAGGAAAGAAATTACACAAATTAACTTTTTAATAGGGCACACCTGTTAATTGAAATGCATTCCTGGTTGAGAGAATGCCAAGAGTGTGCAAAGCTGTCAAGGTAAAAGGGTGGCTATTTGAAGAGTTACATATAAAATATATTTTGATTTTGTTTAACACCTTTTTTTGGTTACTACATGATTCCATATGTGTTATTTCATAGTTTTGATGTCTTCACTATTATTTTAATGTAGAAAATATAGAAAAACCCTTGAAAGAGTAGCTGTTCTAAAACTTTTGACCGGTAGTGTATGTATGAAATGAAAGTGGGAATAGCGTGGCATTGGAGAACATAGAATTGGACATTATCTGTCTGTTATCTGTGTAGTTCCCATGCCACTGGAGGTTAATCAGCTATGTGTAGAATCAGAGGGAAGCTTCTTGGACCCAAGGGAATATTCCAGCGTTGCTTCCCCACTGTAGTAACAGCCATAATAGCGTATCATAATTAATAGCTTAACATCCATTCAAAGGACCTCTACTGTACATGTTACTACAGCCAGTGTCTCTAAGGCCTGGGCAATAAATACTCATTCATTAACCACCACTTGTATTCACACTGTACACCTGATGAGCGGCAGGTAGCATAGTGGTTAAGAGCGTTGGGCCAGTAACCGACTAGGTGAAAATTCTGCCGATGAGCCCTTGAGCAAGACACTTAACCATAATTGCTCCTGCAAGTCTGCTAAATGACTGAAATATGATGGGAAAGCTGCCAACAGAACATGGAGGGAACTCAAGTTTTGTTTTTTTCATCCTAGAGAATCATAGCTCCTGTCATTCTCATTCCGATCACACAGCACGCCTTGACAGAGGACTTTCATCATAAGTAATGGAAGCATTTCAAAAGATGATTATGGATCAGAGAATACAGTATTGCAGTTATTTAATGAGTTTCAATCCGCTAGAAAGAAAGCATGAATGCACACACACTCAGACACACTTGCCAGAACTCGGGGATTCCCACAGAGCCTGAGGAAGGAGGATGATATATTGAGGTTCCTTTCAGCCTCTCATGAAATCCCAATGGGGAAAAAAGGGACTAATTTAATTGATTCAAAGGTTCATATTTTATTGAGCAGATTGTTCTGTCTTGTTTCCATGTAGGATCTTCCCCGAGTCTCTGCGGTGGCTGCTGGCCACTCAACAGTATGGCCGCTCCAAGTGGATCATGGGACACATTGCCAAGAAGAACCAGGTTAACACCGAGCTGGACAATGATCACATCCTCACAGGTATAGTACACAGGGGAGAGGTCATCTCTTTTTTTAACTGCTGTAGTCACAGGTACACTGATCTCAGTTTTAGAACTGGTGATTATTAATGCTGTGTAACTACTCAGCTCAAGACGTCAGTCTTCGGCTTGAATTTCTTTCTCTGTGTATTTGCTGTGCTTTTGGTTATTTGAAAGTGTGGAGTTTGTCTTTTTTTTGAAGGGAAAGGACTTTACATCTACTATTTCCCTAGCAAGATCAGCTGGCTTGTCTCTGAGACCGAAGTGCTTGGTCAGTCTGAATGGATCTGACTGACGGGGAAATCCCCTTCCTTCCTCTATGCCTGGTTCCCATAGTAACAGTCCTCTCTCCTGGGAAATTGAGGGAAATTGGCAGGGTAGTAAACCTACACCATGGCCTTCCGGATGGGACTCTTTGGACCCTTAATTAGCTTTATTAGAGCCATTCGAGGGTGGAGGGAGAGAGACATTGCTCACAGACAACAGATGGGGCCAGGTCAAACACTTTAGATAGTGACTAGATGCAACCATAGGCAGTGCCATACAACCATAGGCAGTGCTATACTGTAGGCAATGCCATATTCCTGCAGTGGACAAGAGAACTATGTTATTGACAGAGGTTATTGTATAGATGCCCCTTTGATTGTAACTGTTTTTCTGGGTGATTTGTGATGTTTTATTTGTGCTTAACGTGTGTGTGTGGGGGGGGGGTCTTTATTTTTACTATTTTCTACATTGTAGAATAATAGTGAAGACCGAGACAACAACTGATAGACAATATAACTCACAGGGCTGAGCTTGCTTTATGCATGTTTGCATCATGCATGCCTATGCAACTAATAAAACACATTTACTCACATCTGTCATAATTCATTCCAGTTAATCATTTGGGATTGAAAACGTGTAGGCAGCCTAGCCAGCCCAAGTTGGAATATAAACCAAATTTGATCACATTCACATTTTCTCCTGACACACAAATGGACTATAAATACATAACATTACCTATTAGTTTACCCTGACCAGATGGTCAGGGCACATAGGCTGTATGCAGCTGCTACAGTTGATCAGACTGAAATATCGTCTCGTTTTCATCCAATACAGCATTTTAGATCTCTATTTAGGTGTAGCCTAAGCTGCTGCAACATTTATGTAATGAGTTTTTGCTTGTGTCTGTTCAGAGTGATTGTGTTATCACCTATGCTAAATAAATACAGAAAGAAAGTGGAAAGCCTACTTGAGCACGTGCGGGAAAAAATGCGCTGCGTCAGCCTCTCTTTAATCTCACTTTTAATGGATGATGCGATGGAAGCTATCAAGTCATGATTTATTGATTTCGACATCCCAGAAAAGACAGTCAAACGTTCCTTATTTTCAGCAAGTAAAGCATCGTAAACTGCAATTACCGCTGCAAGCTCCTTGTAGTTGCCATTGTTAGCGGAACTTTCCGTCTTGTCGTGTCCTCTAAAAGCCAATTCTTACATGCCAAAAATGCAGTGGTGTCGATAAGCGTTTAAGAAGATCCATGTTTCTTCTTCCTTTCTCGTTATTGCGCAGTTTGAATATGCAGACCTTCGTCCACATGATCAGGCGGCTTGTAGAAAAGCTCCCTCTTAACCAGCTATTCTTTTGATACCAATTGGTATTGAACACCCTCACCATTTCATCCTTCTTCATGAAGATGATCTCAGGCAGAGGTCGACCCTCAGTTTTAATTTGCACTTTTTCCGTGTGCCCAAGAGAATGAAGGGTTATTAAAAAAAAATTGCGATAGCATTGGCGGCAAAAACTGCACACTCGAGCTGGTAGCTAGCTAGCTAATGCTACTTGCTACTGAAGTTAGCAAGGCAAATTGAAATAAATTGCACCAACTGGACACACAAAGTTCTAAAACCAAGAAAACAATCTAATCTACCTCCTCTGTCACCTGTAATTTGAAGAAACTAATTTGAATTTAATAATATCCCCTAAACTATCACTTTTCAATCTCTATCCAATAATATCACCTGTGTTGTAATGTCTTAATAACATTTAGACTACGTTACCCAGCAGGCTAGGGGGGTAGGTTGTTGAAGAATGCCTTTCATGGCTATACAAGGAGTTTTCCTGCTAAAGTATATGTTCATTAAAAGTAGTTAAACCTACGCCCCAGTTTGTCATTATACAAGGAACAAACATAACATGGTGTCAGATTGGTAGTCGCTATAACGAGACAGAAAAAAGAAAGGAGTAACTGCAAATTTCTGCGATGAAAATTTAACATTCTACCACAAGTTGTCGAAGATGCTAGCTTGCAAGAGCTAGGGCAACGAGCCACAGCAATGAGGGACAACAGCCAGAGCGAGGTTCCATTGGAATCTGTTGACGAGCAAGTTGATGAGCAACATACTGAAGTAAGAGAAATTGACACTGTTCCTGTTCCCCGTCATGGATAGGCTTAGTCCTCCTACTCCTATGCAGTTAACAGGCAATCTAGCTGACAATTGGAAATGTTTCAAGCAGAGATTCAATATCTATCTAGCAGCCAGTGGAACAGGGGGAGATGATGACAAATTGAAAGCTTCCATTTTTCTGCATGTTATTGGAGAGGATGCATTGGACATTTTACAATCGCTTTCAACAAGACGAGGCAAACTTGACATTGCCTGTGCTAATGGCAAAATTTGAGGAGTACTTTGTACCAAGCCAGAACGTCACGTTTGAGAGAGACAAGTTTTTCTCTCATGATCAGAAACAGGAAGTCAGTTTTGACCAGTATTTGGCTGAGCTGAACACACTGAGCAAAACGTGTGAATTTGAAAATCTGAAAGACTCACTAGTGAAAGACAGGATAGTCTGTGGCATACTTGATAATGGACTCAAGGAGAGATTGCTGTGTGAGCAAGATTTAACTTTCGGATAAAGCAGTGAATATATGTCGAGCAGCTGAAACCACCAGAGCACAAGCTAAAGAGCTGCACAGAGATGGGACAATAAAAAGAGAGGAGCATCACACACAACGCCTTACAAAAAAAAAAAAGCAAAAGAGAGAAATCAAAACACTACATGTGGAAAATGTGGATTAATCTACAAGCCAAAGAATTGCCCTGCAAATGGCAAATCATGTAACAACTGTGAGAAAAGTAATCATTTCTCAAAATGCTGCAAAGCTGAGGCTACAAAGAAAAAGGTTCACACAATCAATGAGGAGATTTAAGAATTCTTTGTTGATTCTGTGGAAATATGCAGTGTAGTAAAAGTGGAAAGGATTGTGCCATTGACTGTGAATGAAACTATAATACCATTCAAGCTTGATACTGGAGCACAGGTAAACCTGTTGTCGCTGGATGACTACAAAACACAAAGTGAAGAGCAAAATGCACCCGGTGAAAATTAAGGTTACTGGTTTTCCTGGGGAGAACGTACCAGTTAAAGGAAGCTGCATAGTAACTTTACAGCACAAAGGAAAACAGTTCAAAGCACAGCTGCTGATCGTGGAAAATAGTGTACAGCCTATTCTAGGAATCAATGCATGTGAAAAGCTAAATTTGTTGAAAAGCGTTTATGTAGTGACATCACAGACTGAAAATGACCAATAAACACTACTGGCTGAGTATGAGGATGTGTTTGAGGGTCTTGGATGTTTACCAGAAGAACACAAAGGTACCGATGACAAAATTACTCCAGTTGTGCATGCATGCAGAACAGTTCCATTTGCACTGAGGAAAAAGTTCAAGGAGGAACTCGGACGCATGGAAAAGATGGACGTCATCACAAAAATGGATGAACCTACAGACTGGGTAGGCTCACTAGTTATTGTGGTGAAAAAGAACAGCGATCTCAGGATATGTCTAGACCAGAAAGATCTCAAAGCAATCGAGAGAGCATTTCAAGTTGCCAACCAGCGAAGAGATAATGTTGCAGTTTGCTGGAGTGAAGTGGTTCAGTAAGCTTGATGCCTCATCAGGATTCTGGCAAATGAAGCTAGATGATGCAAGCTCAAGGCAATGGACATTCAACACACCTGAGGGCATGTACAGATTTCTTAGTATACCATATGGGATTCCAGGAGTGGAGACCATGATTGATCATCATCTGGGGGTCCACAAAAGAAGAGCACGATGCGAGAGTGAGACAAGTGCTGGACCTGACACGGAAAGTAAACCTAAATTAAACAAGGACAAATGTGAGTTTGGTGTGAAAACACTTACTTACCTTTGTGGGAGACATACTTTCAGAGTATGGAGTCAAAACAGACCTGACGGAAAACATCAGCCATCAACAACGTGAGACGCTTCATGTGCATGATCACCTACCTTGCAAAGTTCATACCTCAACTGTCAGCACAGTCTGCTCCACTCAGATGTCTTCTGGAACAGAAAAATGAATGGGAAGGGTCCCATGAACAGGAAAACTGCTTCAAGAAGACAATCACAGAAGAGCCATTGCTCAGGCTCGATCCAGAGAAAAGCACAAGGATTTCTGCAGACGCGTCAGTTTGGCCTGGGAGCAGTGTTTCTGCAACAGCATGATGACACATGGCAACCCGTCGCTTATGTGTCCAGAGCCTTGACAGGTGCAGAGACGAGGTATGCACAAATGGAGAAAGAACTACTGGCGAGCACATAAGCGTGCGAAAGGTTTCACAAATACGTCTACGGACTTCGGAAGTAGAAACCGACCACAAACCATGGGTGTCAATCATGTCTAAGCCACTGAATGATTGTCCAATGAGAATACATAGAATGTTGATCAGACCGCAAAGGTATGATGTGAAGATGATCTATACCCCGGGAAAGTTCATGTTCGCCGCTGACACTCTTTCTCGAGCAGTCGACAAGAGAGCTTCAACACACAGAAAAACACTGAAATTCAGGCCTACGTCGACATGATCGTAGCATCACTTCCTGTGTCTTCTGAGAGAATGGAGCAGATCAAAAGAGAGACCGCAGCTGACCAAACAATGACAGTTCAAAGAAACAACACTGATAGGCTGGTCCGCACAGAAAAACAACTGTCCAGGGAGAATACTGGATTTTTATTTCACCTTTTATTTAACCAGGTAGGCAAGTTGAGAACAAGTTCTCATTTACAACTGCGACCTGGCCAAGATAAAGCAAAGCAGTTTGACACATACAACAACAGAGTTACACACTGAGTAAAACAAACATTCAGTCAATAACACAGTAGAAAAAAACTAATCTATATACAAAGAGTGCAAATGAGGTAGAATAAGGAAGGTATAAGGCAATAAATAGGCCATGGTGGCAAAGTAATTACAATATAGCATTTAAACACTGGAATGGTAGAAGTGCAGTAGATGAATGTGCAATGTAGAAAAACTGGGGTGCAAAGGAACAAGATAGATGGATACGGTAGGGGATGAGGTAGTTGGTTGGGCTATTTACAGATGGGCTATATATAGGTGCGGGGGTCTGTGAACTGCTCTGACAGCTGGTGCTTAAAGCTGGTGAGTGAGATAAGTGTCTCCAGTTTCAGAGATTCTTGTAGTTCGTTCCAATCATTGGCAGCAGAGAACTGGAAGGAGAGTCGGCCAAAGGAGGAATTGGGTTTGGGGGTGACCAGTGAGATATACCTGCTAGAGCGCGTGCTACAGGTTGGTGCAGGTTGGGACTTTACCTAGCAGGGACTTGTAGATGACCTGGAGCCAGTGGGTATGGCGACGAGTGTAAAGCGAGGGCCAGCCAACGAGAGCGTACAGGTCGCAGTGGTGGGTGGTATATGGGGCTATGGTGACAAAACGGATGGCACTGTGATAGACTGCATCCAATTTGTTGAGTAGAGTATTGTAGGCTATTTTGTAAATGACATCACCGAAGTCAAGGATCGGTAGGATGGTCAGTTTTACGAGGGTTTGTTTGGCAGCACGAGTGAAGGATGCTTTGTTGTGAAATAATTTTAGATTGGAGATGTTTGATGTGAGTCTGGAAGGAGAGTTTACAGTCTAACCAGACACCTAGATATTTGTAGTTATCCACATAATCTAAGACAGAACCGTCCATGGGCAGAGCAGAGCTTACCGTTGTGGATGACATAGTGTTCAAAGGCAACAAGATTGTCATTCCCCTGACACTACCTAAAGAAATGCTACAGAAAATACACGAGGGCCACTTGGGAGAAGAAAATGCAAACTACGGACATGAGAAGTAATGTACTGGCAAAGAATGAACCAGGAAATCAGCCAGATCACTGCTTCATGTGAACTGTGTTTTACCTACAGGCTAAAGCAGCAAGCAGAGCTGCTAATGCCTCATCCAGTACCTAACAGACCCTACAACAAAGTTGGAGTTTACCTTTTTGACTGCAATGGCAAAAGGCACATTGTTACCGACTACTGCTAAAACTATCCTGAAGTAGCAACACTGCCAACCTCCTTCCAGCAAAGCTGTAATCACCTACCTAAAATCAGTCTTTGCAAGACATGGGGTTGAGTCTCTGAACTGTACTCGCAGTTCTCAAGTTCCGAATTCCGATCGTTTGCTAACGAGTAGGGATTCAGTCACAACACTCCAACTACCCAATGTCCAACGGCTTAGCAAAATTGTCAAAGGGCTGATGAAAAAGGCAAACGATGGAAAGGAATATTTCCACAAAAAATCTGATCTACCGCAGCACACCGCTGCAGAACGGACTTTCACCTGCACAAATGTTGATGGGATGTTGCATCAGAACCAACCTACCCATCTATGAGGACTTGCTAACACCCAAAGGTGTTCACAAAGTCAAACTCGCGAAGGAAAAACAGAAAGACAAACAAAAACAGCGACAAGACAAAATACACTTACCTGATCTGAAACCTGGAGATCATGTAAGACTTCGACATCACTACAGGAACCTGGATGCAGCAAGGGTGTGTGCAGAGAGAAGTTGTTCTGCGATCCTATGAGATCCAAATGGAGCATGGATCACAACTAAGACGAAACAGAGTGGATCGAAGGCTTCAGCCATTCACTCAAGGGACTGAGGATCATCAGGAGGATACTGCTGAAGCGTCAAATGCCTTTAGCAATGGACAATTCAGTCAGAACACCCTGAATGATGACGAACACTGTCCATCTGTTTCAGGAAGCACTTCATCAGAACGATCAAAAAGGACTGTCAGAGCCCCTGAAAGGCTTATTGAGAATTGCTAAAGATTTTTTTTTTTCAAAGGGGCACCTGGACTGAATGTTTTATTTATGTGAAAAGAAATAGAGTATTGTTGTACAGACTATATTTAGTTTTAAAAAAGTATACATCAGAATATGTGTATTGCCTTTTAAGTGATGAGAGCAATGTAAAAAAAAAAATAATAATAATATTGGGGCAAAGAAATGCGTGTTATTGAAAATTGCGTGTTATGCAGGTTGAGTAAACTGACGTGACGTGTAGTTACAGAGAAAAGTAGTTTTAAAGAAAGTAAGATGTATGTGTTAATACCATTTATACTACGTTACCCATCAGGCTATGCGGGGGAGGGGGGGGGAAGGTGGTATGTGTTCATTAAAAGTAGTTAAACCTACGCCACGGTTTGTCATTATACATATCACCAGCTCACCAAGCTTCTCAACACATAGACCCCCCCTGCAGCACAACCCCAATACAACGCACTAGGTTCATTCTATGATTGGATGGACAACATGTCGCTTCCTACTGCAAAAGCTTTGATTTGGTTGGAGGTCGTCCTATGGAACTGGCCATGAATACCATGTAGGTCTATGGTTTTGTATTGAAGTCAATGTAGCCAGAGGAGAATGTAAGCTAGCTGTCCTCTGGCTACACCATGATGCTACCCCCCTGTTGAAGTTACCATAGACCTTCATTGCAAAACAGTGTGTTTTAATCAATTATTTGGTGACATATTAATATTTTTAGTATAATTTTATCTAAAGGATATATATATTTTTTAATTTATACATTTACATTTGTATTGATATTACATTTCAATGAGTAGGATGGTCTTCCTCCTCTGAGGAGCCTCCACTGATTTTATTTATTTATTTACTCATTTATATGTACTATAAACTATATATATATATATATATATACACACACACACACACACACACACACACACACACACACACACACAGTTGAAGTCGGAAGTTTACATACACCTTAGTCAAATACATTTAAACTCAGTTTTTCACAATTCCTGACATCTAATCCTAGTAAAAGGTTCCTGTCTTAGGTCAGTTAGGATCAACACTTTATTTTAAGAATGTGAAATGTCAGAATAATAATATTTCTTTAATCACATTCCCAGTGGGTCAGAAGTTTACATACACTCAATTAGTATTTGGTAGCATTGCCTTTTACATTTTTTTACTTGGGTCAAATGTTTCGGGTAGCCTTCCACAAGCTTCCCACAGTAAGTTGGGTGAATTTTGGCCCATTTCTCCTGACAGAGCTGGTGTAACTGCGTCAGGTTTGTAGGCCTCCTTGCTCGCACACGCTTTTTCAGTTCTTCCCACACATTTTCTATGGGATTGAAGTCAGGGCTTTGTGATGGCCACTCCAATACTTTGACTTTGTTGTCCTTAAGCCATTTTGCCACAACTTTGGAAGTATGCTTGGGGCCTCAATTTGGAAGACCCATTTGCGACCAAGCTTTAACTTCCTGACTGATGTCTTGAGATGTTGCTTCAATATATCCACATCATTTTCCTCCCTCATGATGCCATCTATTTTGTGAAGTGCACCAGTCGCTCCTACAGCAAAGCACCCCACAACATGATGCTGCCATCCCCGTGCTTCGAGGTTGGGATGGTGTTCTTCGGCTTGCAAGCCTCCCCCTTTTTCCTCCAAACATAACGATGGTCATTATGGCCAAACAGTTCTCTGTTTTTGTTTCATCAAAGCAGAGGACATTTCTCCAAAAAGTATGTTATTTGTCCCCATGTGCAGTTGCAAACCATAGTCTGGCTTTTTTTATGGTTGTTTTGGAGCAGTGGCTTCTTCCTTGCCGAGCAGCCTTTCAGATTATGTCGATATAGGACTTGTTTTACTGTGGACATAGATACTTTTGTACCTGTTTCCTCCAGCATCTTCAAGGTCCTTTGCTGCTGTTCTGGGATTAATTTGCACTTTTCGCACCACAGTACGTTCATCTCTAGGAGACAGAACGAGTCTCCTTCCTGAGCGGTAGGACGGCTGCGTGGTCCCATGGTGTTTATACTTGCGTACTATTGTTTGTACAGATGAACGTGGTACCTTCAGGCATTTGTAAATTGCTCCCAAGGATCAACCAGACTTGTGGAGGTCTACAATTTTCTTCTGAGGTCTTGGCTGATTTATTTTGATTTTCCCATGATGTCAAGCAAAGAGGCACTGAGTTTGAAGGTAGGCCTTGAAATGCTTCCACAGGTACACCTCCAATTGACTCAAATGTCAATTAGCCTATCAGAAGCTTCTAATGCCATGACATTTTCTGGAATTTTCCAAGCTGTTTAAAGGCACAATCAACTTAGTGAATCTAAACTTCTGACCCACTAGAATTGTGATTCAGTGAAATAATCTGTCTGTAAACATTTGTTGGAAAAATTACTTGTGTCATGCACAAAGTAGATGTCTTAACCAACTTGCCAAAACTATAGTTTGTTAACAAGAAATTTGTGGAGTGGTTGAAAAACGAGTTTTAATGATGCCAACCTAAGTGTATGTAAACTTCTATGTATGTATGTACAGTGGGGCAAAAAAGTATTTAGTCAGCCACCAATTGTGCAAGTTCTCTCACTTAAAAAGATGAGAGAGGCCTGTAATTTTCATCATAGGTACACTTCAACTATGACAGACGAAATGAGAAAAAGAAATCCAGAAAATCACATTGTAGGATTTTTAATTTATTTATTAGCAAATTATGGTGGAAAAAAAGTATTTGGTCAATAACAAAAGTTTATCTCAATACTTTGTAATATACCCTTTGTTGGCAATGACAGAGGTCAAATGTTTTCTGTAAGTCTTCACAAGGTTTTCACACACGGTGGCTGGTATTTTGGCCCATTCCTCCATGCAGATCTCCTCTAGAGCAGTGATGTTTTGGGGCTGTCGCTGGGCAACACGGACTTTCAACTCCCTCCAAAGATTTTCTATGGGGTTGAGATCTGGAGACTGGCTAGGCCACTCCAGGACCTTGAAATGCTTCTTCTGAAGCCACTCCTTCAAGGTTGCCCGGGCGGTGTGTTTGGGATCATTGTCATGCTGAAAGACCCAGCCACGTTTCATCTTCAATGCCCTTGCTGATGGAAGGAGGTTTTCACTCAAAATCTCATGATACATGGCCCCATTCATTCTTTCCTTTACACGGATCAGTCGTCCTGGTCCCTTTGCAGAAAAACAGCCCCAAAGCATGATGTTTCCACCCCCATGCTTCACAGTAGGTATGGTGTTCTTTGGATGCAACTCAGCATTCTTTGTCCTCCAAACACGACGAGTTTAGTTTTTACCAAAAAGTTCTATTTTGGTTTCATCTGACCATATGACATTCTCCCAATCCTCATCTGGATCATCCAAATGCTCTCTGGCAAACTTCAGACGTGCCTGAACATGTACTGGCTTAAGCAGGGGGACACGTCTGGCACTGCAGGATTTGAGTCCCTGGCGGTGTAGTGTGTTACTGATGGTAGGCTTTGTTACTTTGGTCCCAGCTCTCTGCAGGTCATTCACTAGGTCCCCCCGTGTGGTTCTGGGATTTTTGCTCACCGTTCTTGTGATCATTTTGACCCCACGGGGTGAAATCTTGCGTGGAGCCCCAGATTGAGGAAGATTATCAGTGGTCTTGTATGTCTTCCATTTCCTAATAATTGCTCCCACGGTTGATTTCTTCAAACCAAGCTGCTTACCTATTGCAGATTCAGTCTTCCCAACCTGGTGCAGGTCTACAATTTTGTTTCTGGTGTCCTTTGACAGCTCTTTGGTCTTGGCCATAGTGGAGTTTGGAGTGTGACTGTTTGAGGTTGTAAACATTTTGTCTGTCATAGTTGAAGTGTACCTATGATGAAAATTACAGGCCTCTCTCATCTTTTTAAGTGAGAGAACTTGCACAATTGGTGGCTGCCTAATTCCTTTTTGCCCCACTGTATGTAGTTATATATACAGTGCAGGACCAGTCAAAATTTGTCAAAACCAGTCACACACCTACTCATTTTATTTTTTTTACGATTGTCTATATGGTAGAATAATAGTGAAGACGTCAAAACTATGAAATAGCACATATGGAATCATGTAGTAATGAAAATATAATTGAGATTCTTCAAAGTAGCCACCCTTTGCCTTGATAAAAGCTTGGCACATGCTTGGCATTCTCTCAACCAGCTTTACCTGGAATGCTTTTCCAACAGTCTTGAAGGAGTTCCCACATATGCTGACCACTTGCTGGATGCTTTTCCTTCACTCTGCAGTCCAACTCATCCCAAACCATGTCAAATGGGTTGAGATCGGGTGACTGTGGAGGCCAGGTAGTATGATGCAGCACTCCATCACTCTCCTTCTTGATCAAATAACCTTTTCACAGCCTGGAGGTGTGTTGGGTCATTGTCCTGTAGGGAAAAAAATGATAGTCCCACTAAGCCCAAACCAGATGGGATGGCGTATCGCTGCAGAATATTGTGGTAGCCATGCTGGTTAAGTTTGCATTGAATTCTAAATAAATCACTGACAGTGTCACCAGCAAAGCACCCCCACACCATCTCACCACCTCCTCCATGCTTCACGGTGGGAACCACACATGCGGCGATCATCCATTCACCTCCTGTGAGTCTCACAAATCCACGGTGGTTGGAATCAAAAATCTCAAATTTGGACTCATCAGACCAAAGGACAGATTTCCACTGGTCTAATGTCCATTGCTCATGTTTCTTTGCCCAATCTAGTCTCTTCTTATTATTGGTGTCCTTTAGTAGTTGTTTCTTTACAGCAATTCGACCACAAGGCTGCGGGGCCAGACAGATTACCAGGACGTGTGCTCCGGGCATGTGCTGACCAACTGGCAGGTGTCTTCACTGACATTTTCAACATGTCCCTGATTGAGTCTGTAATACCAACATGCTTCAAGCAGACCACCATAGTCCCTGTGCCCAAGAACACAAATGCAACCTGCCTAAACGACTACAGACCCGTAGCACTCACGTCCGTAGCCATGAAGTGCTTTGAAAGGTTGGTAATGGCTCACATCAACAACATTATCCCAGAAACCCTAGACCCACTCCAATTTGCATACCGCACAAACAGATCAACAGACGATGCAATCTCTATTGCACTCCACACTGCCCTTTCCCACCTGGACAAAAGGAACACTTCACTTCATTGACTATTCATTGACTACAGCTCAGCGTTCAACACCATAGTCACTAAGCTAAGGATCCTGGGACTAAACACCTCCCTCTGCAACTGGATCCTGGACTTCCTGACGGGCTGCCCCCCAGGTGGTGAGGGTAGGTAGCAACACATCTGCCACGCTGATTCTCAACACTGGAGCTCCCCAGGGGTATGTGCTCAGTCCCTCTCTTGTACTCCCTGTTCACCCACGACTGCACGGCTAGGCACGACTCCAACACCATCATTAAGTTTGCAGACAATACAACAGTGGTAGGCCTGATCACCGACAATGACGAGGCAGCCTACAGGGAGGAGGTAAGAGACCTGTCCTTGTGGTGCCAGGACAACAACCTCTCCCTCAACGTAACCAAGACTAAGGAGATGATTGTGGACTACAGGAAAAGGAGGACCGAGCACGCCCCCATTCTCATCAACGGGGCTGTAGTGGAGCAGGTTGAGAGCTTCAAGTTCCTTGGTGTCCACATCAACAACAAGCCAGAATGGTCCAAACACACCAAGACAGTCGTGAAGAGGGCACGACAAAGCCTATTCCACCTCAGGAGACTAAAAAAATGTGGCCTGGGTCCTGAGATCCTCAAACGGTTCTGCAACATCGAGAGCATCCTGACTGGTTGCATCACTGCCTGGTACGGCAATTGCTCCGCCTCTGACCGCAAGGCGCTACAGAGGGTAGTGCGTATGGCCCAGTACATCACTGGGGCTAAGCTGCCTGCCATCCTGGACCTCTACACCAGGCGGTGCCAGAGGAAGCTCCTAAAAATTGTCAAAGACCCCAGCCACCCCAGTCATAGACTGTTCTCTCTACTACCGCATGGCAAGCGGTACCGGAGTGCCAAGTCTAGGACAAAAAGGCTTCTCAACAGTTTTTACCTCCAAGCCATAAGACTCCTGTACTTTTGCATTGTGCCCCCTTCCTCTCCCCTACTTTCTGTTTATCATATATGCATAGTCACTTTAACTATACTTTCATGTACATACTACCTCAATTGGACCGACCAACCAGTGCCTCCACACATTGGCTAACTGGGCTATCTATCTGCATTGTGTCCCACCACCCGCCAATCCCTTTTTTACGCTACTGCTCCTCTCTGTTCATCATATATGCATAGTCACTTTAACCATATCTACATGTACATATACTACCTTCATCAGCCTGACTAACCGGTGTCTGTATGTAGCCTCGCTACTTTTACAGCCTCGCTACTGTATATACTGTTGTTTTTATTTCTTTACTTACCTATTGTTCACCTAATACCTTTTTTGCACTATTGGTTAGAGCCTGTAAGTAAGCATTTCACTGTAAGGTCTACACCTGTTGTATTCGGCGCACGTGACAAGTAAACTTTGATTTGTTTTGAATTGAAATGCATTCCAGGTGACTACCTCATGAAGCTGGTTAAGAGAACGTCAAGAGTGTGCATAGCTGTCAAGGCAAATGGGGGCTACTTTGAAGAATCTCAAATATAAAATATATTTTGATTTGTTTAACACTTTTTTTTCATACTATAATGTAGAAAACAGTTAAAGAAAAACCCTTGAATGAGTAGGTGTGTCCAAACTTTTGACTGTGTATGTATTTTATATTCTATTATACAGGGTGCATTTTGTAAAGAGACCTAGGTCTCAATATATCTTCCCTGTCAAAATAAAGATGAAATAACACACACATTATGTAGCATACTGAATGTAACCTAACTAACCCCTGAAAAGGGCCTGCCGTTTGAGGGCCAATTATATATACGAGGGATTATGGCTATGCTGCTAGGCCAGAGGATGACTTCAAATCTCCAGGATTGTAGAGAGAAACATTGAGTAAAAACGTGGAATGTTGCCCGTCACGTGCATACATGTATGTGAAAAAAGCGGATGTTTGTTTTCATAGCAACACCTCGTACTTCAAAACATCCATGCCCCCATGCTATGATCTGCGCTGTCCTGGGGCGTTGTCTTCTGAAAACATTCCTCTTTCAATTGTTCATTCATTCACTTGTCGTCCCCCCCCACTCACTCTTTCCCCCTTGTCATACCTGTTTTCTAACAGAGATAAGTGATGAAATGTCTTGGTTTGAATCACACAGTTTGCAGCTGAAAGTGTCCTTAGTTTCCTATCCTCACGTGGACTTAGATGAAACCCTTTGGTTGGCTTTGTACAGCCTGTAGATGAGTGCATTGTGGTCATATTTACCTGATTTCTCTACGTTGTTTCAGAGCTGCAGAAAGCTCTTCAGAAGAAACCCAAAAAGACATGTATTGTGAAGATGGTGGGGACAAGGAACCTGTGGAAAAACATTGTGGTCCTCTGCGTGAACTCGTAAGTATCTTTGGTGTGTGTGTGTGTGTTCCTGTGTGAGTTTGTAGTATTGTGTGCGTGTGTCCATGATGCAGTTGCCAGTCAGACGACTCTGGGTGTTAGCGCGATACTTCTGGATTTTGGCATTGAGGCCCTTTATCTGCTTCCCCAGAGTCCGATGAACTTGTGGATACCATTTTTCTGTCTCTGCGTTCAGTTTGAAGGAAGTTTCTCACTACCATTTGCGCAATTGCTGTAGCGCAATGACTGGAAGTGTATGGAAACAGCTAGCATAACAGCTAGCATGTTAGCTGTTCCTGTAGACTTCCAGTCATTGTGGTAACACTCGTTAGCATTGGCTCCTGAAACTACCTATAACCTCCTTCATACTGGACACATGCATAATAAACATGGTATCCACGAGTTCATCGGACTGACTCTAGGGAAGTAGATATAGCTCTTCATTGCCAAAATCCCGAAGTATCCCTTTAAATGCGGTGGCCGGTGTGCCGTGATTATGGCACTATTGACCTGTCAGCTCGATGCAGCATCAACCAGCAGTGGCCGTCTGTGCTTTTAGCAGGCCTGTCTGTCTATCCATCCGGCCGTCCCTCGATCTGTCTGTCCATCCCTCTGTCTTCCTGTCTCTGTGCAGTCCTGTCTCTCTGTCCGTGTGTCTGTATTTTTGTCTATCCATCTGTCCGCCGGTCTTTCTGTCCGTTGGCCTTCAGAATAAAGATTCACCTCTCCTCACTCATGTAACCCAGTCATTTGTAGACAGCAGACTTAGACACAGCCCTGGCTATTTCAGTGCAGTGTCCCTGACTGTAGTCTGACCACAAATATTTCATGAGCTGTGTTCTTATGAGAGAACTGGAGACGAGCAAGAGGGTTTGTGTGCTTTTAGTTTTGTTTCACAGAAATTCACTTTCCTCTTTTTTTCTTCTTCCGAACTCTCTGTCTGAACTCCATATGGTCTTTCTTTGCCCTCTCCCAATATCCCTCTTTCTTTCTCTGTCCTCTGTACACTCTTTCATCTCCTCACTCCTTTCTCTCTCTCTTGCACTACCACACACCCATTATCCCTGTCTTCATTATCTCTATTCTCTCTCCTCACACCCTTTCCTCCCTCTCTCTATCCTCATTCTCTCCTTTCTCCCTCTATTCAGACTGACGGGCTATGGCATCCACCATTGCTTTGCCCGCAGTATGATGGACCACCACGAGACCCACGAGTCCACCATGTTCCACAACTTCTACGCTGACTACTACACCATGGCGGGCATCGCAGTGGCATCATGCATTGCACTGTGCCCGGCAGTGTCCCTGATGGGGAGGAGGGGTGGCTTGCTCATGTTCATGATAATCACTGCACTGGCATCACTGCTCCAGCTAGGCCTTCTCAACTGTGAGTAGCCTACGGTATAATACGCATATGGTATAGTGCACACACACAGAGCTGCCTCTTCCTATACGCAAACTATGCACTGCGTGTAGGGCCCGTGGCCACTAGGGGGCCCTTGACCAAAAAACATATATTTTTTCTGTTGAGAGTTAGAAAAGTAGAACCCACATTTTGAAATTTGGTAGTGCATCAGCAGTTTTCCCACTTATGTCAGTCAATCTATTAGCTAGTGTCAGCTAACATTGCTAGTTAAGGTAGTCTAGCCAGCTAGTAGGCCTAATCATCACCAAATTACCGACGGCTGGGCAATTACCGACGGCTGGGCACGCAGGTCATGTGCTCAAGGGCCCTGACCTCCAGGGGGTGGAGGTGAAATAGTCTTTACAGTTAGCTACTGTATAGTTGTTTTGAAGTTGAGTTTGAATGTAGGTCTGTGGGGGGGTCTCTTTACTGTGTAACAAGGACAGATGTTGTTGTCCAAATTCAGACCGAGTACTCAGTCCTATTTAAAGAGTCACTTAAATGTTGAGGGAACATGATTTAACCTTGACCTACAAATACAGCTTGAGATCATTCAAACAGCACACATATTGTCTTATTGCTATGGTGTAAACAGTGTGTGTTTTATGACTGGAAATCTCAGTGTGTGTGTGTGTGTGTGTGTGTGTGTGTGTGTGTGTGTGTGTGTGTGTGTGTGTGTGTGAGTGAGAACATTTGACTACATATTAACCAGTTTCTGTTTTCCTCTCTCTCCCTATGGCTCCTATAGTGCTGGGGAAATACAGTGTACATCTGAATATAGGTACAGTACAACCATTGATTTATCTCCTATTAATTCTAGTGGGAACTCAGCCCATATTTTCCTGGTTGCAGTTGCTCTACCCTAGACTCTTAACTAATCAATAGCCCATCATTCTGGATCTTAACTGTTTACTCCATTATAATCAGCTTACTGGAAATTCTGTAACTGCTCGATAAAAAGCCAAGAAGGTCCTAGGCAGATGAAAGAATTCCACAATAAATTGATAACTAGTCTACTGTCTTATATGTGCTTCAAGCTGTTAGAAACACATTATGATAGCTGGCTAGCTCCAGATGTCTTCACGTGATTTCTTTGATATGATTAGACAAAGATTGGAGGAACTCTGACATTTGTGTAAGATTGGAGGACACTAAGAAAATGTCAGTGTTCCAACATAGTAGCAGAAAAACAAGGGGGCTTTGCAGTGTTTGTTGCACAATAGAGGTGGTTTAAAGCGAAGGTAGATTTTTCACTATCACTGCGACCTAAGTACTGTGACTTGTCCAATCTCTCCCCTTCTCCCAATCACTCCCACTCTCCCACCCACTCCCTAGGAACACAAACTCAAACTCATTGCAGAGTTCAGTCAGATCCCGATAGCGCAAACCATGGCGTATCATTTCTGTTTGCCGATTATGATGAGTGACAGTTCAAACAGAGGCACCATGTGACTGTGGCTCAGAACGCCCGTAGGCATCAATGAATAAATACATCTCTCAAGGACAAGCTAGCTGCATTCTGTTTACTGCATAAACACACATTCCGATCTAGCCTGCTTGTCCAGTGAAACATTACACCTAACACATGAAACCAGCAGTAGGCTAGTTTGGTAGTACTACAGTCCATTATAACAAATTAACCTGATGTTGACTGTGTAATAACCACACTACTGCATGGTATTATAGTACGTTAGATGGTTTTATCGCCATCGTTCATAACTTTTATTGATCTTGCCTGCTCTTCATGTAACTTCTTAGAACTATTAGAACGCTTCCTGTCTGTGTTTCACTTCCCGATCCTTGCTTTGTTCTGATGATCCTCTCTGTTTGGCTCGGTCTCATTGACCCTAGCTATCCTAACTAGCCTCTAGCCCTCTTCTTCCCCTGTGTGTTTATCTAGCTTATCTCTGTTCTCTCTGTCCCTAATCATCCACCTGGCAGCAAAATTAGCGTGGCCTGTTGTCTGACAGCCAGAGGATTAGAGAGTAGAGAGGAGCAGCAAACTGATCTGAGTTCCGCCTCAGATTATCCTCTTTGGGCAACTTAAACATGTCTCATTCAGCAACAAACTAATCTGAGACCAGTTTCAGATGATCTGTCAACTTAAACATGTCTCATAAAGCTACGAACTGAACTGAGACCAGTTTCAGATGATCGTCTGTCAATTTTTACATGTCTCATTCAGCAGCACCATGTGAGTTAGTTCTAGGATTGTTTTGCTGTTGTTTAGCTGAGGATCAGACAGATAAACGTCAGGGTAATCCTTCATGGCTGATTTAGTTAAATGGATAACATGGGCAGGGTGATGGACAACATACAGGATGCTCAACAACATACACTCATGGGAATTATGTAACAGTCGACGTACGTTTTAATAGGATCATCCTACTACTTCAATAACAACCTGCTCTTAGGAGAATGTATTAGGTACTGTTCATCAGTGCACTGAGCCTTATTAAATGAGAATCATTCATCTATCAGGGTTAGATATAGTATTTTTATTTTGAGTTAATCTCCCCCTTTCTGCAGTACATTAGAATGTATTCTCTCTGTATGATGGCTGGATAATTGTTATGTTTGTTTTCTTGCTATGCAGAGTACTCTGATACACATCTCAACTTAATACTGAATGATGTTTAATGGCTGACTCGTGTGTTGTCGTCTATCTGTACAGAGCACTCCGATACGCTGAATAAGAACTTCTCCATCGCCTTCTCCATCATCGGCATGTTCTCCTCCCACGCTGTCAGCAACTTGAGCATCTTCTTCTGCGCTGAGATCACCCCCACCGTCATCAGGTAAGCCCACCCACACACTGGGAACGGACCACTGGCGCGTACCACAGAGGGGATGAGGGGAGGTGAGGGATAGGTTTCAGAGGGGGCTGTCAGTCAGGATATGTGCAGGCCATGGTTGAGGAGAAAGCTTCATGGAAATCAAAAACAGGGTTCCATTTTCTTCCCCCTTTTATTCAGAGATGGGTTGGGTCAAGTGTCTGGTTAATTTTATAACATTTTACAGAGCATTCACTCTGTCAAGCTATGAAAACATACTGTATACACATCTGGAATTGGAGAAAGATACAGAGGTGTGGAGTTTGAAGGTTGCTGTCATCACGTAGTGTGAAAGGAAAATACCCTGTGTTTTACGATGTGCACTATCATAATAGAATGTAGTCAGTCTTTGATCTCAATGGAGAGGTTCATGACTCCGTGTCTCTGCCCTGCCAGGCTATCACCAGAACATTACAACCCCGCTATAAGCACTTAAAATGAGTGTGTGTGATCACGGATCTCTTGTTATATGCAAAACCATAATAAAGGTGTAGTTCAAAATCCATATTTTTATATTCTTACTTTTATTTAACCTTTTATTTTGACAGGGAGTCATGCTGAGACCAAGGTCTTTTTTTTAACAGATCAGCCTTGTTTTGAATTAGCCTTTCCCTCTCTTGACAAACGGACACAGCTTTGGATCATCATCATGATGCTGTGTTGTATTATGTAAGGTATGGTGCACTGTACTGCCTGAAGAGTGACTGTGGATCACCACCTGGTGGCCAGTCACAGAGCAGACAGGAGAGAAATGAGGGTACTGCTTTGGCAGGATGCTGTTACATGGTATTGCAGCAGTCTCTGCTGCTGTGGGCGTAAAATGGCAAGGACATGTCAATAACACAGACATCACCACGTGCGTCTGCATAAGGAAATGAGACTAGTAGGGGCTTTATTGTGGAATGTGCTATTGAATGTGAATATAGAGAAAGCATTGAAATTGAATGGACTTGGAATGTAACAAAGCAGAACATGGCACTGGTAATAGCAGAGGTTTCAGGGCACACCTTTTCTACAGGATGGATATGGTTTAAAGACAGTGGGGCTTGGAGGTTGGCTTGGGATTGGGTGTAGTCATGTTCTTCAGAGATAGACAAGGAACATCAGTTAGGAAGTCACTATCTCTGTATGGGGTGGTGGTCTGTATCCTCTCAAATCTACATGAGAGCTTAGAGAGTAGGGGGCAAGGGTGGGTTTGACATTTGGTTTAGATGTGTAGGCTTCAAAGTGATTACTGACATGACGGTCCTTGTCTCTCTCCGTAGGGGTGGTGGTCTGGGCCTGGTGCTCGCCAGCGCTGGCTTCGGCATGCTGACCGCCCCCATCATGGAGCTCCACAACCAGAAGGGCTACTTCCTCCACCACATCATCTTCGCCTGTTGCACCCTCATCTGCATCATCTGCATTCTCCTCCTCCCCGAGACGCGCTACCAGCCCCTGCCCGAGACCCTGGCCGACGGGGAGTGTTACACCCGCCAGCCCCTGCTGCCCCCCAGGAAGCCAGGCGAACAGCGCCTCCTCCTGGACCAATTGGAGAGCAACAGGGACTACACCCGGGTCCACGACACGCCGCTGCACGAGGCAGCCGCCACTGCCGTCTCCACAATGGAGTTCACGGCGTCCTCCGCTGTTGACCGCACAGCACCATCGGTTATTGATATTTCGGCGCCCTCCGCTAGGAAGTTGATGTCACTCCAGCCTGAGCCTGATGGCAAATCCACTGAAGACTCCACTGATATACCCCTCATTAATTCTGTTGCCCCTTCATCCACTTTCATTGTTGATGATGAGACTGCTCCCTCCCCTACTAAAGACGTTACCACTGACCCCCTCACAGAAGATACCCATACATCCATCTTGGTCAACACCATTTCCCCTGTCACTGAACCTCTTCCTATCTCTTTATTGGAATCAATCACTCCGCCAGTACTTGATTCAACCCCTAACTCCGCATTGTACCCTTCCACTCCCCCCCTGTCATAGAATCCACCCCCACTTCATTGGATGCTCTAGAAGTAATTGAAACTCCCCGTACCTCCATATTGGACTCTCCCCCTGTCATAGAAACCACCCCTACATTGAGCTCTACCATTCCCCCTGTCATAGAAACCACCCCTACATTAAGCTCTACCATTCCCCCTGTCATAGAAACCACCCCTACATTGGACTCTACCACTCCCCCTGTACTTGACCTTCTACCCCCCTCGCCAACACCCTCCCCTACTCCTGTCATGAATGACATTCTTCTCCCTCCCCCCCATGGCGGACTGTACCACTCCTATTGATTCTACTGACCACATAACCGCAGACTCGATCATATACACTCTAGATGACAAACTCCCTGCTCCTCCTCCCCCTACATCAGACTGTACCATTCCCCTTCTCACAGACTCTGTCCATACTCCAGAGTTGGACTCTTCATCTCCATGTGTTAATAATGTTATTGTTTCTCCCCCTTACCCTGTCGTAGCTCATTCCCCTGTTCATCCCCCCATCCGCCCACCTCCACCACCACCCAATGACTCAAGTCATATCCCCACAACAGTGGACTCTTCCATGCCCCCTTTCATGGACACTGTTCACACCCCCACTGTGGACTCTACCACTCTCCCCATCACAGACATTGTTCAACCCCTTTCATTGGATTCTACCATTCCGCTTGTCATAGACTCACTGCACCCCAACGTAACAGACTCTGAGACCACAGAGGCGGCCACCGCTTCCACAATAATGGACTGCACCATTTCCTCCCCCATAGACTCGGGTATCCTCCCTATAATGGACTGTACTATCTCAGAAAACCTCGTCATCAACGGGGTGGCGTCGTCATGATCCAAGGCTTTACCTCTGGACCAAGGTGTGCCCCTCCCTCATGGAGGAAGAAGCCCTGGATGCCCATGTCACATGTATGGAGTCACTAACTGGCTGATCAGGCCTCAGACATTTATGCTGCTCTGTAGGGAGAATGCCAGTGACAGACAGGAGAAGGAACAGCTTGATATGGGGACGAGTGCATCTCTGTGACACCTTTTACTGGGAAGAGCCAGAAAACCGAACAGGTGGACCGTGCTGAGGTGACAATAATGAGTGGTTACTCTGCCACAGTGTGGAACTGTAAATAACTGACATCATCAGTGTTTTACATAGTTGTTGGGGGAATCTGTATGTGTCGTTTTAGACTGAGATACTACCAGTCAAAACTAACCTTTGACTTCCTCTGACACTTTATCCCAATGCTTAGTTGGCGATGCCATAAATACCACTAAAAAACATTTGACTGTACATTTGCCTCAATTGCAGACTTAGATGTACGCCCAATGTGTTTGATGATGTACATTTGCCTTATGTAGAAAAAAAACCCTTCAAGAATACAATGCAGAATTTTGAATGTCAACAGTGCCAGATATCTAAACCAAGTTTAGAGTGTCACCCAATTGTTTTTGTTGTCGCTGAAATGAGTTCCCAGAAACTGAATGGAATCTGTGTAGGGAAAAGAGCAATTTGCCAAATATGAAAAACCAAAAGAAGGGCAATAGTTTTGCCCCATGTATTGGAGCTATTTTAATGTATGATGCATTGAGTTAAAAATCACAAGCGGAACATCTCAAGACTTCAGTCCTTAGTGTTATACAAGCATGGGTGTATGAACAGGTACTAGAGAAAGAGAATGTCTTGAACTGAAGAGGCATGTTCATACTTTAAAAGGACAATGGACTGTTTATGTTGAGAGAAGGAGAGCTTTACCGGTGACGTGGTATAAGTGAGAGGTCTGTTGGTCCTTTAGGACTATGTTGTGCTTATTGACGTTGCGGTCCTGTAAGTGAAACATTAGAGAATTTACAGACTATATCCCTGTTTCATGAGACATTTTTTCCACTCTTAAAAACATTCATGAATTGTACTGTATGCAATTGGATCTTGTTAACGTGATATTCTAGGTCAAATTGCGTAGTTTGTTGTTGTGCTACTGATCTTGCGCTTGATCACAAAAACAAAACTAAAAACTAAAAAAATATTGCTATTATTTCACGGGGGTGTCCTTAGTGTATAAAGATAGGCGGCACTGTTAACATTATTTGTGTGAATGTAAGTGGCACTTTATCCTTCGCTACGGGGACAAAGCATGTAAACAAAAATGTGAACTTTTCCATGAAACAAAGAGGTGATGTTCAAATGTTACCTAAAAAAACATGAGCTCTCTGAAATGGACACACGAATGGCAAAAGGATTTTGTCTTCAATACAAATACATCTGTCATTGCCACCATCTTGTGTGTTTTCTACATGTAATTAGCATATTCGGTGACTTAATAATATTTGTATATTTCCCCAAAAATATACCAGAAAATATTTAAACTTCACCAAAGTATGCAAAATTGATACATTTGATATTGACTCTCATTCTGTTGCATTTTGTAATGTAGGCTTATCCCTCTTTGTTTTTGTTCGTTTTTTACTTCAAAATATTAACTACCATTTACATGAATTACTTTCATTGTAATCAATACAGACATGATAGCAAAATGTTGTGATCATTATTGGAAAAAACGACAAATGTCTCTGATTGTTTTTATTAAAACAGAAATATATGAAGAGCTTTATTTTTCTTTGAAAAACCCAAATGTCTAGTGTCAGAGTCATGTTTTACCAACATCTGTGATTGACTGACTATTGACAATAGTACACACCGGGCAAACAAAATGGTGGCTGTCACTTCACTGGTTAGGCAATTGCATCAGATTGTGAGGAGATCTCTGTGTTAGGCCACTGTTTACAAATACTACAACATTTATTGTTTTTATCTTTGATTGACATATTGTCCTTTCAAATGCCATGGTGTCCAGTCTTTTACAGTGTGTATATTAATATATATTTAAACAGGAAAATACAATGACTTTGGAGGTGACCAAAGTATTATGTATCATGCAATAGCAGCCACTGATCACTCTACTGTACACTAATCATACAGTTGTCATCACATTACACACTGATGTAGTTCCATGGATGTAAAAATAACTATGTAAATACTAAAAGTGTAACAACCTACTTTCTGTTTATTCTCTGGTTATTTCCTGGTAAATAATCACACTGTTAAAGAAGATATACTTGTTGCTGTGGTCTTCATTCCTAATACTACATACACCTTGTCCAGAAAAATTCAAGCACCGTGGAGAAAGGATATGTGAATCCAGTTCAACTTGATTACACCCCTGTATGAGTCTCTTAGCTTCTGTTAATATCTAATAGACTTCACGCCTCAAACCATAATGTCTCCTGTACTCCTGTCAAGTCAGATTAGTACATTTGGTTAGCTGTGATGTGAGGATGGTGTTATTAAGGCACGATAGTCTATTGACACTGGAACATAAGAGGTCAATCGTACAAATATTAGTCGATTGTCTGCAGCTGTAGGAATACTTCTCACCCCCCATTTCTTGAACTGAAACCGCTCTTATGTTAAAATGTCACAATACAACACATTACAACCTTACATTACAGTCTCCGATTTCATATGTAATAGCAATGTCCGCACCAGCGACGGTGTATGGTTAGTCAGAAGTATAATGACTCATTCTATTTCTATGGGTAGAGTGGGGTGATGGCTTGGAAAGTGGCTATACTAAAACAGTACAAGTAGATGGACAATATAATACATAGAGTATACAGTGGTAAAGAAAATGCATTTAGAGATGGAAGAGCAGACTAATGTTATGTTAACGGACTATGATTTGCTGTGCATTGATAGGTTGTGTTATTATACAGTGGTTTGGAAATGGTTTTCAACTGATCAAATGACTCCACTCATCCTAAATTGTCCCCACTGCAGCAAACTATGTTGTGGAAATAATTAATAATCCTAGTATAACAGTTTCTGTTGCTGCATGATTTGAATGAATGTAAAAACATGGATTTTACCAGTTTTAATTTTCCCATTTTTGATTTAATTTGAATAATGCATTTGTATATAAGCCATATGTCGTAATAAACTTCACTATTTATTGATCAATGATACATTCTGGGTCTTGGTTGAGTTAATTGGTCTTCAGACTATTTTCAAGCCACCTTTTGAATCTTGAGGTGTTTGTGTGCAAGGTTCTTGTTTTATATTGTTTTACCACTTGATGTTCTCTAACCCAAGATAATGACATGGGCATAAAGTGTGTCAATTCTGTATGTAATGGATCTGTTTTCAATATTCACTTATTGAATTGTGGATTCATGTTGGTATACTGCTGTGCTGGAAAGTCATCCCTTAAATATGATTCAGTAATTAGTTGATTAGCATTTCACTACACCCACAATAACATCTGCTAAAAATGTGTATGTGAGCAATAACATTTGATTTGATCTTTAAATGTTAAGACCGTACTACTAAACCAAAATAACTCACTAATGCTGCCAATAGATTTCTCTGCTTGGAATACTCTGATTTGAACCACTTCCTGTTGTATGATGTCATACAATAAAGCAATACATGGCAAACATGCTCCTAGGTGAAGGCTATTCCTGTCTCTACTAAACAAGTGATTAATAAGAACAAATATGTAACCTGTCTTGATGATGGAAACATTGTGGATGGTAAAGTTGCAAAGCTCCAAACTGACCTCTATTGGACAAAATGTAGGCTACACCTGAAGCAGATTCAGGACTGCAATGTACATGGGCAATGCCTAGGTTATATTGAAAGGGGGCATATTTATCGACAATTAAGCTGTATTTCCTTAACTTGGAAACTAACAGCTAGGCCTATGCGCCACGTATTCAATAAAAGTGCGTGTGCTTGGCAACAACCCGCATTTTGGCCCGGGACAGGGTGATGTGATGCAGCAGGATCCTCATCCCTTCCACTGCATCAAACCGGTGCCCGCTGATAGGCTAGTGCGCAAAATTGGGATGCAGCACAGGTGTGACGTCACCCAATCAGCATCAACATGATGAGTCTTCCTTGGTTTACCGATCGCCATAAGAATGTAACAACTGCCGAGAGGCGAGAAACACAGTGGTCGCAACCAGGTTGAGTGTACTGTTGTTAGTTGAGACAAAAAGGCTGCTAACTGCGTGCACCCAAAAGGCATCATCATGAGGGAGATTGTTCATATCCAGGCCGGGCAATGTGGAAACCAGATTGGTGCGAAGGTAGGTGTTATGTTTACATTTGTCTAGACGCAGAGGTTATTATAGAGAAATCACTTTTTTTGTTAGATGTTTACAGTTTTGAGACCTGCATGCTTTTGTCGCAACACGAATCGCACTACATTTTCCAAGAGATTCAAATCAGTCATCCAGTATTTTGGGGTCATAGTTTTGGACTAACGTGTCGTGGAAATTAGTGTTTCATTTATTTACAACTATAATATGCCATTAGGTTGATATGGGTGTGGTGATTATGGACTTGGGCTAGGAGCCAAAGGGTCTGCAGTGGTGTCGCGCACCTGCGGGACTGGCGCGTCATGCTGTCGCCAAAGGAGCTGCGCCATAGCGATAGACTACGCACAACGACCGTCCAGTACTTTTCCATGTCTTGATCAGGTTATAGCCAGATCTCTTAGGTCAAACCATGAAGCATCACGTTTGCATGACCCAATCTCTGTCCCATTTTTAGTTCTGGGAGGTGATAAGTGACGAACATGGCATCGACCCCACCGGCAGTTACCAAGGTGACAGTGACCTGCAGCTGGAGAGGATAAACGTGTACTACAATGAAGCATCAGGTAAATACATATCAGTTTACTATCTAGATTGGTCATTAAGTAATCTCTGCATGCATCTAAACAACAGGTCTAAGAAAATAATCAACCATAAGCACTGTAATATACACTGAGTGTACAAAACATTAGAAGCACCAGCTCTTTCCATGACTGACCAAGTAAAACCTGTGATCCCTTAATGATGTCACTTGTTAAATCCACTTCAATCAGTGTAGATGAAGGGGAGGAGACAGGTTAAAGAAGGATTTTTAAGTCTTGAGACAATTGAGACATTGATTGTGTATGTGTGCCATTCAAAGGGTGAATGAGCAAGACAACATATTTAAGTGCCTTTTGATATGGTAGTAGGTGCCAGGCGCACTGGTTTGAGTGTGTCAAGAACTGCAGCGCTGCTGGGTTTTCATGCTCAACAGTTTCCCGTGTGTATCAATAATGGTCCACCACCCAAAGGACATCCAGCCAACTTGACACAACTATGCGAAGCGTTGGAGTCAACATGGGCCAGCATACCTGTGGAACGTTTTTGACACCTTGTAAAGTCCATGCACTGACACATTTTGGCTGTTCTGAGGGCAACGGGGGTGCACCTCAATATTAGGAAGGTGTTCCTAATATTCTGTACACTCAGTGTGCTTTGGCCTTCCCCTAAATAAACTCAGAATGAAAACTATATTCCCTGGTGATTAAAACTGCAGACCTTATTAAACTGACAAACTCATGCTCTGTAGGCCAAATTTAAATTGAGCATGTGGCATTGTGACCATAATATCTGTCTGGGTACATTGGGCCCTGCAAGGCAGGGGAAATGAGGACAGCAGCAGGGACCTGTCAATCTCTCTCCCTCCCTCCCTCCCTCCCTGTTTCTCTCTTTCTCTCCCTGTATCACCTCTTTCTCTGCAGCATCATCTCTCTCTCTCCCTCTCTTTCTCTGTCTCTTAAGAGCCTGTCGCAGGGGTGGTGGGGGGGCATGTATATATCTGCAGTGAGTGCAGTCTCTGTAAAACCAACCCTAACGCTTGCCTGCTGTCTGTGCGTTGGTCAGATTGCCCAGGCATTTGAAGGTCATGGCCATGCAGAATCCCATCCTTTGTCTCTGTATCTCTCTCATGCGGAACAGTCAGTCTCCAGGCTGCAGACCCTGGGGCCTACATGTCCTGTGGTTAGCCCCAATCCTATTTCCTGTGTGTGCAATGCTAAGCACTATTGACCACTCTCGTTAACGTGGCTCTGATTAATATCAACTCATAGAGAAATGCGCATAGCAGCATGATATGACGATAAGAGAGAAAATGTGTCATGTCTACTGGGAGATGCCATCTTGGTCTGAATGAATTCAGCTTTGCTCAGCCTCCTTGGACTGGAGCTAGCAGTTTTTCCTGTGCTGTAGTCTGAGTGAGTGAGACACACCCTCCCTAAACCTGATGTCCCTGCCTCGCCTCCCCCACAGGTAACAAGTTTGTTCCCCGGGCCATCCTGGTGGATCTGGAGCCAGGCACCATGGACTCTGTCCGCTCAGGGCCCTTCGGCCAGCTCTTCAGACCAGACAACTTTGTCTTTGGTGAGTAGTGGTTATCTAACCGGGTTCCAGATAGTTTTATGCTATCTTGCCCAGTCTGGTCCCAGATCTGTCTGTGCTGTCTTGCCCAATGGGTCATCATCATGTCCTGTCAGCACTTCCATCCTCAACCCACAGCATGTCATGTCTGTGTCAGCATTCACTGTCATGTCCTCTGAAGCCAAGCTTAGTTTAACTTTGACATAGATGGACAGTGTGTTCAATGTGCAACTTTTCTGCAACAGCTCAGCAATGTGCCAGTAAGGGGATGCATGGTCGGCGAGTGGTTGTGTCAGGCACAGACAGCTAGCATGGTGTAGCAGAAAACAGGGCATGCAGTGCTCATTAAGATGGGGATATAGCGTTAAATAAAATCCACCCACGACACCATGCCTATTCTACTGCATAAAGTAAAGTAAGCCTACATTCACATCCTATTGTATATGTGGACTTCTACACTATACTATTTTAGATCATGATAGTGGTACTCTTGATCATGCTCAATTAAGCTGTTTTTATCCACTGTAATTATCCACTCATAACAAAATGGAATTGTCTCTCAATGGAAACTGACAAATAATATGCCTGATGCATTTGCTTGTTAACTTGTTAACTGACTTTTCATTCTAAGTGATGTGTATTGCTAGATGTGTATTAGCACACAAAGGTGTGATGTCTCTAACACAGGTTCATCATGGGTCTTTCAGGTCAGAGCGGAGCTGGTAACAACTGGGCTAAAGGCCACTACACAGAGGGAGCCGAGCTGGTCGACTCTGTCTTGGACGTAGTCAGGAAGGAGTCTGAGAACTGTGACTGCCTCCAGGGATTCCAGCTTACCCACTCCCTGGGAGGGGGCACCGGCTCTGGCATGGGCACCCTGCTCATCAGCAAGATCCGTGAAGAGTACCCCGACCGCATCATGAACACCTTCAGCGTCATGCCCTCACCCAAGGTGTCAGACACAGTGGTGGAGCCCTACAACGCCACCCTGTCAGTCCACCAGCTGGTGGAGAACACAGATGAGACCTTCAGCATCGACAACGAGGCTCTCTACGACATCTGCTTCCGTACCCTCAAACTCACCACGCCCACCTACGGAGACCTCAATCACCTGGTGTCGGCCACCATGAGCGGGGTTACCACTTGCCTGCGCTTCCCTGGTCAGCTTAACGCTGACCTCCGCAAGCTGGCCGTCAACATGGTGCCCTTCCCCCGCCTGCATTTCTTCATGCCCGGTTTCGCCCCTCTAACCAGCAGGGGGAGCCAGCAGTACCGTGCCCTCTCCGTGCCCGAGCTCACACAGCAGATGTTTGACGCCAAGAACATGATGGCCGCCTGCGACCCTCGCCACGGCCGCTACCTCACTGTGGCTGCCATCTTCCGCGGGCGTATGTCTATGAAGGAGGTGGACGAGCAGATGCTGAGTGTGCAGAACAAGAACAGCAGCTACTTCGTAGAATGGATCCCCAACAACGTGAAGACGGCCGTCTGCGACATCCCGCCCCGCGGCCTCAAGATGTCTGCCACCTTCATCGGCAACAGCACGGCCATCCAGGAGCTGTTCAGGAGGATCTCTGAGCAGTTCACCGCCATGTTCCGCCGTAAAGCCTTCCTTCACTGGTACACTGGAGAGGGTATGGACGAGATGGAGTTTACAGAGGCTGAGAGCAACATGAACGACCTGGTGTCTGAGTACCAGCAGTACCAGGACGCCACTGCTGATGAGATTGGCGAGTACGAGGAAGACGAGCTGGAGGATGAGGAGCAGGATGTCCAGCAGCACCATGATGTCCGCCACTGAGGAATTCCTGGTAGAAGCAGCTCAGCAGTCTGTATGTTATATCCACCAGTCATTTTAAATTATCAATAGTTATGGAAGGATAGAGGCGCAGATGAGTTATTGTCGCCTCACGATATATTATAGCTGTTTAGCCTAAAAACTACTACTGCATTTCATTGTGTTTCGATTATGTCTTGAAGACCATAAGTGATATTAGAAACATAACAATTATGTGAGTATTTTAAATGACGTCATTGGTTTTCCAATTCATGCTGTATCAATGTTAATAAAACAACAATACAGTATTGTCAAAAACCGAGTTTTGTAACATTTACCTCAGAATACATTCTTTGTCGCAAAATAAAATGGTGCTGTCCTAGGAATATCAGTATCTGTAGGCTTCTTTTCATGGGAGTGCTAATCGTATTCAGCAGGTGAGATACAATTAACACTCCAGACTTAGGGAGTAGGTGTAACCAAAATACAATAACTCAGTTTTCCATGCTGTAACGATGATACTTGATGAAATAGATGTTTTCTGGTTTTAAAATGCAAGGTAAGACTTATTATTACCATACAACCAAGAAGCTTACTACTTTTAAAGCCTTATGAGTGTCTTGAGTCATCATGACTGTGTGTCTGTCTGGGACAGGAAACACTTCCTCAAAGACTCAAGAGAAAAAAGGAACATCTGTTTATTCCTCTTTATCATGTTTTGATCTGGGAGCTAGTAAATCAGATTAAGGGCTGGCCAGACTTGGCAGCTGTTAGAGTATAGAGTTTAATGTGTGGAGAAGAAGGGCCCTCTCCATATACAAACTTATACGACCGACAACTTAGACTCACAAACAATGACTACATCATTAGGGCGCTCTCTTTCAATGGCTCAATATTTTAGATTTTTAAAAATTAGCCAAGTGCCAAATGTTGAACATATAAGCCTAATCAGATCTTCACATTGGCTCAGCACAATATCACACACCTTTATTCAACCTGTTCAATTTGCTATATATCATTTATAACAAGGTCCTTGGTAAAACATGAATCGCAAGGCTAGAAAGGCTCACTTCCAAGTTTCTACTTCAGTTAGAGGTACATTAAATAACAGTTACATTTTTCATTGCGTTTAGGTCCATAAATACTTGAAGACTGAAGTAGTTCTATTTTGACAAGACGTAAAAAGTCTGACCAGGAAGAATGCTGTTAGTGTTCAAGTTGCCAAGGTGTTAAAATGAGGTCATGTTTTCACATTCAGACACAACTGGGCGAAAGATGCTCTTGTCAAATACATCATACATTAAATGAATGTGTGGTTACCAAGGAGGACCTAGCAGAAACATATGAATTAGAAGCCAATAGGATCACCCAAAACTACAGGTTAGGCCAGGGTGAAGTTATGGTTACAATTAGAATTGAACCTTGGTGTGGACATGAAGTTAGATTCATGGCTAGAGTTTGATATGCCAATGATGACACCTAGTGGAGTGTTACTGCAATTGAGTATGTGCTCTGTCTGGATGCAAGCTTTGTAGCCAAACAAGCAATAACACTCCGAGGAGAATATTCCCTGAGATAAACATTTGTTCTTGTGTATTTTTCACAACATTTCCATGGAGATATTTTGTTACGTTCTCAGTGTCTTTTGAGACACAATGATAAAAAGCACTCAAAATCAAATCAAAGTTTATGGTCGTGTATGCAGATTTGAAGATGTTATCGTAGGGTCAGTGAAATGCTTGTGTTTCACCTGTATTGTCTTCTGCACCTGTGCGTTGTCTCCTTCATCTGAAGCTGTTCTGTGAAAAACGACTGTCATTGTTCTTTTTGTTAAGGAAGTGTACGTTATTAATAATAAGAGTTGCCTGGAGAAAGTTTGACCTCTCTGAAATGAAAATGGATGGCCCTCCCTTCAGCAAAATATATTATAACTAAACCCTCCCCTATAACTGAAATAATAATTAGAACGTACAGTGAATAGCAGAGAACATGCCTACCGTTACCTTCACTTCTAGGACAAACAAGAAACTTAGATAGGCCTATGCAGTTTTAGAAATTGTTCTTCGCCCTGTAAGCATTTGCAGGAATTTTGATAGCTCACAGGGCTGCGGGACAGAAGGTTGTGTGTTCTCAGACCACCATGCACAAGAGTAGTGGTGGAAATATCTGCTTTATAATAAAAGCATTGCATGAATCTATCATTGTATTTTCGGGTCTGTAAAAAAAAAAAAACATGCAATTCTACGTCATTTTACATGGCTAGAGAACAGAATATGTTTTAATACCACACAAATTACCGAAATTACAGACTAAGAATGGTCAGAGAGATAGGCCTATGCATTCAGCTTATCATCTTTCTCCAATGCCAAATCAGTGTGTCTTGTTTGCAAATAAACTGTTTGCAAATCATTTTACATGGTACGTTCAAAAGTTAGGCCTTCCTTTCCACCCCAGACAGAGTAGGCCTCCAGACGCAGATTGTATTTAAAGCTTTAACTTCTAGCTACTCTTATTCTGTGGCATAACCCAACGGGAGATGGTCACAAGTGTTTCCTTGAGAGATGTCTGTGTTTAAACCTCTTATATTTTACAGAAAGGGAATAGCTCAATCAATTCATAGCGACAGAATAAGATTACTTTACAAGCAAAGTAAAAAAACGTTGTCTCCTCGGCTATAGAAGGTTGTAGCTCAGCCAATGATTGTCATAGAATCTTAACGAAGATATCCACATGCATTCAGAGTCTTTCCCAGGTATTAAACATTTTATTGCTATCATAAAGCATCATGGACCAAAGTGCTGTTATAGATCACATGACATAATAAGATCTATTTTATTTTCTTCAAAATCTTAAGCTAGGTCAGGCTTATGCTTTTTGCTACAGCATGGTACCCATACCCACTCATACCCCCTCTATTCCTGGTTTTACTTCACTGACATATATAGCATAATAACCAACTCAATCTAAAACACTGAGAAAAATAGAAATGTCATCAATTGCAAATGACAAGACCCTCCCCTGGACTAGACTTAAACAACACTAAACCCTAAATGCTTTTTTCCTCCTTCTCATTATATTGTTCTGTATTGTGAGTCCAGCACCATATCATGCACTTCAGGTCCATGCAGTCAGAACTGGTTTCAAACATCCTTATCAAATCAAATACTACTATAGGCCTAACATTCTTCTGGTAATTCATCGGTGATAATATTGTTCCTGTCAGACTTCAGTGGGCTGACTCTGAAACAACTCTAAAAGATCAAAAGATACTCCCATTGCATTCTTGGAGTGGACGGTTGGGAGGTAACTCAATGTTTCACTGAAAATCGGTAAAGACTTGTAGTCCTCAATGGTAAAGTCCCCTTTTGTTTTTGTGGATTAGCAGTGACAACATCTGAGATTACATACAGTATGTAAACATGTCGAGGTGTGATACAGGAGTGATACTATAAAACTGGATTTTCCACTCTCTATCCCCAGAAGAACCACTTACAGTACCAGGGTAGAAAGGATCTCTTTCCAGTCACACGACTATAACATATGGGTCAATATTAAACCATAACACATGACTAACAGAGCGTATGTTATCACTCAAGTTTTATTGTTACTCTCAAAACATGTTATCAAACTTTTTGATACAGAATGAATGACACACAGCAGGAAAATGTCATATATTATATTGCCACAAAGTATTAGACGTGAAATAATTTGCAAAAATATCAGTAGCATTAAAAGCAGCATCCGTGTCATACTGTAATGCATATCAGTGCATAATAAGACAACCTCATGGTAAATATCCTGCATAATCTCTATTTTTATATTGCATGAACAGATGTAAAAAATATATGCAACAATTTAGAATCCATTTTCTGTAAATGATATTAACTTGGCATCAATAACTTGAACACAATTTTTATCATGGGATAAGTTAATGCATATGAGGCCAAACAGCAAAAACAAGGCACTATTTGGCTTAAAATGTAAACTATTTACAATAGAAAAATAAGAGCTGTTTGAGGTGTCCCACACTTCTCTGTCACAATAATATTGTACATACCGTTTGTACAACTATAACATTGGAAACATTGGCCTACTCAACTATGAATTAGATCAAGAATTGACCATCCCAGAAAGAAAAGATAAATCAAAGATACAGAACGGTTTTGTTACCTGAACAATTAATACATCACCCACCACAGTCACAGATTTATCAATTTATCATATCAAGGATTAAATACCCGCTGGTAATCGTAATAAAGCCCATCGCTCCAGTAAAAACTAAAAGCATTATAAAACAGTAGTGTTAACAATCGGTAAACGTATTCATGAATCATTTAATTTCAGACCAGCAGAGAGCACCAATCCCTCTGTCTCTCCCTTGACTGTTGTTTCATTGACTAAAAAGAAAACATCTCTTTTAAACCCACAGTGACTTGGCTGTACTGTATGTTTGTATGTTTTTCTACGCTATAGAACTGGTCTCAATGTATTTCTCAGTGACAGAGGATTTCTTATCTTGCACCACAACGGTGTGGCTGCTGCTACGTGGTGCAGCCGTGGGCATGGGTGGGGTGGTGACTGTGACAGCAGCAGCGGCCTGATTTGACCCCATTGAGCCATACAGGGAGCTGGAGGTCAAGGAGGAAGCACCCCTCTGACCTCTCACCTCTACACTATGACCACCCGAGGAAGAGGTGGAGGACGACCCCTGGCCTCTCTGCAGGGTGACCTGGGGTGCCCATAAGCCTGCACTGCCCCCTACTGCCGAGGCTGGCCCGGACCCGCTCTCAACAACCAGCACTTTCCTAGAACCCTGTGAGAAGCTTCCTCTTGGCGAGAGATGGCCTCCTCCAATCATGGTCTGCCCTGCCCCCTGTAGAATCTGGCCTCCCTGCGTAATGGTTTGGCTCGTCTCTGTAATAACGTGACCTCCCCCAGTAATAGCTTGGCCGGCTCCCTGTAAGAACTGCCCTCCGCCCATAAGGACATGACCATGGCCTCCCCCACCACCACCCACCCCAATCTGCTTCTCTACTAGCAGCATACCCTGAGAACCATGGAGCCCTCCTACCTGCACCATCCCCTGACCGGTCCCTACCCCCACCTGGCCTACCGCCTGCCGGGCATGGACATATCCACCTCCTCCTCTCTGCTCCACCAGCAACACCTGGGGCTGAGGTTCAACCATGTACATGGTGGGGGCAGAGGCATAGTACATGGTGGGCTGCTGGATGAGGACAGTCTGCCTGGGGATCACCATGTTCTCCTGGATATGAGACCTGGGGATGGTGACCGATCCCTGGTCCGAAGTAATCAGGCTCTCCTGTAGGGGGATGGAAGTGGTGGAGGTGGTGACTGAGGAGTTCAGGGTATTGACATTGAGAGCAGTATTTCTGCTGACCTCTGTGTGAGTGGATGTGGTAGGTCTAGGACGAGGGGGTGACACAGACACATTGACAGTCTCCGCCTCCATAGCTAGCGACCCCTGGCAGATCTGGGCCAGGGTCTTGAACTTGGGCCCCAGGTCGTTGAGGAAGTCCAAGTCATCATCAGCCCCCAGTAGGCTGCAGCAGCCCACAGACCCTACCGGTGACCCCTGACCTTCATAGTCGTAAATCAGCAGGGCATCTCTCTGTTTGTCGTTCTGCGCAGCGTGATTGGCCTTCTGCAAAGGTCATATGATAGGGACAGATATGTTAAGACAATGACACACTAAATCAAAATGGCTACAATAACACTGCCCCTCAACTCCTATGTCAAAGGAGTAGTCCAAGAAGTTGGATGATCTAAGATACTCACTGCAGAGTAGTACTCCTCTAAGACTTCCTCAGAGAGTGCGATCCCGTCGTAAGCACCAGCTTGTAATCTGGAGAACATTGAGTGTTCATGATGTTCTGTCATGATTCCTCCTCCCATGCCGTAGTCCACCTCTAATCTGCCACTGGGCTGGTGGAAGCCATGGTACTGTTGGTGCGCTCCTGTGAACATTGAGGATGAGGTGAAGCCGTCCCCTGACACGCCTCCTGCTGCTCCTCCTCCTCCTCCCGCCCCTCTTCTTCCTATGAATCCCATATTTCCCCCATAATTCCCTACATTCACAGTTTTTATGGAGCCATGCTCCATCTCCACGGGAACGTTCAGGTGAGGAACTTCCTGTGAGGGGGAATGCGTGGGTCAATTAGAGGAGGACATTTCAGAGCAATTCATCTTGAACCATAATGGAAAATAACATGCATTTCCAAAGATCATTCTTATTCACTAACTCTAGAATATTTTGATGTCATCCATTGGCAGTGACATTATGTATAAAATACCTTGTCTTCTCCTTGTCCTTCAGTGTGATATGCAATCAGGTGTTCTTTAGTGTCAAACGGGATGGCCTTAAAGTCTCCAATGGCCGCCGCTCCTCCACAAAGACAGAACAGCAGCAGGAGAGGAACCACTGTGAACCCACATTCCACATTTAAACACATGGACACAAGACAAAAGCACAAGGCATGTTGCTAGGTGAATTCAACATCTATTCCACATTGGTTCCATGCCAAACAATGTTAATTCAACCAGTGCGTGCCCTGTGGGTTGGCTTAAAGGCCTGTTGTAGACATGACCCATCAAAGACTTGTCTTGGCCATCTTACTAAGCACACAAAGCTTGCTGAAACAGGTGTAATTTTATTAGCATGATGAAGCAGTCTCTCCTTCCTAGATTCTTATCAAGTAAGCAGTCTGAGGAAGCCAACGAGTATGAAGATAACAGAGGGCCTACTCACGCAGCAACAGCAGGAGGCCCAGGAGGAGCAGCAGGACGGCAGGCGGTCCTAATGTGACGTCCTTGCCCGTCACCCGGTCGAAGCAGACCTTATTGACCTGATCACAGGTGCACACAACCACATTCAGAATCTGAATGTCAGCACAGGCCTTCCCCTGCTGGTCATGGATCTCCACAGCAACCTTGTAGTGACCTGGCCACAGGTGGGCATGGTCTCGTAAAATGGCAGTGGAAGCTAAAAGAAACATGAAAGAGAAAATAAAAATTAATTATACCAATTGTAAAATGAAATCTATCAATCAAATCCAAGAAAACATACAACAAGATATAATTTAAGTTCGGTTTAAGACTGCACATTTAAAAACACCTATCAGGCTCAACAAATGAACTCAAAAACAGTCCCTTAGTGAGAAGCTTGTCTATCTGCTTCCTACATGCCAAACCTCAATGTCCTCGACTAGGCCTGTTACCATTGAGGTGTTCCACCATCCACTTCTGTTTGCCGTCGTCCTGAATCACTCTGAACTTGAAGGGAGCTCCGTTGGGGAAGGCATCCCCGTCCATAGCCGTGACATACACAGCGGTATCCCCCAGACACATGGTCGTAGTTGTAGCTGTCAGCGTGGGACAGTGGTCGTTAAAGTCTTCCACCTGGATGGCTATTGTTCCTGTGGCTGTTTTGGATGGCACATCTGGACACCAATAGAAAATACAGAATTAGTCACAGACCTGACTTGTTCTCTTTTAGCTTCTTGTGGAGCGAAGGTCCTAGAGTGCATCTCCAACTACAACTGTTCTGGGTAGATTTCTTGACTTCATTCCATATCTTACAGAATGGCATTAGGGCCAATTGATTATTACTATGGGTACTTGCCCGTTGTGATGGCTATTATCTTGGCGTAGTATGTTCCATTGACCAGGTATTTGGACTCGCGATCAGGCAGTTTGTTCAGCTTGATCTCTGCTGTCTTTTCATCAATGATCAGCCAGTGGTCTTCGTCATATAGTTTGGCATACCTGAGAAGATAATCATGACAACGGCACATGATAAGGATGAATTTAAGGATTCTTTAGTACTGTATGATGGAGATTATCATAACATCACACCACATAATCTTCACTCCAATAAAACAATATGAAAACATATGGGACCTCACCTAACATTGGTAGCGATCTGTAACGTTTCGCTGTCGATGGCTGTGTAGGTAGTGATAACCTTGTTAATGGTGACCGTGCTGGAGTCCTCAGAGATGGTCACCACTTTAACCGTTGGCTTGAATTTTGGGCCTTCTTTCTGGTTGATCACGTTGATCTTGATGGGGTAAGTCTTACCACCGCCCGTGATACCTCCTACCATAACCCCTCCTCCTCCTATGGATCCACTCGTAGAGGAGGAGCCAAAGTAGTACTTTGCTTTGTTGGAAACACGTATGGCAAGGTTGAGCTCTTTCAGCTCCTCATAGTCTAGTGGCTTTAGATTCAAACAACAGGGATAAACAGTAGAATCAGTCAAGTGATACAAACAATGTTGGAATAAGGTGAGAAGACTAGTAGTTACAACCTGCTGGGCACAGACGTCCTTTCAACATCTAGTTTTGATATACAGTACATTTGGTTGAGCTGTCAACTAATGTGAAAACAACAAAACATGTCACCATGGCATTGGATTTAGGTTAAATGCTATATAAAACAAAATAGGAAATCCAATCAGTTTTCTATGTTGATTCAACGTCGTGACATTGAATGTTTTTGTTGAAATGAAGTGAAAACAATATTGATTAAACTAGTTTTTGCCCAGTGGGGACACTAAGGCTGGAATTCTATCTAAAAGAAAATGTTAACTGTGCTTCGATTCAATTCTAGCCTCAGAGTCAATCTCCATTCACAGCCCATACCTTGGTTATCCATATAATGCCTTCGTTGGTCTTAGCGTCTGTAGTGATGTTGAAGTAGCCGGCCTCATTGCCTGTGACGATGGTGAACACAGCCAGCCAGTTCTCAGTGTGCATCAGATCGAGATCAATGGCTTTGATCCTCAGTACTTCCATATTGATCGTGTTCTCCTCCACACTGCCCTCGTACTGCAAACACACATACACACATCGAAAAAGCTCATACAGCCCAGGAACATATTGCAGTGAATTCGGGGAGTCCAGCAACTGTCAACCCAACACCTTAGCCAAGGGATCTGAATCTATTGACGCTAGGTGTTAGGTTAAGGTCGCTACAATATAATAAATATAATTCCCTATTATGCTGAATAGAAAATAGAAAAGTAGTGGAGGTTTTGTCCTTACAGATGCTTTCTCCAGGGTGGGGATGTTGTCATTGATGTCCAGGATTTTAATCACAACTTCTGCTGTTCCTGTGTTCCCTCCGAATGCTCCGTTCATGTCTGAACCTTTTACAGTCAGGGTGTAGGTGTCTTGAGTCTAGACAACCAGGAAATACAATGGAGCTTAGTCACTTACAGTTACTCAAATATTGACAAAATGGCCTCTGAAAGTGTCAATGCATACAGTGCTGTGGTCACATAGTGGTCGCACTGTGTACTGTATAATAGTATACCAAGGCATCTCTCTCACCTCTCTGTCCAGTGTAGTCCTTTGAACCAGGATCTCTCCAGTCTGGTAGTTGATGGCTGAACATCTTATCTGAAGCACTCTTCTCCACTATGCTGTAGTAAATCTGAGAGTGTAGAGTGTTTTCTTCATCTGCATCTGTGGCATTCACTTTCATGACAACGGTCTCTGGAGTTGACCAAGGGGAAGGTTTACTTGTGCAGTACAGCAGTACTATACTGTAGTATTATTACTATTAATTTTACTACTACTACTTCTATTACTACTACTACTATTGTATCACTACTGTCACTATTCTACTGATTACACTGGTACCTGCAATACTAGTACAACAGCTGCTAAAACATCAACCATTACCACTCCTCTGACTACTAACTCTCATCAAGTTTGATAGAAACATATACAATAGCTGGAAACTACTGTACATGCCTGCAGCACTGGACTCATTAACGGATCCAGATTGGCCAGAATTAACCACCGGTGAGCAGTCATTCTGGTCCTCAACGAAAATACGCAGGTCAATGTCCTTCTCTGCACGGATTCCATTGTTGTACTTCGCAACTCCAAGTAACTAAAAGAGACCATGATAGAACAACATATTTTTTATACATTTCTTACATTTCTTACATTTTGAGCACACCTTGAATTACGTTTTAGTGGGTAGCTTACATAGTAGAAAGACTTCTCCTCTCTGTCCAGAATGTTGGTGATTCTGACAAAGCCTGTATCTGGGTTGACTGTGAATAAGTTCATGGGGTATTCGTCTGCACCGATCCCGGTCAGTGAGTATATCACGTTTGACTTGTACTGCTTATCAGAACGAATCTGGCACAGACACACAATTTGCCAAGATAGTAAAACAACATTGATAATAGTATCATATAGCAGCCTCATTTGTCCAAAGAAACATGCAGTAACATGAGGCCCCTGTCAAACACTTCACAGTATATATTTATACAACTGGATTATGGTTACCAAGAATGACCCTAAATGCAGATACAATGTGTTGTAAGCATCGGTGAATAGCTAGGTTGATACACTACAATGCTATGATGTTATTTTATTGCCAATATGTTTTTTGGTTTTTTCAATATAGCTTTCATGTCAAGGTATAGGTATGAAACTATTGATACATTAATTGTATGTTTGAGTTCTAGCAAAGCAGGCATACAACAAACAATATTTGTTGAGAGACTTCATATTTAGTTTTAAGCCTGAACCATTCGTCAGCCAGAATGACTGTACTGTACCTGTGACCACACAGTGATCTGTATCTCTGAGCTGCTTGCTCACAACACATACATCTTTATTTGTATTTATTTTATTACTTGTTAAACAAAATCTCATTCTCCTAGCAAGTGTATTAGTATACAATAATAAAAAAATATATTTTTAGCATACAATATTGCTCAGTATTTGTATTATTCATTTTATAGTCTTTTTTGCTCATCTTTATCAAGGGTGCCAATCATTTCAGACCTGACTGTATGTCATGCTCAGACAAAGTCATGGTCTTATGGTTGTCAGAAACATCTGAACCACTCCATTAGTTTGACTAAGAGACGAGCTCATACCTTTGCTATTTCCTTGCTACTGTAATCTACATTCTCCTCCAACTTCTTAGGAGGAATGATCCATTCTCTCTTCTGTCTTCTCAGGTTCAGCCCGCCGCTTTCTACTGCCACCACACATATAAACTACAGAGAAAAACACAACAAATAACATTGACTCCTAATTAAATATTACTGTAATAACACTGTAATACCAATGTATCTCTTCTAACTCAATCAACACTGTACAAGTTGTACAATAACTTATATTTTCTGGCACAGTAGTTATTGCTTAATGTTATTAAGTGTGCTGTAGGCAGATCCATGGAATGTATGTTTCCTCAATGTCTGTTCCACTTTGTACAGATTCATGTGTGTGGTTTCTTGCCAAGCCAAATTATAATTGCATGTTCAGGCCTGTTTATAATGAAAACCATATGACATGCATACTTACAATTTACAATTATATAGCTTTAGGCAATTAGGCCAATTAGTTTTCGTTCACTATCACTAGGCCTACAAAAGGAAGCTGTATCTATTCAGTTTATGAGAAGAAGAACAAATATTATGTATGCTGAGGACCAATGAAAATATCTCACTAATTAAACATTTAAAGGAGAACGTTGTAATAGTGACATCACTTTCGATAGTGGGTGTCAGATTCATTCATTTTGTTTTAAATCTGAGCTAATACTGACATTGACCAGATGTGGTCTGACTTTCTGTAGGCTACGACTCTCTGGACAACCATTACGCAGCTAAACACTTTTTCTTCTCATGTTGTCCATAGTCGTTGTCACTTGCACGCAAACAATGAAAGAGAAATTGGAATTAAATAACGAGATATAGAGTAAACGCTCTTATTGTAGGTTTAAGGGATGGCTACAATGCTAAAAAGAAAACGGTAAATTAATTCGAGATATAAACTGTATTGTCGACATTTACGCTTAAATCTACTTGAGCAGTGCCACACCCCAAAAGAGAGAACTGTTATAAATGTTAGGGTATATAATTATCAACACCTGTTTCGATATGAAAAGTATTAATTCTTTACTTACCGTTAGTATGAACGGCAACAATATAACAACAGTGGCTATACGGGCCATTGCAATTCAGTAAAACGTTCCCCTCCTGGCAGTATAATGCTTTTAATCCACGGTTAGTATTTTCTATTGTGCATTGGACTTCGGCCTCTTCGAAGGTGTAGGCACAACTTTTCTGAGATTATACAAACTGCAATAGGCGGCGCCTAGACGAGTTTCACCACGGTTGATGACAGAACCGCCAATCGAGGCGAAACAAGGAAGGGAATATTTGCACTGTCCTGACAGGGAAAGCTATTATTATTATTGTGTTGAAAATGAAATAGAAACTATTACAATCTCATGTACAACACACATCACAACATATTGACCAAAATTGTTTTGATTTCTTTAGTAGTCCAAACCTGCAGATAATGCATCCACAATCATTAATATTCTATAAAATGTTAGGACACCATCTTGTGTCCAGTGCTTTCTCATTCAGGTGTAAAACCTCATTCAGGGATGTGAGATTCCCAAACCTCTGTTTCTGCCAGGAAGGACTACACTGAATTTGAAAGACACTCCTGATGTTTACATTTTCAACACTCTTTAGTCTGGTAATAAATGTATTAACATAGTTAAATATTATTGCAGTGTGCCTGTCTGTGTGTGTGTGAGAGAGAGAGACAGAGACAGACAGACAGACAGACAGGGACAGACTAAGAGTCAGAAAACAATTCCACTTTTGCATATGTTGCCAAATTACAAGGAACTCCTTAATGGTCTTTGGAGAGTAGGGCGGGAGATTTCAGCTTTCATCTGGACTGATAAAACCATGGGTTTATTATGGGTGCAGTCTGTCTTCATACAGTAAAAGTCCATCAGGTCCCTTTATGAAAAAAAAATGCATTCAGAGTGCAGTATAACTGCAGTACACTGGAGTAGTTAGAGTGCAGTATAAACTACGAAACACTGCAGTTATTCTGTAATTACTGCGCCTAAAATAATAGTCGACTGCAGTTACTGCACTTTTACTGCAGTTTCAAAACTGCAATCTTTTTTTGTTAGGAGTGCATTGCACAGAGACACGGATGCTAGGGATGTTGCAATCACAGCAAAGTGAGAACCTAAGAGGAGGGTGGCAGGGGGATTAGGTAGAAGGGCAGGAGTTCTACAGAAATGATTATTCATTGTTTTTTCCTTAATGTGCACCCTGGCCGCCCTAGGCTAGACCAAAAAATTGCAGCCCTCATATGCCCTAACAAATCTAGAATAGTCGCAGTAAGCAAAATTATGTTGAAAAGAGGTCTAAAATACGTATTTTCCAGACGTTGAATTTTGGTTTATATTATGTTCTGAATGAAAGGTGAAAATATGTATTTTCTGGATGTTTAAAATACATATTTTTTATGTTGAAATCAAGTTCATGTTCAGTTCTGAATGAAAGTTGAAAATACTTATTATGTGACATTGGAAAGATGTATTTTAAGGATGTTGAAATCAGGTTAATTTTCGGTTCTGAATGAAAGTTTAAAACACGTCCTTTATACAGTGGGGCAAAAAAGTATTTAGTCAGCCACCAATTGTGCAAGTTCTCTCACTTAAAAAGATGAGAGAGGCCTGTAATTTTCATCATAGGTACACTTCAACTATGACAGACAAAATGAGGAAACAAAATCCAGAAAATCACATTGTAGGATTTTTAATGAATTTATTTGCAAATTATGGTGGAAAATAAGTATTTGGTCACATACAAACAAGCAAGATTTCTGGCTCTCACAGACCTGTAACTTCTTCTTTAAGAGGCTCCTCTGTTCTCCACTCGTTACCTGTATTAATGGCACCTGTTTGAACTTGTTATCAGTATAAAAGATACCTGTCCACAACCTCAAACAGTCACACTCCAAACTCCACTATGGCCAAGACCAAAGAACTGTCAAAGGACACCAGAAACAAAATTGTAGACCTGCACCAGGTTGGGAAGACTGAATCTGCAATAGGTAAGCAGCTTGGTTTGAAGAAATCAACTGTGGGAGCAATTATTAGGAAATGGAAGACATACAAGACCACTGATAATCTTCCTCAATCTGGGGCTCCACGCAAGATCTCACCCCATGGGGTCAAAATGATCACAAGAACGGTGAGCAAAAATCCCAGAACCACAGGGGACCTAGTGAATGACCTGCAGAGAGCTGGGACCAAAGTAACAAAGCCTACCATCAGTAACACACTACGCCGCCAGGACTCAAATCCTGCAGTGCCAGGCGTGTCCCCTGCTTAAGCCAGTACATGTTCAGGCCCGTCTGAAGTTTGCTAGAGAGCATTTGGATGATCCAGATGAGGATTGGGAGAATGTCATATGGTCAGATGAAACCAAAATAGAACTTTTGGTAAAAACTCAACTCGTCGTGTTTGGAGGACAAAGAATGCTGAGTTGCATCCAAAGAACACCATACCTACTGTGAAGCATGGGGTGGAAACATCATGCTTTGGGGCTGTTTTTCTGCAAAGGGACCAGGACGACTGATCCGTGTAAAGGAAAGAATGAATGGGGCCATGTATCGTGAGATTTTGAGTGAAAACCTCCTTCCATCAGCAAGGGCATTGAAGATGAAAGCGTGGCTGGGTCGTTCAGCATGACAATGATCCCAAACACACCGCCGAACGAAGGAGTGGCTTCGTAAGAAGTATTTCAAGGTCCTGGAGTGGCCTAGCCAGTCTCCAGATCTCAACCCCATAGAAAATCTTTGGAGGGAGTTGAAAGTCTGTGTTGCCCAGCGACAGCCCCAAAACATCACTGCTCTAGAGATCTGCATAGAGGAATGGGCCAAAATACCAGCAACAGTGTGTGAAAACCTTGTGAAGACTTACAGAAAACGTTTGACCTCTGTCATTGCCAACAAAGGGTATATAACAAAGTATTGAGATAAACTTTTGTTTGTGACCAAATACTTATTTTCCACCATAATTTGCAAATAAATAAATAAAAAATCCTACAATGTGATTTTCTGGATTTCTTTTTCTCATTTTAGTCTGTCATAGTTGAAGTGTACCTATGATGAAAATTACAGGCCTCTCTCATCTTTTTAAGTTGGAGAACTTGCACAATTGGTGGCTGACTAAATACTTTTTTGCCCCACTGTAGATGTCTATTTTTTTACCAAATCAAGGTCGGTCCAGACCGGACCAAATCTGAACCAAACATAGACGTCTATGTTTGGCCCAAATTAAGGCTGGTACAGACTAAATCTGAACCAAACATAGATGTCTATGATTGGTTCAAGGCCGGTCCAGACCACACCAAAAAAAGACGGCCGGTCCAGACAGGACCAAAAAAAGATGTCCAAAAGGTGTAGCCTACAGTGTTGGCTGCAACGGAATTTTATGAAAGCTTATCGTTTGAACCTCTTAAGGATCCTCCCCTTTCTTTCAAATTTCGCCTAAAATGACATACCCAAATCGAACTGCCTGTAGCTCAGGACATGAAGCAAGGACATACAGTTGAAGTCGGAAGTTTACATACACCTTAGCCAAATACATTTATACTCAGTTTTTCATAATTCCTGACATTAAATCCTAGTAAAAATTCGCTGTCTTAGATCAGTTAGGATCACCACTTTACTTTAAGAATGTGAAATGTCAGAATAATAGTAGAGAGAATGATTGAATGGATTTAGCTTTCAGTTAGCCAGCTGATTGGATTTAGCTTTCAGTTAGGCTAGGAAAGCAATCTCAGATAAACTCCCTGCATCCGCATCAACATTATAATGATATGGAAAATTAGAATCAATCTGCGCTCTGATCTGTTGATTCATAGCCTAGTTGTACTATAAATAATCAAGGAACTGGCTACTAGCCTCAGCCAACACGGGAGCTGTCAGTTGGCTAGCCAGGCACCAAACGTGAACAGTGTCAAAACAACTAAATGGACTAAACACACACTAAGTAAATGGTTCAAAGTATCTGATTCATTACAAATTTCAATTTCCATAAAAAAGGTCATTTTTACTCAATGGACATTTTATGGGCATTTTGCCAACTATGGTGGCAGCGACATCCGATGGGTTCTTCTGGGCCACTGCACGTATGCCACTGGTTGAGAGAAACTGTAATTGTTTTTGGGAATAATTCTGTGAGGTTGTTGGAGGTGCGTCTTGGTCAGTTTCGCTTGGAAAATCTCACCCTCGTCAATCTTTTGCCATAGGCAGCCGCCTAATCATGTCTAATGGGCAGGCCGGCCCTGTCCCTGCCCCTGATAGTTCTGTGCTAGTCTGTGGACCAGATATTTTTCCGGATGTATAAATGTGAAGCATTCAGTTGGCATTTCCACTCACTACCAAATGGTGATGAGAGGAAGCCCAGTGGCCGGCAGTGGGAGTCTGGGAGAAGATGGAGCGAGATGGATTTTGGCAGACCTTTTGCACATCAATGAAAAATTTGATCTCCATCGATTTTTCTGTTTCCAAAACTATAATCTGGAACAAACAGAATGGACTGCATTTTGTAGACTTCATCCCTTGCTAAAGTTAAAAAAGTGCGTTGTTTAGAAGGAGTGCAAGGGCAAATTGAGTTATTGCACATGCGCACTTCATAGAGTAGGCATTCCCGTTTGGCAAAACTTTCCCTTTAGGCAATCTCAATGTTCAATATGCGCTGGATTTACGGCAGAGTTGCTCATTGGTTATTTTCCATGACAACATGTGGAGCCTCGAAAATAGAATTCGAATTTATAAAGTAAAAAACAAACATGTAGCTGTTAGCTAGGCAAGGTGTTGTATTTTGAGACTTAAAATCAAAACTAAGATGTTTTGTGGTTGGATAGTCTGTACTTGATAGAGTGTAAAAATTTGCATTGGAGGATAGCTGTGAGGGTGATCAAATCAGGATCAAATCCTCTGTTCTCCAGCTCATTAATAATATAATAATAGATTTAGGAATTAGAACACTAGAATGGTCATGAACCTTCTTGTGATGGTCCAAAGGTCAGCCATGTTGGTCAGGGAGTTGGCCAATTTTGCCAGTCCTGTGATAAGATATTGTGTAAATCAAATCAAACTTTATTTGTCACATTCGACGAATACAGCAAGTGTAGACTTTACCGTGAAATGCTTACTACAAGCCTTTAACCAACAGTGCAGTTCAAGAAGAAGAAAATATTTACCAAGTAGACTAAAATAAAAAGTAACAATAAAAAGTAACACAATAAGAATAACAATAACGAGGCTATACAGTGCAGTTCAAGAATAAGAAAATACTTACCAAGTAGACAAAAATAAAAAGTAATAATAAAAAGTAACACAATAAGAATAACAAAAACGAGGCTATGTACAGGGGGCACCGGTATCGAGTCAGTGTGCGGGGGTACAGGCTAGTTGAAGAAATCTGTACATGTAGGTGGGGTCGAAGAGACTATGCATAGGTAACAAACAAACAGCAAGTAGCAGCAATGTACAAGGGTAGGGGGGTGGGGGGGTCAATGTAAAATGTCCGGTGGCAATTTTATGAATTGTTCAGCAGTCTTAAGGCTTGGGGGTAGAAGCTGTTGAGAAGCCTTTTGGTCCGAGACTTGGCGCTCTGGTACCGCTTGCCGTGCGGTAGCAGAGAACACAGTCTATAACTTTGGTGACTGGAGTCTCTGACAATTTTATGGGCTTTCCTCTGACACAGCCATTTATATAGTGGATGGCAGGACACTTGCCCCAGTGATGTACTGGGCCGTTCGCACTACCCTCTGTAGCGCCTTACGGTCAGATGTCGAGCAGTTGCCATACCAGGCAGTGATGCAACCGGTCAGGATGCTCTCGATGGTGCAGCTGTAGAACCTTTTGAGGATCTTAGGACCCATGCCAAATATTTTCAGTCTCCTGAGGGGGGAAAAGGTTTTGTTGTGGCTTCTTCACAACTGTCTTGGTATGTTTTGACCATGATAGTTCCATGGTGATGTGGACACCAAGGAACTTGAAACTCTCGACCCGCTCCACTACAGCCCCGTCGATGTTAATGGGGGCCTGTTCAGCCCGCCTTTTCCTGTAGTCCACGATCAGCTCCTTAGTCTTGCTCACATTGAGGGAGAGGTGGTTGTCCTGGCACCACACTGCTAGTTCTCTGACCTCCTCCCTATAGGCTGTCTCATCGTTGTTGTGTCGTCAGCAAACTTAATGATGGTGTTGGAGTTGTGTTTGGCCACGCAGTCGTGGGTGAATAGGGAATACAGGAGGGAACTAAGTACACACCCCCTGAGGGGCCCCAGTGTTAAGGATCAGCGTGGCAGACGTGTTGTTGCCTACTCTTACCACCTGGGGGCGGCCCGTCAGGAAGTCCAGGATCTAGTTGCAGAGAGAGGTGTTTAGTCCCAGAGTCCTTAGCTTTGTGATGAGCTTCGTGGGCACTATGGTGTTGAACGCTGAGCTGTAGTCAATGAACAGCATTCTCACATAGGTGTTCCTTTTGTCCAGGTGAGAAAGGGAAGTGTGGAGTGCAATTGAGATTGAGTCATCTGTGGATCTGTTGGGGCGGTACGCAAATTGGAGTGGGTCTAGGGTGTCCGGGAGGATGCTGTTGATGTGAGCCATGACCAGCCTTTCAAAGCACTTCATGGCTACCGACGTGAGTGCTACGGGCCGGTAATCATTTAGGCAGGTTACCTTCACAGCCTTGGGCACAGGGACTATGGTGGTCTGCTTGAAACATGTTGGTATTACAGACTCGGTCAGGGAGAGGTTGAAAATGTCAGTGAAGACACTTGACAGTTGGTTTACGCATGCTTTGAGTACACGTCCTGGTAATCCTTCTGGCCCAGCGGCTTTGTGAATGTTGACCTGTTTAAAGGTTTGTTCACATCAGCTACCGAGAACATTATCACACAGTCATCCAGAACGGCTGGTGCTCTCGTGCATGCTTCAGAAGCGAGCATAAAAGGCATTTAGCTTGTCTGGTAGGCTCGCGTCACTGGGCAGCTCACGTCTGGGTTTCCGTTTGTAGTCCGTAATAGTTTTCAAGCCCTGCCACATCTGACGAGCATCAATGCCGGTGTAGTAGGATTCAATCTTAATCCTGTATTGACGCTTTGCTTGTTTGATGGTTCATCTGAGGGCATAGCGGGATTTCTTCTAAAGCGTCCGGATTAGTCTCCCGCTCCTTGAAAGAGGCAGCTCTACTCTTTAGCTCAATGTGGATGTTGCCTGTAATCCATGGCTTCTGGTTGGGATATGTACGTACAGTCACTGTGGGGACGACGTCATCGATGCACTTATTGATGAAGCCGATGAATGAGGTGGTGTATTCCTCAATGCCATTGGATGAATCCCGGGGAACATAATCCAGTCTGTGCTAGCAAAACAGTCCTGTAGTGTAGCATCCGCGTCATCTGACCACTTTTGTATTGAGCGAGTCACTGGTACCTCCTGCTTTAGTTTTTGCTTGTAAGCAGGAATCAGAAGGATAGAATTATGGTCAGATTTGCCTAATGGAGGGTGGGGGAGAGCTTTGTATGCATCTCTGTGTGTGGAGTAAAGGTGGTCTAGGATTTATTTCCCCTGGTTGCAATTTGGTAAAACTGATTTCAGTTTGCCTGCATTAAAGTCTCCGGCCACTAGGAGCGCCCGTTTCTTCTTTGCTTATGGCCTTATAGAGTTGGTTGAGACCGGTCTTAGTTCCAGCTTCACTTTGTGTTGGTAAATAGACAGCTATGAATAATACAGATGAGAACTCTCTTGGTAGATAGTGTGGTCTACAGCTTATCATAAGGTACTCTACCTCATGCAAGCAATACCCCAATACTTTTTTTAATATTAGACACCTCACACCAGCTGTTATTGACAAAAAGACACACACCCCCACACCTCGTCTTACCAGAGGTAGTGTCTCTGTCCTGCCGGTGCATGGAAAATCCTGTTAGCTCTATATTGTCCGTATCAGTGAAACGTCACGTCTCGGGTGAAACATACGATGTTATCGTTTTTAATGTCCTGTTGGTAGGATAAACGTAATCATAGGTCATCAATTTTATTTTACAATGATTGCACGTTAGCAAGAAGAATGGAAGGCAACTGGAGATTACTTGCTCGCCTACGGATTCTCAGAAGGGTGCCCGATCTGCGTATATTCTTTTAGAGGAATGTTACCATAAATATTTCAAATTAACTGCCAATATGGCAACATTTGATTAAAACAATGCAGTCAATCCACAGCCATACACTGGTTAAAATCAGTTGATGATAGGACATAGACAAGTTGTAAATACAACAAGTACTGATATTGTATCATATAATAGCACTCACTGCTTTCCAATAAAACTACTGTTTACATATATTTTAGAGGCTAGTTATACAGAAAATTGGTGTAAAACCAGTATAATTGTATTTATAATTATATGACAATATTTCAGGGTGACTATAATTCCATTACACAATTTCTGATACATCACATGCCTTACTTTTATTTTCCTGCATAAGTAAAATCTGGAATATGTTTCTTCTGGGAGTGGTAGGTAGCCTAGTGGTTAGAGTGGTGAGACAGCAACTAAAAGGTTGCTAGATCAAATCCCAGAGCTAACAAGCTAAAAATCTGTCATTCTTCCCCTGAACAAGGCAGTTAACCTACTACTCCTAGGCCACCATTTTAAATACGAATTTGTTCTTAACTGACTTGCCTAGTTAAATAAAATACATAAATACTGCCATTCATTCCAATTAGACTGGTTTGGATTTCTCCAAGATGCCTGTCATTATGGATCTTTGATGTTTACGACATAGTAATTTAATAGGATCACTATGGATAGAATGCTCATATTTGAAGATGGCAGAAAGGCCAGTCTCTTTGGTACATGGCATAGAGTACAGCGAGTGGATTAGCTAAAGAGACTGGAACCGAGGCTAGTTCTGAGCTGTCAATCAAATATCTTCTCAGAGAGCCATTGTGATGGTTCTACAGTGAATGCATCATGGCAGTCCTACACCAACGGGTCACTCCTACAGCCATTACAATGAGCCTGTCCTCCTATAGCTCCTCCCACCAGCCTCCTCTGCAGTGGGTCGTAACAAGGTTTCATGTTCAAAGGGCTTCTGCAGGTTGGTATTTTAAGAATAGAAAATGGTGCCGGAGGGAATGGCGGCCGTCTTCCGGTCTACTGACCAATTGTGCCATTTTTGTGTCTTTTTTTGTACATAATGTTTCTGCCATCGTTTTCTTTGACCAAAAAGAGCTTTTGGACATCAGAACAGCTATCACTAACCTCCATTTGGACGAGGACTTCTACATCAATGAGTAGGAGTCTAAAGACATATTGATTATCACGGACCAGGTCCAAATCCCCAACACTCAAAGGAGGAGACAGTGCTATAGAGGCCGGCGTGCGGGAAACCTGACGAGACGAAGTCGGAGAGAGTGGATAAGTCTCCTCTACCCTCCGTTCTATTGGTGAAGGTGCAATCACTGGCAAATAAACTGTATGATCTCTGTTCGAGCTATACTATCAATGTGATCTGAAAAACTGTAATATCCTATGTTTCTCCGAGTCGTGGCTGAAAAAGGACATGGAGAATATAAATCTAGCTGTTTTTTCTATACATCAGCAGGACAGAACGGTTGCGTCGGGGGAAGCTAATAGGTAGGGATGTGTATCTCTTTGTTAACAACAAATACGTTTTACCTCATTTCTACCAGCATGTCACATGTGCAAAAAAAACTACACACACAGAGACACATACAAAGCTCTCCCTTGCCCTTCATTTGGCAAATATAACCATAAATATATCTTCCTGATTGCTGCTTACAAGCAAAAACTCAAACAGGAAGTACCAGTGACACGGAAGTGGATCCGATGAAGCGGATGCTAAGTTACAGGACTGTTTTGCTGGCATAGACTGGAATATGTTCCAGTATTTATCCAACGGCATTGAGGAGTTTACCACTAATAAGTGCATCAACGACGTTGTCCCTACAGTGACCGCACGTACATATCCCAACCAGAAACCATGGATTACAGGGAACATCTACACTGAGCTAAAGGCTACAGCTGTCGCTTTCAATGAGAGGGACACTAATCTGGACCCTTGCTAGGCCCTCTGACGAACCATCAAACAGGCAAAGTGTCAATACAGGACCAAGATGGAATCCTACAACACCGGCTCTGACGCTTGTCGGATGTGGCAGGGCTTGCAAACAATCAAGGATTACAAAGGGAAACCCAGCCGCTAGCTGTCCAGTGACACAAGCCTATCAGATTCGCTAAATACATTCTATGCACGCTTCGAGGCTAAAAACACTTTGAACTCTCCCTGACCCAATCTGTTATACCTGTACATGTTTCAAGCAGACCAACATAGTCCTTGCACCCAAGAACGTAAAGGTAACCTGTCTAAATGACTAAGCCCCGTAGCACTTACATCTGTAGCCATGAAATGCTTTGAAAGGCTGGTCATGGCTCACATCAACACCATCATCCCAGACACCCTGGACCCACTCCAATTCACATACCGCCCCAAAAGATCCACAGATAATGCAATCCCTAATACACTCCACACTGCCCTTTCCCACCTGGACAAAATGAACACCTATGTGAGAATGCTGTTCATTGACTACATCTCAGCGTTCAACACCATTGTGCTCTCCAAGCTCATCACTAAACTAAGAACCCTGGGACACCTCCCTGGATCCTAGACTTCCTGATGGGCTGCCCTCAGGTAGTGAGGGTAGACAACACATCAGCCACACTGACCCTGAACACGGGGGCCCCTCAGGGCTGCTTAGTCCCCTACTGTACTCCCTCTTCACCCACGACTGCGTAGCTGCACACAACTTCAACACCATCAGTAAGTTTGCAGACGACACAACAGTGGTAGGCCCGGCAGTGGTAGGCCTGGCAGACAACACGACCACACTGTCCTGGTAACATCAGTCAGGAAGTTAAAGCTTGGTCGCAAATGGGTCTTCCAAATGGACAACGACCCCAAGCATACTTCCAAAGTTGTGGCAAAATGGCTTAAGGACAACAAAGTCAAGGTATTGGAGTAGCCCTGACCTCAATCCCATAGAAAGTTTGTGGGCAGAACTGAAAAAGTGTGCGAGCAAGGAGGCTTACAAACCTGACTCAGTTACACGACCTCTGTCAGGAGGAATGGGCCAAAATTCATCCAACTTATTGTGGGAAGCTTGTGGAAGGCTACCCAAAACATTTTACCCAAGTTAAACAATTTAAAGGCAATGCTACCAAATCCCTCCGCAAGGCAATCAAACAAGCTAAGCGTCACTATAGAGACAAAGTAGAATCCCCACAACGGTGCGTTCTCAGCCCTCTCCTATACTCCCTTTTCACCCATGACTGCGGGGCCATGCACGCCTCCAACTCAATCATCGAGTTTGCAGACGACACTACAGTGGTAGGCTTGATTACCAACAACAACGAGACGGCCTACAGGGAGGAGGTGAGGGCCCTCGGAGTGTGGTGTCAGGAAAATAACCTCTCACTCAACGTCAACAAAACAAAAGAGAATATCGTGGATTTCAGGAAACAGCAGAGGGAGCACCCCCCTATCCACATCGACGGGACATTAGTGGAGAAGGTGGAAAGTTTTAAGTTCCTCGGCGCACACATCACAGACAAACTGAAATGGTCCACCCACACAGACAGCGTGGTGAGGAAGGCGCAGCTGCGCCTCTTCAACCTCAGGAGGCTGAAGAAATTTGGCTTGTCACCAAAAACACTCACAAACTTTTACAGATGCACAATCGAGAGCTTCCTGTCGGGCTGTATCACCGCCTGGTACGGCAACTGCTCCGCCCACAACCATAAGGCTCTCCAGAAAGTAGTGAGGTCTGCACAACGCCGGGGGTAAACTATTTGCCCTCCAGTACAGGTGCATCAAAGCTGGGACCGAGAGACTGAAAAACAGCTTCTATCTCAAGGCCATCAGACTGTTAACATCACTAACATTGAGTGGCTGATGCCAACATACTGACTCAAATCTCTAGCCACTTTAATAATTACAAATTGGAAGTAATAAATGTATCACTAGCCACTTTAAACAATGGCACTTATATAATGTTTACATAACCTACATTACTCATATCATATGTATATACTGTACTCTATACCATCTACTGCATCTTGCCTATGCCGTTCGGCCATCGCTCATCCATATATTTATATGTACATATTCTTATTCATTCCTTTACACTTGTGTGTATAAGGTAGTTGTTGTGAAATTGTTGGACTACTTGTTAGATATTACTGCATGGTCGGAACTAGAAGCACAAGCATTTCGCTACACTCGCATTAACATCTGCTAAACCATGTGTATGTGACAAATTAAATTTGATTTGTTTTGATTTGATTACTAATTGAGTGCATGTAAAGTTCTGACCCACTGGGAATGTGATGAAAGAAATAAAAGCTGAAATAAATCATTTTGTACTATTATTCTGACATTTCACATTCTTAAAATAAAGAATCGTCCGGGTTTGGCCGGTGTAGGCAGTCATTGTAAATAAGAATTTGTTCTTAATAACTGACTTGCCTAGTTAAATAAAGGTTAAATAAAGAAAAAAAGGTATAAAAAAATACACTTAAAAAAATAGAATAGGAAGCAGGATAAGGTCTTCAGAGTGTGTATGTGTGTGTGTGTATGTTTGTGATCCCACCTGAGGGCAAGACAAAGGGTGTGTCTAGTGATAAGGCTCTCTCTCTCTAACCTGAGTAGAACCCTGGATTGCGTCACCACACCGTGTTTGGCAGGGAAAAGGTTTCAGCGGCATTCCTCTCTGAAGAGAGAAGAACAGATGACACTCCTATGGGAACCCCATAAGTGAGACACATAATGACTGCAGTCAGCCAATCAGATAAGGCACTCCGTGTTATGTTTGGTGATGTGTCTAAGGATATTAATATGTGTTTATGTGACAAAGTCAACTATCTAGTGATATTGCACATTCATAACCTCGGTCTTGGTCAAAAGTAAAGTATAATTGATTGTACACCAATAAAGACTGAGATGACTTGTAGATAGGCCTCAGACCAGTCTTTTGACTGAAAAATGCTAATGTTCCTTCTGACTTTTTGTAATCTGAAATCTAAAATCAGAAGGACCATTGACAGTGCAGTAGTTTGTTAGCTCTTTGTAGCAAAGATAGTGTCTACATTTTTTAAAGCAACTTCTCTCACCCAGACAATGATTCCTCTTCACATATAACGTTGGTGCCCCTCCCTCTCACTCACTGGCTTCAACCCAGCTTGGTCTGGGAAGGAAACATGGTGTGTTGGTGAGGCTAATGTTTGGGTAAGGGAGGGGGGAGAGGTGGGTGCCTGAGGTATTCACAGAGCCACACCTCGTCTGTCACTGACCTTTCTACTGAAGAAAGTTTAATTGAGCAACCTCCTTTGTAGCCTTTCCTTTTTACTGGAACAGTACTGGCTAAGACCTGAGGTATTGTTTTGTGTTTCATTGAACTAAGAGCAATAACTGACAGTTGAGGGGAGAGTTGCACAAGGTTCTCTTTTTTTTGGTTCCTTTTTTTTACAACAATCTAGTTCTCAATAGTTTGATAAGATTTACAGGTACAGGGGGTTGAAATTATGTGGTTTGTTGAAAGAACAAGAACAATCATCAATCCATGCTTGGTTATCCTGGTTAGGGGAAATAAAACTAGGACAGAGAGAATATGAAACCCAATCTGTCATTTGTCTATGACCGTAAACGTAACTGATTTAAATTACGAGATATTTTCTTCTGTTGGATCATGTGTGTAAAACTGACAGCGCACTTGTGAAGGCGAGGGTTAGAATGGTAACATCAGAGCATCTCATCAAACTGTTCTAGAAAGTCTCCAGAACTGTCCAACATGAGGATAACTTTACCTTCACTTTCTCACACTATGTTTTTAATGCACAGGTTTTCATGCAAGATCTGGTTAGGGATGGATTTCTACTTAAAATAACAGTCTTACATGAAATTGCTATCACAGGTAAAGTACTTTTCTTTGAGTTTTGGCTGGTCCTTGGTTGACAATAACAGACATTACTACCCCAAATTAACTTCACAGTGAAATGATTCTAACACTAACAGACCTGTGCAGTGCTATAGGGTATATTGGGATTGTGTTCACTCCTGCAGTTGTCTACTACCCTGTAGTAGACACACCTATTCACACTAAGCTCTAAATGACTAAGTATTTATCAGTTAATGGATGACTCATGTGGAAGAAAGATATGCCTCGACAACACAGACACAACGGCAGAAACTCAGGATGAGGTGGTTTTGTTTTCTGTCTATACTCTTATCAACGTCTGCACACGGTGAATAATCCTTTATGCTTTGCACCACAACTTTGTTGGACCTACAGTACTGTTTGTGCCTCTGTCTGTGACCAATAATGTTTGTACCATGTTTTGTGCTGCTACAATGTTGTGCTGCTGCCATTTTGTGTTGCTACCATGTTGTCATGTTGTGTTGCTGCCATGCTGTGTTGTCATAGGTCTCTCTTTATGTAGTGTGGTGGTGTCTCTCGTCGTGATGTGTTTTGTCCTACATTCTTCTTTTTAATCCCAGCCCCTGTTTCTGCAGGAGGCCTTTGGTAGGCCTTCATAGTGAAAATAAAATGTGTTCTTAACTGACTTTCCTAGTTAAATAAGGTTAAATAAATAAAAAAAATAAACAGTAGAAAAGTTGATCACTTGAAGACTGACATAGGAGAGAGAGAGGAGAGGGGAGTTGGTATAGGGGCATTTGCAGTGTGTTTTTTGTGTGTGTGTGTGTGCCTGTGTGCGTGTGTATCTGCTTTGCATTATGGTGTTACATTCCTTCTCAACGCCTGTCATAATGTCCACAACCATGACCCAGACCAACGCATGAAAGATTTTTTCACTACAAGTGCTTTCATTGTCTTTTCTTTTCCTGTCTAATTCCTTGTGTGGAAAATATTAAACAATGCACAATGGAGTGTGATACTCTGTTGGCCTATCAGCGGGAGATCCAAACAACAACAAAATGTAATAATAGGGGCAATTAGGATTACCATCTCTCTCTCTCTCTCTCTCTCTCTCTCTCTCTCTCTCTCTCAGCAGAGATCTGTAATGTACTGAGCTGACTGAATGCTCCAGTCTTATCAGCAGTTTATAGTGATAGCATGAGCTCAACGGTCTGAACACGAATCCCAGCCTCCCCCACTTCAGCTCCTATCCAAGACACATTTACCGCATGCAGCAAGTGGGGCAGAGGGAGGTCATGTACTTTCAAGTACAGATCATGAAGGCTTTACATGGGTTAACAGGCCTTGGGCAGGTCCGTTAGAGTGCAAAATAAAAGTTTGGGACCAACAGGTATGGTGCACTTGGCTCACTAAAATATCATACTCATTTTGATAATGACAAAGCATATTCCCAGAACAAGTACACAAATAATTTAAATATTTTAAAAAGTACAATAAAAAAACAAGAAATTAAGAATGTTGGGACAAATTCAATTAACAACCCAAATAGCACTGTAACGGTAATCAAAATGCAATCTATACATATGTACACAAGAAGAACTTACACAAGATATGCATTTTTTTATGTCCTGGCACAAGCACAGTTATATGCCTTTCTTGCAAGCTCCAAACCCAATGCAGTAATCAATATCAATGTAGCACTACAAATAACATAAGGCAGAACAAAAACATGTAAGAACTAAAAATAATAAGAAGAACTTGTAAGAAGCTATATTTACAATGTACAGGGATACTGGAGTGATATAGGTGGATATGTATAGGGGTAAGCTACAGTAGGTGAATAGGCATCAGGACATATTATAAACAGACTAGCAGCAGTTATGATTGTATGTGAGTGTGTGTGTGTAGAGTCAGTATAAATGTGTGTGCATGTTATGTGTGTTGGAGTGTCAGTGAGAATGAGAGAATGATATGTACAGCAGTAGATATATTAGAGTGAGCTATGTCAAGAATCAAGTATATTTAAGCAATAAGGCATGAGGGGGTGTGGTATATGGCCAATATACCACGGCTAAGGGCTGTTCTTATGCACGACGCATCGCGGAGTGCCTGGACACAGCCCTTAGCCTTGGTATATTGGCCACATACCACAAACCCCCAAGGTACTTTATTGTGATTATAAACTGGTTACCAACGTAATTAGAGCAGCAAAAAATACATGTTTGTCATACCCGTGGTATACGGTCTGATATACCACAACTGTCAGCCAATCAGCATTCAGGCCTCGAACCACCCAGTTTCTAAAAATAAATATGGGGTGCATATAAACCAATGACGTGTATAAACACAGGATGACTGACAGGGGGAGCGGTATAGAAGCCACTGCACAGCCATGTTGGTACTCCTCCTCAATTGTAAAAAAGATTTGGAAGCTATAGAAATGCATTTATTAATGTCTACATTTGTTTTTGACATTTGTTGTTTATTCTATTACAGACACCTTAATGCATCTTTTTAAATTATGTTATGTGAGCTAAACGTAGAAAAATATACAAAAACATTTTACTGTACCTACTACAACAACATACAATTAGAATAAACATAAATTGATGCTGGATAATGAACAATGTCGAAATAGCTTTTGTGCAAAAATGAACTTCGAGAAGTAATCAAGGCACTAAAGTGAATTGGAAAAATAAAAGGAACAATTAATGAGAATGCCTTGATTACTAATGGAAGTTAGTTTTGCACAAATGCTATTTCGGCATTGTTCATTATCCAGCATTAACTTATTTTTATAGTATTTCATTACCCCAACATAGAAATGGAACACCTAGAACTCAAAAAACCCTACACCAAAACGAAACCTAAACACGGCAGCCTAAAACTCTGGCCTGGACGTGACAGTACCCCTCCCAAAGGCCTTCGGTGGGTCTTTGATCCCAGGTGGCGTTCGTGCTGGCCGTGCTGGTCTGAAGTCACGCACCGGAGGCCCTGGGCCATTTGCTGGACTGGGGACCTCACTGGCGGCCCCGACTGGGGAAGCACACTGGCGGCCCGGACAGGGAAGCACACCTGGCGGCTCCGGACAGGGGAAGCACACTGGCGGCTCCGGACAGGGGAAGCACACTGGCGGCTCCGGACAGGGGAAGCACACTGGCGGCTCCGGACAGGGGAAGCACACTGGCGGCTCCGGACAGGGGAAGCACACTGGCGGACCTGGACAGGGGAAGCACACTGGCCCTCTGGTGCGGGGAGCAGGAACCGGCCGTGACAGGGTTTCATAACGCCGCACTCTGGTGCGGGAGCAGGAACCGCCGTACTGGGCTCATAACGCGCACTCTAGTGCGGGGAGCAGGAACCGGCCGTACTGGGCTCATAACGCGCACTCTGGTGCGGGGAGCAGGAACCGGACGTGCTGGGTTCCCGACAGGCACAGGAATCCTGGAGCGTGGAGCAGGACGTGCTGAGTCCATGACAGGCACAGGAATCCTGGAGCGTGGAACAGGACGTGCTGAGTTCACAACGGGCACAGGGATCCTGGAGCGTGGAACAGGGATCCTGGAGCGTGGAATAGGACGTGCTGAGTTCACAACGGGCACAGGGATATATCCTCGTAGTATCGCCGCTCCGCCGCCGCTGCTTCCAGCTCCTCTCTAGGACGGCGATACTCTCCAGGCTGGGTCCAAGCACCTCCATTGAATAGTTCCACCTCCCAAGACGTAAGCTCCCGGGTCTCTCGCTGCTTGGTCTTTTTGTGGTGGGTTATTCTGTCACGTTCTTCGTGAAGGACAGACCAAGACGCAGCGATGCTTCCAGTATACATTTTATTAACGGACGTAACTGGGAAAATATAAACCAAAACAAACAAAGACCATAACTTACGAAACACAACAAAGCTATGAACTTACAATAACCCACAAAACCTAAATGAAAACCCCAAACATATATATGGTTCCCAATTAGAGACAACGACACACAGCTGCCTCTAATTGGGAACCATTACCCCAACATAGAAATAGAACACCTAGAACTCAAAAAACCCTACACCAAAACAAAACCTAAACATGCCAGCCTAAAACTCTGGCCTGGACATGACATTCATCCCATGATCAAAGAGTATCTCATGGATTAACTACATCCCAAAGAAGCACTCTTCTCCTGTGTCACTTAAATACGTTTAATTGAAATACTGTAAAATTCCATTCATTCCCATGGAGGGCTGCTCCTACTGGGAGTGCCAATATGGCCTACTTGTGGCTGCGAAGCCTCTCAACTGCCTAAACATAGCATCAGCAATCCAATGTTTATATACAGTACCAGTCAAAAGTTTGGACACACCTACTCATTCAAGGGTTTTTCTTTATTTTTAATATTTTCTACATTGTAGAATATTAGTAAAGAAATCAAAAGTATGAAATAACACATACGGAATCATGTAGCATCCCAAAAACTGTTAAACAAATTAAGATATATTTTAGATTATAGATTCTTCGAAGCAGCCACTCTATGCTTTGATGACAGCTTTGGTCACTCTTTGCATTCTCTCATCCAGCTTCACATGGAATACCTTTCCAACAGTCTTGAAGGAGTTCCCACATATGCTGAGCACTTGTTGGCTGATTTTCCTTCACTCTGCGGTCCGACTCCTCCCAAACAATCTCAATTTGGTTGAGGTTGGGGGATTGTGGAGGCCAGGTCATTTGATAAAGCACTCCATCACTCTCCTTCTTGGTAAAATAGCCCTTACACAGCCTGGATGTGTGTTAGATCATTGTCCTGTTGAAAAACAAATTATAGTCCCACTAAGCGCAAACCAGATGGGATGGCGTATCGCTGCAGATAGCTGCGGTAGCCATGCTGGTTAAGTGTGAATTGAATTCTAAATAAATCACTGACAGTGTCACCAGCAAAGCACCCCCACACCAACAACCCCTCCTCCACCATGCTTCACGGTGGGAACCACACAGATCATCTGTTCACCTTCTCTGCATCTCACAAAGACACAGCGGTTGGAAACAAAAATCTCAGATTTGGACTCATCAGACAAAAGGACAGATTTCCACAGGTCTAATGTTCATTGCTTCTGTTTCTTGGCCCAAGAAGGTCGCTTCTTATTATTGGTGTCCTTTAGTAGTGGTCTCTTTGCGGCAAATCGACCATGAAGGCCTGATTTACGCAGTCTCCTCTGAACAGTTGATGTTGAGATGTGTCTGTTACTTGAACTCTAAAGCATTTATTTGGGCTGCAATCTGAGGTGCAGTTAACTCTAATGAACGTTTCCTCTGCAGCAGAAGTAACTCTGGGTCTTCCTTTCCTGTGGAGGTCCTCATGAGAGCCAGTTTCATCATAGCACTTGATGGTTTTTGCGACTGCACTTGAAGAAACTTTCAAAGTTCTTCAAATGTTCCGTATTGACTGACCATCATGTCTTAAAGTAATGATGGACTGTCGTTTCTCTTTGCTTATTTGAGCTGTTCTTGCCATAATATGGACTTGGTCTTTTACCAAATATGACTATATTCTGTATACCACCCCTACCTTGTTACTTATGCCATGTTAATATGATATCTGTGTGAGAGTGACTAACAAAATCAATGAGGGCCCCTGGGCACCTTCAGCCACGATTATTACAAGTTTAGATAGCTGGATAGACTAACTAGACAAATTTAAAAAACTAAACATTTTAAGTGACATGGGCTAATTGAGTGACTGTCAGTGAGTGACATATAATGAGAGGAAAACTGCTGATGCACAACCAAGTTTCGAAATTGCACCTTGTGTATTCTACTATTCCGGACCTCGGTATCCTCATATGTAGCTACGGCCCTGCCAGTTTCTGTCGCAGAATGGTTTTTGACAGTACTAGTGATTTAATCGACCACTTGCATGATCCCAGATCCAAAGGCTATTTACTTCCTGCATGGGTCTAGGTTGAAAATATACTGTCATCTTCAACCTAGGAATGGGTACACTCAAAATGTCTGTCAGTCCACACATTATGCCATCATTGACTTGAAATGAGATGCCCTTTCTACTCATTCTATTTTTACAGTTTGTCATTGGCAATTTAGCACTAGGTTCATTAGGCTGTGACAGTAGAATTCAGCAGGAATTTTGTTAGGGTGACATGATTTGTCTTACTGTATTATGAACATTATTTTGTCAAAACAGAGTGTAAACCCAAACGTCTAACTGAATATTGTGGGGAGACAATACATTGAAAGATAATTTGTGTTGGGTGTAGAGGCAGATGTAGGCTGTCTCCAGGATATTTTATTATTTGTTTAATTTATTTGGTCTTTCACAATAGCTGATGAAAGTCATTCTCATGCCCTACAATGGGCTAAAATATAGACTAATTAGTGTGCTTATCTCAGCAAGAACACTACTGTTATTCCCATAATTTTATCATTTCACCTTTTAACAATTTTGTTGGTGTAATTAGGCTATTTGAAATATGATATGCCAGATCATGTTTTAAGAAAAATATATACGAAAATGCAATGAGGGTTATGCATTTTTGTTAGCATTTATGGACATTGTTGAATAATAAGATACATAAAATGAGAATAGGCTATAATGAAATGCCCCTTGCCTCAAATATCCTGTTTTGTCATTTTAGTATTGTGCACAAGCTGCTAGGCAGAACTAGCAGGCAGAAATGCAACAGATCTTGCCTATATAGAGTAAGATGATGGAAAGGTTTTGCAAATCAGCCTCAACCGCCTGTCAGGTAATTTGTACAAATCTAATGAAACATGAACATATTCAAACCCACAGGACTTGGGAAACATAGATCAGGGGTGGCCAACACTCTTGGGGAGCTATACATGCACCTCTAGGCAGGATTTTCTATGGTCATATTTTAAAGCGATAGTTCACCAAAATGAATTACATATTTACGTTTGTTATTTATGGACAAGGAGCAACTGCAATCCATCCAATGGTTAGCCACTGCCACCAACCGTTAATATTAGCCGTTTCTAACCGAAAACCAAGGGTTTTCATGCCCAAATTATTTCAAAGTTCCTTCAAACCAAGTGGTCAAATGGTTTGTGTGTATTCAACTTTAATAGAATTATGAATACATAGGACCACTATCTACCAAGAGAATTCTCCTCGATTATAATCACAGCCGTGTATATCCCCCCTCAAGCTGACACATCGACAGCACTGAAAGAAATCCACTCGACTCTATGTAAGCTGGAAACCACATATCCTGAGGCTGCATTTATTGTGGCTGGGGATTTTAACAAGGCTAATCTGAAAACAAGGCTCCCTAAATTTTATCAGCATATTGAATGTGCCACCCGAGCTGGTAAAATCCTGGATCATTGTTAATCTAATTTCCGTGATGCATACAAGGCTATTCTCCGACCCACCTTTCGGCAAGTCTGACCACGACTCCATTTTGTTGCTCCCAGCCTACAGACAGAAACTACAATAGGAAACGCCCGTTCTCAGGTCTGTTCAACGCTGGTCCGACCAATCTGATTCAACGCTGCAAGATTGCTTCGAGCACGTGGACTGGGATATGTTCAGGATAGCATCAGACAACAACATTGATGTATACGCTGATTCGGTGAGCGAGTTTATTAGCAAGTGCATCGGTGATGTTGTACCCATAAAACCTTCCCCAACCAGAAACCGTGGAATGATGGCAGCATTCGCGCAAAACTGAAAGCGCAAACCACTGCTTTTAACCAGGGAAAGGCGACCGGAAACATGACTGAATACTAACAGTGTAGCTATTCCCTCCGCAAGGCAATCAAACAAGCTAAGCGTCAATATAGAGACAAAGTAGAGTCACAATTCAACGGCTCAGACATGAGAGGAATGTGGCAGGGTCTACAGTCAATCACGGACTACAAAAAGAAAACCAGCCAAGTCGCGGACCACGACGTCCTGCTCCCAGACAAACTAAACAACTTCTTTGCTCGCTTTGAGGACAATACAGTGCCACCGACACGGCCCACTACCAAAACCTGCGGGCTCACCTTCACCGCAGCCAACGTGAGTAAAACATTTAAATGTGTTAACCCTCGCAAGGCTGCCGGCCCAGATGCCATCCCTGGCCGTGTCCTCAGAGCATGCGCAGACCAGCTGGCTGGTGTGTTTACGGACATATTCAATCAGTCCCTATCCCAGTCTGCTGTTCCCACATGCTTCAAGAGGGCCACCATTGTTCCTGTTCCCAAGAAAGCTAAGGTAACTGAGCTAAATGACTATCGCCCCGTAGCACTCACTTCCGTCATCATGAAGTGCTTTGAGAGACTAGTCAAGGATCATATCACCTCCATCCTTCCAGACACCCTGGATCCACTCCAATTTGCTTAGCATCCCAATAGGTCCACAGACGACACAACCGCAATCACACTGCATACTGCCATAACCCATCTGGACAATAGGAATACCTATGTAAGAATGCTGTTCATCGACTACAGCTCAGCATTTAACACCATAGTACCCTCCAAGCTCGTCACAAAGCTCGAGACCCTAGGTCTCGACCCAGCCCTGTGCAACTGGGTCCTGGACTTCCTGACAGGCCGGCCCTAGGTGGTGAGGGTAGAAACAACATTTCCAGCCCGCTGATCCTCAACACTGGGGCCCCACAAGGGTGCGTTCTCAGCCCTCTCCTGTACTCCCTGTTTACCCATGACTGCGGCCAAGCACGCATCCAACTCAATCATCAAGTTTGCTGACGACACTACAGTGGTAGGCTTGATTACCAACAACGACGAGACGGCCTACAGGGAGGAGGTGAGGGCCCTCGGAGTGTGGTGTCAAGAAAATAACCTCTCACTCAATGTCAACAAAACAAAGGAGATGATCGTGGACTTCAGAAAACAGGAGAGGGAGCACCCCCCCCTATCCACATCGACGGGACAGTAGTGGAGAAGGTGGAACGTTTTAAGTTCCTCGGCGTACACATCACGGACAAACTGAAATGGTCCACCCACACAGACAGCATGGTGAAGAAGGCGCAACAGCACCTCTTCAACCTCAGGAGGCTGAAGAAATTCAGCTTGTCACCAAAAACACTCACAAACTTCTACAGATGCACAATCGAGAGCATCCTGTCGGGCTGTATTACCGCCTGGTACTGCAACTGCTCCACCCACAACCGTAAGACTCTCCAGAGGGTAGTGAGGACTGCACAACGCATCACCGGGGGTAAATGACCTGCCCTCCAGGACACCTACACCACCCAATGTCACAGGAAGGCCAAAAAGATCATCAAGGACAAGAACCACCCGAGCCACTGCCTTTTCACCCCGCTATCATCCAGAAGGCGAGGTCAGTACAGGTGCATCAAAGCTGGGACCGAGAGACTGAAAAACAGCTTCTATCTCAAGGCCATCAGACTGTTAAACAGCCATCACTAACATTGAGTGGCTGCTGCCAACATACTTAAATCTCTAGCCACTTTAAATAATAGGAATTGGATGTAACAAATGTATCACTAGCCACTTTTTAGACAATTTTGTATATAATGTTTACATATCCGACATTACTCATATCAAATGTATACACTGTACTCTAAACCATCTACTGAATCTTGCCTATGCCGTTCGGCCATCGACTCAAATCTCTAGCCACTTTAATAACTTTAATAATTATAATTGGATGAAATAAATGTATCACTAGCCACTTTAAGCGATGCCATTTATATAATGTTTACGTATCCTACATTACTCATCTCATATGTATATACTGTACTCCATACCATCTACTGCATCTTGCCTACGCCGGTCAGCCATCGCTCATCCATATATTTATATGTACATACTCGTATTCATTCCTTTACTCTTGTGTGTATAAGGTAGTTGTTGTGAATTTGTTAGATTACTTGTTAGATACTACTGCATGGTCGAAACTAGAAGCACAAGCATTTTGCTACACTTGCATTAACATCTGCTAACCATGTGTATGTGACAAATAAAATGTGATTTTTTTGATTCCACCCTGTTCATGGGCCTAAGCCATGTGAAAATATGTAGAATAGCAGGAAATTAGCTTTAAAACTAGTGGAGCCAATGGCATTCACGTTAGGAAATCTCACTCCAAGCTATATTCAGACATTGGCAGCCCTGTATTATGAGAGAAAGAAATAGAAACATGTCATGTATGTCATCTTCATTTCCCTGGAACAGTCACAGCAGCTGTAGAAAATGCTGATCATAGGTTTGTTGAATGGAAAGATACTTTACATGATAACTGGACTAATTAACAATACAAAATATTTCTCTTCAGAACAAATCAAAATGGTAGGGGCTGAGATGTGGAAGTGATTAAATGTGTCTGACCCTATTTGCAAGGAATTACAAAAGAGTTACAAAAGCTCTAGTGATAACAAGACCAATATACAATAAACATGTTTCTCATACAAAAGAGGCCAAACTCTGAGTGGCATTTCAAATGTTTACTCAGGGAAGATGTACCAGCTGAATGCATACCCTTAACACTCAAACCCTCCCTACCTCAAATGTGTACTTCAGTACTTTTCCATCACCCAGGATTTCTCCATCCTCCTCTGTGCATATCACAGGACTTCTTATCAGTCAAGAGAAGCCTTGAGTTATTGGGAGTACATATTCCTACAGTTCACTGCAGTCCACTAAATACACTGAACAAAAATATAAACGCAACATGTAAAGTGTTGGCCCCATGTTTCATGAGCTGAAATAAAATATCAACATTTTCCATACGCACAAAAAGCTTATTTCTATCAAATTTTGTCTATCAAATTTACATCCCTGTTTTGCCAATATAATCCATCCACCTGACAGGTGTGGCATATCAAGAAGCTGATTAAAAGCATGAGGGGTGCAGAGGACTATTTCTGTGTATAATAAAGCCCTTTTGTGGGAAAAAATTTATTCTGATTGGCTGGGCTTCATTTGCCAGTGGGTGGGCCTATAACCTCCCAGGCCCACCCATGGCTGTGCCCTTGATCAGTCATGCGAAATCCATAGATTAGGGCCCAATTAATTTATTTCCTTATACTGTATGAACTGTAACTCAGTAAAATCTTTGAAATTGTTGCATGTTGCGTATATATTTTTGTTCAGTGTAATTACACTTCTATACACAAAGAGCTTAAACCTAATCAACCTCTAAGGATACATAAAAACAATATATTAATACAAGGAGGATATAATTATATAAAAGGGTAAAGACATAAAACAATAATATAAAACCAAATGTACAATCTATCAAATATAATAGTTCAGTAGTAAAATTTGTCTTAACAAATCACACAATAAGTTACACGGGCTAACTCTGTGTGAAATAGGGTTTACATGATTTTTCAATGACTAACCCTTCCTCTGTCCCCCATACATCTACCGTAGCTGTAAGGTCCCTCAATCAAGTATTGAATTTCAAGAACAAATTCAGGGAACTTTTCGAAAGCCTTATTAAAGAAGGGCAGTGATTGGTGGATGGGTAACACTAACAAATCAGACATTGAACATATGTTTAAGCATAGTCTAGTTAAGAATTATGCTGTTGATTATGTATTAAATCACCCAGACACATCAAAGATACAGTCATCCTCCTGAACTGAACCGCCGGACAGGAATGAAACTGCTCAGGGATGTTATCATGAGGTCATTGGTGATTTTAAAACAGCTACAAAGTTCAATGGCTGTAATGGTAGAAAACTGAGGATGGATCAACAACACTGCAGTTACTCACAATAATGACCTAAATGACAGAGTGTAAAGAAGAATACAAATATACAGAATACAAATATTCCAATATATGCATGTTGTATGCAACAAGGCACTAAGGTAATACTGCAAAGAAACACAGTAAAGGAATACACTTATTGGCCTAAATGCAAAGCCTTATGTTCGGTGCAAATCCAACATAACACCTCACTGAGTAACAGTATAGCCACGATCCCTAACATCTTGACAGAGCTTGAAGACTTTTGAAAAGAATAATGGGCAAATATTTCACAATCCAGGTGTGCAAAGCTCTTAGGGAATTACCGAAAAAGACTCACAGCTGTAAATGATGCCAAAGGTGTTCCTAACATGTACTGACTCAGGGAGCTGAATAATTATGCAACAACTATATTTTTTGTTATTACATTTATATAAAAATAAAAAATTGTGGTGTAGATTTTGGTGTAGATTGCTGACAATTAAATCCATTTCATTCCTACTTTGTAACACAATCAAATGTGAAGAAATCCAAGGGGATTAAATAATTTTGCAAGGCACTGTAAATCCATTGCATGGTGGGACAAATGATAGTTGGGAACAAGCGCTAAGGGGCATTCCATTTCAGACAATGACCCTTTACCGCTACGTTTCCCCCTGCCGGCAAGATTTCTTCACAGTGCTTTCTCATGTTACAATGTAACACAATTTACTTAGCATGCTTTGAGCAGTTGATGATCACATGTGAATAGAGTATCAATCACACTTGTATATTTTATTTTTCACAGAGGAGGGTAGACTACAGTAGGGTAACTTGGGGTAATGCGAACCCCGGTTTAAGGCGCCTCCTGCCTGTAATTCTCACAAAAAACACTGTATGTCATCCATTTTATTTCCAACACCTTCCCTGGCTGCCACTACTCTTGCTTAACTAAAAATGTAATCTGTATCATCTCATCTAAGTTAAACCAACAAAACGAGTTTGAGATCAAATGATAACAAAAAAAATGTAATTTAGAAGAACAAAAATATATATATGAAGTTAGATCTATAAACCTTGTATATATGCCAGTAGGGCAGACTAAAGACAAATAATCCACTTGTTAAGAAAGAAAAATTGTAATCAGTTTTTAATAAAGTAGTAACATTTTAAGTGATGTTTGGGCACCCTCCCCCCTCCAGAGGAGCAAAATGCCCTCAGGGCAATCCAGTGCAAGTCAACGGTACCTACTGTATATGACCATTTTCCAAATCATGTCCGATCATGTCCAAATCATGTATGAGCAACTTCATTTAGTTTCACAATCAATTTGTAGATACAATTTGATTTGGACATGAAGCTTGAAAATGTAAAACTTCATAATAATGACAATATTTTATGTGAGAGGTGCAATGACATTTTCTTTCGATATTTGATTTAATAAATGAAAATAAGATACATAGAATTTAGTTTTTAAGAGTCAATTACTTAACATTTCTAAATAAAATGGATAAAATGGTTTTTAACACACTAATCTTCATGAGGCATCTTTCCCCATGCCCCATCGGGACTAGGGCTGTCACAGTCATGGAATTTTGGTATGACGGTAATTGTCCAGCCAAATGACCGTGATCACTGTAACAACCATTCGAATAGCAAACATTTTATAAATGTTTATTTATTTATAAATTTTGTCAAGACGTAGTCTCGTACCCCTGCACATCGACTCGGTACTTGTACTTCCTGTACATAGATGTTATTCTCTACTCCCTATATGTAGCCATGTTATTTTTACTCTTTATTATTATTTGTTATTCACTCTGTCACTATTGTATTTATTTTTTATCATATCCTTAACTCTGCATTGTTGGAAAAGGACCCGTAGGTAAGTACTTCAGTGTTAGTCTACACCTGTTGTCTACGAAGCATGTGACAAATAACCTAGGATTTTATTTCATTTGAACTCAACTCATCTTCAATTTACAGAAAAAGGTATAATCTGCTATGATGAAATATACAGTATATAATAAATTTGTGCCAGTATATTTTCCCATTGGTCACAAATGTGACCACTAAGATATTTTCATATACCACGTGCATCATGGATTCAATGTATTGAAAATGAAGGTACATATGTAAACTACAAAGAAAATATTTTAAAAATGCAACAATCTATTTGTTTTTTAAACGTTTGAATACAGACTTCTGGTGTCAAATTCGTCTGTAAAAGTACAACTTAGATATTTATGTTTGTGGACTTGTGACCATTTTGAAAAATCACATGAAACTTCTCTGAATCATACTAGACACCCTAAAAATGCATAATATATTACTTATTTGTTGATAAGTATAACTAACTTCTCTAGAGCCTGTAAAGTACAAACTGTTTTTTTCTCACTCTTGTGACAATTGTCAACTGTAGCCACTTATTTCCCTTCATAGTTTGTTTGCCTAAATACAGTATGACCATCATCCACATACTTAAAACTTATTATCAAATTTGCTTTTTTTAAGACAGCAATTTACACATACTTCGAGTCGATATTTACATAATAATAATAATAATAATAATAATAAGGAATTCCCCTTGATCACATCCACAAATTGGGGAAAACAAACATTCTTTCCCATTGTAAAAGAGCCAACTTTGTCGTTGATTTTTTTGTTATACAGAAATAACAAAACATGTTGCTGTTTTGTTCTATGTACATGTAACCAGGTCAAAAATGCCGATCTACGGTTCTCAATGCTCCCAGGTAGGGAAAAGGAGTCTGCGAGAAGAGCTACGTGGCTTCGGGATCAAAAAAGATTGCAGTTTTGAAGTAGGCTACATGTAGCTATGTGTGTTGAAAACATTTAATCCCATGTAAGACATTTAACCTGTTTAGTATAGTCAGTTCATAACTCCACTCACTACTTGTAGCTGTTTGTGTTGTTGGTCTTGGCTAGCTTAACGTTCGGGTCGGCAGCTAGCACGAACTCACTCACCTGGCTACTAGCACCATCATGAAAAGGGGCATGAGGGTTTTTCTAAGTAGTGAGAACGCTAGGAAGCAGGCAATGCTAAAAAGTAATCATTAGACATGTTGTACTTTTCTTAAATTTAGTTTTGTAATTGACTAAAACAAGCAGACAACAAGAAAATTGCGTTTGAAAAGGGTGAAGTTTTTGCTGTGAGCCAATGGAATAACCTAGGTAACCACAGGTTGTTTTCCCCACAGGAAGGCTGGGCATGACTTCGATTAAATTCCTACTGACTGTTGTTAGAGCGGGAATCTCACCCCTAGACTACGAATGAGTCACAGACATGCAGGTTGGTGTGTAATCGCGGGCGTGGTATGATGCCTACGTTTCTACGGTCATATTAGAACATACACGAAACCGTCATTCCGTTACCGGCAATGCCAGTTGCCATATGGACAAAATGAGGGTACTGTAATTGATTGATGTAAAGAATATCCACCATCTCAATCCCGCCCTTGACAGAACAACTTTTAGTTATTGTTCTTGCGTGTGTAATCGTGTCTAGTCGGATACAGTGTTTCGAACTGCGGCAACAAAAATGGCACCGAATTTACCTGTACATTTATGCATCTTTTTGGTAAGTAAGTCAATTCTATTAAATTAAAGTGTTTCTGTATTTTTCACACCTTCCCAAGTTTATTTTAATGTAATTAACATTGCAAACTTTGTAGCCAAACTTTTACTTTACAGTGTTGCATAGCCGGGGAAAGATGTTTGGGGGTGGGTGGTGCGGTTTTCATCGGCCAGTAAATACAAGACTGCTAAAGGCCCAGTGCAGTACGTATGTGAAAAAATAACATTTTCAAAAAATTTATACATTTTCCCATGTTACAGATGGCATTGCTCCACTAATACAGGACTAGTAAAGGCCCAGTTCTCTACCTTTGTGAGAGGAAAAAAAGAGATATATATACAGTACCAGTCAAAAGTTTGGACACATTGTAGAAGAATATTGAAGACTTCAAAACTATGAAATAATGCATATGGAATCATGTAGTAACCAAAAAAGTGTTAAAGAAATCTAAGTATTAGATTTGAGATTCTCCAAAGTGGCCACCCTTTGCCTTTATGACAGCTGTACACACTCTTGGCATTCTCTCAACCAGCTTCATGGGGTAGTCACCTGGAATGCTTTTCAATTAACAGGTGTGCCTTGTTAATTTGTGGGATTTCTTTCCTTAATGCATGTAATGCATTTGAGCCAATCAGATGTGTTGTGACAAAGTAGGGGTTTTATACAGAAGATAGCCCTATTTGGTAAAAGTCCATATTATGGCAAGAACAGCTCAAATAAGCAAAGAGAAACAACAGTCCATCATTCATTTAAGACATGATGGTCAGTCAATATGAAACATTTCAAGAACTTTGAAAGTCGCAAAAACCATCAAGCACTATGATGAAACTGGCTCTCATGAGGACCGCCACAGGAAAGGACGACCCAGAGTTACCTCTGCTGCAGAGAATAAGTTCATTAGAGTTAACAGCCTCAGAAATTGCAGCCCAAATAAATGCTTCACAAAGTTAGTCACATACATTTTTTTTTATTTCACCTTTATTTAACCAGGTAGGCTAGTTGAGAACAAGTTCTCATTTACAACTGCAACCTGGCCAAGATAAAGCAAAGCAGTGTGACACAAACAACAACACAGTTACACATGGGATAAACAAACATACAGTCAATAATACAGTAGAAAAAGTCTATAGACAGTGTGTGCAAATTAGGTAAGATAAGGTCGCTGGTGAGCCCTACACACTGAGGTGGAAGGCAGAGAGCTCAAATGACACAAGGAGTGCAGAAACCTTACATAGTGAAACCATTTTATGCAAGCGTGTACAAAACACATGATCTTGGTGTCATGATCTCCTTGAGTGATGGACCAAGGCGCAGCGAGGCATCCAGTATACATCTTTATTTAAGCAACGTAACTGGGAAAAATATACAATACAAAACAAAGATCGCACATAACAAGTGAACCCAACAAAGCTATGAACAAACAATAACCCACAAACCCCTAGTGAAAACTACAAACATATATATGGTTCCCAATTAGAGGTAACGACACACAGCTGCCTCTAATTGGGAACCATTACCCCAACATAGAAATAGATAACCTAGGAAAGAAAAAACCCTACACCAAAACAAAACTAAACACGCCAGCCTGTCTTCTCAGGCCTGGATGTGACACTTGGTATGTGTACGTGTGTGGAGAACAGGACAAAACTGAATTTGGTCGTCTCGTTCTGGAATAACTGCTAGTTATTCTAATCTTCTAGTGTGGTCAAAGCAACATTAAATCACTGTCTGCACTCATGATGTATGGTTCCACTTCCACACACATACACAAGCATGAACCTTTTGCCCAGCAACATGCTCTATCACTGGTGCTCTGTTTTCAGTATATTAAAAGGAACCAGTTCATTCCCTTCTGACTAACAGGAAACCATAGGTCGCCCCGGTCAGCTCCTTACTGTGTGCCCAGAACATCATGGGGACCTCATTCCCTAGTTAGGTTTCTATGCTACACACTCACAAGACAAGTTAAAACAGGCCTATACTAATGCACGCACAATTATATCTTATATGATCTAGTTTATTTAACAATCTCAACCTTAATGCCTAAGCAACTAAGCTTCAGGAAAGATCTCCTAGTGCACAAGCATCAGCAAGATTTAACAAAAATGTCCAAGTCTTGCCATAGATTTTCAGGCTGATTTCACTCAAATCTGTAACTAGGCCACTCAGGAACATTCAGTATCATCTTGATAAGCAATTCCAGTGTATATTTGGCCTTGTGTTTTGGGTTATTGTCCTGCTGAAGGTGAATTTGTCAGCTAGTGTCTGTTGGAAAGCAGACTGAACCAGGTTATCCTCTAGGATTTTGCTTGTCCTTAGCTCTATTCAGTTCATTTTTATCCAAAAAACTCCTTAGTCCTTGTAGATGACAAGCATACCCATAACATGATGCAGCCACCACCATGTTTGAAAAATATGAAGTGGTACTCAGTGATATTGTGTTGGATTTGCCCCAAACCTAATGCTTTGTATTCAAGGAAAAGTTCATTTCTTTGCCACATTTTTTTGCAGTTTTACTTTAGTGCCTTGTTGCAAACAGGATGCATATTTTGGAATATTTTTTTTCTGTACAAGCTTCCTTCTTTTGACTGTGTCGTTTAGGTTAGTATTGTTGAGCAACTACAGTACAGTGTTGTTGGTCCGTCCTCAGTTTTCTCCTATGACATCCATTAAACTCTGTAACTTTTTTAAAGACACAATTGGCCTCATGGTGAAATCCCTGAGCGGTTTCCTTCCTCTCCGGCAACTGAGTTAGGCAGGATGCCGTTATCTTTGTAGTGACTAGGTGTATTGATACACCATCCAAAGTGTAATTAATAACTTTACCATGCTCTACGGGATATTCAATATCAGATTTTTTTTACCCATCTACCAATAGGTACCATTCTTTGCGAGTCATTGGAAAACCTCCCAGGTCTCTGTGGTTGAATCTGTGTTTGAAATTCACTGCTCGACTGAGAGACCTTACAGATAATTGTATGTGTGGGGTACTGAGATGAGGTAGTCATGAAAAAATACTGTTAAACACTATTATTAGTCCATGCAACTTATTATTACTTGTTATGCACATTTTTACTCCTGAACTAATTTAGACTTGCCATAACAAAGAGGTTGAATACTTATTGACTCAATATATTTTAGCGTTTAATTTAATTAATTAATTTGTAAATAAAAATTTGAAACATAGTTCCACTTTGACATTATGGAATATTGTATGTAGTCCAGTGACACAAAATCTAAATTTAATCAATTTTAAATACATGCTGTAACACAACAAAATGTTGAACAATTTCAAAAGGTGTCAACACTTTTTGAAGGCACTGTACCTGTGCAGCCTATGCACTCCTTAAAAACGTCCTATTATTTTGGTTCATCTAGTACAAAGAACTGACAAGACAGAATGTCCATGAATGCAGTACCATATTTGTAACTCAGCTTTTGTATGATATGCCACCAGTTAGAATGTTTGAACAATATCTCTCTCGCATGTGTCAATTTCAGATCATCTCATGTGTGGACTCCTGCTTTATCCCTGTCTCCATACAAGCAACAGTACCTCAGACAGTACAAGTTGGACATGTTATTGCAAAAGGTTCTGCCATTCACAAATGTTTCAGTCCTGTCTAACTTTGAATGTACTTGATACTGAATGAAACAATCAATATAGTCATAAACTGTTTATAACCAGTTGACATCCTTAATCATAATCAAGTTATTGTGTTGTGGATGATCCATGTTATTTTTTAGTCATTGTATAGTTGATAACGTTTCTTTCTCTCTCATCGTTCAGTTGATGTGGACCAATGTGACACCATCACATTGGACTTTACAACTAGTGACCCAGACTTCACAGTACGACCTGATGGCACTATAATAACAGTCGCCATCACCATGGTACCAGCCAATGGCAGAACATTCTCAGTGCAGTTTCAGGACCCCAATGGTCAGAAGAGAGAAATGAATGTTTACCTTGTCCAGATCTCTAGAAAGGTAAAGTGGATTCTGCATGGGCTTATAGTACAAAGTCCCATTTTTCAAACAAGTATTGTTTTTGTGAAATTATCTATATCACATTGTTGACTTGTGACTTTGTGTTTTCTTTTTTCTGCTTTTTCAGGTATTGAAAGATGGCCTACTAAAGCGCTCCAAAAGACGTTGGAGTCCTCTGCCCTTCAACATCATAGAAAATGACGTTATGCCATTTCCAAAGGACGTTGAGCTGGTAATGTCCTTAAAATAAGTTACAACTTGCATCACATTTCATCACATTCTGTATTTGAATATTGATATTAAACCTAAGCCATGTACACATTTTGTGTCATGTAACAAACCCCAAATTATGTCCTTGCCTTTCTCCCACCCCCATGTTCTACTCTATTTCTCATTCTTTCTCACTTGCGACTAATGCACATTCTGTACCTGTATGGTCCACGCCCTCACCTGGGGGTTCACACACCCAGACACACCTAACCACACACACACAGAGGGATCAGTTGGAATGTTTACTTAGCTGTTTTTTCTCCTTCCTTGTAACCCTTAGCCTTCCTTTCTAACTACAAGGCTGGATGTGCACTGTAATTTAATCTGTTGTGACCTGCCTAGGGAATACATATTAATACAAAATAACTTTTTGTAACATTAGTCGATAAGTATAGTGCTTTAGGCCTATTACCTGTAAGGCATATGAGCATTTCTCTTTTGCATAACTCAATGCTTAACATTCTTAATTGTGCAATTTCTTAACCAGAGCAGGCACATGCACAGATAGGGCTCTACCTGTGCAGAGCACATGCCCCTTTGTCCTTCTAGTCTCTAACGTGCCATTTTGGGTGGAGGTATCATTTTGTATAAAAATTTTTGTCTTTGTTGTTCGTAACCCACTGCCCGCAAGTCGTCGTCAAGTTCACAATTTGTGATAATGAGTGATTGTGTTGTTGCAGAAATAAATATGCCTATGCTCAAATATGTTAAAATGGTAATTTTGAGCACCTGCCCCCTGAAAGGTCTGTGCACGGCCTTGAACCAGGGTGATGTTATTATCCCACTGCTTGTTGAAGCTTGACCGCAGATAATACTTGATTGTTTCCTGGTCCAGATTGCATCTGATTCGTCGGCCACTCGCAATGTGTACTACACAATCAGTGGGCCTGGTGTGACAGAGGAGCCTGTGGGTGTGTTCACTGTGGAGAGTGACACTGGGATGTTAAAGGTCAACAGAGCTGTCAACCGTGAGATAACCCCTCAGTTTGTAGTGAGTAGTAAACAGCAATTATTGATTGCTTGCTTGAATAATTGATTGATTCTTTAAATGTGATGTTAAAGCATGACAATTGTACTCTTGATGCGTAGCACAGACAACACAAACAGTGAAAGCCATTTCTAAACTGAGTCCATCTTCCTCCAGTTTCAAGCCAGAGTGTTTGACAGATACACTAACCAGGAGACAGATCTACTATTACAAATCACAGTGAATGTAGACGATGTGAACGACAATGCACCAACTTTCACTGGCCTACTGCAGTTTACTGTGCTGGAGCAAAGCAAAGCAGGTGAGAAACACACATCTGAAGTAAGAAATACCAGAGTGCCTCTAGCCTCTGTAATACAGAACATGGAAAAAGTGTTATACGTTTCACAAGTTAGTCAATTGTCTGAGCAATTTGTGCACACATCCAGACATTGACCTTTGTAAAGGGAACATGTGGATGTAAACTAATAGCCTGTGTGTTGTGATACGTTCTATTGCAGGGACGATGGTGGGGATGGTGAATGCCACAGACATAGACGAGCGTGGTACAGACCACACTAAGATCAGGTACTCCCTCCTCTCTGGGACCAACCTGTTTTACATTAACCCAGAGACAGGAGTCATCAGCACCAAAACAGACACCCTCGACAGAGAGGTCAGTCCCATCGTTGTACCTTTTAAAGAATATCTCACTTACAGTTTTCCAGGGTTACACGTTCTTGATCATGGCTATCATTGTTAGAATTATTGATCTAAATGTATATTTGTATTTGTTTTTCAGGTGAATGAGAAATATTTGGTGACAGTGGAAATCAGAGACATGAATGGAGCTCTGAATGGTCTATTCAACACAGCCACAGCCACCATTGTGTTGGGTGATATCAACGACAACCCTCCCACATTCACAAAGACATCTGTACGTTTTCTTTGACAGACAACATTTTACAGTAGTGGAGTTTGTGTATTGCAGTTTGTTCCGCAATGTAACAAAAAAGGCATGGATGTCCCAATTTGTTTTATGAATACTCTGTTTGCTTTGGTCAAATAACGATATGTTACCTCCTTTTGCAGTACGATGTGAAAGTTAAAGAGAACCAAGGAGAGGGACTCATCCTCAGAATCCCCATTGAAGATAAGGACTTGGTGAAGACACCAAACTGGAACACTGAGTTTTTCATCCAAAAGGGGAACGAAAACGGGAACTTCAGGATCGAAAGAGACCCCAAAACGAATGAAGGACTAATTTACCTAATAAAGGTGAGATGGTACTCACAATGAACCTATATTTTTGATCTGATCATGACTTTCAGGATCCATAGATGTCTTGCTAGTTATTTATAAAATGAGGCTAATGTATACATTCAGTGAACTATCCCATAACATAAAGACAGTCAAAATATTGAGCCAAAAGGCTTCTTTGCGCATTGTCATTGACAGCTGATAATACAGTAAAATAACACTCCATGTCCTTGCTGTGTCTCCAGCCTCTAGACTACGAGAAGACCAAGAACCTAAAGTTGGAGGTGTTGGCCCGTAACCAGGCTGAGCTGAGTGGGACCAAGGTCATGTGGATGTCCATCCCTGTAGACGTCTCTGTTGTAGACGAGGACGAGGGACCAGAGTTCACCGCCCCCACCGTACTCTTCACAGTCCAGGAGAACACTCCTAACGACACCCTGATTGGGACCTACATAGCCGTAGACCCAGAGACCAAGAGCAGCGCCGGCATCAAGTAAGACCCTAGTTTACCTTATTGATCTCACCAATAGTTGACCTAGCCAGGTCCCAGATCTGTTTGTACTGTCTTGCCATAATTACAGGAGATGGCAAGACAGCACAAACAGATCTGGAACCAGGGTAGTATTGGCCTATTGTGTGACCATGTTGATAATAATCATAATAATAATAATATGATGTTATAACAAGTAAGGTCATATTGACATGTTTTTTATCACTCCAGCAGAATTGTACTGTTATATAAGAGAATGCTGTAAAGGTTCCTTCTCTCTCTCTGTTCCCTCGCAGGTATTACAAGGTCTCAGACCCTGCTTCATGGATCAAGGTAGATGAAAGCACTGGACAGCTGAAGATCGCCAACACTATCGACAGGGAGTCCCACTTTGTAACGAATGGCGTGTACAATGTCACTATGAAAGCTGTTGATGCCAGTAAGTAGATATTGTTACAATGTCTTAGTTAAATACACTATATATAGAAAATGATGTGGACACCCCTTCAAATTAGTGGATTTGGCTATTTCAGCCACACCTGTTGCTGACAGGTGTATAAAATCGAGCACACAGCCATGAAATCTCCATAGACAAACATTGGCAGTGTAGTGGCCTTACTGAAGAGCTCAGTGACTTTCAACGTGGTACTGTCATAGGATGCCACCTTTCCAACAAGTCAGTTCATCAAATGTCTGCCCTGCTAGAGCTGCTCCTGTCAACTGTAAGTGCTGTTATTTTGAAGTGGAAATATCTAGGAGCAACAATGGCTCAGCTGACGAATCTGGGTTTGGTGGATGCAAGGAGAACACTACCTGCCCTAATGCATATTGCTAACTATTAAAGTTCGGTGGAGGAGGAATAATGGTCTGGGGCTGTTTTTCATGGTTCGGGCTAGGCCCCTTAGTTCCAGTGAAGGGAAATCTTAAGGCTACAGCATACAATGACAATTCTAGATGATTTTGTGTAACAGTTTGGGGAAGGCCCTTTCCTGTTTCAGAATGACAATGCCCCCGACAACACAGAGGTCCATACAGAAATGGTTTGTCGAGATCGGTGTGGAAGAACTTGACTAGTCTGCACAGAGCCCTAACCTAAACCCCATCGAACACCTTTGGGATGAATTGGGACAATAAGTCTATGTGTTGTTAGTAGTCACTCTATAACACCTGGTGTGACTTGGTATTTTATTAGGATCCCCATTAGCTGTTGCAAAAGCTGCAGCTACTCTTCCTGGGGTCCACACAAAACATGACATAATACAGAACATTAACAGACAAGAACAGCTCAAGGACAGATCTACATCTATTTAACAAAAGGCACACATAGCCTACATATCAATACAGACACTGACACTTGAGGGCCATACCCTAGCTACTAGCCCTTATCTCTGTTTTGCATTTATAACAGGGAGTGACTACTAGGGAGATACCAGTACTGTATAGCATCGGTATTTCACTGAACTTATTGCTGAGTGTGATTAATGAATACATTGGAAATCTTACTCAGTCAAGCTCTCACAATAAAACCACAATAAAACCAGCAAGAATTGTTCATTGATATGTTATCGTGTTTCTTACATATGTCTACTCTATTTTTAGGTCTCAAGACAGGAACAGGGACAGTGATTATTCAAGTGGAGGATGTGAATGACCACGTCCCAGTCATCCCCTCTAAAGACCTGGTGGTGTGTGAGAAGGATGGGGGAGAGATGGGCTCCGTGCTGGTGGTAGCAGAGGACAAGGACCAAGCTCCATTCTCCGCCCCTTCAGCTTCGAACTGGGAGAGGAGCATGATGGGAGATGGGCTGTGAAGCGACTTAACGGTATGAAAATGATTCCTACCTCTGGACTCCATTCCATCTCTATATTAATTGATATCTTGCATATGTGATTTAAAAAGTGAAGCAATTATTTAAATATAAACGTAAAATGTGCATCTTATAGTGAGTAGTCAGTCTCATACATTCTTCAATACAACATTAGAGCCAAAATACTCTAGAATGCAACCTCACCAGAGCCACGTTACACAGCACCTAACTGACAATGAGTTTTGTTTAGAGCCAGGAGTTTTAGTTCTTACAATGTAATCTCACCAGGAAAACTAGTGCCCAAGCTCCTGTTCTTTACAACCGTGTATTTCCTCCTCAGACACTGCAGGGATGTTGGAGCACACCAAGGAGCTCCCTATTGGTCTGTATACTGTCCCCCTGATGGTCAAGGACCTACAGGGATTTGGAAAGACCCAGACTGTAACGGTCCGGATCTGTCGCTGCAGGAACGGAGCGTGTTTGGCCTACCAGAACTCCACATCGCTGGGGGTGTGGGCCATCCTGGCCATGCTGCTGGCGCTGTGCCTGCTACTTCTTCTCTGTGAGTCTCTAATGTTTTATTATGTTCATTCATATTATTTATGTAGGCCTGACAGGTTAGTGTCAAAGCAGTAATAAGATAGGACAACATATTAAACTGTATGAGGCGTTAGACATTAGATGGTGAAGTCTTAAGCAGCTGATGACGGCTAGTATACCTTTATTCCTTAACAAATGGCTTGTGCTTCTTGTTCGTCAGACGACCCTGTGACCACTTTCTGACCATACATTTTTATTGAGCTACTTTTTATTTTTCGTTCTATATTTCAGGTATCTTCTTTGCATTCATCTGTGTTACAAAGAATGAGAAAATGGAGCTGGAAGATATGGGAGACAGTGGCGGTATCCTCCTGAAGTCTAACATTGAGGCCCCAGGGGATGCAGTGGTAAGCATTACAAAACACATTTCTCATGTTCATGGAATCTGAGCAAATTTCACTGTTATATCCTAATTTGTTTTTGGATGTTTTTTTTCTCTCTCTGAAATATGGCTCCTCAGGATTCAAATCTCATCATCGTTCCTGCATCTGGGATCGACCCATCAGTGAAGGGATCCATGATTGACGTGGGGTGGGTGGGAGCTAAGAACTCTGGTATGATTGGAGGAGGCCTGGGCGCTCAACAGAACCTGCTACAGCAGTCCGGCGGCGTCATAGTGACCGATATGGAGACCGGCTTCTCTGGCCAACACGAAGGCAGCCAATATGTTGGACAATATGGCGGTGGACAATATGGCGGTGGAAACATGACTTTTGACAACACACATTTAATTAAATTCAACAACTCTGCAGCCTGGCACACCTGGCAAACCAACGGGCTGTTTTTACAACAGGTAAAGTGTTTGTAGAGAACTTGAGAAACAACTCAAACAATGTCAATCATTCTTCCTATTGGTAAAAGCCTAGACAATTCCCATCTGAAATGCTTGCTTACTTGCTAAATCCTGTGTTAGCTTTCATATATCTTGTCTGGTTGGTGAAATGTTGGTCTGTTCTCAGTGTAATACCTGTCAGTAATATCCTATGCAAGGATGTAATATCACCTACTGTAATATTTTCCCTACCATCGCACTAGTCCTTGGCTGCTCTCTATGGACTAATAAAATGCATTCTCCTTTCTTCACCTAATCTCTTACATTGTCTACCTGGTCTTTGCAGAAGTTGGCTTACCTAGGGACGAGGGAGGAGGGGCGATATGCCGATGACATCATCCACGCGTACGGCTTCGGAAGGGGTGGGGTCTCCAGCTGGCTCGGTGGGCTGTTGCAGTGACCAAGGCAACCAGGAAGACCTGGACTTCCTAAACACATTGGGGCCAAAGTTCAAGATATTAGCTGAAGTCTGTAACAAGAAATGAACAAAGAGAATGTAATGCAATATGTTTTTATTACTGTAAGTGTACTCTTTTTCTGATAATTACCATGAATTTTAAGAATCTATCAAGAGGGTTGCCATGCTATATTATTCAGAGTAATCACAATGAATTGCTCTAACTGTTTGTTGGTTAGAGCCATTTTGCACTGTAAAGTACAATGTATTCACTTGTACATCAAATTTTCAAGTGTTGAATCAACTCTGCGATTGTTAAATGTAACACTTTTTCAGAGTCTATACGGGTCCACACTTTTCAGTGATATTAACATTTTAATGAACACCTGTAGTGTTACGGTAACTCGTATTTGGAGTATGGTGTAAAGCCTTATTTGCATATTTCCCAGTGGGCCTTACTTTTTCGAGTGAATTGTAGAATTGTTAGTGACAAAGACATGGTTGCTGCATTTGTTCATTTTCAGTCCTGTGGCTTTCATCAAATAAAATGATTAACAGTGGCCTGAAACTCCTGGTTTACAGGCCACATCAGGCTTGCATTCACATTATGCTGGCTTGCAAGGTGATGTCATTCCTATTGGAATCTAGCCAGAGTGTGGATATCCAAGAGTTTACATGTTTGATCACCCACAGCCTGCATTTACAATGACTGTCGAGTTGGAAAATGGATAGATTTTCTAACCATCTAAACTGAAACAACCTGCAGAGAGTCTTGTGTTTAGACTAGAACAGAAGGTTATAGGTGCTTCTGTTTAAAATAAAAGGTTCTGGGTGCTTCTTTTTAGAATATAATGGTCTGCGTGCTTCTGTTTACAATAGAAGGTTCTGGGTTATTATTTTTAGAATTGAAGGTTCTGAAGAGACAGGTGCTGATACGGCCCATGGGGTTGATGAGACAGTGTCTGACAGTGAGTTCACACACTCAGCAGGCTGAGTGTGTGAACAGAGAGGGGTTTGAACCAGACAGACAGCCTGTGAGTATTCATAGCGACATGTGATTGATTGATCCATAGAAAGGGAGATACCTAGTCAGTTGTACAACTGAATGCCTTCAACTGAAATGTGTCAGAGAGGTGCGGGGGGCTGCCTTTATCGACATCCACAGAGCACGGGGAACAGTGGGTTAACTTGCTCAGGGGCAGAATGACAGACTTTTACCTTGTCAGCTCGGGAATTCAATCCAGCAATCTTTCGGTTACTGGCCCAACACTCTAACCACTAGGCTACCTGCCGCCCCCTATGACATTACTAGAGGGGCTATGTTATAAACCCTCAAAGTTTGTTCCATAATGGGGCGAAAATGGCAGCCATCTTGGTCAGGGAGAAATCCAAAACTAGTCTAATTGGAATGAATGGCAGTAGAGGCATAGGTGATCCATTTCCTGCTTTTACTTATGCAGAAAAATAAAAGTGAGGCATGTGATGTTATTATAGTCAACCTTAAATATTGTCATATAATTATAAATACAATTTATATGGGTTTTATACAAATGTATGAGTAAATAGCCCCTAAATGTATCAGATTTAGTTTTATTGGAAAGCAGTGAGTGCTATTATATGATACAATATCAGTACTTGTTGCATTTACAACTTGTCTAAGTCCTATAATCTAAGTCCTATCATCAACTTGGTATTTTACCAAATAGGTATATCTTCTATATACCCTCCCCGCCCCACCTTGTCACATCACAACTGATTGGCACAAACGCATTAAGAAGTAAAGAAATTCCACAAATTAACGTTTAATAAGGCACACCTGTTAATTGAAATGCATTCCAGGTGACTACCTCATGAAGCTGGTTGAGAGAATGCCAAGGGCGTGCAAAGCTGTCGTCAAGGCAAAGGGAGGCTATTTGAAGAATCTCAAATATAAAATATATTTTGATTTGTTTAACCTTTTTTTGGTTCCTACATGATTCCATATGTGTTATTTCATAGTTTTGATGTCTTCACTATTATTCTACAATGTTGAAAATATTACAAATAAAGAAAAACCCTTGAATGAGTAGGTGTTCTAAAACTTCTGACCGGTAGTGTATGATTGTGAATTGACTGCATTGTTTGAATGGAATGTTTGCATATTGGTAGTTAATTTAGAATCATTCATCTAAAACTGTTTGGCTAGCTAGCTAACACACATACAGTGCAGACAAATTCTTCACATTCATTGTTTTACACAATATCTTATCAGAGCACGGGCAAACTCCCTGACCAACATGGCTGACCTTTGGACAATTAAACGGAGATTCATATCCATTCTAGTATTCTAATTCCTAATTCTATGGATTCAACAGCATTGTCATATGTTCTTATAATTCATTTGGAATTCAATTACCAAATGGACCCATTTTGTAAATTAATCGTGTTGCCTATTTTGTAAGTGTCAAGTTGTGCTAATATGTTTTTTTAAAGTAAATAATATAAAATACACCTGTTGTGTTATTCACTTTGGGCATGCTGTTTTACTGTAAATACTTAATTTTAAGTAGAGAGAGAGAGGATGTGAGTGAGAGAGAGACAGAGTGGATTAGCTTTGAAATATTGTTACTCATGCCTAGATAAGACTGGTGAATGGTTAAGAAGGTGTGGTTCATTGTTCAGTACAGTACATATAACCTTGCACAATAACTGTAACATCACAAGGTACTGTAACTAAGGACACTTTATTCACCCTTGAACCATAGACTTAGACGACACATAATTGTATCTGTCCTATTATGATGTCTGTGAGGGCATGGGCAGCGCCATTGAGGCCATCTACGTTTTGAAGTAATGAATTTTCTTCTACTACTACTATGACTTGGTAAACAAACTGAATGGTTGCATACTGCCAACTGGAGTGTGTTTGAACAGGTTTGAACACCTGCAGTTATGAAATGGTTGCTCACGAGTATAATTCATTTGATGACCTAGATGTGAGCCTTCCTTAATCTATAGGAAGTCCCACCCAGTTGACTACTTTAAAATGGTGGTCCTCAATGGCAATGTCCATGCAAAAACAGATTATTTCCAAGTAGTAATCTGTACAGTGTCTTCAGAAAGTATTCACAGCCCTTGACTTTGTTGTGTTACAGCTTGATTTAGAATGGATTACATTTAGATTTTTTGGTCACTAACCTACACACAATACCTCATCATTTTAAAGTGGAATTATGTTTTCAAAATGTTTACTAATTAGTTAAAAATGAAAAGCTAAAATGACTTGAGTCAATAATTATACAACCCCTTTTGTTATGGAAGCCTAATTAAGTTCTGGTGTAAAAATGTTCTTGACATAATAAATTGTGCTATAATAGTGTTTAACATGATTTTTGAATAACTAACTCATCTCTGTACCCCACACATACAATTATCTGAAAGGTCCCTCAGACGAGCAGTGAATTTCAGACACAGTTTTAACCACAAAGACCAGATTTTCCAACGCCTCGCACCTAGCAATAGATGGATAAAATGAAGAACAGACATTGAATATTCCTTTTGAGCATAGTGAAGTTATTAATTACACTTTGGATGGTTTATCAATACACCCATTTACTACAAAGACACAGGCGTCCTTCCTGACTCAGTTGCTGTAGAGGAAGGAAACCACTCAGTGATTTCACCATGAGGCCAATGGTGACTTTTAAACAGGTATAGTTTAATGGCTGTGTTAGAAAACTAAAGATGGATGAACAACATTGTAGTTACTCCACAACCCTGACCTAATTAATAGAGTGAAAAGAAAGAAGCCTGTACAGAATAGAATTATTCCAAAACATGCACTAAATTAATACTGCTAAAAAGTTGGCAAAGCTATTACATTTTTTCCTGAATACTAAGTGTTATGTATGGGGCAAATCCAATCCAACACATTACTGAGTACCACTCTCCATGCATAGTGGTGGCTGCATCATGTTATGGGTATGCTTGTAATCATTAAGGACTGGGGGAGTATTTCAGGATAAAAAAAATTATGGAATGGAGCTAAACACAGGCAAATCATAGAGAAAAACCTGGTTCAGTCTGCTTTCCACCAGAAACTGGGAGATAAATTCACCTTTCAGCAGGACAAGAACCTAAACCACAATGCCAAATCTACACTGGAGTTACCAAGAAGACAGTGAATGTTCCTGAATGACCAAGTTACAGTTTTGATTTCAATCTACTTGAAAATCTATGACAAGACCTAAAAATGGTCTAGCAATGATAACAACCAATTTAACAGAGCTTGAAGAATGTTGAAAATAAAACTGGGCAAATGTTGCTTAATCCAGGTGTGGAAAGCTCTTAGAGGTGTACCCAGAAATACTCACAGCTGTAATCATTGCAAAAAGGGCTTCTACTAAGTATTGAAGGAATTAAAGTACATGTTGCCACAACTATGGAAGTATGATTGGGGTCATTCTCCATTTGGAAGACCCATTTGCGACCAAGCTTTAACTTCCTGACTGATGTCTTGAGATGTTGCTTCTATATATCCGCGTAATTTTCCTCCCTCATGATACCATCTATTTTGTGAAGTGCACTAGTCCCTCATTATGGCCAAACAGTTCTATTTTTGTTTCATCACACCAGAGGACATTTCTCCCAAAAGTATGATCTTTGTCCCCATGTGCAGTTGCAAACTGTAGTCTGGCTTTTTTTATGAGAGTTTTGGAGCAGTGGCTTCTTCCTTGCTGAGAGGCCTTTCAGGTTATGCTCATATAGGACTTGTTTTACTGTGGATATAGATACTTTTGTACCTGTTTCCTCCAGCATCTTCACAAGCTCCTTTGCTGTTGTTATGGGATTGATTTGCACTTTTTGCACCAAAGTATGTTCATCTCTAGGAGAAAGAAGGCATCTCCTTCCTGAGCGGTATGACGGCTGCATGGTTCTATGGTGTTTATACTTGCGTACTATTGTTTGTACAGATGAACATGGTACCTTCAGGCGTTTGGAAATTGCTCCCAAGGATGAACCAGACTTGTGGAGGTCTACAATTTGTTATTCTGAGGTCTTGGCTGATTTCTTTTGATTTTCCAATGATGTCAAGCAAAGAGGCACTGAGTTTGAAGGTAGGCCTTGAAATAAATCCACAGGTTCAACTCCAATTGACTCAAATGATGTCAATTAGCCTATCAGAAGCTTCTAAAGCCATGACATCATTTTCTGGAATTTTCCAAGCTGTTTAAAGGCACAGTCAAATTAGTGCATGTAAACTTCTGACCCACTGGAATTGTGATACAGTGAATTATAAGTGAAATAATCTGTCTGTAAACAAAAGTTGGAAAAATTACTTGTGTCATGCACAAAGTAGATGTCCTAACCAACTTGCCAAAACTGTAGTTTGTTTACAAGGAATTTGTGGAGTGGTTGAAAAACAAGTTTTAATGACTCCAACCTAAGTGTATGTAAACTTCCGACTTCAACTTTATCTACTTTTATGCCATGAACAAAAAATCAGCTCCACACACTGGCTACAGAGTGATTTTGCATGATGTCTGACTCATTAGTATATGTCTGTCAAAAGGTAAGGTCTTAATCGTTGACGAGTACATTCATGTGCTCAAGATATATAAATACAGTGGGGCAAAAAAGTATTTAGTCAGCCACCAATTGTGCAAGTTCTCCAACTTAAAAAGATGAGAGAGGCCTGTTATTTTCATCATAGGTACACTTCAACTATGACAGACGAAATGAGGAAAAAAAATCCAGAAAATCACATTGTAGGATTTTTAATTAATTTATTTGCAAATTATGGTGCCATAAGTACTGTATATATATTTACACTACCATTCAAAAGTTAGAAATGTCTTTGTTTTGAAAAAAAAGCACATTTATTGTCCATTAAAATAACATGAAATTCATCCAAAATACAATGTAGACATTATTAATGTTGTAAATGACGATTGTAGAAAAAGCCATATCTCTGTGCCGTGTCTGTTCTTTTGACCATCTAAATTTTTTCTTTTTATTGGCCAGTCTGAGATATGGCTTTTTCTTTGCAACTCTGCCTAGAAGGCCAGCATCCCGGAGTTGCCTCTTCACTGTTGACATTGAGACTGGTGTTTTGCGGGTACAATTTAATGAAGCTGCCAGTTGAGGACCTGTGAGGCGTCTGTTTCTCAAACTAGACACACTAATGTACTTGTCCTCTTGCTCAGTTGTATTCTGGTTAGAGCCAGTTTGCGCTGTTCTGTGAAGGGAGTAGTACACAGTGTTGTATGAGATCTTCAGTTTCTTGGCAATTTCTCGCATGGAATAACCTTCACCTCTCAGAACAAGAATATACTGACGAGTTTCAGAAGAAAGGCTTTGTTTCTGGACATTTTGATGCTGATGCTCCAGATACTCAACTAGTCTAGAGAAGGCCAGTTTTATTGCTTCTTTAATCAGGACAACAGTTTTCAGCTGTGCTAACATAATTGCAAAAGGATTTTCTAATGATCAATTAGCCTTTTACAATGATAAACTTGGATTAGCGAACATAACGTGCCATTGGAACACAGGAGTGATGGTTGTTGATAATGGGCCTCTGTACGCCTATGTAGATATTCCATAAAAAATCTGCCGTTTCCAGGTACAATAGTCATTAACAACATTAACAATGTCTACACTGTATTTCTGATCAATTTGATGTTATTTTAATGGACAAAAAAATGGCTTTTCTTAAAATAAATAAGGACATTTCTAAGTGACCCCAATCCTTTGAATGGTAGTGTATATATATGAAATAACACATATGGAATCATGTAGCAACCAAAAAAGTGTTAAACAAATTAAAATATACTTTATATTTGAGATTCTTCAAAGTAGTCACCCTTTGCCTTGATGACAGCTTAGCACACTCTTGGCATTCTCTCAACCAGCTTCATGAGGTAGTCACCTGGAATGCATTTCAATTAACAGGTGTGCCTTGTTAAATTGTTAATTTGTGGAATTTCTTTCCTTCATGCGTTTGATCCAATTAGTAGTGTTGTGACAAGGTAGGGGTAGTATACAGAAGATAAACCTATTTGGCAAAAGACCAAGTCCATATTATTGCAAGAACAGCTCAAATAAGCCAAGAGAAACAACAGTCCATCATTACTTTAAGACATGAAGGTCAGTCAATACGGAAAATTACAAGAACTTTGAAAGTTTCTTCAAGTGCAGTCGCAAAAACCATCAAGCGCTATGATGAAACTTCTTCTCATGAGGACCGCCACAGGAAAGGAAGACCCAGAGTTATAAGTTAACTGCACCTCAGATTGCAGCCCAAATAAATGCTTCACAAAGATCAAGAAACAGACACATCTCAACATCAACTGTTCAGAGGAGACTGCATGAATAAAGAAACCACTACTAAAGGACACCAATAAGAGGAAGAGACTTGCTTGGGCCAAGAAACACAAGCAATGGATATTAGACCGGTGGAAATCTATCCTTTGGTCTGATGAGAATTGGAGAATTTTGGTTACAACCGCCGTGTCTTTGTGAGACGCAGAGTAGGTGAATGGTGACTGTCATAACACTGTTATTTAGAATTCAAGGCACACTTAACCAGCATGTCTACCACAGCATTCTGCAGCAATATGCCATCTCATCTGGTTTAGGCTTAGTTGGACTATCATTTGTTTTTCAACAGGACAATGACACAACACACCTCCAGGTTGTGTAAGGGCTATTTGACCAAGAAGTAGAGTGATGGAGTACTGCATCAGATGACTTGGCCTACACAATCACCCGACCTCAACCCAATTGAGATGGTTTGGGATGAGTTGGACCGCAGAGTGAAGGAAAAGCAGCCAACAAGTGCTCAGCATATGTGGGAACTCCTTCAAGACTGTTGGAAAAGCATTCCAGGTGAAGCGGGTTGAGAGAATGCCAAGAGTGTAGAAAGCTGTCATCAAGGCAAAGGGTGGCTACTTTGAAGAATCTACAATATTTAATATATTTTGATTTGTTTAACACTTTTTTGGTTACTACATGATTCCATATGTGTTATTTCAGGGTTTGATGTCTTCACTAGTATTCTACAATGTAGAAAATAGTAAATATAAAGAAAAATCCTTGAATGAGTAGGTGTGTCCAAACTTTTGACTGGTATTGTGTATATATAATAAAAAAATAGCCTTTGACTCAGTGGTACTTTGCACTTAGCAATATAAATTTGCCCAACATTACATACCATAGAACACAGCTTAATATCACAGGGAACACACCCAAACTAGATACGCATCCCGATTTCAGTTTTAGTCTGCGTTCACACAGGCAGCCCAATTGTGATTTTTTTCCCCCCCATTAATTGGTCTTTTGACCAGTTGACACGGATCTTTTCACATCAGATCTTTCTGAGAGCTGATCTGATTGGTCAAAAAAGGGTCTGAATTGGGTTGCCTGTCTAAAAACAGCTGAATAAAAATAGTGTAAACCCTACTAATAAAAAAGTGGTTATCTTACCATAACTGTTTTGACAGAGGGTGGTTTCAATCTAACAGTGATTAAAATTGTTATACAGAGTAGGCCTATAGGCATATTTAAAGAAAATAGTGCTACATTCCCATGGTGGAAGTGTACAGTGTTTCAGCATAGGAGATTTGAAGTTATCATTTCTCAATTTAATTAAAATAACTCTGAGGATGTCTTAGAGACATACAACACAGAAGGTCCAGATTGGAACATCTGTCAGTCAAATTTGGGTGATGATTATCAAAGATGACAGTGGACAGTAAAATGGGAATGGAAAGGAATGTACAAAGTCTGAAATACCGTACAACGATCAAACAGTGAAGTGCTTTAAAAAAAATACAATGTTATCTGGTAAGATTACAATTACTGTCATAATTATGAGAGGATTACACAATAACGTATAGTTTTTATTTCATGTAAAGGAGCCTTGCTAGAGAGTTGGGAGCAGAGCAGCCACATCAAAGATTTCTGCTCAAATTCCCACAGGAGCCAATTAGTTTTATCTTAAAAGACTCTCTCTTTTTCTTTTTTAATCCACAAAAATGACTTCAGCAGTTCTGCATTTAAAAATAATAGAAAAGAACAGGACCCAAATTTAATAAGAAGTCATTCTAAGAACAGACTTACAAATAACCTCAAACCAAATATATATTTTTTTCAAATGTTCCCCAGTGACATTAAACATGTGCTTGGATAAGGCAATGAATGACCTAATACTTTTAATTATTAAATAATATATATTTTTAATTCTTCTTTGAATTACTAGTATTTTACAGAAGCCAAAGCCTGACAGGCATGGTCCAAATAAGCATTCCACTTTGTACACAGAGCTACATAATATTCAAAATGCGTCATGCTTATTGCTCATGCTGTAAAGAGGTTACTGGAACGCAGACCGTGCGGGATAGAAGACTAGGTTGAAGATGGGATATATTTTGAACCTAATTAGACGAAGGATGCCGGATTGGCGTACATTCAACAAATCTAACAAAGTGGATGCTCAAACTCAGGCAATCTCAACATGTCTCTCTCTCACAGGGCACTTTTGATGGAATATCTACATAGGCGTACAGAGGCCCATTATCAGCAACCATCACTCTTGTGTTCCAATGGCACATTGTGTTAGCTAATCCAAGTTTATAATTTTAAATGGCAAATTGAACATTAGAAAATCATTTTGCAATTATATTAGCACAGCTGAAAACTGTAGTCCTGATTAAAGAAGCAATAATATAACGCGCACTCTGGTGCGGGAAGCAGGAACAGGACGTGCCGGGTTCCCGACGGGCACAGGAATCCTGGAGCGTGGAACAGGGACAGGACGTGCTGAGTCCACGACAGGCACAGGAATCCTGGAGCGTGGAGCAGGGACAGGACGTGCTGAGTCCACGACAGGCACAGGAATCCTGGAGCAGGGACAGGACGTGCTGCGTCCACGCCGGGCGCAGGGATCCTGGAGCGTGGAACAGGGACAGGACGTGCTGAGTCCACGCCGGGTGCAGGGATCCTGGAGCGTGGAACAGGGACAGGACGTGCTGAGTCCACGACGGGCACAGGGATCCTGGAGCGTGGAGCAGGGACAGGACGTACTGGGCTGTGGATGCGAACCGGAGATCCCACATCCAATGAACTTTTCTCTCTCCGGATCCCATGCTCCGTATAGCTTCTCACACCTGCGCCGCTCCGCCGCCGCTGCTTCCAGCTCCTCTCTTGGCCGACGATACTCTCCAGGCTGGGCCCAGGGTCCGTCCCTAAATAATTCATCCTCCCAGGTCCAGTACTCCCGGGTCTCTCGCTGCTTGGTCTTCTTATGGTGGGTTATTCTGTCACGATCTTCATGCGGGACAGACCAAGGCGCAGCGAGGCATCCAGTATACATGTTTATTTAACAACAAAACACACGTAACTGGGCAAAATAACAAAATGAACGAAACAAACATCATAACACCAGACACCAGACACCAGACACCAGACACCAGACACCAGACACCAGACACCAGACACCAGACACCAGACACCAGACACCAGACACCAGACACCAGACACCAGACACCAGACACCAGACACCAGACACCAGACACCAGACACCAGACACCAGACACCAGACACCAGACACCAGACACCAGACACCAGACACCAGACACCAGACACCAGACACCAGACACCAGACACCAGACACCAGACACCAGACACCAGACACCAGACACCAGACACCAGACACCAGACACCAGACACCAGACACCAGACACCAGACACCACTAACAAAGCTATGTCTAAACAATAACCCACAAAACCTAAATGAAAACCCCAAACATATATATGGTTCCCAATTAGAGACAACGACACACAGCTGCCTCTAATTGGGAACCATTACCCCAACATAGAAATAGAACACCTAGAACTCAAAAACCCTACACCAAAAACGAAACCTAAACACGCCAGCCTAAAACTCTGGCCTGGACGTGACAACTTGTGTCACATGGACCTGTTGGAAGCCTGGTAGTCAGGGTTACCTGGTAACAACAGTTGTTATTATTAGCCCCAGCTGCATGGTGTAAAATGTATCACCTCACCTCAAAATGGCTGCATCATAGGTGAGAAGTCGAAGCGAGGCTAGCAGACCGTCGTTCAAGATGACTAGGAGATTTCAGTTGTTTCATTCTTTCCCTGGTTTTATTCCACACCAACCTTTAGAAAAAAGTGGGGAGACAGGCTGAGGCAATCTAAGCACTTATGGGCATTTATAGCCTGTAGATAGGCCACATAAGATGTATGACGAAAATACTGAAGCAGCAATTAAATGAGGTTTAGCGCATTCCTTTAAGAAGCATGAAGTGCAACCTTCAGCACGGCGATGCCATTGGTACATAAATTAATACAACACTTTGTCCACTGTTATCGCCACTCGAGCCATCTCTTCCAGTCAGTTCTTTAAAGATGCAATTAATTCTAAAGCGACAGCGTGAAATTAATTTATTGCTTGTAATTAGTTTTCTGCATACTCTGAAACCAGTCTCTCTAGATGTTCGTTTTCGTCCTCCACAGGAGACTCGGAGGGCACTTGGCTGCTGCATCTCTGTCCACCATGGACTGGCTGACAGGGAGACACAATGCACTGCAGGGTCTCTCTCTGTGGCCTCTTAAACCTCTGGTGGCTGTTACCCTACAGTCCTATTACTGAAACATAAAGGCCTACTGTACACTCCAAAATAGCTTTTTTTCTTGTCGCTGTGAAAAATGTTTCCAAATCAATATCAAAGTCAATAGACTAATGAAATTTGATTCTTGACCTAACATTTTAGCTTCTATGAAAATAATTCAAGTCAGTATACTTCAGTATAATTTCTATAAACAGTATACTCTGATGTTAGTGGATTTCAAATAAAATTGTCCCTTACCACAGTGACCTAACCATTGACGGACTTCAAAATTATTTTTAGTTCACTGTAAGGACATTTGCATTTACAATATGAAGGACCTGGCCATGAGGCCATTGGAAATGTCTTATTACAATGCAAATTCAAATTTTTACAACCGCTAGGTGTCACTCTTACCCCTTCTGTAGGCTGTAGTCTGCTCTTTATGGATGTTATAGAGGCATATTTGGAAGGTGGCTAGTGGCTGATGAGTCCAGTTAGGATTGCAAAACTACCAGTAGTTTACCAAAGTTACCAGTAATCTATGGCAATCTATAAACACTTTGGTAATTTATACTTGAAGAACAACAACCCCAAAATATTAATATATAGACCATGTTGTACACAAGTTTCTAGTGGATAGACCATATGGTTAAAGAGAACATAGCCTAATTAATGAAAAAAGCATCTAATCAACAATGGTATTATTTTAAATGAACTCTGCAACTCTTCCAACTATTGACTTTTTTCACAACTGCCACCAGTTTGGCGCAAAACATTTACAACATACTGACATAGTAAAATAAATAAGTGAGTAAAAGAATATAAAGGATATGTCATGCTGAAACCCTCATATTGAACACAAATGGTATTCACTAAGTTGATGGTTTAAATTTAGGATAATGTTTTACAGCTTTGACATTCTATTTAATAGTTTAAAATTATCTTATTTGATTATTTTAAATATTTTATATGTGATAGGCTGTGTTTACACAGGCAGCCCAATTCTGATGTTTTTCCCCCACTAATTGGTCTGTTAACCAATCAGATCAGATCAGCTCTTTAGCCAAAAACTGGCCAAAAATATCATAATTGGGCTGCCTGTGTAAACGAAGCCATAAGACCACACAAAGGGCCATAGATAATTACAGACAACTGTGATAACTACCCAGAAAGGTCACTAGATGTCATGTGATAAAATTCCGGTAGTTTCTGGTAATTCTGGTTGTTTACTGATATAAGTTATATACCCTTCCTTTACAATTCCAGTCAACAGTCTTGCTGGTGCTCTCAGTTTGAAAGGAAGCTAACAGAACACCTGGAATCCTTCCAACTGGCTTCAGCATGATTCCAGAATTACAACAGTGTGAGGTTATTTGTCATATAATAAAAATTATTAACAGGATATAACAGGTATCACATAATATTGCTGACTTGCCAATGTAGACCTAACAGTATGTAAACTTTTCAAATCTGTTCCAACAGCAGAGCTTTCTTTTCAGCACTGTCACACCCTGATCTGTTTCACCTGTCCTTGTTATTGTCTCCAACCCCTCCAGGTGTCGCTTGTTTTCCCCCTCCTGTCTCTCTGTGCCAGTTTGTCTTGTATGTCCAAGTCAACCAGCGGTTTTTCTGTTCGCCTGCTTTTGCTATTTCTCCTTTTTGTAGTCCTCCCGGTTTTGACCCTTGCCTGTTTCTGGACTTTGTACCCACCTGCCTGACCATTCTGCCTGCCTTGACCTTGAGCCTGCCTGCCCCTCTGTACCTCCTGGACTCTGATCTGGTTTTGACCTTTTGCCTGTCCACGATCATTCTCTTGCCTACTCCTTTTTGGATTATTAAACATCTAAGACTCCAACCATCTGCCTCCTGTGTCTGCATCTGGGTCTCGCCTTGAGTTATGATAGTACGAACTGGCCTTGACAGACCCAGCAGACTTGGACCAGCTTCGCCACTCTGTCTCCCTGCAGGGAGCCACCATTGGGAGGCATGAGGAGCTGTTACAGGACCTTCTGGAAGGGCTTTGTTCTCTGACAGAACGCCACGACCAAGGGTTTAAGGCTACTATGGAGCTAATTAAGGAACTCATAGGCTGTCTGCCATCCCTGAGAGACCCCAACCTCCTGGGATTTTTTTTCCCTTTTAGTGGTGAGTTGGTACAGCCTAGCCCGGTTCCCCGAGAACCCCGCTTACCTCCTCCGGAGCAATATTCTGGAGATCCTGGTACCTGTCCGGTCTTTCTCAGTGCTCGCTTATTTTTGAGCTACAGCCATCTTCGTTTCCTTCGGACCGATCGAAGATAGTGTATACTATTACGCTAATGTTGGGAAGGGCACTCTCCTGGGCCACGGCTGTTTGGGAGCAATAATCCACCCTTTGTTGTCATCTGGAGGAATTCATGGCGGAGGTGAGGAGGGTATTCGAGTCTCCGGTATCTGGGAGAGAGGCAGCCAGTAAAACATCTTGATTTATGTCAACACCCGTAGTGTGGCAGACTACGCGGTTGATTTTCGCACGTTGGCAGCCGAGAGTGCCTGGAATCTGGAGTCTCTTTTCAATACTTTTCTGCACAGATTATCTGAGGTGGTAAAAGATGAGTTAGCTGCTCGGGAATTGCCGGTGGATCTTGACTCCCTCATCTTCCTAACCATTAAAATTGATGGACGCTTAAGGGAACGCAAGAGTGAGAGGAGGTCTGGCCTCGGGCACACTCGTTCACCCACTCTTCGCAGGAATCCGGAATTTCCCAACGGTAGTATTCTCGAGAGGACCCGAAGCCACCCGAGCTCCCTCGTGAATTATCAACAACGGGTGAGTTGGATTCTCCTGAGCCTATGCAATTGGGAAGAGCTAATTTAGCAGTTGGGGAACGCTCACGTAGGCTGAATTACAACTGTTGTCTGTACTGTGGAGGGGCTGGACATTACATACTGTAGCTACTTGCCCTGTTAGGAAACCCTTTTCTCTGTACTTTGGTGAGTCAGACTGGGAGTTCCCTAATTCCCATCACCCACACCTTTTTTTGTGCTTTTGCTGTGGGGGGACCAATCTAAGTCTCTCCGAGTGCTTATTAACTCTGGGGCTGATTAAAGTGTTATGGATGCTACTATTGCTTCTGAGCTAGGTATTCCCATTCAACCTCTCTCGGTTCCCATGGATGCTAGGGCACTGGACGGCCACTCAATAGGTGGAGTCACCCATAGTACTGTGCCCATTCAACTACGGATTTCCGGTAACCACAGTGAGACCATACAGTTCCTCCTCATTGCATCTCCCCATGTTCCTGTTGTCTCTGGGTTTTCCTGGCTCCAAAAACATAACCCTGTTATTGACTGGTCCACAAGCTCCATCATGGGCTGGAGCCCATTTTGCCATTCCCACTGTCTTCAAGCAGCACAGCCTTTCCCCAGACGTCTTCCTCAGGACGTCAGCAAGGCTTTGGAAGTTTCTGTCATTCCCACTGAATACCATGACCTACTTGAAGTTTTCAGTAAGGCACGTGCTACTTCCCTACCCCCGCACCGTCCTTATGATTGTGCCATTGATCTTCTCCCAGGCACCACACCACCTCGGGGTCAGCTATATTCTCTATCCGGGCCGGAGACCAAGGCTATGGAAGAGTACATAGAGGAGTCTCTGGCTAGTGGGGCCGTCCGTCCGTCTGCATCTCCTGCCGGCGCAGGGTTTTTCTTTGTGGAGAAGAAGGACAAGACCCTGAGTCCGTGCATTGACTACCGGGGACTGAATGAGCCTGTAAAAAATCGTCACCCCCTACCACTCCTCTCCTCGGCTTTTGAACCAGGGGGCCACCATTTTTTCCAAGTTGGCCCTTCGGAATGTCTACCACCTGGTTCGGATACGCGACGGGGATGAGTGGAAGACAGCCTTCAACACAGCCAGTGGACATTATGAGTATCAGGTCATGCCGTTTGGACTCCCCGCTGTCTTTCAGACTTTGGTAAACGATGTGCTCCGGGACATGTTCAACCGTTTTGTGTTCATCTACCTTGACAACATCCAGGTTTTTGCCCAAGAACATGTTCTTCACATCAGGCAGGTCCTTCAGCGCCTCCTGGAGAACCAACTGTTCGTGAAAGCCGAAGTGTGAGTTCCACCGCTCTACAATCGCTTTTCTGGGATATGTCATTGCTGAGGGTAATGTCCAGATGGATCCTGGAAAGGTGAAAGCAGTGGTGGGTTGGCCTCAACCTAAGTCCATGGTGCAGTTGCAACATTTTCTAGGATTTGCAAACTTCTACCTCCGTTTCATTCGGGGGTTACAGCACCCTGGCTGCCCACCTCTCGGCACTCACTTCTCCTAAAGTACCGTTCAAATGGTCTCCTGCTGTCAACAAAGCCTTTGTGGACCTGAAGCATCGGTTCACAACAGCACCCATCCTCATCCATCCGGACCCGTCGCGTCAAATTGTGGTTGAGGTGGATGCTTCTGATGTTGGAGTTGGGGCCATCCTGTCCCAGCGATCTGCCCAGGACCAAAAGCTTCATCCTTGTGCCTTCCTGTCCCATCGTCTCAATTCTGCAGAGAGGAACTACGACGTTAGGCAACCGAGAACTCCTGGTGCTCAAGATGGCGTTGGAAGAGTGGAGGCACTGGCTGGAAGGAGCAGAACAGCCATTCTTGGTCTGGACCGACCACAAAAATCTGGAATAGCTCCGTACAGCCAAGCGCCTTAACTCCAGGCAGGCCCGGTGGGCTCTGTTGTTTACCAGATTCAACTTCACCGTTTCCTACCGCCCAGGGTCCAAAAATATGAAGCCTTAAGCTCTCTCGCCTATACAGTCCCTCTGCCACACCCTCGGTCACCAAAACCATTCTCCCTACCTAATGCCTAGCAGCCACAGTGGATTGGGGTATTGAGACCCTGGTTCACAAGGCACAACGCTCCCAGCCTGGACCTGAAGGGGGCCCGGCTAACCGGCTGTTTGTCCCCAACTATGTCCGGTCCTGGAATGGGCTCATTCCTCCAGGCTAACTTGTCATCCTGGTTCCTGCCATACCCTAACCTTCCTTCGATGTTTCTGGTGGCCCACAATGGTTCCTGACGTCTCTGCCTTCATCGCAGCATGCACGGTCTGCACCCAGAACAAGACTCCACGGCAAGCTCCTTCTGGCCTTCTTTAGCCACTACCGGTCCCTCATCGTCCCTGGTCCCATATCTCTCTGGACTTTGTCACTGGGCTTCCCCCGTCTGACGTGATTCTGACAGTGGTGGATCGGTTTTCTAAGGCCGCTCATTTCATTCCTCTCCCTAAACTACCCTCTGCCAAGGAAACGGCCCAGCTCATGGTGCTGCACATCTTCCGGATCCATGGTCTCCTGGTGGATATGGTTTCCGACCGGGGTCCTCAATTCTCATCTCAGTTTTGGAAGGCCTTCTGCACCCTTATTGGGGCATCGGCCAGTCTTTCCTCAGGATTCCATCCCCCAATCGAACAGCCAGTTTGAGCGATCTAATCAGGACCTGGAGACCACCTTCAGATGCCTGGTCTCAACCAACTCCACTACTTGGAGCCATCAACTGGTCTGGGTGGAGTATGCCCTGAACACCCTTCCCTGTTCTGCCACGGGGCTCTCCCCTTTCGAGTGCTCCATGGGGTATCAGCCTCCACTCTTCCCGGAACAAGAGCAGGAGGTCAGCGTACCCTCGGCCCATATGTTTGTCCGCCGCTGTCGACGTACCTGGAAAAGAGCCAGGGCGGCTATTCTCATGGACCAACTCCAGGTATCGTCGACAAGCGGACCGTCGCCGGACCCCTGCTCCCCGCTACCGCATTGGGCAGAGGGTATGGCTTTCCACTCGGGATCAGCCCCTTTGGGTGGAGTCCTGCAAGCTGTCTCCCCATTTCATTGGTCATTTTCCCATCTCCAGAGTCCTGAGTTCCACTGCTGTCCGTCTTGTATTACCCCGTACTCTCCGTATTCACCCGACGCCTCCTGAGGATTCAACCACGGGGCAGGGGTTTCCAGTACCTGGTTGACTGGGAGGGTTATGGCCCGGAGGAGAGGTGCTGGGTCCCTGCTCAAGACTTCCTGGACCCGGCCCTCATTGCTGATTTTTCAGCACCGACACCCTGGCCAGCCAGGTATGCGCCTGGCGCCCCTGGGGGGAGTGGGGTTCACCTGTCCTTGTTATTGTCTCGATCCCCTCCAGGTGTTGCTTGTTTTCCCCAGTGTATTTATCCCTGTGTTTCGTGTCTCTCTGTGCCAGTTCGTCTTGAATGTCCAAGTCAACCAGCGTTTATTTTTTCCTGTTCTCCTGCTTTTGCTATTTCTCCTTTTTTCCACTCCTCCCGGTTTTGACCCTTGCCTGTTTCTGGACTCTGTACCCGCCTGCCTGACCATTCTGCCTGCCTTGACCTCGAGCCTGCCTGCCCCTCTGTACCTCCTGGACTCTGACCTGGTTTTGACCTTTTGCCTGTCCAAGACAATTCTCTTGCCTACTCCTTTTTGGATTATTAAGCATCTAAGACTCCAACCAACTGCCTCCTGTTTCTGCATCTGGGTCTCGCCTTGAGTTATGATTAGCACCATGCAGTGAATCCTTACCACCGCTACACCTGGCTATCAGCGGAGCCTTGTCTGGCAGCGGCACAGTTCCTTCAGCCTCATTTACTGCCTTTAAAAAACCATAGCTGATATGGCTGACTTGCTTAAACAGTGTGGTTTCTACTGACAATTGAGATGGACAAACTATGGCATAATGGGATGATGAGCGGCTAAGAGGCAATCTGTTATTTGGATCAATGAGCGAGCTAGGACGGACGTAGTCAATAGAACTTTGTTCAGCACTTTTGAAATGTACAGCGACAGAATTTAGAACATGAGCTGTTCTTACAGTATTCTCTCTGTACATCAAGTCAGAATTGTATGATACATTAAGGGGGCATATTAGTAGACAATGAAAGATTTTACAATATTTGATGATTAAATTTCTCTAAAACAGGCTATAGACTACATGTGCACCACCAAGTCAGAACAGTAGGCTTAATTATGAGGGAAAGGTCCCAAATGATTAGGGTGAGGCACATGGGCTATTAATAGCTTACTACACAACATACACTTAGTATTACTTTCTTAGTTACACTATACATACAGTGAGGGAAAAAGTATTTGATCCCCTACTTATTTTGTACGTTTGCCCACTGACAAAGAAATGACCAGTCTATAAGTCTATTTGAACAGTGAGAGACAGAATAACAACAATAAAATCCAGAAAAACACATGTGAAAAATGTTATAAATTGATTTGCATTTTAATGAGGGAAATAAGTATTTGACCCCTCTGCAAAACATGACTTAGTACTTGGTGGCAAAACCCTTGTTGGCAATCACAGAGGTCAGACGTTTCTTGTAGTTGGCCACCAGGTTTGCCCACATCTCAGGAGGGATTTTGTCCCACATCTACTTTGCAGATCTTCTCCAAGTCATTAAGGTTTTGAGGCTGACGTTTGTCAACTCGAACCTTCAGCTCCCTCCACAGATTTTCTATGGGATTAAGGTCGGGAGACTGGCTAGGCCACTCCAGGACCTTAATGTGCTTCTTCTTGAGCCACTCCTTTGTTGCCTTGGCCGTGTGTTTTGGGTCATTGTCATGCTGGAATACCCATCCACGACCCATTTTCACCGCCCTGGATGAGGGAAGGAGGTTCTCACCCAAGATTTGACGGCACATGGCCCCGTCCATCGTCCCTTTGATGCAGTGAAGTTGTCCTGTCCCTTTAGCAGAAAAACACCCCAGAAAGCATAATGTTTCCACCTCCATGTTTGACGGTGGGGATGATGTTCTTGGGGTCATAGGCAGCGTTCCTCCTTCACCAAACACGGCGAGTTGAGTTGATGCCAAAGAGCTCCTTTTTGGTCTCATCTGACCACAACTCTTTCACCCAGTTGTCCTCTGAATCATTCAGATGTTCATTGGCAAACTTCAGACGGGCATGTATATGTGCTTTCTTGAGCAGGGGGACCTTGCGGGCGCTGCAGGATTTCAGTCCTTCACGGCGTAGTGTGTTACCAATTGTTTTCTTGGTGACTATGGTCCCAGCTGCCTTGAGATCATTGACAAGATCCTCCCGTGTAGTTCTGGGCTGATTCCTCACCGTTCTCATAATCATTGCAACTCCATGAGGTGAGATCTTCCATGAGGTGAGATCTTGTAGCTAAACAGGTGGGGCTCAAAACAGGTGCACCTGCCCTGAATGCCGTGTCAACACTGAGGCTTTATGTGCTAGAGGCATCACTACAGACCCTGGTTCGATTCCAGGCTGTATCACAACCGGCTGTAATTGGGAGTCCCATAGGGCGGTGCAACATTAGCCCAGTGTTGTCCGGGTTAGGCCGGGGTCGGCCATCATTGTAAATAAGATTTTTTTCTTAACTGACTTGCCTAGTTAAATAAAAAAAATGTGTTCCTCGCTGATATTCAGTGTCACACCACTATCAGGCATGTATGGGTTATATTCACCTACATACTGTATATCCTTAGTTAGATTCTCCTTATCCATCATCCCCTCTCTTTAAGGTCTCATTCCTAAGGTGATTATTTTTATTTGGTATTTATTTATCTAGGCAAGAACAAACTCTTGTTTACAATGGCAGCCTACCCCGGCCAAACCCAGACAATGCTGGGCCAATTGTGCACCACCCCATGAGACTCCCAGCTGGATGTGAAACAGGTACTGTAGTGACACCTCTTGCACTGAGATGCAGTGCCTTAGACCGCTGCACCACTCGGGAGCTGACACTGAGCCTTTACTGTACATGGGTGAGATCAGTAATAGGGATGATTTAGGAGCACTTAAACCCGGCAACAACTAATGAAGAAATGCAATGGAAGGTAGAGGGAACAAACAGATCACAACAATAGTATTTTTTATTCTTGCTCTTATTTTTTCAGAGATTATTGAATAGGGAAGGAGGAAGGAACATATGTTTTAGTCTCTTTCCCACAGCAGCATTGATCGAAGTGCCTGTGTAGCAGAAATGTGTAGGTTACTGCATGTACTTTATGTAATTATTCTGATAGTCAGTGTAATGGAATGGCATTTCTTTAGAAAGACCAAGGACACAGGATATGTAATATAGTCATGATTGAAGAAGGATATTGTTGTTTTGAAGAGAATTGTTGACATGTAGCCTAGAAAGAGAAAAACATGCTAGGTAACCAAGACATTTTTCTCAGCCATTGTATACGGTGTAGCTAATCAATTTGTATGGGATAAGTAATATGATAGATCAAGAGTATGACTAATGTGATATGCCTAAGCATAATGAAATCATCTCATCATCGGATCTATCCTCACCATTTGGGAAAATATGCCATTCATTATTTGTACATTAATTATGCAAGAGTATAATTTCCCTGTTTAATGATTTGTTTGGGCCATTGTGTTTCTTTCGGGGTTACAATCACTATCAACCACGCTAATTTTATACATGCAGCTGACAAGTTAATTAGATAAATACATTTAGCAGCGAAAAGCCCCAGAGAGGAATCTTTGTCTCAATTAGTCAACATGATTCAGGAGATAATAAAGAAACAATATATTCAAAAAATTTTACAGGATTCAGGAGAAAACAATTACAGAATGAACACTCAAATTTTTTTTAAATATTTTTGCTTTGTCTATGGATGATGTTCTACCAGGTTATGAGGACTGACATGTTCTCAGTACAACAACATGCTCATTCTCTCTTTTAAAAAACGGTGTATGCCAACAGTTCAGTTCTAACAACTAACTCACTCTTTGTATGAATGTCCTAGCTTCATTCTAATCCACACTATTTACAAAATGTACAATACCACTACCATTTGTATGTCCTTGTGACATGCACAATATGGTGATACACATTCATACACAATACCCAAGAATAGGAAGTGAAGAGTTCAACTAATGTGTGTTGTACTAAGAAAATAATCTTGATCTGGCATTTTAAAGTACAGCATATGCCATCCCATCTGTCTATAGATGTAAGGAATAAGAGTGAGGTATAATGATATACATGACACACATGCTACAACATGAAAGTGATATAAAAATGTATCTAATAGTGCTCTGATGATGGAGCTTGCGCGTCAGCAATGGCATTAAACAATTTAGAAGGGAATTTGGTTAATTTATTTGCCGTCGTGAACTGTACAGAATTTCAGTATCTCATTATTCTCTGAGACACAGAACTAAAATCTTGCATAATTGCTTCAGATGCTCGAATAAAATCTGGGGGGAGATGTTAAGAGAGAGACACTAAAGTGATATGCGGAAGTCTCCAAACCCCTAAACGGAAACTCTGCAAGTATCAATCAATCAATAAAATGTGTTTATAAAGCCCTTCTTACATCAGCTAATGTCACAAAGTGCTGTACAGAAACCCAGCCTAAAACCCCAAACAGCAAGCAATGCAGGTGTAGAAGCATGGTGGCTAGGAAAAACTCCCTAGAAAGGCCAGAACCTAGGAAGAAACCTAGAGAGGAACCCGGCTATGAGGGGTGGCCAGTCCTCTTCTGGCTGTGCCGGGTGGAGATAATAACAGAACATGGCCAAGATGTTCACATGTTCATAGATGACCAGCAGGGTCAAATAATAATAATCACAGTGGTTGTCGAGGTTGCAACAGGTCAGCACCTCAGGAGTAAATGTCAGTTGGCTTTTCATAACCTATCATTCAGAGTATCTCTACCGCTCCTGCTGTCTCTAGAGAGTTGAAAAGAGCAGGTCTGGGAGAGGTAGCATGTCCAGTGAACAGGTCAGGGTTCCATAGCCGCAGGCAGAACAGTTGAAACTGGAGCAGCAGCATGACCAGGTTGACTGGGGACAGCAAGGAGTGATCAGGCCAGGTAGTCCTGAGGCATGGTCCTAGGTCTCAGGGACTCCGAGAGAGAGAACGGAAAAGAGAAAGAGAGAAAAAGAGAGTAAAAGAGAGAGAGAGCATACTTAAATTCACACAGGACACCTGATAAGACAGGAGAAATACTCCAGATATAACAGACTGACCCTGGCCCCCCGACACATAAACTATTGCAGCATAACTACTGGAGGCTGAGACAGGAGGGGTCGGGAGACACTGTGGCCCCGTCCGACGATACACCCGGACAGGGCCAAACAGGCAGGATATAACCCCACCCACTTTGCCAAAGCACAGCTCCCGCACTACTAGAGGGATATCTTAAACCACCAACTTACCATCCTGAGACAAGGTCGAGTATTGCCCACAAAGATCTCCCCCACGGCACAACCCAAGGGGGGGCGCCAAACCGGACAGGAAGATCACGTCAGTGACTTAACCCACTCAAGTGACGCACCCTTCCTAGGGACGGCATGGAAGAGCACCAGTAAGCCAGTGACTCAGCCCCTGTAATAGGGTTAGAGGCAGAGAATCCCAGTGGAGAGATGGGAACCGGCCAGGCAGAGACAGCAAGGGCGGTTCGTTGCTCCAGTGACTTTCCGTTCACTTTTACACCCCTGGGCCAGACTACACTCAATCATAGGACCTACTGAAGAGATGAGTCTTCAATAAAGACTTAAAGGTTGAGACCGAGTCTGCGTCTCTCAGATGGATAGGCAGACCATTCCATAAAAATGGAGCTCTATAGGAGAAAGCCCTGCCTCAAGCTGTTTGCGTAGAAATTCAAGGGACAGTAAGGAGGCCTTTGTCTTGTGACCGTAGCGTACGTGTAGGTATGTACGGCAGGACAAAATCGGAAAGATAGGTAGGAGCAAGCCCATGTAATGCTTTGTAGGTTAGCAGTTAAACCTTGAAATCAGCCCTTGCCTTAACAGGAAGCCAGTGTAGAGAGGCTAGCACTGGAGTAATATGATAATTTTCTGGGGTTCTAGTCAAGACTCTAGCAGCCGTGTTTAGCACTAACTGAAGTTTATTTAGTGCTTTATCCGGGTAGCCAGAAAGTATAGCATTGCAGTAGTCTAACCTAGAAGTGACAAAAATATGGATACATTTTTCTGCATCATTTTTGGACAGAAAGTTTCTGCTTTTTGCAATGTTACATAGGCATGTTTATGACCCAAATGTCCACTCCTCTATTGAAATTCGAAAGTTGCGAGCTCCTGCAAAATTGTGATTTGTCCAAATGATCAGCGTACTGGAACAAAGTTCCTCATTCGTTGTCACATCCCACAGTCTGTTGACAGACGCTACTACCATTTATGTTATGTGCTTCTGTCCATAAGAGATACGAATCCCCGAGCTGACAAGGTAAAAAAAATCTGTCATTCTGCCCTTGAACAAGGCAGTTAACCCACTGTTCCTAGGCCATCACTGTCAATAATAATTGTTTCTTAACTGACTTAAAGGTTAAATAAAAAAATATGTTTGTGCTTGTCTTTGTGTAAGACAATTTCTCAAAGTCCATTAATAGTGTGGGGCTGAAGAGACACATGTAATCATCATGCTGTAATTTCATGTTCATTATTTTGAACCTAATGAGAGTCCCACTGGTTATCAAACTTTTGGAAATTCTTTGAAGCAGAAACATCTGAGACAGAATCCTCAGCTCCTCTCGTTTCCAGTCGCGAGGTTGAAAGTGAGATCAATTCGACTGACTGTGTCAAAACACAGTTACAATCTGTTTAATTAATACGCAATGCACTCGTAGAGAGATTTACAAGATGGTTCCTGATTACAGACCAAGCGGTGGGATCTAAAGGGAGATGCTGCTAGTCTCTGTAAAGCATCAGAGATGAAAGAAGGGCGGTGGTTTCTAGAGTCCCACTCAGAGACTCAGCGTGACACTGCACTCTTTCGGCGAACACGGTGTCATTACCAGGCGGTGTCATCTGAATCTGGCATGAATAAAAAAGGGGATAGGAGAGGGAACAGGCAGTGTTTTTCTCTGTAGTTATTATCAAAATTAAGGCCAATCCCCAATTTCTTTCCCATGTTTCCCAACTCCTGGAATTTCACAGCTGAGCAGTCAGCAGTCGACACTACGGGATGAGCAGAGTGAGTTAGCTACAGTGCCTTCAGAAAGTATTCACACCCCTTTACTTTTTCCACATTTTGATGTGTTACAAAGTGGGATTAAAATTTCATTTTAAAATTGTCTTGTTTTGTCAACAATCAACACAAAATACTCTGTAATGTAAAAGTGGAAGAAAAGTTCTAACATTTGTAAAAAATAATAATATGAAAAATGAAGTGCTAATATACAGTTGAAGTCGGAAGTTTACATACACATTAGCCAAATACGTTTAAATTCAGTTTTCACAATTCCTGACATTTAATCCTATTAAAAAAAAGAGAGAGAATTATTTATTTCAGCTGTAATTTCTTTCATCACATTCCCAGTGGGTCAGAAGTTTACATACACTCAATTAGCATTGCCTTTAAATTGCTTAACTTGGGTCAAACGTTTCGGGTAGCCTTCCACAAGCTTCCCACAATAAGTTGGGTGAATTTCGGCCCATTCCTCTTGACAGAGCTGGCGTAACTGAGTCAGGTTTGTAGGACTTCTTGCTCACACACGCTTTTTCAGTTCTGCCCACAAATTGTCTATGGGAATGAGGTCAGGGCTTTGTGATGGCCACTCCAATACCTTGACTTTGTTGTCCTAAAGCCATTTTGCCACAACTTTGGAAGTATGCTTGGGGTCATTGTCCATTTGGAAGACCCATTTGCGACCAAGCTTTAACTTCCTCACTCACTGTCTTGAGATGTTGCTTTAATATATCCACATAATTTTCATTCCTCATGTTTCCATCTATTTTGTGAAGTGCACCAGTCCCTCCAGCAGAAAAGCACCCCCAGAACATGATGCTGCCACACCCGTGCTTCACGGTTGGGATGGTGTTCTTCGTCTTGCAAGCCTCCCCCTTTTTCCTCCAAACAAAGCTATGGCCATTATGGGCAAACAGTTCTATTTTTGTTTCATCAGACCAGAGGACATTTATCTAAAGATTACGATCTTTGTCCCCATGTGCAGTTGCAAACAGTAGTCTGGCTTTTTTATGGCAGTTTTGGAGCAGTGGCTTCTTCCTTGATAAGCGGCCTTTCAGGTTATGTCGATATAGGACTCGTTTTACTGTGGTTATAGATACTTTGTACCTGTTTCCTCCAGCATCTTCACAAGGTCCTTTGCTCTTGTTCTGGGATTGATTGGCACTTTTCGCACCAAAGTACGTTCATCTCTAGGAGACAGAACACGTCTCCTTCCTGAGCGTTATGACGGCTGCGTGGTCTCATGGTGTTTATACCTTCATACTATTGTTTGTACAGATCAACGTGGTACCTTCATGCGTTTGGAAATTGCTCCCTAGGATAAACCAGACTTGTGGAGGTCTACAATTTCTTTTCAAATCAAATTTATTTGTCACATACACATGGTTAGCAGATGTTAATGCGAGTGTAGCGAAATGCTTGTGCTTCTAGTTCCGACCATGCAGTAATATCTAACAATTTCACAACTAAATATACACACAAGTGTAAAGGAATGAATAAGAATATGTACATAAAAATATATGGATGAGCGATGGCCAAACGGCATAGGCAAGATGCAGTAGATGGTATAGAGTACAGTATACACATATGAGATGAGTAATGTAGGGTATGTAAACATTATATAAAGTGGCATTGTTTAAAGTGACTAGTGACACATTAATTACATCAAATTTTTTATTATTTAAGTGGTTCGAGATTTGAGTCAGTATGTTGGCAGCAGCCACTCAATGTTAGTGATGGCTGTTTAACAGTCTGATGGCCTTGAGATAGAAGCTGTTTTCAGTCTCTCGGTCCCAGTTTTGATGCACCTGTACTGACCTCGCCTTCTGGATGATAGCGGGGTGAACAGGCAGTGGCTCGGGTGGTTGTTGTCCTTGATGATCTTTTTGGCCATCCTGTGACATCGGGTGGTGTAGGTGTCACAAACGAGACTCCCGCGGTTCCTCCTGCTCACCACCAGAGGGAACCCTCTCCTGAGTATTAAACCCTTTGAACTACATTTCCCACATACCTGGCTCTGATTACCGTTGCACCTGACTCTCATCAGTGGACTATTTAGGTGCTCTCAGACTCTTTCTCTTTGCGAAGTCTTGTTTTCCCTGGTGATCATTTCTGAGCGTTTCCCTCCCGTGTTTGTCTACCCGTGGATTGATTCTGGACTGTTTTTCCTCTCCTTGTTTCTTTGCTGCCTGCCCTGGACTATATTCTATACTGGACTGATTTTTGTAAGTTTGCTGCCTGTCCTGACCTTATGCCTGTTCCTGGATTACGATTTGCCTTATCCCTACTGTTGTGTTTGCTGGTGATTGACCCTGATCGTACGACCAAGATTATAATAAAACTGCAAATGGATCCTCACTCTCCTGGAGCTTCATTACAGTAGGTGTCCAGGAGGGCAGGTAGTTTGCCCCCTGGAAAGAGGGTAGTGACCCTTACGGTTGTGGGTGGAGCAGTTGCCATACCAGGCGGTTGTACAGCCCGACAGGATGCTCTCAATTGTGCATCTGTAAAAGTTTGAGTGTTTTTGGTGAAAAGCCAAATTTCTTCAGCCTCCTGAGGTTGAAGAGGCGCTGTTGTGCTTTCTTCACCACGCTGTCTGTGTGGGTGGACCATTTCAGTTTGTCCGTGATGTGTACGCAGAGGAACTTAAAACCTTCCACCTGCTCCACTACTGTAGTTTTGGCAAGACGGTTAGGTCATCTACTTTGTGCATGGCACAAGTCATTTTTCTAACAATTGTTTACAGACAGATTATTTCACTAATAATTCACTGTATCACAATTCCAGTAGGTCAGAAGTTAACAGCTTGGAAAATTCCAGAAAATGATTTAATGGATTTAGAAGATTCTGATAGCCTATCAGAAGCTTCTAAAGCCATGAAATAAATTTCTGTAATTTTCCAAGCTGTTTAAAGGCACATTCAACTTAGTGTATGTAAACGTGAAAGTGAAATAATCTGTCTGCCAACAATTGCTAGAAAAATGACTTTTGTCATGCACAAAGTAGATGTCCTAAACGACTTGGCAAACTATAGTTTGTTAAAAAGAAATTTGTGGAGTGGTTTAAAATCGAGTTTTCAACCTCTGGGTCGATACATGTTAGAATCACCTTTGGCAGCGATTGCAGTTATGAGTCTTTCTGGGTAAGCCTCGTAAGAGCTTTCCACCCTTGCATTGTGCAACATTTTCCCATTGTTCTTTTCAACATTATTTAAGCTCTGTCAAATTGGTTGTTGATCATTAATAGACCATTTTCGGGTCTTGCCATAGATTTTCCACTCAGTAACATTCACTGTCTTCTTGGTAAGCATCTCACGTGTAGATTTGGCCTTGTGTTTTAGGTTATTGTCCTGCTGTAAGGTGAATTCTCTCCCAGTGTCTGGTGGAAAGCAGACCAAACCCAGTTTTCTGTCTTATCTGGTTGTCCAGTGTTAATTTAATTATGTTCCCTCTAATTCTCTCTCTCTCTCTCCCTCCACTCCTGGAGGACCTGAACCCTAGGATCATGCCTCAGGACTACCTGGCCTGATGACTCCTGGCTGTCCCCATTCCACCTGGTCATGCTGCTGCTCCAGTTTTAACTGTTCTGCCTGGCTATGGAGCCCTGACCTGTTCACCGGACGTGATACCTTGTCCCGGACTTTCTGTTTTCGACTCTCTCTCTCTTTACCGCCCCTGCTGTCTCAACCTCTGAATGTTCGGCTATGAAAAGCCAACTGACATTTACTCCTGAGGTACTGACCTGTTGCACCCTCTACAACCACTGTGATAATTATTTGACCCTGCTGGTCATATATGAAATAACATCTTGAAGAACAATCTGGCCTTAAATGGCCATGTACTCTTATAATCACAGCCAGAAGAGGACTGGCCATCCCTCAGAGCCTGGTTCCTCTCTAGGTTTCTTCCTAAGGTTCCTGCTTTCTATGGAGTTTTTCCTAGCCACAGTGCTTCTACATCTGCATTGCTTGCTGTTTGTGGTTTTAGGCTGGGTTTCTGCATAACACTTAGTGACATCTGCTGATGTAAAAAGGGATTTATAAATACATTTTATTGATTGATTGATGACCTACAGCATGATCAGGAAAGGTAATGTTTCCAACATATTTGGTCTACTAAAGAAAAATTTATCGGAAGTCACAGAAATAACAGAAGCTGCCTCCACTATTCCAGCACCATTTCAACATCATCTAATCACCTATGCTTAGTCTATTACAGTGACAACTAAAAGACAGCAAAAACTATTTCGTTCAATCAACGTAAGCTAAATATGATGTGGCTGTCCATGGTACTGATTTCTGTGTGTGCGTGCAAGTAGAACAAACATGTAGACTCACCCTACTTGTAGAGAAACGCCAATGCCATCCTCCTCTTTCATGTTGTCTATAACTGTCATACAGTACATTCTTTTAGTTTTTGTTTTCCTAGGCTACCTCACTAAAATACTTGCTCGCTAGCCTAACTTCCTTTCACGTCAGGCCCACTAATTATAATTAGCATACTACATCTAGCTAGTGTCGTGGAATAACGATCTTCAAAATATGACACTCGTACAAAAAACTTATGAATTCAAGAAGACTTTAATACAGAGTAATTAAAGTCAAGCTGACCCGGGAAACAGCTGATCCGATTGATCACAGAGCTCTGCTTTATACCCTTACAGTATATGGGTACAGCCCATATGTAAATGCAGTCACTCCCTCTCGCTCCTGCCACCTATTATCTTTTGATCTGAGTTCTTGCTTGTTCACGCCCAGTAACGCCCCTATCTGTTCCAAGTTTAGATTATATGGTGGCAGGCCCTTCAATGTTATAAAAATAATAAATTTATTATGTACATATATTTCTTGTGTTGGCCATTCTGCTGTCATCTTTTAGAACTTAATGGATTAAATTAGTATTCTATCTCTACTTGATGTATAGGATTATTTCTTATGGTTTCAATGCATTGTTCTCTGTATATGAAAATAGCTTGTCTTGACCTCTCCTCACCACATTCTCTGTCTCAGCATTTGCTTGCTGGCGCTCACACCTGACAGCTGTTTGGGCTCTGTTAGTAGCCCTGCAAGCGCCCGAGCCCTATCCTATATGTTTCTATTCCTTATAAGTCCTTTTGTTTCTGGTTCGCCTGTCTAATTTTACAGGCCCAGTAACTTGAATCTATGTCTGACTCTTAATATATGTATTTACGGATCTTAGCTTTTCAGCCTTGTCACTAGCCGAGACAACCTTTGGCATGTGTTCTGCTGAGGAGTAGTGCATGTGTTATCTGATGCCCTATTTCTGGGAGTTCATATGGTTAATTGTGTAGTCTTTCCAAGTAATCAGAAAATGTACTTAGTATCATTAAAATATCTACAATACTAGCTACATGTTGAACTTCCATCCTCTCTGGCCAAGGGCACAATGAATGAATTTATGGTTGGATCAGAATCGCCATTATAATCATTGGCCAGTAAAGATAATTAAATAAAACCACAAGTCTAAATCCCTATCTTCATCCATGGCTAATTTAGGAAAGAGACGATTTTAGCTAGCTACCTAGCCCCTGGAGTACAACAACACAACAAGCAATTCATGTTTTTTTTCTGTCAATAATGACTTTTGGCTTGTGATGTGATTGGTCTAAAGCCAAATCCAAACTGACACTTTTTTTTGGTGCGCCAGGACCATTAACAGCTGAGCTCACTCAGTTTAGCTCAATGCTGATTGGCTATTATTTACAAAAATTATCAAGGGAGGCCAAATGCTCACTGGTTCCCTTGCATTCAATGCTACGGGCAGCAACAATGTCATACTCTTTCTGACCAGACAGTATCAGATAGATACAGAGGGGCACTGCTTCGTTCACACAGATGGTTTAACGGGTGAGCCTGGCTTTACTTGGCATCCACGTATACACGCCACTGCCAATAGGTGCCCTTCTTTGCGAGGCATTGGAAAACCTCCCTGGTCCTTTGGTTGAATATGTATTTTGGATTCACTGTACAGAGTTGAGGTATTCATTCAAAAATCATGTTAAACACTATTATTGCATGCAACTTATTCCATGCAACTTATTATGTGACTTGCTAAGCACATTTTTACTCCTGAACGTATTTACGCTTGCCATAACAAAAGGGTTAAATACTTATTGACTTATTGAAGGCATTTATATTAATTTGTAAAACTTTAGAGAAACAGAGTTCCACTTTTACATTATGGGGTAATGTGTGTGTAGGCCAGTGACATTTAAAAAAAAAAAAAATTGGTCTGTAACACAACATTTGGAAAAGGTCAAGGGGTTTGAATACTTTATGAAAGCACTGTATAAGTGAATCTACTCACAATCACAGAGAGAGGGAACAGGGGGGAATGGAGGGGGGTGTGGGAGAGATGAGAGATGCAGTGAATGTGGTCAAGAGATCTGGTAAGATGCAGAGGAGAGACAAAGGGAGAGTGGCAGAGTGGGAGATAAACAGATACATACAGGGAGAACAAAAGAGAGAGCAAGGGAGATAATAGGAGAGTGAAAGAGAAGAAGAGACAGGAAGATGGTATGTGTGGGTGAGACAAGCTGCTTTGAAGAGAGTGTTTTTGAGCTTATTGGGGGGACTGCCTCAGGGATCTGACTCCTCACTGAGGGGAGGCTCCTCCTTAGCTCTCTCTGTGTGTCATCCCTGTAGTACAGATCTGTATCGGAGATCAGACCACCTGCCAAGGGGACCACCACTAACTCTGCAATGTACACTCACTAGGTTGTGCTACTGACAGAGAGGTCCTCTCCCGTCCACGACAGAGGGAGGGAGTAAATGAGGGAAGGAGGTAGGGCTTTACATCTGCCAGAACAGAGGGCAACATCACAACATCCTTATGGTACCAGAGAGCTAAGGCCTTGATAATCGCATTGCGCTAGTGTGGGATTTAGGTCTACAGTATGTTGATCTGAAAAGCTTGTGTGGGTAGGGAAATATTGTGATGTGAGAAAAAAGCCAGAGCGTTAGATAAAGGAGTTTCTCAACTGTACACCATTTTGGCTCCAAATGTTCTGTGACAAAAAAAATATGATTTTATGAGTGTAATAGCCTTGGATCAGTTCATCCATCTCATGCCAAGACTATGCAGTGTATCTATGGGTGTATAATCAGCTATTCTCTTCAGAAAATGTGCATTTTCAATGTAAGCCTCAGATTTCTTGCACACTATGTATTGAATGCAGCATTTAAAGTGTCCAATATACTGTACAGTAGATCTACCAAAGCCTTTCCCACAGGATTTTTTTTGTTTGACCTTTATTTAACTAGGCAAGTCAGTTAAGAACAAATTCTTCTTTACAATGATGGCCTACCTCGGCCAAACCCTAAAGACACTGGGCCAATTGTGCGCCGCCCTATGGGACTTGAACCAGGGTCTGTAAGTTCACCTCTAGCACTGAGATACAGTGCCTTAGACTGCTGCACCACTCGGGATGTACCTGGGAGTTCGAGTACAGTGCATCTACATCTCTAACAGGCCACAGAAGTAGACAAATTCATTATGGTAGAATACATGCATCCCAGGTGGTTGTGAAAAATTCAATATAGCATTGCAGAAAATTCCTCAGTAAGCTCAGTGACCGCTTTATTGTTTATTTATACCAAAGACTAGCGAACTTAAACCTCGACGACGCCCTTACATGTCGATCCCTTTCATGTTCCTGAGACTGAGCTCAAAATGCATTTTTTATATCCACCGGTGCTGAGGCTGAGGGAAGGCATTTTATTGATTTACTGTCAGACCGGGATCAACACAGGCCTATTGGGAGGCCAGGTATGCATCAACACAGAGCATGGATGGTAAGTAATGAAAATAGGCCAGAGAATGGTGATGCATAGCGCAGATGAACACCAGTTCGGTGGATTGAACCTGTTTCACATGTGTTAGAACTCAGTGTTTTCTTCGTGGCTGCGTTCAAAGTTCACAGTTTCACAGACAATCAGGAACTGGATGGTGGATCGCCATGACCACATCATTTTATTGAGATGGTAAATCAGATGATCAATAAGATATATATTTTTTATTATTATTATAATTATACATTTTTTACCAAATGTCCTTTCTCTTGCACTCTAAAATTCCAGTCACACTGTCCACGCCTGAAGCCCTGGCACAAGTTGTACCATACTCCAGAGAACCTGTACTGCTTCAGTAGACAGCATTTCACTCATACTGTAGCAATGGCTAAAAGCTCCAGCAAGCAACACAATAATTCAATCCCACCTTGGCCGTGATGTTCCCGTGACTCATTTCATATGTGCATAAATCATTAAGTTGCATTGACTGGATGAGCTTTGTGCCTGGTGCCATCCCGGAAAGACCAACGACCGGTGGCGGGCGGTGTGGATGACCTTTCATGGGCCACTGTCCAGAGAAATGATTCCCTGACGCTCCGATCGAAGGAATGCATTACTGGAACACAGTGATTAATTACTAACGGGACCCCTCAGCACAAACTGCCTCCCATCCGCCACACATGACGGCTCCGCTGACAAGATTATTTGTCATCAACCCCAATCACCCCAAACATCAGCCTAACTAGTAGTAGTAATGCAGTACGCCCACCTCTAGATATTCTCCCAGTGCTAGCAGCTCTATTAGTTGTCCTAGGAGTAGTAAAATAAATTACAGTACAACAAAATCTTAAAATAACAATAGTAAGGTCAGGATTATGGATGTGTACCCTGAATGACTTCAGCCAGCTCATAACCGAACCGGTGACATCATGGGACTCCCAATTTTCTAATTCAAGTGTCACTTATGCTGTTGTCTGAAAGACCTATCTGGAAAAAAATTATCCCAGCCTAAATTATATACAACAAAAAGCTGTAAAAGCACGTGAAAATCAAGCAAACATTGAACAGTAGCCCCTCACCGACTATGCAGTCATACAGAGCTTTCTAAATGCTTGGTTCTGGTGATGCTGTAAAATAAAAAAGGGTTGTTATAAATAATGGTTTAAATCAGGAGTGTCAAACTTATTCCATGGGGGGCCTAGTGTCTGCTTGTTTTAAATGTTTCTTTTCAATTAAGACCTAGACAACCAGGTGAGGGGAGTTCCTTACTAATCAGTGACCTTAATTCAGAAATCAAGTTCAAAGGAGGATTGAAAAGTCGGCCCTACGTGGAATGAGTGTGACATATGTGGGTTAAATCATTCAGTCTCCAAGCAACAGCAGAACATGCCCAAAGTGATTGAGTCCACAGGCAGCCAGTAGTGCAGCCTGGAACAGATAAAGGTTCCATGTAATTACACCACATGAGGCTGGTGAGGGGAGGACGGCTCATGGTAATTGCTGGAATGAAGTGAATGGAATGGTATAAAATACATGTATCAAACACATGGAAACCTTGTGTTTGATACCATTCCATTAATTCCTTTCCAGCCATTACTATGACCCCGTCCTCCCCAATAAATGTTGCCACCAGCAACCTGTGAATTACACCTACCCTATGGTGCAATTAGGTCACCCCCAAATGTGTGTGTGTGTGTGTGTGTGTGTGTGTGTGTGTGTGTGTGTGAGTGTGTGTAAATGTACGTGGACTGACAAAAGAAAACCAATTACCAAAATAAAAATGATGCGATGGTACATTGTGTAATTGAAGATTCCTATCACCATGAGGCACAGTTAGGCGCTTCTCTATAATGTCTCTATGGAACTATGTCTCTATACCGTAGCACCCGAGAGGTCATCATGGTGGCCCCTGCACATATCAAGTGGCCAGAACAGGCTTTGTTGTTCTACAGCTAAAGAGCCCTTCAGCTTCACAGGATTCATTCAAGACTGGCATTGTGCTGAGTACAGTGCGTCTACTTAAACGATGCGAAAATTAACAATCTTTACCTAATTTAAATCCATTAATCTTAATTGGAATCTAAATGAAATTACATAATGGTAACAGTTGACCCTTTGCTTGGTTACTGTTGCAACCTCGGACAACATTTTCCCAGGCACCCAAATTCACCATTCAACCACTGGTGAAATCCCCTCACGTTTTTAATTCACAATGAAATTATACACACACTACCCCTTGCTAATCAGGAAACTCTTGGGTATGTTATGGTGGACTTTCATTACAATTGCTTCACGGGAACCTAGTCAAAGTTTGTAGTGTAGGTAGCCACTGAATGGCTATGAATTCACTTTCAGCATGCAGTCTAAGCTTTAACCACATTTGGAGCTAACTAATGCTCTCAAATCGTATCCTGATGTCGACAGCAGATGGGAGATGTTTTCATAACATTGCTTACTTAGTTAGCTAACATACATTTGAAGAAAACAAGTTATATTAAAGTGGCTAGTTAGCCAGGTAGCGTTAGCAATGTTTGATGGTCAATGAGACTGAGAGCTAGCTAATCAGCTGAGCTAGCAAAACATGTAACAAAAGTATGATTTGGATTTGAAAAATACTCCAACGGACTGTGCATTCCAGGAATCACAGTAGCAAATACTCCTGGTCCACTGTTAAATTATTTAGCCATTTAAACAGTTCTCTCAGTTTTTGACATTGGCTTCATGTGATTTAAACGTGATCTTATCCGAGGTGTCGGACTCGATGATAGTTGCGGTACATTGGAGCGCTGAGATTGGTTGCCCAAAATCTTGGGCGGGGCTTAGCGAAGGGTCAATTAAAACACTGTCAACAAAGTATATTTGACACTTATTATGATGTTGCTACTGTATAAGGCTCATACATTGTCACGCAATTAAAAATTATGTTATGTACATTTACAAAAGTGTTATCTGGCCACAAATGGAACAAGTATTCTGTAGATTTCCACAGCAGCTGCTTGAGACCTCTTGCTGGAGGTCAACATACAGTATTTCTATTGGTCTAATACAAGATGGTAGTCTGTATACAGTTTATATCAGTCTCATACAGTGGGCCTCAGATGCTGAAGCTGAAAGTCAAATCAAATCAAATTTTATTGGTCACATACACAGATGTTAATACGAGTGTAGCGAAATGCTTATGCTTCTAGTTCCAACCGTGCAGTAATATCTAACAAGTAATTTAACAATTTCACAACAACTACCTTACAGTATACACACAAGTGTAAAGGAATGAATAAGAATATCTACATATAAATATATGGATGAGCGATGGCCGAACGGCATAGGCAAGATGAAGTAGATGGTATAGAGTACAGTATATACATATGAGATGAGTAATGTAGGGTATGTAAACATTATATAAAGTGCCATTGTTTAAAGTGACTAGTGGCACATTTATTACATCACATTTTTTATTATTAAAGTGGCTCGAGATTTGAGTCAGTATGTTGGCAGCAGCCACTCAATGTTAGTGATGGCTGTTTAACAGTCTGATGGCCTTGAGATAGAAGCTGTTTTCAGTCTCTTGGTCCCAGCTTTGATGGATGATAGCAGGGTGAACAGGCAGTGGCTCGGGTGGTTGTCGTCCTTGATGATCTTTTTGGCCTTCCTGTGACATCGGGTGATGCAAGTGTCCTGGAGGGCAGGTAGTTTGCCCCCAGTGATGCGTTGTTCAGACCTCACTATCCTCTGGAGAGCCTTACGGTTGTCGGCAGAGCAGTTGCCAAACAAGGCGGTGATACAGCCCGACAGGATGCTCTCGATTGTGCATCTGTAAAAGTTTGTGAGTGTTTTTGGTGACAAGCTAAATTTCTTCAACCTCCTGAGGTTGAAGAGGCGCTGCTGCTCCTTCTTCACCATGCTGTCTGTGTGAGTGGACCATTTTAGTTTGTCCGTGATGTGTATGCAGAGGAACTTAACTTCTTAGGGCTAGGGGGCAGTATTTTGAAGTTCGGATGAAAAACGTGCCATAAGTAAACTGCCTGTTACTCAGGCCCAGAAGCTAGGATATGCATATTAGTACCTTTGGTTAGAAAACACCTTGAAGTTTCTAAAACTGTAAAAAAAATGTCTGTGAGTATAACAGAACTGATATGGCAGGCAAAAACCCAAGCAAAATCCATCCGGGATGTCTGAATCAGTCATGTCACACTGTTTTCAATAGGCCAGCTATTCAAAGCCTAATAGATTAACCCCCAGATTGCAGTTCCTATGGCTTCCACTAGATGTCAACAGTCTTTAGAAAAAGGTTGGAACGTTCAGTTCTTTTTCTCTTCTATTCAGCAGGTTATATTCCATCTGAAATATGATAGTGTATATTCATTTTAGGGTATCTGAGTATTGATTACAAATGCTGTTTGACTTTTTTCGGCTTACTTTTGGGATATTGTTTGTCTGCATGGATGAAAGCCTTTGGGCAGGTGGATTACTGAACAAAACGCTCCAACCAAACAGAGCTAAATGGATATAAAGAGGAACTTTTTCGAACAAAAGGACCTTTTACTGTGTAACGTGGACGCTTTGATATGCCATCAGAGGAAGATCATCAAAGGTAAGCAATTTATTTTATGCTATTTTTGAGTTTTGCGACACCTCTGCTGGTTATGTTATTATGCTAATTTAGTTTTTGAGTGGGGCGCTGTCCTCAGACAATCAAATGTTCTGCTTTCGCCGTAAAGCCTTTTTGAAATCTGACAATGCTGACAATGCTTGCTAATTTGAATTTGGCTCTCTGCATTTCACCAGATGTTGTCAAAATCGATCTCGTTCACGGGTTCAGACCCCTAAGAGGTTAAAACCTTCCACCCTCTCCACTACTGTCCTGTCGATGTGGATAGGGTGCTCCATGATTATCTCCTTTGTTTTGTTGACTTTGAGTGTGAGGTTATTTTCCTGACACCACACTCCGAGGGCCCTCACCTCCTCCCTGTAGGCAGTCTCATCATTGTTGGTAATCAAGCCTACCACTGTAGTGTTGTCTGCAAACTTGATGATTGAGTTGGAGGTGTGCATGGCCACGCAGTCATGGGTGAACAGGGAGTACAGGAGAGGGCTGAGAACGCACATTTGTTGAGGATCAGCGGGGTAGAGATGTTTCCTACTCTCACCACCTGGGTGTGGCCCGTCAGGAAGTCCAGGACCCAGTAGCACAGGGCGGGGTTGAGACCCAGGGTCTCGAGCTTAATGACAAGTTTGGAGGGTACTATGGTGTTAAATGCTGAGCTGTAATCGATGAACAACATTCTTACATAGGTATTCCTCTTGTCCAAATGGGTTAGGGCAGTGTGCAGTGTGATTGCGATTGCATTGTCTGTGGACCTATTGGGGCGGTAAGCAAATTGGAGTGGGTCTAGGGTGTCAGGTAGGGTGGAGGTGATATGATCCTTGACTAGTCTCTCAAAGCACTTCATGATGATGGAAATGAGTGCTACGGGGCGATAGTCATTTAGCTCAATGACCTAAGCTTTCTTGGGAACAGGAACAATGGTGGCCCTCTTGAAGCATATGGGAACAGCAGACTGGGATAGAGATTAATTGAATATGTCAGGTAACACACCAGCCAGCTGAGGACGCGGCTAGGGACGCCGTCTGGGCCATCAGAGGTTAACACTAAATGTGCAGCTTTTCACCTTGGTTTTGTCCTCCATGCGACCTCCCGGCCAGCTGGTTGGGCAGACGGAGAGGTAAGGCAAGGCCAGAATGGATCTTTAGGCCCTCCAGTCCACATCACCAGACAAATTATGGCTTCAGGACTCTCTTCATCGCTCCCCTCAATTCTGTTCAGGTCTGATTGAAAGGAGAGAAAATGTGTTTTCTTTTAACATGAACAAAATGGTGTTTGAGCTGTGCACTACCTATTCACAACCTTGGGTCTTTCATTGGTCTGGTCTGATGGGCTCATACCTTTTGAGTACCTTTAAAAACTTGACCTTGGTAAATTCACATTCATTTAAGTTGATTTGTTATTGGATGAAAACCTTTGTGCAATGCTGTTGAAACCTTGAACATTAAGGGGGCAATAATGTCAGTGTGGGCTATGTTGCAGATCAAGGCAATTGTCTGAATATTGTTTTTAACATGGTCTCACATAAGGTCATGCTCTTCTTCAGGGCCAGCCAGATGTCAGCCTTGTTTTTGTCCAGCTGTGCTAGCCTTTAGTTCACTTGGTTTGCGTCTCAAGAGGTTATCTTGTCTAGGGACTATGTCCTCTCACGTTGTGATTCACACAGCACCCAAAATATTGACTATTAACAGGCATGTTCATCTCTGAAGAATGAGAAGCTCTGCTTATTTTTTTATTTTTTATTTCACCTTTATTTAACCAGGTAGGCAAGTTGAGAACAAGTTCTCATTTAGAACTGCGACCTGGCCAAGATAAAGCATAGCAGTTCGACACATACAACAACAGAGTTACACATGGAGTAAAACAAACATACGGTCAATAAAACAAATCTATATACAAAGAGTGCAAATGAGGTAGGATAAGGATAAACTGGGGTGCAAAGGAACAAGATAAATAAATAAGTACGGTAGGGGATGAGGTAGTTGGTTGGGCTATTTACAGATGGGCTATATACAGGTGCAAGGGTCTGTGAGCTGCTCTGACAGCTGGTGCTTGAAGCTGGTGAGGGAGATAAGTGTCTCCAGTTTCAGAGATTTTTGTAGTTCGTTCCAATCATTGGCAGCAGAGAACTGTAAGGAGAGTCGGCCAAAGGAGGAATTGGCTTTGGGGGTGACCAGTGAGATATACCTACTGGAGCGCGTGCTACGGGTTGGTGCTGCTATGGTGACCAGCGAGCTGAGATAAGGCGGGGCTTTACCTAGCAGGGACTTGTAGATGACCTGGAGCCAGTGGGTATGGCGACGAGTGTAAAGCGAGGGCCAGCCAACGAAAGCGTACAGGTCGCAGTGGTGGGTGGTATATGGGGCTTTGGTAACAAAACGGATGGCACTGTGATAGACTGCATCCAATTTGTTGAGTAGATTTAATGATTTGGAAAATGATTCCAAGGTGACATTAATGCATGTGTGTGTGTCATGCCACATGTTTTTTTTTTAAATTGCTTAATATTTAATTGTCATTTTAAACTATCACCCTTTTCTCCCACTCCCCCTCACTCCCCTCCCATGCCTCTCTGTGTCCTTGATAGGGGCTCCCACTGCTTCTCTCACAGCCAAATTATTAACATGTGTGGCTGGCTGTTTGCTGGAAGAAAAAAAAGAAACGCTAATGATGTTGGCTTGAGCGCAGAGCTAATTAAAATTCTAGAAATATGGTGGAGGTTGTGATGGATGTACAGTGTCACATTGTACGGTGTAGCAGGAAGGACCGTGGAGGCAGCCTACCTGCCTGCCGATCGATACTGGCACTGGGAACACATGACACTGCATACGCATTTAATGAACCCACATTTTTATCTGTTAATTACATGCCAGGCCACACGTTAGCATTCCTCACGACATGCTAGCTGGAGGAACTTGCTGCCTGTCCAGATAACGGCTATTTCACACAACAAATCTGCAGGCGGCCTGCACGTTTTTTTTTTTTTTTTTACCTCTCTCTCATTTTATCTCTCCCTCTCTCCTCAGACTCTCTGACACTTGTTTATTGCAGGTAATTCTCAATGCAACACACTCCATGCTGTATCAGTGTTTGTAATGCAATTTTATTTTGTCCTTTGTCCACCTATTTTCAGATTAGCATTAGCATTCACTGCATAACCATTGTTGCTCAGAAAATAACCGCAGCTTCTTGAATGTCCTCCATCTCGGCAAATTGCATGGGTTTGATATGAACTGTGAAAGTAAGTTATTCTCGTCTCAAGTTCTCAACTCCAAAACTGTTTACTGTCAACTACTTAATAACAGGAAGCAAAACTTTTTAGGGAATCAGACCATGCCAGATGGTCTTTAATTACAAGCTGAATTCATATGACAAATTATTTCTGCAGGATTAATCCTTGAATATTATCTTCCACATACTGTAACACTCTACTTAAGCAAGGTTTAGAGGTAATCTATGATGCAGTAATGCAATTTACTGTGTAGACTATGTGCTATGAATTATTCAATCTAGATGTACTTACATAATACAACACATTACCCTTTTTCTCTAATATACTATTCTGCCAGTCACGGTCTTACACCAACCTTTATATGTCAAACATCTCACCAGGAGTGCTGTTGATGCAGCTGCTACACAGCCTTGCTCTAACCTGTCTTACTGTTTAACATCCACCGTCTCCCACCAGGCAGCTGCCCACCACATTATCTATCAGCGCTAAAATTCACTATAAAGAGGTCAAATGTGGAGGAACCCCAATTAAACACACGTGTCTGAACCATTTGCCACTAGAACCATTTGAAACAGCCCAACCATAATCATCAACACACTTACAATATCTCTGACCCCATTTGGAATCTGAATCTTTTTAATGTAAAAAGAGTAAATGGAAAACAAATATGTACTCTCCTGGCCAAGTCCCAGGGTCATAACACTTTCTAGAATGCTCTTCAATAGATAGTCACACACACGTCAAGCATTGGAAATATTGTAGTATTATCATTACTCACACACAAAATTCTGCGCACACATGCATATAAATATGTATTTCTATGGCAGTCCAGATACAGTAAGTCTTCGTGTGGCAGCTGAAGTTAGGAAAAGTAAAGTGGGAGACAGAGGGGTGGAGGGGCAGGGAGGGGAAAGACTGACTGGCTGTGCCTAAGCCCTGACTGTAGCCAAGTGCCAGGGGGCCTGGGGCCGGTGATAAGTTACTATTCCTGTTGCAAGCCTTTCAACACATCTCTGCTTTGTCTCTCTGACTGGCTTAGATCACCAGAGGAAGCTCCTGACAGCCCAGAGAGAGAATTCCCATATGGATGATATAAAAGCTTCATTTCTGTTTTACATCAGAATGCTGTACACCACACCACCAGCATCCTAATCAGACCATATCAAGGCTTTTCTCAGCCTGTGTTCTCAAGGTTTTGTTGTGTTTTTTGGTATCTGAAGGGTTCATACACTGCCACTTTTGTGTTGAATTACAATAAAAGACCACATGTTACATTTTTGACCAATCATTGGATTTTTGTGTAAAATTATATTGGATGTGCTTTATTTAGACTTGGAAGGATTTTGTGAGAACTTAAAAAAGTTCAGCTTGGTCTTTTGGGATTCTCTCAAGCTTTTGACATCCGTCTATCCTTCGAAACACCCACCCACACACACACGCTCCAACAAAACGGAGCAGACAAGCGCAGTACGACTCAGAACTCTCAAGAACCATTAGCTGACCTTGGGGCCATGGTGGCAGCCTCTTGGACTGCTCTTCCCAGCTCCCACCCCACCCACCCTCTTCCCATAAGCCCTTCCCATACAACTGTCCAGGTTATTTTTATCTGAAACAGCTGGATCTTCTCATCTCTGTGCTACTAGACAAAGGGAATCAACATCGCAGACATTCTCCAGTTTGATCCTTCCCCAAAAATATACAGAGAGAAGACATTCTCACAGCTAAACTGTCTCCGTCTTCCTGACATACTACATTTCTCTTTAACCAGATAGTCTATCCACTAGAATCTCATGGACAATATGGACACAGATAAAAACTATACTATATATCAATACTATATATATATATCACTTTCTGAGTCAAAACGCAAGCCAAGATCTACCACTCAGATTTTGTTTTACATTACTTTAAAAAAAAAAGTAAGCTTATGCAACTGGAGCAATGACGTTTGTGCAGTAGTCTTAATGCCCAATACATTATTACCACATATTGCAATTATACACTATAAATACAAACATTTGTGAATTTGGCTATTTCAACCACATTCGTTGCTGACACGTGTGTAAAATCAAGCACACAGCCATGCAATCTCCATAGACAAACATTGGCAGTAGAATGGCCTTACTGAAGAGCTCAGTGACTTTTAACGTGGCCATAGGATGCCACCTTTCCAACAAGTCAGTTTGTCAAATTTCTGCCCTGCTAGAGCTGCCCTGGTTAACTGTGCTGTTATTGTGAGGTGGAAACGTGTATGAGCAACAACTGCTTAGCCGCAAAGTGGTAGCCCCAAACAAGCTCACAGAACAGGACCGCTGACTGCTGAAGAGCAAAAAAATCGTCTGTCCTCGTTTGCAACACTCACTACCGAGTTCCAAACTGCCTCTGGAAACAACGTCAGCACAAGAACTGTTCGTCGGGTGTGGGGAGCAGGGACAGGACGTGCTGGGTCCACGACGGGCACAGGGATCTTGGAGAGTAGAACAGGGATCCTGGACCGTGGAGCAGGGGCAGGACGTGCTGGGTCCACGACGGGCACAGGATTCCTGGAGCGTAGAACAGGGATCCTGGAACGTGGAACAGGGACAGAACGTGCTGGGTCCACGACGGGCACAGGGATCCTGGAGCGTGGAGCAGGGAAAGGACGTGCTGGACTCTCTAAGCGCACGGGGGGCCTGGTGCGCGGAGCCGGAACAGGATGTGCTGGACTCTCTAAGCGCACGGGGGGCCTGGTGCGCGGAGCCGGAACAGGACGTGCTGGACTCTCTAAGCGCACGGGGGGCCTGGTGCGCGGAGCCGGAACAGGACGTGCTGGACTCTCTAAGCGCACGGGGGGCCTGGTGCGCGGAGCCGGAACAGGACGTGCTGGACTCTCTAAGCGTACAGGGGACCTGGCGCGTGGAGCCGGTACTTCTCTCCCCGGCTGTTCACTCACCCTTGCCTCATGGATGATGGGAGCTGGAATGTCACACACTGGGCTGTAGATGCGAACCGGAGACCCCACACGCAGAACCGGTGCAGGATATCTCGGTCCCAGAAGGTGTACTGGGGACCTCGCTCGCAAAGCCGGCACCACTCTACCAGGCTGCACACTCACCCTAGCCCGACAGATGAGTGGCGCTGGAATTTCGTGCACCGGCCTATGCATGCGCACTGGAGACACCGTGCGCAAAACTGCACAGCACGGTGTCTGCTCAGTGCGACACTCTCCCCAACGCTTCCTCCAGAGAGCACGAGGAGTTGGCTCAGGAGTCCATCCTGAACCGGCCAAACTCCCTGTGTGCCCCCCCCCAAAAAAATTGGGGGGGCTGCCTCTCGGGTTTCCGCACCAGGCGAGTCCCAACATATCTCTCCCTCTCCGGGTTCCACGCTCCATATATATCCTCGTAGCTCCCTCGCTCAATCTTCGCCGCTTCCATCCTCTTCTTGGGGTAACGATGCTCCGTCGTCTTCCCCCAAGGCCCCTTCCCAGCTAATATCTCCTCCCATGTCCAGGACTCCTTTTGACATCGCTGCTTGGTCTTCTTGTGGTGGGTTATTCTGTCACGATCTTCAAACGGGACAGACCAAGATGCAGCGATGCTTCCAGTATACATATTTATTTCGAACGTAACTGGGTAAACAACAAAAGGTAAACGTAACGAAGATCGTGACGTTGCACAAAACTAAACACAAAACAAGCTATGCTCAAACAATAACCCACAAACCCCAAGTGAAAACTACAAACATATATATGGTTCCCAATTAGAGACAACGACACACAGCTGCCTCTAATTGGGAACCATTACCCCAACATAGACATACATCACCTAGAACAAAAAAAAACCTACACCAAAACGAAACTAAACACACCAGCCTGTCAAAATCAGGCCTGAACGTGACATTCAGAGACGGTTCTAAATCAGAACACTGAAATGGTTCTAAATCAGAACACTTCGCATACCCGGCGCACAGGGCAGCTGAATCAAGTGCACCCTATGGTCAAAGAGACAGAAATGTTTGGGATTGACTGGAGATGCCTTGGAGGTCAACTGATTGGTGACCACTGCTATATATGAATAAATGTTTTAAAAATTATTCAAGTATAAATGACCAAAGTTACCATAGATTACCTGTTAATTGCCAAAATTACTGAAGATCCGGTAACTTTGGTAAATTACCAGTAGCTTTCCAACCCTAGTCACAACCCCCATATTTTTGTCACAACCCCCACGGTTTAAATAGAAGAATAGACAAACGCTTATGCATTTTCTTTGTCAGACATCATCAGTTATTCTGCTCCTGTAGTTATATTCACATTCAGAACTGACACTCAGCTGTCATGACATCACCGTATTATGGCTAGTGAGCTCAAAATGGTGGGCAGTGGAGTTGATAATGGATACCACAGGCAACCTGCATAAATAAAAAAGCCACAGGCAACAGGGAGAGAGAGGCGCCATACAAGCCGACTGCACTCTATTACCTGTGAATGTGGTCCAAATTAAAATCTAATTTAGGTGGGCACCTAGATAAAAAAAAGTGTTTTGTTTCTTCAATTTGCACAACTATTCCATTCCATTAGACATCTAATTTCTGCTCGTCAGACGCTGAGTGAAATTGGCTTCCCTAAGGAGAGCTTTTTTCACTTAAAGTAATTAGTCTAGGAGAAGATCTGGGATGAGCAAGTGTGTACGTGGGTGTGCATGCATGTGAGTGTGGGAGAGAGAGTAAAAGTGAGGGAGAGAAGGAGCAAGCGAGAGAGAAAAACAGGTGAATTTATTTTGTCCTCTGCTTTGATGGCTTTGTTGTTATATCTATGGTATAGTAAGGCTACAGTACGCACTCTATTTAGATGCGGCATGTCGAAAACATTCAGTACTCTGGAGGGGTACTCACACTCAGAATCTTATGTAATATTCATTGCCCTGTTGGTCACAATGGCACTCAGTAATGATTTGTTTTCTTGGTCTGCCAGCTGCTTTATTCCTTCTCATTCAGTGCAATGCTCTCTACCTCTCCATTCTCGCTTGCATCCCATCTCCTTAATCTAAAAACACTTGTAGCTGTACCTCTTGACATTGTTTTAAGTACACCCCTCCCAGTCTTTATAAAAAGTAGGGTAGGTAGAAGGCTGGAGCTGTAGAGCGTGAAGTCTGAGCAGCACCAGTAAAACAACAAAATACATGTTTATCAGTGAATGCCCCCCTCCCACCACCACTACCGCCTGCTATGAGTATCTCCCTGTGCCCACTTTCATCTTATTGAACCTCAGCTCACTGACTGACTCACCCCACCGATGAATGAACACGTTTACACTGATGTGCACGTTCAGCCCTTGGTGGTCATTACAGGCGTCAAGAGGATGATGATGGAGGGAGAGGTGGAGGAGGGAGGAGGGAGGAGGGGGGTAGCCAGCAGGTTGTTTTTCCGTTCTATATTCACACCCCCCTGTGAGTGCCATGATTGGGCTTGACTCCACATGAGGTCTCTTTGATTGTATCCCCCTGTCATAATACAGATAGGAACTAGGAAGAGAAAGGCTCAGATAGATAGATAGTTCACAAAACCTCATAACTATGTTTGATTAGAATAGCTGTGTGAGAGGGATTAGTGGTTATTCCTTCTGAAACAGCTACACCTTTTGAGTGAATCTGAAAAAAAATACAAATGTATAGTACTATGTGTCTTGAAATACTATATATACTATAATACTATATAATACGACGTCCTTCACTGTAATTTTGTTCATCACTGATAAATCGCATGAGGGCACTTTGCAAATCATCATTTTGCATAATCTTCTTCCAATATTACACATTAATTAACATAAATCAGCAAATGTCAGGCGTTAACACATCTTCGAGGGTACTTAAATATTTGCTTGCGAGTTTAGTAAGTACCATAATTTTTCCATTATGACGACTGTTAATGCTAAAACACCTACGGGTACCGACCTTTAGCAAACCAACCCATAAGGTTATGGGTAGTTGTCATCACTGATTCACAATCACATTGGTTGTTTGTTCTGCTGTACTCAGACTGTACCTGTGTATAACCTGTATATAATGAAAGCAGTAGCTAAAAGCTACAGCATTGACTGACTAGCCTTGCTGAAGACAGACATTCTTATTCTCATTTCTAAACATTGTATTGCGACACTGCAATTATATCAGCTCGGTTGTCTACAGACTTTCAATTAGACTTTGAATGTATTTCTCTTTCCATTCTTATTCTTGGTAAAATGTCGACACATAAGGGTGGATGCATACCGAGGTTGAAAGTTTGCTTCTGTGCATTTGCCACATTGTCAACCATGAAAATCGATGGGGGTTCAACAATACATGTGGCTATGTTGGTCATACACACAATACAACAATATGCACTCATCTCAAAATGCATTCCACCCATAACATCAATGAATACAGTAAATAATCACAAAATGAATAATCTAAGTGACCAAATAATCCAAATAATTGAGTGATTAGTGTAAAATGTATACAGGTAATCAGATCAACACTACTCTAGTTTGACTCCAGTCCCTGTAGTCTAGGAGCAGTGTTGTCTATATTTGAGGTGTGCTGTCTAAATGGCTTGAGAGTGTGTGAGTGGTGTCGTCTGTGAGTGCAGACACACCAGAGACTCAGTATGTGTGTGTGTCCAGGCCAATCACCAACTCTCTTGTTAATGAGAGTGGGGGGAGGGATCAGATCGGGAACTAAGTGATGTGGCCAGACAACACACACTGTCAGGCTGGCCAGGGCTGCCACAGTGATTGTACAATGCCCTGTCATAGGGTGAACATAGCCTACTACAAGAGGGGCGGAGGATTTGACACGATTGGGACTTTGGGGAATAGGTCATGGGTAGAATTTAATGCCCTTCACTTTCACTATTTACAGTCACCACTTGTTAATTTACCATATACTAACACAGTCAGACATACTGTACATGCAGGTTCGAGTGGTAATTCCAAGTTTGACCTGTACACAGTGATTGTCGTTTCTATGATTTTTTAAAATAATTTTTATTAGGACCCAATGGCGACAGCTAGTCTACTTGACGTTCGACACATAACGAAAAATACATTACAGACAAATATACCTTACAATTTACACACATTTAAAACATTAACATAGACATTACAGACGTGTATATGCAGTATATATATAGTCAAAAGTTTTTCTTTATTTTTACTATTTCCTACATTGTAGAATAATAGTGAAGAAATCACAACTATGAAATAACACATATTGAATCATGTAGTAACCAAAAAATGTTAAACAAATCAAAATATATTTTATATTTGAGATTCTTCAACGTAGCTACCCTTTGCCTTCATGACAGTTTTCACACTCTTGGCATTCTCTCAACCAGCTTCATCAGCTTCATGAGGTAGTCACCTGGAATGCATTTCAATTAATAGGTGTGCCTTGTTAAAAGTTAATTTGTGGAATTTCTTTCCTTCTTAATGTGTTTGAGCCAATCAGTTGTGTTGTGACAAGGTAGGGGTGGTGTACAGAAGATATCCCTATTTGGTAAAAGACCAAGTCCATATTATGGCAAGAACAGCTCAAATGCTTCACAGAGTTCAAGTAGCAGGCACATCTCAACATCAACTGTTCAGAGGAGACTGCGTGAATAAGGCCTTCATGGTCGAATTGCTGCAAAGAAACCACTACTAAAGGACACCAATAAGAAGAAGAGACTTGCTTTGGCCAAGAAACACAAGCATTGGACATTAGACGGGTGGAAATCTTTTTGGTTCCATCCGCTGTGTCTTTGTGGGATGCAGAGTCGGTGAACGGATGATCTCCGTATGTGTAATTCCCACCATGAAGCAGTGATGGTGTGGGGGTGCTTTGCTGGTGACACTGTTAGTGATTTATTTAGAATTCAAGGCACACTTAACCAGCATGGCTAACACAGCATTCTGCAGCGATACGCCATCCCATCTGGTTTGGGCTGAGTGGGACTATCATTTGTTTCTCAACAGGACAATGACCCAACACACTTCCAGGCTGTGTAAGGGCTATTTGACCAAGGAGGAGAGTGATGGAGTGCTGCATCAGATGAACTGGCCTCCACAATCACCGGACCTCATCCCAATTGAGATGGTTTGGGATGAGTTGGACCGCAGAGTGAATGAAAACCAGCCAACAAGTGCACAGCATGTGTGGTGAAGCTGGTTGAGAGAATGCCAAGAGTGGGCAAAGCTGTCATCAATGCAAAAGGCTTCATCAAGGCTACTTTGAAGAATCTCAAATATTAAATCTATTTCGATTTGTTTAACACTTTTCTTTTTACTACATGATTCCATATGTGTAATTTCATAGTTTTGATGTCTTCACTATTATTCTACAATGTAGAAAATAGTAAAAATGAAGAAAAACCCTTGAATGAGTAGGTACATTCAAACTTTTGACTGGCACTGTATATATACAGTATATACACACTACATAACCAAAAGCATGTGGACACCTGCTCATCGAACATCTCTTTCCAAAATCATGGACATTAATATGGAGTTGGTCCTCTATTTGCTGCTATAAAAGCCTCCACTCTTCTGAGAAGGTCTTTCACTGGATGTTGGAACATTGCTGCGGGGACTTGCTTCCATTCAGTCACAACAGCATTAGTGGGGTGTGGCACTGAAGTTGGGCAATTAGTCCTGGCTTGCAGTCAGCGTTCCAATTCATTCCAAAGGGGTTCGATGGGGTTTAGGTCAGGGCTCTATGCAGGCCAGTCAAGTTCTTCCACACCGATCTCGACAAACCATTTCTGTTTGGACCTCACTTTTTGCACGGGGGCATTGTCATACTGAAACAGGAAAAAGCCTTCCCCAAACTGTTGCCACAAAGTTGGAAGCACAGAATGCCCTAGAATGTCATTGTATGCTGTAGCCTTAAGTTTTCCCTTCACTGGATCTAAGGGGCCTAACCCAAACCATTAAAACAGCCCTAGACCATTATTCCTCCTCCACCAAACTTTACAGTTTCCACTATGCATTCAGGCTGGTAGCGTTCTCCAGGCATCTGCCAAACCCAGATTCGTCCGTCGGACTGCCAGATGGTGAAGCGTGATTCATAACTCCAGAAAACATGTTTCCACTGCTCCGGAGTCCAATAGCGGTGAGCTTTACACCACTCCAGCCGACGCTTGGCATTGCGCATGGTGATCTTAGGCTTGTTCGCAGCTGCTCGACCATGGAAACCCATTTCATGAAGCTACCGTGAAACAGTTATTGTGCTGATGTTGCTTCCAGAGGCAGTTTGGAACTAGTGAGTGTTGCAACCGAGGACAATGATTTTTAAGCACTTTGTGCTTCAGCACATAGTGGTCTCTTTCTGTGAGTTTGTGTGGCCTACCACTTTGTGGCTGAGGCATTGTTGCTGCTAGACATTTCCAGTTCACAATAACAGCACTTACAGTTGACCGGGGCAGCTCTAGCAGGGCAGAAATCTGACGAACTGACTTGTTGGAAAGCTGGCATCCTATGACGATGCCATGTTGAAAGTCACTGAGCTCTTCAGTAAGGCCATTCTACTGCCAATGTTTTTCTATTGAGGTTGTATGGCTGTGTGCTCGATTTTATACACCTGTCAGCAATGGGTGTGGCTGAAATAGCCAAATACACTCATTTGAAGGTGTGTCCAAATACTTTTGTATATATAATGTAGAAGCAGTTTTTTTCAGCTTTGATGCATCTCTACTGACCTTGCCTTCTGGATGATAACGGGGTGAACAGGCCGTGGCTCGGGTGGCTGAGGTCCTTGATGATTTTCTTGGCCTTCCTGTGACACCGGGTGCTGTAGATGTCATGGAGGGCAGGTAGTGTACCCCCGGTGATGTGTTGGGCAGACCTCACCACCCTCTGAAGAGCCCTGCGGTTACAGACGGTGCAGTTCCCGTACCAGGCGGTGATACAGCTTGACAGGATGCTCTCAATCTGTTTGTGAGGGTTTTAGGGACCAAGCCAAATTTCTTCAGCCTCCTGAGGTTGAAGAGGCACTCTTGCGCCTTCTTCACCACACTGGCAGAGTGGGGGGACCATTTCAGATTGTCAGTGATGTGTACGCCAAGGAACTTGAAGATTTTCACCTCCTCAACTGCGGGCCCGTTGATGTGGATGGGGGTGTGCTCCCTCTGCTGTCTCCACGATCAGCTCCTTCATTTTGTTGACATTGAGGGAGGGATTATTTTCCTGGCACCGCTCTGCCAGGTTCCTAACCTCCTCCCTGTAGGCTGTCTCGTTGATTTAATTGGAGGCGTGAGTCACCACGCAGTCATGGGTGAACAGGGAGTACAGAAGAGGGCTGAGCACGCAACCTTGTGAGGCCCCTGTGTTGAGGATCAGCGTAGTAGAAGTGTTGTTGTCTACCTTTATCACCTGGTGGCGGTCCGTCAGGAAGTCCAGGACCCGGTTGCACAGGGTGAGGTTCAGACCAAGGGCCCTGAGCTTAATGATGAGCTTGAAGGGTACTATGGTGTTGAAGGCTGAGCTGTAGTCAATGAACAGCATTCTTACATGGGTATTCCTCTTGTCCAGGTGGGATAGGGCAGTGTGCATTGCAATGGCGATTGCATCATCCGAAATCTATTGGGGCTGTATGAAAATTGCAGTGGGTCTAGGGTGTCGGGTATGGTGGAGATGATTTGATCCTTAACTAGCCTCTCAAAGCACTTCATGAAGACAGAAATGAGTGCTACTAGGCGATAGTCATTCAGTTCAGTTACCTTCAATTTCTTGGTTACAGGAACAATGGTGGACATCTTGAAGCAAGTGGGGAAGCAAGTGGGGGCAGCAGACTGGGATGGGGAGGGATTGAATATGGCCATAAACACTCCAGCCAGCTGGTCATCGCATGCTCTGAGGACGCGGCTAGTGATGCCGTCTGGGCTGGCAGTCTTTCGAGGGTTAACACGCTTAAATGTCTTAATGACTCCTCGGGAGTGGCCCGTGTTGGTGGCACTATGCTATTTCTCAAAACGGCGAAGATGGTATTTAGCTTATCCGGTAGCAAGACCTCGGTGTCCTCTACGTGGCTGGTTTTCCCTTTGTAATCCGTGATTGTCTGGAGTCCCATTCACTTACATCTCATGTCTGAGCCGTTGAATTGCGAATTCGTTTTGCTTGTTTGATTGCCTTACGGAGGGCAGAACTTGACTGTTTCTATTAAACCATATTCCCAGTCACCTTGCCATGTTAAAATGTGATGGTTCGCACTTTCAGTTTTATGCAAATGCTGCCATCTATCGACGGTTTTTAGTTTGGATAGATTTGAATTGCCACAGTGGGAACAACATCCCCTATACACTTCCTGATGAACTCAGTGACCATGTCAGTGTATACATCAATGTTATTCTCAGAGGAAACCTGGAACATATCCCAGTCCCCGTGATCAAAATAGTCTTGATGCTAGGACTTCGATTGGTCAGACCAGCGTTGAATAAACCTTAGCACGGGTACTTCATGGAGTTGTGATATGATTTGGTGAAAGGGGCAGGCCTTGTAGCCATCCCGGAAGATAATAACAATGGTAGAGAGTTTTTGAAGCACAAGTAGCACTCCTGTCGAATTCCACTGATTTCAAAACTCGGTCCTCCAGAAAGTGGAGAGCATACACATAACGTTAGCTAGCGAGACAGCCAGCGAACGTTAGCTAGCTAACAGTACACTTTTAGTTGATATTAGGTTTATGCAGTTTTACTACGCAATACATTAAAAAAGCCGCTTTTGACATGATTACCTAGACATACTGACCAGCGCCAAAAGACAGAAGCGTGCTATATGGCAGACCAATCCAAACTCATCTCTCAGCATGTCCAGCCCACTCATTATCTCAGCCAATTATGACTAGCGGGAAGGCTGCTCACTTTTTCTGTGGATAAACCAACTAGGCTCGTAATTTAACAATTTATTCATATTTACAGATGGCATACAAGTTTGATAATAAGGCAAATGAAAGTTCACATGTTCGAGAAGGCATTTCTACAAAAAAAACGCAGTTTGATAAAAAAATATTTTTTACGTTCAAACAGCTCTCCTGTGAAGTCGTGACTTGTGACATACGCCTAGTTTCCTGGTTCAGGTCAAATATGTACATTGCAATTATTTTCGAATGAGCGGCCGTTCGTGTGCAAAGCTTTCGCATTTCCATGAGCATAGTTATCAGCTGTATGTACGATAATGAAGGTCTCTGTCTCTTCTGCTCTTTCTTACATGCCCCTCCATTTTCATTTTTGTTACAAGCCATCCTATCGGGTTAGTCCACTAGAGACTTTTCTTTGCCTTGTGTAGCAATCAATGTATAAGTTATCCTGTTTGTGTGTTTATGTAAATCTGTGTGATTATTTAGTTAGTTAGCAAATAACTAATTAAGCTAATTTGTATATTGCTGATTAATCATTTATGTTAGAGTTCGTGCAGATATCCAAGAGTTTTGCGACATTCAGAATGAGACGGGAGGTAAATAAGAATGAATGAATTGACTCTGACTGATGTAAGAGATCTTTAAGAGTTAATTCGGAAAACGGTAACTGGTTAAATAAACATTTTCCATGGTGCCCCAGATTACTACTTAACTATTTGTTATATGGTTAATTTAATCGCGTAATAATTAAGCGTAGTTAATTGATTTTATAAAATAACAGTCAAACACATTAATGACAGCAAAGACACGACAGCACCATTAGAGTTATTTATTTCTATCTGCATGGTGTGCTGAAAACCCAGCTGGCTGTATAGATGGGGACAGTATATCTGGAGAGAGCCAGGGACTGAACATTAGCGAGTAATATACTCGGAAGTGGTGGATGTTGTGCACACCTCCTGAGTCTAACTAAAAGTCCACTCCAAATACCTCATCTCCACCGGCGGCAGAGTAGCCTCTGGGATGAGCTAATTAGCCTTGCGGGTTACGAACAAAGGATCCAATTCAGGAAAGTCGTATTTCTGGTCAAAATGCTGGTGAGTTACCGTCGTTCTGATATTCAAAATGTATTTCCGGCTGTATGTAGTAATGCAAAAAGCGATCTGAGCTAATAATGTGATAAATAACACACTCAGTCGTTTGTACCATAACAGTACATGTTGAATGCCCTTCCGGATATTTATGTATTATATCTCTCGGATATAGGATAGAATAAACTTTCTTTCGATTTTTTTGGGGGGACTACGTATTGTTCCATTTAGTGAATCTGTTTTTCAATGCATTTTGTATGGGCTAATAGCAGTAAGCCCAAATAATATTGTCATCAAATATTTTTTTTATATATATTTTTTTATACTTAAAGGGGTCTTAAAATTCAAAATCAAACAGCAAAATGATCCTTGGTATGACCTTCTTAAAAAATTAGACTATCTGCCCATAATTTCACTTAAAATACTCCAAATCTTTTTTCCATCATATTTTATATAATTTATCTTAGTTGCATAATACAGTTTATTCTTATTTTTGTCCAGTTTAGTCTCATCATTTATCAATGTACAGTAAGTTTGCTAATCAACTGTGCAGCTAGACTTATTAGCGACTCCCTTTTCTAAATCTCTCTCAACCATAAAAACATGTAAATTCCACATCAATCCACAGAGCCTTAACAGTTCTAACAGTCAGTTTCTTAATAGGTGCATGCATATTAATAACTGGAAGAAACTCTTTTATAAATGCATCAAGTGTCTGGATGCACCTCATTACACACATCAGACCAACATTTTTTTTTTTACATCTTCAATTTAGGAATCATTACAAAACGTGTAACCTCGTAGACACTCTTTTAGGCCCACTCTTTTAGGCCCAATGTGGCTTTTCTGGATGTAGCCACTATATTATGGTCACTACATCCACTACAAAGTTCTGCTGCATTGGTAAAGATGTGATCAATACACCTGGATGATGTAGTTCCTGTACTACTTTGTAGTACTTTACTTTGTAAACACAGGTAGGTTGATTGTATTCGAGGAACCCCTGTGTAAAGGTTTAAACCTTTACACAGGTGTTCATCGTGTAACTACCACATCTGGTATTCCAGGTCTAAATAGATTACACAGTATTTCAAATAGGATAGCAGCCTACACAAGAAATAACTAACATTTGTAGCCATCTAGATGTCACTGTGATATATTCTACTCAATGGGGAGAGCATAAATGGTAAAACACTGGGTGTCACAACCTTTAGCTGTCACAACCCTTTGTGATTCAGTTCACTTGACTCTCATTTGTTTAATAAAAAAAACCTTGTTCCATAATGTTACAGTATTAGCTAAACCTGTTCACCAGTAGTTTGCAAACATTTGGTGGCACAGCTAGAAAGGAAAATGTGAGTCTGGTAAAATAATCTGTGATATTGTGTAGGCTATAGCAATGTTGTATTAGTTTGCTAGGGTTTGAAATAGGTGTATCTAGCTGTCTTATTTTTATTTAATCAATGCCTCAATTGATTTCATAAACTATATTGTATACAGTAGTGTAAAGTACCCAAAAGTACACATTACATTTTCAATGCTTAGCGGGACAGGAAAATGGTCACGCACATATCAAGAGAAACAGGGCCTGATCTGTTTCACCTGTCCTTGTGCTTTTCTCCACCCCCCTCCAGGTGTCGCTTATTATTCCCGGTGTATTTATCCCTGTGTTTCCAGTCTCTCTGTGCCAGTTCGTCAACCAGAGTTTTTTCCTGGCTTCTATCTTTCCCAGTCTGTTTTTCCCTAAACCTCCTGGATTTGACCCTTGCCTGTCCTGATGCCAAACCCGCCTGCCTGACCACTTTGCCTGTTCTGACCTCGAGCCTGCCTATCCCCTTGTACTGTTTGGACTCGGACCTGATCACTGAACCCCTGCCTGTCCTGACCTCAAGCCTGCCTATCGAACTGGTACTGTTTGGACTCTGACCTGGTTTATGAACTCTCGCCTGTCCCCGACCTGCCTTTTGCCTACCCCTTTTGTTATAATAAATATTGGAGCTCAACCATCTGCCTCCTGTGTCTGCATTTGGGTCTCGCCTTGTGCCCTTATAAGAACATCTCTGGTCATCCCTACTGCCACTGATCAGGCACATTCATTAAACACACATGCTTAATTTGTAAATTATGTCTGAGTGTTGGAATGTGCCCCTGGCTATCTGTAAAATTGTTTAAATAAAAATGGTGTCGTCTGGTTTGATTAATATAAGCAATTTGATATGATTTTTACTCTTGATACTTAAGTATATTTTAGCAATTACATTTACTTTTGATACTTAAGTATATTTAAAACCAAATACTTGTAGACTTTTAGACCTCTGGACCCACTTACCCTAAACAGAGTTGCACCTGATCATAGATCGGGCTGCATCACAGCCTGGTATGGAAACTTCACCCCCGCAGACCGCAAGGCACTTCAGAGGGTGATACGCGCAGCCGAATGCACCATTGGGTGCACACCGCCTGCCCTCCAGGACACCTACAACACCAGGGGTTGCAAGAAGGCGAAGATGAACATCAGGGACCTCAGCCATCCAAGCCATGGCCTGTTCCCCCTGTTTCCATTAATCAGACCCGGGTAGCACAGGAACATTATGGTGAAGACTGGCCAACAATTTCTACCCCTAGACCATCAGGCTGCTGATAGCCACCACTGGCCAGCTTACAGTATTAAGCTGGCCACTGTGGTGCCGGCATAAGGCTGTACATTTACAGGGAAAAGTTTGACAGTGCAGCTTTACTTCCTGGTCGGGGACACCTCCATCTGCCACACCTTCAGAAAGAAGAGACACTTTCAACCATCTGGAACTAAAATAGTATTTACAGATCCCCACACGGTGCCTGAACCTGGGGACAGCAGCCACAGAACCTGACCCAGATCTCTGCCTTGCTTTCCTGTCTCACAGCACCACAGTGTAGAGCAGAGCAGCAAAATCTGTTGAACTCAGACGCACAAGCTGGAGGGATACAGACCCAGATAACTATCTTCTCTTTTCCCTCTTAAAAAGTGCAAAGTCACACAAAAATATCTCAAGGGTAACCTAACCAGAGAGGAAAGTTTAGTGGAGGAGTTAGCTAGTACCTCAGAGGGAAACATGTACAAACAGATAGGCACAGCGAAGAGAAAGTGCTCCAATTCCCACCAAAAGTGTTGTTTAATACAGTATATGTATACATTTACGGCAATTATAATCATGGTTGTAACGGTTGTCAAGGAATATCCATGTCCAGCTACCCTTATGTTGGTTAGCCTCACAGTCATTCCAGTACTATTGGTATCTTGTGTCCTTGAGGCCCATTACAACAAAGAGGAAATAATCAAGGAGACTTTAGGACCCCGGCAGTGGCAAATCCAGACGGGACAGTCAGAATGAGAAATACTTAGAGTAAGACCAGGCTCTTTTATCAGCACTACGCCAACTAAAGGAGAGATAGAGAGAGAGAGGGTGGGAAATGGGGTAGATTGTGTGGGCTCTTCGTACACATCAGTGGGACAGGAGTCTAAAAGGGACATCAGTAGATAATGACTTCATCCTCTTAATATTAACTAAGTGTGTAAAAGCATGTGCCACTTCATGAGTTTCTTAAGATAATTTTTTTTTACATATCAGAGGTAAGAGAAAGAGCAGAATAAGAGCACCATGTATGCTCTATACCGTTTAAATCGTGTAAACACCATTTCACAATACCAGTGATTATAGGTTTTAATGTGCAATGGGTTTATGTTTGCTTATGTGTGTGGGTGAGAGAAAATATATTTAATGAAAATTAATAAAAAGCTTTCTCTCACACGCTCACAGACACATGCAGGCGCATACACACACACACGCCGAGACATCTCTCATCCATGAAGTGACTGTCATTGATAGTGGCTGTGACTGATTTGCTTGTGGGTGATGGGTGTGGGTGGGTTGATATAGTGTGTGGGAGGGTAGGAATCAACGTTGTTTCCACATAATTTGAACAAAACAATTCTATGTGATGACGCTGAACATGGCAAACTGATTGGATTTGAAAAAAGTCATCAATGTAAAATATATATATATTTTTTACCTAAATCCAAGACTCAACTAAATGCAAATCAAAACTAAACGTTGAACTGACATCTGTGCCGAATGGGAAGCTCCTAGCAGTGAGACATGAGGACACTGCCAGTGCAGCAAACTGTCTGCATCAAATTAAGGGCAGCAGCGTTGCATCACTGCGCTCTGCCTTTAAACTCAAACGTAAACTTTTGCAGCCATCTCTCTTTGTTGACATAAGTAGGATTTAACTCATGTTATGAGAACCAAGCAGAACAAGAAAATAACATTTGTTCCTAATTTTTCCCCAGACATGCTACTTCGTAAATCTTATGCCATTAGTAACCATTACATGTAATCCATATTACTTTTTAAAATAATATTAAAAAGTATGTGAAAAAGTATGTTTTATTCACTGAAACAATTGTGACCTGGTACATCTCTACACCCGATTACTCATGTCTTGAGCAGCATCACTCTTTCAAGCAGCACACAACACCCGCAACACTAAATCCAGAGTTCAGATGATTGGCCCAAAAACGTAAGAAGGCTTCTTATTGGCCAAACCATATCAGGCCACTCTAGTTCAAAGGTCAAAGTAATTAAGTGGATGGTGCATCAAATAATTAAACCAAGAGTGATTCTCAAATGATTGACATGTCTTTTCTTTGCAGTTTGCACATGGAAGCAAAACGTGCTTGATGCAATGCAGTAACAACATAGGCTGAACAGCAAAACATAATATTTCTAATACATGGTTTTAACAGCGTATTACACAGGTAAATGCATGGGCATAAAGCTTGATACTCATATTAAACAGGTCTACCCCAGTGCCCAAGCATAAACTTTCATCTAAACCAGGTCTACAACTGTACTTCAGCCCTAATATACCCATACGGACCAGGTTTACACCTGTGGCTATGTCCAAGTCTGATTTAACAGGTCTACTCTTATAAAACAGGTCTAACTATACTGAACAAAAATAAACACAACATGCAACAATTTCAAAGATTTTACTGAGGTACAGTTCACATAAAGAAATCAGTCAATTGAAATAAATTCATTAGGTCCTAATCTATGGATTTCACATGACTGGGAATACGGATAAGCATCTGTTGGTCACAGATACCTTAAAAAAAGGTAGAGGCAGAAAATCAGTCAGTATCTGGTGTGATGGCCAAACTTTAAAGCACACCAACATATACATTAAGGAGACAAACCTTACCCCTGCCCTGACTGTGGGGAGAGTTTCTCTCAGCAGTGCTACTAACAAAGACACCAACCTATACACACAGGAGAGAAGCCTCATCAGTTCTCTCAGAACAGTTAAGATTAAAGTCTCTTAATTCAATGATATTGGCACCGGAAGGGACAGCCGTTTTACAGGCTCCTGACCAATTGTGCTACTTTGTGTGTTTTTTTGCGCCTATAGTAACTTGTTTTTTTCCGTAGTGTTTCGGCCATTGTTTCATATGACGAAAAGAGCTTCTGGATATCAAAAGTGATTACTAACCTTGATTTGCATGAGGACATAATGCTAGAGATGAAGGACATAATGCTCATCCCAGACCAGGCCCAAATCCCCGTCACTCGGAGGAGGAGGAGGCAGCGCTATAAAGTTTGGTGTGTGGGATACCTAACGAGACGGTGAGTGGATAAGTCGCCCTTACCCTCCGTTCTATTGGTGAATGTGCAATCACTGGAAATTAAACTGGATGAGCTCCGTTCGAGCTATCCTATCAACGTGATCGGAAGAGCAATAATATCCTATGTTTCACGAGTCGTAGCAAGGAAAATATAAATCTAGATGTTTTTTTCGATACATCGGCAGGACATAACAGTTGCGTCTGGTAAGCCGAGGGGGGTGGGGGTGTCTTTGTCAACAACAGGTGGTGCGCGACCTCTAGTATGAAGGAAGTCTAAAGGTTCTAATCATGATAATCTGTAGACCAGACTAAAGTTTTCAAATCAAATCAAACCCATTTTATTGGTCACATACACATGGTTAGTGTGTGTGCTTCTAGTTCTGACAGTGCAGCAATATCAACGAGTAATCTAACAATTCCACAACAACTACCTAATACACACACATCTAAGTAAACGGATAGGATAAGAATATATATACATATACAGTATATGCTTCTAGTTTACTGTTAGAATTAGTTGATGGACTTCCAAAATTATGTTAATAGTAACAATGCATACACCTAGAACATGCATGGAGAACCTTGATCCTAGAGATCTAGGTAATATGTGTGCAGGTTTCTGTTCCAGCCCAGCCATGACATTCTGCTTATTATTTGTTTTCGACACTATTCATTTAACTATTCAATCATCTCTTGCCTTGGAGTAAGATAAATGTCTAAACCCACTAACCATTTACAAAGGCATTCTTTGGATGATATGAAATAAAGTGTTGATTCTTTGAATTAAGTATAGTGTATTTTTTGGTCATTGTACATTCCCTGTTTGTCTGTTTTATTTGGTTGTCACTCACTCTCATTTTGTCTGATGATATTGCTGTTCACAACAGCGCTGCATACCCACAAAGCACCATCCATTATCATACCAAATCCATAATTTTGGTTGGGCTAGGATAACAGCACTTTAGGTCTCAGGGCGGGTGACATCACCACACGATGGCTACTAGGGCTCTGTCTCACTTTGTCTTTCCTTGATTACCCGCATCCTATTACTCGCATCCTATTACTCGCATCCTGTTACTCGCATCCTAATTGCAACTTTATTGTATTGCAACTGTATTGGAGGAGAAGGTAAAAGGTCCCTCCCCTCTGACCTTCTTCAATGGGTTTTTAGAAGGAGACAAGGAATTGATGAATTGAGAAAGAGTCTAGCACTCACCTGTCAATTAGGCCACGTGCTACACACTCACCACTCTGTTACACTCACTGACCTCCTCAACTTCAACAGCCAGCAGAGCAGACTGTGTGAACTGAGTCAGTATAGCAGAGGTGAAAGGGGTGTGACTAGCAGAGGTAAGCTGCAGGTGAGTTCTAGTAGCCACTGGGAAAGGGGGGTACCTAGTCAGTTGTACAACTGAATACCTTCAGACACTGTCTGTGATTTATTTAGAATTCAAGGCAAACAACCAGCATGGCTACCACAGCATTCTGCAGTGATACGCCATCCCATCTGGTCTGCCTTAGTGGGACTATCATTTGTTTTTCCACAGGACAATGACCCAAAACACACCTCCATGCTGTGCAAGGGCTATTTGACCAACAAAGAGAGTGACGGAGGGCTGCATCAGATGACCTGGCCTCCATAATCACCTGACTTCAACCGAATTGAGATGGTTTGGGATGAGTTTGACTGCAGAGTGAAGGAAAAGCAGCCAACAAGTCCTGAGCATATGTGGGAACTCCTTTAAGACTTTTGGAAAAGCATTCCATGTGAAGCTGGTTGAGAGAATGCCAAGAGTGTGCAAAGCTGTCATTAAGGTAAAGGGTAAGCTTCTTTGAAGAATCAAAAATCTATTTTGATTTGTTTAACACTTTTTTTGGTTAATACATGAATTAATATATGTTATTTCATATTTTTGATATCTTTACTATTATTGTACAATGTATAAAAAATACAGAAAAACCCTTGAATGAATAGGTGTGTCCAAACTTTTGACTGGTACTGTATATACAGTGGGGAAAAAAAGTATTTAGTCAGCCACCAATTGTGCAAGTTCTCTCACTTAAAAAGATGAGAGAGGCCTGTAATTTTCATCATAGGTACACTTCAACTATGACAGACAAAATGAGGAAAAAAAATCCAGAAAATCACATTGTAGGATTTTTTATGAATTTATTTGCAAATTATGGTGGAAAATAAGTATTTGGTCACATACAAACAAGCAAGATTTCTGGCTCTCACAGACCTGTAACTTCTTCTTTAAGAGGCTCCTCTGTCCTCCACTCATTACCTGTATTAATGGCACCTGTTTGAACTTGTTATCAGTATAAAAGACACCTGTCCACAACCTCATACAGTCACACTCCAAACTCCACTATGGCCAAGACCAAAGAGCTGTCAAAGGACACCAGAAACAAAATTGTAGACCTGCACCAGGTTGGGAAGACTGAATCTGCAATAGGTAAGCAGCTTGGTTTGAAGAAATCAACTGTGGGAGCAATTATTAGGAAATGGAAGACATACAAGACCACTGATAATCTTCCTCGATCTGGGGCTCCACAAAGATCTCACCCGTGGGGTCAAAATGATCACAAGAACGGTGAGCAAAAATCCCAGAACCACACGGGGGACCTAGTGAATGACCTGCAGAGAGCTGGGACCAAAGTAACAAAGCCTACCATCAGTAACACACTACGCCGCCAGGGACTCAAATCCTGCAGTGCCAGACGTGTCCCCCTGCTTAAGCCAGTACATGTTCAGGCCCGTCTAAAGTTTGCTAGAGAGCATTTGGATGATCCAGATGAGGATTGGGAGAATGTCAGATGAAACCAAAATAGAACTTTTTGGTAAAAACTCAACTCGTCGTGTTTGGAGGACAAAGAATGCTGAGTTGCATCCAAAGAACACCATACCTACTGTGAAGCATGGGGGTGGAAACATCATGCTTTGGGCCTGTTTTTCTGCAAAGGGACCAGGACGACTGATCTGTGTAAAGGAAAGAATGAATGGGGCCATGTATCGTGAGATTTTGAGTGAAAACCTCCTTCCATCAGCAAGGGCATTGAAGATGAAACGTGGCTGGGTCTTTCAGCATGACAACGATCCCAAACACACCGCCCGGGCAACGAAGGAGTGGATTCGTAAGAAGCATTTCAAGGTCCTGGAGTGGCCTAGCCAGTCTCCAGATCTCAACCCCATAGAACATCTTTGGAGGGAGTTGAAAGTCCGTGTTGCCCAGCGACAGCCCCAAAACATCACTGCTCTAGAGGAGATCTGCATGGAGGAATGGGCCAAAATACCAGCAACAGTGTGTGAAAACCTTGTGAAGACTTACAGAAAATGTTTGACCTCTGTCATTGCCAACAAAGGGTATATAACAAAGTATTGAGATAAACTTTTGTTATTGACCAAATACTTATTTTCCACCATAATTTGCAAATAAATTCATAAAAAATCCTACAATGTGATTTTCTGGATTTCTTTTCCTCATTTTGTCTGTCATAGCTGAAGTGTACCTATGATGAAAATTACAGGCCTCTCTCATCTTTTTAAGTGAGAGAACTTGCACAATTGGTGGCTGACTAAATACTTTTTTTCCCCACTGTATATATATATATATATATATATATTTTTTTTAACCCCTTATTTTTGTCACTATCCAGTCTCCATAATTTAAACTGAAGAAAATATAAACGCAACATGCAACAATTTCAAATATTTTACTGAGTTACAGATCATATAAGGAAATCAGTGAATTTAAATAAATACATTAGGCCCTAATCTATGGATTTCACATGACTATGCAGGCGTGCAGCCATGGTTGGGCCTTAGATCAAGGTCAACCCACTTGGCAGCCAGGCCCACCCACTGGGGAGCCAGGCCCAGGCAATCAGAATTTGATTTTCTCCACAAATGGGCTTTATTACAGACATAAATACTCCTCAGATGTGGAGGCCCTGGTTACACGTGGCCTGCAGTTGTGAGGCCGGTTGGACGTACTGCCAAGTTCTTTAAAATGACATTGGAGGCAGCTTATGGTAGAGAAATAAACATTACATTCTCTGGCAAAAGCTCTGGTGGACATTCCTGCAGTCAGCATGCCAATTGCACGCTACCTCAAAACTTGATACATCTGTGGCATTGCATTGTGTGACAAAACTGCACATTTTAAAGTGGCCTTTTATTGTCCCCAGCACAAGGTGCACCTGTGTAATGATCATGCTGTTTAATCAGCTTCTTGATATGCCACACCTGTCAGGTGGATGGATTATCTTGGCAAACGAGAAATGGTCACTAACAGGGATGTAAATATATTTGTGCACAAAATTTGAGAGAAATAAGGTTTTTGTGCGTATGGGAAATTTCTGGAATTTGTCATTTCAGCTCATATAACATGGGGCCAACACTTTTCATGTTGCATTTATATTGTTGTTTATTGTACTTCAATTAGTTTTTTTCAACTAGTACCGAGGGACCTTCAGATGAGGCTTCTGAGACCTTTCGGCATCCTAGAGCAAATCATGTATGACATCTACGACATTTACGTGTTCATGACAGTCTCACCTTTCCACAGAGGGGTCATATTAGTGTGTAGCCGTTCGGACACTACAGACAGAAGTTGGCAGATTGGCTGTACCGACATTGTGTGTCATCTTTCCATGTAACTTTTCGGATGATACAGACGATTTTGTGAGAAGGCCGATTTTTGGGATGTCTCATGGTCTGACAACTCTAGCTCTGTCACCTTTCACCGCCGATGCGAAAGTGTGACATAGGCAGATGCTGGTGGATCTCTAGTTTAAACTGAAGGTTTACGCTAATTAGATTTCCGAGGGGGCTCGGACATCGACCTTAGGGAGTTAAATGCTGGCGTATACTGGCAAATATGGCCCCATTGTCTATATACAGTGCCTTGCAAAAGTATTCACCCCCCTTGGCGTTTTTCCTATTTTGTTGCATTACAACATGTCATTTAAATGTATTTTTTATTTTGATTCATGTAACGGACATACACAAAATAGTCAAAATTGGTGAATTGAAATGAAAAAAATTACTTGTTTCAAAGAATTCTACAAAATAAAAAACTGAAAAGTGGTGCGTGCATATGTATTCACCCCCTTTGCTATGAAGCCCCTAAATAAGATCTGGTGCAACCAATTACCTTCAATAGTCACATAATTAATTAAATAGAGTCCACCTGTGTGTAATCTAAGTGTCACATGATCTGTCACATGATCTCAGTATATATACACCTGTTCTGAAAGGCCCCAGAGTCTGCAACACCACAAAGCAAGGGGCACCACCAAGCAACCGGCACTATGAAGACCAAGGAGCTCTCCAAACAATTCAGGGACAAAGTTGTGGAGAAGTACAGATCAGGGCTGGGTTATAAAAAAATATCTGAAACTTTGAACATCCCACGGAGCACTATTAAATCCATTATAATTTTTTTTAAAGAATATGGCACAACAACAAACCTGCCAAGGGAAGGCCGCCCACCAAAACTCACGGACCAGGCAAGGAGGGCATTAATCAGAGAGGAAACAATGAGACAAAAGATAACCCTGAAGGAGCTGCAAAGCGCAACAGCGGAGATTGGAGTATCTGTCCATAGGACCCCTTTAAGCCGTACACTCCACAGAGCTGGGCTTTAGGGAAGAGCGGACAGAAAAAAGCAATTGCTTAAAGAAAAAAATAATAAGCAAATAAGCAAACACGTTTGGTGTTCGCCAAAAGGCATGTGGGAGACTCCCCAAACATATGGAAGATGGCAATCTGATCAGATGAGACTAAAATTTAGCTTTTTGGCCATCAAGGAAAACGCTATGTCTGGCGCAAACCCAACACCTCTCATCACCCCGAGAACACCACCAATGTTTTTCATCGGCACGGAAACTAGGAAACTGGAATGATGGATGGCGCTAAATACAGGGAAATTCTTGAGGGAAACCTGTTTCAGTCTTTCAGAGATTTGAGACTGGGATGGAGGTTCACCTTCCAGCAGGACAATGACCCTAAGCATACTGCTAAAGCAACACTTGAGTGGTTTAAGGGGAAACATTTAAATGTCTTGGAATGGCTTAGTCAAAGCCCAGACCTCAATCCAATTAAGAATATGTGGTATGACTTAAAGATTGCTGTACATCAGCGGAACCCATCCAACTTGAAAGAGCTGGAGCAGTTTTGCCTTGAAGAATGGGCAAAAATGCCAGTGGCTAGATGTGCCAAGCTTATAGAAACATACCCCACGAGACTTGCAGCTGTAATAGCTGCAAAAGGTGACTCTACAAAGTATTGCCTTTGGAGGGGTGAATAGTTATGCACGCTCAAGTTTTCAGTTTTTTTGTCTCATTTCTTGTTTGTTTCACAATAAAAAATATTTTGCATCTTCAAAGTGGTAGGCATGTTGTGTAAATCAAATGATACAACCCCCCAAAAAATCTAATTTAATTCCAGGTTGTAAGGCAACAAAATAGGAAAAAATGCCAAGGGGGGTGAATACTTTCGTAAGCCACTGTAGTCACACCAATAGGATATTTACAGCAGAATTTTTTTTGTCTTTGTAACACAAACACATCCATTTATTTTTTGTTGATGTACGGTATCTACACTCAAGCTGGGCGATGTTTGTGCAATGTTCATATGTAGCCTACACCTGTGAGGATATTATTTCTGGGATTTGTCTCTCGGTAAAGATCTAACAGTGGACATAAGGAGAGATGAGCATTTCACTACACCTGCAATAACATCTGCTAAACACATGCATGTGACCAATACAACCTGATTTGATTTGATGAGACTGAAGACCGCACGCAGTCAACTCACAGTAGTTGATATATTTTCCACTGTAACATGTATTTACATGACGTGACGAAACATCGAAAATAAGTTGTCAGCTACTTTTGTATCAAAGTGTTGTAGAACGAGTGTCATATGAAACACATTCCAGACACTGGCTCTTGCTATCTGATTTGACAGAGAAATATCAGCTAGATAGGATAGCCAGCTGCAGCTATCACCAAGCTTTGCTAGCTAACTGCTGTCAGCTTGGATAAACACAAGGTCAGCGCAGGCTTTAGCCTACACATAGAACTGAATTAGCTGATCATCTTGAGAAGGGGTGTCCGTCAGGAGGAGAGAAGTCCTCAACTTCAAAACTTTGTTCTCTCCATAGCAAATTAAGCTAGCTGAGCTGTACTCACTACTCCGCTTGTTTGTTGTAACTGAACGGCAAAGACACACCCAATAAACACCCACACTCCTGCTAATGAAAGGGCTACCCAGACCCCTCTTTTACGCTGCTGCTACTCTCTGTTTATAATCTATGCATAGTCACTTTAACTATACCTACATGTACATATTACCTCGACTAACCGGGGCCCCCGCACATTGACTCTGTACCGGGCTGCTGTTTAATTATACATTTTTTTATTTCTATTTTAAAAATTGTACTTATCTATTTTTTACTTAACACTTATTTTTTAAAATCGTAACTTCTTAAAGCATTGTTGGTTAAGGGGTGCAAGTAAGCATTTCATTGTAAGGTTGTATTCGGTGCATGTGACAAATAACATTTGATTCGATCAAACCACACCCCCAAGACAGCTCTCGTTTGCCTTCAGTCATGGCTACTAGCGTTTCTTAATAAGCATCGATGAAAAACGAGGCCAAATCAGTGAGTGCCCTTTAAACGTTGTTTACAAAAAAAATATTAAAACATTTCAACAATATATTTGCTTTTTAAACTTTTGAATGTAGACTTCTGGTGCCAAATCCATCTGTAAAAGTACACCTTGGAGAAATATGCTTGTGGCTTGCGACCATTTTGAGAAATCATATGAAACTTCTCTAAATGATAATGCATAATATTGAAAAAGCACCACAGCTGTTTTTAGTCAATCGTTTCTCTGAACAGACTGCTATATATTGCAGCTCCATTTCACTGTGAGGTCAGTTTTCAGCTCTCCGGCCGTGTGATGTGATAGGCTTGGCCCCAGGCTTGGCCCCATGCTTGCAAGGGTTCCTGACACTATCATGTCCATGTTTACTCCCCTGCTCAGGTGGCCAATCACCTCTCACCACTCCTTATATTCTACTCATCCCTTTATATCCTCCAGACCTTCTCTTAGAGGCACCGTGGAGATTCAATCATCTCTCGCCCAGCCCAGAGACAGGTGCGAGAGGGGCCAGATGTGGCCCTCGGACATGAGGTCAGAGATACACTGCTGGGTGACCGGGTTGGGGTCGCCTTCTGATGGGCTTGTAGTCTGCTTCCCTCCTCCCCACTGCTGCTCTCTCTGCCCACTTCCTATTTGGCCAATACGGTGCAATAACTGTGCAAAAGTTATACATTACAGTATGTAGCTTACATTCTTCATCATTAGTACTTCTGAGATACATATTCCAATTAAGAAAACCATGTTCCACAGAGAAACACTTTGAATAACAAAGAGTAACAAATAGAGCTGGAGAATTCACATGGTGTTAGATAATAATGAGTTATCATTGAGTGGATAATTGGAATTAGAATTTAATATAGACTCTCTCTTTGTTATAGCCAGAACTTAGTGCTTTGTTTCTACTGTGTGGAAATTGCTCATACTACAGAGAATTTAAAAAACACTTATCATTTTTATCTTCATCATTAGAGTAACTTTCTGGGAAAGCAATGGGCGCACACAAACTTTGCCAGTAGTCCAAAAAATGATTTGAATTAAGAGTGTTATGAAGCGTTCCTAGACTAATTCCTGGTATTGCAGGAGTAAAATTTTCTTATTTCTGTCTTACGTGTCATTACCATTTCTGAGAGCGGATATTATTTTGTGAAACAGCGTGAGACAATAACAGATTATTGTGCACTGCACCGCTCTCCTGCCTATTGCAAAAATGTTTCTCAACAACATTTATTCTTCTTTAATCAATATGTTTAGTTTCAAGATGAATAAACAAACAATCAAGCATCTGAGAATAGAACGTATATGTTATCTGCATATCGTTACAGGTTGGAAGGAAAATCCATTCCAAAACACATGCACAGTGGTATTTCACAATATCAATTTCAAATCGCGCTCCTACTGGGGTCAATCAAACAAACAAACCAAGTCACATTGCTTCAAAGATAATTTAATTTCTATTTCTCTCAATTTCACAAGCTGAGCGGGTGATGTAACATTATAATATGAAGTGTGTGTGTCTGTGTGTGTGTACACAGCAGTGGTGTAAAGTAGTTAAGTAAAAATACTTTAAAGTATTACTTAAGTAGTTTTTGGGGGTATCTGTACTTTACTCTTTATATTTTTTACGTTTTACTCCATACATTTTCCTTGACACCCAAAAGTACTCGTTACATTTTGAATGGTTAGCAGGACAGGAAAAGAGTCAAATTCACACACTTATCAACCGGACATCCCTGGTCATCCCTACTGCCTCTGATCTGGCGGACTCACTAAACACACATGCTTGTTTGTAAATTATGTCTGAATGTTGCAGTGTGCCCGAGCTTTCCGTAAATTAAAAAAAGAAAATGGTGCCATCTGGTTTGCTTAATATAAGGAATTTGAAATGATTTATACTTTTACTTTTGATACTTAAGTATATTTTAAACCAAATACTTTTAGACTTTTACTCATGTAGAATTTTACTGGGTGACTTTTACTTTTACTTGAGTCATTTCCTATTAAGGTATCTTTACTTTTACTCAAGTATGACAGTTGGGTACTTTTTCCAACACTGGTATACAGTGGGATCTGAAATGATTGACACCCTTGACAAAGATTTAGTATATAAAATAAATAATTCAAATACTTAGCTATATTGTATGCTCAACGAAATTGGGAAATTATATTATTTTATACCAATACAATTGCTCAGAGAAAGAGATTTTGTTAAACAAGTAATATACAGTGGGGCAAAAAAGTATTTAGTCAGCCACCAATTATGCAAGTTCTCCAACTTAAAAAGATGAGAGAGGCCTGTAATTTTCATCATAGGTACACTTCAACTATGACAGACGAAATGAGAAAAAGAAATCCAGAAAATCACATTGTAGGATTTTTTATTTATTTATTTGCAAATGATGGTGGAAAATAAGTATTTGGTCAATAACAAAAGTTTATCTCAATACTTTGTTATATACCCTTTGTTGGCAATGACAGAGGTCAAACGTTTTCTGTAAGTCTTCACAAGGTTTTCACACACTGTTGCTGGTATTTTGGCCCATTCCTCCATGCAGATCTCCTCTAGAGCAGTGATGTTTTGGGGCTGTCGCTGGGCAACACAGACTTTCAACTCCCTCCAAAGATTTTCTATGGGGTTGAGATCTGGAGACTGGCTAGGCCACACCTTGAAATGCTTCTTACGAAGCCACTCCTTCGTTGCCCGGGCGGTGTGTTTGGGATCATTGTCATGCTGAAAGACCCAGCCACGTTTCATCTTCAATGCCCTTGCTGATGGAAGGAGGTTTTCACTCAAAATCTCACGATACATGGCCCCATTCATTCTTTCCTTTACACGGATCAGTCGTCCTGGTCCCTTTGCAGAAAACAGCCCCAAAGCATGATGTTTCCACCCCATGCTTCACAGTAGGTATGGTGTTCTTTGGATGCAACTCAGCATTCTTTGTCCTCCAAACACGACGAGTTGAGTTTTTACCAAAAAGTTATATTTTGGTTTCATCTGACCATATGACATTCTCCCAATCCTCATCTGGATCATCCAAATGCTCTCTAGCAAACTTCAGACGGGCCTGAACATGTACTGGCTTAAGCAGGGGGACACGTCTGGCACTGCAGGATTTGAGTCCCTGGCGGCGTAGTGTGTTACTGATGGTAGGCTTTGTTACTTTGGTCCCAGCTCTCTGCAGGTCATTCACTAGGTCCCCCCGTGTGGTTCTGGGATTTTTGCTCACCGTTCTTGTGATCATTTTGACCCCACGGGGTGAGATCTTTTGTGGAGCCCCAGATCGAGGAAGATGGTCTTGTCAGTGGTCTTGTATGTCTTCCATTTCCTAATAATTGCTCCCACGGTTGATTTCTTCAAACCAAGCTGCTTACCTATTGCAGATTCAGTCTTCCCAACCTGGTGCAGGTCTACAATTTTGTTTCTGGTGTCCTTTGACAGCTCTTTGGTCTTGGCCATAGTGGAGTTTGGAGTGTGACTGTTTGAGGTTGTGGACAGGTGTCTTTTATACTGATAACAAGTTCAAACAGGTGCCATTAATACAGGTAACGAGTGGAGGACAGAGGAGCCTCTTAAAGAAGAAGTTACAGGTCTGTGAGAGCCAGAAATCTTGCTTGTTTGTATGTGACCAAATACTTATTTTCCACCATCATTTGCAAATAAATTCATTAAAAACCTACAATGTGATTTTCTGGATTTTTTTCCCTCATTTTGTCTGTCATAGTTGAAGTGTACCTATGATGAAAATTACAGGCCATCTTTTTAAGTGAGAGAACTTGCACAATTGGTGGCTGACTAAATACTTTTTTTCCCCACTGTAGCCCTTGGTTCTCTCCAGACCTGACTGCCCTTGACCAGCACAAAAACATCCTGTGGCGTTCTGCATTAGAATCGAACAGCCCCCGTGATATGCAACTTTTCAGGGATGTCAGGAACCAATATACACTGGCAGTTAGGAAAGCCAAGGCTAGCTTTTTCAAGCAGAAATTTGCCTCCTGTAACACAAACTCAAAAAAGTTCTGGTACACTGTAAAGTCTATGGAGAATAAGAGCACCTCAGTGCAGTGGGCAGCTGGGGCCCACTGCACTGAGGATAGGAAACGCTGTCACCACCGATAAACCCACAATAATTGAGAATTTCAATAAGCATTTTTCTATGGCTGGCCATGCTTTCCACCTGGCTACCCCTACCCCGGTCAACAGCCCTGCACCCCCCTCAGTAACTCGCCAAAGCCTCCCCCATTTCTCCTTCTCCCAAATCCAGTTAGCTGATGTTCTAAAAGAGCTGCGAAATATGGACCCCTACAAATCAGCCGGGCTAGACAATCTGGACCCTTTCTTTTTAAAATGATCTGCCGAAATTGTTGCAACCCCTATTACTAGCCTGTTCAACCTTTCTTTCATGACGTCTGAGATTCCCAAAGACTGGAAAGCAGCTGCGGGCATCCCCCTCTTCAAAGGGGGAGACACTCTTGACCCAAACTGCTACAGACCTATATCTATCCTACCCTGCCTTTCTAAGGTCTTTGAAAGCCAAGTTAATAAACAAATCACAGACCATTTTGAATCCCACCGTACCTTCTCCGCTATGCAATCTGGCTTCAGTGCTGGTCATGGGTGCACCACAGCCACGCTCAAGGTCCTAAATGACATCATAACCGCCATCGATAAGAGACATTACTGTGCAGCCGTTTTCATTGATCTGGCCAAGGCTTTTGACTCTGTCAATCACCACATCCTTATCGGCAGACTTGTCAGCCTTGGTTTCTCAAATGATTGCCTCGCATGGTTCACCAACTACTTCTCCGATAGAGTTCAGTGTGTCAAATCAGAGGGCCTGTTGTCCGGGCCTCTGGCAGTCTCTATGGGGGTGCCACAGGGTTCAATTCTTGGGCTGACTCTCTTCTCTGTATACATCAATGATGTTGCTCTTGCGGCAGGTGAGTCTCTGATCTACTTCTACGCAGACAACACCATTCTGTATACTTCTGGCCCCTCTTTGGACACTGTGTAAATAATTACCCTCCAGACGAGCTTCAATGCCATACAACTCTCCTTCCGTGGCCTACAACTGCTCTTAAACGCAAGTAAAACTAAATGCATGCTCTTCAACCGATCGCTGCCTGCACCTGTCCCCCCCGTCCAGCATCACTACTCTGGACGGTTCTGTCTTAGATTATGTGGACAACTACAAATATCTAGGTGTCTGGTTAGACTGTAAACTCTCCTTCCAGACTCACATCAAACATCTCCAATCTAAAATTAAATCTAGAATTGGCTTCCTATTTCGCAACAAAGCATCCTTCACTCATGCTGCCAAACATACCCTCGTAAAACTGACCATCCTACCGATCCTCGACTTTGGTAAAAGTCATTTTCAAAATATTCTCTAATACTCTACTCAACAAATTGGATGCAGTCTATCACAGTGCCATCCGTTTTGTTTTGTTACCAAAGCCCCATATACCACCCACCACTGCGACCTGTACGTTCTCGTTGGCTGGCCCTCGCTTTACACTCGTCGCCATATATATGCTAGGTAAAGTCCCACCTTATCTCAGCTCGCTGGTCACCTTAGCAGCACCAACCCGTAGCACGCGCTCCAGCAGGTATATCTCACTGGTCACCCACAAAGCCAATTCCTTCTTTGGCAGACTCTCCTTCCAGTTCTCTGCTGCCAATGACTGGAACAAACTACAAAAATCTCTGAAACTGGAGACACTTATCTCCCTCACCAGCTTTAAGCACCAGCTGTCAGAGCAGTTTACAGACCCCTGCACCTGTTTATAGCCCATCTGTAAATAGCCCAACCAACTACCTCATCCCCTACTGTATTTATTTATTTATCTTGTTCCTTTGCACCCCAGTTTTTCTACATTGCACATTCATCTACTACACATCTACCATTCCAGTGTTTAAATGCTATATTGTAATTACTTTGCCACCATGGCCTATTTATCGCCTTACTACCTTCCTTATCCTACCTCATTTGCAATCTTTGTATATAGATTTGTTTTTTTCTACTGTATTACTGACTGTATGTTTGTTTTACTCCATGTGTAACTCTGTGTTGTTGTATGTGTCGAACCGCTTTGCTTTATCTTGGCCAGGTCGCAGTTGTAAATGAGAACTTGTTCTCAACTTGCCTACCTGGTTAAATAAAGGTGAAATAAAATAAATAAATAAATAAAAATAAATAAAATAGGCCTACCTTTTCTCCCTGTGTCAAAGCATTTACTTTCTGTTTTCTCTGGTAGCAGATTGACAAAACATGAAGAAACTAGCCAAAGATGACTCATAATCTTGTTATTTTCAGTAAGACTGCTTTATACAAGGAGTCTTTGTGTATAGCTCAGTGGCCGTGACATACTCACATTTTTCACTCATTAGCACGGCCCCTTTCATGATTTAATAGATTGAAAACACTCAAAGCTGAGCGGCACACATTAGCTTTCAATAGCTCCTTGATTTAAATAATATTCAAATAAACACATCAGGGCTTGGCCCTCGACTCGAGAGCATAACTCTTCCTCTCAAATATCAAAGATCAAGACAAATATCTCAATTGCTGATTATTATGTGCTAGATCTTAGTCAGGCATGTTGAGGTGTGTCTTAGTTTGGATGTCCACTGTGTACAACCTTACTCTTTCTATCAATCCTACCATACACTAAGTACCTTGTGTACATCATAACCCCTGTTATACTAAGGAACACCTTATTTTCATGTAAATAAACTTGTCACTATATTTTAAAGTTGGAGGAAATGTGCATAGCACATTCATTAAGATACTGTAAGTAGGTAGCCTTTGGACATGTATTAGAACTGGACCTCTACCAGCACCAGTCCATACACAATGTATTCGGAAAGTATCCACATTTTGTTATGTTACAGCCTTATTCTAAAATGTATTAAATTCATTGTTTTCCTCATCAATCTGCACATAATATCCCATAATGACAAAACAAAATCAGTTTTTTAAAAGTATTTAAAAAAATTACAGAAATACCTTATTTACATAAGTATTCAGACCCTTTGCTATGAGACTCGAAATTGAGCTCAGGTCATCCTGTTTCCATTGATCATCCTTGAGATGTTTCTACGACTTTATTGGAGTCCACCTGTGGTAAATTCAATTGATTGGACATGATTTGTAAAGGTATACACCTCTGTATATAAGCTCCCACAGTTGACAGTGCATGTCACAGCAAAAACCGACCATGAGGTCGAAGGAATTGTCTGTAGAGCTCAGAGACAGGATTGTGTAGAGGCACAGATCTGGAAAAGAGTACCAAAACAATTCTGCAGCATTGAAAGTCCCTAAGAACACAGCGGCCTCAATCATTCTTGAATGGAAAAAGTTCAGAACCACCAAGTCTCTTCCTAGAGCTGGCCGCCCGGCCAAACTGAACAATTGGGGGAGAAGGGCCTTGGTCAGGGAAGTGGCCAAAAACCCGATGGCCACTGACAGAGCTCCAGAGTTTCTCTATGGAGATGGGAGGACCTTCCAGAAGGATAACCATCTCTGCAGCACTCCACCAATCAGGCCTTTATGGTAGAGTGGCCAGACGGAAGCCACTCTTCAGTAAAAGGTACATGACAGCCCGCTTGGAGTTTGCCAAAAGGAACCTAAAGTACTCAGACAATGAGAAACAAGATTCCCTGGTCTGATGAAACCAAGTCTTAACTCTTTGGGCTGAATGCCATGGAGGAAACATTTGGAGGAAACCTGGCACCGTCCCTACGGTGAAGCATGGTGGTGGCAGCATCATCCTGTGGGGATGTTTTTCAGCGTCAGGGACTGGGATACTAGTCAGGATCGAGGGAAAGATTTGCAAACCTGTTTTTGCTTCATCATTATGAGGTATTGTGTGTAGATTGATGAGGGAAAAAATCTATTTAATCCATTTTAGAATAAGGCTGTAACGTATCAAAATGTGGAAAAAGTCAAGGGGTCTGAAAACTTAACAAATGCAGTGCTCAGGGGAGAGGGCCAGTTTGGCCTGGTGGTTTGTAACACACAAGCCTCCTGGAGGCCCCCACAGGATCTCTCAGCATGGGAGGACAACCAGGAAGAGCCAGCACCTACAGTATGAGATCTTCCAGCATGGTGCATGCCTCCAATGTCTCCATGGACTGTACTGTGGCAACAAAATCCTCAAACTTTTAATACGCGTTCTACTAATCAAACCAACCAGGCTGTAAACCTGGAGATTGGAGAAATCTCCATATACTCTGTAAAGAGAGCAATGAAATTCAACCCGAATATTGGAAACACCACGGAAAAACCACGGACTCATCCCTTCCTGTTGGAAAGATTCTGAATTTCCTCATTGCTGGCCACAACAATTTGCCCACATTTAAGCTATTGATAATATTTCACACAATGTTGGTGTAAATGCTTGTATGGATGTCTATGCCAATATATGTTCATGTCATCATCACCAATCAACTTCATTAAAGTATGGATCAACTATAATGTGAAATTCGCCACACTAGCTTTGCCCTCGTGGGTGCTAGCAAGCATGCTAGATAGTGCTAGGTATTGTAACGAGTACACTGAGAGTCGGGAAGCAAGTACAGGGAGTGAGTGTTTTAATAAACAAAACAATAAATACGAAACTCAAACAATGCACTGACATAACAACAGAGTCAATAACACAGGGGGGGTGACAGATATAGGAAAGATAATCAAGGAGGTGATGGAGTCCAGGTGAGTGTCATGAGGCGCTGGTGCGTTTGACGATGGTGACAGGTGTGCGGGATAATCAGCAGCCTGATGATCTAGAGGCCGGAGAGGGAGTATACGTGACAGGTATCAACAGCCAATCCAGTAGAGACTGGAAGCTATAGTGAACTTCAATTGGTCAATAGCACTGCAATGTCACGATGTATTTGCATAAAGTTAAACTTCACTTCTGTTCTCGCTCCCTCGCCCATGCTCGCATCGCCCAACGGTCCCCCGCCCACTTCGCTTCCCATCATTGAAAATGATTGGGGCTTCCATTGTTTCATCGCCCCCATCGTGTTATGTGGACACCGTCTGCTACACTGAAACACGGCTTCACCTACCACAACCGATTTCTATATGGCTAGCTATGCTACCAGCTTATACAAACATGAGTTAGAATTTGGCAGCCATTTTTTCTAATGCTAAGTAATATCCAGCAAAAACAGCCAAATATATCCAAATCGGATTTTATTAACTACATTGTGGGCCTGTTAGAATGTTATTCAAACATCTCTCTCCCTCTCTGCTTCTGTCACTCTCTCTTTCTTCCCCCTCTCCCTTATCCTCTCTCTCTCTCTCTCTCTCTCTCTCTCTCTCTCTCTCTCTCTCTCTCTCTCTCTCTCTCTCTCTCTCTCTGTGTATGAAAGGGAGGGCTTTTCAGAAAGGATTTTTTTATTCTTCTCGCAATATGCTACCAATTATTCAGTAAGGTTCTGGAGAATACTAAAGAGAGGCAGGGCATGTGAAGATATCAAAGATAAAACAAATACTTTTTCCTGCAGCCCAATTATATTTCATGTCGCTCTGCCGTCAATACATCTTAAAGAAGATGGATTACTGTCCAATTAATATCCCAAATACAAATGTTACATGTACGACTGACTGATTAATGCCTTTTAACAAGGTATTACTAAAATGTATATTAATAACATTGTTTAATCATCTATTAATAAGTGGTCATTAAAAGGTAAAATATTGCTTCCCTACTGTTAAACCTTTCTTCTGTACTGATGAAGGTTTCTCTTCAGTACCAAAACCATCACTATCAAACCCTTCAAGGCAGCTGTAGAAAGACACACTGACCCTGTTTCCAACATCTATAACCGTGGTAACATCTGTCTGTATGACAGCCAGGTGATAGACACATGACTAAAGCTGCCTCTGAGTCCCTGTTAGCCAAGTGGTAAAGTTCTCTAAGTCGCCACTGAGCTGTAAAACAAATTGCTCACACACCCGAAACCTTTCCCAATCTAAGTAGGAGTACACCAGCACGAACATGTGCAGCTGATGGAGGGAAAGGATACAGTTTTTTATAGCAGTCAATCGAAAACTGCTTCAATCCGGAAAACAGAACAGGGCTCCTACGCATTAACATAAACATTGATAATGACTTCTTCTCACAGGGAAAGGGGGCCCACAACATGTTTTCCACAATAGCAGCTACAATATCCAATTATGTACAGATGTTAACTTCACACAGTGCTGCTTTGCTCACATCTGTTTGTTAGAGGGAGAGCTCATTAGGACAAGGGAGTTTTAAACCCCCACCATCAAACACAGCTTGGCACATTTTATGACAGCATGTTGAGCATTTACAACAAACATCCCTGACTCTTGTAAAATTTGGGGTCTTTGGAGTTGATGACTTACACTACTCTGACATTACACTCCAGAAAATAAAATAAAGAATCCAGTTTGTACTGTTTATACTGTAAGATGTATTTCATATTTTTGTATGTAAAAGGCAATTGACATTTTCCAACATTTTAGTCGATATGTACTGTACAAAAGATGGCTACATGGTCTGTTACGAACATTATGACTGAGAACTTGTTCTCAACTTGCCTACCTGGTTAAATAAAGGTGAAATAAAAATGACATGTTAACATGTAAACGTGTTATAAAATAAACCACATTTTTTAAAATCTTTTCAGCAGTATACCCTGGTGGATACTGACTAGTGCCATGTCATTGTTGAAATGTGAGCCGGGATGCCTTAAATTCTTCCCTGCAGAGTCTGCTTGACACCATGGTATCTTTGAAAATACCCCCCCTCTCCCAAAAGACTAAAATTGCAAAGTAGACATTTCAAAGCGTCAAGGACACAGCAGGAGCATGTGTGAAACCACTTTTATTTCATTAGAGTATCAGGACACGGGATGTCGAACGGAGGTCCCACGCTGCTAATATAATTGGCTTCTTGTAAGGCAGGGCAGAAGCATGACATTGTACTCTCCACGAAAAAAAAAGTTTATTGGCTTGACTTGCACATATGCTTAACTATATTTCTGACAAGTTACAACTGTGCCATATTATTTATGTCCTTTCCAATAAACAAAGGAGAAGGATTGCGAGTCAGACAGTGCTTGTTTCCACGTCACTGAGGGATTCATTAATTTGAGAGGTATTCTCAACAACTTCTTACTTTGCAGTAAACAAAAAAATAGTGGCCACTTAGTGGCTTTCAGAGCGGTATTCCATCCAGTCACAACTCCCGAGCCCAGCAGCCCTTCGGTTAACAGCATTAATCACTGTAGAGTTGAAAGGCATTGTTTAATTTACATATGCAATGTGTGTAAACCGTACCTTCTATAAGGTTCTGGCGGGCACGGAGGCAGAGAAAACATGACCTTTAAAAGCTGCTTTGTCGAGCAGATCTGCTACTTGCACACACTGCAGTACTACTATACCCAGCCCTGTCGCCATGCACAGACCCTTTAGAATCAGGTTGATTGAGTGTGGCCCAAAATGGTTCAGGCCTATCTCACGTTCTGAAGCCCTGGGTTAGCCCGTTAAACAGGATGGTCCGCAAGGCTCAACAAGCACTTGGCTACTCTGGCTGGCAGGCTGTGGCTGGCAGGGCTGGTTCAAACTCAATGACGTGGGACTGGATGTTTTTATAAAAGCATTGCTCATTGTGATTGACTGCTGTCGTGATGCTCATTAAGTTGTGCCACGATGTCACCCAGCGCGTATAATGCTTGAATATGAGTCAAACAAAAGGCAAAGTGGTCTACTGCATGGAAAGGCAATGTTTCTCAGAGGTCAGCCAGTCTCTCTGTGTCCTCTCACATCTAGCTCAGCTCAATGCCCCCATTGTTGTGGGGATTGAGCGATAGAAGGCATTATTAGCCCGCATTATCAGCGGGCAATCTCTTGAAGGAACTTATATTCCTATTCACAAAGTTTTCGGGCTGGATGCTGATAAGGGAAACTTGTTGAACGATCATAGAAATTATATTCAAAGCTATTCTTTTAGGCGACTTACAGAAAAATAAGTCCTGGATGCTTCAATAGGCAACAAGAAGTCCAAAGGGGCTGACCAATTGGATCCTGGTCTGCTTAAGTGTTCAGTGCCCACCATAGTTGGCTCAATAACCCACATTTTTTATTTAACATTGCTATCAGGAAATATTCAAAAGGTTTTGAAATCAGCTCTTGTGCTGCTACTCCATAACAGCGGAGATAGTAGTGATGTTAATAATTAGCGGCCCATTTCAATGCTTCCTTGTCAGGCTAAGAGACAAAAAAATGGAGGCAACAGAGAGGGCTGCCTCGCTTCTAGTCTTTAGGAAACTTTGTAGGATTTTGTTTTTGTATGTATTATTTCATACATTGTTAGCCCAGAAAAATCTTATGTGTTATTACATACAGCCGGGAAGAATTATTGGATATCAGAGTGGGATCAACTTTCCAGCACTACAACCAGGAACAAGACTTCCCAGAAGCGGATCCTTTGTCCGCACCACTCAGGGCATTTGAACTGATTCCAGAGGCCGACCAAAAACAACACTGGAGAAGAGGGAGTCGGAGCGGTCTTCTAGTCAGACTTAGGAGGCGCTCACGCTACCCATCGCTTCCGAGTATATTACTTGCTAAAGTCCAGTCCCTAGATAACAATGTTGACGAGATCAGGGCAAGGGTTGCTTTCCAGAGAGACATCAGGGATTGTAACATACGCTGTTTCACGGAAACATGGCTCTATCGGGATATATTGTCGGAGTCGGTACAGCCACGTGGATTCTCAGTGAATCGCACCGACAGGAATGAACATCTCTCTGGGAAGAAGAAGGGCGGGGGTGTGTGTTTCATGATTAACGACTCATGGTGTAATTGTAACAACATACAGGAACTCAAGTCCTTTTGTTCACCTGACCTAAACTTCCTCACAATCAAATGCTGACCGTATTATCTCCTAAGAGAATTCTCTTTGGTTATTGTCACAGCCGTGTATATCCCCCCTAAAGCCAGTACCACGACAGCCCTCAAGGAACTTCACTGGACTTTATACAAACTGGAAACCATATATTCTGAAGCTGCATTGTTGTAGCTGGGGATTTTAACAAAGCAAATTTGAGGAAAATGATACCTTCAGTTGAAGTCAAAAGTTTACATACAGCTTAGCCAAATACATTTAAACTCCTGACATTTAATCCTAGTAAAAATTCCCTGTCTTAGCTCAGTTAGGATCACCACTTCATTTTAAGAATGTGAAATGTCAGAACAGTAGAAGAAAGAATGATTTATTTCAGCTTTTATTTCTTTCATCACATTCCCAGTGGGTCAGAAGTATACATACACTCAATTAGTATTTGGTAGTATTGCCTTTAAATTGTTTAACTTGGGTCAAACGTTTCAGGTAGCCTTCCACAAGCTTCCCACACTAAATTGGGTGAATTTTTGGTCCATTCCTCCTGACAAAGCTGGTGTAACGGAGTCAGGTTTGTAGGCCTCCTTGCTACAATACGCTTTTTCAGTTCTGCCCACAAATATCTATAGGATTGAGGTCAGGGCTTTGTGATGGCCACTCCAATACCTTGACTTTGTTGTCCTGAAACCACTTTGACACAACTATGGAAGGATGCTTGGGGTCATTGTCCATCTTTAATTTCCTGACTGATGTCTTGAGATGTTGCTTCAATATATCCACATAATCTTCCTCCCTCAGGATGCAATGTATTTTGTGAAGTGCACCAGTCCCTCCTGCAGCAAAGCACCCCCACAACATGATGCTGCAATCCCCGTGCTTCATGGTTGGGATGGTGTTTCGTCAGCTTGCAATCCTCCTCCTTTTTCCTCCAAACATAACGATGGTCATTATGGCCAAACAGTTCTATTTTTGTTTCATCAGACCAGAGGACATTTCTCTAAAAAGTATGATCTTTGGCCGCATGTGCAGTTGCAAACCGTAGTCTGTTTTTTTATGGCAGTTTTGGAGCAGTGGCTTCTTCCTTGCTATGCGGCCTTTCAGGTTATGTCAATATAGGACTTGTTTAACTGTGGATGTAGATACTTTGTACCTGTTTCCTCCAGCATCTTCACAAGGTCCTTTGCTGTTGTTCTGTTATTAATTTGCACTTTTCGCACCAAAGTACATTAATCTATAGGAGACAGAACACGTCTCCTTCCTGAGCGGTATGATGGCTGCGTGGTTCCATGGTGTTTATACTTGCATACTATTGTTTGTACAGATGAACGTGGTACCTTCAGGTGTTTATAAATTGCTCCCAAGGATGAACCAGATCTGTGGAGGTCTACAATTGTTTTTCTGAGGTCTTGGCTGATTTCTTTAGATTTTCCCATGATGTCAAGCAAAGAGGCACTGAGTTTGAAGTTAGGCCTTGATATACATCCACGGGTACACCTCCAATTGACTCAAATGTTGTAAATTAGCCTATCAGAAGCTTTTAAAGCCCTGACATAATTTTCTGGAATTTTCCAAGCTGTTCAAAGGCACAGTCAACTTAGTGTATGTAAACTTCTGACCCACTGGAATTGTGACACAGTGAATTATAAGTGAAATAATCTGTCTGTAAGCAATTGTTGGAAAAATTACTTGTGTCATTCACAAAGTAGATGTCCCAACCGACTTGCCAAAATCATTGTTTGTTAACAAGACATTTGTGGTGGTTGAAAAACGAGTTTTAGTGACTCCAACCTATGTGTATGTAAACTTCCGACTTCAACTGTAAATTCCCTCAGCATATTAACTGTGGCACTTGCGCTGGAAAAACCCTTCACCATATCTACTCTAACTTCTGTGATGCATACAAGGCCCTCCCCTGCCCTCCTTTCGGCAAATCTGACCATGACTCCATTATGCTTCTCCTTCCTATAGGTGGAAACTCAAACAGAAAGCACCCGTGCTAAGGACTATTCAACGCTGGTCTGACCAATCGGAATCCACGCTTCAAGATTGTGTTGATCACGCGGACTGGGATATGTTCCGGGTAGCTTCCGAGAATAATATTGACGTGTACACTGAGACGGTTACTGATTTCATCATGAAGTGCATAGGAGATGTTATATCCACTGTGACTATTAAAACCTACCCTAACCATAAACCGTGGATAGATGGCAGCATTCTCGCAAAATTGAAAGCACAAAGCACAGCACTTAACCATGGAAAGGTGACGGGAAATATGCAGAATACAAACAGAGTAGTTATTCCCTCCGCAAAGCAATCAAACAGGAAAAACGTCAATATCGAGACAAAGTGGAGTCACATTTCAACAGCTCAGCCACTTTAAACATAGGAATTGGATGTAACAATGTATCACTAGCCACTTTAAACAATTTTGTATATAATGTTTACGTATCTGACATACTCATATCAAATGTATACAATGTACTCTAAACCATCTACTGTATTTTGCCTATGCCGTTCGGCCATCGACCCAAATCTCTAGCCACTTTAATAATTATAATTGGATGAAATAATGTATCACTAGCCACTTTAAACAATGCCATTTATATAATGTTTACATATCCTACATTACTCATCTCATATATATATATGTGTATATACTATACTCCATACCATCTACTGCATCTTGCCTATGCCGGTCAGCCATCGCTCATCCATATATTTATATGTACATACTCGTATTCATTCCTTTACTCTTGTGTGTATAACTTCACCGGCTCCAGCAGCAAAACTGACTGTTTTGGAGAGCCTGGCGTGCCCAAAGTAAAATGCCTCCCATTTAGGCCCAGAAAATGGGATATGCATATATTTAGTACCATTGGATAGGAAACACTCTGAATTTTCCAAAACTGTTAACCATTTGTCTGTGGGTCAATCAGAACGCATTTGGCAGGCAAAACCCTGAGGAATCTCTGTCCTGAAAAAGTCATTTTGACACATTGCTCATTTTGAGCCCCTCCTATCCAAAATGACCATATATAGGCATGTGAACTCAGTGCACGTCGCTTCCTTATGATGTCATTAACCACGAGACGGTGTTTTACTCCATCTTGGGGGAATTTCGGCCATTGATAAACAGCATGGAACGAGAGACCACGTTATGAAAACTCTTCAGAGTGCGCGTGCATGAGAAGCGCTGTGCCTTATTTATCGTTTTTAGCGTTCAGTTTATATTCCGGCTGATTTATAATAGTACATATACGTTAAAGGGTTCCTAAGGATACATTTAAAACTATGTTTGATTGTTTTTGGACAAGTTTATAGGTATAATTTTAACGAGTCGGCGCCGAGTTTCAAAGGAGTAATGGAGGCTGTCGTTTCTGATTATAACGCATGAACCAAATGGAGGATTTATGGATAAAAGACGTTACTTTTTCTAACAAAAGAACCATGGATTGTCTTCGTTGGACACTTAGGAAGACCTCAGCAGAAGTTCTTCAACAGGTAATTACTTTGTTTTCGCTGTGAAATGTGTTATGTGTGTGCCATGATTGCTAATCGATACATGGCTATTGGAAAATATGTGAGGTGCTACCCTCAAACAAATTAATGTGCTGCTTTCGCCGTAAAGCCTTTTTGAAATCTGACAACGCTGTGATATTGCCTAGAAACAGAGCTTTTGATGAGTATGGAACACTTGTATATAGCTGGATGTTTAATAATTCAATTTTCGGATTTTAAATCTGGCGCTACAGGTTTTTGCTAGTAGTGTCGGGATGATCCCGCTAGCGACCCACTGGTATTTGAGTCGATAAGGTAGTTGTTGTGAATTTGTTAGATTACTTGTTAGATACTACTGCATGGTCGGAACTAGAAGCACAAGCATTTCGCTACACTCGCATTAACATCTGCTAACCATGTGTATGTGACAAATAACATTTGATTTGATTTGAGACGTAGGTGGCAGGGTTTACAGTCAATCACGGACTACAAAAGGAAAACCAGCCACGTCGCGGACATCGACGTCTTGCTGCCAGACAAGCTCAACACGTTCTTTGCCCGCTTTGAGGATAACACAGTGCCACCGACGGGGCCAGCTATCAAGGAATGTTGATTTTCCTTCTCCGTGTCCAAAGTGAGTAAGACATTTAAACATGTTAACCCTCGCAGTGCTGCCGGTCCAGACGGCATCCCTAGCCGCATCCTAAGAGCATGTGCAGACCAGCTGGCTGGTGTGTTTACAGACATTTTCAATCTCTCCCTATCCCAGTCTGCTGTCCCCACATGCTTCAAGATGGCCACCATTGTTCCTGTACCCAAGAATGCAAAGGTAACTGAACTAAATGACTATCGCCACGTAGAACAAACTTCTGTCATGAAGTGCTATGAGAGGCTAGTTAAGGATCATATCACCTGACCACCTTCGACACTGACCTGTCAAAAGCTTTTGATACTTTTGATCATGCTATTTTATTGAGTAAGTTGCCCTCGATAGGCCTGAGTTCTGACCCCTGTTTGTGGTTTCACGATTGTCTTAGTGACAGAACTCAAGCCAGTGTGATTGATGGGGTTAAGTCCAAATTCCTTGAAGTAGAGAGCCATGAAAAGTATTTGCCCCCTTTCTGATTTTCTCTATTTTTGCATATTTTTTATATTGAGTGTTATCAGATCTTCAACCAAAACCTAATATTAGATAAAGGAAAATTGAGTTAACAAATAACAAAACAAATGTATATTTATTTAATTAACAAAGTTATGCAACACAATCAACATCTCGTATTTGAAGTATATTATTAGAATTTTTGTCTATGTATACTTGTAATATATTAATATATACTTTTTTATCTTGGGTTAATACAGGCAAACTAAATACATGTTTTTTTCAAGTTCTCGTAAGATTGTCTTAGATGGATTGCATCTTTAATCATCGGATGGTTCTATAATCGAATGAGTCCCTACATACAAATAACTTGGAATTTGGATTGACAATGACTTATTTAAAAAAAAACATACAACTGAGCTTCTTAAGAAACTAAGATTTAAAGTGAGCTTTTTTTTCCAGAAACAGATTTTGTCTCTCACTAGTCAGCAGGAAGCAGATTGTGCAGTCAACCTTTCTACCTGTTCTTGATTATGGTGACACTATTTATTAAAGTGCAGCTGCCTCTTCTCTTAAACCGCTGGATGCCGTTTGTCATAGCGCCCTTCGTTTTATCACTGGAGACAGTTTTATTACTCATCACTGTATTCATTACTTAAAGATGTCTGGACGTCTTTGTCACGTAGATCACATCCTTAGCTTTTTTTGTTTACAAAGCCCTGCTCCATAAACTTCCGACTTACCTAACATCACTGTTAAGATAAAAAATGACAAGTTATCAAACTTGCTCACAGTGTTTGTTGGTTAACTTCAGAGACTCCTTTGGTGTCTAGAGAGTTAGATAAATCAGCCTTTAATTTCCTTGCACCTTACGTGTGGAATTATCTACAATACACTTTAAAATTTGAGGAATTGGTGCCTCTAGGCCTAGGGAATTTCAGATGGTTGTTAGGGGACCTTTTAACTGAAGAATGTGTTTTTTATGACTGTGTTTTGCTTTTAGTGTATTAGTGTATTAATCTGTAGTTGAATGTGTTGAATGTGTTGATGTGTATTGTGGTGCTATACAGAGGTCATCTGGAAAAGAAACCTTGGCCTCGGCATTGACTCCCTGTCAAAATAAAGTTTAAATAAAAAATCAATCATCCATCCAGCCAAGACGTCCAAATTCACACTGTACTGTCATGACATGGCCCTTTCTAGGTGTAGATCGTGGCTTCCCCCTCTCTCACTCTCTCCTACACCCAAGTTCTGTTATCTCAGGTCGTAAATTCCTGGCGGAGACTCTCTCCCCCTTTTCATGCAGAGAGAGAGACCACAGAGTGAAATAAGGATTTCATGTGGCCGAACTCCTAAATACCCAAAATGGGAAAATGAAACTATATGTCCACTTGTGAGAATGTGGGAAGGGTCCGTGGACACAAAACAGTTATTTTGAGTGTGTTTCATTTGGTGACCTCACGAAGGACAGGAAACACACATAACTATATCTCTGAATGTGTACATTTCTCAATTATGGTGTTTGCATCTAATTCTTGTATAAAATGAATGAGTAAAGATGAAGCTATTTGTGAAATGATGTAATGTGATGTTAAACCTTTAATGTGAGAGAATTGTATTCCCTTTCAAGTTTAACTAAGTCAGTGGCCCACCCCCGTGAGCACAGACATGATCTGGCGTCATACAACAGCCCTTTCCTATTGTTACGAATAAAACCCCTCCTGAGGAAATCTTCTTTAGACCACAAAAAACTCAGTGTAAGCTAAGGTTGCAATGTTGAATTCCTAACCATACCATGTGGAGCATTGGCTACACGGCTGGAAATGGTTAAACTCTGAGACTATTGATCCCTACAGAATAAGAGCAAATCTTAGATACTAATTACTAGTCTGCAGCTAGAAATTATGTAAACCTGGGACAAGAATACTGACAACTGCTGAAACATCTATTCTATGAGAACATTTCTGAATGGTACTCTGAAGTATTCATTCTAACCACGAAAGACTTTGATCTTCAGGGAAACAGAAAGAGAGAGAAAGAGAGCCTCGGACAACAATGTCATACACCGTAAATATGTACTTGCTATTATTCCCGAATGAGCGGCTGTTCATGTGCGAAGGAATAGCATTTCAATGTATATAATTATAGACTGTGTAATGAATCCATTTTGTCTTCCCCGCTCTTTCTCAGTCCACAACCCCTTCCCTTTGTCCACCAAGCCATCATATCAGTTTAGCCCACTAGGGAATCTTCCCTTTCATTGTTAGTAACCAATATCTACTGTTTGTTTGTTTATGCATTTCTGTGATTATTTAGTTAGTTAGTAAATAAATGATGAAGCCAATTGGTGTATGGATGATTCATAGTTTAGGCTGGGTTTGTGCAGATAACCAACAATTTACGGCGTTTGGAATGAGACTGACATGAGGTAAAGAATAATTCATTAATAGAAGACTAATTGATCAGATATTAAAATTATAACTTTGTAATTTGAATATTTTCCGTGATGCCCCGACTTTCTAGTTAATTACATTTACATTATTAGTTTAATCACATAATAATAATTACAGAGAATTGATTTGATAAAATATCAGTCTTCACTTTTAATGATGCCAAAGACACGACAGTAACATACTTATAAGCATTCCAGTCCTCTTTGATCCATAATACTCTCTTTCCTATGTAACTTGTCAATTCATAAACAGTCTCTACTGTACAGTTAAGTGCGAACTGAAAGCTTGCCTGTTCAATGTATTATTAGACCATCTCTGGAGACCTTTCCTATTCCTCACTTCCCTCATCAACATACCTGATAAGTCAAAATGGCCTGAGCTGCTCTCCTCCTCAAGAAACCAACACTCGACTCATCTGACGTCAACAACTATAGACCTGTATCCATTCTTTCTTTTCTTTCCAAAACACTTGAGCGTGCTGTCTCTGAACTCTGTCGTTATCTTTCTCAAAACGATCTTCTTGACCCTAACCATTCTGGCTTCAAGATGGGTCATTCAACTGAGAATTTTATTTTAATTTTTTATTTTTTATTTTTTTATTTCACCTTTATTTAACCAGGTAGGCAAGTTGAGAACAAGTTCTCATTTACAACTGCGACCTGGCCAAGATAAAGCAAAGCAGTTCGACACATACAACAACACAGAGTTACACATGGAGTGAAACAAACATACAGTCAATAATACAGTAGGAAAAAAACTAATCTATATACAATGTGTGCAAATGAGGTAGGATAAGGAACATAAGGCCATGGTGGCAAAGTAACTACAGTATAGCAATTTAACACTGGAATGGTAAATGTGCAGTAGATGAATGTGCAAAGTAAAAATACTGGGGTGCAAAGGAGCAAGATAAATAAATGACTGTGGTAGGGGATGAGGTAGTTGGTTGGGCTATGTACAGGTGCAGGGATCTGTGAGCTGCTCTGACAGCTGGTGCTTGAAACTAGTGAGGGAGATAAGTGTCTCCAGTTTCAATGATTTTTGTAGTTCGTTCCAGTCATTGGCAGCAGAGAACTGGAAGGAAAGGCGGCCAAAAGAGGAATTGGCTTTGGGGGTGGCCAGTGAGATATACCTGCTGGAGCGAGTGCTACGGGTGGGTGCTGCTATGGTTACCAGGGAGCTGAGATAAGGCGGGGCTTTACCTAGCAGGGACTTGTAGATGACCTGGAGCCAGTGGGTCTGGCGACGAGTGTGTAGCAAGGGCCAGCCGACTAGAGCATACAGGTCGCAGTGGTGGGTAGTATATGGGGCTTTGGTGACAAAGCGGATGGCACTGTGATAGACTGCATCCAGTTTGCTGAGTAGAGTGTTGGAGGCTATTTTGTAGATGACATCGCCGAAGTTGAGGATCGGCAGGATAGTCAGTTTTACTAGTGCAAGTTTGGCAGCATGAGTGAAGGAGGCTTTGTTGCGAAATAGAAAGCCGATTCTAGATCTAATTTTGGATTGGAGATGTTTAATGTGAGTCTGGAAGGAGAGTTTACAGTCTAGCCAGACACCTAGGTATTTGTAGTTGTCCACGTATTCTAGGTCAGAGCCGTCCAGGGCAGTGATGCTAGTCGGGCGGGCGAATGCTTTTGTAATAGAATTAAAAGTGCCTAATAACTAAATAATAATACAGAATCATAATGTGTACTAGTAAGTAATATGCTATTGATTATGCGATCTGTGCTCTCTACTGATGTCTGATCTGAGTTTGATTGGTTATACCTAGGAATTCCTATAGGGGCGCACGGGGCTTCCCAGCTCACTCATTACAAGTGACTTGAAGCCGAAGCTACTTCTCTGTGTGATTTATTTATATATTTCCCCCTTTCAGGAGTATAACATTTTGGAGGCTTTGCTAAGATGAATGCACTTAAGATCATCTACACGAGATAGATAGACCCTTAACCAACATCATTTATCAAAATCAACTCAGGCAGATGACAGAGTGTGACAGACGGCTATGGTGGCGGTTTTGACAGACACTGAAAAAGGAGTGCATGCAAACTGATGTTTAAAAGTGTTGTCAACTTTTTTTGCAATTAAAATGGAACTAGCATTAGAGGAAATGCAAATAGAAGTGAAATTAGCATTGTATAAACTGACTAAAGACAATGTCATTGAAATAACTTATCAAGAATGTGCATGACACTTGTTTCACGTGTTATAAAATATCTTGAACGGGAAGAAGTAAAAGACCTAGAGGATGATGGTACGTCTGAACTGTTGAACCTTATAGACATGATAAATGAGATGCAAGAGTCTAGTTCAACGGACAAAGCGAATAAAAATGAAGAAAACAAAAAACTACACACAGATCTTCAGTAATTAAGGCTTTCACTAAAACGAAAGGAAAGTGAGATGCAGGAGCTTGTTAACAAAAATGGAAATGACACTGACACAAACCAGGCCCCGCCCACTCCTCAAAACACAGTGCAAATGCACTCTTTGTATGGCACAAAAAAGTTCAAGATATCCGGTCAAATAGGTGAACCAGGCCAAAAAGACAGACTCACGTTCTCCAGCCTTGCTCACCAAATTGAAAACGGACTGAATAAAGGGTATCCAGAGATAGAAATAGTGGATGCAGTGGTAAGAGCTATTGCACCAGGGCTGCAAATGCAGAACTATCTGGAAGAAGTCAGAGTTGACTGTACCTACACTGAGGAGAATACTGCAGTCTCACTACCAAGAGAAGGGTGCAACAGAACTGTGAAGCCAACTTACATCAGAAATATAGAGAAGCAAAGAGACCCCACAAAACATCCTAATCCGTTCCTTAGATCTGAGACAGCAAATCCTGTTTGCCTCACAGGAAGCAGAGTCAGGTCTTAAGTATGACCCAGCACTGGTCCAGAGCATGTTCATGCACACTATCCTGAATGGTCTACAAAATGACAACACAAGAACGTACATGCAGCCATACCTCTCTAGCTGTTCCTAGAGAAACTGAACGCTGCATGTGCTAGCGAGACAGAGAAACAGAATAAAAGAAAAATGCCACATTGGCCTTCCACTGTCCAATCAGCTCAGACTGATGAGGCCCCTGTTGAAAATAAATGCCCGCCCCAACAGAACACACCAATACTTCCCCCTGAACTGGTATCATAGCTAAAATAACTGAGGTCTGACATGGTGGTGTTAAAGAACTTGAGTGCTGAAGCCTCACAAATCAGAGAATCGATTCAACAACTTGTGTTTATACCGCAGCAATGTCCCCCATCACCAAGCGGAGAACAGGATAACATGACAACGCATTATCAAGCACAAGTCCCACCGCAGCAGCACTGGCCAGCTCGTGGCCTAGGATGGATGAGAGAAATCATCCAGTGCCATCAACAGCGATATGAACCACAGCTGAGAGATGTAGCCCAGTTCCAACAGAGATATGCACCACAGCGATACTATGCACCCACAAACCGTGCCCATATGAGAAGGTGCTTCCACTGTCAACACAGCTGATCAGAGGAGTGCTCCCAGCACTGCTACAGATGTGGGAGCAGCGACTACTTCCTAGCAGGCTGCTGGTTCAGATGAACAAGGCTAACGAGAGAGGTTCCTTTAAACGATGACAGGTTGCCCCCATGGGACAGGGAGTAACCACTCAAACAGACACGTCCCAACACTGTACAACCTGTGGAATGAGAAAGGGCCATGGACTGAAACAATGCTCTTCCTGTAAGAAAACCCTATACTGTTTGAGAGAATTTAAAAAGGAACACTGGGCTGAACACCGAAAATACTGCACATAGAGACCGTACTCCTGTAGGAAGACAAATGTAACAAAGAAGACTTCTGCTGAGGTAAACCATCCTTCTACTGTAACTGCCTTAGTAGGAAAACAGTGCTTTGTTGAATGCAGAGAACTCAAGCCTTGTGGGACACTGGCTCTCAGGTGTGTATCATTGATGAACTGTGGAAAGATGAAAACTTACCTGGTGTTAGCCTGAAAAATGTTTCAGATATAATTGACTCACCTAACTCACTTCAAGATACTGTAGTAGCTGCCGATTGAATGAACATGCCTTATGTGGGTTGGATAGAAGTGACTTTCAATCTAGCCTCAGAGGCAACTGACATTAAATAACTAGTCATCCCAGTGCTTGAGATGAAGGGCAGACATCTAACTCATCCAATTATTGGCATTAATGTGATTGTGCAAATCATCAACAACAATGTACAGCTAGGAGGCACATGCACAGAGACAGTGAGAACGGTCTTTCCTAGCCTAAAGAAAAACAATGTCCAGTCTTTCATAGAGCTAGTGACTGCTGAACAGTCATACGAGCACCTGGTAAAAACTACAAAAGAGAAGATCAACATACCAAAACGCACCTCTGTTCAGGTTCAATGTCGAGTGCAGACAAAGCCTGTTAAAGAGGACACCACACTGATCTTTGAGCCTGTTGTAAATCCTCAGTGGGCTTTAGTTCTAGGAGACTCTAGTAAAGCTGAGAAAAGATGCCTCTCCACATTTCATCCTGCCACCAATGTATCCTGCCACCACATGTCATCATTGATGTTCAGAACGTCACAGACCATGACATCATGTTAACAGAGCGAACTGTAATTGGCACTGTGCAGGAAATAAAGTCTGTGTATCCTGCCCCCCACCCACCCCCCACCCCACCCTGTTGCTGTCAATAGAGTTCAGACACAGTGAAAATACTGAAGACTTATGGGACCCTCCTGTTGATCTGAGCCATTGCAACACACAGCAGCAACAATTCATTTCACAACTGTTGATAGAGGAATCAAGCTCATTTTCCAAATCAGACATTGGCTGCATTGAACATATGAATCTGAGCATTTCATTAAATGACAGTGATCCTGTTGCACAAACCCACCATTATACAAAGAGATGAAAGGCTACTTGCATGACCTGATAGCACAGGGCTGGGTGGAAAAGTCCAGCTCTCCTTAGTCATCTCCAGTCGTATGTGTAAGGAAAAAGGGACGGCAGCTTACGACTGTGCATAGACTACAGGGAGCTGAACAGGAGCTGAACTCTGACCGCCAGCCAATATCACTAGGGGTTCATGGTAAAGGAAAGCAACATTTGTGACCCCCTTGAGCCTGTATGAGTTGGTTTGGTTTCAGTATGGACTCATGAATGCACCAGCAGCCTTCCAGCACTGTATGGAGGAATGTTTGGATGGCTTGAGAGATGAGATCTGTGTCCCCGTATCTGGACAACACCCTCGTCTTCAGCAAGAACTTTGAGATCCATGTCAACTATTTTAGAAAAGTACTACAGAGAATAAGAGAATATGGGATAAAGCTGAAGCCTAGCAAGTGTGAGATATTCAAAGCAGAGGTCCGCTATTTACGGAGAATAGTGTCTGCTGAGGGAAGCAAAATCGATCTAGCTGATACTGCATCAGTCAGAGCTCTGAAGGACAAAATACCAAGTACAGTAGGAGAGCTCAGAGAAATCATGGGGTTGCTAAGCTACTATAGGCAATACATCAAAGATTTCTCACACATTGCTAGCCCGTTACAGGAACACACAACAAAGCAAAGAAATGGCAGACACAGGGGAAAACAAGAGGAGTGCCCTCTCACAAATCAATCACGTGGGCTGATAAGCATCAACAGATAATGGAGCGGCTGATAGACCATTTAGTACAGCCTCTTGTACTCGGTTTTCCAGAGTTCTCAGAGCAGTTTATCCCTCACACAGACACATAAAACAAAGGTTTAGGAGCTGTGCTGTATCAGAAACAAGATGGATAACTGTGTGTGATAGCCTATATGTCTCGCACCTTGAATGCACCAGAGAAAAACTACAGTCTCCACTCAGAAGAATTTGAGTTTCTAGTCCTGTACTGGTCAATTACAGTAAAGTTCCTTGACTACTTATACTACAGTATGGATTGACCTTCACAGTGTACAGTGACAACAATCCCTTACCTACTTCTTGTCGACTGCCAAGCTGAATGCAACAGGGTGCAGATGGATTGCAGAACTCGCCGATTTCCATTTCACTATCAATGTCGTCCAGGCAAAGAAAACGTTGACGCAAACAGTTTGTCCGGAATGCCAATAGACATGGTAATACTGATGAGAAAATGTTCAGAGGAGTTGACATCGGACTCATTTGAAGCAACTGCACTGGCCGTCAACGCACAACAAGGCTCCAACATATCCTCTATGTATAAGCAACAACAGGACAACTCCCTATCATCCGCAGAGGAATGGAGAGGTTGAGCGCTTTAATAGTTGCTCAAGACACTCACGGACAGACAGAAAACAAACTGGAAGGAGAACTGAACAAGCTGCTGTATGCGTATGCAGAGCATTCGGAAAGTATTCAGATCCATTGACCCTTTCAACATTCTGTTACGTTACAGCCTTATTCTTTAATTGATTAAATCGTTTTTCCCCCCCTCATCAATCTACACACAGTATGGTAGTAGAGAAAACAGTCTATAACTTGGGTGACCGCAGTCTCTGACAATTTTATGGGCTTTCCTCTAACACCGCCTATTATATAGGTCCTGGATGGCAGGAAGCTTGGCCCCAGTCATGTACTGGGCCGTACGTACGCACTACCCTCTGTAGCGCCTTGCGGTCAGATGCCGAGCAGTTGCCATACCAGGCGGTGAAGCATCCGGTCAGGATGCTCTTGATGGTGCAGCTGTAGAACCTTTTGAGGATCTGGGGACCCATGCCAAATCTTTTCAGTCTCCTGAGGGGGAAAGGTTTTGTCGTGCCCTCTTCACAACTTTCTTGGTATGTTTGGACCATTATTAAATCAAATAGAATAAAATTTTACTTACGAGCCCCTAACCAACAGTGCAGTTTAAAAAAATATACAGATAAGAATAAGAGATAAAAGTAACAAGTAACTAAAGAGCAGCAGTAAAAAATAACAATATATACAGGGGGGTGCCGGTACAGTGTCAATGTGCGGGGGCACTGGTTACTTGAGGTAGTTTGTACATGTAGGTAGTTATTTAAAGTGACTATGCATAGAACAAAGAGTTGCAGGGGTGTGGATAGGGGAGGGGGCGTTGCTTATAGTCTGGGTAGCCATTTGACTAGATGTTCAGGAGTCTTAAGGCTTGGGGGTAGAAGCTGTTTAAAGCCTTTTGGACATAGATTTGGCGCTCCGGTAAAGCATGTCGTGTGGTAGCAGAGAGAACAGTCTATGACTAGGGTGGCTGGAGTCTTTGACACCGCCTGGTATAGAGGTCCTGGATGGCAGGAAGCTTGGCCCCAGTGATGTACTGGGCCGTTCGCATTACCCTCTGTAGTGTCTTGCAGTCGGAGGCTGAGCAGTTGCCATACCAGGCAGTGATGCACTCGATGGTGCAGCAGTAGAACTTTTTGAGAATCTGGGGACCCATGCCAAATCTTTTCAGTCTCCTGAGGGGGAATAGGTTTTGCTGTGCCCGCTTCACGACTGTCATGGTGTGCTTGGACCATGTTAGTTTGTTGGTGATGTGGACACCAAGGAACTTGAAGATCTCAACCTGCTCCACTGCAGCCCCATCGATGAGAATGGGGTGCGTGCTCGGCCCTCTTTTTCCTGTAGTCCACAATCATCTCTTTTGTCTTGATCACATTGAGGGAGAGGTTGTTGTCTCTGACCTCCTCCCTATAAGCTGTCTTGTTGTTGTCGGTGATCAGGCCTACCACTGTTGTGTCATCGGCAAACTTAATGATGGTGTTGGAGTCGTGCCTGGCCGTGCAGTCATGAGTGAACAGGGAGTACAGGAGGGGCTGGGCACGCACCACTGAGGGGCCCCTGTGTTGAGGATCAGCGTGGCGGATGTGTTGTTACCTACCCTTACCACCTGGGGGCGACCCGTCAGGAAGTCCAGGATCCAGTTGCAGAGGGAAGTGTTTAGTCCCAGGGTCCTTAGCTTATTGATGAGCTTTGAGGGCACTATGGTGTTGAACGCTGAACTGTAGTCAATGATTAGCATTCTCACATAGATGTTCCTTTCCTCCAGGTGGGAAAGGGCAGTGTGGAGTGCAATAGAGACAGCATCATCTGTGGATATGTTGGGGCGGTATGCAAAGTGGAGTGGGTCTAGGGTTTCTGGGATGATGGTGTTGATGTGAGCCATGACCAGCCTTTCAAAGCACTTTGTGGCTACAGACGTGAGTGCTACGGGTCGGTAATAATTTAGGCAGGTTACCTTTGTGTTCTTGGGCAAAGGCACTTTGGTGGTCTGCTTAAAACATTTTGGTATTACAGACTCGGACAGGGAGAGGTTGAAAATGTCAGTGAAGACACTTGCTAGTTGGTCAGCGCATTCTCGCTGTACACGTCCTGGTAATCCGTCTGGCCCTGTGGCCTTGTGAATGTTGACCTGTCTGAAGGTCATACTCACATCAGCTGCGGAAAGCGTGATCACACAGTCTTCCGGTACAGCTGGTGCTCTCATGCATGTTTCAGTCGTTTATCTCGGTAGGCTTGTGTCACTGGGCAGCTCTCGGCTGTGCTTCCCTTTGTAGTCTGTAATGGTTTGCAGGCCCTGCCACATTCGACGAGCGTCAGAGCCGGTGTAGTACGACTCGATCTTAGTCCTGTATTGATGCTTTGCCTGTTTGATGGTTCGTCGGAGGGCATAGCGGGATTTCTTATAAGCTTCCGGGTTAGAGTCCCGCTCCTTGAAAGCGACAGCTCTAGCCTTTAGCTCAGTGCGGACGCTGCCTGTAATCCATGGCTTCTGGTTGGGGTATGTACGGTCACTGTGGGGACGACGTCATCGATGCACTTATTGATGAAGCCAATGACAGATGTGATGTACTCCTCAATGCCATTGGAGGACTCTCGGAACATATTCCAGTCTGTGTTAGCAAAACAGTCCTGTAGCTTAGCATCTGCTTCATCTGACCACTTTTTTATTGATCTAGTCACTGGTGCTTCCTGCTTTAATTTTTGTTTGTAAGCAGGAATCAGGAGGATAGAATTATGGTCAGATTTGCCAAATGGAGGGCGGGGGAGAGCTGTGTATGCATCTCTGTGTGTGGAGTAAAGGTGGTCTAGGATTCTTTTCCATTCTGGTTGCACATGTGACATGCTGGTAAAAAGTTGGTCAAACTGATTTAAATTTGCCTGCATCAAAGTTCCCGGCGCTAGGAGCGCCACTTATAGGTGAGCATTTTCTTCTTTGCTTAGGGCCTTATAGAGTTGGTTGAGAGCGGTCTTAGCGCCAGCTTCGTTCTGTTGTGGTAAATAGACGGCTACCAATAATATAGATGAGAACTCTCTTGGTAGATAGTGTGGTCTACAGCTTATCATAAGGTACTCTACCTCAGGCAAGCAATACCTTGAGACTTCTTTAATATTAGACATCACGCACCAGCTGTTATTGACAAATAGACACACACACCCACCCCTCGTCTTACCAGAGGTAGCTTCTCTGTTCTGCGGTGCATGGAAAATACCACCAGCTCTATATTATCCGTATCGTCGCTCAGCCACGTCTCGGTGAAACATAAGGTTTTACAGTTTTTAATGTCCCGTTGGTAGGATAATCTTTATCGTAGGTCATCAATATTATTTTCCAATGATTGCACGTTAGCAGGAAGAACGGATGGCAGTGGGATCTTTCTTGCTCGCTCTGCGGCCCCTTTTCCTGCGCCTTTTCTTCAAGCAAATGACGTGGATCTGGGCCTGTTCCAGTGAAAGCAGTATATCCTTCTCGTCGGAATGAAAGTTCCTTCCAGTCCACGGTGAGTAATCCCTGTTCTGATGTGAAGAAGTTATTTCCGGTCATAAGAGACGGTAGCAGCAACATTATGTACAAAATAAGTTAAAAAATAAGTTACACAAAACGCAGAAAAACTAACAAAATAGCACAATTGGTTGGGAGAATGTAAATTGTCAGCCATGTTCTTCGGTGCCATCTTTATCTGATGGAGGCCACTGTGTTCTTGGGGTCATTCAATGTTGCAGAAATGTTTTGGTACTCTTCTCCAGATCTGTGCCTCGACACAATCCTGTCTTGGAGCTCTATTGACAATTCCTTTGACCTCATGGATTGTTTTTTTGCTCTGACATGCACTGTCAACTGTGGGACCTTATATGGACAAGTGTGTGCCTTTCCAAATCATGTCCAATCAATTGAATTATGTAAATAATGTATTTCAGCTCTTTTTATACATTTGCAAGAACTTCTATAAAGCTGTTTTTGTTTTGTCATTATGGGGTATTGTGTGCTGATTGCTGAGGAAAAAATACTATTTACTCCAGTTTAGAATAAGGTTGTAACGTAACAAAATGTGAAAAAAGTCTAGGGGTCTGGATAATTTCCGGAGGCACTGTAACTGTACTGACTGTGAAGTGAAAGGATTCTCTCCAGTAGTCCATACAGAACCTCCTGTATTGACGATCACCGAGACTACCCATTGGCATGCTCTTCAACTTGAACTCAAGGTCAGGAAACAGCAATCATTAATAGTACTCTAAGAAATGTAAACAAGGAATGCAGGAAACATGAAATCGCAAGGGAGAACATTAAGACAGCAGACAGGGCTAAAAAGAACTACAACAGAAAAGTCAGAAACTCAGTGTTTCAACCAGGTGACCGTGTCCTCATCAGAAACATGACACCACGTGGAGGTAGAGGCAAACTGGGAAGACAACATTCACACAGTTGTACTCAAGGTGGGAGTACAACTGAGATGGTGCCGACAGAGAGGGTCACCTCGCTTCTAGTCCTTGCAGTATTTCGTTTTTTTTATTTATTATTTCTTACATTGTTAGCCCAGGAAATCTTAAGTGTTATTACATACAGCCGGAAATAACTATTTGATATCAGAGCAACGTCAACTTACCAGCACTATGACCAGGAATACGACATTCCCGAAGAGGATCCTTTGTTCGAACCACCCAGGGCATTCGAACTGATTCCAGAGGCTGACCCAAAACAACGTCGCCGCAGGAGAGGTAGACTTTGGAGGTGCACACACCACCCACCGCTTCCAAGTATTTAACTCGCTAATGTCCAGTCTCTAGATAACAAGGTAGACAAAATTAGGGCTAGGGTTGCTTTCCACAAAGACATCCGGGATTGTAACATACTCTGTTTCACGGAAACATGGCTCCTTGGGGACATGCGGTCAGAGTCGGTACAGCCACCAGGATTCTTTGTGTGTTGCGCTGACAGGAATAAACATCTCTCCCCGGGAAGAAGGGTGGGGATGTATGTTTCATGATTAATGGCTCATGGTGTAATTGTAACAACATACAGTAACTCAAGTCCTTCTGTTCACCTGACCTAGAATTAATCACAAATAAATGCCGTCCGAATTATCTCCCAATAGAATTCTCGTCGGTTATTGTCACAGCTGTGTATATCCCCCTTCAAGCCGATACCACGACAGCCCTCAAGGAACTCCACTGGACTCTATGCAAACTGGAAACCATATATCCGGAGGCCGCATTTACTGTAGCTGGGATTTTAACAAAGTCAATTTGAGAACAAGGCTACCTAAATTATATCAGCATATTGATTGTAGCTGGCAAAACACTGGATCACTGCTACTCTAACTTCCGCGGTGCATACAAGACCCTCCCCCACCCTCCGTTCGGCAAATATGACCACGACTCCATTTTGCTTCTCCTATAGGCAGAAACTCAAACAGGATGTACCCGGGACAAGGACCATTCAACGCTGGTCTGACCAATCGGAATCCACGCTTCAAGATTGTTTTGATCACGCAGACTGGGACATGTTCCATGTAGCCTCAGAGAATAATATAGATTTTATACGCTGAATTGGTGAGTGAGTTTATAAGGAAGTGCATAGGAGAAGTTGTACCCACTCTGACTATTAAAACCTACCCTAACCAGAAACAATGGAAAGATGGCGGCATTCAAGCAAAACTAAAAGCACGAACCATCACATTTAAGCATGGAAAGACGGGAATATGGCCAAATACAAACAGTGTAGTCATTCCCTCCGCAAGGCAATCAAACAAGCGAAACGTTAGTATACGGCTCAGACACGAGACATATGTGGCAGGGTCTACAGACAATCACGGACTACAAAAAGGAAAACCAACCAAGTCACGGAACCTGATGTCTTGTTTCCAGACAAACTAAACACCTTCTTTGACCCGCTTTGATGACAACACAGTGACACAGACGCGGCCCACTACCAAGGACTGTGGGCTCGCCTTCTCTGTGGCCGACGTGAGTAAGACATTTAAACGTTTTAACCACAGCAAGGCTGCCGGCACAGACCAGATGGCTGGTGTGTTTACGGACATATTCAATCTCTCCCTATCCCAGTCTGCTGTCCCCACATGCTTCAAGATGGCCACCATTGCTCCTGTACCCAAGAAGGCAAAGGTATCTGAACTGAATAACTATCGCCTCGTAGCACTCACTTCTGTCAAAATGATTAACATGAAGTTTTTTGAGAGACTAGTCAAGGATCATATCACCTTACCTGTCACTCTAGACCCACTGAAATTTGCATTCCGCCCCAATAGGTCCACAGACTATGCAATTGCCATCATGCCCTATCCCATTTGGACAAGAGGAATACCTATGTAAGAATGCTGTTCATTGACTACAGCTCAGCATTCAACACCATAGTACCTTCCAAGCTAATCATTAATCTTGAGGCCCTGGGTCTCAACCCCGCCCTGTGCGGTTGGGGCCTGGACTTCCTGACGGGCCGCCTCCAGGTGGGGAAGGTAGGAAATAACATCTCCACTTAGCTGATCCTCAACACTGGAGCCCCACAAGGGTGCTTGCTCAGCCCCCTCCTGTACTCCATGTTCACCCATGACTGCATGGCCATGCACGCCTCCAACTCGATCATCAGGTTTGCAGATGACACAACAGTAGTAAGCTTGATCACAAACAACCACATACACAGCCTATAGGGAGGAGGTGAGGGCACTTGGAGTGTGGTGTCAGGAAAACAACCTCTCACTCAACGTCAACAAAGAAGGAGATGATTGTGGACTTCAGGAAACAGCAGAGGGAGCACCCCCCTATCTACATCGACGGGACAGCAGTGAAGAAGGTGCAATTGCGTTGAGTGAGAGGCGCAATAGCGCCTCTTCAACCTCAGGAGGCAGAAGAAATTTGGCTTGTCACCTAAAACCCTCACAAACTTTTACAGATGCACAATTGAGAGCATCCTGTCGGGGAACTGCACCGCCCACAACCACAGGGCTCTCCAGACAGTGGTGCGCAACGTATCACCGGGAGCAAACAACCCTGCCCTCCAGGACACCAACAGCACCCGATGTCACAGGAAGGTCAAAAAGATCATCAATGACAACAACCACCCGAGCCAATACCTCTTTACCCCGCTACCATCCAGAAGGCAAGGTCAGTACAGGTGCATGAAAGCTGCGACCGAGAGGCCATCAGATTGTTAAACAGCCATCACAAACACAGAGAGGCTGCTGCCTACATACAGACTTGAAATCATTGGTCACTCTAACAATGGATCACGTCGCTTTATTAATGCCACTTTAATAATGATGTTTACATATCTTGCATTACTCATCACATATGTATATACTGTACTTTATACCATCTATTGCATCTTGCCTATGCCGATTTGGTCATTTCTCATCCATATATTTATATGAACATATTATTCCATCCCTTAGATTTGTGTGTATTAGATAGTTGTTGTGGACTTGTTAGATTTGCTGCACTGTCGGAACTAGAAGCACACGCATTTCACTACACTCACAATAACGTCTGCTAACCATGTGTACTATATGTGACCAATAACAGTTGATTTGATTTGAGAAGACATTCCAATCTATGAAATGAAACCTGAACTAGGAAAAGGATGATCCAGGCGAGTCTTGCATCGCAACCTACTCTTACCATGTTGCCACTCGCCCCTTGAAGTTCAAACACAGCAAAAACACACAAACGAAAGCAACAGACAAATGGAAGAACTCAAACAGGACGATGACAAAGACGATGATGAATACTACAGATATTAAATACTGTCTTGGGCGTACAGAGAAAGAAGTGAAAGTACTGATGTAGAACCTGCAGAACACACAGTTGACTCCAAAAAAAGGACACACCTGTGAACAACCCAATGCCTCTGCCATAAGAGACTCAGAACGAAGTGGAACAGACAATGGACTTGCCTGACTTTCCAGCTCCCCTCTGTCACCAGCTCAAAGTGACTGCAACATTGAAGTAGAGCAAAAGTCTCAGTTGCCTGGGAGAGAACGCAGACCGCTAAAGTTCTTCACATATGACAACCTTGGAACTCCAGCCTGTTACAATTCCATCAAACAATGTCCTGTATCAGAACCAGCCTGTGCATTAAGCAAATACACAAGCAATGGCCTCATGGACAACTACTGTTCAACCATACCAATTCAAGCAGTATGCAGTTGAAGTCGGAAGTTTACATACACTTAGGTTGGAGTCATTAAAACTCGTTTTTTCAACCCCTCCACAAATTTCTTGTTAAGAAACTATAGTTTTGGCAAGTTGGTTAGGACATATTATTACAGATTATTTCACTTTTGACGTCTTAGGGAGCGGCTCCCGAGGTGACGGTTTTGGAGAGTCTGGCGTGCCCAAAGTAAAATGCCTCCTACTCAGGCCCAGAAAATAGGATATGCACATAATTAGTACTATTGGATAGGAAACACTCTGAAGTTTCTAAGAGTGTTAAAATATTGTCTGTGAGTATAACAGAAAGGACATAGCAGGCGAAAACCCAAGGAATTTCTGTCCTGGAAAAAGTGTTTTTGACACATTGCCTCATTTTGAACCCCTCCCTATTGAAAATGACCATATAAGGGAGTAAGATTTCAGTACCTATTGCTTCCACTGGATGTCAACAGTCTCTAGACAGTGTTTTGATTCTGTTTAGTTGGTCTAGATGGTAATAGAAGAAGAATTAGGAAGTGGTCACAAGAAGTAAAAAGAAGAGGATGCACGTTCACGGGCTTGCACGCGCTGTGGTTTTTTCCTTTCCTATAGCCCAGTTTATAATCCGGTTGAAATATTGTACTAAATATACATAAAAGTGTTCCTAAGGATACATTATCAATGATGTTTGATTGTTCTTGGACAAGTGTATAGGTATCGGATGAACGAGTTTTCTTCACGGTTCAATGTGCGAGTGAACGCTGTATTTTCTCATCATAACGCACCAACCAAACGGAGATTTATGGATATAATAAAGGACTTTTTCTAACAAAATAACCATGGATTGTCTTCGTTGGACACTTGGGAAGCCCTCAGCAGAAGTTCTTCAAAAGGTAAAGAATTTGTTTTTGCTGTGAAATGTGTTTTGTGTGAACCGCGATGGTTTATGAATTTATGCTAATGGTAAAAAAGGTTGGAGGTGCTAACCTCAAACAATCAAATGTAGTGCTTTCGCCGTAAAGCCTTTTTGAAATCTGACAACGCTGTGATATTGCCAAGAAGCAGAGCTTTTGATGACTATGCAACACTTGAATATGGATGAATGTTTAATAATTCAACTTTTGGATTTTCAATTTGGCGCCTTGCATTTCAACCGGGAAATGTCGGGAGTGGGGCGCCCCACTGCTCCGTAAGAGGTTAAAGAGAGTGGTCCTAATCTCAGCTTGTTACGTGTATAAAAGACACCTGTCCACAGAAGCAATCAATCAATCAGATTCCAAACTCTCCACCATGGCCAAGACCAAAGAGCTCTCTAAGGATGTCAGGGACAAGATTGTAGACCTACACAAGGCTGGAATGGGCTACAAGACCATCGCCAAGCAGCTTGCTGAGAAGGTGACAACAGTTGGTGCGATTTTTCGCAAATGGAAGAAACACTAAAGAACTGTCAATCTCCCTCGGCCTGGGGCTCCATGCAAGATCTCACCTCGTGGAGTTGCAATGATCATGAGAACGGTGAGTGAACATCTGAATGATTCAGAGGACCACTGGGTGAAAGTGTTGTGGTCAGATGAGACCAAAATGGAGCTCTTTGGCATCAACTCAACTGGCCGTGTTTGGAGGAGGAGGAATGCTGCCTATGACCCCAAGAACACCATCCCCACCGTCAAACATGGAGGTGGAAACATTATGCTTTGGGGGTGTTTTTCTGCTAAGAGGACAGGACAACTTCACCGCATCAAAGGGATGATGGACGGGGCCATGTACCGTCAAATCTTGGGTGAGAACCTCCTTCCCTCAGCCAGGGCATTGAAAATGGGTCGTGGATGGGTATTCCAGCATGACAATGACCCAAAACACACGGCCAAGGCAACAAAAGAGTGGCTAAAGAAGAAGCACATTAAGGTCCTGGAGTGGCCTAGCCAGTCTCCCGACCTTAATCCCATAGAAAATTTGTGGAGGGAGCTGAAGGTTCGAGTTGCCAAACATCAGCCTCGAAACCTTAATGACTTGGAGAAGATCTGCAAAGAGTAGTGGGACAAAATCCCTCCTGAGATGTGTGCTAACCTGGTGGCCAACTACAAGAAACGTCTGACCTCTGTGATTGCCAACAAGGGTTTTGCCACCAAGTACTAAGTCATGTTTTGCAGAGGGGTCAAATACTTCCCTCATTAAAATGCAAATCAATTTATAAAAATGTACATGCTTTTTCTGGATTTTTTTGTTGTTATTCTATCTCTCATTGTTCAAATAAACCTACCATTAAAATTATAGACTGATCATTTCTTTGTCAGTGGGCAAACATACAAAATCAGCAGGGGATCAAATACTTTTTTCCCTCACTGTATATGTTAACTTCCGACTTCAACTGTATCTACAGAATCAAGAAAAAAAGACTGGCCAATACAGAAATAAACTGTTTAGTGTGCAAAGAATATGAAAGTGCTCATTATAATAGAGCCGAGTACAGAAACAAAAAAGCTCATGGACTTTAGTGGAGTGGGTTCCTTGGTGTTCCTTGGAGGCCACGTCACCTACAAACTATTATGATCCAAACACACCAAGACAGTCGTTAATAATAACAAAATAATAATACAGAATCATAATGTGTACCAGTAAGTAATATGCTATTCATTTATCTCAATGTTGATTATATGATCTGTGTGCTCTATTGATTTCTGATGTGAGTTTCATTGGTTATACCTAGGGATTCCTATAGGGGTGCACAGGGCTTCCCAGCTCACTCATTCCAAGTAACTTGAAGCCGTAGCTACATCTCTGTGTGATTTATTTCTATATTTCCCTCTTTCAGGGGTATAACAGTCTTCTCTGTGTCACGGAGGCTCTCCACACTACCAAAGTTGACTCTCTCTCCGATGTTTTCATCCTCCTAGATCTATCCTCTGCCTTCGACACAGTGAACCATGCACTCAACTACTTTTTTCCTTCTCCCCTTCTGACACCCAGGTAGCGACACGTATCTCTGCGTGCCTGGTAGATATCTCAGCTTGGATGTCGGCCCACCACCTCGAGCTCAACCTCGACAAGACGAAGCTGCTCTTTCTCCCTGGGAAGGCCTGTCCACTCAAAGACCTTTCCATCACGGTTGACAACTCCACAGTGTTGCCCTCCCAGATTGCAAAGAACTTTGGCATGACCTTGGACAACACCATGTTGTTCTCTGCAAACATCAACGTAGTGACTACCTACTGCAGGTTCATGCTATACAACATCCGTAGATTACGACCCTACCTCAAACAGGAAGCAGCGCAGGTCCTAATCCAGGCACTTGTCATCTCCCATCTAGACTATTTTAACTCGTTGTTGGCTGGGCTTGACGCTTGTGCGATCAAACCCCTGCAACTTATCCAGAACGCTGCAGCCCATCTGGTGTTCAACCTTCCCAAATTCTCCTATGTCATCCCGCTCCTCCGCACACTCCGCTGGCTTACAGTCAATGCTCACATCCACTACAAGACCATGGTACTTGCATACGGAGCAGAAAGCGGAACTGTCCTTCCCTACCTTCAGGCTATGCTCAAAACCTACACCCCAACACAAGCATTCCGTTTGCCACCTCTGGTCTTTTGGCCCTCCCACACCTATGGGAGGGCAGCTTCTGCTCAGCCCAGTCTAAGCTCTCCTCCATCCTGGCACCCCAATGGTGGAACCAGCTTCCCCCTTAATCTAGAACAGCAGAGTTCCTGCCGATCTTCCGAAAGCAGCTGAAACCCTACCTCTTCAAAGAGCATCTTAAATAATCCACCACCTCACCTGAAAAAAAGAATCCCCCCCGGTTATAGCTCTGACTTTGCTGATAGCTACTTTATTGAGGAAAAGTGTACTTACTATGCCTGTGATATGTGTTTATCCCACCTAGCTATCTTAAGATGAACTGTAAATCGCTCTGCTAAATGACATAAAATGTCAAATGTAATTATATAAATCTGTGTATTATCCCTTGTTCAAAACATCAAACAGACAAGAGCAGACAGTGGTGGACTGACTCAAGCTCTCAGCAACAAGCCCTCATGTTTATCAATGACCACCACAGAGTGGAATTACATAAAAAATCACAAACTCACAATCTCACTGGTGTCACACTAACAACTTCTCTCCCATCCCGGTATGGTAGTGCAGAAGCCTGTTATCCTCCCCAACATGGCCGCTGTGGCAGCTATTAGTATCAATCAGATCACTTTGGAGATGGAAGGGCTATTGAAGTGAAAATTAGGCACAAATCAGCCCTGCTAAATTTAATTGAGACTTGTCTCCGTTCCTCCTCCTGCCCTCTCTCCCCCCATCTTCCCTCCCTCTTCCCAGTGTGTCCACAGTGTGATCGGACGTAGCTGAGAAGGAAAGTATTGGGCTAGGCAGACAGACAGTAGTCCCAGCTGGAGGCAAATGCAGAGAAGGAGAGAGAGATGGGGAGAGAGGTGGGGAGTACGGTATGGCTGACGATCACGCTGCCGATCGCAGATGGAGATGTGCCACAGGAGATTAATCCACCGCACAATCAGAGGGCCTTTGAGATTCTAAATACGACCTGAAACAAAGTGAAGAGGAGGAGGAGGAGGATAAGGGAAATAGGAAAGAGCCATGAACAAACAGGGGGCTTTTGCAGTTGAGGGACTTTGAACGATCTCCCTTACTGTACAATAAGTCACTGGTGACAGGCTCATCCTATTAGAGGGCTAGCTTATGGGAGGGTGGAGGGGGGGTGGATTTTATTAAGTAAAATATACATATATTGGGCTCCCGAGTGGTGCAGTAGTCTAAGACCCTGCATCCCAATGCAAGAGGCGACACTACAGTCCCTGGTTCGAATCCAGGCTGAATCACATCCCACTGTGATTGTGAGTCTCCTAGGGCGGCGCACAATTGGCCCAGCGTCGTCCGGGATAGGCCGTCATTGTAAAAAAGAATTGGTTGACTTGCCTAGTTAAATATAAAATCAAGTTTTAAAGAATGTAAAGACTCCCTCTTCAATTTAGTAGGAAACTATTGGATGGATACTCAGTGTTGAATGATTTACAGTATATATGATGTTTAATAGATTGTCTGTCATATAACTTTATTACTGAAGTAATGAAAATGTAGAGACATAAAGGTAAAGCTTTCTGTAAAATTGGCTTTCAAACATTAATTTACTTGTATGTGAGGGTAGATAAGAGGGGTACTTTTGATAGTATAAATCATTACATTTAGAAATATGATTTTATGTACTCTTTATCAGCTTTATTTTTGTTTATACACAGGCCAACAACAGTCTACTAGATTATACAAATATGTTATATCATAATGTTGATCCCTGGTGGTGTGCCATTTGAAAAGATTGTGAAAGTTATAGCTCATTCCCGCAATCAGAATAAATTGCAATCCCACATGGGCAAATGCATAAACAAGAGCTACGTTGTACATTACTAATTGATAACATTGGAGAAAGCTTTCAAGTACAAATGAGCCCATTTGTTTCTCCCTTTACATTGATAGTAACAGTTTCAGTCCCATTCAATCATAACTGAGAACGCTCTACTGTTCTAAACAACACAGTCTGGCCTCTCTTTGTGAGGATATTTGATTCTATTAGATTAAATCTGTTTCATCGCCTCAATTACGCAAAAAAATTACCATCATGATCTTAATAATCCGTAAAAAATAAGTCAATAACTTGTATGAGAAATTAACCATGTTGGATATTGTGGGGGTTGATAGCTCACTAGCCTTCCGAGTGATTTATTCCAAAGGGCAAACATGGTAATCATGAAATAATGGACTTAAGAGAAATAGATAAATAATGAGACAAAATATCAATATGTTAGAAATGCAACAAACAGGAATACAGATACACACATACAGGTGCACACACACACACACACTTCCTCTCTGAGGAAGAAAAGCATCACTGTGGCGAATAAGTTGCGAGCCGGCCCCACATATCTAGTTGTGTGATATAGAAACAGACTCAAACAAAGAGCAGCTGCTAGCGTGACTCATGCAGTTACACATCTCTGCCTAAGGAGGGCCTTTACGGTCTTCTTTGAAAAGGAGGATGAACCAGAGGATGTTAGCATTGAACCGATTCCAGTTCACCCTATAATTCAAACAACGCTTTTGTAAATCTGACAATTTCCCAACAGATGACAACAGTCCAAATGCTCAAATCTTACAAATGTTCACATTTCAGTAATGTCACAGAGCTACATGATATACACTGAGTGTACAAAACATTAAGAACACCTGCTCTTTCCATGACAAAGACTGGCCAGGTGAATCCAGGTGAAAGATATGATCCCTTATTGATGTCACTTGTTAAATCCACTACAACCTGTCTAGATGAAGGGTTGGCAACATAAAGAAGGATTTTTAAGCCTCGAGACAATTGAGACATGGAGTGTGTATGTATGCCATTCAGAGGGTGAATGGGCAAGACAAAATATTTAAGTGCCTTTGTGTCAAGAACTGCAACGCTGCTGGGTTTTTTCCGCTCAACAGTTTCCCGTGAGTATCAACAAGGGTCCACCACCCAAAGGACATCCAGCCAACAACTGTGGCAAGCATTAGAGTCAACATGGGCCAGCATCTCTTTGGAATGCTTTCGACACCTTGTAGAGTCATGTATCAACACAGTACATAAACATGGTAAGAATGTATTTTTGATTAGCTATGCGTGACTCGAGAATGTATATTGAATCAGTAAACCTACACCACACATAAACTCAGTGAATGAATACTTGAGTCTGATCTTCAAAAGCATGAAAATATACTGTGAAACCCCTGGGGCTCTAACAGGTCTCCAATGGGAACACTTTGTTTGCCTTGCTCCAGTGGATACACTGTGATGCTACATCTGACCTCTATAGCCAGCCTTCCCAGAACAGACCACACTAACACCTAAACCAACCCACCCAGTTTCCTGTCATGCCAGACAAGACAGCAGAGAGACTGGAATCAGCCTGAGGGGAGCCAGGGAGGGACTAGAGAAGGAGGCAGGCAGAGTGGGAGGAAGGGAGGGAGGGAAGGAAGGAGGGAGACATTAGTCACCATTACTTCAACCCGGTTCAGGATGGATGCCGCATGTGGCGCAGCGGAGAACAGATTCACTGGATTGATAAAGTGTCTGAGACATGGGGAGAAGATCAAAGCATAGAGAGAGAAAGAGAGATTGGAAACTCTGGGTCAAAGTTCTGAAATGATTAGATCAGTTGTCAGCTGAGGATACAGTGGGGAAAGTGGATCAGGGAGGAGCACAAGAAGCTGTGTAAAGTAGCTTATCTGTTGATTGGTAGCCAGCATTGTTTCAATATCTAATATGTCAAATACTGATACAAAAATGGAAGAATGTGGACTGATATGATGATTGAACAAAGCGATGAAGTGTGGGGGGAGCTGCTTGAGACTGAGACATAAGCTGTCAGTGGTGATGGAGTGTTGTGTTGACTGTGACAGGGTGTCGTGCCATCCGCCCCAGGCGTTACTATGATCAATAACTTTCCCTATTGTCTTTCTACCCCATCTCAGAGGGAGGGGACTGCTGTCACTTAAAAAGGGGGCTTGACTGGGGAGCACTCTTTGTGTCTTAGAGAAATATATCTCTAAGACACAAAGAGTGCTCCCCAGTCAAGCCCCCTTTTTTAAGTGACAGCAGTCCCCCCACCCTCTGAGATGTGATAAAAATCATAATTTACACTTTCATCATCTTTATATTCACTGTCAGCATGGAAATCATTACTCCTATTAGCATTATTATAATCATCAGCACCATCACTGCCATTCTCTACTGCCACTAGTATTGCCAGGTGTACAACAGTCAATAACACATTTTCATATAAATTATTTTTTACTGACTCAAGTCAAGTTTATAAAAAAAGAGGGAAAAAAACAACAGGCTGCCTAACTGAAAATACACTAAATACAAATACAACAGTGCTTTAATCTAATCATAACTCCGCCAAGGTCCCATGCAGTTTGTATAAAAGCAGACATTGCAGTGAAGGTGGAGGTATTAGTCAAGGTCAGCATATTCTCTTGCCGAAAGGAAAAAGGACAACAAAGAATAGTTTGCCAAATCTGGGTCAGCCACTTTCTCCACCTTCCTCCTAATGTTATAAGTGCATTGCCAGATTTGACAAATGCAACTTTAGAAATAGTCTATTCAGACGTACCTACTTACGGTGGAATTTATGCTTCAGAGAAAATAGATTTAATTACATTTGTGGAAAAAATATCCCCCAGAAGCCCTCCCAAATAATATGCATAGCCCGAAAAGTAGGCTCTATATTAGAACTACCCCAAATTCAATTTTACTCTTCATTTCCCTCCGCCATCGCTCCATGTCGCCTGAAACGATACGAAATGAATTACTTTGCATTTGTACTTAACACAGTCTCACTTGATCTACTATGCAATACGCAAGGATTCAGAGTCGGGCATCAAACAAGACTCCATGAAATATCTCCATGAAAACTGGGTTGTGTTGACTGTGAGGGGAGAAATCCCTGTGATTACCTGAGGATGTGTCCTTCCACTTGAGAGTGTGTGTGCGTGTGTGTGTGTGTGTGTGCATGTGTGGCGTGGGCCAGGGGCCGGGGGCTCCTTTCAGCCTGCTATTTCCACCTCATATCGTCTGCCTCTGTGGACTGGTGAAAGCAATCTGTGCAGCCCAAAGCCCAGAGGACATGAGTTTGAACAATACAGAGCTGACTGCACCACCTCTCTCTCTCTCTCTCTCGCTCTCTCTCTCTCTCGCTCGCTCTCGCTCTCTCTCTCTCTCTCTCTCTCTCTCTCTCTCTCTCTCTCTCTCTCTCTCTCTCTCTCCTAAAGCACTCCATAGAGGGCCAGTAGAAAACACATAATGTGGTACAGTACACGCATACACAATTGCTGAGAAATACTGTACAATACATTAAAATGTGTGTGCGTGTGTGCATGCGTGCCTTGACTCCATGCATGTGTGTTTGTGCAAGGTATGTGTGTGCTTACTGTACGTGTGTCAGTTATGTTGAGTATGCGTGTTCTGTACAGTAGGCCTACAGTACAGTATCTGAGACATAAAAATGTGTTTCTATTCATACTCCATACTCCCTGTGTAGGAGTGTGTGCATTTGTTCACATGTTTCCGGCACAGCATGTTGAATTCCTGTGGCCCACAAGCCTCCTGCTTTATTTAGCTTGGATAAAAACACAGGTTTACTTTTTATCTGGCCTATCAACATCTGTCTCCCATTACAGAGGAATGAGAACGCAAGCTTGGATTATTAGGATTACTAGGGATTGGTAGGGAAAAGATCTTTAGCCTAGTCTGCTTAATAATACCTAACCTAACCCTCCCTTTACCCACATAACTGGAGACAGACAAAAAGCTGCAGGGCCTTTCCTACACAATAACAGTTACAGCTGTATGTACTACTCTCATCCCTGGAATAGAAATCCAGTGGAGGAGAGAAATCCCCTTACAATCCCCTCTGAATCAGCCTCCTCAAACCAATCCCTCTTACACACACGCTTACACATAGAAACACGCTTACACACACGCAGGCACGCATGCAAGCACGCCAGTACACAAGTAGAGATTTACGTTCAAATAAATCTAATACTGAAAACAGAAGACGCTGTATATATATTGTAGACACTAACACTCTGAGAAACACAAAGGACCAGCATTTCAACGTGCTTTGAAATTCTATTGAAATAGAGAGACCTTGTTTCTCTGTACACCGTACATAGTCTCTTTCTATTTAGTTGCATCTTTGTTGTACAGTTCCTTGTATGCATGTACTGCAAATAAATTCAAAGCATTTACAGTACAGTACAGTACAGTACATATTATTCCCAATGACTGTCAGTTCTATTATCTTGCCATAGAACTGTTGATTGAAATTAAATTCGTTGAGCCATCCATTTTCCTTTACCTTTCTAAATAATGTGTCAAAGACTTGACCTTCTGGGATTTTCCAAATGGTAGGGTTTGAATTTAGTGCAATGTACTATTCATGTTGTTGCTATTCATTCCATTGACGTTGTCCACATCTGCAGCATTGTACCTGTGTGTGTGTATGCGTGCGTGCGTCTATGCATCTGCCCATCCGGGGGGTGTGTGTCATTCCTTAAGGAGGATATAAAGGACCACTAATCCAGACCGACAGAGGAATAAACACAATTCCTGATCTGATTTATCCCTCACAATATCATTCAATTATCCAGCCCACCGCTGAGCACAGTCCTCTAGTCACAGAGGGAGAACAACAGAGAAAGGCCAACACCACACTGTCTTTCAATAAATGAGAGCCAGCCTGAGCCAGGGCTCAATGGAACAGGATAATAAAAATACAACACACACACAGGTAGGTAGGTAGGTAGGTAGGAATTCAACCGACCGAGGGCGACGTGGCAGGCCACCATGCTGCTTTATGACTGAGAAACATGGCAGCCCCAGACCTTCTTCCGTGCGTTATTCATCGCCCCACCATGAGGCTATTGATGCTATCAGAGGAGAGGAATGTAGTTACACTGGTGGCAGATGGAGAGACTGAGGGGGAGGCAGACGAGCGGTGGTAGACAGACATAGCTAAGTGCTTAGTGCCAGGGTGCTCTCTCTCCCTCTCTCTCTCTCTGGTGGTGGGTAGGGAAGTAAAGCATTGGAAAAGGCTACAGCTACAGTACACTGTACACTGTAGCAGATGCATGATTGGGCTGAGGGGAGGTGGAGCAGAGAGCTGCAGATACAGATACTGTATGACCCACTTTGAGCTGTTGCAGCTCTAGCCTGGGTCTTATCACGCCAAGCCTGTTCTCTCCAACCCCCATCCCACAGAATGGAGACAATGTTCATGTCCTCGTGACAGCTAAGGGTAGCACCACCGCAGCCAATGGAGTACTCTCATTGGCTCTGGGCTGGACACTGGACTGTTCATTGGAGCCCTAAAGCGGTTGGACGTTAGATCCCTTGAGGGGTTGTGAGTCGTGACACCTCCCTTTAGGCTTCCACAGGGTGGTGAGGCTGAGTATGGGTCTAGGCTCCAGAGACTGGTCCTTTCAGGTCTGGTTCTCCCCCCATCATCCCGTGGCTCTACCCCAGGAATGTGGCTTGATTGCGGTTGGACTCTCCCCCCTGACACACTGACACATAGGGTTGGGCTGGGGCTGGGCCTGGACCAACCCCCAACCTTGACCCATGGGCCTAGTAGGGCCTCCTAGCTCCTGCCTGCTCCTGGTCTTGGGGCTTACGTTCCCCTTAAAAGCAAATGTTAGTTTTAAAGTAAGTTTGATAAGACAACATGTCTTGTGTGGGCCGTCCTGCCATCCGTGGAACATGGAGGAGCAGGGTTTGATGTATGGTGCCAGATGCCCAGTGCCAGATGTTACAACGTGGGTTGACGTTGTGGGTTTGGCGTGCGTCTCTGTTTCAAAGCTGGGTATGAGCTAATTTATCTACTCCCCTCTCTGTTTCTACAGAAGGTCACTCAGAAAGTATGTGGTGTGTCTCAGAGAACATTTGTGTGTGTGTCTGTGTGTGTGTGTGCGCTCACAAATTCTTGTGTGTGTGCGTGTCTGCTCTTGTGTGTGTTTAAGATGTTTATTTTTTCTCTATTTATATAGTATTGTGTTGTGTCTCTGTCGTGATGTGTGTTTTATCCTATATTTTAATTTAATTTATTTTGAATCCCAGCCCCAGTCCCCGCAGGAAGCCTTTTGGTAGGCCGTCATTGTAAATACGAATTTGTTCTTAACTGACTTGCCTAGTTAAATAAAGGTTAATTAAATAAATAAAAAGAGTATCCTCTTTGCAGGAGTACATATATAGTGCCAGGAGAACTGTCTGTCGATGAGAGGGTGGCCTGGTTACAGGGTAAATGGAAACAAGATGTGGCGGCCCCGCACTCCTTTGAAGGTGTTCCACACCGTACCTCTGAATCTGTGGAGGGTATGAGCACTTCCATAAAAGGACTTTCTGTTTATCTTAACCTGCCAGGGTCTGCTCACCAGATGTTTGAGGGCTTTTGCTTTCATCTCTGCTAGCAAACTTTATTTCTATTTTTACAGGTTAGTTATTTTACATTTTGCTGCTGATGGGAAAAAATAAAAAGTATTTTTTTTTTCACCCTGAGGGAGGGTAGGTTAAAATGTAACATTGTTTTATTTGTCTTAGATAGCATGCTGAGATTGTGGGGATTTAGAAGGTAGTAGGATCACAAAGAGCCCATGCTCTGTTCCCAGCAGCTCAACAGATAAAGATATGAGAACAAGAGCTGGATCCTATCAAGTCTGTTGTAAAATCTGAATTAATTATCAAAGCTAAACTGTGAACCTTATCTTCCCAACAGAGAATTTAGACCTTTTTCAAGAAGCCCTGATGAAAGAGTTACCCGGACGACTGACCCTCCTTCCAGAGAAACTTGGGTCATGACTTGGCTGAGATAGGACTCTGCCAAGGAGCTTCACAACAACCAACTCCACATTTCACCCACATTACTCCCTTGAACCAACACATCTTTAGTAACTCAACATAAGATATATGGCATGTGTGTTCCAAGAACAGAGAGAGAGTCTGGTCAATCTCAAGTAATGACACAGAGGAAAATATTATTAATTTCTAAGATGGATGGATGTCCATAAACCAAATGGTTTTGTACATGTTGCATGTAATATTGAGCAGTAATCTTCCATAAAACAATATATTTCCTGGTAGACCCGAGTGCAATAAGTTAAACCTTGAGAACTCCTTGAGAACTCAAAATAATTCCTTATGCCTCACAATTACCATTCAAATCAAATCATATTTTATTAATCACATAATTCGTAAACAACAGGTGTAGACTAACAGTGAAATTCTTACTTATGGGCCCTTACCAACAATGCAGAGAGAGAGAAATAGAGAAATGATAGCAAAGTTACATTACATAGTAATTAAAGTAATAATAAATTGTCAAGATGTCTACTGATTGGAGACAGGCGCAGGAATACGTAATAGGGTTTTTTATTTTCTCCACCCAAACAGAAGAGCGAGGTGGAAACCTCTAAATAATACACGGGACGAGACCCTTAAAACAAGTACACAATAACACGTATCATGGAAGCCGATACTATAGCACAGGAACATTTCCGTTGGTCCAGCAAAAAAAGAAACGTCCCTTTTTCAGGACCTTGTCTTTCAAAGATAATTCGTAAAAATCTAATTAACTTCACAGATCTTCATTGTAAAAGGTTTAAACATGGTTTCCCATGCTCGTTCAATGAACCATAAACAATTAATGAACATGCACTCGTGGAACGGTCCTCAAGACACTAACAGCTTACAGACGGTAGTCAATTAAGGTCACAGTTATGAAAACGTAGGACACTAAAGAGGCATTCTACTGACTCTGAAAATCACCAAAAGAAAGATGCCCAGGGTCCCTTCTCATCTGCGTGAACGTGCCTTAGGCATGCTGCAAGGAGGTATGAGGACTGCAGATGTGGCCAGGGCAATAAATTGCAATGTCCGTACTGTGAGACGACTAAGACAGCGCTACAGGGAGACAGGACGGACAGCTGATCGTCCTCGCAGTGGCAGACCACGTGTTTCAACACCTGCACAGGATCGGTACATTCGAACATCACACCTGCGGGACAGGTACAGGATGGCAACAACAACTGCCCGATTTACACCAGGAATGCACAATCCCTCCATCAGTGCTCACACTATCCGAATTGGCTGAAAGAGGCTGGGCTGAGGGCTTGTAGGCCTGTTGTAAGGCAGATCCTCACCAGACATCACCGGCAACAACGTTGCTTATGGGCACAAACCCACCGTCGCTGGACCAGACAGGACTGGCAAAAAGTGCTCTTCACTGACGAGTCGCAGTTTTGTCTCACCAGGGGTGATGGTTGGATTCGCGTTTATCGTCAAAGGAATGAGCATTAGACCGAGGCCTGTACTCTGGAGCGGGATTCATTTGGAGGTGGAGGGTCCATCACAGCATCATCGGACTGAGCTTGTTGTCATTGCAGAAAATCTCAACGTGTGTTACAAGGAAGACATCCTCCTCCCTCATGTGGTACCCTTCCTGCAGGCTCATCCTGATATGACCCTCCAGTATGACAATGCCACCAGCCATACTGCTCGTTCTGTGCGTGATTTCCTGCAAGACAGGAATGTCAGTGTTCTGTTGGATCGGAGGGTGGGGGCTAGGGCCATTCTCAACAGAAGTGTCCGGGAACTTGCAGGTGCCTTAGTGGAAGAGTGGGATAACATCTCACTGAAAGAATGGCCAAATCTGGTGCAGTCCATAAGGAGGAGATGCACTGCAGTACTTAATACAGCTGGTGGCCACACCAGATACCGACTGTTACTTTTGATTTTGACCCTCCCTTTTTTCAGGGACACATTATTCCATTTCTGTTAGTCACATGGCTGTTGAACTTGTTCAGTTTATGTCGCAGTTGTAGAATCTTGTTATGTTCATACAAATATTTACACGTTAAGTTTGCTGAAAATAAACACAGTTGACAGTAAGAGGACGCTTCTTTTTTTGCTGAGTTTACATACACATACTGAACAGGGGAAATGGGAACCAGGTGTGCGTAATGAGACAAGACAGTCTGGGGTTGGTGGTAATGAATCCAGTTCAGTGATGCCTAGAAGGCCGGTGACGTAGACCTACGAAGCTGGTGAACAGAATGAGCAGCAGTACCTGGGGGATGTGTGACAGTACCCGGGACGACACCGGCCTCGGGTACGACCACAGGGACGTGGTGTGGGTTGTTCAGGGTGCCGATGGTGAAAATCCCTGGTCAACGAAGCGTCCAGGATGTCCACCGCGGGATCCCAGCACCTCTCCTTTGGGCCGTACCCCTCTCCAGTGCTCGACGAGATACTGGAGACACCCCGCCCGATGCCTCGAAATCCAGGACTTCACGATCCGAGTACGCCGGACCTCCCTCGATGTCCAGAGGAGGCCGGGCATCACTGAGTCCAGTTTTAGCGAGGGGACCAGGCACCACTGGCCTGAGGAGAGACACACATGAAAAGTCGGGTTAATGGGATAATCAGCAGGGATTTGCAAACGGTAAGTTACCTCATTAACCCTCCTCAGGACTTTAAACGCCCCCACAAACTGCAGGCTCAGCTTCCGGCAGGGCAGGCGGAGGGGCAGGTTCTGGGTGGAGAGCCAGAACCGGTCACCTGGAGAGAAGACAGGCACCTCACTGTGGTGGCGGTCGGCCTGTTCCTTGTGCCGACGGCCCGCCGAAACCACTCATCCACCGCAGGGCCCTCGTTCTGGCTCGGATGCCAAGGTGCCAGGGCCGGCTGATACGCCAACATGCACTGGAAAGGAGTGAGGTTAGTGGAAGAGTGGCAGAGGGAATTCTGCACGTACTCAGCCAAAGGTAGAAAATCCGCCCACTTCCCCGGTCGGTCCTGACAGGAACACCTCAGGAACCTGCCCACCTCCTTATTGATCCTCTCCACCTGCCCATTAGCTTGAGGACGTTCCATGAACGCTTTCCATACGCGTGAGGTGAACTGAGGGCCACGGTCTGACAATGTCCTCCGGGATCCCATAGTTTCGGAAGACGTGTGTAAAATGAGCCTCCGGAGTTTGCATGGCCGACGGAAGCCCAGGCAGAGGAAGGAAGCGACAAGCTTTGGAAAACCGGTCCGTCCACACCAGGAAAGGGTGTTTGGACCCCTCCAGCCAGTGCCTCCACGCCTTCAGAGCCTTCTTGACCGCCAAGAGTTCCCGGTCTGATACGTCGTAGTTCCTCTGGGTGGGGCTCAGCTGCTTGGAGTAAAAGGCACAGGGCTGCAGCTTTGGAGGGGTTCCAGTTTGCTGGGACAGCACTGCCCCAACTCCTACTTTGGAGGCATCCACCTCGACGATGAAGGGAAGTGAGGGGTTGGGATGTGCCAGCATGGGAGCAGTGGTGAAGCGTGTCTTCAGTGTCTCAAACGCCCTCTCCGTCTCCGCCATCCAACGCAGCTGCTGGGGACTTCCTCTCAGCAGGGAGGTAAGAGGCGCGACCACCGTGCTGAAGACCCGGATGAACCTCCGGAAATAGTTGGCGAACCCCAGAAATCACTGGACTGCTTTCATGGAGTTTGGGATGGGCAATGACTTGACTGCGATGACGCGTTGCTCCTCCATCTCCACTATGAGGTAGCCCAAAAAGGACACGGACCACTGGAAAAACAAACGCTTCTCTTGTTTAACATATAGATCCTGCTCCAACAGTATTCCCAGCACAGATCTGACTAACGAGCCATGCTGGGCGTGGTCAGCAGAATAGACCAAAATGTTGTCTTTATAAACCACTATGCCCTGTCCCAGCATGTCCCGAAACATTTCGTTAATAAAGGCCTGGAACACTGAAGGAGTATTAGAAAGGCCAAAAGGCATTACGAGATACTCGTAATGGCCTGTGGTCGTGGAAAAAAAGGCTAGATTGTAGGCTCTCCTCAGGTCCAGTTTCTGGAAGTACTGCCCTGTGCATATGTTTGATGATGGTTGGGATGAGGGTTGAAGGATTCGAACAAAGGATTCAATTCGAGAAAGTTGTATTTGTGGTTGTAATGCTGTTAGTGCTGGTGAGTTACTGCTGCTTTGATATCCAAAGGTTAATCCCGACTGTATGTAATAACCCCCCAAAGAATTCTGGGCTAATAATGTAAGAAATAACACAGAAAAAAAAATACTGAAAGGTTGCTTAGGAGCTAGAAGCACGGCTGCCATATCTGAGCGCATGATGAATCATCAACACTCAGGGTGGGGACAGACAGTCCATCTCAGTATGGAGCACAGTCCACAATGAATGTAGACCTATCATCTCATCATGGCAACTTTTTTTTCTTGTGACAGTTAGGCCTACATTTGTTGCTGTCACTTCCTGGCCATAGATAGCTCTTTTGGCTGCTCTATGGTGGTTTTGGTCAGGATGTGAGCAGGGGTGTGTGTTTGTTCTATGTTATATTTTCTATGTTGGTTTTCTATGTTGGTTTGGGTTCCCAATTAGAGGCAGCTGTTAGTCGTTGTCTCTAATTAGGAATCCTATTTAGGTTGTTTAGTCCCCCACCTGTGTGTGGGATATTGTTTATGCTCAGTGTGTTAGTTGCTGTTGTGCGCTACACGTTGAGTTACGATTGTTGTGTTCTTCCTTTTGTTTTGGTGAGTTTAACTAAATAAATATGTTTTACTCAACCCGGCACGCTGCGCCTTGGTCCGTCTTTGAAGATCGTGACAGAATATCCCACCACAAAAGGACCAAGCAGCGTGCAACCATGCAGGAACCCTGGAGCCAGGAGGGGGAGTATCGCCGTCCCAGAGAGGAGATGGAAGCAGCGGCGGCAGAGCGGCGCTTCTATGAGGAGAAGTATGCGGGAACACGACTGGCGATGAAGTCCGAGAGGCAGCCCCTCCAAAATTATTTTGGGGGGCACACGGGGAGTTTGGCTGGGCCAGACCTGGGCCAGCTCCCCGTGCTTACCAGAGGGAGCATCGCACTGGTAAGGCACCGTGTGAGGCGGTGAAACGCACGGTGTCACCAGTGCTTGTTCACAGCCCGGTGCTCGACATGTCAGCTTCCCGCATCTGTCGAGCTAAGGGAAGTGTGCAGCCTGGAAGGAGGGTGTTGGCACAGCGCTCCTGGTCTCCGGTGCGCCTCCTTGGACCAGGATATCCTGCGCCGGCTCTGAGCACTGTGTCTCCGGTTCGCGCCCACAGCCCGGTGCGCGACATTCCAGCTCCTCTCATCTGTAAGGCTAGGGTGAGTGAACAGCCTGGTAGAAGGGTGCCGGCTCCCTGCACCAGGTCCCCTGTGCGCATCGCGAGCTCAGCACGGCCTGTTCCTGCTCCCCGCACCAGAATCCCAGTGCGCATCGTGAGCCCAGCACGGTCTGTTCCTACTCCCCGCACCAGAATCCCAGTGCGCACCGCGAGCCCAGCACAGCCTGTTCCTGCTTCATGCACCAGGTCCCCTGTGCGCATCGCGAACCCAGCACAGCCTGTTCCTGCTCCATGCATCAGGTCCCCTGTGCGCATCGAGAGCCCGGCACGTCCTGTCCCTGCTCCACGCACCAGGCCTCTAGGGTGTCGTCCCAGCCTGGCACGGACTGTTCCTGGTCCACGCACCAGGCCTCTAAGATGTCGTCCCAGCCTGGCACGTACTGTTCTTGCTCCACGTACCGGGCCTCCAGTGCGTCTTCTCGGGCGATGCGGCCCTGCGACCGAGCCGCCTCCAAAGGCGAGGACCCACCGAGAGACCCCTCCCAGTGACTTTTGGTCGCGGTCGAGTCTGCGCCTTTGGGAGGGGGTACTGTCACGTCCTGGCCATAGATAGACCTTTTGGCTGCTCTATGGTGGTTTTGGTCAGGACGTGAGCAGGGGTGTGTGTTTGTTCTATGTTATATTTTCTATGTTGGTTTGGTTTGGGTTCCCAGTTAGAGGCAGCTGTTAGTCGTTGTCTCTAATTAACTAAATAAATATCTTTTACTCAACCCGGCACGCTGCGCCTCGGTCCGTCTTTGAAGATCGTGACAGTTGCAGCATTTTCTTTTCTACAGTAATATAAAAACCGAATGCGTGTCTAATTTACCTATCGCCATCTGGCTCTTGGGGGTCACATAATTTTTTTTATTGTAAAGATATTTTTTTTAAATATCAGCTTCAGAGTTTTAAAACAGCCTATCACTGGAATATCGTTGCTTTAAATCAGTGCACACTCTTGCAGTCTTTCTCTCGCTCCATCAATTCCATTCAAATTTCATCCAAAATAGATAATCCTGTTCTAGATTGATATATATAGCCCTATATATAGATGTCATAGCCTACAGTGAGGGAAAAATGTATTTGATCCCCTGATGATTTTGTACATTTGCCCACTGCCAAAGAAAAGATCAGTCTATAATTTTAGTGGTAGGTTTATTTGAACAGTGAGAGACAGAATAACAACAAAACAATCCTGAAAGACGCATGTGAAGAATTTTATAAATGGAATTGCATTTTAATGAGGGAAAAAAGTATTTGACCCCCTCTCTATCAGAAACATTTCTGTCTCCCAGGTGTCATTTATACAGGCAACGAGCTGAGATTAGGAGCACACTCTTAAAGGGAGATGGAAGAAACAAAATAACTGTCAATCTCCCTCGGCCTGGGGCTCCATGCAAGATCTCACCTCGTGGAATTGCAATGATCATGAGGACGGTGAGGAATCAGCCCAGAACAACACTGGGAGGATCTTGTCAATGATCTCAAGGCAGCTGGGACCATAGTCACCAAGAAAACAATTGGTAACACACTACGCCGTGAAGGACTGAAATCCTGCAGCGCCCGCAAGGTCCCCCCTGCTCAAGAAAGTACATATACATGCCCGTCTGAAGTTTGCCAATGAACATCTGAATGATTCAGAGGACATCTGGGTGAAAGTGTTGTGGTCAGATGAGACCAAAAAGGAGCTTTGGCATCAACTCAACTGGCCGTGTTTGGAGGAGGAGGAATGCTGCCTATGACACCAATAACACCATCCCCACTGTCAAACATGGAGGTGGAAACGTTATGCTTTGGGTGTGTTTTTCTGCTAAGGGGACAGGACAACTTCACCGCATCAAAGGGACGATGGACGGGGCCATGTACTGTCAAATCTTGGGTGAGAACCTCCTTCCCTCAGCCAGGGCATTGAAAATGGGTCTTGGATGGGTATTCCAGCATGACAATGACCCAAAACACACGTCAAGGCAACAAAAGAGTGCCTCAAGAAGAAGCACATTAAGGTCCTGGAGTGGCCTAGCCAGTCTCCAGACCTTAATCCCATAGAAAATCTGTGGAGGGAGCTGAAGGTTCGAGTTGCCAAACGTCAGCCTCGAAACCTTAATGATTTGGAGAAGATCTGCAAAGAGTAGTGGGACAAAATGTGTGAGATGTGTGCAAACCTGGTAGCCAACTACAAGAAACGTCTGACCTCTGTGATTGCCAACAAGGGTTTTGCCACCAAGTACTAAGTCATGTTTTGCAGAGGGGTCAAATACTTATTTCCCTCATTATAATGCAATTCCATTTATAACATTTTTTACATGCGTTTTCTGGATTTTTTTGTTGTTATTCTGTCTCTCACTGTTCAAATAAACCTTCCACTAAAATTATAGACTGATAATTTCTTTGTCAGTGGGCAAACGTACAAAATCAGCAGGGGATCAAATACTTTTTTCCCTCACTGTAGGCCTTCTCCGAGATCTGAGTTCCCAGTTGTTTTGAACACTGCATCAGATTGTAACTATGGTACCTCAGTGTTGCCAGCTCAAATACGACTTTCCAGGGGTTTTATTTTTGTTTAGCGTATAAACTTGTCCTGTATTTGCCCCCCCACTTGCGGCCAAATGTCAGCCTCCTGGCAGAGGCAACCAACTTTTCGGGCTAAAATGTCCTAGTGCTTGGTAAAGTTCATGATGCCGTTGACCTTAACAAGGGACACAGGACCAGGAGAAGCAAAATAGTCCCATAACATCAAAGATGCACCACCATTTTTTACCGTAGCTATCAGATACTTTTCTGCATATGCTTCTGTTTTTCAACACCAAAACCACTGGTATGTGTGGTCAAATAGCTCAATTTTCATGTAATCTGACCATAGCATCGGTTCGCTGACACTTGGCCGCAAGTGGATCTTCCAGCAAGAAAATAAGCTCAAGCATTGGCGGCTCACCCCCAAGCTAATCTTCCCCTAAAGTAAATTGAATAAAATTTCCAAAGTTATATAGCCTAATTAGCATTCTCCTCTCTATACAGAAATAATAAAAATCATTCAACACCAGAAAGCCTGATTTGGTTACAGAGGATCATTAGATAAAAACAAAAAGCTGTGGATTGTTTTAAATCGTATTGCCTACAGTCAGAAGTGCCCAGAATTTAGGCAGCGTGCGAAGCAAATACCAAATACCATAGATGATTGTTGAGTTGCGACTGTCAGTGAAAAGTGGAGGTGCCCAACCATGCATATCGCAATATTTCAGACAATCACGGGAAAACATAGTTTGCAAAGCAAATGACAATTGCTGTAAAGAGAAGACAATGATAAGACTCTTTTTTGCACCATGCAGCAGAGAGCATCGGCCATGTCCCCAGGTGAGTTCGCATATTCACTCATTGTATCATTGTTGGCTCAGTGATTGAGATATATTATTAGCCTAAATTACGACTATCAAATATACATTAGGAATAGTAGGGTACTATAGCTTACATAATTCTGCAAATACAATGATGCATGGAATTCTTTATTATAAAGGTGCATTTTTATGGGGAAAATTAGCTTCCCAAAACTCACGAGCCACCTATGACCCCCAAGCACATATCAAAATCCACAAATAAATAATTAATTCCCAAGGGGAAAAAAAATACTTTAATATATGACAAATATACTAAAGTATCCAAAAGAAAAGAGGACCAAGGCACTTCATATATTTTTTTTAACGCATTTATTTGTATGGTATGTTCAGTGGAAATAAAGTTTAAAAACATTTTGGCTGCATGGCCTTCATCAGGGAGTACTCCTCCTTTATTTTCGAATGCCAATTTACCCCTTTTACCAAAGAGCCCCTTCAGTCTACCAAAATTGACTACTGTGTGCCTTAGCAGCGCATCCCTGTCAATGTTCTTGATCTAGTTGGTGAAAAAGAGTCAGGCGCAGGACAGCAGAGATGAGTAACACATGGGGAAAACAGAGGGTTAAATAATGAACAAGTAATTGGGGAATTGAAACCAGGTGTGTATAAAACAAAGACAAAACAAATGGAAAATGAAAAGTGGCGTGGATGATGGCTAGAAAGCCGACGACGTCGACCACTGAAAGCCGCCCAAACAAGGAGAGGGATCGACTTCTGCGGAAGTGGTGACATTACCCCCCCCCCCTTGACGCCGACCTCGGGGACGACCTGGAGGACGAGGCGCAGGGCGATCTGGATGGAGACGGTGGAACTCCAGCAGCATCGAACGGTCCAAAACGTCCTCCACCGGCACCCAGCATCTCTCCTCCGGACCGTACCCCTCCCACTCCACAAGGTACTGAAGGCCCCTCGCCCGACGCCTCGAGTCCAGTATGGCTCGGGGCCACGCCGGGGCCCCCTCGATTTCCAGAGGAGGCGGAGGAACCTCCAGCACCTCAGACTCCTGGAGTGGACCAGCCACCACCGGCCTGAGGAGAGACACATGGAACGAGGGGTATTACGGTAATCTGGGGGAAGCTGTAACCTATAGCAAACCTCATTCAGTCTCCTCAGGACTTTGAATGGCCCCACAAACTGCGGACCCAGCTTCTGGCAGGGCAGGTGAAGGGGCAGGTTTCGGGTCGAGAGCCAGACCTGGTCCCCCGGTGCGAACACCGGGGCCTCACTGCGGTGGCGGTCTGCGCTCGCCTTCTGACGCCTCACGGCCCGCTGAAGGTGCAAATCAGCGGCGTCCCATGTCTCTTCCGAGCGCCTAAACCAGCCATCCACCGCACGAGCCTTGATCTGGCTCTGATGCCAAGGTGCCAGAACCAGATGGTACCCCAGTATGCACTGGAAAGGGGAGAGGTTAGAGGAGGAGTGGCGGAGCGAGATTTGGGCCATCTCTGCCCAGGGAATGAACGCCGCCCACTCCCCCGGCCGGTCCTGGCAATAAGACCGCAAAAACCTACCACATCCTGGTTTACTCTCTCCACCTGCCCGTTATTCTCGGGTGAAAACCCAAGGTAAGGCTGACCGAGACCCCCAGATGTTCCATGAACGCCCTCCAGACTCTTGACGTGAACTGGGGACCTCGATAGATACTATGTCCTCAGGCACCCCGTAGTGCCGGAAGACGTGTTTAAACAGGGCCTCCGCAGTCTGTAGGACCGTAGGGAGACTGGGAAAAGGGAGGAGACGGATGGACTTAGAGAACCGATCCAGAACGACCAGGATCGTGGTGTTACCCTGTGAGGGAGGAAGATCAGTGAGGAAGTCCACTGACAGGTGCGACAACGGCCGTTGTGGAACGGGTACGGGCTGCAACTTCCCTCTGGGCAGGTGCCTAGGGGCCTTGCACTGAGCGCACACCGAGCAGGAGGAAACATAAGCCCTCACGTCCTTAGCCAAAGTGGACCACCAGTACTTCCCACTAAGACAGCGCACTGACCGATGCCAGAATGACCAGAGGAGGATGACGTGTGGGCCCAATAGATCAAACGGTCGTGGACAGCAGACGGAACGTACAGGCGCCCAGCTGGACACTGGGGGGGAGTGGGCTCTGTACCGTAACGCCCGCTCGATGTCCGCATCCAACTCCCACACTACCGGTGCCACCAGGCAAGAGGGATCCGGATGAGCCAGCACGGGAGCCGAGGTAAACAGAGCCTTCAAGTGACCAAAAATCCTGTCCGCCTCAGCCGACCACTGCAAATGCACCGGTCCCCAGCATTGAGGAAATGGGAGCCGCTACTTGACCAAAGCCCCGGATAAACCATCCTGTAATAGTTGGCAAACCCTAGAAACCGTTGCACTTCCTTTACCATGGTGGGAGTTGGCCAATTACGCATGGCTGAAATGCAGTCACTCTCCATCTCCACCCCTGAAGTAGAAATGCGGTACCCTAGGAAGGAGACGGACTGTTGAAAGAATACACATTTCTCAGCCTTGACGTACAGGTCATGCTCCAACAGTCGAACAACACCCTGCGCACCAGAGACACATGCTCGGCGCGTGTAGCGGAGTATATCAAAATGTCATCAATATACACCACTACACCCTGCCCATGCAGGTCCCTGAAAATCTTGTCTACAAAGGCCTGGAAGACTGATGGAGCATTCATCAACCCGTACGGCATGACGAGGTACTCATAGTGCCCTGAGGTGGTACTAAATGCCGTCTTCCACTCGTCTCCCTCCCGGATACGCACCAGGTTGTAAGCGCTCCTGAGATCCAATTTTGTGAAGATGCGCGCCCCGTGCATTGACTCGATCGCACTGGCTATGAGAGGTAGCGGGTAACTGTACCTCACAGTGATCTGGTTGATGCCTCGATAGTCAATACACGGGCGCAGTACTCCATCCTTCTTCTTCACAAAAAATAAGCTCGAAGAGGCAGGTGAAGTGGAGTGCCGAATGTACCCCTGCCCCAGGGATTCTGAGACATATGTTTCCATAGTCGCCGTCTCATCTTGCGACAGGGGATGGGGTGTTAATTGAGTCGCCTTGTTTTTACAGAAGGCGAGAGCCAAATCGGCATATTCAGAGGGGATGCGCAAGGTGGAGACCTGGTCTGGACTTTCCACCATAGTAGCACCAACGGAAACCACCTCCCCGAGCACTCTCGTGACCACCCTGTGAGAGCCCTCTGTTGCCTGGAAATAGTGGGGTCATGACAGGCTAACTATTGTAGGCCCAGCACCACGGGAAACGCAGGATTATCAATAAGCAAAATTGTGACCCTCCTGCATCACCAAGCCCAGTGGAGCGGTGACCTCCCTTATTAGCCCTGACCCTGATGGTCGAGTATCTAGGGCGTGAACTGGGAAGGGCATGTCCACTGGAACATTAGGGATCCCTAAACTATTGGCATATTATCGGTAAATAAAATTCCCAGCTGCACCTGAATCTACGAGCGCCTTATGCTGGGAATGCAGGGAATACTCAGGAAAGTTTATATACAACAGGGGCCTCTGTGTGAGCTTGGTGTCTACTCACCTGGGGTGACACGATAGTGCCCTGCCTGCTGCCTTGACTCCCAGAGGGACCTCCCCAGCACCAACCGGCAGTGTGCCCTCCATGGGCGTCGAAGCGGTGGTGCTGGGGGATGGAACCGACAGGCCCCGATCTAGACATCCGCGGGTAGCCAGCAGGTTATCCAGCCGGATGGACAGGTCCACCAGCTGGTCAAGGGTGAGAGTGGTGTCCCTGCAGGCCAACTTCCGACGGACGTCCTCTCTCAAACTACACCGGTAGTGATCAACTCCTGTGCGCTCCTCATCTCCTGCCTCAGGTGAAAGAGACGTTCACCCGCCGCTCTACCCTCAGGCGGGCGGTCGAAAACCGCCCGAAAGCGCTCCTCGACTGTCAACACTGGGGTGTCTGCTCCTGCTGACTCCATACTTCAGGTGCGTTATTCTGTCAATGTTCTTGGTGTAGTTGGTGAAAAAGAGTCAGGACAAAAGAGATGAGTAACACAACGTAGTTTACTCATACAAATTACAAAGTAGAAATAATACCAAGCCCACCAAAATAAAACTGACAATAAATCAGGAATAATAACGCACAACAAACATGGGGAAAACAGAGGGTTAAATAATGAACAAGTAATTGGGGAATTGAATCCAGGTGTGTATAAAACAAAGACAAAACAAATGGAAAATGAAAAGTGGATCGGTGATGGCTAGAAAGCCGACGACGTCGACCGCCGAAAGCCACCCGAACAAGGAGAGGGACCCGAAGTCGTGACATTCCCTTCCTTTTTTTTATACTAAAGTATTTTTTAAATATACAAAAATGTCAAATAATATACTTCAAATATGAGATGTCCTTTTGTAGTATATCTTAAGTGTGTTATAAATATAATATCATTACACTTCAACACACTTGTTTATTCTATGTTATGTTCTTCGTTACGATCTTCGTTTGTTTTTTTTTTTTTTCCCAGTTACGTTGTTTAATAAAGAATGTATACTGGAAGCATCGCTGCGTCTTGGTCCGTCCTTTCAGAAGATCGTGACACTATCATCACACTTCAAAACACTTATTAAAGGTTGTGTCAGTGGTGGTTTTGTCGCAAAATTGTCACCATTGTCGAAACAAAGACGGTTCTGCCAAGTTCTTCTGCAAAGCTATTTGAGGAAGCAAAGAGAGGAGGGCTTCACACCACTCTCTCACTTGAGTATCTTACCTAGATATTTACAGATTATCAAATGTTACTATGTGTGTGTTTTTCTATACCTGTTCGCACCTCTCCCTGTAGGCTTTACAGATACTCCCATTACTTGGCTGCAACCCTTCAAATTTAGTGTACACTGCGCGCACAACCCTTGTGGAATTCTGGGTCTCTGGCAGTGTTTGGAACTGTCGATCTGCAGTCAAGAACGCTGAGTTAATCTCAGCATAAGCATAACTTTCAGTCCCTTGAAATTTTGGCCCTGACGGAGACATGGATCACCCCAAACAACACTGCTACTCCAGCTACTCTTTCTTCATCTGACTATGTTTTCTCTCATAGTCCGAGAGCATCTGGTCGTTGCGGTGGTGGCACACGTCTACTCTTTTCTCCTAAATGGAGATTTTCTCTTTTCTGCCTCTCACCTGTCCATCTCCTCATTTGAATTCCATGCTGTCACTGTCACTTGTCCACTCAAGCTTAACAATATTGTCATCTATCGCCCACCAGGTGCCCTTGGAGAGTTCCAACTTGATAAGCTCATTTCCTGACGATGGCTCACCGCATCTTCGTACTTGGCAACTTCAACCTCCCGACATCTGCCTTCTTTCCAACTCTCTCTTTCCCTCCTTGCTTCTTTTGACCTCACCCTTTCCCAATCCCCTCCAATTCACAAGGCAGGCAATACGCTTGACCTCATCTTTGCTAGAGGCTGCTTACCTACTAATCTCCCCCTTCCAGGTCGCAAGATCACTACTTTGTTTCCTTTTCTGTCTCCCTTTCCTCCACCCTAATCACTCAGCCCCCTACCCAGATAGTCATGTGCCGTCGCTATCTTCGCTCTCTCTCCCACTACTCTCTCCTCTTCTATCCTATCATCTCTCCTTTCTGCTAAATCCTTCTCCCTTCTGTCTCCTGATTCTGCCTATTCGACTATACTCTCCTCCCTTTACGCATCCTATGACTCACACTGTCCCCTTTCCTCCCGGCCAGCTCGGCCCTCCCCTCCTGCTTCGTGGCAGAGTGACTCATTGCGATCTTACAGAACAGGGCAGGGTGCAGCGAAAATGGAGGACATTTTTTTATTCTGGAGGACCTATCATTCTTTCACTCCCTACTCCCTTATTCCCCTCTGTATCTGCTGTTAAAGCCACTTTTTACCACTCTAAATGTCAAGCTTCGTCCTCTAACCCTAGGAAACTATTTTCCACCTTCTCCTCACGACTTAATCCTCCACCCCCTCCCCCCATCCTCCCTCTCGGCGGACAACTTTGTCAATCCTTTTGAAAAAAAGGTTTACAACATCCTCTACTCATTCACTCAGCCTATTGAGTCCACTGGTCTCACTCACACAGAACTACCCTCCGCCTTGACCTCTTTCTCCAGATGACATCCTGCGACTAGTGAGGTCTGGCCGTCCAACAACCTGTCTGCTCGACCCCATCCCCTCCTCCCTTCTCCAGACCATCTCTGGAGACCTTCTCCCATTCCTCACTTCCTTCATCAACTCATCCCTGACTACTGGCTGCGTCCCCTCTGACTTCAAAATGGCCCGAGTTGCTCCCCTCCTCAAGAAACCAACACTTGACTCACCTGACGTCAAAAATATAGACCTGTATCCCTTCTTTCTTTTCTTTCCAAAACACTTGAGCGTGCCACTTTCTCGTTATCTCTCTCAGAATTATCTTTTTGACCCTAACCAGTCAGGCTTCAAGACGGGTCACTCAACCGAGACTGCTCTTCTCTGTGTCACTGAGGCTCTCCGTACTGCCAAAGCTGACTCTCTCTCCCCTGTTCTCGTTGTCCTAGATCTATCCACTGCCTTTGACACCATGAACCATCAGACCTCCTCTCCACCCTCTCAGCTCTGGGCATCTCAGGCTATGCACAATCTTGTATTGCATACTACTTGGCAGGCCGCTCCTACCAAGTGATGTGGAGAGGATATGTTTCTGAACCACGAACTCTCACTACTGGTGTCCACCAGGGCTCGGTTCTATGCCCTCTCGTTTTTTCTCTATACACCAAGTCACTCAGCTCCGTCATATCCTCACTATCATTGCTATGCGGATGACAATCAAATACATTTCTCCTTCCCCCCTTCTGACACCCAGGTAGCAACACGCATATCTGCGTGCCTGGCAGATATCTCAACTTGGATGTTGGTCCACCACCTCAAGCTCAACCTCGACAAGATGGAACTGCTCTTCCTCCCGGGGAAGGCCTGCCCGTTCAAAGACCTCTCCATCACGGATGACAACTCCACAGTGTCACCCTCCCAGAGTGCAAAGAACCTTGGCGTGACCCTGGAAACACCTTGTCGTTCTCTGCAAACATCAAAGTGGTGACCCACTCCTGCAGGTTCATGCTCTACGACATCCATAAAGTATGACCCTACCTCACGCAGGAAGTGGCGCAGGTCCTAATCCAGGCACTTGTCCTCTCCCGTCTGGACTACTGCAACTCGCTGTTGGCTGGGCTCCCCACTTATGCCATCAAACCCTTGCAACTTATCCAGAATGCATCAGCCTGCCTGGTTTTCAACCTTCCCAAGTTCTCTCATGTCACCACGCTCCTCCTCCCTACCTTCAGGCTATGCTCAAATCCTACACCCCAACCCGAGCACTCTATTCTGCCACCTCAGGTCTCTTGGCCCTCTCACCCCTATGGGAGGGCAGCTCCCACTCAGCCGCATCCAAGCTCTTCTCTGTCCTGGCACCCCAATGGTGGAACCAGCTTCCCTCTGAAGCTAGGACAGCAGAATCCCTGCCTATCTTCTGAAAACATCTGAAACTCTATCTCTTCAAACAGTATCTTAAAGAATCCTCCTCATCTCACACTTAACCTGCACTTGCAATTGACCCCACCCCACCTTCTAGCTCTGACTCTACTGACCGGTACGTTATTGAGGAAACATTTACTTTCTATGCCTGTGTTATGTGGTTGTCCCACCTGGCTATCTTAAGATGAATGCACTAACTGTAAGTCGCTCTGGATAAGAGCTTCTGCTAAATGAATAAAATGTAAAAATGTAATTGCTTTTTCAGTCTTTTAGTATACTATAAATATACTATCACCAACCTCCAATACACATTACAGTGTACTTTAAATTCATTGTTTTCAGTCAGTATACTATGTTCAATATCATCAAAGTTAAACACACTCATTAAATCTGTACTTCAATTGTTGTTTTGAAATAGAAGCATATTTTTTTTGTATTTGTTAAACTTGTGAGTGATCAAGTACACTAGAACTATACAGTGCCTTCCAAAAGTATTCATACCCCTTGGAATAAAATGTATTCAATTGTACATATTTTATCAACAATGAACTCAAAAATACTCTGTAATGTCAAAGCAAATATAATAAAAAGATGAATATTAAATTGATAACTAAAATATAGTCATTGCATAAGTATTCAGCCTCTTTGTTTAGGCAAACCTAAAGGAGTAAAATGTGGCTTAACAAATTGTCACGATCGTCGTTATAATAAACGATCGTGCGTAGAGTTCCACATATTATTTAAATGTGGAACATACAAAAAACAACAACGAACACAACTGATCGTACAATACGTAGCGCTCAACGGCACTAACCAAAACAATATCCCACAAACACAGGTGGGAAAGGAACACACTAAGTATGATCCCCTAACAAATAACAGCTGCCTCTAATTGGGAACCATACACAAAACCAACATAGAAACAAAACAACTAGAAAAACCCCTAGAAAAACCCAACTAGATAAACCTAAAACACCATAGAGAACCCCGAGGGCTCTCTATGGCCAGGACGTGACACAAATCACAGAATATGTTACAGGGACTGCGTGAAATAGGGATTGACATCATTTTTTTATGACTAACCCTTCCTCTGTCCCCCATACATACAACATCTGTAAGGTCCCTCAGTCAAGTCTTGAATTTCAAGCACAGATTCAACTACAAAGACCAGGGAGCCTTTCAAAAGCCTCATAAAAGGACAATGATTGATAGATCAGTAACAATATTAAATCAGATATTGAATATCTCTTTAAGCATGGTCATCCTTCTGAACTGAGCTGCAGGACAGGAATGAACTGCTCCGGGATGTTAGCAATGAGGCCATTGGTGATTGTAAAACAGTTACACAGTTCAATGGCTGTGATGGGAGAAAACTGGGGGACAGACGATCAACAACATTGTAATGACTCCACAATAATGATTTAAATGATTTAATATTACAAAACATACATTGTGTATGCAACAAGGCACTAAAGTAATACTGGAAAAAAATGTTTGGCATGAATGCAAAGCGTTAAGTTTGGGGCAAACCCAACACTACACATCACTGAGTAATTGCCACCTTATTCTCAAGCATGGAGGTGGCTGCATCATGATATGGGTATGCTTGACATCAGCAAATACTGGAAAGTTTTTACAGATAAATAGAAATGGGATGGAGCTAAGCACATGCAAAATCCTAGAGGAAAACCTGCTCATTCTGGGAGAATAATTCACCTTCCAGCAGGACAATAACCTACATCATAAGACCAAATATACACTGGAGTTGCTTACCAAGAAGACAGTGAATGTTCCTGAGTGACCAAGTTACAGTTTGACTTAAATTTGCTTGAAAATCTATGGCAAAGGTTTAAAAATTGCTGTGTAGCCATGAGCACCAACATCTTGACAGAGCTTAAGAATTGTGAAAATAATAATTAGTAATTAATATTGCACAATCCAGGTGTGTACAGCTCTTAGAGACGTACACAAGAAAACTCAACGCTGTATATAAGTGCCAACCTTGTTTCTAGCATGTTGGCACAGGGAGCTGAATACTTACGCAATTACTATATTTTAGTTATTTAATTTCTATCAATAAAAAAATATATATAATAGAAATCTTTCATTTTGACAGAGTATTTTATGTAGATTTGTTAGTTTACTATACTTCTGATTTATGCTATTAATAAAAGAGCAATTTAATTACTCGCAGTGTAACAGAGCTGAAACTGCATCCTTTGTGTGTCTTCCACTAAGATACCAGTTGCATAGAGATGTAGGTTCTGCGTCAGTCACATGACATACTGGCTTGTTATGAGAATAAATGTGAATAGCAGCACTGCAATTGTTTGAATTACATAAAATGATGACCTATCTTGTAATATATAAGGATGTATTGGAACATGATAGAAGTATGATGTAGGGTAATACTATTTATTAAAACTGACCATGATATTGCAAATTTAATTATTTGTATATATTTTTGAATGACACAATTTTTAATAAATAACAGCTTTAGGAATACATTTTAAACATATAGTATTGACATTTGCATATTCATAAGAGAACACAAATGACAATTAGCTACAATTGATAAAATGCTAAATAGTTTTTAAGTAACATTTTAATTTCCTTTTAAAGTAAAACTTCTTCAGTGCTCTTCCATATCACTCAGCAATGCCGTTCACAGCCTAGGCATTCCAGATTTGCAAGCATCAGAGGACACAGCTTGGTGATGATGTCCATCTTTTTGGACTCTTATAGCTATAATGCTTACTTAAATTGTATGGAAGGACATTGCCAGGAATAAAACTTAGTATTGACGTGGTTGTACAGTCCTAATGCACCCTCACGTGGCAACTTTAATCCGCATAGATACTATAATCATCTAGGCCACAGGGATTGGTCAAAGTCATTTTGGCAGAACAGTTTTTTCCCATATTCATGTAATGATGGCACCAAAGCAGACACATTGAGCACACATTTGGCATGCCAAAGCTTGTTGTGCTAATTACATATGCCACCATCAAATTATAGGGATTAAATTCATTATAGGTATAATAGATTGAAGCTGGTATGAATTGCTGATCGCCTCTTATTGGAGCAGGTAGCACAAGGTAGGTTTTACATTTTGGTAGGGGCACGTCAGTTCTAGCTAGGAGGCTGTCACTGGCTAGAAATCGTGTGTGTGGTGTACTGATTCAAAGAAACCATCAGATGAAATTTCAGAATTTAATTCATTATAGGACTAATAGATTGAAGTTTGTATCAATTGCAGATATCCTGTTATGGGAGCCAGTAGCATTGGTAGTTTATGCTCACTAGCTAGCTAGCTAGCTAATTAACTATGTTCTCAGGTCTACTTAGCTAGCTAGTTCTTACCAGTGTCGGTGTTTCAGAGCAAGTTCAACCATCATTCTCCCCTGGGAATGTTGTGCCATGATGGTGTGTCCCTAGATTAGCAATGTATGTGTGTGTAGCTGTCAGTCAGTGTCATACAGGTTTGATTGTATCACTATCAGAAAAAGTATATAAGGTAAAAGGCAGTAACTGCAGCCTAGGGCAGGTTGAAACCAAGCTAAAAGGCAGTAAGTTCAGTTACTGCCATTTATCTTGGTTTCACAGTAACTTTTTGCTGTTACTGCTAATATGACCTCCATTTTCTCCAAAACACAATACAATAGAGTCAGGATGCTTGGAAACATGATTAAGAATGTATTTAATCTAGCAAAAATGACATTTTGGACCAAATGAGCAGTTACCACCTTTTTGCTTAGTAGGGCAGCATAGCTCCCTGCGTTTTATTACAGGTAACAGTTTTAATCACTGCATCCTGTATCAGAAGGTCAGCTAGACCTCACTAAAGTCCTGCAGATCACTTCAATACTCCCTACTTGTTTACAAAGCTCTGCTCTACAAGCTTCCAACATACTGTACCTCACCCTGTTAGTTACCTCTTGAGGTCCCACTTGTCCCCAAAAAGTTTGGTAAATCCGCTTTTAGTTTTAATGCAACACAGTTATAGAATACCTTACAAAACAAATTACACTTGCATTCCTTGGTGCCAATAGGGTAGTTTAAAACTCTGTTGTTAAATGAGTTCACTGAAGTGTGCAACTTGTCATAACCTGATGTAATGTATTTATAGCTGTCTTGTAGTTAAAAAAATATATATTGTTGATGTAATTTTTTGTCCTGAGGGCACCATTGTAATTGAGACACTAGTCTCAATTGGGTTCCGCTAAATAACTAAAAGTTAATCAAATAAAATTAATAGAGTACGCATATCATTGCTGAATGCAGAGGCTTTCCATGCCAATTTATATGAGAGTTGGTTTTGAGGGATGGGAGGAGTGTGATGTATCATTTAAGGTAGCTTTGACGTTGTGACAGCTGCTCCTAATCAGGAATCCCTCTAAAGAAGACCATCTGTCCAGCCCTTCTCTGACTCTTCTAATAATCATTAAAACACCAGTCTCTGCCCATACAGCTCAGTAGATCTAGCATGGGAAAAGAAAGAAGTTGTCCTCTCTGATTGAGATCACACACACAGCCAGTGTCTCTCATTATATGTGCCACCGGGGCCATTGATGCTGTACTGACCACAGCGTTACCCAGGGCCCACAGTCTGTCTGTTCTCTACAGGGGGTCAACAAGCTATTTGACTTGGGGACCTATCAGTGTGTAGACGATGTCCAGCTGGTCAGCACAATGATGTGGAAATGGAAGGAGGACAGCCTTCATGTCTGTCTGGCGTCTTGCCAACCTCCACTTAAGATGTGATAAATGTACATTCAATGTGTACAGTGGGGAAAAAAAGTATTTAGTCAGCCACCAATTGTGCAAGTTCTCTCACTTAAAAAGATGAGAGAGGCCTGTAATTTTCATCATAGGTACACTTCAACTATGACAGACAAAATGAGGGAAAAAAATGCAGAAAATCACATTGTAGGATTTTTAATGAATTTATTTGCAAATGATGGTGGAAAATAAGTATTTGGTCACATACAAACAAGCAAGATTTCTGGCTCTCACAGACCTGTAACTTCTTCTTTAAGAGGCTCCTCTGTCCTCCACTCGTTACCTGTATTAATGGCACCTGTTTGAACTTGTTATCAGTATAAAAGACACCTGTCCACAACCTCAAACAGTCACACTCCAAACTCCACTATGGCCAAGACCAAAGAGCTGTCAAAGGACACCAGAAACAAAATTGTAGAACTGCACCAGGTTGGGAAGACTGAATCTGCAATAGGTAAGCAGCTTGGTTTGAAGAAATCAACCGTGGGAGCAATTATTAGGAAATGGAAGACATACAAGACCACTGATAATCTTCCTCGATCTGGGGCTCCACGCAAGATCTCACCCCGTGGGGTCAAAATGATCACAAGAACGGTGAGCAAAAATCCCAGAACCACACGGGGACCTAGTGAATGACCTGCAGAGAGCTGGGACCAAAGTAACAAAGCCTACCATCAGTAACACACTACGCCGCCAGGGACTCAAATCCTGCAGTGCCAGACGTGTCCCTCTGCTTAAGCCAGTACATGTTCAGGCCCGTCTGAAGTTTGCTAGAGAGCATTTGGATGATCCAGATGAGGATTGGGAGAATGTCATATGGTCAGATGAAACTTTTTGGTAAAAACTCAACTCGTCGTGTTTGGAGGACAAAGAATGCTGAGTTGCATCCAAAGAACACCATACCTACTGTGAAGCATGGGGGTGGAAACATCATGCTTTGGGGCTGTTTTTCTGCAAAGGGACCAGGACGACTGATCCGTGTAAAGAATGAATGGGGCCATGTATCGTGAGATTTTGAGTGAAAACCTCCTTCCATCAGCAAGGGCATTGAAGATGAAACGTGGCTGGGTCTTTCAGCATGACAATGATCCCAAACACACCACCCGGCAACGAAGGAGTGGCTTCGTAAGAAGCATTTCAAGGTCCTGGAGTGGCCTAGCCAGTCTCCAGATCTCAACCCCATAGAAAATCTTTGTAGGGAGTTGAAAGTCCGTGTTGCCCAGCGACAGCCCCAAAACATCACTGCTCTAGAGGAGATCTGCATGGAGGAATGGGCCAAAATACCAGCAACAGTGTGTGAAAACCTTGTGAAGACTTACAGAAAACGTTTGACCTCTGTCATTGCCAACAAAGGGTATATAACAAAGTATTGAGATAAACTTTTGTTATTGACCAAATACTTATTTTCCACCATAATTTGCAAATAAATTCATAAAAATCCTACAATGTGATTTTCTGGATTTTTTCCTCATTTTGTCTGTCATAGTTGAAGTGTACCTATGATGAAAATTACAGGCCTCTCTCATCTTTTTAAGTTGGAGAACTTGCACAATTGGTGGCTGACTAAATACTTTTTTTCCCCACTGTACATAATGTATGAGACTATGATACAGCACATACGGGCTCCCGCTGTATGATAAACACATGCAACAACTAACAAAACCATACAAATTGTGTGGACATTGAAACTGGACAAGGAGAGGAACCGATTTGTCTGTGCGTGGGTGTGTGTAAGTGTGTGTCGGTGCGTGTGTTTGATGTAGCCGTGGCTGACAGGCTGTGTCCATGGTGTCCGCGGCGTGTTCAGTTGTCGCTGCACAAAAAGCACAGCAGCTGCTCAACGCTAATTGTGGCCCTCAGGTGAGTTGGCAGCTGATGTTTTTTTTCATCAGACACCTGAGCAGTGATAATTCAGATGCAGAGAAATGTCCTTAGAAAAGAGAGCTAAAAAGAGCTGCAGAGTTCATTGGACTTTGGATGACCTTGAAAATGAACAGTTTGACCATTTAACCATATTTTACTTTGAACTACGTCCTATACTATAATTATACTATGTGTAATCTCTTGTGGACAGATATCTGCGCATAAACCGTAGAATCTGTCTCACTAGAAGGGATGCGATTGGCGTGGGTGGGGGGAGACTTCTGCAAACTGGAACTCTAAATTTCGAACCCTATAGACGAAGAGTGTGTTCACAGACAGACACACATGCCATTCATATTGCATCACGCTCAAGCAAACACATACAGAAAAGATGCAGACTCATTTTATGTAGCAAACAAGTAAATAGAATCTGACAGAGCTGTGTGCCTTTCGAAGCAGACGGATAATTGTTTATGGTGCCTGTCCTGTGTGTGTGTGTGTGTGTGGAGATGGGGGTGTCCATGCTTTCTTCTGTTTATGGGATTGCATATTTGTATGTGTGTGTGTGTGTGTTTATTTATGTGAGAGAGTTTCGGGTTGATATTGAGTGTGAGGGAGTAATACGGTTCTGCTTCTTCTCCCCTGTTGTCTCGTGGCGATGACATGGTCCGCAGGACATTCTCCATTAGAATGCACTGACCTAATATAATAACCATCCAGAGCTGAGTCTTCCCAGATTGTGGGTACTTTAACACAGATGATAAACCCTGTTCTGGTAAGTCCAGCCAGGAGGGAGAGAGGGTGGCGGTAGGGAGGGAGGGCGTGGTTATGGGGGAGCAGGGTCATTACAGAGGAGTGAAGGAGGACCGGGGAGGACAGTCACGGGGTGCCTTTTTGCAGCATGCCTCCGTCCCTGTTTCTCTCTCTCCCTGTGAGAGAATTCTTCTTCGGTTGTCAGGAAAATTGTCAGGCAGTGGGAGAGAAAAAAAAATAGGATCAAGTTGAGCAGGCGCCAATCTGCGAGGCCATGCTCAGACAGCATGTAAAGTCAACAGCCCTCCTTTCTGGAGTAGAGGAGGACAAAAAAAAGAGAACACAATAAAAAAAGAGAACAGAATAAAAAAAGAGAACAGAGACAAAGTAGTTATTTTTAGACCAGCCATCATGACGTTGTACACAAGAAGCTTCATTTACACATAGCTTTCCGTTATGTGTGTGGACAGCACCAGACACACACATACTCTTGGCCATATTTGGCAGTGTGTGTGAGTTTGATGTGACGTGCTGACATTTTGTGCTTTGTGTGGGGTGCGTGTGTGATTGTGCGGTAGGGGGAGGTGGATTTATTAAGGTACTGTAGTTTATCTAGTACATTCCAGAGGCAACTTGGCAGTTCATCTCCTATGTTCCGAAATGAAAAGTTAAGCTGGCAACACTGCGACATTCTGTATTTTACAGTAACTTGAGATCCAAGCAAGTAACTCTGCAAGTATTTCATCAACATAAAAACATGACGGGAAAGTCAGAGTTAGTATCTCAAGTGAGAATTTGACTAAGCAGTTTTCAATTGCACATCAATTTCTCAAAAGGTAAATCTTTCACCCAAATGCACATAGACAAAATACAAAAGTATGTGGACACCCCTTCAAATTATGGATTTGAATATTTCAGCCACACCCATTGCTGACAGATGATTTGAGCACGCATCCATGTCAATCTCCATAGACAAACATTGGCAGTAGATTGGACTTACTGAAGAGCTCAGTGACTTTCAAAGTGGCACCGTCATAGAATTCCAGCTTTCCAACAAGTCAGTTTGTCAAATTTCTTTCCTACTAAAGCTACCCCGGTCAACTGTAAGTGCTGTTATTGTGAAGTGGAAAGGTCTAGGAGCAACAACGGCTCAGCCGCGAAGTGGTAGGCCACACAAGCTCACAGAAATTGACTGCCAAGTGCTGAAGCGTGTTTGTCTGTCCTCGGATGCAACACTCACTACCTAGTTCCAAACTGCCTCTGGAAGCAACGTCAGCACAATAACTGTTCGTCAGGAGCTTCATGAAATAGGTTTCCATGGCTGAGCAGCCGAGCGTTGGCCAAGCGTTGGCTTTAGTGGTGCAAAGCTCGCCGCCATTGGACTTTGGAGCAGTGGAAACGCGTTCTCTAGAGTGATGAATCACGCTTCACCATCTGGCAGTCTGACGGACAAATCTGGGTTGGCGGATGCCAGGAGAACGTTACCTGCAACAATGCATAGTGCCAACTGTAACGTTTGGTGGAGGAGGAATAATGGTCTGGGGCTGATTTTCATCATTCGGGCTAGGCCCCTTAGTTTCAGTGAGGGGAAATCTTAATGCTACAGCATACAATGACATTCTAGAGTATTCTGTGCTTCCAACTTTGTGTTAACAGTTTGGGGAAGGCCCTTTCCTGTTTCAGCATGACAATATCCCTGTGCACAATTCAAGGTTCATACAGAAATAGTGTGCACATAGCCTTGACCTCAACCCCATCAAAAACCTTTGGGATGAATTGGAACGCTATCTGCGAGTCAGGCCTAATCGCCCAACATTATTGCCTGGACTCACTAATGCTCTTGTGGCTGAATGGAAGCAAGTCCCTGCAGCAATGTTCCAACATCTAGTGGAAAGCTTTCCCAGAACAGTGGAGGCTGTTATAGCAGCAAAGGAGGGAACAACCATATTAATGCCCATGATTTTGTAATGAGATGTTCGAGGAGCAGGTGTCCAAATACCTTTGGTCATGTAGTGTATTTCCAGACATTTAAAAGCATTTCATTTGCCACAAGCATTATTAGCAATATGGATATGTGAAGAATAATAAAAAATGGTACACAGAAACATGCAGTTTCTTGTCAGTTGAGATGTATTTTTAATGTCATAACTTTTCTACCAATCCCCAGCACATATAGAGCAGTAAGATGCTGAACAGTGGGTGTTCTACTGCACATCCAGTCCCTGAGGCCATTACACCTCTGAGGTAAACGTCCTTTACTTGACTGCTAAATGAGCTGTTAAATAACATCACACTCCTCATCCCTCCCAAGCAGGCAGGAGATCTCAGCAAAGCCTGGACTGCTGGCGAGATTGAAAAGTGTCTGGTGAGAGGAAGCAACACATTTATCCTACTGGGGATGCTGCCGTGAGGCAGAGTAAAAGAATGGTAGAGGAACTTCTCAGCGCCATACCAAAGCATTGCACTTCTGCATCACACCGTTTACAGACACAAGGGAACATACACTTGCGTAGGCTACCTACAGACACACATGCAGGAGTACGCGCACACACACCAACATATGAATGCAAGCACCTGCTCACACATCCACACACAGGCACACCCTCCGCCCTCATACTCCCACTCTCTCCACACTCACTTCAACATATAAAATTGAGGTCTGTTTTACTGAGGGACTACTAAGCAGGTTGGCTCAGTAAAGAAAACAAACGGCTTCATGGTTTTGCCCTGCGTAGCTAGCTAATGAAACATAATAGGGAAGGCTTTCATGTTTAATCTACCTCCCAGAGAGTGTGCTCATCTATCACAGAACGGAGAACCATGAGAACCGTTCTGCATGGGTCAGGAACCCACCTATCACCACTTTGTACACACTCCATCGTTCAATGACCTTAATTTCAATTAAAAAACAGATGCTCAAAACACACCCCCAGGTGAGATATTTTTCACATTATGTATGTGTATTTTTTTATTTTGTTGCTTTGTCATTATGTTCTTGGCTTAGAGTAGTGCCATTTGTCATAACACATACGTTTACTCTTTGTCCTTTCCCACCTTGTGTGCAGTATGGGCCTACATCCAAATGCTGCTGTGAACACTGGAGAATTTTTTTTATTCAACGTGACCGACTGGGTCATAGGAGAGATGGACTGTTGTACAATACCTAATCAAGGTTAATGAGGTTATCTGAAGTCTCCATTGACTCATGTCCCCGAAATAAAGAGATTTCTCTCACCTAGTTTACATCCTATGATACAGATGACACACTAGTACAGCCGGCAAGATGCAATGCCCATTGCCCAAAAGCAACGACCCTACCAGGATCGCCATCTAATACCATTGAACAACTGGCCATCATTGCCATTAAGAGTCCACTTCAGGTGGCATTGTTTAATCCCTGAAAAACCCTTCTGGCAACACATGTATCATCACTGCTATCTACATCCCACCACAGGCACTCAATGAGCTGTCTCCTACGACACAAGAGGCACTAACAGTCTGGATTACTTTTACTCTAACTTTTACTTTCCTGTTTACAAGCAAAAACTCAAACAGGAATACCAGTGAAGTGCTCAATACGGAAATGGTCCGATGAAGCGGACACTAAGCTACTCTAGCACAGACTGGAATATGTTCAGGGATTCATCTGATAACATTGAGGAGTTTACCACATTAGTCACGGGCTTCTTCAATAAGTCCACTGACGACATCTTCCCCACGGTAACCGTACGTATGCACCCTAACCAAAAGCCATGGATTGCAGGCAGTGTCCGCTTTCAAGGAACAGGACATGGATGCTTACAAGAAAGCCCGCTATGACCTCTGACGAGCCATCAAACTTGGAGAAGGTCAATTTAGTACTAAGATAGAAATGTACTATACCGGGTCCAACGCTTGTCAGACGTGGCAGAGTTTGCAGACTGTTACAGAAAACAAAGGGAAACTCAGGCGTGAGTTGCCCATTGACACAAATCTCCCAGACGAGCTGAATGCCTTCTATGCTCACTTAGAGGCAACCAACACTGAGCAAGGCATGAGAGCCCTTGCTGTCCCTGACGACAGTGTGATCTCACTCTCCGTGGCCGATGTAAGACTTTTAAACAGGTTAACAGGCCAGACGGAATACCTAGGGCTGTCACGGTGACCGTATTACCACCACACCGGGAGTCATGAGTAATGACCACAGTTAAATTCCATGTGACCGTTAAGTCATGGTAACTGGGCTTCTCCAAGCTCTGATGATGCTGATGGTAATTAGTAGCCTACCAAACGTGTTAACTGCCTGGTACTCAGCACTCTATTGGCTCGCTAATCCCTCTGACATCAATGCAAATGTTTTCGAAAATCAAATCTAACATTTCATGAGAACACATGAGCTCATATTGTGCAACATAGGCTATGCAATTGAAACATAGGCTAAGCACATTCATCCGCTTTACAACTGGTGTAGAGCCTAACTGGCATACGTAGGCGGTGCTTGAGTTTTGGGAAATAATTTTCACCATATAAATGCACCTTTATAATAAAGCATGACATGCATAATCGCATTTGCGGTCACTTTTGAGAACAGTGTTTTTCCCGCTAATTGATTGCATTTTGGAACATTCACGCTTATGCCATGTGCGCATTGCTGTGTTTATAACGTGAAGAAACAGCCTAATAGTTTATCAACATTTTAAGCTAAACGTTCTGATCTGTTGCATCAGCCTCATTGGTTTTAAAAGTTGTTTTGGTTGAATGAATTTGGGATCTATTGCTCACAATAATGTCTGGAACGGATTGAACGGAATGGAAAACCATGTGTTTGATACCATTCCACTGATTCTGATTAATAACTTGCTTAAATAACTCTAAATTAAGCATAGTAAGACCTGTTTCTATGTTAATCGCTCAACACAGAAAAGCACATATGCGCACTTCCTTGGGAATCGTTTGGAGAAATCATCCTTTCTATTTTATTCAGCTATGTTCAATTGTATTCTTCATACTATGAAATAATAAAAAACAATCCCACATGAACTAGTGTAGCCCCCAGCCATATGGCATAGCCTTATCAGGGCCTAACATAAGGACAATTCAGAGTATGCTATTCTGTTCATGTTTCTTTAGACCTGTCTAAAATAAATAACGGATTTATTAGACTTTTTAAATGTAGATGTTCCAAAGGTCTGCATCAGTTGCTTGTAGGCTATGCGTCGAAGCTAGGAGATGCTAAATGTGTTTAGTTTAATTAATGGTCAATTACTGTGACACCGGCAGTTACTTGCTTGAAAATCAATGTAATGACTGCCACAGCCCTAGGAATACCAAGGCACGTTCTCAGAGCATGCGCAGACCACAGACATTTTCAACATCACCTTGTCCCAGTCTGTCATCCCATCATGTTCCATGCAGACCACCATTGTCCCTGTTCATAAGATCTCAAAGGTAACCTGTCTAACTTACTATCATCCCATAGCACGCACGTCTGTAACCGTGAAATGCTTTGAATGGCTGGTCATGGCACACATCGACACCATCATCCCAGACACCCTGGACCCACTCCAATTTGCATACCACTCCAACAGATCCACAGATGGCACAATTTCTATTGCACTCCACACTGCTCTCTCCCTGGATAAGAGGAATACCTGTGTGAGAATGCTGTTCCTTGACTACAGCTCAGCATTCAACACCATAGTCCCCTCCAAGCTCACCACCAAGCTCCGGATCCTGGGAATGAACACATCCCTCTGCAACTTGAACCTGGACTTTCTGACGGGCAGAACCCAGGTGGTGAGGGTAGGTAACAACACATCTGCCACACGTGTGTGTGCTTAGTCCCCTCCTGTATTCCCTATTCACCCAAAACTGTGTGGCCACTCACGATTCCAACACCATCATCAAGTTTGCTGACAACCCACATGGTAGGTCTGATCACTGATGATGATGAGACAGCCTACACAGAGGTCAGAGACCTCGCAGTGTGGTGGTAGGACAACAACCTCTCCCTCAACATTAGCATGACAAAGGAGCTGATCGTGGACTGTAGGAAACAGAGGTGCCCCCTTCACAGAGGTGTAGGAAACAGAGGTGCCCCATTCACAGAGGTGCCCCATTCACATCAATGGGGCTGTAGTGGATTGTCCACATCACCAAGGACTTAACATGGTCCTCTCAGACTAGCAAGTGAAGAAGGCCCGACAGCGACTATTCCCACTCAGGAGGTTGAAAATATTTGACATGGCCTCTCAGTTCCTCAAAAGGTTCATCATCAAGTTTGCTGACAACACAACGTGGTAGGTCTAATCACCGACGACGATGAGACAGCCTACAGGGAGGAATTCAGACACCTGGCAGTGTGGTGCCAGGACAACAACCTCTCCCTCAATGTTAGCAAGACAAAGAAGCTGATTGTGGACTACAGGAAACGGAAGGGCGAGCACTCCCCAATTCACATCGACAGGGCTGTAGTGGATTGTCCACATCACCAAGGACTTAACATGCTCCACTCACACTAGCAAGTGAAGAAGGCCCGACAGTGACTATTTCCACTCAGGAGGTTGAAAAGATTTTGCATGGCCCCTCAGTTCCTCAAAAGGTTCTACAGCTGCACCGTTGAGAGCATCTTGACTGGCTGCATCACCGCTTGGTATGCCAACTGCACCGCCCTCGATCGCAAGGCACTAGAGAGGGTGGAGCTCCCTGCCTTCCAGGACCTCTATACAAGGTGGTGACAGAGGAAGGCTCAGAAAATTGTCAAAGACCCCCAACCACACAAGCCATAGACTGTTCACTCTTCTACCGTATGCCAAGCGGTACCAGAGTGCCAAGTCTAGGACCAAAAGTCACCTGAACAGCTTCTACCCACAAGTCATAAGACTGCTGAACAGTTCATTAAATGGCAACCCAGATTATTGCATTGACCCTTTTTTGCACCGACTCTCTTACACTGACTCTATGCACACTCCCTGGACTCTATCTACACACTCACACATATTTACACTGACACTCCATCACACACACACACACACTTTCACACTCTTCACATATGCTGCTGCTACTCTGTTTATTATCTATCCTGACTGTCTAGTCACTTTTACTCCTACCTACATGTACATATTACCTCAACTACTGTACCTCCTACCCCTGCACATTGAGTTTGTACCGGTACTCCTAGGATATAGTCTCGTTATTTTTTTTTTATTGTGTTACTATTTTAAATGTTTTTGTACGTTGTCTTACTTTTTAACTCTGCATTGTTGGGAAAGAGCTCGTAAGTAAACATTTCATGGTAAAGTTTACACCTGTTGTATTCGGGGGCAAATCACATTTTTACTGGCTGCGTACACAAATTTAGTAGATGTTATTGAGGGTGTATTGAAATGCTTGTAAAAAATAATAATAATAATCATAAAAAGTTGCTTAGGAGCCTGAAACAAGGCTGCCATGTCTATCGCTGTCATCTTGTTTACAACTACAATTTGATTTAGTGTAAAATAAGTAATATGTTTGTGTTTTGTGTTGTGCTGAAACTGGGGAGTGATGCTGTGTTCAGGAGTGAAGCAGGCAGGGATAGAGAGATGGTGCCAGGTAATACATTGTGGTAAAACCAGGGACAGGGATATGGTGCCAGGTAATACACTGGGTAAAACCAGGGACAGGGATATGGTGCCAGGTAATACACTGTGGTAAAACCAGGGACAGGGATAGGGTGCCAGGTAATACACTGTGGTAAAACCAGGGACAGAGATATGGTGCCAGGTAATACATTGTGGTAAAACCAGGGACAGGGATATGGTGCCAGGTAATACATTGTGGTAAACCTAGGGACAGGGATATGGTGCCAGGTAATACACTGTGGTAAAACCAGGGACAGGGATATGGTGCCAGGTAATACACTGTGGTAAAACCAGGGACAGGGATATGGTGCCAGGTAATACACTGTAGTAAAACCAGGGACAGGGATAGGGTGCCAGGTAATACACTGTGGTAAAACCAGGGACAGGGATATGGTGCCAGGTAATACATTGTGGTAAAACCAGGGACAGGGATATGGTGCCAGGTAATACACTGTGGTAAAACCAGGGACAGGGATATGGTGCCAGGTAATACACTGTGGTAAAACCAGGGACAGGGATAGGGTGCCAGGTAATACACTGTGGTAAACCCATTAAGGGAGCCATTGATATCTAATTGTCTGATTGGAGGCCAGGACCCTGGAGGAGTTCAGACCTAATGGGATTGGTCATAGAGTGTGTGTGTCCCGCCATGCAGTCATCAGGCAAAAGATAGCCCTGACCTTCCCCTCCCTCCCTTCATCCCTTCCCTCTCTCCCTCCATCCCTTTCTCATCTCTCCTCCACAGCCAGCAGGAGGGATGATGCCTTATGTTATATTTCATTCACAGGCAATGTAAGAAACCTGGTGAATTTGTTATTCAGCAGCGTTGAGGGAACCCCCCTACCATATCAGCAGCTGTTACAGAAGGCTGAGGCAGTGGCCAGACACCAGTCCAGGTTCAGAGTAATGGAGGTCAATTGAATCAGGTTAGTCACATTTGATCTGGTCAATGGTCAAAATAATATCTGTCCTGGAATTCATCTAACCACCATTGATAATGTAATCAGTGCTGTGTGAATGTGTGTGTCTTGTATGTTGAAAGAAGGTGCCCCCTTCCAGTTTGCCAATGGACTACTCCTGGGCCCGAGTGAGTAATGCCAACCAGTCAGTGCAATGATGGCACATCATAATTAGCTGTGAATCATAATCTCTGATTGGCTATCTTCAACTGTGTATTTACTGTTGGCCTCCATTTACTGTTGGCTTCCCTCCGTCTCTTTCACTGTGATAGGAGCTGGGTCGGATCTGTAAGTATGGTACACCCAGGCTTGGGTTGGTTACTTTCTAAATGTAATCCGTTACAGTTACTAGGTACCTGTCCAAAATTGTAATCAGTTTGGGTAACTTTTGGATTACCCAAACTCAGCAACTTAATATGACTACATTCAGTTACTTTTAGATTACGTTCCCCTTAAGTGGCATTAGAAGAAGACAAAATGTATGCTACCAATTGAACGACATCTATTGCAGGATAAATCAAGTTCACATAGCAGGCCATATATAGATGTTCAATTAGTTCAATTAGTGGTTAGTTAGGCTTCTTCTAACCCATAGTTTTTACTACATAAAACAATATGACTAAATTATTTTCTTTACATTTGAAATATGGAAGTATAAATTATCCAAATGGTTTTACCTAAGCATAACCCTAATCATAAGAACTTATTAGCCAGCCCTACTCTGTCGTTTATGATTTTGTTGTCATGGAGGACTGATTTGGCTCAAATATTCGAGTTGAAAAAGAAATGCTGCACTCATGGAATGGCATGCTTTGAGCACTACTGAAAGTGCTATTTACATGTGAAAAATGAATGCCATATGCTTCCTTTGCAATAGGCCTATTGTTTACCTTTTTGTTGGTGACACTTTGTTATCTTGATAATATGCAGCTGCTTAAAGTGCAAATCCACAGATGAAACAATAACAAAACGGTCACCACGCCTCTGTTTGGGTAAAAAGCTCAGGAATGGGCCTGGAGAAATGTAACCACTCTCAGATTAATAGACAGAGCTATGGATGCAAGGACTGACCATCCATAATATTAAAATTATTGTTTTAACCATGTTATGAGTCAATACAGTGTTGGTTTACGTTTACAATGTTTACAAACATTGGAGAAAAACAATCTTATATTTTGGGTTATCATGGAGTGTGACAGTTGAACTAAGCTCATGATGCATTTTTAAGTTATAGTCTTCAAGAATCAATGGATATATATGAATGAATTGACATTCATAGAATCATGTAGTAACCAAAAAAGTGTTAAACAAATCCAAATATAATTTTATATTTGAGATTCTTCAAAGTTGCCACCATTTGCACGCTCTTGGCATTATCTCAAGCAGCTTTCATCACCTGGAATGCATTTCAATTAACAGGTGTTTCTTGTTAACTTCTTTGGGAGCAGCGCACGAAGTGACTGTTTTGGAGACCCTGGCGTGCCCAAAGTAAAATGCCTCCCATTCAGGCCCAGAAAATAGGATATGCACATATTTAGTACCATTGGATAGGAACTCTGAATTTTCTAAAAGTGTTAACATTTTGTCTGTGAGTAAAACAGAACGGATATGGCAGGCGAAACCCCGAGGAATTTCTGTCCTGGAAAAAGTGGTTTTGACAGAGTGCCTCATTGGGAAACCCTTCCTTATGAAAATGCCCATATAAGGGCATATGAATGCAGTACCTATTGCTTCCACTGCATGTCAGTCTCGAGAAAGTGTTCAGATTAATTTTAGATGATTTTAGAGCATCTTATCGCCCAGTTTATATTCCGGGTTGAAATATTATGCTATTTATACAGAAAAGTGTTCCTAAGGATACATTAAAAAGGATGTTTGATTGTTCTTGGAAGTTTATAGGTATAAGTTGAACGAGTTCCCTTCACGTTTCAATGGACGATTGGAGGCTGTATTTTCTCATTCTAACGCGCCAACCAAACTGAGATTTATGAATATAATACATTACTTTTTCTAACAAAAGAACCATGGATTGTCTTCGTTGGACACTTGGGAAGACCTCAGCAGAAGTTCTTCAACAGGTAATTGATTTGTTTTCGCTGTGAAATGTGTTATGTGTGAACCGTGGAGGCTGATAAATTCATGGTAATGGTAAAAATATGTTAGGTGCTACCCTCAAACAATCAAATGTGGTGCTTTCACCGTAAAGCCTTTTAGAAATCTGACAACGCTGTGATATTGCCAAGAAGCAGAGCTTTTGATGACTATGGAACACTTGTTAATTGGTGCATGTTTAATAATTCATCTTTTGGAGCGCCCCACCGCTCCCTAAGAAGTTAACTACTTACGGAATGCAAGGCGCCAAATTCTAAATCCAAAAGTTGAATTATTAAACATTCATCAATATACAAGTGTTGCATAGTCATCAAAAGCTCTGCTTCTTGGCAATATCAAAGCGTTGTCAGATTTCCAAAAGACTTTATGGCGAAAGCACTACATTTGATTGTTTGAGGGTAGCACCTCCAATATTTGCCATTGGCATAAATTCATAAACCATCGCGGTTCACACAAAACACATTTCACAGCGAAAACAAATCCCTTACCTTTTGAAGAACTTCTGCTGAGGGCTTCCCAAGTGTCCAACGAAGACATCCAATGGTTCTTTTGTTAGAAAAAGTCATTTATTATATCCATAAATCTCTGTTTGGTTGGCGCATTATGTTCATAAAATACAGCGTCCACTCGCCCATTGAACCGTGAAGAGAATGCGTTCAACCTATACCTATACACTTGCCCAAGAACAATCAAACATCATTGATAATGTATCCTTAGGAACACTTTTATGTATATTTAGTATAATATTTCAACCGGATTATAAACTGGACGATAGGAAAGGAAAACTACAGCCCGCCATGAGCCGGGTGAACGCAAGATCCTCTTCTGTTTACATCCGATGACCACTTCGAAATTCTTCTTCTATTACCATCCAGAGCAACTAAACAGAATCAAACACTGTCTAGAGACTGTTGACATCCAGTGGAAACAATAGGTACTGCAATCTTACTTTCATATATGGTCATTTTCAATAGGGAGGGGTTCAAAATGAGGCAATGTGTCAAATACACTTTTTCCAGGACAGAAATTCCTCGGGTTTTCGCCTGCTATATCCGTTCTGTTATATTCACAGACAATATTTTAACACTCTTAGAAACTTTTCCTATCCAATAGTACTAATTATGTGCATATCTGAGTGGGAGGCATTTTACTTTGGGCACGCCAGACTCTTGTGTTGTGTTGTGACAAGGTAGGGGGTAGTATACAGAATATAGCCATATTTGGTAAAAGACCAAGTCCATATTATGGCAAGAACAGCTCAAATAAGCAAATAGAAATGACAGTCATTACTTTAAGGCATGGAGGTCAGTCAATGCAGAACATTTCAAGAACTTTTAAAGTTTATTCAAGTGCACTCACAAAAACCATCAAGCGCTATGATGGATTCATGAGGACCGCCACAGGATAGGAAGACCCAGAGTTACCTCTGCTGCAGAGGAAACGTTCATTAGAGTTACCAGCCTCAGAAACTGCAGCCCAAATAAATGCTTCATAGAGTTCAAGTAACAGACACATCTCAACATCAACTCTTCAGGCCTTCATGGTTGAATTGCTGCAAAGAAACCACTACTAAAGGACACCAATAATAAGAAGAGACTTGCTTGGGCCAAGAAACATGAGTAATGTACATTAGACAGGTAGAAACCTGTCCTTTAGTCTGAGTTCAAATTTGAGATTTCTGGTTCCAATCGTCTTTGTGAGACGCAGTGTAGTTGAACGGATGATCTCCGCATGTGTGGTTCCCACTGTGAAGCATGGAGCAGGAGGTGTGATGGTGTGGGGGTGCTTTGCTGGTGATACTGTACGTGATTTATTTAGAATTAAAGGCACACTTAACCAGCATGGCCATCCCATGTAGTTTGCACTTAGTGTAACTATAATTTTTTTCTACAGGACAATGACCCAAAACACCTCTAGGCTGTGTAAAGGCTATTTGATCAAGAATGAGAGTGATGGAGTGCAGCATCAGACTCCCTGGCTTCCACAATCACCCGACCTCAACCCAATTTACATGGTTTGGGATGACCGCAGAGCGAAGAAAAGCAGTCAACAAGTGCTCAGCATATGTGGGAACTCCTTCAAGACTGTTGAAGAAGCATTCCAGGTGAAGCTGGTTGAGAGAAGGCCAAGAGTGTGCAAAGCTGTCATGGGGTGGCAAGTAGCCTAGTGGTTAGCGCGTTGGGCCAGTATCCGAAAGGTTGCTGGATCGAATCCCCGAGCTGACAAGGTAAAAATCTGTTGTTCTGCCCCTGAACAAGGCAGTTAACCCACTGTTCCCCGGTAGGCCGTCATTGTAAATAAGGATTTGTTTTTAACTGATTTGCCTAGTTAAATAAAGGTTACACAACGCAAAGGGTGGCTACTTTGAAGAACCTCAAATATATTTTGATTTGTTTAACAGTTTTTGGGTTACTACATGATTCCATATGTGTTATTTTATAGTTTTGATGTAGAAAATAGTACAAATATAGAAAAACCCTTGAATGAGTAGGTGTGACCAAACTTTTGACTGGTACTGTATATCATTTATATGTACAAAAATGGATGTAGCAACTACATATTGCCCCTTTAAGTATATCAAAAGTGTATAAATTTGAGCATGTGTCCATTAAGCCTGGATTTTTAGATGGAATTAGATTGAGCAATAAAATACCTACTTTTATTCCCTAGGCTGGGATCTGCACTTTGCAGCTCTTGCAAGAGCACGTTTTTCACTGGCTGTCCATTGGTTTCAAAAACAACCATTGATAGGCAGCTTCAATTCTTGAATTCAACCTTTGTTGGGTTCAAATACACATTTAGATTTGAACCATTTAGAACAGCCATCCACAACAACCACAATCTGTAAGGTGCAAATAGCTAAATGAGAGAGCAGCAGTGTGATTCACATCAATGCGCAATGTAGATATCAATAATAAGTGATATCCGTATCGTCGTAGTCTACAGCACTGAATCATCAAGTTTGCTGACGACACTACAGTGGTAGGCTTGATAACCAACAACGACGAGACGGCCTACAGCGAGGAGGTGAGGGCCCTCGGAGTATGGTGTCAGGAAAATAACCTCTCACTCAACGTCAACAAAACTAAATAGATGATCGTGGACTTCAGGAAACAGCAGAGGGAACACCCCCAATCCACATAGACGGGACAGTAGTGGAGAAGGTGGAAAGTTTTAAGTTCCTCGGCGTACACATCACGGACAAACTGAAACGGTCCACCCACGCAGACAGTGTGGTGAAGAAGGCGCAACAGTGCAACAGCGCCTCTTCAACCTCAGGAGGCTGAAGAAATTTGGCTTGTCACCAAAAACACTCACAAGCTTCTACAGATGCACAATCAAGAGCATCCTGTCGGGCTGTATCACGGCCTGGTACGGCAACTGCTCCGCCCACAACCGTAAGGCTCTCCAGAGGGTAGTGAGGACTGCACAACGCATCACCGGGGGTAAACTACCTGCCCTCCAGGACACCTACACCACCCGATGTCACAGGAAGGCCAAAAAGATCATCAAGGACAACAACCACCCGAGCCACTGCCTGTTCACCCCGCTGTCATCCAGAAGGCAAGGTCAGTACAGGTGCATCAAAGCTGGGACCGAGAGACTGAAAAACAGCTTCTATCTCAAGGCCATCAGACTGTTCAACAGCCACCACAAACATTGAGTGGCTGCTGCCAACATACTGACTTAAATCTCTAGCCACTTTAAATAATTGAAAATTGGATGTAACAAATGTATCACTAGCCACTTTAAACAATTTTGTATATGATGTTTACATATCCGACATTACTCACATAAAATGTATACACTGTACTCTATACCATCTACTGAATCTTGCCTATGCCGTTCGGCGATCGACTCAAATCTCGAGCCACTTTAATAATTAAAAAGTGGATGTAATAAATGTATCACTAGCCACTTTAAACGATGCCATTTATATAATGTTTACATATCCTACACTACTCATCTCACATGTATATACTGTACTTAATACTTAATCTACTGCATCTTGCCTATGCTGGTCAGCCATCGCTCATCCATATATTTGTATGTACATACTCGTATTCATTCCTTTACACTTGTGTGTATTAGGTAGTTGTTGGGAAATTGTTAGATTACTTGTTAGATACTACTGCATGGTCGGAACTAGAAGTACAAGCATTTCGCTACTCTCACATTAACATCTGCTAACCATGTGTATCTGACTAATACAATTTGATTTGATTTGCTGCCATCCTTACCTCCAAGCGTTTATTCAAGTTGGATAATCTTTGGATGCCGACAGCAGTCGCACCATTGGAAGACATATCTTGGATTATAACCTACAAAAGCCTATTCCTGCTCTTTTCCCGTAATCCATCAAACACATTTGGTGTGTCATCATAGTGGTCTCTGACTTGTGGTCAGACTTTCTCAGGTGGAACAAACTTAAACTTGGGCCATTTTTCAATGCTGATTTGAATGTCATTGAAAAAACAAAGAAGTGTCAAAGATATTTTGGGCCAAAAATACTTTCTGTATTTAAAAGTAAAGTTTTTCAAAAGTATCTGTAATCTGATTACTATATTTCTATATATATGTATACAATATATAACGTAACGGATTACAGTTAGTTTTTTTTGTAATCCCTTACATGTAATGGATTACATGTAATCCGTTACTCCCATACCCTGGGTGTACCATACAGGAAGGTACGACATGTGACGTATTTGCACATTGTTATATTAGCAGAACACTGCGTCTACTGTATTTTGTGAAGGATGGTTTATTCTACATGGAACTGTTACACTTTAAAGTTAGCAACACATTTTGTTTAGAATATCTACATAAATTCAGCAATTGCATTTGTCTCATATTACTCTGTAGGCTATTCAGTATGAGAAGAGTGCCATCCTCCTGCATTTCACATCTGCCTGTAGTTATTTAACTCTGCCTGGTACCCATGAGGCAAACTCTGTCATATCCAGGATGGAGTGTCATGCAATCTACCCCTCCTGCCACCTGACTGCACATGTCCATAACTCGTAATACATGACATAGATGGAAAGGACTTTATCACCCACTGAAGACTTGAAGACAGAACCTCACCCAGAGACCTGTGCGTGTCAGTGTGTTAGACAGACAAATCCTTAGATTTGGGCAAATAGACCATAGAAATAGAAATGCCATTCTATTTCTGGTTAGACAGCTGAAGTTGTATTCTACACACAACTGATTTTGATTTGTTAAGTAAAGTGTAGGCATAGTGTCTTATATAAGCACATAATATGATATTTACAGCAGAAAATGTTGATGTATCTACACCCAAGCCCGGCAATGTTTGTGCATTGTCCACATGTAGCCTACAACTGTTGTAGGGATATCATTTCTGGGATTTGTCTTCCGGGAAAGATCGAACAGCAGCTAAAAGGCGAGACGTGACGAGACAAAAATCAGCAGTTTTATAATATTTTGTTGATGGACAGCTGAGCTTAGTGAAAACCACAGGCATTCAAATGCAGTAGTTGATTTAGTTTCCACGGTAACATGTATTTAAATGATGTGATGAAACGTTGAAACTAAGTTGCAAGCTACTTTTGTTGCAAGGCGTTGTAGAACGAGTGTCTTATGAAACCCATTCCAGACACTGGCTCTTGCTCTCTTGTTATAACTGATTTGACTGAGAAATACAGTATCAGCTAGATAGGATAGCCAGCTGCAGCTATCACTACTGTCAGCTTGGCTAAACACAAGGTCAGCGCAGACTTTAGCCTACACATAGAATGAATTAGCTGATCATCTTGAGATGGCGAGTCTGTCAGGTGGGAGAAGTCCTCAAATTCAAAACTTTGTTCTCTACATAGCAAATTTAGCTAGCTTAGCTTGTAGCGAAATCCTGCAAGGAGCCTTCACTGTGAGCTGCCACTTTAAGAGCGCATCGGCAGTCAGGAAGGAGCAAATAAAGATGGCTTTATTTTTAATTTTTTACAGTGTGTGCTACTCTTTGCAGAAGTCTTGTTTATTTTCAGCGTGCTGAGTTTGTAAAGTTTTTAAGCTGATCACTGGTGTTACCGCTCTAGGTCATGTTTGGAAAATGTTGGAACCGCTCCAGTCATTGATCGCATGGATTAGTAGCAACAGTGTTGCAAAGCTTTGACAAACAAACCAACAGGTGCATCGGATGGACAGACAAGTGCAACTGCAAGCCTGAAGTCATCAGCTAAGACCACCCTCTCTCTCTCTCACTCTCATTTTCCAACTCACGCTCCAGTGCTTTACACTGCAGCAGACTTTCTCTTTTTTTCACTGCAAGCCCTTTGATGTTCAGTGTCGCTGGACTATTATTGCCCTGCCAGATGTATACATTTTTTTTTTACATTTGTGTACAAAGGAGTTAATTTGAGATTGTTTATTATTTTGGACTATTGATTGGACTGGACTGTTTTTTTGTGGGACTATTGTGATTTGACCAAGGAGACTTGAGACATTTTAAGGCTTTGTTTGTTTTTGTCTATGAACACACCCACATTCTTTACACACCCATTTATACCCGCCTCACTCCTCCCCTGGGAAGTAACACGGAATATAGAAAATGTTCTAAAGTTTATGACGGGGTTCTTTCTTGTCAGTTGTTTCTATTAAGTTGCCTCTGAATTGCTCTACCATTACTATTGTATGAGGTATTATTGGTTGTTTTACCCCTGTGCCGTGACTTGTGGTTATATGGTGTGTGTTATCCTTTCTCTCCACTGGCTATATTCTGCAGTCTCTTCTGCTGATGTGTGTCTGGAAGCGCTATCTATCCTACTTCTTTCCTTTCACAGGGTTAATACCTATCTGGCGCCCGAACAAAATCTTTATTTTTACCACTATCTAACAATACCGCCAGTGGGGATTTTAGCATGTAAATCTTGGTGTGGCACACTCATAAAAATGTTTTTGATGCATGCCAGTAAAGCCACTACACAACACAACACAACACATCACTAAAATACATTAATTTAACTATAACGGTGACAAACAGTGGCCACAAACTGTTAGGGCCTACATACTGTAAAGCTGTCCCAACAGCAGAGCTTTCTTTTCAGCATCCTGCAGTGAATCCTTACCCCCGCTACACCTGGCTATCAGTGGAGCCTTGTCTGGTTGCGAAACAGTTAATTCAGCCTCGTTATCTGCCTTTTTAAAAATCATAGCTGATATGGCTGTTTCTGCTGACAATTGAGATGTACAAACTATGGCATAAGGGAACGATGAGCGGAGAAGAGGCAATCCTTCATTTCAATTAAGACATTAATGAGCGTGCTAAGGCGGACGTAGTCAATATAACTATTTGTTCAGCACTTTTGAAATGTACAGTGACAGAATTCAGAACATGGGCCTTTCTTACAGTATTCTCCCTGTACACCAAGTCAGAACCACAGGATAAATAAAGGGGGAATATACAACATTCGATGATGACATTTCTCTAAAACAGGCTATAGGCTACATGTGTACCACCAAGTCAGAACAGTAGGCTAAGTTATGAAGAGGGAAAGAGACCAAATTATTATGGTGAATCTCATGGGCTACTAACAGCTTACTACACAACATACACTTATTATTACTTTTTTAGCTACAGTATAAGTATCTCCCTGGCATATTACATCATTTATGCAGCATTATACAAGACAATTTTTAAACTCACTTACCTTGTTGTGCTGTGCTCACTTGAACAGCAAGGTGGTGCAGCAGTCCTTCTTGTGGCAAATTTTGTAATCAAACTTTGGCATCAAAATCTGGCATTCTCTGGATTTATGGTGCTTTCTAGACAGCTGGTCGGAGCTCTAGAAAGAGGTCTGAGTTCCCGAGTTGGAATTCCGAGTTTGATGACCGTTCAAAACTTATTTTCCCAGTCGGAGCTAGTTTTTTTCAGAGTTCCCAGTTGTCTTGAACTCACTGAGGTCTGAGATTTCCAGTTCTGAGTTTTCAGTTGTTTTGAACACAGCAGAAGTCATACTGGCTTGACAGCATGGCCAAAGTATTCAACCTTTTCTGGCCCATGGTGTTGCGTGTGAATGTTTACCCTTTTAAGCTTGGAAAATAAACCCTTAAACCCAAACTTTGAACATACAACCTATTCACTGAATTGCAGGAAGGGGAAGCAAAATAGGGATTGTTTGCACTGCTTGCAGTTAGCCACTGATTCCTTCCAAACCACCCATTGTTGAATTCACAATTTCCAACTTGTTGTGTAATGTTTATGTTCAATGGCCATTGAGCACCAATACATTTTATCTATAATTTATCTTCATATGACAAGGATTGAAAAAGATTTGCCAGTAGATTGTTGACGTGCATTATGATGATGACTGCTTGTCTAGCTTGCTAGCTTAGATTCTGAAAGTATGATGTTGACATAATCAGTCCAATCAAAGCTATGGTAGATGTACAGTTAAAGTTGGAAGTTTACATACACATTAGCCAAATACATTTAAACTCAGTTTTTCACAATTCCTGACATTTAATCCTAGTAAAAATTCGATGTCTTAGGTCAGTTAGGATCACCACTTTCTTTTAAGAATGTTAAATGTCAGAATAATAGTAGAGAGAATGATTTTATTTATTTCATCACATTCCCAGTGGGTCAGAAATGTACATACACTCAATTAGTATTTGGTAGCATTGCCTTTAAATTCTTTAACTTGGGTCAAATGTTTCAGGAAGCCTTCCACAAGTTTCCCACAATAAGTTGGGTGAATTTTGACCCATTCCACCTGACAGAGCTGGTGAAACTGAGTCCCAACTTGCCAAAACTATAGTTTGTTAACAAGAAATTTGTGGAGTGGTTGAAAAACGAGCTTTAATGACTCCAACCTAAGTGTATGTAAACTTCCAACTTCAACTGTAATTTGATTTGACATCATTTTATATTTTGCCAATGACCTTAAGCCTTCTTGGATGGGCATTTCTAATCTAAATCTGTGACAGCACCCAAGGGGGCTTCAACTTTCAAGTTCTCCCTGTAAATTTTAAGGTGACGTAGTGTCCCCATGAGTGACCGAACACTGAGCCAATCATGGTGCAACTTGAGAACATTACCAACCCCTACGCTCAGTTTTTTCCACTGGCTGCCCATCCACCACAGAAAGCACTGAGCTAGGCTGAAACACCTGCATTTTTTAGATGCCTTACTTAAGAAAGAGACCATGTTTGTATGCGGCTTTATTAACTCAATATATACATTTTTTACATTGTTTTCAAACTGATATGTGACACATGTTAGTTGGGCTCTTCCACACCTGCCCTGAATGACCGGTCGCCACTACAAGCTATACTCACTACTGCACTTGTTTGTTGTGATTGAATGGCAAACATACACCCAAGAAACATCCACATCAAACCACAACTCCAAGACAACTGTCCTTTGCCTTCAGTCATAGCTGCTAGCATACTTAATGAGCTTTGATGAAAAACAAGGCCAAATGAGGTGGGACATCCTAAATGTAAAAGGAATCTTTTCCCATTTCTCACTCCCATTTTTTTAATTTCTCCATCTCATTTTGATACTGGTTGTTTCTTCCTTAGCAAAATATATTGTGATGTGAAAATGTAGCACTGTAAGATACTGTATAGTAACACATCTTGCCTAGGTTGGCTGGTTAAGATCTCTACCCAAAATCTTTAACCTTATTGCAGCAGTGGTTAGCAAGTTTACTGGCTGGGTGACCTGGGTTCAAAACCTGCAAGGGGAGTGAGTTTAACCTATTTAGTACATTTCATTTTCACAGTCTTTTAAACAAAACTAAAGACATACAATATAACTAACAACAATACACTTTGAGATAATCAAATATCCAGAGACTAATGAAGGTTCCAACTTGAAAAGCGAGTTGCAGTTTGCTGCAGTTGGGTGGGTTGGTGCTTCACCCTGAACGAACAGGGAACCCAACGTGGGTCCATTTCCTGCTGATGGATTTGCATTTCCATACATCTTCTGACAACTCCTGGGGGATGCAGGTCGTTAAGGGTAAATGTACTATACATGGATGCTAAATGAGCTGTTAAATAAAATCACCCTCCTCATCTTTCCTAAGCAGGCGTTCTCAGCATGCTAAGCCCAGAGACGAACTACTGGAAATATCTTGCAAAGAAGAATCTTGGGCAGAATGACTTTGAGCATATGTTCATGTTTTTCCTTTCTTTTTTCGCTGAGATGGAATTGCTACTTAAACTGCTATTTTGGTGTTGTTGTTGTTCAGGGAATGTCACTACATGGTGGCAGTTGTCATTATTCCTGGGAAGCAATGGGAAATGCTTCTTTTATGGCAAAGATTATATACTGAAGAAAATTAAAAACGCAACATGCAACAACTTCAACGATTTTACTGAGTTACACATCATATGAGGAAATCAGTCAATTGAAATAAATTGATTAGGCCCTAGTCTATGGATTTCACATGACTGGGCAGGGCCGCAGCCATGGGTGGGCCTGGGAGGGCATAGGCTCACCCACTTGGGAGCCAGGCCCACCCACGGGGTAGCCAGGCCCAGCCAATCAGAATGAGTTTTTCACCACAAAAGGGCTTTATTACATACAGAAATACTCCTACCTTATTGTCCCCAGCACTAGGTGCACCTGTGTAATGATCATGCTGTTTAATCAGCTTCTTGATATGCCACACCTGTCAGGTGGATGGATTTTCTTGGCAAAAGAGAAATCCTCATTAACAGGGATGTCAACAAATCTGTGCACAGCATTTGAGAGGAATAAGTATCTTGTATGAAACATTTCTGGGATCTATTATATCAGCAAATTAAACATGGGACCAACACTTTACATGTTGTATTTATATTTTTGTTCAGTTTATATAAAGAATGCTAGTCAAACTCTTTAGTATGCTTAAATTCTGCAATTGCTTTAGTGTTATGGGATATCCATCCCTGTTATGAAGACCCATATATATTCTATACGATCATGTCAATTCTTTGGGTTCTTATGAATGCCTGTAAGTTCGATTCCACCAATTTGATATATGAAATGACTTTAACCCATTTGTACAGGATAATGAGCCTCTGCAATCATTGCATTTGGGAAATATGACATTTTTCTGCTGCTCACCAGATTATTAAATGCAGACTTTTCTATTCTATGGCAGTAATTCAATCACGCATGAGAGCGTGACTATTAGTTCTCTGGTCGAGTCGAGGTCATTTCATTGATGCTGTTCACAGAACCATCGCTAGAGATGAAAAGGTGGCGGCTTGCTATCTACTTAGCGGGCTAATGAGCTATCCTCATCTTTGTTTGCCTCACACTCCTCGCACTCAGATTAACCGATTGAAAGCAGAGCAGATGCAGGCCAATCGGTCCACCCCATTACACAGAATGTAACCCGCTGTGCACTTCTAACTGTTTCACTTTTTAAAAGGCTACCTTCTTAAGCCACTGTTCAATGCCATGTAATCAACGTCACAAAAACTCATAATGACCTTTACTTACCTATCCAAGAATATAGGATTCCAATAGAAGAATCCAACAGAAAATCCTACTCAAATAGGACTGGTTCCAAAATCTGATAGGATTTTCTATTGGATTCTTGTATTGGAATCCTATAGGATCCTATAAAATAGAATCCCATAGGAGTCCAATAGGACTGGTTCCAAAATCAGACATTATTTTTCTATTGGATTATTGCATTAGAATCCTATAGGATCTTTCTATTGGTCATACTGCAAATGAACTTGCAGCCTTGAATAACTCCCATATTGTGATGGTGTGTTGAAGAGGTCGAGAACCTCAGGGAATTATCACTTAGCCTATAAAGTATGACAGAGAACAGACTAATAACTAGGTAGCCAATTCAAAAACATATTGTAAACATATTATTTATTTATTTTGTATTTGCATGTACAATGCATTCAGAATGTATTTCCGACCCATTCACTTTTTTCCACATTTTCTTACATTGTGGCCTTATTCTAAAATGGATTCAAATAAATGTTTTCCTCAACACAATACCCCATAACGAAAAGTGAAAACAGGTTTTTAGAAATGTATTACAAATGTATTACAAATAAAAAAACAGTTACCTTATTTACAATCTGTTTCCATTGATCATCCTTGAGATGTTTCTACAAACTGATTGGAGTCCACCTGTGGTAAATTCTATTTATTTTAAATAATTTGGAAAGACACACACCTGTCTCAAAGCACACGTCAGAACAAAAACCAAGCCATGAGGTCGAAGGAATTATTCGTAAAGCTCCGAGACAGGATTGTGTCGAAGGCACAGATCTGGGGAAGGGTTACAAAAAAAAATGTGCAGCCTTGAAGGTCCCCAGAGCTGGCTGCCTGGCCAAACTGAGCAATCGGGGGAGAGGGGCCTTGGTCAAGAACCCAGTGGTCACTCTGACAGAGCTCCAGAGTTCCTCTGTGGAGATGGGAGAACCTTCCAGAATCATCTCTGCAGCACTCCACCAATCAGGCTTACATTTACATAAGTATTCAGACACTTGTCTTGGCTGTGTGCTTAGGGTCGTTGTCCTGTTGGAAGGTGAACTTTCGGCCCAGTGTGAGTTCCTGAGCACTCTGGATCAGGGAATCATCAAGGATCTCTTGCTCTGTTCAACTTTGCCTCAATCATGACTAGTCTACCAGTCCCTGCCGCTGAAAATCATCCCCACTGCATGATGCTGCCACCACCACGCTTCACCGTAGGGATGGTGCCAGGTTTTCTCCAGACGTGACGCTTGGCATTCAGGCTAAAGAGTTCAATCTTGGTTTCATCAGACCAAATAATATTGTTTCTCATGGTCCTAATGCTCAGGTCCTCCGAGAGAGAGAGAGAGAGAGAGAGAGAGAGAGAGAGAGAGAGAGAGAGAGAGAGAGAGAGAGAGAAAGAAAGAAAGAAAGAAAGAAAGAAAGAAAGAAAGAAAGAAAGAAAGAAAGAGAAAGAAAGAAAGAAAGAAAGAAAGAAAGAAAGAAAGAAAGAAAGAAAGAAAGAAAGAAAGAAAGAAAGAAAGAAAGAAAGAAAGAAAGAAAGAAAGAAAGAAAGAAAGAAAGAAAGAAAGAAAGAAAGAAAGAAAGAAAGAAAGAAAGAAAGAAAGAAAGAAAGAAAGAAAGAAAGAAAGAAAGAAAGAAAGAAAGAAAGAAAGAAAGAAAGAAAGAAAGAAAGAAAGAAAGAAAGAAAGAAAGAAAGAAAGAAAGAAAGAAAGAAAGAAAGAAAGAAAGAAAGAAAGAAAGAAAGAAAGAAAGAAAGAAAGAAAGAAAGAAAGAAAAAGAGCGATAATCAGAGAGAGCATACTTAAATTCACACTGGATAAGAGAGGATAAATACTCCAGATATAACAGACGGATCCTAGCCCCCCTTCACAAATATTACTGCCATTCTACCATAAAGGTCTAATTGGTGGAGTGCTGCAGAGATGGTTGTCCTTCTGGAAGGTTCTCCCATCTCCACAGAGGAACTCTAGAGCTCTGTCAGAGTGACCATCGGGTTCTTTGTCACCTCCCTGACCAAGGCCCTTCTCCCCCGATTGCTCAGTTGGCCGGGCGCCCAGCTCTAGGGAGTCTTGGTGGTTCCAAACTTCTTCCATTTAAGACTGATGGAGGCCACTGTGTTCTTGGGGACCTTTAATGCTGCACAACATTTTTAGTACCGTTCCCCAGATCTGTGCCTCGACACAATCCTGTCTGGGAGCTCTACAGACAATTCCTTAAACCTCAGGGCTTGGTTTTTGAACTGACATGCACTGTCTATTGTGGGACCTTATATAGACAGGTTTGTCTTTACAAATCTTGTCCAATCAATTGAATTTACCACAGATGGACTCCAATCAAGTTGTAAAAACGTCTCAAGGATGATCAATGGAAAGAGGATGCACCTGAGCTCATTTTCAAAACTCATATCAAAGGGTCTGAATGCTTATGTAAATAAGGTATTTCTGTTTTTTGTTTTTAATAAATTGCTAACATTTCTAAAAACCTGTATTCGCTTTGTCATTATGGGGTATTGTGTGTAGATTGATGAGGAAATTATTTTACTGTAACTTAACAAAATACGGAAAAAGTCAAGGGGTCTGAATACTTTTCGAAGGCACTGTAAAATTATACCAATATAGACCTTGTGGGGATGGGGGTCTATGTCCAAAGCATAGGCTACACAGTTGTTACAGTACTCATTTGATAGCCTTCATGTTCCTTTTCAATACTAATTTAAACACTTATTCAAAGGTTCTTCTGAAGATCTACAACTATGGCCACTGAAGAGTCAAATTTTCTGAGAACTGTTTTGGAATTTTGCTGCAAAATGGTGGATCCTGGGACGAGCTCCTGAGGTTGCCCCAGAGAAAGCTGAGACCATTGTGAAAGTCTATGTAGCCCTCCACAACTACCTTTGCACCACAGACACTGACAACACAGTACATCCACCCCACATTGGTTGACCACTCCACACCCACTGGGGACCTGTTTCCAGGAGAATGGAGACAGGTGGTACAAGGGGACACCAGCTTCCTTTACCCAAGAAACATGTCGGCAGACAGGCAACCAGAGTTGCTATAGACGTGCGCAACAACCTCAAGGACAACTTCCTCATACCAGCAGGTCAAGTGTCTTTCCAGGATGCTGCTATCATGTGTGACACACTACAGTAAATGTTGTGTGGTTTGGAAAACATGTGCACACATACATTCTCTTCTTCTGGTTGATGACTGTTTGTGTCATGTTGTGAGCTACACACTTGGTTTTGCTGTTTTTCTTATTTACACTTTACAAATCACAATAAAGAGTACTATAATGGCAGTCACTTCGTCTTTGTTTTAGTTTTTTATATTTTTTGGGAGGCTAGACCCTCAAGACATTCACCTAACCTTGTGGTGTGTAATGGCCTTTCAATGAGAAGTTTCCTGCTATAGAAAATGGGTGAGAATGGCTGTCCAGCTGTAGACAATAAGGCTAGGCCATTACGACATTAACCTCATCAACATAACACAAGGTTATGTTATGTACACGGTCATGTGTAGTGGCCTTTCAATTGAGACCTTCCTGCTTTGGCGCATTGGGTGAGTGTCCAGCTGTAGACAATAAGGATAGACACCCAAATACATTAACCTCATTCTCAAAGCTCATGTACAAACCAGGACAAGTTTACTGAGTGACTGATTTAAAACAGTAATATTTTCTGCCAGAAGTACAGATAAATACATTTGCAGACCTTTTAGATATTTATTTTCTATCACAAAAGGAACATAGTGCAATGTAAAACCATGTAATACACAAGTGAAAAGTGTGATGAAAGGGGAAATAAACACCATGTTACTAAGGAAATACATTTTTTTTAAATTCCCAAAACTCCCCCAGTAAATTAACGCACCACCCTAACACAATAATAAAGGGGGAAAAAAAGTTTTTGGGGTGAGACAAACGGGAGACGTTGATCAGCAGGAATAGACACCATCCATGGTGCCATGACGTCATAGCCAGCCTTTGCTGGACACTGCTGCTGTTTCTGTAATTGCTGCTGCCGTTTCTTGAAGTCATCAACCCACTGCATAATGTCAGTGTCCTCAGCTGTCTTCCTCTTTCGGGCATTGGAAATCGGTCAGGGAGATGGTGTTGAGGTTGATGGAGTTGCAAATAAAATAAAATTTTATTTGTCACATGAATACACAGGTGTAGACCTTACAGTGAAATGCTTACTTACGAGCCCCTAACCAACAATGCAGTTTTAAGATATATATTTTTTGAAATATAACAAATTAAGGAGCAAGAATAAAATAACAGTAGCAAGGCTACATACAGGGGGTTTTGATACAGAGTCAATGTGCGGGGGCACCGGTTAGTCGAGGTAATTGAGGTAATGTAGGTAATGTGAGGTAAAGTGACTATGTTTGGATAATAAACAGAGAGTAGCAGCTCTATAAAAATGGGTGGTGGGGTGGGGACAATGGAAATAGTCCGGGTAGCCATTTGATTGAACTGTTCAAGAGTCTTATGGGTTGTGGGTAGAAGCTGTTAAGACTTTTTGACATAGACTTGGCACTCCGGCACCGCTTGCCGTGTGGTAGCAGGGAGAACAGTCTATGACTATGGTGGCTTGGCTGGGGTCCTTGGCAATTTTTTGGGCCTTCCTCTGACACTGACTGGTATTGAGGTCTTAGGTGGCAGGAACCTTGGCCCAGTGATGTACTGGGCCATACGCGCTACCCTCTGTAGTGCCTTGCGGTCGGAGGCCGAGCAGTTGCCATACCAGGTGCTGATGCAACCCAACAGGATTCTCTCGATGGTGCAGCTGTAGAACTTTGAGGATCTGAGGACCCATGCCAAATCTTTTCAGTCACCTGAAGGGGATATGGCGTTGTCGTGCCCCCTTCACGACTGTCTTGGTGTGTTTGGACCATAATAGTTTGTTGTAGACACCAAGGAACACTACAGCCCCGTTGATGAGAATGGGGGCATGCTCTGTCCTCCTTTTTCTGTAGTCCACAATCATCTCCTTTCTTGATCAGAGGTTGAAGGAGAGGTTGTTATCCTAGCACCACACTGCCAGGTCTCTGACCTCCTCCCAGAAATGAGCTGATTTCACATGTTCTAACTAGGTCTGCTACACATAAGATCACAAACAAACACACTGACTGTACAAAAGGGCTCGGCTGCATGACAAGTACATACCGTATCTGGCATATTGGTGTCTGTCTGACGATGTTTCGCGTGAACATGAAGCCAATCCAGTTTTCGGACAATCGGTGAGACACACAACAGCGACATCCCCACTACTCGTCTCCTTCACACTTTGTAGATTGTGCACATTCTGGTCCTGAATCCTTCTTCATGTTTCTTTGATATCAGTTTCGGTGTTCAAATTTAGTGATATCTCCCTCCAGCTGTTGACGTTTGCTTGTCCGAATAAAACCGCATCAAAGGGTTGTAAAGGTTATCATATTGTCTCTACAGCTCGCACAGCTCGCTCCTTCAAACTGGACATAGACATAATTGCGCTTAGCAAATCTCAAAATAAAAAGCACAAAAAAAGGAAACTTGCAAGTAGTAGAAGCAAAGTAGCAGAAAGTCCATCCCTTCTGGTATCCCTTACACCAAAAGGGATACCAGAAAATATGTGATGTAGAAAACAGGAGTGGGACTTACAGGACTTACAACCTTTATGACTTGGAGAAGATCTGCAAAGAGGAGTGGGACAAAATCCTTCCTGAGATGTGTGCAAACCTGGTGGTCAACTACAAGAAACGTCTGACCTCTGTGATTGCCAACAGGGGTTTTGCCACCAAGCACTAAGTCATGTTTTGCAGAGGGGTCAAATATTTTTTTCCCTCATTAAAATGCAAATCAATTTATAACATTTTTCACATGCGTTTCTCTGGATTTTTTTGTTGTTATTCTGTCTCTCACTGGTCAAATAAACCTACCATTAAAATTATAGACTGATCATTTCTTTGTCAGTGGGCAAACGTACAAAATCAGCAGGGGATCAAATACTTTTTTCCCTCACTGTACATTGCAAAACTCACTCAATACTACCCCTCAGTCTTTCCAGGTAGGAAAATAACTGTGTCGATTGACGGAACGTTTTGCATATCATCTGTAGACCCCTTAACACTGCATGCTCATCCTACCTGTGATGTCATTAGTCACTCTTAAAGGGACAGGCTTTCCTACAGGTGAATTAAACAAAAATGAATTATAGAACTGTTGTTTCCGATCAATTACATTTTTTGAATTAATGTTGTTGTATTGTACTGGAACTAATTTAATGGGTTCAATTAAGTAAAACATTTCTAATAGGATTCTGATACAGGTGACACAACACCCTATAGGATTGCGAGAATCCTATAGGATCCTAGGTGAGGTATTATCGGTCAACCTAGGTGAGGTATTATCTCCACTAGGCCTTAGATTTCAGTCCACTGAACTTGAAGTCCCCCGGACGGAACTCCTGTTGCTATAACTAGCTCGATGTGTTTCCTGCCTTGTCCGTTGTCACTCTCAGTTTCGATTCCTTCTGTTAGAGATGTGGAGCTTTTGAGTTTTTAACTAGATTTACTGAACCTGGTGCAACTCTGCAGACGGTCGACATATACTACGTGTTCGTATTCCTCCTCTGTCTCTGAACCACTACCCGATCCAGTGAGATTTAACCCTGATACTACCCATCAGGGTTCCTTCTCTATATCTGAACCACTACCCGGTCCGGTGAGTTTTAACCCTGATACTACCCATCAGTAAGCGTCCTTTACCCTGCTTGGAGTGTAGTTAAACTCTGTGCGTGATGCTGTGTCTGTCCTAAGTGATTAACTCAGTTCAACTCAGCAAGTGCCTTTGGTGAGGGTTCAATGGGTTAACCTCTTACAGCTACCCCCCACCCTCTTCTCAATTTCCGCCTGAAGACATACCCTAATCTAACTGCCTGTAGCTCAGGCCCAGAAGCAAGGATATGCATATTCTTGGTACCATTTGAAATGAAACACTCTGAAGTTTGTGGGAATGTGAATTGAATGTAGGAGAATATAACACAATAGATCTGGTAGAAGATAATACAAACAAAAAATATATGATTTTAGTTTTTTATTGTTGTTGCATCATCTTTGAAATGAACAAGAAAAGACAAACATTCAGATAGGATGCTGGGGATCATTTCAATGAAGAACATAAGAGGGCAACAGTACTTGTGCAAAGTTTCAGAATGATAACTTCCGGAATGAGCGAGCTACATGACATTTTGCATGAAGTCACCCAGGTGTCCCACACAAGTTACCCAAATGTACCCAAGTGGCCAAATTGGTGAAGTGCTACATTTTGAAGCCAATAACTATATACAAAAAGCTATTCTAACACACCCAAAATAAAAAAATATATATTTTTTGAAAGTATTACACAATAAAGAATAATAGATCTGGTAGAAGATAATACAAACGCTTCTTTATTGCTGTCTTCACACCTCTAGATGGTGTGGAGCTGGATTCAGCAGGGGTCCATTCAGAGTCAGAGGCACTGTGAAAGACAAAAGTTCAGTAAGAATACTTTTACGTATGATCCCAGTATCAACACGTAAAATAAACAGATATGCATTTTATAAAGTAGAGGTAACACAGTCACTATGGTGAAGTGCTGTTCCATTCCACTCCGGCCATTGTTGTGGGCCTGCCCTCCCTTCAACAGCCTCCAATGGCAATTTCATACGGGGGTGGGGTGGAGCGGCAGACACACGCATCTCGGCATGGTGGCCATGCTCCCTCTAATCCACACAATATGTTTTATTGAGTGGAGGAAGCATGGTCTCTGTGTTGAGGTGTGTGTTTGCTGTTACATTCTACTCAATTGCGTTTTTATATATATAAAAATAAAAAATAAAGTATATGTATAATATATATATATATATACACACACACACACGTTATGGGTCAATACAAATACCCCCACCCACAATGTATAGCCAATGTGTACTTACACATTTCATTACTGATTATATTTTTATATATTGCAAATTAATAAATAAAAATATCGAATAATATTTGATATTATTAATTTCAAACAACGGCATTAGCATGAGAAATTACTTACCAGTCCAAAACGATGTCCTCTCCGTGTAAAAAATATGCTTCCGTCTGTGAGTCATAGCTATGCTCGCTAACAGAATCTTCGTCAAGGAGAAACTCTGTCTCAAATTCCCTATCAATTTCATCTATAATTTGGTTTACATCTGTATACCTAGACTTAGATTTAGATTTTCCTGATTTAGTCGCCATATTATTTAATAAAAAAATTGCTGAAAATGCTCTTTACCGAAATATTGCTATGCGTAACGCACGTGGCTCCTTCCAGTCAGAATGGTGAATGGCGAAAGACCCTCTTTACGCCGGAGTTGACTACATGTGCTAGTCTTCGAACACATAAACACTACAGGTTGCCATTTACCTCAGCTCATTGGCTATCTACCAAGCTAGATTTCAAGACGATCAGTGGTCATTGGGCCAAAATACAGTCAATCAACGAAACAGCAGTCATATCATTGGTGCGCAATGAGGTCATTACTTGTTGTCTTCAAATCGGTTTATTTCGGTCAGTTTGTCCCGGGGGAAAAAAGCCATCATTGTGGTTGTGACAAACAACCAGAGGATTGCAAGGAAACCAAACATGACTGGATAAACGGACGTTTAGTGTGTGTATTTACATCGAATGTTTCGTCGAAAGGTGAATGAGACGGAATTCATGGAAACAAGCGGTTTACAAAATGTTTCGTGTTAGGCTATAACAATGGATATTATCAAACAAAAGGCCATTCACTGTGTAACTGTGAGCCCTGGGATTGCAAACAGAGCAAGATTTCATAGGTAAGTGATTTCTTGTATTGCAATTTGTGATTTTTCTGACGCCTGTGCTGGTTGAAAAATGATTTTGCTGTGGGCTGCTGTCCTCAGATAATCGTATGGTATGCTTTCGCCGTAAAGCCTTTTTGAAATCTGACAATGCAGTTGGATTACCAAGATTCTAAGCTTTTGAACCATGTAAGACACTTGTATTTTCATGATTGTTTAATATTATGATTTTTGTAGCCTCTGCAATTTCACCGGATGTTGTCGAAATTTGATCCCGCTAGCGGGATCCGTGCGCAAAGAGGTTAAACGACCAATTCGTTTTACCACTGTCCCTCTTTTTATTTGAATATTCAGCACAAGTTCAATACAACAGCGTTTTATCCAATACCAACAGCCAATGCATACAGTTATTTACTACGTATTCTCACTTCTATTTCCTATACCAGTTTACAGCGTGTCTAGGGTGCATATCATATTTACCAGTCCTCGGTGTGTATGAAAGTCCTCGAGAGCGTATAAGATATTGGAGCTCCTTGGGTCCACAGGGTCTACTAATTTGTAAGTCTAAACTCAGGTATGAGTTTCTATCGCCTATACTGGATAGCTTACTTAATTAAACTTTTGGTCAATCTATACTCCCGGAGTAGTTCACAATCCGATGTCTCTAGAGGTTTAAGAGCACTCAGTTTCTCCACACGGTACTCTGAATTTTTCAATTCAACCCGTGTTTCCAAACAATCTCTGTCCTCTAGATTCAAAGGCACTCGGTGATCGTAACTCTTTCAGAGAATTCACAAGATTGATTTAAGTCTAAGTAAGAGCTTTAGTTAAATTAATAACGCCTGTAGATTATCGTTATCAAAAGGTGACTATGTTTCAGTCAGAGATTCTTTGGTGGGACCTTAGTCCTGTAAGAGTCTGAGAGAACAATTTGTGACCCCTACCCTTGGGTTTGCCCATCTTATATACTCTTTAGTCTAAGTCCATTTCTTCTACTGGTGCCTGTGGCGCCCTATGGGCTTCTTCCTTACTATATATGGGCTTCCTCATTACTCTATGTTAATTTCCTTCATCAGCTCCAGCCACCTGTCTGGGTTGACTGGGGGTGATGAGTCACTTTCAGTTTGGTCCGAATACAGAGGTGCCACCACAGCCATATTTGAGCGCTTTGCGTCATCCTCTCCATGGCTTGGGATGTTCTTCCCCGCATCTCTAAGCTTCCTTTTCTTGGGGGCCTTAGGTGGGCCTAGGTATGCAATACCCAGGACCAGCCCAGAGGCCCCCTCCTGTATGCAAGCATAGCTACTTTTACAGTCTCCACTCCAAGCAGTACAGTGAGTAATTATATGTCCTGACTGGTTAGTACATTTCCAATTCAATTCCTGTGGTTTTCTTAATCATTTACATGTCTAAGTTCAGCTCCTTCATCAAGCCAAGCTTCTTCTGCATCTAGAGGCGGGGTGTATCCTGTTCTGGGGCGCTACCATAACAGGACTCACTTCTGCCCATTTAGGACCTTCCTTTTCGGGCCATTTCGGGCCTTTTGCTACACCCTCTCCATGGTATGGAAGGTCCGTACTTAGTTTTCTTTTTCTAGGCAATGGTGGTTGTCCTAGGTATGCAATACCCAGGACCAATCCTGTACCATCCTGTAAGCAAGCATAATTTTTATTTTCCTCATTACTCACAGTACAATGACTAACAAGGTGTCCAGACATATTAATACATCTCCAATTAAAATGTCCATGCCTGATCAAACTATAATAGTCAGTATCATAGGGAGATGCCTACACATTTTAAATTCAAACTTCCATTCATCCTCATAGTAGTATAATCTATGTCATATGGTGGTTGTTCACATACTTTATACTCTTTTGGATTGCTTTTCTAAGACTACTCTTCTGAGTATATTCTATGCTTCTAGCAATCAGCTTCCTGTCAGCTTCCTGTAGGCTGTGTGCTTTTTAAGCTTGTCCCTGCATATGCTTTTCTAAGTTCATCTCCTTCAATAAACTCAACCAGGCCTCTGGCGGACCTGTGTCCAGAAAAGGGCCTACATCCGTTCCCTGAGAACTTTCCATGTCAATTTTTGGGCTTTTTGTACAAGAGGTGACACAAAATCATATCGAATTGTGAGAATCCTATATGATTCTATTAGAAAAATCACTAATCCTCTAGGATTTTCTGACTAGGGTTCATCAGAGTGTAGAGATCTCATGGTGAGACACCACACTTTTCTTTTGGTTCATCCTTTGGAAGGGTTTTCTCAGATATGAAAGTACATTATTCAAACATCTCTCTCCAGCTGTGCTTCTGTCGATCTATCCTTCTTCCACTTCTCCTTCATCCTCTTTCTCTCTCTCTTTACCGCCTCTCTCCATAATCTTCTATCACTGTTGCTCTCTCTCTCTCTCTCGCTCTCTCCACAAAGTCTAACTGCACATCAAAGATGCGAGGAGGGGTTCTAACAGCTCAGTAGTGAGGGGAGAGCAGTGAAGAGACCCAGCGTATTCCACATCATCGACTGAGGTACACTCACCTTAAGCTGTTAAAGACCACCAAGTGCTAACAGTCAGTATCTGGATAATATTTGGGAAATGCTTGATAATGTATGTGATATCAACAGAGAAGTATATTTTCTGGGTGATTTACTGGCTCTCATCAAGCTGCCAACTCAAGAAAAACCTGATTCAGGTTGTCAGTCAAAAAAATTTAAAACAGCAAAGGAATGAAATCATCAACATGTATTGATGACATATTTACGAATGTTGCAGAAATTTGCTTTAAAGCAGTATCCAATTCCATAGGATGTAGTGATCACAATATAGTAGCCATATCTAAAACCAAAGGTTCAGATGTTAAAATAATGTATGTGAGTATCAGAACTGATATAGCAGGCGAAAACCTGAGGAAAATCCATCCGGATTTGCAGTTTTCTTTGTACATGACCTTTTTGTCCAGGCTGCCTACTGATTTCTATGTTATGTAGGACTGCGACTGCAATACCTATGGCTTCCACTAGATGGCAACAGTCTTTATACAGTGTTTGGAAGCTCTAGCTCTAAGCAGAACAGATAGGAAAAGGAAATAGTCAGGGGACCACATTTGTCAACAACGTTTCTCGACTGTTGCCATCTAGTGGAAGCCATAGGTACTGCAGTCCCAGTCCTACATAACATATAAATCAATAGACAGCCTGGACAAAAAGATAATTTACAAAGTAAACTGCAAATCGGGATGGATTTTCATCGGGTTTTCGCCTGCTATATCAGTTCTGTTATACTCACATACATTATGTTAACACTTGTAGGAACTTCAGAGTGTTTCCTATCCAATAGTACTAATTATCTGCATATCCTATTTTCTGGGCCTGAGTGGCAGGCATTTTACTTTGGGCACGCCAGACTCTCCAAAACCGTCACCTCTGCTGCCTCTCCCTAAGAAGTTAAACTCCACACAACTCCTCCATTCGGGCTGTGGCTCTGGCCTAAGTTTGGCCCTTTGCCCCATGTGCCCCCCCCCAAAAAAATCTTGGGGCTGTTCTGGCCGTGGACCCCGGCGTCGCCGCTGTGCATCCTCTCTCCTTGGCGTCTCCTGCCAATGAAGGGTCTCACAGCCCCCCATTATCTCCTCTCATGTCCAAAACTGCTTCTCCTCTTAGGCACGCTGCTTGGTCCTGGTATGGTGGGATATTCTGTGACGATCGTTTGAAGGAGAGGACCAAGGAGCAGCGTGTTGCGTTCCACATCTTTTAATACAAATGTGAAACTTACAAAGAACAAAACGATCGTAAATAAATGTGTAGCGCATACAGCACATACAACATTCAGGTGGGGGAATGAACAAATAGGATTCCCAGTTAGAGGAAACGAACAACAGCTGCCTCTAATTGGGAACCAACTCAAAAACCAACATAAAGAATGCTAAACACCCTGGTCACGTCCTGGCCCAAAACCCCATAGAGAACCCAGAGAGCTCTCTATGGCCAGGACGTGACAAAGACAGGTCCTACAGGCCCTAGTTTTGTCCCTCCTAGATTACTGTTCAGCAGTGTGGTCAGGTGCCACAAAGAGGGACTTATTGCAGTTGGCTCAGAACAGGGCAGCACGGATGGCCCTTAAATGTACACAGAGAGCTAACATTAATGACATGCATGTCAATCTCTCATGGCTCAAAGTGGAAGAGAGATTGACATAATCACTACTGTAATCACTGTAGGAGGTTTTGACAAGCTGAATGGACACACATGCATACCCCCCAAGACATGCCACCAGAGGTCTCTTCACAGTCCCCACATCAAGAACAGGCTATGGGAGGTGCACACTACTACATGGAACTCTATTCCACGTCAGGTAACTGATGCAAACAGTAAAATCAGATTTAAAAAAACAGGTAAAAATACACCTTAAGGAACAACGGGGACTGTGAAGAGACACAAAAAGGTACAGACACATGCAAATGCATACATTGTGATATTGTTGTATGGTGGTATTAAACATGTTGTATTGTAGATATGCTGTGGTGTAATAATGTTATATAATGTACTGTTATATCTTTTGTTTTATACTTAATGTAAGTGCTTTAATATGTTTGGACCCCAGGAAGAGTAGCTGCTGCCTTGGCAACAGCTAACGGAGATCCCTAATAAATACAAATACATCTGAAAGAAGTATAATTAAATAATCTCCAGGATTTTGAAACACTTGGTATCCTATAAAAGAGTTGGGTATTATTTTTTTTATTATCTTTTAAATATGTATATCTGACACTGTAATCGGGCAGAACAGACCTATGCTGTAGGCTTACTGACAATTAGTAGAACTGCTGGGCCGGTACAACTTTACCATTAAGGTATAAACGATTAATAAAAGGGGTTAAGTAGTCTAGAAATTGTTCATTGTTCATTTATAGATGGTTTATAAATCTATAGTAAAGACATTGGTCTACATTTTTTTATGGTAAAAAAAAAAATCCTAACGTAATCTGAATCAATGAATGAATGAAATTTGTCGAGGGGGAAGGGTTTGTATTTTACAGTAATTACAAAGATTGGTGCAAGCAAGTTGGCTGCCAGGTAAAGGGTTTACAAACATTACAGCATTTGAATAAATATTTGGTGCTTTATATCACTTGTACTAGTAGAGGCCTTAACAAAGGCTTCCAAACTGGCAGCGACTACAGGGATTAACAGACCTAAAGGACACGGCAAAATGCTTAACCATTTAAAGTTTTAGACTTGCTGCCAGTCCAATCTGTCCGCTAAACTTTTTTAATTGATGGTGCACTATAACCACATAGGAGATAAATTGGTACAGCATTCTCACTCACAGGTGCAAAAAATATAGCCTCTAAATATGTTAATGGACCAGAAACAACAATACCATGCACCCACTAGTGGTCAAAATTATTTCCCATGGAAACAATTGTCTCTCAACAATGAATTGTGGATAATACCTGAATATAGCTCTTGGACCTGCACTATTATTCCTCCATTACCTAAATGTCAGCCATTATACAGCTATTTGAGTCACAAAAACTATATAAATAGCATTGTAATCATTACATTTTCACTGGCTTGTTTGATGTTCTAATTATCTTTACATGGAAGAGACACAATGTATGAAAGCGAAACAAGGAAAGCTATAGAAGTATCATATCCTTCAGTAGTGTGCCCAAAGGCTTGCATAATTTTCCATAGCTCAATAATTGATCTCCTTTCTTACCAGGCGATTCTGCCAACTTTATACATTTTGATACTATGAGAGAGACATTATTGTATTTTGCCTTGCCTGGTGCTATCTGTAACGCCCAGGCCCGAGATTACAGGCTGGAGCGTTTTGGTTTTGTTTTGGTGTAGGGTTTGTTAGTTCTAGGTGTCATAGTTCTATGTTGGGTAATGGTTCCCAATTAGAGGCAGCTGTGTGTCGTTGTCTCTAATTGGGAACCATATTTAGGTAGGTAGGTTTCACTCTGGGTTCGTGGGTTATTGTAAGTTCATAGCTGTGTTTGTCTAGTCAGTTATGTTCTTGGTTACGTTCTCCGTTTATTGTTTTGTTCCGTCTCGTTCCGTGTTTTCATTAAAACATGTATTCTGGCTACATCGCTGCGTCTTGGTCTGTCCCTTCGGAAGAGAAACGTGACACTATCCATTCTCCATCTGTCTCTGTATTTGTGGGAGTTGAAAAATGATTTCACATTCCACTATCTGAATTTATACACAGTATGTGCAGGTAGCCTAGTGGTTAGAGCATTGGGCCAGTAACCGAAAGCTTGCTGGATAGAATCCCCGAGTTGACAAAGAAAAACTCTGAGCAAGGCGGTTAGCTCACTGTTCCCCAGGTGCCGTGGATGTCGATTAAGGCAGCACCACTCTGATTCAGAGGGGTGCGGGTTAAATGTGGGTTAAATGTGGAAGAGGCATTTAGTTGTACAACTGACAAGGTATCCCCCTTCCCCTTTATGTGTAATTGATAAAGGAGAGAGAGAGACAGAGAAAGGGGGTAAGTATGAAAAATGAAAACGTATATACTCCCCTGGGTATGTATGCTCTTCTCTTTCTATTGAGTAATACAACTCCTACTGTCCTGGAAAGTATTTCTCAAGAAATTGTATTATTTATTTATTTTCTGCAGTTAAAATCAAGAAAGAAATGCCTACCTACTTCAAAGCAAAGGTTGAGAAGAGGAACAGTGTAAAACTTGTGAAAATCAACACACTTTCTAACATATTTCCACATTCTCTTCAACAGAACACAATAATTAAATATATAAAAAACAGAGGGTGAGCCACTATGGTTTTAAATGTTAATAGCCATAAATATGGGAGTATCAGAATGTTAGAACGAGCCAAAATAGCAAGTGATTTCAACCTCATTAATTCACTGCATTACCATTTCTTTCTATGAGCTAAAAGGAGGGATTCTGAAGCACTGCAGATGAATATGCTCATCAGATCTTTTGGGGGGGATGTTCACATCTCCAAGTAAATGAAGACAGACGGTTTCATTTATTTGCATAATTTATTTCCTATGTTAATTTGTTATTCATAGGATACGGAGAATTGGCAGGCGTGTTTCCTTCTCTGTCTTCTGAACATATTCAGTAAGCGCTTACAGCTCAAGTGCTTAGGATGCATTTGAAGTTCTTGATTGAATGACACAGTTTGTTTTGGCTCTGTTTCAGTGGAAAGACTGCCCCATATGCCATAACATTTGCTCTGGGGTGAAAGTCATTTTCCTATTCGCACTCTCAGTCTCTAAGTAAGGCACAAACAAGGAAAAGGTCAGAGCATTTTCTTTCAAGTAACATGTCATTTCTAAAGGCCGAATGAGGAAGAAAGAGGTCACAATTCCCCCCGGGGTTAAGTTTAAGACGACGTCCCTCTCACCTAATAATGATAATGTAGGGACAAAGACTATTGTCATGAACCAACACATGACATGGGTACAGTGGCTTACCAAGTGTCTTGCTGACACCCTGTAATTTGAAGCAGGGAAATGATACCTTTTTGCAGATCATATTATTTGACGGAGTTCTGTGGGGTGTGACTCAGACTAGCACCACCATTGCCTAGCTCCCAGTGCTTCTGAGTGACAGGCCTAACTGCTAAGTCATGGGTCATATCCAGTCACTCTTGGTTTTGTAAAAATAAAACAAATTAGCTGAAGCCATTGCCCTTTAGGAAAGTAAAGCACAACATTAGAGGTAATATTACCCCATCATATTGATGATTATAACTATTCAAATGCGTTATCATCTTGGATCTGAAACCACAATAAATATAAGTTATTTGAAATGAAAATAGATTTCTGTACTTCCACTTAACCCTAAAAGTGCCAACTGGGGTCATTTTTTTTTACCCCAAATTGGTAATGATTGCAAAGAGACAATGTCTGTCAAGCAGTAACACTTTTTTTCTTTTTGTTGTTTATTCAAAGTGTTGTGTTTCTGTGATACTCAGTGGCTGATAAATTGGCAAATGGGCTAATCTGGCATACCGGTACGACCTAAGATAGCCCCCAATATGGGTGATATAGGCGATATGGGCGCCGGTGCCATCAACTTTTAGCTCTAACTTTGGAATGCTATGGGCTATTACTCAGTTCCAACTGCATCTGAAACATCAGACTCTCAAGATGGTATATGTATTTCATGTTATTATTTTTGAGTTACGGTGGCTGCCAAATCCTCAGGGGCAAAATCTGGTGTGACTCCATATCTGGATATTTTCAGGGTACATACATCCAACTTGTGCCGAATTTGGAGCTGTTATCACAAAATGAACTATTGAGTCAACATTTTCACCTCAGCACCACTAATCAAATCAAATCAAAGTTGTCACATACACATGGTTTGCAGATGTTAATGTGAGTGTAGCGAAATGCTTGTGCTTCTAGTTCCAACCGTGCAGTAATATCTAACAAGTAATCTAACAATTTCACAACAACTACCTTATACACACAAGTGTAAAGGAATTAAAAAGAACATGTACATATAAATACATGGAGCGATGGCTGAATGGCATAGGCAAGATGCAGTTGATGGTATAGAGTACAGTATATACATATGAGATGATTAACGTAGGGTATGTAAACATTATATAAAGTGGCATTGTTTAAAGTGACTAGTGATACATTTATTACATCCAATGTTTTATTATTAAAGTGGCTAGAGATTTGTGTCAGTATGTTGGCAGCAGCCACTCAATGTTAGAGATGGCTGTTTAACAGTCTGATGGCCTTGACATAGAAGCTGTTTTTCAGTCTCTCGGTCCCAGCTTTGATGCACCTGTACTGACCTCACCTTCTGGATGATAACGGGGTGAACAGGCAGTGGCTCAGGTGGTTGTTGTCCCTGATGATCTTTTTGGCCTTCCTGTGACATCGGGTGGTGTAGGTGTCCTGGAGGGCAGGTAGTTTACCCCCAGTGATGTGTTGTGCAGACCTCACTACCCTCTGGAGAGCCTTTCGGTTGTCGGCGGAGCAGTTGCCGTACCAGGCGGTGATACAGCCCGACAGTATGCTCTCAATGGTCCATCTGTAAAAGTTTGTGAGTGTTTTTGGTGACAAGCCAAGTATCTTCACCACGCTGTCTGTGTGGGTGGACCATTTCAGTTTGTCCGTGATGTGTACGCCGAGGAACTTAAAACGTTCCACCTTCTCCACTACGGTCCCGTCGATGTGGATAGGGGGGTGCTCCCTCTGCTGTTTCCTGAAGTCCATGATCATCTTCTTTGTTTTGTAGACGTTGAGTGAGAGGTTATTTTCCTGACACCATACTCCGAGGGCCCTCACCTCCTCCCTGTAGGCCGTCTCGCCGTTGTTGGTAATCAAGCCTACCACTGTAGTGTCCACTGTAGCAAACTTGATGATTGAGTTGGAGGCGTGCATGGCCACGCAGTCATGGGTGAACAGGGAGTACAAGAGAGGGCTGAGAACGCACATTTGTGGGGCTCCAGTGTTGAGGATCAGCGGGGTGGAGATGTTGTTTCCTACCCTCACCACCTGAGGGAAGCCCATCAGAAAGTACAGGACCCAGTTGCACAGGGCGGGGTTGAGACCCAGGGTCTTAAGCTTAATGACGAGTTTGGAGGGTACCATGGTGTTAAATGATGAGCTGTAACCGATGAACAGCATTCTTACATAGGTATTCCTCTTGTCCAGATGGGTTAGGCCAGTGTGCAGTGTGATTGCGATTGCGTCGTCTGTGGACCAATTGGGGCGGTAAGCAAATTGTAGTGGGTCTAGGGTGTCAGGTACGGTGGAGGTGATGTGATCCTTGTCTAGTCTCTCAAAGCACTTCATGATGACGGAAGTGAGTGCTACAGGCCGATAGTCGTTTAGCTCAGTTACCTTAGCTTTCTTGGGAACAGGAACAATGGTAGCCCTCTTGAAGCATGTGGGAACAGCAGACTGGGATAGGGATTGATTGAATATGTCCGTAAACACACCATTCAGCTGCTCTGCGCATGCTCTGAGGACACAGCTAGGGATGCCATCTGGGCTGGCAGCCTTGTGATGGTTAACACGTTTAAATGTTTTACTCACATTGGCTGCGGTGAAGGAGAGCCCACAGGTTTTGGTAGCGGTCCGTGTCAGTGGCACTGTATTGTCTTCAAAGCGAGCAAAGAAGTTGTTTAGCTTGTCTGGGTGCAAGCCATCGGTGTCCACAACGGGGCTGGTTTTCTTTTTTGTAATCCATGATTGACTGTAGACCCTGCCACATACCTCTTGTGTCTGAGCCGTTGAATTGCGACTCTACTTTGTCTCTATACTGATGTTAAGCTTGTTTGATTGCCTTGCGGAGGGAATAGCTACACTGTTTGTATTCAGTCATGTTTTCGGTCGCCTTGCCATGATTAAAAGCAGTTGTTCGATCTTTCAGTTTTGCACGAATGCTGCCATCAATCCACGGTTTCTGGCTGGGGACTGTTTTAATAGTCACCTTGGGTACCACATCACCGATGCACTTGCTAATAAACTCACTCACCGAATCAGCGTATACATCAATGTTGTTGTCCGATGGTATCCGGAACATATCCCAGTCCACATGTTCGAAGCAATCTTGAAGCGTGGAATCAGATTGGTTGGACCAGCGTTGAACAGACCTGAGCACGGGCGTTTCCTGTTTTAGTTTCTGTCTATAGGCTGGGAGCAACAAAATAGAGTCGTGGTCAGATTTTCAGAAAGGAGGGCGAGGGAGGGCTTTGTATGCGTTGCGGAAGTTAGAATAACGATGATCCAGAATTTTGCCAGCCTGGGCCGCGCATTCGATATGCTGATAACATTTAGGGAGCCTTTTCACATTAGCCTTGTTAAAATCCCCAGCTACAATAAATGCAGCCTCAGGACATGTGGTTTCCAGTTTACATAGAGTCGAATGAAGTTCTTTCAGGGTCGTCGAGGTGTCTGCTTTGGGGGGATATACACAGATGTGATTATAATTTAAGAGAATTCTCTTGGTAGACAATGTGGTCGGCATTTGATTGTAAGGAATTCTTGGTCAGGTGAACAAAAGGACTTGAGTTCCTGTATGTTTTTATGATCATACTACGACTCGTTAATCATAAGACAGACACCCTCGCCCTTCTTCTTACCAGAGAGATGATTGTTTCTGTTGGCGCGATGCGTGAAGAAACCGGGTGGCTGTACCGACTCTGATAACGTATCCCGAGTGAGCCATGTTTCAGTGAAACAAAGAATGTTATAATCTCTGATGTCTCTCTGGAAGGCAACCCTTGCTTGAATTTCGTCCACCTTGTTGTCAAGAGACTGGACATTGGCGAGTAGTATACACGAGAGCGGTAGGTGATGTCCACGTCTATGGAGCCTGACCAGAAGACCGCTCCATCTGCCCCTTCTGCGGCGCCGTTGTTTTGGGTCGCCTACTGGGATCCAATCCATTGTCCTGGGTGGTGGTCCAAACAGAGGATCCGCTTCGGGAAAGATGTATTCCTGGTGCGTAATGTGGCTCTTATATCCAATAGTTCTTCCCGGCTATATGTAATAAGACTTAAGATTTCCTGGGGTAACAATGTAGGAAATAATACATAAATAAACAAAATACTGCATAGTTTCCTAAGAACGCGAAGTGAGGCGACCATCTCTGTCGGCACCATAGTTTACAAAAGATAATTTTTTATTCCTCCCTATTAACACAGAAATCATGGTAAATGTTGTTTTTATGTTGTTTACTAGTTGCTTAACAAAGTCTTAAAAGTTCAGAAGTATTAAAAAAAACCTAGGGGTCAAAATGTACCCCTGTTGGTGCTTTTAGGGTTAAAAACAAACAAAAACACACGCACACACACACACCCACATGCATGCACGCAGGCACACACACACACGCTACCTTCATAAAATAAAGCCAAGTCTCCATGGAAACTAGAGCAGACTGTTCGGCAGTGGAGAGCCTTGATAAGTTAATCACTTGATAAGTACTGCAGACTGCGCTCTGGTCAGGCAAAATACGTCAGTGCTCAATTTGATATTAATATAAAGGATTCTGGATTGGTGAAATATATGGATCCTTTTCCATTTATTCCCCCAAGTTATAAAGGCTGACATCTGGACAGCTCTCTGAGACAGTGTGGTTAGGGTTAATAAAACTGTTGTGGTCAAGTCTATATCTAATACACATGACAGGACCTCATAATTCACCCAGATTGATTACATATTAAATCCTGTGCCGTGTTCTCTTAGAAGCCAAATGCCATAAAGTAGTAAACCATTGTAATAAAACGCTAACTGTTTTTGTTGGACGTTTCTCATTGAGCAAAATGTGAGGTGGCAAAACCGATGTTCCAGTCAGCCAACCTTTAGGAATGCAAACAATTATCCTTTCATCGATATTGACGATACCTATTGGTCTGATTTGGAAGTACTAATGCATCATTAAGTGATTCATTATGAGGTGATCATTCATTTAAATAACTTTTGCCGATCAAGGGATTTTGAGAGATTAATATAATGTATTATGTTGTTATCAATACTGTATGAAGAATACATCTTGTGCTGGCAGTCCTAGGATTGTAAAACTGCAATTGTAAAGGAAAGTTTAGGACAGCAGCTTAATTCCCATCAAAAGCTTATTGCTGATGCTTTTCCTTCAGTTTATTGTATGAAAAATATTGATAAAGAAAAGGTTGCATGAGAGACACAATTTAGAAAGGTTATGGTCAACCCAGAACAATTTAAATCCATAATAACTTTCAGTTCACACTAGCCTCAATTTACACTAAAAACTCCCTAAAGTCAACCATATGATGCAACCATATACTGTAAAAAAAAAAAAAAATTGATGGATACACTGGTCCCTTGTTGTTCCAGTTCAACTCCACATAGACCATGTAGGCTGTAGCTGTGTTTCACAAGGAGGCACATATACCAGAGTGACTTCCTTCCCTAGGCAGTATAGTGATGCTAACTTAGCCATCCGCTACTCTCCCTCACCCCCTGAGGAAAACTGCAGCTCTTTCTGTGAGTATGAAGTAAACACTTACTGTACTACCACTTGGGAAGAGGGACAGCTGCTTACTTAAGTTTCTCTGGGAAATTCCTATATATGAAATATTTCACTACAATATCTTATTGTTACATTCAGTATCTATTATCTATATCCACTGAGTATACAAAACATTAAGAACACCTGCTCTTTCCATGACATAGACTGACCAATTGAATCCAGGTGAAAGCTATGATCCCTTATTAATGTCACTTGATAAATCCACTTCAATCCGTTTATATGAAGGGGAGGATACAGGCTAAAGAAGGTTTTTTAAGCCTTAAGACAATTGAGACATGGATTGTGTATGTGTGCCATTCAGAGGGTGAATGGGCAAGACAAAATATTTAAGTTGCTTTGAATGGGCTATGGTAGTAGGTGCCAGGCGCACTGGTTTGAGTGTGTCAAGAATTGCAACGCTGCTCGGTTTTTCATGCTTAATAGTTTCCTGTGTGTATTAAGAATGGTCTACCACCCAAAGGACATCCAGCCAACTTGACACAACTATGGGAAGCATTGGAGTCAACATGGGCCAGCAACCCTGTGGAATGCTTTCGACACGTTGTAGAGTCCATGCCCCGATGAATTGATGCTGTTCTGAGGGCAAAAGGGCGTGCAACGAAATATTTGGAAGCTGTTCCTTGTGAATGTGTGCCATTCAGAGTGTTAATGGGCAGACAAAATATGTAAGTGCATTTGAACAGAGTATGGTGGCCTGGCACACGAGTCTGTGTCAAGAACTGCAATGCTGCTGAGTTTTTTCACGGTCAACAGTTTCCTGTGTGCATCAAGAATGGTCCACCACCCAAAAGACAGGCAGCTGAGCTTAGTATGAGGTTAACTTAATTAGTTATGGCTTGCGTGAAGGTTGAGATGAGTTTGTATGACAAATATCATATTTCTCAAAGCACTGTATGTCACAACTTCCGCCGAAGTTGGTCCCTCTCTTTGTTCGGGCGGCGTTCGGCGGTCGACGTCACCGGCCTTCTAGCCATCGCCAATCAACTTTTCATTTTACATTTGTTTTGTCTTTGGTTTTTACACACCTGGTTTCAATTCCCCAATTACATGTTCATTATTTAACCCTCTGTTTCCCCCATGTTTGTGTGCGTAACTGTTTCAATTGATGTCAGTCCATTTGGTGGGCTTGGTATTTGTTTCTATTTTGTAAAAGTTTGAGTAAACTACGTTGTGTTGCTCATGTCTGCTGTCCTGCGCCTGACTCTTTTTGCACTACTGCACCAAGCATTCAGACAGAATTACGCACCTCTAGAATGGAGTCAGCAGGAGCAGACACCCCCGTGTTTGCGGTAGAGGAGCGCGTCCAGCAGCATGCGACCATGTTGCAACATCTCGCCACCGCCATGGATTGCGTATTGCAGACGATGGACCGTTGGGAGAAAGGAGGATTCCCCTCAACGCCTCTACCAGCACCACCACAGGCACCACTGCCCAACCCTCCTTCACCCGGTCCCAGTGGGATTAGGCTTGCGCTCCCGAGGGAGTATGATGGGACGGCTGCTGGATGTCAGGGGTTCCTACTCCAGCTGGAGGTCTACCTGGCGACCGTCCACCCGGCTCCTTCGGGTTGTGAGAGCGTGTCCGCCCTCGTCTCTTGCCTCTCAGGGAAAGCCCTGGAGTGGGCCAACGCCGTATGGGGGTTTGGAGAAGAGGCGTTGGACCACTTTGAGGATTTCACCGTCTGTTTCACCTGAGGCAGGGGACGAGGAGCGCACAGGAGTTCGCCTTGGACTTCTGGACCCTGGCCGCCGGCGCGGGATGGAACGACAGGGCCCTGATCAATCACTACCGGTGTAGTTTGCGAGAGGACGTCTGTCGGGTGTTTGCCTGCAGGGACACCATTCTCACCTTTGACCAGCTGGTGGACCTGTCCATCCGTCTGGATAACCTGCTGGCTACCCGCGGACGTCCAGATCGGGGCCTGTCGGTTCCATCCCCCAGCACCACCGCTCAGACGCCCATGGAGCTGGGAGGTGCTGCACTTAGGGCGACCGGAGGAGGGACCGGTCCATGCACCATCTGTGGCCGCAGAGGGCACACTGCCGGTCGGGACTGGGGAGGTTCCTTTGGGAGTCGAGGTAGCAGGCAGGGCACTCTCGTGTCACCCCAGGTGAGTCGGCACCAGGCTCAACCAGAGCCCCCTGTTGCACGCATGTTTTTGTATATAAACTTGAAGTTTTCCCCACATTCCAAGCATTAGGCGCTCGTAGATTCAGGCGCAGCTGGGAATTTTATTGACCGATCATTTGCCCATAGTTTAGGGATCCCTATTGTTCCAGTAGACATGCCCTTCCCAGTTCACACCCTAGATAGTCGACCATTAGGTCAGGGCTAATTAGGGAGGTCATCACTCCACTGGGCATGGTGACGCAGGGGGATCACAAGGAGAGAATTAGTCTATTCCTTATTGATTCACCTGCGCTTCCCGTGGTGCTGGGCCTACCCTGGTTAGCCTGTCATGACCCCCTCTCAAGGGGTGGTCACGAAAGCGCTCGGGGAGGTGTTTAGGGGTTTCCATCTGTGCTACTATGGTGGAAAGTCCAGACTAGGTCTCCACCGTGTGCATCCCCTCTGAATATGTGGATTTGCATACAACTACATAAAGTTGTATGCAATAGGCACAATGGAGAAGATGCTCATTTACAAAACAAAATGCAAATCCGGATGGATTTTCCTCTGGTTTTTGCCTGCTATATCACTTCTGTTATACTCACATACATTATTTTAACACTCTTAGAAACTTCAGAGTGTTTCCTATCCAATAGTACTAATTATGTGCATATCCTATTTTCTGGGCCTGAGTGGCATGCATTTTACTTTGGGCACGCCAGACTCTCCAAAACCGTCACCTCGGGAGCCGCTCCCTAAGAAGTTAACATTTTGTTGTCTCCACAAGGTCAAATTCTATTTCAAGGGGGTATAGGGTTAAGGTTAGAATTAGTGTTAGGATTAGGTGTCGGGTTAGGATTAAGGTTAGGTTTTTGGGTTAGGGTTAAGGTTAGGGGTTAGGGAAAGTAGGATTTTGAATTGGACCTAATTGTGTGTCCCCACAAGGTTAGCTGTACAAGACTGTGTGTGTGTGTGTGTGTGTATATATATATATATATATATATATATATATATATATATATATATATATATATATATATATATATATGTGTGTGTGTGTGTGCATTCAGTCTAGATACGTTTGTGTATTTAAAATATCTATATCTATGTGCAGGTAGGGCGGCAAAATGAAGCGTATTTATTTTTCGTAACATATATATTCACCTTACTCCATTGTAAGGGGTTTTCAAAACAGTATACATGGTAACGGAAAGATAAAACGTTGCAAAGGTCGGCCATCGAGTGGCATAAGCATGCTTAGTCAGCGGTGGACAACAACGAATTTCAAGTAACCTTTGAACAATCAATTTCTTTAGTTTTTCGTTTTTTTTCTGTTTAAAATTGCTCAGCAATGGCCTTTTGAACAGAGCAGTATGAGCCATGCTAACAAACACTCAAATTAATGTATTATAGATGCAAACTGAGTTTGCAGGCCTGAGGCTACTAACATTGCCCTGAGAGTTGCTTCAATATATGTGTCAGAGTTGTTTTTTTAGAATTCCTCTTTAAAAAAGAACTTTTACAAGAAATAGATGTCAAACTCAGCACCTTATCCAGAGGCAACTAAATATTCCGGATGTAAATTCATACAACCCTATTTTACAGTCACACACGCACGCACACACACACACGCACACACACACGCACACACACACACACTTGGCTAGAGTAGACAGAGAGGGAGAGAGAGACGAGAGTTTGGGGGCTGCCTGGGGAGATACAGAATTGGCTTGAGCCTAATTGAATTGTCCTGCTGGGGAGAGAGCGTACATCATTACAGCCATTAGTTGTAATCATGGCCGATTAGGGCTACAGCTAGCATGCACATGGGCCAGGCGGGCCAAGCCGCCCCAACTAACAGGGCCATTGTTAGCCCTATTCACTGTGACCTACCAACTTACACTCATCACGTGATGTGCTGACACACCACTGTTCTCTCTGTAAACTACAGCAATATATCTGCTTAGCTTCCTTCTATCTGTGGATAAGGTTAACATTTCGGTCATAATTGTGGGAGACAATTTGTAGCTAAGACAAGGCATTATTTGACTGGTCGAATAATTTGCGCCCCCCGTTGATTGGTCGATGGGTGGCATGTGTCATGGGTAATAACTTGGTGAAGACGGATAGTGTCAGAGGAAGGTCAAATGGCCAGTTCTAAAAATGACTGTTAGTAGAACTCTGAGTTTGATGACTAATCATGTTACAATATCGCAGTCAGGATAGGACTGTCACACTGACACTGATCATTTGTTCTGTTTTCAGTAGCGGCTCAATTAGGGTTTGGGTTCAATTCCATTTCAATCCAGTCAATTCAGGAAGTAAATTGAAATCTACATTCTCTACGATAAAAATGTGTAAATGGAATTTGAATTGACTCCAACCCTGACCTCAATACATTGTGTACACTATGTATGTAGCTTATGTTTGATGGTACTGTATGCAATGTGCTTTTGAGGGGAATGGTTAGAAATCCAAGGTCTTGTCTATCAGGGCAGTTCAATAGGGGACTATTTCAGAGAGTCATTCGGAGTGTGCCGCTTCTCTTCCTATCACATCTATAACTCCGTTCTCAGAGAATCACCACAAATGACAGCAACAAAGCCCTGGAGGTCAACAGTAGTTCATTGTCCAATTAACAGCTCAATTAAAGATAGTCTATTGTGGAATAAGCTGGTGTGAAAAAACAGCCTTGGGGAAGATGAGGACAAGGGTTTGGTTTGCTGTTCTAACACATACAGTAGCTGAATACAGAAGTTAACAAGACATATCTCAGGTTTTAACAAAAATACTGTCAAATAATGTGCCTCTGTGGTTTTTGTTATGATTTTTTTTTCTTTTTTACAGAGGATGTGGTTATTAATTAGCTAAGAATAATGATACCACAATCATTTATATTTAATTGTTTTGCCCTCTGTGGTGCCAAGAGGGCACTTGTAGTATAATTCCCCCAGACTTCCCATTAGTTGACCTTGACTTACAGGATAATTACTTATCCCATGATCCTACGGGCAATAAATAGCTACAGTTCACATGCCCGTGTTAGCAGCTCAGGTCAGAGGTCAGCAAGATATACCAGGGTGTGACTTAGGCTGTACAGTACCTCCTTAGGGAACAGGATGAATGGGGTGAAGAGTTGGCTGTCACACCAGGGCTCGTGCACTCTAAAAAGTAATGGAATTTGTCTCTATTGTTTGTCTCCATTTTGCAAAGAAAAGGAATAATATGAGACAGCAGCTATCCCTTTACAATTAGCCCAAGGTCTCCCCCTCCTTTAGCAAATAAAGAACAGGGACTGTCGACTAATTCAGACACAAAATAGTTTGCACCCCATGAACCGTTTTATAAATGACTTGGAAGAAACTAATCAAAGAAAATCCAGGGGCCACAAAACCCAGAGAACAGGGATGACACAGTAATTAGTTTGGTTCCAGTCTGGATCAGAATACAGAGTACACTGGCCATGCTATGAATGAGAATGTAATGATGAGAGATTTAGGTCCTGATAGTGGCAGGCTAGCATGTATTGCTGCAGGAGGCAGGGCTTTGTGTGGGGAAAGCGTGGGTGGAGACAGTAAGCAGGAAGAGAGAGAGAGACATCTCCTCCATGACCTGTGAATGACCGTTCATTTCACCATCTGATATTTGTCAAAATGAGTGTGTGTGTAGTGTTTGTGTGTGTGTTTGTATGAATGCATGCTTGCCTCCATGTGTCTGTGTGCATGCGTGTGGGTGTCTGCGTGCGTGTGTGCGTGTGGATTCAGGCATTTGTGTGTATACACAATAGGATGCTGCTGTGTGCTCTGTGGAACATGATGTGATGAATGGGAGGAAGCCGTGATTGTGCAGGGAGGCTGGTGCCAGTCACAACAAGTGGCCCTGTCATCAATCCCTAATCGCCGGCGACAGGCTTTATTAGAGAGGAGCGGTACAGGGACACAGGCGTAACTGTCCGGCCCCTCACCGGATCTCTCCTCTATGTGGGAATTATCACTTTCTCTGTATTAAATAATGATGATGTGGTAAAGAAGTCATACCCTTTCTTCTCTCTCTGTCTGACAGGAGCTCCGATCATTAGCTGGTGCTGGTGGACGCTTAGAGGTAGATTTTTGGATTTGGATTCGTTCGATTTTCCCTATTGTTGCCTCAAAAGTTAGGTGCAGTGGCATCTACTGTATGTCAGAGTATGGCTAGAAAAAATTGAATATGAAAGCTATAGCCTACTGAACCATCGCGGTTCACACAAAACACATTTCACAGCGAAAACAAATCAATTACCTTTTGAAGAACTTCTGCTGAGGGCTTCCCAAGTGTCTAACGAAGACAATCCATGGTTCTTTTGTTAGAAAAAGTAATTTATTATATCCATAAATCTCCGTTTGGTTGGTGCGTTATGATAGAAAATACAGCGTCCACTCGCCCATTGAACTCGTTCAACCTATACCTATACACTTGTCCAAGAACAATCAAACATCATTGATAATGTATCCTTAGGAACACTTTTATGTATATTTAGTATAATATTTCAACCGGAATATAAACTGGGCGATAGGAAAGGAAAAAACCACAGCGCGCGCAAGCCTGGGAACGCGCATCCTCTTCTGTTTACTTCTTGTGACCACTTCCTAATTCTTCTTCTATTACCATCCAGACCAACTAACCATAATCAAAACACTGTCTAGAGACTGTTGACATCCAGTGGAAGCAATAGGTACTGAAATCTTACTCCCTTATATGGTCATTTTCAATAGGGAAGGGTTCAAAATCACTTTTTCCAGGACATAAATTCTTCCGGGTTTTCGCCTGCCATATCCGTTCTGTTATACTCACAGACTATATTTTAACACTCTTAAAAACTTCAGAGTGTAATTATGTGCATATCCTATTTTCTGGGCCTGAGTGGGAGGCATTTTACTTTGGGCACGCCAGACTCTCCAAAACCGTCACCTCGGGAGCTGCTCCCTAAGAAGTTACAGTTTTTTACATTTTACAGTTTTAGCTCATCTCTATGAGCATCTTAAATGTGCAACCAGAGAGAAAATAATTATAGACCACCTTTACTCCACACACAGAGACACGTACAAAGCTCTCCATCGCCCTCCATTTGACAAATCTGCCCAAATTCCATCCTACTGAATCCTGCTTACAAGAAAAATTTAAGCAGGAAGCACCAGTGACTTGATCTATAAAAAAGTGGTCAGATGAAGCAGATGCTAAACTACATGACTGTTTTGCTAGCACAGACTGGAATATGTTCTGGGATCTTCTGCTGGCACTAAGGAGTACACCTTATCAGTCATTGGCTTATCAATAAGTGCATCGAGGACGACGTCCCTACAGTGACTGTACGGACATACCCCAACCAAAAGCCATGGATTACAGGCAACATGAGCACTGAGCTGAAGGGTAGAGCTGCCGCTTTCAAGGAGCGGGACTCTAACCCGGAAGCTTATAAGAAATTCAACTATGCCCTCTGAAAATCCATCAAACAGGCAAAGCGTCTATACAGGACTAAGATCGAATCGTACTACACTGGCTCCAACGCTGGTCAGATGTGGCAGGGCTTGCAAATTATTACAGACTACAAAGGGAAGCACAGCCGAGAGCTGCCAAATGACACGAGCCTACCAGGTGAGCTAAATAACTTCTATGCTCGCGTTGAGCCAAGTAACACTGAAACATGCATGAGAACTGTTCCGGACGAATGTGTGATCACGCTCTCCGCAGCCGATGTGAGTAAGATCTTTAAACAGGTCAACATTCACAAGGCTGCAGGGCCAGACGGATACCAGGACGTGTACTCCGAGCATGCGCTGACCAACTGGCAAGATTCACTGACATTTTCAACCTCTCCCTGTCTGATGCTGTAAAACCAACATGTTTCAAGCAGACCACCATAGTCCTTGTGCCCAAGAACACTAACGTCAACTGCCTAAATGACTACCGATGTCATGGCTCACATCAACACCATCATCCCAGAAACCCTAGACCCACTCCAATTTACATACCGTGCCAACAAACCAAATCAAATTTTATTTGTCACGTACACATGGTTAGAAGATGTTAATGCAAGTGTAGCGAAATGCTTGTACTTCTAGTTCCGACCATGCAGTAATATCTAACAAGTAATCTAAGAACAACTACCTTATACACACAAGTGTAAAGGAATTAATAAGAATATGTACATATAAATAGGCAAGATGCAGTAGATGGCATAGAGTACAGTATATACGTATGATATGAGTTTTGTAGGGCATGTAAACATTATATAAAGTGGCATTGTTTAAAGTGGCTAGTGATACATTTATTACATCCAATTGTTTATTATTAAAGTGGCTAGAGATTTGAGTCAGTATGTTGGCAGCAGCCACTCAATGTTAGTGATGGCTGCTAGCGGGAGTTTGCTGATGACACAACAGTGGTAGGCCTGATCACCGACAACGATGAGACAGCCCATAGGGAGGAGGTCAGAGACCTGACCATGTGGTGCAAGGACAAAAACCTCTCCCTCACTGTGATCAAGTCAAAGGAGATGATTCTGGACTACAAGAAGAGCACGCTCCCATTCTCATCGACGGGGCTGTGTTGGAGCAGGTTGAGAGCTCCTTGGCATCCACATCACCAACAAACTAACATGGTCCAAGCACACCAAGACAGTCGTGAAGAGTGCACAACAAAACCTATTCCCCCGCAGGTAACTGAAAGATTTGGCATGGGTCCTCAGATCCTCAAAAGGTTTTACAGCTGCACCATCGAGAGCATCCTGAAGGGTTGCATCACTGCCTGGTATGGAAACTGCTCAGCCTCTGACCGCAAGGCACTACAGACGGTAGTGCATACGGCCCAGCCAAGCTTCCTGCCATCCAGGACCTCTATACCAGGCGGTGTCAGAGGAAGGCCCTAAAAATTCAACGACTCCAGCCACCCTAGTCATAGACTGTTCTCTCTGCTACCACACGGCAAGCGTTCCCGGAGCACCAAGCCCTAGGTCCAAGAGGCTTCTAAACAGATTCTACCCCCCAAGCCATAAGACTCCTGAACAGCTAATCAAATGGCTACCCAGACTATGCAAATATTTGATTTGTAATCAGATAAAATAAAATGTAAAGGTCAAATACACTTTTCTGGTTCTGTGTCCATTCTGGTATTTAACTGAATGATGTGTGAATTCTGACCATGGACATTAATCACCTAATATTTGTTTGTTTGTGTATTGCCCTTTGAGGCCATTTCATGAATAATATAGACATTGATGACAATGAGTCCAGTGTATGCGTAAGTACTGTAAGTGTTTGGTCATCACTAGTTGTGTGAACAAACAGCATGGTAAACCCGATGATTTTAATGGCCATTTTTTTCACTTTTATTTAACCAGGTAAGCCAGTTGAGAACAAGTTCTCATTTACAACTGCGACCTGGCCAAGATAAAGCAAAGCAGTGCGACACAAACAACAACACAGAGTTACACGTGGAATAAACAAACGTAGTCAATAACACAATAGAAAAAAATCTATATACAGTGTTTGCAAACGAGGTAAGATTAGGGAGGTAAGGCAATAAATAGGCCGTAGTGGCGAAGTAATTACAATTTAGCAATTAAACACTGGAGTGATAGATGTGCAGAAGATGACCCTACAGCCTACATGATTATTACGTCTTTCAGAGTTTTCAGAATAGATTAAAACTGACAGATGATCACCAGGAATGCTGAATTACTAGAAGACTTAATAGAGGACAAATGTGGATCTTTGTTCAATCATCAGAAAAACATGGCAATTATATGACCCTACATCCTAGTCTACTTGTTGAAGTTTGGAATATTATAATATTATGGTTGAGTCAACATTGTTTCCACATTATTTACACCATACATGATCAATGTGAATACCATACTGTAGGTGTCAGAAATTAACCAGTTGAGTTAGTAGCTACCAAGTCAGGAGCACAGTGCCACACCAGAATCACAGACAGAGATAAATCAGTTTCTCAGATTTCCATGGCTTGCTGTGTCCAAATCTCTGGGAGTGTGAGCGTGCCAAACTAGGCAGGCTACAGCTGAGCTGGGACTTGGAAAACTGGCACGTGGCCACTCACCCCCAACTCATCTTACCCCCCACCATTCATCCATACTGCTTACCACACAATCACACACCAAACAAGGAAAAGGGGGAGTTTAGGCACTGCTGGTGATAAGTTCAGCCCTAGGAAATGTTGTGTTTTCTCTCATCATTATTTTCTCTCTCCACAAAATCATACTCGTTAACTATAATCTGCGGACGTCTGTCTATTGACATAAAGATAAAATGTTATTTTACAACATACAAGGTTCATGAATGAGGCTGCAATTTTTAATAGTAGAGTTGAATATTCTCAATAAGATATTTTCTAAATAATAAGTTACAGGAGCATAATAACTTGCTATTGAATAATTACCTAAATAAACTGGACTGAAAGCACCTTATACACATCACTACTGTACTTGTTGAGTCAGATGTATAGCCAGGTAATCTAAGTAATTACTTGGATGTGAACCTTCCAACACCAAGCAGAGATGCACTTCACCTAAATAGAAATGGAATCATGAGGCAGATGACGTAGCATTTACTATAGGTGTTCTGTGGAGTTCTGGAAAGCATTTCCACACCACTGGCTGATGGTAAAAGCTCCCATTGTGCTGAACTGTGACAGTCAAATATGTGAACTCATTAGTGAAGCAGCATCAACTTGCATTTAGTTGATAATGCTGACATTTCAAACGATGAGTAGATAAATCTAAAAATCTATAGTTTGAATGTTCTAGTGTGTGAATCACAGTCAATATGTGGAGAAAAAAAATAACTTTTGCATTTATCTTTTTTATATTCAGCACGTAAAATACAGCGATGCCAGATGGGCTGTGTTTTTCCTTTGCCTGGTCGTATTTTTTTTTCATTTTCTCGGTCTCAGGGAGGTTTTATCTCAGGTTAATGTGTGCTGTTAAATGTAAGGGCTTAGTGGGTTGCGTGTAAGTGGATTGTGCCGTGCCAATGTCCAATCTCTGGCTCGAGGGACCTCTCAGACAACATGTCTTATTCGGGAGATGGCCAGATCTGACCACCTGTCAACTTCAAGCCCATTAAAAACATGGAGAGCAGGGAGAGATGCAGTGAAAATATTGACTTGTATTGTACCCCAGGGATGGACGGTGGAGGAGAAGAAAGAGAGGAATGCCACGGAAATGGGAGGAGTGTGGAGTGAGACAGACATGGTGTGAATTTCTAAGGGATTATTGGTGGGTTTGTCCAACAGACGAGTCCCGGGGAGTGAACTTTGTGGTTCAAACAGTAGCCAACCATTCCCTCAGAGAGAAAACATTAGCTACTGTTACAGCACCACTTGTTATAGTTTAGAGTGACTTTCAGAACAAACCCCATAAGTAGTAACCGAAAAGTCAATACCTTTGTTGTATAGCCTTTTTATGCTTCAATTAATTAAAATTAGATGTTTTGCATTTTGACATATATTCCTGTGAGATTGGGTAATCTCTTATAATGAGGACACAGATTTTAGTGTAAAATCAATTAATAGTATCTTCCAATTTAATGGACCTTGACAACCTACTGAAGTGCAACCCGTCTCTGCTCTCCCTATACACTGCATTCGGAAAGTATTCAGACCTCTTCCATTTTTCCAAATTTTGTTACGTTACAGCCTTATTCTAAAATGTGTTAAATTAAATGCTTTTCTCATCAATCTACACGTAATAAACCATAAAATATAACAAATATAAATATTCAGACCCTTTGCTACGAGACTCGAAATTTAGCTCAGGTGCATCCTGTTTCCATTGATCATCCTTGAAATGTTTCTACAACTTGATTGCAGTCCACCCGTGGTAAATTCAATTGATTGGACATGATTTGGAAAGGCACACACCTGTTTATATAAGCTCCCACAGTTGACAGTGAACGTCAGAGCATAAACCAAGCCATGAAGTCAAAGGAATTGTCCGCCGAGCTCCGAGACAGGATTGTGTTGAGGCACAGATCTGGGGGAGGGTTCCAAAAACTTTCTGCAGCATTGAAGGTCCCCAAGAACACATTGGCCTCCATCATTTTTAAATGGAAGAAGTTTGGAACCACCTAGACCCTAGAAGGGCCTTGGTCAGGGAAGTGACCGAGAACACGATGGTCTCTCTGACAGAGATCCAGAGTTCCTCTGTAGAGATAAGACAACCTTCCAGAAGGACAACCATCTCTAAAGCACTTCACCAATCAGGCCTTTATGGCAGTGGCCAGACGGAAGCCACTCCTCATGAAAAGGCACATGACAGCCCACTTGGAGTTTGCCAAAAAGCACCTAAAGATTCTCAGACTATGAAAAAAAATATTATTTGGTCTGATGAAACCAAGATTTAACACAAGCGTCACGTCTGGAGGAAACCTGGCACCATCCCTACGGTGAAGCATGGTGGTGGCAGCATTACGCTGTGGGGATGTTTTTCAGCAGCAGGGACTGGGAGAATAGTCAGCATCGAGGGAAAGATGAACGGAGCAAAGTACAGAGAGAACCTTGATGAAAACCTGCTCCAGAGTGAAAGTTAACCTTCCAACTAGCCTAAGTACACAGCCAAAATTATGCAGGAGTGGCTTCGGGACAAGTCTCTGAATGTCCTTGAGTGGCCCAGCCAGAGTCCGGACCTGAACCCAATCGAACATCTCTGGAGAGACTTGAAAATAGCTGTGCAGCGACGCTCCCCATCCAATTAGACAGAGCTTGAGAGGATCTACAGAGAAGAATGGGAGAAACTCCCCAAATACAGATGAAGACTCTAGGCTGTATTCGCTGGCAAAGGAGCTTCAACAAAGTAGTCAGTAAAGGGTCTGAATACTTATGGAAATGCATTATTATTTCATATTATTATATTTATTTTTTCTACCCAATTTCGTGGTATCCAATTGATAGTTACAGTCTTGTGTCATCGCTGCAACTCCAGTACAGACTCGGGAGAGGCGAAGGCCGAGAGCCGTATGTCCTGCGAAACACAACCCAACCAAGCCGCACTGCTTCTTGACACAATGCCCACTTAACCCGGAAGCCAGCCACACCAATTTTTCAGAGGAAACATCTTACACCTGGCGACCGTGTCAGCGTGCACTGCGCCCGGCCCGCCAAAGGAGTCACTAGTGTGCGATGGGACAAGGACATCCCTGCCAGCCAAACCCTCCCCTAACCCGGACGACGCTGGGACAATTGTGCCGGTCATGGCCGGCTGCGACAGAGCCTAGACTCGAACCCAGAATCTCTAGTGGCACAGGTAGCACTGCGATGCAGTACCTTAGACCACTGCGCCATTCGGGAGGCCAGTTATTTATTATTTATTTATTTTTAATACACTGGCAAAAAAGTCTAATAACCTTTTTGCTTTGTAATTATGGGGTATTGTGTGGAGATTGATGAGGGGAAAAAATATTATTTAATAAATTTTAGAATAACAATATGTGGACAAAGTCAAGGGGTCTGAATACTTTCTGAATGCACTGTATGACCCCTTTTTCCTTCCCTGATCTTGACGACACAAAATGACCCTCATTACTGACACCATAACATCCCTAAACCGCGTTGGTGACACTATTACTGGGATAAATCTACTTTCAACTCTGGCTACTGTATCTTCACTCACACACACCCACTTCATTCACACTGTTCTCCCTCCATCCTCACATTGCCTTCGCAGAATAAGCAGTGATTCAGAAGCACAAAAAGGGCAGCCTGAACTAATTCCTAGACACTCTGAACTTTTAATTAGGACAAGGCACAAAACAACAACAACAACATTAGCAATAGAATAGAAAACAATAAAAGGGTAATTATCGTGCAGTCATACTCGGTCTGCCAAGAATTCCATAAAACTAATTAACATTGTCTGACAGATGGTTTGGGATGGCAAGTAGTATTGGTGGGGAGGTGTGTGTGTGTGTGTGTGTGTGTGTGTGTGTGTGTGTGTGTGTGTGTGTGTGTGTGTGTGTGTGTTCAAACCAAAAGTTGTCCCAACAGTCCACTTGAGAACAGGTTGATTAATAAAACATACATTGGGGACAAAATAGTAATAGGATATGTTATAGTGTTTAATTGACAGATGTTTTACACATCAGAATTACTATGAACTTTAAACAATGAACAAAAAGCATAATATTGTTACCGTGTGATGTAGAAAGATTATGAAAAAAGTATCCACAATGCTTTGGATCAAACTTAACTACTACCAACCATTGTTCTAAACATAATGTTAATTGCTTTTCAATTATGGCCATCTATTTCTGCAATTATAGTCTTGTAGGCCTAACAATCATTTGTTTAAAAATCAATTTGTGTCTATGAGTTCAATTGTATTTTCATTAAAACCAAGGTGAAATTGCTTAGCACAACTACATGAGGAGTGTCCTTTTCGTAAATATAACAACAATTTTATTGAAAAATCTAATCAAGGACATACAAAAAGATCATTGCAATATGCTTTTAAAATAGCCTTCTTTCTGTGAGCATTGTGAACAAAATAAGCAGAATGTTTGTCTCTCTTTACTCCGCAGAAAGACGGTCAAGTGGTTTAGCACTTCAAGGGGATTTAAGACACATTAATACATTACTGGTGACTAACATTTGGAAAATCATAACTAACGACTTCATCTGTTTTTGCCTGTTTTGGGCTTTCAGTGCTACTTTGAAAAGTCAGAAAAACAGTTGTATTAATTCCACTTCTGCACTCACACACATGAAGAACACATGCTTTGCTCCCTCTCCCTTAAATAGGTTGTCTCAATCAAGTGAGGAATAAACGTATGTGAGAAGCACAGGGCCAATGAATATGAATATGTGTTAAATGTCTCAATGTTCACTTCAATGGACTTGCTGGGGGTGTCTCCGCCATACATTGTCATAGAGAAATGTTCTTCTAGCCCCAGCAGTGGTCTCATCATAGCACAAACCGAGCTAGGAAGTTACCAGCAAAGCAACTACATCCACACAAATGTTGAATACCTGAAAAATCACACATTTGAGAGCTTTGTCAAATTGATACATTTGCACCTGCAGGGGAGGACTATGTTCTCCCGATGACTTAAGCCCTGATTGAGGCTGTCGGGGGAGTTATGAGGCTTTTTTCACGTTCATGAATTATAAATGTTGCGAAGGGCATATGCATTTTTCAGCTGACACAGGTTGCGCTTTGAATGTGACACCATTTGCACTTTAAAGCTCTGAAAGAGGCCGTGTTACTGGGTTTAGTTGGTCTGTGTACGCCTGTGCATTTGAACGTCTCTCTTGACTCACAGGAGGAGCACTGAAGAAATAGGTATTTTTTGTTGAAAAAACAAACCATGCTGTAAGTGGGTGGGAGAGTCAAAGTACTTTTCACATTTATTGTGGATAGATGTTGTGTTGGACCTTTATCGCTACCTGTATCTATAGACTTTGTTTAGGGAACATTATCTGAGCGGTGCTTAGTGGGACATTTCATGGCCAGGAGAAAAATTTAAAAGGGTAATTTATCACATCAAAACTGTCAATTAGCGAGAGATGAAGCAAGTAAACGCCTCTGGCTAAGACAAACATTCTTGAACAGATTTCCTAACCGACACAAACCTTTTCAATATACATTAAACCAACTAAAAGTCATGCTTTTAATGGAGGTACTTATTAGTCCATGTCACTGCATACTGACAGCACATTTTCATGTCTGCGGACATGTTGACTCGGTCCGTGTTTCACTCTGATTAATACCTGGAGAACATATCTGTCCTGTCCAGACGTTTAGCATTTACATATGTGTGTGTGCTGTGTTCTGTTATGCACCCACATTCTTCCGTCAGGTAGGGAGATATGAAGATGGTCCGATATGGAGTTTCAGGACTGAGCAGAGAGAACGCTCCCCTGGCCCATTTAAAGGCTGAACCTGGAGCATGTTGATGACACCACTTCATATTCCTGAAAGCACTGTGGCTGCTTTCCAAAAGCACTGGGATAAATGTAATTAACAATTATGGTCCGCCCTGCTTGACATCTCATTATTTGAGATTTCCTGATGCTCTCGCTCTCTTCTCTTTCCCTCTCTCTTTCTCTCCACTACGGAAATGTATTAGCTAGTCAAAACACACAATGACAGTGGGGAGAGGGGTTGGGGTGAGAGACAGTCAGGCGTCTAAGGGATGTTTGTGTCTAAGTACATTTTTGGCCTGGGCTTCAAAAAAGGGGGTTGAAAGAAACAACTCCCCCACAACAAGTGGATTAGAAAAAGCCATTTGTGAGCCCTGACACTGCGGTGCCCACTGATATTTGGACATCAAAAGGGTATCCTGTGGGATGCACACATCAAACACACAGTCTACCATGGCTAGCTGCCTCAGGCAGGCCATTAGGGCCTTGTGAATGATGGATAGATGGATGGTGTCTCTGTCTCAAGTTATTGACATCTAGCTTCAGCCCGCCTCATTGTGTGACTGGATGGACAAGGACTAAGTACTCAAAGTCATAGAGCTAGCTAGACATACAGTGTAGTCAGGTACACACATCCACAAACACCTTGTAAGTAAGTACATGCACACACATAAACACCATGCACACACACCCACTTGCAAGGGAGATTGTAAATTGTTTTATCCTTAACTAAAGCAATGATTATGCAAACATCCTATGCTTTACTCCTATAATAATATGCTTACCTGAGTGTTACATCTCAGACTTGCATCCAATATGCAAAAATGAAGTCAGGCACTTACTTTTTTTGACAAGCATTCTCAAACATCTTCTCTCTCCTTTTAACCCTCAGTGGAACTACCCTTTGTAGGAGAGTACAGAGTACACCTGAATTGACTGGAGCACATTTCGAGTCCTTTAAAAATACACACAGAGCAGCGAAAAGAGAAACTTAAAAGCCTGTGAACCATTCCCATACTCGTTTAATGAGCCTTTCACAACAGCTGATAACTTGATGCGAGGCTATACTCCCAAGATGTGTCAAGATAAAGTGCGCCCCATGTCACTCAGTCTGTGACCCAACACAGAGATCATTCAAACATTTTAATGATCTTTAGTGGAATAGCTATATCATCTAGGATCACACATCAAAGCCAAAATATGGACAGATGATGAAACACTCTAAAACATGTGTTACATTTTTAGACACCAATCATAAGAAGGCAGAAAATAGCTTGGCACTTGGCACTCTAGACAAGTTTAGTTCACTCTTTGATTTTTAGACTACCCTCCTTATCAACTAAATAACTAAATCTTTGCTTTGGTAATTGATGTTTTAAGTCTTTCAGAAGTGTCATTTGGTTACCATTGATTTTGTCTTCAAAACAAAATGGAAGACTTCCGATCAACCATCAGCTCAAGAGAGGAACTTGATTAGAGGTAACCTAATCTAGATAGCTACCTAACTCTGAAAGCCATCAGCTAAATCAAATGTATTTTGGATAGTGTCCATAAATTTAGCCTATGCTATGGTAGTCACTGCTAGGCTGGTAGATACCTTCAGCAGAGTAACGTGCACGTTTGTTAATTCTATCTTTGACTAGCATTAGCAAGCTAGCTAGCTAACGTTAGCAAATTATAATAGCTTGTAGACATCTATTCCACTGACTCTTGTCTGGAAATTGAATTATCAGGCTATTATTAGATAACTCAATCTCTGTTTGTGTGTTGGTAGTAATGATGAATGTGTATAAATCGTCTATGGTTTGTTGGTTCGTTCTCAGCTGGCTAGCAATATTGCTGCTGAGTAAAGCTGGCTAGCTGGCTAACAGCAAACTGACAATATTTATGTTGAAATGACCTTGTTAGGTGTGCTAAATCAGCCAATGCTATCCAAATAGAGATAGAGAAAATTAGCGGGGTGGTTAAATTGTGCATTGTTGTGTGTTTAGGTCCAAGTGTTACAGAATCTGATTCCACAAGCATGAGATTCCATCTCCAGCTCTGACGATGTGTTGATGTTAAGTTGGCAAAATATTTACAAACTGATGGCCAAGCTAGCTAAATTTACAGTAAACATGAATTTGGGTAAGAATTTGTCTGTGTTTGTGTGATGCGGTTCACAGGTGTAGCCTGACGACCAGACAGAGTATGTTCCAAACCATGTAATAATGTTTTTCTTTGTTATCTGGAGTCCTTCCACAGTGCCCTGCTTAAATAAACCCAAAGTATACACTACCGTTCAAGTTTAGGGTCACTTAGAAATTCATGTGGAATATCTACATAGGCGTACAGAGGCCCATTATCAGCAACCATCACTCCTGTGTTCCAATGGCACGTTGTGTTAGCTAATCCAAGTTTATCATTTTAAAAGGCTAATTGATCATTAGAAAACCCTTTTGCAGTTATGTTAGCACAGCTGAAAACTGTTGTTCTGATTAAAGAAGCAATACAACTGGCCTTCTTTAGACTAGTTGAGTATCTGGAGCATCAGCATTTGTGTGTTCAATTACAGGCTCCAAATGTCCAGAAAAAAAGGCTTTCTTCTGAAACTCATCAGTCTATTGTTCTCCTGAGAAATGAAGTCACGTTCTTTCAGTTATTCCTGAGAGGATTTGTGTTTTGTCCGCCTCCTTTTCAAAAAATGCTCCCTTGGGGGAGGGACAGGGCCAGAGCAGGAAGCACCGCCCCACACAAAGTTGTAATCTTTCAGAGAATGTAGATTTTTTTTTTTACATATATCAATGATTACGCCAATATAAACATTGCTGAAAGACGTCCAATAGCTCTATCGAACAAGGACAACCATATCTACTGTTGGAGTCATTAGAAGTCGTTTTTTCAACCACTCCACAAATTTCTTGTTAACGAACTATAGTTTTGGCAAGTAATTTAGGACATCTACTTTGTGCATGACACAAGTCATTTTTCAAACAATTGTATCACAATTCCAATGGGTCAGAAGTTTACATACACTAAGTTGACTGTGCCTTTAAACAGCCCGGAAAATTCCAGAAAATTATGTCATGGCTTTAGAAGCTTCTGATTGACATAGTTTGAGTCAACTGGAGGTGTACCTGTGGATGTATATCAAGGCCTACCTTCAAGCTCAGTGGGAAAATGGGAAAATCAAAAGAAATCAGCTAAGACCTCAGAAAATAAATTGTAGACCTCCACAAGTCTGGTTCATCCTTGGGAGCAATTTCCAAACGCCTGAAGGTACCACGTTCATTTGTACAAACAATAGTACGTAAGTATAATTACCATGGGACCACGCAGCCGCCATACCGCCAGGAAGGAGACGCGTTCTGTCTCCTAGAGATGAAAGTACTTTGGTGCGAAAAGTGCAAATCAATCCCAGAACAACAGCAAAGGACCGTGTGAAGATGCTGGAGGAAACAGGTACAAAAGTATCTATATCCACAGTGAAAAGTGTCCTATATAGACATAACCTGAAAGGCTGCTCAGCAAGGAAGAAGCCACTGCTCCAAAACCGCCACAAAAAAAAGCCTGACTACAGTTTGCAACTGCACATGGGGACAAAGATCGTACTTTTTGGAGAAATGTCCTCTGGTCTGATGAAACAAATATAGACCTGTTTGGCCGTAACGACCATTGTTATGTTTTGAGGAAAAAGGGGGAGGCTTGCAAGCCGAAGAACACCATCCCAACCGTGAAGCATGGGGGTGGCAGCATCATGTTGTGGGGGTGCTTTGCTGCAGGAGGGACTGGTGCACTTCACAAAGTAGATGGCATCATGAGGATGGAAAATTATGTGGATATATTGAAGCAACATCTCAAGACATCAGTCAGGAAGTTAAAGCATGGTCGCAAAAGGGTCTTCCAAATAGACAGTGACCCAAAGCATACTTCCAAAGTTGTGGCAAAATGGCTAAAGACAACAAGGTCAAGATATTTGAATGGTCATCACAAAGCCCTGACCTCAATCCTATAGAAAATGTTTGGGCAGAACTGAAAAAGTGTGTGTGAGCAAGGAGGCCCAGTGTGTGTGAGCAAGGAGGCCCAAACCTCTCTCAGTTACACCAGCTCTGTCAGGAGGAATGGGCCAAAATTCACCCAACTTATTGTGGGAAGCTTGTGGATGGCTACCCGAAACGTTTCACCCAAGTTAAACAATTTAAAGGCAATGCTACCAAATACTAATTGAGTGTATGTAAACTTATGAACCACCGGGAATGTGATGAAAGAAATAAAACCTGAAATAAATCATTCTGTCTACTGTTATTCGGACATTTCACGCTCTTATTAAAATTAAGTGATGCTCCTAACTGACCTAAGACAGGGAACATTTACTAGGATTAAATGTCAGGAATTGTGAAAAACTGAGTTCAAATGTATTTGGCTAAGGTGTATGTTAACTTCCGACTTCAACCGTACATGCGCACCAATGTATAGTGCGATCAGTATAACATTGAGGCTTTGCGAAATGCAACAAAGCAGGACTACATAATTTCAGTTCTCCCCCCCTCAATATATTTACCGGACGCTATTATCCTGAATGACTAACAGGAGCAATTAGGGTCAGGTGCCTTCCACAAGAGCACATCGGCAGATTTTCCACCGAGTCGACTGTTCAAACCAGCAACCTTTTGGCTACTGGCACAACACTCCTAACCGCTAGGCTACCTGCCGCCACTATACACCTGATACTTCGACGAGCGAAGCCCAGACCCGCCCTCTTCATGGGAAACAGGGCGGGTTTCCCATGAAGAGGGCGGGTCTGGGCTTCGCGCGTCGAAGTATCAGGTGTATAGTGGCGGTATAGAAATGCATTGGCCATGATCAAACAAACCCAGGTTCCCCAGGCTGAAAATTTCCTTTAAAACACTCATGTGATGGTAAATGTTATTTTTTCCTTTACAAGTTGTTCCAGACAAAAAAATACATCTGATCAAAACAACTTTTATTGGTCACGTACACAGTTTATCAGATGTTATGGCAGGTGCAGCTCCTAACAGTGCAGTAAAAAAATTTCAAACATAATAATAATTAAATAATAGTACACAAACAATCATCAAAACTAGGAGCAAGAAATCACTTTCTTCTAAAACTCATCAGTCTATTCTTGTTCTGAGAAATGAAGGCTATTACATGTGAGAAATTGCCAAGAAACTGAAGATCGTACAACGCTGTGTACTACTCCCTTCACAGAACAGCGCAAACTGGCTCTAACCAGAATAGAAAGAGGAGTGGGAGGCCCCGGTGCACAACTGAGCAAGAGGACAAGTACATTAGAGTGTCTAGTTTGAAAAACAGGCGCCTCACAAGTCCTCAACTGGCAGCTTCTTTAAATAGTACCCGCAAAACACCAGTCTCAACGTCAACAGTGAAGAAGCGAAACCGGGATGGTGGCCTTCTAGGCAGAGAAAAAGCCATATCTCAGACTGGCCAATAAAAATAAAAGATTAAGATGGGCAAAAGAACACAGACATTGGACAGAGGAAGATTGGAAAAAAGTGTTATGGATAGACAAATCTAAGTTTGAGGTGTTCAGATCACAAAGAACATTCATGAGACGCAGAAAAAATTAAAAGATGCTGGAGGAGTGCTTGACGCCATCTGTCGAGCATGGTGGAGGCAATGTGATGGTCTGGGGTGTTTTGCTGGTGGTAAAGTGGGAGGTATGTAGAAGGTAAAAGGGATCTTGAAGAAGGAAGGCTTTCACTCCATTTTGCAACGCCATGCCATACCCTGTGGACGGCGCTTAATTGGAGCCAACAGGACAATGACCCAAAGCACAGCTCCAAACTATGCAATAACTATTTAGGGAAGAAGCAGTCAGCTGGTATTCTGTCTGTAATGGAGTGGCCAGCACAGTCAACAGATCTCAACCCTACTGAGCTGTTGTGGGAGCAGCTTGACCGTATGGTACGTAAAAAGTGCCTATCAAACCAATCCAACTTGTGGGAGGTGCTTCAGGAAGCATGGGGAGAAATCGCTTCAGATTACCTCAACAAATTGACAACTTGAATGCCAAAGGTCTGCAAGGCTGTAATTGCTGCAAATGGAGGATTCTTTGACGAAAGTCAATTTTGAAGGACACAATTACTATTTCAATTAAAAATAATTATTTTTAACCTTGTCAACGTCTTGATTATATTTCCTGTTCATATTGCAACTAATTTCATGTGTTTTCACGGAAAACAAGGGCATTTCTAGGTGACCCCAAACATTGAATTGTAGTGTACATACAAATACATGCAGTGTCTACAAGAAAACAAAATGCAATGTACAGTAGTACATATTAGAATGAGCTACAGTATGTGAAGAATACAGTATATGAATAAGAATCCGGCATATAACCAGTATATAAATAAGATCCCAGTATGTACAGTGCCTTCAGAAAGTATTCACACCCCTTTACTTTTTTCACATTTTGTTGTGTTACAGCCTGAATTTAAAATTGATTTAAATTGAGATGTTTTGTCACTGATCTACACACTATACCCATAATGTCCAAGTAAAATTGTGTTTATAGAAAATGTTAGAAATTAATAAAAAATGTAAAGCTGATATTTCATGAGTCAATAAGTATTCAACCCTTTTGGTATGGCAAGCTTTAATACATTCAGGAGTAAAAAAATGTCCTTAACAAATCGCAAAATAAGTTGCATGGACTCATTCCATGTTCAATAATAGTGGTTAACATGATTCTTGAATGCCTACCCCATCTCTGTACCCCACACATACAATTGAGTAGTGAATTTCAAGCAGAGATTCTACCACAAAGACCAGGGAGGTTCTACCACAAAGACCAGAGAGGTTTTTCAATGCCATGCAAATCACACCAATTGGTAGATGTGTAGAAATTTAAAAAAGCAGACGCTGAATATCCCTTTGAGCATGGTGAAGTTACTGTAATAATTACACTTTGGATGGTGTATCAATACAACCAGTCACTACAAAATTACAGAAGTCCTTCCTAGATCAGTTGCCGGGGAGGAAGGAAACCTCTTAGGGATTTCACCATGAGGCTAATGGTGATTTTAAAACAGATACAGAGTTTAATGTTTGTGATATGAGAACGCTGAGGATAGATCAACAACATTCTTGTCACTCCACAATACTAACCTAAATGACAGAGTGAAAAGAAGGACGTCTGTACAGAATATAAATCTCAAAACATGCATCCTGTTTGCAAGAAATACACTTTTTGTCCTGAATACAAAGCGTTATGTTTGGGGCAAATCCAACACAACACATCACTGAGTGCAACTCTCCATATTTTCAAGCATGGTGGTGGCTGCATCATGTTATGGGTATGCTTGTCAATGTAGCCTACTCAATCACGTTTTATAGCTACTGTTTACAGACCTCCTGGGACGTATAAAGAGTTCCTCACTGAGTTCCCTGAATTCCTATCGGACCTTCCAAAAAATTTGCTCCCTGGTATACAGAAAATACCCAAGCCCTGAAGCAAGCTTCCAGAAAATTGGAATGGAAACGGCTCTCCACTAAACTGGAAGTCTTCCGAAAGATGGTACCATGCAATATCAAAGAGCCCTCACTGCTGCTCGGTCAGCATACTTTTCCAACCTGATTGAGGAGAATAAAAACTATCCAAAATGTATTTTTGATACTGTCGCAAAACAAACTACATTGAACACAAATATAAATGCAACAATTTCAAAGATTTTACTGAGTTACAGTTCATATAAGAAATGTTATGGACAATGACCCAAAACAATGACCCAAAGCACAGCTCCAACTGTGAATACAGATATGCATCTGCTGGTCACAGACATCTTTAAAAAACGTAGGGGCGTGGATACCAGTCAGTATCTGGTGTGACCACCATTTGCCTCATGCAGCGTGACACATCTCCTTCGCATGGAGTTGATCAGGCTGCTGATTGTGGCCTGTGGAATGTTGTCCCCCTCCTCTTCAATAGCTGTTCGAAGTTGCTGGATATTGTCTGGAACTGGAACACGCTGCTGTACGCGTCGATCGAGAGCATCCCAAACATACTTAATGGGTGACATGTCTGGTGAGTATGCAGGCCATTGAAGAACTGGGACATTTCAGCTTCCAGGAATTGTGTACAGATCCTTGCGACATGGGGCCGTGCATTATCATGCTGAAACATGAGGTGATGGCAGCGGATGAATGGCACGACAAGGATCTCGATCTCGTCATGGTATCTCTGTGCATTCAAATTTCCATCGATAAACTGCAATTGTGCTCGTTGTCCGTAGCTTATGCCTGCCCATACCATAACCCCACCACCACCATGGGGCACTCTATTCACAATGTTGACATCTGCAAACTACTCGCTCACACAACGCCATATACACTGTCTGCCGTAAGGAAGTGGATGGTGGGCCAATATTTTACTTTTAAACTCGGAAAAAACAGAGATGCTAGTTTTAAGTCCCAAAAAACAAAGAGATCTGCTGTTTGGAGATCTCCAAATTTGTTCTTAACTGACTTGTACATGCTCTGGACCCTGATCTCTCTTTTGACCAACAGCTTTTTTCCATCTTCGTAACAAGATAACAAATGTGATATTAAAATGTTTGCATTGTCATTATGGGGTATTGTAAGTAGATTGATGAAGGGGGAATTATAATTTTTTTTAAATCAGTTTTAGAATAAGGCTGTAAAGTAACAAAATGTGGAAAAAGTCAAGGTCTGAATACTTTCCAAATGCACTGGAAGTTAAGTTTCTGGTCACATTGGGATGAGAATGGGTGTGGCGCATTTCATTGTCACGTAAGTTTTGTCCAAAACTGTTTGTCACATACACATGGTTAGCAGATGTTAATGCGAGTGTAGCTAAATTCTTGTGCTTCTAGTTCCGACCATGCAGTAGTATCTAACAAGTAATCTAACAATTACACAACAACTACGTTGTACACACAAGTGTAAAAGAATGAATACGAGTATGTACATATAAATATATGGATGAGCGATGGCCGAACGACATAGGCAAGATGCAGTAGATGGTATAGAGTACAGTATATACATATGAGATGAGTAATGTAGGATATGTAAACATTATATAAAGTGGCATTGTTTAAAACTACTTAAGGATCATTGGGGCGCTAGCGCCCGAATCCCGACACTACCCAGAGAAATGTAAGGCGCCAAATTCAAAATCCAAAAGTAGAATTATAAAACGTTCATCAATATACAAATGTTGCATACTCTTCAAAAGCTTAGACTCTTGGCAATCTCACAGCGTTGTCAGATTTCAAAAAGGCTTTACGGCGAAAGCACAACATTTGATTGTCTGAGGACAGCACCTCATATTTTCTGCATTAGCATAATTTCATAACCAGCACGGGTCTCACAAAACACATAAAAGAGCAAAAATAAATTGCTTACCTTTGATGATCTTCTGCTGAGGGCAATCCGAAGTGTCCAAGCAAGACAATCCATGTTCCTTTTGTTTGAAAAAGTGTCCCAAGCATGTCCCAAAAAAACATTTTCCGTACAGAAATTCCTCTGGTTTTTGCCTGCCATATCAGTTATGTTATACTCACAGACATTATTTTAACAGTTTTAGAAACTTCAGAGTGTTTTCTATCCAGTAGTACTAATTGTCCTAGTTTGTGCATATCCTAGTTTCTGGGCCTGAGTGGCAGGCATTTTACTTTGGGCACGCCAGACTCTCCAAACTTCCGAATACTGCCCCAGTGCCTGTAGAGGTTAAAGTGGCTAGTGATACATTTATTTCATCAGATTTTTTATTATTAAAGTGGCTAGAGATTTGAGTCAGTATGTTGGCAGCAGCCACTCAGTGTTAGTGATGGCTGTTTAACAGTCTGATGGCCTTGAGATAGAAGTTGTTTTTCAATCTCTCAGTCCCAGCTTTTTGCACCTGTACTTACCTCGCCTTCTGGATGATAGCGGGGTGAACAGGCAGTGGCTTGGGTGGTTGTTGTCCTTGATGATCTTTTTGGCCTTCCTGTGACATCGGGGGGTGTAGGTGTCCTGGAGGGCAGGTAGTTTACCCCCGGTGTGTAACGTCCAGGCCTGGTTCAGCAGGCTGATGTTTAGTTTTGAGTTTTTGTTAGAAGGGTTTTGTGCTCTAGGTGTTATATTTCTATGTTGGTTTGATGGTTCCCAATTAGAGGCAGCTGATTGTCGTTACCTCTAATTGGGAACCATATATATGTTTGTTCTTTTCGTTACTGGGGTTGTGGGTCATTGGTTATATTAACATTGGATTATCGTGTGTGTGTGTGTGTGTGTGTGTGTGTGTGTGTGTGTGTGTGTGTGTGTGTGTGTGTGTGTGTGTGTGTGTGTGTGTGTGTGTGTGTGTGTGTGTGTGTGTGTGTGTGTGTGTGTGTGTGTGTGTGTGTGTGTGTGTGTGTGTGTGTGTGTGTGTGTGTGTGTGTGTGTGTGTGTGTGTGTGTGTGTGTGTGTGTGTGTGCATGATCAGTGGGGTGGAGATGTTGTTTCAGGAAGTAAAGGACCCAGTTGCACAGGGCGGGGTCGAGACCTAGGGTCTCGATCTTAATGACAAGTTTGATGGGTACTATGGTGTTAAATGCTGAGCTGTAATCGATGAACAGCATTCTCACGTAGGTATTCCTCTTGTCCAGATGGGTTAGGGCAGTGTGATTGTGATTGCGTCGTCTGTGGACCTTTTGGGACGGTAAGCAACTTGGAGTGGGTCTAGGGTGTCAAGTAGGATGGAGGTGATATGATCCTTGACTAGTCTCTCAAAGCACTTCATGATGACGGAAGTGAGTGCTACGGGGCGATAGTCATTTAGCTCAGTTACTTTAGCTTTCTTGGGAACAGGAACAATGTTGGCCCTCTTGAAGCATGTGGGAACAGCAGACTGGGATAAGGATTGAATGAATATGTCCGTAAACACACCAGCCAGCTGGTCTGCGCATGCTCTGAGGACGTGGCCAGGAAAGCCGTCTGGGCCGGCAGCCTTGCGAGGGTTAACACATTTAAATGTTTTACTCACGTTGGCTGCGGTGAAGGAGAGCCCGCAGGTTTTGGTAGCGGGCCGTGTCGGTGGCACTGTATTGTCCTCAAAGCGAGCAAAGAAATTGTTTATTTTGTCTGCGAGCAAGACATTGTGGTCCACGACGGGGCTGGTTTTCTTTTTGTAGTCCATGATTGACTGTAGACCCTGCCACATACCTCTCGTGTCTGAGCCATTGAATTGCGACTCTACTTTGTCTCTATACTGACGCTTAGCTTGTTTGATTGCCTTGCGGAGGGAATAGCTACATTGTTTGTATTCAGTCATGTTCCCAGTCGTCTTACCCTGATTAAAAGCAGTGGTTCGCGCTTTCAGTTTTGCGCGAATGCTGCCATCAATCCATGGTTTCTGGTTGGGGAAGGTTTTAATAGTTGCAGTGGGTACAACATCACCAATGCACTTGCTGATAAACTCGCTCACCGAATCAGCGTATTCATCAATGTTATTGTCCGACGCTTTGCGGAACATATCCCAGTCCACGTGATTGAAGAAATCTTGAAGCATGGAATCAGATTGGTCGGACCAGCGTTGAACAGACCTGAGCACGGGCATTTACTGTTTTAGTCACTTCTAGATTAGACTACTGCAATGATCTACTCTCCGGCTACCCAAATAAAGCACTAAATAAACTTCAGTTAATGCAAAATATGGCTGCTAGAATCTTGACTAGAACCAAAAATTTGATCATATTACTCCAGTGCTAGTCTCTAGCTTCCTTTTAAGTCAGAGACCACTGATGACGCACTAAATTAAGGTGACCAGATTTCTGAAATTAAAACCGGGGAAATTTTCAGTTCGGCAGTCAGTATATCATTAAAATATCCAATGTTATTATTTATGAAAAAAAAAATTGGGGACAATTCCGGTTTCATGTATTTAGTCTAACAAGCACACTGTTATAGAGAAACAACTATATTACAGAAACACTACAGACAAGACAGAACTGTCCGATCTGAACAGCCATTGTCACGACTTCCGTCGAAGTCGGTCCCTCTCCTTGTTCGGGCGGCGTTCGACGGTCGACGTCACCAGTTTTCTAGCCATCGCCGATCCACTTTTCATTTTCCATTGGTTTTTCCTTGTTTTACACACCTGGTTTCAATCCCACAATTACTTGTTCATTATTTAACCCTCTGTTCCCTCATGTTTGTTTGTTTGAGTGTTTGTATGTTAATACGGTCCATTATTTGTGGGCTCGATATTTTTGAGTTGTATTTTGTGATATTTTGAGTAAATACGTTTTTTACTCATATCTGCTGTCCTGCGCCTGACTCCTATACACCAGCTACACACATGATCTATTACAGCCATTCAGTGGTCCTGGTAGTCTGGGTAGAATAAGAGCATAAGAGAACATGAGCTAAATTGAAATAACAGGCAATAGTATATGTGAAATACTTAACAACATAATAAAGAAATAAGACGATGATGTGAATGGTAACTACATAATATACTTATACCAAGCTAATCTGGATATTTCTCAGAAGAATGTATCTTCTTCAGGATTGCTCTGTCTTTGGCCAGCTTCTCCATGAACTCCTGGCAGGGGAGGTTGAAGTTTGTCTTCACAATAAGCATAGGAACAGTGAACCTATTTCTTGCTGCTGTCCATATATCATTCATTTGGGAGAACACTCTCTCGACTGGTGCATTACTTCCAGGTAAGCACCATTTATTTTATTTTTTTCACCTTTATTTAACCAGGTAGGCTAGTAAGCACATGACAACAAACGCTAATCTAGCCAGGTTAGTGTGTGGGATGTCATTCTCTTTGAAGTGGGTAACCACCATGCTCCATCTCTGACTAAGCTGTGTCTCATATGTTTTCCATTCTTCAAGCGATCTCCCTTTAGGAACTCTCGCAGGCCAGTAACCACATCAAACAATGCATCCTCAAAGATGTGTTGCCATCATATATCTTACAATATCTGACTACTATTGGCAGCAGCTTTACATGTCCATGATTGGACGCATCAATGGACAGGGACACAAATTCAACCTGGTCTAGGTCATGTGTTACCAAAGTAGTTGCCCATGGTGCCAACAGGTTACTCACTATGGCGTCACATTTTGTCCTAGCACATGTAAACTTTGGCTCATAAAGCTTCCGTGTCAGTTGTACTGTGCAGTCCATAGATCTGTAACTATGACTGTGTCGCATAGTGTGGTATGCAAAGACACCCTCCTGCACAGCTAAATCATATTCTTCTTGGGAAGGCACTACCTTCTTGAAGATTGTGGTGACAGAGGGCATACCAACACGGGCAATCCGAGAGGCTTTGTGCTTTTTCATCTGTTGATGTTCTACCACTGTCGTTCTTCCCCTGATGCCAATTGAAAAAGAGGAATTACAAAGGGTGCAGTGAACCATTCTATCGGCTTGACCTGAGCGTATAAATGGAAATTCTCTCATCATGTTGTCATTAAAATGTCATTTCCGTTTCTTGGAAAGAGCCATTGTACCTCCTCTGTCTGCTTTTCTTACTCTCTTAACTTTTTATTCTGCTCCAATCTTTCTCCTCCTCTTTTCTTCACTCTTCTACACTCTCCTCGCTTCACTCTTTTTACTCCCTTAATGTTTCCTTCTCCTTCCTCTCCAATCTTTAATAATAAATAGTACACTATTAGATAAAATACTTTGGTTAACAGACTCTCATTGCTTCCCTCATTTTTGTATTTTATCTCAAAAGCATTGTTTGGAATAATAAATTGTCAGGCTCTGTAATCATATATTTACCTTTCCTCTTCTATCTCTTTCAATCCTCTTCCTATCCAATCTTCCTCTTCTCCTTCCTCTCCACTCTCTAACAGAAAACATTATACTAATGTTATCCATGAAAATGTTTAAATATATTTTCAAACTACTTATTATAATGAAACCATTAAAATTGTAATCTAAAAATAAATATTCTCATAATTAATTGTGCATTCATTTAATATAATCATATTTTCAAAATAGCCCGTCCACTGCATGTTTACATGTGAACGTTTTTTAACCTAGCTACCATGACAGTAGCTAGCTAACCTAGCTAGATAACTTAGTCGACATAGCTAATGTTAGCTAGGATAACCTATTTAACCTTATAGAACGATTGTAACTTACCTGGCTTGAAAAGACGTTTGAGGTGTTTTGGATTCACTTGACACTTGCTAGCTTCTGGCTGAGTTTTCCACAGCAGTGTTCTCTAAAACTAGCACAAGCAAGTAGTTAGTTGTCCCCTCTGCTGGACAAAACAAGCACAATGCGATTGAGACTTCAACCGGTAGGCTCTGCTGCCCAGTTTTTCTTTCCACGTAAAATATTATTTCACTTTGCAGTCTGTTTTTAATGCACTGTTAAATACTGGGACATTTCCAGGAACAGCTCTAGCCGGGGACAGGCCACCAAAAACGAGGACTGTCCCCGGAAACGAGGACTGTCCCCGGAAACGAGGACTGTCCCCGGAAACGGGGACGTCTGGTCACCCTACACTAAATGCGTTTGATGGATCGCGGGAAAAAAGCAGGAATAGGCTTTTGTAGGTTATAGTCCAAGATGTCTTCCAATGGTGCAACTGCTGTCGGCATCCAAAGATTATCCAACTTAAATAAACGCTTGGAGGTAAGGATGACTGCAGTGGTGTAGTCTACAGCGATACAGATATTACTTATTACTGACATAGCGCATTAATTCAAGCTGATAACAAAACAAAAAAAAATACATAGGCCTAATGGACACATGCTCAAACTCGCACACTTTGGATAGGCTGAAAGGGGCAATCTGCTATGAAATAGCACATATGGAATCATGTAGTAACCCAAAAAGTATTAAACAAATCAAAATATATTTTGTATTTGAGACTCTTCAAAGTAGCCACCCTTTGCCTTGATGACAGCTATGCACACTCTTGGCATTCTCTCAACGAGCTTCACCTGGAATGCTTTTCCAACAGTCTTCAAGGAGTTCCCACATATGCTGAGCACTTGTTGGCTGCTTTTCCTTCACTCTGCGGTCCAACTCATCCCAAACCATCGCAATTGGTTTGAGGTCAGGTGATTGTGTAGGCCAGGTAATCTGATGCAGCACTCCATCACTCTTCTTCTTGGGCAAATAGCCCTTAGATAGCCTGGAGGTGTGTTGGGGCATTGTCCTGTTGAAAAACAAATGACCTCCAAAAACCATCTAGCACTATGATGAAACAGGCTCTCACGAGGACCATCACAGAAAAGGAAGAACCAGAGTTACCTCTGCTGCAGAGGATAAGTTCATTAGAGTTACCAGCCTCAGAAATTGTAGCCCAAATAAATGCTTCTCAGAGTTCAAACAACAGACACATCTCAACGTCAACTGTTCAGAGGAGACGTGAATCAGTCCTTCATGGTCATATTGCTGCAAAGAAACCACTACTAAAGGACACCGATAAGAATAAAATACTTTATTGGTCCAATAATCACAAGCAATGGACATTAGACCGGTGGAAATCTGTCCATTGGTCTGATGGGTCCAAATTTAAGATTTTGGTTTCCAACCGCCGTGTGTTTGTTTGACACAGAGTAGGTGAACGGATGATCTCTGCATGTGTGGTTCTCACCGTTAAGCATAGAGAAGGAGGTGTGATGGTGCTTTGATGGTGACACTGTCAGTGATTTCTTTACAATTCAAGGCACACTTAACCAGCCTGGCTACCACAGCATTCTGCAGCAATACGCCATGCCATCTGGTTTGCGCTAAAAATAGGAGGATCCCATCAGCTGCTTTCTATAGGCAACTTTCCTAATATTAAGCACATTAATTCATACCTGGCAGGTATGAAAATAAACCACAGGAAATTTAAGTGAGATTACATGTATTTTTTCCCGCTGCCTTTGTTTAGATACAGGTGCATGATAAAGGTCCATTCTAAATCAAAACAAATGTCACACATATATATTATTTAGTATATGTAAAGAGAAGATTAAGTCAAGAATAGTCTGACGGTTGACAATATTAGCCTATCACTTGTGAATGACTTGTTAGAATCATAGTCGCACACCTCATGTAGCCTAGCCCATAGGCCTATATGTTTTAACAAGGTTTGTATCACAACTAAATTGGCAAATAACTTCTTAAAATTAGGCACATCAATCTGCTTTACAAGGGGTGTAGAGCCTAACTGGCATATATAGGCAGCGGGTGAGTTTCAAGTATGGGTAAGAACATTTTCACCATAAAAATGCACCTTATGATAAACACATTACATGCATAATTGCATTTGCGGTCACTTTTGATGATGGTGTTTTCCGCAAATGGAACATTTGCGCTTATAGCATACAACCATGTGCGCATTGCTGCGCTTATAATGTGAAGAAATTGCTTACTAGTTTATCAACATTTTAAGCTAAACATTCTGATCTGTTGCGTCAGCCACATTGCATAAAACGTTGTTTTTTTAATGCTTGTGGTTGTAATCATTTGGGATCTATCGCATCCCACAACTGTCCCAAATTCAATTTAAGGGTTTTATTATATTGCTTTATTTCTCGCACAGAATAGAAGTGGCCGACTTTTGTACTATGGGGGATAGAAGATTGACATAGGCTAGTGCTTTTGCTGTTGGTTACCCCTACTCATCTTTTTGGCTGACGAAAAGTAAATGTGGACAGTTCATCAAATATCTTCAATATGCACCTTGGAATTGGATAAGTTGCGTCCCAGATGTGTCTGTCTTAACTTGTGGCCTGTGAGAAAGACCCGATCACATGACGGAGAGCCATGTGAGTAAGAGATGCTTCGGGTTTGTGCAGCACACTCAGGGAGAAGGGCACAACGCAGCACCCCGGGCTGCAAAAGGCATGGATATTTTAGGTGTATTATGGCCACGAAGAGGATGCCACCGTGAAATTTGATTGTCAAATAGTGAATGAGAGACTATTGGAGTGTGTGCAGCGTACGCAAAAAACTAAGCAGAGCTCATGCCTTTCAAGCAACTTTTTTCAAATCATCATTAGAGTCTCATCATGCAGCCCAACAATGTATTAAACATCAAAACATACACCCCAACATTTGTAGAACAGCTTAAGTTACATTAATAACTCTAAACTAAGCATATAAGAGTACCTATTTCTTTGTTAACCACACAGAATAGCCGCATGTGCGCACTCCCTCAAATCATTTTGAGAAACTATAAAATAATATAAAATAATGCCACGGAATTTTAAGCAAATCTTGTCTGCTAAATGAACTAGTGTAGCCCACAGCCATTTGGCATAGCCACATCAGGACCTAACATAAGGACTACTCAGAGTATGCTTAATATGCTTATATGCTTAATTCAGAGCATGCCATTATTTTCTTCTGAAATAGACTACATGTTATTCATACCATGCTTCTTTAGACCTGTCTAAAATAAATGGATTCATTGTGAAGGTGTAGGCTTTACTACATGGATGTATTAGACTTGTAGGCTATGTGTGGAAGCCAGGAGATGCTAAATGTGTTTCTGTTAATTAATGGTAAATTACCGTGAGACCGACAGTTATTTGCTTGATAATCACAGTCTGACGAAAGTTTGTGACCACCACAGCCCTAAGTGGGACAATCATTTGCTTGAACGCCAGGCTGTGTAAGGACTGTAGGACCAAGAAGGAGAGTGATGGTGCTGCATCAGATGACCTGGCTTCCACAATCACCTGACCTCAACCCCATTGAGATGGTTTGGGATGAGTTGGACTGCAGACTGAAGGAAAAGCAGCCAGCAAGTGCTCAACATATGTGGGAACTCCTTCAAGACTGTTGGAAAAGCATTCCTCGTGAAGCTGGTTGAGAGAATGCCAAGAGTGTGACGAAAGCTGTCATCAAGGCAAAGGGTGGCTACTTTGAAGAATCTAAATTCTAAAATATATTTTAATTTGTTTAACACATTTTTGGTTACTACATGATTTCAAATGTGTTATTTCATAATTTTGATATCTTCACTATTATTCTACAATGTAGAAAATAGTAAAAATAAATAAAAATCCTTGAATGAGTAGGTGTGTCCAAACTTTTGACTGGTACGGTTTAAATATCCATTGACTAAGAATATAACTTATAAATGCCTCATGACCTTAGTTCAACTGTCACACTCCATGAGAACCCAAAATATAACCTTTTTTCTCCAATGTTTGTAAACATTGTCAATGTAAACAAACACTGTATTGACTCATAACATGGTTAAAACAATAATTTTGATATCATGAATGGTCAGTCCTTGCATCCATAGATCTGTCTATCTTATCTGAGAGTGGTTACATTTCTCCAGACCCATCCCTCAGATTTTTACCAAAACAGAGGCAGGGCGACCGTTTTGTTATTGTTTCATCTTTGGATTTGCCCTTTAAACAGCTGCATATTATCAAGATATCAAAATGTCATCAACAAAAATCAAACAATAGGCCTATAGCAAATGCAGCATTTGGCATTAATTTTAGCTCAAAGCACGCCATTTCATGAGCATAGCATTTATTTTCGAATTCGAATCAATGAGCCCTATCCGTCCTCCATGGCAACAAAATTATAAACAACAGAGTAGGGCTGGCCAATAAGTCCTTCGATTTTGGGGTAATGCTCAGGTAAAACAATTTGGCTAATCTATACTTCCATATTTCCATATTTAAGGGGAAGGTTATCTAAATGTAATCATATTATGTTACTGAGTTTGGGTAATCCAAAATGTACATTACTGATTGCGATTTTGGACAGGTAACTAGTAACTGTAACGGATTACACTTAGAAAGTAACCTACCCAACCCTGCGTACGCTACCGTCACAACACGTAGGCCTCCTTATTGTCCCTAGAATATCTAAGCAAACAGCTGGAGGCAGGGCTTTCTCATATCGAGCTACATTTTTCCAGAATGGTCTGCCTATCCAGGTGAGAGACACAGACACGGTCTTGACCTTTAAGTCTTTACTAAAGACTCATCTCTTCAGTAGGTCCTATGATTGAGTGTAGTCTAGTCCAGGGGTGCGAAGGTGAACGGCAAGGCACTGGAGTAATGAACCGCCCTTGCGGTCTTTGCCTGGCCGGCTCCCCTCTCTCTACAGGGGTTGTCTGCCTCTGACCCTATTACAGGGGCTGAGTTACTGGCTTACTAGAGCTCTCCCATGCCGTCCCTAAGAGGGGTGCATTACATCGGTCAAGGCTTTTTTGGGGTTGAGTTACTGACGTAATCCTCCTGTCCGTTTTTTTGCCTTCTTGGGCTCGTGCGGTGGAGGAGATCTTCGTTGGCTGTACTCAGTCTTGTCTCAGGGTAGTAAGTCTGTTGTCTGTTGATATCCCTCTAGTGGTGTGGGGACTGTGCTTTGGCAAAGTGGGTGGGGATATATTCTGCCTGGTTGCCCCCCCAACCCCCTTGTCTCAGTCTCCAGTATCTATGCTGCAATAGTCTATGCCGGGGTCAGTCTGTCCTATCTCGTGTAATTATCCTGTCTTACCTGGTGTCCTGTGTGTACTTAAGTATGTTCCCTCTAATTCTTCCATCTCTCTCACCCCTCCCGGAGGACCCTAGGATCATGCCTCAGGACTACCTAGCCTGACAACTCTGGCTGTCCCTGTCCCCCAGTCCACCTTGTTGTGCTGCTGCTCCCGTTTCAACTGTTCTGCCTGTGGCTATGGAACCCTGACCTGTTCATCGGAGGGGATACTTGTCCCGGACCTGCTGTTTTAAAACCTCTCTCTCTCTCTCTTCCTCTCTCTCTCCCTCCCTCTCTACTGCTGTTTCAACCTCTGAATGCTTGGCTATGAAAAGCCAACTGACATTTACTCATGAGGTGCTGACCTGTTGCACCCTCTACAAACACTTTGATTATTACTTGACCCTGCTGGTCATCTATGAACGTTTGAACATACAGTATAATATCCAGCCGGCAGAGCCTGAAAAGGACTGGCCATCCCTCAGAGCCTGGTTCCTCTCTAGGTTTCTTCCTAGGATACGAGTTTCTAGGGATTATTTGTGGCCACCGTGCATCTACATCTGCATTGCTTGCTCTTTGTGGTTTTAGGCTGGGTTTCTGTATAAGCACTTTGTGACATCTGCTGATTTAAAAAGGGATTTATGAATACATTTGATATATTTTTATTGTCATCGCAAGGACTAGGAGGTTTTTACGATAAAAGAAACAGAATACAACTGTAAGAACAGGCAAAATCCTAGAGGAAAACCTGGTTCAGTCTGCTTTCCAACAGACACTGGGAGATGAATTCACCTTTAAGCAGGACAATGACCTAAAACACAAGGCCAAATATGCACTGGTTGCTTACCAAGACGACATAGAATTTTCCTGATTGACCTAGATACAGTTTTTACTTAAATCAGCTAGAAAATCTTTGGCAAGACTTGAAAATGTCTGTCTAGCACTTGACAGAGCTTGAAGAATAAAAAAAAATAATGATGGGCAAATATTGTCCCTGTCAAAGGTCTTAGAGACTTACACAAAAAGACTCACAGCTGTAATTGCCGCTAACGGTACCTCTACAAAGTATTGAATCAGGTGTGTGAATACTTACAGTATGTAAATTAGATATTTTTGTGTTTCATTTTCCAATAAATTGACAAAAAAAAATCTAAAAACATGTTTTCACTTCATCATTATGATGTGTTAAAAAAACATATATTTAATCAATTTTGAATTCAGGCTGTAAAACAAAATGTGGAATAAGTCAAGGGGTATGAATACCTTCTGAAAGCAATGTAAATGTGCAGTGTGTATAGTAGCAAAAATGCAATTTAGAATGAGTTATGTGAGGAATACATAATACACAATATATTTATACACACTGTGAAAAACAGTATAAAAGACAGTGTTTACTGTCTATATACAGCGGGGTCCAAAATTATTGACACTATCGATAAAGATGAGCAACAATGACTGCACAAAACAAATAATTCAAACACTGAGCCATATTATATGAAAAAAGGGGAAATCACATCCCACACTTGGTGGATCTAGACTCTATCTGCATAGGGCAGCAGTCTCTAAGGTTAAGGGTAGAGTACTTGGCGGTAGCCGGCTAAGGATAGTATCTAAAGTACAAGGCAGGGTACCGGGCAGAGGCTGGCTGGTGATGACTGTTCAACAGTCTGATGGCTTGTTTTATTTTTTTTGTCTCTCGGCCCCAGCTTTGATGCAGTGGGGTCCAAAATTATTGACACCCTCGATAAAGATGACTAAATAGATGGTGCCGATAGATATGGCAGCCTTGTTTCTAGCCCCATGCAACTTTGCAGTATTTTATTTTTGTGATATTTCTTACATTGTTAGCCCATAATTTTTTGGGTGTTATTACATACAGCCGAAAGAACCTTTGGATATCAGAGCGCGGTAACTCACCGGCATTACCAGCATTACGACCCGGAATACGACTTTCCCGAATCGGATCCTTTGTTTGTAGCCCCCAGAGGAATTGAACTGATTCCAGGGGCTGATCCATAGCCGGTGGAGAAAAGGGATTCGGAGTGGACTTCTAGTCCGACTCAAGAGACGACTACTCTACTAAAGGACACCGATAAGAATAAAATACTTTATTGGTCCAATAATCACAAGCAATGGACATTAGACCGGTGGAAATCTGTCCATTGGTCTGATGGGTCCAAATTTAAGATTTTGGTTTCCAACCGCCGTGTGTTTGTTTGACACAGAGTAGGTGAACGGATGATCTCTGCATGTGTGGTTCTCACCGTTAAGCATAGAGAAGGAGGTGTGATGGTGCTTTGATGGTGACACTGTCAGTGATTTCTTTACAATTCAAGGCACACTTAACCAGCCTGGCTACCACAGCATTCTGCAGCAATACGCCATGCCATCTGGTTTGCGCTAAAAATAGGAGGATCCCATCAGCTGCTTTCTATAGGCAACTTTCCTAATATTAAGCACATTAATTCATACCTGGCAGGTATGAAAATAAACCACAGGAAATTTAAGTGAGATTACATGTATTTTTTCCCGCTGCCTTTGTTTAGATACAGGTGCATGATAAAGGTCCATTCTAAATCAAAACAAATGTCACACATATATATTATTTAGTATATGTAAAGAGAAGATTAAGTCAAGAATAGTCTGACGGTTGACAATATTAGCCTATCACTTGTGAATGACTTGTTAGAATCATAGTCGCACACCTCATGTAGCCTAGCCCATAGGCCTATATGTTTTAACAAGGTTTGTATCACAACTAAATTGGCAAATAACTTCTTAAAATTAGGCACATCAATCTGCTTTACAAGGGGTGTAGAGCCTAACTGGCATATATAGGCAGCGGGTGAGTTTCAAGTATGGGTAAGAACATTTTCACCATAAAAATGCACCTTATGATAAACACATTACATGCATAATTGCATTTGCGGTCACTTTTGATGATGGTGTTTTCTGCAAATGGAACATTTGCGCTTATAGCATACAACCATGTGCGCATTGCTGCGCTTTATAATGTGAAGAAATTGCTTACTAGTTTATCAACATTTTAAGCTAAACATTCTGATCTGTTGCGTCAGCCACATTGCATAAAACGTTGTTTTTAATGCTTGTGGTTGTAATCATTTGGGATCTATCGTGATCCCACAACTGTCCCAAATTCAATTTAAGGGTTTTATTATATTGCTTTATTTCTCGCACAGAATAGAAGTGGCCGACTTTTGTACTATGGGGGATAGAAGATTGACATAGGCTAGTGCTTTTGCTGTTGGTTACCCCTACTCATCTTTTTGGCTGACGAAAAGTAAATGTGGACAGTTCATCAAATATCTTCAATATGCACCTTGGAATTGGATAAGTTGCGTCCCAGATGTGTCTGTCTTAACTTGTGGCCTGTGAGAAAGACCCGATCACATGACGGAGAGCCATGTGAGTAAGAGATGCTTCGGGTTTGTGCAGCACACTCAGAGAGAAGGGCACAACGCAGCACCCCGGGCTGCAAAAGGCATGGATATTTTAGGTGTATTATGGCCACGAAGAGGATGCCACCGTGAAATTTGATTGTCAAATAGTGAATGAGAGACTATTGGAGTGTGTGCAGCGTCACAAAAACTAAGCAGAGCTCATGCCTTTCAAGCAACTTTTTTCAAATCATCATTAGAGTCTCATCATGCAGCCCAACAATGTATTAAACATCAAAACATACACCCCAACATTTGTAGAACAGCTTAAGTTACATTAATAACTCTAAACTAAGCATATAAGAGTACCTATTTCTTTGTTAACCACACAGAATAGCCGTGTGCGCACTCCTCAAATCATTTTGAGAAACTATAAAATAATATAAAATAATGCCACGGAATTTTAAGCAAATCTTGTCTGCTAAATGAACTAGTGTAGCCCACAGCCATTTGGCATAGCCACATCAGGACCTAACATAAGGACTACTCAGAGTATGCTTAATATGCTTATATGCTTAATTCAGAGCATGCCATTATTTTCTTCTGAAATAGACTACATATGTTATTCATACCATGCTTCTTTAGACCTGTCTAAAATAAATGGATTCATTGTGAAGGTGTAGGCTTTACTACATGGATGTATTAGACTTGTAGGCTATGTGTGGAAGCCAGGAGATGCTAAATGTGTTTCTGTTAATTAATGGTAAATTACCGTGAGACCGACAGTTATTTGCTTGATAATCACAGTCTGACGAAAGTTTGTGACCACCACAGCCCTAAGTGGGACAATCATTTGCTTGAACGCCAGGCTGTGTAAGGACTGTAGGACCAAGAAGGAGAGTGATGGTGCTGCATCAGATGACCTGGCTTCCACAATCACCTGACCTCAACCCCATTGAGATGGTTTGGGATGAGTTGGACTGCAGACTGAAGGAAAAGCAGCCAGCAAGTGCTCAACATATGTGGGAACTCCTTCAAGACTGTTGGAAAAGCATTCCTCGTGAAGCTGGTTGAGAGAATGCCAAGAGTGTGACGTAAAGCTGTCATCAAGGCAAAGGGTGGCTACTTTGAAGAATCTAAATTCTAAAATATATTTTAATTTGTTTAACACATTTTTTGGATACTACATGATTTCAAATGTGTTATTTCATAATTTTGATATCTTCACTATTATTCTACAATGTAGAAAATAGTAAAAATAAATAAAAATCCTTGAATGAGTAGGTGTGTCCAAACTTTTGACTGGTACGGTTTAAATATCCATTGACTAAGAATATAACTTATAAATGCCTCATGACCTTAGTTCAACTGTCACACTCCATGAGAACCCAAAATATAACCTTTTTTCTCCAATGTTTGTAAACATTGTCAATGTAAACAAACACTGTATTGACTCATAACATGGTTAAAACAATAATTTTGATATCATGAATGGTCAGTCCTTGCATCCATAGATCTGTCTATCTTATCTGAGAGTGGTTACATTTCTCCAGACCCATCCCTCAGATTTTTACCAAAACAGAGGCAGGGCGACCGTTTTGTTATTGTTTCATCTTTGGATTTGCCCTTTAAACAGCTGCATATTATCAAGATATCAAAATGTCATCAACAAAAATCAAACAATAGGCCTATAGCAAATGCAGCATTTGGCATTAATTTTAGCTCAAAGCACGCCATTTCATGAGCATAGCATTTATTTTCGAATTGAATCAATGAGCCCTATCCGTCCTCCATGGCAACAAAATTATAAACAACAGAGTAGGGCTGGCCAATAAGTCCTTCGATTTTGGGGTAATGCTCAGGTAAAACAATTTGGCTAATCTATACTTCCATATTTCCATATTTAAGGGGAAGGTTATCTAAATGTAATCATATTATGTTACTGAGTTTGGGTAATCCAAAATGTACATTACTGATTGCGATTTTGGACAGGTAACTAGTAACTGTAACGGATTACACTTAGAAAGTAACCTACCCAACCCTCGTGACGCTACCGTCACAACACGTAGGCCTCCTTATTGTCCCTAGAATATCTAAGCAAACAGCTGGAGGCAGGGCTTTCTCATATCGAGCTACATTTTTCCAGAATGGTCTGCCTATCCAGGTGAGAGACACAGACACGGTCTTGACCTTTAAGTCTTTACTAAAGACTCATCTCTTCAGTAGGTCCTATGATTGAGTGTAGTCTAGTCCAGGGTGCGAAGGTGAACGGCAAGGCACTGGAGTAATGAACCGCCCTTGCGGTCTTTGCCTGGCCGGCTCCCTCTCTCTACAGGGGTTGTCTGCCTCTGACCCTATTACAGGGGCTGAGTTACTGGCTTACTAGAGCTCTCCCATGCCGTCCCTAAGAGGGTGCATTACATCGGTCAAGGCTTTTTGGGGTTGAGTTACTGACGTAATCCTCCTGTCCGTTTTTTTTTGCCTTCTTGGGCTCGTGCGGTGGAGGAGATCTTCGTTGGCTGTACTCAGTCTTGTCTCAGGGTAGTAAGTCTGTTGTCTGTTGATATCCCTCTAGTGGTGTGGGGACTGTGCTTTGGCAAAGTGGGTGGGGATATATTCTGCCTGGTTGCCCCCCCAACCCCCTTGTCTCAGTCTCCAGTATCTATGCTGCAATAGTCTATGCCGGGGTCAGTCTGTCCTATCTCGTGTAATTATCCTGTCTTACCTGGTGTCCTGTGTGTACTTAAGTATGTTCCCTCTAATTCTTCCATCTCTCTCACCCCTCCCGGAGGACCCTAGGATCATGCCTCAGGACTACCTAGCCTGACAACTCTGGCTGTCCCTGTCCCCCAGTCCACCTTGTTGTGCTGCTGCTCCCGTTTCAACTGTTCTGCCTGTGGCTATGGAACCCTGACCTGTTCATCGGAGGGGATACTTGTCCCGGACCTGCTGTTTTAAAACCTCTCTCTCTCTCTCTTCCTCTCTCTCTCCCTCCCTCTCTACTGCTGTTTCAACCTCTGAATGCTTGGCTATGAAAAGCCAACTGACATTTACTCATGAGGTGCTGACCTGTTGCACCCTCTACAAACACTTTGATTATTACTTGACCCTGCTGGTCATCTATGAACGTTTGAACATACAGTATAATATCCAGCCGGCAGAGCCTGAAAAGGACTGGCCATCCCTCAGAGCCTGGTTCCTCTCTAGGTTTCTTCCTAGGATACGAGTTTCTAGGGATTATTTGTGGCCACCGTGCATCTACATCTGCATTGCTTGCTCTTTGTGGTTTTAGGCTGGGTTTCTGTATAAGCACTTTGTGACATCTGCTGATTTAAAAAGGGATTTATGAATACATTTGATATATTTTTATTGTCATCGCAAGGACTAGGGAGGTTTTTACGATAAAAAGAAACAGAATACAACTGTAAGAACAGGCAAAATCCTAGAGGAAAACCTGGTTCAGTCTGCTTTCCAACAGACACTGGGAGATGAATTCACCTTTAAGCAGGACAATGACCTAAAACACAAGGCCAAATATGCACTGGTTGCTTACCAAGACGACATAGAATTTTCCTGATTGACCTAGATACAGTTTTTACTTAAATCAGCTAGAAAATCTTTGGCAAGACTTGAAAATGTCTGTCTATGATGGGCAAATATTGTCCCTGTCAAAGGTCTTAGAGACTTACACAAAAAGACTCACAGCTGTAATTGCCGCTAACGGTACCTCTACAAAGTATTGAATCAGGTGTGTGAATACTTACAGTATGTAAATTAGATATTTTTGTGTTTCATTTTCCAATAAATTGACAAAAAAATCTAAAAACATGTTTTCACTTCATCATTATGATGTGTTAAAAAAACATATATTTAATCAATTTTGAATTCAGGCTGTAAAACAAAATGTGGAATAAGTCAAGGGGTATGAATACCTTCTGAAAGCAATGTAAATGCGCAGTGTGTATAGTAGCAAAAATGCAATTTAGAATGAGTTATGTGAGGAATACATAATACACAATATATTTATACACACTGTGAAAAACAGTATAAAAGACAGTGTTTACTGTCTATATACAGCGGGGTCCAAAATTATTGACACTATCGATAAAGATGAGCAACAATGACTGCACAAAACAAATAATTCAAACACTGAGCCATATTATATGAAAAAAGGGGAAATCACATCCCACACTTGGTGGATCTAGACTCTATCTGCATAGGGCAGCAGTCTCTAAGGTTAAGGGTAGAGTACTTGGCGGTAGCCGGCTAAGGATAGTATCTAAAGTACAAGGCAGGGTACCGGGCAGAGGCTGGCTGGTGATGACTGTTCAACAGTCTGATGGCTTGTTTTATTTTTTTTGTCTCTCGGCCCCAGCTTTGATGCAGTGGGGTCCAAAATTATTGACACCCTCGATAAAGATGACTAAATAGATGGTGCCGATAGATATGGCAGCCTTGTTTCTAGCCCCATGCAACTTTGCAGTATTTTATTTTTTTGTGATATTTCTTACATTGTTAGCCCATAATTTTTTGGGTGTTATTACATACAGCCGAAAAGAACCTTTGGATATCAGAGCGGCGGTAACTCACCGGCATTACCAGCATTACGACCCGGAATACGACTTTCCCGAATCGGATCCTTTGTTTGTAGCCCCCAGGGGAATTGAACTGATTCCAGGGGCTGATCCATAGCCGGTGGAGAAAAGGGATTCGGAGTGGACTTCTAGTCCGACTCAAGAGACGTAAACACCACCCACCGCTTCCAAGTATATTACTCGCTAATGTTCAGCCCCTGGAAAATAAAGTTGACGAGCTCAGGGCAAGGATTTCCTTCCAGAGTGTAATGAAGCACCATGAGAGTGAGGATCCATTTGCAGTTTTATTACAATCTTGGTCGTACGAACAGGGTCAATCGCCAGCAAACACAACAGCAGGGATAAGGCAAATCGTAATCCAGGTACAGGCATTAGGTCAGCGCAGGCAGCAAGCTTACAAAAATCAGTCCAGTAAAGAATATAGTCCAGGGCAGGCAGCAAGAATCAAAAAGGGAAAACAGTCCAGAGTAATACCACGAAATGACAGACACGGAGGAAACGCTCAGAAATGATCACCAGGGAAACAAGACTTCGCAAAGAGAGAAAGGAGAGAGAGCCTAAATAGTCTACTAATGGGAGACAGGTGTAACGGTGATTTGGAACCAGGTATGTGGAGTTGTAGTTCAGGGCTTAATATTCAGGAGAGGGTTCCCTCTGGTGGTGAGCAGGAGGAACCGCGGGAGTCTCGTTTGTTACACAGAGAGACGTCAGGGATTGTAACATACTCTGTTTCACGGAAACATGGCTTTCTCTGGATATACTGTCTGAGTCCATACAGCCAGTTGGGTTCTCAGTTCATCACGCAGACAGGTATAAATATCTCTCCGGGAAGAAGAAGGGTGGGGGTGTATGTTTCATGATTAACTACTCTTGGTGTGATTGTGATAACATACAGAAACTAAAGTCATTTTCTTCACCCAACCTAGAATACCTCACAATCAAACGCCGGCCGTATTATCCCCCAAGAGAATTCTCTTCGGGTATGGTTACAGCCATGTATATTCCCCCTCAAGCCGATACCACGATGGCCCTAAAAGAACTTCACTGGAATTTATGCAAACTGGAAACCACATATCCTGAGGCCGCATATATTGTAGCTGGTCATTTTTATTTTAAAAATTGAGGAAAAGACATTGACTGTAGTACTTGCGCTGTTAAAACACTCGCGTTGCTAACCACTGCTACTCCAACTTCTGGGATGCTTACAAGGCCCTCCCCTGCCCTCCCTTCAGCAAATCTGATCATGACTCCAATTTGCTCCTCCCTTCCTATAGGCAGAAACTCAAACAGGAAGTACCCATGCTAATGACTATTCAACGCTGGTCTGACCAATCGGAATCCACACTTCAAGATTGTTTTGATCACGCGGACTGGGATATATTCTGGGTAGCCTCCGAGAATAAAATTGACGAATATACTGATACAGTGACTGAGTTTATCAGAAAGTGTATAGGAGATGTTGTACCCACTGTGACTAATAAAACCTACCCTAACCAGAAACCATGGATAGATGACAGCATTCGCACAAAACTGAAAGCGCGAACAACTGTATTTAACCATGGCAAGGTGACTGGGAATATGGCCGAATACAAACAGTGTAGTTATTCCTTCCATAAGGCAAGCAAACAGGCAAAACGTCAGTATAGAGTTAAAGTGGAGTCGCAATTCAATGGCTCAGACACGAGACGTACAGTACCAGTAAAAAATGTTGACATACAGTGGGGCAAAAAAGTATTTAGTCAGCCACCAATTGTGCAAGTTCTCCAACTTAAAAAGATGAGAGAGGCCTGTAATTTTCATCATAGGTACACTTCAACTATGACAGACGAAAAGAGAAAAATAAATCCAGAAAATCACATTGTAGGATTTTTAATTTATTTATTTGCAAATTATGGTGGAAAATAAGTATTTGGTCAATAACAAAAGTTTATCTCAATACTTTGTTATATACCCTTTGTTGGCAATGACAGATGTCAAACGTTTTCTGTAAGTCTTCACAAGGTTTTCACACACTGTTGCTGGTATTTTGGCCCATTCCTCCATGCAGATCTCCTCTAGAGCAGTGATGTTTTGGGGCTGTCGCTGGGCAACACGGACTTTCAACTCCCTTAAAAGATTTTCTATGGGGTTGAGATCTGGAGACTGGCTAGGCCACTCCAGGATCTTGAAATGCTTCTTCTGAAGCCACTCCTTCGCGTTCGGGCGGTGTGTTTGGGATCATTGTCATGCTGAAAGACCCAGCCACGTTTCATCTTCAATGCCCTTGCTGATGGAAGGAGGTTTTCACTCAAAATCTCACGATACATGGCCCCATTCATTCTTTCCTTTACACGGATCAGTCGTCCTGGTCCCTTTGCAGAAAACAGCCCCAAAGCATGATGTTTCCACCCCCATGCTTCACAGTAGGTATGGTGTTCTTTGGATGCAACTCAGCATTCTTTGTCCTCCAAACACGACGAGTTGAGTTTTTACCAAAAGTTCTATTTTGGTTTCATCTGACCATATGACATTCTCCCAATCCTCATCTGGATCATCCAAATGCTCTCTAGCAAACTTCAGACATGCCTGAACATGTGCTGGCTTAAGCAGGGGGACACGTCTGGCACTGCAGGATTTGAGTCCCTGGCGGCGTAGTGTGTTACTGATGGTAGGCTTTGTTACTTTGGTCTCTCTGCAGGTCATTCACTAGGTCCCCCCGTGTGGTTCTGGGATTTTTGCTCACCGTTCTTGTGATCATTTTGACCCCACGGTGTGAGATCTTGCGTGGAGCCCCAGATCGAGGAAGATTATCAGTGGTCTTGTATGTCTTCCATTTCCTAATAATTGCTCCCACGGTTGATTTCTTCAAACTAAGCTGCTTACCTATTGCAGATTCAGTCTTCCCAACCTGGTGCAGGTCTACAATTTTGTTTCTGGTGTCCTTTGACAGCTCTTTGGTCTTGGCCATAGTGGAGTTTGGAGTGTGACTGTTTGAGGTTGTGGACAGGTGTCTTTTATACTGATAACAAGTTCAAACAGGTGCCATTAATACAGGTAACGAGTGGAGGACAGAGGAGCCTCTTAAAGAAGAAGTTACAGGTCTGTGAGAGACAGAAATCTTGCTTGTTTGTATGTGACCAAATACTTATTTTCCACCATAATTTGCAAATAAATTCATTAAAAATCCTACAATGTGATTTTCTGTATTTTTTCCCTCATTTTGTCTGTCATAGTTGAAGTGTACCTATGATGAAAATTACAGGCCTCTCTCATCTTTTTAAGTGAGAGAACTTGCACAATTGGTGGCTGACTAAATACTTTTTTGCCCCACTGTACCTACTCATTCAAGGTTTTTCTTTATTTTTACTATTTTATACATTGTAGAATAATAGTGAAGACATAAAACTATGAAATAACAAATTTGAAATAATTTTGTAATCAAATAAGGGTGAAACAAATAAAAATATATTTTAGATTTTAGATTCTTCAAAGTAGCCACCCTTTGCCTTGATGACAGCTGCACACTCTTGGCATTCTCTCGAACAGATTCATGATGAATGCTTTTCCAACAGTCTTGAAGGAGTTCCCACATATGTTGAGCACTTGTTGGCTGCTTTTCCTTCATTCTGTGGTCCAACTCATCCCAAACCATCTCAATTGGGTTGAGGTCGGGTGATTGTGGAGGCCAGGTCATCTGATGCAGCACACCATCACTCTCTTTGGTCAAATAGCCCTTACACAGCCTGGTGTGTTTTGGGTCATTGTCCTGTCGGAAAACAAATGATAGTCCTACGAAGCGCAGACCAGATGGGATGGAGTATCGCTGCACATTGCTGTGGTAGCCATGCTTGTTAATAAGTGGGCCTTGAATTCTAAATAAATCACTGACAGTGTCACCCCCACACCATCACACCTCCTCTATGCTTCACGGTGGGAACAACACATGCAGAGATCATCCATTCACCTACTCTGTGTCTCTCAAAGACACAGTGGTTGGACTCATCAGACCAAAGGACAGATTTCCACTGGCATAATGTCCATTGCTCTTGTTTCTCTGAACAGTTGATGTTGAGATGTGTCTGTTACTTGAGCTCTTTGAAGCATTTATTTGGGCTGCAATCTGAGGTGCAGTTAACTCTATTGAACCTATCCTCTGCAGCAGACAACGAAGGGAAAACCAACCACGTCTCGGACACCGACTTCTTGCTTCTGGACAAGCTAAACAACTTCTTTGAGGATAACACAATGCCACAGACGCGGCCCGCTACCTATGACTGTGGGCTCTCCTTCTCAATTGCCGACGTGAGTAAGACATTTAACCATGTTAACCCTCGCAAGGCTGCCTGCCCAGACTGTATCCCTAGCCGCGTCCTCAGAACATGCGCAGACCAGCTGGCTGGAGTGTTTACCGATATAGTCAATCTCTCCCTATCCCTGTCTGCTGTCCCCACATGCTTCAAGATGGCCACCATTGTTTCTGTATCCAAGACAGAAAAGGTAACTGAACTAAATGACTATCGCCCCGTAGGACTCACTTCTGCCATCATAAAGTGCTTTGAGAGACTAGTCAAGGATCATATCACCTCTTCCGTACCTGACACCCTAGACCCACTTCAATTTGCTATCCGACCCAATAGATCCGCAGACAATGCAATCACCATCACACTGCACACTGCCCTATCCCATCTGGACATAAGGAATACCTATGCAAGAATGCTATTCATTGACTATAGCTCAGCAGTCAACATCATAGTACCCTCCAAGTTTATCAGTAAGCTCGAGGACCTGGGTCTGTACTCTGCCCTGTGCCACTGGGCCGTGGACTTTCTGATGGGCCACCTTCAGGTGGTGAAGGTAGGAAATAACACCTCCACTTCGCTGATCCTCAACACTAGGGCCCCACAAGGGTAAGTGCTCAGTCCCCTCCTGTACACCCACTTCACCCATGACTGCGTGGCCATGCACGCCTCCAACTCAATCATCAAGTTTGCAGACAACACAACAGTAGTATGCCTGATTATCAACAATGATGAGACAGCCTACAGGGAGGAGGTGGAAAGTGGAGAATGTGGAAAGCTTCAAGTCCCTCTGCATACACATCACTGACCAACTAAATTGGTCCACCCACACAGACAGTGTTGTGAAGAAGGCACAACAGTGCCTCTTCAATCTCAGGAAGCTGAATAGATTTGGATTGGCACCTAAAACCCTTACAAACTTTAACAGAGTCACAATTGAGAGCATCCTGTCGGGCTTCACCACCCGCAATTGCAGGGCTCTCCAGAAGGTGGTGCTGTCTGCCGAAACCTGGCCTCCAGGACACCTATAGCACCTGATTTCACAGGAAGGCCAAAAAGATCATCAAGGACAACAACCACCAGTGCCACTAACTGTTCACCCCGCTATCATCCAGAAGGCGAGGTCAGTACGGGTGCATAAAAGCTAGGACAGAGAGACAGAGAGACTGAAAACAGCTTCTATCTCAAGGCTATCAGACTGTTAAATAACCATCACCAGCACATTAGAGGCTGCTGTCCTATATACGTAGACTTGAAATCACTGGCCACTTTAATAATGGAACACTAGTCACTTTAATAATGTTTACATATTCTACATTACTCATCTCATATGTATGTAATGTATTCTATTCTATTCTACTGTATCTTAGTCTATGCTGCTCTGACATTGCTCGGCCAAATATTTACACTACCTGTCAAAAGTTTTAAAACACCAACATTCAAGGGGTTTTCTTTATTTTTACTGGTTATGTGTGCCTTGATTTCTAAGTAAATCACAGACTGTGTCACCAGCAAAGCACCCCCACACCATAACATCTCCTCCTCCATGCTTTGTGGTGGGAAATGCACATGCTGAGATCATCCGTTCACCAACACCGTGTCTCACAAAGACACACCGGTTGGAACCAAAAATCTCACATTTGGACTCCAGACCAAATGACAGATTTCCACCGGTCTAATGTCCATTGCTCGTGTTTCTTGGCCTAAGCAAGTCTCTTCTTCTTATTGGTGTCCTTTAGTAGTGGTTTCTTTGCAGCAATTCAACCATAAAGGCCTGATTCACACAGTCTACTCTGAACAGTTGATGTTGAGATGTGTCTGTTAGTGGACCTCTGAAGAATTTCTGGGGCTGCAATTTCTGAGGCTTGTAACTCTAATGAACTTATCTTCTGCAGCAGAGGTAACTCTGGGTCTTCCATTCCTGTGGCGGTCCTCATGAGAGTCCGTTTCATCATAGCTCTTGATGGTTTTTGCAACTGCAAATTTTCCGTATTGACTGACCTTCATGTCTTAAAGTAATGACGGACTGTCGTTTCTCTTTGCTTATTTGAGCTGTTCTTGCCATAATATGGACTTGGTCTTTTACCAAATAGGGCTATCTTCTGTATACCCCTGTACCTTGTCACAACACAACGCATTGGCTCAAACACCGGTTGTGTATATATTCTTAAATCCATTCCTTTACTTAACATTTCTGTGTATTGTGTGTATTGTTGTGAAATTGGTAGATATTACTTGTTAGATATTACTGCACTGTTGGAGCTAGAAACACATGCATTTCGCTACACCCTCAATAACATCTGCTAAACACGTATGTTACTTTTTTAGGTGTCCACAAGTTTGCGCTTATACTTGCAATAACTGGGGACATGGGCCGGGAACCCTGTGAGGTGAGATGGAAGGCGTGTATGGTGAGACTTTTGAATAGGCTGTTGGATATGCCAACTGCCAGAATAGCTAGTAAAGTTTTTAAATAGGATCTATCCATAAGGGGAGCCTGGGCAACTGAAATGTCTGACCTTTTTCAATAGTCTGACTGTTAACATCTGTACGAAAACCAAATTAAGGGAGACATAGATATGATTAAAAGACAACTGTTGATGCAATATGAGAAAATGGGTGGAGGAGATTAATCTTAAACCCAAATTGAGAACCTTTTGTTTGATTAAGTGTGAATTAGTGTGCGAGAGATATATTATGTATAACCTACCTAAAAGCAAGAGATGGCTATGTGCACAGGTAAGATCAGGGATATTGCCTCTGCGTATTGAAACAGGTCAGTATTGTGGTGAAACGGAAGAGGAAATATTATGTAACTATTGGGACCTTTTTCATTTTATCCTCTATTGCCCATTCTACCACGATATATGCTTGCTCTTATTCCAGAAAGCACACCAGATATATCCTGGCATTATGTGGCTGAGTGATGAGGAGGAATTGAAATGTTTTTTTTTGCGTATTTCCATTTGTGGAATATTTAGATAAAGCCTGGAATAAAATAAAAAGTGTGATGCGCAATGCAGAGATTGCCGGAAGAAGAATGATAATGTAATTATCATAGTGAATTATTGTAATGTTTGTTTATGTGTCAATTAATCCCATAAGGGATGGGTTGCCAATTGGCGATTTGACACGAAAATAAAATTTTATTCATGTGTGTGACCAATAAAATTGTATTTGATTTGATGCGCCTATATTGTCTCCGCCTGCTAGATGGTAGCAGGGTGAACAGGACATGGCTTGGGTGGCTGAGGTCCTTGATGATCTTCTTGGCCTTGCTGTGACACCGGTTGCTGTAGATGTCCTTGAGGCCAGGCAGTGGGCCCCCAGTGACGTTGAGCTGACCGCACAACCCTCTGGAGAGCCCTGCGGTTGCTGGTGGTGCAGTTAACATACCAGGTGGTGCTACAGCCTAAAAATAATGATCTCTATGGTGCATCTGTAAAAGTTTGTGAGGGTCTTAGGGGCCAAGACAAATTTCTTCAGCCTCCTGAGGTTGTGCCTTTTTCACCATGGTGTCAGTGTGGAGGGACCATTTCAGATTTTCAGCGAAGTGCACGGGGGCATGCTCTTTCTGCATTCTCCTGTAGTCCATGTTCAGCTCCTTTCATTTTGTTGACCTTGAGGAAGAGGTTATTTTCCTGGCACCACTCCGACAGGGATCTCACCTCCTCCCTGCAGGCTGTCTCGTTGTTCTTGGTAATCAGAGAGTACAGGAGGGGGCTGAGCACACAACCCTGTGGGGATCCCACGTTGAGGATCAGCGTGATGGACATGTTGTTGCCTATCTTACTACTTGGGGTCGGCCCAACAGGAAGCCAGCTGGTCTGCATATGCTCTAAGAATGTGGTTTGGGATGCCATCTGGGCCGGCAGCCTTGCCAGGGTTAACCCCCTAATGTCAATGTCCGTGCCCCCGCGGAAATCTAATTAGCATAATCAAAAAATCCCCATAAAAATCCATCAGTTTAAGCTAGAGACATGTTTTTTGCATTGTACGCATCTCAATCCACCGCATCCACCTATGTTGCACTTCCGCATCTGTGGTGAAAGGTGACAGAGCTAGAGCAGTGTTTGTCAGACCATGAGACACCCAAAAATCGGTTTTCTTACAAAATCGTCTGTAGCGTCTGAATGGTGTTGCCTACAAACTATTATGACCCTTCCAGGGAAAGGTGAGACTCCCATAAACACGTACTTGTTTTGCTGTAGGATGATGCCCACAGGATGATGCCCACATGATGCCCACAGATGATGCCCACTTGACTGGTCTGAAGGTCCCCCCGTACCCCCCTCCCGCCTCCCCCGGCTTAGACAGGGCTTAGACTCTAATGGGTTAACAAAAGTACAAGATGGCACCGACAGACCGGGTCACACTGTTTCTAGCTCCTAGACAACGTTTCTGTATTTCTTACATTATTTGCTCAGAACGTTTCTAGTATTATTTCCTCCAAAAGAAAATAACGTTTGGACATAAGATCGCCAGAAATTCTACTTCCCTGGATCCTTTGTTTGGACTTCCCAAGGCAGACCCATTTATCCTGGCTGCTGATAGATAGAAGGTAGAGGGAGGTTGTCAAGAGTGCATTGTAGAATTAGTCGGATTCATTTCCATTGTTCACAGCCAATTATCTTCTTTAAACTCACTATCCTGCTCCAATAAAGATCATCACCAGGGTGCTAGATGGATAATTCTGTCAGACTTCAGAACAGATATGAATTACTCTGCCATCAGTGTTTCAATGGGATCTGGAAGAGGACACAATTAATTTCTGCATTGGCTAAAATTGTGTGAAAACAGTGTGTTAACATCAAACTGGCTCTGACAAACAAACAGAAAAGTAACATGTAATTTCACCTTGCCGCCATGTTGTAGCATTTACCTTATCCTGGAACACTTCTGTTTGTTATCATACCCCAGCTGTATAATTTCAATGTTCACATCTATGTCTGTATAGATTAGAAGACGCCTGTGACAAATGTGTGAGATCACATCCCAGAGATATTAGAAGAAGTAGAGTTGTGCCGTTGCAGTATGAGGAGACTTTCTTACCTAAGAAAGAAAAAGAGGCTACACTTAACTTGGATCAATAGAGTTCGAGAGCAAAGTGAAATGGACTATAAATCTGACCTGCCTGCTGCACTTGTTGGAACATAACCAAAGGCTATATCAAGGCACTGGTAGAATAGAACAGGATATAATAAAATAGAATAGAGCATAGAACAGAGCAAAGCAGCGACAGACCTTCAGAGCATCATTCTGAACATCTACAGTACATTCATCTACAGTACATTTTCCACATTTTGTTAGGTTACAGGCTTATTCTAAAATTGTTTAAATAACAAATGAAAAAAAAACGTTTTTTGCCATTTTTTAAAATGTATATTAGAAAAAAACTGAAATATAAATATTACAACCTTGAGTCTTCTTGGGTATGATGCTACAAGCTAGGCACACCTGTATTTGGGGAGTTTCTCCCATTCTTCTCTGCAGATCCAAAGCCACTCCTGCGTTGTCTTGGCTGTGTACTTAGGGTCATCGTCCTGTTGGAAGGTGAACCTTCGCCCCAATCTGAGGTCCTGAGTGCTCTGGAGCAGGTTTTCATCAAGGATCTCTCTGTACTTTGCTCCGTTCATCTTTCCCTCGATCCTGACTAGTCTCCCAGTACATGCCACTGAAAAACATCCCCACAGCATGATGCTGCCACCACCATGCTTCACCGTAGGGATGGTGCCAGGTTTCCTCCAGACATGATGCTTAACATTCAGGCAAAGAGTTCAATATTGGTTTCAACAGACCAGAGAATCTTGTTTCTCATGGTCTGAGAGTCCTTTAGTACTTTTTGTCAAACTCCAAGCTGGCTGTCATGTGCATTTTACTGAGGAGTGGATTCCATCTGGCCACTCTACTATAAAGGCCTGATTGTTGGAGTGCTGCAGAGATACTTGTCCTTCTGGAAGGTTCTTCCATCTCCACAGAGTAACTCTGGAGCTCTGTCAGAGTGACCATCGGGTTCTTGATCGCCTCCCTGACCAAGGTCCGTCTCCCCCGATTGATCAGTTTGGCTGGGCGGCCAGCTCTAGGAGGAGTCTTGGTTGTTCTAAACTTCTTCCATTTAAGAATAATGGAATCCACTGTGTTCTTGGGGACCTTCAATGCTGCAGACATTTTTTAGTACCCTTCCCCAGATCTGTGCCTCGACACAATCCTGTTTCTGATCTCTACGGCGAATTCCTTCGTCCTCATGGCTTGGTTTTTGCTCTGACATGCACTGTCAACTGTGGGACCTTATATAGACAGGTTTGCCTTTCCAAATCATGTTCAATCAATTGAATGTACCACAGGAGGACTCCAATAAAGTTGTAGAAACATCTCAAGAATGATTAATGGAAACCTGATGCACTTGAGCTCAATTTTGAGTCTCATAGCAAAGGGTCTGATTTGATCTGTCATTATGGTGTTATTGTGTGTATATTGATGAGGATTTTTATAAAGTACCAAAATGTGGACAAAAGGAAGGGGTCTGAATACTTTCCGATTGCACTGTACATACAGTTCTCTGGAATTGCTATGCTGCCAGCCAGGCAGCCAGCTGTGAAAACTACCCTCTGAAAATGGCTTTACATCTGTAACATGATTGAAAAATTTGATTAAAACTCTTGTAGAATGAATAGGATTATTTTTCAGCATAATGTAACAGGATGAGCGATGAATTGTATAATGGGGTCTTTGCGATCCCCACTTGGTTATTGTATCTTACTTGTCTGTCATTTTAACTCATCACTTCTCTGTCAGACTGTTATGTGTGTGTAACTGTCTCTTAATTTATTTGATAGAGCTTTTTCATGTACCCTTTATTAAACATCATTTTACATTGATCCAACAGAATAGAGCAGCCAGCACAATTCCCTGGCACTGCCACTTACTGGAGTCACTCAGGAGAGACTAGCCTTTGATTAATAACCTGCCCAAAAGCATTAAAACTAAGGGGTTCCTCAGTCCTTCTCCCCAGTTTGGGTACGTACAGCCTCCAATAGTCCATTACTTTGATCTACAGGTCACAGAGGAACAAAACTCAATACGGAGGGCTTAGACGGCGTTATGAGCCATATCAAGATGAGTTGGATGTGGACCGAGAAACCATGACTTCTCCACATTGACTCTAATTTCTCAATACGATGGAAGAAGGAGATAAAATAGCTTAAGACTGTCACAGCACATCAATTCAGTAATACAGCTGAGGCAGAGCAACGAGAGCAGCATACCGGATGGTGACGGAATACATGAATAGAAAAGCACCACTCCAAACAGCTCCATCTAAATCCACATAAAAAGATAACTGCCTGCTTTCCGTTCCTACCAAATTTGAATTTTATTGGGAAATTTGCTGACGGTGTGCCATACTTCAAACGTTAAACCAAAATACTGGCAGAGTGCGAACATATTGGTAGAACACCTAGAGATTGATCAAAATATACATATTATACAAGATTATTGCATTTAATTTCAACAAATAGCAGAATAAAAAGCCTTTTTAGATAAGAAAGTCGAGGTAGTAAAAAGCTATCATCATTGGCATCCCTGGAGGTCGAGTCGGATCTCTATTTTAACAGGTTTCAGCTGTCTGCTTGTTGTTGGTCCTGCTGTGGCTGAGCAGGCCAATCCTACCAACGTAGCTATGCATCTGCGTCTTATACAGATGTAATAAAATCCTGTCAAACATGTGCCATCCATACATCCACCTTAGCATGTAGTCGTAAATTGGATCCCTGCCTTCAATGTGAAATTCAATTAGAATATGATCAAGTGATTTGTCTCTACAATTATCTCTCCATCTCCCAGCCAGCCCCAAGAATCCTGTTCAGTTGGATCATTGTGTGTGTGTGTGTGTGTGTGTGTGTGTGTGTGTGTGTGTGTGTGTGTGTGTGTGTGTGTGTGTGTGTGTGTGTGTGTGTGTGTGTGTGTGTGTGCGTGTGCGTGTGTTCCAGAAGCACATGAATATAATACCCATTGCTATGCCTAATTCCTTCTAAGGCCTCCACGGCTCCACCCAGGTAACTCGTAAGTGGTAAATGATGCCTTGTGTTACCGTGAGATCTCCTGCAGAGACAAAGCGTCTCTTAATACCATCGAGTATTCACAGAAGCCATGCAGGCTAATTATCTTCTATCTCAGAGTAATGTATCTCTTTTCCAGCCCTACTTAGATTAAAGACTGTTCTCATCTTCATGTAGTGAAGTGTAAAATCGTTTCTGGTTGTTGAGTGCATTGAATTTTGTTCAACCATTTGCAATGGTTTGCCTATGTATGTAATATTATACAGATCTGATCACAAGTTGTAGTATGTCAAAACCAGGTGTAAATGGATTATGAATATCTTAGAGGCCAATTAAATATAAGTATCTGAGATATTCATAATCAATTTACACCTGGTATTAACATACTACAACTTGTGATCAGATCTGTAGAGTATTATATACATAAGCATACAATTGCAGGCCTACTGTAGTGTATGTACCTGTGTTCTTAAAGGATTGGAAAGACACTGACTGACTTAGTATTGATTCAGAGAAGTGGGTTAATACAACTCACTCTAAAAACCGTCTCCATGAACTGACAATCTCACAATAATGAAAAAGGAAACATACTGTATGGCTATACTGTATTTTCCATTCAGATCGGAATCATATCATATTATGATATGAACAAGGATGTTATATTTGATACAGAAAAGGAAGGAGCGAGTGGTAAGATAGTGTAGGTGTTTAAACCCTGTAAGTCTCAAACACTTATACCTCTTGCTCTGACTTAGAATGTTTGTTTATCGATTTCTTTTTTTCTACATAATCACTACATCTTAGAGAAGACAGGACAAACAACACATGCTACTAAGAGATACATCTGGGTCTAAGGAGATTTAGGACCTGTTGCATTTTTACAACCAGAGGTCTCACAGGGTAGAGAATGGGGGATATTGGATGCTTGCATGGCCGGAAATGTTCCATCACTGTGCTTCCCTGGATCATGAATTAACCCCTCACCTCCTACAGTAGAGGTGCATTTAAATAATAGCACAAAGCAGTCTTACATTACAAAAACTGGCACACACATGCTTGGGTATGTGCACACACCCATGTGTGGGCGTGCACATGCACAGACACATACTGTACTTAAAACATACATCTAACAGACACACACACACACACACACACTCTCTCTGTATACTGTTTATACCTGCAAATGCATGAATACTCACAAATATCTCTGAAGGGAAAGACAGTTACTGTATGTCGCAGAAAAATAAGCACTGTTAAAGATCACAATTAATTACATTTTGTGTTGGAATATCTATATAAATACATTCACAGTTTTTCATGAGCCTATTGGCTCAAATCTAATGGCAAAAATACATAGATTTTACACACGAAAACTATAATGGATAGTCAAGAAAAATCTGCTTTTAATTCGATTTTCTTCCACCTGGTTTGTTTTACTACATATGTGGTACTACAGGCTTTTGGAATTATCACAGTTATTCAATGAACACGGTAAAAAAAGGTTTCCCGGAAGACATCTTGCTGTTTGAATGTCAAGTATGAATAATATAATTGAGCTAATTACCATAGACACAAGTTCTCTGTTTTGATGCATTACGTTTGTATTTCTTTTGTTGTTTCAGAATGTAATTGATGTTTTGAATCAAAAACATGAAACATATAAAGGGAAACAAATCCTGGTGGTATAATATACCTTATTTATTATTGACAAGACCCTCTCTACATCGTGTGTGTGTGTGTGTGTGTGTGTGTGTGTGTGTGTGTGTGTGTGTGTGTGTGTGTGTGTGTGTGTGTGTGTGTGTGTGTGTGTGTGTGTGTGTGTGTGTGTGTGTGTGTGTGTGTGTGTGTGTGTGTGTGTGTGTGTGTGTGTGTGTGTGTGTGTGTGTGTGTGTTTGTATACCTGTGAGTCCAAACCTCCAAGAAAAAATTGAATATGCCAATGTGTTTAGTTAGTAATATTCAAGTCCAGTCCAATTACTCCACACTACCAATGAGGAACTGTAATCACATACAGTGTATTCAGTGGGTATACAGGAGGGTATACTTAAGGCAATAAGACACGAGGGGGGTGTGGTATATGGCCAATATACCACGACTAAGGGATGTTCTTAGGCACAACGCATCGCCGAGTACCTGGATTCAGCCCTTAGCCATGGTATATTGGCCATATACCACAAACCCCCGAGGTGCCTTATTGCTATTATAAACTGGTTACCAACATAATTAGAATACATGTTTTGTCATACCCGTTGTATATGGTCTAAAATGCGTACCGCACATGGGAGCAGTTTCATGGAGAGAGATGGAAATATCTGTTAGAAATTTAGAGGGGTGGGAGAAATAAAGATGCAACTATTATGGGTTGCTAATATGACTAGGATAATGCCTTTGGCTGCTAGACATTTAAAGAAAGTTGAAAGAAAACCAATATAACATGAGAACGCATATGAAACCTTTAAAAAATAATTGCCTTCACATTTCTATGGTGGGATTTTGGCTATAGGCTGCTTTGAAGCATGGTAAGACAGGCCTCATAATATGAAGTAAAACGTCCAGGTGTCAAAATATTAAGGAACAGGAAAGACATAACAATGCTAATGATAGGCCTTTTTCCTCCGATCTCTAGGAGACAGAACGCGTCTTCTTCCTGAGCGGTATGACGGCTGCGTGGTCCCAAGGTGTTTATACTTGCGTACTATTGTTTGTACAGATGGACGTGGTGCTTTCAGGCGTTTGGAAATTGCTCCCAAGGATGAACCAGACCTGTGGAGGTCTACAATTTTTTTCTGAGGTCTTGGCTTTTGATTTTCCCATGATGTCAAGCAAAGAGACACTGAGTTTGAAGGTAGGCATTGAAATACGTCCACAGGTACACCTCCAATTGACTAAAATGATGTCAATTAGCCTATCAGAAGCTTCTAAACCCATGACATAATTTTCTGGAATTTTCCAAGCTGTTTAAAGGCACTGTCAACTTAGTGTATGTAAACTTCTGACCCACTGGAATTGTGATACAGTTAATTATAAGTTAAATAATCTGTCTGTAAACAATTGTTGGAAAATTTACTTGTGTCATGCACAAAGAAGATGTCCTAACCGACTTGCCAAAACTATACTTTGTTAACAAGAAATTTGCGGAGTGGTTGAAAAACGAGTTTTAATGACTCCAACCTAAGTGTATGTAAACTTCCGACTTCAACTGTATATAGTTCAGTCATCTGCACCCAATACAGCTAGCCATCAACATATTCTTATGCGTACATATTCTTACCTCTTTGTTGATTGATTTCCATTGAATTGAGTCCATTGTCTGTTTCAGAAAGATTTGCACAAACATGAAAAGATAGATGATATCATCAGAAAACAATATCTATTTAGATCATACAAGGGACAAACCTTACCTTAACATTTTTCATTTAGTGCCTGCACCTGCTGCCCTTTCAAATCCAAATGTTTCAGTTGGGCCGTTAGGTTCCTGCAAGAACCCCCACCAACGAAGGAGGTTCCTCGATGAACCCCACCTCCTATGGGGTTCTTGGAAGAACCTGTTGGGGGCCATTTTCAGTGCCGAGAACCCTACGTTTCTTTGAAGGACTTTGAGGATCTTAGAAGAACCCTTGTTGAACCCTTAATTTTTTGAGTGTACTGGCAGAATGATATCATGATTATTTGCATTCATCCAGTGGCCATTTGTTTTGCAAACTCCATCTCATGTGCTACAGAAACACAGCTAACCAAACAACAGCCTGCACACTTGAAATCTAAATATGTTTCATGCAAGCTCCATCCTATTTTCCAGCTGTCATCTCATGTGTCAACGAAAAGTGGCATCACAGCATTTGTGTTGGCGAACATATCCTTTGTTACACCTTTTATCAGCTCCACTCTGTGACACCAGAAAATACAGCTTACAACTTTAACAAACATCTTTTACATCCTGTGTTTGTTTCCCTTGTCGGATATGGCTTTGATGGTAATCCTGAAAACTACAAAATGTAGGCATCACAATAATGTTTTGCCTTTCTTTGAATATGATGAATGTACTAATTATTTGCCAGAAACAGTGCGTTTGTGAAAGTCTCCCTTCGCTAGGGGTGGCCATCAGTTTCTCAAATGTGCAATCTGGTCGCAGGTGCCTGTGATGTCATTTCGAACACAGTCAGCTCTATGTGGAACCTCTAATTCAAAGTAGGGTTGTTTACTCAAAACATTGAGGGGGAGAATCATTCCCATAGTGCATTGCAACAGAAAAACTGAAATGAAATATCTGTGCACAGCGTGTTCAAAACAGTAGCCCACTATGTGTTAGTACACCTCCATAAGTACTAGTAGTGCTGATGAAATCTCCATGTACCTTTTAAAAAAACTGACCATTGAATCACACACTGAAAATGTTTTGGTGAAATTACACTAGGTAGGACAAAAAAAATCACTCTGCAGTGGAGTGTCATGTCTACCTAGTACAAAACAAAACTTGGTAGTAGGTGTATTACCTTGTTTTTGTTTTGCTTTTATGATGCCCTTCTCAAAATATATATGTTCCATTTGAATATATAGGGGAATCCAGTTGAATAATACCTGGAGGTTTATGTAATTTACTCCTACAGTATACCTTGGGCGTTTGAGCTGTAGACCTAAGCAACTTGTGGCCTTGAGGGACACTCATTAAAATAAAATATGTTTGTACTGCGTAGTGAAAAAGACCCTTGAATACACAAACATTAACCTGAACAGCACAAATTACAACCCATCCATTCATATCTTAGGATGCTTCATCTACACTGACCTAAATCTTAATTTAATTATAGTATGTGTCGGTGTCAAAGTCCTTCCTTAGTTACCTACAGATTAATCAACCATACTATATTGTGACTGCACCTTTAATTCCATCCTGCTTCCTTACTGTGGGCTAATCTGCCTGTTGTTTAAGCAGCAGAGCTGACACTAGCATATTTTTGCAGTTAGCGGAGCCTTGCCAGATTGGAGTCCAGCATGTGTCACTAAGGAGGAACTGAGGCCAAGGCCCATGCAGGTCCAACTCATCGTCCGTCCCTCTGTGTCCGCGGCTTAAGTCTGTGTCTTAGGCATCACAGCACAGGCATTCAGGGGAAGGCTTGCTGAGATATCTCAGGGTGTGGGCCTACGCAGAAAGGAGAGAGGACTGAGTGAGGAGTATCCGGCACCATGGTGAAGTCATATGTCACTGAATAGTTTGGAGCCAGAGAAGGGAGACCTCAGCAGGAACAGTCCGCCCAGCTCAGCCCAGGTTCAGCTCTAGGCCAAGCCAGGAAAGGAGGTGTAGAATGTGAGTGAGTGAGGAGTTTGAGTGTGGAGTGTTTATTCAGTTTATCTGTCTGTGGACCTGCTTGTTTAATTACACTGGAATGTCCCCTCTATTTCCGGGAGCTATGTAAATGTGTATTGACATTAAACATGAGTAAGATGGACTTTGGAACTTCCTGATAGCACCACACACTTACCACAATCCTTAGCCATACATAAAATAGTGTTTATTTATTTATTTTACCTTTATTTTACTAGGCAAGTCAGTTAAGAACAAATTATTATTTACAATGACGGCCTACCAAAAGGCAAAAGGCCTCCTGCGGAGACAGGGCCTGGGACTATAAATAAAAAATAAATACAATATAAATATAGGACAAAACACACATCACGACAAGAGAGACAACACAACACTGCATAAAGAGAGACCTAAGAAAACAACATAGCAAGGCAGCAACACATGATAACACAGCATGGTAGCAACACAACATAACAACAACATGGTAGCAATACAACATGGTAGCAGCACAAAACTTGGTACAAACATTATTGGGCACAGACAACAGCACAAAGGGCAAGAAGTTAGAGACAACAATACATCACACAAAGCAGCCACAACTGTCAGTAAGAGTGTCCATGATTGAATTTTTGAATTAAGAGATTGAGATAAAACTGTCCAGTTTGAGTGTTTGTTGCAGCTCGTTCCAGTCGCAGCTGCAGCGAACTGAAAAGAGGAGCGACCCAGGGATGTGTGTGCTTTGGGGACCTTTAACAGTAAGTGACTGGCAGAACGGGTGTTGTTTGTGGAGGTTGAGGGCTGCTGTAGATATCTCAGATAGGGGGGAGTGAGGCCTGAGAGGGTTTTATAAATAAGCCTCAACCAGTGTGTCTTGCGATAGGTATACAGAGCTGACCAGTTTACAGAGGAGTATAGAGTGCAGTGATGTGTTCTATAAGGAGCATTGGTGGCAAATCTGATGGCCGAATGGTAAAGAACATCTAGCCGATCGAGAGCACCCTTACCTGACGATCTATAAATGATGTCTTCGTAATCTAGCATGGGTAGGATGGTCATCTGAATCAGGGTTAGTTTGGCAGCTGGGGTGAAAGAGGAGCTATTACGATAGAGGAAACCAAGTCTAGACTTAACTTTAGCCTGCAGATTTGATATGTGCTGAGAGAAGGACAGTGCACCGTCTAGCCATACTCCCAAGTAATTGTATGAGGTGACTACCTAACGCTCTAAACCCTCAGAGGTAGTAATAACACCTGTGGGAAGAGGGGCATTCTTTTTACCAAACCACATGACCTCTGTTTTGGAGCTGTTCAGAACAAGGTTAAGGGTAGAGAAAGCTTGTTGGACACTAAGAAAGCTTTGTTGTAGAGCATTTAACACAAAATCCAGGGAGGGGCCAGCTGAGTATAAGACTGTATCATCTGCATATAAATGGATAAGAGAGCTTCATACTGCCTGCGTTATGTTGTTGATGTAAATTGAGAAGAGAGTGGGGCCTAGGATTGAGCCTTGGGGTACTCCCTTGGTGACAGGCAGTGGCTGAGACAGCAGATTTTCTGACTTTATACACTGCACTCATTGAGAGAGGTAGTTAGCAAACCGGGCCAAAGACCCCTCAGAGACACCAATACTCCTTAGCCGGCCCACAAGAATGGAATGGTCTACCGTATCAAAAGCTTTGGCCAAGTCAATAAAAATAGCATAATATTGTTATCCTACTCTGATTGTATTTTCCTAATTCTCAGCATGAATGCTTGAAAGTAGCTTGTCTGAATTCCTTTTTGTTAGTGTTGCCAATATACTGACTGATGGAATTCTAGTAATGGTGTGGGTTCAGCAAGTGAAGTCCAACCGTAACAGTCACTCCATGTTGACCAAGCAAAAACACACCGGGAAACAATGTCTCCCACAGCTCAGGCTGTACTGCAAAGTCAATAAGATTGCCTTTTGTCAAAAGCCCTTGTGTGAACCTTGAAAGTGTGTTTGAATTATACATTCCAGTCCACACTCAGCACAGGGAGCACAGGGCTCTACAGTAGGTTAAAACAGTGCAGTACATCTCTCATACTGCAGCCATAGCAGCCCCAGAGGGTAAGATAGGTCAGGGAGTGGGCGTCGAGGAGCGGGCAGCCATATCTCTACCTCCATGCCAGGGTATGACTCACCATGTGCGAGGTGGTGCTGACAAACGGCGATAGAGAGATGGTTGGTTTCAATGGGGAGAGGCTGTGCTGCTGCCCTTACGATACTGTTTGACTTTTATGGTTAGGGTTTCACTCTGGGTAGTTCAAAGGAAAATTATAAGCTTTATTGAGGAAACAATATTGACTTTTATTGAGGAAATGAGTACTACTTTCCTATTTTGCAACTTAACTGTCAGGGACCCCAGTTGACCATGCACACTCTGTCTTCTGACAATGTTAGAGAACCCCACAGTAAAAGATGTCCATTAGCAAATCAAAGGTGATCATTTAAATGAGATTGAGGTTAGTTGGCGCAGCAGTATGCAAATTTACCAGTCAATTTGTCTCCGTGCCAGCATCAGTGACATCCCATTTAACAAAGCACCAAGCAAGGGTAAACAAACCAATCAAAAGCCCACCTCGCCATGCCCAGAGTGGAGAGAGGGTAATCAACAGAGTCCATCAGCATTTTAACAACATGGTTTCCAACAGGATGGATAGATCTGCACAGAAACTCATACACAGGCGCACTCACACAAAAACACACACACACACCTCCACCCTAGAGCCCTCTCCTCACGTAGAGAACAAAACAAGATTAATTTTAGAGTTGTGTGGAAGATGAGGCTGAGGCGTGGAGTCTGGGCTGTGCCAGGGATTCCAGAAGAGGCTGGCTTGCCCGATCGATACTGCTAACAATTGATCTGCTCATTTACCTGATACCTTCTGACACCCTCCCCTCCTCAGTTAGTATGCTGCTGCGCTAGCAGATTATATTGGATGATTTTATGGAGTAGAAATATGAAATGCAAGTAAAGAGAACTAGATTTAGATTAGTGTCACCTTTAGTGTGTTAGAACACAATTTGCCAAGATCTCTGTAGTGGAAATGTTGTACCTTTTAGAATTCTAGAAAATATTCTACAATGAGAGTACAAAATATTAGGAAAACCTTCCTAATATTGATTTGCCCTCAGAACAGCCTCAATTCGTCGGGGCATGGACTACTAGGTGTTGAAAGCGTTCCACAGGGATGCTGGGCCATGTTGACTCCAATGCTTCCCACAGTTGTGTCAAGTTGGCTGGATGTCTTTTGGGCAGGGGCGCTGCATTGGTTAGGATGATTTTAAGGGCCTGTGAAAGACAGGGGCCCTAAAAAATCCTAAGAACATTAGGTACATTTTTTCAACATAAAATTATTCTCCTATCATCATTGATACAATATTTTATTTACAATGTACTAATAAAACTAACCGTTTATTTTTATTCTTTTGTTTTTGGCAAAAAGTAAACATCCAGAGAGCCTCTGAATTCAGTGCCAGGCCCAACAGATGCAGCTTCAGGCTCAGCAGCCCTGTCTCCTCATCCCCATACCCCTGAACCAGCCCTACTCCCAATTGAAGAAGGAGGTGAGCAGCATTGTGTTGAATGACATGTCATTTGACATAATTGCAGGTACTGCAATGCATTGAGGACAGGAATGTGATTCTCCAGTCAGGAAAATTCTCACTTGACACAGAGGCAGCCAATATCAGAGCCTTAAAGGAAGATATGCAGGCTCTTAGAAATGTATGGGAGTCTCTCCTGTCTGAGGCAACACTGATTGCTACGCAAATGGATGTTGCACCTCAGTTTAGCAAGGAACACAGCCACCAGAGGAAAAGGAAGAGATTCCATGATGAGACCTCTTAAGACAGCTCAGGACAGGGCAGCAACAGTGTTTTTTACTGCTTTGGACAACATCATAAGTGACTTGGACACTAGGTTCCACACCACTGCAAAAATTGTAGAAAAATGTTCTGCTGTTCTGAAAGTTGGGCAGATTAGTGAGGATTAAGTCCCTTCTGTGTGCCAGCCACTGATCATGAAGTATTCCAGAGATCCTACACCTAAGATTCAAAATGAAGTAAGACACCTGAACACTGTACATGCTGCCACTTTCCCCCCTAACTTGTCCCCTCTTGGTCTCCTTAATGCAATTTGTAAGATGCAGCTGCAAAGCATTTTTGGAGAAGCTTTACGTATGTTTTGCACACTGCCTGTGACTGTTGCTTGTGGCGAGAGCTTTCAGTAAGCTGAAACTGATAAGGACTATTTGAGGTCCACTATGGCCCAGGACAGGCTTTGCAGTCTTGCCATGCTGTCCATTGAAAGTCAGTTAGCTAGAAAGCTGAACTTCAAAGACTTGATCAGTGACTTTGCTAGCAAGAAAGCTCGGCGCTGGGCTCTTGGTGAGTAAGGCTGAGCAAGGGCCAGTGATAACTGTTAAATGGCATGGCTATGGATGATGGACACACATGATGCCCACAGGCTGAGAACAAGACTGAGAACAGACTGAGAACAAGATACATCTCAAAGTATGTGTTGTGCACAATCAAGACCCCAAGTGGAAGAAACCTATTGATTTGGTGACCACTTGACCTTTCCTCTAGCGCCACCATCAGGCCTTTTCATTTCCATTTCCGTTTTCATATTTCCATTTCCATTTTTACAGCTGCTTATTTTCTAGTTGGTATGTGTACTTAGTTCAAATGAAGAGGTTAATGTGTATTTAAGTTACAGTGGGGAAAAAAAGTATTTAGTCAGCCACCAATTGTGCAAGTTCTCTCACTTAAAAAGATGAGAGAGACCTGTAATTGTCATCATAGGTACACTTCAACTATGACAGACAAAATGAGGAAAAAAAATCCAGAAAATCACATTGTAGGATTTTTATGAATTTATTTGCAAATTATGGTGGAAAATAAGTATTTGGTCAATAACAAAAGTTTATCTCAATACTTTGTTATATACCCTTTGTTGGCAATGACAGAGGTCAAATGTTTTCTGTAAGTCTTCACAAGGTTTTCACACACTGTTGCTGGTATTTTGGCCCATTCCTCCATGCAGATCTCCTATAGAGCAGTGATGTTTTGGGGCTGTCGCTGGGCAACACGGACTTTCAACTCCCTCCAAAGATTTTCTATGGGGTTGAGATCTGGAGACTGGCTAGGCCACTCCAGGACCTTGAAATGCTTCTTCTGAAGCCACTCCTTCATTGCCCGGGCGGTGTGTTTGGGATCATTGTCATGCTGAAAGACCCAGCCACGTTTCATCTTCAATGCCCTTGCTGATGGAAGGAGGTTTTCACTCAAAATCTCACGATACATGGCCCCATTCATTCTTTCCTTTACACGGATCAGTCGTCCTGGTCCCTTTGCAGAAAACAGCCCCAAAGCATGATGTTTCCACCCCATGCTTCACAGTAGGTATGGTGTTCTTTGGATGCAACTCAGCATTCTTTGTCCTCCAAACACGACGAGTTGAGTTTTTACCAAAAAGTTCTATTTTGGTTTCATCTGACCATATGACATTCTCCCAATCCTCATCTGGATCATCCAAATGCTCTCTAGCAAACTTTAGACGGGCCTGAACATGTACTGGCTTAAGCAGGGGGACACGTCTGGCACTGCAGGACTTGAGTCCCTGGCGGCGTAGTGTGTTACTGATGGTAGGCTTTGTTACTTTGGTCCCAGCTCTCTGCAGGTCATTCACTAGGTCCCCGTGTGGTTCTGGGATTTTTGCTCACCGTTCTTGTGATCATTTTGACCCCACGGGGTGAGATCTTGCGTGGAGCCCCAGATCGAGGAAGATTATCAGTGGTCTTGTATGTCTTCCATTTCCTAATAATTGCTCCCACAGTTGATTTCTTCAAACCAAGCTGCTTACCTATTGCAGATTCAGTCTTCCCAACCTGGTGCAGGTCTACAATTTTGTTTCTGGTGTCCTTTGACAGCTCTTTGGTCTTGGCCATAGTGGAGTTTGGAGTGTGACTGTTTGAGGTTGTGGACAGGTGTCTTTTATACTGATAACAAGTTCAAACAGGTGCCATTAATACAGGTAATGAGTGGAGGACAGAGGAGCCTCTTAAAGAAGAAGTTACAGGTCTGTGAGAGCCAGAAATCTTGCTTGTTTGTATGTGACCAAATACTTATTTTCCACCATAATTTGCAAATAAATTCATTAAAAATCCTACAATGTGATTTTCTGGATTTTTTCCCTCATTTTGTCTGTCATAGTTGAAGTGTACCTATGATGAAAATTACAGGCCTCTCTCATCTTTTTAAGTGAGAGAACTTGCACAATTGGTGGCTGACTAAATACTTTTTTTCCCCACTGTATATTTATTTTAAGTTATTCATTAATTTTAAGAGAATTTTCCATTCAAGAATTGTACCATTAAAATTATGTTTAGACTGTAAAAGATGGCCTTTAGCACATTTCTTATAGAGGGTATCAGTCTTGCATCAAATAGTGAATTCCACTGTATGCAGAATGTTGCATGCATGTCTGCACAGTGTTATATTTTCACAGCTCACTGTCAGTAAATATCGTACAATAAATATTTGACAACAAGAGAGTTGCAAGCCTGAAAAGGTAGAGTTATTTAAAGCTTTGAATGGGTTGATTGGGTTCTAGAGGTGTGTGTCTACAGAAATTGTGCAGGGTTGGTGTGGCCTGTGGTGGTGGGGCCCAATGTGATATCTTTTCATGGGGCCCAAAATCCCTGGTTTTGGGTGGTGGACCATTGATGATACACATGGGAAACTGCTGAGCATAAAAAACCCAGCAGCGTTGCAGTTCTTCACACACTCAAACCAGTGTGCCTGGTTCAAAGGCATATACATCCTTTGTCTTGCCTATTCACTCTCTGAATGGCACACACACACAATCCATGTCTCAATTGTCTCAAGGCTTAAAAACTGTCTCCTGCCCTTTATCTGCACTGATTGAAGTGGATTTAAGTGACATCAATAAGGGATCATAGCTTTCACCTGGATTCACCTGGTCAGTCCATGTCATAGAAATGCAGGTGTTCTTAATGTTTTTTACACTCAGTTTATTATCCTAAACGAAATACTCTTTTGAAATTCTGATTTAAAAAAAATGTATGTTCAGCTAAACAGATTATACTGAAGTGGGTTGAAATGTAAAGAACATCTTAAAAGCCGCATTAATGCATGAAACTGCAGTCTAACTTTTGTTCACACAAAATGAAGGGTGAATTAAATCTTAGCTTGATTTAAACATTTTTATTCCTCAATAATATTCCTGGTAAAGTTCTGAGAGGTAGTTAATCCACCATGACTCTGTCAAATGTTCTCCATCAGGTAAGTCTCCTCCCGGAATTTGCCGTACCAAACCTAATTACACATGATCTGATATAAAGTATTATTTTATATTGTGGAGGTATTCATATCTGTGTGTCTGTTGGTGTCTGTTAATTTTAGCAAATCACCAAATTATAAAAAATCGAATTAACATTATGATGATAATTTGCGGGATATACATTTTCAGGAAAACTATGGCATTCATTATTTTTGTCTCTGCATCGTCTTTTCAAATTTGTATTTATTTAACTAGGCAAGTCATTTAAGAACAAATTCTTATTTTCAATGACGGTCTAGGACTAGGCTACCCTGCCGCCCCTAATGGTTATGATGAAACAAAACTCATATGTCTGATGTGTTTGGTAAACAGAAGAGACACGCTAATGCACAGAGCCCAGAGCAACTCCATGCGAGGAGGAGTGATGTCTTTTGGCAATCGATGTTAACATGTTACAAATCTTCAGCCTGCGTTTTTCACTTAATTTGATCAAACGGGTTGGTGAATGTTGGTGAATGACAATAAAGCTGTACAGCTGGCTGGAGAAGAGCAGAGCTGTGGCTGGCAGAGACAGAGAGAGAGTGAGAGAGTGAGTGAGAAAGAGAAAGAGAGGCACTGACAGTGCACAAGACGCCACTGAGTCTCTGCCCGTCCATCTGGCACTTCAGGGACGCTCAAGCAAAAACTCAAAAGATTTGAAAGATTTCAAATAATATTTAAACCCAGGTCTGGTTTAAGAGGCCCACATCACAAGATTTCAACAGAACATCGTAACAAGGGCCTAAAAAAATATTAGAAAGACTCAAAATATTAAAAGGGAAGTTTCACCTAAATTAATAGGCCCTCTGAGTAATATGATTTTGTTTAAAAACAGAATGGTGCCACGAAGCACTGGATTTTCATTGTGGTCTCTGTTATTTTATCTGATATCCAATGTGACAAGCCATATGCCTAGGGGAGACTGGATGTCAGGGGTTTGGTGCAAGTTCACAGTGGGGAACCTGAGCTTTGACAAACTGAAGAGCTTACAGCCCTTGATCCAATTGTTATTGCATGACTGGGCAGCACATGTACACTGTGTTAGTCTTGAATCATAGCTCATGTATTTGTGAATGTGAACATCAAAATAAATCAAGGTGATGTGCATTCCCTAATAATATGACACATACACATAACACATTCTCAGTTTTGTGCACCCAGAGAACCTGACACACTCTGGGACTTACTGGGACTTTCCTGTGGGAGATCGGCTTCACAAGTTGACTTGCCCTCTATGAAGGAGACAAGGGTAAAACTATGACTCTCTCTGTCAGTTCTGAAGCTGAAAACCGACCAGACACCGTGCCAACTGCCAACCTCACCCCCTCCTCCACCCCTTCTCTCAAAATTTGACTATCTTGACACACTATGTCTGTGAACAGCCTTGTACACTGAAAACCTCCCCCCCCCCCTTCTCACTCCCTCCCTCCCTCCGTCTCTCTTTCTCTCCCTCTCTCCACCAGGCTGCCACCTTGTTTTCCCTTAGCCGCCTATCTGTCCTCGACTAATGTGAGTCGACATTCTGTCACCAGAAACCTAAACTCAGCTACTGTACCATATGTCACCACAGTCAGGAATGCATGATATTCACAAGAGCCTCTCTGTCACTATCTATTCTAGTCTTATTTTAAGACTTTTGGGATCTTTGCCTTTCATGCTTCCCCTCCCACAGATGCTAACTCACTCTTGTCTCTCTCCCCCCATCTCTCAGAAAGATTATGTGTTATTTATCATTTATTCATTTCATAAACATGCACTCAACAGGGCAACAAATCGCTCACATTGCCAACCAACTCAGACATGTTTATATTTACGGTAGACTTTTGAGAACATTAGCCAACACACGCAAATGTTGTGTACAATTAGTACAGTTTGGGATTTTAAAGTTCCATGTCAAACAGTGATGTGATGGTAAATGCTTTCCAGTACATGTATTACAAATAGAAGAGCGTTATACAATGAAAATTGTGCCGAAGCACTGCTAAGAAATAATCAGCCATCTCCTATCAGAACCATTTGGTACACAATGATGATTTTTCTGAATATTTCTATATCATTTGGAATGCTCATTCAGATATTTCAGCAGGCCCTGTTATATTTGAAGAAAACAGTTACCTGGAAACGCATTCTGCTGACGCTCCTTCGCCGAGACACCTTCTGGTGTGCAATCTCACATCCTCTCTTGACACCGTGAAACGTCGAGAGAGAGAAGCTTTATCTCTAGATCTAAAAAAAAATGTTCTTAAGGTTAGCGCTCAGTCACACCGTACTTTTATGTTCTCCTTGTTATGCAGATATTAACACGTATTTGCATGCATTTATCATTTTTCAACGCAATCAGTTCTCTCCCAGAACTGTAGAGCTATGTGTTTTTTATCCAAATGGTGTGATGAAAGCCTTGTAACGGCACCCACCACCAAGAAGACTCGTTTCAGACGTTCAGCCCCTGAGGCAGACCTTGAATGGGAACTTAGTGATGCATTTATGAGAGGTAATTTTGGACTGCGAGTGAAAGGGATTTAATTAGTAAGGTACTAGGGCATCAACATTTGCTGCTCTTAACCTGAACCGCCACTCCCTATAACGTCCACAGCATACTTTGTGTGTCAGAAGAAAGATGGGAATTAATGGTGAAAGAAAGCCTTAGTTGAAGGTTGACGCAACCTTTACATGTGTAAGGTTGAGCGATCAGTCTTCATCTAAGAAAGGCCAATGATCTGTTAACCTACTCAGGTTAGACCAACGTCTAATAATCCATGCCTCTTGCAATCTCTCCTCCAGTGAAAAAACGTTCTGTAATGAACTGAATGGGCAACCTAATTAAGAGTTGACTGGGTCTCTGGGTATGTTAAGAGGTCAGCAATCTGTCTCACTGTACAGAGGGCTTCTCATTAAATTAACCTAGTCGGCTTGGATTACGAGAAATATTAATGACGCATAAAGAACCCACAGTGAAATAAAAAAATGCCCAGTGAAATCGATGTGACTTCGTTTCTGTGGATGGATAAGTGGTGAAGTCGTTACCACCTGTAAGTTACTGCTTCCCACGTCGAGGCCTGCCTGGGCTAGCTAGAGGGATTCATGTTTCTTTTTTTAGATCATTTCCCTGCTTTACTTTCTTTCTTTTTTTCTAATTGAGCGAAGGCAAGGCAGAGAAGGCAGCCGGCAACACTGCTAACAGAAATACTTTGTCAGCAACTTGATTGCATTTACATGGTAGAGTGGGTCCAAAGCTGGAGCAAATTAAAGGGTCCTGAGCTGCAGGGCTCAGCGGAAACAACACAGACACTCTGAGACACACAGTGTGGTGAGCCTTTAACACCGTCATCATCAATATCATTATTAACTAAGCCCTCATATTATTACCAACAACCTTGATTGTTTAACCTCATCTATTTTCACTCCACTTTCTTCCATTTACCACAGTGATCCTTCAGCCCTATAATTAGCATCAAAGGCCTTAATTGTTTTTACAGTCTACGTCCATTTTTCTCCTCTTTCTACGATTCACCACAGTGCACACACAAACCTGTACTTCCATCCTATTACACTTTTTTACAATCGCTAACAAGCATTTACCTATACTTTTCTAAACTCTTAACACAGCAGCACACCTACATTACACAATTAACCAAATAGTACATTTTTTGCTCAAAACCGCTTTTTGTTCATCAAATACCAACTCTACATTTCAAAATGCAAAAAAGCTTTCTCTTCATACACTAACTCTTCCAAAACACAGCAAACCCGACTTAATGTCTAATCATTCTGTCAAACGACTAGCACATGTTTTCTATCCAAGAAGAAAATATAGTTAATCATAGCACAATGACTTTCAAAATACTAACAGTTGATGGCATTACAAAAACTGCATTACTTTTCATGTTTCAGTTCTACCTGCATACAATAGACAATATGAAATCCATAGTTTTTTATAATTCAGTTTCCTTTTACTGTAAACCACTCTACATTTTTTGGTTGAGTGTCGAATGTGTGCATTTTTGGCAACATACTATCGAAAAGTGAATCAGTCATCTTTACTTTATAGAATGTACAGTAGAAACAAATAGTAAGTGACAGAATTGCTGCAGTAAAAGCTTTATTAGCAACATGAAATTGCTGCATGAGATCAACAAAAATCCAACATACAGGGCCTTTATGTCAGGGATCAGCCAGGCTCCACCATCACACAATCACAGAGATCACTGTCACCTGAGTTCTAATCACCCACACCTGCACGTCATTGGATCATCAGCACAGTCAGCATATAGGCACTCCCCCAACACAGTCACTTTGTCTGGTCTCGTTTGAGTAAGGACTCACGCCCTGTTCCTCTAAAGGCGACCTTCATTATCCACATTGTTTCATCTACCTTCCAGTGTCTCCCTCGTCTTCCTGGTTCCGGTGTTCATCCTCCAGCTACCTCCTTCTCCTCATACAAGAAAACCTGTCTGGATTTCCCATCATCATCATCTTACAGAGACTTTCTCTACTTCATTTTTCATCACCATCTATATATCATTAAACCTGTTACTCCTTTTTGAAACCTTTTTGTCTTGAGTCTCCAAGACAAAACACTTTGGTTCAACAACACATCCAACATACATGGCCTTTGGTTCAACAACACATCCAACATACATGGCCTTTGGTTCAACAACACATCCAACATACATGGCCTTTGGTTCCAAATGTGTAAAAATAAAACACAATTGCAGTAAAAAAGGCACAGAAGGGAAAAAACACTAAAATGCACAGTCCTGTTCTAATCTATACCATCTTCAGCATTTGGCCACATGTTCTCGTCCACATCACATCTTATGTCGTCTCTCGCTATGCACCTTGGATAGAAACGCTTGGCATGCCTTATTCACCCCTGGCTGTCTTCAGCTCAGATGTCTCTGCAGCCGGCATCCATTGCATCCAGGAGGAACATTTGGTAATGTGGCCGATGATCATACACTTTCCACCTCCAGGCAAAAAGAAATGTCCTCAATGGGGTTGAGGAAAGGCGAGTAGGGGGGAGGAAAAGGGGAACCATTCTTGGATGGGCTGCAAACCAGTTTGTGATTGCATGTGAATGGTGGAATGCTACATTGTCCTATGCAATAATAAATGTCCCCATGTTTCCTCCCAGCTGTTGCCTTTCTGCTTCTGGACCAGTTGTTGGTGGAGGGCATCTAAACACAGAAGAAGGAGCTCAGTGTTGTAGGGACCAATCTGGCATCTCTGCAGGACCAAACCAGCACTCCAGATTGCAGCACACCTCGTGATATTTGCTCCTCTCTGACCGGGCACATCAACGGTGGCCCTTTTCCCGATGACGTTTCTTCCCCGCCGACGTGTTTTTGCCAGGTTAAACCCTGCCTCGTCTACATCAATTATTTAATGTGGGGTCTGATTAGCCTCCAACTCCATGACTCTCTGAAATAAATCAAACACAGTATGTGTAAATGTTTTCAGTATGTCCTACTGTATGTACTGTAACCCATGTTTACATGTAGAGTAGCACAACTCACTATAGAGCAAGTCATATTGGATAGACACCATACCTGGACATACTTGTGCCGGAGTTCCTTGATCCGCTCATTGTTCCTTTCAAAAGGAGCTGTGTATAACTGTTTCATTCCAACTCTGTGTTCAGTCAGAGTCCGAGCAATGGTAGCCAGGCTGATGCTTTCCACATTGTGAAATAACCGGTTGTCCTCTACAATTCTGGTCTGAATTTTCTCAATTGTTTTGCATTGTCAGCAATGACCAATCCTACAGTGGCTCTTGGTCTTCACTGAGAAGCTTTCCTCTTCCCCCAGAGGAAGACGTTGCGTCCTTCAGAGGAGCAAAAATACAACATATGTATTTACATTGGGACTGGTGGCCTACAGTTACTGTGGGACATAGCAACAGTAATGATAGAAGAAGGCCTTGTGAAATGCATTTCTTACCTGTTGGTTTGTTGAAAATTCCAGATAATGGAAGCCACGGTTGACCGTCTGAGATTAGACTGGACTCTTTCACCAGCCTCTCTCAGTGATAGAACATGGTTTATCACATGGTCTATGATGGTGGCTCTTTTTTCATCAGTGACAACAGCTCTTACTCTCCTTTGAACACCACCACGCATTCTTACTGCCCTCCCCCTACTTCTCTTTCTCCCTTGTCCTGGTCCAACTACTCCTCTGCCTGGTCCAGTTACTCCTCTAGCTGGTCCAACTATTCCTCTCCCTGGTCCAGACATAATTTTTTCTCTCTCTGCTCCTCTGTGTTCTGTATCCACATTGAACAAAATCAATCCAAAGAGTCCCCTTTTTACTGTGTATGTCTATGTAATTGAAAGACCTTCAACACCTGGCTATGTCTCCGATTGAGATTGGAATCAGCTGTGGTTGGTCTATTTTACACAACTTACAGTAAATCAGCTATTTCTCAATGTTTCAATGATCTGTTCATTCAAAGATGCTTATCAGCTGTTTCAATATAACTTTTGAGCTGCTGCTGTTGCAGAAGTAGAGGTGTTATACTACACTGAAGGTTGTGAACATCAGGTCTTCATTTCTGGAATGCTGTGTGCAAGCATTCATAAATAAGACAAGAAATATCCATCATTTTGGTATTGGTTAAGCTTGTTTGTAAAGAAAATGTAAGCATTTTACAAACGTGTTAATTGACTGCATATTCGGTGAAAACGACAAGAATTGTGTTTACGGTATGGTCCACAACAGACAGATGTTGTGCTAATTGTGTTTAAAGTTTTGAAAATGTGACTACAGATTGGAAAAAAGGATATTAGTGACTGTAAAAAAACTGTAATACCAATAGTCTTGATTGTTTTCACATTCTAAATCCTTTCCTCTTCTTTATTTCCTTTCACTAACCACAAATGGACACACATAACTATCCCTCCCTTTATACTAAAAATAGCAGCCATAGGGAGGGGAGACAGCAGGAACAGATGCTCAGTGTTATGTTCTCACATGACTCAGTGAGGAGAAGGTAGACAGAGCCACCCTGACAACCTGCTGAAAAGACTCCTCTTTACCTGAGGAGGCTGTCTCTCTCATCTGACTGTCTGACTGGCCAATGATGCCTCGCATCACCTCACACCAAGCTTACACTGAGCACCACCATACCTTTGTATTAGAGCTGAAATAATCTGTTCAAAGTTGTGGTATGATCACGTGAATGATTAGCATATGTGGTTTGTCTAAACAGTGAAGTGAAGCAGGATATCCATGATGGGGTTATGGCTCTAAAACAGATCCATGTAGAAAGTGAACATCCCCCTTTCTCTAGCCAAAGTGTCCCGCTGACACAGCAGCTGTGTGTGTGTGTGTGTGTGTGTGTGTGTGTGTGTGTGTGTGTGTGTGTGTGTGTGTGTGTGTGTGTGTGTGTGTGTGTGTGTGTGTGTGTGTGTGTGTGTGTGTGTGTGTGTGTGTGTGTCGTGCCAACGCAGGTGGTTAGAGGGGAGCTGCTATGCCTGTGAGCAGAACAACAAATCCGGTACAGTGTACACCTGAGGAGCTGTCGTTGTCATCATCCGCCATTTATAATGCATGAGAGAGACAGAGAGAGAGACAGAGAGGGAGAAAAGGGAGCGAGAGAGAGAGAGAGAGAGACAGAGAGGGAGAAAAGGGAGCGAGAGAGAGAGAGAGAGAGAGAGAGAGAGAGAGAGAGAGAGAGAGAGAGAGAGAGAGAGAGAGAGAGAGAGAGAGAGAGAGAGAGAGAGAGAGAGAGAGAGAGAGAGAGAGAGAGAGAGAGAGAGAGAGAGAGAGAGAGTGAGTTGGGGACAGAGACAGTATCAAAGTTCTAGGTGTGAATCTCCTTCAGATTATTACCCAGCTCTCTCTCTCTCTCAGCCCTGAAGTCGCACTTGTCACGACCAGAAATCTCTCCTTCCACTCTACCCTTGTCCTCTCTCCCTCCCTCTTCACGCCCTGTCTGGCCCAGCGGGTGTGTGTCCGAACACCTCCTCCAGAGAGCTCAAGGTGACACACATTTTAGTCAGACTGCTTATGACTGGTTGTGGCCGTGTCCCCTGTCCTCACACAACCAGACAACCAGCCAACCTGGCCTCACGTCCTCCACCTACACCGCCAAAGCTCTAAACAAGAGTCCCTGAACAGACGGTAAGCTATAGTACAAACACCAACACAACCTACCAACCCCCGGAGCCCTTTGTGGTTCTCTCAGAGAGAGACACTAATCTCCATACTCTGTTGTGTGTTATGTGTGGGGCTAGTGGGAGCTAGCAAGAGCGGCAGGCAGGTTGACGAGGTTCCAGCTCTCTGACACAATCATTCATGGCTCATTGTATATGGTGTGTTTGGGGAGCGGAGCAGAGCAGAGAGAGTGCTGTTAGACGGCTGGGTTGGTATTTTTCTGCAGGGTCAGCAGAGGCTGGTGCCAAGCCAGCGTCACAGCGGATAAATCAATGAAACCCAATTAGACTCAGAGAAAAGCCAAGGTGAGAGGTAAATTGAACGGCACTAAAAAGCACAGAGTTAGACTAAAAGTGATCCTCAATCCCTCTCCCTCAGTGGCAACTTTGTGAAAACGCAGAGATAAAATCAAACTTTTTTGGGTTCACTAACACTAACACTATAAAACTATCCACAACCTAGCGCTAGCGAGGTGTTGTCAATGACCGGTAAATTGAGATATAGCGCTATAAATAGCCCAATGCAGCTTTTGATGTTTGAGAAGTACACTGAAACTGTCGTAGAGTTCCTAGAGACAGTGTGGCTTGTGTTTTGTGTCACGTGGGTGGAACGGCACAGTGCAGTGAGTCTGTTGTATATGCATGTGGGAGGTATATGTTTGCAGTGTTCTTGCATCATAATGATGTGTAAGTTGTCATACATCCATGTATTTTCATGTTTTGCCTCTGGGAAATCAAGGCATACACACTGAAAAGGTGGTTTAGAAAGACTCATTAAGAAATTAGCTAACCGAGGGATGCTGAGACTCACATTTTAACTTTGCAATCATTGGCTTTTGTTTGACATACATTTTAAAGTGAGCAACCTCAGTCTCAGCATCACTCTGTTATAGTGGAATTGTCCGGATAGTACATTTGGTGCTGTGTCCAAGAGTAAAGCAATATGATGCAATATGTTTAATGATCACCTTGTGAGCTGGCCTTCGCTCCAAGCAACCTGCCACTAACATCTGCTGTGTTTTAAACCAGGCTGCCTCAACCTTACATTATAAACCATGTCCAAATAGACACACACACGCATGCACACAAACCCACACACACATTCACACCCACACACACAACACCAACACACAAACACACACACAATGATCGTTACGAACTAAATGTGATACTTATCCAAAGATAAGATCATAACACTACTGTAGTTGATATCCATCCTCTTTTGTGTTTGAAATGTTCAATCTTGTCGTGAGTAATGAGAGTCTATGTTATACTAATTGGAGAGAGTGAAGACAAGCCAATATAGGTGTTTCTGTGAAAATTCCTATCCCTGGGTACACTTCAAACAATAGCACCGCAAAGAGCAACAATTCGCTATGTACACAAAGTATGATACGCAGATAATGCAGCTCTGTTCTCAGCGTACCCATAATTCAAGTGCGAAAATATGGATGTGTTCTGAATTAATGAAACAGCATCTTAAGCATATGTGATAGCCTGCTGAGTATTCATGAAGAATTCAAAATAGTTTGTAGGTGTTATGCAGCAAATTGCAATTTCAAAATATCTTAAAAAATAAAAAGCAAAAACCCTGACATGACAAGGAAATGCCAGAATTGACTGGACATAGGGTAGACTGGCCGTAACCTAACTCCTTCATTAAAAATGGCAATATAGTATGATCAAATCAACTGAATGTTGTGACGTAATGGAGCCATTCTAATCAATAACCATGGTTTACATCCAATCTATCAATACCTTATGGAATTTCACGTGAACTATCTATCCGTTCATCTCAACAATTGTTTGGTGTAATGGGAATGTGAGAGCTTTAATGATTTTCATTAGCCATACTTAGAAATGCTAAAGTCTCAAATTATGTCCTTTGAAAACAGGAGAAACAGGGGAAAACAAAGCCCTTTTTTAGTTTAATTTCTCATTTCTAATCCCATTACTTATGTGATTAAACTCCAGACCCTGTCTCATCAGTCCCAAAGTGTCTCCAGTCCAAACCCCTAAGTTCTGTCTCATGAGGAAGCCTAGCGAGACAGATGCAGCTGGGTGGACATCTTGGATCCTCCCAGCACCCTGACTATGGTATAAATCCATCACGGGGCTTTTGTTGCTCAGACAGGCTTATGGTCCCATCCTAAATCAGAGAGTCCAGACTTGCAAGGGATGACAGCCTGTCTCTTCCCAGATCAATAGCAATGAGGGAGAATGGATTTCAATCCTCAAGATTCGAGAACTGCTCAGGTTCCACCCAGAGAGTGAGAGAAGTCCATAAGCATCATGCATATTTGAGTGATGATAATGGTTTGGTCAATGTTGTTTATGCCCAATGAGACCTGTTGCAGAGAGCATCAGCGGGGACTAGCAGACCATGCATCACTTTGAGGGGGGTGGCATTCCTATTGTATGCAAATAGGAGGTAGATATTTAGAGAGGAGGTAGATATTTAATTTAGATCCTCAAGGACTTTTCTGTGTGTGTGTGTGTGTGTGTGTGTGTGTGTGTGTGTGTGTGTGTGTGTGTGTGTGTGTGTGTGTGTGTGTGTGTGTGTGTGTGTGTGTGTGTGTGCGTGCGTGCGTGCGTGCGTGCGTGCGTGTGAGCATGTGTGTTTGTGCATGTGTGTTTGTCGTGCATGCGAGAGTGTATGTACAAATGTAATTCAGTCAGAATCCCCTTCATCGGCATCATAATGCCGAAAGGATTAGTATATGAAAGAAGAAAACTTAATGCTCCAATAGCATTAAGATGGTTTCATTGAATTTACTTGGCTCTTCTATTTGACCTGCTGTGTGCTGGGAGATCATGCTCTGTAAAAATACATTCTTGTCTCACTCTGAGAACTCACAGCAAAATTCCAGAGCCATTTATCATTTTTTTCATTTTGTGTTGGAGAGAGAAATAGAAACTTGTTCAAACGCTTTTCACTGTTCATGTCCTCTACTGTAGTGTAGAGCACAGTGTCAGTATCTTCTGTCCTCGTGGACACTTTCAGACAGAAAAGTACAAATTGAATTCCTCCCGGATAGATTGTTCATACTGAAATGTCTCCCACTGATAGAATTAGTTCATCAGCCCTTAAAGATAAATCCTACCATCAAACACCAAAGTGTCAATGAATGAATGGATGACTGGATGAACAGATGAACGGATGAATTAATGAATGAGCAAAGAAACAAACAAATCAATGTATAAACACCAAGCTACCGGTAAAGTGAAAACTAAAACATTCAACAGTCAATGCTTGGCTGGATTGACCTGAAGAAATGATGGTGATGGAATGAATGTATGAATGAGCAAACAAACAAGTCAACAAACACTTTTCCTGCCACACAAGCCACCATTTAAATCAATAGCCATGGCTTTCATCTCTTAAGGACAGACACTGCTCTCCCTTGGTCTCTCCTGAGTGGTCCTCCCTAATCAACCAATAAATCGCTATTACACCCAAGTGCCACACCAGCACATAGCAGCAAGATTTGGCCCCACACTCACTCACTCATGCACACATATACACACACACACACAAACATACACACACACACCAGATCAGCATCTTGACATTGTTTGTGGACAAGGCAATGGCACTGCTCTGATGTGCTGACACTTCTATTCACAAGGAATTACGATGAACACATGGTGGTGAAGTTAGATATGATGTACAGCGGGGAAAAATATGGCCCTAAAATACTTTGTGATTTTAAATGCAATTAAAACGAGCCACAAAACGAGCCACAAATCCATCATAACCGGGTGTAATCATTCAAATATATTGGCGACTGAAACATGGGGTGACCAGTGGAGGCTCCTCAGACGAGGAAGGAGAGGACCATCCTACTCAGTGAATATCAGAAATATAAAAATAGTGAAACATTAATAAAGTTATCCTTTTTAGAAATAACTATACTAAATATATTCACGTCACCGAATAACTAATTAAAACACACTGTTTTGCAATGAAGGGCTACAGTAGCATCAACAGCATCCATCCTCCTCTGGGTACATTGACTTCAACACAAAACCTTTTGAGGCTCATGGTTCTCACCGCCTTCCATAAACGTACACAGTAATTATGACGACCTCCGGAAGACGTCCTCCAACCTGTCAGAGCTCTTACAGTATGAACCGACATGTTCAATCAAAGGATCCAATCAAAGGATCAGAGAAGGAATCTAGCACTGAAAGCATAAGCTACAGCTAGCAAGCACTGCAGTACATAAAATGTGGTGAGTAGTTGACTCAAAAAGAAAGAAAGACAATAGATAAACTGTTTGAAACGAATGAATTTCTTCAAACAATTAAGGAGAAGCAGCAGAGAGAGCCAAAGAGAGCTAGTTATATTTCGTTATATCTTTATTTCTTTACCTTTATTTAGCTAGCTAATGCGTCCAATTTTGCCTACTCAACAACCTGATTCAAACAGAGAGGAGTGCTATGTATGTTAGCTAGCTGGCTTAAGCTATCCAACACTGTGACTCTTCCAAGTCAAGGTAAGCTTTCGGTTTTATTAATTTATTTCCACCAGGCCTGCCGGTGTAACTGCTAAACTGCTTGCTGTACACTGTTCTGTTTTTTGACAATAACGTTAATATGATGACAACAATGTAGGCTGTGTAACAGTTAGCAGTTATGGTATGAAGGTTTGGCTTGAGGAGGTTTTTGCTCCTGGTCACAGACAGCTGTTGTGTTGTGCACTGAAGTCCACTAGCGAAGGGAAAAAGTGAGAGGAGGAGAGCCCATGGATGCGGGAAAGAATTATACAATGAGCAAAGTGATGATGCTGTATGTGGCTGATATAAAATGTACCTGTGTGTGCGGGTGATCAGGGGTGTTTTCATTCCTCCGATTCTGTTGCAAAACGCTTCTGAAACTGAAGCACATGGAACGCAACGGGGAGGGACCTACCTGAATAAGTCCAATAGAAACTCTTGTTTTAGTTGCAAAACTGAATGTTTTGCAACGGTTTGGACTAATGATTACACCCCAGATCAGCTAGATGTAGGCAAGAGTATGCAATACAGTATTGAATGTGTCACTGTCTGTCACCTTGATTACTCCAATCTGTATCTCGACCTGTGCACCTACGTTATACATTTTCATTTGTAGTCTAGGTTGTAGCAACCTCATAATGGGTATAGGACAAATTTGAGTACCATGTAGCAGCCTAAACCTATAAATGTTAGATTGAGCTGGGTGAATGGAATATGAATGACAGTCATCCAATATGCTGTAATAGAAATAAGGCCATGCTCATAAAAACAAAATTTGTCCTCCCTAATCTTAAACGCTACCGACCGCCACTATATGCTTTAGGACAGAGATTGGGTACAGTGATAGTGGTGAAAACATTTGAAAACCACAAAAATCCCACCACTAAGACAGAACAGACAGACTATACAGCACAACTCTATTTGGCCCTATTGTTCAAATGGCATAAAAGATTGAAAGAGCCGATTTGGCAGCAGAAACAAATAATCACAGTGTTACTGTGGTCTTAAGAGGGCTCTATTGAATGCATAACAATGAAGCTTGATGGAAATGATAGCTGCTTTGAATGCTTCGATGTTCCTCTCAGCTGACTCATTTGTTATAGGGAGACCTTTGACACGTCAGGGAATGCCATTGGCTAACGAGCTATTTAGCCAAAGTTAGAGAGGGGTCAAAAAATTTGTGCTTTCTATCAAAAGGACTGGCATTCTGTTGAAGAGATGGGCTATCGGAACACCATTAATGCAAAAGCACTTTTACTGCAGTGGGCTAAATCAGGGTCACACAGTGTTTCTTAGTAGTCCTAAACAAATCTACTTTGAAACAAAAGTATTCAGTTATGAGCTTAAAAAAAGAAGACAGCTGTACCATGGCAGATATAGAGTTGAAATGTATTACATTTTAAGTTTGCATCTCAATATTTCACTTTATATACATCCCAAAGGCTGAAATATAACAAAACCATTTGACATAGAAACACCAGATTTTCTACAGGTTTTTAGAAATAACGTTAATTAATTATGAAATTATGAAAAATATTAATAACATTCCACCCATGAGGCCACTAGAGAGCGATTTGGTCATTTGGAAAGGGGTGTTATGATAGCTATCCATTCAAAGCGGTTGTCTGTTTTTACTAGTCTCGTCCACTATGCCGTAGCAATTAGCCTGGGGAAGAGGTTTGTTAATTACCTAAAGAGGCACTCATTCATGACACATTATAATTTGTATTCAATAAAATGTCAACCTACACCGACAGAAACATTATAGAACAAGCACACATGGGAAAACGACATACTACTTAGAATTACGCACAGTTCCTAGTCTCTGTATCAACAAATATACAGTCAGCATGAAAAAAATGCATAGGTGTGTAAGTGTTATAAAGGTGCTGCTGACCTCTGCCATTTTCTCTCCCTCTGAGCGATCAAGGCCACCGTGGAGAAATGGGCCTGGAGTCAAGGGCTTCCCCCCAGGCCACCAGCCCCCACCAGCCTCCCCCGGCCACAAGTCACCAGCCCCCCAGACACCTACACTTATAGGAGTCAACAGCATTATCAGCAGCATGGGCCACATGCCTCATCGACCAACCTTACAGCTGGCCTGAAAGCAGTGCGATTTCTCTTTACCCAGACACTTCTACATAACACAGGTCTGAGAACAATAGATACCCACCTTCTCTAGCCTCCATCTAAAGTCTACAACTCACCTCCTCTTCTGGCCCTACCTACTCTACACATCCAAGTCTCTGCATGTATGATATTGGGAGAGCAGGTTCCAATTCTGAATCAGAACAGCATATTGATAAGCATATTCCACTTTAGGCTGCATGCAGTTCTATATTATTCATTATTATTAAATGTATTTTCATAAAAAGGCAGCCCACAGTAGAAATATGCTGCATACACAGTTCTCATAGGCACAAAGTGGCTTTATGAAATCTGAAATGTGATATAGCTTGATTGAATGCTCTGAGTCATAATTGGATTCCTCCTTTCCTCCCCCCTCACCTGCCCTCACCCTTCTCCTCCCCATCTCCCCCCCTGACAGAAGATAACTGTGACAGCCTTAATCAAAGAGATGGAACATTTTGATCCCACTCTCGATTAGATTACATAAACTGAAGCAATTTGTACAAAATGCAAGGCGAATGATCAACAGGTCATTCAACTTGATCTCTAACCCAGTTTAGGCAGTTACGCAGTAAACAATGTGAGACATTCCATTGTTCCATTCCATCCTTTAGTTGAAATTTCTAATACATTTTACATTTAGGTTTCTCTAATACTGTGTAGTACATCGAATTAAAATATGTATGTTGCAATTGTTTAATTCCATGTAAGTAAAAAGAGTAAGATAACTATTGTAAAATATACTGTGTCTGTAAAATGTTTATAGGTTCAGAACTTTTGTGAAACAGCACAGTTGAAAAAGACATGGCAAGTATAAATCAAAACGGAATGGTCTTCAGAGATAGATGGGAGGGACTAAAAACAAACAAAAGATAACTATTGTAAAATGTACTGTGTCCGTAAATTGTATATAGTATGTATAAGCTTGAATTAGAAGCCTAAGGGCTGTTGTCCGTCAGTTTACTCGAATTAGGAGAGGGGTGGTAGGGTTAGGGGAAAATAATAAAGGATTATTTATTTTTTAAATAGATATGGGGGACTGGAAATGATGCAGACAATTAAATTGATAGAAACCACAATCTATCTGTAATATTAAAGCTGATCTACCCCCCCACCCCCCCAAAAAAGTAGAAAATAAAAAAGGTAACAACAAATAATAAAAAACGTAACTACAAAAAAAATTCTAAAGAAATTACAAAAACAAATAAGTAATTATTTATAAATTATATAGTAAGTAATGTAGTACTCTATGGTAAACTGTAGCATTATTACATGTGGGTGTGTCATTCATTTGGATAAAGATCAATATCATCATCCATGCATAATATAAAAATAATGCAAGATAAAGAGCATGTCTTTAAATCTCCCAGCCTAGCTACTCATAAGATTTACAGGCAGAGAGAGTAGGGCAGCAGAGTGGAGATAAAATACTTTTAAAGGTTCCGAACAGTGAAAATCATGTTTTTCATCAAATTGTATGATATTTGGATGAAACCAGTTCAAAGATGGATGAACCCCCCCTCCCACCCTCCCTAAGGTGCAGGGTAGAGTACTGGGAGGTAGCCGGCTAGTAACATTGACTAGGGTTCAGGGCAGGGTACTGGGCAGAGACCGGCAAGTGGTGACTGTTTAACAGTCTGATGGCCTGGAGATAGAAGCTGTTTATCAGTTTCTTGGTCCCAGCTTTGATGCACCTGTACTGTCTCCTCCTTCTAGATAGTAGCGAGGTGAGCAGGCCATGGCTCGGGTGACTGAGGTACTTGATGATCTTCTTGGCCTTCCTGTGACACAGGATGCTGTAGATGTACTGAAGGGCAGGCAATGTGCCCCCGATTATGTTGATGACCACTCCACCCTCTAGAGAGCCCTGCAGTTGCAAACGGTGCAATTTCCGTTCCAGGTGGTGATACAGCCTGACAGGATGCTCTCAATGGTGCATCTGTAGAAGTGTGTGAGGGTTTTAGGGGCCAAGCTGAACTTCTTCAGCCTCCTGAGGTTGAAGAGGCACCTTTTCTAGGTCGGTTGAACGAAATGACTTCTTCCCGGAGAGTTCTTTACTCCTGTCTGCGTGATGTACTGAGAACCCAGCTGGCTTTATGGACGCGGGGACAGTGCATCCAGAGAGAGCCATGATTCCGTGAAACAGAGTATGTTACAGTCCCTGATGTCTCTCTGGAAGGAGATCCTTGCCCTGAGCTTGTCTACTTTATTTTCCAGGGACTGAACATTAGCTAGTAATATTTCCAGCTACAATAAATGCGGCTCCAGGATATGCGGTTTCCAATTTGCACATAGTTCATTGTAGTTCCTTGAGAGCCGTTGCGGGTTCGGCTTGGGGGGGAATATACACGGCAGTGACGATAACCGCGGTCAGTGAGGTACTCCAGATTGGGAGAACAGAGGACTTGAGATTCTGTACTTTACCACAATCACACCATGTGTTGTTCGTCATGAAACAAACCCATCTGCTTTCTTTCTTTTCAGAAAGTTCTTCCTGTCTGCTCGATGGATGGAGAACCCCGGGCTCAATTGACGGGGACAATATAACCGGAGAGAGCCATGATTCTGTAAAACAGAGTATCCCTGATGTCTCTCTGGAAGGAGATCCTCACCTTGAGCTTGTCTACTTTATTGTCCAGGGACTGAACGTTAGCGAGCAATATACTCAGAAGTGGTGGATGGTATGCATGCCGCCTGAGTCAGACTAGGGCCCCACTTATTCTTCCTCTTCTCCAGCGTTGGCGTTTTGGTGCAGCCCCTGGGATGAATAGAGCTCCCTTGGGAAGTTCAAACAAAGGATCCAGATCAGGGAAGCAGAATTTCTGCTTGAATTTCTGGTAAGTGACTGCCATTCTAATGTCCTACAGTTATTTTTGGCTGTTGGTAATAATACTACAAAGTTGCAAGTTGGCTAGGAACTAGAAACAGGGTGACTGTGTCTGTCAAAAACTGTCTGTTTTTCTTGGGAAATAAAATGATGGTGCTGGACCTTTAAAGGGCCAATCAGCAGTTGAAACAATAACAAACCTCTGTTCAGGTAAAAAGCTCAGGAATGGGGCTTGAGAAATTGAACCATAATCAAACTAAAAGACAGTGCTATGGTTACACAAACTGACCATCAATGATATCAAAATTATAGTTTTAACCATCTTTTGAGCCTATATAGTGTTTGTTTACAATTACATTGTTTACAAACAATGGAGTAAACCAAGCTTTTTGGGGGGGTTATAATGAGCTCATGAGGTATTTAAAAGTTATATTCTTCATGAATCAATGGGTACATATCATTCATTAGAGGTATAAAAAAAAATGCAATCGCAGAGATTCTATTTCTATTTTTAGAAAGGAGGAGTATCGAGTGGAAGGAGTGAGTCTCGAGGAGCCAAAATGTGTTTAGTGAAATTGGCGAATTGACCAGTAGGGAGAGACAATGAGAGACCCTGTCCTGGCACCGCGACGGCGTCTTTTCTGTTCTGTTGGAGGGACTGCATGTATGGGAGGGAGTAGCAGCCTCAGTACCAGGCGGTGATCTCAGATCGGAGCACAGAGTGGATAGGGGAGGCTGCTAGGCTACATGCTGCTTCCGCTGCCACCTTTGTTGTAAGCAGGGAACGTTTGATTTCACCTCTACATCCATACTGCAGCAGACATAGCTTACGGATATTTATCACGGATTGCAAGGGGAAATACATTACAACCGGCATACCCATGTACTTAAACGAGGGCAGGGGACTGCTTCTCCTCACGCTCTTGGCCGCTTTGCAGGTAATGTGTCTGCGGAACGGTTTTGTTGAGTTGAACAGGACAGTTCTAGGACTAGTGCTTGTTTTCAGTGACGATGCTTCTGCTGTGATCTGTCGGGTAACGTGCCCGCTTGTCCATTATGGCTCGCCTCTCCACGATAGAAAAAGGCTACATGGGCATGTTTTGCATGGTTGCTAGATATAATGCATCCAGTATTGGGAACTTGCATATGTGACGCGTCAACAAATAATTACTATATGTAGTTGATTGATATTGCATGAAGATCAACCCTGGTTTATTGTAGCCGAAACCGCTAGGGTCCATTTGAAGGATGGGATGATTTGCCATTTAAAAAGCTACGCTTCTTCAAAATATGTTTTTGTGTTGGCTATAATATATCAATAGTAAATTCATATATCTAACCCACATAATGTATTAAACATAGTATTATCTATTAGGGTATTCCGTCCATACGGTAATCAAACAATGCAATGTTTCTTCTTTAAGTATTTTTTGTTAAACTTGCTGAGATGATGATAGCCTATACATGCATGTTTGTTGGATACATGTGTAACCTTTTCACGAGCAAACATGATATGGTTACAAAGTTAAGGTCTATTGATGCAGGCCAGCTACTTGAATAATTTCCCCGGACCGCGGGGTTACAAAAACCTACCATTATTTATTCCTAACGGACACGGAATGAGCCTCGAGGCAATGGCCCATTCCGTCTTGTAAATAGGCTATCAGTGCAAACAACAGCTACACACACCGGTGCACTTATCGTATCTAGAGTTTCACTAGGTTAGTGGAATCCACAAACTCTGCCAGGGACAATGCTGAATTAATGTTTGATTTCCGACCCCCAAATCGCCTTGACCTCAGCTGCTTATTGTAACTAGGCAGAATTTAAACTATCAACGTAGTCTAATCCAGTTTTCTAGGCTATTTATCATATTTTATAGCTAATTCTGCATATTCTGGTTTCTTCGCAATTATTTGTTTTAATTAGTAATTTAGTCCTAACTTACTTGAGTTATAAAATTATAATTTAGGAACTTTTATTTTAATGGCCAACATATTTAAATGATTAAGCTCTAATATAAGAAACAGTCTAATAATATACATAGGCCTATTTATTTTTCTCCCAAAACGAGATATCATACTTTTAGAAGAACTAGTGTGTGAACAATGCTGTTATATGCATCGTGGTGTGCTCTGCCTGATAATGTAGTGTGAGAAAGGCAGCCCTACACCTCCCCCTCCTCCCCCAGCATATTCCAGTCAAATTTCGCTGATTAATGGCAAGTGGCACGGATACCCACAATGCTTTTTTTTCTGCCGAACTCTTCTCCTTTCACATTCTTTTCAGGTCCGGTCTTTCTAAAGAAATAGGATTAAGTGTATTTGGAAAGGTGGGGTCGGCTGGTGCCCACCCAATATGTATGATCGGATTTGAATATGCTTGTACACAATCAGGGAATCTATTTAAACTCAACTCTGAATAGCTTAGGCCTACTAATTATTTTTGGGGGACGTTTATTTTAAATGTTTTATAAATGTGATTTCCATTATGTGGTATTAATATATTATGTGTTATTTTGTTATAGACTAGGCCCACTCACACTTGATGAGATGAGTGTCAAACTCTATATCTATCTAAAACCTAATTTGTGTTAAATTGAATTTGTGTCAATGAATGTTTGTTTCTTTTTGGAAAGAAGATGGAGATAAATAATTTGGCAGGTGATCATTTATTATTCAAACAATGGCAGAAATATAATGTATCCGAAACAACATGACTGTTTTTATATCAGATATATTGCGGGGCAGGGGGGAGAGAGAGAGACAGGGGGAGGAGAAAAGGGAAGAGATGATGATGATGTAGTGCTATGTTTGAGTAGACAGAGGAATTCACACACAGAGACTTTCACCCCTACTGTTTAGTAGGAGTGTTAGGAGTTGTAGCCTAGTTTCACTGTTCCTGAATTTTAAAGCTTCTTGTTAAACCAGAGCAGAGTATGATAAGGGGGGGCAACCAGCATTCAACCATTGCCTGGGCCTGAGCCTGGGCCTCCCTCTCTCTCCTCACAGAGACAAATGGGGCCTGTTCTTGCCTAGCAATGCTCCTTGGCTAATGCTTAACCCTTTTGGCCTCATTATCCTAATTGCAGTCCCCGCTATAAAAACAACAGATGCTTTGTAGAACTGTGGTGGAGGGTTCAGAACGTGACCAAGACTTTTCGGGGTAGTCAGAGAAGTGCATTTTGGAGGGGGATTGTGACTCTGACTCATTCTCTCCTCCCACCCCCCGGTCCTATCCCTGCAGATCGCAACTGAGGGCAGAGGCACCCTTCCTCTGTGCCGGCCGGGGTTCTCTGAAGATGTGTATGTCGCCGTGGTGCCAGAGAGTGCAGAGAAGGGACAGCCCCTTTTCAATGGTAAGCGCTGGATTGGATAGATTCTTTCAATGTCGCTCTTCGCTGGCTGTTTGTAGTATGTTTGTTCACATGTGCTTCGGTGTTTCTATGTGCGTGTGTGTGCGCCTGCCCATGTCTATATATAGATATTGCTGCACTGTCGGAACTAGAAGCACAAGCATTTCGCTAAACTCACAATAACATCTGCTAACCATGTGTATGTGACAAATGAAATTTGATTTGATTAACTGTTACGCTCAAGACGTGTATGATGTTGAGTGCGGTGGGGGGGTGACAACAAGCATCACACGTATTTCAACAATTAGCGTTGCTGTTATGTGGGCCCAGAACTCCATGTTGTTTGGCTTGTAAGCCAAGGAAATCTCAGTCTGGATCAATTTAGCCCTGCTTCTAGTCATTTGCTTACACAGCCCTTTTTTGAAGAACAGAGCGCAACAAAAAAAATGTCTTAGCACAGTGTTGCTGAAATTCCAATGCATAAATACTGGGGCAATGTGTTCCTGTGATGTGACTGCAACTTTATTTGCCTTTAAAAATAGTTTTTTAAAGGCAATTGAAAGAATTAGAAAATTTTTGAACCATTTGGAAATTAGATTACTTTATACAGTCCCCTTTATGAAAAATGCATATACTTGCATAAGTCACAGAAAGTTTCATTCTGAAAAGGAAATGAAAAATCAAACTTGTCATGTAAAGGACATGTTGCTTGTGCCTCAGCATATCTTCTATGTCTTGTTTCTATGTTTCTGTATTTTATTCAATTTTCTTGTACGCATATGCTAACCCAAGTGGCATGCAGATCAAATGGTCAAAGCTTTTATATGATGTGTGCTATTTGCTGCTTTAGGCAATAATTATTATGCGAGTAAATAGATATGTGGTCATCATTTCTGCCATGTTGCCCTTCAACATAACTTTAAGGAAATGCATAAACCTTGCAAGTACATGGTAGAAGCATACATTCAAGAAATAAGTGGTCAGTGGCCATAACTTTTTAGAATCCCAACCCCATGGCTATCATTTCCTTTTAACATAGCTTTTAGTATCAGTGTTGTGTTTGTACATAAACTGTTCTGTTGGAAATCCAACATGGAAAAGCATGGCTTGCTGGATCTAACTAGTCTTTTATCTGTTTCATTTGTATCTGTTTCATATAACTTCTAAAACATATAAATCAGAAAAGCAAGGAAAATATATGTCATGCTTATTTTTTTCAATCATTATAATGCAATGGAAACTGTAATTACAATGTATAATAGAAAATATGACCAATGAATATCTTATTTGCAAGGAATCAGTATCAAAGTGAAAATGCTGCCTCACAAACAAACATCACACAATTACTATAGTGACAGCCACCAATAGCACCTCTGAACAGTGCTGAGACAGACGATAATAAAACAGGAATATACCACCAATGTGCCATCCAAGGGCTTGGGGCCTTGAGGTCATCTGAACCAGAAAACAGCTCCAGTGGCATTGGATTTCACAGTGTGTGCCTAGAAGTCACAGTCAGCCGAGATTGTGAGTCAGAAAGATGGAGGGGGGCGAGTAGGAATGAGAGAGAAGAGAGAGATAAAAAAGAGAGAGGGAAAAGGAGAGAGAAGGGGAAGGGAGAAAGAGAGAGAGAGTAAAAGAGGGGTGGATGGAAAATAAAGAAATAGCTTTTACTGGGCCTTCCTAAACCTGCTCCACAGCCCAACCTCCAGTTTTATCCTCCAAGTGATAGTTTTGCCTCTCAGTTGGCTTGTGGATGGGCCATGACCAGAGGTAATCAGGTTCCCATTTGTCAGCCACCCTTCACCCTTTCCCTAACCTTCTTCTCTCCTCTCCTCTCTATTTACCCTCCCTCACCTCCTCTTCTCTCCTCTTTCTTAGCCCTCCTCCCAGCCCTCCAACCTCTATGGAGAAAGATTCCCTGACAGGGAGAGAGACACAGCACTTCTGTGTCATTGTAATGTGCTGGCCTGGAGCTGGGGCTGCATGGGGCTCAGTAGCTCAGTGGTGTGGGATGATGCAAATGAATGTGCCAGTCGCTAATGAAAGTCTCCTGTGGCATGTTTTGAAAGACAAAGCTTCCATGGTGTGGAGGGAGTGTTAAGCCCCCCTCATGTTTTCTAACTCCACTTTTACCATGCTGCTTGTGAATATTGTTTCTACCAGGAAGCTGGGAAACAGGGAATTTTCAAGAAGCTCCTAGCCACATGAGGTGTAGTGTGGAGCCTAATGCCATGACACCTTTCTATTTTTGTCTTTCTGTGAGAATGCCTGCCTCCTGTGCATTTCATTACATTTCTTAATTGCACCCTTAGGCCCTAAATAATGAATGAATGGAGACAGTGAATCTTGTAGCAGTCATTCTCCTCAACCATACCTCAGTGTTAATGCTCATTGTAATAGAAAATCCTTCCTTGTTATGTCAGAAATAATCTAGCAGCCTCATTGTAATATGCATGGACCTATCCTCATTTAGAAAAGCTATTAGGGAGCGTTGATATACTAAGCTCTCTCTGTAGGGGCTGGGACAGTTTCCTTCCTCCAAGTTTGGCAAGAGGATAGTTGTGAATATGACTGTAAACCTATCAGTATACAGTATTAGGTAACAGTAATACGATCTCTTTGTTCTTGCTGCAGTTGACCCCGGGGAGAGTGGAGACAGTAGGAGAAGGGGTAGGGTGTAAGACGTTTCATCCAACCTCGCTGTCTCTGAAGGTGATTCATTTCAGTAATTGATTACCAGAATACACACCCTGAGAAGATCATAGCGAACAGCAGCATTCACATGCAAATGTATGGAATAAATAACAAAGTAAAAAGTTTCTCGGCCCAAAACACATTCAGTTCTGCTTGGGTATTCTCTATAATGGCAATTCATCCACAATACACAGGTAATTGTTGAATTGTGAAGACGTAATGATTTATTAGGTGATGCAGATCAGAGATTAACTATTGGTTGGCTCTAGCGAACGCTCCATCAGTTTTCAATAGAATCGTTCAGGTGTATCTGGACAACATTGGTTAGCAGAGCAGCAGAGGGGAAAGCGAGGGTGGACAATTATTTATCTGAGGTCTCCTCTCTCCTCTCTATCCGATGATGTGGAAAGCAAGGATTTTAGCTTTTTGTTTGTGAATGTAAAGCTGCGTCAGGCTTAGGAGGTTTCCCGCTGTCGGCCCCAAGGGGCCTCTCATGACCTTGTCTTAAGCAGGGAACTATTTGTTTATGACTGATACTGAGTCACTCAGTGGAAAGAAAAGAACAAACATGGCCTATATATCAATTCCCCTCACTGTACTCATCACTAGTCACCACCACAGCTAAGCTAACACTGTGTCACCACCAGTGAGTGTTCCTATGGAAAGGGCGTTTTAACATTCATGTCGTGTTCGTTTTCTGTTCGATGGAAATTAATTATCTTTCGAAATCAGCAGGTAAAATGGCCGTTATGGCTGGCGACGGTAGTATGGCCTGGGTCTTGGAGCTGCTGGATAATGGAATACTGGCTATAGAGAGCTGACATGTACACTGAGTGTACAAAACATTAGGAACACCTTCCAAATATTGCGTTGCAACCCATTTTGCCCTCCGAACAGCCTCAATTAGTCGGGGAATGGACTCTACAAGGTGTCGAAAGCTTTCCACAGGGTTGCTGGCCCATGTGAAAAACCCAGCAGCGTTGCAGTTCTTGACACACTCAAACCAGTGTGCCTGGCACCTACTACCATAACCCATTCAAAGCCACTTAAATCTTTTGTCTTGCCCATTCACCCTCTGAATGGCACACATACAACATCCATGTCTCAATTGTCTTAAGGCTTCTTTGACCTGTCTCCTCCCCTTCATCTACACTGATTAAAATGGATTAAACAAGTGAGTGGGGCGGCAGGGTAGCCTAGTGGTTAGAGTGTTGGACTAGTAACCGAAAGGTTGCAAGTTCAAATCCCCAAGCTGACAAGGTACACATCTGTCATTCTGCCCCTGAACAGGCAGTTAACCCACTGTTCCTAGGCCGTCATTGAAAATAAGAATTTGTTCTTAACTGACTTGCCTAGTAAAAAGAACATCAATAAGGGAGCATAGCTTTCACCTGGATTCAGCTGGTCAGTCTATGTCATGGAAAGAGCAGATGTTTTGTACACTCAGTGTATTGTCCTGCTTTTCAGACGAGGAGGCTTTTTAAGCAGGAATGTAGAAGTGAGTCAGTCACAGCAGCATTATTCAGCAGAGGCTTTCTCTTCCAAAACTGGGTTAATGAAAAAGCCCAAAAGCCTAATTGAACTTAAAACACTCCTCTCGCTTGCAGCCACCCTGCATCCCCAACCCCCACCACCTATGTTACCCTATTTTCAAATTAATACATTTTTACTTCCACCCCCCCCCAAGCTGTTTAGTTTCAGATGTTTTTTTCCAATTAAGTGTGCTGGGCCGATGAAAGGCGAATGTGTTTATAGTCTACTACTTCAACTTCTGTTCAAGTGCTTTTAACGCCAGTACGTCGACCGTGTCCACTGAGCTGTCTGTATCTGGCTACACTGACTGGGGGTTCAAACCCCAAGCCGGCCTGGGGAGACACAGTTGACCGATTTCATGATGTGGTTTTAACAAGCAGTACCCACATTAGCTGTGTGTGAGAGAGAGAGAGTGAGACTCACTTTGGATCTACAACCTCAACTCTCTTTCTTTCTGTCTAATGAAATGTAAACTGGATGGAAAGACCTCATGGGCATAAGAAGTAACATCACTTTTCATTACTTTGTCTTTTAGTATAATTACCTTTCCCTGGTCTGTTTGATTAAGACAAACATCTTAAACCAACAAAGAACCAGTCCCTTTTGCCAGAAAAAAACATTCAGAAAAATAAATGATACTCCTTCTTTTGTGGCTTTTGACGTTTTTTAGGGGTGGAGAATGCGTTGGCTTGGTGTTGTTGTTCGGTTCTCTGCACTCTTTCAAGGTTCCTGATGGCCCCTGGTATAGGGTACATTTGGGGCAGCTCTCAGAAGTGTTTGAGAGGCAGTGTGTTTGGTCAGACGTGACCCTGGTCGATCCCGTCCTGTAAATTGGGGCCGGTGCTCAGCAACCGACTCAACCTCTTACGCCTCCAGGAGGGAGGGGGTGGTGCGTGTGTGTGTGGAGGGGGGTGGTGGCATGGTATTCTAGCAATCTCACGCTGAAAGGAGAGACCAGTGAATGGAGGTCATGACCCTCACAGTGGCGGCCCCATGTACACGAAACCTCTCAGTGCATGTTGTCCTGACCTGTCTAAATGAACATCTATCACCGGGGAAAGGAGAGGCGGGGAGGCGGAGTGTTCAGACGGAGCACCGGTCGGTTGGGTGGATCTCTACGGATGTTTCCACCATCCTCCAACCGATACATGATAAATGGTAATGAATTAGCGTGACATTCACAGCCTAATCAAAGGCATCTGTATTAGTTATGAGAGGCTGCTGTGGAACACTGATGGAACATGATTCTCTTATGAAACATTAGAACAAAGATACACATTCCTTTTGTGAATAATGTGTATCTGAGGGTTAGCCGGAGTCAGTGTCATCGCACAGCACATCATTGCCGTAGATAAGACAATGTGTATAATAGCGTAGTGCTATGAAACCTCCCCCTGGCCGCCTTGCTGCAGTGGAGGTGGTGTATTAGACCACTGTCTGAAGCACTGATGTCTGTGCCAATCCTGAATTATTCAATAGTCAAACAAGGCTTCTTTAATTTTCTAATCCCCTGGTGAGATGAGATCCATAACTACAGAAGAGCCATCATCCTTCCATTCATCAGATGAGAAGAGGAGAGGAAGAGGGAAGCAGGAAGCATCCAACAGCCCTTACTTTATTTTTTTCATTACGATGATCGCTGAGTGTTACACAAGTTCCTCTTAACTCTTGTTTTTTATAGTAGGACATCAAGTGCAACCCCACGACCGCACCTCTCTCCCCATCTCATTTGATGGGGGTTCTGAATCCCAATCCCTCGCTTCCCTTGTTTTAAGTCGAAGCAGCACTTCTTCCTTCTTTCAGGGTGTTTCCATTGCTCTCTTTCTCATTCCCCCTCTTTCTCTTTTTTCCCCACCAAGCGGATCAATAGATCCAGGGTCTTTGTTTGGCATGATCAATATGTTGTAATGAAGGCTGTGCTCCAATTCCCAGCTAAAGCGTTGCTGCCTGCCTGCCTGCTGGGTTTTGGAGGAATCTGCTTTTTTCTTTATTGTTATGAAACCCCATACATTTTCATTGTCTGCCTGTCTGTGTTGGTTTTTCCTCGTGCCACGCCACCATGGCCTAGATAACTGCCACATATCACGTCGGCTGATTGGATGTCAGTGGTATATGGCTTCAATAACCCTGACCTCTGATGCAATTTTGCCTATGATATAACATGGAAGTTGTGTTAGTGTTGTGTTAGTCCAGCAGTGAGAGGTGGGGGCTGAGACACTATATTCTGATCCTTTCACGTGATTCCGGGTCCATGGCACTCCAAAGGCCGTATCATAACCATGAAATAGTAATGTTGTTAATGTATTAAAGCAAGTGCACCCATCTGCGGCTAATTTGCTCAGAGGTGGGGGAGGCTGGCGGTGCCATTTAGGGCTATGATGCTTGGTGGTAATACTGGAGAGGGCATCTTTTATTTATGGCTGACCTTTTTTCTCTCCAGTGCCTCCTTATCGAACAGGTAGTCTGCTCAGCGTCTCCGCACGTTTTGGGAGCAGACAGGGACTTGTGAAGAGCCTGAATGCAGATAAAGGGATTTTTGTGTGGAGAGTCGTTGGTGGAGGGTTGACATTGGGGTTAACTCTTAAGTCTGGCTCACTTCTCAGCCCTCCTGCTCATATCGCTCATATCAGCGGCTAGCCCCTGCCTGCCCTCTGTTAGAGTGTGTAACACTCTGCCTCTTGTTAGAGTGTGTAACACTCTGCCTCTTGTTAGAGTGTGTAACACTCTGCCTCTTGTTAGAGTGTGTAACACTGACATAGGGCAGCAGTTAAGGTGCCTCTCCATTACGCCTGTGTGTGCATGTGTGTGTGTCGCTGAGTGAGTGAGTGTGTGTGTGTGTGTGTGTGTGTGGGGAGGTGTTTGTCCTTAGCATATAATTAGCCTGTTCAACCCAGAAGGCCATGAGAGCCGGTGGAGAGTTCCGGAAACCACAGCTGTTGCTAAGGGCCTTGACTTGTCGTCAATCAAATGACCCACCTATCATTCAAATATCTCAACTTACATTCAGGAGCATCCAATATGCTTTCTGTAAGGGTTATACCGTCATCAGCCTAGATGAGGTATTTTTAAGTGTCGTTTCCAACCACATTTTTCAAATAAGAATTGTGTTGACTGGGTTTCCATGAGGATTGGATATGGTAACAAAGGTTTCAAACAATTGGTGCACGGGTCCGTCCTCAGTCATATGAAGGTTATGTGCTTTTATTGGTTATTTGCTTCTGAATCACACCAGGGCCCCTCCAGCCTTTAACCACTTTCTGAAATTGATGTGTGTTCTTCAATCTAAAAGACTGTCAGAAGGCAAAGATTCATTTATTTTTCCAAAACAATCCTTTCCTGTAAGCACTCTGTCATGAGGTGAGGTGAGACTGGGAATGGATCTTATCCACGGCGCTTTCTGAATCTGGACAACCACTAATTCGGATGTGTGAGTTTTATTTGACATGAAAGGCATCTGGAAAGTGCAGAACATGACCATTGTATGTAATGAGGTTGGGTATCATTAGCTGTATTAACCTCGCTTTCCACATAATATGCTTCCTTATATGTAGGCTAGTGTTATTTTTAACTAGTAAAACTCCAGACCCAGGCTTGTGCTTGGCAGACAACAGGTCAACACAGTGGATTGAACTGTTTATTTTACTAAAGGACCGACCGGCTTGTGGTTTTCACTCGTTTTTTTTTTCTTTCTTCAGGAGGAAGGCCTCTTTAGTTTGGGCAGCAGCACAGCGAACAACTCCATATCTCTCCTGCTAGATTCTAGCTTCACAAAGAGAGCCCTGTTCACAGTGTTGGCCCAGCAGTCGATTGAGCAGTATTCAAATAAACCTTTTTGTTGTATCCTCCTCCCGTTCGTTCATTCCCTCTCTCTGTGTTGTGTGCTTGTTTCTCTCATTATGCGGCTAAATAGCTGAGTGGGCGGAGGCTAGCCCTCACGTTTTCCACCGCACCCCACCATTCAGGCATCCTTTAAACATAAAGGAGGAAAATAACAAATATTCCTATTACCAAAGGAACTCACTTCTTTTTTTATTTTTTCAGTGATCTTTTGTTTGCTTTAGATACATTTAAATCCTTAACTACCTTTTTGTTGGCACTGGGGTGTGGCCTTGACAGCACAAGTATCTGAACCACTGACACTACCTATATCAAATCAAAAGTATTTGTCACATGCTTCGTAAACAACAGGTGTAGACTAACAGTGAAATGCTTAAAATCACTTATCTGCGAACAAGGCGTTCGTAGGCAATAAAAATGGCAATGAGAAGTGCCCAGAACCATCTCGTCTTTAGGGTCATAGAGGGAAATGAATACTTGAATTAATATATTTATGAGACAACTTGACTGAACTGAGAGCATGCAGTTCTTTTTCTATTGAAACAGAGTGTGTATTTAAAGCAATTTGATTTTTTTCTTGTCAAATGTTAAGCTCAGCTCAGGGTTTTAAGCCCCATGCTGAGCAAGAGACGCAACGGGGAATTGACACACCATTATTTCACTGACAACAAAAGGGGAAATTTGAGGCAGGGAGACATAAATTGACCCAGATACTATAACCATGTTCCACAAAGGCCAATATCCTGCCTGGGATGAGACCGAGACGGCAGGCAGCCTCCCTCCCTCCCCACCGCCTGTCGCAGGCCTCACCAACTATTGTGTTCCAGACGGGGCTTCTATTTCAACGTACCAGCGCTTCTTTGGACGTTACTCTTTGATAATTTGCCAGGTCCTATCCTGTGACATCGCTCCCTGATGCATTCTCTTCTCTTCTCCCACTCATCCCTTTCCCCTCCATCTATCCATCCCTCTTTCTACTACTCTACCACTCCCTCCCCATCCCCCTCTTCTTCACGTATGCACTAAGCAGCAGTGTGATGGATCCTCCATAGGATGATTGATGTGCTTTAATTGAGTAATGCATTGATCCTACTGAAGCGTTCTGTTTAGCATTATACGGTGTCAAAACCAACCCCAGGTTTTGTTCCTTATGGCGACCTTGACAACCTCATGGGTGTTAGTCTTTAGCTGGGCACATAAAGCACTGTTAAAGTTGTGCTGGTAATGTTTTTGACGAATGGCCTGGCCCGGTGTTGTTTTGTGGAGGTTGGTGTTTTTTATATTTCCCAAAGGTCTCTCTGTTTCAGCTGAAGAGGCCTCTGTGTCTGTCTGAAGTGCGCTGGAGGGAGAGAGAGAGAGAGAGAGAGAGAGAGAGAGAGAGAGAGAAGCAGAGGATGAGGCAGGAAATGAGTAACGATATCCACTACTCACTTATCATATCAAGCCAGGTCACCTCCGAAGGGACGGGTATTGATATGTGGTAACGAATTACGTTGATTTATATCAGTTTAATCTTGGGCATCTGGTGATTGGGAACACTGAGGCGACAGTTCCTCTTCGCTTCCCTTTGCCTGCCGTCTCCCACCAAAACTGTTTACCTCATCAGATGAGCGGATGTGTCTGTCTGTATTACTGTCCTACTCAAAGTGATATACTGTTACCGGGCCGCCCGCCGTCGAGCTGCGGAAGTTATGATTGACCTGCGGCAAATTCTAGTTACCATCTGAGGCGGGCGTATACGGGCTGTTGCATCACAGAGCTACACCAATCAGTCAATCAATCAATCAAATGTATTCATAAAACCCTTTTTACATCAGCAGATGTCACAAAGTGCTATACAGAAACTCAGCCTAAAACCCCAAACAGCAAGCAATGCAGATGTATTTGTATTTATTGTGGATCCCCACTAGCTGCTGCCAAAGCAGCAGCTACTCTTCCTGGGGTCCAGCAAAATTAAGGCAGTTTATACAATTTTAAAAACATACAATACATTCACAGATTTCACAACACACTGTGTGCCCTCAGGCCCCTACTCCACCACTACCACATATCTACAGTACTAAATCCATGTGTTATCGTGTGTGTGTGTGTATGCATGTGTCTGTGCCAAAGTTTGTGTTGCTTCACGGTCCCCGCTGTTCCATAAGGTGTTTTTTTATCTGTTTTTTAAATCAAATGTTATTGCTTGCATCAGTTACTTGATGTGGAATACAGTTCCATGTAGTCATGGCTCTATGTAGTACTGTGCGCCACCCATAGTCTGTTCTGGAGTTGGGGACTGTGAAAGAGACCTCTTGTGGCATGTCTTGTGGGGTATGCATGGGTGTCCAAGACAGCTCGGTGCATTCAACATGTCAATACCTCTCATAAATAAAAGTAGTGATGAAGTCAATCTCTCCTCCAATTTCAGCCAGGAGCTTGAGCAGTTTTTGTGGCGACCACTCAACCAGCCACCTTAGAAATGACAACAAGGAAATGTGATGTGTTTGTTTCTCGCAAACTGATCAATCAACATGAACCAACATGTTATTTCAACATGTATTATTTGTTATTCAAGCTACAAGTAGGTATATCAAGTTAGATAGGCCTAGTAAATGTATTTTACAGGCCGCCAGATATTGTCTGTGTTAACTCACTCACTAGCATCACATTCCAGGTGCATTGCTTTCCGATAAACATTCCACCTCCCACCTCCCACTGTACCCCACTAGAAAGCAACACACTCAATCTTCTATAGACCCTGTGTCACACCTTCACTCTCCCCACTAAGTGTTCTAAGCACTGTGACCTTTTGCCAAAGATAAGCTTCCGTCGGCTGACTTTAAGAGTTTGAAATAATAGCATCAGCCATGAATCTATGACATTGTTAACCATATGAGAGCTATGAGCCAAGGTTATTGACCTTTCAAGCCTGTCACTAGTGATAGAGGGACTTGGGCCTGGGAGGTGAATAAATTGGCCTTATTAAGGACCAGGGATTGGAATCAAAGACCCAGGGGGCAACTCTATCCACCAATTTTCCCTCTCAGTGGAAATTTTAAAGTCTTTGTTGTACACTATTTGACCAATTCTCTTCTGCTAGAATAGAAAGTGATGGCGCCAGCAGTGTTTAGGCCTAGTGTGAAAGTCACACAGAATCATAATGCCTCGACTCAATCATAATGCATAGTGCAAGACAAGGGTTAAATACAGGGGCTGATTGTAGGATTAACACTTGCGGTCCTGATTTACTTACCGGATCTTAATCTTGAACGGAGGTCATTATTACGGTATGTGATGAAGGATTTGCGGGGGGATTTGAAAAGCTGGTGTTTCAAGGATTTTATGCATAAGGGATTTAATGCTGGAGTTGCTGCAATGTTTTATTTTCAATCGCAATCTTTTCTCTTTCTCCCTGCTGGGTCTTTGTACTGTGTGTGATTGATTTGGTATGTTTATAGCTGGAAAACAATACAACTGAGTGGAGGGCAAGAGAGGCAGAGTTTAATGAACTATGTAAAGAATGTCGTCAAATCTAATCAGTTCTCCACGTTGATTCAACGTCATCACATTGAATTATTTTGTTGAAATGACGATTCAACACGTTTTTGCTGAGTTGGTTATCTGTGAGGACCTACCAAGTTTGTTTAGTGAATCGTGGATGTACTGTACATATTAACACAGGAGCGCTATCTCTCCCAATTAGAAATAAAATAAAATAAATAGATGGAAAAAATGAAATAAAATGGGTGTAGCCAGCACCATGTCTGTGTGTTTGTTATTGCAAAGTGTCCCTAGTGGGGTCCATCTGAAAGCACATTTTTAATAACGCTGGAGAAGCTTATCTCTGGCTGTTGGTCTTTTGTTTAGTGATTTATAAATGTACAAATTAACCCAGGACCCTAGCTCTAGTCTGGTGTCATTCATTTGGATTAGCCTGTTGAATTCGACAAGTTTATAGAAAGATAGCCAAAGTATGTGGTAGAAGGATGGATGCATGAGGATGGTTTCAGTGTTTGTTTGTGCGTGTGCTCACTTCCACACATGTGTTGTAGAGGGGATTAGTTTCATACATGGTATTTACAGCAAAACACAGCCAATCGAGAGAATATGTTAGTTTCCAGTGGGGGTATGCAGGGGGGTATTCAGGGCCTCTATATCATGCAGTTCTCTCCTGGCACGAGGTGTGGGGAAGTGGGTGCCAGTTGATGGGATAAGATAAACAAAGATAAAGTCCCCTCTCCTGACTCTTCATGTTCATGTATGTTGTGAATGAGATGCCAGGAGCATAAACCAAACGACTGATATGATTCATTTAATTGTTTGTTTTTAGGGCCAGAATGAGGAATAGTTAAGGGAAAGGGTGCACCCCTGTGTAGTCCCCAATAAAGTGGACCTTGTTGGATGAGCAGAAAAAACAAGACAACTGTTGATTGGGAGGCCATTTGATTGTGAAGGGCTTGTTTTCGCTCTACTGCGTCCCACAGAGAATGCGTTGTCTAGGAGTGCTAAGGTCACAGTGACACAAACAAGACCATTGTGTTGGGTGAATCAGCAGTGCATTTACCAGCGCTATTCTATTCTGCTGTTGATCTCCCCGACCACTAATGGCCATTGTTAGGGCTCTTTTATATGGTCGCTGAATGATTCTTTTGTGATTAGAGATGTGATTAATATGACGTTGTCATTGACAACTGTTGTGTATGAGACACCATATTAGGGAGTTACTGGATAAGCGATTTGCCTTACATGTGTGTTGAATAGTACCGATATTGACGTTTATTACTTTTTATATTCATGCAAATACTAAAGGTATGTAGAGTAGAGTGGGGATTTTAAACTGTGGATTGATTGTGTGGTTTCAAATGAAGGGTGAAGACATCAAACAGCAGAACGTGTTTGATATATTATAAAACAATGCACCATGGATTTGAATTGGTACAGGCATGCAAGCAGGCACTTTGTCATGCCTGCAGCTGTGTGTGCACACTACCTATGATTCATGAACTTGAATCATACCGACCAATGACAGCAGCAGCACATGCCGGTACTAAAGTAGAGCTGCCTGGGAGAATAACCTGTGTGGCGTGATAACTCTACAAGAACACCTCACCACCGTGACCAGCCATGCTATCCACAAGCCCACCTGCCACACCACAGGTATCACCATAATGTCACAGCCGAACAATGTTGCCTTCTGCTTTCATAGCCAAGACAACAATAAGAGTCTGTCGTTATTCTGTTGCTGCGGCAGCTCCCCCCTCTTCCTCACACCAGCCCCATCCGCGGTCCCTTCAGAACCGGGCTAGTGCAGCCGTTAAGGGTGTGTGGTGTGTGGGGTATTAGGTGCTGCCTGGCTGCTGTTGACAGCTGGAACAGAATTCCATGCCACTTGGACATAGCTGAGGCAGTGTCTGGCCTCCCCTCTCCTCTCCTCGCCCAATCCCCTCCAGTCTGAGGCCCTGTGATTATCCCTGGCGTTTATTTATTATTCTGCCCGTCGCCGGCACAGCGCAGGATGCCTAGAAAATGTGATTGCACCACCATCGATTTGTGCCTGTTTGAAATGAGGTGGGCCAGACAGAAATACACACACTTATGTGGGAGTAGGTCCCCCTCTCTCTCTCTCTCTCTCTCTCTCTCTCTCTCTCTCTCTCTCTCTCTCTCTCTCTCTCTCTCTCTCTCTCTCTCTCTCTCTCTCTCACCTCTGTGATTGTGACCACTTCCTGAGCCTGCTGTGCTGTGCTGTGTGAGTGGCTGTGGCTCCTTAGTCTCTTGTTGTGCCTTGTCCGCCTGACTACTGAGGCGTCTGAGCATGTGTGTCTGTTTGGGCAGCTGTGCCCCACTGGTAAGCGCCGCTCTGTGGGGGATAAGTGGGGATAGGCATGCGCTCTGCTCTACCCGTCAGAGTTTTTCATCTCCTTGCAAAACGCAACAGCTGGACTGAGCTTTGGACAGCGCCAATGTCTCTTCTACTGCACTCTTCTACTGACTCTTTCTGATCAGAGATGGCCATCGAGAGAGACTTCCACAGTCTTTTAGCTTTCCACAGTCTCTTTGCTTTCTTCTTGTTCTGGTTGTAAGCAAAGCTCTACAAAGTGAGAGCATGTGTTAAGAATTAGCACCGACAAAACTGTATTAAGAGCGGCTTAACAATTTAAAGATGTGCTGTGGCCGGCTCCTTTGGTCTCCTCCTACTTTCTTGTGGTGAAAACACTGAGCGGTAATACGAGGAAGGGTTTTATGTGTGAAGGAGAAGAGAAGGCCTAGATGAGCCCTCCCCTTGGGGATTAATGGAACTCTTTGTCGCTGTTCATAGGAAATATGAAAGGCTCTTTGTTAGTGGAGTGGACTCGGCGGTCGCTGCAAGCAAATAACCACCCCTGTCATATCCGAAATCCCCCACAACCTCTAAATTCATTGCCTTGACTGTCTCTCATCCTTCAACCTGATTTCCCCACACACTTTAAGCCTATGTGTTTTCTGTCAAAGTCGCTCATTTATGATTCTGCTGCAGTGCACTGTGTGTGCCGGGGTAGTTTGGAGCGGCTTCGGAGACACTCAGGCTCACACTGTTAGTATTCGCTGTCACTTCTATGGTTAAGGCCGTTGTCGAAGCGGAGACAGCCAGGGTGAAATATTGGCACGCAGACCCTGATTCATGGCCTTGCCTGTGATTCCATGTTTATTATTATCTGTCTGCTCTGATCTATTTTTCTGCAGCTCAACAACTTGTGGGCCTACCTCAAAGTTAAGAAGTAAGTGAATGGCTAGTTTTTTGCCACTGCCAGCCAGTAATAATGGTTTCTTCCCGACTGATTGGACAGTGTTGTACAGATGTAGGATCGGTTTGCTAGAGCAGGAAAATAATCCTGTTGTAACAGGAAATGTGAATAATGTGGATAATAATGAATTAACATTTTTGTAGGGGTTGGTATGAATGCATTTTTCTCCAAGGAAAATCAAGTCTGAAATTTCCTTCATAAGTATTTTTAAACCTCAAATACACTAAACGCTTTAAATGCCCTGCATTGCAGTAAAGTTCTCCTGCAACAGGTCCTACATCTGTAATGTTTTTTTTTTTTAGTGCAGAGCCTCAGTCGTTGGAGAGGCTAGACGTTAAGAGACGAAAAACATACCTTCCTGGGCAAGGCCAGATAAACGATGGCCTATCTATCAGTATGGGTGGAAATGAGCATTTGGCACGTCACTGGTGTGTCTTTCATCTAGTCGCACCTTGTCACATGTCACACCTGTGGTCCAGTCAGGAAGAGAAGGTGAAAGGTTGATCCGAGGTGTCAATCGAGGTGTTAGTCTGTTTGAACGACTCAGTCTAAAACATCAATAGGATTCAAAAAAAGTTTTTTTTTTAAACTCCCTCTATCTTTCCTTTGCAACTGCAATCACCCATGGTCGTCGTGAGCATAATTGTTTTACAGTGTCTGCAAGGCTGAATATATTTCCCTGTTTTTTTGTGGTACTTTAAGCGGTGGATTAAAATGTGTCAGATGCTATTGTTTTGTTCTTCCCTGCCTGCATTGCATAGGAATTTGGTCTCCGCTCAGTCTGTTAAGCACTTCAATACAGTACACAGATTAACGTGTCTATGCAAAATCCTCTTTTCAGTGGCTCTGAGCTTACCAGGACTACTCCAAAAGAGTTTCATTCTATCTCTACGTGTCTAGCTTTTCTTTGAGACATGGAGGCTATAGGCCTTTTAGCATCCTCAACCACAGTTTCTTTGGTTTGGAGGAGAGAAAGAAGGAAATAACAGTTCTAGAATACAAACATATCACCTCTGACATATGGAAAAGTCGTATGTGTGAAACCACATACACATGTTTCACATGTGATGCACACAATATCTTTACTGGTGCAAGCAATGTATAATAGACCTTTATGTGGCAAAGACCCATGTCTACTGTAGCTTGAATAACCTTTGCTATACTGATTTGCAAAGCAATTCTGAAAAGCTTAGGCTTTACACAGAATATACCACATATTTGACTAAATGTAGTTTATAAGATACAGATTTTAGGTTTCTGTTTTGAAGCAGGTTGTTGCTCACCCCCTCCCTCTGTCTGTCTAGCCTAGAGGAGTAGAGCTAGTGACTCAGTGGAGGGAGACAATCTATTGGCTCCATGTTGACTTCCCCAGGCCGTCTCCAATGGATTTGACACAGGTAACACTGTGTTTGTAATGAAAGGGGGAAGGGAGCTAATGAAGGAGGTGAACCCCAGCCGGAGAAAAGAACAAGTCAAAGGAAAAGAAGAGAAAAACTCAAATGAAGAGGGACTCAAAATGTGCAAAAGCTTTGGGTTGGCATTGCGTTCTGACACCTGTTTTACTCTCCTATTTTCTCCCCCCATCCCCACCTAGTAGAGTTCTAGACTGCAGGGGGAGTTCCTGTCAGAATATGAACCAGGCTTTGAAAGGCTGAAGCAAAATACATAAGGCGTACATGCATTCCATGCCATGCTAACTTCATAAATGTTTTAGAATTCAGTTGGCTCTGGCTCTGTCTATCTGATGCATGGAATAAGGTCTTTGCTCCTATAATGAGGTTTCATTGTTTTTTCTCCCACTAATCTTTTGTTGTTGCTAGTTTAATTGTAATAGTGAGGAAGCATTCATTTGTTTAATTCACTGGACTGGGAGTTGATGTCTGGCATGGCATGGTAGGAAGGAGGCCAGTTTAATGGCCATCCTCTGGAAAGGATAAGCCTGATTAGGTCTGATGTGCCTCCTGTCTCCTATAACCTAATGTGGGAGTGATCGACGGAGCAGAGGATTCTGGGACGGGAGGCAGTGGATACAGTGGAACTATAAATCGGGACCATGTTCCTGTTCCCTGGCCCTTGAGTTTGTAATTGGCCATTAGGCCTTGTATATACACACGGTGGAGGAGGCTGGAGATGGAGGGGCCAGATGTCGTTGGTCGTCGATGTGGCTGGGTTCAACAGTGGGCCGTTAGTGAGGGGGGAGGCTGTGGCAGTAAAGAGGGGGACGTGGGCTGTACACTGTCCCTCATTAAAGGGGGCTGGACTGGTGGGCCCCATAAAGACCCCTTTAATGATATGACCAGGAGGAGCTCCAACAGTTTGCCCAGAGTCGTAAAAACGGGCCGATATCCCCAAGATACTCCGCTGTGATTTGGTCATAGCTCTCAGCACCAGCTGTCCTAACCTGTTTAAATCTAACATGTGGGCGCCGGCCCCCTCCAGTTACGGTGTATGCCATATGTACAGCAACATTGATCTGAAACTGAACTGGACAGCTCCCACTGGTCAGCTTCAAACTGTTTCTCCACCTAAGTCTCCCCCTGGATGATTGAATGGAACATATGCAAGGACAAACATTAAGGATTCCATTATTTGGTGTAATATCATATGGCCCTGTTGGTCATATCATCGTGATTTGATTTATGGCACCATTTGGGTTTCTCACATTACCACTTTGTATGCTTTGCCCTCATTCTTTCATTCCCCATTCAATGAAACCAAATATGGCCTTGCTTTTTATATTCTACTCACCTAGTCCAAGAAAATCTCTCCTTTTTAAAAATAGAGATTGGATTTACACTTGATGGCCTGAAGGGGTTGAGGTGTCACAGAGCCAAGGCGTGGCAGCAGCCACAAGCATCCCTCACTCTATCTCTTGTTTATCTAGTCTTTAACTTCACACACAGCTGTTGTGTTGGGCCGTGGGTTGGGGGTCTGTGGAATGGTGATGAGCTCCCAATGTGGATTCCAGTGAGGCAGAAAGGCAAATGTTAGTTGTCCAGGTTCCTCCTGGTATCCCGGCATCGCTGCAGCTGCCATTTCCTTTCCCCAACACACACACATGCACATCCACATACTGTACACACACACACACCTCGCCTTGGCGCCCACCCAGAATGCAACACAATATCCCAGCATCCCAGCTGCAGACGCTTTAAGATATCCTCTGTTGCTAATATTCCATTCTGTTCAGCGACAGAAGCCTGCATACTTAATCATTAGGGCTTCCAGCACAATGGTCCTCTTCTTTGAGACCAAAGTCCCCAACTGGAAAAAACAACAACTGATTTGAAGATTTCGAGAACAAATCTGATTTAATGCTTGGTTTAATGTTGTATTGTCCTCCTACTGGCGTTAAGTGAACTTTGCATAAACCGAGCATCCAGATACATTTCTAATTAAAATGGTGTTTGGATATGGTATCCTCTCCACTCTGTTGCCTTTGGTTACGACACACACGCACACACACACACACACACACACACACAAAAAAAAATCTCCCCTTGCTCTCTCTCTCTCTAAACACCATTTTTTCTACTTTAGTAGTATGTTATGGCTCTTCTTTGGCTGTGGCTGTTTTGGAGGGTCTGTTTTGGAGTGTTTTTGGCTCTTTGCGGTGGAACTGCTCCTTGGCCAGGCAGTATAGATCACAATAGAGGGCTCTGTATCTGACAGATGAGTCACTTTTAAAGAGACATCTGAATACAGCCCCATGGTTTTCCCCTTGCATTGCACCGGGATGTTACTTTACAGGAAGGCTATGAACAGTGCAAAGCTTTTTCTCTTTTTACCCCCTTCTTCCTCTCTTTTGTTTTTTAAGAGGCAGTTTGTGTGTCTCAGCACTTTCGTTCCCTCTATGCATCCCTCTCTTTCTCTCCATCCCTCTCCAGCGTTTCCCCTTTATTCATTTAGCAGCGGTGGGCTGCCACTGCTTAATCCTTGCTGCCATTCCCAAAAATATATATATACAGTACCACTCAAAAGTTTGGACACACCTACTCATTCAAGGGGTTTTCTTAATTTTTTACTATTTTCTACATCAAACTATGAAATAACACATCATGTAGTAACCAAAAAAGTGTTAAACAAATCAAAATATATTTTATATTTCAGATTCTTCAATGTAGCCACCCTTTGCTTTGATGACATTTTTGCACACTCTTGGCATTCTCTCAACCAGCTTCATGAGGTAGTCACCTGGAATGCATTTCAGTTAACAGGTGTGCCTTGTTAAAAGTTAATTTGTAGAATTTCTTTCCTTCTTAATGAGTTTGAGCCAAAAAGTTGTCTTGTGACAAGGTAGGGGTGGTATACAGAAGATATCCCTATTTGGTAAAATACCAAGTCCATATTAAGTCAGGAACAGCTAAAATAAACAAAGAGAAATGACAGTCCATCATTACTTTCAGACACGATGGTCAGTCAATCCGGAAAATTTGAACGTTTCTGTTGCGTGCTGTTGCAAAAACCACCAAGTGCTATGATGAAACTGGATCTCATGAGGACCGCCACAGGAAAGGAATACCCAGAGGTACCTCTGCTGCAAAGGAGTTTATTAGAGTTCATTAGAGTTACCAGCCTCAGAAATCACAGCCCAAATAAATGCTTCACAGAGTAACAGACACATCTCACCTTCAACTGTTCAGAGGAGACTCAGTGAATCAGGCTTTCATGGTCGAATTGCTGCAAAGAAGTCACTACTAAAGGACAACAATAAGAGGAAAAGACTTGCTTGGGCCAAGAATGGTGGAAATCTGTCCGAATGGTGGAAATCTGTCCTTTGGTCTGATGAGTCCAAATTTGAAATGTTAAGTTCCAACCACCGTGAGACGTAGAGTAAGTGAACGGATGATCTCCGCATGTGTGGTTCCCACCGTGAAGCATGGAGGAGGAGGTATGGGGGTGCTTTGCTGGTGACACTGTTAGTGATTTATTTAGAATTCAAGGCGCTCTTAACCAGCATGGCTACCACAGCATTCTGCAATGATACGCCATCCCATCTGGTTTGTGCAACTATCATTTGTTTTTCAACAGGACAATGACACAAAACACACCTCCAGGCTGTGTAAGGGCCTTTTGACCAAGAAGGAGAGTGATGGAGTGCTGCATCAGATGACCTGGTCTCCACAATCACCCGACCTCAACCCAATTGGGATGAGTTGGACCGCAGAGTGAACGAAAAGCAGCTAACAAGTGCTCAGCATATGTGGGAGCTCCTTCAAGACTGTTGAAAAAGCATTCCAGCTGAAGCTGTTTGAGAGAATGCTAAGAGTGTGCAAAGATGTCATCAAGGCAAAGGGTGGCTACTTTGAAGAATCTCAAATATAAAATATTATATATTATGATTCCATATGTGTTATTTCATAGTGACTAAACTAGATAAAAAGTATGTAGAAAAGATATTGGAGCTATATATATTTTTTATAAGGTAATGTTTGGGAACTAACAATCACCACAATAAAAACTAGACAGTAATCTAAAGTTTCCAAAATGTCATGGCATGGGGCCCCCATTGATTTTGTTATAATGTTTGAGTTACTAAGATAACATAAGAACACGGCATAACCCATGGCAAAATGTGTAGAATTGCAGGAAATTAGCTTTAAAACTGCAAAATTATCTTATCCCCATTGCAAAATGTGTAGAATTGAATAAAATTTACTTCAAAACAGATTTTTTTTCTCTCAGTCCCATGACAAATTTGTAGAATTGCAGGAAATTGACTTTAAAACTGCTAAATTTTGTCTATGGCCCAAGAGGAGGGCTTCTATAATTTCGGACGGAGACAGTGCCCTTGGCCACACCCACTACTCTACCCCCCCACATGCTAACTTTGCAACCGCTGCTGAAAAAAATCCTAGAGGAAACACTGCTCTCTTTTACTTGAAAACCGATATCCAAAAGACCGCTTCAGGTTACAGTGCTGGCTAACAGACACTTTTCGAAAGGGGAACACAGTGATTTTGCAGTGGTGGGTGGGGAGGGAGGGAGCGAGGGAGGGAGGGAACACAGCCCGGTAGGAGCTACTCTCCCCTGCCAGCTATGCTGAAGGCATTCAGCTACTGCCCATTGTGAGTCATTTCAAAGGGATTGGTTGATGATGGGGATGACATTTGCCCTCTCACTCCCACATTATGTATATGAGAGCACAAAGGAGAAGGATGATTCAAAAATGTTCTACACACACACACACACGTCTTTTTGGTTACGCATGTGTGTGTGAGTGTGTGTTTGTGTTTGAGATCTGCTCCATCTGTGTCTGCTTGTGTTTGTGTGTGTTATGCATTAACATTTCCGTGCCCTAAGGCACCTAAACAGCATGTTGCTTCCTGGAGAAAGACACCACCAGGCTAAACTGGTTGTCATGTAACTGAACTAGCCCACCAACCCCACCAACCCCACCGTGCTGCCTGGTTTTGGTAGAGTAGAGAGGGTAACTAGAGATCCCTCACCGGGCCTCCAGGCTCCCCTCCTAAACTCTGTCATTGTCCCCAATACATAAAGGATGGGGGGTATGTAACAGAATTTGGGCCAACGTGCTTTCGAGGTTCACGGACAACGATCTTTCAAAGAGTCTCTCTTTCTTGCTCGCAGTGACCATCACCGGTTGTAGTGGTTTTAGTAGTCTCTTCTGAGAAACCTAATACTACTGAACTGCCCCCCCGTGAAATCACGTTTACATTAATGTATTCGATTTTCGCTTGCTGTCTCTAACCAGAGCCTAAAAAACATGTTTTTCCCCTCCCTTGGTACATATTAAATATTGGGGTTCTAGTCCTGCAGAGGAGTCTGGTGGGAGGAGCTATAGGAGGACGGGCTAATTGTAATGGCTGGAATGGAATATATTTAAAAAATTGTGTAGCTGGTCCTCACAAAAAAGGAGATTCAAGATTTATTTTTAGTATTTATTTAATTTAGGGGTAGTTTGTCAACGCATCTGTTCTGAGTGCAATGGTCACACAGACTTTCATGGAATAAATGGAACGGTATTAAACACATTAAACATATAGAAACAACAATATTGACTCCGTTCCATTGATTCCATTCCATCTATTACAATGAGCCCGTCCTCCTATAGCTCCTTCCACCAGCCTCCACTGTAAGTCCTGCTGGTGCTTTTTGTCACATCACTAATGGAAGTTATAAGAGAAGCACAGGTGGACTCATTTGAATTTCTGTATTCACTGTTTTCTTTTGTGTTTTTCTCTCTTCCCTCTTTCCTTTTGCTTTCATGTGGTTGGCTCTGAACAGGTCAATAAGGGAGTTTAAATGGATGTATACAGAGAGAAAAGCCCTTCAAAATCAAAAGTTTGACTTAAATGTGTTTTCTTGTTGTTGACGATTGGTGTCTGTGTATTCCAGTTTTTAGTTCCTGGAATCTTATCACATTACACACAATTGTTTGGCAGTACATATTCATAATATTTCTGACAAAAGACAGCAATGGTCAAATGTTCCAAATCTGTGCAAGTGTTAAAGCTTGACCACTTACTTTCGCGCACAACAGTCCTTTGAAGTGAGGTGAAAAATCATAGCATTCCTATTCTATCAATTGCTCAGCATGGACTCGTACTGTAGTGTGATTTTAAAAAGAGTGCTGTTGGAGTCACGGGCCTCATTTCCAAAAATCACTTCGACATCTGCTGGAAGGCAACTGTTGGGGAAATAAATATAAAATAAAACAGCTGATGGATTAATCAGTTGCTTGCTGCTGCAATCACTGTACATGTTAGATTTTTATCCAACCTCTGTCTCCATCAGTTTTTTCAACAGAGGCCACATAAGTCAATAACTAGGTCAATAATTCTAGATTTTAAGAGCCCATGATCTGATATGTTATTCAATTAATTTAATGGGACACTTTTTACTCATATGTTGAGGCCCTTTTCTCATCTCCCAAAAACTCTACATGGCTTTGGAATAAACATGATTCCAACCATCTGTTTTGAGGGGTTTAGAGGGTAGCAGCGTAACATCAACAGACCAGGCTTGGATTGTGTTCTTGTTTGACCTTCCGTCACCGTGTATGTGCCATGCAAATGCTCTGTTCTAATACTGAAGCCACAGTGTTGGTAGTGATGATGACTTGATGCCATTGCCTGCCGATGCCAGGTCGAGCCGTCGCGTGAGCAGCCAGCGCCAATTTTCACAAATGATCAATGTCATATTTTCCCGCAGAACGGTTAGAGATGGCGAAGCAGACAGTGTTACGACGTTTAGAGGGTTTTCAGGAGGCACAGTGCTGACATCATAGAATTGGTAAGACTGTAAAAGTGTCTGCTGTATGGGTTGTTTATTGCAGCAAACACCCCTTTAGTGTTGAGCTGTATAATGTGAGAAATACAGTGTGGTGTGACCGTGGCTTGCTGTGTATGGATAGTGAATTACTGCCTCTCAGGCCTTCCAGGCTTACCACTGAAGATTCTAACACACTGGGATATTAAAGTTAGTTTTCCTACCCCATTAACAACCATGGAGGGCTATGCATTTTTCAGTATCTGTCCGAGCGAGCTGTTCCTAGAAAATAGAGAAAACAGAGGGAATAATTTCCCTTACATAACATCATGCATTATGTTGAGGAATAGAAATGAGAACAGAAACAGAAAACACACACACAAAAACAAAATAAGATCGCTTTTAGCATGCACAGCAAGAGTTATATCATCCAATAATGCCAATTATGAACTTTGACTAGTGAAATGCACAAGCTCAAGTAGTCCCCCTAAACAGAGTCAGAGGCCTGTGGACTGCTATAAGACAGACAGACCTGCCCTGGAGCCCGGAGCCTGATCAGTAATCTGGCTAACAGGACTAGTCACAGTCTAGGCTCCTGATCGGCTGCTATTCACATGTTCAGAAGAATAGGTTCAATCCCAGTCTCCAGAATTTCTATTCTTGTACCTGGAGGCCTGACAGGGGACTGTTGAAGAAAATGGGACGCCACCTGGCACAGTTTAATCCTCCAACTTTTTCCAACCCGGAGGCAAAGCGGCAGCAGCCTTGTACCCAGTCAGTCTATGTTGTAGCTAGAGGGCCAGCCGTTGCCAAGTTTAGATTTCCCCGCCTTGAGTCTTACCCCAAGAATGAGAACAGCATACTCAGTATCAATCAGGATTTAAAGTATCACATCCAAGGCAAGGGTATACTTGCAAGTGCAAGCGTATTTCATTCAAGTGTCAACCCACAAAATAACAACACTAAAAGCCTATCTAGTATCAGTCTTCCTTAAATTCTATAAAGAAATATCCCTATCAACATTGTGGCAAATGAGATTAGTCATATAATATAGTCTGCATCATGTCTCACAGTAGCATCTTTCTATCTGGGCCTGTCTCCACCTCCTGTGGTAAAAAAATCAGGACAAATCACTACCACATAAGGAACTGGTCAGTGGATTAGTCTACGACAGACCGTGTGGTTTGTTGTTTAATCACTCACCGTGTGTGAGCTGTTCAAAGGGAGAAGAAAGGGCCACTCTGTAAACACAGACAGAGGAGCTCTAATGGCAGTGGGATGTCTTCCTGATCAAGCTCTTTTCCACGGTGCCCATGACACGCTGTGAACCCCAGTCTGTCTGTTTGCCATAGAGGTAGGGACTGGTGAGGCAGGATGGAAGGATGACGAGGCTAGCCAGATCAAACATAGCACATCTCTTTTCACTCTCTTGCCTTTCTGTCTTGTCTTCTGTCTCTATGTCCTTCTATCTCTGGTCTCTCTCTCTCTCTCTCTCTCTCTCTCTCTCTCTCTCTCTCTCTCTCTCTTTCTTACTCTCTCTCTCTCTCTCTGTCTCTCTCACTCTCTCAGGGTCTTTAGTCTTCAGAGTGACTCAGGTGGAGGCATCGTGCTTACCTACACTCCTGTAGCTCTATAACCCAGTTAACGGCTGGGTAAAATGCATCGCCATGCCTGCTCTTAAAGCATTGTCTAATTCCCGAACAATTTTCGTGTTCATTTATACGTAGCCCTTTACACTAATAAGCGCCTAAATTGGAACGTAGTGGCAGTACCGTAACATACTATATACATGACGTCAGAGCCTTGGCTGTAGGCGTTTTATTTGTATTTTTTTAACCCCCTTTTGGTAGTTACAGTCTTGTCCCATTGCTGCAACTCCCATACGGACTAGGGAGAGGCGAAGGTCGAGAGCCATGCGTCCTCCAAAACATGACCCTGCAAGCCACACTGCACCCGGAAGCCAGCCACACCAATGTGTCAGAGGAAGCACTGTACAACTGGAGTCACCCACAAGGAGTCGCTAGAGCGCGACGGGACAAGGACATTCCGTCTGGCCGGCCAAACCCTCCCCTAACCCGGACAACGTTGAGCCAATTGTGCACCGCCTGGGATTGATGCCTCTAGCACTGCGATGCAGTGCCTTAGACCGATGCACCACTCGGGAGGCCCTGTATGGGTTTTTTGACTGACAGATGTTTTGAACTTGAGCACTGCATGCGACAAGAAGTTGCCCCCATCCCTCCCGGTAATTGGACAACCTTTTCACAGTTTTTGTTGTCTGAGTGAGTAAAATGCTGTCAATTAACGACTCAATGTATTTTGTAAAATAGGATGTTGAGGATTATAATAAATACAGCTTTGATGTCATACAAGCAAGCCAAACACACGTGAGTTCAAATGTACGCTTCACGTCTCGAAATGATAAAACTCATGTCATATACAGTATCAACGTTTATGATCACTATGTTTGATGTACAGTTACAGGATGACATGTCGTCATACACTGGGTTGTTCTGAACAGAATGAGCCTATGTTTGTTTATTGTGAAGAAAATTTGCCATGGCACAATCACCTGAATGCACTCATGACTCCTTTCTATGCCCATCAAAATGACTGTTTCCCTGAATTGCCTTGTAAAAGCCTAACACTATAATATCATATTTTATAACTTAGCTAGTCATGTTGGCAATAGAACAAGCTTTCAAATCATGCCCAGCTGACCCATATTGCGTTTTATAATGGATCGTTTTTGGATTGCGTAAAGAAAAACTGTAATTGTGTGATGGCGAGGGTGCAGGGTTGTCTTCCAAACTTAACAACTACAAGTGTGCTTGCTCTAGATCCTCAACGGCACAGGTAGGAGAGCTCAAAAACATTTACTCATAGTTGAAGACTCTTTTTTTAGTCATAACAGTTCATTGAAATTGCTTAGGAACTCTGCACACTTTTCCTCTCACTCAAAATGTTGTTGTCTTATGTTGCACCTACCCCACATTTTCCAGGAATAGTCTTATCATGTCACTGAATGTATCCAGAATATTTTCAGATTTTGTTATCAACAAATGTAAGATCGGATATTATGCCATTGCGACTTTATTCACAACAAAAGACCTAGTCAGTACAGAAAACACAACATTGAGACAGCAGTTTTTAGTCTCTAGAAACAACCTGTTTTCCATTAAGGTCATAATCAGAGAGAGAGAGGCATCAGTGATATTCTCTCTGGGGCTTATCGTGAATATTTAGTGCTTCTGCATAGCTGTGCATATACATACATCACCGTCTTGATTAGTTAGAACATGATGACTTGTTTGTAGCACCACACGGCTCCACTCGGCGTGCGGATGTCATTGTAACCCCTTTATCCCGGCGCAAGCACTAACTTGCTATCAACAGCCAGGCAACAGACTGTTCCTAGGAGCCCCAGTCAGTGTAAAAACCAACCCAAGGTCTGAGAACGTTTTTACAGACTTGCCTGCTTGTCGTGTCTCTCCAAGTGGAGACAGATTTGTACATGGTCATGCTTGCGGTTTGGTGTTGGAGCCCGAGACAAACCAAGGACATATGTGTTTGGAGAAATGTCCCCCTCCCCCGTTCTCCTCAGTTCTCCCCTTCCCAGATCCCCTAATCTGGTCTTCATTGTGTCTAATAAAGCACAGCTGTAGGCCTACATATCCTGGGCTAAACCCGCTCAGTTCAGCTGATTAAACCAGGCTAAGAGGACTCTCCATATGGAACAGAGAGTCAGACATACAGCTTTACAGACATACCAATACATATGGATAGATATACAGTACCAGTCAAAAGTTTGGACACACCAACTCATCCAAGGGTTTTTCTTTATTTTTACTATTTTCTACATTGTACAATAATAGTGAAGACATCAAAACTATGAAATAACACATATGGAATCATGTAGTATCCAAAAAAGTGTCCAAATATATTTACTCTTAACAAGGCACACCTGTTAATTGAAATGCATTCCAGGTGAAGCTGGTTGAGAGAATGCCAAGCGTGTGCAAAGATGTCATCACGGCAAAGGGTGGCAACTAAATATATTTCGATTTGTTTAACACTTTTTTGGTTACTACATGATACCATATGTGTTATTTCATAATTTTGATGTCTTCACTATTATTCTACAATGTAGAACATAGTGAAAATAAAGAAAGCCCTTGGATTGATTAGGTGTGTACAAACTTTGACTGGTTCTGTACGTACTGCCGGTGTCACTATTAGGTCTATGACTGAGCCATACAGCCAACCAACCATACAGCCATACCCAAATGTATGCAGATAGACATATTCCCCTACCAGTGTCACCATATTGGTCTAATGCAGCCATACAGCCATACATACTGATATGCATATCCCCCTACAACATGACTGAGCCATCTGAACCGCTTTACATACTGCAGCCAAAACCTGCAGGCTAGTCACATGCAGCTGTAGCCATACATTTATACCCAAATGTAGCAATGCAGCTATACTCACACCATCGTAGCCATATGTAAAAGCATGGTTTTTGTCACGTCTAGGCCTGAGTTTCAGGCTGGCGTGTTTAGTTTGTGTTTTGGTTAGGAGGGTTTTTTGTTCTAGTTTATGTATTTCTATGTTGGGTTGATGGTTCCCAATTAGAGGCAGCTGATTGTCGTTACCTCTAATTGGGAACCATATATATGTTTGTGGTTTTCACTGGGGTTTTGTGGGTCATTGATTATTCTGATGTGTTTAGCCTGTTTAGCCTGTTTAGCCTGTTTAGCCTGTTTAGCCTGTTTAGCCTGTTTAGCCTGTTTAGCCTGTTTAGCCTGTTTAGCCTGTTTAGCCTGTTTAGCCTGTTTAGCCTGTTTAGCCTGTTTAGCCTGTTTAGCCTGTTTAGCCTGTTTAGCCTGTTTAGCCTGTTTAGCCTGTTTAGCCTGTTTAGCCTGTTTAGCCTGTTTAGCCTGTTTAGCCACACCGGAGTTACGATCTTCATTTGTTTATTATTTTGCCAGTTACGTATAAAATAAAGCATGTATACTGGAAGCATCGCTGCGTCGTGGTCCGTCCCTATAGAGGATTGTGACAGTTTTATCATATCTATCCATGTTAGTAAAGCTATAATGTGCTCTCCTATACAGTCAGGGCAATCTTATACATTCACATATCTGTGTCATTTACAAATATGTATGACATTCTTATTTTCTTTCCCAACAAATATCTTTGAAAGTGGATAAAATATGATCTACTTCACAGTCTGTTTGATAAGAGCCCTTTAGAAAGGGTCTTTGTGCATCCTAAATTACCAATGTCTGGTTCTGTGTTAGGTTAAGCCATGACTCACTCTGCAACATTACAGTACGTCAATTTGTAGGTTGGAGATGCTTCTGCTGCCAAGTCAAAAGGAAGTCATGCATTTGAAAGTGAGAAACAGGCCTTAATGGAAAGATACGATGCCTTCGTCTCTCACAAATGAATGCTACATCTGCCCTTCAGAGGTTTTATGGGAGAGCGAGATGGCACCAGCACATCTATAACCACCTCCTCCGGTCTGTACATGAGATCATTTCCACTGACCTGCAGTGTGTTTTCCTTCCTCTTGTATATTTACATTTGAGTCATTTAGCAGACGCTCTTATCCAGAGTGACTTACAGGAGCAATTAGGTTTAAGTGCCTTGCTCAAGGGCACATAAACTGATTTTTCACCTAGTCGGTGTTAGAGAATTTCCAGTCATCTGGTGATTTTCAGTACCTATACTGTTCTCTTTGAAGTAGAAAATATTAGACATGTGTAAGCAGAATGAAGGCTGAGCCCATGTGAGTGTACAAAGCTGGATCAACATCGAGTCAACCATTAGACAAGTAAAAAACAGATGGCGTAGCAGTCAGACGTCTTTGTCTTTGTCTTGTCGTGTCCCTTGTGTATATATCTTTTTAGAAGTTAACCCCCAGACGAGCTTCAATGCCATTACAACTTTCCTTCCTTTTCCTCCAACTGCTCTTAAATGCAAGTAAAACTAAATGCATGCTCTTCAACCGATTGCTGCCCGCAACTGCCCGCCCGTCCAGCATCACTACTCTGGACGGTTCTGACTTAGAATATGTGGAAAACTACAAATACCTAGGTGTCTGGTTAGACTGTAAACTATCCTTCCAGACTCACATTAAGCATCTCCAATCCAAAATTAAATCTAGAATCGGCTTCCTATTTCGCAACAAAGCATCCTTCACTCATGCTGCCAAACATACCCTCGTAAAACTGACTATCCTACCGATCCTTGACTTCGGCGATGTCATTTACAAAATAGCCTCCAACACTCTACTCAGCAAATTGGATGCAGTCTATCACAGTGCCATCCGTTTTGTCATCAAAGCCCCATATACTACCCACTACTGCGACCTGTATGCTCTCGTTGGCTGGCCCTCGCTTCATACTCGTCGCCAAACCCACTGGCTCCAGGTCATCTATAAGTCTTTGCTAGGTAAAGCCTCGCCTTATCTCAGCTCACTGGTCACCATAGCAGCACCCACCCATAGCACGTGCTCCAGCAGGTACATTTCACTGGTCACCCCCAAAGCCAATACCTCCTTTGGCTGCCTTTCCTTCCAGTTCTCTGCTGCCAATGACTGTAACGAACTGCAAAAATCACTGAAGCTGGAGACTCATATCTCCCTCACTAACAGATCACTGCACCTGTACATAGCCCATCTGTAAATAGCCCATCCAACTACCTCATCCCTATACTGTTATTTATTTATTTATTTTGCTCCTTTGCACCCCAGTATCTCTACTTGCACATTCATCTTCTGTACACCTATCACTCCAGTGTTTAATTGCTATATTGTAATTACTTCACCACTATGGCCTATTTATTGCCTTACCTCCCTTATCTTACCTCATTTGCACACACTGTATATAGACTTTTTCTATTGTATTATTGACTGTATGTTTGTTTATTCCATGTGTAACTCTGTGATGTTGTTTGTATCACACTGCTTTGCTTTATCTTGGCCAGGTCTCAGTTGTAAATGAGAACTTGTTCTCAACTAGCCTACCTGGTTAAATAAATAAAATAAAATAAAAAAAACACATAAGGAAAATCCGTGTGGATGAGGCAAGGTAGACCAACACCAGACGTGACTGGTCTGAGCCATGTTTGATCTTGTGAAGGCTACTGGACATGCACATGGGTTAATCATACAATATTGACAATATTGGCCTGAACTTGTGAAGACCTTTGGACAGGAACATTAGCTAATCAGATATTGGCACCAGTAGGAGTGTGCATGGTACGGAACCAATAGAATCTATGCCCCAATGTCTGAGCCAATAAGAGAATGGGAACTTAGCAAGACAACAAGATTCATAAAGTGAAGTGACGATGTTATGTAAGGGTAAGACTGTATAAAGCCAAGTACTAAGAATGGAGAGTCCGTTCTTCCATGGAATTGCTCGGCTTTGTTACTTTCTGTAATAAAGTCTATTTGAATTCACAAGCTCCAGTATCTGAGAAATATTTGATTTAATATTTCCACGACATCGGCTCTGGGATTCCAACCAGCGACCTTTCGGTTACTGGCCCAACGGACTTAACCGCTAGGCTAACAGGGGCTACTGTTATAGATTACCATACTGTACATCATCGTCTGCACACAACACCGTGTAGAGGATATCTCATGTAGCTTCCTGTATATTGTATATGCTGGATTTATTTGTTTATTTACTTTAACAGCGAGGAGACCGACCATCAGTGCTATTACAGAAGTCTGTGCCATCCATTTCAAAGTGTGATTCAACCAGCCTGCAGATACAGACATTATTGCTTGCACAGATGGATGATCCCGCTACCCCCCATACTCCATCCCCTCCCGTCTCACTTCCCCCACTTCCCCGCCTCCCCCCTCTCAATTTCATTACACTCAGATTGTTGATCTCTTTTGAGCCACTAAGTTTGTGCGGTGGATAAAGGGGGATGGGGGAGTGGAATCTAGAATCTAGCAGGTCGATGTAGGTTAGTAGTGAGATGAGATGCCATGTCTGTTATGGTGTGTTATGTATCCTAGTTATTATAGCTTGATATCTTTAGGAAACCCACACAGCAGCACAAAGGGCTCAGTTGAGTCGACAGACACGTTGAGAAGGTGTTTGGATATTCATACAGATGCATGCTTTGCTTTCCTCCCTGCTCTGCTTTCTTCAACTTGAGCAGGCGCATAACAAGCTGTCATGTGTCTGAAAAGCCTGTATAGGTGTTGAATTTGAACGATTTTGAGAGGAACATTGCGCGCATCCTTTAATCTTCCCTGTGTGTATTTTTCCTTATTTTTCTTTAGCGGCACACTAATTGTGTTTCAAGCGGCATTTGACACGTATTGATTCAAATGTTTGGTGGCTGGCGAATGCACACCCAGCCTACCCTCTGTATTGGCAGCTGCACTAATCCTCCTGCCTTTTTCTTTGAAAAACCCTCGGTCTCTTTCTGTCTTTTGCCAGTGCCATTGTTTTGAGGAAGTTTTTTTCCCCCTCCTCTTTAACTAAGCAGGTTTGTGGTTTGTGGTACAGTGCCTCGTGGTTTGTGGTACAGGGGTAACGGGTCGGTGGTGTTAATGGGGGTGGGAAGCTAGGTGGAGTGAGGGAGATACTGTCTGTTTAATCTTTTGATAACGAGAAATGCTCTGGCCATCATATAGTGGTGCAAAACTGTCTCTTTGGAAATATATGGAAATGTCAAATACAAGTAGGCTGTGTCAATATCGCATTTTTATTTATAGTGTATTTTAATTACATTCCAAGCAGCAGTCGGATATTCTTTTGGATGGGATTCAATGTTCATCTCCTGTCCCTCGTATGGTTTTATGTTGGAGAACAACTTGGATGTCCATCTGTGTTATACTGATTAGACCTATACATTTGCTGTTAACAGCAATGCTAGACAACTTAATTTACGTTCCACCAAGTATGCATTTAATTCAGGTTTCAGGTAAGACCCAAGTAAGACCTGAGTGCAGACTGTGTAGAAGTAACAATGTGTAGAAGTAACAATGTTTATTGTAACAAACGACAGGTCAAAGCAGGCAGGGGTCGATAATCCAGAGTATTGGGGCCAAGGTACAGGGCGGCAGGCAGGCTCAGGGTCAGGCAGGCGGGCTCGGAGTCTGGACAGGCAGGGGTCAAAACAAGGAGGGCGAGAAAAGAGAGACTGGAAAAAGCAGGAGCTGAGACACAAAACGCTGGTAGGCTTGAACAAACAAGACGAACTGGCACAGACAGACAGAAAACACAGGTATAAATACCCAGGAAGTGGGTAATATGGGAGACACCTGGAGGGGGTTGGAGACAAGCACAAGGACAGGTGAAACAGATCAGGGCATGACAGTTTATCTGAGTGTGTTTTCCTTAGCCTTAGTAAATCAATTAAGAGAGAGGTGCATACTATGAAGACTATTAGTTATCTTATTCTGGTTGTCTCCAGACCCACTGGGCACAGACGTCAATTCAGCGTCTATTCCATGTTTGTTCAACGTAATTTAATTTCACTGTGCATCACACAACTGTTCTTTATGCGTTGTGACATAATTGAGACTGTTCTGATGACCCATTCATTGCTGTATTTTTCTCAGTTTGCTTTCTTGAGCACATTGTTAAAGGTAGCCTAAATGCACTTGCCTGGCTACAAATCCACATTGCTCTGGCCAAACGCCATGCCTTCTTACGTTTCTTCTCCAAGATGAGTCTGGATTTGATTTCCTCCCCAACGACTTCTCGAATGTGAACACATTCAAACCATTCTCATTGGTCCCAGAAACCGATGGGTAAAGCAGCATTTTGGATATAGTCATTTGGTTTTATACTCTGGTTAGAGACCATCCATTCTCTGATGACTTGTTTTGTACAATCCCCCTAACTTTGACGTCAGCAGAAACTACTTCTACGATTGCAGTCCCAGACTGAATGTATGTAGCGATAAGTAGAGCAGTCAAAATTTAATTCAGTATGTCGTCGGGCAATAAATACACCACTCTAAAGACATTAAGCATGTTCTTTTCATTTTCCCTTACTATGGACAAGTTAGGTTTAGGTGGAATCTCATTTATGACTTAGAACAGCACCCAACATAGTATTGATTGGTTTTGTTATATTGCCTATAGGATATTCATTTGATAACTCTGTTGCATGAGAACTTGTCTGCAGTGGAGGAAATGTAAAACGTGTAGTGTATTTGAGGTTTAAAAAAGGCATCTGAAGTTTCCACTTAAAATCTTCTGATTGGATCCCCCCCCCAACCCCTACAAAAATGTCCATTAATTATAATCCACATTATAATATAAATTAGGATCATTTTCCTGCTGTAGCAAACTATCAAATTAAGATCCTACATCTGGAGTCTGTTTGTTAAAGTGATTTTTGGGGTTATATCCAAGGGACAGACTTCCTTGACGTCTGAACACTTGTCTGCAAATGACTAGTTGAGCAGATAGTGGGTACTATTGCATGTAATTGGGAATATTCATTGTGCTCTGTCCTAGCGCCTTGATCCTCATGCTACTATATAGGCTAACAGGGAGAGGCAGTCTGTCTGTGTCGTTACTCAACACCGAGGTCGGACTGGGGGCCTGAAATGTGTTTTTGTATGTAATGAGATACTATTACAAGATTATAAGACACTTATAATAAGAATTAACACTTGTAGACAGTGCACTTCACAAGCCCACGGATTCATCTGGCTGTGATAGGCCTGTGGTGTGTATATATGCGCGGGTGTGTCATGTGTGTGATTACGGGGCCACCAAACGTGTGGTCCCTCTGTCATGCGTGACGCTTATTATTTGTGGTGGATGGTGCTGGCTGGCTGGCTCCGACTCTGCGTTGTTTAATGAACTGTATGTCGAGCACAAGCGCAGGAGGTTGGACAATTTGTCTGAATTTAATCACGCCCAAATGTACAGGAGTCTTAATTTTATCTGAATTGATAATGTACAAATGACTCTCTCTCTCTCTCTCTCTCTCTCTCTCTCTCTCTCTCTCTCTCTCTCTCTCTCTCTCTCTCTCTGGCTCTCTCACAGAGCTCCTGGGAAATCTCCTTTGTCTTCTTACTCTTTAATTTCGAATCGGAAGGCCTTTGTCCCTAACTAATCAAAGTTAAATTGCTCTCTATGATTTGGGTTCTATATCCTGCATTGTCATGGTGATGCTTTGTGCTAGCTTTTTCTCCCATTGATTTAGAACTTAGTCATCTAAATAAATAGAGGTATTCATTATTGGGTCATCACAAGCTCTCAATCACTTTATGATGACTATTCAAATGATGTAGCATTTTTCTAGTAAAGAGCTGTTCTCTCTTGTTAGCTTTGCTAAACCTCTGAAGTAGTTGGGTCTGTTTTATAGTCACCACTCTGTTTTATAAGTGGTGTAAATCCCACTCCAAACCACCACAGAAATGATGGCAAGTCCAGTTTGATTTAATTCAACACTCTAAAGGCCTTCAAACATAAATGACTTGACAAACAGTTAATTGCCCCCTTCCCATCCTTAACGATTTCATTGTCAAGTGAAGCTCAGTAGCTCACCCATGTCAAGCAGCTGAGAGGCGTAGTGCCTGAAACTTGGCAGAGGCGCGGCAACACTTGGGGATGGGTTTTTGGCTGGAACAAGTGAAAAGGCACATTGTTTTACATTTATACACTCACTGAAAGGACATTCTGAAATGCTGCTGAACGCCAGTCTGTCCGTTTCCACAGCCCAACAGAATATCTCCCAACAAGCTGCTGTGCTGAGAGGTAATTTGAATTGGGTGGTGATGCAAATCGTGTCTGTTTGAGCTTGCAGATGCCTCTGCCGAACCCTAATGCTATGTTATACTTCTGGCACGGCAGCGTTAGCTATACTTTCTGACAGCAGCAATACCATTGTCTTTCTACATGTCTCTCAGGGGGTTATTTATGACAATGTTATCCCTCAATCAGAAGATCTGAACCTTTGAGTGTGTTCAACCTATTGATCAGTGTTTGTCTCAGCCACATGCCACTCTGTCGATAGTGACTGTACAGTGAGACTGAGGCTAGTCAGCCAGCCTGGTCCTGCTGTGAGGAACAACCCGACGATAGCCCCCTTTCTGTTGCGCTGGAGGGATAATTAAAACATCTTAAGAGTCTCCATGAACATGCCCACAGTGGAGACCGACCAACTCACTCTATCATTGGGTTTTTCTCTCTGACACAGTTTTTTTATAACAAAGGCATTCTGACAAAAATGATCAAGGGGGTAAAATGAATGGCTTTGAAGCCCTCAGTTTCAGATCAAAAGCCCCGGCTAATGCCCCATTACAGGTTGCACTCAGGCGCTTTAATGGTCAGCCCCCTCGTGATCCAGCCATGTAGCCAACAGAAATATGTTCCCTCTCTCTGACTGGCTCCATTTCTAGCCCTTGACCCAGCCTTCCTCACCGGGGTTCAAAATTATTGGCTGATGATGGCGAGGTTGATGGCTGCCCTTCTTCTTTCGAGGTTTTCTTTATTCTCTGAATTTCATCCAAATGGAAATGTGAGAGCCCCATGTTCTGAGTGGATGATGCAGTTATAGTACTGGTACATTAAAGTAAGGTTTTATACAGGTATATGACATGTTTGACCTGCTGTTACCATGTTGCTCGAACTGAGTGGACTCAGTAATTGCCCTTCTACTGTGCCAGAGTGGCTTTCAAGAGGTGGTTTCAGTTATTTCAGTACAGCGTTAAGAGTAAAAGCATTTCACTTCCTTACATGTTTTTGAAAATTGGATGTCACTAGTGCAGTGTGTATGTATGAGTATGAGAGATACAGTTGGCTCTATTTTTGCTTGTGTGAATCTGTATGCTTGTTTTGAAATGTTTTGTGATATAATATCATCATATTATGTTGACAGTGAATCTAAACATATCACATTCATTACTTTGGGCAAAATTGTATTTATATTGTATATGATGGCACAGTATTTCTTGCATTGTTCCCACCCTTCTATTCCAGAGCTGGCATGTGTCAAATTATCAGAAGTACTGTAATGGCACTTCAACAGTACTATAGCCCATTTGAAATGGATGCAGAAAGCTGTGTAACATTGGGCACATGTGTTTAAACACTGTACGGTCAGTGGGAAATGGCCTCTGTTATACACGATGCTGCAGTAAGGTGCAATGAATGTCGACATGGAAAGTGGCTTATTATTCACAATCAGATTTTGAAATGGCGTCTTAGGAGCTGCCCCTCTGGCATCTAACCGCACATAGATAGCTTTTCACTGCCCTCCCTCCCTTCCTCCCTCATGGAAGGTGAACGGTGGCGATTGGGCAGAGTGAGTGATGTTCAGCAGTTAAAATGGAACAAGGGAAGCACAATTAAAATTGAATGACCTTTATGAGAGGGGGAGGGCAAGGTTAAAGGACATCTATTATAGACACAAGGTTCAATGGTTTTATTTCTAATAACGTTCATTTAACGTTGTCTAGAGGTGTCTCGGAATTGTCGGCCCAGCCAGCTACAGTCAGATGCCAACGGGAGGAGGAGAGGTTACAACGGTTTTATATGGACACACACACTGACCCTTCCGTTAGCCCCGTCAAGGTTTTACAGTTAAAACGACAGTTTTAATTCTTCAAAGAAATAGGTTTTCATTATCTCCCTTTGATCCCAGAGAAAGTGAAGGAGGTGTAAAATATGCTCGAGGTTATGTGCTGCTGCTGGTGATCTCCTTCAAAGGAGTGGGTATTTTTCCTTCAACACATGATCTGACCGTTTCACGTGGTCAGAAGAAACTCAGGACACTACTAAGCAGAGTGAAAGACAGTGTTAAGAAGTGTTAGCTCCCTAGCAGTTCAAATATCATATTTTCATATTGATCTGAGACTCTTCATTCACATGCATGTATTACCATGGAGCTAGCTACTAGCTAGCCATGCTAAAGTCTTCATAAAGAGTGGTAGAGAGCTATTTGACACCCTGTTAATAATGTGGTCAGTTTAATACCCTCCTTAAGCCTGCGACGCTGTATCAAGCGGCTGTCCTGATCGCTCTGCTCACAGAACCCAAATCCCAGTAGCTATGTTGCTGATAAGTAAAGAAGGATGTAGCTTAGCCATTATCAGCTCTTGGCTCCGATGACACAGTAATCCAGCTAGACGCTAGGCTAGGCTCCTGTGACACCAAAACACACTAGAATCATCTCATTTACCCAACAAAGACTGTTGAACATCTGAATATGTGATATCTCTTTTCACACTAACCCGTTTAGACCTTTCAAAACATTCTCCCTCTAGCAGCAGCTAACAGGCAGCATTTCATTCAGTGACTAAAACATCTTCAAAAGCTCTTCAGCCTTCATAATAAGAGGTCCTCATATGATGATAAACCTAACAAGGAGATGACTACGGCTAATTTCTACATTCTAGCTGTAGAACAAAGCGATTAGAACACAACAGCTAACATCCTTCTGATTCCATACAGAAAAACACCCCAGTCAATGAGAATGAAATAAGAATGAAAGGCCCTTATTTGACAGTGATAACCCAATAGAGATAGCTAAGGCTAATTTTCCAGATTCGACCAAACAACACAGGGCCTTTGTGCTTTAATGGGCCCAATCCAGAGACGCTATCTGCATCTCCCTCTCTGTGAAGGAAATGGAGGTGACTGTTGGGCACTGGCGGGGAGTCGATCTGCTTACCTTGTTATTGTCCTCCCAATACATTGACTGTCAGACAAGTCCGCTGGCCCCCGGGAGAGCCAATGGTCATGTGCTGACGTGAGAGAAATGCTAAGTGTAAAGAGAAAGGAGAACAGGAGAGAATCTCATTTATGAAACAAGGCTGTTTTATTCCCTCAGGGCAAGGGGTCCGTTTAGCATATCCAGAGAGCCCATAGGTCAGTCTATCTGAGATTGAAAAGGACCTGCATAGGATATTGCTGCTAGCTGCTATGATGATGCTGCTTGTGCTGGTTGTGTCTCTGTGTGTGTTTGTGCCAGAGTGGGCATGGTAAAGAAAGATGGTTTCAATGCAATTTGTGTGTGTTTTCATCCTTTAACTGAAGCCTCAGTTTAAGGAGGGGGCTATGTCTTCTGCAATAACACATAATTGTTGTGAGAGTTGGTCACCATAAGAAAGTAAGGCTGCTGCCTATAGCGTAGCCCATGTGACTTTGATAGCCTTTTCCTTTTTCACAAGTTTATTTTGCAGAAAGACATTAGTGGGGCAAGTCGACATTTCTCCATGTTTCTTTCTTGCGAATCCTGTACATATTTTAGGCAGAGCCTTTAACACATGGCTCTCTGTGGCATTTGAAGTTCTCTGCATTAGTAATACCACTTCAAGCAAGGCTCCAGTCTGGCAAAGCCCAGCCTTGTCATTCCAACATCCAGACATCCACTGTAAACTGTTTACTTTCCCTCAAGACTTCCCTTCTACTCATCGAGCTTCATGTCCGCAGAATGAATGGGTTTTTGATTTTTTTTGGAAAAAAAGGTTTGACATAAAAACCTATAGGCTAATCAGCTAAAATGGCATATAACCCTCGAGGGTATAGAACATGTATTCAGAGGAAATGCTTAAACACCACCTAAATGGGAATGAGGTACACAGGCATGCATAAATATGGGAAGTATCAAGCTATGATACTTAAAAAGCATCAGTATGGTGTTACTTTCACTTTTTATATAATAATTGGACAATTATTGGACAGAATATTGTGAAGGGTGCAATAGCAGAATGTCCTAATTTCATGCTAAATGTTTCAGAAAATAAAGGTTTTGTGATCTCAAACTTGATGTCAAATTGCCGTTTATTCATTTAGCCACTATTTCATTTTCCTATAGAGTGTCTTTCTTAGCACTTTGATCTTAATTGAGGCACCGGCATGTGACCTGGCCAAGTTTCAGCTTAGCCACCATCTTGTAAACAACATCCTCTTGCATGGACATTCCACTGAGCACAGCTCGTTTGGAGTCTATGTGATATATGGCATTGTCTCATCTCCAATGCAGCCATCTAGGCCCAGCGTTAGAGCATGAACTCGATTTGGTGATCTATGTTCATGAAAATGCATTTGTATCAGTGGCATCCTGGCATTTGCCCACTGGAATTGCCTCTGGAGCATTCGCCAGGGTCTGCATTTCTGCCAGGCGACTGATGACACACCTATGCTGAGTATTTTACGCCTGTCAGTGACATCACCAGCTGGAGATGAATGATGGTAATATCAGGACGAACTACATGACGTGGTGCTCAGTCTTGCCACATTTACAGCACATTACAGGGACCAGCTTTACTAACTTAGTGCCACTATATTGGATTGGCAGACAGGCATAAAAAGATATAGACTATGGAACATTTTATGTACTGTCTCGACGTTAGGCTACGACAGACGACCTCTTTATGTTTTCCCATTGTGAGGTAGGCTGCATGAGAATGAGATACTGTATTTTAGGTCTTAAAAAAAACTGCTGTCCCGTGTGACAGTTCTCTAGAACGCTGCAAATTAAGCAAATGATGTATCACTCTCTGTCTCTCTCTCTGTCTCTGTCTCTGTCTCTGTCTCTGTCTCTCTCTCTGTCTCTCTCTCTGTCTCTCTCTCTCCCCTCTATCTGCTCTCTGTATTTGTGCTTGTCTGTTAGCGACACCACGTGATGGAGACAGACAAAAGAGTGGCACTTTGGGGAGGTTAGCTGTTTTTTTGTGTGTTGCTAGTCAGCTGCGGGGGTTTCTATAAGCCTGTGAATGGGCTTGTTGAGTCGGAGGTAATTTTGTGCCCCGGCGAGGGGCATTAGTTGGACTGGCCTTTCTGCTGACTGGCCTGTTTTCTTCCCCCCTAACAGCAGAAGTATATACCCCTCTCTCTGCTGCATCGGCGTTTCTGTCCAAACCAAAGACCTTTATTTCCCTGGCCCCGTGGCCATGACGACATGTCTAATAGGGCGTGGTGGTGGTGGTGGTGTCAGCGAGGATCTCTTTTAGTTTCGTTATACCTTGGGGAGACGATAAATCTAGATATAGATAAACTGGAACATCCTGGGTTAGTAAATGCTGCTCCTGTCTTCTATAGGCTATGGGAGTTTTCGGGCTGATAAATTAATAGACACACGGTGGACATCCCCATTCATTATTATTGGAATTTGTGCTGCCTGCTGAGAATTTGCACAGCGATTGCCATGGCGCCTGGCTGCTGAAGGGCCTCCCAGCGGTTTTCACATGGCCAAATCTCAGACTGAGCTAGAGAACTGGATCTCAGCATTCCAACAACAGGCCTCAGTGCCACAAAGGCTCACAGGGAAACCACTGCAGTCGAATACAGGCTAACCCAGGGTTTCCAAAACTTGGTCCACGGGGCCCCAACATTTTGGTTTTTGCCCTAGTAATACACAGCTTATTCAAATAATCAACTAATCATCAAGCTTTAGGGGAAAAAAGTTACGTGCACCCCTAGGGGTCCCCAGGACCGAGTTTGGGAAACACCGGGCTAACCCATGGTATTGCACACACCCAGACACTGTACATCCTCAAACACTCAAACACAGCCTTGTTTGTAATTAAATTGGGAGCTACCGACCAGGCTCAGCTCACCAGCTAGCCAGAACTAGCCCCATAAATGATCATTAAGATGAAGCAATATTAACACTAATCATATTCTTATCATTTCTTTGATCCTATAGGACACAACAAACAGAGTGTTTCAGCCAGCCAATCAATATACCTCATTAGCAATAGAGCGTGTGAATTAGATTGTCTCACCTCTCCCTTTAATGATACAGTCTCATCCACCTAGTAGACCTTTGAGAACCTGTCATTGTGAGCTGAGCCGTTCTGACACTTCTCTCTGTATTCTGCCTATGTGTCTGAGCATCAGCCGGACTACTGCTGTTGAGTTGATTGTCTGAAGGCTTTGAATTTACAGACGGGTGGCTGGAAGGAAACACCTTCAGCTAACCAAGGTCACTTAGCGCTCTGAAGTCTGCTTTTCCCAGGTTCAAAGACCAAAAAATTACTAATTGGATGAGGTTGCTTGAAAAAAATCTCTGTGCAGTGTGCAGATGGTCAATATATAGGCGTGTGGTGCGTTTGGTTCCAGTATAGATTCTCCCCCCGTTGTATCTTGTATATCTTCATTACATGAAGTGTTTACTCTTTACTTTTTCCCCCACAATGCCTAGCCACTCTCTGAGACACCTTTGTGTGCTTTTCATCAATATTTAGATGAATGGCAATTCCTCAGGAGCAGCAGACCGGTGTACCATGCTGTGGCTTTGTTGGCAGATGTGATGCTTTATCTGTCTAGCACAATGTAGTGGGTTGCATCAAGGGCCCTTTCAACTGTTTCTCCCAACAGGCCTCAGTCCTTGTATAGTATTTATTAATTATAACCTTATTTATTTTCTCTCTTTTCTTGTCTTATCTCTAGATCTCTCTCTCCTTTCCTCTGTTTTCAGGTTTTTGAAAATGATGTGAGCATTATGTCCTTTTCAAAAAATGCCTGTATTTCTGTGCGCTTTTGGTGAGGACATGGGGGTTAATTCGGTAAGGTACACTCCACTGGATACCTTTGTGTCCACTGTGAAAATCAACAGTCTGACTAAGCAAATGTTTTTTCCCCTCTCTTTATGCTTTGCCCAATTTTCAGGAATTTCACAATACTTTGCCATTGGGAAAATTGCTCTATCTCCTACTGTGGTGGTTTAGCCATTGTGCTTTATGTTCCGGAATAGAAAGGAACTGGTACATTTTGTGTAGTATGTTGAGTGCCGGAAGCAAGCGAACACAAAAGGCTTTGTCTTTAGTTCAACTAGCAAGACAGTGTTAATTCTCTATGTCACAGAAAGGTTATTAGTAGGTAGTGAATTGTATTTCGGTGTGTGTATGTGTGTGAGTGTGTGTGTGTACTGTATGTGTGTGTGTGTGTGAGTGTGCAAAATAAAAATAGTAGCTTTTTATACCAACATCCTTGCTCAGCACCCAGTCAATAGGGCCTGGAGTTAAACCTTAGTTCCTGTTCAGAGCCAGGGCTCAGCCTCCCTCCCTCTACTTATAATGCGCTACCTCACACTGCTGTGCCTCCAATGGAAAGACCCTCTGAAGTCACAGCTCTCTATAGCTCTCTGTCCTTAAGGTAACACAAGAATGGGAGATTAGATACCCTTCTTCAAGGCTTTTTTTTAAGTCATTCCACATCTGGTTTAATAATTCAAAATGGCACCGGCGCAGCCTCCACAGAAGTGATATCTTTACGTCTGATCTCTTTAGCTTGAAGGAGTTTCAGTATTATCTGTATACTGGGTTCTGTTCTCTATCACCGCTACAGAAAACAGAGCTGTCAGGGAAATCTTTACACACAGGAGGCACTGAACAAGCACTGGAATATTGAAGTGTTTGTGTATGTGTGCATATGCGTGTGCATAGATTTTTGTGTATGTGAGTCTGTGTGTGTGTGTGGGTGCGTGTGTGCGTGTGCGTGTGTGTGTTTGAGATGCACTGTCACTCACTTGTAACATGAACCGATGTTAGACCACTGCCACTGAAGCGCTTTAGGACTGTGTACTAGAGCTCCCAGGAGCCATGTGTGTGTGTGTCACTGCAGCTGTGTGTGTACGTGTGCATGTGTACTCACTTATGAAATAAACATCACACACTTCTCACTCCCTGAGAGTTGGGATCGCTAGCCGACCACTGCGAAGCATCCGCGTTTGTCATTGGGGAGAAAGTTACTGTGCAACGACTTGAGCTAAAATAAATAATAATGAAATCAATTATTATTATCTTATTTATTGAAGCTGATGTTTCTATTTACCCATACACAACAGTTCATTTAGCCACAGTCTAATTAGCACATCAGTTTTACAATGCAATCTTTTGGTATTTTAGCTTTCTTTCTTTTTTTCTCCTTTTTTTAAAATTCATATTAAAACAAACAATCAACTTGCAATGAATCATTACGTTCAGTCATGGAACAGACTCCCATTTGAGCTTTCTTAGTTGTATTCAGCAAGTGCCCTTCAGGGGTGCCCTTCTTCCCTTTTGCTTTCTTTCCTTTTCTCTTTTTTCTCTCTCTTTCTCCTTCTTTCTCTCTACCGCACCTGTTTAGAACAATACCTTTGTGGCACAGCTTGACATAAATTATGTATGAGTTTTAGGAGGAATTGGAGAACCTTTGTGGACTATACCACACAGTCTGTGAGTGGCGTGGGAGTAGTCTGGATGTCCGTCTGTCTGTTTGAGTGTCTATTCGCTGTCTTTCTGTCTCTCACTCCCAGGTTGCCTCAGCTTCAATCTCATGTTCTGTTTCCCCTCTCCCTCTCTTACAGTGAAGTTTGTGAACTGCGGCCGAGGTGGACTGGTGCGGTTTGAGTGCAGTAACCCGTCCGACTTCCGGATAGAGGCTGACGGGGTCGTCTACGCCCTCAGGCCTTTGACCTTGTCCACCCTCCCAACAGTGCCCGTAGTGATCGTAGCCAGTGACGAGACCAATCAGCAGCAATGGCAGACCCAAGTGAGACTGACGCCCCCTGTAGGCCAGAGCCAGCAGGTACGTCCAACATCTCCACATGCATCCTCCTCCTACGCCTCTCTCTAATAGTTGTTGTTTATTTGTGACTTCGGGTAGTATTGTGGAATGTGTAATGTTCCAATTCGAATTCCGCCATTGCATCCAATTCCGCTTATTAGCCTCGCCGGAGCATGAACAGATGATTTGTTTTCTAAATTGTAGCAGATGTTCCGCGATACTGAATGGATGCTCGCTAATTAAAACGTAATGTTTTGGTACAGTCCATATGTAGCTTGTTTTTGGTCGCAGGTTCAGGAATGGCTGAAGAAATGCAACATTTACCTGGAGTTAACTCTGCAAATAGCACTGCTGGGTGATCTGAAAAGTCATAGTCAATCGATCAATAATCAAATAATACTCTTAGCAAAACATGTTATCTTTAATTTACAATCTGTAGAAACCATGAGAATAGAAAGGTTCAGAACTTTTGTGAAACATCACAGCACAGTTGAAAAATATATGGCAAATAGAAATCAAAACTGGATGGTCTTCAGAGATAGATGGGAGCTGTTGAGGGTAGCTGAAGAATGGACTAAAAACAAATAAAAGATAACATGTAAAATATACTGTGTCCGTAAAATGTATATAGTGTGTATAAGCTGGAAAGAGAAGCCTAAGTGTTGCTATGTGTCCGTTAGTTTACTCGGGTTAGGGGACAGTAATACAATTAAATATATACAAATATGTATATGTATCTTGGCAGTCCATTGGAAAAGTATTCAGACCCCTTACCTTTTTCCACATTTTGTTACGTTACAGCCTTATTCTAAAATTGATTAAATTACAAAAACTGAAATACCTTATTTACAGTGCCTTGCAAAAGTATATTTTGTTGGATTACAACCTGTAATTTAAATAGATGTTTATTTGGATTTCATGTAATGGACATACACAAAATTGTCCAAATTGGTAAAGTAAAATTTAAAAAATAACTTGTTTCAAAAAATTATACAAATAAAAAACGGCAAAGTGGTGCGTGCATATGTTTTCACCATCTTTGCTATAAAGGCCCTAAATAAGATCTGGTGCAACCAATTACCGTCAGAAGTCACATAATTTTGCACTTGTCTTTATTCTCGTCCCAATACTCAAGTGTTGGGGTCCTGTCTCCTGACCCCTTTGATTACAAAATTTCTTGCCCGCTATAGTGACCATCTCTTAATGGCAAGGCCCTCATATCTGGGCCCTATTTACATACTGGCCCTCCGACCTTGGGGCCCCATGCAGAGGGAAGAGAGGAGACTAAACTGTCTTCGGAGAGTCGTAGAGTCTCGCGCTGTTTACCCGCTCCTCATTGGTCTCTCTCTCGCTCGATGGCCTTCCGATCTGTTATTGTTTAGTGGCCCTCCGACCGGCAACCGTTTTCATTTACGGTTATATGATTCCCGTTTCTTGTATTGTATTGCCCGCTTCACTATCGTCCTAAGTGTCACATGATCTCATTATATATACACCTGTCTGAAAGGCCCCAGAGTCTGCAACACCACTAAGCAAGGGGCACCACCAAGCAAGCGGCACCATGAAGACCAAGGAGCTCTCCAAACAGGTCAGGGACAAAGTTGTGGAGAATTACAGATCAGGGTTGGGTTATAAAAAAATATCCGAAACTTTGAACATCCCACGGAGCACCATTAACTTCTTAGGCAGTGGTGGGGCGCTAGCGCCCGACTCCCGACACTACCAGGTGAAATGCAAGGGGCCAAATTCAAAATCCAAAGGTTGAATTATTAAACATGCACCAATATACAAGTGTTTCATACTCATCAAAAGCTCTGTTTCTTGGCAATATCACAGCGTTGTCAGATTTCAAAAAGGCTTTACGGCGAAAGCACCACATTTGATTGTTTGAAGGTAGCACCTTCACTATTTTTCCCATTACCATGAATTCATTAGCCTTCACGGTTCACACAAAACACATTTCACAGCGAAAACAAATCAATTACCTGTTGTAGAACTTCTGCTGATGGCTTCCAAAGTGTCCAACGAAGACAATCCATGGTTCTTTTGTTAGAAAAAGTAATGTATTATATCCATAAATCTCAGTTTGGTTCGCGCGTTATAATCAGAAACTACAGCCTCCACTCGTCCATTGAAACGTGAAGAGACCTATAAACTTGTCCAAGAACAATCAAAAATCATTTTAAATGTATCCTTAGGAACACTTTTACGTATATTTACTATAATAATTCAACCGGAATATAAACTGGGCTATAAGAACGGAAAAAACCACAGAGCGTGCCTTGTCGGGAGCGCGCGTCCTCTTCTATTGACATCTGAGGGGACACTTCCTGTTTTCTCTTCTTCTCTGCTCTAATAGCATAAAAAAAATCTGAACACTGTCTCGAGACTGTTGACATCCAGAGGAAGCGATAGGTACTGCATTCAAATGAGGCACTCTGTCAAAACCACTTTTTCCAGGACAGAAATTCCTCTGGGTTTCGCCTGCCATATCCGTTCTGTTTTACTCACAGACAAATGGTTAACAGTTTTAGAAAATTCAGAGTGTTTCCTATCCAATGGTACTAATTATGTGCATATCATATTTTCTGGGCCTGAATGGGAGGCATTTTACTTTGGGCACGCCAGGCTCTCCAAAACGGTCACTTCGTGCGCTGATCGCTAAGAAGTTAAATCCAATATAATTTTTTTTTAAGAATATGGCACCACAACAAACCTGCTAAGAGAGAGCCACCCACCAAAACTCACAGACCAGGCAAGGAGGGCATTAACCTCTGCGCACGGTGGGACGGTCACGTCCCCCCGGTCACCTCTACAACATCCGGTGAAATTGCAGAGCGCCAACTTCATATTACAGAAATACTCATTTCAAACATTCATGAAAATACAAGTGTTGCACACTCTTCAAAAGCTTAGACTCTTGGCAATCTCACAGCATTGTCAGATTTCAAAAAGGCTTTACGGTGAAAGCAGAACATTTGATTGTCAGAGGACAGTGCCCCGTGTATATCCATTATTAGCATAAAAACATAACCAGCGCGGGTGTCACAAAACACATAAAAAGAGCTAAAATAAATCGCTTACCTTTGAAGATCTTCTGCTGATGGTAATCCGAAGTATCCAATCAAGACAATCAATGTTCCTTTTGTTCGAAAAAGTCCCTCTTTATATCCATAAATCTCAGTTTGGTTGGCACGTTCTGTTCAGAAAATCCACCGTCCACTCGGCCAATATAGAAGACACAGAGACCGGTAAAAATATACCTATAAACTTTGTCCAAACAAATCAAACCACGTTTCTAATCGATCCTTAGGTACACTATTATGTTTATTAACAATTATATTTCACACTGATAATATCTTGAGCGATAGAAAAGTAAAAAACCGAGGCGCGCCAAACCTAAAAGGCACTTCCTCACTCCACTTATATAAACTTCCCCTATTACTCTAGTATTCAAGGTAAACTCTTGAAACTTTGTCTAAAGACGGTTGACATCTAGTGGAAGCCATGGGTACTGCAACCTGGGAGCCGGATTTCAGCATATCCTATAGCAACCCATTGGAAAATGAGCAAGCTCACAAAATAACATTTTCTTGGATGGATTTTCCTCTGGTTTTCGCCTGCCATGTTAGTTCTGTTATACTCACAGACATTATCTTAACAGTTTTAGAAACCTCAGAGTGTTTTCTATCCAATACTTCTAATTATGTGCATATAGCTTCCAGGCCTGAGTAACAAGCATTTTTCTTTGGGCACGTCCGACAGGTGAAAATTCAGGAAACTAGACCCTTGCGCTAAGAGGTTAATCAGAGAAGCAACAAAGAGACCAAAGATAACCCTGAAGGAGCTGCAAAGAAGGTACTCTGGTCAGATTTTTGGCCATCAAGGAAAACGCTATGTCTGGCGCAAACCCAACACCTCTCATCACACCGAGAATACCATCCCTACAGTGAAGCATGGTGGAGGCAGCATCATGCTGCGGAGATGTTTTTCATCGTCAGGGACGGAAACTGGTCAGAATTGAAGGAATGATGGATGGTGCTAAATACAGGGACATTCTTGATGGAAACCTGTTTCAGTCTTCCAGAGATTTGAGACTGGGATGGAGGTTCACCTTTCAGCAGGACAATGACCCTAAGCATACTGCTAAAGCAACACTTGAGTGGTTTAAGGGGAAAAATTTAAATGTCTTGGAATGGCCTAGTCAAAGCCCAGACCTCAATCCAATTGAGAATCTGTGGTATGACTTAAAGATTGCTGTACACAAGCGGAACCCATCCAACTTGAAGGAGCTAGAGCAGTTTTGCCTTGAAGAATGGGCAAAAATCCCAGTGGCTAGATGTGCTAAACTTATAGAGACATACCCCTAGAGACTTGCAGCTGTAATTGCTGCAAAAGGTGGCTCTACAAAGTATTGACTGGGGGGGTGAATAGTTTGTACGCTCAAGTTATCTGTTTTTTTGTCTTATTTCTTGTTTGTTTCACAAATAAAATATTTGGCATCTTCAAAGTGGTAGGCATTTTGTGTAAATCAAATGATATAAACCTCCAAAAATCTATTTTAATTCCAGGTTGTAAGGCAACAAAATAGGAAAAATGCCAAGGGGAGTGAATACTTTCGGAAACCACTGTACATAAGTATTCAGACCCTTTGCTGTGATACTCGAAATTGAGCTCAGGTGCATGCTGTTTCCATTGATCATCATTTTTCTACAACTTGCTTGGAGTCCACCTGTGGTAAATTCAATTGGTTGGACATGATTTGGAAAGGCACAAATCTGTCTATATAAGGTCCCACAGTTGACAGTCCATCTCAGAGCAAAAACCAAGGCATGAGGTCGAAGGAATTGTCCAAAGAGCCCAGAGACAGTATTGTGTCAAATCACAGATCTGGGGACGGGTACCAAAAAAATGTCTGCAGCATTGAAGGTCAACAAGAGCACAGTGCCTCCATCATTCATAAATGGAAAAAGTTTGGAACCACCAAAACTCTTCCAAGAGCTGGCCGCCCAGCCTAACTGAGCAATTGGTGGGAGAAGGGCCTTGGTCAGGCAGGTGACCAAGAACCCGATTATCACTGACTTAGCTCCAGAGTTCCTATGTAGAGATGGGAGAACCTTCCAGAAGGACTACCAATTACGCCTTTATGGTAGAGTGGCCAGGCGGAAGCCCCTCCTCAGTAAAAGGCACATGACAGCCCGCTTGGAGTTTGCCAAAGGCACCTAAGGAACTCTTAGAACACGAGAAACAAGATTATCTGGTCTGATGAAACCTAGATTGAACACTTTGCCTGAAAGTTATACATCATGTCTGGAGAAAACCTTGAACCATCCCTACGGTGAAGCATGGTGGTGGCAGCATCATGCTGTGGGGATGTTTTTCAACAGCAGGGACTGGGAGACTAGTCAGGATCGAGGGAAAGATGAACGGAGCAAAGTACAGAGAGATCCTTGATTAAAACCTGCTCCAGAGCGCTCTGGAATTCAGACTGGGTGAAGGTTCACCTTCCAACAGGACAACCACCCTAAGCACACAGTCAAGACAACGCAGGAGTTGCTTCGGGACAAGTCTCTGAATGTCCTTGAGTGGCCCAGCCAGAGCCCGGACTGGAACCAGATCAAACATCTATGGAGAGACCTGAAAATAACTGTGCAGTGACGCTAACGTAACAAAATCTGGAAAAAGTGAAGGGGTATGAATACTTTCTGATGGCACTGTACAGCCGTGGCCAAAAGTTTTGAAAATGACACAAATATTAATTTCCACAAAGTTTGCTGCTTCAGTGTCTTTAGATATTTTTGTCAGATGTTACTATGGAATTCTGAAGTATAATTACAAGCATTTCATAAGTGTCAAAGGCTTTTATTGACAATTACATGAAGTTGATGCAAAGAGTCAATATTTGCAGTGTTTACCCTTCTTTTTCAAGACCTCTGCAATCTGCCCTGGCATGCTGTCAATTAACTTCTGGGCCACATCCTGACTGATGGCAGCCCATTCTTGCATAATCAATGCTTGGAGTTTGTCAGAATTTGTGGGGTTTTGTTTGTCCACCCGCCTCTTGAGGATTGACCACAAGTTCTCAATGAGATTAAGGTCTGGGGAGTTTCCTGGCCATGGACCCAAAATATCTATGTTTTGTTCCCCGAGCCACTTAGTTATCACTTTTGCCTTATGGTGCTTATCATGCTGGAAAAGGCATTGTTCGTCACCAAACTGTTCCTGGATGGTTGGGATTCCTCAGCAGTCCAATCCCTGTACCTTTTGCAGAATATCAGTCTGTCCCTGATGTTTTTCCTGGCGCCCTGAAGCCTTCTTCACAACAATTGAACCGCTCTCCTTGAAGTTCTCGATGATCCGATAAATGGTTGATTTAGGTGCAATCTTACTGGCAGCAATATACTTGCCTGTGAAGCCCTTTTTGTGCAAAGCAATGATGACGGCATGTGTTTCCATGTAGGTAACCATGGCTGACAGAGGAAGAACAATGATTCCAAGCTTCCTGTCTGTTATTTCGAACTCAATCAGCATGACAGAGTGATCTCCAGCCTTGTCCTCGTCAACACTCACTAATGTGTTAATGAGAGAATCACTGACATGATGTTAGCTGGCCCTTTAGTGGCAGGGCTGAAATGCAGTGGAATTCTTTTTGGGGGATTCAGTTCATTTGCATGGCAAAGAGGGACTTTGCAATTAATTGCAATTCATCTGATCACTTATCATGACATTCTGGAGTATTTGCAAATTGCCATCATACAAACTGAGGCAGCAGACTTTGTGAAAATTAATATTTGTGTCATTCTCAAAACATTTGGCCACGACTGTATATATATTTAAAATAATGTACACTACCGTTCAAAAGTTTGGGGTGACTTAGAAATGTTCTTTTTTTTTAAAGAAAAGCAAATTTTTTTGTCCATTAAAATAACATCAAATTGATCAGAAATACAGTGTAGACATTGATAATGTTATAAATTACAAATTGTAGCTGGAAACGGCAGATTTTGTTATACAATATCTACATCGGTGTACAGAGGCCCATTATCAGCAACCATTCCTCCTGTGTTCCAATGGCACGTTGTGTCAGCTAATCCAAGTTTATCATTTTAAAACCCTTTTACAACCCTGATTAAAGAAGCAATAAAACCGCCCTTCTTTATACTAGTTGAGTATCTGGAGCATCAGCATTTGTGGGTTCGATTACAGGCTCAAAATGGCCAGAAACAAATAACTTTCTTCTGAAACTTGTCAATCTATTCTTCTTCTGAGAAATGAAGGCTATTCCATGCAAGAAATTGCCAAGAAACTGAATATCTGGTACAACACTGTGTGGTACTCCTATCACAGAACAGCGCAAACTGCCTCTAATCAGAATAGAAAGAGGAGTGGGAGGCCCCGGTGCAAAACTGAGCAAGAGGACAAGTACATTAGAGTGTCTAGTTTGAGAAACAGACGCCTCACAGGTCCTTAACTGGCAGCTTCATTAAATTGTACCCGCAAAACACCAGTCTCAACGTCAACAGTGAAGAGGCGACTCAGGGATGCTGGCCTCCTATGCAGAGTTGCAAAGAAAAGCCATATCTCAGACTGGCCAATAAAAATAAAAGATTAAGATGGACGAACTCTGCCTGGAAGGCCATCATCCCGGAGTCGCCTCTTCACTGTTGACGTTGAGACTGGTGTTTTGCGGGTACCTTTAAGTGTCAATTTAATTGTTAGTACAAACATATACTCAGTCTGATAAGTGGGTAGTAGCGCTGCACACAACTTATGCAGAATAGCTCCTCATAAAGACTGATTTCAATCAGCCTTTTTGTGGCGGGTTATGGCGGTATGCTCGTCATCCAACCAGAGGGGATCCCTAGTGGTGATTCAAACAACAGACAATATCTGTCTCTAGGCTTTAATGAGCCGCCGTTCAGTCATTGTTCCGCTGGGCTTGACAGACATTGCTAACGCTTGACCATGTGCTCATTAGTCAACATTGTGATTGGCTGAAGATGAGAGTGGCCACGTGATGTGTTGATGTAATGATGTGTGTCACAGAGAGAGAGAGAAAGAGAACATGGAAATGAGGAGAAATGAGTCTCAAACGGCTGTGTTTGTATTTCTCTCCTCATACTCAGTACTCGATTATGTGTTCCTGTTCAATTGAATGGCCATAATCTGTGACAGTCTTTCTTTCTCACTTGGGGGAATGGTGTTAATTGGCAAGACAGCACAGACTCACATTTAAGCTCTTTGGGAGGCTTTCTCTCTCACTCTTGCTCTCTCTCTCTCTCTCTTTCAGTCCTCTCTCTGTAGCTCTTTCACAGCCCTTTCTCTCTTTTTCAACCCAATTTGCACCGGTGTGAATGAGCTGTTTTAGGTTGAATTATTGAAGTCAGCGTTGTCTGATCTAACGTTGTGGACTTTCATTGTTAATGAATGCCTCTAAGTACAGTACAATGAGCCTCTTTGTTCAACAAAGACACCATCTGAAAATACATTGTCTCTTCCTCCAGTCATATACAGGACAAATTAGTTACCCAAGCAGTACATTACAAAAGCACCTCTCCGAAACCACCACATAAAAGGAAAGTGCCTTCTTTTATAAGCCTCCAGATTAAAACTGTTGAGAGTTATGTCTAGTTAGTGTGAGTGCAGCAGTGGAGGTTTAAAATTCTACAGGGGATGATTTAGCGATAGTTTTGAAAACAGCATCGTTAGCTGCTGACGCTCATTTACCATAGTGACTCCTGCAGGTATGTGATTCTAATGACATCATTAGTCACCCGTGTCGGTCATTTAAAGAGAAATGCACACATGTTCAGGGCAGATAAACAAGGGGCTTGGCCACAGTAGCTTTTAAATAGAAACAAGCAGACCCAAATGGTTAAGCATGTGCTTTTTAGGAGGGTGGGCCTAGTCTAGACTCTGATTGACAATTGATGTCAATGTCAGTGTGATTGACTGAACTGTATTGACAGTGGTGGCTTTGGACTTGATGACATGGTAGTAATCAAATCTCTGATTGACTTCAGAACCTTCCACTATATTCTTTCTCACCAGTTTATTGGGCCGTGTGTGGTTATCTGGTTATCAGCAATGGCTGTCATGAATCATCATCATGCAATCCTTAATCACATCAGCAATTAGATGCTGTATTAGCGAACGCTGCGAACCTATCGGCCCTGGGGGAATGTTTTAACACTAGAACCGCTGGGCCTTGACGGACCCCCTTCAAGCTAACTAGCTGTAATTCTGACTGAAACATTGTAACAGTGTAATTAATACACTTCATATATACTATCACTAAAATAATTATTTAGTTGTGTTCATGAAGGTGTTAGATAACATTATAATATTTTTTTCTCTCTCACATTTCAAATAACAAAATGGCATTTTCATTAGTTTATGTTACTCTAGGCTGGAGTGCCTTTGTTACAACTATGAAACAGAAAGCATATGTTTCTCGTTTCAGGAAACTAGGCGTATGTTGCGCGTCGCTACTTCACAGGAGCGTCATTTGAACGTAAACATATATTTTTTTCTCAAAATACGTTTTTTCGCAGAAATGCCTTCTGGAACATGTGAACTTTCATGTGCCTTAATAACAAACCTGTATGCCATCTGTAAATTGGAATACAATTGTTAAATTACGAGCCTAGTTCGTTTAGCCAAGAAAAATGACAGCAACCTTCCCGCTAGCCATGATTGGCTGAGATAATGAATGGGCTGGACATGCCGAGAGATGAGTTCAGATTGGTCTGCCATGTAGCACCTTCCGTCTATAATATGAGCTGGTCAGTATGGGTAGGTAATCCATTCTAACGCTGCTTTTTTGAAATATATCAGGTAGTAAAACTGCATAAGTGTTGCTCCCCACTTTCTGGAGGACCGAGTTTTGAAAATCAGTGGAATTAGAGTATAATAATTAAGGAGATTGAGAAAATGCTGGCATTTGATTGCAAATATGCAGACAGAGTCGAAAAGAGAACACATAGAAGGCTGTTGTATATTACATCTTCAAACTAAGGGCAACCATGGCATTTGTGACAGAGAGGGAGAAACGTCCATCCATATATACGGGTAAGAGAGTCTAGCTAGCTACATGTAGGCCACCATTGTAAATAAGAATTTGTTCTTTACTGACTTGCCTAGTTAAATAAAGGTTAAATAAAATAAAAAATAATAATAAACAATTATGTTCAGATATTACACATTTCTAATTTAGTCAGAAAGTCATTTTCATTTAAAGTTAAAGTGTACTGTTAGCTACCTAGCTAACGTAAGCTGGCTGGCTAGATAGCTAACTTTACGTGTATGATCTGTGTAGTAATATTATTTGTAATCTCAGAGCCATTTGCATTGCTAGTTATAGCCTAACGTCGGGGTGGCAGGTAGCCTAGTGGTTAGAGTGTTGGGCCAGTAACCGAAAGGTTGGTGGATGAAATCCCCGAGCTGACAAGGTAAAAATAAGTAATTCTGCCCCTGAACAAGGCAGTTAACCCACTGTTCCCCAGTAGGCTGTCAGTGTAAAGAAGAATTTGTTCTTAACTGTCTTGCCTAGTTAAATAAAGGTTAAAAAAAAGCCAGCTAACATTGAACCTGGTTGGTTAGCTACCTGCAGATTCATGCAAGGTAGTAATGTTGGGATTATGGTTCATTGTTTAGCTGAGGCTCAGAATCAGAAGAATAATAGAGATGTCATGATACATTTCTTCCCCACCAGTTTGAGATTATAATTATAATATACCAATACAGCAGAATGGCCCACCCTCTTATTCATTCAGAATTGGTTATTATGCATTATCTGCTTGCTCAGCAACTCACCCCCTTTCTACCCCATCATACTTTATTTAATGTAATTTTGGTATAGTTTAGGTTCAGTTTTCGAAGCAATTATCTGGGTGATTATCAACTGGCCTCTGCACCTTCTATGTTGGAAGAATGAGCAGCGCAGGACCTACTGTTGGGAGAAGGAGGGGAAAATGGGAGAAACATAAAAATAATGGCATGCCCTCCTAAAAATAGCTATGACTCCAGTTCTGTTTGTGTTATTACGATTCTAACAACGGCAAGGGGTTATATAGACTTATTTAGGAAGGGTCAAGGACGGATGAGGGCATGACTTTAAAAATAATTCCCCCATCAGAGTAATGAAATGAATAAAGTCATGAGCAGTCAAAATGACTGCTTTACTGGATCTAGTTTTAATCAATGAAGAAGTAACAATTGGCTCATTAACATCAGTGACCTCCCCTGCTAAGACCATCAACATCAACAAAAGAGTCAGGCTAAAAACCAAGACCCACCCTAGGCCTTAGAGAGGGTGATTTTGTACTTGTCTATAACAATACAAACACACATACACACACACACAGTCAGAGGATGGAGGTAGACTCCAACAAGGTGCAGAGACACATTCAGTACACTCCAGAGATAGATAGATGTGTGTTGGGGCTAAGGCTTCTAAGCAAACTCTCCACACCATTCATCATTCCAGACGCCAGGTCACAAATAATTACCGCTCTCACTTTCTCCTCCAGTTTAATAGGGTAATAGATATTTCTGAAGCATGTTCCCCGCTATCTGTCCGCTTGCCTCTCTGCATTTCAAATGTGTGAAAGCAGCATAATCGGATTTCAAACATGATTAGTGGAGACGCTCCACCAGCTCCGCAGATCGTCAGGGAGGGGTGGCATGCGTGCCGAGGCGGCGTGGGATGGGGCTCGTTTTGTAAGGCAAAACAGTCATTAATTTTGCTGTTTGCACAGAGAACTTTCTGCTAGTTTCAGTACTTGGGATACTGTGTAACGAATTGGCGATCAGTAATTACAGACGGAGGAGAGAGTAAATAAGGGACTTTCTGAGGCCTGACTGTTCTGCAGCAGGGAAATTGCATCTGTCATTCACTGACTTTGACTACCTAAGTTTGCCGACGTCTTGTTTTCATTTTACCATGGAGCGTTCAAGGTTATTGTGACTTTTCTGGCGCTGCTTCAGTCTCTCTCCCAACAGTCTCTCTCTGTGGAACAGCATAGGCAATTGGAGCCATCTGGGTATTTAGAGTCTGGCTTGCAGGTACCATCCTCCTTTGTTTCAAATCACATTCATTACAGCCATGGGAGGATGGCACATCAATTTTAAAAGCCGTTCTGTGTGTGTGTGTGTGGTTGTGTGTGTGTGTGTGTGCATGCTTTTATCAGGACATGAGAGGAGGTCTGTGATTTAAAGCTAACTGAGGGGCTGCAGTACTATCCCAGACAAAGCATGTCAAACACTACTCTCATTCCCAGCCATGTTTCTCACTGAAAGCCTGGAAAGAGAGGCTGTTCAAACACATCATCACACATATTGAGGCTATGTTAACCTTCACTGAATTCTCAAAGACAAAATGGATCCTAAAATATAACGTGACCACATCAAAAAGCCCCCCAAAAGCTCCCACATTTGGTCATCTAGTGGGTATAATTTAATGATATTAGGAAAACAGTTTTAGGTCAGGCAGGAATTTACATTCTCTTGAATTCTTTCCATCACATCATTGCTAGTTAAAGACAATTGGTCTTGTGGCTACTGTATGAACAGTCTACCTCAAGTCATTCGTTTCTAGATGTGTCCGCTTATGTTGTTTTCAATGTCTATCTGAAGTTTCCATTGTTTTTTAGATGTGTCAAAGTAGTAACCTGATGTTATTTCTCTCCTTCAGGCCCAGGACATCCAATCTCCCCCAGCTCTGTCCCAGGGTCTCCAGGAGATATGGTTCCCATCGCGACAGACAGACAGCAGCTCCATCGGCCAGCTCAAACGCATGAAGAGAGACTGGGTCATACCCCCAATCAACGTCCCCGAGAACTCCAGAGGAGAGTTCCCCCAGGACCTGGTCCGAGTAAGATGTTGCACACACACACACACACACACACACACCAGATATCCACAATCTCAAAGGAAACGGTCTTGCTCTGATGTGAGCTTCATGGTTCTATGAAGCAGCAGCAGATTTTGGACCGGCCATTCCCATTCTGCCACCATTACCACAACACTCAATCCACCTCCATATTTACTACATGTCCCGAAAGGTCAAGTGCCTGTGCTATTGTATCTGATTTCCCTCTCCCAGTCAGGCAGGCCATCAATATGAATGTAACCTGGTATGATGTAGCGTTATAGACCACAGTGAATTTTACAAAGAGCCCTCCATTGGCCTGTTTCCCTGTTGAGATACTATCTTCACTTTATCATGGGCTCAAGGACACTCCCAGCCCATCCATTTACCTTCTACACACACAGAAACACACACACACACACACACACACACACACACACACACACACACACACACACACACACACACACACACACACACACACACACACACACACACACACACACACACACACACACACTCCATAGCAGTGGGTGGGTGGATGTGAATGAAGGATTGGCAATCTTTCTCATGTCAGTTAAGAAGTAGATCCTTTCTCAATGTAAGCTTTCTGGTTCCTGACTGAGTGCTAAGTCCAATATACAACGTCTGTATGTATTATATTTAATCCAAGGGCATTAGGGGTTGGGATTTTTCTTATTTTTCTGGTGTGGCACCAGGCACCATGCAGACCCACCATGGATACCCAGGCTTATGGGTAGAGATAGATAGACCAGTGAAGACACGGAGGCTCAAATATATCACACTCACATAGCCATGCAAAAGTATTCAGACCCCTTGGATTTCTTCACATTTTATTGTGTTACAAAGTGGGATTCAAATGTATTTACTTGTCATTTTTTTGTCAACAATGTACACAAAATATTCTGTAATGTCAAAGTGGAAGAAAAATTCTAATATTTTTTTAAAGATGAATAGAAATTGAATAACTAAAACATAGTTGTTGCATAGTATTCATCTCCCTGAGTCAATACATGTTAGAAACACATTTGGCATCGATTACAGATGTGAGTCTTCTTGGGTATGTCTGTAAGAGCTTGGTAACATCCCTGAACAGTTTCATTCCTGTCTTGCAGCTCAGTTCAGAAAGATAACAGTATCTTTAATGTGTCTGGGTGGTTTAATATATAATCCACAGCGTAATATTAACTTAATCATGCTTAAAGAGATATACAATGTCTGATTTGATATTGTTACCCATCTCCTAATCACTGTCTTTCTGTAAGAGGCTTTCGAAAAAGCTCCCTGGTCTTTGTTGTTTGAACCTGTGCTTGAAATTCAATACTTAACTGAGGGACCTTACAGTTGTATGTATGGGGACAGAAGTAGAGTTAGTCGTAAAAAATTATATTGTGATATTGTCAGAATTATACGATACGATATGAAATATTCATATATGTAACTGTATCAGTTTTTCCCCCATCACTAGTACACACACACACGCAAAGGAGGAAGATCTGTTTGTACAACTCACCAACGGGACTCCAGGGCGGGGCAACACACACACCGATACATACCCCCGCCATGACATTATTATTTTAAGTCGAATTTTGAACATTATATATACATACCTACAATTGAGTATTGATCATCATTTAACCAGCCTACTTTTGGGCTCTGAAACAGATCCGGTCGGACAATGACAAGAACCGATCCCTGAGGTACAGTGTGACCGGACCCGGAGCTGACCAGCCGCCCACTGGCATCTTCATAATCCACCCCATCTCCGGAGAGCTGTCTGTCATGAAACCCCTGGACAGAGAACACATATCCAACTTCCACGTAAGTCTCTCTCACACACACACACACACACACACACATGGGCCTACGTGATAGAGAGGAGATGGCTAGGACCACGCACACTGACAAAGTCAAGATCCACTTTGGATCGAAACGTTGTTCTTTTCTAGCCAAAGAAACATATGATGGAGTAATAGTCTTTGCAGGTCCAATTCATCTCAAGTCTTCCTTGGCCCAGCATGACCTGCAGTGATGTGCGTTTGACTGTATTGACTTTTCTCCATGATGGAGAAAGAACCTTGGCCTTGCAACCGGTGCAGTGAATAAGAGCAACAGAGCAGATATTCCATATGTTTACAGTAAAAGTAGCAAGCATTAAGCCCTCTTTATCGAGATGTACAGTATGTGTCCTCTTTGGCTTATACATACAGTCTGTACATTCCAGGAGGCTGGCTGGCATGTGCTCAAGGTCCCTTCGTAGTCCAAACACTCCTCAATAGTGTACACTAGAGAGGGGTGGGGGGTTTGGGAGGCATTCCGGAACTGACTTATCCGTCTGAGAATTTGAAAGAGTCAATGAATTTATAAAAAAAAAGCAGCTGTTTTACAAGTAATATTAACCTCTAGCGATATCATGACCCACTCATAACTATTAATTAAATGGCAGTGGTCATTGTTTGTGAGTTGTGATCTGTCTAGCAACCAATGCTATTGATTTGATTCAGGGTGAGACGTGTATTAGACTGTGGGCAGACAGTAAAGCAGTAAATGACATGTTTGTAATGAAAGGTAAAATGGAGAGGGCATCGCTGGAAGAAACAAACATTAACAGTATTGAAAGGCACATTTCTGGGCTCATTATTTTTATCTGAGAGAGATGGAAATAGGTAAGGGAGAGAGCCATCACAATGCCAAAGTTCTGCTTAGGCAAAGTGGAATGTGTTAGCTGTTTGTTTATCTTATGGGTCCTACATTGCTATGAATTTTGTATGTTTTCTGTTTTCTGGTTATGTGTATGCCTGGATGAATAAGTGCGTACATATATATGTGTGTACACCACAACCAGCTGAGTGCTGATATCTCCCTGGTGTCTCCCTACAGCTGAGAGCTCATGCTGTGGATCTGAACGGTAACCAGGTAGAAAGCCCCATCGACATTGTGATCAATGTGATTGACATGAACGACAACCGGCCAGAGTTCATTCATCAGATCTGGAACGGCTCCGTCCCTGAGGGCTCCAAACCAGGTAGGAGCCCAGACTAACCTTCCAGCCTCTGGCCCACTGTGCCACTAGACTATTACTACATCAAACGGCATTGATGAATCACAGGGGGTAATCATTTTGTTAATTTGGCTGTGGTTCAATATGGATGAGATCTCTGCCAATAGTAAGTATTCTCTTGTGGAAGTGCTTTGTCAACATTTCAGACGAAGCCAAAGCTTTTATTTGGGCTGTGTTTCAACTGTGCTCCATGTTAGTCAACAGATCCTCATATTTTTTTTTTTTTTTTTTTATTTTACTAGGCAAGTCAGTTAAGAACAAATTCCTATTTTCAATGACGGCCTAGGAACAGTGGGTTAACTGCCTGTTCAGGGGCAGACCGACAGATTTGTACATTGTCAGCTCGGGGATTTAACCTTTCGTTTACTAGTCCAACACTCTAACCACTAGGCTACCCTGCCGAAGTAACATTAGTGTAATGACTGTATTAGGTTGATTAAATGCAGTACTGAAATAATTATAATTATACCTTTTTAAAAGTTAAATTCCATATTTGCATCTTCTGTCTCTCTTGTCATTTCTCAGGGACCTTTGTTATGACGGTAACGTCTATTGACAAAGACGACCCCAAAACAGCCAATGGGATGCTGCGCTACAAGATTGGATCCCAGAATCCCGAGAGCCCGACATCCAACATGTTCACCATTAACAACAAGACAGGAGACATCATTACTGTCGCAGCTGGCCTGGACAGAGAGGTATGCAATACAACAGTTTGTGTGCATGCTCGCTTATTAAACCCCATTGCAGTAGATTTAAAGTTTCAGTCCCATCCTCACATTCATTCGTATGTGCTCCTCCTTCGCTTGCTCGGCATTCCTCTGACTCGTATACATCAAGATATCTTTTCCTTTGTTTACCGAAAATGAGCTGTAGATTGCAGACAAACAGTTTTGAGTTGTTTTTGCTGCTGATAATCTGTCTCAAAACTAATGAAGTTAGCTAAGCATGCTCGATTACCATCTTGCCAACGAAGACCAGAAATTGACTCATCGCCCTCTTTGGAATTATTTACTCTAACATGGAGGCAATATGCGTCATTGAGCAGCTAAATGTTTTTCTCCTCGTTGCTGTTAATGGTAACACTCCTATTTAATTGCATGGCCATGGCCTTGCTTTTACTGGAAGGAAGGAGTGGGAAAATAACGGAATAAATATAAAAAGTCAAAGGGAAAAAACAAAGCCAATTGGTGCAATTCTGGCCAGGGCAATCTGGATAGTTGGCCCACTCAATCAAGTTTGCCCCAGGGCTGCTGTTATATATACGGCATTTGCCACCATGAAAGTAATTTGCCCGATTCTCATTACCTAGCAACTGGTCCGTTGCCTGAGTAGCTTTTAATGTGAAGGGAGTCATTTGTTACAGTGGGATTACCCATCGTGCACCATGATGCTACACAGAGTGGAAGCATTGCACTCCCACAGCAAGCTGACTTCTAGAGTTCCTTTCTCTCTCCACAGGGAATTGATGTAGACTTGATCATTGTGAGAATAACTAGGATTCCCCGTTGGGGTTTATGTAAGACCCAATTTCTACTGTACACAAGGCTCAAGGCTTTACCTTTATTTAAATAGGCAAGTCAGTTAAGAACAAATTCTTATTTACAATGACGGCCTATCAAAATGCAAAAAGGCCTCCTGGGTGTTGTATGTGGAGGATGAAGGCTGCAGTAGGTATCTCAGATAGGGGGCAGTGAGGCCTAAGAGAGTTTTATAAATAAGCATCAGCCAGTGGGTCTTGTGACAGATATATACAGAGATGACCAGTTTAGAGGAGTATAAAGTGCAGCGATATGTCCTATAAGGAGCATTGGTGGCAAATCTGATGGCCGAATGGTAAAGAACATCTAGCCACTCGAGAGTGCATCTAGCCTGCCGATCTATAAATTACGTCTCCGTAATCTAGCATGGGTAGGATGGTTAGTTTGGCAGCTGGGGTGAAAGAGGAGCGATTCCAATAGAGGAAACCAAGTCTAGATTTAACCTTAGCTTGCAGCTTTGATATGTGCTGAGAGAAGGACACTGTACCGTCTAGCCATACTCCCAAGTATTGTATGAGGTGACTACCTAAAGCTCTAAACCCTCAGAGGTAGTAATCACTGGTGGGGAGAGGAGCATTATTCTTACCAAACCACATTACCTTTGTTTTGGAGGTGTTTAGAACAAGGTTAAGGCCAGAGGAAGCTTGTTGGACAATAAGAAAGCTTTGTTGTATAGTATAAGACTCTGTCATGTGCATATAAATGGATGAGAGAGTGTCCTACTGCCTGAGCTACAGTGGGGAAAAAAAGTATTTAGTCAGCCACCAATTGTGCAAGTTCTCTCACTTAAAAAGATGAGAGAGGCCTGTAATTTTCATCATAGGTACACTTCAACTATGACAGACAAAATGAGAAAATCCAGAAAATCACATTGTAGGATTTTTTATGAATTTATTTGCAAATTATGGTGGAAAATAAGTATTTGGTCACATACAAACAAGCAAGATTTCTGGCTCTCACAGACCTGTAACTTCTTCTTTAAGAGGCTCCTCTGTCCTCCACTCATTACCTGTATTAATGGCACCTGTTTGAACTTGTTATCAGTATAAAAGATGATGTAAATTGAGAAGAGCGTGGGGCCTAGGATCGAGCCTTGGGGTACTCCCTTGGTGACAGGCAGTGGCCGAGACAGTAGATGTTCTGACTTTATACACTGCACTCTTTGAGAGAGGTAGTTAGCGAACCAGGCCAAAGACACCCTCAGAGACACCAATACTCCTTAGCCGGCCCACAAGAATGGAATGTTCTACCATATCAGAAGCTTTGACTAAGTCAATAAAAAATAGCAGCACAACATTGCTTAGAATCAAGGTTAATGGTGACATCATTTAAGACCTATAAGGTTGCAGTGACACATCCATAACATGAGCAAAAATCAGATTGCATACCAGAGAGAAGACTATCAAGAAAGCCAGTCAGTTGATTATTGACAAGTTTTTCCAACACTTTTGATAAACAGGACAAAATAGAAATTGGCCTATAACAGTGTTGTCCATGATATAGAGAGTGGATTATTTTTCAACATGTCTGTTTTTCTTCTTTTTTTTTCATGCAGAAAGTGCCTCAGTACACGTTGATTATCCAGGCCACAGACATGGAGGGCAACCCCATGTACGGCCTGTCCAACACTGCCACGGCCGTTATCAGAGTGACCGACATCAACGACAACCCACCAGAGTTCACTGCCGAGATGGTAAGAAAGAACATAGCTTCACATCTATGCATTACACCACACGGTGTGATTCACTCTCTTCCCAGTCATAGCACTGTAAAGAACCAGGCAGAGCATGTTGTGTCTCAACCGATGATGGGCACAACAACAACAATTTCAGATTATGTAAAATAGGGTCTAAGCTACAACATGTGCAAAATAAATAAATCAATCGCAGTTTATGTGTTTTTTGATAGTTTACGTTACAGGGGGAAAATGTACATCATTGTTATTCCAATTCTTTGTCCCGAGAAATTATAAAATAGTTGTACAACCCTGTTTATACGTTTTAAAAATTATATCAAACTCAACGATTTCTCTTTTCCAGTGATGAAGGACTGGATGTCTCATGATAGGGTGGGTTATGCAAACCGGTTCAATTTTGAGCACATCTATTGCCTAACTGTTTTGGCATTCAGTTCTAAAAAGTAACTTTCTGACCACTTCTACTATGGGCAAATATGTATAGAAAGGTTTGTTCAAATCAAAAGGGGTGCATCCAAAAAGTGATTGAAATCAAATGTAACAACCCACATGTAAGTACTGACACTGTGAGTATATCAGGCAGGCAGAGAGAGCAGAGCAGAGACAGGTGCTTGATGTATTTGTTACCGATACATTGGCCCTTGTGTAATGTAATGGTATTGTTTTGCTATCAGGCCGAGATGGCGATGATAACATGATAAATTGCTGTGGACATTTATTTACTTGAAATTGGGTGTTGGGTGTGTAGAGCTGAAGCACGGAGCCTGTGTTTTCCGCTGGCGCAGCAGTATGTGTAACTGCTCTCTGTCCCATCCTCCATCTTTTATTCATTTAGTTCTTTGGAGAGGTGCCTGAGAACCGGGTGAATGTCATCGTGGCCAACCTGACGGTGACAGACAAAGACCAGCCCAACACGCTAGCATGGAAGGCCGTCTACAAGATCACTGGTGGTGACCCCACCGGCAGGTTCTCCGTGCCAACCGACCCCACCACTAACGAGGGCCTGGTAACCGTCGTCAAGGTGAGACAGACTGCAACACCCTCAGACTTAATCCTTCACCCCAATCCCCTTCCCTCCACTCCCGTATCTCCCAGGGGAGCCACTTATTTTAATAGCTAATTGTATTTTTTATTTAACCTTTATTTAACTAGGCAAGTCAGATAAGAACAAATTCTTATTTACAATGACGGCCTGACAAAAGGCCTTCTGCAGGGACGGGCTGGGATTAAAAATTAAATAAAAATATAGGACAAAACACACCTTACGACAAGAGAGACACCACAACACTACATAAAGAGAGACTTAAGACAACAACATAGCATAGCAGCAACACATGAAAACGCAGCATGGTAGCAACACAACATGACAACAACATGGTAGCAACTCAACATTGCAGCAGCACAACATGGTAGCAGCACAAAACATGGTACAAACATTATTGGTCACAGACAACAGCACAAAGGGCTAGAAGGTATAGATAACAATACATCATGCAAAGCAGCCACAACTGTCAGTAATAGTGTCCATTATTAAGTCTTTGTATGAAGAGATTGAGATAAAACGGCCCAGTTTGAGTGTTTTTTGCAGATCGTTCCAGTCGCAGCTGCAGCGAACTGAAAATAGGAGCGACCCAGGGATGTGTGTGCTTTGGGGACCTTTAACAGAATGTGGCTGCCTCAGCTCTTTAAAAAAAAGTTTATTACGCTCTTGTATCTTTGTAAGCTGAGTGTTGTCTTTAGTTGAGAAAACAGAGGTGCATACCATGTGTTTAATTCAATTCCACCGCGTGTGTGTAAAGTCAGTGAATAATTCTTTCTCAGCAGTAGTAGTAGAACTAACTACAGTAGCCCCTAGCTGACTTCTTCTGAGATCTTTGCCTCATTGCATTAGAAGACGAAGAGTACTTTATTGATAAAAAAAAAGAACAGAATATATACTTTATCGATCCATTCCCTTACAGTCCATGGAACATACTTACGTACTTTTGCGTTTCCTCCCTCCAGCCAATCGATTATGAGATCAGCAGGACGTACATGTTGACGGTGGTAGCGGTGAACGAGGTGTCTCTCGCCCGGGGCATCTACTCCCCTCGCCAGTCCACCGCCACGGTCTCCATCAGGGTCATCGACGTCAACGAGAGCCCCTACTTCCGACCCCAACCCCAAACTCATCAAACTGGATGAGGGGATGTTAGCAGAATCCACACTGACCACCTTCACAGCACAAGACCCTGATAGATTCATGCAGCAAAGCATTAGGTAATAATGATACTAAATAGCTGTATTATACAGAGCTTTTCATACAGTTTATTCAATCACTGACTGTCAATAAAAACAGTCCCATTCTCAGTAAGATATGTATCTTTCTTTTGTTGAACATTCACCACCTTTAGCCTGGAATGTATGAGTCTGCATAAAATCTAATAATAATAAAAAAAATAGCTTGTAAGGTTTGAATGAACGTCTTTACGTATCTTCTTTAAATCTGTGTCCTCTGTATTCTCAGATACACCAGGCTATCAGACCCAGCCAACTGGCTGAGAATCGATGCTAACACCGGGCGCATCACAACCATCGCCGTCCTGGACCGCGAGTCGCCCTACGTGAAGGACAACATGTACAGCGCCACCTTCTTGGCCTCTGACAATGGTACTTAGCCTAGCCACCATATCTGATTTCCGCTGTATAGCCAAGTAGACTAGGAGAATATTGTTTTTAGCAGGCAAAAATCTCACACACAGCTGCCTTTTTCAAGGTTCAAATTGTGCCTGACACCATTGTAGCAACCGCCCCCCTGTTGAAAGTTAATGTTTCAGAGCGAGCACAGACCTACCAGCCACACTGTGGACGTGTTCACCTCTCTCCTCTCTCCTTCCCTGACTGGATTTACCTCTGTTCAGGTTTAGCCTGTTCCACAGAGCACAGCACAGGCCAATAGGCTTAGAAACTCTCTCAATAAAGAGGTTTCTCAGCATTAATAGGTCAGGATTAGATGAGTGGCTCATTTGAGCGTGGCCTGAATGGCAAAAAAGCCTCTTAGCCCCATGAATACATAGAGGGGCTGAGGCTCTGGGTCTCCGGGGCTAAGGCAGCGACAGTGTGCTCTTCTCTGTCTGTCTGCTTTAGTATTCTCACCCTGTGGCCTCCCCTTTTCGTCAGGAATACACACTCTCTTCAGATCACACACATACACACACATGCACAGCCCCTCTGCTCCTCCCTCCATTCCCCCATTGTTGCGCTATATCCCCTGCCCTCGCCCGTGGAGAGAGAGGAGCTCTGCTCCTCAGATCAGTATGCAGTCTGGAGGGGTCCTGTCCCTGCAGTCTTGCTGCTGCTGCTCCTCTCTGCCTTACTTTTACACCAAGCCCAGGATAAGGGCGTTATGTATTACCAAACATGCAGCGAGACATCATGCATTAAGATCACTTCAATGGTATACTTCCCCTTATCGTTATTATGTATTATGTAAAATCTATATTCTAAGACGTGTGTTTGTGTGACATTGTGTGTGCATCCTTCCCTGTCTGTGTGTGTTGTCCCGTCCAGGCGTCCCCCCGGCGAGCGGTACCGGCACCCTGCAGATCTCCCTGCTGGACATCAACGACAACGCGCCCCACGTCTACCCCCAGGAGACTGAGATGTGCAAGAAACCCGAGCCCAATGGCATCAACATCACAGCGCTGGACGGAGACCTCAACCCCAACGCCGGACCCTTCGCGTTCGAGCTGGCCAACAGGCCCTCAGACGTCAGAAGAAACTGGACCATCACACGGCTCAGTGGTAAGACACAACAACAACAACAACAATAACAAACAATCAAACAAACAAAAATACTGTAGATCAGGGCTATTCAATATATCGGGGCCACTAGGACGGCAATACTGCTGGTTTTCATTCTTCCATTGTAATCAGAGTCTGATTTAGACCTGGGTCACCAGGTGACCATTCTGGCCAATAGCTGACATTCATCAATCAACTGCCAGTGTTTTACAACTGCCAGTGAGAATGGAGAACCACCAGTAGTCCTGGTCATTTGGATGGTGATAATAACACTTTAGGTTTGGCACTGGCTTAAAGGCAGTACAGTATGGGCATCATGCCCATGAGGTTTCTGGCTCTCCATAGGCCCAAGAGCAGTGAACACTCTTAGAAAAAAGGTCCTATCAAGAACCTAAAAGTGTTCTTTCCACAGAGGGTTCTACCTGGAACCAAAAATGGTTGTTCTACAAGCGTATAACAATAGACAATATAGTACTATATTATAAAAGAGATTAATAACAGGCGTTTGCTTTATCAAGCAGCTCGCTAATTGATTATGCTAATTATACAAACAAAATAATGGAGGAATTACTCATTTGTTGTGCGTTGATAGCGAATAGATGTGAGTGTAAACCGCAGTAAATGAATAACTATCTTAATAGGATAACAGCCATATGGATTATAGAAGCTGGGGGTTTAGCCTAAGCGGCATTATCAAAAAGGTCTTCAGTGGGTTTATAAGCTCAAAATCTAAATCCTGACCATATTTTGGATTAGATATGCTGACACAATTTCCAGGTATTGGAATTCATGCTGTTCTAAAGTATGTGGACACTCCTTTAAATTAGTGGATTCGGCTTTTTCCGCAACACACCCATTACTGACAGGTGTATAAAATCGAGCACACAGCCATGCAATCTCTATAGACAAACATTGGCAGTAGAATGGCACGTACTGAGGAGCTCAGTGACTTTCAACGTGGCACCGTCATAGGATGCCACTTTTCCAGCAAGTCAGTTAGTAAAATGTTTGCACTGCTACAGCTACCCCTGTCAACTGTAAGTGCTTTGAACGACAGTCGCTCAGCCACGAAGTGGTAGGCCAAACAAGCTCACAGAACGGGACCGCCAGGTGATGAAGCGTATAGCGTGTAAAAATCGTCTGTCCACGGTTGCAACACTCACTAAAAACTTCCAAACTGCCACTGGAAGCAACGTCAGCACAATAACTGTTCCTCGGGAGCTTCATGAAATCTGTTTTCGTGGCTGAGCAGCCACACACAAGTCTAAGATAACCATGCACAATGCCAAGCGTCGGCTGGTGTGGTATAAAGCTCACCACCATTGGACTCTGGAACAGTGGAAACGCGTTCTCTGTAGTGATGAATCCTGCTTCACCATCTGGCAGTCCAACAGAGGTTTGGCAGATGACAGGAGAACACTACCTGCCCGAATTCAAAATGCCAACTGTAAAGTTTGGGGGAGGAGGAATAGTGGTCTGGGGATGTTCTTCATGGTTTGGGCTAGGCCCCTTAGTTCCGGTGAAGGGAAATCTTAACGCTACAGCATACAATGACATTCTAGACGATTCTGTGCTTCCAACTTTGTGGCAACAGTTTGGGGAAGGACCTTTCCTGTTTCAGAATGATAATATGCCCGTGCACAAAGTGAGGTCCAGAAATGGTATGTCGAGATCGGTGTGGAAGAACTTGACTGGCCTGCACAGAGCCCTGACCTGAACCCCATGTCACACCTTTGGGACGAATTGGAACGCCGACTGCGAGCCAGGCCTAATTGGCCAACATCAGTGCCCAACATCACTAATGCTCTTGTGGCTGAATGGAAGCAAGACCCCACAGCAATGTTCCAACATCTACAGTGAGGGAAAAAAGTATTTGATCCCCTGCTGATTTTGTACTTTTGCCCACTGACAAAGAAATGATCAGTCTATAATTTTAATGGTAGGTTTATTTGAACAGTGAGAGACAGAATAACAACAAAAAAGTCCAGAAAAACGCATGTGAAAAATGTTATAAATTGATTTGCATTTTAATGAGGGAAATAAGTATTTGACCCCTCTGCAAAACATGACTTAGTACTTGGTGGCAAAACCCTTGTTGGCAATCACAGAGGTCAGACGTTTCTTGTAGTTGGCCACCAGGTTTGCACACATCTCAGGAGGGATTATGTCCCACTCCTCTTTGCAGATCTTCTCCAAGTCGAGGCTGACGTTTGGCAACTCGAACCTTCAGCTCCCTCCACAGACTTTCTATGGGATTAAGGTCTGGAGACTGGCTAGGCCACTCCAGGACCTTAATGTGCTTCTTCTTGAGCCACTCATTTGTTGCCTTGGCCGTGTGTTTTGGGTCATTGTCATGCTGGAATACCCATCCACGACCCATTTTCAATGCCCCGGCTGAGGGAAGGAGGTTCTCACACACGATTTGACGGTACATGGCCCCGTCCATCGTCCCTTTGAAGTTGTCCTGTCCCCTTAGCAGAAAAACACCCCCAAAGCATAATGTTTCCACCTCCATGTTTGACGGTGGGGATGGTGTTCTTGGGGTCATAGGCAGCATTCCTCCTCCTCCAAACACAGCTAGTTGAGTTGATGCCAAAGAGCTCCATTTTGGTCTCATCTGACCACAACAATTTCACCCAGTTGTCCTCTGAATCATTCAGATGTTCATTGGCAAACTTCAGACGGGCATGTATATGTGCTTTCTTGAGCAGGGGGACCTTGCGGGTGATGCAGGATTTCAGTCCTTCACGGCGTAGTGTGTTACCAATTGTTTTCTTGGTGACTATGGTCCCAGCTGCCTTGAGATCATTGACAAGATCCTCCCGTGTAGTTCTGGGCTGATTCCTCACCTTTCTCATGATCATTGCAACTCCACGAGGTGAGATCTTGCATGGAGCCCCAGGCTGAGGGAGATTGACAGTTATTTTGTGTTTCTTCCATATGCGAATAATCGCACCAACTGTTGTCACCTTCTCACCAAGCTGCTTGGCGATGGTCTTGTAGCCCATTCCAGCCTTGTGTAGGTCTACAATCTTGTCCCTGACATCCTTGGAGAGCTCTTTGGTCTTGGCCATGGTGGAGAGTTTGGAATCTGATTGATTGATTGCTTCTGTGGACAAGTGTCTTTTATACAGGTAACAAGCTGAGATTAGGAACTCTCCCTTTAAGAGTGTGCTCCTAATCTCAGCTCATTACCTGTATAAAAGACACCTGGGAGCCAGAAATCTTTCTGATTGAGAGGGGGTCAAATACTTATTTCCCTCATTAAAATGCAAATCAATTTATAACATTTTCACATGTGTTTTTCTGGATTTTTTGGTTGTTATTCTATTAATGCCCATGATTTTGGAACGAAATGTTCGATAAGCAGATGTCCATATACTATTGGCCAGGTAGTGTATTTATTTTCCCATTAGTTACACTCTGGAACATTTTAAGTAGAGTATTGTTTTGTTTTATTTATAGATTACTAATTGAGTTGCATATTTACATACTTTCTTCTTTCACTTTCCCTTCCTTTACATCTCCCTCCCTCCCTCTCCCCCGTCTCCCTCCTTCTCCCAGGTGATTATGCCCAGTTGAGCCTGAAGATTGGCTTCCTGGAAAGCGGCATCTACGAGATCCCCATCATCATCACTGACTCTGGCAACCTGCCCATGTCCAACACATCCTACCTGCGGGTCAAGGTGTGCCAGTGTGACCACAACGGGGACTGCACCGACCAGCAGCACATTATTGCCGCAGGGCTTGGCACGGGCGCCATCATCGCCATCCTGCTCTGCATCATCATCCTCCTCAGTGAGTGCAACACTGCCCTCTCGCATGCTTGCGCGTGCACACACTCTCACAGTCACACACACAAACACACACACACATACACCAGTGTCCCCACCACTCCTCCCGCCACACACAGAGAAGATCAAATGCCATCCATTGCCATCCCCAAACACTGCCACAGGAATTATGGAGGGAGCTAAACATCATGCCCAAGAGACACCAGTAGATTATTTCAGGATTACCCAAAAGATAGCTCTGATCAGGCTCGAGGCAAGCTCTAAATTCTGGATTGGATTACATGTGTATGCAAAATATGTCAGTTATTATGTTTTGTAATATGGGATCTCTCCCTCCCTCTCTCCTTCTGTAGTTCTGGTGTTGTTGTTTGTGGTATGGATGAAGCGTCGTGATAAGGAGCGTCAGGCCAAGCAGCTGCTCATTGACCCGGAGGATGACGTCAGAGACAACATCCTGAAGTACGATGAGGAGGGAGGTGGAGAGGAGGACCAGGTGGAGTAACACACATGCGCAGACAGACACACACACATACACATTGAAACACACACTCACATACACACAGACACACACACACGAGACATCCTCAGATATACACAGAAAACTGCACTTGTTATAATGAACTTCAGTTAATACAAGGGAATCATTTTGTAAGTGTCTGTTAATATCTTCCACAAATGGAGTGTGTTCATGCCACAGGCCCATTCTGTGAGGGACTCCACACACTGGCCTAGGTAGTGTAGACTAGAGATGAGTGTGGGGTGGTAGCAGTCTTCAGTCCTAAATTGGCCTCTGAGGCTAGTAATTGCAGGGATAATGTAATTTGGAGACATACATCTGCTACTGTGTAATAATTAAGCTCCATCTAAAGGTAACGATATGACTGGGAAGCCATTACACATCTGCGATTGGGCAGGAGGGAGACACGCACACACACACACACACATGCACAGTGATTTCTGAAGACACTGTGATATAACGCTCCTCAAAGACTGTAGAAGCGGGGGGAACTGAATTCAGATATATCGAAAGAAAACAAGCTACCATTTTGAGCTGAGTGGAGGAGGAGGGCTGGACGTCAGAAGGAAATGGTCTTGTCTTTGGAATCTGGAAGTCAGTCAGTCGGTGGTGTGTGTTGGGTAAAAAATGAACCAGACTGTCCCAGTGATGTGGACTATATAATGCCTCACCTCTGTTCTCCCTATCTCTCCCGCTGTGGAGGAAATTGAAGTGTCAGACCATTGGCCACTCTGTGCTCTCTGAGTATTTTAGTTTAGTTTCTGACTGCCATTGCCTGGGTTTTTATTAGTCTGTGGGGCACTCATTCTACCAAGAGGAGACAGCTGATCAGCCCCTTCCCCACTGGCTGTGTGGGAAGTGAAGAATAATGTGGTGTGGAAAGAATATCCAATTCCAGAAACTTCTGTGGAAGTTAAAGTTTTGTAACTTGATAGAGAAACTCCATTGTAATGAGTGTTTTCTAGCCCTGCCTGTTCATCAATGCAGTCGCAAACTGAAGCATGTATTTGTCAAGTTTTTCAAAGGACCACAGAGGAAAGCTGTATATGATATCGTTTTTCCAAATACAGATGGAAATGCTTATTTTTCGAGGCCACACAAACAAAATAGCTTAAAGATACTTCCTTTCATTCAGCCCAGTTATTAAATTACCACCAGACTATTTTGTATTGACAGAACAAACCTGTTTATGCAACCACAGCAGGTGGCCTAATTCCTCACTCAGTTGTGAAAAGAAAAAAAGAGTGGAAAAAACAACCTCTTGTTAAAGTCTCACTCTAGGAGGGAGGGCACAGAGTCAGTCAATAGGTGCAGACCAGGGCCATCAACAGTCAATCTTTTGCTTCAAGCAGAATATTAAATAGATATTTGAAGTGAATATATGGCCTAACAAATTCCTCCCCTTACATGAGGAGTTTGTGTATCCAATATTGTTTACTGTCCAGCTTCACCCGTTGTAGGATCAAGTGGAGGCCTTTGCTTTGGAATGTCCAGCCACAATGTGGGTGATTCAATTGTCCGGGCGTGGCAGGGGAAATTATATGTCAGTGTGTTGGTGCTTGGGGCTGTAATGTGTGAAGAATGGTGCCCTTGAGTGCTTAGCGTGTCGTCATTATCCAGTTGTGGCTATGTGACTGTAATGATATGCTGCAGTTCTCTGTCACTAAGCTCTGACCTCTGGGATGACCCTGTGGAAGGTCCTAGGAGGGTCAATGGGTGGTGGGCTGGAGGGGACACATGGCAATCTGCTCTGGGATGTATGACGGCCATTGTCCCCTTCCAGACAGACCCTTTCAGTCAACCGTAGGGGACATTGTGATTTTATTTTTTACACGCACTGTCAATCTGTCTGTTTAAATTATCCATTTGTTTATATCCAGATTAACATGATATATGTGTAGGCCTATGTTCCACAAGGAATACAAAGGCCTAAGTAAGTAAGATACGTGTGTTTATATGAACGCAATTATTTTTTAGGAGTAGGGAGTGTCTGGACTGGAGTGGCTGGACTGGAGTGTCGACATGTGTAGTTGTGTCTGTGTTTGTGTCGATTCATATGTTTGTATTTTAGTCATCTACAGTATCTATTTATTTGTCCATCTTTAGACAAGGCATACTCACTCAGGATATGTGTGTCCACGAGCGTGTGTGAGCTTAGTTATATGCATAGTTATATGTGCAAGCGAGCAGGGACAATATTGAAGGGGGATATTAGAGATGGATGGATTACTGAAAATCTGCTAAAGAGGGACACTCCATCATTCACGCTTATTAAGCACACAACTATTCTCCCTTGGCATTCCCTCCATCATATCCTCTCTGATAGTATATCAGTCCACCTCCTCACTGCTGTCTTCTCATCCACCTCACAACGCACCATGGCTTTCCATATCTCTTTCTCTCTCATTCTCTTTCTTGTTCTCTCCATCTCTCTGTTTCTCTCTCTCCATTTCTTTCTCTCTCTCTCTCAATTTCTCTCTGCAGCTCTGTCCACTCCTTCTCTCTCCTCCTGTGACACTGCACAAACCAAACGGCGAGCCAGTCAGGTTGCCTTGGCAATGTTAATAGGATTAGTAATGGCTTATGCATATCCGCCATTCCGTGTCTGGGTGCCTGATTAGAGACAGAACAGTTTCCTGCACACTCTTCCAGAAGAACACCGCTCTATTGCAAGTGGGTTGAAGACTGATGCTCGGTTCCTTAGCCTTGACCCCGAAGCTGGATATTGTTAAATACAGCTAACTGTCCAAGTGGTAATACTTAGACCAACAGTCTAAAGTCCACCCATTGATAGGATTTGTAGCTCTAATGATACAGGTTAGCAACAGTAACAACAATATACAGTTATGTAGACACTGCCACCCCACTCATATATATATATATATATTTTAGCTCTGCTTATTATTTTTCTAGGATTCATTATTTGACCCTTTTTATTTCAGTGTGTCCCAGTCTCGGGTAGATCATGTGGCCTATGTGTGTGTATTGATCTAGGTAGAGAGATCTGGCCATGTTGGTATTGGTCTAGATAGGGAGTTCTGGCCATGTGTATATTGGTCTAGGTAGGAAGTTCTGCCCGTGTGTGTATTGGTCTAGGTAGGAAGTTCTGCCCGTGTGTGTATTGGTCTAGGTAGGAAGTTCTGCCCGTGTGTGTATTGGTCTAAGTAGGAGGTTCTGCCCGTGTGTGTATTGGTCTAGGTAGGGAGTCCTGCCCATGGCTCCTGAATGGTGCTGTGGTCTAAGGCACTGCATCTCAGTGCTAGAGGCGTCACTACAGACCTTGGTTCGATTCCAGGCTGTATCACAACCGGCTGTGATTGGGAGTTCTGTAGGGCGGCGCACACTTGTTCCACCGTTGTTAGGGTTTGGCAGGGGTAGACCGTAATTGTAAATAAGAATTTGTTCTTAAATTACTTGCCTTGTTAATAACGGTTAAATTCCTTTTTATGTGTGTATTGGTCTAGGTAGGGAGTTCTGTCCATGTGTGTATTGGTCTAGGTAGGGAGTTCTGCCCATGTGTGTATGGATCAGGGTCTAGGTCTTGGTGGGGGGTTATGCCCATGCCGAGCTCCTCTCCCCAGTTCTGTGTGGATCTCCATGTGTCTCTGGCTCCTTGCTGACTCCCATCTGTCCCTCCTCTCCCCCTCCCCTCCAGGATTATGACCTGAGCCAGCTTCAGCAGCCCGACACGATAGAGCCGGACACCATCAAGCCCGTGGGGATCCGGCGTATGGACGAGAGGCCGCTGCACCCCGAGCCCCAGTACCCCATAAGGTCAGCAGCCCCGCACCCCGGGGACATCGGAGACTTCATCAACGAGGTAAACAAATAAACAATAAACACACACACTAATCTTCTCATGGTTAAACATCTGCATCTAGAATAATGCCACAGGAGAGTCAATTTTCAATGTCATTCTCTAAATCAGGAAGATTTAGAGAATGATTTCATAAACACTAAAGGTCATGGTTAGGGGTAGAGGTATGAATATTTTATTTCATGAAGTGAATACTTCAAAATAAAGGAAAGCAGTTGAAGTAGATGATGCGGGCTTCACATTTGAAGGTTTATTTAGCTAATCTCTCTCCCTGTACTCATGCAAGTATTGATTGAAACAGAACAGATGCATACAGACATGAAAGGTTAATGGCAAATTAATTTCATGAATTAATTTTCCCTTTTGCATTTAAAACTGCCTGTACAAACTGCCTGTAAAACTGCCTGTAATTTCGATCTGTCCTTAGGGACAGATCGAAATTTACTGGGGGGGTGGTCCAAAATAGGCAAGGGTTGTCAAACTTTTTTTTGCTTTTGTGTGTTTTTTTATTGGGCACAGGGGAGGCTAGTGCGTTCTTTCCCTGATTTACATTCACTGTTCTGCTTTTATTTTCCCTATAAACAATGGCTTTACTTACTTTTGATATTACACTAATAAAGATTAGAAACATTTGTGAAGGTTTGGTATGGTTTGGCTATTATTAAGCTTTAGCTGCTGCAGGCCTATGATATGAAGGCAGCAGGCCCTGACGCTCAACTGACTCTGACAGTTGAACTTGAAGTGACTGTTTCAGGCCTACCAAAGTTACTCCTATAATCTAACAATATAATGCTTATCTTTATACAAAATATTCTGATAGAAAATTGAAAAATTACTGTAATACTGTATATATATACACTACCGGTCAAAAGTATTAGAACACCTACTCATTCAAGGGTTTTCTTTATTTTTATAAATTTCTACATTGTAGGATAATATTAAAGACATCAAAACTATGAAATAGCACATATGGAATCATGTAGTAACCACAAAAGTGTTAAACAAATCAAAATATATTTTATATTTTATATTCTTCAAAGTAGCCAGCCTTTGCCTTGATGACAGCTTTGCACACTCTTGGCATTATCTCAACTAGCTTCACCTGGAATGCTTTTCCAACAGTCTTGAAGGAGTTCCCACATATGCTGAGCACTTGTTGGCTGCTTTTCCTTCACTCTGCGGTCCAACTCATCCCAAACCATCTCAATTGGTTTGAGGTCGGGTGATTGTGGAGGCCAGGTCTGATGCAGCACTCCATCACTCTCCTTCTTGGTCAAATAGCCCTTACACAGCCTGGAGGTGTGTTGGGTTATTGTCCTGTTGAAAAACAAATGATAGTCCCACTAAGCGCAAAGCAGATGGGATGGCGTATCGCTGCAGAATGCTGTGGCAGCCATGCTGGTAAAGTGTGCCTTGAATTCTAAATAAATCACAGACAGTGTTTATTTATGTCGCTGGCTGTACTAGGTCAGATCTGAATTCATATGGATGTCCATAAAATTTCTAAAATATCCCTGTCATGTTGTCCAGCACCAAATTCTCCTAAAGGAAACTCTGAAATGCCATATTGTTTTTATGAAGATTTTAGAATATTTGCATGAAAATCTGTCGCCAATTGGATGGAAACCTAGCTACCCTAAAGACTCAAGTGTGTTACTCCAGTGAAGTAATTGTAAATGTAAAAAATAGGGACCACAATGGAAATAAGTCCCCAACTTTATTGTGCAATCCTGGTCACTTTAAAAGTCTTTGAATATACAGTTGAAGTCGGAAGTTTACATACACCTTAGCCAAATACATTTAAGCTCAGTTTTTCACAATTCCTTACATTTAATCCTAGTAAAATTCTCTGTTTTATGTCAGTTAGGATCACCATTTTATTTTAAGAATGTGAAATGTCAGAATAATAGTAGAGAGAATGATTTATTTCAGCTTTTTATTTCTTTCATCACATTCCCAGTGGGTCAGAAGTTTACATACACTCAATTAGTATTTGGTAGCATTGCCTTTAAATTGTTTAACTTGGGTCAAACGTTTCAGGTAGCCTTCCACAAGCTTCCCACAATAAGTTGAGTGAATTTTGGCCCATTCCTCCTGACAGAGCTGGTGTAACTGAGTCAGGTTTGTAGGCCTCCTTGCTCGCACACGCTTTTTCAGTTCTGCCCACACATTTTCTATGGGATTGAGGTCGGGGCTTTGTGATGGCCACTCAAATACCTTGACTTTAATGTCCTTAAGCCATTTTGCCACAACTTTGGAAGTATGCTTGGGGTCATTGTCCATTTGTGACCAAGCTTCAACTTCCTGACTGATGTCTTGAGATGTTGCTTCAATATATCCACATAATTTTCCTCCTCATGATGCCATCTATTTCATGAAGTGCACCAGTCCCTCCTGCAGCAAAGCACACCCGCAACAAGATGCTGCCACCCCCGTGCTTCACAGTTGGGATGGTGTTCTTCGGCTTGCAAGCCTCCCCCTTTTTCCTCCAAACATAACAACGGTCATTATGGCCAAACAGTTCTATTTTTGTATCATCAGACCAGATAAAATTTCTCCAAAATGTACGATCTTTGTCCCCATGTTCAGTTGCAAACCATAGTCTGGCTTTTTTATGGCGGTTTTGGAGCAGTGGCTTCTTCCTTGCTGAGCGGCCTTTCAGGTCATGTCAATATAGGACTTGTTTTACTGTGGATATAGATACTTTTGTACCTGTTTCCTCCAGCATCTTCAAATCAAATAAATCAACGTTTTTTTGTCATGTGCGCCGAATACAACAGGTGCAGACCTTACAGTGAAATGCTTACTTACAGGCTCTAACCAATAGTGCAAAAAAAGATATTAGGTGAACAATAGGTAAGTAAAGAAATAAAAACAACAGTAAAAAAGACAGTGAAAAATAACAGTAGCGAGGCTATAAACAGTAGCGAGGCTATAACAGTAGCGAGGCTACACACAGACACCGGTTAGTCAGGCTAATTGAGGTAGTATGTACATGTAGATATGGTTAAAGTGACATCACAAGGTCCTTTGCTGTTGTTCTGGGATTGATTTGCACTTTTTGCACCAAAGTACATTAATCTCTAGGAGACAGAACGCATCTCCTTCCTGAGCGGTATGGCAGCTGTGTGGTCCCATGGTGTTTATACTTGCGTACTATTGTTTGTACAGATGAACATGGTACCTTCAGGCATTTGGAAATGATATCAATTAGTCTATCAGAAGCTTCTAAAGCCATTACATAATTTTCTGGAATTTTCCAAGCTTTTTAAAGGCACAGTTAACTTAGTTTATGTAAACTTCTGACCCACTGGAATTGTGAATTAATCTGTCTGTATTTTTTTTTATTTTACCTATATTTAACTAGGCAAGTCAGTTAAGAACAAATTCTTATTTTCAATGACAGCCTAGGAACAGTGGTTTAACTGCCTTGTTCAGGGACAGAACAACAGATTTTTACCTTGTCTGCTTGGGGATTCAGCCTTGCAACCTTCCGGTTACAAGTCTAATGCTCTAACCACTAGGCTACCTGCCACCCCCCAAAAAATTTGGAAAAATTAATTGTGTCATGCACAAAGTAGATGTTCTAACCAACTTGCCAAAACTATAGTTTGTTAACAAGAAATGTGTGGAGTGGTTGATAGACGAGTTTTAATGACTCCAACCTAAGTGTAAGTAAACTTCCGACTTCAACTGTATGTCTTTTTTTTACTGACAAATAATATTAATCAACCAAGCCAAACTGTGGTGAATGGAAAAAGACATTTGTTACAAAACACCAAAAAGTTTAATGACATTCGGAGATTGTCAAGCCTTCGATACTCGGTAAGCCTACAATGTAGGGAGGGATGTTTTTTCTGTTTGTCAAGATTGACATAGTCTTTTTATTGTGGTGTTGAAAATTCAAACCATTATATTGAAGTGCCTGGTGTCGGGAATGCTTTGTCTATTGGTTGTGTGGTGCATTGGCACAGAAACCTGTTGGTGAAAAATGTGTTGCATATATTTTATATAATTATAAATATGGCATCAAAATGTTCAAAATCTGATTTCCCCCTAGCTGATCAATGTCTGCAGCCAGCTCTGATCGTGGTGTAATGAAACAGGCAGGGAGATTGAGCTCATCTCTGATGGTCAGCAAACCCTCAACCTTCTAGCCCGTAGCCCTGCGTGGCATCGACTGTGCCACAACAACATGCTTAAGTGGCAAAGTCGATATCCACGTTTATAAACACAGCATCGCTAGAGCTATTGTTATTTGTGGTCGTAAAAATCATTTTGAGTTAATTCTATGAGGGTGTTCTATTTATTTTACAGTACAAGGGGTGGGTCATGTGAAAATATTTGTTACGTTGGGGAGGGGGTGCATTTTATTTTTGGACCTGCTCCCCCAAGTACATTTTTATATGTCCCTTGAGTAGGAGATAGTCGCTTTTTTGATTCTCTGACAAAAATACTGTTTTTATAATGTGTCCAATTTAAGTGAATTAAATCCACACATGTAATTATAATATTATTCACTTGGAGATAATTATGTTTCTCTTAGCTATGCAGCAAAATCGGATGGGGTAATAGTTTTAGATGTCTCTCTGTAGAGATCTAGTGGGATGAGACAGAGAACAGCACACTGCCTTTTTCCATAGAGGTGCCCTGTTCTGTTCCTTCATGGCCTCCCTTGCCTCAGGGCACCATTGACTCCAGTGTTGAAGGGGGGATGTAAAATGAAAAGGACGGTCATGTATTTTTCACCAGCTCCAACAGACAAGACTTTCACTGTATTCAAAATGGAGTTCTCTCTTTCTCTCTCTCCCCCAGTTTTTGGCCTATTCCCATTTTTGTAGATTAGAACTCCCCTACTCGCGCTATATCTCTCCCACTCCCCCTCCCTAGCTCTCTCAGAAAATTCCTGAAAACACTTAATGCTCTTGTCAGCTCAATTTATATTGAGTGAGTTTGTCCAGTGCTTAAAAAAAGCTGCAATACGTATTGGAGCAGAGACAGGTCTGCTGTTTTATGTATTATCTCTGTACAAGGACAGCAGGATGTTGTGGGCCAGAGCATCCTGACCCAGACATCCACATTACAGGGAGTACATGTCAGCCTGTTTCCCATCACATACACATGCACACGCACTCTCACACAGACACACTCACAAACACACACCGGTGGTCCTCGTAGATTCTATCCACTGCCCCCTGCTGGCAGCTGGTTTATGCCTTGTCTTCATTGGGGTTGGAATCTGACCTGGTTGCTGATGTGTCTGGGCTCAAAGTCTGGAGTGCGCACACAACCCCATGCCCACAGAGCCTTTGGCAGTTAATACAAAAATGGGGAGGTAAGTATGGGTCTCAAATCCGCCCAAGAATTTAGACTCTCAGAGTGGCCAAACAATAGCCTATTATCCAGCTTTTAGTCTGTTCCAACTCCGGGAGGTAATGTTTGGGAAATCAGCCTCACCTTACATAACCTTTTGTTGGCCACAGGTGCTGGACAAAAAGTTCACACAGATTAAAGATTCAAATAAAGTGTTATTGGGGGAAAAGTTTTTCAAGTCAACATTTCCAAACTTTGTTACACTCGGAACCCCCATATTCACAGTGACAATACTACAGTTTGTATCTAATCAGGGGAAATGAATAGAGAAACTTACCCTGCAAATCTCTGAATAGGATGTTATTCAATTCAAAAAGAGACCTGTATTGTGAGCAGTGGATCAGAGGGTGAAGTCAGGGGAGGACAGGGCAGCACAATGTTTTCTTAAGATGGACGATAGTCTCTCTCACACAGTGGATGACTCAGTTTTAATGTAATTAGAAGGGCGAAGCTCTGTGATTGGCTAACCTTGTTACACTCCCAGTGGAGTGGTGGTTGTGCCGGATGGGGCTCTATCCATCAGAGCAGTGATGGCTGTAATTGTAATGAACGATCCATCTGTCATATTTCCCACCAAATTATCAGCGCCACAGCCCTGAGCAAACATTTAACAAAGGTTAAGAAGTGGAAAATAATCACTAAGCATCTGGGCACTTTGTTTTAATCTATAGTTTTTTTGAGAGAGAGAGAGAGAGAGAACTACAAAATGGAGTTCAAATAAATCTCTGACATGTTTCCAATGAGCCTAGTGGCTCGTTTGTTTCTTCGTGTTGTGCTCTGTTTCTTTTAATTCAGTTATTATTTGTTAGATCTTCTCACTCGCAATGAGAATAGGTTGGATTCGGGACTGGGCCCAATGCTCTTCATGGCCAAAGCACATCTCCTGTGCTATATTAGCAATCCATCAAGTCTCTAGAGTACCGTTAAGGAATGGGCTTGGAAATCAATAGCAATCCATAAGGACCTCTCACACTGCTACGAGAGCTTCTGGGAATGTTAAGCACAATCTTCAAAATGGAAACCCCCACCATTGCACCCCACACTCTGAAACACACACACTAATGGAACATATATACACACACACACACACAAAGACAATGTTGCTCTGCATTTCCCCAGGGCTCATTCCTAGTTTTGGGGAGCAATACTTGAACACACGAAATGGAGTGGGCATGTAGTACTATACCAGGGTCCAGAGTGTGGTGGTGATAGCTGGCATATTGTCAGTGCCACTACAGCGATCTCCTCCTCTCAGCCCTCCAAGCCCCTCAGGCAGCGCCCGTGGACATTGGAGTGATGGAGGTTTGAGGAGAGGGGGGGCCAAGCTAAGTCATCAGTGAGCTGAGGCATTTGGTCAGGCGGTCATGCTAACTCTCAGCTTTTGATAAAGTCCTGGATAATCCTGCATGCCAAAAACATCAGGGAGAATCAAAGCCAAAACTCTTCGCTGCAGACGGACACTCAGTGGGAAATTAGAGCCGGTCTTAATCCATGAAAATGACCTGATTTCCTAAACATGTAGAAGGGAGGAAAACATTAGGAAATTGCTAGCCTGTTAATATTAGCCTATTTAGGTGGCAGTATGGGATAAGAACATGTCTGTGAATGTAAATGGTGTCTGGTAGCTATTGTCAGACAGGGTTTGGTCATGGTGGACTGGCTGGCCTTAATCTCCTCACTCATCTAACTGTGTTTTTTTATTTCCTCCCGTCCATCCAGGGACTTAAGGCAGCAGACAACGATCCCACAGCCCCGCCCTACGACTCCCTGCTGGTGTTCGACTATGAAGGCAGTGGCTCCACAGCCGGCTCCCTAAGCTCTCTCAACTCCTCCAGCAGCGGAGGGGACCAGGACTACGATTACCTCAACGATTGGGGCCCTCGCTTCAGAAAACTCGCAGACATGTACGGAGGGAGCGACGACTAGGACACAGGATGTGCAAGACCTAAAAAAACAAGATGACAAAGAATGGTGAACCCAGGAAAAGAGAAAATATATTTTGTTTTCCTCTCAATGGATGTGGACAGCTTCTGATTACCGATATTCCCCTGAAAGAGTGGTGACAGGAACAATGACAGAAAAGTTCAAAAAATGTAAACATAATTCAGAAATATTTTCAAAAAACAGCCAATCTAGGCTTATTGTTGTAGTCTACGCATACATATGCTTGTTGAAGGCTTAGGCATACGCTGAAGTGCAGTCCAGTTTTGGAGAAGGGGAGGGAACATTGGTGAACTGTCACTGTTTGGATCGTTGATATTGAGCGCGCTCAATTACACTTGAATTTCACAGTACAGAAGCACTGGGATATAATGTGCCTTTTTGTACATTTTTGGGATCTGAATGATTAGTTTTATGTTCAAGGCTTTAATGGTACTGACTTTTGGAGTGATTTCAAAACATAAGAAAGTATGTTAAACTATGGTATGCTTCTACATGCTTTTTTTGGTTACACAATACAGCTGTTTGTTGAACAATGATTATTTAAGTGAATTACAAAGATGAATAACTTAGATGATGAAGGATCCTTTATTAGCTTGGATCGAGAGAATCAACTGAGAACAGCACTGTACAGTATGCTAGAAATGTAGAATGTTTTCACTAAAAAATTAAACTTATTCAGCTGGTTGCAAATAAAGGGAGTCATAAGTAGTACTTTTGTAGCGGAATATGTTTGTTTTCCTTTATTTCTGAAGTGGTGTAGTATTTTATAAAAACAACAACTGTTTATTTTGTTCTAATCCATGTACACTTCATTTGCCTTAGTCATCATCTGGTACGTTCAACTTTTACTTCACGGTAAAGAAAATGTGTGTACATATATTTTTTTCTTCTTCTGTAGTCTATGAAGAAGTGAAAAAGGTTCTGAACTTGTAAATGTATAATTTGGACTACAAATTAATGTTTTTGCATGTTTTTATCTTTTCACGACAACAAAAATTATGAAAAAAGTTATTTCCAAAATGTATTTACAAAGCAAAAGAATTTCAACCGTGTGACATTAAATGTGTAGAAGTTAAGTCTTTTGTATAAAATGAAGAAAAACAGCAAAAAATTATAATAAAAAAATTGCAATCTTGTCAGCACAACTGTTTGAATTTGTACCAAAAAGGGGGTGGGTGGGATGTTGTGGCACCATTGGCACTAATTAATGAATCAGCTTTAAGACTAGAAAAGGTTTTTGTCTGAAGCTTTGTGGATAATCGTATGTACTGGAAAACAAATTATACATCTCTGACCCACCAACCATCCGAATAAAATGCCAATTTTGGAGCTAACGACTGTCTCTTTATTTATTTGTTCATTCCTCCAACTCAGAATTGTTTCTCAGTTCTAATTGGATTATGAATTACATAACCTATTGTACAAGACAAAAACATTTTGATTGTACATTTTTTTTACCAAGAGGAATATATATTTCATGCTTAATATAATTTCAATTTGTTGTAAATGTTTGTTTACAGTAAAAACGAGTAGCCATGCATGAGTGTACTTGAGTGAACTTGAGTTTTCTGTTTGCAATATAGAGATGCAATATCTAGAATAGCCAATATGCACTCAGTGGCCAGATTATTAGTTACACCCATCTAGTACCGTGTCAAACTCCCCTTTGCCTCCAAAACAGCCCAAATTCTTTGGAGCATGAATTTTACAAGGTGTTGGAAACGTTGCACAGGGATGTTGGTCCATGCTGATGTGATTATTGACCGATTCTGCAGATTGACCGGCAAAACATTCATGCTGCGACCACAGCCCATTCCATCTCATTCCGAAGATGCTCTATTAGGTTTGGTCAGCAACAATGTTCAGATACGTTATGGTGTTCAATCGTTGCTCAATTGGTATCAAGGGAACTAACGTGTGCCAGGAAAACATTTCCCAGCCTGTACTGTTGACATCAGGCAGGATTGGTTTCATGCGGCTTACGCCAAGTCTTGGCTCTGCCATCAGCATGACGTAACAGGAACCGGGATTCGTCGGACCAGGCAATGTTTTTCCACTCCTCAATTGTCTGATGTTGGTGATCGCGTGCCCACTGGAGCCGCTTCTTCTTGTTTTTAGCTGATAGGAGTGGAGCCCGGTGTGGTCGTCTCATGCAGTAGCCCATCTATGACAAGGATCGACGAGTTGTGCGTTCCGAGATGTCATTCTGCACACTACTGTTGTAGTGCGTCGTTATTTGTCTGTTCGTGGCCCGCCTATAAGCTTGCACGATTGTTGCCATTCGCCTTCGACCTCTCTCATCATTGAGCTGTTTTCGCCCACTGGGCTGCCGCTGGCTGGATGTTTTTTGTTTGTCACACCATTCTCTGTAAACCCTAGACAATGTTATGTGTGAAAAGCCCAGGAGAGCGATACTGAGATACTGGATCCGGCTCGCTTAGCACCGAAGATCATGCCATGCTCAAAGTCGCTTAGGTCACTCGTTTTACCCATTCTAATGTTCAATCGAACAGTAACTGAATGCCTCGATGCCTGTCTGCCTGCTTTATATAGCAAGCCACATGACTCACTGTCTGTAAATGCGATCCATTTTCGTGAAGTACCTAATTAACTAGCCACTGAGTGTATATTTAAATACATATACAGTATATACTGTAGGTGCAATAATCAGAGGGCATAAAACAGATATTCAGTATATTTCTTCTTGTGTCTTTGGAGCTTTTTCAATGTCATCAAGGCCATATCGATCAGCTACTCCCAGCTGTTTTCTGCCTGGTTGTGGAATTCACAACAGTCCGGAGAGGATCGAGCTCTCTGACTTAGTGTTAGGAAGGACACTCAGCCGAGCAGGGCACTCTCTCCCCTCAGGGGATGTGCATGTATGTTGGTCTCCTGGGACTGTGGGAAATGGGGTGAGAAAAAAAGAGATAGAGTGAAGGAGAGACGGAAGGTTGTCATACTAACTGCTGTACTAACTGCTGAAATGTCAGTCAATCATCTAGCCTTCCTCTCAATACTACCCTTCCCCTCTCCCCTCCTCTTTGCTCCACTGGGAATTGTAGTTCAGGGAGTGGATTGTTCTCAGCCAAACATAGGTGGACTGGACATGCCTCATTACTTCAGCCTAATTAGACAGTAGTTGGTTTGGATGTCTTGCTATGGAATACAATGAAATAATATCATAATTGGTGGTCTTTTGAACCTTAGTTGGCTATTGTTTTTCAGCAGAGGTAAGTATTCTCTATCTTTTAACTGGTAATTAACTACTTAGGGAGTGGTGGGGCGCTACCAGGTGAAATGCAAGGCGCTAAATTCAAAATCCAAAAGTTGAATTATTAAACATTCATCAATATACAAGTGTTGCATAGTCATCAAAAGCTCTGCTTCTTGGCAATATCACAGCATTGTCAGATTTCAAAAAGGCTTTACCGCGAAAGCACTACATTTGATTGTTTGAGGGTAGCACCTACAATATTTTCTATTAGCATAAATTCATATACCATCATGGTTCACACAAAACACATTTCACAGCGAAAACAAATCCCTTACCTTTTGAAGAACTTCTGCTGAGGGCTTCCCAAGTGTCCAATGAAGACAATCCATGGTTCTTTTGTTATAAAAAGTCATTTATTATATCCATAAATCTCTGTTTGGTTGGTGCATTATGTTCAGAAAATCCAATGTCGAATCGCCCATTGAAACGTGAAGAGAACACGTTCAAAAATACCTATAAACTTTTCCTAAACAAATCAAATACCACTTAAAATGCATCCTTAGCTATCCTTTTATGATAATGAGCGATAATATTTCACTCGGAAGTAAAATAAAGTGGGGCTCTCAGCCAGACTCGCGCACGAGAAAACTTGTTGACATCTGAGCTACCTTGGCCATTTCCTGTACCTATTCTTCCTGCTTCCTCCAATCTCTCTGAGGCTTTATATATAGACTGTTTACATCTAGTGGAAGCCATAGGTACTGAAATCTTGAAGCTGCTTGGATTGTCTTCGTTGGACACTTAGGATGACCTCAGCAGAAGTTCTTCAACAGGTAATTGATTTGTTTTCGCTGTGAAATGTGTTATGTGTGTGCCATGATGGCTAATCGATTCATGGCTATGGGAAAAATATGTGAGGTGCTACCCTCAAACAATCAAATGTGCTGCTTTCGCCGTAAAGCCTTTTTGAAATCTGACAACGCTGTGATATTGCATTTCACCTGGTAGTGTCGGGAGCAGCCCGCTAGCGCCCCAGCAATCCCTGAGAAGTTAACACTTTTAGAAACGTCAGAGTGTTTCCTATCCAATAGTACTACTTATGTGCATATCCTATTTTTTGGGCCTGAGTGGGAGACATTTTACTTTGGGCACACCAGACTCTCCAAAACCGTCACCTCGGGAACCGCTCCCTAAGAAGTTAAATGCTCTGTGTTTGCTTTTTGCATGTCTTTTGTCAGATATACTGTATTACTGGTTACAACTTTATTGTTCCTCTATGACACAGGTTTTTTAATGTCACTAGCTAACTCCACATGATCCTACTCAGTTTATTATTCTGAGTTATTTCTAAACTGCATGGTGCATATACAGCTGAAGTCGGAAGTTTACATACACTTTAGCCAAATACATTTAAACTCAGTTTTTCGCAATTCCTGACATTTAATCATAGTGAAAATTCCCTGTTTTAGGTCAGTTAGGATCACCACTTTATTTTAAGAATGTGAAATGTCAGAATAATAGTAGAGAGAATGATTTATTTCAGCTTTAATTTCTTTAATCACATTCCCAGTGGGTCAGAAGTTTACATACACTCAATTAGTATTTGGTAGCATTGCCTTTAAATTGTTTAACTTGGGTCAAGCGTTTCGTGTAGCCTTCCACAAGCTTCCCACAATAAGTTGGGCGAATTTTGGCCCATTCCTCCTGACAGAGCTGACAGAGTCAGGTTTGTAGGCCTCCTTTCTCGCACACGCTTTTTCAGTTCTGCCCTATAGGATTGAGGTCAGGGCTTTGTGATGGGCACTCAAATACCTTGACTTTGTTGTTCTTAAGCCATTTTGCCACAACTTTGGAAGTATGCTTGGGGCCATTGTCCATTTGGAAGACCCATTTGCGACCAAGCATTAACTTCCTGACTGATGTCTTGAGATGTTGCTTCAATATATCCACATAATTTTCCTCCTCATGATGCCATCTATTTTGTGAAGTGCACCAGTCCCTCCTGCAGCAAAGCACCCCCACAACATGATGCTGCCACCCCCCATACTTCACGGTTGGGATGGTGTTCTTCGGCTTGCAAGCCTCCCCCTTTTTCATCCAAACAAAACGATGGTCATTATGGCCAAACAGTTCTATTTTTGTTTCATTAGACCAGAAGACTTTTCTCTGGCCTCTTTTTTTTCTGAGGTCTTGGCTAATTTCTTTAGATTTTCCTATGATGTCAAGCAAAGAGGCACTGAGTTCGATGGTAAGCGTTGAAATACATCCACAAGTACACCTCCAAAGGACTCAAATGATGTAAATTAGCCGATCAGAAGCTTCTAAAGCTATGACATAATTTTCTGGAATTTTCCAAGCTGTTAAAAGGCACTGTCAACTTAGTGTATGTAAACTTCTGACCCACTGGAAGTGTGATACAGTGAAATAATCTGTCTGTAAACAATTGTTGGAAAAATTACGTGTGTCATGCACAAAGTATTTGTCCTAACCGACTTGCCAAAACTATAGTTTGTTAACAAGAAACGTGTGGAGTGGTTGAAAAACGAGTTTTAATGACTCGAACCTAAGTGTATGTAAACTTCCGACTTCAACTGTATCACATATCCAGTAATGTACTTATACTCCCACATTCCCTTCGAGTAAGTTCCCACTGGGTGCCAACTGGTTAAATCAATGTTTTCTAAAGTATTGTGAAGTGGATTCTACATGTAAAATACATTGGATTTGAAAAAAGTCATTTATGTAAACTGCTGTTTTGAGGGTAACATTTTTACCACACGGTTATGTCATCATGGTAACCACATTTCCGCATAGACAAATCTTGTATAAAATATGTTACTTTGTACCTTTAAAATAATGTTAGATCTTCAACATGATATCCACTATCACTAAAGTTTGTCTGGGCAGCACCTCCTAGTGGAGAATTGATTAATCTACGGCTACACTTTGTTCTCCCATCCAGGGTTTTAACCAAGCCCAGCTTTGATATTTGTCACTCACTGTTACCAATGTTCTATGGTGAGAATGATTGTTAAGGAATCTCCACTTATAGGGATACTTTGGGATTTTGGCAATGAGGCCTATATTTACTTCCCCAGTGTTACGTCCCATTTGTATGTCTCTGTGTCCAATAGCGTAAGCATAGACTTCCAGTCAGTTAGCAATTGCGCTAGCTTTAGTTAGTAACTTCCTTCAAACTCCAACCAGAGACATGAACATGTTATGCATGAGTTCATCTGACTCTGGGGAAGTAAATAAAGAGCCTCATTGCCAAAATCTCGAAGTATCCCTTTAATAGATTCACTGCTGCTATCAAAGTCATTCAAATTGATATTGTGTAGTCATATAACATGTGCATGTTCAAGATAGCATACATAGGTCATCGTAGGTCTGTAGAGATCTGCGCAGAATCTCAAACGGCATTGATCACTTGCACGTACTCCATGTACTTTTAATGTAATCTCAATTGCAATCCAGGTCATTTGGTTCTGTTAATAGATGAAGGACTTTGATAAGTGACACATTAATCTGTTGTATAAATAAATAAAATATCTGACATTGTATTCTCATTTGACCTTTACTGTACTTTTAAATGGTTGAAGGCACAGTGATAGTCATTTGGGTGACAACTAAACCAAAATCAGACAATGTTTTGTCATTGGAATTTGGTTGGGCTTTTAGATGGTTGAACGCATTTTGATAACACATTGGGAATTAAACTAGCTTTTGGCTGTCTTTTTGAGTTGGTAATTAAAGGTTGTAATCTCATTGATGAAAGTCTTAACCGAATACTACCCAATTATCCACATTGAAATGATGTGTGTGACCAGGGGGTTATTTTCCATTCCCTAGGAAGTAGGGGTAAAGTTCTTAGCTAGAGCTGAGTCAGATTTGGTTCACCATACAGTAGGTGACTTCCTTTAACATTGAGGTTTTCAGTCAGGTTGGGGTTTTCATGTGGTAATTTCTTTTTGTGTTAACATTCAGATTTAACCTCTAAAGTATGCCAGCTCAGAGCTCCTTTCCCCACCGCTGTGCTAAGAATGGTCTGGCCCCCGCAGGAACGGATGTGGTTGGTGACTCACAGGGCTAATGAAAAGAGTTTTCTAATGCCCGGGGCTTTATCAAACAATGGAGGCTGATGCTGAAAGCAGACTGACACACTTTGGCTAGCTAGTCACTGCTGATATGATAGAAGCGTTCTGCTTTAAATCAACTTGATCTGAGATGATAGTTCACATCCTCCTCTCATACCATTAGTGAAGGTACATAGTGTCTGTTCCATATGTTCCAGTATAGGTACATGGTACAACCCCCACTTAAACGTGTTTTAGACAGTTTCCCCCTTTCACCTTTTAACTGCTGTGCTGTAAATGTACCAGTTCAGAAAACCGTTGAGGATGGCTTCTCCATCGCTCCTCTCATTTACAGGCACACCTCCTCTTCCGCCCATCTTCTTGATGTACAGATCGTGTTCATTGTTTAACCCCCACGGGAGGGAGGGAATAATTTATATTCCGATGCTGCACTTCAATTTCACAACACGGATTATCCCCAGAGGAATGCAGGGCAATCTCAACCAGAGAACCCGAGACATGTGAAGGCTGCTCCTTCACTGCTTCCGCAGGCACTCACTCCAACACACTGTAGTATACTGGTACAGCCATGGGAGCATTACAAATGGGCCACGCCTTGTAGTCAAGCTAAATCCAATTGACCATGCAACAAATAGGATATTACTCTGGGTATTTTGTATGTGATGATATTGAGTTAGAGTGAGTAGCCTGGTTACACCTTGTGCTAACATGTGGGTTTTGTGATTTGATCAATATAATCCAATCACTATCTGATTGAGGCTTGTCGCGTCTACAGATGGTACTAAAATGTGTTTCTTATCCGTCCACTGTGCCCACATTGTGACCAGGTTTCCTGGTGCCTCCCTGTATGCAGATGTTTTTACAGATATTCTTTCAACATAATATTTATTTATTTATTTTAAGACAATTATTGTTGCCATTTAAGTCAATGGTGCTACCTGTCAATGATTTTAGAGACCTGTATAATGATTATTTAAATGCCTTGACCATCCAGATCTGTTTACACTTGAATTATATCCAGATACAATGGGTTTCTGACTACATCCAGAGGTGGTCAGGAGGATCTGATTACAATCAGATAACGATGCGTCTTGTAATCGTATATACCTGTCTTAAAATGGGGGCACAATCAAATTGTGGACAAGATCAGGACAAGGGATGTATGTCAGCACCAAATGTAAACGGGGTTAGTGACACCTAATGTAAGAGTTAGGTAGTAGGGATTTGTTCGAGGGAAATCTAATTTTCAGAAATAGGGAACAGCTATGGGTAATGTTTTGGCAATGCAGTTTAAGAAGCAGCAATGGGTAATGTATGTTCTGCATTTGTTTCTTTGTTAACATACATGCCAAGAACTTCAGAGCAAATTAATTGTATATGAATGAATATTTCATTAGCGCATCGCAGCTGACATTAAATGGATAAAAATAGCAATATCGTTAAATGTACATACATATGTAGATACTTATTTGCAAGAACAATTAACGTTAAGTTGGATGACAATGATGTCTTGAACATCTGAAATGTTTTGCAGACATGAAAAGGACAAATGAAAGATGCACAACACTATAAATATATAGTTGTTTATTCACTGCTATTTCGAGCTGTAGTTAAATCCTGACTAAACCTGGCTTCATGTAAATAATAGCTCTTTTTCATTTATGAATGTGACAGAGAAGATCTACCAACACTATACACTTGGTTGTCTTTGCGTATTAGATACAATATCTACATTGTTACATGTCAAGGGATTTATGTATAAGTTAAGTTATTTGGGCCAAGCACTAGCTCCAAATACACAGGGAAATACTGCATGCACTCATTCCCCGTACTCTCCAAAGACCATCATAGAGATAGGAAGACTGAGAGAGAGAGCTACCCTGGCTCTAGCTTTGGCTCTTTGTCTGTCTGGATGGCTGAACAAGTGTTACAGCCATAGTCACAGTGTTGTGGGTCCCAGCCTCAGCATGGGGAATCAGATGCAAACCAGCTGCTAAATTATGCAGCCTGTGACCTTTGGTGGACCCGGGAAGATGGATGCTTCCAGAACTATTGACATAAAATCCAGGCCCCACAAGCAGAGAGCAAATTTCTTACACATCCCACACCCAGCTGACACCATAAAATGAATAAGCAAGTGTGTAATAGTTCACTGTTCAGAGCTAACACGAGGGTTAGATACATGTACTTTGACTTTGACTTTTGACTTTGACTTTTTATATTCTTTCATTTGTCTCTGTATCTACCCATTCGTTTATGAGGTGTCAATCCCATAGCCATAGATTTTTCATTGTTAATACTGTATGAGTCGTCAGAAGACTGGTAGCTGTGTGAAAACAGCTGAGGATGCTAGCGCAATGGAATAATAGAGAGAGAGAGAATACAAATAAGAAGATAGACAAATGCTTTAATTTGTGTGTACCTATTGGTTTGCTACTGCGCTAATATGAGTCATACTGTTGGACCAATAGCTGTCAGTGCTAACCCAATGGAGTATAATAATAATCCACAGAGAGAGAAAGAGACATGTTCCGTTAGAGTCAAAGACTATAGAACAGTGATCAAACAAACAACAGCCATCCTTGATCTACAATCTACAGCTTTGATTGTTTCCACACAGATATCTACAGAACAGCAACAGAATGGCCTGCCCTCTCTTCTGTTCCAACAGAGCTGTTCTGCCTCTCTCTCTGTGCCTGCTATGTTGTTGATTTATCAGCTCTCATTTATCAGGTCCTATCCCCAGTATTATTATTATTCAGCGCACAACCGTGTCACCGTGGTCGCGGAAGGGGGTGCACTGAGATGAAAATGATGAACGATATTTCTTTCATAAGATGCATATCAGCCTGAGCATGTGATTTTCGGCTTGTGTGTAGCTATTTGAACATTCATTCAATGTCACTTTCTGCCAAGACCGGCTAGGAGTATTTCTCATCCCTGCTGTGGGTATTTTCGCATGAACGGTCGACATGTTTCAAATAGGACATGTAATCATAGGACACAGACATACACACATAAATGCATGCATGGAGGCTTACATGCAGACAGTGGATCAGGTCTTTGTATGACCCTCTTGCTTAAAGTTCTTATTTTTTCAGGAAAATATAGAAAACAGGCTTTCGTCCTGTTTGTGGTCTAAAAAGGACAAGATGGCAGGGTAACAGTAACAGTATTGAATGAACAATCATGTAAAATATGAACATTATGACCCAACTGTTTGTTTGTTTCCTATGTAATCACGGGAATGTTGTATCTACAGTATGTTCTGCACTACATGGTTGAAAAATATGCAGTGTGGATTTATATGTGCAATGAAATGGTCAATAAACACTTGACATTCCATCAACATTGCATCATTAAGGTTTTATTTCCTTCTGGCTACATCCATACAATGGCTGAAGAAAAATCTCTCTCTGTCTCGATGAGAAAAGTATTTTTCAAAGTGTTCATTATAGTCTTGTCCTGTCAAGTGTGTGACTGTGTTGGGAGGCTAATACATTTGCTACAGGCTAGATGGCCATGGATCAATGTGCTGCTGATTATACAACGGGACTCTTGTATTATTGTCTCTAGCTATGGAGAGAAAAGAGGCCACTGGGTCGGCTTCCTGTCTGTTGGATCTATTGTAGCCAGCCATTCACATGGATCGCTGTGTGGTAGAGTGACAAGCTGACAGCCACACAGGAACAAAACTCAGCACCACATTCCAGTGCCATTCAACAATGGTCATGCTATGAATGTGTAGTATCATAGAAAATAGACATTGCGGTGCGTATCGAAGCAGCATAACAAACCGGGTTATGGGTGTAGTACTAGATGACTACTTTGATTTGTGGGTGTTTCATACTTTTCTTTCAATACATATATGTTATACTTGTAGGATAAATTCTTTAGTTCAATGGTCAAACTCAGCTCCAAAGTATAAACTGAATTGACATAATAATAATAATAATAATGATAATAATAATAATAATAATAATAATAATAATAGAACAGGAAATTTGCGAGGCTGTGCCAAGATGGACAGACAGTGGCCTGACTCAATAAACCGCTAAATCTGGCATTTCATGCTGATCTGATGTTGCCCCGGTGATCATGAGGTGTAAAAACAGATTTCCACGGTGGCTGGATGATGTTAAATTAGTTTTCACCCTCGGCGGACTAATCTTTCTCTAGGCCATAGTTTTCAATTCCTCAATTCTAAGTGCAGATCAGCTTCAAATGCAGTGTGGCTCTTTGCAAGTGTCGACAACACTCTCTGCAGCTGGAACTTTACAAGCCATGTCCTTTTGAAGTTGAAAGTTATATTAATAAAAAATGTGACACATTTAAGGGGCAATTCAGTAGGGGGGTGCACCGGAGCTTGTTGCCTCGCTAACTTGGACACCTTGGTTCATTTGCATTATTTCTTAATAAATAAATAAAATTCCCTCATTAAGTCGAGATCACAACTTATCTCGTGATCACTACATAACAAAAGTTGTTTTGTCGAAATCACAAGATAATTTTGTCGTGATCACAACATAATAAAAGTTGTTTATCGAGATCACAAGATAACATTGCCGTGATCACGACATAATAAACATTTTTTATCGAGATCACAAGATAATATTGCGGTGATCACGAGATCAAAAGTACCACGCATCATCCATTCATTTGTTCAGATGAACCATGTATGATAACCACCTCAAGGAGCCCTGTGGCTGCCGCTGCATTGATTGCAACACCTTCATTGGGTATTTAATTCCTGAACGCTGACTTACAAGCAACCCTTTCTCTCAGGCTGCGTAACGCCCCCAAGACCACAGCCAATCGCATGCAAGGAACAATGCAACTTGGCTAATCTTGTGAGCAAACTAGGTAGTCTTGTTAGCTAGCTAGCTTGTTATCTGTGCTGGTTGTTAGCTTTACATTTACAGTATGTGATCTCCATTCCTGACAGGCTGATCAGATTCAATTTCAGCCTCAGAGGCTAATAAGTCAGAATGATGCCTTGTAGGCTGTTTCATATGTAAGGCTTCTTGCTGACAGCCTACATCATCCTGACTTATTTGCCTCTGAGGCTGCAATTGAAACGGATCAGCCTGCCAGGAATAGAGCGCACCCACTCTTAATCATAGTCATAATGCACTGCTAATCTGCCTGAAAGGAGCTAAACCTATAAAACAGCCTACAAGGCACAATCCTGGCTTATCAGCCTCTGAGGATGTTATTGAATCTGATCAAGCTCTGAGGATGAAATTTAATCTGATCAGCTTGTCAGGAATGGAGCTCACCCACTCTGTAAATTAAAATATTATCCGTGAAACAATTGTAAGTGTTATACACATATCAGTTATGCAAGCTAACAACCCGCACAGATAACAAGCTAGCTAGCTAGCTAACAAGACTACCTAGCTATCTAGCTTGCTCGCTTGTTCACAAGACTAGCCAATTTAGCTGCATTGTTGCTTACATGCGATTGGCTGTGGTCTTCGGGGTGGCATCATTCAGGGCTTAAATGCCCCCACAAGGGCATAGATGCCCCAAGAGCTGTTAGCTCGCTAACAATACTAATTTCTAAACTGATGAGCTCCAAACACAAATGAAAGCATGATGTTAGTATGAAATTTACCATCCTTTAGTGTAGCAATCAGTAAAAACGAATGTGCTGATCCACTGTGGGCTCTGGCGCTTCAGCCATACTGTCAATCTGTCCAATCCTATTTATAGAGTTTATCTCACGATCTAGACAAAACAACTTTTGTTATGGCGTGATCATGACATAATTAAGTTATGACCTCGACATAATGAGGAAATCTTTTTTTTTATTAATATGTCCTCTCTGGACCTCATGGGCATTAATATGGAGTTGGTCCCCATTGTGCTGCTATAACATGCTCCACTCTTCTGGGAAGGCTTTCCACTAGATGTTGGAACATTTCTGTGGGGACTTGCTTCCATTCAGCCACAAGAGCATTAGTGAGGTCGGGCACTGATGTTGGCCGATTAGGCCCGGCTCGCAAAAGTCCGCGTTTGAATTCATCCCAAAGGTGTTCGATTGGGGTTCAGGTCTGGGCTCTGTGCAGGCCAGTTAAGTACTTCAACACCAATCTCGACAAACCATTTCTGTATGGACGTCGCATTGTGAACGGGGGCATTGTCATGCTAAAACAGGAAAGGGCCTTCCGCAAACTGTTGCCACAAAGTTGGAAGCACAGAATCATCTAGAATATCATTTTATGCTGTAACATGAAGATTTCCCTGCACTGGAACTAAGGGGCCTAACATGAACTATGAAAAACAGACCAAGACCATTATTCCTCCTCCACCAAACTTCACAGTTGGCACTATGCATTGGGGCAGGGAGTGTTTTCCTGGCATCCGCAAAACCCAGACTTTTCTTTCGGACTGCCAGATGGTGAAGCGTGATTCATCAATCCAGAGAACATGATTGCACTGCTCCAGAGTCCAATGGCGGCGAGCTTTACACCACTCCAGCCGATGCTTGGTATTACGCATAGTGATCTTAGGCTTGTGTACGGCTTCTCGGTCATGGAAACCCATTTCATGAAGCTTCCGACGAACAGCTCTTGTGCTAACGCTGCTTCCAGAGGCAGTTTGGAACTCGGTAGTGAGTGTTGCAACCGAGGACTGACGATTTTTTGGCGCTTCAGCGCTCGGAGGGCCCGTTCTGTGAGCTTGTGTTGCATACCACTTTGCGGCTGAGCCGTTGTTGTTCCTAGATGTTTCCACTACACAATAATAGCACTTACAGTTGACCGGCACAGCTGTAGCAGGGCATACATTTGACAAACTGAACTTGTTGGAAAGGTGGCATCCTATGACGGTGCCACTTTGAAAGTCACTGAGCTCTTCAGTAAGGCCATTCTACTGCCAATGTTTGTCAATCGAGATAGCATGGCTGTGTGCTCGATTTTATAGACTTGTCAGCAACGGGTGTTACTGAAATAGCTGAATCCACTAATTTGAAGGGGTGCCCACATACCACATAAGAAGTAACAAAAGTTTATTACTAATACAGGGGTAAGGGCAAAACAGGGGCAAAAACGACAGGTCAAGGGTAGGCAGAGGTCAGTAATCCAGACAGGGTGCAAAAGGTCCAGAAACTGGAGACAAAGGGCTGTGAGACATGGGTTTAATTCTAAAACATGAAAAGTGGATGTATATGGAGGGTACGGAGCAACAGAAGATGAACAGCAGAGGGGCTAATGGCCTTGGAGATGGGAAAAGAGCCGATAACGGTGGAGAGAGTTTGCGGGATTCCACCCGGAGGGGCAGATTCTGGGTGGACAACCATACCCTCTGCCCGAAACAATCCCAGGGAGCCAGGGTCCGGTGGCTATCCGCTTGTCATCGATACCTGAAGGTGGTCTTGAGAAGAGCCGACTGGGCTCTCTTCCAGGTACGGCAATAAGGGCGGACGGCTGATACCCCAGGGAACACTCAAAGGGCGATAGACCCATGGCAGAGCAAGGGAGGGTGTTGATCTGAGGACCCCGGTCAGAGACCATGTCCACTGGCAGTCCATGGATCCGGAAGATGTGCCGCACCATGAGCTAGGCCATCTCTTTGGCAGAGGGTAGCTTGTGGAGAGTAATGAAGTGGGCGGCTTTGGAAAACTGATCCACTATGGTCAGGATGGCAGTGTTGCCATCAGACGGGGGGAGACCCATGATAAAGTGAGACCAGGGACGGTGAGGGACAAGCAAAGGTTGAAGGAGACCAGCCGGAATTTGCAGAGTCTTGTTCACGCATTCAGTGACGAACGCGGGGAAACATGGTAGGTCACCAAAAGCATTGTCGCACAAAGGCCATGTCCGCCGGGAGCTCGGGTGGCAGGCAAGCCTGGAGGAGTGGGCCCACTACAGGACCGAGGAGCAGACCGTGTCAGGAACGAACATCCGGTTATCTTGGCCAATCCACCACCGTTCTCACCTTTCCAGGATCCATCTGTACACTCCCTGCAGCGATGAGGCGGCAGGTAGCCTAGTGGTTAGAGCGTTGGACTTGTAACCGGAGGGCTGCAAGTTCAAATCCCCGAGCTGACAAGGTAAAAATCTGTCGTTCTGCCCCTGAACAAGGCAGTTAACCCACTGTTCCCAGGCGCCGAAGACGTGGATGTCGATTAAAAGGCAGCCCCCGCACCTCTCTGATTCAGAGGGGTTGGGTTAAATGCGGAAGACACATTTCGGTTGAAGGCATTTGGTTGTACAACTGACTAATAATGGTGACTTTGACTTTGACTTTGACTTTGATGTAACACAGAAAGGGAATGGTGATGGAATTTGCACTTCTCTGCTTTAAACAAAAAGCTGGTTCTCCAGGAGGAGTTGGAGAACCTGTCGGACGTGGAGCACGTGTTCTTGGGCGGAACGGGAGAAGACGAGGATGTCATCAAGGTAGACGAAGACGAACCGGTTCAACAAATCGCGGAGAACATCATTAACCAAAGCCTGGAACACAGAAGGGGTGTTGGTAAGGCCAAATGGCATGACCAGATACTCGTAGTGACCCCTGGAACAAATGAACCATGGAAGGACAAATCAACCATGCAGCTAGGGAGTCCTCAATTTAGGTCTCCATAGCCTTGGTCTCCAGACCTGACAGAAAGTACAGTCGTCCCTGGGGCAGAGTGGTGCTTGGGAAACTTCAGGCAATGGGCATGGCAAAATGGACTCCAGCCCATGATGGCACCAGCAGACCAGTCAAATAGGGGATTGTGTTGCTGGAGCCAGGAGAATCCCAGTACCACGGGAACCAGAGAAGACTTCATGAGCAGGAATTGGATCGCTTGCTGTGGTTCCCTGACACACTTAGGTTGATGGGGGTGGTATTGTGGGTGACTCGCACTGTAGAGCGCTGGTCCAGTGGTCTAAAGTCCATGGGAATGGAGAGGGGCTGAGTGGGGATGTCAAGCTTGGAAGCCAGGGTAGCTTCCATTAAGCTCTCATCGGCCCCAGAGTTGATGACTACCCGGAGAGATTTTGACTGCTTACCCACAGCAAAATGGCATGAAAAGGGGAGAGTAAGGGGAGAGGAAAAGTTCTCCATATGGCCCACCAGAGTACTCGCTCCTACCGGTGAGCCTGGTCTTTTAGTGGACAGATGGACATAAATGACCAGTAGTCCCGCAATACAGGCAACTCTTATTACGAAGCTTGTATAGCCATTCAGCTGGAGACAGCCTAGCTCTGCCTAATTGCATAGGTCCGGGATGAGGTGAATCTGCAGTCTTTGGAGACTCTCAGGGGAAGTCGAGTAGCCTCGGGTTCTCTCGGCAACGGAGCCGTTGGCGACTTCCGGGATGCCCCGGAGGTGAGGTGGAATCCTTGGACGGGCGAGTGAAATCGAATCTCCTCTCCTTCCTTAGTTCCCGTAGTCGCCCATCGATCCAAATGGTCAAGGCGATGAGCGAGTCGAGATCCATCGGTAGTTCCTGGGCTGCAAGCTCGTTCTTTACTTCCTCTGATACTGATGCAGGAACATGTTGAACAGCGCTTCCATGTTCCCGGCACTCTCAGCTGCCAACGTGAGGAAATCCACCGCATAGTCTGCCACACTGCGGGAGTCTTGCCGAAGCTCGTGTAACTTCCGGGCAGCCTCTCTCCCGACAATGGAGCATCGAAAATGTTCTTTCTCTCCAACACAAATTCCTCCAGACTGAAGCATATGGCCGATTGTTGTTCCCATACTGCCGTAACCCAGGCGAAAGCCCTCCCGGACATCAGCGTGATGAGGTACGCTATCTTAGAGTGGTTTGAGGGGGAAGGAGGAGGGCTGCAGAATGATGATGAGGGAGCGAGAAATGCCCAGCAGATGCCCGACTCTCCATTGAAGCGTTCTGGGGGAGGTAAGCGGGGTTCCCGGGAAACCGGGGTGACCGGGCAGGCGGTGCTGCTAAAAGCCTGGTTACTGAGGGGCTGGGAGGTTACCATCGTGGTAGGCTGCCTAACTGACAACCGGCGGAATTGCTCCAGAAACGTGTTCAACGCTTGGTCATGGCGTTCGGCCAAGGTCTGGAACCCTTCTGTAAGACCATGAAGCAACTCCTCGTGCCTTCCAATGGTGGCTCCTTGGGAGGAGATGACATTGTGGAGGTGGTCTTAGTCTGCTGGGTCAGTCATGGCCATCACGTTTCAGGTAAGACCCAGATGCAGACAGTGTCAAAGTAACAAAAGTTTATTAATTGTACAGGGGAAGGCAAAACGACTGGCCAAGGGCAGGCAGAGATCAGTAATCCAGATAGGGTGAAAAAGGTCCAGAACGGCAGACAGTCTCAGGGTCAGAGCAGGCAGTGGTCAATAATCCAGTGTGTTAGGCAGAATGGTCAAAACCGGGAAAAACTAGAAAACAGGAACTAGAACAAACAGGACTAAGGGGAAAACCGCTAAGGGAAAAAACGCTGGTAGGTTTCACGAAACAAAACGATCTGGCAACAGACAAAGAAAAACACAGGTATAAAGACACCGGGGATAATGGGGAGATTGGTGACACCTGGAGAGGGTTGAGACAAACACAAAGACAGGTGAAACAGATCAGGGTGTGACAGTACTAATATTTCAAAACAATTACGTGTTTTCTTCTTCTTATATAATAATATATTTATATATGATAGCGTAGATGAGAAATCACAGTGGTCCCCTAAATAAATTCGATTCCAGTTTACTAGAAAAAGGCCTACACCACCATCTCAAGAGTGTATAAAATATGCTTTGATGTAAAATTAACTTGAACACTCACACGTCATGCAGGATTTATTTTTGCCTCAATCCAACACGGAACCACCACTGCCTTGAAATGGAAAAATATACAGTACCAGTCAAAGATTGGACCTACTCATTCCAGGGTTTTTCTTTATTTTTACGACTTTCTACATTGTAGAATAATATTGAAGACATCAAAACTATGAAATAACACATGTAGTAACCAAAAAATTGTTAAACAAATCTAAATATATTTTAGATTCTTCAAAGTAGTCATCCTTTGCATTGATGACAGCTTTGCACACTCTTGGCATTCTCTCAAACAGTTTCATGAGGTAGTCACTTGGAATGCATTTCAATTAACAGATGTGCCTTGTTAAAAGTGAATTTGTGAAATGTCTTTCCTTCTTCATGCGTTTGAGCCAGTCAGTTGCGTTGTGACAAGGTAGGGGTGGTATACAGAAGTTAGCCCTATTTGGTAAAATACAAAGTTGATATTATGGCAAGAACAGCTCAAATGTTTTTATTTCTATTTGTATTTAACCTTTATTTAACTAGGCAAGTCAGTTAAGAACAAATTCTTACTTTCAATGACGACCTACCAAAAAAAAGCTAAATTGCCTCCTGCGGGGGGGCAACAACATGGTAACATGACAACAACATGGTAGCAGCACAAAACACGGTACAAACATTATTAGGCAATCCGTTCACCTACTCTGCGTCTCACAAAGACACGGCAGTTGGAAACCAAAAAAAGAAGCAAATGAAACGAAAGTTTAAAAAACTTTGAAAGGTTCTTCAAGTGCAGTCACAAAAAACATCAAGCGCTATGATGAAAATGGCTCTCATGAGGAATGCCACAGGAAAGGAAGACCCGGACTTTCCTCTGCTGCAGAGGATAAGCTCATTAGAGATAACTGCACCTCAGATTGCACATCAAATAAATGCTTCACAGAGTTCAAGTAACAGACATCTCAACATCAACTGTTCAGAGGAGACAGCGTGAATCAGGCCTTCATGGTCGAATTGCTGCAAAGAAACCCCTACTAATGAACAACAATAATAAGAAGAGACTTGCTTGGGCCATGAAACACAAGCAATGGACATTAGACCGGTAGAAATCTGTCCTTTGGTCGGATGAGTCCAAATTTGAGATTTTTGTTTCTAACCGCTGTGTCTTTGTGAGACACAGAGTAAGTGAACGGATTTTCTCTGCATGTGCGGTTCCCACTGTGAAGCATGGAGAAGGAGGTGTGATGGTGTGGGGGTGTTTTGCTGGTAACACTGTCTGTGAATTATCTGGAATCCAAGGCACACAGCCAGCATGGCTACCACAGCATTCTGCAGAGATGCGCCATCCCATCTGGTTTGCGCTTAGTGGGACAATCATTTGTTTTTCAACAGGACAATGACCCATCACACCTCCAGGCTGTGTAAAGGCTATTTGACCAAGAAGGAGAGTGATGGAGTGCTGCATCAGATGACCTGACCTCCACAATCACCCGACATCAACCCAATTGAGATGGTTTGGGATGAGTTGAACCACAGAGTGAAGGAAAAGCAGCCAACAAGTGCTCAGCATATGTGGGAACTCCAAGACTGTTGGAAAATCATTCCAGGTGAAGTCGGTTGAGAGAATGCCAAGAGTGTGCAAAGGTTTCATCAAGGCAAAGCAAAGCGTGGCTACTTTGAAGAATCTAAAAGCTAAAATATATTTTGATTTGTTAAACACCTTTTTGGTTACTACATGATTCTATATGTTTTGTTTCATAGTTTTGATGTCTTCACTATTATTCTACAATGCAGAAATTTATAAAAATAAAGGAAAACCTTTGAATGAGCAGGTGTGTACAAACTTTTGACCGGTGCTGTATCATATGATGTATATGTCTATAATTACATGATATTTCCCATACTTTACTTTGGCTACTGAGGTGTTTTAAAGGCCTCAATAAAAACATGTCAATAACGAGGCAACCCTGTGACTGAGACATCAATCACACGCGAGGCCAAGGGATCAATCAAATATTTGATATTACACACCACAGCTTGAGATCTATTACTGACCATTAGCGACTTAATCAGGACACATAGCGCTATCATTAATACACAGTGCTGTTGATGATGGAACCAACAAAATACACAGCTTTAAAAATACACATTCACCTCAAGATCAATAGTAGATACAGTGAGGGAAAAAAGTATTTGATCCCTTGCTGATTTTGTACATTTGCCCACTGACAAAGAAATGATCAGTCTATAATTTTAATGGTAGGTTTATTTGAACAGTGAGAGACAGAATAACAACAAAAAAATCCAGAAAAACGCATGTGAAAAATGTTATAAATTGATTTGCATTTTAATGAGGGAAATAAGTATTTGACCCCCTCTCAATCAGAAATATTTCTCGCTCCCAGGTGTCTTTTATACAGGTAACGAGCTGAGATTAGGAGCACACTCTTAAAAGGAGTGCTCCTAATCTCAGTGTGTTACCTGTATAAAAGACACCTGTCCACAGAAGCAATCAATCAATCAGATTCCAAACTCTCAACCATGGCCAAGACCAAAGAGCTCTCCAAGGATGTCAGGGACAAGATTGTAGACCTACACAAGGCTGGAATGGGCTACAAGACCATCGCCAAGCAGCTTGGTGAGAAGGTGACAACAGTTGGTGCGATTATTCGCATATGGAAGAAACACAAAACTGTCAATCTCCCTCGGCCTGGGGCTCCATGCAAGATCTCACCTCGTGGAGTTGCAATGATCATGAGAACGGTGAGGAATCAGCCCAGAACTACACGGGAGGATCTTGTCAATGATCTCAAGGCAGCTGGGACCATAGTCACAAAGAAAACAATTGGTAACACACTAAGCCGTGAAGGACTGAAATCCTGCAGCGCCCGCTGGGGGTGTTTTTCTGTTAAGGGGACAGGACAACTTCACCGCATCAAAGGGACGATGGACGGGGCCATGTACCATCAAATCTTGGGTGAGAACCTCCTTCCCTCAGCCAGGGCATTGAAAATGGGTGGTGGATGGGTATTCCAGCATGACAATGACCCAAAACACACGGCCAAGGCAACAAAGGAGTGGCTCAAGAAGAAGCACATTAAGGTCCTGGAGTGGCCTAGCCAGTCTCCAGACCTTAATCCCATAGAAAATCTGTGGAGGGAGCTGAAGGTTCGAGTTGCCAAACGTCAGCCTCGAAACCTTAATGACTTGGAGAAGATCTGCAAAGAGGAGTGGGACAAAATCCCTCATGAGATGTGTGCAAACCTGGTGGCCAACTACAAGAAACGTCTGACCTCTGTGATTGCCAACAAGGGTTTTGCCACCAAGTACTAAGTCATGTTTTGCAGAGGGGTCAAATACTTATTTCCCTCATTAAAATGCAAATCAATTTATAACATTTTTCAAATGCGTTTTTCTGGATGTTTTTGTCTCTCACTGTTCAAATAAACCTACCATTAAAATTATAGACTGATCATTTATTTGTCAGTGGGCAAACGTACAAAATCAGCAGGGGATCAAATACCTTTTTCTCCTCACTGTATATCTCAACATATGATATGATTTAAACTGACATATGAAGTTTTAATGACTAGTAATGAATTACAAGCAAATCCTAAATAGTCAACATAATCAATATCTAGGCCCTATTCCGCAAATATCCATTCACATTATAGAATTCCCCATTTAATGGGTGGTGATGGCTTTGAGGTGGATGTATAGCTTACAACTATCAATTTGTGTAAGTAGAAATTTGATCGACGATAGAGCAGGACTGGAGCCCCCGAGGTTTATAGCCACATAACAGCCATGGTGGTGTTGGTGACGGCTCAGTCTTGTTACCCATGATGTTCCTCGATACTAAGTCAACACCACAATTGGCACGATGCCTAACTAATCTCACCTTACGAGAGACACAAACCAGTCTCTCCTATCTTTATATTTCTCACTCTCCATCTCTCTCTCCCATTTGGTTTCTGTTATCTACTTCCTGACACACATGGTTGATTAGTTTCGTTATATAGTTATGGGTTTGGGTGGTAAGGATGAATTGTGTTCCTGTTTCTTTGGCTCCTCATTCTACACTGGCTCATTATAGTGATGCTGGTGTCATTTGACAGTTACCAGCCCGTCATTTGACTACTCAGCCACAGAGCAGCTACATGTCAGACATTTTGTGTTAGCAGTGTGGGTGGAAGGTGAGGCCCATATCAAATCAAATTCAATACTTTGGCCACTAGTGTCAAATTAGACATTGTTAGTCCTGCAGCCAGGGGCGCCACTTTGGTTTTAGAAGTGGGGGGTGGGACATAACCTGGCAGGGGGTCTGGGGTTTCTACCCCAGGAAATGCCATTTCTATTTAGAACAAAAAGTAAGCAAAAATGCACTCTAAAAATAAAAGGTTCCTGGAGTATCCTTTAAGGGTTCTTCAAATTGAAACTGTGGGGGAACCCCTATAAATTCAAACCCCTTTTAAGACACCATTTTAATGTTTTTTCAAAGAACTACCCCCCTATTCTTAATACACATTACAATAAAAACAAACAATATTTTAGTTGTCAGTATTTAAAGAATAAAAAAAAAAATGAGGTACACTCCCACGTGTGGACGTTAGTGTTCTCAGTATCCGTAGCCAGAATGATTTTGCAGTGCATGGTTTCCTGTTATATTCAGAGATGTAGGGAGGGTCAAGTCTGAATCCCCCCACATTGTAATTATACAGATGATTAACAAAACATGCACACAACAGTATTTTTACTTTGGTTTGTGGTAAATGTGAATTAAAAGACTGTTTTGATAATGGTTTTCATACTCATACCTTGTCCATAATGTAGAGGCCTATGGGATATTAATTGAAGAGGTAAGGGAGGAGGATGGTAAATGTGCTCTGCATAACATACCAATAGCAAATTACATATCTTTGTATGCCTCATCTGTATACTTGCATACAGACACAAAAGTGAGCAGTTCAGTCATCTGCACCCAATACAGCTAGCATTCAACATACACTTATAGCGTACATATGCTTACCTCTGTTGATTGATATTCATTGAATTGCATCGATTCTGTTTTAGAAACATTTGCACAAATACGAAAAGATAGATGGTATCCTCATGAATCAATCAAATGCATTCATAAAGCCTTTTTACATCAGCCAATGTCACAAAGTGCTATACAGAAACCCAGCCTAAAACCCTAAACAGCAAGCAATGCTGATGTAGAAGCATGGTGGCTAGGAAAAACTCCTTAGAAAGGCAGGAACCTAGGAAGAAACCTAGAGAGTAACCAGGCTCTGAGGGGTGGCCAGTCCTCTTCTGGCTATGCCGGGTGGAGATTATAACAGTACATGGCCAAGATGTTCAAACGTTCATAGATGACCAGCAGGGTCAAACAATAATCACAGTGGTTGTAGAGGGTGCAAAAGGTCAGCACCTCAGAAGTAAATGTCAGGTGGCTTTTCATAGCCGATCATTCAGAGTTAGAGACAGCAGGTGCGGGACAAGGTAGCACGTCCGTTGAACAGGTCAGGGTTCCATAGCCGCAGGCAGAACAGTTGAAACTGGAGCAGCAGCATGACCAGGTGGACTGGGGACAGCAAGGAGTCATCAGGCCAGGTAGTCCTGAGGCATGGTCCTAGGGCTCAGGTCCTCTGAGAGAAGAGAGAAATAGAAAAAGAGAGAAATAGAAAAAGAGAGAATACTTAAATACACAGGACACCGGATAAGACAGGAGAAATTCTCACATTATCAATTTAGATCACACAAGAGACAAACCTTACCTTGAATTGAAGAGAGCTTTAAACACCTGCTGTCCTTTCAAACTAAAATCCAAATGTTTCAGTTGGGCAGTTAGGTTCCTTAAAAAAAAAAAAAAAAAAAAACTAAGGAGGTTCCTCGATTAACCCCACCTCCTATGGGGTTCTTGGAAGAACCTTGTGGGCAATTTTCAGTGCCAAGAGTTCTTCAAAGACCCTGAGGATCTTAGAAGAACCTTTGTTGAACCCTTACTTTTTAGAGTGTGTATCAAAGGTAATTCATTAATACATATTGTGTTCCAACTTTAACCAATAGCAAAGCAAATGAACAACTTGAAAAAATACAAAGACTTGTCTAAGATTTTCAGAGCCGCCTGCACGCCCGACCCCCACCAGTCTAGTCAATAACGCAACTCTTGTAATGAACACAAGGGGAGACAGAGCTGGTTTCAAGTGCAGGGCGCAGCATGTTATTATTGCAAAGGACCACAGGAGGAGGCAGTTAGCCGGGTCCAGGGGCAAACAGAAGGTCATACAGAGGGGGTCCAAAAGGGAAACAATACAGGCAGGGAAAAAGCTAGTAACGTAGTCTGGGAGATCGGGCAATAGGTAAATAACAGGAAAACCGATAGGCTAAAGTACAGGCAGGGAATAGGAAAAAAAGACTGTTAGTGAGGCAGGCAAAAAACGATCATACACAGGAGGAGTAACTCACAGGAACCCAGCGCTCTGAAAGATGTGTGTCACAAAACAAACAATACCTAACAGTGATCGGGTGCAAAGAACTGAACTAAATAGTGTGTGATAATGACATACAGGTGTGTGAACATGTGATTAGAATTCAGGTGATTGTGATCTGGAGAGTGAGCTGTGTTCAGGGGATCTAGGTGTTTGAGAGTGAGCTGGAAAGTGAGCTGGAAAGTGAGCTGCGTTCAGAGGATCGTTGAGGGTGTGAGTTGGAAGCAGACGTTACAACTCAAGTTCCGTCCCAGTTCCTACCACACATTTTTTTTTGTTCCCAAGGGAAAGGTTTAGAAACAAAAAAACACATACACTTAAAATATACATTATTTGCAAAACAGCAAATCCTCAATATAATTAATCTCATAGGCCTAATAGTACAGTAGAGCTCTTTGTAGTGTATAGTTCTTTGCACACAATATAGCTGGGCCGCCCAGTCCTGTCCCTAGGGGTCTACCACCCTACACCACCCCAACCCAACACACCCCTCTCAGCTTTAGGATCTTGGTGAAAGATTCATTATTGGTTTTGGGTGTGTTAGGCCAAGGCCAGAGTGACAACACACAGGACAGCAGACCCCCAGGGCCAGGACTGAGCAGCCCAGTAGCTTGGGATTGCCTAAATAGGTATCTCCCCTGACGTGGGCATGTTTTCAATACAGACTCCTTTAGAAGTACTGTATTCCATACAGTATAAGGCATCCAGACCTTATTAAAGTTGCCCAGCATACCCTTAATCTGGTAATAAATCAAAGCTAGTGATACATAACTTGACATTGTGGGAGGATAACCAAACCGCTGAGATAGATCACGTTATATGATTGGATCCGTTTTATTTTCTACAAAATCTTAAGCTAACAAGGGGTAGGCCTGTGCTTTTGCCATTTTCTTTAATAAAAGGTAGGCATATGGCATACTCTCTTACACACCCTCAATGTTAGTGTTGGTTTTAACTTAACAGCCCTTCACTGATATGGATGTAGGATATTTAAAGAGTGCAAGGTGGGTGGAGGAATTGACTGACAAATCTATGGATATTGCAGCCTATTGCCTAATTTTGTCTGTCAAACAGTTAGGCCTACCTCTTATTCCTTAAATAGGAAGAAATAGGCTCCAACACAAAGGCCTCTTGTTGTTAATAAAGTCAAATTAAAACGAAGACGGTTGAAATGAATTATGCCCACTCAAATTTGCCTAATTTCAGCACCATGAGCTGTCGATTTACAATTGCTTGTGCCGCAGCTGCTGCATCAAGTTTCAGCACCACGATGTAAGTTACTAGAATTTGCTTATTGTGAAGCCAATAACTCTGATAAATACTTCATGTGCAAAAAACATTGTTTTTAATTAAATCAATTATAGTAGTAGCAAGCTATCAAAGTTGACCTCTGGTCCTCCTTCTCATCTTCGCTCTCTTTTCTTAAACTGAACAGAACAGGGTAGTCTCTCATTAATTCTTGATGAAATCAACATGGTTGGGAACATCATTGTCTCCCTGTGTTTGCACTAGAATATTGGGGAAGTGGACAAGTTCTCCCTGGAGATCATTCTTGAAAAGCTCAAATATATACTGGAAAGCCCGACCTACTGTAATCATATCACACACTGTGTTGTCCCATCTCTGCAGCTTAACATTCAGTTGATTAAGGTGTGATGTAATGACTGTCAAAAACGCAACTGTTTCCATCTTCTCATCTTCCAAAAACTCAGAAAACTGAGTTGCCTTGTCACTCTTTTACTCTGATAAGAAAGCTTTGATTTCCTCCAAAATGGCCCACAAATATTCCAAATCCTGCCTTTGCTGAGCCATCTGACATTGTTGTGCAGTAGTAAGTAATCAAAACTGGCATTGGCCTCTGTCAGAATGTCTCATAGCAGGCGGTGTTGTAAGGATGATGTTGCTCCTCACAGAATTCCCTCTGTTTTTTGTTATAAAATCTGACAAACACCAGAAGCTGGGCATTATCAGTTTTATTTGTTGATTAATCCACAACTAATGAAATGCATGGTGCATTCTGAATGGCCTCATCAAGTTGTGATGTTAAATCTTCAGCTAATATTTCAGTCCTCCTCATTGCTGTGGAATCTGACAGTGGGATCTGTTTGATCTTTTCCCAGAGCTCATCTTTTTGTTTACCTTAAAGCAAGGTGTCAGCAACTTATTTTACCATCTCAGCATCTGAAAAGTAATTTTTGTGTTTTCCAAAAACCCAACCTATCCTCAGTGAACACTCCATTGCAAGTTGTTGGGCTGTCAGAGAATTGACAAGGACTTTGGTGGACCTCTCATATTGGGAGCTGAGTTGGTTAATCTTGTTTGTTCTCACCTCCGTGTTCAGGGGATACGTCTGATTTCCTATGAATGATGTCATAAGGGTGCTTAACATTGGGACTTTTCACGAGAGCTACGGACTCACTGCATATCAGGCACATTGGTTTTGTGCTAGTTGCGGGGAGAATGAATAAATACTGTTCCGTCCACTCGTCTTTTCAGAGTAAATATATATATATTTTTTTACAAGCCATATTAACAAAGATACTGTTAACTAAGCTCCTTCTATCTGTGATATTTACAGTTGAACCGCGGTCAAATCTTTGTTTCTTTCTGCCTGCTTGTCCCAAGGTTCCGCAGAGGATATTTGGATTAATGTGATTGGATATTTGTATTTGCATTTAACCGCACGATTGGATTAGACGGGGCACTAATAGCGGCGGGCATTGCTTCGAGAGAGAACGAGAACTAGAGGTTGCTGAGTTAAAGAGGCCGCTGCGCCCAGTTGATTTTTTAAAGCTGTCTAAAAATAATGTATTGACTATTATATAACAAAATGCGATGTTGTCCGGTCGGGATTGACCCTTCTCTGGGTCTGGACCCAGACCACGGTCCGCCAGTTGAGTTTGGCTGCTATAGGATATGGATCATTTGATTGAGACCACATTAAATAGCTTTAGGCGAAATTGAAATTGTGCAGTGGTGTAAAGTACTCAAGTAAAAATACTTTAAAGTACTTAATTAGTTTTTGGGGGTATCTGTAATTTAACTTCACTATTTATATTTTTGACAACTTTTACTTTTACTTCACTACATTTCTAAAGAAAATAATGTACTTTTTACTCCATACATTTTCCCTGACACCCAAAAGTACTCGTTACATTTTGAATGCTTAGCAGGACAGGAAATGTCACGACTTCAGCCGAAGTTGGTCCCTCTCCTTGCTCGGGTGGCTTTCGGTGGTCGAAGTCACCGGTCTTCTAGCTACCGCCAATCTACTTTTAATTTTCTATGTTTTTTTCGTCTTCATTATACACACCTGGTTTCTATCCCATAATTACCTGTTCCTTATTTAACCCTGTGCTCCCCTCATGTTTTTGTGCGTGATTGTTTATGTTTCATCGGTTCCATGTTTTCGAGTGGTTGGTTCCCCCCGTCCACTCATGTATTTTGGAAATATTGAGTAAAGCATTTGGAAACTCATATTTGTTGTCCTGTGCCTGACTTTACTGGCATCACAGAAAACTTTGACAGGAAAATGGTACAATTCACACACTTATCAAGAGAACATCCCTGGTCATCTCTACTGCCTCTGATCTGGCATACTAACTTATTAACACAAATGGTTTGTTTGTAAATTATGTCTGAGTGTTGGAGTGTGCCCCTGGCTTTCTGTAAAAAAAGAAAGAAAAAGAACATGGTGCCTAACATAAGGAATTTTATACTTAAGTATATTTAGCAATTAAATGTACTTTTGATACTTAAGTATATATAAAACCAAATACTTTTAGACTTTTACTCAAGTAGTATTTTACTGTGTGACTCACTTTTACTTGAGTCATTTTCTATTAAGGTATTTTTACTTTTACTCAAGTATGACAATTGTATACTTTTTCCACCACTGATATTGCACGCCCAGCTGAGAATCAGAGATGAGGGGCGACAACGTGCACATACTGTATTGATATACAGTATAGCCTAAAAAGCAACTAATTCTTAAACACTGAGAAATATTGACATTTCATAAATTACAAATTGCATAACCCTCCCCCTGGATTAGATGCAAAAAAATACTAACCCCCCTCCCCTCCCCTCCACCCTTGACTGAAATGTAGAAAGCATGACCCTCCCCCACTTTCCTCCAGTTAACCATTCTGTACATTTCAATTCATCCCTAAAGTTCAAAGAAAATAACATGTTGACTGGATAAGAGTGGAGATACTTTAAATATGAACAAGGAGTACTGAGAATTGAGAGATTTTAGTAAATTTCTATTTTCTTGGAAAAGGCTCTGTCGTTTCTGCAAGAGTAACTTGGTTTACTGTACCCCGGAGGCAGGTGGAAGGAACATATGTTTATTGTTGTTGGTATGATGGGAGAGGAATAAACACAGTAATAATCAAAGATCATTTTGTAGGCAATTCGAGATACAAAATAAATACTTGTATACACCATTATCAATCAATCTGTCTTTTTCAGATGATCATTAGATCCTACCAAATCTATACAACGTCAATAAGGGTGTATGTGTTGTGGTGTAACTATATTGTCTGTTAGTCTAATGTTGCCAGCAGACTGGGTAGAGAGAGAGACTGTGTGAGCAGAATTAATATACCACTGAATGATGAGCAGTAAGTTGGATACAAGACGAGTGTTGAATAATAGGGTGGATCCTAGGACATTTATCATCATTGGCGTCCATGTTTACACATTATGTGAATTATTATTATTATACATACTGAATGTATAAGTATCTGTCAGATACTTATACTGCCTTCTTAAATTATATCAATGGGGAATCATTATATAGTCATAAAACAGTTGCATAAAGGAGCAGGTTTTGATTTGACTCATTGTCTCTCTATCCATTACAATCTAAAACAGTGTGTTTCATTATTTGGCAGGATGAGTAGATGGCTCATAAACTCTTGACTTTGTCCAGTCTCAGTGGACTCATCCACCATACCAACGCATAGAAGCGGGGGCTTCTGGCATCGCTAAGCATCAGGCAACAACAGTGAGATATACTACAGTAAACACTCATCTTTGTGGTCTAGTTGGCATTGTCACTGGCCAGGAATCGTGGGGCTCCAGAGAGATTCAGATTCAGATTCATTATCCCACAAGGGGGAAATTAATTTGGACATATTCTTAAAAAAGATGGTACATAAAACATGAAAACACAGAAACTACACAATCTAATTCATTCAAAGTGCTAAAGCTACACATTTAAAATGGAAGTGTAATATGCTGTATACTCGAGGTACCAACAGACTATCTACTATACAGCCTAATGGCTGTTGGAATAAAAGAGTCCCCATATCTATCTGTTTTAATTTAATTTTGAATAAGTCTCTTTGGGGATGAGTACTGTCCAGTAAAATGCTTTCAAGTTTTAGGAGGATGAGTTTGTGTACAGGTTGGTGGCTGATTCTTGATCTATACCAATGATCCTTCCCGTTGTCTTAATCAAGCGCTGAAGCTTGACTTGGTCTTGCTCTCGCATGTTTCCAAACACGCATATCAGGCCAAAGGACAGCACACTCTGCAGGACAGATTTATAGAACATTTATATGATATGGTGGTCGACATTCAAATGGTTCAGTTTGCGTTAAAAAAATAATTCTGTTGCAATTTCTTTATCTTTGCAAAAGCAGTCATTGAATTTCAGTTTATTGTCTATTTCGATTCCCAGGTAATTATATGTGGTCACTGTATCAACTGATTCCCCATTGATCTTTGTAGGGCGTAGTGGAGTTTTGTTCCTTCTGAAATCAATTTCTATCTCTTTTGTTTTCTTAATGTTTATTTCAAGAAAGTTATCTGCACACCAATGGAAAAATTGCTGTTTCTCTGTCAAAACCTTGAAGAAAGGCTTGGTCTGTGGTGTCATCTGCATATTTCAAAAATCTGTGTGCTGAGGCAGAGGCTTGACAATCGTTTATGTACAGTATCCGTGAAGGTATGCAACCTTGAGGGTTGCATACCATTTGCCTTTTCTAAATGTTGGTAGATATTGTTCAGCATGACCAGTAACGCATCATCAACACCTTGGAGGCATGGTAGGCCAATTGTTTTGAGTCTAATAGGGATGAGAGATCAGAGATAGTTTGTTTTTTAATTATTTTTTCTAAACGTTTCATAGGTACAGATGTCATGGCTACATGGCGTAAATCGTTCCCATGTATTGGGAACCAACCACCAACCAGTGGGAGTGACAGCCTATATGATTCCGTGGGTTAGCCAATGGTTGTAGGGAGCAGTAACTCTGTTTGGAGACACCGTTTGGAGAGGGTCTGAGTGAACTGGAGTTGCCCACCATTCAGCTTAACAGGGTTGTGTGTGAGGGAGAAATCTGAAGGCAGGGGAGAGCCGCTATGGGATTTAATTGGCTCGGATTAGGCATTCTATGCATAGCCCCTTGCAGTAATTCAGGCCATATCGCAAAGCACTGGGCAATTGGCCATCCCGATGGCCCCGGAAGGCATATTAGTGGGACACACGTACCTGCATGGCAATGTTGCAAGGGAAATGTATCCACATACAAAGGTCCCACTGGTTTAGAGACATCAAACATTTAAACTGTAAACAATGGTCAACAGGCAGCCTTGCTGGATATTCAATGGGAAACGTGTAATTACCGAAGCAGCAAGCTCCAAGCAAGGGTTTATCTCTAATGTTTTGTGTTTTGTCTACTTCATTGTGATGGTGATTGATCCTGTGGACATGTGCATTGATAATGATTTATGACCCTGTGTCTTCTCACATTGCCAGACATGTACGATTATATCGCAATAATTAACATCCTGCGTGTTACCCCATTATTACTATGGCAGAATGACACTACACTTGCCATAGGAGGTTATGATACATAGGCCTAAATGTGTAAAATGTATGGCATCTGCTACATTGGAGTACATACACTGCATTCGGAAAGTATTCAGACCCATTGACTTTTTCTACATTTTGTTACAGCCTTATTCTAAAATGTATTTAAAAAAAATCCTTATCAATCTACACAAAATATCCCATAATGATTGTTTTGCAAATTAATAAAAAATGTAAAACAGAAATACCTTATTTACATAATTATTCAGAGCCTTTGCTATGAGACTTGAAATTGAGCTCAGGTGCATCCTGTTTCCATTGATCATCCATGAGATGTTTCTAAAACTTGATTGGAGTCCACCTGTGGTAAATTCAACTAATTGGACATTATTTGGAAAGGCACACACCTGCCTATATAAGGTCCTAGGATTGACACAGGATTGTGTCGAGGCACAGGTCCGAAGGGTACCAAAACATTTCTGCAACATTGAAGGTCCCCAAGAACACAGTGGCTTCCATCATTTTTAAATGGAAGCTCCAAGACTCTTCCTAGAGCTGGCCGCCTGGCCAAACTGAGCAATCGGGGGAGAAGGGCCTTGGTCAGGGAGGTGACCAAGAACCCGATGGTCACTCTGACAGAGCTCTAGAGTTCCTCTGTGGAGATGGGAGAACCTTCCAGAAGGACAACCATCTCTGCAGCACTCCACCAATCAGGCGTATTTTGTAGAGTGGCCAGACCGGAAGCCACTCCTCAGTAAAAGGGACGACAGCCTGCTTGGAGCTTGCCAAAAGGCACCTAAAGACTCTCAGACCATGAGAAACAAGAGTCTCTGGTCTAATGATACCAATATTGAACTCTTTGGCCTGAAAGTCACGTCTGGGGGAATCCTGGCATTATCCCCATGGTGAAGCATGGTGGTGGCAGCATTATGCTGTGGGAATGTTTTTCAGAGTCATGGACTGAGAGATTAGTCAGGATCGAGGGAAAGATGAACGGAGCAAAGTACAGATAGATGAAAACCTGTTCCGACCTTAAGCACACTGCCAAGACAATGCAGGAGTGTCTTCGGGACAAGTCTCTGAATGTCCAGCTAGAGTCAAGATAGCTTGAGAGGCTCTGCAGAGAAGAATGGGAGAAAATACAGGTGTACCAAGCTTGTAGTGTCATACCCAAGAAGACTCGAGGCTGTAATCACTGCCAAAGGTTCTTACTGAGTGAAGCGTCTAAATACTTATGTAAATGTGATATTTCAAATGTTTTTTAAGGGGTATTGCATGTAGAAAACAATTAAATCCACTTTATAATAAGGCTGTAATGTAACAAAATATAGAAAAAGTCAAGGGGTCTGAATACTTTCCAAATGCACAGTATGTGCAGTGCACTCCCTAGAGACGTTAGGTCCATGTTTTCAACATGTTGCCGTAGGTTTAATACACCCTGTAAAACCTCAGGTTCCAACATAATCATACAGGAACCAATTACAAGCCTATAATGACTAGGAGGACTTCCCAGGTCCAGCACATCCCCGGTAACAAAATAAACGGTATTTATGATATGAATTTACTGCCAGAAAGATCATCTCTGCTTTATAGAGGCATTAATATTGCAGGTCTCTGGGTTGCTGCTAAAGCTCCAGCTGTTAGACAACAAGGAACAATGAGATCCATTCCAATGCAGCCAGGGTCTGTGTCCAAAATGGCAACCTATTCTCTATATAGTGCACAACTTTTGACCAGAGCCTGATGTTCCTTTTTGTATGCACCCATGAAGCAGGCAGAGGCAAGGATGACCATCCCTCACAGACCTGTGTGGATATGTATATAACACTCATATGGATATTATCGCTGGGCTTCAGTGGGTGGAATATGGACATAGATTAATGTCAATATCTTGACAAGCGAAATGTCTTTAGTTAAAATGGTTGGCCAATTTGTGCTCCTGTTCTATCTGACTGAAACACTTTCAGATAGGAAAAGACAAAAAGTGGGGGTGATTAGTTCAGGCCCATTGGACTCTGAACTTGGAAACAAATGAGTAATGTTCTCCACACCCTCCTATCCCACCCACGAAGTGGTGCGAGCGATTACAGCGCCATTAGCCGAGCACAAGGGAGGTTCATTGTTGGCCTGAACCAGATTTATGGTGGCGGGGGCCCAGGCACTACTGACTGACCCTCTTCAAGCTGCCCCTTTGTGAGCTTGCACCATATATACACTTAATGGACGAGCACAATGATGCTCAATGGCCATGCGATGATGTATCTGGGGCATTGCGGAAAAGCACTTCAGTAGAGACAAACCAAATAGTTCAGAGGCCTGGCCTGATACCCCAGCTCAAGAACTGGAGGGGTGTGGGAGGGGTAGAAGGAAGTTATGCCAGGTCATTGCTCCGGGAAAATTGGGGTGAATAATTGGAGCCGGGTACAGTTGCCACACATTCCTGAGCGGCCCTTTAATTTAACATGAAAAGATTGAAGGGAAGTGATTTGCTTTTAATCCGAGCGCGGGACTGACCCAGACGTGTTCAGAGCATATCCGCTGCCCCCACCCCTCCATGCACAATATATATGCACACACACACACACACACACACACACACACACACACACACACACACACACACACACACACACACACACACACACACACACACACACACACACACACACACACACACACACACACACACACACACACACACACACATTATCATAGAGATTGTCGCATTTAAACAAAGACAATAGATTAAATGGACTACAGTAGCGTTGTTGAACTGAGTAGCCTGTAATGACAGTAGTGATGTGGCTCAGGGCACCACTAGAGGGGATTCAGAGTGGTTACGTAATGAGTTTGAGCTCAGAATCATTGAATCAAATCAATTAGAGATGAAAAGGGTAATGTCAGCTGATGTGATTTGTATATCTTTTTTTTTACAGCTTTGACATTCTCAAGCACGTTGGAAACCCTTGCGGCTTTGTTAACGGCCTCCATTTCATTACTGCCCCTCTCCTCCCTATCTCTCTCCCTCTCCCTCTCTCTCTCTCTCTCTCTCTCTCTCTCTCTCTCTCTCTCTCTCATTCTCCCTCTCATCCCTTAAAATCCATTACACCTAAAACAGAGCTGATTTCCTGAACTTTGCCTTCACTCAGAATCTAATGACAGTATTTGGCTAGTGTGGGTGTCAGAGATCTCTCTCTATCTCTCTCTCTCTCTCTCCTCCACATAGATGGGTTTCTAGCTCCCACCATTAGCGGTGGCGGGGCGGGGAATAAGACATGTAATGTTGTAATTACGTAACTAGACAGATTGGCCCCATGAATATGATACAGAAGGGATAGTTGTTAACTTGTCACAGAGATTACAGTGCTGCAACGGGGGCTATCCCCTAACGTTCTGACAGAAGGATTCATTTTACTACTGTACTTGACCTCTGTGAAAGGATGCAACATGTTTGTTGGTGTGTTTTTCAGATGAGATAATTGCATGCAAGCAGTCTACCGTAGCTGTAAACATGAGAAAAGCTTTTTCTACATAATTATTTTTTGACACTGTAGCTTATGCTAAAAACATTTTTTTTTAAAGTGTCACATATACAAGATAATATGCATAACTATACAAGTTGCCAACCTAGAATTTGTTAAGTAGATGATATGCATTTATCAAAGCCAAGTGTGGTCATCAGTCAATATGACCATTACTGTGCAAGTAGACATATCACAACAGTATCAGACCATGGCATGTCATTCTGGACCTCCACACAAGTCTTGACAAACATCATTAGCGAAATAAATAAAGTAACTAAATTACCAAAATTAATTGGATAGCTAGTACATTTCAACACCACCAACAATACCAAATAAACATTTTGTTTCAAAACTGTCCCCTCCCCTCCAACACGCAGTGTCTTATTCACTCTGCACCTTTGATCATCATGTTCAGTTTGTTTATTCATGCCCATCTCTCCTAATTTCTCCAGCCATCCCACAGTATCCTAATGAACTCTGATGCCACTGTGCACAAACAGACTGGCACCCATCCCGCTTCTGCCGGGAAGCTGACAATGGCTCCAATAATCCCTGTTCTGAATCCACTATTTGGTTCAGGACAGAGACTCGTACAACCATGTGATGTTTTTGTTTTGCCGTTATACTTCTGATAATGAACAACACTGGCTCTTTGATGATGACTGAGGTCACAGATTCTGACCATTTGGAAATGATTCCAAATCAGTGGATTCATCTTCAATTGAACGGAAGTTTACATGCGACCAAGTTAAAAATCCTGAATAATTATACATCCATAAAGTATAAATATGTTTTTATAATAAAAACGTTATTTTTGTTTACAGTTTTCATTGTTAGGGAGATTGGGCAAATCAAGAAGCAGTGGCAATTTGTTCCTCAGAAGAATCCCCTACATTTTCAGGCGATGGCACCGCATCAAATAAATAGCTTCCTATCGCGTTAATTGCTGTTTGTCCTCGTATAGCTGTGCAGCCGGTGCAGCCGCTGCCAGGAACGCTCTCTGACCTTCCATTCATCTGGGACTCGAAGTTGGGACTCACGCTATCAGGACAGGAGCTAAAACTAAGGTAAGGAATGTCAGTTAGGAACGTCAGTTGGGGGAAGAATTATTGACAGGGGTCACATTCCATCCCCAGCTAATCTCAAGCCTCTCTAGTCAAGAGGAAATTATAATGGAGAACAAGGTCCTTCAAAGTACATTAGCTCCATAAATCGACTCCGATGCTTCACATTTTAATATGCTGATACAATGACAACCCTCACACCAAAACATCCTGTTTCGTCCTATCAGGTAAATCTCCCTATTAGCTGTGTGCTTGAGCATGATGAGGCTGTCTATCACAGAATCCTCTTCTCATTACTGTTGGAGTAGAACTGATCTGAGAGAAGATAATGCACTTCAAAGGAATGCACTTATTGACAGCGGGTGTCAAGCAATCTGTTTATCATACAGCACAGGACCCCTGTACATGTAACCAACAGATCTGAACACTATGTAGTGTAGGCTATAGCTGCTTTACATCTGTACAATCACTTACGGCTTGAAACTGTGCATTGAGCAGGACCATGCTTGATGTTGTTGTTAAAGTGATTATTAAGTGACAATTATGGTTTTAATAGACCTTGAACAGTTCACCAATTTCTGCGGTGAATGACATGAGAATAGTGACATGAGAATATAAGAATTGTTACACTTGGCTCTATATACTGGAACATTTCCTAGTAGAGGAAAATGGCACATCGCCTTTCTACATTAAATGGCTCCTTCATTCTCTCAAGGCTCTATCCTCTCTTTTCATTCTTTGTTAGAATATGGAACTGCTAAGAGGTTATTTATGTAGAATGTGTCTTTAACACAAAGGAACGAGGATTCAAGGTTGACAATAAAAGCCAACTTTTCAGTGTGTTTGTCTGCACGCGCTTGTGTTTGTGTGTGTGTGCGTGTGTGTGTGTGTGGGTGTGTGTGCTTGTGTGCATGTCTGCACTTGTCTGTGTGCATGCTCGTGTTTGTGGAAAGTCTGTCACTTAACATATGGTTGCCTGCCCATTCTCACTTTCACAGTTTGGTAGGTGCCAGCCAGGACAGTCTGTCTGGCAGTCTGACATTCAAAAAAGCCTGTACGCATTTCCATTGTTTCCTATTTTCAGCCCACAAACAAAAAATAATGGAGAGAATATGACAAGGGGGATATTGTGGAAGATTGCTCTGATATCATTTGTCCATCATCTTTTGAGTCCATTTTCTCGTGGCAGGCATCTTAGATTGCACATAGGGATGAGCTGTGCTGTCATATGTGCTGTGCTGTGAGAGTACTTCATTCAGCCCTTCATCTATCTATGTCTATCTGTTCGACAGCAGTGCACTGTAGTGTAGTGATGACCTGATGCTTCTCTCTCTACTCTGTCACAGCATAGAGTACCAGCAGAAATAAACACCAATTCTCTTCTAGTTGACTGGGACCTAGCTGAAATTAAACAGCTTATGTCTAATAGAAGTCAATGGGACTTGTGACCTGAAGGGATGAAGAGAAACTCTTACCTCAAAGTTTTTCTCGAATGCCAACATGATATCATATGAAAACTTCATTCTGTCACATTTTTGCAAAAAGGATAACGTTACAACATATTATGTTTTTGTCAATACAATGCATTCAATGGGTAAAAAATTGTGTGACTGGGTTGATGTTTTTGTCAATACATTGCATTCAATTGGAAAAGATGAGTGTCAGATGGTTGAATGGTTGACACCCTTCCATTGGCGGCTGAATCACATCACATGTCCGCTTACTGCACTACAGAAAACCCAATAACCGAACAACAGTGCATTGCATGCTCCATGAATTAAAGGAAAACTACACTCAAAAATCTAAGTTTCTTAGATTTTTTTCCAGACGTCAAAAGTCATCCTCTGATATTGTTAAAGCGTTGTTGTGGACACAGAAAATCTTTTTTGTTTTTCTATTAGAAATGTGTGAAAAAAATGGGGTAAAGCAGAAAACATTGGGGAAATCCGAAACCTGTAAGAACAAAACCAAGAAAATTTGGGAAAAAGTAAGTAGGCAAAAAATGTTAACGGATTTTAAAAGGCCATACCAAGGTTTAGTGTGTGTCATCCTGCAGCACAGCATTTTGGGGGAAGTTGAGGTCAGGTCCAATATTGACTATGCACACAAAAGCGAAAGAAGTTGGGCCATGCTAGAAATGTTTTAATCAAATATTATATAATATATAACATTTAAGAGACGTTTTTTTCCAAAGCGACTTATAAGTGAATAAATGTTTACTTATGGGTGGTCCCGGGATTTTAACCCAACATCCTTGCAATGCTCTACCAAGATGCATGCCAGCATTATAAATGCTTTGTGAAGCCTGAATTTAACATGATTTATAATTGACTATGATTTATAAAGGGTGGCATATGCTTATGCCACCCTTTATAAAGCACAGGTTTATGTCATATTTGACATAGTGTGTTATGTCACATTTGACATTGGTGGTTGTCACACAGTTATGCCACCGTTATGAACCCTTTATAAAGCATGCCATATGATTATAGATAATTTGTAACACATGTATGTAGTGTTCATGAAGTCTTTAGGAAAGTTAATGTGAAAATGTAAAGAAAGTGTTTGGAGTCATTAGGTAATGTTATGGAACAAACGTAATATATTGATTAACAGGAAATGTATCTACTGCTTGAAACTGCTTTTCACGCTAAACAGTTTCCCATGTGTATCAAGAATGGTCCACCACACAAAGGACATTCAGCCAACTTTATAAGTGGGCTCTCGAGTGGCACAGCGGTCTAAGGCACTGCATCTCAGTGCTAGAGGCGTCACTACAGACACCGGTGTAGGCCGTCACTGTAAATAAGAATTTGTTCTTAACTGACTTGCCTGGTTAAATAAAAAAAATACCAAAATACAAATACAAATTGACACAACTGTGAGAAGCGTTAGAGTCAACATGGGCCAGCATCCCTGTGGAATGCTTTCGACACCATGTACTGTAGAGTCAAATTGAGGCAGTTTCGAAGGCAAAAGGGGGTGCAACTCAATATTAGGAAGGTGTTCCTAATGTTTTGTACACTTTGTGTTTATTAGTTATTTATTAGATTTAACCAGGGGAAAAGTAGGTTGAGGGTTGAAAGAAAAAGGTTGCAAACTTAAATATAGGTTACGTTTTTGGTTTCAACAAATATGTTTGTTTTTTTATTGAGAAAACCCATCTCATTTACTTCTAACCAGTTGACAACATTTTTCGTGGTTGATCCAAAGAATAATATTTTACAGTATATGTGTGAGTGTGTGCGTAAGCAACTGCATATGTGTGTAGTGCAGCACAATATATGTACACTTTTTTTCATTGTGAAATGAGATTCTGCAGATGTATCTCCACAGTGTCCTATGGGAAACACGAGGCAAGACATTATGGGAGCCGCAGCAGTGTAGTTTTACATTAGCAGAACACGGCAATAGTTTGCATGTATTCATATTGGATTCCATCCACTTCTATGCTGGTGGAATGGAGCTCTATGCCACTGTGATCAATGTGCTGGGTTTGGTGACCTTGCCAATCATCCCCATTCAGCTGTAATTGTCTATTAATGTTACATTGCCTTCAGAAAGTATTCACACCCCTTGACTTTTTCCCAAAATGTTCTGTTACAGCCTGAATTTAAAATGGATTAAATAGAGATTTTGTGTCACTGGCCTACACACAATACCCCATAATGTCAAATCTTTAGCAAATTCATTAAATATTTTAAGCTCAGTCAGTAAGTATTCAACCCCTTCGTTATGGCAAGCCTAAACAAGTTCAAGAGTACAAATTTGCTTCACACGTCACATAATAAGTTGCATGGACTTACTCTGTGTGCAATAATAGTGTTTAACATACTTTTTTAATGACTACCTCATCTCTGTACCCTACACATACAATTATCTGTAAGGTCCCTCAGTGGAGTAGTACATTTCAAACACAGATTCAACCACAAAGTCCAGGGAGGTTTTCCAATGCCCCGTAAAGAAGGGCACCTATTTAAAATTTTAAAAAGCAGACACTGAATATCCCTTTGATATTTATATTTTAACCATTATGGTGAAGTTATTTATTACACTTTGGATTATGTATCAATACACCCAGTCACTACAAAGATACAGGAGAGGAAGGAAACCGCTCAGGGATTTCCCCATGAGGCCAATGGTGACTTTAAAACAGCGACAGTTTAATGGCTGTGAAGAAAACTGAGGATGGATCAACAACATTGTAGTTACTCCATACTACTAACCTAATTGACAGAGTGAAAAGAAGTGAGCTTGTACTGAATAAAAACATTCCAAAACATGCATTCTGATTGCAGCGAGGAACTAAAGTAAAAATGCGAAAAATGTGGCAAACCAATTAACTTCTTTTTCTGAATATGAAGTGGTATCTTTGTGGCAAATACAATAAGGTACATTACTGAGTACTAGCCTCCATATTTTCAAGCATAGTGGTGGCTGCATCATGTTATGGGTATGCTTGTAATCGTTAAGGATTGGGAAGTTTTACAGGATAAAAAATAAATGGAATTGAGCTAAGCACAGGCAAAATCCTAGAGAAAAACCTATCTCAGACTGCTTTTGGCTAACGATTGGTTTTATGTAAGGTACCAGTCAAAAGTTTGGACACACTTACTTATTCAATGGGTTTTCTTAATTTTTTACTATTTTCTGCATTGTAGAATAATATCAAAGACATCAAAACTATGAAATAACACATACGGAATCATTTAGTAACCAGAAATATGTTAAACACACTTGGCATTATCTCAACCTGCTTCCTGAGGTGTGCCTTGTTGAAAGTTTGTTTGTTCAATTTCTTTCCTTCTTAATGCATTTGAACCAATCAGTTGTTTTGTGACAAGGTAGGGACGGTATACAGAAAATAGCCCTATTTGGTAAAAGTCCAAGTCCATATTTTGGCAAGAACAGCTCAAATAAGCAAAGAGAAATGACAGTGCCTCATTAATTTAAGACATGAAGGTAAGTCAATCCAGAAAATGTCAAGAACTTTGGAAGTTTCTACAAGTGCAGTCGCAAAAACCATCAAAGGCTATGATGAAACTGGCTCTCATGAGGACCGCCACAGGAATGGAAGACCCAGAGTTACCTCTGCTGCAGAGGATAAGTTCATTAGAGTTACCAGCCTCAGAAATTGCAGCCCAAATAAATGTTTCACAGAGTTCAAGTAACAGACACATCTCAACATCAACTGTTCAGAGGAGACTGTGTGAATCAGGCCTTCATGGTTGAATTGCTGCAAAGAAACCACTACTAAAGGACACCAAAAATTAGAAGAGACTTATTTGGGCCAAGAAATACAAGCAATGTACATTAGACCGGTGGAAATGTGTCCAAATTGGAGATTTTTGTTTCCAACCGCTGTGTCTTTGTGAGATGCGTTGTGGGTGAAGAGATGATCTCCGCATGTGTATTTCCCACTGTAAAATATTTCATAATTTCTGCCCTCCGAATTCATATTCATTATATAAAAAGGCCCATGTGCACCTTCAACAGATGAACCGCAACATGTCAGCTAAAGCGATTTAATTAATTAATGCATAAAATCAATCAATGTCAGTCTTTAACTTCTTAGGGAGTGGCTCCCGAGGTGACGGCTTTGGAGAGCCTGGAGTGCCCAAAGTAAAATGCCTCCCATTCAGGCCCAGAAAATAGGATATGCACATATTTAGTACCATTGGATAGGAAACACTCTGAATCTTCCAAAAGTGTTAACCATTTGTCTGTGAGTAAAACAGAACACATATGGCAGGCGAAACCCCGAGGAATTTCTGTCCTGGAAAAAGTGATTTTGACACATTGCTAATTTGGAACCCCTCCCTCATGAAAATGACCATATAAGGGCATATGAATGCAGTACCCATCGCTTCCTTTAGATGTCAACAGTCTCGAGACAGTGTAAATTTTCATTTTGGATGCTTTAGACCAGAGAATAAGAGCAAACCAGGAAGTATCCTTTTTATGTCAACAGTACCCAGCGCGCGCTCCCGACAAGGCGCGCTGTGTGTTTTTTACCGTCTTTATCGATCAGTTTATATTCCGGTTGATTTATAATAGTAAATATACGTAAAAGTGTTCCTAAGGATACATTTAAACTATGTTTGATTGTTCTTGGACAAGGTTATAGGTATAAGATGAACGAGTTCTCGTCACGTTTCAATGGAGTAGTGGAAGCTGTCGTTTCCGATTATAACGCGTGAACCAAATGGAGATTTATGGATAAAATACATTACTTTTTCTAACAAAAGAACCATGGATTGTCTTCGTTGGACGCTTAGGATGACCTCAGCAGAAGTTCTTCAACAGGTAATTGATTTGTTTTCACTGTGAAATGTGTTATGTGTGTGCCATGATGGCTAATGGATTCATGGCTATGGGAAAAATATGTGAGGTGCTACCCTCAAACAATCAAATGTGCTGCTTTCGCCGTAAAGCCTTTTTGAAATCTGACAACGCTGTGATATTGCCAAGAAACAGAGCTTTTGATGAGTATGGAACACTTGTATATGGGTGGATGTTTAATAATTCAACTTTTGGATTTTGAATTTGGCGCCTTGCATTTCACCTGGTAGTGTCGGGATTGGGGCGCTAGCGCCCCAGCAATCCCCAAGAAGTTAAATGCTTTATTATCCAAATATTTAAAGTAAGTAGGTGGCGCTTCTAGTAGCCAGGGAATTTAATACAGGGAAACTTAAATAAGTTTTACCAAATTTCTATCAGCATGTTAAATGTGCATCCACAGGGAAAAGAACTCTGGACCACCTATACTCTGCACTCAGAGTTGCATACAAAGCTTTCCCCCGCCCTCCATTTGGCAAATCTGACCATAATTAATCCTCGTGACTCATGCTTACAAGCAAAAATTAAAGCAGGAAGCACCATTTACAAGATCAATAAAAAATGGTCAGATGAAGCAGATGCTAAGCTACAGGACTGTTTTGCTAGCACAGACTGGAATATGTTCCAGGATTCCTCCAATGGCATTTAGGAGAACACCACATCTGTCATTGGCTTCATCAATAAGTGCATCGATGACCTTGTCCCCACAGTGACCGTACGTACATACCCCAACCAGAAGCCATGGATTACAGGCAGCATCCGCACTGAGCTAAAGGCTAGAGCTGCCACTTTCAAGGAGCAGGACTCTAACCCGGAAGCTTATAAGAAATCCCGCAATGCCCTCCAACGAACCATCAAACAGGCAAAGCGTCAATACAGGACTAAGATTGAGTCGTACTACACAGGCTCTGATGCTCGTCGGATGTGGCAGGGCCTGCAAACCATTACAGACTACAAAGGGCAGTACAGCTGAGAGCTGCCCAGTGACACGAGCCTACCGGACGAGCTAAACTACTTCTATGCTTGCTTCAAGGCAAATAACACTGAAACATGCATGAGAGCACCAGCTGTACAGGAAGACTGTGTGATCACGCTCTCCGCAGTCGATGTGAGTAAGACCTTTAGACAGCTCAACATTCACAAGGATTACCAGGACGTGTACTGCGAGCATGCGCTGACCAACTAGCAAGTGTCTTCACTGACATTTTCAACCTCTCCCTGTCCGAGTCTGTAATACCAACATGTTTAACTTCTTAGGGAGCGGCTCCCGAGGTGACGGTTTTGGAGAGACTGGCATGCCCAAAGTAAAATGCCTCCCACTCAGGCCCAGAAAATAGGATATGCACATAATTAGTACTATTGGATAGGAAACACTCTGAAGTTTCTAAGAGTGTTAGAATATTGTCTGTGAGTATAACAGAACGGATATAGCAGGCGAAAACCCGAGGAATTTCTGTCCTGGAAAAAGTGTTTTTGACACATTGCCTCATTTTGAACCCCTCCCTATTGAAAACAGCTATATATAGGAGTAAGATTGCAGTACCTATTGCTTCCACTGGATGTCAACAGTCTCTAGACAGTGTTTGATGATGTTAGAATGCTCTGGATGGTAATAGAAGAAGAATTTCGAACTGGTCACCAGATGTAAACAGAAGAGGATGCGCGTTCACGGGCTTGCGCGCAATGTGTTTTTTTCCTTTCCTATCGTCCAGTTTATAATCTGGTTGAAATTGTATACTAAATATACATAAGTGTTCCTAAGGATACATTATCAATGATGTTTGATTGTTCTTGGACAGGTGTATAGGTATAGGTTGAACGACCAACCTTTCAAAGCACTTCATGGCTACAGAGTAGTACTAGAATAGTACTAATTATGTGCTTATCCTATTTTCTGGGCCTGAGTGGAATGCATTTTACTTTGGGCACGCCAGACTCTCCAAAACCGTCACCTCGGGAGCCGCTCCCTAAGAAGTTAAACACCTCCCTCTGCAACTGGATCCTGGGCTTCCTGACGGGCCGCCCTCAGGTGGTAAGGGTAGAGAACAACACATCCGCCACGCTGATCCTCAACACAGGGGCCCCTCAGGGGTGCGTGCTCAGCCCTCTCCTGTACTCCCTGTTCACTCATAACTGCATGGCCAGGAACGAGACAAAGGAGATGATTGTGGACTACAGGAAAAAGAGGACCAAGCACGCCCCTCATTCTCATCGATGGGGCTGCAGTGGAGCAGGTTGAGAGCTTCAAGTTCCTTGGTGTCTACATCACCAACAAACTAATATGGTCCAAGCACACCATGACAGTCGTGAAGCAGGCACGACAAAACCTATTCCCCCTCAGGAGACTGAAAGGATTTGGCATGGGTCCCCAGATTCTCCAAATGTTCTACAGCTGCACCATCGAGAGCATCCTGCCTGGTTGCATCACTGCCTGGTATGGCAACTGCTCGGCCTCCGACCGCAAGGCACTACAGAGGGTAGTGCAAATGGCCCAGTACATCACTGGGGCCAAGCTTCCTGCAATCCAAGACCTCTATACCAGGCGTTGTCAGAGGAAGGCCCTAAAAATTGTCAAAGACTCCAGCCACCCTAGTCATAGACTGTTCTCTCTGCTACAGCACGGCAAGCGGTACTGGAGCACAAAGTCTAGGTCCAAGATGCTTCTAAACAGCTTCTACCCCCAAGCCATAAGACTATTGAACATCTAGTCAAATGGCTTCCCAGACTATTTGTATTGCCCCCCCCTCCACACCACTGCCACTCTCTGTTGTCATCTATTCATAGTGACTTTAATAAACACTACCTACATGTACGTACTACCTCAAATAACCGGTGCCCCCGCACACTGACTTTGTACCGGCACCCCCATTTATATATTGTTATTTTTTACTGCTGCTCTTTAATTACTTGTTACTTTTATCTCTTATTCTTATCCGTGTTGTATTTGGCGCATGTGACTAATAAAATTAGATTTTATTTTATTTGCTGACAAAGCATCAATATCAAACACACACAGATATAGCATGTCATATGGATGGTGGTGTGTACAGTATATGAGGGCAGGGAGTGATCAGAGTAGCCTGAGGACAGCACATTTCCCTAATGTAATGTTGTAATAATGTAATAATGTTAGCTATACACAGCATCACTGGGAGGACGTCATCATGCTCCAGCGATTCTGTCGATTGTGTGTCTCTGTATGTGGACATAATGCCTGTGTGCGAGCGCATGTGTGTGTATGCATGTGTGCATGAATTTATGATTGAGGTGCCCTATCTGCTTGTACCTTAGTAGTGTAGACTATAGGTGCATGTACTGTATGTATGTGTGTGTGTGTGTGTGTGTGTGTGTGTGTGTGTGTGTGTGTGTGTGTGTATGCTCTCCTGGCTCACAGCTCCAGCATACTGATGCTTTCTCTCTTTCTCTCTCTCTCCCCTCTCTTACTCTCCCTATTTTCTCTACCCTCCCTCCCTCCCTCCCTGCCTCCCTCCCTGCCTCCCTCCCTCTCTTTCTCTCTCTTTCTCTCCCCCACACTCTCTCTCCCTCCCCCTCTCACCCCTCTCTCTCTCTCTCCCTCCCCCTCTCTATCTCCCCCTCCCTCTATCTCCCTCGCTCAGTGGAGATCAGTGAAGCGGCACAAGGGAAATAAACAGGCCCAGCTCAGCAGGATGGACCTAATTAAACATAGGGTCTCAGCACTGCAGCCAGACTCTACTGTAGCCACACTGTACTGCAGTCCGGACCTGCCTCTCTTACTGCCTGCCTTACTTGCCTGCCTTCCTGCCTGTCTGTCTCCCTGTCTCCATGTCTGCTTGTCTGTCTGCCTACCTGTCTTACTATCTGCCTCCCTGCCTGCCATACTGCCTGCCCTACTACCTGCTATACTGCCTGCCATACTGCCTGCCTGCTTTACTGTCTGCCTGGCATTGCCATGTTCAAACTACAGCCACGGAAGCTGAGGGGAACGGGATACCAGCACCTAGCTCGTATATTTATATTTATACCTATATTTAGAATTGGAGGGAATTGGAGTGGAGAAGAGGGGTAGTCAGCAGCACAGCAATTAGGTACCGGGGAAACAAATGGACCTGGGCTTTTTAAAAATTATTACATACTCTCTGGGTGCAAATGTGGGATTTGAGACATGATAATGATAGGTCTTAGGTTGACGACCCTGTCAATATACTCTAGGCCTCATTTACCTATCTTAAGCTCAGCACAGTTATACAATTTGTCAATTGTGGAAGTCAAATGAATAAGAATAATGTTTAATGTTCCGCAAAGTCGTACATTTTGGGATGTGCTATCAATTCAAAAGTGTAATTGTTTTATACAATAACTACGTCCTGCATTTCATCAAATATGTTAATTCTGACGATTACAACAACACATTTGCTTTTTACACTTATAAAGAACACAAAGAAGAGATTGAAGTTCACCGAGCCACTGATAAAAGCCAAGTACCAATTCTGTGGCTGTCTCCCACAACAAAACATGTTTACCGAGGCTCAATGCTAAACTAAGGTCAGGGGCCAAATGTTGTCAGCTTCTCAAAGGAGCCCAGGAGAATGGGATAAGGGTGGATTATTAAACAGGCCAGGAGCACAAACACTATACAAGGAGTCTGAAAGCAATGACATTTGAAGTGTATTTCAACAAAGAAAGTTAATCATAGAACATAGACCAAGGGCCAGACTCAGAAGGCTTTTGTAAATGCAGTGCAGAGTATTGATGTCTCTATGGGTGAAGACTGACAATCCTCCGAGGCAGTCCCATCCCTTAAGTGTTGTGTTGAACACAAATTAATTACTCGTTTTTCTGCCCCATGTACTGTACTATACTGCACCTGCCTCCAGCAAGAAGTGTATAGCACAGTGTATTCAGCTCTCTCAGGAAATCAAGAAGGGCTTGTGTGTGTGTTTGTGTGTTTTTGTTTGGTGTGGATGAGGTGGTTGAAAATAAAACAAGTCTCACTTTTCTCATTATATCTGACTCTATTCATTGGGCATAGCCAAATTTGAAAATGCCAACCTCACATCTATTTGAAGTAATCTACACTGACAGTTACATTGAGCGTATTAAACATTAGGAACACATTAGGAACACCTTCAAGGCTTAAAAATCCTTCTTTAACCTTTCTCCTCCCCTTCATCTACACTGATTGAAGTGGATTTAACAAGTGACATCAAGGGATCATAGCCTTCAGCTGGATTCACCTGGTCAGGGTATGTCATGGAAAGAGCAGGTGTTAGTTTGTATACTCAATGTATACTATCGTTCAAAAGTTTGGGGTCACTTAGAAATGTCCTTGTTTTTGAAAGAACATAACATCAAATTGAAACAGAAATACAGCGTAGAGATTATCCTATATATCCTAATGAAGCCAATGAATTCCAAAAAGAGTTAACATTGTACAGTATATTAAGCTAAACCCCTTGACCTTTATGGTATTACTTAAAGTAAACAATACCATCTCCAGTAACACTATGCTTAAAGCACTTATGGTAGGAGAGAAGTGGCGGACTCCATTCTCATTGTGATGCTTATCTGACGTTTTCCAGTGGCCTGTGTGGCCTCTGTCAGCTGTGATTGCCACCAGAACATACTGGCAGTAGCTCTCTCTCTCCTCCCTCTTTCCTCCCCATCTTTCTGTCTCTCATTCTCATTCGCCCTCTCTTTCCTCATCCCTATTAAAAACCATTACGCCTAACACAGAGCTGATATCCTGAACTTTGCCTCCACTGAGAATCTAATGACAGTACTTGCCGAGACCCAGACAAACTGTGGGTATGACTTACAGGAGAGTATTCCAGGACTGGGATTTGGACAGAAGCCAATAATGACAATGCACTCCTCTAGGATTGCATTGGGATCTCTCACACATGTCCTATTTGTTTACAATATGTGGTAGTGTGCGTGTGTATGTCCTGGCGGCGACTGCACTCTGAATCCTGTGGTATTCTCCTTAATCCAGGCCCTTACAGACCTGATATTCTGTCCCCATAAATAATTCATAACATAAAATAAATTCTCCCCAAAAAGCACTGAGCATGATTATGATGTGATCCTGATCATAAGGGGTGGCCCTTGACTGAGTAACTATGCACTCTCCTACACACTGTCCAACCTTTCTAGAGAGGTAAGACTCCAAAGTCCTTATCTCAGAACGGTAGTGATCCTACCGTCTATTCCAGGCTGCTGAGGTGATTTAGCATCAAACCATGCACTTGAGGCTGCTAATGAGCAAGAGTTGTGCTAATCACTGCAGCTCCATATTCATGCAATCAGAACAGATAAAAAAAATATGCACTGTTATGCCTATTATTTGCATCAATTTCCAAACCTTTGATGTATCTGCTTGTAGGAGCTCTTTGGGTTATATATAATCTACAAACCTTTTAAATGTACATGTGATTGTCATTTGTCAGCCAAATGAGTCAAAGTAGATTGACAAACCAATTAGTTTGCATTTCTGTAAATGTCCTTTGGAAACATGTGAAGAACAAATGCTCAGTGGCAGCAGCATAATGGCCAGATGTTGGCTATAACCAACCTGGTGTTGGCTATAACAGCAGGTGTGCTATAACCAGCCTGGTGTTTGCTATAACAGCAGGTGTGCTATAACCAGCCTGGTGTTGGCTATCACAGTAGGTGTGCTATAACCAGTCTGTTGTTGGCTATAACCAGCCTGGAGTTGGCTATAACAGCAGGTGTGCTATAACCAGCCTGGTGTTGGCTATAAGAGCAGGTGTGCTATAACCAGCCTGCTGTTGGCTATAACCAGCCTGGTGTTGGCTATAACCAGCCTGTTGTAGGCTATAACCAGCCTGGTGTAGGCTATAACAGCAGGTGTGCTATAACCAGCCTGGTGTAGGCTATAACAGCAGGTGTGCTATAACCAGCCTGGTGTAGGCTATAACAGCAGGTGTGCTAAACCAGCCTGGTGTAGGCTATAACAGCAGGTGTGCTATAACCAGCCTGATGTAGGCTATAACAGCAGGTGTGCTAAACCAGCCTGGTGTAGGCTATAACAGCAGGTGTGCTATAACCAGCCTGGTGTAGGCTATAACAGCAGGTGTGCTATAACCAGCCTGGTGTAGGCTATAACAGCAGGTGTGCTAAACCAGCCTGGTGTAGGCTATAACAGCAGGTGTGCTATAACCAGCCTGGTGTAGGCTATAACAGCAGGTGTGCTATAACCAGCCTGGTGTAGGCTATAACAGCAGGTGTGCTATAACCAGCCTGGTGTTGGCTATAACAGCAGGTGTGGGTGGTTCTCTTCTATTCAGGACAGATGTTTCATACTGGGAGATTGATTAACAGACATATCATGTTGCATCCACCTTACTCTTTGCTGAATATGATGATACTGTAAAAGGAAGTGCACACTCACAGTTAAAATGAAATACTGTGTTTGCACACAACAACATCTTTTAAAATGAAATACTGTGTTTGCACACAATAAAAGGTTAGTTGGTATCCTTGCTAATGCAGTTTGATAATTTCATATTACCGTGGTTGAATGCTGCAGTTCCGCTAAAGGTAACTATTGCAGTGAATGTAAAAGTCCCTAGTAACAAAACTTAGGATGTAATAACAAACATTTTTCTATTTTTAGCATTATTGCGCCACCATGGCTGCATGATTTCCCGTCAGTGGTAAGTGGGCAGGGGTCAGTGTTTTTCATTATAGCCTACTAATCACTACCAAATATAGGTATTGTCACCCTGAGAACAAGCCACAAAAACAGCATTTTGGACATTTTTGTTCATTTTGTTAAAATTGTCCATTTCCAATGCAGGGTTCCAGTTAATATTGCTCAGCTCCAAGGAGGTGATAAGGACTTTTATATAAACACTGACAGGCTTAACGTAGAAGAAAAAGCAATTACCAGAACATATCATTACAAGACTGGCTGTCATGCTAATATCTACATTCCCATTATCATTCCTCCTGTAACGCTAAATGGCATTAAGTCATGTAACAGAAATACATGATTTCAATGTTTTACATTTGGAGACTCATGATTCCATCATTCTACACTTAACATGACTGTACTGTCAAGGAAATACATTTCCTTGACAGTACATCCCACAATACAATAGACATTAAAAAAGGAACTGCTAAACTTTTCCTGGCATTCTGACTCACATTATTCTTGGAATAAATTTAAGTCCATTGTTTACCAGAAAAAAACAACACTATTCATCCAAAAACAGGACATACATAAGTAGTCTTTTCATTGACAGGAAAATATCTTTGAATGTTTAGAGAATGGACCAACATTGAATTATCTTTCTCCAAACACTTTAATGGAACTCTCTGTCTCTCCTTTCTGTTTTCTCATTCCCCAGGACTATAGTATGTACCTTTCTTTCAATTTCTTTCTTTCACTTGTCAAGGCTGAAGGATTGCTGTTTGTTGTACTTTGGTGTAATGAAAATGTGTTTTCGTGAGGTTGCAAACATTTTGTTCTCTAACTTTTAGGGGAATAGTTTGTTGTTGTTTTATTCCTTCCTTATAAGAAGTGGTTCTGTGTTGAACTTCCTTTCTAGGATGGATTATGTAAAGGTTTTAGAGACACACATCACATGTTCTTTATTAATGTTATCAGCTCCAATATTTTATGTGAAGCAACTTCGACACAAACGTTCAATATCTACTTTAAGATGCATTCTTGAAATGGATTGCACTCTCTAGCACTGTTTATTACTGACAAGACCCCTTACCTGAGAGTACGTACCTTCATTATCTGAATCCATAGCTACAATATCTACTGTAGGGTTGATATTCACACTAAAAAGGTAGATACACTGATCCCTACGGGTCTGAAAACAACTTGTTTGTATGCTTATCTGAAATTTCATTAAGGTATTTTCCTGAAAGTTGCATATTTTTCTATTGATTTTGACCCTGTCAAACATAACTTTCAGAACAGAAGGACTTGCTGTAGATTCGTTGTGGGAGTTAGACCAGAACAACAATAAAATCTGGATTTCCTGAACTAATGAAAAAGCATTGTTAACACTGTGTTCATAGCCAATAATGGGTAATAAGAGGTTTATAACAGACATTCACAAAACCCTAGCCCTAGCCTTAACTCTAACCCTAGCCAAACCTCTGATGCAGGATGATGCTAGTAGAGAGCAAGGAAAACAACACCTCTCAAAACAGTGAACTGGTGCATATTATTGTCTTCCTCCAAAACAAACAGCACACATTCCCTACACTGAGTCCAAACAAAGGGTGAAGATTTAAGATGGATTACGTTTCAGTCCTGCATGTGGACTTTGGCAAACTTTGACAACCACTAACATTCTCATAAGGAGGCCTTAGTGAAGAGCCTTAACAACACTAAAAAGCAAACACATGCTGAGGACTGAGTCCTCCAGACATCCTCTCTAATGCATTAACAACTTGGCTATTATATGTCCTCAATCTTGAGAATTAATCTGTTGTGATTGACAACAAAACACACTTTTTAAAATACTTCCTGAAGCAAGGAATCGGTGTGAGATATATTTTTATGTGACAACTTTTTAATTTTAAATGGTTAGAAGATCTATATCCTCCTTATGGAATGGAAGATCTTGCCCACAAATTAGCAGGCTTCTGAACCACCTACGCCATAGTCTAGGACCGATAGGAACGTTGACTGAATAATCTGCTTTCTACTATTTAGCGAGAGGCAGGACATATTTCTAAAAAAATAAGCACATTTTTAATCTCAGCTTCTTATTAACTCATCAATATGCTTTTGAAAAGACAGCTTTTCATCTATTCAGATGTCCAGATAATTGTAAGCAGGGACACGATCAATATAGACACCACCCAAAGCAATGTTCAGTAGCCCCAAGACCGCCGGGGAAATATCAGCCCACAGAGAGAAGCATGAGATTGAACTTCACTCAACTTTCTAGAGCAGTGGTCACCAACCGGTCGATGGCCAAACATTTCATCTCAGGCTGTTGGCAGTAGGTGCACCCAATTCAGCTGCCCTGCGTGCCGGGTTGGCGAACTGTTGCCATTTTAAACCATGTAATGTGTCTGAAGGTACAAACTGTGCCTTCACGGTGGGCCCAGAGAGTAAGTCAAGTTCACTATAGGCCTACCGCCGGCCAATTGGATGGCTCAGATTACCGCGTCTGCAGTCATGTGTCTGCAGTAAGGATCTTGAAAACATTTCCTTTTACTGTGGCAATTGTGATCGAATCAACGCAATATTAGCCACTTTCAATGCAACATACTGAAATAAAATGAACTATGCAAGAGACTCATCATAGTAGGATTCTAATGCATTGACACACTACTCAGCCCATACTCTACACAGAGCTGCAGTAGGCCTATATGCAAATAGACCATTGCCATATATGGATCTGTGCCATTTATTTTGAACTGGACTGTGTTTACAGCATGAGCAGTTGTGAGTAGATGCACTTGTTTTGTAATCAAAGCGAGAGCTGCATGTAGTAGCCATATGTGCACATTTTGTTAATATCCTAGTGAGTTATTTACCCAGTTATATATCATTAGTAGTCAGCAATAGGGGAGTGAATCCTTCTTACAATAGTACAAAAAATGTACATTTCTAGACATCTTTGAAAAGTCAGTCAGGTAAAGAGCTTTTTTTTGTCTTAAAGGGTCAGTGTTGAATTTTGAGACAGGTTTAAATAAGCTAAGTTGCCAATAGGCAGAGAGTAGCATAATTTGTCTGATTCTCTATAATACTGGTATAGGAATAATAATGCATTTTATTTTGTGAAGGGGTTTCTTGCATCAAACAACACAACAACATTTCCAGTCACCTCCTTGTCTAAAGGACAAGGGGATAAACAGGTTAATGTCAAGCCCTGCATGTTTTTTTCAAAACTCTCATGGAATATAGGCCTACATTGAACACCACACATTGGCTGCTACTCTAGGCTGAATGATAGAACAGCTATTTCCACGTTAAAATGTTATGGAATGCATTTTCTCCATTGTTTTTGATGGAGGGCCACTCTGATAGGCCTACATTATGATCAAATAGCCACAGTAGCATAAATGGCCCATGTTAAAACTGTTACTTAAAGCGGGTACAGCCTCAGTCTTCACAGTAAACACACGTTGGATGTTGCACAGAATTTTCACAACATTCAACATTCAGCAGACCTGAAATTTGCTTAGTGCCTAAAAAGATTGGAGGGAACATTGATCCAAAGTACATATGCTTAAATCATCAGACTTGTTTTTATGTGCTCTTCAATGCTTTTTAACAGTGCATGTTGGGTAAAAATAGATACAAATAGTTGTAGTTACCAATGTCTGATAGTATTGTTTCTTCTAGTTCTGCAATATACACTGAGCGAGAGAGATCTCCATTACATAGAGCCTGTGGCCACAGATTCCTGACCGAAGCAACAACAAATTCTCCACCTAAGTTGACTTTCAGTCTCTGTCCAAGATTTCAAGTTACACACAAATATGGATGAGCGTGGAAAGAATTCGGGTATTTTTCAGAAAAAGGGCCTCTTCTCTTTATTCTTGCCAACGTGGAAAAGTGACTGTAGAAACAGCTCAAACTGCGGGGGCTGGTGAATACACATGCAGTGCCTCCGGGCCAATGGCTAAAATCCTGAATGGTTTGTGGTTTGGGATTTTCCCTGGTTTGATTTGTTTTTGTTAAAGTTCATGTCCTGTAGTCATAATTTAAGTGATGGTAAAAAATAAAGATTGAATACAAATTAGGGGAACGCCACACCACATCCTCAAGGCAGCGAATTACAGCACACCACATAATTACCCTTGAGGAGAGAGAAGTCTAAAACAGACATCTCAAAGTAATCGGATTATCTATAGATGAATATTTAGTCATGATAACCCAGTGAATACCAATGACAATGCATGTGCACATTCTGTAACCTTTGCAAAATATGCTGAAATACTGGGAAACATCACATCAAATGGCTTCAAAGCTCAACATTATTTTTCTATTTGTTCACCATTCATCGATGAAAGGCAGGTTTCAATGTAGAAATGTATTATTTTTATGTCATAAAACCTATTATTTATTCATCTGATTACAGTGATCTATGCAATTATTTATTAGGTAAGCTTTCTGTAAGGCAGGGTTACATTTAACACTACACACAGTAGACTTTGCAACAAATGTGTAAGGCATAAAACCACTAACTTTGTATTGTTGTCCTGGTATCTATCTGGCCCACCAGAGGTTGGTTCATTGGCGCTCACTGTAGGAACTGATTTCCGGTAAAATCCATATATTAAACCATTAAATCAAATACTTGCAACATTTTAATTAAAAATAATACCCCCCATTTTCATTAAGTAGATTTCATTGACTGTCACATATTCTTTGGCAATCTTTTCTAACCAAACCTCCATTACCAGTTCATATCAGTAGGTGTCACTATGCACTACATAGTCAACATAGACTGACCATGATGGCTGCCTCTCTCCGTATTTGTGAAATGTATTGTGGTGCTAGAATCCATAAATTCTCTCTTTCTGTATTAGCCAGCCATCTGTTATGGTTGGACAAATATGTTCATAATGTCTGTGTAGACTGCTTTGTGGAGGAACTCAACATTTTTTTTTTACTTTAAAGACAGTGAAATTTGTGCAACAAACATTTGTGAATAATCACTAGCATAATCACAAACTGGCTGACTAACCTTTTCAGGAAGTTCAGTATCATTTGGTCTTGGGTACCAGCAGCAGATAATTTCATCTTCTTAATCCTGTGTCAAATATAATTTGGGATTTCTTTGTCTGCATGTTGAATGACTGGATTAAAGAACTCCATGGCGCCAACTAAACTTACCTTTTGGGATATAAAGAAGGACATTATCGAACAAAACGGCCATTCTTTGTGTTCCTGGGACCCTTGTGATTGCGAACAGAGGAAGATCTTCAAAGGTAAGTGATTTATTTTATCGCTATGTTTGATTTTGTAACGCCTGTGCTGGTTTGAATAATATGTTGTTGTGGGGCGCTGTCCACAGATAATCGAATGTTCTGCTTTCGATGTAAAGCCTATTGTAAATCCGACAACGCGGTTCGATTACCAAGATTCTAAGCTTTTGAATGGTGTAGAACACTTGTATTTCATGAATGTGTAATATTACTATTTTTGTCATTTGAATTTGGCGCTCTGCATTTCACCGGATGTTGTCGTAGTCTTTAACTCTTTAACTTCCTAAGAATACCTGTAGTGCATGTACTTCCTAAGAAGTTAAAGAGTTACCATCTCCAAATTAAACTCTAAAGGTCTTTACCTATCACATCCATGAAACAGTCAACATATAAAATCATAACCTCTTGTCATATCATCATTCTGAACAGTTGTAGCCTTCTTGGATCTGCAAAAACCCCAACCTAACTTATGATTCAGTACTACACAAATTGGTTTAATTATTTATTGGTTCCTAAAATCACAGTCCTATCTTAACTAAAATACTTTCATAATGTATCATATTTCAATGTTAAGGATGGAGACTTCATACCTGTAGTGCATGTACTTTTCAAGTTACAGTATTTTCTTTATAACCTTTTAAATGACATAACAAAATAACAACTTTAATTTACGACAGGGTGTGAGCTGTCAATTCATCCCAGTTCCCTCCTCCCCTCTTCTGAGGGTGAGAGAAGGACTCTTGGTCATTTTGTGTCCTCTTGTCCTTTAAAAGACCAGGCTCACCGGTAGGAGGTTTTGGGATACTCCTGGCTCCAGTGACACAGTCCCCTTATCAACTGGCCTACTGGTGCCATCATGGGCTGGAGTCCGTTCTGCCACGCCCATTGTCTAAAGTCAGCGCAACCTGCCCCGGGACATCTTCCTGGGGGCTCGGAAGGTGCCCCAGACCTCTCCGCCAGCACCAGGACCTTCGGGAGGTGTTCAACAAGACCCAGACCACTTCGCTTCCGCCTCACCAACCATATAACTGCGGGATTGACCTTCTTCCTAGCACCACTCCGCCCCGGGGATGACTGTACTCCCGTTTACACAATAAAAGGTCCTTTTGTTCAATAAAGTCCCTCTTTATATCCATATAGCTCCGTTTGGTTGGCGCATTTTGTTCAGTAATCCACCTGCCCAAAGGCGTTCATCCATGCAGACAAACAATATCCCAAAAGTACCGGTAAAGTTTGTCGAAAAAAGTCAAACAGCATTTCTAATCAATACTCAGATATCCTAAAATGAATATAAACTATAATATTCAGACGGAATATAACCTGCTCAATAGAAGAGAAAAAGAGCTAAGCGCGCACTCCCTGTAACGAGCAAAATCCACAATAGGACAAATGACGTGACCTCAGGAAGAACTTGTCTTTCTCCATGATTTTTCATGATAAAAGCTTCAAACCTTTTTCTAAAGACTGTTGACATCTAGTGGAAGCCATAGGAACTGAAATCTGGGAGCTATTCCCCTATATAACCAATAGGCCTTCAACTGAAAACTGGTCACTTTAAAAAATCCCACTCCCTGGATGGATTTTGCTCGGGTTTTCGCCTGCCATATCAGTTCTATTATACTCACGGACGTTATTTTAACAGTTTTAGAAACTTCAGAGTGTTTTCTATTCAAAGCTACTATATGCATATCTTAGCTTCTGGGCCTGAGTAACAGGCAGTTTACTTTTGGCACGTTTTTCATCCGAACTTCAAAATACTGCCCCTAGCCCAAACAGGTTAAGGAGAGAAGTGCGAGTTCCATCACTCCACCATCCCCTTTCTGGGGTAAATCATCACTGCTGGGAGGGTCCAGATGGATCCCGGGAAGGTGAGAGCGGTGGTGGACAGGCTCCAGCCCACATCAAGGGTGCAGCTGCAACGTTTCCTGGGGTTCGCCAACGTTTATCACTGCTTTATCCATAGTTACAGCACCCTGGATTCCCCCCTGTCAGCACTCACCTCTCCCAAGTTTCCGTTCACGTGGTCCCCTGCTGCTGACCGGGCGTTCTGGGACCTCAAACATCGCTTCACCCCTGCTCCGATCTTGGTTCATCCTGACCCGTGGTGGAGGCAGATGCTTCTGATGTAGGAGAGGGGGCGGTCCTGTCCCAGCGTTCTGCCCCGGACCTGAAGCTACATCCCTGCGCCTTCTCCTATCACCTCATCAAAACGGAGAAAAAGTACATTGTGGGGAATCATGAGATTCTCACAGTGAAGGTGGCGTTGGAGAAGTGGAGGCACTGGCTGGAAGGGACGGAACAGCCGTTCATCGTTTGGTCGACCAGAAATCTCCACACTGCCAAACGCCTCAACTCCAGGCAAGCTAGATGGGCCCTGCTTTTCACATGGTTCAACTTATCATAGAATTCCTTACAATCAAATGCAGACCGCATTATCTACCAAGAGAATTCTCCTCGATTATAATCACAGCCGTGTACATCCCCCCCTCAAGCTGACACATCGACGGCACTGAAAGAAATTCATTTCACTCTAGGTAAATTGGAAACCACATATCCTGAGGCTGCATTTATTGTGGCTGGGGATTTTAATAAGGCTAATTTGAAAACAAGGCTCACGAAATTTTACCAGCATACCGAATGTGCCACCCGGGCTGGTAAAATCCTGGATCATTGTTATTCCAACTTCCGTGATGCATACAAGGCTATTCTCCGCCCTCCTTTCGGCAAGTCTGACCATGACTCCATTTTGTTGCTCCCAGCCTACAAACAGAAACTAAAACAGGAAACGCCCGTTCTCAGGTCTGTTCAATGCTGGTCCGACCAATCTGATTCCATGCTGCAAGATTGCTTCGAGCACGTGGACTGGGATATGTTCCGGATAGCATCTGACAACAACATTGATGTATATGCTGATTCGGTGAGCGAGTTTATTAGCAAGTGCATTGGTGATGTTGTACCCATAGCAAATATTAAAACCTTCCCCAACCAGAAACCGTGGATTGATGGCAGCATTCGCGCAAAACTGAAAGCGCAAACCACTGCTTTTAACCAGGGTAAGGCTACCGGAAACATGACTGAATACAAACAGTGTAGCTATTCCCTCCGCAAGGCAATCAAACAAGCTAAGCGTCAATATAGAGACAAAGTAGAGTCACAATTCAGCGGCTCAGACACAAGAGGAATGTGGCAGGGTCTACAGTCAATCACGGACTACAAAAAGAAAACCAGCCCCGTTGCGGACCATGACGTCCTGCTCCCAGACAAACTAAACAACTTCTTTGCTCGCTTTGAGGACAATACAGTGCCAGTATACAGTATCACAGCGTTGTCAGATTTCAAAAAGCCTTTACGGCGAAAGCAGCACATTTCATTGTTTGAGGGTAGCACCTCACATATTTTTCCAATAGCCATGTATCGATTAGCCATCATGGCACATACATAACACATTTCACAGCGAAAACAAATCAATTACCTGTTGAAGAACTTCTGCTGAGGTCATCCTAAGTGTCCAACGAAGACAATCCATGGTTCTTTTGTTAGAAAAAGTAATGTATTTTATCCATAAATCCTCCATTTGGTTCGCGCGTTATAATCAGAAACGACAGCTTCCACTAGTCCATTGAAACGTGACGCGAACTCGTTCATCTTATACCTATAAACTTGTCCAAGAACAATCAAACATAGTTTTAAATGTATCCTTAGGAACACTTTTACGTATATTTACTATTATAAATCAACCGGAATATAAACTGATCAATAACGACGGTAAAAAAAGACACTGCGTGCCTTCGCGGGAGCGCGCGTTCCATTCTGTTTACATGACAGAGTGACTTCCTGGTTTGGTCTTCTTCTCTGGTCTAATTCATCCAAAATGAAAAAAAATACACTGCCTCGAGACTGTTGACATCTAAAGGAAGCGATGGGTACTGCATTCATATGCCCTTATATGGTCATTTTCATGAGGGAGGGGTGCCCAAATGAGCAATGTGTCAAAATCACTTTTTCCAGGACAGAAATTCCTCGGGGTTTCGCCTGCTATATGCGTTCTGTTTTACTCACAGACAAATGGTTAACAGTTTTGGAAAATTCAGAGTGTTTCCTATCAAATGGTACCAAATATATGCATATCCTATTTTCTGGGCCTGAATGGGAGGCATTTTACTTTGGGCACGCCAGGCTCTCCAAAACCGACCCCTCAGCTGCCACTCCCTAACAAGTTAACCCTCGCAAGGCTGCCGGCCCAGATGGCATCCCTGGCCATGTCCTCAGAGCATGCGCAGACCAGCTGGCTGGTGTGTTTACGGACATATTCAATCAGTACCTATCCCAGTCTGCTGTTCCCACATGCTTCAAGAGGGCCACCATTGTTCCTGTTCCCAAGAAAGCGAAGGTAACTGAGCTAAATGACTATCGCCCCGTAGCACTCACTTCCGTCATCATGAAGTGCTTTGAGAGATTAGTCAAGGATCATATCACCTCCATCCTGCCAGACACCCTGGACCCACTCCAATTTGCTAACCGTCCCAATAGGTCCACAGACGACGCAATCGCAATCACACTGCATACTGCCCTAACCCATCTGGACAAGAGGAATACTTATGTAAGAATGCTGTTCATCGACTACAGCTCAGCATTTAACATCATAGTTCCCTCCAAGCTCGTCATTAAGCTCGAGACCCTGGGTCTAGACCCAGCCCTGTGCAACTGGGTCCTGGACTTCCTGATGGGCCGGCCCCAGGTGGTGAGGGTAGGAAACAACATCTCCACCCCGCTGATCCTCAACACTGGGGGCCCACAAGGGTGCATTCTCAGCCCTCTCCTGTACTCCCTGTTTACCCATGACTGCGTGGCCAAGCACGCATCCAACTCAATCATCAAGTTTGCTGACGACACTACAGTGGTAGGCTTGATTACCAACAACGACGAGACGGCCTACAGGGAGGAGGTGAGGGCCCTCGGAGTGTGGTGTCAGGAAAATAACCTCTCACTCAATGTCAACAAAACAAAGGAGATGATTGTGGACTTCAGGAAACAGGAGAGGGAGCACCCCCCTATCCACATAGACGGGACAGTAGTGGAGAAGGTGGAAAGTTTTAAGTTCCTCAGCGTACACATCACGGACAAACTGAATTGGTCCACCCACACAGACAGCGTGGTGAAGAAGGCGCAACAGCGCCTCTTCAACCTCAGGAGGCTGAAGAAATTCGGCTTGTCACCAAAATCACTCACAAACTTCTACAGATGCACAATCGAGAGCATCCTGTCGGGCTGTATCACCGCCTGGTACGGCAACTGCTCCGCCCACAACCGTAAGGCTCTCCAGAGGGTAGTGAGGACTGCACAACGCATCACCGGAGGTAAACCACCTGCCCTTCAGGACACCTACACCACCCGATGTCACAGGAAGGCCAAAAAGATCATCAAGGACAACAACCACCCGAGCCACTGCCTGTTCACCCCGCTATCATCCAGAAGGCGAGGTCAGTACAGGTGCATCAAAGCTGGGACCGAGAGACTGAAAAACAGCTTCTACCTCAAGGCCATCAGACTGTTATACAGCCATCACTAACATTGAGTGGCTGCTGCCAACATAATGACTTAAATCTCTAGCCACTTTAAACATTGGAATTGCATGTAACAATGTATCACTAGCCACTTTAAACAATTTTGTATATAATGTTTACGTATCCGACATACTCATATCAAATGTATACACTGTACTCTAAACCATCTACTGAATCTTGCCTATGCCGTTTGGCCATCGACCCAAATCTCTAGCCACTTTAATAATTATAATTGGATGAAATAATGTATCACTAGCCACTTTAAACAATGCCATTTATATAATGTTTACATATCCTACATTACTCATCTCATATATATATGTGTATATACTGTACTCCATGCCATCTACTGCATCTTGCCTATGCCGGTCAGCCATCGCTCATCCATATATTTATATGTACATACTCGTATTCATTCCTTTACTCTTGTGTGTATAAGGTAGTTGTTGTGAAATTGTTAGATTACTTGTTAGATACTACTGCATGGTCGGAACTAGAAGCACAAGCATTTCGCTACACTCGCATTAACATCTGCTAACCATGTGTATGTGACAAATAAAATGTGATTTGATTTGATTTTGATTTGATCCCTCTTCTATTGGGCGGGATCCAAGAATGTCAAGCCGGATGCACTGTCTTGCCGTTATAGCCCCCTGGCTATTACCCCGGAGCCCGAGACCATCCTCCCCACCTCGTGCCTGGCAACGACACTCAGCTGGGGTATAGGGAAGCAGTTCCGGGAGGCGCAGCGTTCCCAGCCGAACCCCGGGGGGGGTCCAGATAACCGGTTGTTCGTGCCTGACGCGGTCCTGGAGTGGGCCCACTTCCAGCCAGTGTCTCCACTCCTCCAACGCCATATTCACTGCGAGAATCTCACGATTCCCCACAATGTACTTTTTCTCCGTGGTGATGAGGTGGGGGGGGGGTCCTGTCACACCCTGATCTGTTTCACCTGTCTTTATGATTGTCTCTAACCCCTCCAGGTGTTGCCCATCTTCCCCATTACTCCCTGTGTATTATGCCTGTGTTCTCTGTTCCAGTTTGTTTTGTTCATCAAACCTACCAGCGTTTTTCCCCTTGCTCCTGTCTTGTCTATAGTGCCTATGTTCTAGTTTTCCCGGGTTTTGATCTTTCTGCCTGCCCTGAGCCTGCCTACCTTCCTGTACCTTTGCCCCACTACTCTGGATTACCGACCTCTGCCTGCCCTGAGCCTGTCTGCCGCCCTGTGCCTTTGTCCCACTACTCTGGATTACCGACCTCTGCCTGTCCAGACCCTGAGCCTACCTGCCGTCCTGTACCTTTGCCTGCCCATGTTCGATTTAATAAACTTTTGTTACTTCGACACTGTCTACACCTGGGTGTTACCTTCAAACTTGTTATTAATAATGTAGAATTAACATCAGTACAGAAAGACTCATGTGAAGGCCAAATTACAGATGAGGAACTTCTTGATGCAATTAAAGCCTTTAAGTCCAGGAAAACTCCAGGGGTGGATGGCATACCAGTGGAAGTATACCAAGCTTGTTTTGATATACTCAGAGGACCATTATTAGCATGTTTTAACCACTCCTATATAAATGGTAGATTATCTGACACGCAACAAGGTCTGATTTATTATTACTGAAACAGGATCCACGTGGTGTATATAAAGAACCAGTCAATTAAAAAAAAATGTAGGCCTCTTACACTTCAGTGTTGTGATGCACAAATTCTAGCTAAATGCTTGGCGCATAGAATTTAAAAAAAGAATTGTCAGATAATAATCATCCTAATCAGACAGGTTTCTAACATGGACGATACATTGAAGATAATATAAGACAAGTACTGGAAACAACAGAATACTATGAAATATCGGGGAAACCAGGCCTGGTTTTCACAGCTGATTTTGAAAAGGCTTTTGAAAAAGTACAACTGAAGTTAATATTTACGTTTGAAGTCGGAAGTTTACATACACTTAGGTTGGAGTCATTAAAACTTGTTTTTAAACCACTCCACAAATTTCTTGTTAACAAACTATAATTTTGGCAAGTCGGTTAGGACATCTACTTTATGCATGACACAAGTAATTTTTCCAACAATTGTTTACAGACAGATTATTTCACCTATAATTCACTGTATCACAATTCCAGTGGGTCAGAAGTTTACATACACTAAGTTGACTATGCCATTAACCTGTTTGGGCTAGCGGTCCACCTACGCTAGCGGTCCACCTACGACAACATCCGGTGAAATGCAGAGCGCCAAATTCAAATGACAAAAATAGTCAAATTAAACATTCATGAAATGAAAATGAAAAAGTTTTGTACACCATTCAAAAGCTTAGAATCTTGGTAATCTAACCGCGTTGTCGGATTTACAATAGGCTTTACGGCGAAAGCAGAACATTCAATTATCTGAGGACAGCGCCCCACAACAACATATTATTCAAATCAGCACAGGCATTACAAAATCCAATATAGCGATAAAATAAATCACTTACCTTTGAAGATCTTTCTCTGTTTGCAATCCCAAGGGTCCCAGGAACACAGTGAATGGTCGTTTTGTTCTTTAAATACCAAAAAGTCAGTTTAGTTGGCGCCATGGAGTTCTGTAATCCAGTCATTCAACATGCAGACAAAGAAATCCCAAAAGGACCGGAAAAGTTCGCCCAAACAAGTCAAATGATGTTTCTAATTAATCCTCAGGTTGTAAAGTATCTAAATAAACGATAATATTTCAGACGGAGAATAGGCCTAGCTAGCTATCCATAAAAAATATGCCGTTTCCAGCTACAATAGTCATTTACAACATTAACAATGTCTACACTGTATTTCTGATCAATTTGATGCTATTTTAATGGACAAAAAGTGTGACTTTCTTTCAAAAACAAGGACATTTCTAAGTGACCCCAAACTTTTGAACGGTAATGTATTTTATGAATATTTTATTGTGAATATTTCCATGAAGCCACCATAATTTAATGAATATAGGCTATTCAATGTAATTGTTTTCATGGATTTCATGTTTTCAATGAATACAGCAAGCTGATGGTCAGGCAAATTTTCTGCTAAATTTGGACCAAAACGGACTGACAAAACATAGCTCAATTTGGGAGACTATTTTTGGGCGAAATAGCGGCCACAACGGACGGACGTGATATCCCCCATAATTTGACGTCCATGGACGTCACCTGCTGAGTGAGAAAGGCCTACACACCTCCCACATCCTCCCACTCTCACACATAATCATACACACCCACTCTTGCATATGCAGCCTACTTTTGAAGCATCTCGTTGAGTAGCCTATACCTTTTCAGTTCTTCCTGTGCCATCCACATTTGTGCATAGCCTAGTCAGTGGTAGGTAACATGTCTAGCTAAACAATGTCATTTGTTATCAAGCCCCCACCCCAGAAAAAAAGTGGCATGCGAGTAGTTTAAAATGACCTGTGACATGCGCAAGAATCCACGGCAGCAAGAAAAAAACATAGCACAGTAAAAATTGTGCATAACTTTTAAATAATTTGGTCTAGAGGCAATACAATGTAGCTAAATGTGCAAGCATTGACTTTATCTGTGGTCCATTGTGTACTTAAAAGGGTCAGTGCAGAAACACGTGCTGTCACGTCCAGGCCTGAGTTTACAGGCTGGCGTGTTTAGTTTAGTTTTTGGTGTAGGGTTTTTTGGTTCTAGGTGTGATTTTCTATGTTGGGTTAATGGTTCCCAATTAGAGGCAGCTGAGTGTCGTTACCTCTAATTGGGAACCATATATATGTTTGTGGTTTTCACTAGGGTTTTGTGGGTTATAGTTTGGTTCATCGCTTAAGTGTTTAGTCTATGTTATGTTCCGTTGTTTCGATCTTCGTTCGTTTATTGTCTCTTCCCAGTTACGTTACGTAAATAAAGTATGTATACTGGATACCTCGCTGCGGCTTGGTCCGTCACTACAGGAGATCGTGACACGTGCACTTAAAAGGTTCCATGCAGTGAAGAACACGATTAACAGCGCCCCCAAAAATTCCAGCTACAAACATGTTGCGCGTTAACGCATTCACTTTGACAGACCTAAAAAATTACTATTTTGGGCATTTGGGAGGGGAGCAGTGTAACAATTTCCCAGAAGGAGGCAAAAGTAGAGTACACAAAAGGTCATTTTTATTCGATTTTCTTTTACAAAATGTATCCTTCAAAATTGTCTTCGGCAAAAGTGCTACATACTGTAAAAATACTCAAAAAAAACATCCTCTTACTTCACTAGATCAAATCAAATTGTATTTGTCACATGCGCCGAATACAACAGGTGTAGACTTTACAACAGGTGTGGAAATGCTTACTTACAAGCCCTTAACCAACAGTGCAGTTCAAGAAATAGAGGTAAGAAAATATTTACTAAATAAACTAAAGTAGAAAATGTCATAAAATAAAAAGTAACACAAAATAATGATAACGAAGCTAAATACAGGGGGGTCAATGTAAATTGTCCATGTGGGAAATGTATTCATTGTTCAGCAGTCTCATGGCTTGGGGGTAGAAGCTGTTAAGGAGCCTTTTGATCCTAGACTTGGCACTCCGGTACTGTTTGTCTTGAGGTATTAGAGAGAACAGTCTATGACTTGGGTGACTGGAGCCTTTGACAATTTTTTGGGCCTTCCTCTAACACTGCCTAGTATATAGGTCCTGGATGACAGGAAGCTTGGCCCCAGTGATGTACTGGGCCGTACGCACAACCCTCTGCAGCGCCTTACGGTCAGATGCCGAGCAGTTGCCATACCAGGGAGGTGATGCAACCGGTCAGGATGCTCTCAATGGTGCAGCTGTAGAACTTTTTGAGGATCTGGGGACCCATGCCAAATCTTTTCTGGGGACCCATGCCAAGTCTCCTGAGAGGGGAAAGGTGTTGTCGTGCCATCTTCACAACTGTCTTGGTGTGTTTGGACCATGATAGTTCATTGGGGATGTGGACACCAAGGAACTTGAAACTCTTGACCCGCCCCACTATAGCCCCGTCAATGTTAATGGGGGCCTGTCCGGCCCTCCTTTTCCTGTAGTCCATGATCAGCTCTTTTGTCTTGCTCACATTGAGGGAGAGGTTGTTGTCCGGCACCACACTGCCAGGTCTCTGACCTCCCTATAGGCTGTCTCATCATTTTCAGTGATCAGGCCTACCACTGTTGTATCGTCAGCAAACTTAATGATGGTGTTGGAGTCGTGCTTGGTCACACAGTCGTGGGTGAACAGGGAGCATAGTAGGGGACTAAGCACGCACCCCTGAGGGGCCCCAGTGTTGAGGATCAGCGTGGCAGACGTGTTGTTGCCTACCCTTACCACCTGGGGGCGACCCGTCAGGAAGACCATGATCCAGTTGCAGAGGAAGGTGTTTAGTCCCAGGGTCCTCAGCTTAGTGATGAGCTTTGTGGGAACTATGGTGTTGAATGCTGTGAGCTTTAGTCAATGAACAGTATTCTCACATAGGTGTTCCTTTTTTCCAGGTGGGAAAGGGTAGTGTGGAGTGCGATTGAGATTGCATCATCTGTGGATCTTTTGTGGCGGCATGCGAATTGGAGTGGGTGTAGGGTTTCCGGGATGTTGGTGTTGATCTGATCCATGACCAATCTTTCAAAGCCCTTCATGGCTACCGACGTGAGTACTACGGGGCAGTAATCATTTAAGCAGGTTACCTTTGCTTTCTTGGGCACAGGCACTCTGGTGGTATGCTTGAAACATGTAGTTATTATAGACTCGGTCAAGGAGTGGTTGAAAATGTCAGTGAAGACACTTGCCAGTTGGTCCGCGCATGCTTTGAGTACACGTCCTGGTAATCCGTCTGGTCTAGCGGCTTTGTGAATGTGAATGATCTGTTGTGAATGGCCTGTTTAAAGGTTTTGTTTACATCAGCTACAGAGAGCGTGATCACATAGTCGTCTGGAACAGCTGGTGCTTTCGTGCATGCTTCAGTATTGCTTGCCTCGAAGCGAGCATAAAAGGCATTTAGCTTGTCTGGTAGGCTCGCATCACTGGGAAGCTCGCGGCTGGGTTTCCCTTTGTAGTCCGTAATAGTTTGCAAGCCCTACCACATCCGACAAGCATCAGAGCCAGTGTAGTAGGTTTCAATCTTAGTCCTGTACTGACGCTTTGCGGGATTTCGGTATTTCTTATGAGCGTCCTGATTAGTGTCCCGCTCCTTGAAAGCAGCAGCTCTAGCCTTTAGCTTGGTGCGGATGTTGCCTGTAATCCATGGGTTCTGGTTGGGTTATGCACGTACGGTCACTGGACGACGTTTTCAATGCACTTACTGATGGAGCCGGTGACTGAGGTGATATACTCCTCAATTACATTGGATAAATCCCAGAACACATCCAGTCTGTGCTACAAAAACAGTCCTGTATTGTAGCATTCGCGTCATCTGACCACTTCCGTATTGAGCGAGTCACTGGTAATTCCTGCTTTAGTTTTTACATGTAAGCAGGAATCAGGAGGATAGAATTGTGGTCAGATTTGCCAAATGGAGGGTGAGGGAGAGCTTTGTATGCGTCTCTGTGTGTGGAGTAAAGGTGGTCTTGAGTTTTTTCCCTCTGGTTGCACATGTGACATGCTGGTAGAAATGAGGTAAAACGGATTTAAGTTTCCCTGCATTAAAGTTTGGGCCTGGTCACGAGAAAGCAGTATATCCTTTGCATTGGACTCATTAAAGAAAAAGGTGAGCAATCACTGTTGTGATGTCCAGAAGCTCTTTTCGGTTATAAGAGACGGTAGCAGCAACATTATGTACAAAATAAGTTACAAACAAAGCGAAAAAACTAGCAAAATAGCATGTTTTGTTGTTTTGCTACTCCATTGTTGACATAGTCCCAAAAATGCTTGTCAGTACTCAAAGTTTCAAGCATGTTACTTTCAAAACACCGAAATCATCCTCGCAAAATTCATCAAATTGGGATGATTTCAGTATTTTGAAAGTTACAAATGTTGAAAATTTGAGTGCTGATAAGCAAAACATTTTGGAACTATGTCAACAATGGACCATTAAGTCTGTCTCTGATTATTATGTCTATCTCTGATAAGCTACCCTGGAAAGGGCTGAAAATAGCCCATATTAATATATGTAGCCTTAGAAATAAGATTCATGAAATCAATAACTTACTAACATCAGATAACATTCATATATTAGCCATTTCTGAGACTCACTCAGATATTCCATTTGATGATACAGTAGTGGCAATACAGGGATATCACATCTATGAAAGAGCCAGAAATGCTTATGGGGGAGGTGTTGCTGTATATTTGTGACTCACCACCTGGATTCGGTCTTATGTAGCAACATATGAAATGGTGTTTTTTACATTGGATAAAAGTTGAGACTCAAAGCTCCAAAATTGTATATCATACACTGTATTATATAGAGCCATTATTGCATGGAACTCCCTTGCATCTCATACTGCGCAAATGAACATCGAACCTGGTTTCAAAAAACAGATAAAGCAGCACCTCAAGGCCTTTCCCCTATTTGACCTAGATAGTTTCTGTTTATGTGTTGATATGTAGACTACGTGTGCCTTTTGTAAAAAAAAAAGATGTTTTATGTTGTTCTGTCCTTGAGCTGTGCTTGTCTATTAATGTTCTGTATTATGTCATGTTTTGTGTGGACCCAAGGAAGAATAGCTACTGCTTGTGCAACAGCAAATAGGGAGCATAATATAATAAAAAGTACCAAAATGAAACAAATACCAAAATATCGTTTTTGTGTGGAATTTTTCTTTAAACCTTAACCCCTTAGCCTACCTAAAGTTAGCCATCTAGCTAGTCTTAGACACCTAACCACCTAGCAAACGGTAGCCACAACACATTGGAATTCATAACTTAACATACGTTTTGCTCAATCGTAAAATATTGTACAACTTGCAATTGTAATATATTGTACTAATTGCAATTTGTGAAATATCAATATTATTGTATTTAGTAACATATTCAAATGTAATACTTACCATCAGGCGTTGCTGTCTCATTCCAGATTTTTACTTTTACTTTCACTTTTGATACTGAAGTATATTTAAAATCATTCCAGATCTTACAACACCTAGATAGGTATTTGATGTCTTTTATGTATTTTACGTTCTCCTGGCATCCAACAAATCCAGTTTCGTCTGTAGGACTGCCAGATTGACTGCCAGGTGAAACGTGATTTATCAGGCCAGAGAACACGTTTCCACTGCTCAATATTCCAATGGCGGTGAGTTTTACACCACTTCAGCCGACGCTTGGCATGGTGCATGGTGATCTTAGGCTTGTGTGCGGCTGCTCGGCCATGGAAACTAATTTCATGAAGCTCCCGACGAACAGTTCTTGTGCTGACATTGCTTCCAGAAGAGGTTTGATACTCGGTTGTGAGTGTTGCAACCGAGGACAGACTATTTTTACGAGCTACGTGCTTCAGCACTCAGCGGTCCTGTTCTGTGAGCTTGTGTGCTCTACCACTTCGCGGCTGAGCCACTAACTTTCCTAGATGTTTCCGCTTTACAGTAACAGCACTTATAGTTGACCGAGGCAGCTCTAGCAGGGCAGAAATGTGAAAAAACTGAGTTTTTGGAAAGATGGCATCCTATGACGGTGCCACGTTGAAAGTCACTGAGCTCTTTAATACGGGCCTTTCCACTGCCAATGTTTCTATGGAGATTGCATGGCTGTGTGCTCAATTCTATACACCAGTCAGCAACGGGTGTGGCTTACAGTGAGGGAAAAAAGTATTTGACCCCCTGCTGATTTTGTACGTTTGCCCACTGACAAAGAAATGACCAGTCTATAAATTTTATGGTAGGTTTATTTGAACAGAAGAGAGACAGAATAACAACAAAAGAATCCAGAAAAGCGCATCTGAAAAATGTTAAAAATTGATTAGCATTTTAATGAGGGAAATAAGTATTTGACCCCCTCTCAATCAGAAGGATTTCTGGCTCCCAGGTGTATTTTATACAGGTAACGAGCTGAGATTAGGGAGCACACTCTTAAAGGGAGTGCTCCTAATCTCAGTTTGTTACCTGTATAAAAGACACCTGTCCACAGAAGCAATCAATCAATCCGATTCCAAACTCTCCACCATGGCCAAGACCAAAGAGCTCTCCAAGGATGTCAGGGACAAGATTGTAGACCTACACAAGGCTGGAATGGGCTACAAGACCATCGCCAAGCAGCTTGGTGAGAAGGTGACAACAGTTGGGGCGATTATTCACAAATGGAAGAAACACAAAAGAACTGTCAATCTCCCTCGGCCTGGGGCTCCATGCAAGATCTCACCTCGTGGAGTTGCAATGATCATGAGAACGGTGAGGAATCAGCCCAGAACTACACGGGGGGATCTTGTCAATGATCTCAAGGCAGCTGGGACCATAGTCACCAAGAAAACAATTGGTAACACACTACGCCATGAAGGACTGAAATCCTGCTCCCCCTGCACAAGAAAGCACATACACATGCCCGTCTGAAGTTTGCCAATGAACATCTGAATGATTCAGAGGACAACTGGGTGAAAGTGTTGTGGTCAGATGAGACCAAAATGGAGCTCTTTGGCATCAACTCAACTCGCCGTGTTTGGAGGAGGAGGAATGCTGCCTATGACACCAATAACACCATCCCCACGTCAAACATGGAGGTGGAAACATTATGCTTTGGGGGTGTTTTTCTGCTAAGGGGACAGGACAACTTCACCGCATCAAAGGGACGATGTACCGTCAAATCTTGGGTGAAAATCTCCTTCCCTCAGCCAGGGCATTGAAAATGGGTCGGGTATTCCAGCATGACAATGACCCAAAACACATGGCCAAGGCAACAAAAGAGTGGCTCAAGAAGAAGCACATTAAAGTCCTGGAGTGGCCTAGCCAGTCTCCAGACCTTAATCCCATAGAAAATCTGTGGAGGGAGCTGAAGGTTTGAGTTGTCAAACGTCAGCCTCGAAACCTTAAAGTGTACTGTACTGGCTCGCTAGCTAACATTAAACCTGGTTGCTTGGCTTCCTGCAGATTCATTCTGGGTAGTAACGTTATGAGTTGGGATTATTGTTTATTGTTTAGCTAGCTAGCTACATGTCTTATTAAAAGACTCCACTATGCAAGTATCCATTTCAGTAGAATGTCACTGCGACAACTGTTGATAGACGTAGCTGGTAAATTTCCTCTGGCTATCTACGCTTTCAGACCACGGGTAAGATAGTCTAGCTAGCTACATTTTCAGATATTACACATTTCTAATTTTGACTTTTCATTTCAAGGCTACTGTTAACTAGCTAGCTAACATTACATGAAATATCATATTATTCATATCTCAGAGCTATTTGCTTGGCTAGTTATAGCCTAATGTTAGCTAGCTAATATTGGGAGTGGATACCTAGTCAGGGGATACCTAGTCAGGGGCTGCCTTAATCGAGAACGACAGATTTTTACCTTGTTAGCTCGGGGGATTCGATCCAACAACCTTTTGTTTACTGGCCCAACACTCTAACCACTAGACTGCCTGCCGCCCCAATGAACCTGGTCGGTTAGCTACCTGCAGATCCATGCAGGGTAGTAACGTCATGAGTTGTGATTATGGTTCGTTGTTTAGCTAGCTAGCTAGCTAGCTAGCTACATGTCTTAACAAAAGACTCCACTATGCAAGTGTCCATTTTAATAGAATGTCACTGCAACAACTGCCAGTTAGCTTGGGTGCTTGACTGTGTTGTTAGGACATAATGCTTGGATCAACCGTTAAAGAGATTGGTGGAGCTAAAGCTTAAGAGTGTGTGAACGATGCTGAATGGGTGTAGACAAAGAAGAGCTCTCCAATAATCAAAGGCCATTTTCTCAAAAGTGAGGTTACAACTTTCAAAGCAGAATCACTTTCCCATTGTTTCTCAAATGCAGTGTATTAAATAGCATTTTTTTTGCTCTGTGTCTCTGCTTTTATCCAATGTAAAAGAAAACAATTTCAAATTTTGATACATAAGACTGAATTAATGTGGTCGGTCACATTTGGCTAACTGTTCCCACATCAAACCAAACCCCGAAACCAACTCACATTTGAATTCTCGTTTTGCTTCCGTTTGGTTCTTAAAAGGTAAAATATTTCCGTAATGAATACACCCCAGTTATGAATTTGAATTTCTTAACCAAATCAAAGATGATTTATATACTGACAAGATACATGTCTATCCGCATAACAATGGGAGTCGTTGTCCACAAAGCGGTATGGCAGGCTGTCTAGCTCCTGCCTTTCTTTGGATTGGTGGATACATTTCATTACTGTAATATTTTATTGGATATTCAATAAGGGTTGTTGATGACGTCAACCGCCAATGGAGAGAGATGCTATGCTATTAACCTCATGTCATGAATATGCATAGCCATCTCGAGACAACTCCAATATAAAGTTCTCAATGTTGCCTGGATGCAGTGGTGTAAAGTACTTAAGTACTACTTAAGAAGTTTTTTGGGGTATCTGTTCTTTACTTTATTATTTATATTTTTGATTACTTTTACTTTTACTTCAGTACATTCCTAAAGACCATAATGTACGTTTTACTCCTTACATTTTCCCTGACACCCATAAGTACTCGTTACATTTTGAATGCTTCACGCACTTAATATGAGAACATCCCTGCTCATCCCTACTGCCTCTGATTTGTCGGACTCACTAAAGACAAATGCTTAATTTGTAAATTATGTCAGTGTTGGAGTGTGCCCCTGACTATCCGTAAATAAAAAAAATATGAAAATCGTGCCATCTGGTGTGCCTAATTTAAGGAATTTTTCAAATGATTTTTACTTTTACTTTCACTTTTGATACTGAAGTATATTTAAAATCAAATACTTTTTGACTTTTACTCGAGTAGTATTTTATGACAGAGATGGCTGCCTCACTTTGTGTTCTTAGGAAGCTATGCAGTATTTTGTTTTTTTATGTATTATTTCTTACTGTCATGGATCACACCTCTGTGGCTCTCTCCAACCACCGAAGGACACCATCACCAGAGTATTAACTACACTTCCCATCTGTCCCGTACCTAGGCCTAATTACTGCACAGCTGCATCTACTTCACTCCCCTATATATTCCCTCTCCAGGCTCCAATGCTTTGCGAAGTCTTGCACTGCCCCGGCTAGTCATTTCTGAGCACTCTTTCTGATCCTTTGACTGATTCCCCGTTTTTGACCTCGGACTGTGTTTTTGATTCCTGATTACCCGCCTGCCGCCTGCCCCGACCTACGCCTGATACCGACTCTGTCTCTGGATTCCCTCTGACACCCTTTACGCTGTTCTCTGAGTTTTGCCTGTCTGACCTTCCTTGATTAAAGTAAACTGCACATGGATCCGAACGTCTCTGGCTCATTGTTACAGAAGACTTCGCCTATACAGGATCCAGCAGCCATGTATCGGCTTACATCCGAGGTATCATCTCAAGCCTCTATGCTGGCCACCCACCAGCAACAGCTTGAGAAACTCACTTCGCTGACCGAGGAGCTAGTGAGATCCGTACAGACACTCACCACCCGACCGCTACCTCAGCTCTTCCCGCTGGTTCTATGGCTTCTCCGATTCAGAGTGTGAGTACTCCGTCTGGCTCTCCGCGTCTGTCCCTGCCGGAGAAATATGATGGTTCAGCGGCGAGATGTAAAGGGTTCCTCCTGCAGTGCTCTCTGTTTATCGACCAACAACCTGCCCTATATCCCACCGACGACAGCCGAGTATCCTTCGTGTGTTCGTTGCTGACCGGTAGGGCACTGGATTGGGCGACTGCGCTATGGGAGGGTGGACACCTGTCATTCCCCTCATATGACTGCTTTCGGCACCAGTTCAGAGAGGTGTTCGAGCATCCAGCCGACGGAAAGGAGCCGGGCGAGCTGCTACTTTCTCTACACCAGGGGGAATCTACCGCTGCCGATTACACCCTTTCCTTCCGCACTCTGGCTGCACAAACTGGTTGGGAGGAGGCTCCGTTGAAGTTACTCTATCGCAGGGGACTTAACACAGGTCTACAAGCGGAGCTAGCATGTCGGGAGGATGGGAAATCACTTAGCCAATTCATGGACTTAACAACGCCTCGATAATCTGATGCGAGCTCGGCGTGTGCCCCAGCTGTATCGCGTTGCGAAGCTGCCTCCGCTAGTCACGAAGCTGAACCGATGCAGATCGGCTACACTCGCTCACGCCCGAAGAGAGGGAGAGAAGATTACGTCATCGTCTATGCCTGTATTGTGGAGGATCTGGCCACATGAGGGCGACATGTCCAAACAGACCCACATCCCAAGACTCTGCTAGGGTGAGTGCCAACTCCTATTCTTCTAGATCATTTGAACTAGCCGTAACCCTGCACTTTGGTGAAGAAAGTATAAATACCACTGCTTTGATAGATTCAGGAGCAGCGGAAATTTCATTGATCAGTCATTTGCCAAAGCTCATCATATTTCTCTCCTCCCATGTCAATCCCGGTTAGCAGTGGAAGCGTTAGACGGACGTCCCTTGGGCACCGGGAAGATCCAATACATCTCACAAGAAATCACCCTCAGTACTAGCACCCTGCACACCGAGACGATCCAGCTGCTCACCATTGAATCCCCACAACACCCCATCATCCTAGGTATGCCGTGGCTGGTGAAGCATAACCCAACCATTTCATGGACTGAGAAACAGATAGTCCAGTGGTCCAAGACCTGCCAGGAGAACTGCCTGCACCCCCTGACTAGGACCACTCCTACTCCTACTCAGCCCGAGAACCCAGATCTACAGAAGATTCCCGTGGAGTACCACGACCTCGCTCTGGCGTTCAGTGAGAGTAGGGCTACTCAGCTTCCACCTCACAGGCCCGGTGACTGCGCTATAGATCTCATTCCAGGAACCTCTCCCACACGAGGAAGAATATTTCCTCTCTCACAACCCGAATCCGACGCCATGAAGAGCTATATAGAGGAGGCACTTTCCAAGGGTTTCATCCGTACATCCATCTCTCCTGCTTCAGCCGGATTCTTCTTCGTGAAGAAGAAGGATGGAGGACTACGTCCCTGTATCGACTATCGCAGCCTCAACGAGATCACCGTAAAGTTTCGCTACCCATTGCCATTAGTTCCAGCCGCCCTCAAACAGCTCCGCACTGCCAGGTTTTTCACCAAGTTGGACCTGCGCAATGCGTGTAATCTGATTCGGATCAAGGATGGGGACGAGTGGAAGACGGCATTCTCCACCACCACCGGGCACTATGAGTATCTAGTGATGCCGTTCGGGCTCGCCAACAGTCCCTCAGTGTTCCAATCATTTGTCAACGAGATCTTCCGAGACATGCTGAACCAGAAGCTCATTGTCTATATCGACGACATCCTGATCTATTCGGAGACACTCGAGACCCACGTACAGGATGTCAGAGCTGTACTTCAACGTCTGATTGATAACCACCTATACGCCAAGATCCAGAAATGCGAGTTCCATCAGACACGGATCTCCTTCTTGGGATACATTATCAGCGCCAAGGAAGTGACCATGGACAACAGCAAGGTAGAGGCAGTGGTCAACTGGCCACAACCCACCAAGGTAAAGGAGTTACAGCGCTTCCTGGGCTTCGCCAAATTCTACCGTCGGTTTATCAAGAACTTCAGCATCACAGCAGCGCCACTCACGTCTCTTCTTCAGGGTGGAGGGCAAAGGTTACAGTGGACATCTGAGAGTCTGGCAGCATTCAAGCAACTCAAGGAAAGATTCACCACGGCCCCCATCTTGCACCAGCCAGATCCCGAACGGGAGTTCATTGTGGAGGTAGACGCTTCCAATACAGGAATCGGGGGCCGTGCTGTCACAACGTCATGGTAACCCAGCCAAGCTATTCCCGTGTGCTTACCAGTCCCGAAAGCTTACCTCTGCGGAACGGAATTATGATGTGGGTGATAGGGAACTCCTTGCCATGAAGGTCGCCTTCGAGGAATGGCGGCATTGGTTGGAGGGAGCTCGTCGGCCGTTTACGGTTTTGACTGACCACCGTAACCTGGAATACATTAAGGCCGCCAAACGACTGAACCCCAGACAGGCCAGGTGGTCGCTATTCTTCACCAGATTCGACTTCAGGGTCACATATCGCCCAGGCTCGAAGAATGGCAAGGCCGACGCTCTGTCCCGACAGTTTGACAGTCCCTCAAGTCCATCCACGTCAGATCCCATCATTCCCACGACACTGGTTCTCGCCCCCGGTACAGTGGGACATAATGACCGAGATTTCCGCAGCTCAGAGGGAGGAACCTTCACCGCCTGAATGCCCTCCGGATCGCACCTTCGTGCCACCCAGCCTCTGTAAACAAGTGTTACAATGGGTGCACAACACTCCTAACGCGGGACATCCTGGGATCACGGCTACTACCCACCTTGTGACCAACCGTTTCTGGTGGCCTACGCTCCAGGCCGATGTCATCACCTTCGTACATCAATGCGTCACTTGCAACATTGTCAAATCCTCTCATCAGAAACCAGCAGGACTACTTCAACCACTACCTATCCCACAGCGTCCCTGGTCACATATTGCCATTGACTTTGTCACAGATCTACCCCTCTCCCAGAACTTCACGACCATTCTGACCGTGGTTGACCGTTTCTCCAAGGCCTGCAGGTTCATCCCCTTGACCAAACTGCCCACAGCGTTAGAAACAGCGGAGGCCTTGGTACAGCAGGTTTTCCGACTTTATGGGCTACCTGAGGATATAGTTTCGGACCGGGGACCTCAATTCACCTCTCGGGTCTGGCAGGCGTTATGCGGGCGGCTTAACATCAATGTCAGCTTAACTTCCGGTTATCATCCACAGGCTAATGGACAGGTCGAGAGGCTTAACCAGGAACTCACACGCTTTCTCGCACCTACTGTCATCAGAACCAGCAAGACTGGAGCCGTTTCCTCATGTGGGCCGAATACGCCCAGAACTCCTTGCTCAAACCCTCTACAGGTCTTACCCCTTTCCAATGTGTGCTAGGTTACCAACCCCTCTGTTCCCTGGTCCGGGAGCCAACTGACCTTCCGGCTGTCAACGCATGGTTGCAGAGAAGTGAGGAGACCTGGAACAATGCTCACGTACACCTCCAACGAGCAGTGCGAAGAGTCAGAGAGCAGGCTGACCGTCACCGGAGAGGGGGACCCGAGTGCGCTCCTGGACAGTGGGTGTGGCTGTCATCCAGGGACCTCCGTCTTCGCTTCCCAGCAAGAAGCTAAGTCCTAGGTACGTGGGTCCGTTTAAGATTCTCAGACAAATAACCCGGTGTCATACCGTCTAGCCTTGCCATCCACTTACCGCATCTCTCCTACCTTTCATGTGTCATTACTCAAACCGGCCGGTGGTCCGCGAGGAGAGAGGGACCAGGACGAGGTTGCAGAAGAGAGCTCCCCTCCTATCATCATCAACGGCGAGGAGGCCTACCTAGTAAAGAAGATACTCGACTCAAGACGCCGAGGTAGGGAGCTGCAATATCTCATCGACTGGGAGGGGTACGGTCCTGAGGAGCGATCCTGGGAGAGATCCCAAGACATCCTGGATCCCGCACTCATCACGGAGTTTCACCAGAACTACCCTGGAAGACCTGCCCCCAGATCCCGTGGTAGACCTCGGCGTCGTTCCGGGTCCTCGCTTCAGGAGCCGCTCGCAGGAGGGGGGCTCTGTCATGGATCGCACCTCTGTGGCTCTCTCCGACCACCGAAGGACACCATCACCAGAGTATTAACTACACTTCCCATCTGTCCCGTACCTAGGCCTAATTACTGCACAGCTGCATCTACTTCACTCCCCTATATATTCCCTCTCCAGGCTCCAATGCTTTGCGAAGTCTTGCACTGCCCCGGCTAGTCATTTCTGAGCACTCTTTCTGATCCTTTGACTGATTCCCCGTTTTGACCTCGGACTGTGTTTTGATTCCTGATTACCCGCCTGCCGCCTGCCCCGACCTACGCCTGATACCGACTCTGTCTCTGGATTCCCTCTGACACCCTTTACGCTGTTCTCTGAGTTTTGCCTGTCTGACCTTCCTTGATTAAAGTAAACTGCACATGGATCCGAACGTCTCTGGCTCATTGTTACACTTACATTGTTACCCCAGGAAATCTTAAGTTTTATTACATACAGCCGGGAGTAACTATTGGATATACTAAGAGCAAAGTCAACTTACCAACATTACGAACAAGGAATACGACTTTCCCGAAAGCGGATCCTCTGTTTGGTCCACCACCCAGGACAATGGATCGGATCCCAGCTGGCGACCCAAAACAACGGCGCCGCAGGAGAAGGGGCAGACGGGGCAGTCTTCTGGTCAGGCTCCGTAGACGGGCACATTGCGCACCACTCCCGAGTGTACTACTCGCCATTGTCCAGTCTCTTGACAACAAGGTAGACGAAATCCGAGCAAGGGTTGCCTTCCAGAGAGACATCAGAGATTGTAACGTTCTTTGCTTCACAGAAACATGGCTCACTCGGCATAAGTTATCAGAGTCGGTACAGCCACCTGGTTTCTTCATGCATCGCGCCGACAGAAACAAACATCTCTTTGGTAAGAAGAAGGGCGGTGGTGTATGCCTTATGATTAACGAGACGTGTGATCATAACAACATACAGGAACTCAAGTCCTTTTGTTCACCTGACCTAGAATTCCTTACAATCAAATGACGACCGCATTATTTACCAAGAGAATTCTCTTCGATTATAATCACAGTTGCGTATAACCCCCAAGCTGACACATCGACGGCCTTGACAGAACTTCATTGGACTCTATGTAAACTGGAAACCACATATCCTGAGGCTGCATTTATTGTAGCTGGGGATTTTAAATTTGAAAACAAGGCTCCCTAAATTGTATCAGCATATCGAAAGTGCGACCGGGCTGGCAAAATCCTGGATCATTGTTATTCTAACTTCTGCGATGCATACAAAGCCATCCCCCGGCCCCCTTTCGGCAAATCTCACCACGACTCCATTTTGTTGCTCCCAGACTATAGACAGAAACTAAAACAGGAAACGCCCGTTCTCAGGTCTGTTCAACGCTGGTCCAACCAATCTGATTTCACGCCTCAAGATTGCTTCAATCACGTGGACTGGGATATGTTCCGCATAGCGCCGGACAATAACATTGATGAATACGCTGATTTGGTGAGTGAGATTATTAGCAAGTGCATCGGTGATGTTGTACCCACAGCGACTATTAAAACCTTCCCCAACCAGAAACCGTGAATTGATGGCAGCATTCGCGCAAAACTGAAAGTGTGAACCATTGCTTTTAATCATGGCAAGGCGACCGGAAACAACACCGAATACAAACAGTGTAGCTATTCCCTCCGCAAGGCAATCAAGCAAGCTAAGCGTCAGTATAGAGACAAAGTAGAGTCGCAATTCAACGACTCAGACACGAGAGGTATGTGGAAGGGTCTACAGTCAATCAAAAAGAAAAGCAGCCCCGTCGCGGACCACAATGTCTTGCTCCCAGACAAACTAAACAACTTCTTTGCTCGCTTTGAGGACAATACAGTGCCACTAACACGGCTCGCTCCCAAAACCTGCGGGCTCTCCTTCACCGCAGCCAACGTTAGTAAAAAATGTAAACGTGTTAACCCTCGCAAGGCTGCCGGCCCAGATGGCATTCCTGGCCGCGTCCTCAGAGCATGCGCAGACCAGCTGGCTGGTGTGTTTACGGACATATTCAATCAATCCTTATCCCAGTCTGCTGTTCCCACATGCTTCAAGAGGGCCACCATTGTTCCTGCTCTCAAGAAAGCTAAGGTATCTGAGCTAAATGACTATCGCCCCGTAGCACTCACTTCCGTATCATGAAGTGCTTTGAGAGACTAGTCAAGGATCATATCACCTCCATCCTGCCTGACAGCCTAGACCCACTCCAATTTGCTTACCGTCCCAATAGGTCCACAGACGAAGCAATCGCAATCGCAATCACACTGCCCTAACCCATCTGGACAAGAGGAATACCTATGTAAGAATGCTGTTCATCGACTGCAGCTCAGCATTTAACACCATAGTACCCTCCAAACTTGTCATTAAGCTCGTGACCCTAAGTCTCGAACCCGACCTGTGCAACTGGGTCCTGGACATCCCGACGGGCTGCCCCCAGGTGGTGAGGGTAGGAAACAACATCTCCACCCCGCTGATCCTCAACACTGGGGCCCCACAAGGGTGCGTTCTCAGCCCTCTCCTGTACTCCCTGTTGAAACAGCGCCTCTTCAACCTCAGGAGGCTGAAGAAATTTGGCTTGTCACCAAAAACACTCACAAACTTCTGCAGATGCACAATCGAGAGCATCCTGTCGAGCTGTATCACCGCCTGGTACGGCAACTGCTCCGCCCACAACCGTAAGGCTCTCCAGAGGGTAGTGCGGTCCGCACAACGCATCACCGGGGGTAAACTACCTGCCCTCCAGGACACCTAGACTACCCAATGTCACAGGAAGGCCAAAAAGATCATCAAGGACAACAACCACTCGAGCCACTGCCTGTTCCCCCCACTATCATCCAGAAGGCGAGGTCAGTACAGGTGCATCAAAGCTGGGACCGAGAGACTGAAAAACAGCTTCTAGCTCAAGGCCATCAGACTGTTAAACAGCCATCACTAACATTGAGTGGCTGCTGCCATCATACTGACTCAAATCTCTAGCCACTTTAATAATAAAACATTTGATTTATTAAATGTATTACTAGCCACTTTAAACAATGCCACTTTATATAATGTTTACATATCCTACATTACTCATCTCATATGTATATACTGTACTCTATACCATCTACTGCATCTTGTCTATGCCATTCGGCCATCGCTCATCCATATATTTATATGTACATATTCTTATTCATTCCTTTACACTTGTGTGTATAAGGTAGTTGTTGTGAAATTGTTAGATTTCTTGTTAGATACTACTGCATGGTCAGAACTAGAAGCACAAGCATTTCGCTACACTCGAATTAACATCTGCTAACCATGTGTATGTGACAAATACAATTTGATTTGATTTGATTTTCCTTGAGTAATTTTCTGTTAAGGTATCTTTACTTAACCCAAGTATGACAATGGGTACTTTTTCCACCACTGCCGGGATGTCACGTGTCCTAAATATATCAGTACACTCGTAACAACTTAAGCATTACGTAACTGCTATTCGGTCAAATAAACCACATATAGCAAATAATCCATTCATTTTTTTGTTTACCAAATTTAACACTCTCTCATTGACCTCCATACAAAATCTCCTTGCTTGGTGGGCGAAACAACTAAAAAATGGAGGGAGACAGATTTTCTGGCCGATTTGGGCCTCTCTCTTCCTCTTCCTCACTCTGACCAAATCTGAAAAACGAGGCCAAATCAGGAAGTGCGGTTTAAAGGCCAACCTCAGAGGAAGTTGCTGCACCTACTTCAAGTAATTCCTGTCCTAGAGCGTAAATTCTCATTTAGGTTCCACCTCGAAGACTGACGCAGGCTGCTAATACATATTCAGGAATTGGGGGCTGGAACAGTGTGGTGATTTCAACGTGCAGCAGAGAAATAACAACAAATAAGGAACTGATTGGCAGCTGTCAGTGTAACTAGCTAGCATGCTAACCTTAGCTAGCTAATGAAAGTTATGTGAGCACCATTTCAGTTCAGACAGTTCATTAAGTCAGTTGAAAATAATTATTTCAGAAAATGACTAACAGCCTACCTGTCAAAGAGATGAGTCTAAGTTAAGACATGTCTATTAGTGATGTGTGGGTTGACTCTGAAAAAAATTATTCTCTCGACATTTCACATTTGTAAAATAAAGTGGGGATCCTAACTGACCTAAGTCAGTGAATTTTTACTAGGATTAAATGTCAGGAATTGTGAAAAACTGAGTTAAAATGTATTTGGCTAAGGTGTATGTAAACTTCTGACATCAACTGTATATGGAGGCTATGGGACAACAGAAGATGAACAGCAGTGGGACTAAGGACCAATAAAGAGGGGGGAAAGTTTACGGGACTCCACCCGGAGGGGCAGGTCCCACGTAGACAGGCATACCCTCTGCCCGAAACTATAGAGTGGAGCCGGAGTCCGGTGGTGGTCCGCTTGTCGACAATACCTGGAGGTGGCATTGAGAAGAGCAGACCTAGCTCTCTTCCAGGTATGCCGAGGGTATGTTGACGGCAGACTAACATCTGTGCCGAGGGAATGTTGACTGATATTCCTTGGAGCACTCAAAGGGTGAATACCCAGTGGCCGAGCAGGGAAGAGTGTTCTGTGCATATTCCACCAACACAAGTTGCCGGTTCCTGGTGGTGGGGTTGGTTGAGAAGAAGCACCAAAGCGCAGTCTCCAGGTCTTGATTGGCATGCTCCGACTGGCCGGTGGACTGGGGACGAAACCCGGACAGGATGGCCGACGACCCAATGAGGGTGCAGAACGCCTTCCAGAATTGGGACAACAATTGAGGACCATGATCAGAGACTATGTCAACAGGAAGTCCATTGATTCAGAAGACGTGCTGCACCATGAGCTAGGCCGTCTCCTTGGCTGAAGGTAACTTGGGGAGAGGGATGAAATGGGTGGGTTTAGAGAACTGTGTCAAATCAGAGGGCCTGTTGTCCGGGCCTCTGGCAGTCTCTATGGGGGTGCCACAGGGTTCAATTCTTGGGCCGACTCTCTTCTCTGTATACGTCAATGATGTCGCTCTTGCTGCAGGTGAGTCTCTGATCCACCTCTACGCAGACGACACCATTCTGTATACTTCTGGCCCCTCTTTGGACACTGTGTTAACTACCCTCCAGATGAGCTTCAATGCCATACAACTCTCCTTCCGTGGCCTCCAACTGCTCTTAAACGCAAGTAAAACTAAATGCATGCTCTTCAACCGATCGCTGCCTGCACCTGTCCGCCCATCCAGCATCCCTACTCTGGACGGTTCTGTCTTAGATTATATGGACAACTACAAATATCTAGGTGTCTGGTTAGACTGTAAACTATCCTTCCAGACTCACATCAAACATCTCCAATCTAAAATTAAATCTAGAATTGGCTTCCTATTTCACAACAACGCATCCTTCACTCATGCTGCCAAACATACCCTCGTAAAACTGACCATCCTACCGATCCTCGACTTCGGTGATGTCATTTACAAAATAGCCTCCAATACTCTACTCAACAAATTGGATGCAGTCTATCACAGTGCCATCCGTTTTGTTACCAAAGCCCCATATACCACCCACCACTGTGACCTGTACGCTCTCGTTGGCTGGCCCTCGCTTTACACTCGTCACCATACCCACTGGCTCCAGGTCATCTACAAGACCCTGCTAGGTAAAGTCCCGCCTTATCTCAGCTCGCTGGTCACCATAGCAGCACCAACCCGTAGCACGCGCTCCAGCAGGTATATCTCACTGGTCACCCCCAAAGCCAATTCCTCCTTTGGTCGACTCTCCTTCCAGTTCTCTGCTGCCAATGACTGGAACGAACTACAAAAATCTCTGAAACTGGAGACACATATCTCCCTCACCAGCTTTAAGAACCAGCTGTCAGAGCAGTTCACAGACCCCTGCACCTGTTTATAGCCCATCTGTAAATAGCCCAACCAACTACCTCATCCCATCCGTATTTATTTATTTATCTTTGCACCCCAGTTTTTCTACATTGCACATTCATCTACTGCACATCTACCATGCCAGTGTTTAAATGCTATATTGTAATTACTTTGCCACCATGGCCTATTTATTGCCTTACCTTCCTTATCCTACCTCATTTGCAATCTTTGTATATATATTTGTTTTTTTCTACTGTATTACTGACTGTATGTTTGTTTTACTCCATGTGTAACTCTGTGTTGTTGTATGTGTCGAACTGCTTTACTTTATCTTGGCCAGGTTGCAGTTGTAAATGAGATCTTGTTCTCAACTTGCCTACCTGGTTAAATAAAGGTTAAATATATATATATTTTTTAATTATCCACTACTGTCAGGATAGTGGTGTTGCCATCAGACTGAGGAAGCCCAGTGACAAAATCCAGGGATACATGGGACCAGGGGTGATGAGGAACAGGGAGTGGCTGAAGGAGGCCAGCCGCGGAGTCTTGTTCTGAGCACATACCGTGCATGTGGCGACGAAGGCTGAATTGTCAGGAACCATCGTGGACCACCAGAAGCGTTGTCGGAGGAAGGCTAGGGTTCGACGGGATGGCAGGTGAGCTTGGAGGAATGAGCCCATTCCAGGACCTGAGTTTAGGCCGAATCAGGGACAAACATTTGTTTAGCCGCGTCCCCCCCAGGGTCCGGCTGGGAACGTTGTGCCTTGCGAAACAGGTTTGAAAGCCGAGGAGAGGAGTGGTAGAGGGTAACGATTCTTCACCGTGATGTCATTGAGGCCCGGGTAGTCAAAACATGGACGCAGGGTCTTGTCCTTTTTCCACAAAGAAGAACCCTGCGTGGGAAAGAAGGAAGAATGCTCCCAGCAGCCAGAGAGTCCTCAATGTACTCCTCCATGGACTTATTACAGGGAATATTACCACCCACGAGCGGGTGTTGTGCCCGGGAAAAGATCAATAGCGCAATCGTAGGGATGATGCGGAGGGAGGGAGGGAGGGAGGCGGCGGCACAAGTCTTGCTGAACACCTTGTTTCTAGCTGTAATCTATGCACTGTCTAGCCCAGTTAGACAACTAGCAACCTCACTAGCAGAAATTCTGAGGTGAAATCAATGCTAGCCAACTAATTAGCATAAAATAATATCTGCTAGAATAGCTAGCTAACCCCTTGTTACCAGGATTAGGGGTAAGGGTTAGAATAGGGGCCAGGGTTGGGTTAGGGTCAGAATAGGGGTTAGGGTCAGAACAGAGGTTAAGTTAGGGTTAGAATGTAATGGTCAGAGTAGGGGTTAGGGTTAGTTGTCAGTTAGAATATGGGTTAGGGTTAGAATAGGGGTTAGGGTCAGAATAGGGGTTAGGGTCAGAATAGGGGTTAGGGTTAGAATAAGGGTTAGGATCAGAATAGGGATTAGGGTTAGGTGATTGCCAGAAGGTTAGGGTCAGAATAGGGATTAGCATTAGTGGTCAGAGTTAGAATAGGGGCCAGGATTAGGGTCAGAATAGAGGTTAGGGTTAGAATAGGGGTTAGGGTAAGGTTAAAGTCAGAATTATGGTTAGATTAGGTTGTTATTTTTTTTCTCCAATTTAATTGGAATATAACCGATTAAATATTGATTAAACACACACACACACATTACATTTTCATAACAATAACAATGATCGTGGTGGCAATTGTGAAGAGGTGTTTCGTTGTGTCCTGAATGCCATTGAAAATGGGTAGGGCATTAAGGCAGCTGCCCATGCTTTTAATGTGCCACCCAAAACCCTGAGGGGCCACAGAGAAAAGCAGGTCAAAACCCCAGGCCACAGACATTTGGGTGGGTTACCAGTCTTCACTGGTTCTTTCAAATTTGACCTGTTGAGTCATCCAAAATTCATGGGATGTCTGAAAACTTGTCTTTGACCTGGCGGAGAGGATGGCAATACGAAACACATTCGATAAAGAAAGGCGGTTGGCAGGCATAGACTGATTTTATGCTTTCGTGAAGCGGCACACAGAATTATCAATCTGTATCCCACAAGCAACCTCTGCCACAACATCAACCTCCACCACAACCTCCACCCCACAGCCTACCCAGCACCCACAGGTCTCCAGTGACCTTGCTCTGAATGTTGGTAAGAAAAAGAAAAGTCTAAACTAATTTTGTTAAATATATAGTGTAAAGAAAGAAGAGTTTATCAAACCAATACTCATGAGTTCTTGTTTATTTGTTTGTTTATTTTGTTTGTTTTTGTTGAAAGTACCAGTTATACAACAACAAACAGCGGCAGAGGTCATATTGGATTATTCCCCCAGGCCAATTATACAGGAGGCGAGGCCTAGGAAAAGAAAGGCTGAGTCGGCTACAGTCCTGACAGCCTCATCCCACAAGAGGTTTCTGGAGGACAAGGCAAAACTAAGCGAGAATAAAGAAAGCAAAGGGAGTAAGAAACCTGTTACACTGAAGAAAGCTATGGTGCCACGGAGGTGCAACATCTTATCCCGGTAGCTAGGAAAATGCCCCTTTCCTACAAAAATCTGTCAACTGTAGCTATTTATTTTCCTTTATAGTTTGTTACCCTAAGCATGGCCATCATCCACCTACAATTTTTTGTGCTTATATGAGCTTATATGAGCTGTTGAGGGGTGGCGTTTCAAATGAAATCAAATGTTATTGGTCACATACACGTGTTTAGCAGATGTTATTGCGGGTGTAGCTAAATTCTTGTGTTTCTAGCTCCAACAGTGCAGTATTATCTAACAAGAAATACAGTGGGGGAAAAAAGTATTTAGTCAGCCACCAATTGTGCAAGTTCTCTCACTTAAAAAGATGAGAGAGGCCTGTAATTTTCATCATAGGTACACTTCAACTATGACAGACAAAATGAGGAAAAAAAATCCAGAAAATCACATTGTAGGATTTTTAATGAATTTATTTGCAAATGATGGTGGAAAATAAGTATTTGGTCACATACAAACAAGCAAGATTTCTGGCTCTCACAGACCTGTAACTTCTTCTTTAAGAGGCTCCTCTGTCCTCCACTCATTACCTGTATTAATGGCACCTGTTTGAACTTGTTATCAGTATAAAGACACCTGTCCACAACCTCAAACAGTCACACTCCAAACTCCACTATGGCCAAGACCAAAGAGCTGTCAAAGGACACCAGAAATAAAATTGTAGACCTGCACCAGGTTGGGAAGACTGAATCTGCAATAGGTAAGCAGCTTGGTTTGAAGAAATCAACTGTGGGAGCAATTATTAGGAAATGGAAGACATACAAGACCACTGATAATCTTCCTCGATCTGGGGCTCCACGCAAGATCTCACCCCGTGGGGTCAAAATGATCACAAGAACGGTGAGCAAAAATCCCAGAACCACACGGGGACCTAGTGAATGACCTGCAGAGAGCTGGGACCAAAGTAACAAAGCCTACCATCAGTAACACACTACGCCGCCAGGACTCAAATCCTGCAGTGCCAGACGTGTCCCCTGCTTAAGCCAGTACATGTTCAGGCCCGTCTAAAGTTTGCTAGAGAGCATTTGGATGATCCAGATGAGGATTGGGAGAATGTCAGATGAAACCAAAATATAACTTTTGGTAAAAACTCAACTCGTCGTGTTTGGAGGACAAAGAATGCTGAGTTGCATCCAAAGAACGCCATACCTACTGTGAAGCATGGGGGTGGAAACATCATGCTTTGGGGCTGTTTTTCTGCAAAGGGACCAGGACGACTGATCCGTGTAAAGGAAAGAATGAATGGGGCCATGTATCGTGAGATTTTGAGTGAAAACCTCCTTCCATCAGCAAGGGCATTGAAGATGAAACGTGGCTGGGTCTTTCAGCATGACAATGATCCCAAACACACCGCTCGGGCAACGAAGGAGTGGCTTCGTAAGAAGCATTTCAAGGTCCTGGAGTGGCCTAGCCAGTCTCTAGATCTCAACCCCATAGAAAATCTTTGAAAGTCCGTGTTGCCCAGCGACAGCCCCAAAACATCACTGCTCTAGAGGAGATCTGCATGGAGGAATGGGCCAAAATACCAGCAACAGTGTGTGAAAACCTTGTGAAGACTTACAGAAAACGTTTGACCTCTGTCATTGCCAACAAAGGGTATATAACAAAGTATAGAGATACACTTTTGTTATTGACCAAATACTTATTTTCCACCATAATTTGCATGATTTTTTTTCCTCATTTTGTCTGTCATAGTTGAAGTGTACCTATGATGAAAATTACAGGCCTCTCTCATCTTTTTAAGTGAGAGAACTTGCACAATTGGTGGCTGACTAAATACTTTTTTCCCCCACTGTATCTAATTTCACAACAATACACACAATACAAACAAATCTAAAGTTAAGGAATGGAATTAAGAATATATAAACATTTGGACGAGCAATGTCAGATCGGCATAGACTAAGATACATTAGAAAATAATAGAATACAGTATATACATATGAGATGAGTAATGCAAAATATGTAAACATTATTAAATTGACTAGTGGCCAGTGATTTAAAGTCCATGTATATAGGGCAGCAGCCTCTAATGTGCTAGTGATGGCTTTTTAGCAGTCTGATGGCTTTGAGATAAAAGCAGTTTTTCAGTCTCTCGGTCCCAGCTTTTATGCACCTGTACTGATCTCGCCTTCTGGATGATAGCGGGTTGAACAGGCAGTGGCTCGGTTGGTTGTTGTCCTTGATTATCTTTTTGGACTTCCCGTGAAATTGGGTGCTGTAGGTGTTCGTTTGTCGTTTGCTAATTCCATTGAAACAGTTCGGACTCCAGACATCATTCCTATTTGTACATGTACACAGACATGATCAAATAGCTATGTTCTTTGTTAACTCTGTTATGATTTCAGTAAGCTACAGTGAGGGAAAAAAGTATTTGATCCCCTGCTGATTTTGTACGTTTGCTCACTGACAAAGAAATGATCAGTCTATAAATTTAATGGTAGGTTTATTTGAAAAGTGAGAGACAGAATAACAACAACAAAAATCCAGAAAAATGCATGTCAAAAATGTTATAAATTGATTAGCATTTTAATGAGGGAAATAAGTATTTGACCCCCTCTCAATCAGAAACATTTCTGTCTCCCAGGCATCTTTTATACAGGTAACGAGCTGAGATTAGGAGCACACTCTTAAAGGGAGTGCTCCTAATTTCAGTTTGTTACCTGTATAAAAGACACCTGTCCACAGAAGCAATCAATCCGATTCCAAACTCTCCACCATGGCCAAGACCAAAGAGCTCTCCAAGGATGTCAGGGACAAGATTGTAGACCTACACAAGGCTGGAATGGGCTACAAGACCATCGGCAAGCAGCTTGGTGAGAAGGTGACAACAGTTGGTGCGATTATTGGCAAATGGAAGAAACACAAAAGAATTTTCAATCTCCCTCTGCCTGGGGTTCCATGCAAAATCTCACCTCGTGGAGTTGCAATGATCATGAGAATGGTGAGGAATCAGCCCAGAACTACACGGGAGGATCTTGTCAATGATCTCAAGGCAGCTGGGACCATAGTCACCAAGAAAACATTTGGTAACACACTACGCCGTGAAGGACTGAAATCCTGCAGCGCCCGCAAGGTCCCCCTGCTCAAGAAAGCACATATACATGCCCGTCTGAAGTTTGCCAATGAACATCTGAGTGATTCAGAGGACAACTGGGTGAAAGTGTTGTGGTCAGATGAGACCAAAATGGAGCTCTTTGGCATCAACTCAACTCGCCGTGTTTGGAGGAGGAGGAATGCTGCCTATGACCCCAAGAACACAATACCCACCGTCAAACATGGAGGTGGAAATATTATGCTTTGGGGGTGTTTTTCTGCTAAGGACAACTTCACCGCATCAAAGGGACGATGGACGGGGCCATGTACCGTCAAATCTTGGGTGAGAACCTCCTTCCCTCAGCTAGGGCATTGAAAATGGGTCGTGGATGGGTATTCCAGCATGACAATGACCCAAAACACACGGCCAAGGCAACAAAGGAGTGGCTCAAGAAGAAGCACATTAAGGTCCTGGAGTGGCCTAGCCAGTCTCCAGACTTTAATCCCATAGAAAATCTGTGGAGGGAGCTGAAGGTTTGAGTTGCCAAACGTCAGCCTCGAAACCTTTATGACTTGGAGAAGATCTGCAAAGAGGAGTGGGACAAAATCCCTCCTGAGATGTGTGCAAACCTGGTGGCCAACTATAAGAAACGTCTGACCTTTGTGATTGCCAACAAGGGTTTTGCCACCAAGTACTAAGTCATGTTTTGCAGAGGGGTCAAATACTTATTTCCCTCATTAAAATGCAAATAAATGTATAACATTTTTCACATTTCTGGATGTTGCCCTCAGAACAGACTCAATTCGTCAGGGAATGGACTCTAAAAGGTGCCGTAAGTGTTCCACAGGGATGCTGGCCCATGTTGACTCCAATGCTTCCTGCAGTTGTGTCAAGTTGGCTGGATATTCTTTGGGTGGTGGACCATTCTTGTTACACACAGGAAACTGTTGAACGTGAAAAACACAGCAGCGTTGCTGTCTTTGACACAAACCGATGCGCCTGGCACCTACTACCAAAACCAGTTCGAAGGCACTTCAATCTTTTGTCTTGCCCATTTACCCTCTGAATGGCACACATACACAATCCATGTATCAATTGTCTCAAGGCTTAAAAATCCTTCTATAACATGTCTCCTACCCTTCATCTACACTGAAGTGGATTTAATAAGTGACATAAAGAAGCGTTGTTTTGTATACTCAGAGTAAATCAATGCATTATTTAAATTGTGTCCTCCGAATACACCATTGAAATAGAAAGAATATACACTCCGGTAATATGTATAGCCTAACTATTGAAGCAATATGCAAGTTCATTTTTGCATGACCCTGTGGAGATTTAGAATAAATGGAAAGGTCGGAGGATTTGCAAACCCGCTAAACCCGGTGGCACTGGGCCATGCAAAACTAATTTGCCTAAAACGTTAGTGGTCAAAACCTTACATCTTGGAGCGACGGAGGGAGCGCAGATCTAAAATGCAATCATGTCACACAATTTTACTATTTATAATATTGTCAAATATTTATCTATGCAGACTAGCTCAAAAATAAGGACATTTTACAAATTATCCAATAGATTATGATCATTTGCTGATTAAAAATGAGAGGTGCAAAAACATTAGTTTGCACCCCCTTTTTTAATTTGCTCCATGTTTCAGGCAGCCAAGTGTCGGCTATTGCGAAAAGCTGTAGCCCGAGACAGAAGAGGAAGCGATGCTGGTGTGGGATACCATTGAAATAAAACACAGCCCGGAAATTAAACGTAGGCAAAATATTATTTACACATCATTACTCCACCTGCCGCAGCGAGCGTGAAGGTTACTGCGTGAAATCCCAGGAATAGGGTTGTATTCACCAGACAAAACAGGGAAAAACGCTGAAATCGGGGAGTTACTATGTCAATCGTTGCAAAAAAATCATGCGTTTTTCTATGATGTGAACTAATGAATATGTGTAAGCGCATTCGGTGCTGTTGCTTTGAAAGTGGTGTGGCGACGCCACTACAGATTGAAAAGTACTGGGGCAAATGCTGTCTCGCCACACGTTTTCCGGCGGCTTTGAGTATAAGGTTGGTTAGCAGTTACAGTATGTAAACTGATGGTTTGAAATGTTAAAGTCTCTTGCTTTTTAAATCCTGGTGTGGAGTGTATTGCCCCAGTTGAAAGTGACACGGATAGTGCCTTGGTTGTATGTCTGTGGCCTTGTCGTTGCAGACATTATCAATGCACTTCTAATCGGCTCCCGAACTGCAACAAGGCATTTGATTATTTGGAAGAAAAGAGAGAAGATTTAGCTCAAAAGCATCACTGCCCTATGAAGGCAATAAGGTGGCATGACCCACTGTATCTCCAAACGCCCCTCAACACACCATTATCAAAGAAAATAGACGTCTACTTCCTCAAAGTCAGTTGTCTCCTGTGAACCTCCCTACTTTGGGAACGATGTTATTGTTTGAGTTTAAGCTGCTGCAGCCTGTCTGTCTTTGTTCCCCCTTCCTGTCTGGTCTCGTCTGTCAGGTGTTTGTTTGTTAGGAAATCAAAGCGACACAAATTATGTGATATGATCAAAACCAGCATGTACCCAGGGGCAGCCCTGCCTTGTATTATGAAGTCTTAATAGAGGAGGGTTGCTAGGGGGTTGTTGTTTGTTTACTTGTTTGTGTTTTATTTTGCCCCTGTTCTACTGTAATACCAGGGCCATGACAGGCAATCATAAGGAGGAGGAAGAAATAGACACCATTCAGTTTAATAATGATGTCTCCTTTGACACCCAGTGGCACTGGTTAAATGTCAGCCACCGACTGAACGGACAAACACATGAAGACATAGATGTAGATCCAGATTCTCTAGACGACTGTTCTGTTCCATCAGTGAAAGCACTAAAGACTTTGACATTTCTGCAAAAGAAACCTCTTTGAGTTTATTCCCATGGAGTCGTTCCATGTCATTTCAGAAAGCCTTGACACCTACCATCTCATATTGTTCTGAAATCGTTTCTGTAGAAACAAGTAGGATTGGCATTCATGAAACATTATTTTGTTTCAATTTAATTAGATTTATTGAGAAATTAAGCTAATTTGATTGCACCTAAATTGTCAATTTTAATTTATAGGATTCAGATAATATTCAATAGATATACAGTTGAAGTCGGAAGTTTACATACACTTAGGTTGGAGTCATTAAAACTCGTTTTTCAACCACTCCACAAATTTCTTGTTAACAAACTATAGTTTTGGCAAGTCGGGTAGGACATCTACTTTGTGCATGACACAAGTAACTTTTCCAACAATTGATTACAGACAGATTATTTCACTTATAATTTACTGTATCACAAGTCCAATGGGTCAGAAGTTTACATACACTAAGTTGACAGTGCCTTTAAACAGCTTGGAAAATTGCAGAAAATGATGTCATTTCATTAGAAGCTTCTGATATAGGCTAATTGACATAATTTTTGTTAATTGGAGGTGTACCTGTGGATTTATTTCAAGGCCTACCTTCAAACTCAGTGGCTCTTTGCTTGACATCATGGGAAAATCAAAAGAAATCAACCCAGACCTAAGAAAAAAATTGTAGACCTCCACAAGTCTGGGTGATCCTTGGGAGCAATTTCCAAATGCCTGAATGTACCACGTTCATCTGTACAAACAGCCGTCATGCAGCCGTCATACCGGAAGGAGACGCGTTCTATCTCCTAGAGATGAACGTACTTTAGTGCGAAAAGTACAAATAAATCCCAGAACAACAGCAAAGGACCTTGTGAAGATGCTGGAGGAAACAGGTACAAAAGTATCTACAGTGAGGGAAAAAAGTATTTGATCCCCTGCTGATTTTGTACGTTTGCCCACTGACAAAGAAATGATCAGACTATAATTTGAATGGTAGGTTTATTTGAACAGTGAGAGACAGAATAACAAGAAAAAAATCCAGAAAAATGCATATGAAAAATGTTGTAAATGGAATTGCATTTTAATGAGGGAAATAAGTATTTGACCCCCTCTCAATCAGAAACATTTCTGGCTCCCATGTGCCTTTTATACAGGTAACGAGCTGAGATTAGGAGCACACTCTTAAAGGGAGTGCTCCTAATCTCAGTTTGTTACCTGTATAAAAGACACCTGTCCACAGAAGCAATCAATCAATCAGATTCCAAACTCTCCACCATGGCCAAGACCAAAGAGCTCTCCAAGGATGTCAGGGACAAGATTGTAGACCTACGCAAGGCTGGAATGTGCTACAAGACCATCGCCAAGCAGCTTGGTGAGAAGGTGACAACAGTTGGTGTGATTATTCGCAAATGGAAGAAACACAAAATAACTGTCAATCTCCCTCGGCCTGGGGCCCCATGCAAGATCTCACCTCGTGGAGTAGCAATGATCATGAGAACGGTGAGGAATCAGGCCAGAACTACACGGGAGGATCTTGTCAATGATCTCAAGGCAGCTGGGACCATAGTCACCAAGAAAACAATTGGTAACACACTACGCCGTGAAGGACTGAAATCCTGTAGCGCCCGCAAGATCCCCCTGCTCAAGAAAGCACATATACATGCCCATCTGAAGTTTGCCAATGAACATCTGAGTGATTCAGAGGACATCTGGGTGAAAGTGTTGTGGTCAGATGAGACCAAAATGGAGCTCTTTGGCATCAACTCAACGTGTTTGGAGGAGGAAGGCTGCCTATGACCCCAAGAACACAATACCCACCGTCAAACATGGAGGTGGAAACATTATGCTTTGGGGGTGTTTTTCTGCTAAGGGGACAGGACAACTTCACCGCATCAAAGGGACGATGGACGGGGCCATGTGCCGTCAAATCTTGGGTGAGAACCTCCTTCCCTCAGCCAGGGCATTGAAAATGGGTCGTGAACGGGTATTCCAGCATGACAATGACCCAAAACACACGGCCAAGGCAACAAAGGAATACATTTTTCCCTCACTGTATATCCACAGTAAAACGAGTCCTATATCGACATAACCTGAAAGGACACTCAGCAAGGAAGAAGCCACTGCTCCAAAACCGCCATAAAAAAGCCAGACTACGGTTTGCAACTGCACATGGGGACAAAGATCGTACTTTTTGGAGAAATGTCCTCTGGTCTGATGAAACAAAAATAAAACTGTTTGGCCATAATGACCATTGTTATATTTGGAGGAAAAAGGGGGAGGCTTGCAAGCCAAAGAACACCATCCCAACCGTGAAGCACGGGGGTGGCAGCATCATATTGTGTGGGTGCTTTTCTGCAGGAGGGACTGGTGCACTTAACAAAATAAATGGCATCATGAGGAAGGAAAATTATGTGGATATATTGAAGCAACATCTCAAGACATCATTCAGGAAATGAAAGCTTGGTCGCAAATGGGTCTTCCAAATGGACAATGACCCCAAGCATACTTTCAAAGTTGTGGCAAAATCACTTAAGGACAACAAAGTCAAGGTATTGGAGTGGCCATCACAAGGCCCTGACCTCAAACCCATAGAAAATGAGTGGGCAGAACTGAAAAAGTGTGCAAGCTTGTGGAAGGCTACCCGAAATGTTTGTTAAACAATTTAAAGGCAATGCTACCAAATACAAATTGAGTGTATGTAAACTTCTGACCCACTGGGAATGTGTTGAAAGAAATAAAAGCTGAAATAAATTATTCTACTATTATTCTGACATTTCACATTATTAAAATAAAGTGGTGATCCTAACTGACCTAAGACAGGGAATTTTTACTAGGATTAAATGTCAAGAATTGTGAAAAACTGAGTTTAAATTTATTTGGCTAAGGTGTATGTAGTAAACCTCCGACTTCAACTGTAGTTGCCTGGCTACCCAAACTCCTTGCTCCAGCCAAACACTACACCACTCCCAAGGTCGCTAGTTTATTCTACGCAACGTGTCTGGATCTGAGTACCTCCCTGAAGATTTCTAGAACTCAAACACTTTTTAACCATTCTGATTGTTCCCAGAAACCGATAAGAGACACAACACATGGGTAAAGCGACATTTAGAAAATGTGTAATTGGCTTTGATACTCTGATTGATTAGAGAATTTACTGTATGAAACATAGAGAACTGATACTGTATACTGGTCATTGGGGTGGGGTGTGGGGGCTCAGTCGGTGGCTTTTGACTATTATTTTGGGATTTCTTGTGTTTTACTTATTGGTAGGAAGAAGTTTGGTCCAAATCGGTTGTTTGGTACTACACTTATTGAAATTATCTGAATGCTATACATTAAAATGACCAATTTGGGAGCAATCAATTAGCTTTCTTACTCAGAGATCAAATTATATTTCAGCTAAATAATATTTCAGGAATGCTAATCATGTCTTTTCTAACTACAGAAACGATTTCAGAACAATCTGAGATGGTGGGTGTTGAAATCCTCTTTCTTGTGCTTTTTGAGGTGGAATGACACCATGGCAGTAAGTACTTATCTTCCTGTGCAAAATACCTGCTAGAGATGCCAAACTGTCATTTGCTACCAATGATAACAATAAAAATACTGTTTCTCACTGACGTAATCTACAGAGCTGAATTTTCAAAAACAAATAACTTTGTCTCTTTCTCTCACTCTTTCTCTGGCCTTGTACACATTTACTGTGTTGTAAGTTGTTTCATATTTTTTTTCCAATTGTTAAAAATGTTAAGGGTGGTCAAGTGGTCTGTTGGGTATCTTATTTTTATTTTTTTTCTTCCATTTGTGGTATCTCTAGCACTGCATTAACAACCATTGTGTCAACATTTGTGGTCGGTTGCTTCTAGATTTTAAATGGCAAGAATGTATAACCATTTGGAAAAATAATGAAATTCACTTTGATCCACTCTTTCTGATCCTTTGTTCCTAATGAAGCAGGTTGTTAATGCAGTGCTAGAAAGACCACAAATGTAATAAAAAAACATTCATACTTTATCAAGCTTTTTCAGGTCATTAAAACATATTGGGGATTCCCTCACACTTGGCCTGCTTTAAGATACTATAGTTCTGGAGTTGTAAATTCTTTGTCCAGTAGTTTTAGCTAAGGGTGAAGCCAAGGCAAAATGGAGGTAGAGCTTCTTGGCAGGGGTAATAGGAATTGTGCTCTGACCTTGCCATGTATGATTAAAACTGCAGCCATGGAGAACTCTCACCGGCCCTTGTTTGGCTTGAATAGACAATGCAAGGCGAGAGACTCAGGAGAGACCTGTCACTGCTAAGAAATGCGAGGCTGCATTCAGCTGTAGAGACACTAGCTAGAGACCAGTTCTTCTTGGGATGATTCCCGACAAAGAGTGCAATGCCACACTGTGAATCGCTATGGAAACCCTACCACTGAAAAGTACAGATCCAAGGTGTTTATTAATGAATCAAGTTTTAACAAGTTACTTTCTCACCTTGTTTATGTGTAATTTCTCATGTCAGTACATCATTGGAAAATAAATAAATGTTGTGATCAAACCTTTTTCACAACTGATTTTTTCTTCTAATGACAAATGATTCACTGTAGCAGAGGTAGAGAAAGAGAGAGAGAAAGGTAGAGAGAGAATATGTATTCTAAGTGTCGATATGGGATCCTCACTATAGGAAGTTTTGTGGTTTCAATTTGAAAACGCTCCTTTTCTGTTTGATTTGAATGTGACAATTGTTGTGCCTTTCTGCCTAGTCTGATGAAAAACAGAGACAGATTGTTTCTCATTTTCTTAAACCAGCTTTATACGTTTGTTCTCTTAATAAATATAACATTCATAAAATAATTTGACAACTCATTTTAAATAACTAATATAAACAGGAGGGTATTTGTTTCAAGGGGAAGATACAGGATTATGGCAGGTTTCAGAGCAGTTATTTTTAACATTGTTTTACGTGTACATCTGTTCATTTGGATGTGTTTATATTTACATCTCATATTCCCTAACAGGTGAAAGATGTATTAGACTAATTAAAAGATTGCTGCTGATCTGCTCAGTGCTGCACAATACCATTATAAAGTTCAAGGGTCTATTCCTGAAATGGATTATCAATGACCTGTGTGTGTCTGTGTGTGTGTGTGTGTGCGCATGTGTGCTTGCATACGTGTGTGTGCCTTTGTGACTACGTGCCTTTGTAATCATTTCCAGGTAGAGCCCCTGGTGACCTGTCATGCTAATATGGCCATTAAGGAGGATTATGTTGACCACATGGCAGCCAAATGTTTAATGTACATTCTATAGAAATGAAAATAATCCTATAGAAATAAGGAGGATAATAGTATCTCTATGTATTATCATAATGGCGTGAGGATGGGATGCTTCCACAAAGATGATGATCGGTGGGGGATTCATGGGCGGCAGGTAGCCTAGTGGTTAGAGCGTTGGGCCAGTAACCAAAAGGTCGCTAGATTGAATCACCGAGCTGACAAGGTAAAAATCTGTCGTTCTGCCCCCGAACAAGGTAGCACTCTTCCTATGCAGTCATTGTAAATAAGAATTTGTTCTTAACTGACTTGCCTAGTTAAATAATGGAGAATGCATGAGGAGCATTCCAAGGGGATGTTGAAATCAACTGAATATATAAAGTAGATGATTGTGAGTGTTTGATGACGAGGAGAGATGGCTTCAGAATTGGCTTTTCACACTTGGCAACGGAATGTTGCTTGAGGGCCAGTTTTTGTTTATTTAAAAAAATTGTCATCTAATTCTAACGGTTTTCACCTCCCTCTCGTCTCATCATATCAAAAGAGTGAAAGGAATATTGACCAAGGCAGCATAGGGCCATTTCTCCAACCTCACAGCACTAAGCAACAGAGCCACAATCAGTCCAAACACGATCAGTCCAAAAAGTTTTATAAAGCAAAAGTAAACTTAATCATGTCAGGATGCTTATGATTGATGAATCCTTCACAGAGTATTGGTCCAATCTACTGTAGTTCATCACAGCTGGTGTGATTAGTGATTAATCACATCATGAGATACGTATCTTCCTGTTCCAAAGAGGCTGATCACATGGCATTGATAATTTCCATGTCAGCAGTCTGAATGCAGGGTGAGGAACAGACTGAAGACATTATTACCCTTCAAATAAAGTCAAAGGAAATGTTCACCATAAGTGTTGGTTCAATAAGATGTTCTATGTTTCCTATGTGTACCAGTAACTGCAGATAAGGTTAAAAGAAGAAGAAGAAGAAGTTTTATTTATATGCGCCTTTCCATAGCTCAAGGTCGCTTTACATTGCACATTACAATACATTCAGAACACACACACATACATACATCGCAGTCACATAGGATACACACTACCCAAAATGCATGTCAAACAGATATGTTTTCAACTGGATCTTGAATGCACTCACGGATGAGGTATTGCGTAGTGTAAGAGGTAGTGAATTCCATAATTTAGGAGCATTAACACCAAATGACCTCCCACCTACAGTGGACAACCGGAAACGAGGGACGGTCAACAAACCAAGTTCAGCTGATCTAAGGGACCGAGCAGGGCGGTAAGGATAGAGTAAGTCAGAGAGATATTGGGGAGCAAGACCATTTAATGCTTTAAAAGTTAGAAGCAATACCTTAAAGTATTAGAGTTAGGGTTGAGCTGGGATGTGGACATGAATCTAGGGTTAGGGTTAGAGATGTGGTTGAGGTTAGGATTGAACCGGGATGTGGACATGGAGCTAGGGTTAGGGTTAGGTTCCAACAAAGGAGGCTGGTGAGAGGAGCTATAGGATAACAGTCTCATTGTAATGAAATTGAATAAAAGGAAAGTAGTCACACGTGGTTTCCATATGTTTGATGTGTTTGATACCGTTCCATGTATTCTATTCCAGCCATTATAATGAGCATGTCCTCCTACAGCTCCTCCCACCAGCCTCCTCTGTGTTCCAGGTGGAAATTGGCGGTACAAATCTAGGTTCAACCTCTAGTAGTAACTTCCTCCTACTCCGACTACCTGACCAGGACAAGATCTTTCAGGGCAACCAACTCCTAACTCAATTACTTTCCAGATAATCCATCCCTGTTTATCTGTGAGTCTATTACCTGAGTGGTCAATCCCAATCTCAATCCCGCTAGATAATCCCTGCTGTCTGGATTAACCTGGATGCTCATTGACATGGTAAATATGGAATACATCAGAGGACCACGCTGTGCTCTCACTTTAATTTTAGAAAGCAGGCGATCTGATTGCACTGAGAAGTAGAGTCAGACCAATGACAAAGCAACACAACGATGCATCCTATCAAAAGCACATCATCAAGTCTTTATCCTCAGGTGACTCTGGCAGGGACATCACTTATTTCACCCACATCCTCAGAACCATTACTCCAGGTTTAATTGAATGGATTAGTCTTGACATGTTCTTGAGAGCAACAGGTATACCCTGAGTCATAATGCCTCACATGTCACATATAGTACCACACCAGTCATGTGCCCAGGGAGTATGTGAGTACAGTTTCCATCAGCAGTCTTATGGCTATAGTACTTTAATCACCCTGTCATAGAGTGAGTTCCAGCTTTAAGAGCCCAGTAAAACATAATGAACGATGGAGGGCTGATGGAGTGCTGAGCGCTGCATCTCCCATGCAGCTGACATCGACAGTGGGATTGCTTTGATAAGGGAATGGGCCGATTAGGGGCATCTGGGGGGATGATTAATTGATGCAAACACATGTCCATTTAATGGCTGTTCCATCAATTATTGAAGTGCAGATTCCACAAACTCCACCCCACCATACCCTACTGCTACCCTCACCTACCCCCACTCTTCATTTTATTATGCTGCGCTTCAATCAACAGCCTTTCTACTCTATTTGGCTTAGTCTGTCCTCATCTCACCTGGTGCACAACCAACCATGTGCTAATCCTAATACAACACAAGTGATTTGGTCAAAGGGGAAATACAGCTATGTATGCTTACATGTATCTATAGCACATATTGTAAAATCACTGTGCATAGTATGCAGCAACGTGTTAGCTACACCGAATAAAAAAAGTGTTCTGTGCTCAAATGGTGACCTGGTAAATAATCTGACAGCATGAGGGAGAAAAGGATTTGATTGCTGTTTCACATTGGTTTCCAGGGGCATTCTCTGAAGGTGATGGTTTCTCTTCTGATTTCATGAAATTTACATGAAGTCTTTTCCACCCATATTAAGCCAGTCAATTTCTATGGTCCTTTAGAAGCTGTCAATTGGAGTGGAGATTTCTTTGTGGACGTTAAAGGTTAGTCAAAAAAACTGTAGTCAAAAAAACTGATTTGCCTGTGTTTTATAGATACAGTAAGCGCCACAGGTATTGGGACAGTGATCTTTTTTGTTGTTTTACCTCTGTACTCCAGCACGTTGGATTTGAAATAATGCTTTGAGGTTATCGTGCAGACTGTCAGCTTTAATTTTAGGGTATTTTCATCCATATCGGATGAACCGTTTAGAAATGACAGCATTTTTTTAACATTCACTGCCTTGACAAAGTATTCATACACCTTGACTCATTACACATTTTTGTTGTTACATCTGTAAGTCTTTTTGGGAAAGTCTAAGAGCACACCTGGATTGTGCAATATTTGCCCATTCTTTTATTTGTATTTTCAAACTCTGTCAAGTCTTATGGCTTGCGGGTAAAAACTGTTGAGAAGCCTTTTTGTCCTAGACTTGGCACTCTGGTACCACTTGCCATGCAGTAGTAGAGAGAACAGTTTATGACTGGGGTGGTAGGGGTGTTTGACATTTTTTAGGGCCTTCCTCTGACACCGCCTGGTGTAGAGGTCCTGGATGGCAGGCAGCTTAGCCCCAGTGATGTAATGGGCCATACGCACTACCCTCTGTAGTGCCTTGCGGTCGGAGGCCGAGCAATTGCCATACCAGGCAGTGATGCAACCAGTCAGGATGCTCTCGATGTTGCAGCTGTAGAACCTTTTGAGGATCTGAGGACCCATGCCAAATCCTTTTAGTTTCCTGAGGGGGAATAGGCTTTGTCGTGCCCTCTTCACGACTGTCTTGGTGTGTTTGAACCATTCCAGTTTGTTGATGATGTGAACACCAAGGAACTTGAAGCTCTCAACCTGCTCCACTACAGCCCCGTCGATGAGAATGGGGGGCGTGCTCGGTCCTCCTTTTCCTGTAGTCCACAATCATCTCCTTAGTTTTTGTTATGTTGAGGGATAGGTTGTTATTCTGGCACCACCCGGCCAGGTCTCTGACCTCCTCCCTATAGGCTGTCTCGTCGTTGTCGGTGATCAGGCCTACCACTGTTGTGTCGTCTGCAAACTTAATGATGGTGTTGGAGTCTTGCCTGGCCATGCAGTTGTGGGTGAACAGGGAGTTTGGAATAATACTTTCAAATTGTGAAAATAATGATGATGATGATGATGATGCCATTTTAGTGTATGAGAGCTATTTGTTTAGGTGGGATAGAGGTTTGACCTGCCTGGGGACATCACCAAGAGATTAGTTTAGTTAATAGACCAATAAGAAAGAGAGTTCCAAACCTCTACAAATAACCACTAGTTTTCAGTTTTCCCTTCACCACTCAGATGTCTCCCAGACAGTCCTAGCTAAATTCTTGCTTGAGAAATTGCTCTTTGCTAAGCTATTTTTGTTTATTTTTGACCATTTTATTTGAAAACAATCACAGTAAGGTATTTAAAGGTCCAATGCATCTGTTTTTATCGCAATATCAAATCATTTCTGGGTAAGAATGAAGTACCTTACTGTTATTGTTTTCAATTAAAATGTTCAAAAAGAAACAAAAATAGCTTCCTTACAGTTTCTCTAAACCGTATGCGTTTTCGACACAGCATGTTGCAATCACTGTAGTTTTGGCTGTGTGCAAGTGTTTGTAAAGCTCAAAAATGCTGCACGGCACATTAAAGCGTTTTTTGAAAACCATCTCAGTAAAAGGCCAAATGATGACTTCCATATCATTTTACTGCAGTCATCCCTCCTTTTATCGGTATGTTTACTCTCAGGGAATGCTCTCTCACTCATAAATAATTCATTAAGCAGCTATGATAACAAGAACATTAAGAAAAATATATAGTACAGTGCCTTCAGAAAGTATTCACACCCCTTGACTTTTTCCACACTTTGTTCCACAGCCTGAATTTAACATGGATTAAATGTAGATGTTTTTGTCACTGGCCTACATACAATACCCCATAATGTCAAAGTAGAATTATGTTTTTTGAAATGTATGCAAATTCATTTAAAATAAAAAGCTGATATGTCTTGAGTCAATCAGTTTTCAACCACTTTGTTATGGCAAGCCTAAATAACTTCAGCAGTAAAAATGTGTTTAATAAGTCACATAATAAGCTGCATGGACTCACTCTGTGTGCAATAATAGTGTTTAACATGAATGTCTACCTCATTTTTGAATGACTACCTCATCTATGTACCCCACATATACATCGGTAAGGCCCCTCAGTCGAGCAGTGAATGTCAAACACAGATTCGACCACAAAGACCATAGAGGTTTTCCAATGCCTTGAAAAGAAGTGCACCTATTGGTAGGTGGGGGAAAAAACAGACATTTAATATCCCTTTGAGCAAGGTGAAGTTAATAATTACGCTTTGGACGGTGTGTCAATACCCCACGATGTCAAAAGGGAATTATGTTTTGAGACCATTACAAATCAAAAGCTGAAATGTCTTGAGTCATTTCAGAACCCCTTTGTTATGGCAATACACCCAGGCAATACACCCAGTCACCACAAAGATACAGGCGTCCTTCCTAACTCTGTTGCCGGAGGGGAAGAAAACCAATGGATTTCCTTACGGATTTCACCGTAAGACCAATGGTGACTTTAAAACAGTTACAGTGTTTAATGGCTGTGATAGGAGAAAACTGATGAATCAACAACATTGTAGTTACTCCACAATACTAACCTAACTGGAGGCCTGTACAGAGTAAAAATATTTTAAAACATGTATTCTGTTTGCAACAAGACATGAAAGTAATACTGAAAAAAATTGGCAAAGCAATTCACTTTTTGTCCTGAATACAAAGTGTTATGTTTGGGGTAAATCTAATACAACACATTAATATGTACCACTCTCCATATTTTTAAGTATAGTGGTGGCTACATCATGTTTCCAGCAGACACTGGGAGATTAATTATCCTTTCAGCAGGGCAATAACCTAAAACAAAAGGCCAAATCTACACTGGAGTTGCTTACCAATAACACAATGGATGTTCATGAGTGTCTGAGCCACAGTTTTAAAAATGGTTGTCTAGCAATGATCAACAATCAATTTTGAACAAATTTGAAAAGAATGTAATAACTGCCAATAGTGATTTTAACATGTATTGATTCAGGGGGTTGAATACTTATCTAATCAAGATACTGTATTTCAGTGTTTTTATTGTATTTACAAATGCTAGAATTTTCTTCCACTTTGACATTACAGAGTAATCGTCGTCACAAAATTACAATTCAATCCATTTTAATCGATACTGGCGCAGCAGTCTAAGGCACTGTTTCTCAGTGTAATTTCTCAGTTTCTCAGTCACTGCAGTCCCTGTTTCGAATCCAAGCTGCATCACATCTGGTCGTGATTGGGAGTCCCATAGGGCGGCGCACAATTGGCCCAGCGTCGTCCAGGTTTTGCCGGGGTAGGCCGTCATTGTAAATAAGAATTTGTTCTTAACTGACTTGCCTAGTTAAATAAAGGTTAAATAAAATCCCACTTTGTAACACAACAAATTTGAGAAAAAGTAAAGGAGTGTGAATACTTTCTGAAGGCGCTGTATATTGCCTTGTGATCTAGGAGAAGGGCCAAAGGATCCATCAGATACAATTATAGGGAAAGGAGAGAATAATTCCCCCGATATGTACTGCTGCTGAGGCCCTTGTTCCTTTGGCTCTCTGGTCTCTCTCTCTCTGATTTGGATTCGCCTGCTGTGGTGCTGCCCGTGAAGTGTGGACAGGTGCATTAACACACACAGACACACCAGGTGGATTGATGGGGGTTGAAAGTGACCCTCTACTCTCACTGGGCACTCAGCAACCAACAGATCCAGCAGGGTTAAGCCAGAGGGGTTCTCCTACTTGTCTTAATTGCTCAGTGAACCTGGCTCAGCATCAGCAAGGTGAGCTGCCGGTTTGACGTAGACTGCATGGTCCCCCGAGAGTGCATTATGAGTGCTCCCTCCACCTAATCGGCTGCTTTGTCATCTTTCCTTTCCTCACTGAACAGTTTGTCCACGTAGATTGACAGCTAGCTCAGGCACTGAGCCACGGTCATCTCTGTCCTGCTCATCTCTGTCACTCTGGAGCTCCTCTTCAGAAACACTTCATATCTGGGGGATTGGGTTGGGGGGACTGGGAGGGCATCAGACACTTCTCTAAGGTGTTTGTGGGGACTCCATTCATCCCGTTTCAATCTCTTTAAGGACCCACTCACCCCGAGCAGACCCTACCAGCCACTATACTTTAATTTAATCTATAATGTAATATATACTTAAGTGGCAGTCTTTCTTCAAACGTATGTATTTTACAATGTATCTACAACGTATCCACAGTTTTTGTTGGTACGTTAGGAAAGGAGGCAGAGGTAAAAATCACTAAAAAGGCATAGCGCCTCAAGTACAAAGAAGTACTTTGCTTTATGTTTTTGTTCTGTGCATTTTGTGTGTTTTTTGTTTAATGTCTGCTCAGCCCACATACTTTATATATGCAATGTATACAATTACTACAGTACCAGTCAAAGTTTGGTCACACCTACTCATTCAAGGGTTTTTATTTATTTTTACTATTTTCTACATTGTAGAATAATAGTGAAGACATCAAAACTATGAAATAACACATATGGAATCATGTAGTATGTCCAGGACAACCCACATCCATTGGTTCTTCTCAGGGGCTCCTCCATCTGGCTTCCCCATATACACGCATATGATGAAGCAGCATCACAGGCAGCCCAGATCTTGATTCCATATTTTGTGGGTTTAAACGGTATGTACTGCTTGAAGGGGCAGCGGCCACTAAATGGCATAAGCCAGCCAGCTAACGTTAGCTAGTTAAAAAAACAATGAACATAGTGCCAAATCATGTCGTTACTACCCTGCATGAATCTGCTGTGAGCTAACCAACCAGGTTAAATATTAGCTAGCTAACAATAGGCTCTAACTAGTAAAGCAAATGACTCTGGGATATGAATAATAAAGTCATACAGGTAACGTTAGCTAGGGAGCCAGCCAGCTAACATTAGCTAGCTAGCCAACAGTACACTTTAGCTTAAGACATGTAGCTAGCTAGGTAAACAATGAGCCTAGCCAGGTAAATGATGTGTAAGATCACACATGTCACGTAACATTAGCTAACAAGCCAGCCAGATAACGTTAGCTAGTTAAAAAACAATGAACATAGTGCCAAATCATGTCATTACTACCCTGCATGAATCTGCTGGGAGTTAACCAATCAGGTACAATGTTACCTAGCTAATGTTCGGCTCTAATTAGCAAAGCAAATGGTTCTGGGATATTTTTATTGCATTTTTTTATTTCACCTTTATTTAACCAGGTAGGCCAGTTGAGAACAAGTTCTCATTTACAACTGCGACCTGGCCAAGATAAAGCAAAGCAGTGCGACAAAAAAACAAGAACACAGAGTTACACATGGGATAAAAAAGTACAGTTAATAACACAATAGAAACATCTATATACAGTGTATGCTTTGGGGATGACCAGTGAGATATACCTGCTGGAGCATGTGCTACGGGTGGGTGTTGTTATGGTGACCAGTGAACTGAGATAAGGCGGCGCTTTACCTAGCAAAGACTTATAGATGACCTGGAGCCAGTGGGTCTGGCGATGAATATGTAGCGAGGGCCAGCCGACGAGAGCATACAGGTCGCAGTGGTGGGTAGTATATGGGGCTTTGGTGACAAAACGGATGGCACTGTGATAGACTGCATCCAGTTTGCTGAGTAGAGTGTTGGAGGCTATTTTGTAAATGACACCGCCGAAGTCGAGGATTGGTAGGATCGTCAATTTTATGAGGGTATGTTTGGCAGTGTGAGTGAAGGAGGCTTTGTTGCGAAATAGGAAGCCGATTCTAGATTTAATTTTGGATTGGAGATGCTTAATGTGAGTCTGGAAGGATAGTTTACAGTCTAACCAGACACCTAGGTATTTGTAGTTTTCCACATATTCTAAGTCAGAACCGTCCAGAGTAGTGATGCTGGACGGGCGGGCAAGTGCGGGCAGCAATCGGTTGAAGAGCATGCATTTAGTTTTACTTGCATTTAAGAGCAGTTGGAGGAAAAGGAAGGAAAGTTGTAATGGCATTGAAGCTCGTCTGGAGGTTAACTTCTTAGGGAGCAGCTCCTGAGGTGACGGTTTTGGAGAGTCTGGCGTGCCCAAAGTAAAATGCCTGCCACTCAGGCCCAGAAACTAGAATATGCACATAATTAGTACTATTAGATAGAAAGCACTCTGAAGTTTCTAAAACTGTCTGTGAGTGTAACAGAACTGATATAGCAGGCGAAAACCCGATGAATTTCTGTCCCTAATTTTTTGTTTTGTGACATTTCCTCAGTTCGATAAGCTTCTTATTGAAATCTTATTGAAATAGCTCCCAGATTGCAGTACCTATGACTTCCACTAGATGTCAACAGTCTTCAGACAGTGTTTCATGGCTTTATCATGGAACAGAACCGAATAGAAGAAGAATTGGTGAAAGAACCACGGATGTCAATACATTTTCCTGGGCGTGAGCGCGCTCCTCTTTATTTTCCTTTTATATCGTTTAGGATATCATCCGTGTAAAATATAATCGTTAATATTCATAAAGGTATACCTAAGAATACATTATAAATGATGTTTGATTTGTTTGGGCAAAGTTGATAGGTATAATTTGAACGCTTTCTCTTCACTGTACAACGTGCGACTCAACGGTGGATTTTCTGAACATAACGCGCCAACCAAACGGAGATTTATGGATATAATAAATGACTTTTTCTAACAAAAGAAACATGGATTGTCTTGTTTGGACACTTCGGATGTCCTCAGCAGAAGATCTTCAAAAGGTAAGTGATTTATTTTAGCTCTTATATGTGTTTTGTGTGACCCGTGCTGGATATGAATTCATGCTAATGCATAGTAATGTGGGCGTGTGCTAATGGGTCTGGGCAGGTGTGATGTAGTTTATGTTTGTATGAAGTTGTCATTTGTATGTGTATGCTTTGTATTGTTTGTAAAAGATCAAATAAAATCATACAAAAAAAAGATGAAACACTTCACTTCATGACCATGCTATGTTATTTGGTTGTCAATGCATGAACAGAGTGCAGACAGTGTACAAACTGTATGCATGTATGAACAACACATATCAAGAAACAGATTGTAATATTGTAATACAGGTTGAATACTTGCACAAACACTTCGATTTTCACAGTAAACAGATTATTATTAGAATCTGAGGGATTTGTGTTTATCCAATACTGCATAATTTCCACGATCAGTCATTTATTACCATGGTTATTAAAAGTGCATTGACTCATCTACCCTACATAATTCATTGGAAGTGTATCAGAGTGAAAGGCTCCTTCCTGCTCATGGACAGACAAAATGGCCAAGCTAAATGTTCAGTACTGATATCTTCCCAGAAACACAATGGAACTCAATCTCAGCAAACTGGCTAAATTAATTTGGCTTCAATCACTATTCACTCTTTAAAATGTATTATACTCCTCCTATCCTCCACATAAGGCTAGTCAAAAAGAAAGACATTACAGTGAATGTGATCAATTTAACCATTCAAGGAATAATCATTGAGTCCAATGAAATGAAAGACACTCATATTGTCAAGGTCTTTACAATTATATTACCTGTGATCACTCATTTTAATGCTACCTGAAAAGGTAGCAGTCAGAACTCAATGGCCCCTACACATACAGTAATCTGCTTCAAATGTGAATATTGTCTATGTATCTACAGCTAAAATCTTTGAAGCAGTCCCTTTGAATACGAAATTAATTAATTCAGTGTCAAGGAAAAAAATATATCACTAAAAACTGAATCTGTACTGCAAGACATGACTTGACATGCATCAACACAAATGTGGCACTCAATGAAATCCCAAGCAGCTCAGGAACCAGCTCAATTAACTCAACAATGATGGGAAAGTGGCTGTTGCCTGCCTGCAAGCTGAAACAAAGGTCAACAAAAGTCAACAGTCATAGTAGTGCAATCACGTTTCACTCTTTAAAATGCATTATACTCCTCACAGGTGGCTTCTGGCACCTTAACTGGGAAAGACGAGCTCATAGTCATGCTTGGACCGGAATTCATGGAATAGTATTTAACACATTAAGCACATGGTTTCCATGCGTTTGATACCATTCCATTCACTCCATTCCAGCTATTATTATGAACCTCCTCCCCTCACCAGCCTCTTGTGATACTCCTGTCCTCCACGCAGGCTAGTCACTCTTTAAAATGTATAATACTCCTGTCCTCCACACAAGGCTAGTCAAAAAGAAAGAAATTTCAGTGAATGTGATCAATTTGACCAATCATTGAATAATCATTCAGTCCAATGAATTGAAAGACACTCATATTGTCAAAGTCTTTACAATGATGTTACCTGTGATCACTCAGTTTAGAGTGAAAAGATGAGGTCAGAACTCATTGGCCCCATTGTCAAATCAAATCAAATTTTATTTGTCACATGCGACGAATACAACAGGTGTAGAATGTACAGTGAAATGCTTACTTACAAGCCCTTAACCAACATTGTTTTAAGTGGTAAAGAAAACATGTATTAGTCAAAAATATAAAATAAAAGATACAAATAATTAAACAGCAGCAGTAAAATAACAAGCAAGGCTATATACAAGGGGTACCGGTACAGAGTCAATGTGCGGGAGTACCGGTTAGTTGAGGTAATTGAGTTAATATGTACATGTAGGTAGAGTTAAAGTGACTATGCATAGATTATAAACAGAGAGGAGTAGCAGCAGCGTAAAAGAGGGCTCTTTGATTAGCTATTCAGGAGTCTTATGGCTTGGGGGTACAAGCTGATAAGAAGCCTTTTGGACCTCAACTTGGTGCTCCGGAACCTCTTGCCGTGCGGTAGCAGAGAGAACAGTCTATGACTAGGTTGGCCGGAGTCTTTGACAATTTTTAGGCCCTTCCTCTGACACCGCCTGGTCCTGGATGGCAGGAAGCTTGGCCCCAGTGATGTAATGGGCCGTACCCACTACCCTCTGTAGTGCCTTGCGGTCAGAGGCCGAGCAATTGCCATACCAGGCAGTGATGCAACCAGTCAGGATGCTCTCGATGGTGCAGCTGTAGAACCTTCTGAGGATCTGAGGACCCATGCCAAATCTCCTGAGGGGGAATAGGCTTTGTCGTGCCCTCTTCACGACTGTCTTAGTGTGTTTGGACCATGATAGTTTGTTTGTCATGTGGACACCAAGGAACTTGAAGCTCTCAACCTGTTCCACTATAGACCCGTTGATGAAAATGGGTGCGTGCTTGGTCCTCCTTTTCCTGTAGTCCACAATCATCTCCTTTGTCTTGATCACGTTGAGGGAGGGGTTGTTGTCCTGGCACCACACAACCTGGTCTCTGACCTCCGTCTCTGATCTCTTCCCTATAGTCCCATCGTTGTCGGTGATCAGGCGTACCATTGTTGTGTCATCGGCAAACTGGATGATGGTTTTGGAGTCGTGCCTGGCCATGCAGTCCTGAGTGAACAGGGAGTACCTGAGGGGACTGAGCACGCACCCCTGAGGGGCCTCCGTGTTGAGGATCAGCGAGGCGGATGTGTTGTTCCCTACCCTTACCACGTGGGGGCGGCCTGTCAGGAAGTCCAGGATCCAGTTGCAGAGGGAGGTGTTTGGTCCCAGGGTCGTTAGTGATGAGCTTTCAGGGCATTATGGTGTTGATCGCTGAGATGTAGTCAATGAATAGCATTCTCACATAGGTGTTCCTTTTGTCCAGGTGGGAATGGGCAGTGTTGAGTGCAGTAGAGATTGCATCATCTGTGGATCTGTTGGGGTGGTATGCAAATTGGAGTGGGTCTAGGTTTTCTGGGATAATGGTGTTGATCTGAGCCATGACCAGCCTTTCAAACCACTTTATGGCTACAGATGTGATGGTAGTCATTAAGGCAGGTTACCTTAGTGTTCTTGGGCACAGGGACTATGGTGGTTGCTTGAAACATGCTGGAATTATAGACTCAGTCAGGGACAAGTTGACAATGTCAGTGAAGACACTTGCCGGTGTACATGTCCTGGTAATCCGTCTGGCCCTGCGACCTTGTTTAACTACTTAGGGAGTGGTGGGGCGCCACTTCCGACACTACCCGATGAAATGCAAGGTGCCAAATTCAAAATCCAAAAGTTGAATTATTAACCTGTTACAGCTAGGGTCCCCATTTTCCGAATTTTCGCCTGTCTGACGTGCCCAAAGTTAAATGCCCGCCACTCAGGGCCAGAAACTAGGATATTCACATAATTAGTACTATTGGATAGGAAACACTCTGAAGTGTCTAAAACCATTAAGATATAGTCTGTGGGTATACCAGAACAGATATAGCAGGCAAAAACCCGAGACATTTCTGTCCGGAATTCCTTTTTCTGTTGCCCTCCTCTCACTTTGAAGGCCTGGTAATATAAATTAATGGGGAATAGGACACAGGTTGCAGTACCTATGGCTTCCACTGGATGTCAACAGTCTCTGGAAAGTGTCTGGAGGAAATAGCCCTGAGCAGATCCTTATAGAAGAAGAAAGACTACAGGAAGGGAAAAATGTAAACAATCCCGTGCACGTTCACGAGAACGTGAACGCGCCCAGCTTTCTTTTCCTTTTATAACGTTTCAGTTACCATCCGTGTAAAATATGATCACTATAATTCATAAAAGAATACATAAGGATGCATTATTAATGATATTTGATTTGTTTGTGAAAAGATGAGAGGTATAACTTGAACGCGATCCCTTCACTGTAAAACGGGCGAGTAGACTGACAATGCTTGGTGGAGTAGCTGAACATAACGTGCCAACAAAACTGAGATTTATGGATATAATGAATTACTTTTTCTAACAAAAGAACCATGAATTCTCTTGTTTGGACACTTGGGAAGCTATCAGCAGAAGTTATTTGAAAGGTAAGCGATTTATTTTAGCTGTGATATGGACATTTTGAGAACCGAGCTGGATATGAATTTATGCTAATGAGGAAAATATGTGAGGTACTAGCCTCAAACAATCAAATGTGGTGCTTTCGCCGTAAAGCCTTTTTAAAATCTGACAACGCAGTGATATTGCCAAGAAGCAGAGCTTTTGAGCAGAGCTTTTTGAGCAGAGCTTATGCAACACTTGTATATCGAAGGATGTTAAATATTACACATTTTTATTTTGAATTTGCCGCGTTATGTGAACGCGCATCCTCTTCTGTTTACATCTGGTGACCAGTTCAAAATTCTTCTTCTATTACCATCCAGAGCATTCTAACATCATCAAACACTGTCTAGAGACTGTTGACATCCAGTGGAAGCAATAGGTACTGCAATCTTACTCCTATATATAGCTGTTTTCAATAGGGAGGGGTTTAAAATGAGACAATGTGTCAAAAACACTTTTTCCAGGACAGAAATTCCTCGGGTTTTCGCCTGCTATATCCGTTCTGTTATACTCACAGACAATATTTGAACACTCTTAGAAACTTCAGAGTGTTTCCTATCCAATAGTACTAATTATGTGCATATCTTATTTTCTGGGCCTGAGTGGGAGGCATTTTACTTTGGGCACGCCAGACTCTCCAAAACTCTCTTACATCAGATACGGAGAGCGTGATCACATAGTCGTCCGGAACAGCTGGTACTCTCATGCATGTTTCAGTGTTACCTGCCTCGAAACGAGCATAGAAGTAATTTAGCTTGTCTGGTAGGTCTGTGTCACTGGGCAGCTCGTGGCTGTGCTTCCCTTTGTAATCTGTAATAGTTTGCAAGCCCTGCCACATACGACGAGCGTCGGAGCCGGTGTAGTATGATTCAATCTTAGTCCTGTATTGACGCTTTGCCTGTTTGATGGTTTGTTTAAGGGCATAGCGGGATTTCTTGTAGGGTTCTGGGTCAGAGTCCGGCTCCTTGAAAGCGGCAGCTTTACCCTTTAGTTCATTGCGGATGTTGCCTGTAATCCATGGCTTCTGGTTGGGGTATGTACGTACGGTCACTGTGGGGACAACATCATCGATGCACTTATTTATGAAGCCAGTGACTGATGTGGTGTACTCCTCAATGCCATCAGAAGAATCCCAGAACATATTCCAGTCTGTGCTAGCAAAACAGTCCTGTAGCTTAGCATCTGCTTCAACTGACCACTTTCTTATTGACCGAGTCACTGGTGCTTCCTGCTTTAGTTTTTGCTTGTAAGCAGGAATCAGGAGGATAGAATTATGGTAAGATTTGCCAAATGGAGGGCGAGGGAGAGCTTTGTGTGTGTGGAGGAAAGGTGGGCTAGAGTTTTTTTTCCCTCTGGTTGCAGATTTAACATGCTGATAGAAATTCGCGGTAAAACTGATTAGAGTTTCCCTGCATTATAGTCCCTGGCCACTAGGAGCGCCGCCTCTGGATGAACATTTTCCTGTTTGCTTATGGCCGTATACAGATCATTGAGTGCGGTCTGTGGTGGTATATAGACAGCTACGAAGAATATAGATTAAAACTCTCTAGGTAGATAGTGTGGTCTACAGCTTATCATGCGATACTCTACCTCAGGCGAGCAAAACCTTGAGATTTCCATAGATTTTGTGCACCAGCTGTTGTTTACAAATATGCATAGGCTGCATATTTGTTAACAACAGTCCTACCAGAGGCCGCTGTTCTCTCCTGCCGAAAAATCTTAAAACCCTCCAGGTGTTTGTTAGTCATGTCGTTGTTCAGCCACGACTCTGTGAAACATAAGATATTACACTTTTTAATGTCCCATTGGTAGGATATACGTGCTCGTAGTTTGTCTATTTTATTATCGATTGATTGTAAATTGGCTAATAGGACCGATGGTAAAGGTAGATTACCCTCTCGGCGACGGATCCTTGCAAGGCACCCGGACCGTTGTCCCACGATACCTCCGTCTTTTCCTCCTGAATGACGGGAATGACGGCCTTGTCGGGTGTCTGGAGTAAATCCTTCCCGTCCGACTCATTGAAGAAGAAGAATTCCTCCGGTACGGGGTGAGTAATCGCTGCCCTGATACCATATCTTTTTGGTCATAAGACACGGTGTCAGAAACATTATGTACAAAATAAGTTACAAATTATGTGAAAAAACATATTGAATATCATTGTCCATGAATTTACAGCTAAAATCTTCAACGCAGTCCCATTGAATATTTAATTAATTAATTCAGTGTCAAGGTAAAAAAAAATATTTGGAGAAATATCACTAAAAGCTGATTTTGTAATGTAAGCAATGACTTGACATGTATCAACTCAAATTAGATCTCCACCTTTATTCACCTACTCAAAAAGACAGCCAGAAGTTTGTTGAATTCCCAATGTGTTATCAATCATCTAAAAGCACAACCAAATTCCAATGGAAAAACAATGTCAGATATTTTGTTTTTATACAACAACTTCATGTATTATCACTTTGCTTAATTTAATAGCACAAACAATGACCTGGATTGCAGTTGTGTCTCGTCTCCCACCGAAGTCGGTCCCTCTCCTTGTTTGGGCGGTTTTCGGCGGTCGACGTCACCGGTCTTCTAGCCATCGTCGATCCATTTTTCATGTTCCATTTGTTTTGTCTTTGTTTTACACACCTGGTTCCAATTGTTCATTATTTAACCCTCTGTTTTCCTCATGTTTGGTGTGCGTGATTGTTTGTTGTAGGGTTTTGGTTATGTTTATGTCTGGCATTATTTCGCCCGTTTTTTGGGTGCATTGGATTTGTTATCCTGTTCTCCCGTATTTTGTTAAATACGTTGTTCACTCATCTCTGCTTTCCTGCACCTGACATTTCACCAGCTACACACACCAGCCTGACAAGTTGTGATTACATTAAAAGTACATAGTGCAAGTGATCAATGCTGTTCAAGATTTTGCATAGATTATTTTAGCAATTGTGAAGATTTCCACAGCCCTGTGACCTTTGCATGCCACTGTATGTAGAACATAAATGCTTTCTACGATTACATAGGAAGACATTATACTAGCAGTAAGCTGAGGTCATACAAGAAGTTTTGTAGTGATTCATATGTTGAGAATATTTTCTGGTCTGTGGTGTGTAATGAGGAGCAACCAGAAGCTGCACTTTATGTATTTATGAAACTACTTATTCCAGTTACTAATAAGCATGCACCCATTAAGAAAATTACTGTAAAAACTGTTAAATCCCCTTGGATTGATGAGAAATTGAAAAATTGTATGGTTGAGAGGGATGAGGCAAAAGGTATGGCAATTAAGTCTGGCAGTCCAACTGATTGGCAAACATACTGCAAATTAAGAAATCATGTGACTAAACTAAATACAAACAAAAATAAACTACACTATGAAACAAAGATACGTTTTATAAAGAATGATAGTAAAAAGCTTTTTAAAAACCTTATTAAATGAAATTTTGGGAAAAAAAGCCAACTCGGCTCCTTCATTCATTGAATCAGATGGCTCAATCATCACAAAGGCCACTTACTTTTTCATCGGCAAGATAAACAAACTTAGGGATGACATGCCAGCAACAAACGCTGACACTACAGATCCAAGTATATCGGACCAAATTATGAAAGACAAGAATTGTACTTTTGATCAGTCAGTGTGGAAGAGATTTAAAAATTATTGTTGTCTATCAAAAATGACAAGCCACCGGGGTCTGACAATCTGGATGGAAAATTGCTGAGGATAATAGCAGATGATATTCCCACTCTTATTTTCCACATCTTCAATTTAAGCCTACTAGATAGCTTGTGCCCTCAGGCCTGGAGGGAAGCTAAAGTCATTCCGCTACCCAAGAATTGTAAAGCCCCCTTTACTGGCTCAAATAGCCTGTTACCAACCCTTAGTAAACTTCTGGAAAAAGTTGTGTTTGACCAGATACAATGCTATTTCACAGTAAACAATTTGACAACAGAAATACAGTATGCTTATTGGGAAGGACATTCAACAACCACAGCACAGAAAAATGACTGATGGTTGGCTGAGAGAAATTGATGATAAATTATTGTGGAGGCTGTCTTGTTAGACTTCAGTGCAGCTTTTGACATTATCGATCACAGCCTGCTGCTGGAAAAACGTATGTGTTATGGCTTTTCAACCCCTGCTTCAATGTGGATTAAGAGTTACTTGTCTAATAGAACACAGAGGGTGTTCTTTAATGGAAGCCTCACATCAGGAATTCCCCAGGGTAGCTGTTTAGGCAGCTGTTTTTCAATTTTTACTAACAACATGCCACTGACTTTGAGACAAAGCCAGAGTGTCTATGTATGCGGATGACTCAACACTATGCATGTCAGCTACTACAGCGACTGAAATAACTGCAAAACTCAAAAAAGATCTGCATTTAGTTTCAGAGGGGGTGGCAAGGAATAAGTTAGCCCTAAATATTTCTAAAACCAAAAGCATTGTATTTGGAACAAAACACTCACTAAATCCTAAACCTCAACTAAATCTTGTAAAAAAATATGTGTAAATTGAGCAAGTTGAGATGATTAAACTGCTTGGAGTAACCCTAGATTGTAAACTGTCATGGTCAAAACATATTGATGCTGTAGTAGGTAAGATGGGGAGAAGTCTGTCTATAATAAAGTGATGCTCTGCCTTCTTAACAAAACTATCAGCAAGGCAGGTCCTACAGACCCTAGTTATGTCTCACCTTGACTACTGTTCAGTAGTCAGGTGCCACAAATATGGACTTAAGAAAATTGCAATTAACTCAGAACAGGGCAGCACGGCTGGCCTTTGGATGTACACAGAGAGCTAATTTTAATAATATGCATGTCAATCTCTCCTGGCTGAAAGTGGAGGAGAGATTTACTTCATCACTACTTTTATTTATGAGAGGTATTCACATATTGAATGCACCGAGCTGTCTGTCTAAACTACAGACACACAGCTCGGACACCCATGCATACCCCACAAGACATGCCACAAGAGGTCTCTTCACAGTCCCCGGGTCCAGATCAGACTATGGGAGGCACACAGTACAGCATAGAGCCATGACTACATGGAACTCTATTCCACATCAAGTAACTGATGCATACAGTAAAATGTGATATAAAAACAGATAAAAAAGCACCTTATTGAACAGCGGGGACCGTGAAGCAACACAAACATTGGCACAGACACATGCATACACACACACGCACTCACTCACACACAATAACATACACACTATACATACACGTGGATTTAGTACTGTAGATGTGGGGTAGTGGTGGAGTAGGGGCCTGAGAGAACAACGTGTGTTGTGAAATCTGTGTATGTATTGTAATGTTTTTAAAATTGCATAAACTGCCTTCATTTTGCTGGACCCCAGGAAGAGTAGCTGCTGCTTTGGCGGCAGCTAATGGGGATCCATAATAATTACAAAATACAAATACAAATAGGCCTACATAGTATCATTGATGATACACTGTATAACTTACAAAGTATGGTTCCATTTATTTAGCTCTGTAAAACCTATCCTTTGAAATGACTTTGATAGCAACATTAAATTTATTTTGTTATTAACATGTCTCTTGATTATCATTCTCATGATAGCACATTGGTAGTAATCAGAGACCAACACAAAAGCTAAGCAGGGCTGGGCTTGGTTAAAACCCTGGATGGGAATCCAAATGAATAGCTGTAGATCAACTCCAGTAGGAGGTAATGCACAGTCAATATTTATCTTATTTTTTATAGTGGATATAACGTTGAAGATCTGACATTGTTTCAAAAGTACAAATTCAACATATTTTATGCAAGGTTTGTCTATGTTGAAAATTGGTTACAATGATGTTATAATCCTGTGGTTGAAATTTCACCCTCAAAACAACACTTTCCTTTGATAACTTTTTTCAAATCCAATGTATTTTTCACATAGATTCCATGTCACAATATGTTGACAAATCATGTTGAAACAACTTTGATTGAACCAGTTTGTGACCAGTGAGATATAGCTGCCTCAGCAAGAGTGTTAATTCTCCTACTGTACCATGTAATTAGGAGGGATGTAAAATGAACGTGCCAATGAAGGTGGTTTCACTGCATGGAAAGATCGATAACTGTAACTCACCCAGAGGTAATTATTAGTTGGGGAAGCCAGGATACTACCTAAAATACTCTTCAATTGTTTTAAGAGGGGCAGCCTGGTTTGATCATTCTATGAGAAATGTTCTGTTTTGCCATTATGTGTTTCCCTAACATGTACAGTGGATATCAGGTAATATCGTTGCACATAATAGTAAGCCATTTTCCATTTTCTAGAGCAGGGCTGTTCAATTCTGGTCCCGGAGAGCCGAAACCACTTCTCGTGTTTGTTTCTACCTGGTAGTTAATTGCACTCACCTGGTGTTCCAGATATGAATCAGTCACTGATTAGGAGGGAATGAAAACCAGAAGTGTTTTAGCCCTCCAGGAACTACATTGACCAGCCCTGTTCTACAGCATATCCAACTTGAGTCTCACAATTTTTCTCTTTCCTCTCCCTCTCTCACTGAACTAACTGAAGGGCCCTCACATGTCATCTTTTCCCTGGCAAGTGGCTATTCTTGCAGAAGCTGAGAGGAAGAAGAAATCATCTCAAATTATGTCAGTGCTAAGGCAGAGAAAGTGCCTTTACTAACGGAAGAAATGGAGTCATTTCAGTTAGTGTCCGCCGCAACTTGTAATTTCAGACTTGGAGCTGAGCTTCTGTCAAGCATGTCCGTCCGCCTTGTATAGGCTTCAGATCTTGCCGCGGCTGTACAGTTGTGTCCATGGCAACATTGCATCGTGTTGTGCTGATTCTGATGAAAGCTACTGATGATTTGAGCCTTGTATTGTGTCCCTGTACTACTGTGTATGTGAGGCTAAGAAAAGTAAATGAAATGAAACAAATGTCCCTATGGACGACCTCGAATAAGAATAAGCTGTTAATAAGTACCCAATATGCTCTCTGTCAAATAAATACTGTAGAAGTTATAGAAGGATAAAGAGTATCCAAGGACATAACAATATCTGTTTCTGCTCAGGAAGGAACTTTTCCAATAAGTTCTTCAAAATCCTCAGAAGAAAGAACATCACGTTATCACCCCAGACATGGTCACCTCAGATATGGACCCTACTGCTGCTGTGGTTTCATTAAGGATTCTAGGGAACATCTGTCTCTGTCCATCTATCAGTCTATCTCAGCAGCAGTTGGGACGTGACTCAGATAGAGATGTCTACTCTCCAAGGAAGGTGGGTACTTATAGGTAGGTAGTACTAATGCTGAGGAGATAATGAAAGAGCCATGAGTAGGTTTTTAGGATCCATTCGAAGTGAATCATTGACCATGCACAGTTCAGCTGCTTCAGAGCATGAATTGAGCTATAAAGCGCTCTGTCTCTTATACTTCCTCACTGGGCACAAACTGGATGAATCAACATTCAATGTCTTTTGTCAACAAATTAGGACGTGGAATCTAAGAGGAAAATAAATTGGATTTAAAAAAGTAATCAACTGTTGTTTTGAGGATGAAATTTCAACCACAGGATTGTTGCATCATGGTAAACAAATTTCAACATAGACAAACCTTGTTGAATTTATACCTTTAAAACAACATCAGATCTTCAACGTTATATCCACTATCCAAAAGACAAACTGTCTGGGCAGCACCTACTGGAAAAGGTAGCTATCTACAGCTACACTTTGGTCTCCCATCCAGAGTTTAAAGAACAACTGAAAATGCCAATTGGTCTGAATTGCCCCCTTCTATTACAATGGTTGGATTTGCAAATCCAAACAATGAGAGGTCTCAACTCCCGAGGAACCTTTGATAGAACCAATCAAACCCTGTCGCACAATTTATGAGCGAATATTGCTTTAACAAACAGCCTCCTTTCCAGATCTATCTGGTCACAGCACTCCCTGTGCTGAGTCACGTGGGTCGCGTCAGCCAGGCTAGTTAATCACAGCAAACAAAATCAAATTCAAGTCTAATGTTCTGAACAGCCAAAAAGCACATGGAATCTGATATTTTAAGCCAGTACCACGATAATATTGGGGTACCAAAACATCATGATACTTATGATAGCAACATTTTACAATAGATAGTTCTGTTTCATATGGTACTACGAACTTTTATGTCTAAAGAACCTGCTGGTGCCTGTTATAAAATGTTTATAAAGTCAGTTTTGTTTATACATTTGGTTGAATTTAGCAACAGCTGCCACTAGTCTCCTGTATGCACAGATCCAATAATATCTGCGTCACTTTCATGCGCATATCACGTTTGGCAGTTGTAATCAGCCAGCCGCATCCCCTAACAGCAACTGCTTCTCTTTGTCTGCTCTCCATGCGCGTCTAACCTTCCAGTTTTTTTTAATATAATTTAGCCGTGATGTTGATGATGAGCGGGGATGCAGACCCAGACCCTGATGAGTCTTCTGTTGTTAGATGTGTACATTTGTTACATTGGCGCAGCATGCAAAATGAGCAATGTTGATACATTGTATAATTTCACCGCCTGTTATAACCAAGCACACAGTCCATACTTTGCAAGTTCACTGTCATACAGCCTCTGTGAGTGTCAGAGAGCGGAAATGGAGCACCACTTTGTGACAGGCATGCTTGCAGCTTTACAGCAAAGAAAACAATTTGTATCTAGCCAAAACGGTAACAAATATATATTACCCATATTACCGCATTTTATATAATTTCACAAACCAAGTCACGGGCCGTTTTAAACTAATCCCATGTAGCTAATTATTGGTTTGATAACCAGCAAAGTTCAGTCATGTTACCTAGCTAGCTAACAACCTGGAAACTTAACAGTTGGTTTTGGAAAATTTGATTGGCACAGGAAGACAAGAAAAGGGGTCTGCTACTCATGAGATGGGCTTCAAAAGGTAGGATTCATATTGGCCTAATGTAACCCTAAACTATGTAAACAATCTATTTTCAGGTCTCTCCAGAGATGTTAGATCGGGTTCAAGTCCGGGCTCTGGCTGGGCCACTGAAGGACAGTCAGAGACTTGTCCCAAAGCCACTCCTGCGTTGTCTTGGCTGTGTGCTTAGGGTCGTTGTCCTGTTGGAAGGTAAACTGAGCTCTGGGGCAGGTTTTCATCAAGGATCTCTCTGTACTTTGCTCCATTAATCTTTCCCTCAATCCTGACTAGTCTCACAGTCTCTTCTGCTGAAAAACATCCCCACAGCATAATGATGCCACCACCATGCTTCACCATATGGGTGATGCCAGGTTTCCTCCAGACGTTATTCTTGGCGTTCAGGCCGAAGAGTTACATTTTGGTTTCATCAGACCAGAGAATCTTGTTTCTCATGGTCTGAAAGTCTTTAGGTGCCTTTTGGCAAACTCCAAGTGGGCTGTCATGTGCCTTTTACTGAGGAGTGGCTTCCGGTCTGGCCACTTTACCATAAAGGCCTGATTGGTGGAGTGCTGCAGAGATGGTTGTCCTTCTGGAAGGTTATCCCATCTCCAGAGAGGAACTCTGGAGCTCTGTCAGAGTGACCATTGGTTTCTTGGTCACCTCCCTGACCGAGGACCTTCTCCCCCAATTGCTCAGTTTGGCCGGGCGGCCAGCTCTAGGAAGAGTCTTGGTTGTTCCAAACTTCTTCCGTTTAAGAATGATGGAGGCCACTGTGACCTTGCGGACCTTCAAAGCTTCAGAAATGTTTTGGTACTTTGGGGTATTGTGTGTAGATTGATGAGGAAAACAATTAATTGAATAGTTTTGGAATAAGGCTGTAATGTAACAAAATTTGTAAAAAAAAGTACTTTCCGAATGCACTGTATATCACAGGAGGTTGGAGGCACCTTAATTTGGAAGGACGGGCTTGTGTTAACTAAGTGTTAACTAAGTGTTTCATAGTCATCAAAAGCTCTGCTTCTTGGCAATATCCCAGCATTGTCAGATTTCAAAAAGGCTTTACGGCGAAAGCACCACATTTGATTGTTTGAGGATAGCACCTAACATATTTTTCCCATTACCATAAATTCATAAGCCTCCACGGTTCACAGAAAACACATTTCACAGCGAAAACAAATCAATTACCTTTTGAAGAACTTCTGCTGAGGGCTTCCCAAGTGTCCAACGAAGAAAATCCATGGTTCTTTTGTTAGAAAAAGTAATGTATTATATCCATAAATCTCAGTTTGGTTGGCGCGTTATGAGAAAATATTGCGTTGACTCCTCCATTGAAACGTGAAGAGAACTCGTTCAACTTATACCTATAAACTTGTCCAAGAAAAATCAAACATTTTTAAATGTATCCTTAGGAACACTTTTATGTATAAATAGTATAATATTTCAACCGGAATATAAACTGGGCGATAAGAAAGGAAAAAAACAAAGAACGCGCCAGCCGGGAGCGCGCATTTACTTCTATTGACATCTGTGTGGACACTTCCTTATTCGTCTTCTTCTATGCTGTAAAAGCATCTAAAAAGAATCAGAACACTTTCTCGAGGGTTGACATTCAGAGGAAGCAATAGGTACTGCATTCATATGCCCTTATATGGGCATTTTCATAAGGGAGGGGTTCTAAATGAGGCAATGTGTCAAACCACTTTTTCCAGGACAGAAATTCCTCGGGTTTTCACGTGCGATATCCGTTCTGTTATACTCACCAACAAAATGTTAACACTTTTAGAAGATTCAGAGTGTTTCTTATCCAATGGTACTAAATATGTGCATACCCTATTTTCTGGGCCTGAATGGGAGGCATTTTACTTTGGGCATGCCAGGCACTCCAAAACGGTCACCTCGTGCGCTGCTCCCAAAGAAGTTAATGGCTGTTGTGGACTTGTATCAAACACATGGTTTCAATGTGTTTGATGCCATTACGTTTGCGCCGTTCCAGCCATTATTAGGAGCTGTCCTTCCTTCAGCAGCTTCCATATTCCTTACTCCCATTCTTCCAGCCAAATCACAGGTAGGTCTTTGCAAATATGAGCAAATCAGCCAGTCTATGCAGTATTATGCAGTACGGTTGTACTATTAGTTATCGATGACAATGTGGAAAATGTAGATGCTGTTTTATACAGGGTCAAAGAAAATGTTACCCTCAAACTTTGGAATCAAAGAGGCCAAGTTGCAGTCATTTAGCCTATCCTTTACAAAGCTGTCCATTGGCCTCTGCATTTAAGTACCGGAATGAAGAAATGTTAGAAACATACTGTAGCTAGCCAGCTATACTAACCTGGCTACATCAAATTTAAGGTAAATTCTAATGTTCAGCCTCCTAAGGTTGAAGAGGCACTGTTGCATCTTCATCACCACACCGTCTGTGCGGGTGGACCATTTCCGATTGTCAGTGATTTGTACTCTGAGGACCATGAAGCTTTTCCCCTTCTCCACTGTGGTCTCGTCGATGTGGGTAGGGGCATGCTCCCTCTGCTGTCTCCTGATCAGCTCCTTCCTTTTGTTGATGTTGAGGGAGAGGTTATTTTCTTGGCATCATTCCGCTAGGGCCCTCACTTCCTCCCTGTAGGCTGTCTCGTCATTGTTGGTAATCAGGCCTGCTACTGTTATATTGTCTCCAAACTTGATGATTGAGTTAGCCACGCAGTCATGGGTGATTGTCTGTAGACGCTGCCACACACGTCTCGTGTCTGAGCCGTTGAATTGCGACTCTACTTTGTCTCTGTTTGTATTCAACCGTATTACCAGTCACCTTGCCATAGTTAAATGCAGTTGTTCGCACATTCAGTTTTGCGCGAATGCTGCCATCTATCCACATTTTTTAGTTTGGGTAGGTTTTGATAGTCACAGTGGGAACAACATCCTCTATACACTTCCTGAGGAACTCAGTCACCGTGCCCGTGTATACATCAATGTTATTCTCAGAGGCAACCCGGAACACATCCAAGTCCGTGTGATCAAAAAAATCTTGAAGCATGGATTCCGATTGGTCAGACCAGTGTCGAATATACCTTAGCACAGGTACTTCCTGTTTGAGTTTCTGCCCATAGGAAGAGAGGAGCAGGATGGAGTCGTGATCTGATTTTCCGAAAGGAGAGCGGGGAGGGTCTTGTAGCCATCCCAGAAGAAGGAATAACAATGGTCGAGAGTTTTTGATGCACAGGTACTACAGGCAATGGTTATAGAACTTTGGTAGCATTTTCCTCAAATTTGCTTTGTTAAAATCCCCAGCTACAATAAATGCGGCCTCAGGATATGTGGTTTCCAGTTTGCACAAAGTCCAGTGTAGTTCCTTGTGGCTCGTTGGGGTATCGGCTTGAGGGGGAATACTATACACGGCTGTGACTATAACCGAAGAGAATTCTCTTGGAGGTAATACGGTCTGCTTTTGTTTGTGAGGTATTCTAGGTCGGGTGAACAAAAGGACTTGGGTTCCTGTAAGTTATCACAATCACACCATGAGTAGTTTATCATGAAACATACACCACCGCCTTTCTTCTTCCCGGGGAGATGGTCTTTATTTCTATCTGTGCAATGTACTGAGAACCCAGCTGGCTGTATGGACGGGGACAGTATATCCGGAGAGAGCCATGATTCAGTGAAACATAGTATGTTACAGTCCCTGATGTCTCTCTGGAAGGAGATCCTTGCCCTGAGCTCATCCACTTTATTGTCCAGGGACTGAACATTAGCGAGTAATGTACTCGGAAGGTGTGGACAGCGTGTACACCTCCTGAGTCGGACTAGAAGTCCACTCCGCTGGTGGTGTCTTGGAGCAGCCTCTGGGATAAGTTAAAATACCCTGGAGGGTAAGAACAAAGGATCCAATTCGGGAAAGTCGCATTTCTGGTCGTAATGCTGGTGAGCTACCACCGCTCAGATATCCAAAAGTTATTTCCAGCTGTATGTAAAAACACAAAAAACATTCTGGGTTAATAATGTAAGAAATTACACAAAAAAAAACAAAATAATGCAAAGCTGGTTAGGATCTAGAAGCAGAGCTGCCATGTCTGTCGACGCCATCATACATGCTAAGTCGTACTAGAAGACTTGTAAGATGCCACGTCTCGACACTTGCTCACATTCTGGTGGACTTCACGCGCTGGTGGAGGGAGAATTAACCCACTGGCTGGGTCAAATATCCATAACCCATCCTTAATAACCCAGCACCAACAACCCAACCCAACTATTGTCATTCAAACAACCCAGCATTTTTTGGTGTTTAACTTACATCTCAAATCAATGCATGCAAGAAAGGGAAAGGGAAAGGGGGATACCTAGTCAGTTGCACAACTGAATGCATTCAACTGAAATGTGTCTCCGCATTTAACCCAACCCCTCTGAATCAGAATTGACCTGTCTGGTGCACAAACATTTCTTTGTCCTCAGTTTGATTGAAGGCCTCAATCTGCATTTTTGCCTTGTAACTGCTTCTAGAAAGAGATAAGGAACAACATGATCAAGATGAGCTAGCTACTTCTAGTTTAAAGCAATGAAAGATCCATTTTTTTTTTACAAATAATGAATGTATGGGCTACATTTATGATAATACATGCATTGTCGATACACAAATTTATCAAAAAGAAGTGTTATGAGTGATTGCACCACAAACATATTTCCAGGGTGTTGATGCACCCTCCTCCTAGCCTCTTCCAACACCACGAGTAGGGGGGAAGGTATCCATCTGTAAAAGTGAAGTTTTGCTTTGATGTCAAATCAACTCATATTGTTGCTACCTTAGCTTTTGTGCTAGGTAACATGCTGTAGGGGTTGCGTAACTGGTTGCAGAGAAGTCAGGCGCAGGAGAGCAAAAACTGGGTAATAAACTTAGACGTTTAATAAACAACCCAACGGTTCAAACAACACGAGAGTACATGGGCACAAAATAGCCCGTAATGCACCAGTAAATAATGTGCACAAGCACTACAAAGAACAATCCCACAAAAAGACATGGTGGGGGAACAGAGGGTTATATACAAAACATGTAATTGAGGGAATTGAAACCAGGTGTGGAAAAAAACAGACAAAACAAATGGAAAATGAAAAGTGGATCGGTGATGGCTAGAAGACCGGTGACGTCGACCACCGAACACCCCTCAAACAAGGAGAGGCACCAACTTCGGCGGAAGTCGTGACACATGCTATTGAACCATGCCACTAGCATATTAACATGCATATTGGTATTGAAAGACAGCAACATTTCACCAACAAATCTAAGTATTTAGGCAAATCATTAGTTAGCTAAATACCTATCATATTAATTGTGCAAAAATATGATAGCTAACGTTAACTAGCTAGGCGCTAGCCAGTCAGTGGCGCTGACAGATTGACACTGGTATCAACAAAATGTTTTTCACACTGTATCCCATAAAGCATGACATTGCTAACTAGGCATCATTTAGCTAATACAATGTTAACGTTTATTATGAAGTGTAATAAGTTAGACACTCAACTTTGGTGGATAGCCAGCTAAATAGCTTGGTTTCCATTTTTCAACAGAATTTTATAATTCCCCTTATTGGTCATCACCGGTAACTGGTCTTGGAACTCTGGTGTGTTCACCAGAAACAACTTCTGGTAAACTGTTTGCCTTAGGTTTGCCACAGATTCAAATTGAATCTTGAAAGAATTGTCTGCCAAAAAAAAAACTCTGGCGAACTGTTTCCCACTATTGGCAATAAATATTATTGTTGCCAAAGGTTTGACGCAGATTCACCACTAGTGGGGAAAAAAATCTGATTTCTGGTAACATTTTGTGGCACATTTGGTTCAGGAAGATTGCCGCAACAAATTCATTTTTGTAAAGGTAAAAATACTTTTTTTGAGTACTTTAGTACTTTACTGTACTATTTATATTTTTCAAAAATTTTACTTCTCTACATTCCTAAACAAAATAATGTACTTTTTACTCCATACGTTTTCCTTGACAGCAAAAAGTACTCGTTACATTTTGAATGCTTAGCAGTTCAGGAAAGTTGTCCAATTCACACACATCCCTGGTCATCCCTACTGCCTCTGATCTGGCGGACTCATTAAACACACATGCTTTGTTTGTAAATTATGTGTGAGTATTAGTATGCCCCTGGCTATCAGTAAATAAAAAAATAAGAAAATTGTGCCATCTGGTTTGCTGAATATTTATACTTTTACTTTTACTTTTGATACTTATATATATTTTAGCAATTATATTAACCTTTGATACTTAAGTATATTTAAAACCTAATACTTTTTAACTTTTACTCAAGTAGTATTTTAATGTGTGACTTTTACATAAGTCATATTTTCTATTAGGGTAACTTTACTTTTACTCAGGTATGACAATTTGGTACTTTTTCCACCACATTGGAAATGAGTTACTCTGGTGAGCCAGGCTTTCTTACAGTTTCTCTAAACATGATGTGTTTTCTATACAGTACTGTGAAGCATGTTGTAGTCAGTCCAGCCTTGGCTGCATGTAAGTATTTGTAAAGCCTAAAAATACTGCATGACACATTAAAGCGTCTTTTGAAAATCATCTCAGGAAAAGGCCAAATTATGTCTTCCATATAATTTTATTGCAGTAATACTTTTACGAGTATGTTTACTCTCGGGAAAGCATGTTCTACTGCCAACATGACTAGCTAAGTTATAAAATAAGATCTTACAGTGTTATGCTTCAATTCAGTTCAGAGAAACAGATCGTAGTTTTGGTGTGCATAGAAAGGAGTCATGAGTGCATTCAGTTGCACAGCAGATTTTCTTCAAAATTAACAAATAGGCTAATTCTGTTCAGAACAACCCAGCGTATGACGTCACGCCATCTTGTGACTATACATCAAACATAGTGATCCTAAACATTGACACTGTGTAGGACATTCGTTTTAAAAATGTGAAGTGCATATTTGGACTCACAGGTGTTTGGCTGGCTTTTATGATATCAAAGCGGGATTTATTATAATAATACACATAGAGTCATCTCAATTTACAGCATTTCCTTCATTCAGACAACAAAGTTTTCCAAAGTTGCCCAATTACTGGGAGGGATGGGGGCAACTTCTTGTTTTGTGAGATGCTCAAGTTCAGAATGGCCGTCAGTCAAAACCCATACAGCGCTGTGAAGCGCAGAGACAGAGCTCTGATGTCATGTATAGCATGTTACTGTACATCCACTACGTTCCAATTTAGGCGCTTATTAGTGTCCAAATTTTTAACCCGTATACGGGTACGAGTGTAAAGGGCTATGCCATAGTGGTTCTCCTACCTGTCTTAATTGCTCAGTGAATCTGGCACAGCCTCAGCTTCGTGAGCTGCCAGCTTTGCCTTACACTGCTTGGTCCCCTGAGAGTGCATTATGAGTGATCCGTCCACCTAATCGGCTGCTTTATCCTCTTTCCTTTCCTCACTGAACAGTTTGTCCATGTACAGTGACAGCTAGCCTAGACACTGAGCCACTGTCATCTCTGTCCTCCTCTTCAGAAACACTTCAAATGATGACCAGGCTATGTTATTTGGTTGTCAGTGCATGAACAGAGTGCAGATAGTGTACATAGACAACATGACTAAAGGTATGTGAACACCACCTGTCGAACATCTCATTCCAAAATCATGGGCATTAATATGAAGTTGGTCCCCCCTTTGCTGCTATAACAGCCTCCACTCTTCTGGGAAGGCTTTCCACTAGATGTTGGAACATTGCTGCCGAGACTTGTTTCCATTCAGCCACATTCATAAGTGAGGTTTGGCACTGACGTTGGGCAATTAGGCCTGGCTCGCAGTCGGAGTTCCAATTCATCCCAAAGGTCTTCGATGGGTTTGAGGTCAGGGCTCTGTGCAGGCCAGTCAAGTTCACACCAATCTCGATACACCATTTCTGTATGGACCTCGCTTTGTGCACAAGGGCATTGTCATGGAAAGGGCTTTCCCCAAACTGTTGCCACAAAGTTGGAAGCACAGAATAGTCTAGAATGTCATCACATGCTGTAGCGTTAAGATTTCCATTCACTGGAACAAAGGGGCCTAACCTGAACCCCAAAAAACGCCCCAGACCATTATTCGTCCTCCACCAAACTTTACAGTTGCCACTATGCATTGGGGCAGGGAGCATTCTCCTGACATCCACCAAACCCAGATTCGTCCGTCGAACTGCCAGATGGTGAAGCGTGATTCATCACTCCAGAGAACGTGTTTCCACTGCTCCAGAGTGGTGGAATGGTGGGGAGCTTTACACCACTCCAGCTGAAGCTTGGCATTGCGCATGGTGATCTTTGGCTTATGTGTGGCTGCTCGGCCTTTGAAACCCATCTCATAAAGCTCCCGACTAACAGTTATTGTGGTGACGTTGCTTCCAGAGGCAGTGTGGAACTCGGTAGTGAGTGTTGCAACCGAGGACTGACGCGCTTTAGCACTCGACAGTCCCGTTCTGTGAGCTTGTGTGGCCTACCAGTTCTCGGTTGAGACGTTGTTTCTTCTATACATTTCCACTTCACAATAACAGAACTTACATTTGACAAACTGACTTGTTAAAAAGGTGGCATCCTATGACTATGCCACTTTGAAAGTCACTGAGCTCTTCAGTAAGGCCAATCTACTGCCAATGTTTGTCTGTGGAGATTGCATGGCTGTGAGCTCGATTTTATACACCAGTCAGCAACGGGTGTGGCTGAAATACACAAATCCACTAATTTGAATGGTCCACATACTTTTGTATATATAGTGTATATACTGTATGCATGTATGAATGACAGAATATGTGGAAACATACTGTCGTAAAGATTGTACACATGCACACAGAGTTATACAGTATATTGACTGTAAACATAAATTAAAACTGTAGAGATTTGTTTTGATCCAATACTGTATAATCAGTCATCTAGTTAGTCTCTATTACCATGGCTATTGACTGTACATTGACTCATCTACCCTTTAGAATTCCTTGGAAGTGTATCAGAGTGAAAGGCTCCTTCCTCTTCATGGGCAAACAAAATGGCCAGCTAAATGTTCAGTACAGATATCTTCCCAGAAACACAATGGAATTCAATCTCAGTAAAGTGTCTAAATTAATTTTGCTTCAATCACTTTTCACTCTTTAAAATGTATAATACTCCTGTCCTCCACACAAGGCTAGTCAAAAAGAAAGACATTTCAGTGAATGTGATAAATTAATTTGACCATTCAATGAATAATAATACAGTCCAATGAAATGAAAGAAACTCATATTGTCAAGGTCTTTACAATGATATTACCTGTGATCACTTAGTTTAATGGAGTGAAAGGATGTTAGGTTAGAACTCACTGGCCCCTATTGTCACATAAAGTAATCTGCTTCAAATGTGAATATTGTCCATGTACTTACAGCTAATATCTTCAAAGCAGTTACGTTGAATATGAAATTAATTAATTTGGGGTCAAGGTAAAATAAATAAATAGAGAAATATCACTAAAAGCTCATTCTGTAATGAATCAACACAAACTTGGCACTCAAAGAAATCCCAAGCAGCTCAGGAACCACCTCAATTCACTCTACAATGACTGGAAAGTGGCTGTCGCCTGTCTGCAAGCAGAAACAAAGGACAACAATGATCAACAGTCATAGTAGTGCAGCTATACCACTGTGCACACCACGTAATTTCAATGTGGAAATTTGGTTAATATTTGGTTGAGACGTTGATCAATTAAATTTCAACCTTTTGTTAAATTCCCAATGTGTAATCACTATGCTTTCAACCATCGGAAAAAAAGCCCACGAAATTCCAATGGAAAAACAATGTCTGATTTTTGGTTTAGTTGTCATCTAAATTTGTTATCACTGTGCTTTCAACCATTTAAAAGCACAACAAAGTTCAAATGGGAATACAATGTCAGATATCCTGATGCCTAGTCACCCTACCCCTATACATACTGTATCTAACTTTATCACTCCAGTGTCCCTGCACATTTTAAATATGGTATTGGAACTGACCTTGTATACGTTTAGTTTACTTGTTCTTCTTAATTAAAATGTTATTTCTTGTGTGTTTGTTCTACCTTATGCTTTTATTAAAAAGTACATAGTGCAAGTGATCAATGCTGTTCGAGATTCAGCACTGATTATTATAGCAATTGTGAAGATTTTCACAGACCTGTGACATTTGCATGCTACAGTGCCTTCAGAAATTATTAACACCCCTTGACTTGTTTACACATAATGTTGTGTTACAGTCTGAATTTGAAATTGATTAAATTGCAATTTTCTGTCAATGGCCTACACACAATACCCCATAATGTTAAAGTGAAGTGGAATTATGTTTTTTGAAACGTTTACAAATTAATTCAAAATTACAAACTGAAATGTAAATGTGGTTAACAAGTCACATAATAACTTGCATGGACTCACTCTGTGTGCAATAATAATGTTTAGCATATTTTTTTTATGATTATCTCATCTCTGTACCCTACAAATACAGTTATCAGTAAGGTCCCTCAGACCAGTGAATTTCAAACACAGATTCAAACACAAAGACCAGGTTTTCCAGTGCCTCGCAAAGGGCATCTATTGATAGATCGGTACAAAAAAATAGCAGACATTGAATATATATCATTTGAGTATGGTTAAGTTATTAATTACACTTTGGTTGGTGTAGCAATACACCCAGTCACTACAAAGATACAGGCGGAGAGGAAGGAAACCACTCAGGGATTTCCCCTTGAGGCCAATTGACTTTAAAACAGTTACAGAGTTTAATGGCTGTGATAGGAGAAAACTGAAGATGGATCAACATCATTATTATTCCACAATACTAACCTAATTGACAAAGTGAAAAGAAGGAAGCTGGTGCAGGATAAAAATATTCACAAACATGCATCCTGTTTGCAACAAGGCACTAAAATAATACTGCAAAAAATGTGGCAAAACAATTAACTTTTTGTCCTGAATACAAAGTAATATGTTTGGGGCAAATCCAATGCAACGCATTACTGAGTACCACTCTCCATATTTTCAAGCATAGTGGTATATAGCAAGACCTGAAAATGGTTTTCTAGCAATGATCAACAACCAATTTGGCAGAGCTTGAAATTTTATTTAAGAATAATAGTTAAATGTTGCGCAATCCAGGTGTGGAACGCTCTTAGAGACTTACCCAGAAAGACACATCTGTAATCGCTGTCAAAGGTGCTTCTACAAATTATTGACTTGGGTGTGAATACTTATGTTAAATGAGATATTTCTAAAAACATGTTTTCACTTTGTCATTATGGGGTATTGTGTGTACATGGGTGAGAAGAAAAATGGAGACGTGAATCGAACATATAAACAAGGCAACAGTAAACATGTCTTTGCCCACAAATAAAGCAGAACCCATTGGTCCAATCAGTGTAATTTAGTAAATGCCGGATCTCTACGACAAGGCATATCATTCACCTAAGTTTCATAAAAATTGTGCCAGTGGTGTCTGAGATGTGTGTGACTAACGCACAAACGAGCGTACTAATGTACTATCGTACTAACGGACGGAGACAGATCCACAGTCCCCTCCCTGATTTCATTGTGGGGGACAATTACTAATTTGTAGACAAACTAGAATTAAAGCAAGACTAAGTCAGTGGCACAGATGGAACTATCCAAGCAGAATGTACATTTCATTCAAATGTTTATATTTTGTTGCATTGACAACCAAACACAATTCAATATCCAGTTTGTCTACAAATTAATAATTTATATGTTGGATTCAAATCTCCATCTCAACCAAAAACCAAAGTTAAAGAATAGGACCAAATCTGATCTATTTAAACTTTAAATGGACTTTAAATAAAGTTTGATTGTGTCCTATTCTTTAACTTAGATTTTTGGTTGAGTTGGAGACGTGAATCCAACATTCACCATTAACTTGAAAATTACATTTGAAATCAACTAAAGTTTGAAACCCTAGGCCTTTATGTATTGTCTATTTTTAGTTGAGCCCCGGGCTGAATTTGCAAATGCTACAGTATATAGGCTAAATAGTATCACAAATGATATATGAGTGATACAGTATGGTTACATTTAATTTGCTCTGTTAAACCAATCCTTTGGTATGACTTCGATAGCAACCGTCAATATATTTAGTTATTAAGACGTTTACCAAAAGTCATTCTCATGATAGCACATTGGTAGTAATCAGTGACAAATATAAAAGCTGGGCTTGGTTAAACCCCTGGATGGGAGAACAAATGAACAGCTGTAGATCAACTCTCCAGTAGGAGGTGCTGCCTAGCCAATAGTAAAAAAAACTATTCTAGTTAATAAGAAGTTGAAGATCTGACATTGTTTCAAGGTACAAATTCAACATTTTATACAAGGTTTGTCTATGTTGACAATTGGTTACAATGATGACATAATCCTGTGGTTGAAATTTCACCCTCAAAGCAACAGTTGACATTGATTATTATTTTTCAGTTTTCATCAACATAGACTCCATGTCACAATACGTTCACAAATTACGATGAAACAACATTGATTCAACCAGTGGGATATATCTGCCTCAGCAAGGGTGTTCATTCTCCTGCCATGTAATTGGGAGGGATGAAACCGGGAAGGAGAATGAACGTGCTAATGATTGTGGTTGCACTGCATGGGCCAGGATCGAGTTTGGGAAATCCTGTTCTAGAGCAGGGCTGTTCCTTCTAACTGGCAGTTAATTGCACTGAATCAGTGCCTGATTAGGAGAGTATGAAAACCAGAAGTGTTTTTGCCCTCCAGGAACAACATTGAACAGCCCTGTTCTAGAGCATACTTAAGTCTCTCACTATTGTTCTCTTTCTTCTCTCTCCTATTGAACTAGCTGAAGGGCCCTCACATGTCATCTTTTCCCTGGCCAGTGGTTATCCTTGCAGAGGCTGAGAGGAAGAAGAAATCACCTCAGATATGTCAGTGCTAAGGCAGAGTGTCTTTACTAACGGCAGAAATGAAGTCATTTGAGTTAGTGTCCGCCACAACTTGTAATTTCAGACCTGTCTTGTAGGCTTCCGATCTTGTTGCGGCTGTACAGTTGTGTCCATGGCAACATTGTGTCATGTTGTTGTGCTGATTCTGATGAAAACTACTGATGATTTGAGCCTTGTATTGTGTCCCTGTACTACTGTGTATATGAGGGTCAGAAAAGTAAGTGAAAGGAAACAAATGTCCCAACGGATGACCTCAAATAAGAATAAGCTGCGATTAAAGTACCCAAGATGCTCTCTGTCAAATAAATGCTGTAGGAGTTATAGAAGGATAAAGTGTATCCAAGGACATAACAACATCAGTTTCTGCTCAGGAATGAACTTTTCCAATAAATGAACCACTTCAAAATCCTCAGAAGAAAGAACATAACATTATTACTAAAAGAGTCAATGGATTCCTTCCTGTAAACAGTTGCCGGAGGAGGATTATGGTTGAATATTTGCTCTGAAGATCAAAGGCGTTGCGTTACTGGAAAGGGGGCATGACCCTGCCCCAACCTCTAACAGTAACAGATGTGGACGTGTGGTGTGGTCACCCCAGATATGGACCCTGCTGCTGCTGTGGTTTCGTTAGGGATTCTAGGGAACATCTGGCTCTGTCCTTCTATCAGTCTATCTCAGCAGCAGTTGGGACGTGACACAGAGAGAGATGTCTACTCTCCAAGGAAGGTGGGTACTTATTAGAGGTCGACCGATTATGATTTTTCAATGCCGATACAGATTATTGGAGGACCAAAAAAAATCCGATACAGATTAATCGTCCGATTTGTATATATTTATTTGTAATAATGACAATTACAACAATACTGAATGAACAATGAACACTTTTATTTTAACTTAATATAATACATAAATAAAATCTATTTAGTCTCAAATAAATAATGAAACATGTTCAATTTGGTTTAAATAATGCAAAAACACAGTGTTGGAGAAGAAAGTAAAAGTGCAATATGTGCCATGTAAAAAAGCTACTGTTTAAATTCCTTGCTCAGAACATGAGAACGTATGAAAGCTGGTGGTTCCTTTTAACATGAGTCTTCAATATTTCCAGTTAAGAAGTTTTAGGTTGTAGTTATTATGTGAATTATGACGCTTCCGACTATTTCTCTCTATAGCATTTGTATTTCATATACCTTTGACTATTGGATGTTCTTATAGGCACTTTAGTATTGCCAGCCTAATCTCGGGAGTTGATAGGCTTGAAGTCATAAACAGCGCTGTGCCTCAAGCATTGCTAAGAGCTGCTGGCAAATGCAGTAAAGTGATGTTTGAATGAATTCTTACGAGCCTGCTGCTGCCTACCACCGCTCAGTCAGACTGCTCTATCAAATCATAGACTTAATTATAATATAATAAACACACAGAAATACGAGCCTTTGGTCATTAATACGGTCAAATCAGGAAACTATCAATTTGAAAACAAAATGTTTATTCTTTCAGTGAAATACGGAACCGTTCTGTATTTTATCGAACGGGTGGCAACCCTAAGTCTAAATATTGCTGTTACATTGCACAACCTTCAATGTCATGTCATAATTATGTAAAATTCTGGCAAATTAACTACTGTCTTTGTTAGGAAGAAATGGTCTTCACACAGTTCGCAACGAGCCAGGCGGCCGAAACTGCTGCATATACCCTGAATCTGCTTGCACTGAATGCAAGAGAAGTGACACAATTTTACTATTTTCCAATTTTGCCTGCTAACATTAATTTATTTTAACTAAATATGCAGGTTTAAAAATATATACTTCTGTGTATTGATTTTAAGATGCTTTGATGTTTATGGTTAGGTACATTTGTGCAACAATTGTGCTTTTTTCGCAAATGCGCTTTTGTTAAATAAGCACCTGTTTGGCGAAATTGAAGTAGGCTGGGATTCGATGATAAATTAACAAGCACCGCACTGATTATATGCAATGCAGGAGAAGCTAGTTAACCTAGTAATATCATCAACTATGTGTAGTTAAATAGTGATTATGTGAAGATTGTTTTTTATAAAATAAGTTTAATGCTAGCTAGCAACTTACCTTGGCTCCTTGCAGCCACAAGGTCCTTTTGATGCTTCATTTGCGTAACAGGTGGACAGCCTGCCACGCAGTCTCCTCATGGATTGCAATGTAATCGGCCATAATCGGCAGCAGATTACCGATTGTTATGAAAACTTGAAATCGTCCCTAATTTATCGGCCCTGACGATTAATTGGTTGACCTCTAGTACTACTAGGCGGGTAGTACTAATGCTGATGAGATCTAAATTTAAGTCCAGCTTGTATTCTTCCAAGAGTGCCAATTCCTAGTGTATCCTATATCATCTAATTAACATAATTTTGCATGGCCCAAAACATTAAAATAAAAGCATGAAAACAACACACATAATGTTGTGCATTAATGTTGTGCATTGTAAAAACACATTAAGAAAGAGGAGGCGGCAAGAGAGGTGTAAAAGACAGAAAGGGAAAGAGGTAGGGGACATAGGAGCAGGGAAGGCAGCAAATGATTAATGATCACAGCGATACCCTAATATTCTCTCAGTTCATCACAATTACATAATAGTGTCTATAGTCAGCCCGAAGGTTTTCTTAAAAGCGGATGAGGTGGCGATGATGGGACTGGGGGTTGGCATCCTCTCTCACATCAAAACATATCTGCAGACGAGAGATCAAATCAAATCAAATCAAATTTTATTTGTCACATACACATGGTTAGCAGATGTTAATGCGAGTGTAGCGAAATGCTTGTGCTTCTAGTTCCGACCATGCAGTAGTATCTAACAAGTAATCTAACAAATTCACAACAACTACCTTATACACACACAAGAGTAAAGGAATGAATACGAGTATGTACATATAAATATATGGATGAGCGATGGCTGACCGGCATAGGCAAGACGCAGTAGATGGTATGGAGTACAGTATATATACACACATACATATATGAGATGAGTAATGTAGGATATGTAAACATTATATAAATGGCATTGTTTAAAGTGGCTAGTGATACATTATTTCATCCAATTATAATTATTAAAGTGGCTAGAGATTTGGGTCGATGACCGAACGGCATAGGCAAGATACAGTAGATGGTTTAGAGTACAGTGTATACATTTGATATGAGTATGTCGGATACGTAAACATTATATACAAAATTGTTTAAAGTGGCTAGTGATACATTTGTTACATCCAATTCCTATGTATAAAGTGGCTAGAGATTTAAGTCAGTATGTTGGCAGCAGCCACTCAATGTTAGTGATGGCTGTTTAACAGTCTGATGGCCTTGAGGTAGAAGCTGTTTTTCAGTCTCTCGGTCCCAGCTTTGATGCACCTGTACTGACCTCGCCTTCTGGATGATAGCGGGGTGAACAGGCAGTGGCTCGGGTGGTTGTTGTCCTTGATGATCTTTTTGGCCTTTCTGTGACATCGGGTGGTGTAGGTGTCCTGGAGGGCAGGTAGTTTAACCCGGTGATGCGTTGTGCAGTCCTCACTACCCTCTGGAGAGCCTTACGGTTGTGGGCGGAGCAGTTGCCGTACCAGGCGGTGATACAGCCCGACAGGATGCTCTCGATTGTGCATCTGTAAAAGTTTGTGAGTGATTTTGGTGACAAGCCAAATTTCTTCAGCCTCCTGAGGTTGAAGAGGCGCTGTTGCGCCTTCTTCACCACGCTGTCTGTGTGGGTGGACCAATTCAGTTTGTCCGTGATGTGTACGCCGAGGAACTTAAAACGCGTTCCACCTTCTCCACTACTGTCCCCTCGATGTGGATAGGGGTGCTCCCTCTCCTGTTTCCTGAAGTCCACGATCATCTCCTTTGTTTTGTTGACATTGAGTGAGAGGTTATTTTCCTGACACCACACTCCGAGGGCCCTCACCTCCTCTCTGTAGGCCGTCTCGTCGTTGTTGGTAATCAAGCCTACCACTGTAGTGTCGTCAGCAAACTTGATGATTGAGTTGGATGCGTGCTTGGCCACGCAGTCATGGGTAAACAGAGAGTACAGGAGAGGGCTGAGAACGCACCTTGTGGGGCCCCAGTGTTGAGGATCAGCGGGGTGGAGATGTTGTTTCCTACCCTCACCACCTGGGACCGGCCCGTCAGGAAGTCCAGGACCCAGTTGCACAGGGCTGGGTCGAGACCCAGGGTCTCGAGCTTAATGACGAGCTTGGAGGGAACTATGGTGTTAAATGCTGAGCTGTAGTCGATGAACAGCATTCTTACATAAGTATTCCTCTTGTCCAGATGGGTTAGGGCAGTATGCAGTGTGATTGCAATTGCGCTGCCTGTGGACCTATTGGGACGGTAAGCAAATTGGAGTGGGTCCAGGGTGTCTGGCAGGATGGAGGTGATATGATCCTTGACTAATCTCTCAAAGCACTTCATGATGACGGAAGTGAGTGCTACGGGCGATAGTCATTTAGCTCAGTCACCTTAGCTTTCTTGGGAACAGGAACAATGGTGGCCCTCTTGAAGCATGTGGGAACAGCAGACTGGGATAGGGACTGATTGAATATGTCCGTAAACACACCAGCCAGCTGGTCTGCGCATGCTCTGAGGACACGGCCAGGGATGCCATCTGGGCCGGCAGCCTTGCGAGGGTTAACACATTTAAATGTTTTTCTCACATTGGCTGCAGTGAAGGTGAGCCCGCAGGTTTTGGTAGCGGGCCGTGTCGGTGGCACTGTATTGTCCTCAAAGCGAGCAAAGAAGTTGTTTAGTTTGTCTGGGAGCAGGACGCGTCATGGTCCGCGACGGGCTGGTTTTCTTTTGTAGTCCGTGATTGACTGTAGACCCTGCCACATTCCTCTTGTGTCTGAGCCATTGAATTGTGACTCTACTTTGTCTCTATATTGACGCTTAGCTTGTTTGATTGCCTTGCGGAGGGAGTAGCTGCACTGTTTGTATTCAGTCATGTTTCGGTAGCCTTTACCTGGTTAAAAGCAGTGGTTCGCGCTTTCAGTTTTTGGCGCTAATGCTGCCATCAATCCACGGTTTCTGGTTGGGGAAGGTTTTGATATTTGCTATGGGTACAACATCACCAATGCATTTGCTAATAAACTCGCTCACCGAATCAGCGTATACATCAATGTTGTTGTCAGATGCTATCCGAACATATCCCAGTCCACGTGCTCAAGCAATCTTGAAGCATGGAATCAGATTGTTCGGACCAGCGTTGAACAGACCTGAGAACGGGCGTTTCCTGTTTTAGTTTCTGTTTGTAGGCTGGGAGCAACAAAATGGAGTCATGGTCAGACTTGCCGAAAGGAGGGCGGAGAATAGCCTTGTATGCATCACGGAAGTTGGAATAACAGTGGTCCAGGATTTTACCAGCCCGGGTGGCACATTCGATATGCTGGTAAAATTTCGGGAGCCTTGTTCTTAAATTAGCCTTATTAAAATCCCCAGCCACAATAAATGCAGCCTCAGGATATGTGGTTTCCAGTTTACATAGAGTCCGATGAATTTCTTTCAGTCGATGTATCATCTTGAGGGGGGATGTACACGGCTGTGATTATAATCGAGGAGAATTCTCTTGGTAGATAATGCGGTCTGCATTTGATTGTAAGGAATTCTATGTCAGGTGAACAAAAGGACTTGAGTTCCTGTATGTTGTTATGATCACACCACGTCTCGTTAATCATAAGACACACACCCCCACCCTTCTTCTTACCAGAGAGATGTTTGTTTCTGTCGGCGCGATGCGTGGAGAAACCAGGTGGCTGTACCGACTCTGATAACGTGTCCTGAGTGAGCCATGTTTCCGTGAAGCAAAGAACGTTGCATGATACTGTATCATGTTTAAGCCTTGTGTTTTTATTTTCTATTCTAACATTGTTAGTCATCATAATAATCAGGAGGTGAAATGCAAAACTGACCTTGGATCATTAACTACTTACGGAGTGTGGGGCGCTAGCGGTGAAATGCAAGGCGCCAAATTCAAAATCCAAAAGTTGAATTATTAAACATTCATCAATATACAAGTGTTGTATAGTCATCAAAAGCTCTGCTTCTTGGCAATATCACAGCATTGTCAGATTTCAAAAAGGCTTTACGGCGAAAGCACAACATTTGATTGTTTGAGGATAGCACCTACAATATTTCCCCATTAACATAAATTCATAACCCAACGCGGGTCTCAAAAAACGCACAAAATCGCTAATATAAAATCCCTTACCTTTCGAAGAACTTCTGCTGAGAGCTTCCCAAGTGTCCAACGAAGACAATCCATGCTTCTTTTGTTATAAAAAGTCATTTATTATATCCATAAATCTCTGTTTGGTTTGCGCGTCATGATCATAAAATCCACCATTGAGTCGCCCATTGAACCGTGAAGAGAACGCGTTCACATTATACCTATACACTTGTCCAAGAACAATCAAACATCGTTGATAATGTATCCTTAGGAACACTTTTATGTATATTTACTATAATATTTCAACCGGATTATAAACTGGACGATAGGAAAGGAAAAAACACAGTGCGCGAGAGCCCGTGAACGTGCCTCCTCTTCTGTTTACATCCAATGACTAGTTCGAAATTCTCCTTCTATTACCATCCAGAGCAACCTAACATCACCAAACACTGTCTAGAGACTGTTGACATCCAGTGGAAGCAATAGGTACTGCAATATTACTCCCATATATGACTGTTTTCAATAGGGAGGGGTTCAAAATGTGTCAAAAACACATTTTCCAGGACAGAAATTCCTCGGGTTTTCGCCTGCTAGTTCTGTTATACTCACAGACAATATTTTAACACTCTTAGAAACTTCAGACTGTTTCCTATCCAATAGTACTAATTATGTGCATATCCTATTTTCGTGGCAGGCCTTTTACTTTGGGCACGCCAGACTCTCCAAAACCGACACCTCAGCTGCCGCTCCCTAAGAAGTTAATGCCCATGATTTTGTAATGAGATGTTCGATGAGCAGGTGTCCACATTCTTTTCGTCATGTAGTGTATATATAAAACTCAGGAAAATCACGTTTATGACTGCACTTGGCCTTTAAGAGCTTGACTGACATAAACAGGGGGTATACTGAACAGCTCAAACATGCAAAAGCCTCACATGGTAAATCTACAGAGTTTTCCTTAAACACAGCCAGTTAGCTAGGCAGGCAGTCTCTAGTCTATCTCTCTATCACTACATCGCTCTCTCCCATTTGATATGATTGATCATTACACACACCCCAGACTAGAGTTATTTTGATTAGACCCCACGCAAGAACAGAATCGGTAAACAACAACAAAATAATTAGGCTACAGTCTCTCTACTTAAACTTCAGTCAGACCTGGCCTCATCACATGTGACCATCACACCATGAGCACTGCTTAGTGTTGCAGATAGAATCCCTTGGATATTTTAACACTGTCATAAATGGAGTTAGGTACATTTATGGACATCGTCATTTTCTTCTTGTCACTTGAGTATGTGTTAATAACACTTTTAGAATGATTTACCTGTTATTGTATATTTGCGTGGCTAGGTGGTCTATGCAGCTATAATATGTTTCTGCTAATGCTCTCACAACAAACCAAGCATGATGAACAGTAGAACACCACATTGTCAGCGTGGGGCCTGGGGCCTTCATAGGGAGACTCTCTCATTTCTCCCCCTGCAAACTGTTTGTCAAAGAAATGTATACTTTTTATACTTATAGGGGTATTGTTACAGGTTTTGGTTTTTGCATTTATGCTTTGAGGCTGGACTTTAGCACGTATAGATTGTTAGCATGTGCACTGTAGAGTGCACCGATTGGTGTCACCTCGTTGGTCAGTATATGTTACACCTGTGCTGGTTGCCATCTCCTTAGTGGTTAGGTGTTTCACCTGTGCTAGCCCAGGTGATGTTTAAGAGTGGCTGGCCCAGTGCCTTAGTTGTCTTGACAGAGGTGGTGGGTCAATGCTGTTAGTTGGCGTGTCGTAGTTTGAGGTCTAGACAAACAATCCTTTATCTGATTTTGTTTTGCGCCACCTTTTTAGGATGCTTCCTGTATTTAAGTGTGGTGTAGGATTTTCTTTTCTTTTGGCTCTTCTTGGGCAAATTGAGTGGGTGCTCATGGTGAGTGTCTTTTAGGTTGCAGTTGTTGTTTTTGCTAGTCAACTTTCAGTGGACACCCCCATGAGTGTCTTTCAAAACCCCACCTGTTTCATTTTGGTTGTTGGTCAGTGACTCTTCGCTCTTCGCTAGTTTGAGCAACATTTTGGGGTTTGCTGGGGAACGTAACAGGTATTGATCCTTCTTGGGTCTTCTGGTGGACAAGGAACTGCATTATGAGATAGTGGCACCAAGGCAGCCAGAGTGTGTGTCCCGAATGGCACTACTTTTCAATGTGGTGCCCATTTAGTATGATATGTTTTGTTACATTAGGTTACATTATGAATGAAATGTCATCATGCAATATCATTGGAAGACTTCTAGTATTATACGTCATTCCCGGTTGTACAATCAGATATGGATGAAGTCACTTATTTCTTGAGGGACGTATAGTAGTATACGTATTCTCTGAGACCAGGTTGCATTTAACAACATAGGAACATTATGTGGAGAATTTACGTTGGTGGTAAGGTGAACTAACGACAAGGTTAGGCAAACTAAAATGACATGTAGCAGGTAAGTTAAATTGGATTAGGTTTACAATAAGGGTTAGGGGAAGGTTTAGTGAAAAATGCAACAGTTGTCCCCGAAGCAACTTGAACATGCAACCTTTGGATCGCTAGAAGGTCCCGGATTATACTGACCCATCCTCCCTGACCAACATCCCTACTTTTTCTGTCTAAAGTAACTAGACCATAAGTAGGTATCATACGTCTTGCAGGTGCTCAGAAATAGTATGTTTTGTATGGCTCTGAGGTCAGGCTGTACCCTAGTCAAAAGTAGTGCACTACATATAGGGAATAGTGTGCCATTTAGGATGTAGCTAGAGAGATGGATGTGGTACAGAGATGAGTTGTCAACCACTAGACTAGTATCTTATCAATGTGGTATCTGAGTTCTGTGTGATCAGTCTGTTAGAAAGAATGTGGCTGGGTCACCGCCAGAGTGTAAGTAACAGTCTCAGTCTCTGTCACCATGGAGGGGTCGTAAGGCGGCGGTTATGGATTGTGATGATCTGTGGGTGTCTACTAAAACTGAACTAACACACAAGCCCTATATAATTTGTAGAAAATAGATTACAATAATTAAATGTTGATGCATCTGGTAAGGATAAGGTTAGCTGCTCATACTGTATGTATGGCTAAAACGCCAATCTTTCATACAGTTGTAGAACAGTCATTAAAATATTGCTTCATTTTGAAGGAACAAATGAACGTTGTTGAAGTGACTGTCAGTGTGTACATGTGACGTATCATTATACCTCTTTGTGCCTGAAAAGTAAATCACTAATGGATAACAATTACACAAATTATATTGTCAGTCAGATTAACTGAAAGAGTGAGGATGAGTAGAGATCTGATTGAAATAGGCGCTCATCACAGTCACCATATCTCTTTGCTTGCGGTGACATGTCCTTATCCACTGTGCCTTTAGTGTCACTCATTCTACTGCTACCCATTGAGAGATGAGAGGCAGGGGATATGCTGATATTTCCATAATCTTACAGGAATGGTGGAATCGCCCTAGTTTCATTTAAACCAAAGCACAGCTCTGTGCTCAAGAATATTCTTATCTCCACTGTGGTTGAGTTCATAAAGGGTGAAGCACATTTATCTGTCTGTCACCTGGATGGTAAAGCACCATCACTTGATGTACCCCAATTAAATGTCATTGAATTTGCTTGTGTCCTTTTAACATCGATCAGATCACAAACCATTATAGTGGGTTGTTTTCACTGCTGAATGTACCCCACCCCATATTGTCCCTTGGTTCTATTAGTTCTTCACAACTCTTTGAGTAACAGCCTGATGTATATTATTATGAGGTGACTAGGGTTTATGATTTTCAGAATGAGCTCAAAAGCTATTCATCCACCAGGGGATTTGACCGAGGCAAGTGGCTCATTATAATACCGAAAAATGCTTATAAAGTCGTGTGTATCATCACTAATTGGATGTGTGGATCCAGTTCGCCAGTCATAGGACTGAACTGTGACCCCGCATGGCATTTGCAAACTGACAAGCCATGAACCCCATTCCAGAACCTTTCAGTTGGTTTAAAGACCTTAATGATGTGTCAGTGGGTCTAGAACGGAGGGTCCAGGCTGGGAACGCTGAACCCTCCCCATCCCTGACTGATATAACACAACTAAATTATTCAGTTGAAGTAATAGTCTTTGTGATGAAATATTCATTATTCTGTAATGAGGGATGTATTGATTTAAATAGCAGCACTTTGTGCAAAGCCTTTGGCCTCCATTGTAGGAAAGAAAGGGCACATTAGAAGAGCACGAATGATGCTTCAGTGAACATTCCGTATGTTTTTCGGATTAAAAAAAGAATATATATTCCTGATCCCAGTTTACATTTTATCATGAGTTTTGAGTTTCTATTGAGGGATGTAATATAAGTGTATATACAATAAAAAGCAGATCCATAGTCAGTCATATATGAATGGTGGTTAAAACCATTTCTCTTTATTGCTTCATTCTATACATTTTTTAAACTTTTATTTCACCTTTATTTAACCAGGTAGGGCAGTTGAGAACAAGTTCTAATTTACAACTGCGTCCTTTAACTTTTTAGCCCATAGGCAAAATTGCACAGAATAAGAAGAGAAAAAAGGTTGGTTCCTGTATTTTGAAAAAGTACTTGAATGTAAAATGTTGTCCTTACTAAGCCCATAACTTTACATTCTGAAACAAGATAGCCTTTCAAAGAGTATGGCAAAGGGAGCAAAAATACATTATGTGCAAGCTAAAGTGGACTCTCTCTCTTGTTGCATGGCATGCACTAATCTTTGCATTTAGCTATTTAAAGACACTGGAGAACCCCGTAAACAACACTTTAGGAACTATTCTGTATTGTGCCGGAGGTACCCAGCAAACCAGAATTGGTTCTGTGAAAGTTCGTTAGGTCACGGCAAATATTCTCAAAACACAAACTGTCCAGTTGTGCTGATATTCAGATGTTTGTATCAGGGTGCAAAAAAATATATGTGCAGGAATGTTGACAAAGCCTTCTTTAAAGGTTCAGAACATTTAATTAGGTTGTGGGAACTGTGGGTACATTAAAAGAGATGCTCAGTTGTGATTACATTAATGCAATGTTTAAGATAGGTTGCACAGGACATTCCCTTAAGACAGTTGTTATTACGTTAATAGCATCTGTTTTAGGTTTAATTAACTTTTTAGGGCTAGGGTCCTTATTTCTCAATTTCCGCCTGACTGATGTGCCCAAAGTAAACTGCCTGTTGCTTAGGCCCTGAAGCCATGATATGCATATAATTGGTACCAATGGATAGAAAACACTTTGACATTTGTAGAAATGTTAAAATAATGTAAAAAAAAGATATGGTAGGAGAAAATCCAAAGAAAAACCAACGGGAATTCTTTGTTTTTGAGAGCCCATGCTCTTACAATGGAAAGTGTAGCGGCATACTGAATTCTAGCTCCCAGGATGCAATTACTATGGCTTCCATTCCTTACTGTAAATCGGACAGTGAAGTTAGGTTAACAAGAATTTAAGCTTTCAACCGAGATAAGACACTTGTATGTACCTAAATGTTTAATATCCATAATTTTTTGGATTATTTATTTGAATTGCGCGCCTTTCAGTTTCACCGGAAGTTGTTTCGCTAGCGGGACGCCTAGCCATAATTAACAAAATATTACATTGATGTTAACGCAATATACATTTTAGCTTCTCTTGGAGGTCCTCAGTACATTTCAAGAACATTTAGAAAATGTTACATTTAAGTTTGACCTAATATTACCACATTCTCAGCATGCACTTTTGTAGCTCCTTAAAGCAGATTAGAGTACATCCCTATGTTTCTCTCTCTCTCCAGATTCAATGGTAATTCACATTTGAGGGCTATATTTTAGGTGATATACTGTAGAGACACACAACATTTTAATTCCATTCACAGGACATGTGAACAGCCTTTAATAATACATGCACAACAGTATTTTTTTAACTTCATATGTTGATAATCTGCACATTAATTCATTAGACATTTAAACATAATTGAATCATACGAACACATTGTTTAGACTTTATATATTAACTCTTTAGGCATCATCAGCCGAGGTGTCTATTTTGGAGAGTCTGGCGTGCCCAAAGTAAAATACCTGCCACTCAGGCTCAGAAACTAGGATATGCACATAATTAGTACTATTGGATAGAAAACACTCTGAAGTTTCTAAACCCGTTAAAATAATGTCTGTGAGTATAACAGAACTGATATAGCAGGCGAAAACCTGAGGAAAATCCATCCGGATTTGCAGTTTTTTTTGTAGATGACCTTTTTCTCCTGGCTGCCTATTGTATTCAACGTTATATAGGACTTAGACTGCAGTATCTATGGCTTCCACTGGATGTCAACAGTCTTTAGACAGGGTTTCATGACCTCAGGTTGAATTAGAAGCCAATAGAAGAAGAATTTAGACGTGGACCTCGGAACGCAATAGAATGACATTATTTCACTGTCTCGTGTGCTCTGTGGTTTTTTCCTTTCCTATCGTTCAGGCTATAATCCGGTTGAAATATTATAGTAAATATACATAAAAGGATACATAAAAAATGATGTTTGATTTGTTTGGACAAAGTTTATAGGTATGTATTTAAGAACCATATGAATACACAAGAATACAAGTTATTTAAAGAAAGCCAAATCGAAATAAAATCACCTTTCTTAAGACTTTCAGGACGTAATGAAGAAAATCATAAAATAGTGTTACAAGTACACAGCATTTGAAGAGGATGGGAACATATTAAAGTGTGTCCTGATTGACCATGTTTGACTGAAAAAAAGGTCACAGCTATCCCCTGATGTTGCAGAGGGTTAATGATCTCGCTGCAGATCTGGAGATTGCAGGGTAAATCCCACATATACTTTAACCATGTTACTTTGGGGCGGAAAGTTGAGGCTCAGATATACTCTACTAAAGGAGGATGTGTTAATTTTGTCCAGATTTATAAATAGAATTTAGACTAACTGTAAAAAATACATGTAAAAATGTACAGTTACACTTTAAACAATGCACCCAATATAATTCCTGCTTTTGAGATGCTTGATGTGGTTCCCCCTGGCTTATTTTTCATGATCTGAAGGCTTGTATGCCTTGTAAATATGGGCCCAGAAGTACGCAGCATATAATTTATTATATTTTTTATTTCTCTTTCACCATTGAGACCAAGGTCTCATTTGCAAGGGAGCCCTGTGAACATGAACATGCAAAAAATAATATCAATACAATACATACAACAAGATTCATCAAAACAAACAAAACTCACATATCACCCTTAAACTTGATCTAACCTGTCCAATGGAGACCAGCAAGTCTAATTTCAAGGTGGCCTGAAGGATATTCCATGAGCTGGGGGCATAAAAACTAAATGCATTTTTCCCCAGGTTAGTGGAGACCTGCGGGACTGCCAGAGCCAGCCAGTCCAGAGAGCAGTTCTGAAAATTGCTGGATCTCCAGTTAATACATGAGCTGAGGTAGTGGGGGTGTATGAAGAACCGCTTTATATTTAAAAGTAGCCCTTCTGGTAGTCAGACTCTACAGCCAACAGAACTATACTGAACATGCAACAATTTCAAAGATTTTACAGAGTTACAGTTCATAGAAGGAAATGTAAATTCATTAGGCCCTAATCTATGGATTTCACATGACTGGGCTGGGGTGCAGCAATTGGTGTGCCCAGCCAATCAGAATGAGTTTTCCCCCACAAAAGGGCTTTATTACAGACAGAAATACAGACAGAAATAGTTAACTGGATCTCCAGTTAATACATGAGCTGAGGTAGTGAGGGAGTATGAAGAACCACTTAATATTCAAAAAGTAGCAATTGCTGGGCCCTTCTGGTAGTCAGACTCCCAGCCACAGAACTATGCTGAACAAAAATATATTGGTGAAACATGCAACAATTTCAGAGATGTTACGGAGTTTTGTGCAGTGTGTGTGTGTATATATAAAATGTATTGATGCGTACAGAAATTGCAGTGCTGACTGAGTCTAAAGGTTTTAGAAGAGAAGCTGCCGTGTGCATGTAGACTATATCACCATAAGTACTGGGAGAAGCGTTGCTTGATCTTCCTTCTACTTTCCAAAGTGAGGCAGGATTTATTTCTATAAAAAAAACAATCTTAATTGTCAACTTTTTGTCAGTTCTTCAATGTACAGTCGTGGCCAAAAGTTTTGAGAATGACACAAATATTAATTTTCACAAAGTCTGCTGCCTCAGTTTGTATGATGGCAATTTGCATATACTCCAGAATGTCATGAAGAGTTATCAGATTAATTGCAATTAATTGCAAAGTCCCTCTATGCCATGAAAATGAACTGAATCCCCCCAAAACATTTCCACTGCATTTCAGCCCTGCCACAAAAGGACCAGTTGACATCATGTCAGTGATTCTCTCGTTAACACAGGTGTGAGTGTTGACGAGGACATGGCTGGAGATAACTCTGTCATGCTGATTGAGTTCGAATAACAGACTGCAAGCTTCAAAAGGTGGGTGGTGCTTGGAATCATTGTTCTTCCTCTGTCAGCCATGGTTACCTGCAAGGAAACACGTGCCATCATCATTGCTTTGCACAAAAAGGGCTTCACAGGCAAGGATATTCCTGCCAGTAAGATTGCACCTAAATCAACCATTTATCGGATCATCAAGAACTTCAAGGAGAGCAGTTCAATTGTTGTGAAGAAGGCTTCAGGGAGCCCAAGAAAGTCCAGCAAGCGCCAGGACCCTCTCCTAAAGTTGATTCAGCTGCGGGATCGGGGCACCACCAGTACAGAGCTTGCTCAGGAATGGCAGCAGGCAGGTGTGAGTGCATCTGCACGCACAGTGAGGCAAAGACTTTTGGAGGATGGCCTGGTGTCAAGAAGGGCAGCAAAGAAGCCACTTCTCTCCAGGGAAAACATCAGGGAAAGACTGATATTCTGCAAAAGGTACAGGGATTAGACTGCTGAGGACTGGGGTAAAGTCATTTTCTCTGATGAATCCCCATTCCGATTGTTTGGGGCATCCGGAAAAAAGCTTGTCCGGAGAAGCCAAGGTGAGCGCTACCATCAGTCCTGTGTCATGCCAACAGTAAAGCATCCTGAGACCATTCATGTGTGCGGTTTCTTCTCAGCCAAGGGAGTGGCCTCACTCACAATTTTGCCGAAGAACACAGCCATGAATAAAGAATGGTACCAACACATCCTCCGAGAGCAACTTCTCCCAACCATCCAGGAACAGTTTGGTGACGAACAATGCCTTTTCCAGCGTGATGGAGCACCTTGCCATAAGGCAAAAGTGATAACTAAGTGGCTCGCGGAACAAAACATAGATATTTTGGGTCCATGGCCAGGAAACTCCCCAGACCTTTATCCCATTGAGAACTTGTGGTCAATCCTCAAGAGGCGGGTGGACAAACAAAACCCCACAAATTCTGACAAACTCCAAGCATTGATTATGCAAGAATGGGCTGCCATCAGTCAGGATGTGGCCCAGAAGTTAATTGACAGCATGCCAGGGCAGATTGCAGAGGTCTTGAAAAAGATGGGTAAACACTGCAAATATTGACTCTTTGCATCAACTTCATGTAATTGTCAATAAAAGCCTTTGACACTTATGAAATGCTTGTAATTATACTTCAGTATTCCATAGTAGCATCTGACAAAAAATATTTAAAGACACTGAAGCAGCAAACTTTGTGGAAATTAATATTTGTGTCATTCTCAAAACCTTTGGCCACGACAATGTTTTATAAGAGAGCTTATCGTCAATGCAATTACCCAAATCCTTATAATGAGGAACTTGCTCAATTTGGGCTCCCTTCAATGTGCAAATACTCAAGTGTTCATGGTCAATATTACGAGACCTAGAGAACAACATACATTTGTTTTATTAGCATTTAGCACCAGTTAAAGATCAGTAAGAAATGTGAGTCAAAATCTTGTTGAAGGTCATGAATGGCCTGCTGAACTGAGGGGGCACAGGAGTCATCCGCTAGGAGCTGAATGTTACAGGTTTTAAATATTATTTATTTAAATAGTGAAGAGAACATGGCCCAAAATCAACCCCTGCGGCACACTTTTCATAATATTGAGGAAACTAAATTTGATACAGTCAGTAACCACAGATTGTGACCTGTCGGGATCTAGGCCTTTGAAATGGTCAACCATATCTCACGACTTGTAGACTTCTTTACGTGCTGCTGTGCGGTTTGTTGCTAACCTTACTTTGCTACCTGCCAACTTTACGTTTTTTACTTTTTAATTACTGTTTATTTTTTGTTTTTCCTTTGCTCAACTTTTTTCGTTCAACTTTTTCACCCCGGACGCTTTATCTGGACGTGGTTCGTCAGGACCTCCACCAGCCGAAGCTAAGTAGTAACATTAACATTATGCCTTCTAATTGCAGTCGCTGTACTCATAATATACAGGAGAACGATGGCCTTATGGCGAGGATAGCCCAGCTTCAGACGCAATTGTTAGGCAAGGGTAATTTAAGTGTAGGAAAGGATGAAACAGTGTCTGTGCCATCAGTAAGTACAGATAGTAGTTTAAATCCCCTCGCACAGTCCCCGCAGCCAGACAATTTTCTCATGGCTTCTGGAAGGAAATGCTGTAGGAATGTTCAACCGGTGTCGCTCATTCAGCCGACAGAAATTTTCAACCGGTTCTCCCCATTAAGCAACGGGTCGGAGTCAGAGGCCGAGCCTTCTCTGGCCCTCCCGTTACGGGGTCTGAGATGCCAAAGACTCCCACCATTAGCTCGGACAAATTGAAACCCTAGTCATAGGCGACTCCATTACCCGCAGTATTAGACTTAAAACAAATCATCCAGCGATCATACACATACATCTCCCATTCCTCTCAAACGTTTTAGAAAAAGCTGCTGCGCAGCAACTCACTGCCTTCCTGAAGACAAACAATGTATACGAAACGCTTCAGTCTGGTTTTAGACCCCATCATAGCACTGAGACTGCACTTGTGAAGGTGGTAAATGACCTTTTAACCTATTAGGGAGCGGAGGCAGTGTTCGGAGGTTTGGAGAGTCTGGCATGCCCAAAGAAAAATGCCTGGTACTCAGGCCCAGAAACTAGGATATGCACATAATTAGTAGAATTTGATAGAAAACTCTCAGACGTTTCTAAAACTGTTAAAATAATGGCTGTGAGTATAACATAACTGATTTGGCAGGCAAATACCTGAGAAAAATCCATCCGGAAAATGTGATTCTGTGAGTGACACTTTTCCCATTGACTTGCTATTGAAAGGAGGGGAATCCAGCTCCCAGATTGCAGTACCTATGGCTTCCACTAGATGTCAACAGTCTTTAGACAAGGTTTCATGCGTTTATCTAGTAAAATCATGGAGTAAGACAAGTTTTGGCAAGTGGACTAAGGAAGTCACTCATCTCTTTTAAGCGCCGGACCGAGAGCGTGTGCCTCGTTTTTTTCCTTTTCTATCGCCCAGGATATTATCCGTGTGAAATATTATTGTTCATATACATATTAGTGTACCTAAGGATCGATTAGAAACGTTGTTTGAGTTGTTTGGACAAAGTTTATAGGTATGTTTTTAACGCTTTGTATGTCTTGTATATTGGACGAGTGGACGGTTTCTGAACAAAACGCGCCAACCAAACAGAGCTTTTAGGACATAAGGAGGGACTTTTTCGAACAAAAGGAACATTTATTTTGTTGCTGGGACCCTTCCGATTGCCATCAGAGGAAGATCTTCAAAGGTAAGCGATTTATTTTATCGCTATTTTTTTGTTTTGTGACACCACTGCTAGTTATGAAATTATGCTAATGCGGGAATTATGTGGGGCGCTGTCCTCAGACAATCAAATGTTATGCTTTCACCGTAAAGCCTTTTTGAAATCTGACAATGCTGTGAGATTACCAAGATTCTAAGCTTTTGAAGAGTGTGCAACAATTGTATTTTCATGAATGTTTTATATTACTTCTTTTGTCATTTGAATTTGGCGCTCTGCATTTTTCTGGATGCTGTCGCAGGTGGGGCGCTGTCGCCACTGCTCCCTAAGAAGTTTTAATGACGTCAGAGCAAGGCTCTGCATCTGTCCTCATGCTCCTAGACCTTAGTGCTGCTTTTGATACCATCGATCACCACATTATTTTGGAGAGATTCGAAACCAAAATTGGTCTACATGGACAAGTTCTGGCCTGGTTTAGATCTTATCTGTCAGAAAGATATCAGTTTGTCTCTGTGGATGGTTTGTCCTCTGACAAATCAACTGTACATTTATGTGTTCTTCAAGGCTCCGTTTTAGGACCACTATTGTTTTCACTATATATTTTACCTCTTGGTGATGTCATTCAGAAACATAATGTTTCACTGCTATGCGGACGATACACAGCTACACATTTCAATGAAACACGGTGAAGCCCCAAAATTGCCTACCCTGGAAGCCTGTGTTTCAGACATAAGGAAGTGGATGGCGGAAAATGTTCTACTTTTAAACTCGGACAAAACAGAGATGCTAGTTCTAGGTCCCAAGAAACAAAGAGATTTCTGTTGAATCTGACAATTAATATTGATGGTTGTACAGTCGTCTCAAATAAAACTGTGAAGGACCTCAGCGTTACTCTGGACCCTGATCTCTCTCTTTAGACGAACATATCAATACTGTCAAGGACAGCTTTTTTCCATCTACATAACATTGCAAAAATCAGGAACTTTCTGTCCAAAAATGATGCAGACAAATTTATCCATGCTTTTGTCACTTCTATGTTAGACTACTGCAATGCTCTACTTTCCAGCTACCCGGATAAAGCAATAAATACACTTCAGTTAGTGGTAAACACGGCTGCTAGAATCTTGACTAGAACCAAAACATTTGATCACATTATTCCAGTGCTAGCCTCTCTACACTGGCTTCCTGTTAACCTCTTAGGGATCCAAACCCATGAATGGGATCGATTTTGACAACATCCGGTGAAATGCAGAGCGCCAAATTCAAATTACAAAAATACTAATTTCAAACATTCATGAAAATACAAATGCTGCACACCCTTCAAACCCTTAGACTCTTTTTAATCTAACAGCATTGTCAGATTTCAAAAAGGTTTTACGGCTAAAGCAGAACATTTGATTGTCTGAGGACAGCGCCGCACTCAAAAACTCAATTAGCATAATAACATAACCAGCAGAGGTGTCACAAAACTCAAAAATAGCATAAAATAAATCGCTTACCTTTGATGATCTTCCTCTGATGGCATATCAAAGCGTCCAGGTTACACAATAAAAGGTCCTCTTGTTCGATAAAGTTCCTCTTTATATCCATATAGCTCTGTTTGGTTGGCGCGTTTTGTTCAGTAATCCACCTGCCCAAAGGCTTTCATCCATGCAGACAAACGATATCCCAAAAGTACCCGTAAAGTTCGTCGAAAAAAGTCAAACAGCATTTGTAATCAATACTCAGATATCCTAAAATGAATATACACTATAATATTTCAGACAGAATATAACCTGCTGAATAGAAGAGAAAAAGAACTGAGCGCGCATTCCCTGTTCCGCGAAAAATCCAAAACAGTACACTTGACGTGAACCCAAGAACTAGTGGTCTTACTCCCTTGATTTTCATGATTGAACGTTCCAACCTTTTTATAAAGACTGTTGACATCTAGTGGAAGCCATAGGAACTGCAATCTGGGGGTTAATCTATTAGGCTTTGAATAGCATGCCAATTGAAAACAGGGTGACATGACTGATTCAGACATCCCGGATGGATTTTGCTCGGGTTTTTGCCTGCCATATCAATTCTGTTTCACTCACAGACATTATTTTAACAGTTTTAGAAACTTCAAGGTGTTTTCTAACCAGAGGTACTAATTATATGCATATCCTAGCGTCTGGACCTGAGTAACAGGCACTTTACATTGGGCACGTTTTTCATCCGAACTTCAAAATACTGCCCCCTAGCCCTAAGAAGTTAAGGCTAGGGCTGATTTCAAGGTTTTACTCCTAACCTACAAAGCATTACATGGGCTTGCTCCTACCTATCTCTCCGATTTGGTCCTGCCATACATACCTACACGTATGCTACGGTCACAAGACGCAGGCCTCCTTATTGCCCCTAGAATTTCTAAGCAAACAGCTGGAGGCAGGGCTTTCTCCTATAGAGTTTCATTTTCATGGAATGGTCTGCCTATCCATGTGAGAGACACAGACTCGGTCTCAATCTTTAAGTCTTTATTGAAGACTCATCTCTTCAGTAGGTTCTATGACTGAGTGTAGACTGGCCAAGGAGTGTGAAGGTGAACGGAAAGGCACTGGAGCAACGAACCGCCCTTGTTGTCTCTGCCTGGCCGGTTCCCCTCTCTCCACTGGGATTCTCTGCCTCAAACCCTATTACAGGGGCTGAGTCACTGGCTTACTGGTGCTCTTCCATGCCATCCCTAGGAGGGGTGCGTCATTTGAGTGGGTTGAGTCACTGACGTGATCTTCCTGTCCGGGTTGGCGCCCCCCCCTTGGGTTGTGCCGTGGGGGAGATCTTCGTGGGCTAGACTCTGCCTTGTCTCAGGATGGTAGATTGGTGGTTGGAGATATCCCTCTAGTGGTGTGGGGGCTGTGCTTTGGCAAAGTGGGGTTATATCCTGCCTTATATCCTGGACGGGGCCACAGTGTCTCCCGACCCCTCCTGTCTCAGCCTCCAGTAGTTATGCTGCAATAGTTTGTGTAGGGCGGCTAGGGCCAGTTTGTTATATCTTGAGTATTTCTCCAGTCTTATCCGGTGTCCTGTGTGAATTTAAGTATGCTCTTTCTAATTTTCTTTCTTTCTATCTTTCTTTCTTTCTCTCTCTCGGAGGACCTGAGCCCTAGGACCATGCCTCAGGACTACCTGGACTGATGACCCTTTGCTGTCCCCGGTCCACCTGGTCGTGCTGCTGCTCCAGTTTCAACTGTACTTCCTGCGGCTATGGAACCCTGACCTGTTCACCAGATGTGCTACCTGTCCCAGACCTGCTGTTTTCAACTCTCTAGAGACAGCAGGAGCGGTAGAGATACTTTGAATGATTGGCTATGAAAAGCCAAGTGACATTTACTCCTGAGGTGCTGACCTGTTGCACCCTCTACAACCAATGTGATTATTATTATTTGACCCTGCTGGTCATCTATGAACATTTGAACATCTTGGCCATGTTCTGCTATAATCTCCACCTGGCACAGCCAGAAGAGGACTGGCCACCCCTCATAGCATGGTTCTTCTCTAGGTTTCTTCCTGGTTCTGGCCTTTCTAGGGAGTTTTTCTTAGCCACCGTGCTTCTACACCAGCATTGCTTGCTGTTTGGTGTTTTAGGCTGGCTTTCTATACAGCACTTTGTGACATCAGCTGATGTGAAGGGCTTTATACATACATTTGATTGATTGATCAAATGCCTTTGACAGGTCAATGAGTGAATAAGGCAGCACAATGATTGTTATGGTCTAAACAGTATAGCACATCATCTAAGACAAGTGTAGCCGCTGAAACAGTGCTATGTCCAGGTCTAAAACCAGATTGGTGCTCATTAAATAGAATGAGAAGTTAAAGTTCCAAGCTGAGAATTGGCCAAGGACAACTTTGGTAAGGTAAGATAGTTTGGAAATTGGACAGTAGTTATCCTAGTCAGAAGGATCTCCGCCTTTGTGTAGTGGGAGGACTTTTGCCATTTTCAAGATCTTCGGGATAACCCCAGTAACAATTGCCAAGTAAAAAATATAGGTTAATGATTCTACAATAAGTGGGACAGAAAGATGCAGAAAAAAGGGATAATGTACAGTGAGGGAAAAAAGTATTTGATCCCCTGCTGATTTTGTACGTTTGCCCACTGACAAAGAAATTATCAGTCTACAATTATAATGGTAGGTTTATTTGAACAGTGAGAGACAGAATAACAACAAAAGGTCAGACGTTTCTTGCAGTTGGCCACCAGGTTAGCACACATCTCAGGAGGAGTTTTGTCCCACTCCTATTTGCAGATCTTCTTCAAGTCATTAAGGTTTCGAGGCTGACGTTTGGCAACTCGAACCTTCAGCTCCCTCCACAGATTTTCTATGGGATTAAGGTCTGGAGACTGACCTTAATGTGCTTCTTCTTGAGCCACTCCTTTGTTGCCTTGGCCATGTGTTTTGGGTCATTGTCATGCTGGAATACCCATCCACGACCCATTTGCAATGCCCTGGCTGAGGGAAGGAGGTTCTCACCCAAGATTTGACGGTACATGGCCCCGTCCATCGTCCCTTTGATGCGGTGAAGTTATCCTGTCCCCTTAGCAGAAAAACACCCCCAAAGCATAATGTTTCCATCTCCATGTTTGACGGTGGATATGGTGTTCTTGGGGTCATAGGCAGCATTCCTCCTCCTCCAAACACGGCGAGTTGAGTTGATGCCAAAGAGCTCCATTTTGGTCTCATTTGACCACAACACTTTCACCCAGATGTCCTCTGAATGATTCAGATGTTCATTGGCAAACTTCAGACGGGCATGTATATGTGCTTTCTTGAGCAGGGGGATATTGCGGGCGCTGCAGGATTTCAGTCCTTCAAATCAAGTCAAATGTATTTATAAAGCCCCCCTTACATCAGCTGATGTCACAGAGTGCTGTACAGAAACCCAGCCTAAAACCCCAAACAGCAAGCAATGCAGGTGTAAAAGCACGGTGGCTAGGAAAAACTCCCTAGAAGGCCAAAACCTAGGAAGAAACCAAGAGAGGAACCAGGCTGTGAGGGGTGGCCAGTCCTCTTCTGGCTGTTGAAACTGGAGAAGCAGCACGGCCAGGTGGACTCTGGACATCAAGGAGTCATCAGGCCAGGTAGGCCTTGAGGAATGGTCCTAATGCTCAGGTCCTCAGAGAGAGAGAGAGAGAGAGAGAGAGAGAGAGAGAGAGAGAGAGAGAGAGAGAGAGAGAGAGAGAGAGAGAGAGAGAGAGAGAGAGAGAGAGAGAAAGAAAGAGAGAGATAATTAGAGAGAGCATACTTAAATTCGCACAGGACACCAGATAAGAGAAGAAATACTCCAGATATAACAGACGGACCCTAGCCCCCCGACACATAAACTACTGCAGCATAAATACTGGGGGCTGAGACAGGAGGGGTCGGGAGACACTGTGGCCCCGTCCGACGAAACCCCCGGACAGGGCCAAACAGGCAGGATATAACCCCACCCACTCTGCCGAAGCACAGCCCCCACACCACTAGAGGGATATCTTCAACCACCAACTTACCATCCTGAGACAAGGCCGAGTATAGCCCACAAGATCTCCGCCACGGCACCAGAAGCCAGTGACTCAGCCCCTGTAATAGGGTTAGAGGCAGAGAATCCCAGTGGAGGGGAACCGGCCAGGCAAAGACAGCAAGGGTGGTTCGTTACTCCAGTGCCTTTCCGTTCACCTTCACACTCCTGGGCCAGACTACACTCAGTCATAGGACCTACTGAAGAGATGAGTCTTCAATAAAGACTTAAAGGTTGAGACCGAGTCTGCGTCTCTCACATGGATAGGCAGACTATTCCATAAAAATGGAGCTCTATAGGAAAAAGCCCTGCCTCCAGCTGTTTGCTTAGAAATTCTAGGGACAGTAAGGAGGCGTACGTGTAGGTATGTACGGCAGGACCAAATCAGAAAGATAGGTAGGAGCAAGCCCATGTAATGCTTTGTAGGTTAGCAGTAAAACCTTGAAATCAGCCCTTGCCTTAACAGGAAGCCAGTGTAGAGAGGCTAGTACTGGAGTAATATGATCAAATTTTGGGGTTCTAGTCAAGATTCTAGCAGCCGTGTTTAGCACTAACTGAAGTTTATTTAGTGCTTCACGGCGTAGTGTGTTACCAATTGTTTTCTTGGTGACTATGGTCCCAGCTGCCTTGAGATCATTGACAAGATCCTCCCGTGTAGTTCTGGGCTGATTCCTCACCATTCTCATGATCATTGCAACTCCACAATGTGAGATCTTGCATGGAGCCCCAGTCCGAGGGAGATTCTTCCATTTTCTTCCATTTGCGAATAATGGCACCAACTGTTGTCACCTTCTCACCAAGCTGCTTGGCGATGGTCTTGTAGCCCATTCCAGCCTTGTGTAGGTCTACAATCTTGTCCCTGACATCCTTGGAGAGCTCTTTGGTCTTGGCCATGGTGGAGAGTTTGGAATCTGATTGATTGATTGCTTCTTTGGACAGGTGTCTTTTAAAGAGTGTGCTCCTAATCTCCCTTTAAGAGTGTGCTCCTAATCTCAGCTCGTTACCTGTATAAAAGACACCTGGGAGCCAGAAATCTTTCTGATTGAGAGGGGTCAAATACATAATTCCCTCATTAAAATGCAATTCCATTTATAACATTTTTCACATGCGTTTTTCTGGATTTTTTTGTTGTTATTCTGTCTCTCACTGTTCAAATAAACCTACCATTAAAATTATAGACTGATCATTTCTTTGTCAGTGGGCAAACGTACAAAATCAGCAGGGGATCAAATACTTTTTTCCCTCACTGTAAGTCAGCCCCAGTGGATTTTTTTTGTAAGGCCTTTAGTACATCATAGACATCAGATAGTTGACATTAAAATCAGGAATTAGTATTTGGGAATGTAGCGTTCTCTGCAACCTGGCTCAAGGTGAGTAAAGCACAGAGTTTTCAGAAGCTATTTTATCAAATAGGTGTCTCGCTGAAGCAAAGTGGTTATTAAAGGTAACACAAATGTCCATCGTATCTATTAAGGGACCAGAGGCTGTCATAACCTGCTGGGGTAATGAGGGGATGGAGTTTTGTTTCAGAGATTTGATTGCCTTCCAGAAGGCAGCTGGATTCCCACCATTCTCAGATACACAGTTCAAGAAGTATGTTGTTTCAGATTTTCTAACCAGGGAGAAGCCTAGATTTCTCAAGCGTCTAAATGACTGTCCGTCAGCTGTAAAATCAGTCAACCTAGCCTTAGCCCAAGCAAAATTTCTCTCCTGAATTTTGTGTGTGAACCAGTGGTAAGCGCTATCCCTTACTATTAGTTTTGTGAATATCTGCAATAGTTGAGCAAAGAAGTAAAACAATTTAGGGCCTGATCTGAGTCAGAGATGTCCCCCCCCCCCATTCACATAATCACACATCAGACAATCATTTTTGCTCATTGAAATTCCTATAATTTATTTTTGTAATAACGCGAGGGTGGGATTTAGGTAGCTTTGCGTCTCTTATGCAGACAATAGTCAATGAACTCATTATCAAAAATTACATTGGCTGTATACTTATGAGGGGTATTTGTCAAAATAATATCTAAAATTCAATCAAATCAAAGTTTATTTGTCACGTGCGCCGAATACAACAGGTGTAGACCTTACAGTGAATTGCTTACTTAGAGGCTCTAACCAACAGTGCAAAAAAAGGTATTAGGTGAACAATAGGTAAGTAAAGAAATAAAACAACAGTAAAAAAGACAGGCTATATACAGTAGCGAGGCTATATACAGTAGTGAGGCTATATACAGTAGCGAGGCTATAAAAGTAGCGAGGCTACATACAGACACCGGTTAGTCAGGCTGATTGAGGTAGTATATGTACATGTAGCTATGGTTAAAGTGACTATGCATATATGATGAACAGAGAGTAGCAGTAGCGTAAAAAAGGGGTTGGCGGGTGGTGGGTGGCGGGACACAATGCAGATAGATAGCCCTGTTAGTCAATGTGCGGGAGCACTGGTTGGTCGCCCAATTGAGGTAGTATGTACATGAATGTATAGTTAAAGTGACTATGCATATATGATAAACAGAGAGTAGCAGCAGCGTAAAAAGAGGGGTTGGGGGGCACACAATGCAAAAAGTCTGGGTAGCCATGTGATTACCTGTTCAGGAGTCTCATGGCTTTGGGGTAAAAACTGTTGAGAAGCCTTTATGTCCTAGACTTGGCACTCCGGTACCACTTGCCATGCGGTAGTAGAGAGAACAGTCTATGACTGGGGTGGCTGGGGTCTTTGACAATTTCTAGGGCCTTCCTCTGACAAAGCCTGGTGTAGAGGTCCTGGATGGCAGGCAGCTCAGCTTGATGTACTGGGCCGTACTCACTACCCTCTGTAGTGCCTTGCGGTCAGAGGCCGAGCAATTGCCGTACCAGGCAGTGATGCAACCAGTCAGGATGCTCTCGATGTTGCAGCTGTAGAACCTTTTGAGGATCTCAGGACCCATGCCAAATCTTTTTAGTTTCCTGAGGGGGAATAGGCTTTGTCGTGCCATCTTCATGACTGTCTTCACGACCTGGCCAGGTCTCTGACCTCCTCCCTACAGGCTTTCTCGTCATTGTTGGTGATCAGGCCTACCACTGTTGTGTCGTCTGCAAACTTAATGATGGTGTTGGAGTCGTGCCTGGCCATGCAGTCGTGGGTGAACAGGGAGTACAGGAGGGGACTGAGCACCCACCTCTGGGGAGCTCCAGTGTTGAGGATCAGTGTGGCAGATGTGTTGCTACCTACCCTCACCACCTGGGGGCGGCCCATCAGGAAGTCCAGGATCCAGTTGCAAAGGCAGGTGTTTAGTCCCAGGTTTCTTAGCTTAGTGATGAGCTTTGAGGGTACTATGGTGTTGAACTCTGAGCTGTAGTCAATGAATAGTATTCTCACATAAGTGTTCCTTTTGTCCAGGTGGGAAAGGGCAGTGTGGAGTGCAATAGAGATTGCATCATCTGTAGATCTGTTTGGGCGGTATGCAAATTGGAGTGGGTCTAGGGTTTCTGGGATAATGGTGTTGAAGTGAGCCATTACCGACCTTTCAAAGCGTTTCATGGCTACGGACGTGAGTGCTACGGGTCTGTAGTCATTTAGACAGGTTGCCTTTGTGTTCTTGGGCACAGGGACTATGGTGGTCTGCTTGAAGCATGTTGGTATTACAGACTCAATCAGGGACATGTTGAAAATGTCAGTGAAGACACCTGCCAGTTGGTCAGCACATGCCCGGAGCACACATCCTGGTAATCCGTCTGGCCCCGCAGCCTTGTGTATGTTGACCTGTTTAAAGGTCTTACTCACGTCGGCTACGGAGAGCGTAATCACACAGTCGTCTGGAACAGCTGATGCTCATGCATGCCTCAGTGTTGCTTGCCTGGAAGCAACCATAGAAGTGATTTAGCTCGTCTGGTAGGCTTGTGTCACTGGGAAGCTTGCGGCTGTGCTTCCCTTTGTGGTCTGTAATAGTTTGCATGCCCTGCCACATAAGACGAGCGTCGGAGCTGGTGTAGTATGATTCAATTTTAGCCCTTTATTGACGCTTTGCCTGTTTGATGGTTCGTCGCAGGGCATAGCAGGATTTCTTGTAAGCTTCCGGGTTAGAGTCCCGCACCTTGAAAGCGGCAGCTCTAACCCTTAGCTTAGTGCGTACATGGGGTATGTACGTACAGTCATTGTGGGGACGACGTCCTCAATGCACTTATTGATAAAGCCAGTGACTGATGTGGTGTAGTCCTCAATGCCATCAGAGAAATCCCAGACTAAGATCACCCAAAATGTATAATTCAGAGTTAGCTTAGTTAGATAGCCAATTGTCTAATATGCTAAGAGCACATGTTGTGGCAGAGGGAGGACGATAAATTCCCGCTAGCGTAAGTTCGGCATTATTACCATGGCCCACATTTAGGACTAGACATTCAAATTGCTTAGGGACAGAGGTATTGAGAGCAATGTACAGAAACATTTAAGTTCTTTGTAAATATGGTGACAACGCAGTCAGATCTTAAAACATTATAACCAGCCAGAGATGCATCAGTATCCGGCACAGTGTTATTTAGCCAATGAATTAAATATTGTGCAGATTGTCAACATGTAAAATATTGTCACAGCTTCAGCCGAAGTTGGTCCCTCTCCTTGTTCGGGCGGATTTCGGCAGTCGACGTCATCGGTTTTCTAGCTACCGCCGATCTACTTTTCATTTTCTATGTTTTTGTCTTCATTATACACACCTAGTTTCCAATCACTTAATTATTTGTTCCTTATTTAAACCCTCTGTTTCCCTTATGGTTTTCTGCTTGTTTGTTATATGTTAGATGTTCTTTTTAATGTGAGCTTGGATTTTACTACCTATTTTGGTAGTTTGTTATTTGAGTAAAGATACATGATTTACTTATCTCCGTTGTCCTGCGCCTGACTCTGCCTACCTGCTACACAGAGACTTCTGACAGAAACATGCACCAATAATGGAGTCAGCAGGAGAACACAGCCTTCCTCTGCCTATTGAGGAGAGCATCCAGCAGCACGAGACCATGTTGCAACATCTCGGCACAGCTATGGATCGCATGCTGCATAATCTGGAGCGATGGGAGAGAGGTTTTCCAGCGCCTCCACCAGCATCTCAACCTCCCACTCCACAACCCACACAGCTGTCCACACCTCCTTCACCTGGACCCAGTGGGATTTGGCTCGCGCTCCCGAGGGCATATGATGGAACGGCTGCCGAGTGCCAGGGGTTCCTACTCCAACTAGAGATCTACCTGGCGACCGTTCACCCGGCTCCCTCGGGACGCGAGAGCGTGTCTGACCTCGTCTCCTGCTTATCCGGTAAAGCCCTGGAGTGGGCCAATGCCGTGTGGGGGGAGGACGGAGCAGCGTTGGACCATTACGATGAGTTCACCCGCCGCTTCAGGACAGTGTTCGACCATCCACCTGAGGGTAGAGTGGCGGGTGAACGCCTGTTCCATCTCAGGCAGGGGACGAGGAGCGCACAGGACTTTTCTCTGGAGTTCCGCACCCTGGCCGCTGGAGCGGGATGGAATGATAGAGCCCTGATCGACCATTACAGATGCAGTTTGCGCGAGGACATCCGACGGGAGCTGGTCTGCAGGGACACCACCCTATCCTTCGACCAGCTGGTGGATATGTCCATCAGGCTGGATACCCTGCTGGCCACCCATGGACGTCCGGATCAGGGCCTGTTAGTTTCATCCCCCAATGGAGCTAGGAGGGACTGCGTTTAGGGGGCCGGAAGAGGGGCCACTCCCTGCACCCTATGTGGCCGCAGAGAGCACACTGCTGGTCGGTGCTGGGGGCGTATCTCAGGGAGTCGAGGCAGCAGGCAGGGCACTATTGTGTCATCCCAGTAGTAGAGCCCCCTGTTGCTGCAATGTTTTTGTTTACAGATTTTCCTGAGTTTTCCCCGCGTTATTGACCGTTCATTTGCCCATAGTTTAGGGATCCGCATTGTGTCTGTTGATATATCCCTGTGCACGCCTTACGTCGACCATTAAGGTCAGGGCTGATTAGAGAGGTTATCGCTCCACTAAGTATGGTGACGCAGGGGGGTCATGAGGAGAAGATTAGTCTCTACCTCATTGATTCTCCTGCGTTTCCCGTGGTGCTGGGTCTACCCTGGTTGGCCTATCATGACCCCACTATTTCATGGCAACAGAGGGCTCTAAAGGGATGGTCACGAAAGTGCTCGGGGAGGTGTGTAGGTGTTTTCATCTGTGCAACTAATCCCCTCGAAATATGCCGATTTGGCTCTTGCCTTCTGTAAAAATAAGGCGACTCAATTAACACCCCATCAACAGGGGGATTGTGCGATAAATCTCCTGGTAGATATAGCACTTCCCAGGAGTCACGTGTATCCTCTGTCACAGGAGGAGACGGCAGCTATGGAGACATATGTTTCCGAATCTCTGGGACAGGGATACATTCTGCCCTCCACTTCACCTGCCTCCTCGAGTTTCTTTTTTGTGAAGAAGAAGGATGGAGGTCTGCGCCCGTGTATTGACTATTGAGGTATCAATCAGATCACTGTGAGGTACAGCTACCCGCTGCCTTTCATAGCCAGTGTGATCGAGTCAATGCACGGGGCGCGCTTCTTCACCAAATTGGATCTCAGGAGTGCGCACAATCTGGTGCGTATCCGGGAGAGGGACGAGTAGAAGGCAGCATTTAGTACAACCTCAGGGCACTACGAGTATCTCGTCATGCCGTATGGGTTGATGAATGCTCCATCAGTCTTCCAGTCTTCCAGCCATCAGTCTTCCAAGATTTTCCGGGACCTCCACGGGCAGGGTGTATATCGACGACATTCTGATATACTCCGCTACACGCGCCGAGCATGTGTCCCTGGTGCACAAGGTGCTGGGTAGACTGTTGGAGCATGACCTGTACGTCAAGGCTGAAAAATGTCTGTTCTTCCATCAGTCCGTCTCTTTCCTAGGGTACCGCATTTCCACGTCAGGGGTGGAGATGGAGAATGACCGCATTTCAGCCGTGCGTAATTGGCCGACTCCAACCACGGTAAAGGAAGTGCAGCGGTTCGTAGGGTTTTCTCATCTGGACTGACCACCGTAATCTGGAGTACATCCAGTAGGCGAGGAGACTGAACCCTCGCAAGGCAAGGTGGGCCATGTTTTTCACCCGTTTTGTTTTCACCCTTTCCTACAGACCAGGTTCCCAGAATGCTAAGGCAGACGCACTGTCCCGGATGTATGACACAGAGGAGCGGGCCATAGATCCCACTCCCATACTTCCAGCCTCTTGCCTGGTGGCACCGGTGGTGTGGGAGCTGGATGCGGACATAGAGCAGGCGTTACGTACAGAGCCCACTCCCATTCAGTCTCCAGCTGGACGTCTGTAAGCTCCGTCTGGGCCCTCTGGTCATACTGGCATCGGTCGGACAGTGCGCTGCCTTAGTGGGAAGTACTAGTGGCCCATCTTAGCTAAGGACGTGAGGGTTTATGTTTCCTCCTGCTCGTGTGCGCCCAGTGCCAGGCGCCTAGGCACCTACCCAGAGGAAAATTACAACCCCTACCCTTTCCACAATGGCCATGGTCACACCTGTCTGTGGATTTCCTGACGAATCTTCCACCGTCACAGGGAAACACTCGATCCTGGTCGTTGTGGATCGGTTTTATAAGTCCTGCCGTCTTCTCCCTTTGCCCTGTCTCCCTACGGCCCTACAGACTGCGGAGGCCCTGTTCACACACGTCTTCCGGCACTACGGGGTGCCTGAGGACATAGTATCTAATCGTCTAATAGTACCAAAACCTGCCCCTCCGCCTGCCCTGCCGGAAGCTGGGTCTGCGGTTCGTGCGGCCATTCAAAGTCCTGAGGAGACTGAACAAGGTTTGCTACAGGTTACAGCTTCCCCTTGATTACCGTATTAATCCCTCGTTCCATGTGTCTCTCCTCAGGCCGGTGGTGGCTGGTCCACTCCAGGAGTCTGAGGTGCGGGGGGGCCCCGGTGTATTCTTTTCGAGACATCCTGGACTCAAAGCTTCGTAGGAGGGGCCTTCAGTACCTCGTGGAGTGGGAGGGGTACGGTCCGGAGGAGAGATGCTGGGTGCCGGTGGAGGACGTTCTGGACCCTTCGTTGCTGCGGGAGTTCCACCGTCTCCATCCGGATCGCCCTGCGCCTCGTCCTCCGGGTCGTCCCAGAGGCCGGTGTCGGCGCGCTGCTGGAGCCACGCGTCAAGGTGGGGGGTACTGTCACGACTTCCGCTGAAGTCGGTCCCTCTTCTTGTTCGGGCGGCGTTCGGAGGTCGACGTCACTGGTCTTCTAGCCATTGCTGATCCATTTTAAATTTTTCAATTTGTTTTGTCTTTGTCTTACACACCTGGTTTCAATTCCCCAATTACTTGTTCATTATTTAACCGTCTGTTCCCCCATGTTTTTTTGTGAGTGATTGTTTGTATGTTATACGGTCCATTATTTGTGGGCTCGAATTATTTGAGTTGTATTTTGTGATTAGTTGAGTAAATATGTTTTTTACTCATATCTGCTGTCCTGCGCCTGACTCCTATACACCAGCTACACACAGGATCTATTACAGTTTTTGGGTTTTGGGAACATAATTTGTCATGTCCCCACAATGTTCCTACCAGACTATTCTCTCAACCTAATAAAACATTCTGGAAGCTTTAAAGAACATATTGCAATTGTTCTATGAATGTTTTATACATTATATAATCATCACCACGACTGAACAGTTTTTCTGTCATGAGAACATTGGAAGTGACCTAACAAATGTTCTGTGAACTTTCACAGAACCAATTTTGGTTTGCTGGGAAAACATTACTGGTGCAATGTGGTGATACATTACCTGGAAACCTAATGAGAACTTTTGTGAATGTCTTGTGGTGGTGGTTACAGATGTTGTGCACAATATTTTTGTGAATGTTAAAACATTCCAAGGATATTTGTTATATCTGGTACATTCATTCTCGCTCTCTCGCCTTCTCGCTCTGATCCCTATGACCATGCCTCAGGACTACCTGGCCTGATGACTCCTTGCTGTCCCCAGTCCACCTGCTGCTGCTCCAGTTTCAACTGTTCTGCCTGGCTATGGAACCCTGACCTGTTCACCGGACGTGCTGTTTTTGACTCTCTCTCTCTACCGCACCTGCTGTCTCTAACTCTGAATGATCAGCTATGAAAAGCCAACTGACATTTACTCCTGAGGTGCTGACCTGTTGCACCCTCTACAACCACTGTGATTATTATTATTTGACCCTACTGGTCATCTATGAACGTTTGAACATCTTGGCCATGTACTGTTAAAATCTCCACCCAGCACAGCCAGAAGAGGACTGGCCACCCGTCAGAGCCAGATTCCTCTCTAGGTTCCTGCCTTTCTAGGGATTTTTGCTTCTACACCTGCATTGCTTGCTGTTTGGGGTTTTAGGATGTGTTTCTGTATTGCACTTTGTGACATTGGCTCATGTAAAAAGGGCTTTATAAATACATTTGATTGAATTTGATTGATATTTCATTTTTAAATGAATAAAGGATAAATCTTCATTCATCCTTACCCTTCTGTATTTAAAAGTGGATTTTGTCATCAAAAACAGAATGTTTTTGGGAAGTTATCATCCTACTGTTAGATACAATTCTAACTAGAACTTAATGGGAATCTTAGCTAATGTTCTTGGAATGTTCCTGATTTGCTGGGTATTCATTACCACCACCACCCAGAGCCAACAGACATTGACTTTAGTCTCGTAGAGTGGAAGTAAATAATGTTTTGTTTGCAATCAATCAAATAGATGTTTCCTATTGGACATTTTGACAGAAGAAAGATAGAAAGAGAGAACGAGAATAATGTGACGTAAGGTTACTGGGCTTTTATATACTGGGGGAGCTGGGCTTTGATATACAGTGGCAGTACAGGTTTTTTTGATGAGGCAGTCATCCTTGTTGGCACAGACCTGCATGAGAATGAGATTTGAAAGGGGTGTGAAATAACATAAGGATGTGTTAATTCACTCTCTCCTATTCATTTAGACCGAGGTTCTCAGTCAGTCACCAGCTCTGTCTATGACAGGATAACTACTGTTTTTGCCAAGCAGGTTGTTATTATTATGATAGCAGGTCGACCTAATTTGCTTAGACTGTAATTGGATTGGACTGAATAGCTGAAAGGGTCCTAACGGAAATATCTGTGGCCAACCACAGAGGTTTGTTTACATTTGTTTTTAAAGAACTGCTGTTGGCAAAACCTGAAAATGGACACTGCAAAGATAAAGGTCTTCATTAATTTGCGCAAAAGTCTTTTTACCCATAATACTGTGTTTTTACCCATAATACTGTGTCCCTCATTCTCAAATGAAAACATTTCAAGAGATGTAGCAAAATAGCCTTTCAATAGGACTGTATTCTTTAGAATTGTGAAGTTGGAATAACATAACAATCATCTTCACAATTTAGGGAATGACTGGGCTCTATAAAATAAAAAATAAAACATTCTCCAAAAACATTCTCCTGACTCCCTGTATTTTGTAATCTATGATGATGCCTTCTTTATTACTAATTGCTCATATAAAAAAAAGAAGAAGACAAACCTACCCTAAACTTTAGTCAATGTTATCTCCAACATAATGAGACTACTGCTTGTGTGTCTACCATTCGTCATGGTTGCGCCTCTTGGGCATGAGTACAAGACAAAGCAAATGGGGACAATGTTCTACAGTTTACACCATCCTGCAGAAACAGGGACATTAAATGTGTATTGATTCTGGTAGTGCTATGTTGAAGTAAGAGCTAGTAGGCTACCCCCATCTCCTACTAACATGCCCAAAAGTTTCCTTTTCTTTTCTCTCTGATGGAATGTGGACCAACTCTAGTGACTGTATTACCAGGGGACAACACTGCCTTGGGACTCGACTCTCGTCAGTTTGAAACTTTGCTATTTCCATTTCAGTAGAAATGGGGAGATTCTCAGCAAAGTCAATGTCTTTTTTTAAAATCTTTGTTGAAGTAATCATTGGTGTTGTATGGGCAATGTGTAAGAAAGGCACGCAGAGGCTGGTGAATACACATGGGGCTTGCCACAATGCAGCTATAACAAAAAATTAATCAGACAGCCTTCCTTTGAATTCACAGATGCATTTTGACTCAAGACATTAAATATTGATGGACTGAAATAGTGAAGTGCAATGCCATTGGTTAAGCTCAATTTGAAGACTTCACAACTGCAGTACATATCCACAGCAATAAAAAAAAAAAAATCAAATCACAGTACAAATCCTATCCAGTCTTTTAAGGTTACTGTAACATTTAAACAGGGCTGTCCATGTAGTTGACACAATCAGTAAATGACCATCAAGAATAATCATCTTCACAACTCAGGGAACAAATTTGCCTGGCATTCTTCTGACTCCACATTGCTCCCGTATATTAAGTCAGTCCTGGACTAACATGGCCCTTTGTCCAAACTAGTACTACCTTCATGCATATTGATTAAGCTCTCATTGCTGAAGTGTGTCTATTTCTCTCTTAGTCCTACAGCATTTATGTCCATGCAGATGTTTGCCTGTCGAGGATCCTGACAAATGGAAAGGCATTCTAAATAAATGACGCAACTTTGTCAGAACGGGCTTAAAGTGCTCTGGAGAAACTGGGAACTCAAATAACAGCAGTGATAGAGGAGGAGGAGAGATTCACTGGAAGAGATGGCTTGTTAGAAAGCTCAGTCTTCTTTTCTTTCTGTTTTTCACTATTTGTTCTTTGTGATATTGACTGTATAGGAATCCTTTTTAGGACATAGTTATGAAATTGTATAAAATTATTGACTACAGAGGTAATTATTCTTTGGCACATTTAGCTATGCAATCGCTTTGGTGTTAAAATAAGTGAATAAATCAGTTGACCAGACAGAAACAATGTGTTATGCTTGGTTGAAGTGTTCTTCATGTCAAAGAGCATATCTCTGTTGTATCACTTTTGCTGTTGTTTGATGTGCACAATATTTTATGTGCACATCATTAGCATATCCATACATTTGACAAACTTTTTTTCAAAAGGCATATGATATTGTTATGATACAGTTATTGGTTATTGGGCAGTTTCATGAATTCCTTTACTCATTTCATTGGTTTTGTATGAAAGTACTTCAAGATTAATTTAACAATAATGGCTAACAAGTTCCACATTTTAAATGTCTCTTTTCAAACAAAGGCTTCACCATCAAGTATTGTGCTATGGCAAAAAATACAGGTATATGGTGAAGTAAAAACGTTTGATAGTTAGGCTTTATTGGTTACGTAATTTGGCTGTCACAGTAAGCCTGTCACTCAGCGGGGGTTCGTGTGAAACATAGCATCAGGCAGATTGTCAGTCACTTTACCCCTGAAAACAAAAGCCTCAAGATAATTCTTTTTACAGCAGAAGAAAAGATGACAAACCAGCCTCAAGTGCCGTTCCAGCCATGGAGGAAGGATGAAGTTGAACAGGCTCCATTTGTCTTAGGTAAGCACTGCGCTGCCTCTTCATCACGAAGTATACTGCTGATTAAACATGACATTCTGAGGGGGTTGGACGGGGACTATGAAAACGATGGCAACATTATGAGCACGGGACAAATCTCATCACCCATCCCTACAGGCTTTAAAGACGCACTTCAGCAAATTTGACAACAAAATTACATTTCCTGTTTAAAAAAATTATCCCAAGTGTAATACAGTAATGTACACACACTTAAAGGTACAAAATATATACGTTTTGAGCAAAATAGTGTTTTTTTTTGACAACTGCAAACTTCAAGGAGAAGGCCATTCAAGGAGCTTTCTCCCTTGCTTGCAGGAGCAATAGAGAACAAAAGAGGAAAGCCCCCTCCCACCACCCTGTGCTATGTCAGGGCATACCTGGACCACCATATTGAGATTTGCCTTTTGTTAAGTATTAAATGGTTGAATAAAAGTATTTTCTCTTGAGAATGTATACAAATTGGATAGGCAGGTTTAAAAAAAGAAAGGACCAGAAACGAAATCATAAAAAGGAGTCTGAAACCTGAGTTCTATAGTCACACAGTGGTGAACTATTGTCCCTGCACAGAATACATCTCTTCAAGGGCCCCAGTCTCTCTAAAACCCCCTATCGTTAGATTAAAATGGAACCTCTCACAAATATACACAACAAAGTAATCTTCAGGTTTCCCGGCTCCGAAGCAAACATACAGAACAGTTTGAAGTATACTGTACCCCACCTCAAGGAGAGGAGTCAATAGGTACACATAGTGTCTACACTAACAAAGATTTCATTGCTTTGTCATTATTGTGTTGTGCATTGCAGTACACAGACCTGAGTCATTTCCTGACTTCTGTATCCTAGCAGCCACTCAGGTAGCACTCATGACTTTTAGAGAGGAGGGCAATTCAATTCAATATGTTGTGCAAAGAGAAACAAGTTTAATCAACTCCCACCCACTCCATCTTTGGAAAACAGAATAACGCAATAGCTTCCATGCGTTCCACCGCAAGGCAGTCCTCGTTCACTGTTTACACCTATAGGTGTAAAAAAATTACAACAAAAATTTTAAACATTTGGCCTTACTGCTATTTGCCCATAGACATGCATTGAATAACAAATTCATACATGGAAAAACAGATAGTAAAAAAAATGATTATAAGGAGTTCGTTTTAAATTGTCAATCCTATATCTGAAGGAAATTATATTTAACCCCTTTTTTTGGCACTAACCTATTTCCATATACACTGAGTGTACAAAACATTAGGAACACCTTCCTAATATTGAGTTGCAACCCCTTTTGCCCTCAGAACCGCCTCAATTCGTCGGGACATGGACTCTAAAAGGTGTCGAAAGTGTTCCACAGGGATCCATGTTGACTCCAATGCTTCCCACAGTTGGGTCAAGTTGGCTGGATGTCCTTTGGGTGGTGGACCATTCTTGATACACAAACTGTTGAGGGTGAAAAACCCAGCAGTGTTGCAGTTCTTGACACACTCAAACTAACATACCCCGTTCAAAGGCACTTAAATATTTAGTCTTCACCATTCAACCTCTGAATGGCACACATACACAATACATGTCTCAATTGTCTCAAGGCTTAAAAATCCTTCTTGAACTTCATAGGGAGCAGCAGCAGAGGTGACGGTTTTGGAGAGTCTGGCGTGCCCAGAGTAAAATGCCTGCCACTCAGGCCCAGAAAATAGGATATGCACATAATTAGTACTATTGGATAGGAAACACTCTGAAGTTTCTAAAAGTGTTAACATAATGCCTGTAAGTATAATTATACCTATCAACTTTGCCCAAACAAATCAAACATTATTTATAATGTATCCTTAGGAATACTTTAATGAATATTAACGATTATATTTTACACTGATGATATCCTGAACGATATAAAAGGAAAATAAAAAGGAGCGCGCTCACGGTCTAGCGCCCAGGAAAAGTTATTGACATCCTTGGTTCTTTCACCAATTCTTCTTCTGTTCGGTTGTCTTCCATGATAAAGCCATGAAACACTGTCTAGACTGTTGACATCTAGTGGAAGCCATAGGTACTGCAATATGGGAGCTATTATACTGGGATTTCAATAGGAAGCCTATCAAACTGAGGAAATGTCACAAGAAAAAATTCTGGACAGGAATTCCTCGGGTTTTCGCCTGCTATATCAGTACTGTTATACTCACAGACATTATCTTAACAGTTTTAGAAACTTCAGATTGTTCCCTATCCAATAGTACTATTATGTGCATATCCTATGCACATAATGCCGGCCTGAGTGGCAGGCATTTTACTTTGGGCACGCCAGACTCTCCAAAACCGACACCACTGCTGCTGATCCCTAAGAGGTTAATCAATAAACAGTCATCTTATTAATCATTATCTCTTATCATATCACCATTCTGAATGTTGTATACTCCTTGCATCTGCAAAAATCCCAGCCTTGCTCATGATTCAGTACTACACGAATTTGTTTAATAATTCATTTACTAGCTAACTAAATAATAACACAGAATAAGCATACAACCTTTACATGAGACAAAGGTCCCTAGTGGACTGACAACATATGACTGATTGTTTACCAAAAGATGGACCGGTAGAGAGAGAGAGAGAGAGAGAGAGAGAGAGAGAGAGAGAGAGAGAGAGAGAGAGAGAGAGAGAGAGAGAGAGAGAGAGAGAGAGAGAGAGAGAACCACCGGCTGTTTGGAGTAAGAAATCATGAATGTATTTACTTGTGAATTCCTTCGTTCGTCGTTTATCTCTGTCGGAACCAAGCCTCCTTGGAAAGTGGTTTGGTTGGGTCTTCTTGCGTGTAAGGCTCTGATTGTCCACAAGAGGTCACAATGTCCTTCTTAGTTGTCCGGTCGTCATGGGGTGTTTCCTCAGAACTTCTTCTTAGCCGTACTAGTGATTTTCTGAGAGGTGAGGTTTCTCCTCTCTCTACCAAGTGTGGATAATCAGTGTTTGAACCACTTCACACCCACAGCTGCAGACTGGCGATGTCCAAGTCTGGGTAGGGGAGTTCATTTTCTTGTTGAGGTTCAAAGTTCCAACCATTTCAGACGTGTAGCGACCGCTCCACGCTTTTCTGGTCTAATGTTAATTTCGTTACCAAGGCTTTATATGTACTCTGGCCAAAGGGGCCGGCTCCGTCCGTCTGACACACTCTCCGACCTCACTCGGGGCGTGGCTGTCACGCCCTGACCGGTAGGAGCCTTTTATGTCTCCTTTTGGTTTGGTCAGGGTGTGATTTGGGGTGGGCATTCTATGTTATAGTTTTTGTATTTCTTTGTTTTGGCTGAGTGTGGCTCTCAATCAGGGACAGCTGTCTATCGTTGTCTCTGATTGGGAACCACACTTAAGCAGCTATTTTTCCCTCCAGCTTTGTGGGAGGTTGACTCTGTTGAGGTGTGTGTACTGTTGGTGCTACACCTGTTTTGATCTTCGTTTGTTGTTTTGTATTTGAGTGAGTTGACTTAATAAAGATGTTTAACTCCACCCGGCACGCTGCGCCTTGGTCCATCCATGAAGATCGTGACAGAACCTCCCACCCCCAAGAGACCAAGCAGCGTGCCTACCTGGAATCCTGGACATGGGAGGAGATCCTGGACGGAAGGGACCCGGGAGGCAGGCGGGGAATACCGCCGTCGAAGGAGGAGCTGGAGGCAGCTAAGAAGGAGCGGCGCTTCTATGAACAAAAGTATCTTGCGGGAACACGGCTGGCCTTTAAGCCCGAGAGGCAGCCCCCAAAAATTTTTGGGGGCACACGGGGAGTTTGGCTGGACCAGGTTGGAGACCTGGGCCAGCTCCCCGTGCTTACCAGAGTGAGCAGCACACTGGTAGGGCACCGTGTGAGGCGGTGAAACGCACGGTGTTGCCAGTGCGTGTTCACAGCCCGGTGCGTGACATGCCAGATTCCCGCATAGTTTTTGTGAGTAGGAGTGTTCAGCCTGGGAGGAGTATGCCGACTCAGCGCTCTTGGCCTCCAGTACGCCTCCTCGGACCAGGATATCCTGCGCCGGCTCTGCGTACTGTGTCTCCGGTGCGTCTCCACAGCCCGGTACGTCCTGTGCCAGCGCCCCGCAGGTTCAGAGCGGAGTTATCCATTCAGCCAGGACGGGTTGTGCAGGCTGTACGCCGGAGACCTCCAGTGCGTCTTCACGGCCCAGTGTATCCTGCCCCTGTTCCACGCTCCCGGATCCCTGTGCGTGTGGTGAGCCCAGCATGCACTGTCCCACGCTCCAGGATCCCTGTGCGTGTGGTGAGCCCAGCATGTACTGTCCCACGCTCCAGGATTCCTGTGCGCGTTGTGCGCCTTCGGAGCCCGGCACGGCCTGTGCCCGCTCCACGCATCAGGACCCCTGTGCGCCTCCAGAGCCCGGCGAGGCCTGTCCCTGCTCCACGCACCAGGCCCCCTGTGCGCCTCCAGAGCCCGGCGAGGCCTGTCCCTGCTCCGCGCACCAGGCCCCCTGTGCGCCTCCAGAGCCCGGCGAGGCCTGTCCCTGCTCCGCGCACCAGGCCCCCTGTGCGCCTCCAGAGCCCGGCGAGGCCTGTCCCTGCTCCGCGCACCAGGCCCCCTGTGCGCCTCCAGAGCCCGGCGAGGCCTGTCCCTGCTCCGCGCACCAGGCCCCCTGTGCGCATCGAGAGCCCGGCACGTTCTGTCCCTGCTCCGCGCACCAGGTCCCCTGTGCGCCTCCAGAGCGCAGCGAGGGTGCCCAGTCCGGGGCCCGCAGCGAGGGTGCCCAGTCCGGGGCCCGCAGCGAGGGTCCCCAGTCCGGGGCCCGCAACGAGGTTGCCCGCAACGAGGGTGCCCAGTCCGGGGCCCGCTGCGAGGTTGCCCAGTCCTGGGTCCGCAACGAGGGTTCCCAGTCCGGGGCCCGCAAGGGGGGAGCCAGAGGTGGTGCGGGGTCTACGTCCCGCACCAGAGCCGCCACCAAGGATAGATGCCCACCCAGACCCTCCCCAATAGGGTCAGGTTTTGCGCCGGAGTCCGCACCTTTGGGGGGGGGGTACTGTCACGCCCTGACCGGTAGGAGCCTTTTATGTCTCCTTTTGGTTTGGTCAGGGTGTGATTTGGGGTGGGCATTCTATGTTATAGTTTTTGTATTTCTTTGTTTTGGCTGAGTGTGGCTCTCAATCAGGGACAGCTGTCTATCGTTGTCTCTGATTGGGAACCACACTTAAGCAGCTATTTTTCCCTCCAGCTTTGTGGGAGGTTGACTCTGTTGAGGTGTGTGTACTGTTGGTGCTACACCTGTTTTGATCTTCGTTTGTTGTTTTGTATTTGAGTGAGTTGACTTAATAAAGATGTTTAACTCCACCCGGCACGCTGCGCCTTGGTCCATCCATGAAGATCGTGACAGTGGCTACTTACTAATGCACAGTTTATAGGAGATAGATTATCTTATACTTTCATAATTTTTCATATTATATGCACAATGTACTGGATAAAAACTTGCCAGATGAAGGGGATATACTTTCCAAGTTACAGTATTTTGTCCATACAGTTTTTAATGACATCAGAAAATCAAAACCATTATTACATTTGTTTTCTATGGTTCCCCACTGACCGTTCCCCACAGTGTTATGTTAGAAATATTGCTCCGGTATTCACTTTTTTGATGTTAGAGTTTTGGGCGGGCAAAAGTATCTGGAGACAAAGGACATACTGGAGGTTAAAGAGAGTCCTCTCCTGCTTATCCTGTTACGGATCCAATCCCATGAACGGGATCGGAGCGCCAAATACAAATTACAAAAATACTCATTTCAAACATTCATGAAAATACAAATGCTGCACACCCTTCAAAAGCTTAGACTCTTGTTAATCTAACAGCATTGTCAGATTTCAAAAAGTATTTACGGCTAAAGCAGAACATTTGATTGTCTGAGGACAGCGCCCCACTCAAAAACTCAATTAGCATAATAACATAACCAGCAGAGGTGTCACATAACGAAATATAGCCTGCTGAATAGAAGAGAAAAAGAACTGAGCGCACATTCCCTGTACCGCGCAAAATCCAAATCAGGACACTTGACGTGAACTCAGGAACAAGTGGTCTTACTCCCTTGATTTTCATGATTGAACGTTCAAACTATTTTCTAAAGACTGTTGCCATCTAGTGGATCTGGGAGCAATCTGGGAGCTAAAATACCCAGCTTTGAATAGCATGCCAATTGAAAACAGTGTGACATGACTGATTCAGACATCCCGGATGGATTTTGCTCTGGTTTCTGCCTGCCATATCAGTTCTGTTATACTGACAGACATTATTTTATATCCAAAGCTACTAATTATATGCATATCCTAGCTTCTGGGCCTGAGTAACAGGCAGTTTACTTTGGGCACGTTTTTCATCCGAACTTCAAAATACTGCCCCCTAGCCCTAAGAAGTTCATTACTGCAGTGCATCTCCTCCTCATGGACTGCACCAGATTTGCCAGTTCTTGCTGTGAAATGTTACCCCACTCTTCCACCAAGGCACCTGCAAGTTCACAGACATTTCTGGGGGGGATGGCCCTAGCCCTCACCCTCCGATCCAACAGGTCCCAGACGTGCTCAATGGGATTAATATCCGGGCTCTTCGCTGGCCATGGCAGAACACTGACATTCCAGTCTTGCAGGAAATCAAGCACAGAAGGAACAGTATAGCTGGTGGCATTGTCATGCTGGAGGGTCATGTCAGGATGAGCCTGCAGGAAGGGTACCACATGAGGGAGGAGGATGCCTTTCCTGTTAACGCACAGCGTTGAGATTGCCTGCAATGACAACAAGCTCAGTCCGATGATGCTGTGACACATCGCCCCAGGCAATGACGGACCCTCCACCTCCAAATTGATCCCGCTCAGGTCTCGAATCCGACCATCACCCCTGCGGAGACAAAACCGCAACTTGTCTGGTCCTGTCTGGTCCAGCGACGGTGGGTTTGTGCCCATAGGCAACAACGTTGTTGCTGGTGATGTCTGGTGAGGACGAGCCTTACAACAGGCCTACAAGCCCTCAGTCCAGCCTCTCTCAGTCTGAACACTGATGGAGGGATTGTGCGTTCCTGGTGTAACTCGGGCAGTTGTTGTTGCCATCCTGTACCTGTCCCGCAGGTGTGATGTTCGGATGTAGCGATCCCATGCAGATGTTGTTACATGTGGTCTGCCACTGCGAGGACGATCAGCTGTCCGTCTCCCTGTAGCTCTGTTTTAAGCGTCTCACAGTATGGACATTGCAATGTATTGCCCTGGCCACATCTGCAGTCCTCATGCCTCCTTGCAGCATGCCTAAGGCATGTTCACGCAGATGAGCAGGGACCCTGGGCATCTTTCTTTTGGTGTTTTTGAGTCAGTAGAAAGGCCTCTTTAGTGTCCTAAGTTTTCATAACTGTGACCTTAATTGCCTACCGTCTGTAAGCTGTTAGTGTCTTAACGACCGTTCAACAGTTGCATATTCATTAATTGTTCATGGTTCATTGAACAAGCTTGGGAAACAGTGTTTAACTTCTTAGGGATCGGTGGCGGTCCACCTACGACAACATCCAGTGAAATGCAGAGCGCCAAATTCAAATGACAAAAATCGTATTAAACATTCATGGCCCAAGAAAGTCTCTTATTATTATTGGTGTCCTTTAGTACTGGTTTCTTTGCAGCAATTCGACCATGAAGGCCTGATTCATGCAGTCTCCTCTGAACAGTTGATGTTGAGATGTGTCTGTTACTTGAGCTCTGTGAAGCATTTATTTGGGCTGCAATTTCTGAGGTTGGTAACTCTAATGAACAATTTCTCTGCAGGAGAGGTAACTCTGGGTCTTCCTTTCCTGTGGTGGTTCTCATGAGAGCCAGTTTTATCATTGCGCTTGATGGTTTTTGCGACTGCACTTGAAGAAACGTTCAAAATTCTTGACATTTTCCGCATTGACTGACCTTCATGTGATAAAGTAATGATGGACTGTCCTTTTTCTTTGCTTATTTGAGCTGTTCTTGTCATAATATGGACTTGGTCTTTTACCAAGTAGGGCTCTCTTCTGTATCCCACCCCTACCTTGTCACAACACAACTGATTGGCTCAAATGCATTAAGAAGGAAGGAAATTCCTTCTTAACTTTTAACAAGACACATCAGTTAATAGAAATGTATTCCAGGTGACTACCTCATGAAGTTGGTTGAGAGAATACCAAGAGTGTGCAAAGCTGTCATTAAGGCAAATGGGGGCTACTTTGAAGAATCTAAAATATATTTAGATTTGTTGAACACTTTTTTGGTTACTACATCATTTCATATGTGTTATTTCATAGTTTTGATGTCTTCACTATTATTCTACAATGTAGAAAATACAAAAATAAAGAAAAACCCTTGAGTGAGTAGGTGTGTCAAAACCTTTGACTGGTACTGTAGCTGTAGAGTCAAAGGGGCTTCAGGGTAAATGTTCAACTTTACCAAGGCTGGTATTTTGCTCGTACCCTTAAGTGATCCTAGTATAAATCCTCATTAAATGTTCCTTTGTACATGTTATTTTATGCTTACACAAGCGTACATGCCAAGAGAAAGAAAAGCAAGTATCCTGGTAGGCTGCAACTTGTTCAGAATGAGTCTGACTTCATCAGATAATTTCCGTGTCAATGACCGTGTGTCATTTAGAATTGGTTGTGACCTCAAGCCATATGCCAAGGGAACCTGTAGTGGTTTTATTACAAGTCAATGTGTCTCAGACCATTGTAGTGGCGATAGGTATGAAGGAGTCTATGTTGTCCATGGAGGACAAAACCTCACAACGGAAGTACTCTATAAGTACTTAACCAGTCCTACGCGGTGAGATCATGGTTCATGACCTCTAATAACTTTCCTACTGAATGGAGGGTTCTATTTATTAGCGGGCATGTGTGTTAACCATGTGTTGCAATCTGAATGACTACTACCTCCTCTGTCGCTGTTATCAATGGCAATTCAAATTGTTGCGTCTCTAACCTTCTTACTGATTGTGGCTGGACTGACTGTTGCTGGCATTGGTAGTGGGACCAGCTATCCTACCAATTTATTCCGAACTGTTATTCTACCAAAACATGTTATTAGAGAATTTTACTAGTTGTATTGTAGTTGAGACTACACATGGCAAGGAATTATTATTTTTACTATTTGTTTTTGGAGGTGGAAAGTCCACTGGACTTCTTTTACGACCAGTGTGGTACACCTCAGTGATATCTCAGATGGATTCTAAGGTTAGCCCGGTCGAGGGGCTTGTCTGCTCCTCTTTGTTCTCATGGGGAAGTTTACAATTTGATTTGTTTCCTAATCGGGCAGCCTCGTACAGTGTTGAACGTAGCCTCGTAACCCCCCACTGGCCTTGACGAGGCTCATCATGGGTCTGGGCTAGTATTTCCCCCCCTTTGTCTCGGGACCCCCCCACCAGCAGTTGGTGCTGGTGTCTGAGGCACAAACGGAAATGTCTGACCCTTTGTACGAGTTGTCAGCAGCCGTGTTATTAGTAGATTGGCCTTTCAACCAAATCTTCTGGTGTTTGTGCTTCAAAATGCTCAGTGGCTGTCGTGGCCTGCCAGTCACCACAGCTTCCACATGTGGCACCCGTTCGCGTACCTGCAAACTGAGACAAGGATATTTTTCTGCGATATCGCACAGTTTCACCAGCGGGAGTCATCGGGTCAGTGGCGGGACTGACGCCGTTAATGTCATAGGGGTTTCAGTCCCTCTCAAAGCGGAAAATGTATCATCGGAAGCAGAGTCCACTCTGCACGTTGATGCTTTGTTTCCTGAGATGGCCGCGGTGCTTGCGGAAGTGTCCGAAGGACAAGATAAGTTAATCTTAGCTAAAGTATCGCATGACTCCAAGGAGGAGGGAAGTTGCTCACTCACAGAGACTGCTGGCTCGAAATCTTGAAAAGAACTGTCAATCAGGTTTGCTGATTGAATGTGACAAGATATCGTAATATCTGCTTGAGTCAGATTCTGCACCAAGGGGTGTCGAAACGTCTTTTTCCCAAGGGGTACTTTAGACAGATACTCCTTTTGGATGACTGTGTTGCAGCCAGCACTAGGAGAAGACATTGTTGTCAGTAGAGACGGCACGATTACCTGTGACCACAATTGGTTGCGTTTCCAATCAATCAGTGGGACCAAACGATCCATCAAGTCTGCTCCGAGTAGCAGATGTTCAGTTTCGAGGCTGGAAACATACACAGGGTGAACAAACGATACGTCTTGGAAGTGTAGTTTCAGCATGAGTCACATTGTGAGAGGCAAGGTAGTCTGAGTGAAACCTCAAAGTTTAGTGTCACATCATTCAGCCTGTAACCAACGTTTAGCTGGGTTCAAAGCCCTTTTGAGATCATTGAACAATGTTTGAGAGATTAGTGATATTGTGGAGCCTGAATCAATTAGCCTGTCACAAGTTAAGCAGTCATCCTGGACTGTTTCCAGGTATGGCCTCTTTGAGTTGTGTTTTTTGGTCATATTCCCCACGAAGTGGAGTGAATGTTCGCAACGCCGTGATGTGTCATTTGTGTTCATGGTTAAAACAGAACGACTCATCGGAGTTTGTGTGGAATTGTCTATTGCGAGGTTGTTGTGCGTCAAAACATTTGTATCCGAGTCAAAGCCCTGGATAGGGTCTCGAGTGACAGCGGGAGTAATGTGATTGTTTACGTCCTAACAGAGTTCATTTTGGCGGACCTGTTTTCCGGCATATCTATGATTAGATCATCATTGAACCTTTAGATACCTTTGTTGTGCGTCATCTCTCAATGCTCCATGCCAACTGCGTGGAGAGGTTTGGATTCATCCTGTGGGGAAATTGGGTCCAGAAGGCCTAGAGGAGAAGCCAAGCTTTGACTTTGTTGGTGAGGAGGCGCCATATTACTTTGTGCCAAATGGCCAAGAGGGGAAGACTGAGTGACACCTGACGGAGGCAAAGTGTGAAACCTTTTGTCGTCTTCACTCCTTTGTGTACCAAGCTCCGGATGCGATGCTGTAGCGCGTGACAGTTCTGGAATTCCTCCAGATGGTACCTAAAGGGGGTATTCTGCTGCATCACAGAGTCCACTTGGGCGCTTAGAGTACTTATTTAGACACGTGAGTGTCGCACTTGCTCCATTCTGCCTCATACTTATCTGTCATGGTTTGCAAATAGAGGTCTTGAGTGCGGAGCGAGAGATTCATTGATGCGACTTCCTTCGCTTGCTTAGAAATACTTTTTATCATATTTCTAAGTGACTTCTCCATTAAAATAACATAAAATTGATCAGAAATACAGTGTAGACATTGTTAATGTAGTAAATGACTATTGGAGCTGGAAACTGCAGATTCTTTTATGGAATATCTACATAGGCATACAGAGGCCCAGTATCAGCAACCATCACTCCTGTGTTCCAATGGCACGTTGTGTTAGCTAATCCAAGTGTCATTTTAAAAGGCTAATTGAACATTAGAAAACCCTTTTGCAATTGTGTTAGCACAGCTTAAAACTGTTGTTCTGATTAAAGAATAAATAAAACTGGCCTTTATTAGATTAGTTGAGCATCTGGAGCATCAGCATTTGTGAGTTTGATTACAGGCTCAAAATGGCCTGAAACAAAGAACTTTCTTCTGAAACTCATCAGTCTATTCTTGTTCTGAGAATAGAAGGCTATTCTATGCAAGACATTTATATATATATATACACATTTGTTTTCAAAGTTTGGGTTTGAGTTGTTGGAAGGTGCAAAAATTATTTTAATCTATTAATAGATGTTAATGAGTCATCAATAGTGGATCAGTACTGCAGGAGTTGGATGTCAAATGAATTTGCAAAAGCAAATGTAAATGATTAATCAATGTTAATGATTAGTCATACCTGTATAGGCTATCTGGGAATTAAACTTTAATTAACCTGATAGCGTTGCTGTATCTAGGTTAATGTGGAAAAGTTTAAAATGTCTCATTGGTTGGAACAAATTAATATGGTCCTTATCCATAGATCAACCTGGTAAAAGGTTTGTTTGGCAATTTACCTTCCTTGTTTAATCGAATGAGACAATGATATCCAATCAGAAAATATTTTCACAAAAAAAATTGACTGCTGTTTCTTCACCACAAGGAGTCACTTACCCCTGCAAGCTGAACTCACAAAGGATTCCCGGCAAAGCGCGGGATTTCGCTGTGAACAAAGGAAAATGGCTACTCTTTCTTTGTTAGCTTAGCATCAAATGCAAAGCTAGTCGTTGTTGTACAGTAATGTTCACTTCCAAGCACACACAAGGTTCCCTTCAATGCGGGACCAGGGGTTTTACCTACAATGTCTCGCATTCAACACAATCAGCGTTTGTTGCTAGTGATTTTATCGGCACACGCGATAACATAAAGAAATATTTGCCATGTATACTCACGTGTCTGAAGCGCGATAGACAGATATAACACTTTGCTTCAGCCAACAAATATATCTACTCAAATTTCCTTTCTGGCCCATATGTCCTAGTTCTAGGAATTAATACTCGCTGAGTCTGATCGCTCCTGAGTCACGAGAGACAGAGATAACATACTTAGCTTTGGCCAAACAAATATATTTTTTCAAATGTCTTTAATTGGCTGGCCCATATGTCCTTGCGCTAGAAATGTAATAATTCACCCTCTACGCTGATCCTTCCTCAGTATGCAAAACCGGAGGAAATATTTATAGTGTCTTGGTCAAAAGGAATCACACACACTCACTCTCAATGATAATCCTGCCTACACGCTATTGGTGTATAAAGTAATCTGCTATACAATTCATATAGACTGAATTCAACAGCAAGGCCTATTTCTGTCTTAGATTCCTTACAGGGGGCACCAATATGTTGTGACTTTACTTTCATTAATCTAATTTGGGGCACCACATAATAAGTTGTTAAACTACTTAGGGGAGAAGCGGCGCGCATAAAAGGATAAAGGTATCCTTTTATGTATATTTACTATAATATTTCAACCGGATTATAGCCTGAACGATAGGAAAGGAAAAAAACACAGAGCGCGCGAGACCGTGAACGCGCATGTCATTCTATTCAGTTCCGGGGTCCACGTCTAAGTTCTTCCTCTATTCGCTTCTAATTCAACCTAACGTCATCAAATCCTGTCTAAAGACTGTTAACATCTAGTGGAAGCCATAGTTACTGCAGTGAGTGTCCTAGATAACGTTGAATCCCATAGGCAGACAGGAAAAAAAGGTTTAAAAAAAAAAACTGCATATCCGTATGGATTTTCCTCGGGTTTTCGCCTGCTATATTAGTTCTGTTATACTCACAGACATTATTCTAACGGTGTGAGAGTGTTTCCTATCCAATAGTACTAATTATGTGCATATCCTAGTTTCTGGGCCTGAGTGGCAGGTATTTTACTTTGGGCACGCCAGACTCTCCAAAACCGACACCTCGCTTGCCGCTCCCTAAATAGTTAAAGAGTTACCATCTCCCAAATTAACTTCTTAGGGAGCGGCAGCAGAGGTGACGGTTTTGGAGAGTCTGGCGTGCCCAAAGTAAAATGCCTGCCACTCAGGCCCAGAAAATAGCGAGCCGCTACTCCCTAAGTAGTTAAACTCTAAGGTATATATCTATTTCATCAATAAACAGTCATCTTATTCATCATTACCTCTTATCATATTATCATTCCAAACGTTGTATACTCTTGCATTTGCAAAAAATCTGTACTACACAAATTGGTTTAATTATTTATTTACTAGCTAATTAAATAATAACACAGAATAAACTCACCTTCCTTTAGACCAGGAAAGATGGGGATCTGTAGCCAACATCTAAAGTGGTTTAAATTCTGACTATCAACACGAGGAGGAAGACGCAAGAAGCTCACCTTAGACAATCCCTGGTACAGCTGATTAGCTGTCCTAAGTCAGATATCGAGAAAAGTAAATCTAAGTGAGACTATTCTACTACGTTCATCACCAATGGGAACCGTCGACATGGCTGGCTAGCTATCTTCCAGAGTGAACAACAGTAGAAGACAAGGGGGGAGACCACTTTTGGACAATCAGAGCCATACAGCTGAAAGGCAAACAACCTTCCGAAGGAGGGCTGTTTCCAACAGAGATAAAACTCACACGTAAATACATTCATGATTTCTTATTCCAAACGGGCAGCGGTTCGTGTGCAAACTATATGTTTAACATTACTGTGAGAATAGTTCTGAAATGTCTCAACAATAAGTGTCTCTCTCTCTCTCTCTCTCTCTCTCTCTCTCTCTCGCCTCCTTTTCCATCTATGTTGCAACAAACCATCATATTTTGTCAGTCCACTAGGGACCTTTGTCTCATGTAAAGGGTGTATGTTTATTCTGTGTTATTTTTTAGTTAGCTATTAAAAAATTATTCAAACATTTTGTATAGTACTGAATCATGAGCTGGGGTTTTTGCAGATGCATGAGGATATGACTGTTCAGAATGATGATATGATTATAGGTAATGATTAATAAGATGACTCTTTATTGATTCACTTCTTAGGGCTAGGGGGCAATATTTTAAAGTTCGGATGAAAAACGTGCCCAAAGTAAACTGGCTGTTACTCAGGCCCAGAAGCTAGGATATGCATATAATTAGTAGCTTTGGATAAAAAACACTCTGAAGTTTCTAAAACTGTACAAACATGTCTGTGAGTATAACAGAACTGATATGGCAGGCAAAAACCAGAGCAAAATCCATCCGGGATGTCTGAATCAGTCATGTCACACTGTTTCAATTGACATGCTATTCAAAGCTGAGTATTTTAGCTCCCAGATTGCAGTTCCTATGGCTTCCACTAGATGTCAACAGTCTTTAGAAAAAGGTTTGAACATTAAATCATGAAAATCAAAGGAGTAAGACCACTTGTTCCTGAGTTCACGTCAAGTGTCCTGTTTTTTGCGCGGAACAGGGAATGCGTGCTCAGTTCGTTTTCTCTTCTATTCAGCAGGTTATATTCCATCTGAAATATTATAGTGTATATTCATTTTAGGGTATCTGAGTATTGATTACAAATGCTGTTAGACTTTTTTCGACAAACTTTACGGGAACTTTTGGGATATTGTTTGTCTGCATGGATGAAAGCCTTTGGGCAGGTGGATTACTGAACAAAACGTGCCAACCAAACGGAGCTATATGGATATAAAGAGGAACTTTATCGAACAAAATGACCTTTTATTGTGTATCCTGGACGCTTTGATATGCCATCAGAGGAAGATCATCAAAGGTAAGTGATTTATTTTATGCTATTTTTTAGTTTTGTGACACCATCTGCTGGTTATGTTAATATGCTAATTGAGTTTTTGAGTGGGGCACTGTCCTCAGACAATCAAATGTTCTGCTTTCGCCGTAAAGTCTTTTTGAAATCTGACAATGCTGTTAGATTAACAAGAGGCTAAGCTTGTGTGCAGCATTTGTATTTTCATGAATGTTTGAAATTAGTATTTTTGTAATTTGAATTTGGCGCTCTGCATTTCACCGGATGTTGTCAAAATTGACCCTGTTCAAGAAATTGTATCCTTAACAGGTTAATGCAGCTAGTGGCCACACCAGATACTGACTGTTACTTTGGATTTTGCCCCCTTTGTTCAGGGACACATTATTAAATTTCTGTTAGTCACATGTCTGTGGAACTTGTTCAGTTTATGTCTCAGTTGTTGAATCTTGTTATGTTCATACAAATATTTACACATGTTAAGTTTGCTGAATATAAACGCAGTTGACAGTGAGGACATTTCATTTTTTGCTGAGTTTAGTTATCAACAGGATAGTGGTGGGTTGCAACTTGCAAAAACCTTTCCAAGATTGAACCCACCAGAGGGGGACTGTTATGATTGTCCTGTGAGGATCACAATGGGTTAGATCAGCTTGGCAATGGCTGACAATAACCAGACCCTCTCCCACCCGCAAAGAGTCTAAGCTTTTGAAGGGTGTGCAGCATTTGTATTTTCATTAATATTTGAAATTAATATTTTTGTAATTTGAATTTGGCGCTCTGCATTTCATCGGATGTTGTCAAAATCGATCCCGTTCACGGGATTGGATCCGTAACAGGTAAAATAGATGTATACCTCATAGAGTTTAATTTGGGAGATGGTAACTCTTTAAACAACCTCTTCCGTGGTGCCCCAAATCCTAATGAGTTCATTGTTACATAATAAATTAAATTGGGCAACAATTAAACATAGTTAGTTGATTAAATAAATAACAGTCATAACAGTCAAATAACAGTTATCATTTAATGAAAGTAAAGTCACAACATATGTGACATATATAAGGGATCATAGCTTTCACCTCAATTCACCTGGTCAACATCAACAGTCATGGAAAGAGCAGGTGTTCCTAATGTTTTGTGCACTCAATGTATACTTCCATACATTTTATTAACTGGTGCCGGGCTACCTTATGGGGGTCATAGAGCAAAACAGATAACACCATCGTGTTCGTGAGAGTCTCATCTTTCGTATTCAACTTCATCTTCGAGATGTCTCATGGTCTGACAAACACTGATGTTGCTCGGTCACCTTCCACCGCAGATGCATTGTATTGAGTGTTGACATTGACTCTTGAGGGTTAAAGAGATAATACAGTACTTTTGTATAAGTTTTAGCCAGTAGTTCCAAAAGTAGCGCACAAAGCCAAAAGTGGTCCCCGGAAAGTGTGTACGACATCACATACGTGTAGATATGAGCACCGTGTCATTGCAATCGCGTTTGCCCTGCTGTGTGTGGATCTTGCTAGCTGTCAATCAAATTGCAAGGGCTGAAGCTCATTGGCTGGAGACCAAATTGCAATGGGGATGGCCCACATGGGGAAAAATTTGGGAAAATTGTGCCACACAGCTTCTATTAAACACTCACAATAGGGATTTTGTGACTAATTGAGGTAAGACAGTAATTCTGCTAATATATATTATGTACAGTACCAGTCAAAGTTTGGACACACTTACTCATTCAATGATTCTACATTGTAGAATAATAGTGAAGACATCAAAACTATGAAATAACTCATGGAATCATGTAGTAACCAAAAAAGCTGCATGTGGTAGTCACCTGGAATGGTTCCAACGGCAGTGTCTTTGTGAAACACAGAGTAGGTGAACAGATTATCTTTGCATGTGTGGTTCCCACCCGGAAGCATGGAGGAGGTGTGGGGGTGCTTTGCTGGTAACACTGTCTGTGATTTATTTCGAATTCAAGGCACACTTAACCAGCATGGCTACCACAGAATTCTGCAGCGAGATGCCATCCCATCTGGTTTGCGCTCAGTCCCACTATCATTTGTTTTTCAACAGGACAATGACCCAACACACCTCCAGGTTGTGTAAGGGCTATTTGATGAAGAAGGAAAGTGATGCATCAGATGACCTGGCCTCCACAATCACTCAACCTCAACCCAATTGAGATGGTTTGGGATGAGTTGGATCGCAAAGTGAAAGAAAAACAGCCAACAAGAGCTCAGCATATGTGGGAACTCCTTCAAGACTATTGGAAAAGCATTCCAGGTGAAGCTGGTTGAGAGAATGCCAAGAGTGTGCCAAGCTGTATTCAAGGCAAAGGGTAGCTACTTTGAAGAATCTAAAATATATTTTTGGTTACTACATGATTCCATATGTGTTTTTCCATTGTTTTGTTGTGTTCACTTATTCTACAATGTAGAAATGAATAAATAAACACCCTTGAATGAGTAGGGGTGTCCAAACCTTTGACTGGTACTATATGTATGAACTACACATTGACACATTTAAAAAGTCCTTACTAATCGCCAGATTTCCAGAGCATGTCTTTAACATTCCCCTCTTACAAACCCTTTCTGATCTCTCTAAGTTTGTACAATCAATAGTATTCATTTCACAGTTTATTTGATTTTTCACCATTTGAGAGTCATAATCTCTCTCCCTGGAGCAGCTTTGGTTCTGAAATAGCTTCTAGTCCACTATGAACTGACCAGGACGTACAGTACTGCAGCGGTTGTCCATTAATCAGTCTTGTTAATGTGTGTATTTATAGCTGACCAAGGTAATGCAGACAGACATTCTTTAAATCACTTTTCTGAATAAGGGAATTCATTAAGAACCATTTGTTTTTGTTGGCCACAATAACAAAGGGAAAATCTGAAAACTAGAGTACATTTAGTACACTAAGATCACAATAGTCATAAGCATAGAGAATTGTCAAGCAGGAAGAATATTGAAATAACGATATTATACTGCACTGTGTAGCATTATGAGTCACCATTGAAAAGAAAACATCTTTGATGTTGCCTGCCAATCGTCTGATGAGTGATGACTGATTTTTCCCTCTTTCCCTCTCTATCCCAGCTCTGTATAATTCAGAAAGGCTTACTCATTTCCGTTCTTTGACTCTTTAAAGATAGCATCTTACTAATGGATTCTCCTTTGGGTTGTTCTTACATCATTTTTAAACTTGCTCCTTTCTTTTCCCCTGCAGACAAAAGATCTTGGCTTGATAAATGCAATGCACTCTAGGTAGATGGAACATTCTCTCCCCTCCAAGCCCCTTTGCCTTTCCGAGAGGTTGCCTTCGGTTAGGAGGGGGTTAGCCCAGCTAAAATGACTCATCCATACAGGCTGAGGAGTTCAACACCTCAGTAGGAGAGTCTCAGTGGGAGATGAGGCTCCCACTCTCCCCAAACCTGCCTAGTTTTTATAATGCAGAGTTCACATACTGTTTTGTAGAGTTAACTGTGGAGTTCAAAGTGTATTTGTTTCTCTTGACGCTACTGTTTGTGTGGTGAAGGAGAACACATTTGTCCTCTGCCTTCGTATTCACATTCACCGCATGGAGCCAGCAGTAATTAAAAGAGAGAATAGAATGTAATCGAGAAGGAGAGGGGAAAAAAGAAGGATATGTTGAGAAAATATACACCGTCTCACTCACGTCTGCTCTCTAGTCCCAAGGAAAACTACAAGAATTAAACTTGTGCTATAGGAAGAAATAACATCAACTCTGCTAGGGAAAAAAAATCACATACTTATTTGTTTTTCATGTACTTTACAGCTTCAGATTTGAAAATACTTCCAACTGAGTTGATGTTGACATTGCTTATAGTAGTAATCATGTTGCAATTTTCCAGCATGGGCCTATACGATGTATGTGTGTGACAGTCAAATGTCATACAGATGTTATTTCAAAAACAATATCTTGTTCCAGTAATATTTCTCTTTGCCATCAGTATTTGAACAGCAATTCAATCTAAATTCGATTTTCTGTTACAGTATGTTAAAACATTTGCTGAAATTTTTCAGACACAATTTAAATATGTATGTGACACTATCAAGAGATTGGACCACAATAACACCAGGACACAGATTCAATGATATTTCCCTGAATGGATCCACACTACATGACACTTCTGGAAAACGAGCTTTTTGTATTACCTGTATGTGTGAAGTAACAATTGCACTCACAGTATGATGAGGTGCATGTGTGACATACAACTGGGACAAGCGATGCTACTGTAATAAGCCTGGGACGGAATGTTTGGTTGTCAAATTGAATCTCCTGTTAGTATACTCTTCTGTGTGAGGAAGATTGGATGCCATCACGGAATATATCTTGCTGGAAACATGCTAATTTATGCAGTGAGTGTGACTGGGATGTTCAGTACAGGATGTATTCAGTGATATGTGGGTGTATCACAAATGTTGTTAGTGTATTTTCTGTGGTTGAATGTGATCTTGTCAAGGCTCAGGAGAAGACCCAGATGCAGACAGTTTCGAAGTAAGAAAAGACAGCGGGGCAGGCAAACGACAGGTCAAGGGCAGGCAGAGGTCAGTAGTCCAGAGCAGAGTCCGAAAGGTACAGAACAGCAGGCAAGCTCAGGGTCAGGGCAGGCAGAATGGTAAAAAATTGGGGAAGCTAGAAAACGGGAACTAGAGAAAGAAAGGAGCACGGGAAAAACCACTGTAGGCTTGACAAAACAAAATGAACTGGCAACAGACAAACAGAATATATATATAGTCGGAAGTTTACATACACTTATGTTGGAGTCATTAAGACTCGTTTTTCAACCACTCCACAAATTTCTTGTTAACAAACTATAGTTTTGGAAAGTCGGTTAGCTAGCTAGACTGTGGGGAAACTACTACTTGCTATTGCGCATTGACCTGTTGGCCTTAAAGGCAGCAGTTTCCATAAGTTTTTGTAAAAACAGTCCCACCCATTAAGTCAATGTGATTAGTTGATTCTACTGTCACTTCCAACATTTTCCCTAATACAGTTGAATGGCAGATGCCTTTATCTACTGTCGCTTCTGATGGCCAAGCCAATGGTTAACTTAGCTAGGTAGATTTATCTCCACAGAGACCAGCAAAGAGAAATCCTGATTGGATTTTTTTCTTCTTCATGTTAACCCTTTCCAACACAAAATAAATAGACTAAATCTGAATAAGGTGTAGAAGGCCTATTGTTCCCCATTGTGTTTGGGTTAGTAATAATTTGTGGAGTGGCTCTATTTTCCCTCAGCATGCATTTTTTCCATATGTTGTTCTGAAATATGAACACAGAAATACTGGACATTTTTAACTCTTATTATGGTGGTGATTTGACAAAATTACAATCATGGTCTTGAATTGGACTCGGTCTTGGATTCCTTGTCCCCCGTCCGGTCTTGGTCTTGACTCGGACTCGGTTTGCTCCGGTCTTGGCCTTGAATCGGTCTCGCTTTACGTGGTCTTGAACACAAAACTGCCATTCTGTGATACATTAAAGTTGTGATTTTGCACACAAACGTAATATCCATGACACTGGAATGTCCAAACTCAAAGCCACAAAAAACTATCTTCAAAACAGCTCCTCTTCTGTACCAATCTTGGAAGGTAGAGCACACACCGAAGAGAACAGAAAAGGACAGGAGTGCACTGCCCAATAATATTCTGAGCCATCAAAATGCCTAGCAGAGACCGAGGAAATGATATCTACCTTGTGCATGACACAAGTAATTTTTCCAACAATTGTTTACAGACAGATTATTTCACTTATAATTCACTGTATCACAATTCCAGTGGGTCAGAAGTTTACATACATTAAGTTGACTGTGCCTTTAAACAGCTTGGAAAATTCCAGAAAATTATGTCATGGCTTTAGAAGCTTCTGATAGGCTAATTGACATCATTTGAGTCAATTGGAGGTGTACCTGTGGACGTATTTCAAGGCCTACCCTTCAAACTCAGTGCCTCTTTGCCTGACATAATGGGAAAATCAAAAGAAATCAGCCAAACAATTGTAGACCTCTACAAGTCTGGTTCACCCTTGGGAGGAATTTCCAAACGCCTGAATGTACCACGTTCATCTGTACAAACAATAGTACGCAAGTATAAACACGATGGGACCATGCAGCCGTCATACCGCTCAGGAAGGAGATGCATTTTATCTCCTAGAGATGAACGTACTTTGGTGCAAAAAGTGCAAATCAATCCCAGAACAACAGCAAAGGACCTTGTGAAGATACTGGAGGAAAAAGGTACAAAAGTATCTATGTCCACAGTCAAACGAGTCCTATATCAACATAACCTGAAAGGCTGCTCAGCAAGGAAGAAGCCACTGCTTCAAAACCGCCATGAAATAGCCAGACTACTACCAACTTATTGTGGGAAGCTTGTGGAAGGCTACCCAAAATGTTTGACCCAAGTTAAACAATTTAAAGGCAATGCTACCAAATACTAATTGAGTGTATGTAAACTTCTGACCCGCTGGGAATGTGATGAAAGAAGTAAAAGATTAAATAAATCATTCTCTACTATTATCCTGACATTTCACATTCTTAAAATAAAGTGGTGATCCTAACTGACCTAAGCCAGGGACTTTTTACTAGGATTAAATGTCAGGAATTGTGAAAAACTGAGTATAAATGTATTTGGCTATGGTGTATGTAAACTTCCGAATTCACCTGTAGCTATATGATAGAGAAGGTCTAGACTATGACAATTGTGAGCTAGAGTTTAACGTTTTGGGTGTTCAAGCCTCCAACAGACAGTCGAGAGGGATCCACATAGCTTGAGCTGAGGGAGGGGTTTGCCAACAGGTGGGAGATGAGCAGCTCCTCCTGTGGCAGACAGGCATCACAGTTCACTCTCCATTTAAGGCGTCTTACTGGCGCCTCGCTGTCCCCACCGTCTGACTGCGACTTCTCCGTAGCCGTTCACTCTGTCTTGTACGAGTTGAAGTTTGTTAAGTTCCCACTCACTCAATGATGAGAGCCCACACGAAACTTTGGAAGAATGAATTATTCAATGCCAGCTTACCATCCATTGCAGTCCTCCTCATGGGTGAAGAGACTGTAGAAACAACCCAAAAATAGGGTGGTGTACTCAAATCAAAACACACTAGCTAGCTAGCTTGCTAGTGTCACGAACCGGCTCAGAGTTCGTAACAAAAAGGGAGACAACGTGGAGTTAGGGAACAAAATATCATATTTATTAACTAAAGTCAAAGTAAACAACCAAAACAGCCACAAAACTGGCACAACCAAAATCCATAAGGGTGTCTGCTTGGCGAGAGTCTTCCAATGACTGGGGAAGAGTTCTATTTATCCTGGGACACCCCCCAGCCCAGGTGTTTCCCATGTCACTGACGACCCTCCCGACTCCGCCCACCGGCATCCTAACAAGGAAACAAGAGCAAAGAGAGAATACAACAGACAGAGTGGGAGGGTCGTCACACTAGCATTGTGAGCTAATTATGTCAAATTCACGTGCAGGAGACAAGTAGATGTAACCCATTTAAAACAACAACAAAAAATAGATTTAAGTGAGAAGTAGGCATTGGTCTGATGCCGAAAAAGAAAGGAAATTCACAATGCCTACTCCACCCATGCTCTACCAAGGTTTTCGAGCACACAGCTTTGACCTACTACAGTAGCTATGTTGGTCTGTTGTACTTCAAACATTGTGTATGCAGGATGCTTAGGATTCAAACCTTCTCAAACAGCTTAATTCATACTCTTCAAGGAGATGCTCTCAAAATAACGTGATTTATACCACATTCAATTTAGTTAAAATATTAGATAAATCACACACCACCAAAAATAAAATAAAAAAAAGATTCAAAATACAAAATATATAGGATCTCTTTGTCTAGACGACCTCATGCAAATGTGTAGAATAGCAGGAAATTAGTTCTACAACAGCAACATTTTATCTCAGCCAAATTGAAAAAAATAATAAATAGCATGATATTAGCTTAAAACTGCATATTTTTCTCTCTGCCCCGGGCCCCACAAAACTGTGCTAAGTCATTTTACTAAACGGGTGGGTCTAATCCTGAAATCTGATTGGTTAAAACCGCATTTCAGCAGGTGTCTATTTCACAAGTTGCCACCATCTAAATCAATGACTTTAAAATGCCTATTTACTCTGTTCCATCTGAATGTGCAATCCACTGTCTCATCAGCACAGCCAGGCAACTTAGAAACTTGATCTCCACTATAAAAAGCATCTAGACATTATCTCACATTTCTTTTAGACTAAAATTTAGTTTTAAAAAGTGTAGATTTGTGTAAACTTTGCGGTCTGTCTCTCCGACAATTTAAACATTGTTTCAATATTCAAATTCGATCTCCTGCTGTCCCATAGTAATGAACGTATCGGGAGTCGGGACGAGACAGATAGACAGACAGGCAGGCAGCGTTCTCAGCCAGTCGAAATCATGAATCAGCTGGCATCATTTTCATGGATATATACAAAAAAATGTCAACTGAAAAAAGGTCAAACGAAAGGCAGCTAATTTGCAGTCTTTCCAGCTTCAGTTTGAAGTGATTGTGTTACTGTAGATGTGTTGGCTAGCTCCTCTGAACAACAGCATCCTAACGAGTGAGCACATTTTCTGTGGCAGGCGAATCGCACCTCATTAGCTCATTGTTGTGGATGTATCCAAATATATGTCACTAGAAAACAGCTTAAACAAATGCAAATGCAGCTACTTTGCTGTTATTCTGGTTGCACTTTTTGACGTGACTGTACAGTGCCCTCCACTATATTGGCACCCTTGGTAAATATGAGCAAAACGGGCTGTGAATGTATTTTTTTTGCTGTTTATCCTCTTGGTCTTTCATTCAGAATATTCACAAAAATCAAACCTTTAATTCAAGTACAATTGTAGAAAAAAATACATGTAAAATAAATATCTTTCTCCAAAACATGTGTGCCTCAATTATTGGCACCCCTAGAAATTCTTATGAGTAGAATCTAACAGAAGTATATTCCCATTCATATTTTACGTTTTTAAGTTCACCTGAGTGATTAGGAACACCTAAGTGGTAAGCCATGACTTCCTGTTTCACTGGGGTACAATTATGAGGTGATACACAGGCCAAGTTCACATAGTGATCCATCACTATGGGAAAGACCCGAGAATACAGTAATGATGTGCGACAAAAGGTTGTTGAGCTGTAAAATCAAGAAATGGCTATAAGAAAATAGCTCAACGGTTGAAAATTACCATTTCCACTATCAGGGCAATAATTAAGAAGTTTAAAGCAACTTTAGATGTTAATAAATTGGCCTGGAAGAGAATGTGTGTCTATATTGACCACGCACAGTGAGGAGCATGGTTGAGTGGCAATCAAATCTCCAAGGTTCGGAGCTGGAGAATTGCAGACGTTAGTTGGGTCTTGGGGTCAGAAAGTCTGCAAAACTACGATCAGATGCCACCAACATAACCACAAGTTGTTTGAGAGGGTTTCCATAAAAAAGCCAAACAACAAACTCAAGTGCCTACAGTTTGCCAAACGTTACTGGAACTTTCAATAAGACCGGGTTCTACGGTCAGATGAGACCAAAATAGAGCTTTTTGGAAACAAACTCAAGAGGTGGGTTTGGCGTAGACAGAGAGAAAGATAGCCATGCAGAAAAGTACCTCATCCCCACAGTGGTCTTTGATGTTGTGGGGCTGTTTTTCTTCCAAAGGCCCTGGACAACTTGTTAGGATGCATGGTATCATGGACTCCATCAAGTACCAGGAGATATTAAATCAAAACCTGACTGCCTCTGCTAGGAAGTTTAAACTGGGCCGTAGTCGGATCTTCCAGCAGGACAATGATCCAAAGCACACCTCAAAATCAGCACAAAAATGGTTCAATGACCACAGAATAAAGGTTTTGCCATGGCCATCCCAGTCCCCTGACCTAAACCCCATAGAAAACCTGTGGGATGAGCTGAAGAGGAGAGTCCACAACTGTGGACCTCGGAATCTGAAGGATCTGGAGAGATTCTTTATGGAGGAATTTGGTATTTAATATTTTATTAGGATCCCCATGGTCTCAGATCCCTTGTCATGTGTTCTCCAACCTCATTACGCATTATAGAAGAAGATTCAGAGCTGTTATCTTGGCAAAGGGAGGTTGCACAAAGTATTGATTGAAGGGATGCCAATAATTGCGGCATACATATATTTGAAAGAAATATTTGTTTTATGATAAGAATTCATTTTTTCATTCAATTATTTTACTCTTATTAAAGGTTAGATTTGTGTGAATATTTTGAATGAAAGACCAAGAGGATATACAATAAAGAAAACATTTTCAAAGCCATTTTTGCTCATATTTACCAAGGGTACCAATATTAGTGGAGGGCACTGTAAGTTATCCGTAATTGGATAGCTAGCCGTAATCTAGATCCTGTTGCTCTGCCGTGCTTGTTTCATTGCCCTGCACCATTTTTGTCCTCTCCTTGCAGTTACCGCTCTGTCTCTGGCTCCTGTCAACTGTTCCACATCTCACCACCAACCACCTTACTCTGGATATCACTCACCACCACTACCTTGGATTCCCCTCAGTACTTGTTTCCCTATTCTACTCAGCCAACTCCAACCTCACTCTACACTCCTGTTTTTTCTGCAACTCATCTGACCTACCCTGGTTCTGCAATCCATATTTCTCTGCGTACAATAAACATTTTGGTGCATTCATCCCGGCTTCCTCTTCTGAGTCCGTTCTTGGGTTCCCCCGCTTCGCTCCACATACCAGTACGATCTGGCCAAGAGATGAACCCAGCAGACTCCACTACTCTTCACCAAATTCTTGTTGGTCAAGGCACCCTTCTTGATCAACATGACAAAGCCCTGAAAACCCTGCTGGAGAACATCAAGGAATTTTTACAGAGCCTGTCTGACCTACAGATCCGAACCTCCACCCAGAATTCACAACCTGTCTCCAGTTTCTCTTCTCCAACCCGGGAGCCTTTTGTTCCGACTCCTGAGCACTATGATGGCAATCTTGGCATTTGCAGAGCCTTTCTTGTACAATGTTCACTAGTATTTGAGCAACAGCCTTACTCTTATCCTATTGACGAGCCAAGAATTATTTTTTGATTGGCTGCCTTCGGGGAGCAGCACTCTCCTGGGCCACTGCGGTTTGGGAGAGACAGTCATCTATCTGCTTCTCCTACAGTGGATTCACAGATGAGATGAGGAAGGTCTTCGACCACTCGGTCTGTGGAAAGGATGCTGCCAAACCACTTCTGTCCCTTTGTCAAGGCTCTCAGAGTGTGGCTGAGATGGCATGTGAGTTCCGCACCCTCGCCGCAGAGAGTGGCTGGAATGATGAGGCTCTTCAGGGAGCATTCCGGAACGCGCTCACTGAGACCCTCAAGGACGAGTTGGTGTCCAGAGAGGAACTAATGACAAACTAATTTCTCTCACTATCCGTATTGACAACCATCTCCATGAGCGTCGGAGGGAGAGGGGGTTGCATGTCCTATAACATCTGCTTCTGTGCCTTGCTCAATTTATCCGACTGCATCACATCAAGCAGGTTCTGATCCTGAACCCATGCAGCTCGGCCGGACCCGTCTATCTCCAGAGGAGAGGCAGCGGCGTATCAGTACTAGGAGCTGTCTATACTGTGGCCAGGTTGGTCACCTGGTCTCCACTTGTTCCCTGTGTCCTGCAAAAGAGGGGGCTCAGCAGTAGTGGGGGATATACTGTTGTGCCAAATCGCCTGCCCATCATCTCCCAGACCCCTGCTTGAGGCCAACTTTGTGTGGCAGAGCTAGGCTTTTCCTGTGCCAGCTCTCCTTGATTAAGGTGCGACTAAAGTTTTCTGGATCGAGGGGTTGTTAATCAGTTGGGCCTGGACACTGTTTTGCTCGATTCACCTCTGGATGCCAACGCTCTCAATGGAAAGCTACTCTCCGTGTTTTGGAGAAAACTGTTCCTGTATCCTGCGTCTCTTGGGTAATCACCAGGAAAATATCAGTTTCCACATTATCGACTGTTCTCACTCACCTCTGGTTCTGGGTCATCCATGGTTAAAGCTACACAAAGCACAGATGACTGTTCTACCGGAAGGGTTACTACTTGGAGTACATTTTGTCATTCTAATTGTCTACATTCTGCCCTCCCTCCTGCTTTGTCTGCACCACAGTCCATTCCAGAACCTCCAGACCTGTCTTCTGTTCCTCCAGAATATCACCGTCTAGCTCCTGTATTCAGTAAGCACCACACCCCATCTCTGCCGCCTCATCGACCATACGACTGTGCTATCGAGCTTCAGCCTGGAGCTCTTCTCCCTAGTAGCAGGTCGTATAACCTCTCTCACCCCGAGCAATAAGCCATGAAAGAATACATCCAGGACTCCCTGGCTGTCGGACATGTCAGGCCTTCTTCCTCTCCGGTGTGAGATGGATTTTTCTTTGTCAATAAGGACGGGTCACTGAGGCCATTCATAGACTTCCGTGGTTTGAATAGTATTACTGTCAGGAACAAGTATCCCTTGCCACTGATCAGTTCTGCATTTGCCCCCCTCCATGGTGCCACAGTATTTACTAAGCTGGACCTCTGGATTGCCTACCACCTTGTCCGCAATAGAGAGGGGGACAAGTTGAAAACACCGTTCAACACACCACTTGGACATTTCGAGTACCTCGTTATGCCTTTTGGCCTCACTAACGCCCCAGCTGTTTTTCAGAGCCTGGTTAATGATGTCCTGAGGGATGTCATTGGGCGTTTTGTTTTTGTCTATGTGGATGACATTCTTATTTTTTCCAAGTACCTTGAGGCTCACAAGCAACACGTCCACCAAGTTCTCCAATGGATATTGGAGAATAAGCTATTTGTCAAGGCTGAGAAATGTGAGTATCATGTTTCCTCTGTGTCCTTCTTGGGTTACATTATTGCTCAAGGACAGCTACGAATGGACCCTGCCGAGGTTAGGGCAGTCAGAGAGTGGCCTGTGCCCGCTAATCTGAAGCAGTTACAGAGTTTTCTGGGGTTTGCCAATTTTTATAGATGATTTATCCGTGACTACAGTCGTTTGGCAGCTCCTCTCACCACTCTCACCTCCACCTCCACTCCATTCCACTGGTCCCCTGAGGCAGAGACAGCATTCCGGGAACTCAAGCACCGCTTCACTTCTGCTCCAATCCTTACCCAGCCAGACCCAGAACTCCAGTTCGTCCTCGAGGTGGACGCTTCCGACTCCGGGGTAGGTGCAGTCCTGTCTCAACATTCTCCCTCGGATCAGAAGCTCCATCCTTGTGCCTTCTTGTCCCGCCGCAAGCTCTCACCTGCAGAGAGAAATGTTTACGTAGGCAACCGGGAACTCTTCGCTGTAAAGCTAGATCTTGAGGAGTGGCGTCACTGGTTAAAGGGTTCAGTCGTTCCCTTCATTGTGTGGACGGATGACAAGAATCTAGCCTACATCCAGACCGCCAAATGTCTGAACTCTCGGGCAGGCCAGGTGGGCATTGTTTTTTGGAGGATTCAACTTCACACTCACTTATCGGCCCGGATCTAAGAATACCAAGCCTGACGACCTTTCTCATCAGTTCACCGCAAGACAACACAAGTTCCGAGCCTGAAACCATTATGCCATCCTCCTGCATCATTTCAGCTGTCTCCTGGGAGATTGAGTCCCGTGTTCGTCAGGCTCAGCTGAACCAGCCTGATCCTAGAAACGGTCCTTGTAAGGCTCGGTTTGTGTCAGATTCAGTTCATTCTGAGGTTCTTCAATGGGCCCATTCTACTCACCTCACCTGTCACCCTGGCATGAACCGGACAGCCGCCTTCCTGCGTCAGCGATTTTGGAGGCCCACCATGGAGAGAGACGCTCGGGAATTCCTCTCAGCCTGCTTGATCTGTGCCCGGAATAAAACCTCCTCCAAACCTACATCTGGTCTGCTTCGTCCTCTTCCCATACCCAGTCGCCCCTGGTCACACATAGCTTTGGACTTTGTCACTGGGCTTCCCCCATCGAATGGTAACTCAGTCATCCTCACTATTATTAACTGATTTTCCAAGGCGGCTCACTTCATTCCCCTCTCCAAGCTTCCTTCCTCCAGGGAGACTGCGGACCTGTGGGTATCCCATGTTTTGTGGTTGCATGGCATCCCTAGTGACATTGTTTCTGACAGAGGACCCCAGTTTACATCCCAGGTATGGAGAGCCTTCTGCACAGCTCTGGGTAATAAGGTCAGCCATTCGTCTGGATATCACCCCCGGACCAACGGTCAGACCGAGCGGGCAAACCAGGAGTTGGAAACTGCAATATGCAGTGTGACTTCAGCTAACCCTTCCTCTTGGAGTGCCCAGCTACCCTGGGTGGAATATTCCCACAACACCCTCATCAACGCCTCATCAAGTATGTCTCCTTTTGAGTGTGCTCTGGGTTATCAACCTCCCTTGTACCCTGCCCAAGAGGTTGAAGTAGCGGTGCCCTCAGTCCAGGACCACATGCGCCGTTGTCGTCACACCTGGAGGAGGGCCCGGGCTGCCCTTCTTCGTGCCTCCACCAGGACCCAATCCAAAGCTAACCATTGCCGTGCTCCAGAATCAGTCTACACTCCAGGCTAAAGGGTATGGCTTATTCTAAGGACTTGCCTCTGAAGGTGGTCTCCAAGAAACTAGCTCCCCGGTTCATTGGCCCCTTTGACATTGACCATGTCATAAACCCCTCTGCTGTTCATCTGAAACTCCCAGACACTCGGCAGTTAGCCTAGTGGTTAGAGTGTTGGACTTGTAACCGGAGGGTTGCAAGTTTGAATCCCTGAGCTGACAAGGTAAAAATCTGTCATTCTGCCACTGAACAAGGCAGTTAACCCACTGTTCCCCGGGCGCTGAAGACGTGGATGTCGATTAAGGCAGCCCCCTGCACCTCTCTGATTCAGAGGGGTTGGGTTAAATGCGGAAGACACATTTCAGTTGAATGCATTTGGTTGTACAACTGACTAATAATGGTGACTTTGACTTTTGATTCACCCCACCTTCGGTGTATCCTTAATCAAACCAGTATGCTCCAGTCCCCTAACCCCTCCTGCAGCTGCTCCTCCACCCCCTCTGCTAATTGACGACCATCCTGCCTATACTGTCCGGCAGCTTTTGGATGTGTGCCGTCGGGGTCGCGGTTGGCATTATCTGGTGGACTGGGACGGATACGGGCCTGAGGAGCGCTGCTGGGTGCCCGTTGTCACATTTTGGATCCCTCCCTCTTACAGGATTTTTACACCTCACACCCAGACAAGCCGGGTCGTGCGCCAGGTTACGTCTTTAGAGAGGGGGGTACTGTCACATCTGCTCCTGCTACGCCCTCTGGTGTTCAGCCGGTGTCTCCTTAAACCTGCAGTTTTCCCCCTGTACTCTCTCTCTCTCCCTCTCCCTCTCTGTTTGATTGTGTGGTTGGAGACAGGTGTGCTGCAGTCGGAGCAGATCCCTACCAGCTGCTACTCGTCCCATGAATCAAGACCTCTACAAAAATCCATTCCTGACACTGCCAGATCATAGTCTCTGCTCAGTCGGTTATGATTCTAGCCTTTTGTTAATTCTCTAGATCCGGTTGCTCTGCCGTGCTTGTTTCCCTGCCTTACAACATTTTTGTCCTCTCCTTGCAGTTACCGCTTTGTCTCTGGCTCCTGTCTCCTGTTCCACATCTCACAACCAACCACCTTGCTCTGGATATCACTCACCACCACTACCTTGGATTCCCCTCAGGACCTGTTTCCCTATTCTACTCAGCCAACTCCAACCTTACTCTACACTCCTGGTTTTTCTGCAACTCACCTGAGCTACCCCCGGTTCTGCAATCCATATTTCTCTGTGTACAATAAACATTTTGGTGCATTCATCCCGGCTTCCTCTTCTGAGTCCGCTCTTGGGTTCCCTTCGCTTCACTCCACGTAACAGCGTCTCCAGCAACCCTAGATTTGTGTCGGGACTGTGTCTTGTGAAAGGATGAAATAGTATGAGTAAGTTAATAAAAATTACATTTTTTATGAAAATATGTCAATCATTATTTGAATATGTTGGTAACCCGTTGTATGAAAGTGATAATGCCCTCGAAGCCGGTGTTTGGAGGATATATTGACACGGTTTGCAGGCCCAAGAACAACACCCGTGCCAATATATCCTCTAAACATCGGCTTAGAGGGCGTTATCACTTAAGCATAAGATACTGACAAATTGTATTGGAGCGGAGTGGATTAACGCTGAGGTACTCTTCTTATTCAGCCTGATACCATCTTAACTGGTGCATTGATCATCTCTGAAGACTGGACTAAGAAGGACTACGGGGCAGCTGGAGATGTGTGAGATGTACGATTTGTGGAAATTCTCTTGCCTTAAGTCTCTTATCTGTGAAAACCCTCACTCTGGGAATAACCTAGAAATATGGTAAAAAGGAGACATGGCGGAAAATGATGTGCTTTGAATCTACCCATTTCGTTCAATGTCTGATTTAACTGTCTTATTACATTAGAGAGAAGATACAAGGGGGGAGAGAGAGAGAGATGAGTAGTAATGACAATATAACTGTTGACAATGCTTGACACCATGACTGTTAGATGCTGACGTGATTCACTTTGTAATTTAGATAGGAAATACTTGTTGTGACTGCCGTTCTGTGGTTCTAAATGTAATTTGCATGCCACCTACCCTCCATACAATAACTTCCCTTTACTCACATTGGGGTGAATGGTCTCCTGGAAGATCTAAGGCCCGGAAGTAACATTAAATGGGTTTTGTCCTAATGGCATTGGCCCAGGGGTTGGCTAATAACGCTTCCGATATTGATCCCTAGTCTTACCACTTCATTTCCTTCAGATCCAGTCCTCTCCTCCGCAGCAGCGGTCTCTACAGCCACTGACGGCAGCTTAGTAAAGATCTCTCTTTCTTTCTTTCTTTCTTTCTTTCTTTCCAAGGGCCTTGTTTTTCCTCCTTAATTCTTTATAGCCCTGTCATCGTCTCCAGGCAACTCAAAGGCTGTTGAGCTCATTAAGACTTGCTTTATTCCCCTGAAGAATTCATACAGAGAAGAAGCCAAGTTCCTTAAAGAATCAACGCCCTCCCTCCCTTCATCCCTCTCTCTCCTTCCTTCCCTCCCTTCATCCCTCCTTCCATCCCTGTCTGCTTCTATAAGCTCCTGTATAGGGCCTCGTGAGATTAGTTTCACATATAAGACAAATCATCCATAGGCCTACATATGTGAATGATTAATGCTTTTATGGTGTTGAGCGAATCGATGGCCTTATAATTTGGCTGTTTAGCTGAGGATTGGAGGCAGACGGTTTCGTCAACGGCTGATTCCTTGGAGGAAACAATGGAGGGGGGTCTTATATTGATAACTACTACATCAACCGAGGAAGCTGACATGATCCTATATACGATCATAGTGTTGACAGTTATGTACATTAAACCCTGTATGAACATATCTGTCTGACAACTTCAGTGGATTTAATAATCAAGGATAACTTGGATTCAAAGTAGGCTTGTGCTGGCATTGGAAATAGATTGCCCCAGAATTAAAATCCATTGGATACTACATTATTCAAAGGCAGGGAGACAGTGAGTCGAAAAGAGGACTGTCCTTTTTCAGCAGATGCTAATCTATGTCACTCAAAGGAGGGGAAATAAGGCATTGGAAGTACCGTCCTTCAGATTACCTCTTATCACAAGGAGGAGGAAGACTCTCATCTCTCACATTAATACTTGATGTCAGCCATTTTCCGCAAAGGTTGACTGATGATTCATTTATCCACCATTCATTGTGAAGACTTCATAACTTGCCCAAACATGTTCCTCTTTAATTTCATTACTTAATTTGTTAGTCAGAACAGAACACGTTTGGTGCCTCTGAGGTCAAAATTGGTGTGTGTGTGTTCCCCAAAACTCAACTTAATTTCTTCAAGTGACATTTGAAGACAGAAGTTTCTAAAGTTTAATTGGACGCTGATAGCTTTGGGAGGACTAGGAGGTTTGGAGACTTGAAATGAATCACGACATTTGGTGGGGTCACATATCTGAGTAGAGAAAAGAGAATCTTAAATCACAGATGAAATCAAAGATAAATGGTGTCGGAGGAAATATATCATCAATATGATTTATAATGATAAACTGAGTGAAATATGCAATGACTGCCGATTTTAACATGAAATAAAAGAATAACTACCTTATCAATTACAAATCTGCAAAGGTGGAAATGTTTTACTCATTCTCTGAAGGATACAGTAGATGCTATGGGCAGCACATGTTCTCTTATTTTTCATGGACATTTAAAGCTGGTTCTAACTTCCTCTTTTACTATCATCATGAAGAGACATGTTTATTTTCTAACTCTGTCAGCTTTAAATAAATAATGGACTGGATAGAATTATGTTTTGGCAAGATTGTGGACGATAAGGCCACATCAGTGATCACTCTCTGTCTATCAAACCTCTCTGTTGCTGTCTCAGCATAAACAGACATGAACAGACATTTAAAAATATAATACAGAAATAAAAACATGAAAAAAAACACCCGGCACATTGAGAGCTTGGGACTATAATGTTCTATCTGCATTTTTCAAATGGAGTTATTGACATAGCCTTGTTCTGTTCAATGTTGTCTACCTATATAGTACTCTAAATATCCCAATTCATGTTGCTAAGTTCAAATGAATATAAGATTAAAATTGCTGACACTATTCAAACCAATGAGGGTTCGGAACTTTAAAGCCAATTATCTATCATAATTTTGCAGTTGGAACCTTATAGTCCCAAGCTCTCTACATGTAATTTCATCCCTTCATTTCTGTCTGTATCCATTGACAGCTGAAGTGTGCAGCCAGTGAGGAGTTGAAGAGGCAGATTAGGTTGAAAAAGCCCCCTGCTACGAGGAGATTGGCACATTAATTAGCTGTGTTGAACATGGCGGGACAGACCCAAAAAAAGCTGTTCACTGAAAAGCATCCATTGATCGCTGTCCTTCTGGAGTGAGCTCCATTAATTTTGGTTGACCCTTATCTGTCATCCACATCTGCATCAGCTCAAACACACACATATACAAGCACACACATATACACATGTGCACACACATAATTTGAAGTCTTTAAGCTGCAGTGGAACATCTAGTGTCAACTAGGCACCATGATCCTACTGTTTGAAACAAAGCTCTCAGTAAAGAGTAAAAAGCAGGGGTCTAAGTTACAACTACAGTGGGGAAAAAAAGTACTTAGTCAGCCACCAATTGTGCAAGTTCTCTCACTTAAAAAGATGAGAGAGGCCTGTAATTTTCATCATAGGTACACTTCAACTATGACAGACAAAATGAGGAAAAAAAATCCAGAAAATCACATTGTAGGATTTTTATGAATTTATTTGCAAATTATGGTGGAAAATAAGTATTTGGTCAATAACAAAAGTGTATCTCTATACTTTGTCATATACCCTTTGTTGGCAATGACAGAGGTCAAACGTTTTCTGTAAGTCTTCACAAGGTTTTCACACACTGTTGCTGGTATTTTGGCCCATTCCTCCATGCAGATCTCCTCTAGAGCAGTGATGTTTTGGGGCTGTCGCTGGGCAACACGGACTTTCAAAGATTTTCTATGGGGTTGAGATCTGGAGACTGGCTAGGCCACTCCAGGACCTTGAAATGCTTCTTCTGAAGCCACTCCTTCGTTGCCGAGCGATGTGTTTGGGATCATTGTCATGCTGAAAGACCCAGCCACGTTTCATCTTCAATGCCCTTGCTGATGGAAGGAGGTTTTCACTCAAAATCTCACGATACATGGCCCCATTCATTCTTTCCTTTACACGGATGAGTCGTCCTGGTCCCTTTGCAGAAAAACAGCCCCAAAGCAGGATGTTTCCACCCCCATGCTTCACAGTAGGTATGGTGTTCTTTGGATGCAACTCAGCATTCTTTGTCCTCCAAACACGACGAGTTGAGTTTTTACCAAAAAGTTCTATTTTGGTTTCATCTGACATTCTCCCAATCCTCATCTGGATCATCCAAATGCTCTCTAGCAAACTTTAGACGGGCCTGAACATGTACTGGCTTAAGCAGGGGGACACGTCTGGCACTGCAGGATTTGAGTCCCTGGCGGCGTAGTGTGTTACTGATGGTAGGCTTTGTTACTTTGGTCCCAGCTCTCTGCAGGTCATTCACTAGGTCCCCGTGTGGTTCTGGGATTTTTGCTCACCGTTCTTGTGATCATTTTGACCCCACGGGTGAGATCTTGCGTGGAGCCCCAGATCGAGGAAGATTATCAGTGGTCTTGTATGTCTTCCATTTCCTAATAATTGCTCCCACAGTTGATTTCTTCAAACCAAGCTGCTTACCTATTGCAGATTCAGTCTTCCCAACCTGGTGCAGGTCTACAATTTTGTTTCTGGTGTCCTTTGACAGCTCTTTGGTCTTGGCCATAGTGGAGTTTGGAGTGTGACTGTTTGAGGTTGTGGACAGGTGTCTTTTATACTGATAACAAGTTCAAACAGGTGCCATTAATACAGGTAATGAGTGGAGGACAGAGGAGCCTCTTAAAGAAGAAGTTACAGGTCTGTGAGAGCCAGAAATCTTGCTTGTTTGTATGTGACCAAATATATATTTTCCACCATCATTTGCAAATAAATTCATTAAAAATCCTACAATGTGATTTTCTGGATTTTTTTTCCTCATTTTGTCTGTCATAGTTGAAGTGTACCTATGATGAAAATTACAGGCCTCTCTCATCTTTTTAAGTGAGAGAACTTGCACAATTGGTGGCTGACTAAATACTTTTTTCCCCCACTGTATATACATTGCAATTAACAGGTGTGCCTTGTTAAAAGTTCATTTGTGGAATTTCTTTCATTGCGTTTGAGCATAGCCCTATTTGGTAAAAGACAAAGCCCATATTATGGCAGAAACAGGTCAAATAAGCAAAGAGAAATGACAGTTCATTATTACTTTAAGACATGAAGGTCAGTCAATCTGGAAAATTTTATGAACTTTGAAAGTTTCTTCAAGTGCAGTCACAAAAACTATCTAGCGCTATGATGAAACTTGCTCTAATGAGGACCGCCACAGGAAAGGAAGACACAGACTAGGTGAACGGATGATCTCTGCATTTGTGATTCCCACCGTGAAGCATGGAGGAGGAAGTGTGATGGTGTGGTGGTGCTTTGCTGGTAAAACTGTCAGTGATTTATTTAGAATTCAAGGCACACTTAACCAGTATAGCTACCACAGCATTCTGCAGCGATACGCCGTCCTATCTGGTTTGCATTTAGTGGGACTATCATTTGTTTTTCAGGACAATGACCCAAAACACACCTCCAGGCTGTGTAAGGGCTATTCGTGTCACACCCTGATCTGTTTCACCTGTCTTTATGCCTGTCTCCACCCCCCTCCACCCATCTTCCCCATTATCCCCAGTGTATTTATACCTGTGTTCTCTGTTTGTCTGTTGCCAGTTTGTTTTGTCCGTCAAGCCTACCCTGAGCCTGCCTGCCATTCTGTACCTTGTCACACCTCCCTGGATTATTGACCACTGCCTGCCCTGACCCTGAGACTGCCTGCCGTTCTGTACCTTTTGACCTGCCCTTGACCTGTCGTTTTTCCTGCCTCTGTCCGAGCGTTGAACACATTGCTGGAGCAATTCCGCAGGTTGCCTGTTAGGCAGCCTATCACAATGGTAACCTCCCAGCCCCTCAGTAACCCGGCTGTTAGCAGCGGCACCTCCTTGGCCACCCCGGTTTCCCTGGAACCCCGCTTACCTCCCCCGGAATGCTTCGATGGAGAGTCGGGCACCTGTCAGGCGTTTCTTGCTCAGTGTTTCCTCATCTTTGAGCTGCAGCCCTCCTCCTTCCCCTCTGACCACTCTAAGATAGTGTACCTCATCACCCTGCCTGGGCAGCCCGGGAACCACCTATGGATCTCAACTTGCTCATCGCCTTGACCATTCGGATCGATGGGCGAGTACGGGAACAAACAAAGGAAGGAGAGGAGATTTTATTTCGCTCGCCCGCCCAAGGATTCCACCTCGCCTCCGAGGCATCCTGGAAGTCCCCAACGGCTCCATTGCTGAGAGAACCCGAGGCTACCCGAGTTCCCCCGAGAGTCTCTGAAGGCTGCCAATTCACCTCTTCCCGAGCCAATGCAACTAGGCAGGGCTAGGATGTCTCCAGTGAAACGGCTCTACAGGATTCACACTAAGAGTTGCCTGTATTGCGGAACTACTGGTCATTTTGTCTCCACCTGTCCACTAAAAGACCAGGGTCACCGGTAGGAGCGAGTACTCTGGTGGGCCAAATGGAGAAATTTTCCTCTCCCCTTACTCGCACCCCTTTTCATTACATTTTGCTGTGGGTAAACCTGTCGAAATTTCTTCGGGTACTCATCGACTTTGGGGCCGATGGGCGCTACCCTGGTGTCCAGGCTAGGCATCCCCACTAAGTCCCTCTCCATTCCCATGGACGTTAGAGCGCTGGACGGGCGCTCTATAGGCCGGGTCACCCACAATAACATCCCCATCAATCTACGGGTGTCAGGGAAATACAGTACAGAAATACAGAGATGATCCAATTCCTGCTCAAGTTCCCGTGGTATTGAGATTCTCTTGGCTCCAGCGACACAATCCCCCTATTGACTGGGCTGCCGGTGCCATCATGAGTTGAAGCCCGTTCTGCCATGCTCAGTGCCTGAAGTCAGCGCAGCCTGCCCTGGGACGTTTTCCTGGATCTCGGAAGTTGCCCCGGACCTCACCACCATTCCCGCGGAGTACCAGTACCTCCCAGGAACCACTCCGCCCTGGGAATAACTGTACTCTCTGTCGGGTCCGGAGACCAAGGCTATGGTGACCTAGATTGAGGACTCCCTAGCTGTAGGGTTCATCTGTCTTTCTGCCTCCCCCGCTGGGGCAGAGTTCTTCTTTGTGGAGAAGAAGGACAAAACCCTGCGCCCATGCATCTACTACCGGGGTCTCAACGACATCACAGTGAAGAACCGTTACCCGCTACTGCTCGGCCTTCGAGCCGCTTCAGGGGGCCACGGTGTTTTCCAAGCTGGACCTACTGGAAGGGGACGAGTGGAAGACTGCCTTATACACGGCCAGCAGTCACTATGAGTATCTGGTCATGCCATTTGGCCTTACCAACGCCCCTGCTGTGTTCCAGGCTCTGGTTAATGATGTTCTCCACGACATGTTGAACCAGTTTGTCCTCGTCTACCTCGACGACATCCTCGTCTTCTCCCGCTCCGCCCAAGAACACGTGCTCCACGTCTGACAAGTTCTCCAACGCTTCCTGGAGAACCAGCTTTTTGTGAAAGCGGAGAAGTGCGAAGTCCATCACTCCACCATCCCCTTTCTGGGTTACATCATCGCTGAAGGGAGTTTACAGATGGATCCAGGTAAGGTGAGAGCGGTGGTGGATTGGCCCCAGCCTAATTCCAGGGTGCAGCTGCAACATTTCCTGGGATTCTGCAACTTTTATTACCACTTTATTTGGGGTTACAGCACCCTGGCTTCCTTCCTGTCGGCACTCCCCTCTCCCAAGGTTCCATTCACGTCATCCACATCTGTTGACCAGGCGTTCAGCGATCTCAAACATCGTTTCACCACAGCTCCCATCTTGGTTCATCCTGACCCGTCCCTCCAGCTTGTGCTGGAGGCTGATGCTTCGGATGTCAGAGTGGGGGCTTTCCTGTCCCAGCGTTCTTTCCTGGACCACAAGTTACATCCCTGCTCCCTCTTCTCCCATCGCCTAAACACCACGGAGAGGAACTACGAAGTGGGGAATCATGAGCTTCTCGCTGTGAAGATGGAATTGAAGGAGTGGAGAAACTGGCTGTGTGGACCAACCAAAAGAACCTGGAATATCTCCAAGCGTCTCAATTCCAGGCAAGCTAGATGGGCTCTGATTTTCACCCGGTTCATGCGGCGTTATATGCGCCGCTATAGCCCCACGGCTACAACGCCAGAACCCGAGACCATCCTTCCCACCTCGTGCCTGGCAACGGCACTCAGCTGGGGGATAGGGAAGTATGTTCGTGAGGCGCAGCTTTCCCAGCTGAACCCAGGGGGGGCCCAGATAACCAGATGTTTGTTCCTTACGCGGTCCGCTCCTCGGTCCTGGAGTGGGCCCACTCCTCCAAGCTTGCCTGCCACCTGGGCTCCCGTCGGACACTGGCCTTTGTGCGACAACGCTTTTGGTGGCCTACCATGATTCCTGACGTCTCCGCATTCGGCACCGCATGCACGGTCTGTGCGCAGAACAAGACTCCTCGGCAAGCTCCGGCTGGTCTCTTCCAACCTCTGCCTGTCCCTCACCGTCCCTGGTCTTACATAGCCCTGGACTTTGTCATGGGTCTCCCCCCATCTGATGGCAACACTGCCATCCTGAGAGTAGTGGATCGGTTTTCCAAAGATGCTCACGTCATTCCTCTCCCCAAGCTACCCTCTGCCAAACAGACGGCCCAGATCATGGTGCAGCACGTCCTAAGGATCCATGGACTCCCAGTAGACATGGTCTCCGACCGGGGTCCTCAGTTCTCATCCTGGTTCTGGAAGGCGTTCTGCACACTCATTGGGTCATCGGCCAGCCTGTCCTCCGGGATCCACCCCCAGTCCAACGACCAGTCGAAACGAGCCAACCAAGACTTGCTGCCTGGTCCCGGCCAACCCCACCACTTGGAGCAAGCAACTAGGGTCGAATACACCCACAACACCCTTCCTTGCTCTGCCAAGGGTCTCTCGCCCTTTGAGTGTTCCCTGGGCTATCAGCCAATGCTCTAACCTGAGCAAGAGGTCGGCATACCTTCGGCCCAGATGTTTGTCTGCCGCTGTCGTCATACCTGGAGGAGAGCCCAGTCGGCCATTCTCAAGACCAAATCAAATTTTATTTGTCACATACACATGGCTAGCAGATGTTAATGCGAGTGTAGCGAAATGCTTGTGCTTCTAGTTCCGACCATGCAGTAGTATCTAACAAGCAATCTAACAATTTCACAATAAGTACCTTATACACACAAGTGTAAAGGATTGAATACGAGTATGTACATATAAATATATGGATGAGCGACGGCTGACCGGCATAGGCAAGATGCAGTAGATGGTATGGAGTACAGTATATACATGTGAGATGAGTAGTGTAGGATATGTAAACAATATAAATGGCATCGTTTAACCTCTCTGCGCACGGATCCCGCTAGCGGGATCGTTTTCTGAGCAAACATAACGCGGCAAATTCAAAATAAAAATTCGTAATATTTAACATTCTTCGATATACAAGTGTTGCATAGCCATCAAAAGCTCTGCTTCTTGGCAATATCACTGCATTGTCAGATTTCAAAAAGGCTTTACGGCGAAAGCACCACATTTGATTGTTTGAGGCTAGTACCTCACATATTTTCTACATTAGCATAAATTCATATCCAGCTCGGTTCACAAAATGTCCATATCACAGCTAATATAAATCGCTTACCTTTCAAATAACTTCTTCTGAGGGCTTCCCAAGTGTCCAAACAAGAGAATCCATGGTTCTTTTGTTAGAAAAAGTAATTCATTATATCCATAAATCTCCATTTGGTTGTACGTTATGTTCAGCTACTCCACCAAGCATTGTCAGTCTACTCCCCCGTTGTACAGTGAAGAAAACGTGTTCAAGTTATACCTCTCATCTTTTCACAAACAAATCAAATATCATTAATAATGCATCCTTATGTATTCTTTTATGAATAATAGCGATCATATTTTACACGGATGGTAACTGAAACGTTATAAAAGGAAAAGAAAGCTGGGCGCGTTCTCGTGAACGTGCACGGTTGTTTACATTTTTCCCTTCCTGTAGTCTTTCTTCTTCTATAAGGATCTCCTCAGCGCTATTTCCTCCAGACACTTTCCAGAGACTGTTGACATCCAGTGGAAGCCATAGGTACTGCAACCTGTGTCCTATTCCCCATTGACTTCTATTACCAGGCCTTCAAAGTGAGTGGAGGGCAAAAGAAAAAGGAATTCAGGACAGAAATTTCTCAGGTTTTTGCCTGCTATATCTGTTCTGTTATACCCACAGACTATATCTTAATGGTTTTAGACAATTCAGAGTGTTTCCTATCCAATAGTACTAATTATGTGAATATCCTAGTTTCTGGCCCTGAGTGGCGGGCATTTAACTTTGGGCACGTCAGACAGGCGAAAATTAGGAAAATGGGACCCTAGCTGTAACAGGTTAAAGTGGCTAGTGATACGTTTATTACATACATTTTTAATTATTAAAGTGGCTAGAGATTTGAGTCGATGGCTGAACGACATAGGCAAGATTCAGTAGATGGCATAGAGTACAGTGTGTATGAGTGTTTCCTATCCAATAGTACTAATTATGTGCATATCCTAGTTTCCGGGCCTGAGTGGCAGGCCTTTTACTTTGGGCACACCAGACTCTCCAAAACCGACACCTCAGCTGCCGCTCCCCTAAGAAGTTAATGACGAGTTTGGAGGGTACTATGGTGTTAAATGCTGAGCTGTAGTCGATGAACAGCATTCTTACATAGGTATTCCTCGTGTCCAGATGGGTTAGGGCAGTGTGCAGTGTGATTGCGATTGTGTCGTCTGTGGACCTATTGGGACGGCAAGCAAATTAGATTGGGTCTAGGGTGTCTGGAAGGATGGAGGTGATATGATCCTTGACTAGTCTCTCAAAGCACTTCATGATGACGGAAGTGAGTGCTACGGGGGCGATAGTCATTTAGCTCAGTTACCTTAGCTTTCTTGGGAACAGGAACAATGGTGGCCCTCTTGAAGCATGTGGGAACAGCAGAGTGGGATAAGGATTGATTAAATATGTCCGTAAACACACCAGTGAGCTGTTTTAAATGTTTTACTCACGTTGGCTGCGGTGAAGGTGAGGGTGAGCCCGCAGGTTTTGGTAGCGGGCCGTGTTGGTGGCACTGTATTGTCCTCAAAGCGAGCAAAGACGTTTTTTTAGTTTGTCTGGGAGCAGGACATCGTGGTCCGATGGAGTCATGGTCAGACTTGCTGAAAGGGGGGCGGAGAATGCCCTTGTATGCGTCACGGAAGTTAGAATAACAATGATCCAGGGTTTTCCAAAGCCTGGGTCGCACATTCGATACGCTGATAAAATTTAGGGAGCCTTGTTTTCAGATTAGCCTTGTTAAAATCCCCAGCCACAATAAATGCAGCCTCAGGATATGTGGTTTCGAGTTTACATAGAGTCCAATGAATTTCTTTCAGTGCCATCGATGTGTCAGCTTGAGGGGGAATATATGCGACTGTGATTATAATCGAGGAGAATTCTCTTGGTAGATAATGCGGTCGGCATTTGATTGTAAGGAATTATATCAGGTGAACAAAAGGACTTGAGTTCCTGTATGTTGTTATGATCACACCACGACTCGTTAATCATAAGACACACACCCCCGCCCTTCTTCTTACCAGATAGATGTTTGTTTCTGTCGGCGCGATGCATGGAGAAACCATGTGGCTGTACCGACTCTGACAACGTGTTCTGAGTGAGCCATGTTTCCATGAAGCAAAGAACGTTGCAGTCTCTCATGTCTCTCTGGACGGCAATCCTTGCTCGGATTTCGTCTACCTTGTTGTCCAGAGACTGGACATTGGCAAGTAATATACTGTGGAGCCTGACCAGAACACCGGCCCGCCTACCCTTTCTCCTCTGCCGTCGTTGTTTTGGGTTGCTGGCTGGGATCCAGTCTATTGTCCTTGTTAGTGGACCAAACAGAGGATCCGCTTCGGGAAAGTCGCATTCCTGGTCGTAATGTTGGTAAGTTGACGTTGCTCTTACATCCAATAATTCCTCCCGGCTGTATGTAATAAAACTTAAGATTTCCAGGGGTAACAATGCAAGAAGTAATCCATAAAAAAACGAAATACTGCATAGCTTCCTGAGAACGTGAAGCGAGGCTGCCATCTCTGTCGGCGCCGGAAATAAGCTCCTGCAGGCATGGACGACAAGCGGACAGCCACCGGACCCCGTCTCCCCGGTATCGTCTCGGGCAGAAGGTATTGCTGTCCACCCGTGATCTGCCCCTCCGGGTGGAGTCCTGCAAACTTTCCCTCCGGTTTATCGTCCCTTTCCCAATCTCCAAGGTCATTAGTCCCTCTGCTGTTCGTCTTCTGTTGCCCCGTACCCACTGTATACATCCCACTTTTCATGTGTCTCCCATTTCCAGTTTTTTACCATTCTGCCCTGACCCTGAGCCTGCCTGCTATTCTGTACCTTGTCACACCGCCCTAGAATATTGAATATTGTACCTTTTGACCTGCCCTTGACCTGTCGTTTTTCCTGCCTCTGTTCTAGTAATACGCTTTTGTTACTTTAACACAGTCTACATCTGGGTCTTCCCTAAAACGTGATAATTTGACCATAGAAGGAGTGTGATGGACTGCTGCATCAGAAGACCTGGCCTCCACAATCACCCGACCTTGTCACGCCCTGATCTGTTTCACCTGTCTTGGTGATTGTCTCCTCCCACCTCCAGGTGTCTCATGTTTTCCCCATTAGTCCCCAGTGTATTTATCCCTGTGTTTCCTGTCTGTCTGTGCCAATTCATCTTGTTTTGCCAAAGCAACCAGCATTTCTCCTAGCTCCTATTTTTCCCAGTCTCTGTTCCTAGCCCTCCTGGTTTTGACCCTTGCCTGTCCTGACTCAGAATCCGCCTGCCTGACCCTTGCCTGTTCTGACCTCGAGCCTGCCTATCCCCTGGGACTATTTGGACTCTGACCAGGTTTATGTACTCTCGCCTTTTGGCTACCCCTTTTGGTGTTATAAATATTGGAGCTCAACCATCTGCCTCCTGTGTCTGCATTTGGGTCTCGCCTTGTGCCCTTATAGACCTCAACTCGATTGAATGGTATGGGATTAGTTGGACCGCAGAGTGAAGGAAAAGCAGCCAACAAGTGCTCAACATATGTGGGAACTCCTTCAAGATTGGTTGAGAGAACACCAAGAGTGTGCAAAGCTGTCATCAAGGCAAAAAGGTGGCTACTTTGAAGAATCTCAAATATAAAATCTACCTTGATTTGTTCAAACTTTTTGGGTCTTCACTATTATTCTACTACGTAGAAAATAATACAAATAATGAAAAACCATGTAATGAGTAGGTGTGTCCAAACTTTTGACTGGTACTGTATAATATGTATATATATACAGTATATATATTCAAGAGATGGTTAGACTCTCACTGCCTGTGCCGTCTGTTTCCCTTGCATTGGACACACATTCTTCTGCATTTCAATCTGAGAAACAAGCCATTAGTCAGGGCCAATTGACTTGAGCTGTCAAATTCAAGAAGATCTATGGCAGTGATGGAGGGAGAGAATACACACAGCTATTCCCTACAGAGGTTGGACGGGGGAAAAGTAATCAGTGGCATGCCTTCCCCTCATGGCCTGGCTGGCAGAGAGTATATGATGCCGCTGATATTCTATCTTGGGAGTCTTAGACCAGATAGCAGTGTCTGTCATTGTGCTGTAGAGAGAGAGTGTTATCTGCTGCACACAAAGTGGTGTGTTGGTCCCATTCCCCAATAAATTCCAATACTCCTCTAAGATGAGCAAACCTTGCTCATCGCTCTTTTTTATTTGCATTCAAAATGAAAACATGATTGCTGGCAGTGTCATAATAAGAACATTACCAGATTATGCCTGCCTACCTGGCAACCCTCTAGGGAATGCTTGGAGGCTGAACACGCTTTTTATCATTATGCAGATAACACGTAATCATTCAACATGTATTACTATGTAATGGCTTGTTCTAGCATAATGCAATGTAGAGCACAAGCATGACTGCACAGAAAACCTCTGCAGAGCCGTTTTTTTGTTGTTGCAACAATATGTGCACACATTTCTGTTAAATGCCTTCTGAATTACAAGGAGGGGACCAATTTGGTGTAATCTCATGAAATGGAACTATGGAAAATGGAAGATGGATTATTGGAACTAAACAACAGATGATCCCCACTGTCTAGAGAGTGCAGAGAAATACTGAAATACCGCATGTATACAGTACCAGTATTCATGTCTTGTCAAGCGTGCCTCAATTAAAAGCCAAGATGTCCCACACACACACCTCTCCCATGGTGGTGTTAGAGCAGCCTAACTGTCACACACACCGAGCCAGCGATCGCTAGTTTGTATGTCCCATGTGTGTCCCCCACCCCTATCTACGTTCCCTTCAGCCGTCATCGTACCATTCCCACCGTGGCTGTGCTGGCCTGTCATGTAGCACTGGGATAGCTGACAGCCGCTTGCCGATTCTAAGCCGTGGCTTATTTACTCTGACCGTTTGTTTTGACGTGAGCATTTGCTGGGATGTGGCAGAGTGGGGGCTAGTCAGAGTTTTACTGCTTCAGGGTCTTCTAGATGAGAAGACGGCCAGGCCGGGCAGCACACCGTCAACATGTAGAGGAGGTGGTACACGCACGCATACACACAGTCTTTCTCTGCATGTATGGCCTGTCAAGGTTCAGGACTAGATTAATCATGAGCAGTCCTGGTCCTGTCTTGTTTTAATGTGTTGGCGAGAGGCTCTCCACGATTTTGACAATTGAATAAAGGCTATGTTTACATTGTGGAAAGTGGTTGTAGCCTATTACATGTGGAGAAATGTGGGAGAGCATGTTCTTATCTGGACTGTCTGTTTTCTCATGTCTGTCTTACCAGCTCCATGTGTGTGGTGGTGACCAAGTTACAGTAATGGACCCCAACATCACGTTCTAACCAGAAAGCACAATAGTGGGCAGAACCCAAACCAATCAGCATTAAGTACATAGCGGTTGAGGGCATATCCAGCCAACCGCTCAGACGAGCTCCAGCCAGACGTTCTTTTCATGGTCCTAGGTCTAACTATGCACAATGACTACTTTAACAATTTCCACTGAACATTTTACAAAAACACATTTATAGGAAGAACTGTGCTGATACAAAGTTTGGGATCTGAATAAAACTGAGGGAGATTTAATGACAATTATGTTACCAAACTTTGCATCTGCACAGTTTTTCCAGTAAATGTTAATTTTTTTATTGACTGTGTAAATTGTTCAAAGTAGTCACCATGCATAGAGTTGTATGGTTTGTTTAATTGGTTTGCTAAATCAATGGTTGTTTGGCATACATTTTTAAAGTGAAAAATCTGACTCTCTGTGTAAATTCCGTTAACATAGAATTGCCCATATATAAACATCCTTGTAAGATGAAGTATATAGAGACTAAATACCCAGAGTATTTACAATAATACAGTGTTTGTTAGCCTCAAGTTATAATCAATATTACAAACCCATACTGACATGCAGAAGGCTACACTTGAAGACGACCCAAGTCTCAGATCTCTGCTTTGTTGTTGAAAGATGAAATGATGCTCCTTTTTACGCTCTGGGCAAAGATGGAGGAGGCAGAATAGTAAAACTGTTGTTAAGATATTCTTCCAATGTCCAGACTCTAGCAGAAAGTTGAAAAGTGACTCCCAAGTGGACAATTTCACATTGCAAAGACCAAATATGAGGATTACCATAATAAGCATGAGTGGGGTTCGGTTAAATGCTGAAGAGACATTTCGGTTGAACGCATTCAGTTGTGCAACTGACTAAATATCCCCTTTCCCTTTCTCATCCATTAGCATCTAGAGTGTTCACGCCAGTTGAGTAGTGAAGAGGCGGGACTTTTTCCGGCATTGAAAAACAGTAGTAAGTTAATAAGTCAACTAGTTTCCACTTTGTTACCATGTTATCACATTTTACATACAGTACTGACCTGTCCTTGTCAGAGTTGAGTAAATAAGGAAAAAACATTTATGGGCAGTCAGTCAAGATTACATGGTAAGACATATTGATGCAGATGAGTGAGAATCGCTGTATGTAAACCCATTGACAAATAACCCAAGCTAATGAGAGATGGTATACAACAGTCACCATTAATAACCATTTTTTGAATACAATGTGCATGGTCTGATCGTAAAGCAGAAGAGAACACTCGGTCAGGTCGAAAAGCAATGATTTGGTGTCTCCTTGCTATTGGTTGTTGTGAAGTTGGTTTTGGTGGTTGGTAAACAGCTTATAGAGCTGGTTATCCCTGTGCTTCAGGGCAATGGGCCTTGAAGGGTTTATCTGGATCAGAAATTACACAGCTTCCTCTCCCCTTGATTTCTCTTACAAGTCTAACCTGTATTATACTGGGCCCTTCCTGGGGTTAGTTTTTATCATTCAGAGAATTACACATATCTTGACTATCTCTACAAAAACAATTGACAGTGGAATGAAAAAAAAGAAAACCATATGATGATTGACCAGGTTGTTATAGTCATCAACACACTTTGACATCATCTCATATTCCCTTCAGATGAGAATGTCACGGCTTCCGCCGAAGTCGGTCCCTCTCCTTGTTCGGGTGGCGTTCGGCGGTCGACGTCGCCGGCCTTCTAGCCATCGCCGATCCACTTTTCATTTTCCATTTGTTTTGTCTTTGTTTTTCACACACCTGGTTTCAATTCCCCAATTACATGTTCATTATTTAACCCTCTGTTTCCCATGTTTGTTGTGTATTATTGTTCTATATTATGTCAGTCCATTTGGTGGGCTTGGTATTTGTTACTACTTTAATATTTTGAGTAAACTACGTTGTGTTGCTCATCTCTGCTGTCCTGCGCCTGACTCTTTTTTTTGTACCAACTACACCAAGCCTTGTGACAGAGAAACCATCTAATTCTTAGAGATTGTATCGTTATTTCACAAATACCTTTTTTTATGAAATTTGTATTATTACGGACAAGTATGAAAATGGCTGTTAACAATAATTATAATCCTATCCCACATTTAAATAGCCAAAAACACCATTGTTCATAAAACACATTTTATGAATCATGAATAGGTTTTAATAAATTGTCTTGTTGACTGGGAAGGGAAAAAAATTATATTTCAAATTTTCTGACATCTCGACAAAGGCCTAGTAAAATGAAACCAAACATGACCGATCTACCTCAATAAATACAGCTAGTGTTGTTCTGCCTTTATGTCCTAATGTCCTGGACAAGATGAAAAGAAAAAAGTGTAATTATTTTCAGCTGACTGACAGGTTACAGAACTAGATTCACAGACTGTCATTCTGCTGTCTCTCTAGTCATATTCAATCAGTCATTCAATCACACCCTACTGGGGTTTTGACACCCTTATAGCTTAGAATGCTGGTCCATATTCACATGTAGTCTAGATGCAGCCATTTTTATCTCAATATCAAATAATTTCCAGGTAAAAATAACTTACTGGTGTTGTTTTTAAATTAAAATGATAAAAAAAAAAATAAAAAAATAGCTTCTTAGAAAACGTTTTTCTACGCCTGTCTGGGAGTGGTCTGAATTGGGAGGATCACTCCTACAGACAGTGTATCACATGGCTGTGGCTTGCTATATAAAGCAGGCAGACAGGCATCGAGGCATTCAGTTACTATTCGATTGAACGTTAGAATGGGAAAAACAGGTTTACCGAGAGTGGTGTGACAAACACAAAACACCCAGTCAGTGGCAGTTCTGTGGGCAAAAAACTGCTTGTTGATGAGAGAAGTCGAAGGAGAATGGCAACAATCGTGCAAGCTAACAGGCGGACCACAAACAGACAAATAATGGCACAGTACAACAGTGGTGTGCAGAACGAGATCTCGGGGAAACACACAACTCGTCGATCCTTGTCACTGATGGGCTATTGCAGCATACGACCACAAGGGGTTCCACTCCTATCAGCTAAAAACAAGAAGCAACTCCCATGGGCGATCACCAACACTGGACAATTGAGGAGTGGAAAAACATTGCCTTGAACATGACAGCGAGTTCAGTTTACTTGAGTGGCCTGCGCAGTCCCCAGACCTCAACCCAATAGAGCATCTTTGGGATGAGATGAGACGGGATGTTTGCAGCATTAATGTACCTCTGTCCAATCTGAAGCAACTGCGTGTTTCCATCACTTCAGCATGGGCCAACATCAATGTGAAATGTTTCTGACACCTATAATGCCCTGAACAATTCAAGCTGTTCTGGGGAAAAGGTGGGTCCGACCCGATATTAGATGGGTGTACCTTATAAACTGCCTGGTGAGTGTATGTAAAACACAGGAAGATCATGTTTTTGACTGCGTTGGGACCTTAAAGGAAAACTCCACCCAAAAACGATATTTTGGTATTTGTTTCATTTGTCCATTGTTGATATAGTCCCAAAATGTTTTGCATGTCAGCAGTCAAGTTTATATAACTTTAAAAACACAAAAATACAGCCAGTATGCATTTTGAATCATACAATTCTGTGTTTTGCATCATTTGATGCATTTTGCATCATACCGGCTCTATTTCTGTTTTTTGAAAGTTATATATCTTGAAAAATTGATTGTTGACATGCAAAACATTTTTGGGACTATGTAAACAATTGACTAATTAAACAAATACCAAAAGATAATTTTGGGGTGGAATTTTCCTTTTAGTATTGGCAGAAGCTTCCCTGTTGTTTTTTTAGACCCGAGGCTAAGTAGTGGTTCCTAACGAAACCAGGACAAACAAAGACCATAATTTTGGCTCAGTTTTATCCATACAATGGTCCTTTGGAGGAAGGATTGTTGACATATTTGTATCTAACAGCATATTTGAGAAATAATTCAGCAAACTTGGCATATTTATTACATTTTGAACTTAAGCTTTACCACTTGCTTTGTAATATCAGTAGTATATTTTGATTTAAAAATATATATACATTAATTTATGAATATTGAAAAAACAACGTCCAAAAAACTGGGATCTCTGGGATCTTGTTTCTCATGGTCTGAGAATCCTTTAGGTACCTTTTGGCAAACTCCAAGCGGGCTTTCACATGCCTCTTACTGAGGAGGGGCTTCTGTCTGGCCAATACCATAAAGGCCTGATTGGTGGAGCCAAGACTCTTCCTAGAGCTGGCCACCCGGCCACATTGAGCAATCAGGGGAGAAGGGCCTTAGTCAGGGAGGTGACCAAGGACCCGATGGTCACTGACAGAGCTCCAGAGTTCCTCTGTGGAGATGGTTGTCCTTCTGGAAGGTTCTCCCATCTCTGCAGCGCTCCACCAATCCACCAGAGTGGCCAGACGGAAGCCACTTCTTAGTAAAAGGCATATGACAGCCCGCTTGGAGTTTGCCAAAAGGACTCTCAGACCATGAGAAACAAGATTCTCTAGTCTGATGAAACCAAAATTTAACTGTTTGGCCAAGATTTCTAAGATTGCAAAGATTTCTAAAAAACTGTGTTTGCTTTGTAATTATGGGGTATTGTGTGTAGATTGATTTAAAAAAAAACAATTTAATCCATTTTAGAATAAGGCTGCAACGTAACAACATGTGTAAAAAGTCTGAATACTTTCCGAATGCACTGCATGTCAAGAATCCTTCCTCCAAAGGACCATTTTATTGATTACGTTGTGAAAATCCCCCAAATCATGGGCCTTTTCCCCCTGTTTCATAATGAATCACTCAGTAACGTTAGTGTTGTAGAGCAATATCCACCTAAAATTCTGTTCTTTTAACAATGGCTTTCAAAAAAAAAAATTAAGACGCTAACTAAACTTAAATTGGTCAGTAAGCTCTAAACCCAATGCCGCTAATAGAAAAATTACAAATGTTATGAAAGGAATAAATGTCATGAAAGGAATTATGTTTATTCACAATTGAATCAGCTGGAATACAGAATCAAACCAAAATACCCCCAAAATCAATTCAAATATACACTACTTGACCAAAGGTATGTGGACACCTGCTTTTTGAACATTTCATTCCAAAATCATGGGCATTAATATGGAGTTGGTTCCCCCTTTGCTGCTATGACAGCCTCCACTCTTTTGGAAAGGCTTTCCACTAGATGTTGGAACATTGCTGTGGGGACTTCCATTCAGCCACAAGCTTATTAGTGAGGTCGGGAGCTGATGTTGGGCGATTGGGCCTGGCTCGCAGTCTGCGTTCCAATACATCCCAAAGGTGTTTGATGCGGTTGAGGTCAGGGCTCTGTGCAGGCCAGTCAAGTTCTTATTCCTCCTCCACCAAACTTTACAGTTGGCAATATGCATAGGGGGCAAGTAGCGTTCTCCTGGCATCCGCCAAACCCAGATTTGTCCGTTGGACTGCCAGATGGTTAAGGGTGATTGACAACTCCAGAGAACGCATTTCCACTGCTCTAGAGTCCAATGGTGGCGAGCTTTACACCACTCCAGCCGATGCTTGGCATTGTGTCTAGTGATCTTAGACTTGCGGCTGCTCGGCCATGGAAACAAATTTCATGAAGCTCCCGACAAACAGTTATTGTGCTGACGTTGCTTCCAGAGGCAGTTTGGAACTCGTAGTGAGTGTTGCAACTGAGGACAGACAATTTGTACGTGCTACGCGCTTCAGCACACGTCAGTCCCGTTCTTTGAGCTTGTGTGGCCTACCACTTCTCGGCTGAGCAGTTGCTGCTCCTAGACGTTTCCACTTCACAATAACATCGCTTCCAGTTGACCGTGGCAGCTCTAACAGGCCAGAAATTTGACAAACTCACTTGTTTGGAAGGTGGCATCCTATGACGGTGCCACGTTGAAAGTCACTGAGCTCTTCAGTAAGGCCATTCTACTGCCAATGTTAGTCTATGGAGATTGCATGACCATGTGCTCGAATTTTATATCCTGTCAGCAACGTGTGTGGCTGAAATAGACAAATCCACTAATTTGAAGGTGTGTCCACATACTTTTGTGTATATATAGTGTCTTAGTTCAGTCAGTTCAGCCCCAAAATTAAGCAAGATATTTTTTTTAATTAGCAAAAAAATCCAGATAGTCCAGCCGCAAGCTAAATGTAATAAGGATCGATCTCACCAGTTCAGTTGTTAGTCTGTGTAGTAATCCAAAGGAGAATATTTTAGGAGGAAGCCCATAAACATTATGTTGGCCTTAGAAATAGCCTTCCACACTTTAGTTCTTGGAAGTCAACAGTCCACACAAAGGAAACTTATCTTGATGATCAATACAATATCCTTGCATGTTCTCACTTGTATGGAGTAAGACAACTAGGCTTTTAAACGATAAACAGTTTCCTAGTTTCGAAATACAGACAAGATGGATTCTTCTTCTTCAAATGCACCTACAGTACAATCCATTATACTTATACCCTCATTAAAACCCACCACCCATTCCACTATTTTAACCCTATATAATCTTACACCAGGTCGACGGCCTGGAGGACAGAAAACTACCACTCAGCACCCCCTGCAATTCTCCTGTAGTAAAATCTCTCAATCCCAGGTACTTCTCTGCAGCTGCCACCACAACCTCTATTTTCGGTGACTTGCGTTCCATTTCTGCAGTACAGTTGACAACCATGGCTATGAATGCTAAGAATCACACCTGACTGAAGCACATATTATTCCTATCACTCTTTATTGGCCTCGGCCTACTCACAGGAATCCTCTCAGGATCCCTTGCCCTTTACCCATCTTCCTGTACTATCTTTACTGCCTCAGCATACAACACCTTCTGTACTACTCTGACACTGGCAACCTCAGCCTGCCTTTCTCTCACCGGACACCTCTGATCTCCGGCACCATGGGCACCCTACAGCTAACACACACACACAACTTTTTCCACCGATACTACACATTTCATTGTTTCATGCCCTCATGTACACTTCTCACATCTAGGAATCTCCCACCTACACACTGCTGCAACATGACCATAAGCTTGGCACCTAAAACATCGTCAGGCTTGGCGGGCATCACAGACAGCGGGAATCTTACATTTCAGTTGATCCTCCTCCACACTTAACGCCACCCCCATTATCATTCCATTCAACGGTGCCCTGCTCCGGAGCTCTTGTCCTTGGTCTGGAGCGCCCACTCCCTCTGGAGAGAAGAAGTTACTGTAATGCGTCTGTGTGTAGCTGGTGTAGAGGAGTCAGGGGCAGGACAGCAGATAAGAGTAAATTTAGCAATTTTACAAAAAAAATTATCACAATACACAACAACATATAGCCAAGCCCAACATAACGGACCGCAATACAATAAACAAACACTCACAAACAAACATGGGGGAACAGAGGGTTAAATAATGAACAAGTAATTGTGGGATTGAAACCAGGTGTGTAAAACAAGGAAGGATGGCTAGAAAACCGGTGACGTTGACCGCCGAACGCCGCCCGAACAAGGAGAGGGACCGACTTCGGCGGAAGTCGTGACAATTACTTTCCTGTCCACCATCTTACCCCCACTTCATGGCCACAGCTTGCTTCTCCCTTACTGACACACCCACTTCTTATTTCACTCAAACCAGGAAGAAAGTGACTATGGGTGAGTGACCTGGGCTGGGACCTGGGCTGGGTTTCTCAAAAGCATCGTAGCACTAAGATCATCTTAAAGAGGTACTGAACACGCCGATTTGGCATGTGTGTTTTTCTGTTGCTCATTCCACATTTGTTTAATGATGTATGTCTACACAGAGCATATAAAACATTAAGAACACCTGCTCTTTCTATGACATAGACTGACCAGGTGAAGCTATGATCACTTATTTATGTCACTTCAATGAAGGAGAGGAGGCAGGTTAAATAAGGATTTTTTAAAGCCTTGAGACACCGATTATGTATGTGTGCCATTCAGAGGGTGAATGGGCAAGACATAAAATCTAAGTGCCTTTGAACAAGGTATGGTAGTAGGTGCCAGGCGCACCAGTTTGTCTCTAGAACTGCAACGCTGCTGGGTTTTTCACGCTTTTCAATGTGTATCAAGAATGGTCCACCACCCAAAGGATATACAGCAAACTTGACACAACTGTGGGAAACATTGTAGTCAACATGGGTCAGCATCCCTGTAGAACACTTTTGACACCTTGCAGAGTCCATGCCCTGACGAATTGAGGCTGTTCTGCAACTCAATATTAGGAAGGTGTTCCTAATGTTTGGTAATGTATACTCAGTGTATTTCACTTCCTCAAAATAACCAGAATGAATGTAAGATGACTCAAGTAATCTGTAATTCCTTTTGACATTTTTGCAGAGAACGTTTTAGTTTAAAAAAAAAAATATATATATATATATATTTTAAATCTTACTAAGGTGTTTGGTGCAGTATTTCTCAAGTTCAAAAACAAAGTCGGAGCTCCTAGGCAGGTCAGTCTCACTGTCTATGCTATTGGATAGAGCGCAATCACCGGAGCTATTCACCCCATGTTAGTGGGCAAATGAACATTGTCAAATCAAAACCTTTGTTTATTCGTTGTGACGCACAGATGTTCCGAACTCCGTTTTAGAAGTGACTTTATGACCGAAATTATGCTATTTACACCTTGAAGTCAATTTTGACACTAGAATAACTGTTTCTGACTCGAATCGATGCCATATAGGCTGTTTTCAAAGGGATTGGTCGATTTTTTTTAAATTCCATTGAAACTAAATGGACGAAAGATGATCTTAGTGGTACTATGCTTTTGGGAAACCCAGCCCAGGGCAGAGCCCACAGCCTATACACGTCTCAAGGAACCATATAACTTTATTGGTTAAAAATAGAATTAGACATATTCTTGACTTGTCATGGGAAAAGGTGACATGTTTTCTGCTGACAAAGATATTTTTCAACTATGCTCTTTGCCTCGACAGTATAATGTGAGATTTAGTGAAATAGTTTAATTTCAACCACCTTTTATTTACCACATATCCATTTTTTTCCTTCAACTATGTTTTCACATTGTTTTCTTATTTGTCTGATGCTGTAAGTCACACTACATACAGGAATAGCTGTATGCCGTGGGTTACAAACAAAAAGATTCTTGCAAATTAGATATCTTCACCAAGCCGTCCCCTGTTCACGACGGGCGAGAGCATCACCTCCAATTAACACTGTGCTGTTGTCTTTGTTAGTGTTTCCCCATTGTAAACATAGCTACCCTATCACATCCCACCTCTCCTCCGCTACTGTATGACTTCCACCAAGACTCAGTTCTAAACTATCATGTTGTGGAATGGATTACGTGATAATTATTATCAGTGATGCTCTTGTAATATGTTGGTATGAAATGTGTTTTGATACATTGCTACCCCTAAATGCAGGGAATGCAGGACTTAGAGTTAAAGTAAGTCATAAATCAGAATGTATTTGTTACATGCGCCGAATACAGCAAGTGTAGAATTTATACTTACTTACGAGCCCTTTCCCTTCAATGCAGAGTTAAAGTAATACAAAAAGTATAAAAGGAAATAGTAACACAAAGCAATTACAATAATGAGGCTATATACAAGGAGTACCGGAACCGAGTCAATGTGCAGGGGTAGTTGAGGTGATTAAGGTAATATGCCCATGTAGGTAGAGGTTAAAGTGAATAGGCAATCAGGATATATAATAAACAGAGTAGCCACAGTGTGTGTCTGTGTGTGTGTGTGTGTGTGTGTGTGTGTGCGTGTGTGCGTGCGTGCGTGTGTGTGTGTAGTGTGTTTGTATGTTGGAGATGTGTGTTGGAGATGTGTGTGTTGGAGTGTCAGTGTAGTATGTGTGAGTGTGTGGGTAGAGTCCAGTGAGTGTGCATACTGTACAGCCAGTGTAAGAGAATGTCTGTGTAAAAAGAGGGTGTCAATGCAAATAGTCTGGGTAGCCAAGTCTTACAGCTTGGGGATAAAAGCTGTTCAGGAACCTTAGACTTGGGTGGCTGAAGTCTTTGACAATTTTAAGGCCTTCCTCTGACACCGCCTGGTATAGAGGTCCTGGATGGCAGGGAGCACGGCCCCTGTGACTACTATCTATAGAAACTGGTGGTCGGATGCCAAGCAGTTGCCACACCAAGCAGTGATGCAGCACGCCTCCAACACCATCATTAAGTTTACTGACGAAAGAACAGTGGTAGGCCTGATCACCGACAACGATGAGACAGCCTATAGGGAGGAGGTCAGAGAACTGGTAGTGTGGTGCCAGGACAACAACCTCTCCCTCAATGTGAGAAAGACAAAGGAGCTGATCGAGGACTATAGGAAAAGGAGGGCCAAACAGGGCCCCAATTAACATCAATGGGGCTGAAGTGGAGCGGGTCGAGAGTTTCAAGTTCCTTGGTGTCCACATCACCAACAAACTATCATGGTCCAAACACACCAAGACAGTTGTGAAGAGGGCACGAAAACACATAGGAGACTGAAAAGATTTAACATGGGTCCCCAGATCCTCAAAAATGTCTACAGCTGCACCATCGAGAGCATCCTGACCGATTGCATCACTGCCTGGAATGGCAACTGCTCGGCAGAGGGTAGTGTGTACGGCCCAGTACATCACTTGAGCCAAGCTTCCTGACATCCAGGACCTATATACTAGGCGGTGTCAGAGGAAGGCCCAAGTCATAGACTGATCTCTCTGCTACCACACGGCAAGCAGTACCGGAGCGCCAAGTCTAGGACCAAAAGGCTCCTTAACAGCTTCTACCCCCAAGCCATAAGACTGCTGAAAAATTTATCAAATGGCCACCCCGACTATTTACATTGACACCCCCCCATTGTTTTTACACTGTTGCTACTTACTGTTTATTATCTATGCATAGTCACTTTACAAATTACCTCAACTAACCTGTACCCCCGCACATTGACTCGGTACCGGTACCCCCGTATATAGCCTCATTATTGTTATGTAATTTCCTTTTTAACTTTAGTTTATTTAGTAAATATTTTCTTAACTCTATTTCTTGAACTGCATTGTTGGTTATGGGCGTGTAAGTAAGCATTTCAAGGTAAGGTCTACACCTGTTGTATTCGGCGCATGTGACAAATAACATTTGATTTGATTTGTTATTGTGAGCCATGACCAGCCTTTCAAAGCATTTCATGGCTACAGATGTGAGTGCTACAGGGAGATAGTCATTTAGACAGGTTGCCTTGGCATTCTTGGGCACAGGGACTATGGTGGTCTGCTTGAAATATATAGGTATTACAGACTGGGTCAGGGAAAGGGTGAAAATGTCAGTGAAGACACTTGCCAGCTGGTCAGTGCATGCTCTGAGTGTGCGTCCTGAAAATAGTATGGTCTAGTGCTTATCATAAGGTATTCTAACTCAGGCAAGCATAGGGCCGGCGCCAGAACAAATCAGTTGGATGAGCCTTTGACATCCATAAGCAGACACGTTTTTTCATGGGATCTCTTACGTGTGTGCATGCTTGCGCGTTAATAATTTTTTTCAAAGTTGATATAGTGAAGACCATAGGCAGCTCGTGAGTTTCAAGTTTGGGGAAGCTTACAATTTATCCTACCATTTCCACTGATTATTATTTTTATATGCATTTTTGTTTAACAGTTTAATTTCAATAATAACATTTTAGTTTCTCAAAACCATTGTCACATGGTTAATCATAAAAATCTAAAAGTTTAATTAAACTAAGGCAAGAGCACCAGCCTCTGCCATATGGAAATATTGATACACTGTGGTCCATTGGTGGCTAAAGAAATGAGCGCATAGAACTCAGAGATAGCCTATAGGCCAATGCAGCAATAGGCCTATAACTTCCATCGTCAACTAAGTAAAATATATAGACCTAAAGCCGACAAATAAAAACAGTAAAAAAAATCCTGATAAATTCCAGTTCTTTCAATCACATTCATCGCTCTACTCTGCCTATTTGCCTCCCTTTCTGTCTGTCTTGATTTATGCTATGGCAAGTGAAGTGCAACATTCCATCAAATCCTCAACTGGATCCGGAGGAAGCTGTTGCTAGCGAACTTGCAACATTGTATCAACTAGCCTATTCCGGGCCCTCAGAGTTTCCTGCGCAAGTCAGCTCGGGTAAGACAGCTGTTTTTTATGACGTTTCCGCGGGATATATGGGAATATCAGATCATTTTATTTTGCTCTTTCACACCGAGGCTTGATGATTATCGAGGCCAGGAGTGTTGGAAAGATTATTAAAATACTGAGTAACTATCATTTGCAATAGATGTTAAAAAAAAACTGACTTTGTTTACAAATTGTGAGGTGATGAAAAAATGACTGAGAAGATCCGCTTATTAGTGGTGGACGTGGTGAGATAAGACATTCAGAAATCAGACATTGCCAAATGGGCACATTCCTACATAGCATGCAGCAGGCCAAGTAGGCCTATGCATGATAAGGCGTGCGCGCTCCCCTCAAAGTTATTAGGACAAAGACACCAGACACGTTGTAGGGGTTGCGTAACTGGTGGCAGAGAAGTCAGGCGCAGGAGAGCAAAGCTGGGTAATACTCGTAGTTGTTTAATAAACAAACCAACCAGTCAAAACAACACGAGAAAATCAATTGGGTACAAACAACCCGTAAACTACCAGTATACATAAAGCACAAGCACTACAAACAACAATTCCGGACAAGGACATGTGGGAAACAGAGGGTTAAATACACAACATGTAATGATTGGAATTGAAACCAGGTGTGTGGGAAGACAAGACAAAACAAATGGAAAATGAAAAATGGATTGATGATGACTAGAAGACCGATGACGCCGACCGCCGACCGCGACCGCCGCACACGCCCCCGAACAAGGAGAGGCACCGACTTCGGGCGGAAGTCCTGACACACGTACTAATTGCTTATGGAGCACTCCAAACAAAAGACAATGAAAAGATTGACCAAATTCGTAATGGTTATGAAATAAACCCAAACTTCTCACACGTGTAACAGGTTGTGAACTGCAAACAAAGTTTCCACTCCAAGAATGAGAATGGTAAATTACTGTAATTATTACATGCATTAACAGTAACGTATGCAAACAAATTACGAGGGATTAACAGTACATTTACTAGGCCTACTGGTGACATATGTAATGGGGAATTTATTACAAATAAATCATAAAAAGAGCAAATAATTCACACAATGAAACAATGAATGGGAAATAATTCGCGGGAGACAGCAGAGCGCATTCTCTAAAGAGAAACGCCATATCTTCACCACAGACCCCTCCCCTTCTTCTTGTTGCAACATTTTAAATTATACTAAAGACATTATGTTTACACATATTTTAGATGCTTTTCACGGACAGCCGCAACTCAATCAGCTTGACATATTGCCACGTACGCTGCCCAAATTTAGGCATAGGCCTAAACACTTGTGATTTGAAAAAATCCACCGATTTTTTTAAAGAAGCTAATGATCTTCTGTTGCTAAGTCATGCTCTCTGGTGAAGTATTTTGAACATTTTTATTTAAATAGGAGTAATTACATAATTTTGGCAAAACATCAATTTACTTAAGAAGCCAGCATCCTAACAGTGCACTGTGTACCCACCAACTTTCCTTTCCAATTCGCTAGAGGCTGTAACCAGAGATCTGAATAATAACGAGATGCTCATGTCTCCGCCCCAAATGCGGGAAGGCAGACGATAAGCTTATGATAGCCCATAGAAACACATTGGGCTTATTCTGGACCGATTTTGGCGAGAGTGAGCCCTCTCACTTCACCTCTTCCTCTCTGCTGAAACTCTCTCACAGGAGAATGCATCCAAGTGAGCGAAACAGCTCCCCTCTGTCTTACTATATGTAGCTCATGCATCTGATGCTGTCTGGACAGAAATAGTATGACCTGCCATACTCTTTTGGTCCAGACAGCATCAGAGACATGGTCTACACATGCTGAGACAAAGGGGCGCTGTTTCCCTCTCTGAGATGTTTTAACTGAGATAGATGTGTATTTCTGTTGGCGTAAGTCTCTGTCAAATAAATGATCAGGATTTCAATATTTTATTTGGATGGTCAAGGAAGTACGGTAGGGTGGGCCAGGCCCCCGAAGGCCTGCCCATAACGCCGGCCCCGGGTGAGCAGAACCTTGAGACTTCCTGCACCAGCTATTATTAACAGACACACCCCCTCAGCTTCCACGACGCTACCGTTCAGACCTGCCGATGTATAGAATAGCCACCCATGTCCTTGTTCAGCCATGTTCTTCAGATCACATTGATAGGATAGTCTCGAATGGCGCTCGTCCAGTTTATTCTCAAGTGGTTGCACGTTCACCAATAGAACGGAGGGTAGAGGCGGTTTATCCACTCTCCGATGTAGTCTCGTCAGGTGTCCTGCATGCCGGCTCCTCCTTCTCAGAGTGTCGGGAATTTGGGCCTGGTCCTGGTCTGGGATAATCAATATGTCCTTCACCTCCGATGTCCAGAAGCTTTTTCCGGTCATAGGAAATGATGGCAGAAACATTATGTACCAAAAAAAAGACATAAAGTAGCTCAATTGGTCAAGAGCCCGTAAAATGGCTGCTATTCTCTCCAGTGTCATTTCCACTTTGGGAACAGATTATTATTGTGACTGTATTGTCTGGTAATAACACATGTTTCATTGGACAGGCTATATGCTATAGACAATTATGTTTGCACAGTGAAAGGTTTGTACCAAATTATATATGATACAAAGTTACTGTCTTACACATCCACTAGATGTACTGTACTATAATGAGACACCTGAAAACAGAAGACTGAATCACACCCGAAACATAAAAAAGGATTCAGAACTTATTTTTTATTACACATCAACCTGCCCATGAAGACAGAGAACTAGAGGTCAGAGACTACAGAGGGATGGAGGCAGGCGGCCCGCCTGTGCACCCGCGGCCCAGAAGATTGCTTTGATTTCAGTTCTCTCACAAATTGAGGAATTCTCTGCCTGTTGCAGCTCTGTGATGGACAGTGTCAGTTTGAAGACATGGAGCCCAGGCCTTTTGATCAGAATGGTCATGAGGAGTCAGCCTGACCAGACAGATACAACCAGACCACAATTACAAATGAAATGCAAGGGATAGAAAATAATGTGACACGCAGACACAAAGACTGACATTTACCTGGTTTTCTAATGTTGTGCATGGCTTTGAGAGGGTTTGGTCAAGAGGGAGAAAAATATGGTGGATAGTGACTGACTCAAAAAGGATACTAGATGTGGGTCCAATGAGACTGCAATTATAGAATAAAACTCCCCCTACGTGCAATCTTTCATCTGTTTGCACTGGAACTTTTTCCAAACTTTTCCTTTGTTACGGTCTCTCCAGCAGCATATTGACATTGTTCTCCGTGACAGGAGAAGACAGAGCATGGCATGTGAAAGTAAGTGCATTGAAATGAAAGAAGCCAGATGGAGTACGCTGTTACTTTGCATTTAAGCCTCAATTGACTCCATTACCACTGTGATAGTCTTGTTTGTCTTATCGTATTGTAGCTCACAGTCCTACAATATTGATACAAATGATCTGTTTCATGTCACGAAGCGTGTATGTTTACCCGAGGTATGTTGTCATGTAGCCTATGGTCTTGCTGTATGGCTAATGTATTTTCAGAGAGATCACCACGTTCTCTGTCTGTAGCTGGGCCATTTTGTCTGTGAGTTTCAAATTGGCAGCCTTCCCTCTGTTCTAAAATCCTTTAATGTTCATTCATGTTTAATACTGTAGAAATCGTTGTGGCCCCCGAGAGGTTAGCCACAATCCTTTGTGCAATATTCATGTTAATGACATTAAAGTCACTGCAGCACAGGGCTGAACAGTGTGGAGAAGTGATTGGTTTGAGAGTGAGACACGAAGCCTGGGAGAGATGAGGAGAAAGGCTAATGCTTCATTATTGAGAAGAGGGCATTTTAAACTTTGATAGGGGGAGGCTGTAGAGGCAATACGGCGCAAAGGTATATTTTCTAAGGCTAGCTAGAGCTATTTTACAGCTACAGCTATTTTACTTTTGTGAGTCACAAAGAAAAAACCTCTCTCACTGTAAGCTGCTTCCGCTAGTCTAGTGCACTGCACGGGCTGAGAAGAAGGTTTTCTTACCTGCTATTGAGTCAGGTAAAGAACAAATAAAATCCCAATGGTGCAATGGACAATGACCTTTCCATGTACTGTAAATGTATCAATATACACTAAGTGTGCAAGATGTTGAAAGCTTTTCACAGTGTTGCTGGCCCATTTTGACTTCAATGCTTCCCACAGTTTTGTCAAGTTGGCTGGATGTCCTTTGGGTGGTGGACCATTCTTGATACACACGGGAAACTGTTGAGCATGGAAAAACCCATCAGCGTTGCAGTTCTTGACACTCCTCAAACTGTTGCGTCTGGCACCTACTACCATACCCCATTCAAAGGCACTTAAATCTTTTGTCTTGCCCATTCACCCTCTGAATGGCACAGATACACAATCCATGTCTCAAGGCTTAAAATCCTTCTTTAACCTGTCTCCTCCCCTTCATATACACTGATTGAAATGGATTTAACAAGTGACATCAATAAGGAATCATAACTTTCACCTGGATTCACCTGTTCAGTCTATGTCATGGAAAGAGCAAATGTTTTTTTTACACTCAGTGTTCAACACTATACAACAATACAGTTCAAATCATCATGCAGATACTTTGACTGTAATAGTAGTAGGAGCCATATTAATATTCTCAGGTCTGCCAGGTCGTGGTTGACTGGGAGCAGTGCTGCAGTATGGTCCAGTACAGAGGAGCACAGCAGCAGCACAGAACCCACCAGGAATACTTGTTATTCAAACAGGAGCGTTGCCCGCTCGGCTTCTGAGATGTGCCAGACCAAGAGGAAGTTATGTGCCATAAAACATTTAGCTCTAAGCACAGTTATCCCAGCTCATGTCTCTTTAAGATGATTCATAGTGGGTTAGAGAGATATAGGAGCATTTTTCAATGTTCGCCAAGCTTTATCGATTCATTGTTCTATTCAAAACAGTATTTTCATATAATTACGATTCAAAATGTAACCATTAACCGACGCCGCAGGTAGGGTTCGTAGCTAACGCTGTGTATGTATGCATGACAGTCAGAGAGCAACAGGATGCATGCCCATTGATTTTACAGTAATATATACACACTCAGTCGGAACGCACCAACTAAAGGTCAAGAGAGATGGGAGGCGACTTACAGATTGTTCTATTGACATTCTCCATTACAGAGGGGGGATTGTCATTTGAACACTTAGCTGTGTGTGTGTATGTGTGTGTGTGTGTGTGTGTGTGTGTGTGTGTGTGTGTGTGTGTGTGTGTGTGTGTGTGTGTGTGTGTGTGTGTGTGTGTGTGTGTGTGTGTGTGCGTGTGTGTGTGTGTGTGTGAACCTCATAACAGTTCCTGTTGCTAATTACTTGTGATTGTTGCCCTGAGGATGCTATACGCATCTCACCTGAGAATTGAACCAGCTATTTCCCAGCACCATCAAATCAGATCATACACTGACTGTATCACTAACTATATTTGCAGCAGCACACTAGACTTACAGACCAGACAGGTGTTTTGAGTGAGTGATACGTCCCCTCTGGGGAAAGTGGAGAGGAGAGGAAAGCCATGACTAATGCCTGCTAATTGAGATCGCTTTTTTTCCTTCCCGTAAATACAGTATAGTACCCTGTAATGGAGTCTATTTCTTCAACGAGTTTTTTAAACTCTTTAGTCAGGACGATTGCTGCCTCACTCCTTAATCCTATGAGCCTCCACTCACAGCACGGGGCAATGAATTGTTCATCCTCTTTTAGCGTCATTTGGCTCCAGCCAGCGGGGGAGTAAACATGGATAGGGGGAGGGAGGGAGGGAGGGAGGGAGGGAGGAGGGAGGGAGGGAGGGAGGGAGGGAGGGAGGGAGGGAGGGAGGGAGGGAGAGAGGAAAGGAGGGAGAGCGGAAGGTGGCCCAGCTAGCTCAAACAAACACAATCACTGTGATGACACTCCTTGGCTCCAGACAAGAGGAACCATGCTGAATGCGCAGAGAACACAGTTTCCTACCACTGCTTTCTGTTTGCCTCTTAGTGGAAGAGACAGGTCTGTCCACACTGGCCGTTGTGTGCCATGGCAACCTGTCTTTTTGCTTTGTACCTGATTCACCAGCTCCTCTCCACTCCACACACTCTCCAGACGTTGTTGGTTACCTCAAGAGAGACTGAGAGGAGGATTGGATTCTGAACTGAAGAGAAGCCAACAGGATTATTTGTGTGTGTGTCTTTGCAATACGAGCAAGTTGTTTTATGAGTGGGATGATATGCTCTTTATCTGTGTCTTCACACATATTTCTCTATTCCATTTTGCCTTGTTATCAAATCAAATTTTATTGGTTGCATACACGTTTAGCAGAGGTTATTGAGGGTGTAGTGAAATGCTTGTGTTCCTAGATCCAACAGTGCAATAATATCTAACAATACACAATAAACAATAAACACAAATCTAAAAGTAAAAGAATGTAATTAAGAAATATATATATATATATTTTTTTTATCTTTATTTTAACAGGGAAAACAGACTGAGACCTGGATCTCTTTTACGGCTGTGCCCTGTGTAAACATGTTGACATGTACAGTTCTAGGCATACAGACAAGAACATTTCAAAACATACAAAACAAAGACACATTCATCAGAAACAATCACAGACAACATCATATTGATCCTCCATCATATTTTTAAAATGGGCAAGGGACACCAGAGTGGCTAGCTTAAGTTTGATCTGCAGTTTGTTCCATAAATAAGGTGCAAAGGAACTGAAGGCAGTCCTTCCCAACTCTGTGGAGACCGCAGGAGTTTCTAATGTAATCCACATCTGTGATCTGGTCATAAAATTTGTATATCTAATTAAAATTAATGATGATATATATGGAGGTAGTTTTAAAAGAAGTGCTTTATAAATAAACAAATGAGCATGTTGCTCTCGCCTCACAGATAGAGAGGCCCAACCCACATGTTGATATAGGATACAGTGATGAGTTTTGTAACTATCACCGGTGATAAACCTGAGTGCACAATGGTAAATAGCATCCAGTGGTTTTAATATATTTGCCGATGCATGCATATAAATAATATCACCATAATCCAAAACGGACATAAAAGTAGCCTGCACAATTTGTTTCCTATTTACGGAGGACAGACAAGCCCTGTTTCTGTAAAGGAACAACATCTTGAATTTGAGCTTTTTTCCCAATTCAGTAACATGTTTTTTAAAAGAGAGCCTATCATCTAACCATATTTCGGAGTCCCGAATATGTCTGTGTGTATAGACATTATGTGGATAGAATATATAGTATGTGGATAGAATATATAGTATATCTGAAGAATGTGTTGGATAGAATGGTATATGTACAGCAATAGTTGAATAGGATGGCCTTGACTAGAATACTGTAGTATACATATGAAATGGATAAAACAGAATGTAAACATTATTAAAGTGACCAGTGTCCAATTATTAAAGCAACCAGTGTGCCATTAGTAAAGTGACCAGTGTTCCATGTCTATGGACATAGGATAACAGCCTTCAAGGTGCAGGGATGAGTAACCGTGTGGTAGACGGCTAGTGCCAGTGACAAGTTTAGGGCCGGCTAGTGAAGGCTTAGTAAACCAAGTTATATGCTGCCTCACTCCGAGAAGGTAATTTCAAGCTATCGGCAAAACACATTTGAACACAGTATAGCTTAAAGAGTCTGTCATGTTGTTATTCCTGTGTCAAACTTGTCAACATATTGACAGCCATTTTATATTGTAGACTACAGTATATCAAGTAAATTATTGTTTCTACATTTGCCACACACTTTACACAAATATTAAACATGACCAATTGTTCAGTTTCTGGTGGGAGTGAAATGACTAAGGAGATCATTCAACATACACAGCTTGTTTTTTTAAGTACAGTATATATATCTCACCTCCTGTGCTTTTGTCAAAACACATCATGGAGTGTTGCTATTCCATTGTTCCAACCTTCGTAATGTTCTGCTGTGCAGGGAGAGCCATGAAGCCAGAGGATGCCACCAAGCTCAAAGTCACAGCCATGTCCGCCCTTAGCAGATAATTACTGTACGACACCCACACAGACGACCAGCTACCGTTCACAGCAACTTACTTTCATTGCAAATGGCACTGGGTCTTTAACGTTTCCAAGTGTAATGCATTTGCTCAAGGCAAAGGGTTTACAACTTCAATTTTACTGCTTTATTAAAACAAATGTGAGTGTGACCTACACATGACCTTTTCCCTCTCTTCATATTAGCTGTTGAGTGGCATGTGGCAATGTGTCTGGCTCCTGCTTGTAAAATGTGTGGGTGCGTGTGTGTGTTGTGTGTGTATTCTGTACACATAGCTGGTGTTTATGGTGCATGCAAAGGAGAGCTTATTCCTGCAGGGACAGGTGGACAGGCCTTTGGCAGGCCCACTAATGGGCTACGGTCTGTGGCTCCACCTGTTCCAATGCATTTCTCTCCTTGGATAAGGAATGCTAGCGCCACGTGAAAAACGGCACAGAAGGGAAGTTGAAGAGGTAATGGTGAGATACGGGGCTTGAGAGGCAGGGAAGATCATTCCTGATTTCACAGGTATTATTCTGGCAGCCATTTAAAAACCAAACAGCACCTCTCCTGAGAGAAGAGAGGTAGAGAAATGACAAAAGGCTTCAAGGACAAGAACCCTGCAAAAGAGGTGTGACAGCCCAACTTGTTGTTTCTAGAGGATTCAGCAGTGGGAGTGTAAAGAATGATTATTTTTTGAGTGAAATAGAGTGACCGTGTGGAAAATTCCCCTGGGTATTTCATTCCGGAAGGGTATCTCTGCGCATTAAGTAACCTATATATATTACGTATTAACAGTGTTTGACAGGTAATTCTTTTAGACAATAAAAGGGAGAGGGAAAGTTGCCTCAGAGTAATTCAGCCTCTAAGAGCACAACCATGCCTGCAGTCAGTTTCATCCTCCCACATTGACAGACGGCGTTATTTAAAATACATTTAATCTTCATTTCAACAGTGGGGCCCCTCTTATCTGTTCAAATATACTTTGCATTCAGAGCAGTCTGTTTGTGTGTGTCTGTGCTGAGTGAAAACCCAGATATATCTTGATAATTGTCATATGCTCGAGTCGAGTGTGGACAGAGTGAAACACGATCACCACGCCTCCTCACATATCTATGAATTAATTAGCGAATCCAACTCAGCCACTGCAACACTCAGTATTCACACTGTCCGTGTAAATCAACTGCAATGAGAACGTTCTCATTTCATGAAATGATAGACAAGAGTAAGTACACTGAAAAGCAGGTCGTAATAATACAGTGACTTGACACATTAAAAACCTGCATTAACACAACCCAGGTCTGTTCATCTCTATATTTACATCCTTCTGCTCTGCCCATCCCTAATGTCTATCTATATACTGTATTTACCATAGAATTACATATATCATTAATTATAGGATCTCTATGGTAGTTACAGTGTTCTGCTCTGCCCGTCCTTACTAATGTCCCTGTATTTCCTAAATATAGACTGGGTATGTGTTGTGCTGGATGTTTCCCTGGGGGGGTGCTGTGTTAATAGACTTCTTTAGTCACAGATATGTGTGACAGACAGGTGGCCTGGGCTGGCCCAGGTGCTCAGTAGAAGTGCTCTTCTGGGTGAGAGGCTGTCACATTCACTCACTCTAGGGACCAATTCACAACTCGCTCACTCAATAACATTCCCTCCTCTCTCTCTCCCTCTCCCTCTTGTTCTCCCTCTCTCTACCTATCTTTCGCTCCCTCTCTCTGACTCGCAATCTCTCACACACACCCTCTCTTTCCTCTCACCTCTCGCATTCTCTTGCAAACACACACTTTCTCTGTCCCATCTCTACATCTCTCGCTCTCGCTCTTCCTCTGTCTGACATTCATACAATAGAAGTCTCCAACATGGCCTCAGTATTTCTCAAACTCTCACTTTAAAATAGTCACTCACTAAATCATTTATTTTTTTAAATTGCATACACCAGGAGAGGCAGAGCTGGAATGATTCGCTGAGAAATATGTGACACAGATTGAGTGGGAGTGTGTGTGTGTGTGTGCATATGGGAGAATCTTTGGAGGATTGTGTGCTTGCACGCACAGCCATACATGAATGGATGCATACATACACACGCACAAACACACACACAACCTCATCTTTTCAAACCACAGCACATCCCTCTTTCAAAGAGAATGCCTCTGTAACTACCGTTTTGTCTTGTCGTACATAATGGTGTTTTTAAGCAGTACTCATTTGTTAAATGTGAGTCTCATAATGTTAATCACTCATCTATGTAAATTGGTAATGAGCCAACTTCTACGTTATTTTTTAGAGCTATTTGTTTGGTTAGAATTTGATTGATTTGGGAAGACAAACCGAATGCTAGTGGTGTCTGTCTGCATGCTGTGAAAATTGTCCCATCACTTGAGATTAGGACAAAACGTTCAGCCATGGGCAATTATCTTGTAGTAGACATTCAAACCTCAGAGATGTCTGTGTTACAAAGCACGCTGGCGCCCTCCTGAGGTAATTCCCTTTTTATTTAATTTTTCACTACATCATATCTTGAGAAATGGCAGGGAAGTTTTATGCCTAATAGTTATGCTCTCTGCTTTTAGAAATAGCTAGTGGAAGAACAAAAATTATTTCTAAAACATGCAAAATCAACTGGAAATATGAGTGTTTCTTTTGCAAATGGCCCTGCTAATAACTTCTGTATGCAAATAGCAGTCTAAATCTCTCAAATGGGTTATGCTTTCTCTTTGGAAAAACAGTGACAACACTGCTCCTCTGACTCTCCTGAATTCTGTCAGATTATTAAAAAATTATTCAATGTGTTCTGATTTTTGATATCGAGAATGTTTTAATGTTTTTCAAATAGTAATACTTTATTATACACATATGTCACTAGGTGGCTATAGGCACTTATAACATTAAATGAAGCTCTTCTGCCTCATATACAATTTGTCTCAGCTCTATTAACTACTGACTCTCAATGTCAAAGTTCCCTAAAATGAGCATAATAGCCATTGTTTCTATAGGAATAAGCTTGCAAATTAAAAGTGGTTGTGTGATTCTATTACATTTGAGTCATTTAGTGACTTACAGTTATAAATACAAAACTGTCACCTGTCTTTTTACAGTATATACACCTCTATTCCCTCTCTCTGGCTTTATATCTCCTTATTTACTACAATCATATACCCAGTAACATCTAAAGTCAGCCTCACCCAATGGAGTCCACAGCTGCACCCCTGTCCTAAATTACGTCTAATAGCTGTCAGAGCAGAAGGGGTAGGTTTGTATCCTCTCTTGCCAAGAAGGTGATATTTACTCTGGGGGCGCACTTCACCCCACTGACTGTCAAAACGGGGTGCAGCAGGGTGGAGTGTTGGGCTGTGGATGACTGAGACAGGGTGTTGGCTGCGCTGGGCTGGCAGACTGGCGCGGGCAGGAGGAGAGCACAGGTAGCATAAGAGCCAGGCTGGCAGGGATCCCTGCATGTCAGGGCTGTCTCTGGATGGGGCAGGGAAGGTTATGGCTGGGTGAAATAAGGCCAGGGGGAGACTACCCACTGGCAAAGATGTCAGGTTAATGTCCAACCTTTTGATTAATATCAACCAACGTAAATTACATTAGAAAATCAGCTAAACCTTTAAACCATGTTGTGGATATTATGGGTAAAAGAGAGTGGGGGGATACGATGCATCTTTGACGGGCTGGCCTTGAAGTATACAAACAAATCTATACCACTGTTCATGGTCAGCTTGCAGCTCAGTCATAAACCAAACCCCATTTTGATCATATTGGTAATATGACAATAATATAGTATCTCGGGAATTTGCAGAGGCAATTCACAGAGGGAGTATCTCAGGCCTTCCAGACATTAAAGCAATAAGGAACGACAAACTGTGATATATTGTGAATAAATTACAGCTATGTCACACCCTCTGCATTCATGGTTTACTTTAGATCAAACTTCAATCACATATTGTACTATCCCACTTGGCACAAACTGGTTGAATCAATGTTGTTTCAACAAAATTTGTCAACATCTTGTCATATGGAATCTACATGGAAAATACCTTGGTTTTAAGGGAGGTAATTTCAACCACAGAATTATGTCATCATTGTAATTATGTCATCATTGTATGAAATATGCTCAATTTGTACCTTTGAAAGAATGCCAGCTCTTCAAAGTTATATCCACTATCCAGAAAAAAAGCTATAGGCTACGAGGCACCTCCTACTGGAGAGTTGATCTACAGCTATTCATTTGGTCTTCTCTTAATCTCTTAATGACTAAATATATTCACTCTTGCTATTTGAAGTCATTCCCAAGGGTTGGTTTAACAAAGCAAATGAAATGTAACCATACATTGTAAATCATATATCATCAGTGCTATACTACAGTAGTTAGGCCTATATAGCATTTGCAAAGTCATCAACAGCTATTGTTTCAATACATATAAAAAAAACTATTACAATACATATACACTATCGTTCAAAAGTTTGGGGTCACTTAGAAATGTCCTTGTTTTTAAAATAACATTAAATTGATCAGAAATACAGTGTAGACATTGTTAATGTTGTAAATTACTATTGTAGCTGGAAACAGCAGATTGTTTATGGAATATATACATAGGCGTACAGAGGCCCATTATCAGCAACCATCACTCCTGTGTTCCAATGGCACGTTGTGTTAGCTAATCCAATTTTATCATTTTAAAAGGCTAATTGATCATTAGAAAACCCTTTTGCAATTATGTAAGCACAGCTGAAAACTGTTGTCATGATTAAAGAAGCAATAAAACTGTCCTTCTTTAGACTAGTTGAGTATCTCGAGCATCAGCATTTGTGGGTTCGATTACAGGCTCAAAATGGCTAAAAACAAAGAACTTTCTCCTGAAACTCGTCAGTCTATTCTTGTTCTGAGAAATGATGGCTATTCCATGTGAGAAATTGCCAAGAAACTGAAGATCTCGTACAACACTGTGTACTACTCCCTTCACAGAACTGTGCAAACTGGCTCTAACCAGAATAGAATGAGGTGCACAACTGAGCAAGAGGACAAGTACATTAAAGTGTCTAGTTTGAGAAACAATTAGCTTTTCTTTCAAAAACAAGGACATTTCTAAGTGACCCCAAACTTACGGTAGTGTAGGTCTAGGGTTTCAAGCTTTGGTTGATTTAAAATGTAATCTTAAATGTGTCCATCTCAACCAAAGATCAAAGTTAAAGAATATGAATAAATCAAACTTTATTTAAAGTGCATTTAAAGTTTTATTAGATTAGTCATCTTTATCTTAGATTATTGGTTGAAATGAATCCATTATATCAATTATTAATTTGTGGACCAACTGGATATCAAATTGTGTTTGGTTGTCAACACAATCAAATATCAACATTTGAATGAGATGTATCTTCTGCTTGGATAGATCTGTACCACTGACTTAGTAGCCAAACTGAAATTAAAGGCAGATGTCAGTGGCAAAAAAAGCTACATCTCCTTCAAATGTTGATATTTGGTTGCATTGACAACCAAACACAATTCCATATTCCTTTTCAAATACAGTACATTTCCTATTAACAAGTTAAAAGGTCCAATGTAGCTGTTTTTTATCTCAAAATCTAATAATTTCTGGGTAACAATTAAGTACCTTACTGTGATTGTTTTAAATGAAAATGGTAAATAAGAAACAAATACAGCTTCTTAGCAAAGAGAAATTTTAAGCAAGAATTTAGCCAGGACTGTCTGGGCGTGGTCTGAGTGGGGAGGGGAAATCTGAAAACAACTTGTTATTGAGAGTTTGGGACGGTCTTTCTTATTGGTCTATAAACTAATGTCACCAGGCAGGCCAAAACGCCATCCCACCAAAATGGGCAAACATTTCAGGTTTTCTTTTCAGACACTAAATGGGCATTATCATAATTTTCACAATTTCACAGTATTATTCCAACCTCAGTGTGGAAATACATATGACTGCACTGTTTCTTTAATAAACTATATGTTGGATTTACATCTCCAACTAAACCAAAAATAGTATTAAGCCAGTGGCTCAGATAATCTATCCAAGCAATAGATAACCTTTTAAATGTTTATATTTGGTTGCGTTGTGAACCAAACACAATTCAATATTATTTTGTAATACAGTAAATAGCCTAAAGTTAAAGGGATACTTCAGGATTTTATCCATTTTTCCAGAGTCATGGATACCATTTTTATGTTTGTGTCCAGTATGAAGGAAGCTAGAGGTAGTTTCACGAGCCAATGTTAACTAGCATTAAATTACATAACTAGCATTAGCGCTAATGCTAGTTAACATTGTCTAGTGAAACTACCTCTAACTTCCTTCATACTGGACACAGAATAAAATATGGTTTCCATGAATTCATCTGACTCTGGGAAAGTGTATGAAGGGCCTCATTGCCGAAATCCCTAAGTATCCCTTTAACTTTAGGCTATTTACTGCATTACAGAAGTAATGCAGCAGATGCCCATAAACTTCCAGTCATTACGCTAACGCAAGTTAGCAATTGTGCTAGCGCAAGTTAGCAACTTCCTTCAAACTGCACACAGAGACATACAGATGGTATCCAGGAGTTCATCTGACTCCGAGGAAGTATATAAAGGGCCTCATTGCCAAAATCCCAAAAGTATCCCTTTAAGGCTATTTTACAAACTAATGTAACAGTATTTATTCAACCTTAAAATAAGTAACACATCCATGGCCACATGCTGAGGTTAGCCGACTGTATGTCTTATGTAATCATAGAAAGCATGCATGTTCAAGATAGCATGGCAAGGTCAAGGGTCTGTGGAGATCTTCACAATTGCTGTAATAATCTGTGCAGAATCTCAACCAGCATTGATCACTTGCACTATATCATTAATATGTAAACTCAACTGCAATGCAGGTCATTTGGTTGTGCTATTAGATGAAGCACAGTGATATCACATTAATCTGTTGTATTAATACAAAATATCTGACATTGAATTCCCATTGAATTTATGGTGCTTTTAAGTGGTTGAAAGCGCAGTGATAACACATTGGGAATTCAACAAACTTCTGGCTGTCTTTTTGAGTGGATTGAAATCTCATTGATCAATGTCTCAACCAAATATAACCACATTTTCCAGGTTAAAATGACGTGGTGTGCCCAGTGGTATTCTCTGCAGATGTCTTGGTGTCTGTACTGTTTCCATATTTAGGACAGAGTCACACTGGAACGCTCATCAGTAAAGGAAGAACGTGCACTGATGATGCCAACAGGGAGCTGACAGGTGAAGACATCTCACATTTTCCTGAGGGCCGCTGGATCAATTTATGCATATGGTGCAGACTTCAGCAGCATGCGCCATCAATCTCTATCACTATCCCTCTCATGAGCCCATGTAAACTCAGACTGAACCTGGCCTACTGTATATAGTAGATTGCTTCATACAACCTTTGAAAATAGATCACCACCCATTGACTGTGATACAAAATTCAGTAACACTTTATATAGATCGTCTGTAGAGTATCTACTGATGGACTATCAGTAACATTTCAACTAACTATCTACTAATCATAACCCTAACGTTAATCCTTACCTTAACCCTTTTTCTAAACGTAACCCTATCTGGAACTTTAGCAAGCAGTTGCTTATCAACAGATAATTTGTTGATAGTATGACCATTGATAGTATGACCATCTGTAAAGCATCGACAGATGGACGATCCAGACTATCCAATTATACTGTGACCTAAAATGCATTTTTTATGCTTCTCTGTAAGTAAAATATGTTTTTCTTCCATTCCAATGTTAACATGGTTGCTATTCCCTGTGCTAGGGGAGATGAAGATGATGCTTTGCGGCGGCCATACCAGACTCCTGTGGGGGAGCAGTATGACAGCTTGTCTCCATGAAGGCTTGGTAATGAGAGAGAGTGTGTTCACAATGCCAACATGTGTCAGGCAGACCCACTGATGGTTGCTCTTGTTTTTCTGAGCCTGTGTTTACAGTTTAGTTTTCCTTTATGACAGTCTGAAGAGCACACAATAGATAGAACAGCAGTTACAACAACTAGACATCACATCTACATCAGCCATTTCACTGTTGGTTACGCTCTTGAAGTTCTGTTTTCTCTATCTGCACAGTCATCTTTTGTACGTTATTTTCATTTCATGTGCAATAATGCCAGCTAGTTTTTATACACGCTACCCTCTAGATATGTAGGAAAAAAGATGTCCAACAATTTACATAGTCATAATGTTGATCATACTTTGCTCTGTTAGTTCTTTGCTTAGGAAGCTGTGCTTGTGGTGTGGAGAGGATTAACCCAGGCAGTCCCATGACTTGAGGAATGAAAGTTAAAATCCCAGTAAGTCTAAAAGTACATCTCTGAATATCCTGCTGCCTACTGATACTTAGAAGCCATTCAAATCACTATTAGGACTACATCAACTCATGAATGATACACTGCAACTACAAGACACTATGAAGTATCAGTTAAACTATCTGTTTGTGTAATATGTTGGATCTTGTGCTGTGTCTCTCCCAGCGATTTGTCTCTGTGTCCCAGTGCAGCCCAACAGGCAGGCTGAGTCTTTAATTACACCAAGCTTCTCAGAGAACACTAATTGCCTCACTAACGGCCCTAACTGCTTTGATGGGATCTGCTGAGAGGAGAGAGGAGTTTGTGAGCATTGTGTGTGTGTGTGTGTGTGTGTGTGTGTGTGTGTGTGTGTGTGTGTGTGTGTGTGTGTGTGTGTGTGTGTGTGTGTGTGTGTGTGTGTGTGTGTGTGTGTGTGTGTGTGTGTGTGTGTGTGTGTGTATATATATATATATGTGTCAGTAGCATCCTTCTGTCCACCCTACTGTACAGTACATCTCCCCTGAGGTAAACTGTTGCTTACGAACAACTAAGTTAATGGAGTCATTGGTTGTGACCAATGGATCATGCCCTGAATCATGGTATGGATCAGAGGCTCTGGAGGTTAGGTGCTGTGGTGAAGTCCTCTTGGGAGTACATGGTTAAGTGAATAAATGGTTAGGCAATGTTTTCCTCTTCATGGTGGTTCATGAACAACTTCAAAACTCCAGAGATACAGTCTGAAAGCCTAACTATGTCCAACATGATAGCCAGCATGCTCAGGTAAAGGGGAGGGAATAATTTATCCATCTCTAATGTGCTTGTCCTGAACCAAAATGAGACATGGAAAGACAAAAAAATATCTTAGTTATTATGACAAAGATATATTTATGGTCTTTACTCACTGAGTGGTGAATTACATTAATACCCAAAAGCACCGAGACATGCAGGGTGCCACTGGTATTTCTCAGAACTGAGAGGGCAGCAAATATCACCCTTGGCTCTTGGATGAAGTATACCACGTAATAAAGACATAAAATATGGGTTGCATTGATGGAGTCTATTTACTGACTGCCCTTTACCCCAGGTGGAGCAGCTGTCCCAATGCATTGGGATGGCTTACCTAAAAGGACATTACATTGTGGATACTACATTTAGATTACATTTACAACGTTCTGAAAATATTGGGTCAACCGGATGGAATATAATGCACTTGCAAACAGAGACAGACCCTGGCTGGTCTTTCGAAGTGAGTCTTGCGGAATGTGTCCAGTGAGCGTACGTGCTTGTGTGTGCGTGCATTTGTGTTATGATGGGTGAAGGAGGGATAGCTGGACCACTCTTAAATCCCCAGCAGATGATAATACAATGATGGTGAGGAGATTTTCTCTGTCACATGAGTGCTTGAGCTGTCTTGTGTGATCGGGACCAGAGGAGATCAGCCAGTTGAACACACATCCATTTAACTATCCAAACAGTGGTGGATGCCCAAGATTACATAGCCTCGAGGTAATCACAGGTTAAAGAATTACTTAATTGTGGTATGACATACTGTATTGTTCTATTGGTGATCGGCTATCTTACTACAAATTAGAGGACTTCACGAGTCCACCTGAACCGGGACCAGAGCAGGTCCAGGTCCACATTTCTAACATTTCCCTCTGGTGCGATAGTCGGGTCCTGTTTGATTACAGCTGATAGACCCGAGTGGACCCGAATGAACCCGACCACAGCTCTGCATAGCCTATAGCATATTTATTTTATGCTATTAAGGTGAATTTATTGACTTATACAAGGCCTAGCCAACATACAGTATAAATATCTACACTACCGGTCAAAAGGTTTAGAACACCTACCCATTCAAGGGTTTTTCTTTATTTGTACTATTTTCTACATTGTAGAACAGTGAAGACATCAAAACTATGAAATAACACATATATAATCATGTAGTAACCAAAACAGTGTTAAACAACTCAAAATATATATTTTGTTGAGATTCTTCAAATATCCACCCTTTGCCTTGACGTCAGCTTTGCACACTCTTGGCATTCTCTCAACCAGCTTCATGAGGTAGTCACCTGGAATGCATTTTAATTAACAAGTGTGTCTTGTTAAAAGTACATTTGTGGAATTTATTTCCTTCTTAATGAGTTTGAGCCAATCAGTTGTGTTGTGACAAGGTAGGGGTGGTATACAGAAGATAGCCCTATTTGGTAAAAGACCAAGTCCCTATTATGACAAGAACAGCTCAAATAAGCAAAGAGAAATGTCAGTCCATCATTACTTTAAGACAAGAAGGTCAGTCAATACGGAAAATCTGAAGAACTTTGAAAGTTTCTTCAAGTGAAGTCGCAGAGAAAGGAAGAAAGGAAGACCCAGAGTTACCTCTGCTGCAGAGGATAAGTTCATTAGATTTACCAGCCTCAGAAAATGCAGCCCAAATAAATGCTTCACAGAGTTCAAGTAACAGACACATCCTAACATCAACTGTTCAAAGGAAACTGTGTGAATCAGGCCTTCATGGTCGAATTGCTGCAAAGAAACCACTACTAAAGGACACCAATAACAAGAAGAGAATTGCTTGGGCCAAGAAACACGAGCAATGGACATTAGACTGGTGTCATTTGGTCTGGAGTCCATATTTGAGATTTTTGTTTCCAACCGCCGTGTCTTTGTGAGATGCAGTGTGGGTGAACGGATGATCTCTGAATGTGTATTTCCAACTGTAAAGCATGGAGGAGGTGTTATGGTGTGGGTGACACTGCCTGTGATTTATTTAGAATTCAAGGCACACTTAACCAGCATGGCTTCCACAACATTCTGAGGGGGGGGGGCTATTTCACCAAGAAGGAGAGTGATGGAGTGCTGCATCAGATGACCTGGCCTCCACAATCCCCCGACCTCAACCAAATTGATATGGTTTGGGATGAGTCGGACCTGCAGAGTGAAGGAAAAGCATCCAACAAGTGCTCAGCATGTGTGGGAACTCCTTCAAGACTGTTGGAAAAGCATTCCAGGTGAAGCTGGTTGAGAGAATGCCAAGAGTGTGCAAAGTTGTCATCAAGGCAAAGGTTAGCTATTTGAAGAATCTCATATAGAAAATATATTTTGATTTGTATAACACTTTGATACAACATGATTCCACGTTATTTCATAGTTTTGATGTCTTCACTATTACTCTACAATGTAGAAAATAGTATAAATAAAGAAAAATTTTTGAATGAGTAGCTGTTCTAAAACATTTGACCGGTAGTGTATTTATTAACGAGAAGAGTTTTGTGACTCGGGTCCAAATCTGGTCTGGTCTAGACCCATACATGTTAGGGTACGGGTCGGGTTTAGGTCTGCTTGTTGTCGGGTTTATACGGGTTCGAGCCTGATTGTTCTCTGGTCCCTTCGGGTCCGGATGCAACTTTTTGTAGCCGAGAAGACCTCTACTAGAAATCTTTACAGGTGGAAAATAAGCTTAGTTGCGGTCCACATAAACGATAGATCAGATTTGAAGTGCACTAACAGAGACAGGTGTCAATGCCTATTGACCGGTTGTACCCCATAAGAGAGGCTATGCTCACTACACAGCTGAGTGGAACTAATTAAGCATTATGGCATGTGCCCTCTCCTCTCTTTCTCTGGACTAGAAAACATTGGGATCTTGTAAAGTTGTTTTTGTCTGACGGCACACTAATCCCAAGATCTTCAGAGTGTGTGTACAATCAGTGTGTCCATGTGTGTGTGCGCGCAAATGTGTGTGTGTATACCTAACTGTGTGTATGTGTGTCTGCGTGTGTCTGTTAACTTTACCTGTCGTCATGTGAGCCTTTACGCTTATGCATGTTAGCTGTCTTGTCATGTGCCTGCACGATGACCAGATTTGACAATTAACGATCTCTTTTGGTCCCAGGGCCAATTACTTTGCCTGGGTTCGTACAAGCGGACAGTCACATTGCCTTCATTTTCTTCAATAAGAATCAACCTGGGGGCTCTCTTTCAAGTCCTGTCTTTGAGAGGAGGCCAATGATTGGGCTCCATGTCAGACCTTTATGTAACCTTTGTTGAAGTGAGGAGACTGTTTTCCATGTGGGAAACCTGGCCGCGTGCAGTTGAACTGTTGTAGCTGCTACCCAGCGATAGTCCTGATCAGAACTGCTCAACTTTGTTTATCTCACACATCCCAGGGGGATTCCTCAGGACTCCGCTGGGATTGGATGTGTGAGGGGGGTTCCTAATTTTAACATATTGTTGCAAAATCTTCATCATTAAGTAACATGATTCAAAGGTCTAATAGCCATCATACACACTTGAGGACATACCAGTTCAGGCGTTTTTCCTTAAGTGATGCAGAAAAATGAGCAATGCAAAAATAAAGAGAAGGAAAAAACTACCATGCAAATGAAGATTATAGAAGAAATAACTCAAGTTGAAAGGAAACGAACACTTCTGGAGGGTGCTTCAGAAATCAAACAGAGACCTTGTTTTATTATCAACAGATTAGTAGACTCCACTATAAAGTACACAAATGCAAAGAACGAACGCTGAAAGCTTTTAATTCGTTAATGAGCGATGCCTCTGATGTGTGTTGAGCCTGGAGGAACAAATGAAACTTGTGGCAGCCAGGAGGAAACTTAACAATAATACTAATGAGTGACTCTATCACTGTTCGTAAGACTCATTAATATTCAAGCTTAAATATATTATGGGTTTAAGCTTAAGAACACTGAGTATTCATATTTACTATAATATAAAGGTTTGTTCATCTAATACATATCAAGCACTATAAAACTGGGTGGCAGCCTGTTTACCTTAGCTTGGGTTCGCTTTCAGTCTTGAAACACTCAACTAAGTTGTTGTTTCTCAAGCAAACTGCCATCCATAGATTTGGTTTTAGATCAGTAAAGATTGACCCAATTGACCCAACTGTTTGACAGAAATCTAGAACCAGGATGGTGTTTCCGTGACCTTCCACACCTACATGACTTGGCTATAAAAGTAAATTATCACTGATGTCTAAAAATAAATTATCTGTCTTACATCCAGACAGAGATGGCACTCAATCAAACAGTGATAATGGAGACATCTCATCTCTCACTAACAAGATGTTAACAAGATGGCGCCGAAAGATGTTTATAGTTGCTAGCCAACTGTACAGTATATATTTTTTGTGTGTGTTATTTCTTACATTGTTTGCTCAGAACGTTTCTTGAATTATTACAATAACTTTTGGATATTAGATCAGAAATTCAACTTCCTCACTTGGATCTTTTGTTTGAACTTCCCGAGCCAATTACATTCATCCCAGGGGCTACTCTGGACACCGTCGCCAGAGAAGAGGAATAAGAAGTGGGCTTTTAGTCAGACTCTGGAAGCATGCATACCATCCACCGCTTCCGAGTATATTACTCAATAACGTTCAGTCCATGGACAATAAGGTAGACTAGCTCAGGGCGAGGATATCCTTCCAGAGAGACATCGGGGACTGTAACATAGTTTGTTTCACGGAATCATCGCTCTCTCCAGATATACTATCCCTGTCCATTCAGCCACCAGAGTTTTCCATTCATCATGTGGAGGGAAGAAAGAACTATTGGAAAAAGAAACGTAGAGGTGTATGTTTCATGATTAAGGAACTCAAGTCCTTTTGTTCTCCAGATCTGGAATACCTCACCATCAAATGCGGACCTCATTATATACAGAGAGAACTCTCTTTGGTCACCGTCAAGGCAGTGGATATTCAAAAACCGTGGATAGATGGCAGCATTCACGCAAAACTTAAATCGCGAACCATTGCATTTAAATATGGCAATGTGACTGGGAACATTGACGTGTACAAACAGACCAGCTATGACCTCCTAAGGCAATTAAACAGGCAAAACGACAGTACAGGGACAAAGTGGAGTCGCAATTCGACTGCTCACACATGAGACATATGTGGCAGGGACTCCAGACAATCACAGATCATAAAGGGAAAGCCAGCCACGTCACAGACACAGACACCATGTACCTGGACAAGCTAAACACCTCCTTCGCCCGCGTCAAGGAAAACACAGTGCCGGACTGCCGCTATTCACAAGGATTGTGAGCTCTTGTTCTCTGTGGCTGACATGAGTAAGACGTTTAACCATGGTAACCCTCATAATGCAGCCGGCCCAGACGACATCCCAAGCTGCGTCCTCAGAACATGTGCAGACCAGCTGGCTGGAGTGTTTATGGACATATTCAATCTCTCCCTATCCCAGTCTGTTGTCCCCACCTGCTTCAAGATGTCCACTATTCCTGTACACAAGAAAGCAAAGGTAACTGAACTAAATGACTATCGCCCCATAGCACTCATTTCATTCATCATGAAGTGCTTTGAGAGGCTAATTAAGGATCATATCAACTCCACCTTACCCGACACCCTAGAACCACTATAATGTGCATACCACCCCAAGGATGACGCAATCACCATTGCACTGCACAGTCACATCTGGACAAGAGGAATACCTATGTAAAAATGCTGTTCACTGACTACAGCTCAGCCTTCAACACCGTAGTGCCTTCCAAGCTCATCATTAACCTCAGGGCCCTGGGTCTGAACCCCGCCCTGTGCAATTGGGTCCTGGATTTTCTGATGGGCCAACCCCAGGTGGTGAAGGTAGGCAATAACACCTCCTCTATGCTGATCCTCAACACGGGGGGCCCACAAGGTTGCGTGCTCAGCCCCCTAAACCTATCATGGCAACTTTTATGCAGACGTTTTATACAGAAACTGCAATGAGTGAATAATCGTACCCAGGTGGTTGGTTAGCTTTACGTTGTCATGTAAACAGAAGATTTTATGTGGAATAAATAATTAGGCTTGGCATTTTATTAATACAGGACAGAGATTTATTACTGGATGTGATTATTAAAAGCAGGTTCTTATCTCTTGGACCACTCCAAGAGCAGTCTAAACATGTAGACAGACTCCCTGGAAGTTAGTCAGCACCTCTAACAACTTTTGGTTGTGCACCAGGCCAGTTCATGCTTCTTATTAAACTCCCTGGAAGTAATGAAGGTTATTAGGTTATCGTTTTGGTCTTTGAATTAAAGCTCATGAAGACAGCTTTAGGGAAAAATCACTCTGATTCAAATCATGTTGCATCGTTTAGCATTTTCATGGGGTTTTCAATGCAATGTATTTCTTACTAGCTCTTACCTTGCTCTTAGTACCACATATACACTATATATACAAAAGTATGTGGACACCCCTTCAAATTACTGGATTGGGCTATTTCAGCCACACCCGTTGCTGACAGGTGTATAAAATCGAGCACACTGCCATGCAATCTCAATAGACAAACATTGGCAGTAGAATTGCCTTACTGAAGAGCTCAGTGACTTTCAATGTGGCACCGTCATAGGATTCCACCTTTCCAACAAGATAGTTGGTCAGATTTCTGCCCTGCTAGAGCTGCCCCGGTCAACTGTAAGTGATGTCAGTGTGAAGTGGAAACGTCTAGGAGCAACAACGGCTCAACCGGGAAGTGGTATGCCACACAAGTTCCAAGAACGGGACCGCTGAGTGCTGAAGTGCTTAGTGCGTAAAAATTGTCTGTCCTCCGTTGCAACACACACTACCGAGTTCCAAACTGCCTCTGGAAGCAACATCAGCACAATAGCTGTTCTTCAGGAGCTTCATGAAATGGGTTTGCATGGCTGAGCATCCGCACACAAGCCTAAGATCACCATGCGCAATGCCAAGCGTTGACTGGAGGGGTGTAGAGCTTGCCACCATTGGACTTTGGAGCAGTGAAAACACATTCTCTGGAGTGATGAATCACACTTCACCATCTGGCAGTCCGACGGACGAATCTGGATTTGGCGGATGCCAGGAGAACGCTACCTGCCCCAATGCATAGTGCCAACTCTAAAGTCTGAAACATAGTTAGATGAAGAAAGAGCAGCTGGAGTAGCAGTGTTCTCTGGGGTGATCCATGTCTCCGTCAGGGCCAAAAAGTCAAGGGACTGAAGGGCAGCATAGGCTGAGATTAACACAGCGTTCTTGATTGCAGATAGGCAGTTCCAAACGCTGCCAGTAAGATACTCAAGTGAGAGTCGTGTGGAGCCTTCTCCTCTTTCCTTCCTTGAAAAACTCTGCAGAACAACACCGCAGAACCATCGTTGTTTCAGCGACAGTCTTAGTTTTGGTGCTGAGACCGCCGCTTTGCAAACACAGTGGGGAGCACACCTCCCTGTACTAATTGCTGATTACCTAGGAGAGGTGAAACCACTCCCGCTCCAATACAGCCACTGATTACCAAAACGAGTAACAAATTGCCCTGCCCCTTGATCCTGATTGATGTGTCAACAACTATCTGCAAATTATGAGCAGTCAGCAATTCACACACCAAGTAGGCCACTGGGACAACAGGCAGCACTTAAAGCAGATGGCCCTAGCTGGCAAAAAGAAAATACTAGACCACAACAGATAAAGACAAAGAGTCCTCTAGCTATAGAATGAAACAAGTCAGTCATCGGGTCTAACGGTCGTGTTGCGCCGAACTGTTCATTTGCATTCCGTCAAATCAAAGGTATTCTTTCGATATAAAGTTGTTTAGGACAGACGAAAACGCGTCACTTTGTCACTTTCACGAAGTTGGAGTAATAACATGTTCAGCTACTTAAGACGGCTCGAATCGAGAAAATTAGGGATAATTTTTCACTTCTAATTGACTTCTCAAACCACGGTTGTCACGACTTCCGCCGAAGTCGGTCCCTCTCCTTGTTCGGGCGGCGTTCGGCGGTCGACGTCACCGGTCTTCTAGCCATCGCCGATCCACTTTCATGTTCCATTTGTTTTGTTTTACACACCTGGTTTAAATTCCCCAATTATATGTTCATTATTTAACCCTCTGTTTTCCCCATGTTTTTGTGCGTAATTGTTTGTGTTTTTCGGTCCGTATTGTGGGCTTGGTTATTCTTGTTGTAATGAGTACGGTTTTGAGTAAAATGACTTGTGGTACTCATCCATGCTGTCCTGCGCCTGACTCCTCTGCACCAGCTACACCCAGACTGTCGAGTCTGCTTCGTAATGCCTCTGGGTTTAGGAGTGCATTTGTTTTTTTTCAATGTTTCCTGTCCTCCACCCTCTACTCAATTACTTTTGAGGCGAGGAAGAGGACAGAGGAGTTAGCAAAACCAATTGAGAATCTCCCCTGGTTGGGCTCTGTGACGTTAAGAGCTGTTTCCATCTGAACGAGGTAGGCCGTATTCTCTCCTGCACTCCCCTTCTTAAAATGTATAAAAGTCACTAAATGGTGTTAGAAAAAAGTTGTACTTATCAGTATTCATCATATACTAAACGTGTATTTGTGTCACGTTCAGGCCTGAATTTTATAGGCTGGCGTGTTTAGTTTCGTTTTGGTGTTAGGTCTTTTTGTTCTAGGTGATCTATTTCTATGTTGGGGTAATGGTTCCCAATTAGAGGCAGCTGAGTGTCGTTACCTCTAATTGGGAACCATATATATGTTTGTAGTTTTCAGAGGGGTTTTTGTGGGTTATTGTTTGTGCATAGCTTGTTGTTTGTGCAGTTATGGCCAACATCACGATTGTCGTTTATATTTTGTTATTTTTCCCCAGTCACGTTTCATTTAATAAAAGATGTATACTGGATGCCTCGCTGCGCCTTGGTCTGTCCCTTCAGGAGATCGTGACAATTTGTGTGATGTCAGGAATTCATGTTATAAGTTTGTCTTCCTGAGGTAGCCCAAATTTTGATACCTTTATTACTTATTTCATTTAATTAATAAAACTGCATTCCATAGCAACAGTGTTTGAGAAGTCATGGCCCAATAATTGTACCTGCTAGTAGCATGTGTCCAGCATCCCAAGCTACATCCGTAATTGGTAGACGGTTCTGAAAGGGGGAAAATCGCAGTTTGCAACGCTGAGCAGTGAACAAGAAACTATTACTAAACCCTGTTTTTAGATGCTTGTGAGTATTGTGAATAATGAGTGAGAAAGTTACCCAGGAACAAAGATCATACACCCCAAAACATTATGTATAAGATATTTGTATCTGAGTTAACTAGTTTTAATCATATTGTGCATCATTTAAATAATTTTGAGTGGCTTTGTTATTGTGTATCACTTTCTATTTGCACTATTTTGCATTCCATTATATTGTGAAAGGTTTTTATCTAATTGAAAGTCAATTTATATCACAAGGCCTAATTCCTGTTCAGTCATCTATTTAATCTATTTATATTTCAACATTGGTGCCTTATTCTCTGGTATTAGCTATGGCACTAAAAGTCCCTTTTAGATTGTAATGTCTGTCATTATTCTGTTGTTATCATACACTGAGAATGAAAGCAGAGCTCTTCTTAAGAGGCATAGCTTATGTGTGATCTCCAGTCCAACTGATGTCCCCTTTCCTTACCCCCATGTGAACCAGATTGAATAAAGACAAACCTCAGACCCTCAGCAGGACGTCATCTTTTAAGCACCAGAACACAAGCATACAATTAGGGTTGGGTAGGTTACTTTCTAAATGTAATCCGTTAGTTACTAGTTACCTGTCCAAATTGTAATCAGTAACGTAACTTTTGGATTACCCAAACTCAGTAATGTAATCTGATTACATTCAGTTACTTTCTCTTTAAGAGACATTGTCATCTTCTAATGCCTGTCTATTGCAGGATAAATCAATGTTAAAATGTACATAGCTGGCCACATAAGGATGTTAAATTGTACTTCATTGGTTGGTTATGTAGGTTTCTTCTAACCCATTGCTTTCTACTACATAATAATACGATTAAATTATATTTTTATATTAAAAACCAAAGTATATCAGAATTTCACTCATTCCAATAAATGTTATACACCTTGATCTTCAAGAATAGGACTTGGAAATCAAATTGATTTACCTGAGCATAACCCCAAAACTAAGGACTTAGTAGCCAGCCCTACTCTGTTGTTTATGATTTTGTTCTCATGGAGGACTGACTGGGCTCATTGATTCGAGTTGAAAAATAAATGCTGCGCTTATGGAATGGCATGCTTTGAGCACTACTGAAAAGTGCTATTTACATGTGAACAATGAATGCCATATGCTGCATTTGCTGTAGGTCTATTGTTTATCTTTTTGTTGGTGACACTTTGATAATATGCAGCTGTTTAAAAGGGCAAATCCACAGATGAAACAATAACAAAAACAGCAACCCACCTCTGTTTTGGTAAAAATCTGAGGGATGGGACTGGAGAAATGTAACCACTCTCAGATTAATAGACAGAGCTATGGATGCAAGGACTGCCCATCCATGATATCACAATTGTTGTTTTAAAAATGTTATGAGGCTATACAGTGTCTGTTTGTACAATGCTTACAAAACATTGGAGAAAAACAAGCGTATATTTTGGGTTCTCATGGAGTGTGACAGTTGAACTAAGCTCATGAGTCATGTATACGTTCTATTCTTCAAGAATCAATTGAGATATATATATATATATATATATATATATATATATACACACAATTTATAAACCCAAAAATGTATGTAGACTTAAAGGGACAATCTGTAGTTGCTATCAAAAGTGTGTACGTTTGAGCATGTGTCCATTAGACCTAAGGATTCTTTTTTTTTATCAGCATGAATTAGATTGAGGAATAAAAGGCCCACTTTTATTCCATAGACTGGGATCCACACTATGCAGCTGTTGCAAGAACACATTTTTCACTGGTTTCAAAAACAATGATTGATAGGCTGCTTAAACTTCTTGAATTCAACCATTATTGGGTTCAAATACCTAGATTTGTGAACAGCCATCCACAACAACCACAATCCGTAAGGCACAAATAGCTAAATGAGAGAGCAGCAGTGTGATTCACATCAATGTTCTTTGTAGATGTCAATAATAAGTGAACCGTATCGCCGTAGACTACACCACTGCTGTCATTCTTACCTCCAAGCGTTTATTCAAGTTTGATCATCTTTGGATGCCGACAGCAGTCGCACCATTGTAAGACATAGCTTGGACTGTAGCCTACAAAAGCCTATTCCTGCTCTTTTCCCACAATCCATCAAACACATTTGGTGTGTCATCATAGTGGTCTCTGACTTCTCAGACTCGCTCAGGTGGAACAAACTTAAACTTGCGGCTTTTTTAAAATGCTGACGTGAATGTCATTGAGAAAACAAAGTGTCATTTCTTTTTGCAAACATCCTTTCTGAATTTAAAAGTAATTCTTGAAGTAATCATTTAGTTTTTCAAAAGTTAATGTTTACAATACTGATTACAATATTTTTGCTGGTAACGTAACAAATTACAGTTACAGGTTTTTTGTAATCTATTACTCACCATACAATGAAACACCTAGGCGCATCACATAGGCTTATTTGAATCTGTGTGTCTACTCTCATGATGTATTTGACATGGCACTTCTAAATGTCCTAATGTTGGAGATTTTTAAGCCTAACAAATCAAAATCTAATTTTATTTGTCACATACGTGTTTAGCAGATGTTATAGTAGCAAAATGCTTGTTTCTAGCTCTAACAGTGCAGTAATATCTAACAGTTTCACAACAATACACACATCTAGAATGAAGAAAATATAAATATTGTCGAGCAATGTCAGAGCGGCATAGACTTAGATACAGTAAAATAGGATAGAATACAGTATATACACATGAGATGAGTAAAGTGACTAGTGTTCCTTTATTATAGTGAAGTGATTCTATGTATATAGGGCAGCAGTCTAATGTGCTGGTGATGGCTATTTAGCAGTCTGATGGCCTTGAGATTGAAAAAAAAAACGGTATCTCGGTCCCAGCTTTGATGCACCTGTACTGACCTCGCTTTCTGGATGATAGCGGGGTGAAAAGGCAGTGGCTCGGTTGGTTGTTGCCCTTGATGATATTTTTGGCCTTCCTGTGACATTGAGTGCGGTAGCTGTCCTCGAGGGCAGGTAGTTTGCCCCAGGCGATGCTTTGGGCAGACTGCACCACCCTCTGGAGAGCCCTACGGTTGGTGGCAGTGCAGTTGCCGTACCAGGTGGTGATACATGGTTTTAGGTGCCAAGACAAATTTCTTCACCCTCCTGAGGTTGAAGAGGCGCTGTTGCACCTTCTTCACCATACTCTCTGTGTTGGTTGACCATTTCAGTTTGTCAGTGATAACAAGGGTTACTACAATTGGCAAAATACTTTGTTTGGTTCAGCATGTTTACAATTCTGATAAGAACAGCAGTTCTGAGTAGGCTATGATTACCAAAACAAAATTGTGCTTGGTCACGTTTTCCTCTATGCAATTTGTATGCACGAGTTCACGTGGGCGGGAACTACTCTGCCCTCACACTGAAGTATAGACCCCTTCCTTGTTTAAAAACGTTGCCACACGATGGCAATGCGTGTAAGTTGGTGGAGGACCACAGGGGAGTTCTTATAGAACTCCAGCAAAAAACTTCAATATTTACATGTTGCTTAAGAGTGCATTTCACACAAATGTTGGATTATAATAGGATTTTAGGGCTCGTATGAATGTCCTGCTTAATATAATGTGTGTGTCATCATCGCAAATCAACTGCATTATACTTCAAAAACATTTAAACTTCAACCAGTAAAATGGCTCTTTGGCTAGCTTTTGCTACAGCCTATGTCAATATGCATTCTAGCTAACAACTGCTGCATTCAAAATAGTTAGTTTGCAAAGATCACAACCAAATATAATCTTAGCGACTGTTCAAGAAAAAATGGGCACAGACAGCGATGGCTTTCTTACTGCAGCCAAGAGTTGCGCTCATATGTACGTGACGTCAGTGTGCCGTGTACTGGAAAGGGGTCCATCCTCTCCTGTGGCTGATGCCCCGTTACTAATGCAATAAAGCTCCTTGAAGCGATCCCGGCAATGTGTGGATCATTTTTATCTGACAGACCCACAAATACTTTCTCCTCCACTCTAGCACTCTGTCATTACCAGCCAACTGCTGCACATCTGTAAGTAGACATTTTGGGACTTAACACATTTGATTGTTCTTTATTGTGTGTAGTACAGAGACATTTCTCTCATTACATCATATTGTTGCAGAATGAGTGAAGAGAAAGCACAAGCAATAGAGGAGAGTGGGAGATATTGTATTTGTTTATGGTAAGTTCTAAATGGAATTAGAGAAATAATACCTCCATAGGATAGAATGCAAACCTGCCTTATTTAAACAACATGCATTAACAACACTCAAAGCAATTCAATACTGAATACAATATGCTTTTTAATGAGTTGATAGATCTTCAGACCATTCATATTTCTGAACCATAAAAACATTTATCCATAAATACATTTGTTATTTATGAAATACTGTATGCAACTTGTTCAAATGTTTTATAATCTGAAATATGATAACTGAATAAGTCATGAGTTCTGGTCAAGCATTGGGTCACTGGGTTTAGGTTGTCTAGGTGTCAAGGATGTGACATATTGCAACTTCCAACAGTTAGTCAGACTCTCTCTCTCTCTCTCTTTGAAAGTAGTCCATTGTTGAAGTATACACACCATTTGTAAGTAGCCTATTATAAACTCATTGATTTCAAAATGGCATAGTGCGTCCCTCTACTGTATGTCCTTAGCATAGTGTGCGCTGTGCTGCCTGGCACAGTGTGTGATGGGAAGCCACGGACTCAATTCCCTAGAGTTTTAAATGTTGTGCCCAGCAGAAGATTTGCTTCCCTGGAAGGGTTCAGTGAATTTCCAGGCACACAGACAGATGGAGAATAATTAACTGGGATAATAATTTAATTTATAAGTTAATTATTATTTTACCAGGAGTTGCCTGTCAGCGTGTAACCAGCATCCCATCATGGTGGCATTCAAAGGAATCTGGACCAAGGATTTCTGGAGAGCTGTGTCAGCCGAGTACCTAGCCACCCTGATCTTCGTCCTCCTCAGCCTGGGCTCCACCATCAACTGGGCAGCCGAGTCGGACAACCCTCCCCCTACAGACCTGGTCCTCATCTCGCTGTGCTTTGGCCTGGCCATCGCCACCATGGTGCAGTGCTTCGGACACATCAGTGGCAGTCACATCAACCCGGCGGTCACAGCGGCCATGGTGGTGACCAGGAAACTGAGCCTGGCCAAGGGTGTCTTCTACCTGGCTGCCCAGTGCCTGGGGGCGATCACCGGGGCAGGGCTCCTCTACCTGGTGACACCAGTGTCTGTCAGAGGGGGCCTTGGAGTGACTATGGTAAGACATAGTTTAGCCTTAAAATCAGAGAATCTAGCTAGCAAAAGTCAGAGTTGACACTATGGATTATTTTGGGACTATTCCATCAGGCAAGCTCAATCAAGCACAGCTAGTCTTTGAAAATATTTGTAATACTATTTGAACCCAGGTCTGGTATGGATTGATGTCAAAGTATTGTTCATTCACAGACGAAGACATACAGACTGTTGCTAACTCTTACTCTTGTTTCCCAGGTGAACCCTAAGCTCAATGTGGGCCAAGGCCTGTTGGTGGAGCTCCTGATCACCTTCGAGCTGGTCTTCACCGTGTTCTCCACCTGCGACCCCAAACGCTCTGACCTTAACGGCTCGGCTGGCCTCGCCATTGGAGTCGCTGTAGCCATCGGCCATCTGTTCGCGGTGAGTGGGATTCTATCGCTAACCTGAGTAAGGTAAATTTGAGGACAGGCCACATGTTGTAGTGGTTAGAGCACTAGGATTATAGTGAACCTGAAGGCCTCAAGAGTCAGACATTTATATTTAATTCAATACCACCTATGGAAGAAAATGTAAACAGTGCATTGATGTAGATTGGTGATATAGTTTGTTCTTTAAAGCATCATAATGGTAGAATAATACAATATAGTACATTAGTTCATATCTCACGTGTGCATCCTCATTGGGTACCACTGTTCCTTCTCCATGGCAACCAATCATCAGGGACCTACCTAAAAATCCACTGTGTAAATTAATTATCCTGCAAACGACATGCTTACCTACCTCTAGTCATAGCAAAGCTTGACTCCAATATGCTGCCTACATGCCGCTAGATGCCAATCAATGCTAAGCTAGTACCATGTACTGTATATCTATGGAATACCAGCATACGTTTCCCATGATGATATATACTTTCATTGTATCATTATCTACTTCATGTATTCAAGTGGAACAATACACTACTGTAGGTGTTGTGTCAGCTCTGGCTAGGTCTTGCTCCATGGCTCTCTCTCTACAGTGCCCTCATGTAAACATCTCTATGCCATGCTTTGTGTTCTAGATCCCATACACAGGAGCCAGTATGAACCCCGCTCGCTCCTTTGGGCCTGCAGTCGCCACCATGAATTTTGAAAAACACTGGGTAAAATAGAAACTGCTGCCGCCTTCTCACCCTAAAAGGGCTATACTCCTACACAGTTGTCGGTGAAGGGTGAATATTTAAGCCATGTAGTCCATATCTAAGCCATTGGTGGCTATTTGCCAATATAAGGGAAACATCTGTTGTATGTGTTGAAACCATATCTCAAATGGTTAAAACTGACCTGCCATGTTGTGAAGCATTACTGATCATACACTGAGTGTACAAAGCACAATGACAGACTGACCAGGTGAATCCAGATGAAAGCTAAGATCCCTTATTGATGTGTTAAATCCACTTAAAATCAGTGTAGATGAAGGGGAGGAGACAGGTTAAAGAAGGATTTTTAAGCCTTGAGACAATTGAGACGTGGATTGTGTATGTGTGCCATTCAGAAGGGGAATGGGCAAATTATTTAAGTGCCTTAGAAGGGGGTATGGTAGTAGGTGCCAGACGCACCGGTTTGAGTGTGTCAAGAACTGCAAAGCTGCTAGGGTTCACATGCTCAACAGTTTCCCATGTGTATCAAGAATGGTTTACCAGCCAAAGTACATCCAGCCAACTTGACACAAGTGTGGGAAGCATTGGAGTCAACATGGGCCAGCATCCCTGTGGAACGCTTTCAACGTCTTGTAGTCCATACCCCAGCGAATTGAGGTGGTTCTGAGGGCAAAAGGGGGTGCAACTCAATATTAGGAAGGTGTTCCTTATGTTTTGTACACTCAGTGTATTTAATTCATTATACAGTTGAAAGGTAAACTCTTTGCTTAAAATATAGGGTCAGATATGTGTTTAGATGTGAGAAGTGTTCAGGTTGTCTCTGTTCTCCAGTAGCAAGGGGGGCTCAGCTACAGGACTATGGACATTTTGAAACCCAGTAAGGTCACAGTGCAATGATGGCATATCACCATGCCAGAGCAGCTGAAGGATGCTAGCTAGTGCCGTTCAACAACATCTTTACCCTAACAGAGGACGGGAGTGCTACAAAGGTTAAAATGGAAAGGAAATACTCACCTAAAGCATGCCTAATTAATAGTTTATATATAACCCTCGCTACTAAGTAGATGCATGCCTTGTAGCTTGCTAATCCAGAATAAAAGGAACAGTACAGACCAGTCATGGACAGGTGTTATGGACTGTACAAAGCATGTGCTTCTTTAATTCCGTATCCAGGGCAATCATTCTCACGGAGCTGTTCATGGTCTTTACTGACTCAGCATGGCACAGTGGAATGGGGGGGTCTGGGATTTCTCACTGAGAGTGGTGTCATTGTCTGACAGGTGTTTGCTCTCTTTTGATAGCAAAATGTTTGACTTGGCAGAACCTAAAAAAGGTACCTGGCTCAACTGAGGATGCCCATAAAACAATGACTGTTGCACCTTTACAGACATGACAAGACATCCAGTCTAATAATGCATGGCAGCTCTGTCAGAATGGGTTATCCTCTGCTGTGGTAATAGGTTCATATTTGTCTGAAGTGGGTTCTACTTTACCTGTATTGCAGGTGTACTGGGTTGGTCCAATCCTGGGTGGCATCATGGCGGCTGCCTTCTATGAATACCTGTTCTGCCCGGACCCCGAGCTGAAGAGGATGCTCCGGGACGTCTTCGAGAAGGATCCAGCATCGAGGAAGTACAGGGAGGTGGAGGGCAACGGCGTGTACCAGGGGGAACCAGATGACCTGATCACCAAGCCACCGTCCAGCCACCACATCGACCTGGAGAAGGGGGAAAAGAAGGATCCTTTCCAGGACTTGACAGGCGAGATGTTGTCATCCGTATGACTACCATGGGCACTGGAGAGGGAGACCTGTAGAGCAGGGGGAGATCCAGAGAGAGACAGCTTCAGTCAGGGTCCTCCACCACTGCAGCCCCCTACTCCAAGCCCCCATGCCTTAACCCACACAACTCACTTCTCAGGCAGAATATGATTGCTGCATGTCCTCTCAATGTAGGTGTGTTCTTGTACATGGAGATGAGCCTTCCTCAACATTTGTGAAGTAATTGGATAATATAAAACTTTGCACACTGCTCCAACCAATTGCCCATATAATATGAAATCTATTGATCTCTGCAATCTTGTCCTATCATCTTCTGGCCCAGATGTCTTTTCTTGTGGCAGTCTACTACACTGCAGGATAATAACAATAGACTATACTTCAGGGATTTCTGTCAGGGAAAAATGTCCAGGTCAACCATTTACAATGGGTCATCACACTGAACTTGGTAACTGGAGACAAAAACGGCAGGCGTATTTTTGGGGGGGGTTAGTGTCACAAATTGTATATGAGGGCATAAGAGATTATTTACATATGGTCGTTAAGCACATTATAAAACCAATGCTATGATGGACAAGTTCCATTGGACATCTTCAGCCCGCTCCTATATTGTTCGTACTTATTTTACATTCTCAGTGCACATTGGTCAGGGAAGAAAAAGTATGTTATAGGAAGAGCTTAATTGTGATCTTAAAACACAGATTAAGTGTGTAGCAACAGATCATAAACAAACCTTCAAATAGCAGTTATGGTGGGAGGAGCTATAGGAGGACGAGCTCATTGTAATGGCTGGAATGTTATGAATGAAACAGAGTCAAATGTGGTTTCCATATGTTTGATACAGTTCCACATATTCCATTCCAGCCATTGCAATGATCCCGCACTCCTATAGCTCCTCCCACCAGCCTCCACTGTTATATAGATTTTCCTGGCTACCTAGACTGACCAAATGCTACGCCACACCCACGGATGTTAGTTTCTTCTCCGCAATGACTCTGGATCTGAGTACCTCCACGACCCCAAACACATTTGGGGCCGTCTGATTGGTCCAGAAACCAATGGGTTGGGTCAGAGCCAGAACAAAACGTGGATAAAGCAGCAGTTTGAAAATTAGCCATTGGCTTTGATACTCTGATGGTTAGAGACGATCGCTGATGACTTTGTTTTGTACAACACCCCTGGTGCCCCTCGTCACCACAAACTTCAATGATGGAAGTTTCAGACTAAAGGACGTAGAGAACGACAGCAGTGGAAGAGTCGTCTGGTTAGATTTTAATAGTTAAATTATCTGAAAATATAATACATCTCGATGCATTTGGAATGATCGGATTGATATCCACCACATGACCAAAAATATATGTGGACACCTGCTAGGCGAACATTTCATTCCAAAATCATGGGTTTTAATATGTAGTTGGTCCCCCCTTTGCTGCTATAACAGCCTCCACTCTTCTGGGAAGGGTATCCACTAGATTTTGGAACATTGCTGCCACAATAGCATTAGTGAGGTTGGGCACTGATGTTGGGCGATTAGGCCTGGCTCGCAGTTAGCGTTCCAATTCATCCCAAAGGTGTTCGATGGGGTTGAGGTCAGGTCTCTGTGCAAGCCAGTCAAGTTCTTCCACACAGATCTTGACAAACCATTTCAGTATGGACTTCACTTTGTGCACAGGGGCATTGGCATCCTGAAACAGGAAAGAATGTCATTATCTGCAGTAGCGTTAAGATTTCCTTTCATTGGAACTAAGGGGCCTAGCACGAACCATGAAAAAGAGCCCCAGACTATTATTCCTTCTCCACCAAACTTTACAGTTGGCACTATGCAGTCGGGCAGGTAGCATTCTCCTGGGATCCGCCAAACCCAGATTTGTCCGTCGGACTGCTAGATGGTGAAGTGTGATTAATCACTCCAGCGAATGCGTTTCCAATGGCGGCAAGATTTATACCACTCCAGCCGACGCTTGGCATTGTGCATGGTGATCTTAGGCTTGTGTGCGGCTGCTCAGCCATGGAAAGTGATTTCATGAAGCTCCCGAAGAACAGCTCTTGTGCTGATGTTGCTTCCAGAGGCAGTTTGAAATTCGGTAGTGGGTGTTGCAACCAAGGACAGACACGTTTTACACGCTACGTGCTTCAGCACTCTGCTGTCCCGTTCTATGAGCTTGTGTGTTCTACCACTTTGCGGCTGAGCAGTTGATGCTTCTAGACGTTTACACTTGACAATAACAGCACTTACCAGTTTACCGGGGCAGCTCTAGCAGGGCAGAAATTTGACTGTGCCACGTTGAAAGTCACTGAGCTCTTCAGTAAGGCCATTGTTTGTCTAAATCAAATAAACATGTATTTGTCACATACACATGGTTAGCAGATGTTAATGCAAGTGTAGCGAAATGCTTGTGCTTCTAGTTCCGACCATGCAGTAGTATCTAACAATTTCACAACAACTACCTTATACACACAAGTGTAAAGGAATGAATACGAGTATGTACATATAAATATATGGATGAGCGATGGCTGACCGGCATAGGCATCGTTTAAAGTGGCTAGTGATACATTTTACATCCACTTTTTAATTATTAAAGTGGCTAGAGATGAGTCGATGGCCGAACGGCATAGGCAAGATTCAGTAGATGGTATAGAGTACAGTGTATACATTTGATATGAGTAATGTAGGATATGTAAACATTATATACAAAATTGTTTAAAGTGGCTAGTGATACATTTGGTACATCCAATTTTCTATTATTTAAAGTGGCTAGAGATTTAAGTCAGTATGTTGGCAGCAGCCACTCAATGTTAGTGTTGGCTGTTTAACAGTCTGATGGCCTTGAGATAGAAGCTGTTTTTCAGTCTCTCTGCCCCAGCTTTGATGCACCTGTACTGACCTTGCCTTCTGGATGTTAGCGGAGTGAACAGGCAGTGGCTTGGGTGGTTGTCCTCCTTGATGATCTTTTTGGCCTTCCTGTGAGAGCGGGTGGTGTAGGTGTCCTGGAGGGCAGGTAGTTTACCCCCGGTGATGCGTTGTGCAGTCCTCACTACCCTCTGGAGAGCCTTACGTTTGTGGGCGGAGCAGTTGCCGTACCAGGCGGTGATACAGCCCGACAGGATGCTCTCGATTGTGCATCTGTAGAAGTGTGTGAGTGTTTTTGGTGACAAGACTAATTTCTTCAGCCTCCTAAGGTTGAAGAGGCGCTGTTGCACCTTCTTCACCACGCTGTCTGTGTGGGTGGACCATTTCAGTTTGTCCGTGATGTGTACGCCGAGGAACTTAAAACTTTCCACCTTCTCCACTACTGTCCCGTCGATGTGGATAGGGGGCTGCTCCCTCTGCTGTTTCCTGAAGTCCACGATCATCTCCTTAGTTTTGTTGATATTGAGTGAGAGGTTATTTTCCCGACACCACACTCCAAGGGCCCTCACCTCCTCCCTGTAGGCCGTCTCGTCGTTGTTGGTAATCAAGCCTACCACTGTTGTCGTCAGCAAACTTGATGATTGAGTTGGAGGTGTGCTTGGCCACGCAGTCATGGGTGAACAGGGAGTATAGGAGAGGGCTGAGAACGCACCCTTGTGGGGCCCCAGTGTTGAGGATCAGCGGGGTGGAGATGTTTCCTACCCTCACCACCTGGGGCCGGCCCGTCAGGAAGTCCAGGAACCAGTTGCACAGGGCTGGGTCAAGACCTAGGGTCTCGAGCTTAATGAATAGTTTGGAGGGTACTATGGTGTTAAATGCTGAGCTGTAGTCGATGAAAGCATTCTAACATAGGTATTCCTCTTGTCCAGATGGGTTAGGGCAGTGTGATTGCGATTGCGCTGCCTGTGGACCTATTGGGACGGTAAGCAAATTGGAGTGGGTCTAGGGTGTCTGGTAGGATGGAGGTGATATGATCCTTGACTAGTCTCTCAAAGCACTTCATGATGACGGAAGTGAGTGCTACGGGGCGATAGTCATTTAGCTCAGTTACCTTAGCTTTCTTGGGAACAGGAACAATGGTGGCCCTCTTGAAGCATGTGGGAACAGCAGACTGGGATAAGGATTGATTAAATATGTCCGTAAACACACCAGCCAGCTGGTCTGCGCATGCTCTGAGGACACGGCCAGGGATGCCATCTGGGCCGGCAGCCTTGCGAGGGTTAACATGCTTAAATGTTTTACTCACGTTCGCTGCGGTGAAGGTGAGCCCACAGGTTTGGTAGTGGGCCGTGTCGGTGGCACTGTATTGTCCTCAAAACGAGAAAAGAAGTTGTTTAGTTTGTCTGGGAGCAGGTCTATGGAGATTGCATAGCTGTGTGATCGATTTTATACACCTCTCAGCAACGGGTGTGGCTGAAATAGCAGAATTCACTCATTTGAAGTGGTGTCCACATACTTCACACTTCACACACATACATATAAGTATCATTGACTGAATTTTCATACTTACATTTTTCTTGTACTAACTTAGTAATAAAATGGTTTGCCTGCTGTATATTGCTTGGTCTTGAGAGCCAAGGACACGTGAGGGAAAAGCTTGCCTCCATTTCCACCACTCTGGATTTGAGTATTGCATATATTTGAATGTTAGACTTTTATACTTGACAACTGCACCTTAATGCAGTTTGTGTGTTGATTTAGAATTTCATGAAATAAATTGGGATTTCCAAGTTTTCAGTGTGAACAATTTTGTGATTATACTGTACATGCCTTTGTTTGGCTTCTGTTGGTACCTCACAAAACACAAACCATAAGCGTATCATATACCAAAGATGAAACAGGGTTTTCCCGTCTCTGACATAAAGCACTTCTCATAATACAGCTTTTAATAAATGTTGGAGTTTAATGCCAGAACCTGAGCAGAGAATTGCTTCTGAAGAGTAGTATCATATCACTGTAGGGCAGAAGGAGTTTACAGCAGCAGCGTGACAGAAGCACAGTCCCCACCCTGATGGATAGCCTCATCTCCCTCTAGAAAGTGTCTCCTCATATCCAGACGTATGGGGATGATGTGTGTTCTTTCTGAGACTGTAAGTTCATATAATTCAATCAGTGGAACACCACTGGAAATGCTGGGGCACTTTGTCATACAGAATAGAGGTGATCTGTCACAATCTCACTTTATTTCCTTTGAAAAAAAACAGAGACAATATATACTGTGGAGAGAAGCCAAGCTGACTGCATATACTGCTAGGTGATAAAAAAACAAACTAGTTGACTTAAGATGACATTGTGTCACTATTAATAAAAAAGGTAAAGCTAGGGAGTTAAACTCTCTTACAGTGCAATAGAACCAATATTACACTAAAGATTAGATCACATATCAGTTAGTTTTTTACTCCCCCTACTTCCCTCCCCAACTCAGTTTAAGGTACATACACATGCCAACAGCGCCAACGTCTGGGCACCATAATTTTGTGGGAAAAATAAGGTATGCTCTCATGAATATCTGCCATTAGACTGTTGACCAGAGGAGGGCAGTCACAAGCCTTACAATAAACTTTGAGGCCTGAGGTGGTGAGGGAGACAAGGCAGCTTGATTCCTATTCCCTGTTCATGATCTGATTCCTCTTGAAAATAACAAAAATTCCAACCTAACATTTACACAACTACCAGAAGTGGCCTCATGACATTACAGAAGGTAATTTACTTTTGCTGATTTGCAAGGGATCTGAAAGCTGTGCTCAGATCGATATTGGCCTGAGTCCCCAAGCAGGCTGGACAGTAGGTCATAGTACTATAACCCCCATTCCCCCTCTGCTCCTCTCTCCCCAGCCTATGGGCATCCCTCCAGGGCCTGAGTAAAGTCCACAGGCCAACAGTCTCTCAGCTCGCCCTATATCATCTTCATAGCCAAAATAAATTAGCACTTAAATCTGAGTGCGACCATTGACTATTTCCTCATGGAACAAGGACAGCTGTCTGCCACAAGTACTTATTTACAGAGCTGGCTCATCATCGGACAAGGTTGAAGGAAGGGGAGGGGACAGCATAGGTAGATAGCTGCCGAAATTGTGAAGCGGATGTGTAGTGGCTTCCTTTGCTCTTGACCATTGCCACTGCCCTAGCTTGAAAAGTGGGGTTGTTTCGTACGCATACAGTCCACATTCAAGGTTTCCAAACGGCCAAAACATTCAATGAGATCCAGGGATATGGTGCAACAAAAATTCTTCTATATCAAAAAAATATATATGATTCTCCAATCAACTTAAAGCATAGATTACTTGACATGAAAAATACATAAATATGGCCTGTCTGTATGGTCAAAAGACTATACCGCTCCCTCGTCTAGCTAGGACTCCCCCCGTCCCCAAAGGCCTAACTTCCTGCCTTTATCCTGACACACAGTACAATGAATGGGCAAGATGTGGGGACAAAAACTATCAAAGGAATATATCTCAATCAGGCAAATGTAAATCATAAAAAGGTACGTACCTAATATTTCATCATATACATTCATATAAAATATATTTACACAAACGTACATGGAGCTCTGTATGTTCTGTCTTTTATACGAATATGCCCAAATCGGCTCTAACAGCATGCTTGTGTAATCGAATTATTCAATTTTTTGTGTGTTCAACCTTAACTGATATGAATAGATTCCATTGCAAGGTTTTGTATTCAGTCACCTTTCCACATATGTGAATAATTAGAAATATCTTGAGTATTCCTTCTCGTTCCTCTGCTGCATTATTACATACAGTACATTTGATGTTCCAGACTGACACCAACAGTTGTTCTAGAACAAGTATACTAAACAAAAATAATGGACCAATGGATTTCACATGACTGGGAATACAGATATGCATCTGTTGGTCACAGATACGTAAAAATGCCTCACAACACATAGAGTCCTTCACATAGAGTTGATCATGCTGTTGATTGTAGCCTGTGGAATGTTGTCCCACTCCTCTTCAATGGCTGTGCGAAGTTGCTGGATATTGGCGGGAACTGGAACACTGTCGACACGTCGGTCCAGAGCATCTCAAACATGCTCAATGGGTGGTGACATGTCTGGTGAGTATGGATGCCATGGAAGAACTGGGACATTTTCAGCTTCCAGGAATTGTGTACAGATCCTTGCGACATGGGGCTGTGCATTATCTTGCTGGCACATGAGGTGATGGCAGCGGATGAATGGCATGACAATGGGCCTCAGGATCTCATCACGTTATCTCTGTGCATTCAAATTGCCATCAATAAATACAAGTGTTCGTTGTCCGTACCTTATGCCTGCCCAAACCATAACCCCACCACCACAGGGCACTCTGTTCACAATGTTGACATCAGCAAACCACTCGCCCACACAATGCCATCTGCCAGGTACAGTTGAAACCGGGATTAATCCTTGAAGAGCACACTTTTCGAGCATGCCAGTGGCCATCGAAGGTGAGCATCCCACTGAAGTCGGTTACGACGCCAAACTGCAGTCAGGTCAAGGATGACGAGCACACAGATGAGATTCCCTGAGACGGTTTCTGACAGTTTGTGCCGAAATTCATCAGCTGTCCGGGGGGCTGGTCCCAGACGATCCCGCAGGTTAAGATGCCTGATGTGGAGGTCCTGGTCTGACGTGGTTACGGTTGTGAGGCCGGTTGGACGTACAGCCAAATTCTCTAAAACGACGTTGGAGGCAGCTTATGGTAGAGAAATGAACCTTCTCTGGCAACAACTTTGGTGGACATTCCTGCAGTCAGCATGCCAATTGCACGCTCCCTCAAAACTTGAGACATCTGTGGCATTGTGATGTGTGACAAAACTACACATGTTAGTGCCCTTTTGTCCCCAGCACAAGCTGCACCTGTGTAATAATCATGCTGTTTAATCAGCTTCTTGATATGCCACACCTGTCAGGTGGATGGATTATCTTGGCAAAGGAGAAATGCTCACTAACAGGGATGTAAGCAAATTTGTGCACACATTGAGATAAATGTTTTTATGCGTATGGAACATTTCTTTTACTTCAGCACATGAAACATGGGAACAACACTACATGTTGAGTTTATATTTTTGTTCAGTATAAATATAAAGTGACCTTGAATAATGGGTTTGTGCTACTTCTACATCAGCTGCTCAGGTGATGAAATGCCTAATGAGCCACCAGCAAGATTTCATTTAAGATTATGGTTCTTCCAAAAAAAAAAAAAAAAAAAAAAAGTCTTATGTTAGGCAAAATGTATTTTTCTTTCTTTTTTTTTTTATGTTGATGCCTATTTGAGTTGACAAGGGTGGCCTGGACAAGGCTTTTATCAATGTTATTTGATTATAAGGCTGATGGGCATTGTTAAAAGGCAATCAACAATAATGTCCGAAAATTGCGTAAACATTGAACTCAAGCACATTTGTGAAAATGCACAAAAACATTTGTCCTACAGTACACCCGACTGAAAGAGGTTTATTTGTGCTATATAGAACCAATAAAGCACATAATGCATATTATATAAAAGGAAAGGCATTATCTCAGGCATTATCTTTAATTAATATCCTAATCTAACATTTCTCACATTTACTGTATGTAGAATCTTCAAAACTTAAAGCTTCTAATGCAAAATGCCTCTCAGCAGCCGATACAACTTAGGGGGGGCACAAAGATAAAACACACACCTTAAAGATCATTAGCAATTAATATTTGGGGATTCATGAAGAAAAACTGCGTAAAACACTTGTTTCATAATTCATACTATAAACAAGAAAGTCTCCCACTTCCTTAATAATTTAGAAGTAAGCTAATGTTGATTTATTCAGGAAGGTCTCTGCCACCAGCGCTGCCTGGAGTTCCCAAATTTGAATTAAAGTAGGACAGTAGCAGGCGAGTCTGTAATAACATTTGTATAATTGTATTATTGCTCTGGGCTCAGTTCATTTCCTCCTCCAGTAGCTGCGTGAAATTGTTTGATTCTCGAAACCGCCTTGAGTCTGCGGCTCTGGGGTTGGAGGGTGGTACAGGAACAGGAAGGAATGCGACACACTCTTCTTCTCTCCATCTCTCTTTCTTTCCCCCTCTCTGTCTGATTCTCTGTCTGACATATACACACATGCACACAAACACACACAGCAACACAGATAAATAACCCTTTGTTATTCTGAGTTTCATAATACTGCTACACTGGCTCACTTAATAACTTAATTTGTCTGGAGAATATGACTGATATCCTCACCTTGTCGCATCAGATAAATATTTTGCTGCATTTGCATGATAATGCTGGGAGACCGAGTGCATTTGGCATTTATCACATTCATCAAATAATGCCAAAATTAGGTTTTGAACACACAGTTTGCCATTTTCAGTTAACATTGGCCCCAGAATTGACCAAGTTCTACCAGTGTCAGCCATTCTAGGATACAGGTTTCTAGGATACAGAGTACACCTCACATATCTAGAATAGAGTACACCTCATGTTTATCCTGTAGCTCATACAGCAAGTTACAGAATGATCATAACGAGAGTTGCTATCTTCATCATTGGACTGTTATGCCTGCTGTTGTTGCGCATTGCAATTTTGTTTGTCATTGATTGGACTTACATTTTTTTCTAAACTCTAATTTACAAAACCAAGACTACACCATAAGACAAACAATCAAGTTTAAGCGCTATTAGCCTGTGTAGTGCACACCTGAGACCCCAGTGGTTTAGCGACAGGAAGAGGGCGGAGAATCTCTGATTGGTTTCCTCAGGGCTCGGTTTCCAACCCCACATTCCCTCACTCCCTCATCCCTCCCTCCTTCATCCCCCTTCCTTCTATGCAGAACAACCCAAACTCTAGTTTGATGAAACACATTTGTTTGGCTTAACTCTTACATTGCCATCACAAAAGCCATATCTCGGAGGCCTCGGAGGTGTAACGTGGCCCATCAGCCATGTAGCTAATGAGAGGATATATGTAGGACTATAGGACTTCACCGGAGGACCTGTTCCCATTTGGGTCTGGCCTGCACTGCCATGTTATTAGGAAAACCTTTATTATTGTTGGCCTCTAGTGGGAACCATGTAATAGGATTACATTTTATTAGAGCCTCCCAGCATTACCCAACCAAACCCCCTCCTCCTCTTGTCTCTCCTCTCTTCCTCTTACTGCATTGTCATTACCTCTTCTGTCCACTGTGGGTGGGCTGGCTGCATGGCTGGGTTTGGGATGGGAAGAACTGGATGGATGGATGTAGCTGTGATCAGAGTATTAGTGAAGTATTAGTGAAGATAGGTGCTCAAACAGACTGAATAGGGCCACTCCTGTCTACCATCTGAGAGCTACCTCATTGTGTGAGGGTATGCTGCTATGTGTAATCCTTTACTATGATATTTCTGGTATATTCCACCATCGAAACCATCATGAGGGCTAAACAAAAAGAGAACATGTTCATGCAGATGCAAGTCATGAAGATATCAAAAGGTTCTTCATTATAGGTACTGTACCTTGATGGTACCAAACCCAACATTCGACAACTGCACAATGCACTTTACTAAAACAAGCTAGTTGCTACAGAGCCTTCCTTAAAAGTTATATGTCCCAGTGCCAAAAATACTATTTGATGATAAACTGCAGGCAGCCCCAAACTATACATGGCCGTAGGGCATATTGAGTCAGATTCAGGAACAATCGCAACCCTCTCCCTATCCAGCCCACTCCCTTACATAACCACAGGCCATTACAGGGGTGTGGTGTGCACAGCAAGAGTCATTAACGTGGTCCGAGGCTACATCACAGCAAGATCTCTCAGTATGTTCTGAATGAGGATAACTGTGGCAACTGTGTGATTGAATTCATTACAACTATGGGGAGAGCTGGCAAAAATCTAATCAAAATGTATTGTCATAGAATGAAAGAGCCATGGGCATATTGACTGAGGGAAATGGATATCAAGCCACCAGTACTCAGTACGTACTAGTCTGACCTAAAGATTCAAGAAGAACAAATTCACTTAAAATGAATACAGTCAAAGAAACCATGGCTTTGTTTAACCGTTGCTCAGTTGACTGTTTTCCAGAGAGTTGGAAAGTAACTCAAGCCTCCACACAGTGCATGCATGTATAACCTTAGGCATGATGTCATCAGGCACTGTAGCCAGGCTAAGTTTGTTTGGGGCGAAATCACATCTGCAAGCTATTTCGCTAATTTGTCCACCAAAATATAGCTCTGACAGGGCTCTCCCGCTGTTGCAGCAAGTAAAACACCCCACAACCAGAGTATTAGAACAATGGAATTGTGTTTGGCCCCCGAACACCAAGCAAGAGTATTCAAAAATCACCACTGGCTAGCTGGTTTCTACAACATCTAATGCATATCTTTAATACTGAATCGGGAGGGCCGCATTATGACTTGGCTCTATTTGTGTGGAAAATGGGAAACATATGAGATTGAGGCCTTGGGTGCTCTCAGTTTTTCTACAGTTTGTCAGCCTGATTGCAAAGATAAAAAATTATATATATTTTTTTTAAAGTGCAGGAGGATGGGGGAAATAGAAAATGCAAGGCTTGGTGTTTGTGCGCCAGCCAGCAACCTCCCGGGCAAATAACTCCAATGTAACACTTTAATCCTATGTTTGTTTTCCCCTGGGACACGTTGGTCAAACAGTGGAAAGCTAAAAAAGGCCCCTGTGCTCTGGATGTGTTAAGAATGGCTGGCCCTGGCCGTTCCTCGAAAGCAATCTCTAGTGATGATCTCTTTAGGATGCAATGGGCAGACAAACACTCTTTAGATCTTTGACTTTCAGAGTTGGTCAGTGGCCAATTTGCTACAGTTGGTCATTTGCCTGATACAGCCTCAGCCAGAGGGAATGGTTACGAGGGGCCAAACTATGAGTGACATGGAGTATATCAAATTATCTGCACAGGCCTACTCCATCCTGGATATTGCGGTTCTCTTGTTTCCTAAACTCTTTGTTTGTCCACACAGACCATGGTATGATGATTACATCTAGCATGTTTGATAGTGTGGAAAACTGAAAACGTACCTGCCTAAACCGCTATCTTAAAAAAAAAAAAACACTATTCATATGAGTCAAACAGGGAAATGGTTCCAATAATTTTTCCACCATTCATTTTTCCCATAGGGGATTTTAGAAACACTTCAAATAAGCGCTGTGTTTCGTGTATGCTTACCTTGGCATGATGTTTGATAACCATGTAAATCTCTCTCGGATAAGGTGACTTTTAGCAATATATTTGGCTCTATTTACTTTCAGATTTGAAAATATTAATTAGCATCAAAGCAAAACTACAAATCCCTGCATGTCATTCCTTTGCTAACAGGTATTGTGTCAATATAAAACCTGCACAAGACAGGTCACAGAATTGTTCTTTTAAAAAATGTGCCAATTTATTCATTACTACATTTAGCTAACTGATAATTAATCCAGAGATTCTTACCTTTGCCTCGATTTGGCACTCTTGTCCAGATCATCATGGCACTTTTAGTTCTTTATGATAGGCACGTTAGCAGCTAATTAGCACAGGTGAATATTGATAAGTCACCTTGTCCTAGAGAGATTTACACGGTTATTAAAACGTCACGCTAGGATAAGCCTACACTATTCATATGATTTGAAGTGTTTCTAAAAAATCCCTATGGGAAAAATTATTGGAACCATTTACGTTTGACCGCTAGGTTTTATGGGTATTATGACTCGTACTGTGGTACTCTATAGATTTGCATAGATGTAAGAGCTTTTTATTACCCATTCAGAGAAACTAGTGCTTTTAACAGCAGGTGGCGAAAGAGAGGATGGAAGAATTTCTAAATGTTATTTTAGTGCTTATTTGTAACAGAAGGGTTTGTGTGTTCAACAGCAGTACATGGGAGACAAATGAACAGGTCCACTGTTGAACATCAGGCATGTGGCGGCAGGTAGCCTAGTGGTTAGAGCATCGGGGCGGCAGGTAGCCTAGTGGTTGGAGCGTTTGGCCAGTAACCAAAAAGTTCCTAGATCGAATCCCCGAGCTGGCAAGGTAGAAATCTATCGTTCTGCCCCTGAACAAGGCAATTAACCCACTGTTCCTAAGCTGTCGTTGTAAATAAGAATGTGTTCTTAACTGACTTGCCTTGTTATATATATATATATATTTTTTAAATGTGGCTCTGTTAGAGTGAAAAGCCATGTAAAAGATATGGACCTAATTTAAATGACTGTACAACCAGGTAACATAAAAATTTGTTTTTATTATGTATAAATCAATTAAAGGAAGAACTTAATCTTAGCTGTCAGTATGCCACAGTTTGAAACTAAAAGCTTCAATATTCCAGGGCCAGTTTCCCAAAAGCATTTTAAGTTCATCAGGATATATGGTTCTAACGATTAACTTAGCCTTAAAATGCTTTTGGGAAACCGGGCCCTGAAATGATGCATGGTTGAACATTTGAAATGAGCTCGTGCATAAGCCTCAGGCACTGATTCAGACTTGATTGGGGCAAGGCAGGCTGCAAGTGCTTATTTATATAACTATGTCAGTTGGGAAGTTGGCCAAAGGGAATGGGGGGAGTGTCGATTTGCCATTAGAATTCATCCATGGATTAACGTTGATTGTAAATCAAGTTGTTTGACTCTGTGACCATTTATGTTCGAGCTCCAGAACATTAAAAAAAATACACGTAAAAAAATAAAATATTCAAAAAGACAACCAACAATCTATATAATTATCACCATCTGCTGCTTATCCTTCCTGGCAAAGAAACACTCCGTCCATTTGCAGAAATCGCCTGCGGGAACGTTACATCAAAACTAATCATAACGATTAAAATCAGCTTTGCTGTGCGAGAGGAAGCCAATAGGGAAGTTGGAGACAGGCGTGAGGATGTTGTATGCCGAAAAAAATAGCATGATTTTTTTGTTGTTGACGATTTTATGAAGAAATATAAAATGTTCCATAAAGGCCGACGCACTGTTGTAGTGATGTTTTTTGCTATGAGTTTTATTCTGCAGATTGGTTTAGACTGGGGTAGAGACATGAGCTAATTGTATCCTGATCTTTGCCTTGAGGGGTTTGGAGCCCTGGAGCAAGTATTCTCTGTATTTTGTTCTGTCTACCTTAGCCAAGCTATTGCATTTCTCACTGGTGTAGGAAGAGAAGCAGATCGCAGGCGAAATCTGAGGGAAAGGGTTCTCAAATATACTTTATGCCCATCCATGTTTCAGGTAAGCGGATATTTATTTGGTTTGCTATTATTTCCGAGGCTGGTTTGAGTGGGACTTTCAAGGCGCAGCCGCTTTTACGCATGTGCCAGGCGATGAGCGCCACAGTCTAACACATTTAACCACTTCCTGGATATTGTTAGGTGTTTAACAACTATTTTTTTTCTGCCAGTGCCGACGAATGACTTAATGTTTGTATTTGTATTTTCACCGAATTTTACGACCTTCGTTCAGAAAACACCTTAGCTATCGGTCCGTGTGAATTCGCTCCTGGCGCATTGTTTCAGCCCGAACACATCGTCGCCGTTTTCCCCGTCGGACTTCGTCACACACAAACCGAGTTTAGGCATTTCGATAGAAAAAGCCTCTTCGTTTGTCCTAAACCAGTTTCATTTCCTGAGTGCCCCAGATCTGGCTAATGAAAGACGCCATTGTGGAGTAATTTTGCCGGAGGGTTTTTATTTTTGTAAGACAGGAGGTACCTATTTTACACACGTCAATGCAAATTCTGTGAATAATGCATTTGTATGGCGTCGCTTTGTAACGAGAACCATATCTATGTAAACCAAGAGACAATTCAGGCTACAGTATCTTCCTTTTGCTTCCCATAGATCTCTTGCGGGGCTGACCTATACCCGTGCGCAGGGAATTCCACAGTACAGAGGTGCCACTGCAAATAATTAGATACTCCCTGGCGGAAGTCTGGATCTATGTTTGCATCTTTGTAGCTGTGATGTTATGGAGACAAAACATGATATATATGGTTAGTATGAGTTTACAAATTCAAATTTTAGGAATGATATTCATCCACAATGGTTAATACATTACTAACGAGATGGTTGCGCATCAGGATGTGGCCACAATGGATATGAACACTATGCAACTTTTAGAACTTATACTTGCCATTTCTGAATCCAAATCTAACTATACAGGCTGCTGGTGTGATATTCCCACCATTTTAATGCCAAAAAGTAAAACGCGCACATGTTAACATTAATTATTCCTATTCCTCACTTTAGAGTGAAATGCGTGGTTCTAGGAGCATTCACTGGAGGGCGCTGTTATGACGAGCAACATTCGCATCTGTGCGTAAAAGGGCACCATTGCTCAATGTGCTTCTCACTTTGTCACACCCATATATACAGTCATTAGTCACACATTATAGGATCTCCAAATATACAATGAGGGCACCTTTAACAATTTTTGCATGATTAAAACAGTGGACACAACAGCAGGCTGTTGATGTCCAGATGAAAAGATTCCTACCATAATGCTTACTTGTGCATGCAACTTTTATTTTTTTGTTCACACAATGTAAAATATTTGTTGAAAACTAAACACAGAAACTGAGTGCAGTCCGACAACTAATCTTTGATTCATTGTGCCAACTTCAGATTTGTTTGAACATGCTGCGTGTGGATTCGGTCAACACAATTACACCAGACTAGGACAAACAGTCACTTGAGACAGAACTATTTGTTTAGCGTGTTCTTGCATATTTAAGTCAACTTAAGTAGCAAGGGAACACTGAACCACTAACAAATGGTTGAGCATTTGTTTTGTATACACAGCCATGTGGTTGGTCTACATTATTCAAAATGGCAACAGGTGGGAAGACAGACTGCAGCAGTTCTGAAAGGAAAAGTGATTAAGGGAATGGGATGTAGTATATCAGTCCACACATACAGGTAACTGCCAAAATAATGGAAACACCAGAGTAAATGAGTCTATTGAATGCAGGTGTGGTTCCTGAGTTAATTAAGCAATTAACATCCCGTCATGTATAAAAATGCTGGGCAGGCCATTATTTTGGCTACCATGGCTAGGCCCCCGTAGGATGGCAATGCCCCAATCCACAAGGCATGAGTAGTCACAGAATGGTTTGAGCAGCACAAACGATGTATGCCATTGTCATCTGTCCCTAGATCTCAACCCAATTGAACACTTATGGGAGATTCTGGAGAGGTGCCTGAGACAGCGTTTTCAATGAACAAAACACCAAATGTTCAAATGTCAAACTCAATACCGAGGTGCATTAAAGCTGTTCTGGCTCATTGTGGCCCAACACCCTATTTTAAGACAATTTATGTTGGCGTTCTTGCGATACCTTGCAGTGTTACTTGTTAGATTCTACTGATGATCTTACCACCTGGGTATCCTGGTCCATGCCATTTAGATGTGTACTGTAAGAGTTGAAGTGTTCTCCTGATGTTTGAAAGTAGGAGTAGTCAACCTGAAAAAGAATCCCCAGGAAATTGTTTTAGTTTGAGTTGGGATGAAATGGTTGTGCTACATGTACTCAATCCCATTCTCTTTTTCTCCTCTCTCGCTCCATGACATGCGCATGTGCATGCGCACACACATTTTCATGATTCTTCTAAGAAGATTCTCCACTCCATCCACCTTCATGATGGCAAGGCTTTAAGGACAGCCAATTCCAGCAAGCTGGTTTTCAGAACTTTCTACACATACCATCTTCCACAAATTAGTCAGGGAACAAATTACCTGCATTCTGAGTATGATCCCACGCACTTTGCAGGCTGCTGTACACAGGTCTCCCTTTTGAAGAGCAGCCGTGTGATTTCTCCCTCTCTGTTCGCCCCGCGGGCCCCTCTGCCTTCTGTGAGAGGGATTCTGGAGTTGAATTTTAAAACTATGTATGGCTGCCTGTGCTTATCAGCGTGTGCACAAACGAACTGCATGCAAATCAGGGCAGGATCACACACCACAGTCTAGGCCTGCACTCAAAGGCAGGCTTAATTGCTAATTGGGTATCTAGGTGTGAAACCCACACTGCCAAAACTGAGAAGTAAAAACATGGATGTTTTAAGGCTACTTGTGGTTGTTTTTAATTAAATTATTCAATTTTAACTGATTTTAAAATGAGTGGATTGGATTTCCTGAACGTTATAGGAAAATAACCCAGGAGAGTGTAGTATGTGTCAATACTTCATGTAATTTGGATTCTGTTTGGTAAACAACTACAATGAGCGGTCAGATGTTGTGGCTTTAAAGTGACCATCTTATGGTGTGTATTATGATCTTTTTGCAGTGCTGTTATCATGGAAAATGTTGGATAGGAATATAATTCTCTTTCTACTTTTTGAAAGATAAAAAATAATTGCGTGTGGATCCCTGATATGCCATTAGATTAGATCTAGAAGGGACTTTGAAGTCTGCATATTTCTGGTATGGGCCAAGACCATACTGTTTAATAGAGGGAGGAACTTTTTGGACTGTGTGTGGATGGTAGGTACCTGTAGGAACTAGGAAGGGCACCTGCATAACTGTTAATATGACAAGAGATTAGGCAAAATAAATAACCATAAGACACATTACGAAAAACAAAGTGGAAATGTGTCCATTGACCAACATTATCCAGCTAGTTTATATCAAATGGGTGGGTGTCACTGTTTTTGAATTTGCTCATCAAATCTACACTACAGCCTTAACAACCCTCCTGAATACAGCCCATTGTTCTGGGAGAATAATAATTTATTCAACTTTTATAGCGCTATTCATGACCTAAATAAATATCAAAGCGTTGTAAAGCAACAAAAAAAAGCTATTTAAAACAATCATCATTCGTAGATCGACGGTTAAGAGGCTGAAGGTTGAGAGAGTTCATGGCTTGATTGAGGTCAGCGGAGGGCGTACGGACGCTATCAATACTATCAGTGTCTGCTTTATGTGTGTAAACTGCTCTCTGGACAGTGTGCTGCGGAGACTAAAAGAGTCGGGGGAAGGTTAAGCGTTCGTCCAGGGTCGCCAATGCCCTGGGGGCTAGTGTGTGTTTTAATCTAAAACCGAAACATGAGGTCTCTGTTGCATTTTGATTATGTACTTTGGTTAGTCACGGAATACTCTGCACTGTTCTAGTGTTACAATAGTTACTGAGCTTTGTTTTTACCAAGGACCTGTTTCCAGACATTTAGTTTCAGATGCAGGCTAAATGGAAAAGTAATATTCAGGCTACATGGTAGTGTTTGAGAGGCAGCTGGAACAAAGGATGGCGAAGAATAGAAAGGGCAAAGGCTACGGCGCAAATCCAGATGTGCATTATCATTGGGACAATGCTGCGCTTTTTGGGTGGTCCAAATATCAACATGTTGTCCGCTTTATAGAATACACCTTAGCAGACGCGAAATTCTGCGGTAAATGTGACAATACCTTCCTTCATAACAGCGACAACCCTAAAAACCCAGGGGCAACAGGATGCAAATGCTGTCGGGGGGCTTTGACTTATCCCAACAACCATTGCAAAAGCGGCACAGTTGACTGTCTGCCACAGAAGCATCGCTCTTGTTTATGGTGTGCTGCTGCCCGCCATTCATGCCTCTCCGGAGTCTGTAGGCGGAAACCGACAGCATCTCCAGCTTGAAGCCTGTTTTTAGTGCGCCAGGTTCGATAATGGAAGCAACAGATATCATGGATTTAACACATCAGAAACCGAGAAAGCACCCGCGTCCAGTCAATTCCGTGGATGAGTCCGTAGTACACGCGTCCCTGAAACGAATCTCAATGCGAACAGGAGCGGAATGCGGGGACGCACCGTTCATGTACTCAAGAAGCAACCCCTTACCTGCAGTATCACTAAAGCAGAATGATAATTCTGTGTCTTCGTCAGCGCAGGTAATAGACATGTATTTAGTCCAATTAGTTTCCACTTGTGCATACTGTCTGAAATGCTTAGTTTTATGTCGGTTGCCTAGCCACCAACAGTGGAAGTTGTTGGATTTATTTGGTGCGAATCAATGCAAATGTTTCTTATCCATTTCCCCACGTTGATAAAATCGGATAAGCAGAGCGAATGTAATTTAAAACTTAATCTAAAGTTTTAATTTAAGGTGTTCTACATCCCTTTGTCATTACTACTTCATTCAAATTAGAACATCTACATTTCTCCCTCCAATGACAATGTTTGCATGTTGTGCAGAGATAGACATTCTGTATTTTGTCTTATTGGCTCAGAGGAGGGTCTTGAACTTGTGATTGGGAAACTCAATTTGTTCTGTGTGCCATTAGAGATATTGCCAGCTAATTGTGTTTTTAGGTTAGCAGGGAACATTTCTAAATCTTATTACATTATTTAAATCTAGACTGATTATTGCTCATTTACAGTCTGTGGGAGATTGCTGCTCCAAATTGATTTGGTTTTGGAAGATGATTATGCCCAACAGATATGGAAGGTTGTGCTTGGTAACATTCAGGTCAAGGTCAGGAAGTACTAGGCTAGTGTAACACAGAGATATACATATATTATACCAGTCCTGACTAAACAGAGGAGTTGGACCTTGGCCAACTATTTGACCATAACTTTTTTTCAGAATGATGACAAGAATATTGTCTGGCCAATCAAAGTCCTGCAATGTTGCTATGATGAATTCTTCATTTCAGGTTTAGTTTAAATGTAACCTTTTTTAACCGGTGTGTACTAACACACTTCCTGTTTGGTGTAAATGTAACCGTTTTAACTGGAGTTTGTGCTGTTCAGTCAACATGTATCAATGGAAATATAGACATTTACATATTATGAACAAATCATTTGAATGGCTTGTGAATTCAATCTGTGCTGTCCACCATATTGATAATCATGAACCTGATTTGTCTAATTGTTTGTGACAGGATAACCGTTCCAGCATGTCCAGGCCAATGATCACAAGATCGCCAGCTTCACCCCTGAGTAACCAGGGCATCCCGACACCCGCCCAGCTCACCAAGTCCAACGCCCCTGTGCACATCGACGTGGGCGGACACATGTACACCAGCAGTCTGGCCACGCTAACCAAGTACCCAGAGTCCAGGCATGTGACCTCTCTGCTATTGATACAGTTCCTCAATTACAATTGAGTAAAGCTATGCACTTTTGGTACACAGTGCCACAGAGTGTTTTAAATCCATGTTGTTCGTATGTGGCTCTAGTGGGTGTTTGGGATGATTCAGGGGTTGAAAGGGAAATGATGATGTAGATAGGCTACTATCTGCATTAGCTCTCTGACTGCTTAAAGACACAGACCGGGATCTTAAGCACAACAAATTCCTAACATATTGTACAAATTTGATTTGTAACATCGCATACGAATTGCAATTAAAAACAAACTTTGGGGGTTAGATGTAACCTATCATACAACATGGATGACGTAGTACACAAACCTTGGCTCGTGAACACCACTTCCAAAACTGCTGGCTGAAATCATACAAAAGTTCTGCAGAATTACTTTAACGCCAACCTCTGACAGCTCAGCTCGGACTCATGTCAAAGTTCATCCAATCACAAAGATGCAGCTCTCAAATGGATGAATGAGGTGGGAAAGACTGGATTTAAACACAGAGCTTGATATTTCTGAATGTTTCAATTCAAATGATCATATGATTATTGAGGCTATTCTACAATACAGTGATTACAATCCATCATAGCAATATTTCCCCACTATAACAAATACAAAATGGCCTCCTTTTTTCAAACCTGCCACAGAGATATTTTGAGAAGTAAACATTTGCAGGGCTCAAAAGTCCAAACTGCAGACAAAAGCAGCTCAGTAATTCTGACAGATGTCTCAGCAGCAGTAAAGGGCACGGAGCCATCTGGAGGCAAGAGGGCCACGCTGCAGCCTGGGGCTGGGCCCCCAAGGCGCCACCCCGCCTCAGGCACCTCTCTACCAGCTGGCCCTGACCCCTCCATCAGACCACAGCACAGCTCTTTCCTCTCATCCATACCAATTCATTTCTCGTTCCCTCTGATTCTATCGCTCTCTTCCTGTCTTTGTCTGTTTCTCACTTGCGTTCTCTCTCTCGCACGGTCTCGCTCACATTCTCTTGCATTGTCTCTCTCTTTCGCACTGTCTCTGTCGGTGTGCATGGAGCAGAGTAATGTGTGCATCACTCAACAAAGGTGTGAAAGAAATCAAACACTGAGCTCACCCACGTCCAGTGAGTCATAGCACATGATGCACAGAGTCGCTGTCCTGAGTACTGTCAACTCAACTCAACTGTACTGCTCAAAAACTCAACTCAAAAATAGCAGCAGTTTGTTGGGCGCTATGTAACATATGATATATTGAACATGCATGGAAGGAAAACAAATATCATTATCTACACATTGGCTAGATCAGCAACTGAGAACTTAATCATCAAGCATTTTGTTCCAGGTGATATGTATATTGATTTCTGTCTCTCTCTCAATTCAATTTCAATTGAAGGCTTTATCGGCATGGGAAACATATGTTTACATTGCCAATGCAAGTGAAATAGATAATTAACAAAAATGTACAGTAAACATTACAATAACAAAAATTCCAAAATAATAGACATTTCAAATGTCAAATTATGTCTAATATACAGTGTTGTAATGTGCAAATAGTTAAAGAACAAAAGGGAAAATAAATAAAATTTTCTTGTGGCAACTGGTCACAAATCTTGCTGGTGTGATTGCACACCGTGGTATTTCACCCAATAGATATGGGAGTTGTGGATCTGTGTAATCTGAGGGAAGCATGTGTCTCTAAATGGTCATACATTTAGCAGGAGGTTAGGAAGTGCAGCTCAGTTTCCACCTCATTTTTCTCTTGAGAGCCAGGTCTGCCTATGGCGGGCTTTCACAATAGCAAGGTTATGCTCACTGAGTCTCTACATAGTCAAATATTTCCTTAATTTGGGGTCAGTCACAGTGGTCAGCTATTCTGCCACTACTCTCTGTTTAGGGCCAAATAGCATTTCGTTTGCTCTGTTTTTTGTAAATTCTTTCCAATGTGTCAAGTAATTATCTTTTTGTTTTCTCATGATTTGGTTGGGTCTAATTTTGTTGCTGTCCTGGGGCTCTGTGGGGTCTGTTTGTGTTTGTGAACAGAGCCCCAGGACCAGCTTGCTTAGGGGGCTCTTCTCCAGGTTCATTTCTCTGAAGGTGATGGCTGTTATGGAAGGTTTGGGAATCGCTTCCTTTTAGGTGGTTGTAGAATTTTTAACGGCTCTTTTCTGGATTTTGATAATTGGCGGCCTAAATCTGCTCTGCATGCATTATTTGGCGTTTTACAAGTATTTTGTGAATACTTGGTTGGTGAGCGGACCCCAGACCTCACAACCATAAAGTGCAATGGGTTCTATGACTGATTAAAGTATTTTTAGCCAGATCCTAATTGGTATGTCCAATTTTATGTTCCTTTTGATGGCATAGAAGGCCCTTCTCTCTCGCTCTCTCTCTCAATTTCAATAAAGGGCTTTATTGGCATGGGAAACATATGTTAACATATCTCTCTCTGTGTTTCTCTCTCTCTTTCTCTCTGTGTTTCTTTGTCTCTCTCTCTAGAATCGGCCGTCTCTTCGATGGCACAGAGCCCATAGTGTTGGACAGTCTGAAGCAGCACTACTTCATTGACAGGGATGGACACATGTTCCGCTACATCCTCAACTTCCTCAGGACTTCCAAGCTCCTCATCCCAGATGACTTCAAAGTGAGTGTCTGACTGTCCCCTCCACTGTAGTGTCCAATCATCTGGTCAAACCCAGAGCACTAGTATATAGAGAGTGTATGGCTCTAGTCAGCATTGGTGCAAAGTGCGAGAAGCTGATTTTTGCGTAGCCAAGCCTGAACACTGGGGGGAATTATATTGTGTACTCTCCATTGACGCTTCCAGGATGTTAGTGTTGCTTGATTCTAACCCCTATATGTGTGTGCCGTGCACTGATGATCCGCGTGTGTCCAAAAGAGTGCAGCTGGTCCTCACTGTATGTGACACATTTGCGTTCCGTTTGCTCGCTTTTTATGTGTCGTTTAGCCCTTAATTACAAACTTGCCCCGAGAGAAAACAAATCACATTATCTGATGGACTGTCCAAACACAGTGGGACTCAATCAGAGGGAAACTATGTCAGCTAAAATAAGCAAAGACAAAAGAGAGGCCCAAGTTCAGACAGAGGCTAAATTCACCCTGATAGACATGCAGATGTGAGACTGAGTCTGAGAAAATTTTGAAAGTGTGATTAAGCCCCGCTGCCTTTTGGGCAAGATGCCCCCACAAGACCTTGTTGGGGTTTGTGGTATACCTAGATGTTGAATAGGGACTGGTCTTGCTCTGCATATTTGTAATACAGTGAATTGTTATGGTGGATGGGACTCATGCATAATCCCCATGGTTAGAGTGATCACACTTTGGCTGGGTCTCAGGAGATTTAACCAGCTTCCTTTCCTCATGAATAGTCATCTCTCCGGATTTAGAAGTAGAGGCGTTGAGAACCCATCCACTTTCACCCAAACAGGGAAATTATATTGAGATGCTGCAATTGTGTCAACTTGTCCTAACCTGACAGACCTGGTCTCTTTGCTGCCCCCGTGCAGGACTATAGCCTGCTGTACGAGGAGGCCCGGTACTTCCAGCTGCAGCCCTTGCTGGCCGAGCTGGAGCACTGGCGCCAGGACCGCGACCTGGCCAGGGTGTCACGCCCCTGCGAGTGCCTGGTGGTACGCGTGGCACCCGACCTGGGAGAGAGGATAACGCTGAGCGGAGATAAGGCCCTCATCGAGGACGTGTTCCCGGAGATCGGAGACGTCATGTGCAACTCGGTCAATGCCGGCTGGAACCACGACTCCACACACGTAATCCGCTTCCCGCTCAATGGCTACTGTCATCTCAACTCTGTCCAGGTGAGGACACACACATACACACACGCCGTGGTTAGTCTCTGGGGGCACTGTATGTTCACCAGATATGAATGTTGTATAGAAGGCTAGACGCAAATGTTCCTCAGTTATGATGAAACCATTGCCTCAGAGAGGCATCCATAAATGAAAGCACAGAACCATTATTATTAAAAATGTTGGACGTTTATCCATTCTTACTGTATATTGCAGAAAGCCTTTCTCACATACAGGCACACGAACAAACCACTCTCAAGTGTATGTGGGGGGAGCGC